>CM060426.1:117214954-122014954 GCA_030545235.1 Helianthus tuberosus | reverse complement strand
AGTTCTCTACCTTAGCAGACATCTACTTAAAAGAAGTGGTCTCAAGGCACGGGGTGCCCACCTCCATCATCTCTGATCGTGACGCACGTTTTACTTCAGAACTGTGGCAAGCAATGCATAAATCTTTTGGCTCTCGTTTAGACATGAGCACGGCGTATCATCCTCAGACCGATGGGCAGTCGGAGCGCACTATTCAAACTCTAGAAGACATGCTTCGGGCGTGCGTAATTGACTTTGGCAATGGTTGGGAAAAACATCTGCCACTTGTGGAATTTTCATACAATAACAGCTACCACACCAGCATTAAAGCTGCTCCATTCGAGGCATTGTACAAGCGTAAATGCCGGTCACCTCTCTGTTGGGCAGAGGTGGGAGATAGTCAAATCACAGGTCCAGAAATGGTAGTTGATACTACTGAAAAGATAGCTCAGATACAACAACGCATGGCGGCAGCTCGTGACCGTCAGAAAGTATACGCTGATAAAGACAGGAAACTACTTGAATTCCAAGTTGGGGATCGAGCGCTACTTAAAGTTTCACCCTGGAAGGGTGTGGTTCGTTTTGGCAAACGCGGCAAACTAAATCCACGATATGTTGGACCTTTCGAGGTTATTGAGAAAATAGGCAAAGTGGCTTACAGATTGAACTTACCACCTGAACTCAGTGCAGTTCATAATGTTTTTCACGTGTCGAATCTGAAGAAGTGTACGTCAGATGAGACCCACATAGTTCCCTTGAAGGAACTCACTATCGACGAGCGGTTGCACTTCGTCGAGGAACCTGTTGAAATCACGGACCGGGATGTTAAGGTCCTCAAGAACACGAGAATCCCTCTTGTACGAGTTCGTTGGAACTCCCGCCGCGGCCCAGAGTTCACCTGGGAGCGTGAAGATCAAATGAAACTCAAGCATCCCCAGTTATTCGGAAACCAAGCAACCACTACTGAGGCCGAAGCTACTACAGAATTTCGGGACGAAATTCCAAATCAACGGGGGGATGATGTGACACCCCAGGAAAACCAGTAATCTTCGCAAACCTGCTCGGGGAGCCGCGATACGATACAGATAAACAACGTCACACCACTAGCTTCCTCAGTAACCGCATGCTAAATTTCGGGACGAAATTTCTTTCAAGTTGGGGATAATGTGACAACTCGAGTTTCCGACTTTCACTTTCGCATTTATTGCATGTTGACTTTGATTGTTTAGTTGTTTGATTTGTTTAACTTGTAACTGTACGATTGGATTATAAGTGAAATGAATATGGAATCTCTATGTGATGAATATGTGAATAATTGATCATAGGGGCTTGTATCTGTTTAAGAGTTTGAACCAACCCGACGTTTCGCCATAAGCGTCTCTACAAAACAAGTGTGTGTTTCGTCACACACTTCTTTGACGAAACAAGAATGTGTTTCGTTGGCCCGGGTTATTGCAAAGCCCAGTATGGGCCCAAACTTTTATGCGTGTATTAGATTAGGGGAACGGTTATCAAAATTCTAAAACCCTAAACTTCTCTCCTCCCCTCTTGCAAACCGACGGCTGCCTCTTGTCCCTCGAAACTCTCTTTGTTTCATCATCCAATTCGGTTAGTATCTAATGCTTCTTTTGAATTGTATCGCACGTGCTGTGTATGTAGTTCACGGTTTATGATGATATGATTCAGTGGGGATCATTAATCGAGATCATATTATATTAGGGTCATCACAATAATTGCTTAATGTGTTTTAATTAGAAAGGCCCAATCACTATCATTCTATTATGAAAGATGTCGGCCATACTTGTTTATGATTGTATGGAAATTGCCAATAGCATGTGAATGTTATTATGTGGGAGTTTACAGTAGCATGTGATAGTTGGAATTTTGGTGTTTGATGTCATGTATTAATAGTTGGTGGGTAATGATTTGAATGGCATGTGATCTTATGGAATATTGGATGAATTAGCGGCTAGGTTGAATGGTGGTTCAATCAAAGAACAGTGGCATCTTACATAATTGATCACATCAAAAGTCAATACATGTGAAGGTTATGGAATTGTGCACATGAAAAGGGCGGCTAGTAAAGTCCCTAGGTTTCAAAGTCAAATGTCAGTAGTTGCAGGAGGTCATGTGGGGTTGGGCGGTCAACCGAAATCATTGGCTATGGGCTTCGGCCCAATAATGCTAGGCAACCAAGTCCATAATGTGTACCGATAATCTTAATTGGAAACTGCATTATTGTTTTTGGGTTGGGGCGTATTAAATGCATGGCGAAACACTTTTGGCGGCGAAACGGACATGGCGAAACACATTGTGTTTCGCCGATTGGGTAAATCTGCACAATAACTGGTTAATCTCTGTTAAAAATTAACTGGAATTATTAACAACTGTTAGCTGATATGCATGACTTGTATGATTTTGAATACGTGCTATGTGCTTATACGTGAACTTCGTGAATACAAACTGATTATGTATACGTGCGTACTTTAGGACGTGATTGATTTACTTTGAGCACATACTTAGCATACCGAGCAAACCCAAGGTGAGTTCACACAAGCCAAGGCATGGGGTTCCCGGGGTGGGAATGGGGATTTGATGATTTACGGTACATACATAAATAATAGAACCTACTGCTAGACTAGTAACACTTATTGAACGATCTTCGCACACCTGCCAAGGATTGGCCGCGATATTATGACTGACTTCGCACACCTGCCATATGATGGCCGCGAACACTTATTGAACGATCTTCGCACACCTGCCAAGGATTGGCCGCGATATTATGACTGTCTTCGCACACCTGCCATATGATGGCCGCGAACTAAATTTACAAATCTTCGCACACCTGCCTGGAGAGGCCGCGATACAAATAAACCTAGTCTGGAATACTTGGGGAAAAACATTCCCCAACATCTTCGCACACCTGCCGGGAAGGCCGCGATGGGAAATAATACGGTACTTTGTAACGAACGAACATACTACTACTCACGCTATACTATTACTGAACTATTAACTGTGAACTCGCTCAACTAGTTGTTGACTCTCTCTTGCATGCCTTGCAGGACCTTAGGTACATATGGAGCTTGCACAGGGAGGAGCAGGTCGTTGTGGGACATGGATCGATGATGCCATGTTATCTATCTAAACATTTGAATTTACTATTTACATTGGGTTTACATACTTATGCTTCCGCTACACACTTGTGATTGTTTGGTTTTGAAAACACCTTTCGTATTGATGAATGAACTTTGGTATTTACTTATATGTTCAATATGATTGGTGGCTTGATCCTGGTCAGTCACGCCTCCAAGCGGTGATACTCCGCGTGTGGATTTTGGGGGTGTGACAGATTCCTTAGTAATTAACACAAGAGGACAATGATCCGACAATTCCTTAGACGAGACTCTCAAACAAGCCTCTGGTGTCACACCCTAACCGATGACGGAATCATCGGGGCGCGGCACTGAGCGAAACAGATTGTCAACAGAAATTCCATAACAACTAGATTACCAGATAGTTAATATTATGTCCCATACCATAACCTACCAAGCAATCAAATTATTACAGACATAGATATCCTCAAAACAAAACATGTTCCGACAACTCAGAATTACATATAAAAAAATGGTCTTTTGTTGGTTTCTAGACTCTCCTAGGCTCGATTCCATCAAGTAGCAAGCAAGCATCCTAAACACCTGTCACATACGTTAAAATAGAGGTCAATACACATAGTGTAAATAAGAGCATACAAGTTTAATAGTATAATAGAGTTCGAAATCGTTTACGCAGAACCAGCATGTACAACGTATAATGTGAAGCATGTAAGCTATCGATAAAGATCCTATCAATACTAATGACTGTGAGTTGACTGCGAGTAGCGAGTGCGCATCACATGTTCACCATTGCGAACACGTGAAGTAATGTCCTTAACAACCCCTGAGTGAACAGGTGTTGAGTCCAAACTATAGTACTATCGTTGCTAAGGCAGGTAGACAGCAATCAATGTGTAAACATAACAAACAGGCATTCATCGAGTCACGTATAACATGCAATAGTGGTCAGCGTATAAATAGTGTTGCTTTGTGTGTTCAATGTGATTTAGAATAAGTAACGTATGTAACACCCAAAAGTGCGTAAAGCAAAAAGGGATCGAGTATACTCACAGCGATGGTAGTTAATGGATTGAAGGGAGAGCTAGAGCGAGATTAGCCTGACCAGAACGATAGCATAAGCGATAAGCAACGCGTAAAACGATGCAAGGTGAACAAGTGACGAGTGGTCATCCGGCCGGATAGCAATCCGAACGGATGGCCTTTCGATCGAATGTCAATCCGTCCGGATGGCCATTCGGTCGGATTGACACTCGTTTGGGATGGATGTGCTTGTGTATGATGGTTTTGAAGTTTTCTTTGTAGCATTTTCAAAACAGAGAAGTATCTCTACCTTTCAGGCCGTTTGATCGAACGGCAGTTCGGTCGGTTGGCGATCCGTCCGGCGAGGTATTTCTCAAAGAACAAGTTCACAGCAGGATCAACATCCAAACGGATGGTCTACCGATCGGGTGACAGTCCATTGGGGATTGACTATGCATCGAACATGTTAAAAATTGTTTAAGTGTGAAATCCTCGAGTGCAATCCGATCGGATTGCAGTTCGATCAGATGGCAATCCGATCGGACGGCGATCCATCCCGCGATCTGATCTTTTGCAACTTGGAGATTTGTCAAGTTTGGAAAGTTTTGCGGTTTGATCGAGACGGTATGACAACGTGCTAAACAACAGAAACCCCATCATGACCCGAGTTATCTGATCGAACAGGAATCACCCTAGTCCGATCAGTTTACCGGTTCGTGACGGTTGTTCATGTTTAACCCGGAATCGGTTGTCCCTCTGATAGAAATCAGATCTTGGACCAACACTTCACTAAGAATGAGTAGAAGATCAGAACGAGCTCTGATGCTATCGGTCTTGAGTGCGTTGAGTGTAAAAGAGTTGAAAGAAAGTTGGACAAGTATCTTTCAATCCTTTTATCCTTGAAAACGTTCAGATCTATGCAAGATCTTTGGTTATTCATGTGGAAATCTCTCAGATCTAAGTTGTTCTTGGTGGAATGAGGCCAAAACTTGAAGTTCATAAGAACTCCATGATGACATCACCCTAGAACACCTCAAATCCACTGATTTCACGGTTAAAAGTTAAGATTCAAAGGTGAAAAAGATGAAGAAGTGCGTGTAGATCATAGAAGTACAAGATTTAGGTTGAAAACTTACAAGAATCGTGAGAAATCGAGAGAAAGAAGGTCTGGAACGCTGCTGATCATGTGAGGGAGCTGTCACATCACAAATGATGTGACATGAGGGGTATTTATAGGGTTTCCAAAAGAGGAAAGTGCACATGGATCGGATTGGTCACCGATCGGATGGCAACTAGATCGGATGGCAATCCGATCGGATGGCAATCAGATCAGATGGCAATCAGATCAGATGGCCACTCGGTCGGTTGGCCACTCAATCCAGGTGTCCGGCTGATGGATTGGTAAAATTCCATAGCTTAATGGTTTTAATTTCGGTTAATTACACGAAGTTACTTTCTAGAATACACTACTTTGATATGGTTTGTGTTTTACAGGAATTGACGGGTTTAAGGTGCATTTTGGAGATTTACTAAAGCCTTGGGCGGATGCTAGAGAGAACATAATTGAAGAAAATGCAAAAAGAGGCAAAACTGAGCTGAACTCTGCACCAGAAACAGTCCAAACTTCATTTTGGCTTATCCTGAGCTAGAAAATAAGTTTCGGGGCTTATAATATATGCATTTGGGGTAGCTCGACGAGACGAATCAAAATATAATGTTTCGAAGGGCCAGAAATTGACGCATTATCTGCTGCACACCGATTGATTAGTAAAAACGGGATTTTTTGAGAGAAAAAGTCAATTTTGGAAAAGGGAGTTCAAAAACACTAGAGGGGATCATTCCTAAGGATCTAACCCATTCTTAATCATCTCTAACACCACCTACCATTCACCTCTAACCTAGAACCCTAATCCATTCAACAATCACCATTTCCTTCATCTTCAATCATTCTCTATCAAACCTTCAAACCCTAACCTCCACCACTTGTCACACCCCAAATTTCCACGTGTCACCGGTGGGCCCGGTAGGGGAGTATCGTGACGTGGTTGGCAACATAATAGTCAAACAACACAATAATTAAATGCACAGCGGAAGCAAAAGATAATTATATTACAATCCGAATATAAAGTAATATCCAAGTATTACAACGGAAAGTAAGGGATCCACAGGCGGATCTTAAAACATTATCATTGTTCAACAGACTTTAGACGTCTAGAACTTGCAAGATTCCTTAGTAACGTCCTGAGCCGCTTCCAGCCTATTACGTACGTGTACCTGTCACTTAGACTTTTGAAAATACGTCAGTTTTCACTGGTAAATACACTCAACCGACTCATTTGAAAAGAGTTTATGAAAATTTGTTTAGGTGCACAAGACACATAAATATTTCGACACTTGGATTAAAATGCACAGAGGCAATATTAATCTTTTATACTTTGTATACTTGATTACTTGGGACAAACTATATTTCATGTTATCAGTTTTACATAACTTGCTCTACATACGGGGCCCGGATCTATGCCGGTTCATGATTAACCGACACACCACTATTCCCTTATTGGGAATCCCTTATTGGGCATAAAAATTAATTAGCATATAGCATCTGTCAGGTGTATGCCTACACCCCGTGCTTAAGTCGTGGCCATTGCAATTTAATGAGTCAAGGATATCCAGGACACGGTCAAATTAATCCCCAATGTTTCAGTCAAGCAATACGAATTAAAACAGGTTATTTGGATTTCCCGACTCATTGGTCTTTGAATCCCATACCTGAACATGCGGTATTTATATTACCGTATCCCAAGCCCGTAATAGGGAAAATAAGTTAAGAGTATTTACCTGAGCTAGCTCCTGTCTTAAATAGCAAGAATCTAATAACTCAGCCGTAGTCACTTAAGTAAGCGTAGGTACAATTTACCGGAAAGCTCTAGTCTGGAATGATGGTATAAATAATAATTAATTAGAATGCTAACGGGTCTTTAATTAAGCCTAAGCTTAGACCGGTTAGTCTTAAGGGAATATACGGTTCTTACGCACGATTAAGCGAAGACCGGAATAGAATGTGATTTAAACCCTGACATGTTCAGAGACTTGTCTTATATGGGTATTTCATACATATTCTGGATTTTGAGATAAAACCGATAAGGTTTGACCCGTCTCGGCTAGCTTATATAAACTAGTTATATAAACCGATCCGAACGCGAATAACGCGTAACGGGTAATCGAATAGGTCGCGAACAGGTTTCCTAAGTTAATATGCCTTAAATATGTTGTGGTATCAGTAGGATACCTTCCATTATGCCCAAAACGAGTTTAATCTCAATTTAAGCCCCGTAGGGGTATTTTGGTCATTTACCTAAGGCATATATACTACCTGTCATACAACTACTCGAACGATGTGACCATAAGATCACTTAATGTGTTTGGTCGGATCCTAATGATCGACCAAACGGGTCGGGTTCGAAAGTATAAGCGATTGTTTAGATCGCTTACCTTTACGACCCTATATAAGCACTAAACTAAAGTGACGAGCTAAGCATGTTGAAACATGCTTAACTAAGTTAGAAAACAAGTTTGGTATCAAAACAAACGGTTTTGATACCCATAAGTAGTTTGGTTACAAAATACGCAAGAATACGTATTCTGGCCGAAACTACGGCTCGTCACTGAGCCTAGATAACGTGGAAATCAGTAGGTATAGTCACTAGGGACTATAACCATCGTGATCACGCTCACGTTATGAAGTTCAAACGAACTTCGCATCGACCTTAAACTGGTCAATGCAGATAGTCAAACAAAGTTTGACTTTCGGACTCGTAAAGCAATAAAAGAACGAAAGAATACTTACGAAGGGTCCCCGCTAGTGAATCGTGATCGAATAGCTCAGGTATGAAGCGAAGGCCTCAACTTAGAGCATTTGGATCAGCTTTGGTGGGTTTTGAATGGAAGGGGGGTTGGGTATTTATAGTAAACGGTCCACCGTTAGGATCGTTTCATGGAAAACGTGCCATGATCCAAGCCGTACATGTGTTGGAAGCTTATGGAACTAAAATTCCATCCTTATCTTAGTGACTAAGCAAGTGAAAACATGTGGTTAAGGATTTAAGTGGCTGCAACTTGTGATAAAACACTGAATCTGGTCCAGATAGGGGCTCGCGTGACGCTAAGGACCCTCGCGTCACGCTAGGCCCCTGTTTTGGCAGATTTTGCAGAAATGGTCCCTGCACTTTGTTTAAGCGATTTTCGATGCGTTTGAACCCCGTTATCCTCATTTCAAGGCTCTAAAATGAAGTTAAAGTATAGGGAACTCAAAACATACTCAAAAATATGCCGGAGGTTGGTTCGTTTGGCCGTACGAACGCGATGTTCGCTTAATTACGACGGAATGCGCATAAGCGCGAAAAACGATCCAAATGACGCGACGAATGGATTTTTCTTAAGGCGAACACTAAAATATAATGTAGTCATGCTTACATAAATTTTTGGATGTCCGGATGTATTCAGAACGTAGGTTATGCGCGAAAATGCAAACTTATGCACTTTTTGACGCTTTTAGTCCCTGAACCTTCTACACTTGATCTTAACATGCTTTCTTGCACTTCGAGCTCTCTGACTTGACTTTTATGGGCCTTAAGACATAACCATACTTTGTTAAGTCCTTGGGTAACTTTATGGTTACCCGAAAAGTCTTAATTTCCCATGTTTACGCTTTAACCCCTCGCACACGATTTTGATCACAACTTTCTCATACGATAACGAAACTTTATGAAATTTTAATCGTGCATTCTAGTGAGCATAATTTACATTTACAAAGCTTCGGGTTTGTCAAAAGGTCACTCAGAGGTATATCTTTAACATGTTGACACATTTAACCCCTGTAGTTTGTAATTTCTCACTTTTAGCTTCGTATGATCCATGATTCATTCGTTTGAAGGTATGAACATTGTGTAGGGTTAATGTTCATTATATTTATTCACAGTTGACACTTAGAATCCGTATGAACACATACTTTCCATGTTTGTCAACTTTAGTCCTTTTATAACATTCTTTCACACGTTCAAACTTTATGACACGTGTCAACACATTATAGGACGTAAATTTTCGGGGTGTTACATCCTCACCCCCTTAAAAGAAATCTCGACCTCGAGATTTGTTAAGATGTTGGAACTACTCTTTGTCGCATAAGGGACTTAACTTTTATAGCATATCTGGAGTCTTTCCAAGCTCCCATAGTGGCTCTTATATTAGGCGTATGTATCCTTTTGGAGCTTCTTGACCTGTCGATCCTCAATCGATACAGGATGCTCATCACATCATAATTCTGCATATCATTATGTGATAGTGCTTCTTGACTTATTGGCGGAACACGTCCTCCAGTCACTAGTGTGCAATGTATTGTGAGTTCCTTCAAACTCCTTAAGTAGGTTTTAGCTTACAAGCTACTTGATCTTGATACATTCAATTTCCTTCGAATGATTTCCATATATTCAGAGCTTATCTAGCCTGATAATTTCGCAAATTTGTTACACCCTTCCTGGGTGATATCTTTTGTTAAACCATATTCCTTAACAAGAACTTAGGAAGTTTGCTATTTTCTTAACTCCTTGATTTCCTGGGCAACGTTCAGATCCTTATAATTGGACTTACCAATCTATTGTCCTAACAATAAACGTTTAACATGCCATTTATACAAGGTCTCCTAGGGAGCAGCATTGATGCTTACATATCAACTATTATAGAAAAGCTTATTTTAAGGTGAGAGGGTTATCCAACCATTGCTTAACCAATTTTAAGGAATAGCTAATCCTTGTTGTTAGTCGAACAATTCGACGATCCTGGGTAGCTGATGGCAACTTCTTAATCGTTGCCTAATTCGGGTTGCGGTAATAACGCATAAGCAAAATGAACTGTCTTCCATAATTAACTATACCGAATCCTCCGGATATGGAGTTAGGCTATATGAACCCTTTATTTTAAACTTAGTTAATCAGGGTTTCGATTCTTCCAAAGATGATACTAGTCGTCTTGGAGATTTCATAGTAATACGGCCTTAATGGGATGTAAATCTTAATTCTATCTGCCTTCCAGGGGTAAACAGGGTAATCTTAGGAGAAAATAATTATGATACAAGGAGATTACAGAGATTTCCATATCTAAGGCTCCGGTTCTCCCATCATTGCTTGTGTCAATTAAGTGACACATTTATGTTATGAGTCCACATATTTCTTTATCAGGGAATATTTATTTGGACAATTCCTTTCTGGATACCTTCTTTGAATACTATTAGTTGACTTTAGTACCATATAATCATTGGGATATCTTTGTGGTTCCATGTATTAAACCTCCATGCTGATCAGACATGGAAATAATCTATGGGACACACTAGGATGCGCCAATCTTTATATGACACTTTTATCAAACACAGTTTGGCATTCGCAGGTGATAGAAAACAGTGAGAAAATAATTAAAATAACATACGTTGTCGTACTCTATGCGAAGAAAGAGTACTCTTAGATTTCTCAGAAGGATTCCTTGCCGTTACAATAAGAATTGGTTACTATGGTTTCCTTGGTAAGTTATACCTTGGGGATAATATAAAAGTTTGCTCTAAGGATATATATAAAAATGGTTTCTGATAGGTATTAAATATCAATATCGGATTTGTTGGAGCATTTTCTAAAGTATCATCGGTCAATTTCTACCTTGCATTAAACGACCGGAGTCTTAATCAGACGAAGACAACAGTTCTCAACATTCATTATTCATAATATACTTATACGTGCCAGTATTTAAATAAGTTTCTACACAAACAGCTTGATAACGAAAGGTACATACTATACTATTATTATTATGCATCATCTCTTGGGCGTTCCTCCTGATAACTCGTGCGTCTGTTCTCTTGGCCTTCAACTGGTAGTTTAGGCGTTTCCTTTCTTATCCATCCCAGACTTAGCTGCTCCTCCCTGGGCAGCCTCCGGGCAATTAGTACTGATGTGGCCCTTTTCACCACATCTAAAACAGCTTGCATTCTTTATGTCCCTACATTCGTGGGACTGATGGCCAGTTCTTTTGCAGATGCCACATTGCTTTATCTTTTGGTTTGATCGACACTGTCCCCAGTGCCTTCTTTTGCAAGTTTTGCATGTAGGCTTCTTGTCGGAATCCTGTTGGTCATTGTTGAATTCGGACTTGTTCTTCTTAGGATTCTGGGAGTTATTCTCCTCCCTTTTACGCTTCCCATCTTCAGAGGCCTTGGCAGCCTTGTTTCTAACCACATCTAGTGTGAGAGATAGCGACAATTCTGCCGTTGACCTGAAGGTAGTAGGTCTCGATGCTTTCACACTTGCCTTTATTTCTGGGGCTAAACCCCCAATGAAGCGAGCAATTCGCTTTGGTTCCGGTGTGACCAAATAAGGAACCAATCGAGACTTGGTATTGAAGCTTGTAAGGTATGCTTGACAATCTAAGTTCTCCATGACTAAAGTCAAGAATTCAGTCTCAATCTTCTCAACCTCGTGTTGAGGGCAATAGTTTTCTTTGATTAGCGTCATGAACTGTTCCCAGGTCATATTATATAACGGGACTTTCCCTGTAGCTTGGATCAAAGATTTCCACCAAGCTAATGCCTCTCCTTTGAAAGATTGTGACACAAATTTCACAATATCCCTATCATCACAACCACTAATATCCACAACCGTATCCATTTCGTCCATCCAAGTCATGCAATCTACCGCTCCTTTTTCCCCATTGAAATCCCTGGGTTTGCACGTAACGAAGTACTTATAGGAGCAACCCTTATTACGGGGTTCTTGATTCCGCACGACTCTTTGGGATGGATTACTCCTTTGATTCGAGGAGTGGTGAGAATTACTGTTGTGGGCAGTGTGGGTCCTGGAAGGTGTTCTAGTGTGTGATGCAGAATGGGTCCTCGTATGGGTACCACTTGATCCATGGTTTTGTCTATCCATGGCTCTATTAACCGCATTGTTTATCATAGCTTGCAGCTCTGCACCTGCTACGTTCACATGGGCATTATCAGGCACTATCCCTGGGTGACTGTTGACCTCGTTTGAGTCTGCCATGTATTTTGAACTGTAACATATTGACAATAATCTATTGGTGAGTTTATTATAGAATTGTCTTTTATGGCAATTTATTAACCGTGGTAAGCGTAGACCATCTTTGGTTAATTGATTACTCACATTAATTTAGGATTTCTAATATAATTTATCCTAATTATAAAACAATAACAGTTTTATTAGCACATAAGGCCTAGTCACATGGACAGATTAATTTATAAGCCATGATTTCAGAGAATCGAGGCATTAAGGTGTGAATTAAAGTTCATTACCTTTTCTTGACAGGGAGTTGTAGGCTACCATTGTCTTTTAGTCTCAGAGGACGTTAATTATAGCCCGTGGGCACTTCATCCATATGGGATGATTATATAAATAAGGATTTAGAATAATCCCATAAAAATGACTTATGTGATTTTATCGTATCACACTTTGTCGAGCATGTAATTATGCTTTCATATGTTTAATAAGGATTTGAATCTCTTGAATAGGTTCTACCATCTCGGCCTAGTATGCAGTGACATTTAGGCTAGGTTTTACCTTTAAGATTCTTTTAATAATTAACGCAGAGCAATCCTAAATTGAACTGTTAACAAGGATCTGAATCTAATTATGGAACTACCATCTTGGCCCTGTCTTAATGTGACACATGGCTAGGTTTTGTCCTTTTAGATTTTGCCATTTTATTATAATGGTAGATCTTATAATATAGGAATGATAATTTTAAACATAATCGTTCCTTTAAAAAAAAATTTAACAAGCATATGGTTGCCCTAAACGGGACTCTAATAAAAATTGATTTGAAGAATACTTTCCATATTCTATGCATAGGCAAGTCAGAAAAAAATAACAAAGGAATCAAATAAGGACAAAATAAAACGAATTTTAGAATTTGTCCTATGTTCTTGTCTAGACTCAAGAATGTGCAATTGTGTAACTGAGATTAAACACAAAAGACTAGTGTTTAATTCACTCAGTGTTGGCTCTGATACCAACCTGTCACACCCCAAATTTCCACGTGTCACCGGTGGGCCCGGTAGGGGAGTATCGTGACGTGGTTGGCAACATAATAGTCAAACAACACAATAATTAAATGCACAGCGGAAGCAAAAGATAATTATATTACAATCCGAATATAAAGTAATATCCAAGTATTACAACGGAAAGTAAGGGATCCACAGGCGGATCTTAAAACATTATCATTGTTCAACAGACTTTAGACGTCTAGAACTTGCAAGATTCCTTAGTAACGTCCTGAGCCGCTTCCAGCCTATTACGTACGTGTACCTGTCACTTAGACTTTTGAAAATACGTCAGTTTTCACTGGTAAATACACTCAACCGACTCATTTGAAAAGAGTTTATAAAAATTTGTTTAGGTGCACAAGGCACATAAATATTTCGACACTTGGATTAAAATGCACAGAGGCAATATTAATCTTTTATACTTTGTATACTTGATTACTTGGGACAAACTATATTTCATGTTATCAGTTTTACATAACTTGCTCTACATACGGGGCCCGGATCTATGCCGGTTCATGATTAACCGACACACCACTATTCCCTTATTGGGAATCCCTTATTGGGCATAAAAATTAATTAGCATATAGCATCTGTCAGGTGTATGCCTACACCCCGTGCTTAAGTCGTGGCCATTGCAATTTAATGAGTCAAGGATATCCAGGACACGGTCAAATTAATCCCCAATGTTTCAGTCAAGCAATACGAATTAAAACAGGTTATTTGGATTTCCCGACTCATTGGTCTTTGAATCCCATACCTGAACATGCGGTATTTATATTACCGTATCCCAAGCCCGTAATAGGGAAAATAAGTTAAGAGTATTTACCTGAGCTAGCTCCTGTCTTAAATAGCAAGAATCTAATAACTCAGCCGTAGTCACTTAAGTAAGCGTAGGTACAATTTACCGGAAAGCTCTAGTCTGGAATGATGGTATAAATAATAATTAATTAGAATGCTAACGGGTCTTTAATTAAGCCTAAGCTTAGACCGGTTAGTCTTAAGGGAATATACGGTTCTTACGCACGATTAAGCGAAGACCGGAATAGAATGTGATTTAAACCCTGACATGTTCAGAGACTTGTCTTATATGGGTATTTCATACATATTCTGGATTTTGAGATAAAACCGATAAGGTTTGACCCGTCTCGGCTAGCTTATATAAACTAGTTATATAAACCGATCCGAACGCGAATAACGCGTAACGGGTAATCGAATAGGTCGCGAACAGGTTTCCTAAGTTAATATGCCTTAAATATGTTGTGGTATCAGTAGGATACCTTCCATTATGCCCAAAACGAGTTTAATCTCAATTTAAGCCCCGTAGGGGTATTTTGGTCATTTACCTAAGGCATATATACTACCTGTCATACAACTACTCGAACGATGTGACCATAAGATCACTTAATGTGTTTGGTCGGATCCTAATGATCGACCAAACGGGTCGGGTTCGAAAGTATAAGCGATTGTTTAGATCGCTTACCTTTACGACCCTATATAAGCACTAAACTAAAGTGACGAGCTAAGCATGTTGAAACATGCTTAACTAAGTTAGAAAACAAGTTTGGTATCAAAACAAACGGTTTTGATACCCATAAGTAGTTTGGTTACAAAATACGCAAGAATACGTATTCTGGCCGAAACTACGGCTCGTCACTGAGCCTAGATAACGTGGAAATCAGTAGGTATAGTCACTAGGGACTATAACCATCGTGATCACGCTCACGTTATGAAGTTCAAACGAACTTCGCATCGACCTTAAACTGGTCAATGCAGATAGTCAAACAAAGTTTGACTTTCGGACTCGTAAAGCAATAAAAGAACGAAAGAATACTTACGAAGGGTCCCCGCTAGTGAATCGTGATCGAATAGCTCAGGTATGAAGCGAAGGCCTCAACTTAGAGCATTTGGATCAGCTTTGGTGGGTTTTGAATGGAAGGGGGGTTGGGTATTTATAGTAAACGGTCCACCGTTAGGATCGTTTCATGGAAAACGTGCCATGATCCAAGCCGTACATGTGTTGGAAGCTTATGGAACTAAAATTCCATCCTTATCTTAGTGACTAAGCAAGTGAAAACATGTGGTTAAGGATTTAAGTGGCTGCAACTTGTGATAAAACACTGAATCTGGTCCAGATAGGGGCTCGCGTGACGCTAAGGACCCTCGCGTCACGCTAGGCCCCTGTTTTGGCAGATTTTGCAGAAATGGTCCCTGCACTTTGTTTAAGCGATTTTCGATGCGTTTGAACCCCGTTATCCTCATTTCAAGGCTCTAAAATGAAGTTAAAGTATAGGGAACTCAAAACATACTCAAAAATATGCCGGAGGTTGGTTCGTTTGGCCGTACGAACGCGATGTTCGCTTAATTACGACGGAATGCGCATAAGCGCGAAAAACGATCCAAATGACGCGACGAATGGATTTTTCTTAAGGCGAACACTAAAATATAATGTAGTCATGCTTACATAAATTTTTGGATGTCCGGATGTATTCAGAACGTAGGTTATGCGCGAAAATGCAAACTTATGCACTTTTTGACGCTTTTAGTCCCTGAACCTTCTACACTTGATCTTAACATGCTTTCTTGCACTTCGAGCTCTCTGACTTGACTTTTATGGGCCTTAAGACATAACCATACTTTGTTAAGTCCTTGGGTAACTTTATGGTTACCCGAAAAGTCTTAATTTCCCATGTTTACGCTTTAACCCCTCGCACACGATTTTGATCACAACTTTCTCATACGATAACGAAACTTTATGAAATTTTAATCGTGCATTCTAGTGAGCATAATTTACATTTACAAAGCTTCGGGTTTGTCAAAAGGTCACTCAGAGGTATATCTTTAACATGTTGACACATTTAACCCCTGTAGTTTGTAATTTCTCACTTTTAGCTTCGTATGATCCATGATTCATTCGTTTGAAGGTATGAACATTGTGTAGGGTTAATGTTCATTATATTTATTCACAGTTGACACTTAGAATCCGTATGAACACATACTTTCCATGTTTGTCAACTTTAGTCCTTTTATAACATTCTTTCACACGTTCAAACTTTATGACACGTGTCAACACATTATAGGACGTAAATTTTCGGGGTGTTACACCACTCCTCAAGGCTGAAGGTCATGGCACCGTGTTCGTGTTCGTCGGGCCGGTGATCGCGTCCACCCAACCATGAGCGGCTAGTCTCTTCGATTTCACCCCGGTGTAGATGTTGTAAGATTTTCTAGGATTTATGCATTTGTATTTTGATTTGATTTTGTGACAAATTGTTTAGTATTTGAACCTTGGATAATTGTCTTGCATTTGTTTCGAATTCGTGAATTGTCGAACGATGATAAAGTTATGACTTTGCGAAATGGTTATGTGCAATTATGCCTTATCTTAGGTTAGGATTTACATGTCTGAGGTAATGAAGTGCATTGTGGTCCGTTGTCTAAGACTTAGATAGCAATTGGCACCTAAGTTTCGTGATAGTAGTCCATTAATCACGATATGCAATTGAATCAAGTTAAAACATGTAGGAACCCTAGGTCTTGCAATTATCGAACCAGGTGTCATCCGTATTCCTAATTCTTGTTTCAACTTTTTAGTTTAGTTTACAATCTTAATTAATCACACATTGTTTTATGAATAACATCAATTTGTCAGTTCAATCCGATTTATTTTCAAAACCAAACAAACAAATAAACTTAGCAATCTTCATAATCACTTTCTACACTATTTGTAAATAGTCTAATTAATCGAACGGGTCGTGCGATACTGACCACATGCTCTTCGTGGATACGATACCCGACTTACCCTAGCTACCTAGGTTTAATTGGGTTTTTGACTGATCGGGATGACACCGTCACTTCAAAATGGCGCCGTTGCCGGGGAGCTAGTGCGCTTAGTATTGCATTATTCGTTTGATTTGTTTATATTGGGTAGTTTTAAATCTTAAAAAAATCTCAAAAAAAATTAATTTTAGTTTTTAGTATGCTTTCTTTTTTTCTAATTGATTTTACTTTGGGTAGTCGAGTTTTGTCTGTACAGGTATATGTTTTGCAAGCACCTTATTTCACCATGAATTGGGTAGATGATGACCCATGTATATGTTGTGGGAGCAACTGTCACTGGGTTGAGGATTGTCCGATGTTTGAAGTTAAATATGGAAATCGTGGGAGGTATTGCTCTGAAGATAGGCAAGAAAAAGGATATGTGAGGGTTTGCTATGATGATGACGGGATACCCTTCTATTATCCCAACTTCGAACCTCATGCACCACCGGAGCAAGAAAATGACACTTATCAGTCATGTTCTTGTTGTGGAAAAGTTCACATACATGAATATTGTCCAGTGTTTTGGAAAGGAAAAATAAAGTCCGATTACAAGCCACCTTCATATCAAGAATACTACCATTTAGAGATGAATTGTCACCATGAGCAAGAGCGAGATTACAACAATTATGAACAAGAGATGTCACATTTCTCAAGTTACCAGGATGAGTTTGACGACTACTATTATGAATACCCTCAGCCGGCATATGAGGAGTCTCAAGATTCCGTTAACTCCAAGCTTGATGCAATCATGGACATGATGGTGGAAATGAAAAGGGAAGACGGGCTTAGAAACAAATCATTTGAGGATTTGGTTGTGCAAGTTGGTCAAATAACTGAGGAGTCCCAACTTAGACGGGACCAAGAGATGTTGACTAGTGGTACCATGGTAGATGGTGATGTGGTGGAAGAGGTTATGGAACTTCCGGAGCAAGTAATTGAATATTTGAACCGAGTGGAAGACGTAACACTGCAAGACGGGTCAGAGTCAAAAGAAGCTCAAAGTCATATCTCTCCTTCTCCCAAACTTATCACTCCAACCAACAAAGTTGGGGATGCGGGTTCGGGTATAAGGATTCGAAGGGTGTCCTTGCAAGAAATTAGACAATTTGTCAAGAAACGACCCCAAAGTAGTTTAATACGCATGTCGCGTCAAATAAAAAGAGAATGGACCCGGCATGCCAACTACCGAGCGTATGTTGGAAACTCGGTAGGCAAATGTGAACTTCGACCACCATGAGAGGCAAATCAGGTATGATTGTTATAGAGTTTGTATTATTTTCGTTTTATTTTATTTTCTTAGTTAAATGAACGTTGTGGGTGTGTTCCCTATACAACCCTCATGAGACCTACTCGTCCTCCCGAGCTATCGGGTGGTTTAAAAGGGCTTGTTGCATAAGCTAAATGCAACCGTGATTCCTACGAAAGTGAGTTAGATTTGTTGTTATTGTAAATTATTTTTCCACATAAATCAAAGTGAATCAACGTATGACTTGGTAATATTATCATAAAAGTGGTAGAACTAGGTAGCTAATAAATTGTAATGGTTGTGAGAAGCATGCTTCTACACAAGGGTTAAGATTTGTAGGTACATTATGTTCGTGGGACGACCGCTTTCTTGAAGAGAAGAAGAGCACACGAGGAATGAGCTCAAAAATCAGGTGCATACGTTTCTTTTTACTTTTGATTTTTAGTTAGCAAATAAGTGGATTGTAAATTGTATTTTATTTTCCGAGGTGAAATTTTGGGGAGGTTAGCCGTGTCACATCCCTTGTGCGTTTTAAAAACTCTAGTTCTTACACATTGAGGACAATGTTTACCTCAAGTGTGGGGATGGGGGAGTAAAAGTTTTCAATTTTTGACATGTTCATTTAAACACTACACATTGAGGACAATGCTTACCTCAAGTGTGGGGATGGGGGAAAAATTTCAAAAAAAATTTCAAAATGTCTTTGTTTGAAGCGATCTAAAAAGCACAAGTAACTAAGTTAATAAGGGATGACACAACCCATTTGGTCTTTTATCATGGTCAAGTTTAAGTTAATTAGCATGACAGGTATTTAGCGGGTGGTTATTTGGGAATAATCCGCCTAAGAAACTACCACATCATGCAAGTCACATACCATACCCTTTATATGTGAGGTTTTGAGCCACTTTTACATCATAGAATTACATATTTGTGTTTTCTTTGTTTGAGTGGACAATTAGTCACGTATTGTAGAACTTGCGACTTTTGATACGTTTGAGACCATAGACCGAATACAAACACGAGAATGATTAAGGCATTAGATAAACCTTTTCCGTTTACACCATTTGCTTACCTTCACCCAAATAAATCCCCTAGTCGCCCACTTTGAGCCTAAACCTTTCGTTTGATCAACTCGTTTAGCCCACAACCGTTAACCCTTTTTTTCTTTTAAACCCGTATGATGAAAATTCGATTGTAGGTCTATTTGTTTGTATAGTTATGCTTTACATTTTGTGAAAAAAAAAAAGAAATCGAAAAATTCAGAAAAGTTGTGAAAAAGAAGAGAAAAATTGTCGAGAAAAATACAAAAATATGAATAGTAGTTATTGAATAAAAGGCGAAACCCGTTGCCTCTTAGCTTGATGTTTATAGTTAATCGTCTTAGATTAGTTGTTTTGTAATAAAAATCAAGTTTTCATCACCTTCGCCACTTAAAAACATCATATTCCATACCCTTAACCTAGCCCCGTTACAACCCTTCAAAGCCCTTTGACTTGTGCTTAGTATGCGGGTACGTGTTCTAATCGGTTTTGAGTGATTACTTAGAAAGTTCTAATTCATTATCTAATTAGCCAAATTTTAAACCGAGTGGAGAGAACATTGTGAGGGATGTGCATGAATTATTAGTTTCAAGGGCGGGTTAATCTTGGATAACCATTTTTACATGATTATTTATTGCTAAATAGGTCGAAAATTGTAAAAAGTTTGAACCGGGCATGACAATAGACCTTAACCATAGTCTCGGGAATGGGGAGTGTGTTTTTCGTTCGACCCACGTGAAAGTGAAAAACAGATTTGTTTGAGAGCAAGCAAAAGACAAGTGTGGGGATGTGATGGGTTGGTAAAATTCCATAGCTTAATGGTTTTAATTTCGGTTAATTACACGAAGTTACTTTCTAGAATACACTACTTTGATAGGGTTTGTGTTTTGCAGGCATTGACGGGTGTAAGGTGCATTTTGGAGATTTACTGAAGCTTTGGGCGGATGCTAGAGAGAACATAATTGAAGAAAATGCAAAAATAGGCAAAACTGAGCTGAACTATACGCCAGAAACAGTCCAAACTTCATTTTCGCTTATCCTGAGCTAGAAAATAAGTTTCGGGGCTTATAATATATGCATTTGGGGTAGCTCGATGAGACGAATAAAAATATAAGGTTTTGAAGGGCCAGAAATTGACGCATTATCTGCTGCACACCGGCTAATTAGTAAAGACGGGATTTTTTGAGAGAAAAAGTCAATTTTGGAAAAGGGAGTTCAAAAACACTAGAGGGGATCATTCCTAAGGATCTAACCCATTCCTAATCATCTCTAACACCACCTACCATTCACCTATAACCTAGAACCCTAATCCATTCCACAATCACCATTTCCATCATCTTTAATCATTCTCCATCAAACCTTCAAACCCTAACCTCCACCACTCCTCAAGGCTGAAGGTCATGGCTCCGTGTTCGTGTTCGTCGGCCGGTGATCGCGTCCACCCAACCATGAGCGGCTAGTTTCTTCGGTTTCACCCCGGTGTAGATGTTGTAAGATTTTCTAGGATTTATGCATTTGTATTTTGATTTGATTTTGTGACAAATGGTTTAGTATTTGAACCTTGGATAATTGTCTTGCATTTGTTTCGAATTCATGAATTGTCGAACGATGATAAAGTTATGACTTTGCGAAATGGTTATGTGCAATTATGCCTTATCTTAGGTTAGGATTTACATGTCCGAGGTAATGAAGTGCATTGTGGTCCGTTGTCTAAGACGTAGATAGCAATTGGCACCTAAGTTTCATGATAGTAGTCCATTAATCACTATATGCAATTGAATCAAGTTAAAACATGTAGGAACCCTAGGTCTTGCAATTATCAAACCGGGTGTGATCCGTATTCCTAATTCTTGTTTCAACTTTTTAGTTTAGTTTACAATCTTAATTAATCACACATTGTTTTATGAATAACATCAATTTGTCGGTTCAATCCGATTTATTTTCAAAACCAAACAAACAAATAAACTTAGCAATCTTCATAATCACTTTCTACACTATTTGTAAATAGTCTAATTAATCGAACGGGTCGTGCGATACTGACCACATGCTCTTCATGGATACGATACCCGACTTACCCTAGCTACCTAGGTTTAATTGGGTTTTTGACTGATCGGGATGATACCATCACGTCACAGGCGTGTTGAGTTTTGTCGTTTCGATTTGCGTGTTGAGCATTGCGATGCGTTTCGAGCGATCGATGCGATAGTATTACCCAATAGTTACACAAATAACCTAACTACTATATCTAACATACAATCACTATAAATAACTTACGTTTAGCGTTTGCGATTAGATTACGATGCGATAGAATTGCGATTGCGATTTGCGTTTAATCACCTCAACATAACATGCACAAGTAACACCTAATAAGCACACACACGTAAAACAATATCCAGAACGCATAATTCGGGTTGCGAATGCGATAATGATGCGATTAACGATAAGTCGATTAGCGATTAATATTCGTTTAAGTAGCGATTTATTATCATGTACTCCACATAATACAACTAAAGCGATTTCAACACAAAACTGGTTATAAATCAAGGTGGTCAAATCCGTACTTAAGCAAGGAGTGACAGATCGCAATTAGCAATCTTTTCTTCCTTTGACTTTGACCTTGACTTTAACTTTGACTTCCAGAACACGGGTTGTTACAGTCTCCCCTACTTAAGGAAATTTCGTCCTGATACATTTAAGAAGTAGTCGTAACAAACAGTTGCGGGTACTTCGCCTTCATGTCACTTTCGAGTTCCCAAGTAAACTCGGCACCGCGTTTGCCTTCCTAGTGAACCTTCACAATGGGAATGCGTGAGCGTCTGAGTACCTTAGTCTCTCGACCCATGATCTCGACAGGCTTTTCTACGAAGTGTAATGTTTCGTCCACTTGTAAATCCTCGAGAGGGACATGTAATTCCTGTTCGACTAAGCACTTTCTGAGGTTCGAAACGTGGAAAGTCGGGTGGACGTTACTCAGTTCCTCCGGTAGTTCGAGTCTGTATGCCACTTTGCCAATCCTTTCAAGGATCTTAAAGGGTTCAACATATCGAGGCGCGAGCTTTCCTTTCTTGCCGAATCTGATCACCCCCTTCCAAGGTGCAACCTTTAGGAGTACGTGATCGCCAACGTCAAATTCAAGGGGCTTGCGGCGTCTATCAGCGTAACTTTTTTGACGACTCCGAGCTTTCAGTAGATTGTCTCGAATTTGGAGGATTTTGTCAGTCGTTTCTTGCAATAGTTCAGGACCGATAAGTTGCGCGTCTCCGATCTCGTGCCATACAATAGGCGATCGACATTTCCTTCCGTATAATGCCTCAAATGGTACCATTTGAATGCTAGAGTGATAACTGTTATTATACGAGAATTCGACTAAAGGTAAGTACGTGTCCCAATTACCACCGAAATCTATGACACACGAGCGAAGCATGTCTTCAAGGGTACTAATCGTGCGCTCAGTCTGACCATCGGTCTGTGGATGGAAAGCGGTACTTAGATTAAGCGTAGTACCGAGAGCAGATTGAAACGTTTCCCAAAGTCACGAGGTGAATCGACCATCGCAGTCAGAGATGATGTCACGAGGTGTCCCGTGTCGACAGATAACCTCGTCGGTGTAGATTCGTGCTAATCGTTCTACCTTATAGTCTTCCCGTATTGGTAGAAAGTGAGCGGACTTAGTCAAACGGTCAACGATAACCCAGATACTGTCATGACTTGATGGCGTGCGTGGGAGTTTTGTTATGAAGTCCATAGCTATACTCTCCCATTTCCACATAGGGATCTCGGGTTTCATGAGTAAGCCAGAGGGTCGGCCTTGACTTTTGAACAAGTCAGGAATTTCGAAACATAGATAGCAATATCCTTTTTCATACCCGGCCACCAGTACTTGTAGCGCATGTCCTGGTACATCTTGTCAGCACCGGGATGAATAGAATATCGAGATTTGTGGGCTTCGTCCATCAGAAGTTGTCGTAAATTGGTACACTTGGGAATCCAAATTCGGTATAGATAATGGAATATACCATTCGATTTGTTCTCGAGTTGAGTACCGTCGTTGAGAATTCTTTCCTTCTTCAAGGTTCGTTCGGTAAAACAAGCATGTTGAGCGTCGCGTATGAGAGTTTCGAGATTATGCTGGGCTTGAATATTACGAATGCTATGCAAATAGCTTCGTCGACTGAGAGCATCGGCTACAACGTTTGTTTTGCCTGGATGGTAACGGCTCTCACAGTCGTAATCGTTGAGGAGTTCTACCTACCGGCGTTGGCGCATGTTCAGTTCTTTCTGGTCAAATATGTGTTGTAGGCTCCTATGATCGGTGAAGATTGTACACTTAGTACCGTAAAGGTAGTGTCGCCAAATCTTCAATGCAGAAACAACTGCGCCAAGCTCGAGGTCGTGCGTGGTATAGTTCTTCTCGTGGATTTTGAGCTGTCGAGAGGCGTACGCGATAACCTTGTCTCGTTGCATGAGAACACAACCAAGACTGAGGTTAGAGGCATCGCAGTAGACTATGAAGTCGTCGTTTCCGTCAGGAAGTAAGAGCACGGGAGCATTGCAAAGCATTGCCTTAAGAGTTTGAAAGGCTTCCTCTTGTTTAGTTCCCCAAACAAAAGGTTTGTCCTTATGCGTAAGCGAGGTAAGCGGTACAGCGATTTTAGAGAAACCTTCGATAAATCGGCGATAATAGCCCACTAGCCCAAGGAAAGAGCGGACCCCAGATGGATTCTTGGGTGTAACCCAGCTCTTAACTACTTCAATCTTCGCGGGGTCGACATGAATACCTTGACTATTGACAATGTGACCCAAGAATTGGACCTCCTCTAACCAGAATTCACACTTAGAGAACTTGGCATAAAGACGGTTTCCCTGGAGTAACTCAAGAACCAAACGTAGATGCTGCGAGTGTTCAGCTTTTGACTTGGAATAGATTAGGATATCATCGATGAACACGATGACGAAGCGGTCAAGAAAGGGTTTGCACACGCGATTCATTAGATCCATGAAAACTGCAGGGGTGTTGGTCAAACCAAAAGGCATGACAACAAACTCGTAGTGACCGTATCGGGTTCGAAAAGCGGTTTTGGGTATATCTTCTTCTTGAATTCGTAGTTGGTGGTAGCCTGAGCGTAAATCAATCTTCGAGAAACACGTAGCGCCATGTAATTGGTCAAACAAATCATCGATTCGAGGCAAAGGATATCGATTCTTGATGGTAAGCTTATTCAATTCCATGTAGTCGATGCACATCCGGAACGACCCATCCTTCTTTTTGACGAAAAGGACTGGTGCGCCCCAAAGAGAGGTGCTAGGGCGAATGAAGCCTTTATCAAGTAGTTCCTGGAGCTGACTCGAGAGTTCGCGCATTTCAGAATGAGCGAGGCGATAAGGCGCTCTAGCAACAGGATTTGCTCCAGGAATGAGGTCGATTTGGAAATCGATATCACGATTGGGAGGTAATCCCGGAAGGTTATCAGGGAAAACGTTAGGAAACTCACCAACAACAGGCACCTGGTCTACCTCCTTAACTTCCTTTTTCTTTGCTACTACGATGTACGCCAAGAACGCTTGGTATTCCTTGTGGAGATACTTGCTAGCTTGGACACATGACATGAGTTGTAATCTTTTCGAAGCGACTTCACCATAAACACACAATTGATCACCATTTGCGATAGAAAAATGAATCCTTTTATCGAAGCAGACAATTTCAGTATGATTTTCCCGAAGGAAATCCATGCCTACAATGACATCAAAGCTACCGAGTTGCATCGGGATGAGATTAATCGGGAAAACATGACCGTTGAGATCGAGAGTACAGTCACGCAGAACAGAACTGACGGTGACGGTTCTTCCAGTGGCAACTTCTACGTCGAAGGTCGATGGGAGGTTAACACGCTTACGATTCAGGAGTCTTTCGAATTCGAACGATACAAAACAGTTATCGGCTCCAGTATCAAACAAACACGAAGCATATATACCATTTACGAGAAACGTACCATTAACAACGTTGTTTTCTGCCTGAGCCTGGCGGACGTTGATGTTGAAGACGCGCCCGCGGGCTGCTTGCTGAGCTGGCTGCTGCTGCTGCTGTTTTGCTGGCTACTGTTGCTGTGGCTCTTGCTTCACCACTCAGTTCGGGCAGACGTTTACGAAATGGTTGGGATCACCACACGCAAAGCAGACTCTAGCTTGAGCTGCGGGGGCATGAGCTGCTTGCTGTCCTTGCAGAGCTGGTAGAGCAGGAGCTTGTCCTTGAATTGGAGCTGGAGCTTGTCGAGAACCAGTACGGCAGTTTACGGTGAAGTGGCCGTACATATTGCAATGAACACAGAACCGGCATACGATACCAACCGGGTGATGATAAGTACAAGTAGGGCAGAGCGGATGTGGGCCAGTGTATGCACGCTTTGCTGGCTGTGCATTGGCCACAGGCGCCGCTACTTGGCGGTGTTGAAGTTGCGGTTGAGTAGGTACCGTTTGGAGCGGTGCGGCCATAACTGCACAGTTCTTGTTCCTGGAACTGCTGTTGTTCTTCCTCTTGCGACGTGAGAGCTTTGAAGTTTGCGGTGCGGTGGTGGTAGTTTCAGCGGTGGAAGTAGCAGTGACTTGGTGCAGATTCTTGGAGACCTTATCAAAGTAACCAGTCCTGACTCGCTTATCATTGATCTCAGCGGCGAGCAGGTAGGTCTCCTCGATTGTTGTGGTCTTTGCAGCCTGGACAAAATCTGCGACACAATCTGGCAGAGCACGGATATACTTCTTATTGGTAGCCTCAGGGGTAGTAACTTGACCAGGGCAGATGATACTCAACTGCTTGAAGCGAGCAGTTAAACCAGCGTTATCTCTGCCATCCTGCTTAATGTGCCAGAATTCATCCTCAAGCTTTTGGAGTTCATGGGGAGGATAGAACTCTTGCATCATGATGTTCTTCAACTCATCCCAAGACAGTCCAAAAGCTGCATCGTTCCCTCGTTTGTTCCTCTCGGTCGTCCACCAATCAAGAGCGCGGGATTGGAAGACGCTGGTAGCATTGACAGTGCGGAGGTTTTCTGGGCAGCCACTCTGGCGCAGGGTGACTTCGATCGAATCAAACCATTGAAACATGGTCGTCGGACCATCTTCGCCGGTAAATTCCTTTGGTCCGCAGGCATTTAAAAAACTGCTTGAAGCTAAAAGCGGCTTTAGGAGTATCAGTCTTGGACTCTTCCGAGGACTTGCTAGCATTCTCGTTCAGCTCACTGACGATCTGTGGGATGACTTTCACCATTTGCTTAGCAACGAGAGAGGCGATTCGCTTGTCAGCGTGATTGCGTCTAGCAGCTCGGGATTGTTGTGATCCGAATGACGACAATGTCTGCAAGAGACATCGTCACAGGACTCAAACTCAATTTCAATTATTCCTAGTATAGTCTAGCGATTCACCATAAAGCTCAGGAACATGTTCACACAAAATTCATGTAGTCACATAATCACATAATAATGTAAGCACATAATCACAGAAACACATAAGCACATAAGAACGTAAGCACATAAGCACGTAAGCTAACCTAGACATATATTTTACATGTATTCACCTATCCTTCATAACAGCGTATAGCGATTAAGTAATACGATTTCAATTTGCGAGGAGCGATTGCGAATAACACTAGCGATTTGTTGGCGTGGTGTGTGGTGTGCGTGATTTGGCGGAGCGAGAAACGTGAAATCGAAACCATCAGTACCACCGTACTGTTTATCTCAAAACGCTAACAAATAAGCATATAAAACACATAATATTTCTCATAAAATCGATAAATCACAGAGTTAGCAGTCGCGAATCCAGAATCGAAACACATAAAATCGAGAATAGATCGTCTGCGGCTCGATAGACATTGACTATCCAAAGCGATTCGACTATTCACAAGGACTCGTAGTTCATACCAGGGCCTTCAGGACTGTGCTCTTGCCTCACTCCGGACAATCGGCACGCATCCCTCCAGTTATGGCATGACTTCAAGTCGTTGGAGTCCGTCGAGACTTTGGTGGGAGTTTTTGCGAAACCATAATAACAGAGCGGGATAAGTCATCAAGATTCGGGTTTCACCACTAACTTAACGACTATGTTCCATGTGTTGATGAAGTAGAGGGAAAAATCAGCGTCGAAGTATGGGTTTCACTCCTGATTCAACGCAAATTCTCGTGTTGATAGTAAAAGTTCGCTTCAAGCAAGTGATCCGGTCGAGAGTTTACGGTTTTCACACCTATTCTCGGCCGAATCTCCTTGCCTTCGCGAGGCAATTTGTAAGTAGTGCGAGTTTCCAGCCTTAGGAAAAGCTGACCTTGCGCGGAGCGGTGGCATGCGATATCCGCGCAAGTGGGTAGTGTAGAGCGAATTCAAGCGAGAAATAGCATGTAAGCTTGCACAAAACCCATATCGGACATGCACAAGTCGGTCTGTTGGTACTTAGACTATAGACTAGGTTATTTCTAAGACATCGACCCGGACTAGGTCGAGTCTTGCCTAATTCCCTATAGTTATGGCTCTGATACCAATCTGTCACACCCCAACCAATGGCGGAATCATCAGGGCGCGGCACTGAGCGAAACAGATTGTCAATAGAAATTCCATAACAACTAGATTACCAGATAGTTAATATTATGTCCCATACCATAACCTACCAAGCAATCAAATTATCATAGACATAGATATCCTCAAAACAAAACATGTTCCGACAACTCAGATTTACATAAAAATAAATTGTCTTTGTTGGTTTCTAGAATCTCCTAGGCTCGATTCCATCAAGTAGCAAGCAAGTATCATAAACACCTGTCACATACGTTAAAATAGAGGTCAATACACATAGTGTAAAGGTGAGTATACAAGTTTAATAGTATAATAGAGTTCGAAATCGTTTACGCATAACCAGCATGTACAACGTATAATGTGAAGCATGTAAGTTATCGATAAAGATCCAATCAATACCAATGACTGCGCGTTGACTGCGAGTAGCGAGTGCACATCACATGTTCACCACTGCGAACACGTGAAGTAATGTCCTTAACAACCCCTGAGTGAACAGGTGCTGAGTCCAAACTATAGTACTATCGTTGCTAAGGCAGGTAGACAGCAATCAATGTGTAAACATAACAAACAGGCATTCATCGAGTCACGTATAACATGCAATAGTGGTCAGCGTATAAATAGTGTTGCGTTGTGTGTTCGATGTGATTTAGAATAAGTAACGTATGTAACACCCAAAAGTGCGTAAAGCAAAAAGGGATCGAGTATACTCACAGCGATGGTAGTTAATGGATTGAAGGGAGAGCTAGAGCGAGATTAGCCTGACCAGAACGATAGCATAAGCGATAAGCAGCGCGTAAAACGATGCATGGTGAACAAGTGACGAGTGGTCATCCGGCCGGATAGCAATCCGAACGGATGGCCTTTCGATCGGATGTCAATCCGTTCGGATGGCATCCGTTCGGATGGCCATTCGGTCGGATTGACACTCGTTTGGGATGGATGTGCTTGTGTATGATGGCTTTGAATTTTTCGTTGTAGCATTTTGAAAACAGAGAAGTATCTCTACCTTTCAGGTCGTTCGATCGAACGGCAGTTCGGTCGGGTGGCGATCCGTCCTGCGAGGTATTTCTCAAAGAACAATTTCACAGAAGGATCAACATCCAAACGGATGGTCTACCGATCGGGTGACAGTCCGTTGGGGATTGACTATGTATTGAACATGTTAAAAATTGTTTAAGTGTGAAATCCTCGAGTGCAATCCAATCGGATTGCAGTTCGATCGGATGGCAATCCGATCAGACGACGATCCGTCCCGCGATTTGATATTTTGCAACTTGGAGATTTGTCAAGTTTGGAAAGTTTTGCGGTTTGATCGAGACGGTATGACAACATGCTAAACAACAGAAACCCCATCATGACCCGAGTTATCTGATCGAACAGGAATCACCCTAGTCCGATCAGTTTACTGGTTCGTGACGGTTGTTCATGTTTAACCCGGAATCGGTTGTCCCTCTGATAGAAATCAGACTTGGACCAACACTTTACTAAGAATGAGTAGAAAATCAGAACGAGCTCTGATTCTATCGGTCTTGAGCGCATTGAGTGTAAAAGAGTTGACAGAAAGTTGGACAAGTATCTTTCAATCCTTTCATCCTTGAAAACGTTCAGATCTACACAAGATCTTTGGTTATTCATGTGGAAATCTCTCAGATCTAAGTTGTTCTTGGTGGAATGAGGCAAAAACTTGAAGTTCATAAGAACTCCATGATGACATCACCCTAGAACACCTCAAATCCACTGATTTCACGGTTAAAAGTTAAGATTCAAAGGTGAAAAAGATGAAGAAGTGCATGTAGATCATAGAAGCACAAGATTTAGGTTGAAAACTTACAAGAATCACGAGAAATCGAGAGAAAGAAGGTCTGGAACGCTGCTGATCAAGTGAGGGAGCTGTCACATCACAAATGATGTGACAGGAGGGGTATTTATAGGGTTTCCAAAAGAGGAAAGCGCACATGGATCGGATTGGTCACCGATCGGATGGCAACTCGATCGGATGGCAATCCGATCGAGTTGGCAATCCGATCGGATGGCCACTTGATCCAGGTGCCCGACCTGTTGAGTTTTGTCGTTTTGATTTGCGTGTTGAGCTTTGCGATGCGTTTTGAGCGATCGATGCGATAGTATTACCCAATAGTTACACAAATAACCTAACTACTATATCTAACATACAATCACTGTAAATAACTTGCGTTTAGCGTTTGCAATTAGATTGCGATGCGATAGAATTGCGATTACGATTTGCGTTTAATCACCTCAACATAACATGCACATGTAACACCTAATGAGCACACACACGTAAAACAATATCCAGAACGCATAATTCAGGTTGCGAATGCGATAGCGATGCGATTAACGATAAGTCGATTAGCGATTAGTATTCGTTTAAGTAGCGATTTATTAACATGTACTCCACATAATACAACTAAAGGAATTTCAACACAAAACTGGTTATAAATCAAGGTGGTCAAATCCGTAGTTAAGCAAGGAGTGACAGATCCCAATTAGCAATCTTTTCTTCCTTTGACTTTGACCTTGACTTTGACTTTCACTTCCAGAACACGGGTTGTTACATCCAGCCACAACCCGAAAAAATCGGAGCACACAAGCACCCTATCAATTTTGCTCAATTTTCTACCCTCATCTGCCCACCTCGTGAAGTTCCTATCTTTCATATTATATTCTAGCAACCCGGCATTGAAGATGAATGAATTAAACAGCCTAGCACAAGAATGATTGAAACGTGTATTAAGTCTTTCCTCCGGAGCCCGAACGGCATTAAAATCACCAAGTAAAACCCATAAACCCGGAGAACCTTCGATCTCACCTAACAACCGATCCCATAACACTCTTTTAGATTGAAGATCCTGCGGGGCATACACGTTTACAACATTCACAAACTGCCCACCCCCCTTCATCTTTCCTCTGATAATTAGAAAATTCCTCTCCTTCACTGAACCTACCATGTCAAACAACCTTTTATCCCACATACTAACCAGACCCCCTGACTGACCTGTAGAATCAACCCACTCAAAACCAAAATCTTTTCATCCCCAAAATTTTAAAACACCCAAGACATCCAGAGAAGAACATTTAGACTCCTGGAAACCTGCAAAGCTAATACCAAATTTAGCAATAATCCCTTTGATCCATCTCGCTTTCTCATCACCCCTAGCCCTCTAACATTTAAAGATAAGAAATTCATAATTGTAAATCATTAATACCTCTGCCTATGATGACCTTCTTCACCAGATTTTCATGATTACCCAGCTCCATACCCACTTGGACTCCTAACTGAACCGTAGCTCTGGCTTCCGGATCCGAAGCATCATCCCCACCGTCAATCTCATTTTCAAGCCCTACTAATCCAGCCGAACCCTGGTAATTAGATGAAGACGAGACCCCTGAATCCGCCTTATGGTTAAGATCGATCAGAATCCCACCCTGGATTACCTTTTGGGAATCAGCACCGCTCTTACCCGACAAGGAGCAATCAGCTCCGGTGTACTCCTTATCTTTTTTAAGGCCCAACAACTGGTCAAGTGAAAATGGGTCACTATCCTCTTCTAAATGGGCTCTATTTCTTTTTGTGGGCCTGGACCGTTCACAAGAGTCCACCACAAAAGTTGGGCTCCCAACTTTCTGTCCCTTACCCGAATTTTTCCTGTGCCTCTTTGTCTTCTTGCCTGACTTGAAAACATACAATCCTTGATTCCCTTCATCACGTTTACTGACATCACCACCTGGGCCCAAGAAGGCATCATAATTAAAACAATTCCCAAAACCGCTGCCGCCCCCTTGGGAACCGAGACAGATGGTTCCACTTCCTCCGATGCATCCTCTCCCATGCACGTCCCCTCGTTAACCTCAGGCCCACCTCTTAGGTTCCCAGAGTCCGGCATCCTACCCACCGGAGAAGAAGCCATCTGCAACTAACGGGTTTGATCCTTATCCTCCGCGAACCCCAAACAATCCGGTATCCATTCATCCTGCTCCACTTCGACCCAAACCCTATAATTTCTGTTCTTCCACACTATCTTCACCTCATCTTTAATTCTCTAAGCCTCTCCTACTAACACACCAACCCTGTTAACCGAAAGATCCTTGTCATCCACCCTAGAATTCTGGGCATGCAGAACTTTCCCAAATAAGCCTCCAACCATCTTGATAACATCAGGGTCAAGAAGATGCAAGGGTACCCCCAAACACCCTGAGCCACGCAACCCGTTCTAACGACAGCGACTGTCCTTCCCATGCACTGATTCTCGAAAACCATGGACCCCAGACGTCCCGGGAGTCCAGAAACTTCCTGGCCGAGGTCTCATCCACAAACGTGACCTGGATGGATAACCCACCTAGATACTGAATATTACAAAACTCAATCTTGGCAATGCGAAGAAGGCGATCAAAATCCACCAAGGTTTCTAAGTCAACCGTCCTACCCACCACTGTTTTCCCGTACAACTCCTTGAATGCAGCAGTCTTGTATGGAACCACTATGGACTTCTCCAACTCTTGTTTCTCCAAAGCAGACCCACCCCCAGCCTCCCGACTGGAACTCCCAGCCCCCTTACCAGCCCCCAAAACATCACTATATGACCTAAAATCCCTGAACTTGAACTCCCTGAATTTCCCGCTCGCATCAACAGGCTTTGGAATCTGCTGTTCACCCAAAGGGACATTGAGAGAACCAGCATTCTCAACTGCAAACTTGGCAATATTAACCTTTAACTTACAATCACCCATCCTCGCTCCCCTTAGCTCCTTCTCCAGCTCGGCCTTGTCCTTAACATTCTTAAAACTGGCGAAACCGAATCTACACCCAGTTTTATCCCTTTTCTTAGCCACATACGTCCCTGCTAACTCCCCGAAACCTTCCAAGCAACACCTAAGCTCCCATGGCATGCACCCTTCCGGAAGGTTGGAAACGAAAAATTAAGTAATATTCACACCAACACCATTCCGGTGGTTAGGACCAGACCGGGCCGGTCCATCCATCTGGTAGCCCTCACAGACTAATGTAAGGTTAATAGGATTCGTACTAGTCTAGCTAAACTGCAACGGCAACCGCGACCAGTAACAGACCTACTAAGCAAACGTAATCCAGAGAAACCAAATGGACTAGATGAACCAGGAAAACGAAACTTCCAAAGACAATCTCCCCACAGCTCTGTTAACAGTGCTCGTACCACAACGCTCGAACCACAAACAAGCCACGTGATAACAGGGACGCTACACAAAGCCGGAGAAAGCTGTCGGAAAAAAGAACGACGGAAAAGAGGACGGGGAAAAAGAGAGGACACCGGAGAGGCACAGGACTATGCTAACAATCTCGTTATGATCGGCCGGAAAGAATTCCGCTAGATCAATCACAGGCTGTTATACAACGCCTGAGCAGCTGCCGGAGGAAAACCCTAGAGAGAAAAAGCTATTGTTGGTAGGCGAAACATTACCGACTCCTGTTGTTCACAGTCCTGCAAAACAATACGGTATTAATGTAAATGATGTCCAGATAAGATGGAAAAGTACAAAAGGAAGATGTCCAAAATTATGTTGGCATAGTGGTTAATCCTAGTTCTTTTAAGGGGAGTGATAAATACACCCAACATATGGATTAATATACCAAATTAGTCAAACTTGGTAAGGATTAAGTACTTTAATATATTATTTTATTCTAAAGTCAAAAGTAATAATTATGTTTTTTTATATTATTTTATTCTATAAGACTTTTGTTACTTTTTTATATTTTGTTAAACTATTATTAGTATTAGTATTAATATCAATATTAATAAATAAATAATCAAGACACTTTATTATAAACACGAAAGTGAAAAGGTTAATTATAAATAAATAAATAACGAGTCTTTAATAAAAAATTAAACGTTATGTTTTTTTATATAATTTTATTCTATAAATAAATAAATAAATAACGATTAATCACCTAGATCGACAAAATCACTTTCACGACGATAAAGTTAGGTATATAATTCTAGACGCCACCCATGCATTGTCTCTCATCCAGCCGCAGACATATTAATGTTGCTTCATATAATAATATTTTGTGGTGGAATCACGTCATACTCTTTTAAGAATCAAACATGTTGGCGTTTTGTTCAAGGTATTAGATTAAATATATATTAATTGTATTTAATCAAATGTCCATTATAATCATTTTATATTATATTATACGAAAATAATAAATTAAACTTTGTTATAATATTAGTTGGTAATTGTTAATGGACCATATTACTCTTACTAACTAATAAAGGGTTTCCCTTCGGGTCAATTTAAGGAGATAACTAAAAAGGTTAAGGGTTAGACATTACTCATAACATCAAGAAATCATCCCTCTCTCTATGCAATATTCCGGAGTTCATCATCTTCAAGAACTCATAATTCACATCACTAATATGCAACCTAAATGGGAACTTGTTGTACCCGATGCAACAACTGCACCTAATGCCACTGCACTAACTCCAACTCCACATCCAGAACCCATTATACCTCATAACGAAGGCACATCAAACGCTTAAAACCAAGACAACGCTGAACCGGATAATCAACTCAGAAGGTCATCCAGGCCTAGAAGGCCTGCTTATTGGGATGATTATGTTACCTACTTGAGTGAAGCTGAAATGGATGTCGGAAAGCTTAATAATCTTTTCTCTTATAATGAAGCCATTAATAGTGATTAGTTTTCTGAATGGAATAAAGAAATGAACGATGAGCTTGGATCCATGAAGAAAAATGACAATTGGGATTTGGTGAAATCACCCAATGGTGTAATTCCCGTAGGATGTGAATGGGTGTTCAAAACAAAACTGGAACCAAATGGGAACGTTAAACGCTACAAAGCGAGATTGGTTGCAAAAGGCCTTCTCAGAAAGAGGGAATTTATTATCAAGAGACCTTCTCACCTGTCTCTTTTAAAAATTCATTAAGGATTATTATGGCCATAGTAGCTCATTTTGATTTAGAGCTGCATCAGATGGACGTTAAAGCCGCTTTCCTTAACGACGACTTAGACGAAGATGTGTACACGAAACAACTTGAAGGATTTAAACCTGAAGGGTCAAGAACCTCTCGTTTGTAAGTTGAAAAAATCAATATATGGGTTGAAATGAGCATCACGCCAGTGGTATCTCAAGTTTGATGAAGTCATAAATAAATAAGATTTTGCAAAGAATCAAGTGGATCAATGCACCTACCTCAAGATGAGTGGGAGAAACTTTACTATACTTGTCCTTTAGGTGGATGATATTCTATTGGCAAGTAATAATTTAGATATGCCGCATGAGTCGAAGCGGTTACTCTCGCAAAACTTTGACATGAAGGATATTGGGATGCTTCTTACGTCATTGGCATCGAAATTCACTAAGACAGACACAAGGGTATCTTAGGATTATCTCAAAGGGACTACTTTGATCATGTTTTTACTCGTTACAACATGCAACAGTGTAAACCCTGAGTAGCTCTAGTAGTTAAGAGAGACGTTTTCGGTATATTCCAATGTTCAAAAACAGAGGTTGTAAAAGAGTAAATGAGCCAGATACCTTATGCGTTAGTAGTCGGGAGCCATAATTCATGTTCAAGCCTGTAATCGCCCAAATATCGCTTATATTGCTGGAATGCTAGGCCATTATATGACTAATCATGGCCTAGATCACTGGAAATTAGCTAAGAAAGTACTTCGATATCTGTAAGGGACGTAAGACTATAAACTGACTTATAGAAGAAGTGAAAATTTAGAAGTAATAAGTTATTCTGATTTCGACTTTGCTAAATGCAAAGATGACAAGAAATGCACTTTGGGCTATATCTTTATGATAGCAGACGAGCCCCATTTCATGGAAGAGTCATAAACAACAGTTAACCCCAACTTCCACAATGATGGCATAATATATTGTTGTTTACAGCACAACCTGTCATGGAATGTTGATTAAAAATCTGATCACTGGACTCAAATAGTTAATTCCATTTCTAGACCATTGAAGCTTTATTGTGTTAATTTAGTTTTTGTTAGTTTCATGAACAGTATTAGTTCGACTGGAGCTGGTTTATATCTTGATATATAGTACTTGTTCGTACATGAGCGAGCTGACGAAAATAATCTTTGTATTGAGTATATAAGAATTAAAAATATGTTCGCGAATCCAATGACTAAAGGTTTCTTATGTAAATTTTTGAAGAACACGTTTCAAATATGAGATTTACTAAAGACCTTCTTTAATTGCATAGTGTACTTATTTACGTTTTAATTAATGAAATTTTCTCGTTTTTAATTTTTTATGTCTCTAAGATATGTTCTACTAGCGTAATGACATATAAACAAATATAAATACATATAGAATGTTTAAAGGGTTTAGTTGTAAATTATTAGGTTTTAAATTGAGGATGTAGTATGAGTAATAGGGTCCTGAGTTAAATGATGATGACTCAACAGTTGTATTTCTCTACTATGATTTTTGTTTTAAAGCTAAAATGAGTATAAATTTCTGATCAGGCGTATCTAATACTCATTATGCCAATGATCTCTGGATCAAGTGGTGGAGGGCTTGCACTTCTCTTGAGAGATGCAGGTTCGACTTCCACTTGGTGCAGAGTGAGGTTCGACGTCCTAGTCCATTCCTATAATATTCAATGACATTGTTGTGAGGCTAAGCATAATATATGGCTAATTGATTTGTGGAAATCATAGTAAGCCATAATGCTTTTAATGATTCAAAAGAATCACCTATGTGAGAAAGAAGTAGGGTCGCTTCGAATGGCATTGTGGGGTGCGCAATCCTAGAGCTCTCGCAGAACCAGACTAGTGTTCCAGGACCATAATAGGACACGATAGTGAGGGGATGGCCTGGCTAGGGAAAGTATTGTGTGAATGTATATTGTCGTTTACATAAATGAGGGATTGTTCAAGGACATCACGTCTACAAAACCCTAGTAAGCTAAGTATGCTTCACAAAGGAAGGTTCAAAGGCTACACCTACCTATCCTGCAATACTCGACTGTCGAGTTTTCATCGGGGAATTTTGTGTGTTTTAATCGATCTCCATGCATGTGGGGGATTGTTGGAAATTTTAGTGAAAATGTGTTTTTCACTAAATATTTTGGACATTAATAATATTTATATATGTGTTGTATAAATAATTATTTATGGGTTTGTGTTCAAACTATGTCCAAATAGAGCTAAGATGAATGAGATATCGAAGCTTGAAGTTGTGTGTTTGGAACAAACAAAATGAGAAAAATGGATTAAGTTTTGTCAACTTGTCCCACATAGGTGTGATAATAAAACTTGTAGTGGTTTATAAGGAGGAGGACTCATTGTATATTGTCTACCTTTGGACAAAAAACTAGTGGGACCCTAAAGGGTGCGGCGCACCCTTCCTCGCACATGTGCACGCGTGGCGTGGGCCATGGGTGCAATGTGGCGCCCTTAGCACTTCGCACACCGCCTTGTATTTTTGTCCATGAGCGCGTGGTCAGGTACATGGCGGGTGGCGGCTCAGCTTATGGCGCAACTTGGGTGGCGTAGGCGCATGACACAAGTTCATTATGTGTCTATTATTGGCTATGGCAGAGGAGCAGTTTGCGCGCAAGTCTAGAAGACGCAGTACTTGCGGCTTTCGAAAAGCGTGGGTACGCGGACTTCATGTGGCACGGACCGAAGTGTCGGTCTGACAGTAGCCTTGGCACAGGTTCACATGCGCGCGCGAGCGGCCAGTCATATTGGTCAACCACTAGGTTTAATGTCTAAACGGTTTCAAAAACGTTTAATTCTGTCATGAATGAAAACGATTGTTTTTTGACCAACTACTAAAATCCATTTATGAAGACGTTAAACCTGGGTTTATTACAAGATTAATTATCTTGTTTATGACCAATTTTAATAGGTTTGAATAAGTCTTTCAATAGTGTGAGTATAAGTATGAACATAAAGGTTCATTCTAAATAGAGAAAAATACACACAAAATAACTTTTGTTCCATAAAAATTTATAGAAGAGTATTCTCTAAATTGTCTTTTTACACAACTCAATATTTTCTTACAAAATAAAAGAACACCAAATTATACCCGATGCTATCTCGGGCATGAGAGTCATCTCCGGCAGTACACATACTGTTCCGGTTGTTGTACCCTGGGAGACAGAACCGTCTGAGAGGAGGCGCGGAATTTGTTTTAAGGGAAGCGTTTTGAACACGTGCCTCAACCAAAACCGTCAACAATTTTGCTTGTCTTGCAGCGGAATTTCGATCTGGAAGGTGCGGTTGAAGTTTCCAAAGACGCTTGCTTGAGTCAGGATTGGTACAATTATATTGTATTTTATATTCTTTTATTTAGTTTTTGTAACCGGTATTGTACTAGTCGAATTTCCCACAAATAACGAGAGTCTCGTTATTATTTATTATTTATTTTGTAATATAATTTAATAAAAAGTGAACCTAGTTCCTACAATCTTAAAACAGACTTTCGTGAAGATTGTTGCTACAATCTTAAATCCCTTCTCTACGAGGATTTAGGTTTACGAAAGTAAAAATTTTAATTGAGATTTTGCTAAAATCTTATAAATTTTTGGGAAATATTTATTTAGTACAATGAGTCGGATTAACTTTGATGATTGGAGGACAATCTTTAATCCGAATACCATGTTATAAAACCGTACAATTTGATTCAAGAACAGTATGGGTTTTGTTCGTGTTTAGATAACACGAATTTTATACAAAAATTAATCTGTATTTCGAATGGTTGGAATACTAATTTTTCTAATGAGCGAATTAGAAATTGATAATTTTTGTAAACCCATATAATGTGTATGAATGATAGAAATTCTCTAAGGAGAATGTTAGATGTAATTTGGTAAATTAATGTTGGTTTAAAAGTCTTGAAATATATGTATTTTCTACTGAGAATATTAGAAAGTAATTATTTTATAAAATAACAAGTTTTAATATTTTCTAACGAGCGTGTTAGAAACATTGATGTTGAAAGAATAACAAGATTAAAACTTTTTATATCTCTAACGCGCGTGTTAGAATTTTATAGAATAATAAGTTTTAATATCATCGTTTATATCTAATGAGCGTGTTAGATACGATGATTGTGTAAAACTAACTTGTTAAAAGACGTTTACATTTTCTAACGAGCGTGTTAGAAAAGATTTTTTTTTCGAAATAATTACCAACGAGTGTGTTGGAAATAATTATTTTGGATAATAATTAACCTTGTAACGGTTTCGTCTAAACTATTAAATTTCTAACGAGGGAGTTAGAAACGGATTTTTTCACACACGTTTAAACGATTTTTATTTGTTTATTTCTAATGAGCGTATTAGAAATAGTTTATATTTTTTTATAAATTTCGAAACAAATTTTGTAATCGATTACTTCTAACGAGCGTATTAGAAACGATTTAAAGAGTTTGACAGTTGTTTATTTTCTAACGAGCGTGTTAGAAACGATTTAACGACTTTGTCAATTATTTATTTCTAACAAGCGGGTTAGAAAACGTTTATTTTATATAAACCAAAAACGCCTTATGGCAATAAATGAACGTTTAATTTTCTAATGGGCGTATTAGAATTAGTTTATCTTATAACCAACTATTTTAACGATTTGCAATCGTTAATTTCTAACGAGCGGGTTAGAACCGGGTTAACTATGATAAACTATTTAAGATGATTTGTAATCGTTTTATATATTTTCTAATGAGCGTGTTAGAAAATACTTGTGTTTATTTCTTACGAGCGTATTACAAAACGTTCATTTAAATAAACAAAAAGTGAATAAATGTATTTGTTTTATTTCTAACGAGCGCGTTACAAACGGTTTACTTTATAAAAACCGAATAATTTGAATGTTTGTTAAACATTTAAATTCTAATTAGCGTATTAGAATTGGTTATCATACAAACCATTTTTTTAACGATTGGAAATCGGTTATTATCTAACAGCGGGTTAGAAAAGGTTTGAATATAAAAACCAATTATTAAAACGATGTGTATTCGTTTTATCTTTCAAACGAGCGAGTTTGACACTGTTTTATTAAATAAACTATTATAAGGTTATTGTATTGATTTGTAATCAAAACATAAAAATATATAGTTTAATATTAAAACACTTGCGAAAACGAGAAATGTTTTGAACGAATAAAACATGTCTTTGCGAATTATAAGTGATTCGATACTTCCATGAGAAGTATAACGTCTTGAACCATATAATAGTCTTGGAAAGACTATTTTGTGAAAAACAACTCGATGTTGTTATAGACATAATAACTTGCTTAACTACTTGCGAGTAGTTAATTGTAAACAACTTTATATTTTGGACAACTTGTGATTATTCAAGTTTAGAGTTCCAAGATGAGGGAGTACCTCAAAACATGACATCGAACGAAATAATTGCGTTTACTTCGGTCAAAAGTGTTGAAGATAATAACACTTTGGCATTTGATGTTTAGACATCTTTAGTGTATCCGTTTTATTTTTTGTCCACTTTTTATTATAAATGGTAGACTATCATTTGGGTTTATTTCTCATAAACATATGGTTTAAATACAATAAAAGATAAATATTTATTTTGGACTTCTAATAATTTGTCAAAAGGATACACATTTTGGTACTAAGTGTAAAAAGTAATTTACACAAACACAACGAGCGGGTTGTGATCATGACTTATGTAATAAGTCACAAATCAAACATCAAATGCATAACGGTGTCATAAGAAACGTGGTGAATGGTTTGAGATGAAATGCACGAAAACGAGATATGTCATCTAATGTTGAGAGCATCAACATGGGAATGCACATGTAAGTTTTTAAAGAATATAACATATAAAAAAATATATGTTATTATTGTAAATGATTTTAATAAATTTAGCAAATTTATTAACGGAAATTTACAATAGTAATGGACTTGTAGATGCTTCTACCACCATCAATGTTGTTTAAACTATGTGGGGGCTTGGTCCTCATTTTGGGGGAGTATCCCAATACATGGTATTAATGAAACAACAACGTAAATGTATATATCATATAGGCATATGTGAATGCCTTGTTGTTGAGAGTCAATCTAATTGACTATATCTCAAGACTCGAGTGATTTTATACAAAGATCTTTCATCAAAGTGACATGGATTAAGACTTATGTTTAAGTCCTTAAGAAGTCAATGGTGAAGCCTTGGAGATAAAAAGGCAAATGAGTTATGATCCTAATGGATGGAGTTAACTATGGTTTTGAGACCTTTCTAAAACCGATGGTTTTAGAATGGTGAAATAAAATTTCATTATTGTGTCTAAACTAAGAAACGAATGTTCGGAAGAGATAGTGCGTTATCTCTTAAGGTTGTGAAGAATCGGAATGATGCATCTTCCGTTCACTTGCTAGAGTATTATGGTCTAAAGCATGCTAGACTAATACTTGTTAATTTATATGCTTGACGGAGATTAAATTAACTTTAAGCATTCAAAATATGTGATGACATAAGAATGAATTTTGTGCCAAAAACTATAAATATAACTTCATTTTAGTCCAAATGGATTACTCAAACTTATTCAAAGTGCAAGCAATGTGGGGGGATGAGCACCATTTAAGAGACAAACCCTTTAGGGTCTGAAGAAATGGTAGTTGAGAAGTTTTTCTCAAACTTGAAATGAAAGGGAGAACCTCTCATCACCCCCATTTGGATGCTATCCAATTACACTTAAATGTGGGGGTGACTTGCATTTGAATGTGGAAATGGTAGTTGAGAAGTTTTCTCAAACTCGAAATGAAAAGGAGAATCTTTCATCGCCCTATTTGGATGCTATCCAATTACACTTAAATGTGGGGGTGACTTGCATATATTGCAAAAGCATGACCAAGTGGAGTACACAATGGTTATATGGAGTCAATCGAGTAGATTGAACTCGAACGCCAATTGGTTAGATTCAAAATCTAGTAAGATGTCAGTCATGACACACCAAAGGCATGGTGGAAACGTGTCTAGCCATGAATTGAGTTTCATGTCATTCTAAAGACAATGAACATAACTGGATCCAAGTTGAGATCTCGAGTTATAAGTCTTATGAATCGACTAAAAGGCAAAAGTGACTAGCGAGTCAAAAACACGTTAGAACAACTGATCAAAACTGAAAATTATTGTTGTTGACTTAGCGAAGTCAACAAATAATTTTGGATTCAACAACCAGTGGGTTGATAAGAGATCAAGTTGGGGGATGAGACTAAAGCCCATGGAAAAGGGACATGAGGGAAACCTAACCTAGTTGACTTGAGATCCCAAGATCTAGGTTCAATAGGACAACTTAATCATGAACTGAATGGTAGTCACTGTGGGGGCATAGCTAATAAATATGTTTATATATAAGCTATATGTTCATATATCCCCCTAAAACTATAAAAGGGTGTTTAAATACGTCCTAGTCCATTCCTATAATATTCAGTGACATTAGCCCATTCCTAAGCATAATATATGGCTAATTGATTTGTGGAAATCATATTAAGCCATAATGCTTTTAATGATTCAAAGGAATCACCTATGTGAGAGAGAAGTAGGGTCGCTTCGAATGGCATTGTGGGGTGCGCAATCCTAGAGCTCTCGCAGAACCAGGCTAGTGTTCCAGGACCATAATAGGACACGATAGTGAGGGGATGGCCCGGCTAGGGAAAGTATTGTGTGAATGTATATTGTCATTTACATAAATGGGGGATTGTTCAAGGACGTCACGTCTACAAAACCCTAGTAAGCTAAGTATGCTTCACAAAGGAAGGTTCAAAGGCTACACCTACCTATCCTCCAATACTCGACTGTCGAGTTTTCATCAGGGAATTTTGTGTGTTTTAATCGATCTCCATGCATGTGGGAGATTGTTGGAAATTTTAGTGAAAATGGGTTTTTCATTAAATATTTTGGACATTAATAATATTTATATATGTGTTGTATAAATAATTATTTATGGGTTTGTGTTCAAACTATGTCCAAATAGAGCTAAGATGAATGAGATATCGAAGCTTGAAGTTGTGTGTTTGGAACAAACAAAATGAGAAAAATGGATTAAGTTTTGTCAACTTGTCCCACATAGGTGGGATGATAAAACTTGTAGTGGTTTATAAGAAGGAGGACTCATTGTATATTGTCTACCTTTGGACAAAAAACTAGTGGGACCCTAAAGGGTGCGGCGCACCCTTCCTCGCACATGTGCACGCGTGGCGTGGGCCATGGGTGCAATGTGGCGCCCTTAGCACTTCGCACACCGCCTTGTATTTTTGTCCATGAGCGCGTGGTCAGGTACATGGCGGGTGGCGGCTCAGCTTATGGCGCAACTTGGGTGGCGTAGGCGCATGACACAAGTTCATTATGTGTCTATTATTGGCTATGGCGGAGGAGCAGTTTGCGCGCAAGTCTAGAAGACGCAGGACTTGCGGCTTTCGAAAAGCGTGCGTACGCGGACTTCATGTGGCACGGACCGAAGTGTCGGTCTGACAGTAGCCTTGGCACAGGTTCACATGCGCGCGTGAGCGGCCAGTCATATTGGTCAACCACTAGAGTTAATGTCTAAACGGTTTCAAAAACGTTTAATTCTGTCATGAATGAAAACGATTGTTTTTTGACCAACTACTAAAATCCATTTATGAAGACGTTAAACCTGGGTTTATTACAAGATTAATTATCTTGTTTATGACCAATTTTAATAGGTTTGAATAAGTCTTTCAATAGTGTGAGTATAAGTATGAACATAAAGGTTCATTCTAAATAGAGAAAAATACACACAAAATAACTTTTGTTCCATAAAAATTTAGAGAAGAGTATTCTCTAAATTGTCTTTTTACACAACTCAATATTTTCTTACAAAATAAAGAACACCAAATTATACCCGATGCTATCTCGGGCATGAGAGTCATCTCCGGCAGTACACATACTGTTCCCGTTGTTGTACCCTGGGAGACAGAACCGTCTGAGAGGAGGCGCGGAATCTGTTTTAAGGGAAGCGTTTTGAACACGTGCCTCAACCAAAACCGTCAACAATTTTGCTTGTCTTGCAGCGGAGTTTCGATCTGGAAGGTGCGGTTGAAGTTTCCAAAGACGCTTGCTTGAATCAAGATTGGTACAATTATATTGTATTTTATATTCTTTTATTTAGTTTTTGTAACCGGTATTGTACTAGTCGAATTTCCCACAAATAACGAGAGTCTCGTTATTATTTATTATTTATTTTGTAATATAATTTAATAAAAAGTGAACCTAGTTCCTACAATTGGATTATCTGCTGGCCTGAACGTTGTAACAGGTACACACTTTATCGTGCAATCATACAAATGTAGGAACTAGGTTCACTTTTTATTAAATTATATTACTATTGAAACGAGACTCTATTTTGTGTGTATTTTTCACTTAATTAAATTACACATAAGAATCATAATATAAGGGTGTACGGGGTGGTCGCGGCAAGAGGTGCGGCAACCCCCTTTGTCGCTCGGCAAACACCGCCGCCACCAAAATATGCCACGCGGGAATGGTTGCCGTTTGCGGGGACTTGAGGGTGAGAGGTCAGTGGTGGGTCCAGTATCTACTTCAACCAATCATGTTTTGTTATTTTTTTAAATGATTTGGGAGAAACCACCCTCTATGTTTTTTGAGTAAGAGAGGAGAATGAAAGGGGAAATGACATGACACAATATGATTGGGTGAGTGGTTAGTTTGCCCCATCTCATTAGGCATGCACCCCTTACAGCCGATGAGAAATAAGATACAGAACAAGATGGGAAGAGAACAATAACTATTGAATAACTATATTCATTCATACTATCAACGTGCTTATATCCATCAGGCGTATCCCACTTATAGCTGTAAACGAGTCGAGCCAGGGTGGGGTCGAGCTCAAGCTCGAAATTAATTCAGGCGGCTAAACTTGGCTTGAGCTTTACGTCAGAGTTAAACGAGCCTAAGAACGAGCCAATGAGCCGAGCCGAGCCGAGCTTAGCTCGAGCTGGACTTGGTTACAAAATGAGTCAGCTTGGTTCACGTCATCTCAAATTGAGTTTTTTTAGCTAGTTTTTCTCGAGCTTCTTTCGAGTGAGCTACGAGCCGAGCTACGAGTCGCGAGCTTTATGAACAGCCCTAATCCCACTTTCCCATTCACTTGTCGGGTTGTTTGAGCTCATTTTTGGGCTTCTTGAATAGGCTGTTGGGGTTGGGCCCATAAAATCCATAACATTGAACTAGCCCTAGTTGGCCACACCCAAAAGGTCACATGCTTTGATGACGATGGAAATGTGTACCCTGTCTCACTCATGACGATAAACTCCTTTTCATTTGCTTCAATAACCACTAGGTCTGTAAATGAACCAAACGTTTATGAACTGTTTGTGAACTTGTTCGGCGGAAAGTTCGTTTATGTTCGTTTATTTAATAAACGAACGAACACGAACAAAAATTTTTGTTCGTTTAATTAAATGAACGAACATGAACACACATTGTGTTTGTTCGTTTATGTTCGTGAACATTCGTTTATGTTCGCTTAAATTTTAGTAAATACATAAATAGTTATATTTATATAAATATCAGGTTTTCTAACTAATTATATAAAGATAACTAACTAGTAATTGAGTTTTCTAGTAAAAAAATGAAATTTAAAAATTTTTCTTATAGCGTAACTGATCACTTAATATTTATATAAAAACTACTTAATTTCAGTATCTATGAACCCTAATTTAGATGTGTTTTCGGATGAACTGTAATATATTAGACTTGTTTATTTGTGTTCATTAATGTTAAATTATGTTTGTTTATACTTGTTTAATTTCGTTTATTTGTGTTCGTTTACGTTTTGTTCAATCATGTTAATATATGTTTGTTTATGTTTATTTAAATATGTTCAGTTAATTTTTTTTGTTTATGTTCGTTTCTGTTTGTTTATGTTCGTGAACTGTTCATTTAGGCTTTAAACGAACGAACATAAACGAACACGAACATGCCTGATTTCTTAAAGAACGAACACGAACAAAAAAATGCGTTCGATTATATGTTCATGTTCGTGTTCGTGTTCGGTTAAAATTAAATGAACGAACACAAACATGCCTATGTTCGTGTTCGTTCGATTCGTTTACAGGCCTAATAACCACATTTCATTTGTGCAATTACTAAAGAAAGTTAGTTGTTCAACAATTGGCAAACCGATGCACAAGGCTCCCTCATGCGTGGGTCCAAGGGTGTCAGGACATAGGCCTGATGTATGCATCCTTAGTTTCTGTGTCCATGACTCGAACCCATGACCTCCTAGTCACATGCAGTTACTGTTGCTCAAAGGTTCGCCCCTGTAAATGTAACGTCATAAATTATAATTATCCAACTACTAAACTAACAGGAACTTAATTTCTTTATCACCATGAAGATAGTTATGGTTGGTTGAGCTACTAACCACTTATAGGTTAATCTTGATGGGTTTTAATCTTGATGAGTTAGAACGGTTCAACACTATGTTTATATTTGGTCACATGTTTTGGTGTCTTAATTAGATCATGTGTCAGTTTTAATTATGCAAGTAGTTGGTCTAAAACATATTTATTTTTACTGTTTTGTTGGAGATAATGGGATTAGTTAGTAGGTTTATTTTGTTCACGTGATCACGTCAATTACAAGTGTGTGTACATTGATCAATGAATAACGTGAGTTCAAACAACAAAAACAAACTCTCCTTTGTTCGTAAGTATCTTTTGTAGTTTGAAGCTTGAACCCAACACCACGAACCGTATAAAGTTGGTTACCTGACCACCAAGTCACCAACCATATGAAAAGCATTTTCTTCGATTACATAGTTTGTAATATGTTATTTTAGTCAGGCAATTATCGTGGTGAACCTTATGATTCTTGATGAAGCAACTGTAGCGCGGTTTCGCAAACTTATCGAAAAAACCCGAGTTACTCTTACTCCATACAAGATGATTAAATTCGCAACACTCACAAGGATCCGGATGCAGTTCATGTGGCGGAGCTTGACCAAAGTTCCGAGGGGGCGGAGAGTCATAGGACCCAATTTATATATTGTATAAATATTTAGGCAAAATAATTGGGGGGGGCAATCCTATATATAAATAGGAAATTTATATATTGTATAACTAATTTCTTCCAAATCATACAAGGTTTTCACTAATTCTCACTATTTTTTTCCAAACTGACTGGGTTCCTAGGAACCCACAAAATGTGGCTAAATTTGCCACTATGTTTAAGGTCCATTAGGGTCTACCATAAATGATTTAAACTATATAGCCAACAGCTTAATTTGTTTCATTAACGAGTTCAATACTTGAACTCGACAATTTATGAAGTAAAACAAGTGTTATTAGTGATGGACAACAAACGGAAATAAGCAAGATAGAGAACAAGATTCAAACAAAACTAGAAAAATGTGGGATCAAGACTTTGGTTGTTTCCCTCACACGAACTTGACAGAGAACGGGGTTCTCACCGTGTGTTTATCAGAATTCCAAAGCATAAATCCTTCCCCATATGAAGCTTGCGGTTCCTGTGTTTTGTCGCGTATGAACATCACCTGATACGTCAGCTTTTGGTTCACTTTACTGAACTGGAGCTCTGCGGGACCAACTTCTAAATCTAGACCGATTGGTAAAGCAACACTTTTTATGGTGTAAGTTGAATTTGCTTCACCAACATTAGTCACTGTCCTTGTGAAAGTTTTAGTATCACCAGGTCCTAAAGTAACCGCGAATGAAGGATAGTTCAGTTGTGCTTCTGGTATAACTTCTGTGCACTTGACCCGTTTCTGCACGATGACTCCAACTTGTTTGCTGGTATATCCGAGACCACATAAATAAGGTATGTAGTCATCGGGTTGGATGTCGAAAATCAGTCCTGGATCACTGGCTTTTGATGGGTTGACGTGTCCAGCACCGACTGCAAAGATGTTTGCCGGGAGATCTCTCTCATCCTCAATGGGTTGGCCACCGAGGTTTAGCTTACCTGCTGTGGTCATGATGGCAGACTTGATGGCTGCTGGAGACCAATCAGGATGTGCACTTTTTAACAGTGCTGATATACCAGAAAGATGTGGGCATGACATCGAAGTCCCAGATATCATATTAAATGTTGCTTTTGTTTGTGTCGAGTTTTCAACTGATACGGGCCAAGCTGCAAGAATGCTAACTCCAGGACCGATGATGTCGGGCTTCAAAATTCCTGGGCTTGCCAAGCTCGGTCCCCGGGATGAGAAAGAAGCCACTGCAGGAGCTGAATCTACGCCAATAACAGTTCCCCGGAATATGATGGTAGCAACAGGAGATGAGGTTGAATTGATGTATGTTTTGATTGTTACGCCGACATTATAAGCAACATGTGATGCAGGCAGAACATGAGCATCGGCTTCTGTAGAATCCCCATCACTCTCTCCGTTTGCAAGAATCATCGCAGCCCCTCCAGCATCTTTTACGGTCTGCCCTTTGTCAATTCGTGCTATGTTACCACCTCTATCACACAGCACTACTTTCCCTTTAACATCGATGTTTTTTAACGATCCAGGAGCGCACCATGCTGCATCTTGGCCGCCATTCAAACCCGGGTACACAAGTGGCATATAATTTTGAGGAAAACCTTTTGGTTGGAACAAAGATTCTCCATCAAGCAAGTCCTTGTTTCCGAGATAAACGGTTGCTCTTATGTTTCTATCGACGGTGCTAGCACCTACAGTGAGAATCCATGGTGCCTCATTTGACAATGATGAGTTCACTGGACCCTCATTCCCTGCTGAGCAACTTACAAAGATTCCTTTCTGAATAGCACTAAACGCACCAACTGCGATACCATCCTCATAAAATGGAGCCGAACCTCCACCGAGCGAGAGTGAAAGCACGTCCACTCCGTCTTCAATGGCCGCATCCATACCTGCTAAGATGGCACTATCGAAACAAGTATCATCACAAACTTTATACATGGCCACATGAGCAAGCGGGGCCATTCCAGCTGCAGTGCCTTTTGCTTGCCCAAACACATTGGCACCTTCGACAAAGTTCCCAGCTGCTGTACTCGAAGTGTGGGTCCCGTGTCCATCTTCATCAACCGGTGAACCCGAACCATTGTCAGTAAAATCCCTCGCTCCGATCAGCTTATTGTTACACCCCGAACCATCACATTTGCCTTTCCATTTTGCAGGAGGAGGAGGGACATCTTTATCATCAAAAGAAGGATGTCCAGGCGTAATTCCGGTGTCTAAAACCCCGATTATAATTCCCTTTCCGTAGTTCGATGCATTCCAGACCCCTAAATTCTGATGCAACCCCAAGAACGTTGGAGTATGTGTCGTATGCAGCTTGTACGCCCTGTCGCGTCTTGCTGACACGAACCAGTCCATATTCTCTATTGCCTTTACTTGATCCGCAGTCAGTTTGGCTGCAAACCCAGTGAACACATTTTGGTATGCGTGGATCAAGCTCGGCTTCACATCTGAGTCGGTAGCGCTAGCCTTCAGAAAGGAATTGTACCAACCTCTACGGTCTTCAGGTTTATCAAACTTCACGCTATCAGGAGTGTTTAAGTGGACAATGTATGTTTCTGCTTGGTCGGAATTCGCAAAAGCGATTGTAAAGATGGTGGTGAAAGTAAGAACCAACAGTAGCAAAACCTGTAAAAGATTAGTTCTCTTCATCTCCATGTTTATTGGAGATTTGAGCACATATCACATGAGATGTTTGAAAAATCTGTATATAGAGTGAATAGAACTTCATTGTGTAAATCGATAATATTTTATCTTAGTTTTTTTTGGATTATGTGAATATGCTGCGTTGATTTCATTTTCTTACATTGTAATTAACAAGCGATTACTTCTAAGTAGCATTGTTTAAACTATTGTTAATTTTGATATAACCAAGGAACAGAAGCAATATTGCTGGCACAAACTGGTGAAGGTATTGCAAAATGTGAACTTCTCAAATGGTTTGTCAAAGAGTTTAATCACCCGGCTGGATTGTTGATCGACGCATTTTGGGCACATGTTATTGAATATTAATGAGTTATAAATGCATCGATATCTTTATAAAATATATTACTTTAAATTTTTTTATATTTTATAGGTTTCAAGATGAATGAACTAAAATGATGAGTTTTAAAAAAAAAACAAAGTTAGGGATCAAGTTTAGATGTTGAAAAGCCAAGTTTAATCATGGTTAAATGCTGAAATGGATGATTAAAATAAAGATGTTAATGGTGTTGTAGAAAAAAAGAGGTCATAAGGTTCATATAATTTCGTAGGATTATGCATGGAATATTCAATATTTTATTTAATAAATTAGATTATTATTTTTCGTGTGAATTTACATCGAGATAGTTGGTAAACGGGCAACAAGCTGCGCCGCTACCCCTTTTTAAATAGCAAAACTAAGTCTTTTAAAAACTACGTCCATAGGTTATAACATTACTATGCATGACTCTTTGAACTCGACTAAGTAGGTGCAAAAGAAAAGAATTAACATTGGGCTAACTAGAATTCACGTGGGCTGTAAAACAAATAACTAAATGGGCTTGAAGGCTTGGCATGATGGATTGTTACTGGAGTGGACCGAAAGGATTTAGAAGGGCTAATTTGTTTATCAACCATGGATGTAAGGTTTAGCTAGTAAGTGTATAAAATCAGGTTTTACCTTAGTTGAACATGTCTAGTTTGTAATCTATGAGTGTTTTATGTATTCGTTTTGAGTTTTGAAGAGCCCTGAATAACGATTTTTCTTAATTCAAATTTATTGAGTGTTGATTAGGAGATAATCCGTCTGACAGTGTCCTAGCTTATTTAACTTGTTGTCAACCCTTTAGGTCAGCACCGCCGGATTTCGTCTCCATTATCCTTCAAAAATATAAAACAAATAGGGATATTGGCCTCTAATAATCCTTACTAGACGTCATTGGCCAACTTGTTGCGATCTTCCTGGCTTCTGCTCACAGCCCTCGCGACTGAGATAAACACCGAGAACCGATCTAAGAACTTGATGAACTAGCTCTGATACCAATTCAAGGTCCCAATAGGTATGATTAAAATAGGAAAAACGAAACACAAATTAAACTGGAATAGGCTCTCTAATTTATTGATCAAAGAAAAAAATTGGGTCACTCAAAAAGAAAGTCACCGTTAAAAAAAAGATAATAGCAGGAAACACAATTGGGTTATAACTCTCCCCTATTATGTTGATCCCACCATGGGCTTGATAAGATTCGGGAATTAGCCTTACCGCATCGGGTTCAGAAATTGTAACTTTTAGACAATAAGAAACACAAAATGAACAAAAGTCTTCTAACAAATATGTTTGTGTGATTGAAGTTAAGGCTCCCAATGCATCTTCGAACAAAATCGTAGAGAATCTTGAAACAATAGCTTCTGAAATAATCTTCACAATGTATCTCTGAAATAGGAACCGATTTTTACCTCAAGAACGATAGGTGCCATTTAACCATGTTTCCTTCAAAATGAACCGTTGCATAACGTACCTTGCAATTTTCAGTGTATCATCAACAAAGAAGAAATGATCACATTGGTAAATCTGAGAGAGAAGTTTAGGCAACCAAAACGATGAGCTTATATTCAATTACAACATAGTTGTATCGTTGTTATAGTTCGTTAGCTAGTTACAATGCAATCCCTCAAGTTTGACACTTTACAAAAGTAAACGTCAACTTCTAACTAACTCTTAACTACGTAACAATGGCCCTTGGCAGCACCCAAATGGTAGCCCTTGCTTTGATGAAGATGGAGATGTGTAACAACCAAGTGTCATAAATCATTATTGTTCAACTACTAAACTAACCAGAACTTGGTTTCTTAATCACCAAACACATAAAGATAGCTATCGGAACTACTAAGTACTAACTACTAACAACTAACCGTATAAAGTTAGTTACTTGACCTCCAAGTCACCAACCATCAAAAGATGGTTATAAAAAGCATTTTTCTTCATTTTACATATGGATCTATGTTGTTTGTATGTGATCATGGTACGTAATTGGATGTTTTGATCGGGCAAACATAGCGGCTTACCATAGGATTCTTGCTGGAGCAAATGTAGCGCGGATTTGCAATGAATGGAATTAGCTTATAGAAAAAAACCCAAGTTGCTCTTGCTCCATACAAGATGATCAAAGTCTCAACACTCACAAGAATCCAGATGCAGTCCTTGTGTAAGGTGGATTAGGGTCTAGGTTAAATGAGTTAACCGTATAACAAACAACTTAATTTGTTTCATTAACGAGTTCAATACTTAAACTCGACTATTTATGAAGTAAAACAAGCGTTATGAATGACGGACAACAAAGGGAAAACAAGCAAGATAGAGAACATGACTCAAACAACTAGAAAAATGTGGGATCAAGTCTTTGGTTGTTCCCCTCACACGAACTTGACAGAGAACGGGGTTCTCACCGTGTGTTTATCAGAAGTCCAAAGCATAAATCCTTCCCCGTATGGAGCTTCCGGTGTCTGTTCTTTCTCGCGTATGAACATCACCTGATACGTCAACTTTTGGTTCACTTCGCTGAACTGGAGCTCTGCATGACCAATTTCTAAAGCTAGACCAACTGGTAAAGCAACACTTGTTATGATGTAAGTTGAATTTGCTTCACCAACATTAGTCACTGTCCTTGTGAAATTTTTTATTTCACCAGGTCCTAAAGTAACTGCAAATGAAGGATAGTTCAGTTGTGCTTCTGGTATAACTTCAGTGCACGTGACCTGTTTCTGCACAATGACTCCAACTTGTTTGCTGGTATATCCGAGACCACATAAATAAGGTATGTAGTCATCGGGTTGGATGTCGAAAATCAGTCCTGGATCACTAGCTTTCGATGGGTTGACGTGTCCAGCACCAATTGCAAAGATGTTTGCAGGGAGATCTCTCTCGTCCTCGATGAGTTGGCCACCTAGGTTTAGCTTATCTGCTGTGGTCATGATTGCAGACTTGATGGCTGCTGGAGACCAATCAGGATGTGCACTTTTTAACAGTGCTGATATACCTGAAAGATGTGGGCATGACATTGAAGTGCCAGATATCATGTTAAATGTTGCTTTTGTTTGTGTCGAGTTTTCGACAGATATGGGCCAAGCTGCAAGAATGCTAACTCCCGGACCGATGATGTCAGGCTTAACGATTCCTGGGCTTGCCAAGCTCGGTCCCCGAGACGAGAAAGAAGCCACTGCAGGAGCTGAATTACCACCAATAACAGTTCCCCCGAATATGATGGTGGCAACAGGGGATGAGGTTGAATTGATGTATGTTTTGATTGTAACGCCAACATCATAAGCAACATGTGATGCAGGAAGAACATGAGCATCGGCTTCTGTAGTATCCCCGTCTGCCTCTCCGTTTGCAAGAATCATCGCAGCCCCTCCAGCATCTTTTACGGTCTGCCCTTTGGCAATCCTTGCAATGTTACCACCTCTATCACACAACACTACTTTCCCTTTAACATCGATATCATTTAACGATCCAGGAGCGCACCATGCTGCATCTTGACCGCCGTTCAAACCAGGGTACACGAGTGGCATATAGTCTTGAGGAAAATCTTTTGGTTGGAACAAAGATTCGCCATCAAGCAAGTCCTTGTTTCCGAGAGAAACGGTTGCTCTTATGTTTCTATCGATGGTGCTAGCACCTACAGTGAGAATCCATGGTGCCTCATTTGACAATGATGAGTTCACTGGACCCGAATTCCCGGCTGAACAACTTACAAAGATTCCTTTCTGAATAGCACTAAACGCACCAACCGCGATACCATCCTCATAAAATGGAACCGAAGCTCCACCGAGCGAGAGCGAAAGCACGTCCACTCCATCTTCAATGGCTGCATCCATACCCGCTAAGATGGCACTACCGAAACAACCGATATCACCACAAACTTTATACATGGCCACGTGAGCAAGTGGCGCCATTCCAGCTGCAGTGCCATTTGCTTGTCCAAACACATTGGCACCATCGACAAAGTTCCCAGCAGCTGTACTTGAAGTGTGGGTCCCGTGTCCCTCTTCATCAACCGGTGAACCGGTACCACTACTGTTAGTAAAATCTCTTGCTCCGATCAGCTTATTGTTACACCCTGCAGTGTCACATTTGCCTTTCCATTTTGCAGGAGGAGGAGGGACATCTTTGTCATCAAAAGAAGGATGTCCGGGTGTAATTCCAGTGTCTAAAACCCCGATTATGATTCCCTTTCCGTAGTTTGATCCACCCCATAATCCTAGATTCCGATGCAACCCCAAGAAATTTGGAGTATGTGTCGTATGCAGCTTGTACGCCATGTCGCGTCTTGCAGACACAAACCCATCCATATTCTCCATTGCCTTTACTTGATCTGCAGTCAGTTTGGCTGCAAACCCAGTGAACACATTGTGATATGTATGGATCAAGCTTGGTTTCACATCTGAGTCGGCAGTGCTCGCTTTCAGAAAGGAGTTGTACCAACCTCTACGGTCTTCGGGTTTATCAAACGTTACGCCATTAGGAGCGTTTAAATGGACAATGTAGGTTTCTGCTTGGTCGGAATTCGCTGAAGCGATGGTAAAGATGGTGGTGAAAGTAAGAAGCAACAACAACAAAACCTCAGGTAAAAGATTAGCTCTCTTCATCTCCATGTTTATTGGAGAGTTTGAGCACATATGATATGATATGATATGATATGTTTGAAGAATCTATATATATAGAGTGGATAGAACTTCATTGTGTAAGTTCTTAATATTTTGTTTGTGTTTTTGGATTATGGGAATATGCCGAACAGAATTCATTTTCTTACATTGTAACAAGCGATTACTTCAATAGCATTGTTTGAACTACTGATATAACCAAGGAAACATTGCTGGCATTGTAATTTACAAATTTATAATCACAAGTTTTTTACTTCTGTTACATTTTTTATATTCTATTTCCCGTTTTAGTAATGCCAGAAAAGATATATATAAATTGGTATTGTGGTACATCTATTGAAGTGAGCCTACTAATGTGTTTTATTCGATGGCGAACACAAACATCCCCTAAAATCTACTCTGAAAATCTACTTATTGCCTGATTTGTGGAACTTGAACCCGCACCACTTTGGTTGGGACAAACACCATATGCCAACAGGCCATCGGCTTTTTCAACAAGTAAATAGACACATTATGAGAACAGGGTCTCAAGAAAAATTAGACTATTTAGTACATTAATCATCAAAGTTAATTGGCCAAATTATTGATGTTGTCTAAGGGGCTGTTTGTTTATCTTTTAATGAGGCTTTTAATGGTTCAGACCTCTTACTGGTTCAGCACTTAATGGTTCAGACTGTTTGTTTCATGAGCAGATGTGGTTCAGACATTTGCCTCTGAATGGTGAAGACCTCTAATCTGAATTGGTCAGACATTTGCCTCTGAAGGGTTAAGCATTATACTAGCTCTTAATGGTTCAGACCTCTTACTGGTTCAGCACTTAATGGTTCAGACCTCTTACTGGTTCAGTACTTACCCATTTAGAAGTTGTCAAACAGCCCCTAAGCTATTCACGAATTTAGTCCTTGTATAAGTTGAAGGCCTTGTACCAGAAAAATGATCAAATTACTCTTTACCCTTTACTTCTTTAGTTTTTTTAATTTTAATTATTTTTTATAACAATTTATTATTGTTGGTGGAGTAAATAGCATAACTCGATTTTGTTGTTCGATTAAAATTACATACACAGTACTACATCCGTATTTTTTATAGATGCTTTTTTATTTATTTTTTTAACAGCAAAACCGTACTGTTTATAGATATTGCCTCCCTTTCACTTTATGTTTCAACTCATAGTGAATTGTTTGCTAAAGGCTCTTATATACTCTTAAATGACTATTTTGTCTTTCTTACTTGTATTATTTCCTTCTTTTGTGATTCGGCTTCTAGTTTCTTCATTCGATTAGACAAACCACAAAGCTTGTGGTAAATAGCAAGTGCGAAGGAAGATCTCCGCTCATAATCTAATTTCATCCATTCGTTGCATGTGAAGAGATGTGGCCACAAAGAAACGAGAGATGAAATCGTAAATTCATGTGGTGTGCGTTTGGAACACCAACGATAGCTGATAAAATATATCAAATCTCTAGTTGGGAACTACGACGGTAGATCTACAACTAAAATTTTAAAATAAACAGAAAACATGTAGCGGTTGTGGGCATCATGGTGTTGTGGTGACAAGGAGACCAGAGTTGTTGAAAGAGGCAAGTGTACTTTGGAGAGAGGATTATGAGATGTTAGTTTTCTAGTGAGAGTGAGGAGGCTAGCGGCAGTGATCGGTGGTGGGTGGTGAGTGGCTAAAAGTGCAGTGAGACACTAAGGAGGGGGAGAGAGATTTGAGAATGAGCAGGGTTTAAATTTTAGTTTTTTTTAACAGTTATAGAATTTGAAGTGAAAGAAATTTGAAGAGTCGGGTAAAATCCAGCGAACAACCACATGTAGAACAACACTAAAAATATGGCTCAAAAAAAAAACATTTTACAAAAATTACTTATAATTTCATTAACACTTCAGGTTTCCAAATCGCATTTGATAAAATATGGCTCAAAAAAAACATTTTACAAAAATTACTTCCAATTTTATTAACACCTAAGGTTTCAAATCGCCTTTGAATATAACATACTGATACAACTATGAAGCCTGCAGAAATCAGAATCAACTGGGCTAATCCAAACTAAACTAAAAAATATGTAAATAAATTTTTTTTTCCTCAAATACAAGCTAATTCCTTTGGTGGTAAAACCGAGCCATGATTTTTGTAACTTATTGGATTCTCAAAGCAACCTACTTGAAGCTACAATCCGCATCTCAAAGCACGCCTGCATGTAAATTCAGCATATAGAAATGTCACAAACCAAAATCATCGTCGATTTACAATCTGGAAGCCGTTGAAAAAATCCAACAGTTAAACAAGTCAAAATCGGGTGCGGTTTCTTCAACTGAGTCCAAAAAGACAAATGTTGTACACAGTTTCATATCTCAAGTATACACGATAAGTTGATAACATACCGGTATATATTCCGTGTCACTCCTCTTTCTTAAGAAATGAAAAGAAAAGTCCCAAATATCTCATCCCTAAACTGACAATAAGTGTGATTTTTTTTTTTTTTAATATTACATGATTTTAGGGGTATAAGAACCAATACTGTGCCATTAGGGGTGTAAACAAGCCCAGAAGCTCGAGAGCTACTCGGGATCGGCTCGGTTAAAAACTCGAACGAGCCGAGCCTTAACGAGCTCGAGCCTGAATTACAGCTTGTTTAGTTATCGAGCCCGAGCTCAAGCCTGAAATACAAAGTTCGTTTAGTTATCGAGCCCAAGCTCGAGTCTGAAATACAAAGCTCGTTTAACCGAGCCCAAACAAAATTTTGGTTTTTTTATATATATTATAATGATAATAATGATTTTAACCCAATCTTAAAAAGCCCGAGTCGGTTTCAACTTAGGCCCATATGATTTAAACTAGTAACATTGGTGAGCCGAGCTTTGGCTCGTTTAAGCGATATCGTAACGAGCTCTAGCCGAGATTTTAGCTCGTTTGAGATTGTTTTCAAAATAGCCGAGCTCGAGCTCAAATAAGTAGGCTCGAACCAAGCCGAGCTTCATAAAAACATAACGAGCCGAGTTCGAGCTTAGTCGGGCTCGGCTCGGCCCGGCTCGTTAACACCCCTATGTGACACCTAAGGCGAATGTCACATCGTCCTGTCTCTCCACATAAGATATATTGGACCATAAGGTATGCCCCGTCTCGAATATCATCGACGCATATTCGACGCACTGGTTGTGGACGAGAGAACTCAACAGTTAACAGTATAAGTGACCTTCTCAAATGTTTCCACAGTTCCACTCAGACAACTAAAAACAAAGCCGTGAGCTCCTCGTGTGCAAAACATACAATATCCATCAGTATAAGAGCCAAATGCTACAATCATCCTATGATTGTTGTTAAGCAGTTTCAGTTCTAAAAAGCTAATAATTCTCAAACAACTCACCAACATTAATCTAATTGTAGTGAGTTAGTAACTATCTTCAAGTTCAGTGTTGCTAAAAACCTACACACAAACTAAAACTTACAACTAACAGCATTTTAAACAGAGAAGTACCAATATTAACATTCAGTAACTAATAAGATCCAATACATGATGAAACAAAATAACAATTAATAGATTATATAAACGGATTAATATCGAAAAAACTTTACCGAATCAGGAGTGTGGAGGAGTTGTAGACGATTGATCAGGATTACTGCGGCGAAGATCTGCGATTAGGTCACCCAATTCCTTCCGTGAAGTTTCTCTGCCGAACATGAATCCATACCTGAAAAGTAGACGATTAATTTATAAAAAAATTGAGTGAAGGAAGATGTTAGTTGAATTAGGGTTTGTAATATACCAGAATGAAACGGCAGAGAAGAGTCCGGCTGTTGCCACTGTTTGGATGAGTGTGAAGCTCTTCGTCATTTGTGAATTTCTTACACGAACCGGAAAATACGAACCAAATCACAAATTTAACATGAATTTTGTGAGTTTAGGTTTAATCTAACATTTAGGGGGTGTTTCGCCTAGCTTTTTTTTTTTTTTTTTATCTAAGCTTATAGCTTTTTTAGCTTATTTTTATAAAATAAGCATTAATGGGTGTTTGGTTTAGCTTTTTAAGCTTATGCTTATTAGCTTATATAAGCTAATTCTAAGAAGCTTATGGGAAGATAGTTATTTAGCTTATTTGAATAAGCTTATTTGAAGAAAATGGTTTTTTACTCAATTGCCCTCAAATGATACACACAATGATATTAGACCCCTTCCCATAATACAAGCTCGTGAAAATTTCATGGTTCCAAAGAGCTTATCAACTTGTAGAATATAAGCTAATCCAAACACTTAAAAATAGCTTATCAAATGAAAGAAAATAAGCATAAGCTACTTTAAAATATAAGCATAAGCCAAAAAAATAAAAGCTAGGCCAAACACCCCCTTAAATTTGGGGGAAAAATTAGGGTTGAAAGGGCTGTGTTCGGGTTAACCTGTGAAAAGTCGGGTCATGTCCAGGTTCATATATATGACACAATTTTCGTGTTTGGGTCGTGTTCAGGTTAGCTTAATATCTTTGGGTTCGGGTTGAACCCGCAACACGACTCGTTTAACACCTCTACTTGTCATAGATGCTCGTTTTCTTTACTTATAATTCTTTTATTTTACAAGCAGAAATTAAAACAAATAAATATTTTTTTAATGATCAACAAAAGCCAGATCATCCACGTTGCCCATGCACCAAAAGGTCATCGGCTAAATAAATAAATACTAGAATAAGCAACTTATAATGAACTTCGAAACACTGTATAGAGAGAATGAGATAGAGAGAAAAGGGGTGTGCGTGTACCCAACAAAAAACTAGAAAAATATAACCAAAATGCAATAACAAAGAAAAACATAAAAGCAAACCAGATAAGTTCTACCACATCAAACTTTATCTAATTCTCCCACGTAGGGGACCTATGGCTCAACCAAACAAACGCATCTTCTTTAACCATCTACACGGACCTTCTAACCGGCAAGAATTCTCCTTCAAACACCTTTAAGTTTCTCGAAGGCCAAATCCACCACACTGTAATCGTGGCTACCGTATAAACAATATTTTCCATCTCTTACCTCCTAGAGCATCCAGAAGAACCTCGATAATTTCCTTTAGAGATTGTAAGTTAGGTGATATAGGCACTCTAATCCACACAAAGACGTTCCACCATATACATCTCGCAATCAGACATGTCACGAATATGTGGCATACGGTCTCGTCAACATACCCACATTATACCCACGTTTATCACAAACCTCGTTCTAAATCTGGATCCCGTGAAGGGCCAGCCCAACTTTGGAGGTGACTTTTCCTAACTGGCCCCCCAACAAGAGATAATTGCACTTGAGCCGGCCCAAGAATTCCAAACAAATTTCGATTCTTCCCCTAGACCCGAGCCTGACGACACCAGCTCCATGCGAACGTCTTCTACCGAAAAGTTTGCCCCGTGATTATTCTCCCAGACCCAAGAATCTTTCTATAGATCCCAATTCATGGATCAATAGTGATAGTGATCGATTTCGCACGCAAACACCTATGAATTAGGTGTTTGTAGTTGTAGGTGAATAAACAATGAAAACACGATCAAAACTAGTAGAAGTAGAAAACTGACACACAATCATCCATCAAAATACAAATTCCCATAAGATAACACTAAACGAGCAGCTCCTGGATTGCTACAATGAGTACACAGATGTCACACCTTTGATTACACACACATAAGACCCGTGAAAACCCTCACCATGCATACACACACATTATATATGGTATCAGAGCTTTAGGCTCATTCCTGTCGAAAATTTAAAATAACTAAAGACATGTGAGATTGGGTGGACGTTGGGTTAGGTATTTTTCCTTATGTGGTAAGTTCGTATTATTTGCTAATTGCTTCTATCTAAATTCTTAACATGTTTTTCTAGATGCCTCCTCGTCGCCAGGCACGCAACTCGAATCGTCAAAATGATGGAGGACCAAACGAGCCTGATCCAGCCATTCTTGGTGCTATGACTCAGGCTCTTACTGCCGTACTACCAACTCTGATTCAGGCAATACGTAATCCGAATCCAAACCCAAATCCTAATCCGAACCCCAACCCGAATCCAAATCCAAATCCCAATCCCAATCCCAATCCAAATCCCAATCTGAATCCCAATCCGAACCCTAATCCGAATCCAACCCGAATCCAAACCCAAACCCGAACAACACGGGTGGCAATATGGGAATACAAGATTGGCTAGCTCATTTCGTGAAACATAAACCGAAATCGTTTACTAAGGCTTCCACACCAGCAGTGGCAAAAGGTTGGATTTCTCGCATTGAGAAGATTTTCACTGTACTTAGGGTTGACGAGCAATACAGGGCTAGTTTAGCAGCTTATAAGTTGGAAGAAGATGCGCATGTTTGGTGGGAGTCTGTTTTAAGAGAAAGAGGAGTGTAACACCTCGAAAATTCACGTCCTATAATGTATTGACACGTGTCATAAGCTTGAACGTGTGAAAGAATACCCTAGAGGGACTAAAGTTGACAAACATGGAAAATATGTGAATATAAGGATTCAAAATGTCAACAATGGATAAATATACTTTACAATAACCCTACACAGTGTTTATACCTTCAAACGAATAAATCATGGATCATACGAAGCTAAATATGAAAGAAAGTAAGAGATTACAAACTACAGGGGTTAAATGTGTCAACATGTTTAAAGTATACCTCTGAGTGACCTTTTAGAAAACCCGAAGCTTTTTAACGGTAAATTATACTCACTAGAATACATGATAAAAATTTCATAAAGTTTCGTTATCGTATGAGAAAGTTATGATCAAATTCGTACGCGAGGGGTTAAAGCGTCAACGTTGAAAATTATGACTTTTCGGGTAAACACAAAGCAAACCAAGGACTTAACAAAGTGGGTATAAGTCTTGGAGCCCTTATATGTCAATTTGGAGGGCTCATAATGCAAGAAATAAAGTGGAATGCCCTTTCGAAGGACCAAGAGCCAAGGATGCAATAATGGAAAAGTTTGAAAACTGACAGCAAGCCTCAAGCGGGCCGCGTAAAGCTTAACATAGCTTTACGCGGGCCGTGTCAGACGCCCAGATACAGAAATAACAAGCAGCAGCCTGTTCAGCCTTGTAACCGACTTATAAGGGATATTTTCACAACATGGGCGACCCCTACATGCTTTTTAGGCCTTAGGGACATCTGTGGATGATCCATGATCAATGATAGACCTTGTTGTCAACAATCTAATGAGATTTAAGCACTATAAAAGGCCCTCTTGTTGCAACATTATGATCACACCTTCCATCTGCATTTGTGGAGCTTCCTGGAGCTTAAGAGCAGACCCAAGTCATCCCTAGTCATGCATTAGACTTTGGTAAGTGCCCTTGACCTTCCTTAATTGAGTTTTACTTAGTTATTAGCTTAAAAGTCAAACCGTCGTAATTAACGTTTGACTTAGCGATTAATCATTAATGGTCCAGTGATTAGTCGAATTGAAGGTAGTTATAAGTTGGTAATTATATGGGCATTAAACCCTTAAAAGGGCACCCTCTGATTCCCACTCTAACTAGATCAAATGTCGGGTCAAAGTTGTTTATAAAAAGTCAACAGAAGCTTAATTTTCGAATTAACACATAATTAGCAATGTAGAAGGCATGTAACCTCTTTTATCACTCATATAACCTGTTAATAAGTATAAGAACTAGTCTAAACTTGTTTGATCCGACAATTTTCTGTTTAGACCCGGTTCGGAACCGAAAGTCGCAAAACTTTGACTTTTGCTTTGACTTCAGTTCTGACCCGATTTAGTATGATTTGAGAATGCCTTATAGCTTCCTTAGGACCAGGCTACATGTTGGTATAACCCTCTGGGGTTGGTTCATTGATTACCCGAATCGTTTACACGTTTCCGTTAAATTGCCTAATGTTGACCAATATACCTTTTTGACCATAAAACGAGAATTTTGGATATGAGAAAGGATAAAAATATTTGTTACTGATTTATAAGCATGTCCCTAAATTTTCACATCAGTTGGAGGTCTAGATTAGGAGTTATGCTCATTAGCGTAATTAGAACGCCTTTTAGTAATTAAACGGCGTCATTAGCATAAAGCCTATCTAAACCCATTTTTGACTCCAAACCTTTAACCACTGATGTAATATAATATTTTGGGAATTTTAAGGATTTTTAATTATTTTTAACCTGCTCATAACCTAAGGTTATGGCGTTAATTCGGTAAATACCGATTATACCCTTTTCAGTTATAAAATGAGTTCTACATAGTATTTTGAAATCAATCCAATTGCTACTGATTTTATATAATAAATAAAGTATTTTGAACTTTATAACCTGATCAGAAAAATCAGATTTTCTGTATAACCCGGAAATCGCTTAAAATGGCTTTTTAAGCGTATTAAACGCATAGTTTATGTTTAAAACCATTTTGTCATATAAGACTTATTACCAACTGATATGAAATATTAAAATAAGTTATTTTACTGATGTATTCAGACCTAAATCTCAGAATTTCATGTAATCTCTTTTATAACCTTTAAAATGACCAAAATACCCCTTCGGGGCTTAAATTAAGGTTAAACTCGTTTTGGGCATAATGGAAGATATCCTACTGATATCACAACATATTTAAGGCATATTAACTTAGGAAACCTGTTAGTGACTCTTTCGGGTACCCGCTATGCGTTATTCGCGTTCGGTTCGGTTTAAGTAACTAGTTTGCATAAACTAGCCGAAACGGGTCAAACCTTATCATTTTTATCTCAAAATCCAGAATGTGTTTAGATTACCCATATTATACAAGTCTTCAAACTTGTCGGGTCTAAATCACATTCTATTCCGGTCTTCGCTTAATCACGCGTTCGAACCGTATCCTTCTTTAAAACTAACCGGTCTAAGCTTAATTAAAGACCCGTTAGGATTCTAATAGGTTATTATAAACCTTCGTTCCAGAATAGGAGGCCTGGTAAAAGCTACTTGCATTTGCTGTTGTGAATTATACTTGCTCAGGTAAATACTTTTAACTTATTTTCCCTATACGGGCTTGGGTATGGTATATAAAATACCGCTTGGTCCGGCATTGAATCTTTAATCGTATAGAGATTAAATCATTGATATGCTCCGTTTTGAAATGTCTTGTTTGCTTAAAGCCTTTGGGGGGTTAATGACCATGTCCCGGATATCCTTGGCATCATTTTACGAAATGGCCACGACCTAAGCACGGGGTGTAGGCGTACACCCGTCAGTGCCAAAATAAATAATGTGGTGTGTCTATTGATCTTTAACCTGGTCCACGGATCGGGCTACTGAACGCATAAGGAACATGTAATTCTTTTACAAGATTATATTCAAATAATTATCCCAAGTTATAAAAAGTTTGTGCCACGTGCATTCAAATCAATTTTATTAAACCTTTTTCAAATGAGTCGGTTAATTGTATTTACCAGTGTAAACTGACGTATTTTCCTAAAAAGGTTAAGTGCAGGTACTACGCGAACTAGGCTGGCTTTCTCCTAGCGTCCACAATAAGTCTCGCAAGCTTGGATGTCAAAACTGTTGAACAATGTTTCCATTTTATTTTTGATCCACCTGTGGATTATCTTCAACTGTTTGTGATACTCGATATTACAATTATATTCGGTTGAAATATATCTATCTTTTGCTTCCGCTGTGCATATTAAATATTGTGTTGTTTGACTATAACGTTACCAACCACGTCACGATACTCCCCACCGGGCCCACCGGTAATACGTGGAAATATCGGGGTGTGACAAGGAGGTCCAGCGTTTGTAGAAACTCTAACTTGGAATGGCTTTTGTGACCTTCTCTTTGAGAAGTACTTTACTGTGGTGGATAAAGGAGCTTATCGACGTGAGTATCAGAATATCCGCCAACGGAAAGATGAATCACTTACCGACTTCACTGATTGATTTTATAGACTCGTTGGTTTTCTTGAGGCTGCTGCTGGAACACCTGAGGAACAAGCGGAAACCTATCAATGGCTTGTGTGTGATCGGATTCGTAGGCAAATAATTGATTCCAGGTTTGCTAATGTTACGGAAGCTGTAGATGCTGCAAAGAAAGTAGAGATGGAGAGGAAAGAATTCTTGGGAAATTCTGAAGATAGTAAGAAAAGAAACAGAGATGGAAACCGTATTCAGGCTACTGGCCATTCATCGTCTCAAGGATCTAATCAGTATGGTAATGATCGTAACAATGCGGGAAACAGACCGGCAGGGAAAAATACTAGACCTTAGCAGGGTAGAAACCAAAATCAGGGTCAGATCCAACAATACCAGCAACTGATCTAGGCTCAACCACTAAATCAGAGGAAAAATCAAAATCCTACCCAGCATCCATTGTGTAATCATTGCAACAAACATCACCCATGAAATTTTCGCCGACTTACTGGAGCTTGTCTTAGTTGTGGGGAGATGGGGCACATGGTCAAACAGTGCCCTAAGGCTAGGAACCGAGCAGCTGATACTAATAGGGGAGCTAATGTGCCACAGAATACTGGAGGACGAGTATTCACACCGACTGCATGGGAAGCTGCTAATACTCCAGGTATTGTTTCCCATTTTTTTCTCCTTTAATGATCGTGATTTACTTATTTCATTGGTTCTCGTTTTGTACAACTATTGTCTCTTATTAGTCATCATTGCACTAGGTACTGTTTCGAGTATTATTTATCTTGCTGATCGCGACATATATGTGTTATTTGATACTGGGGCAACCCATTCGATAGTCTCACAAGTATTTGCCCGACATCTTAAAATCGTACCTTCCCTTTTGGATCATGCCTTAGTTATTTCCACACCTATGGGAAATCCTACTATTATTACTCACATCTATAGAGATTGCCCGCTTGTGGTCGGGAATATTGTTCGTAAAGCGAATCTTCATCCTATGCAAATGGGAGATTTTGATGTCATTTTAGGCATGGATTGGTCGGCTATGCATCGAGCAACCATTGATTGTCACTCTAAGCGAATTATCTTTGGTGACCTCCGTTATCCCGGATCTATTTTTCAAGGGACTCAACCTCGGAAATCTATCAAAATCATTTCTGCTCTTAAGGCTCAAAAGCTAATATCACACAGGTGTGAAGGATTTTTAGCTGCTATTAAAGTTACGTCTGTGGACGCACCCGGTATTGAAAACTTTCCCGTTGTTCGAGATTATTCTGACGTCTTTCCAGAAGAACTTCCAGGGTTACCACCTGATCGTGAGGTAGAGTTCACTATTGATCTAGTTCCCGGGGCTGAACCTATTTCTAAGGCACCGTATCGTATGGCCCCGTTGGAATTGAAGGAATTAAAGGAGCAATTGCAAGAACTCCTAGAACGTGGATTCATTAGACCGAGCGTTTCACCATAGGGAGCACCGGTATTATTCATGAAGAAGAAGGATGGTAGCATGTGGTTATGCATCGACTACAGGGAGCTTAACAAAATCACCATTCGTAATAGGTATCCTTTACCGCGTATTGATGACCTTTTTTATCAGCTCTAAGGAGTAAAGTTTTTCTCCAAAATCGATCTCAGATCAGGGTACCATCAGTTGAAAGTCCGAGATTAGGATGTTCCTAAGACAGTGTTTCGTACCTGGTATGGTCATCATGAGTTTCTAGTCATGCCTTTTGGATTGACAAATGCTTCTACTGTATTTATGGATCTCATGAACCGAGTATTTCATGAGTATTTGGATCGCTTTGTTATTGTGTTCATTGACGATATTCTTGTATTTTCTAAGAGCCGAGAAGAACATGAAAACCACCTTCGCACTGTTCTTGAGACCCTACGTCAGAAGAAGTTATATGCTAAGTTCTCTAAGTGCGACTTTTGGCTTGAGAAAGTGGCATTCCTGGGCCACATTGTATCAGCTGACGGTATCACTATGGACCCATCTAAGGTAGAGGCTATCACTAAGTGGCCCAGACCGACCTCAGTTACTAAAGTTCATAGTTTCCTTGGGCTCGCGGGTTATTACTGACGTTTTGTGGAAGGATTTTCTATTATAGCTCTACCACTCACTCAACTTTTAAGAAAATGGATAAAGTTTTCTTGGAACGATGATCGAGAAAAGAGTTTCGAGACGCTAAAGCAGAGACTAGTATCCGCTCCTATTCTTACTCTCCCTTCTAGCTCTGGTGGATTTGATATATACAGTGATGCATCGAAGAAAGGGCTTGGTTGTGTTCTAATGCAGCATGGAAAGGTCATTGCATATGCTTCACGACAACTTAAGCTTTACGAGGTGAATTACCCTACACATGATTTAGAGCTTGCAGCAGTGATTTTTGCGCTCAAGATTTGGAGGCATTATCTCTATGGGGAGACATGTAACATTTTTACCAACCATAAGAGCCTTAAGTATATCTTCACTCAGAAGGAGATTAACATGAGGTAGAGGAGATGGTTAGAACTACTTAAAGATTACGACGCCAACATTCAGTACCACCCTGGTAAAGCTAATGTTGTGGCAGATGCATTAAGTAGGAAGAGTTCAGGAGGCTTAGCTTTTTTAACTCTTCAACCTCATATTCTATCCGATTTGAACCGCTCAGAGATTAGTTTATAGTTTGGTGAGTCTGTTGGTTATTTGGCGAGACTGAAAATTGAACCAAACCTTATCACGCAGATAAAGGAAGCTCAACAATAGGATGATGGACTTTGGGCAATCTTTCAAAACTTATAGTTGGGGAAGCAATCTGAATTTCGAGTCGATGAGCATGGGACGATATGGTGTGGGAAACGTTTATGTGTGCCAGATGATTCCACTCTACGCGAACAGTTATTAGCTGAGGCACATAGTTCACCATTTTCTATTCACCCGGGATCCACAAAGATGTATAGAGATCTAAGGCAACATTTTTGGTGGAATGGTATGAAAGAAGATGTAGCTAGATATGTTGGACAGTGCCTGATATGTCAGCAAGTGAAGATTGAACATCAGAGAGCTAGTGGATTGTTACAACCTTTGGACATTTCGGTTTGGAAATGGGATGATATTTCTATGGACTTCATAACGGGTCTTCCAAGAACCCTTATGAAGAATAATACTATTTGGGTTATAGTTGATAGGCTCATAAAGTCTGCTCATTTCTTGCCTATCCAAAAGGGATATCCAGTGAGTAAGTTATCAGAGATATTCCTTCGTCATATTGTTCGGTTGCATGGAACACCATCTTATATAATATGTGATAGGGATCCACGGTACACATCACGGTTCTGGAAAGGTTTCCAAAATGCTTGGGATACCAAGATACGGTTTAGCACTGCTTTCCATCCACAAACTGACGGGCAGTCTGAGCGTACTATTCAAACCTTGGAAGACATGCTTAGGGCATGTGCATTGGAGTGGACTGGCAATTGGGATGAGTATTTATGCTTGGTAGAGCTTGCTTACAACAATAGTTGGCAAGCTAGTATAGACATGGCACCGTTTGAGCTACTATATGGGCGTAAGTGTCGAGCTCCCATCTGTTTGGAGGAGGTTGGTGAAAAAATGATTGAGGGTCCGGAACTTGTGCAGATCAGAAATGAAAAGGTTGCTATTGCTCGTAAGAAACTTAAGGAAGCTCAGAGTAGACAGAAAAACTATGCATATTGTCACCGACGAACGTTGGAATTTAATGTTGGTGAAAAAGTGTTTCTGAAAGTATCGCCATGCAGAGGTGTTCAACGTTTTGGCATAAAAGAGAAATTAAGTCCTCGTTTTATCGGACCATTTGAGATATTGGAGAAAGTTGGTGAAGTTTCGTATCGTTTAACTCTACCACCACAGCTATCGCACGTGCATAATGTTTTTCATGTATCGTTGTTATGCGGGTATAATTACCATCCTCTTCATGTTGTGAATTATCCTCTACATGAGATTCATGAGGACTTATCATACGAAGAGGAACCCGAGACTATTTTGGATCGACGGGAGCGTGTCATGCGTAAGAAATCTATACCTTTTGTCAAAATCTTATGGAAAAATCATCCGGAATGCGAAGCCACTTGGGAATCGTAGGATGCAATCCGTTCTCAATATCCACGGCTATTCGAAACTTAGTTCATTCATCTATACAGTGAACTCCTATCCCTACCGTCCTATGGTACGTTTTTTTTATTTATTTTTTTTACTAATTGACTTATTGGTATTGTTTCTACACTGTGTTTATTGTTTCCGTGTTAATAGTCTTCAAATTTCGTGGACGAAATTATTTTAAGGGTAGAGGGGTGAAATATTTGTAATGTTAGTGTCAATTGTTTAATGTTAGTGTCAATTGTTTTGTAAGATTAATTTCGAGGACAAAATTTCTTTTAAGATGGGTAGAATTGTAATATGTGAAATTTCAAAAATATACTAAAAAAAAGAAAAATCCATAACGTAACCCAAGTAGTTAGGAGAGAACAATACTAATAATAAGGATAATAAAAGTTATGTCAAAACAAAAAAGGAGTGAATTTCAAGGATTGTCCTTTATCTTTATACCCATTTTCAGGCGCTGTCCTTTATGTTCAAAATTGACGAGTTTTGTCCTTTATGTTTTCATATCATACACGTTTTGTCCTTTATGCCTAACTCAGTTTTTTTTTTCAGTTAAATTTGGCCATATGCTTTGCACATGAGGGCATTTTTGTCAATTCAAAGGTAAGTTCAACGGCAGATTTACAGCTCAAAGCTTCTGCAACCTTTGTAATGACAAAAATGCCCTCATGTGTAAAGCACATGACCGAATTTAACTGAAAAAAAAACTAACTGGGTTAGGCCTAAAGGACAAAACGTGTATGATATGAAAACATAAAGGACAAAACTCATCAATTTTGAACATAAAGTACAGCGCCTGAAAATGGGTATAAAGATAAAGGACAATCCTTGAAATTCACTCTTATAAATAAATAAATAAATAAATAAATAAACCAAATTATAGTTCATCTGTGTCAGACCCTAACATCTAAAATACCTATCACAAAACCTCATTATCACTTCCAACCATGGTTGTAAAAATCCCGACTAGTCTCCGATTAGTCGCCGATTAATCACTAATCAGAGGTTCACCGATTAATGGCCGATTAATAGCTAGGCAGTCAATGTCGGTCCTATTCTGGCCAAATTTTGGCTAGATGTCGGCCAAATTTTGACCAAACCATATAAATTCCTTCCAATTACTTAAAAAAATGGGTTAATGAGGGGTTAAAACATGTCTACTTTAAAAAAACTACACATAAAAATGCGTATGTATATATGTAACTAAAAATTACATATAAAAATCTCAATCCGATTAATTCCGATTAATCCCTATTAATCCCGATTAATCACTAGTCGGTACCCCACCGCCCGACTAGCGCCTAGCGATTCTTACAACACTGCTTCCAACTGAAAGGCTGAAGAATCGGCTTGAATATCCATTTTATAAACTCCCTCGACCTCATTCAGTTACCACTTATTCCCGGAAACACCATCGCCCAAACTGCAAACCTCCACTCCGGTTTAAGTTGCAGTTGGCGTTGAAGTAGCCGGCGAGTTGTCATCGTTTCACCACCAGTTGGGTATCTACGACACCTTCAAGTTTCGGTCTGCCGGAAGCTCAAAATCGTTGGTTTCACTCAGATCCGTTATTAATTTTTTTACTCCGGCGACATTGGCAGCCACCGCACACCCTCCGATTTGATCAATAGCGGCCGCGGCGTAGTTTATTTCTCGTCTTTGTGCAACCCAGGTACAACACATCCTAATCTCCCTCTGAATCATGCTCTTATGAGGTTTGAAATAATCATGCTAGGTTGTTTCTGATGAACTGCGCAGCCACCATCGTCACCACTTTGTCATTAAAAGCCGATCGTTTCTGCATAGCGTTCGATCAACACCCTCCTTGACCCAAGGTAACTGATGACATGGATAACTCAAACCTTAATAAACTGATTAGAGTACACAACAACTTAAAAGGTTAAAAGGTTAAAAGGTTCGGAAATGGTCAGCTGTCGTGAACAGTAAAAAGGACGAGTCAGAGACTTGTCACATCATCCTTTGCGTGTGAACCCTCCTGCCCAGCCGCAACCAGAGCATGTGGGAAAGCACACCCTTTTACCCGCATGTCTAAACCCTTTAACCCCCAAATGGGCAAGTCCCTCACTACAAGCACATATTCACTGGTCAAAGGTTTCTCCTTTGAGAAACACATTCCCTTATAAAATGCAGACCATGCAACCATACACAACATTCCAGATCAGTTGGGACTATCCAGGAACTTCTGATCTTCTTCTTCTCCCTTGAGAACTTGCTTCTTACAAGTTCTCTTCTTCGCTTCAAATAATACAACTTCTCCAACGTTCACATTCTGGGTTAAATCCTTATCAGTTCAGAATTCAAGGAGAACAACAACAATACTAGTGAACCTCTCTCCACATCTTGCAAACGTGGGGGGACTCCACGACCTGCGTTAGGCTAATTGAAACCTTGAACCCTTTTACCTCGGAGATATCGCTACAGTCCTTGGTCTTGTATTTGTTGTAACAACAAGTTGGCGCCCACGGTGGGGCTACGCCGCTTACTTTATCTTAAAGACCAGTTGTGTAGCTCCATTTTCTCTTTAAATCATGTCTGAAAGCGAATCTCCCGGCAAGGTAAATCAGGTGCCTAACAACACCGATTTAACACCAAATTCTGGTCGGATCTCACCGGTCAGATCTACACCTCTTTCTACTCCTAGAAGTACTCCAACGGGAACTACATTCCCGGAGTTCACTTCTTTTCAAACACCAACCCCATCTCGATCAGGGATTTCATCTCCTCAAATCGGTGCAATGGGTACATCGAAACACATTGATCTAACACCCGAGGGAGTAGCTAGAAATTTCTTACAACTGAGATCTTTTCTCAACTAGCATGTGAGCTTAGAAAGGGAAAAAGAGGTGAGAATAAGACTAAATTATGAGGAGTCTGAACCCTCATTATCACCTGGCCCTCCATCTCTTCCTTTTCGTAGGCTCACGTTCAGCCACATCTTACCTTGAAGTTGGTCCTAGTGTGACAGACCAACCACTCAAGCCCTTGAGCTTTTGGGAGGCCAAGTCCAACCGATTTTCCTTTATTTACCTCCGAACCCGTTACAACCGGTACACCTATTGGGCATGAAACCACTCTTGATCAATTATGGCAGTCACCAGCTTCAAGTGTTCCCACTTCCGTTGCTACTTCGTGGGAACAAGCCATGGCCACCCTGCCTTATACAGTACCATCAGAAAGCCTTCAAGGCTTTAACCTTATGCCCCAGTTAATGACACAGATGATGCCATCTTTTATTAGTACCATCAGAAAGCCTTTAAGGATTTAAACTTATGCCCTAGCTGATGACACAGATGATGTCACAATTTCTTTTGCAGCACTTCATCAACCAAGTGCCGATGATGCGTGTGAAGTGTAGTATAGTTTTTAATGTATATTTTAAGTCCTTTAACACTTTTTAGCCAAGTTTTAAATTTATAAAACACGATATTTACTAACACTAAACACACATATGGGCAAGTGCACCCATCGTGAGCGTAGTATAGTGTTGGTAAGATACCGAGGTCGTCCAAGGACACAAGAGCTTTTAATACCGGTTTATCCTCAACGTCTAATCAAATCAAAAGTTTAGAAAAATGTTTTAAACTAGAAAATAAAAACTAAAAATGCTGAAAAATAAAAATAAAAAATAAAACAGATGGACAAGATGAATCACTTGGATCCGACTCGCCTTTAGTGTAACCTTTGATTATTTCCGCACTTTTGCACTTTTTAAGAGATTATCTTAGTTATTGTAGTAGGCCACTCTTTTGAAGGTGACGTTACCCTCAACCCAGTAGTTTGAGTCAGCAAGGATACAATCCTAAAGGGTTGGATTATTGAAAGATAATTAATTAAGTTATTCATGCATAATGAGGTAGGCCCCTCTTTTGAAGGTGACGTTACCCTCGGCTAAGTAGTCTGAGTCAGCAGGGATACAGTCCTAAGTAGCCGGGTTAAAGTTTTAATAGTAGCTTACATACGAGGGGATCAAGGAGTTCGGACCCCCGCCATCCAATACCAGTGGGTATTGAAAGAGGTCCTACTAAAGTTGACCCAAGTCCTTGCAGGATCTATACACTGAATAAGGCAAGACGCTTACCAAACCATTCCTTAACCCCCGACCAGGTAGCCAACATATCTCCATATAGACCGTGGAGATATGAATGGTGAAAATCTTTTATTTTATATAGACAGTAAAATAACGCCAAGACACCACGGACAAATGATAAGGAAGATTCACCTTCAACATAAGAAACTAGTTATTAAAGTCATTAATACATAACCAAATAAAAAGTGCGAAAAGATTAAAAATAAAAAGTATTACACTAAATGCTTGTCTTCACCAAGTGATGTAAGAGACTTAGGCAAACATGGCCTTTGATTGTTAAGAACTCTTACTATCAATCTTGGATCCCGAGACTACTACACACACTCTATGATGGATGATGGATGATGGTGGTGGATGATGGTGTTGTGGTGGTGGTGGAGTGTGGGTGAAGTGTGAGAGAGGTGGTTTGTCAAGGGATCGTTTGCAAATGAGCCAAGCACCCCTATTTATAGCCTGCACAGAAGCCCGGACACGGCCCCGTGTCCACCCGTCTTCTCTTTCTTCATTAAATGCAGTTTGTCTGCATTAGTTGACCACGCCCCTTTGTCCACTGGGCACGACCCCGTGTGAAGAAGCGTATCTGTACTATCAAGATTTTCCTAGATTCTGCGAATCTTTGAGTTGACCACGGCCCCGTGTCCGCTGGGCATGCCCCCGTGGTGGGTGATAGATGCTTCTACAACTTTGTCTTTTCTGCAGACACTTGGGCACGCCCCCGTGCTCATTGAGCACGGGGCGTGCTCAACCTTCTGTTATCTTGTTTTTGCTTGGGAGGATGCTGTCGAGGGGTCGGGCACGCCACATTTATTCCTTTTCTTGCATTTATGTTAGATTTAGCTGCCTTTTTGCTTCTTTTGTTCATTTGAGCTCATTTAATCCTGAAAATACAAAAGGAAGACAAAAACACACTTTTTCCAACATTAGTACTAAAAAGGGTTAGTTTTATGCCACATTTGATGTAATTTATATGTTGCATTTTGCACACATCAAATACCCCCACACTTGAATCTTTCCTTGTCCTCAAGCAAAACTCTTTTTAATGTGGCTTACACTCCCAAATGGAATGGGTAGAAGAGAAGGTTTTTGGGCTTGTCATAGAGTGTCGGGATTTCCAAGATTCTTTATTAAGTTTTATTTTTATTTATTTACAATCCTATTCGTCATGATTTATTTAAAATATTACATAAGATAAATTACTTATTAGGGCATAACATGCCTTTTTAAAATTCCATTTATATACAAGTTCACATACCTCACGGGGGATCACTCAACACTCGGCTGAAGGTGTATTTTTGTGAAAACACTCGAGAGCGGCATGGAACTTACTTCTACCATAAGCTTGCCAAGCAATCAATTCTCCTCATTTTTAACTATAGACCTTTGTAAATATCAAGAGGACTTTTGGGGGAAGGGTTAGGCTTAGTTTAAAGGTAGGTGGTTGTGTTAGTGGTTAGTAGAAAAGGTCGAAAGGCGTAAAAATCATCGGTTTTCGTAAAACATTTTGTTTTTGTGACTTTTTATTCCAATGAAGCATTATTCAAACAAGCCTTCTTTTGATGAGCTTTGTTTGTTTATTGCTAATTTCATTTTTCTTTTCTTCTTTATGAAATTTTAATTTTTTTTTAGGGAAGTCACAAGAAAACCGAGCTTTGTTACTAAAATAAAGGGTTTAAAATGAAAAAGGGTTTTGGTGGGTAAAAAGGGTGTTTGATTTGGGTTAAGAAATGAAAAGGTTTAGGCTCAAAGGGGTTAACTAGGGGGATTTTGGGTAGGTGGTAAAAAAAAAAGAAAAATAATGGTGTAGAAATAAAAAGGGTTAGTCCTAATGCCTCCATCATTTACTTACTCGGGTTTAAGTTGGTAAGGACCGGGAATGTATCGTCATGGCAAGTTCTAGAGTCGTAAGAACCAGGCGGCTATTCACACAAGAAACGAAAGATGAGCATTTAGTTTAAAGATGTGTATTTGTATGCTCAATAAAGGCTCAAAACTCACTTTTTGTGGGAATGGGTTTTTATGTGATCAAGTATATATAATCAAATTTTAACTAGATTTATCATGCCATTTCATAATTTTCTTATGTTGGTTCTTTTTATCACGACGCTATTGGTTGTAAATTTGTAAAAATATAACCTTTTTAGAACTTGTTATTCCCAAATTAAACCAAGACAAGTAAAAAAAATGAAAATTTTTGAAAAAAATTGGGGTGATTAGCGGTTCCAATAGAGTTTTGTGTAAGGCTTGTTTTCAGGACTTGCAAAATTCAAGGTTTTAGCATCCCCCCACACTTAAATTACACATTGTCCTCAATGTGTCCCAAAAATAAGTTTTTCGGTTGATTAAAATGTGTAAAAGTGGGTTAAAAACAAGATTTTATGTTACTGGGTAGCTGAACACGGGGTGTGTTGGGCTAAGCACGGCCCCGTGGTTAGACTGCCAGTATCAAATTTAAACAGAAGGCTGGGCACGGGGGCGTGTTCAGTGAGCACGGCCCCGTGTCCAGTTACCTGAACTAGGCATTTTCTGCAGAACCTCGGGCATGGGGCGTGTTGGGGTGAGCACGGCCATGTGCTGAACTTGCTGTAATGAAGAAAAATTATCGGGAGGCTCTGTTTTTGTGCATGGGGTGTGGGTTCAAGTTTCCCTTAGTATCCTTCACCATCCCGAGTGTGTTTTATTCCTAAAAATTAAACTAAACTAGAAAACATAAAAAAATATTAATCTAAACTAAACTAAGAATAGTTCCGCGGAATGCCTCCGTGGTGCGCCACGTTTATAAGGGTCCTTGGCTAGACCCACCTTATCGGGTGGTTCTGGCTCGTCTTCAATTAGGGGGTCGTCATTTCCGATTGGATATTTCATTGATCGTTCAAGATCGACACTCTTTTTAAATGCCCCTAATTGAATAGATAGATTGTTGTACTTCCGGTTTTTCAAAGCTTCGTGGGTTTTTACAAAAGGTCGTCCTAACACTAGAGGAGCGTCATCAAGGATGACAAAGTTGGTTGGGATTACCATTTGATTTGTTTGGACCAAGACATCCTCAACTATACCGATTGATTTTATTACTTTCCGATTGGATAGAAAAATGGGTATTTGAAGTGGAGAAAAATCACTAATACTTAATTTTTCAAAAATGTAGTTTGGCATTATGTTAACACAAAGATCTTTAGCAATTGTTATATTACTAATAAAGGAGTTTTGAAAAAAAAACATGGAACCGGTGTAATGTTGATTTCAAACGGGTCTTCTTTTATTAGAGCAGTTTGATCATTTGTTAACCTAATGCTTACTGTTTCGTCAATTTTAGTGTTAGTGTTTAACTCTTTTAAAAACTTAGCATTAGTGGGTACTAAACAATGATTTTCGAAAGAAGGTGACAAGAGATTAATTTTTTCAAAATTAGACTCTTCTTGAATTTTAACGTTGTCGAACTTACCTTTTTCGTTGTTTAACTCATGTGTTGGTTTTTCACTTATTTGTTCTTCCATTTTTACATTTTCAACTATCTCTTCTTTTTTACAAGTTAACTCTTCTCTTGCGCGGGACTCCTCTTCCCTTGCGCGAGATTCTTTTATGCATCGTTCGATAGTTTTAATGTGTTCTATTATCCTATCGGCTATATTGGTGATAGAGTAAGGATTGGGATCCTCAAAGCTTGAATCCGGATGTTCGATCCTTTGTTCCTCATAATACTCATATGGAGTAGATGGTTCATACCATTGTTCCTCATTGTAAGTATATGATGGATAAGGGTCGTAACTTTGTTCTTCATAATACTCATATGAGGTGGGTTGTTCACGCCATGGTTCCTCATAATAAGCATATGAAGGTGGAGGCTCATATCTTGGTTCCTCAAAGTATGAGTATGAAGGCTCATACCTTGGTTCGTCAAAATATGAGTATGAGGGAGAAGGTTCATACCTTTGGTCTTCATGGAGGTGTATAAAGTTGATGGCTCGTACCTGGGCTCCTCATAGTAGGTGTATGAAGTGGATGGTTGAAATAAGTCACAATATTGAACCGAGTGCGGGTCACCACAAATGGTGCAATAGTTTTCCCTATAATCATCCTCCTCCTCACAGGTGTAGTTGTAATCTCCTGAGTATTGATCCATAAGAATCACTCAGCAGACCACAACAAAGTCTCGGAACCAGAAAACAAAAATAAAAATAGAAACAGAGGCGGGACACGGCCCGGTGTTCAGTGAGCACGGCCCGTGTTCAGGATCTGTATCTGGGCGTTTGAATTAAAGTGACTGGTTTTGTGTAACACGGGGGCGTGTTCAGTAAGCACGGCCTCGTGTCCAGACTCTGTATTTGGGTGTTTTTATGAAAAATATGCAGCACGGCCCCGTGTTCAGTGAGCATGGCCCGTGTTCAACCTACTGTAAATGCAAAACTAACTAAAATGCAGAAAAATGTGCGCGCGTTTTGAAAAAGTTTGGAAAAACTGATTAGGCCGTCGATTTTAAGCTTTCTTAAAATCCTTGTGTCCCCGGCAACGGCGCCAAAAAACTTGATGCGTGTGAAGTGTCGTATAGTTTTTAATGTATATTTTAAGCCCTTTAACACTTTTTAGCCAAGTTTTAAATTTATAAAAAAACATGATATTTACTAACACTAAACACACATATGGGCAAGTGTACCCATCGTGAGGGTAGTATAGTGTTGGTAAGATACCGAGGTCGTCCAAGAACACAAGAGCTTTTAATACTGGTTTATCCTCAACGTCTAATCAAATCAAAAGTTTAGAAAAAGGTTTTAAACTAGAAAATAAAAACTAAAAATGCTGAAAAATAAAAATAAAAAATAAAAACAGATAGACAAGATGAATCACTTGGATCCAACTCGCCTTTAGTGTAACCTTTAATTATTTCTGCACTTTTGCACGTTTTAAGAGATTATCTTAGTTATTGTAGTAGGCCCCCCTTTTGAAGGTGACGTTTACCCTCAGCCCAGTAGTTTGAGTCAGCAAGGATACAATCCCTAAAGGGTTGGATTATTGAAAGATAATTAATTAAGTTATTAATGCATAATGTGGTAGGCCCCTCTTTTGAAGGTGACGTTACCCTCGGCTAAGTAGTCTGAGTTAGCAGGGATACAATCCTAAGTAGCCGGTTTAAAGTTTTAATAGTAGCTTACATACGAGGGGATCAAGGAGTTCGGACCCCCGCCATCCAATACCAGTGGGTATTGACGGAGGTCCTACTAAAGTTGACCCAGGTCCTTGCAGGATCTATACACTGAACAAGGCAAGACGCTTACCAAGCCATTCCTTAACCCCGACCAGGTAGCCAACATATCTCCATATACGACCGTGGAGATATGAATGTTGAAAATATTTTATTTTATATAGACAGTAAAATAACACCAAGACACCACGGGACAAATGATAAGGAAGATTTCACCTTCAACATAAGAAACTAGTTATTAAGTCATTAATACATAACCAAATAAAAAGTGCGAAAAGATTAAAAATAAAAAGTATTACACTAAATGCTTGTCTTCACCAAGTGATGTAAGAGACTTAGGCAAACATTGCCTTTGATTGTCAAGCAACTCTTACTATCAATCTTGGATCCCGAGACTACTACACACACTCTATGATGGATGATGGATGATGGTGGTGGATGATGGTGTTGTGGTGGTGGTGGTGGAGTGTGGGTGAAGTGTGAGAGAGGTGGTTTGTCAAGGGATCGTTTGCAAATGAGCCAAGCACCGCTATTTATAGCCTGCACAGAAGCCTGGACACGACCCCGTGAACACATTTGGCTGCAAACCCAGTGAACACATTTTGGGTATGCGTGGATCAAGCTCGGCTTCACATCTGAGTCGGTAGCGCTAGCCTTCAGAAAGGAATTGTACCAACCTCTACGGTCTTCAGGTTTATCAAACTTCACGCTATCAGAGTGTTTAAGTGGACAATGTATGTTTCTGCTTGGTCGGAATTCGCAAAAGCGATTGTAAAGATGGTGGTGAAAGTAAGAACCAACAGTAGCAAAACCTGTAAAAGATTAGTTCTCTTCATCTCCATGTTTATTGGAGATTTGAGCACATATCACATGAGATGTTTGAAAAATCTGTATATAGAGTGAATAGAACTTCATTGTGTAAATCGATAATATTTTATCTTAGTTTTTTTTGGATTATGTGAATATGCTGCGTTGATTTCATTTTCTTACATTGTAATTAACAAGGCGATTACTTCTAAGTAGCATTGTTTAAACTATTGTTAATTTTGATATAACCAAGGAACAGAAGCCAATATTGCTGGCACAAAACTGGTGAAGGTATTGCAAAATGTGAACTTCTCAAATGGTTTGTCAAAGAGTCTAATCGACCCGGCTGGATTGTTGATCGACGCATTTTGGGCACATGTTATTGAAATATAATGAGTTTATAAATGCATCGATATCTTTATAAAATATATTACTTTAAATTTTTTTATATTTTATAGGTTTCAAGATGAATGAACTAAAATGATGAGTTTTAAAAAAAAAACAAAGTTAGGGATCAAGTTTAGATGTTGAAAAGCCAAGTTTAATCATGGTTAAATGCTGAAATGGATGATTAAAATAAAGATGTTAATGGTGTTGTACGAAAAAAAGAGGTCATAAGGTTCATATAATTTCGTAGGATTATGCATGGAATATTCAATATTTTATTTAATAAATTAGATTATTATTTTTCGTGTGAATTTACATCGAGATAGTTGGTAAACGGGCAACAAGCTGCGCCGCTACCCCTTTTTAAATAGCAAAACTAAGTCTTTTAAAAACTACGTCCATAGGTTATAACATTACTATGCATGACTCTTTGAACTCGACTAAGTAGGTGCAAAAGAAAAGAATTAACATTGGGCTAACTAGAATTCACGTGGGCTGTAAAACAAATAACTAAATGGGCTTGAAGGCTTGGCATGATGGATTGTTACTGGAGTGGACCGAAAGGATTTAGAAGGGCTAATTTGTTTATCAACCATGGATGTAAGGTTTAGCTAGTAAGTGTATAAAATCAGGTTTTACCTTAGTTGAACATGTCTAGTTTGTAATCTATGAGTGTTTTATGTATTCGTTTTGAGTTTTGAAGAGCCCTGAATAACGATTTTTCTTAATTCAAATTTATTGAGTGTTGATTAGGAGATAATCCGTCTGACAGTGTCCTAGCTTATTTAACTTGTTGTCAACCCTTTAGGTCAGCACCGCCGGATTTCGTCTCCATTATCCTTCAAAAATATAAAACAAATAGGGATATTGGCCTCTAATTATCCTTACTAGACGTCATTGGCCAACTTGTTGCGATCTTCCTGGCTTCTGCTCACAGCCCTCGCGACTGAGATAAACACCGAGAACCGATCTAAGAACTTGATGAACTAGCTCTGATACCAATTCAAGGTCCCAATAGGTATGATTAAAATAGGAAAAACGAAACACAATTTAAACTGGAATAGGCTTTCCAATTTATTGATCAAAGAAAAAAATTGGGTCACTCAAAAAGAAAGTCACTATTCAAAAAAAAAAAAAAAAAAAAGATAATAGCAGGAAACACAATTGGGTTATAACTCTCCCCTATTATGTTGATCCCACCATGGGCTTGATAAGATTCGGGAATTAGCCTTACCGCATCGGGTTCAGAAATTGTAACTTTTAGACAATAAGAAACACAAAATGAACAAAAGTCTTCTAACAAATATGTTTGTGTGATTGAAGTTAAGGCTCCCAATGCATCTTCGAACAAAATCGTAGAGAATCTTGAAACAATAGCTTCTGAAATAATCTTCACAATGTATCTCTGAAATAGGAACCGATTTTTACCTCAAGAACGATAGGTGCCATTTAACCATGTTTCCTTCAAAATGAACCGTTGCATAACGTACCTTGCAATTTTCAGTGTATCATCAACAAAGAAGAAATGATCACATTGGTAAATCTGAGAGAGAAGTTTAGGCAACCAAAACGATGAGCTTATATTCAATTACAACATAGTTGTATCGTTGTTATAGTTCGTTAGCTAGTTACAATGCAATCCCTCAAGTTTGACACTTTACAAAAGTAGACGTCAACTTCTAACTAACTCTTAACTACGTAACAATGGCCCTTGGCAGCACCCAAATGGTAGCCCTTGCTTTGATGAAGATGGAGATGTGTAACAACCAAGTGTCATAAATCATTATTGTTCAACTACTAAACTAACCAGAACTTGGTTTCTTAATCACCAAACACATAAAGATAGCTATCGGAACTACTAAGTACTAACTACTAACAACTAACCGTATAAAGTTAGTTACTTGACCTCCAAGTCACCAACCATCAAAAGATGGTTATAAAAAGCATTTTTCTTCATTTTACATATGGATCTATGTTGTTTGTATGTGATCATGGTACGTAATTGGATGTTTTGATCGGGCAAACATAGCGGCTTACCATAGGATTCTTGCTGGAGCAAATGTAGCGCGGATTTGCAATGAATGGAATTAGCTTATAGAAAAAAACCCAAGTTGCTCTTGCTCCATACAAGATGATCAAAGTCTCAACACTCACAAGAATCCAGATGCAGTCCTTGTGTAAGGTGGATTAGGGTCTAGGTTAAATGAGTTAACCGTATAACAAACAACTTAATTTGTTTCATTAACGAGTTCAATACTTAAACTCGACTATTTATGAAGTAAAACAAGCGTTATGAATGACGGACAACAAAGGGAAAACAAGCAAGATAGAGAACATGACTCAAACAACTAGAAAAATGTGGGATCAAGTCTTTGGTTGTTCCCCTCACACGAACTTGACAGAGAACGGGGTTCTCACCGTGTGTTTATCAGAAGTCCAAAGCATAAATCCTTCCCCGTATGGAGCTTCCGGTGTCTGTTCTTTCTCGCGTATGAACATCACCTGATACGTCAACTTTTGGTTCACTTCGCTGAACTGGAGCTCTGCATGACCAATTTCTAAAGCTAGACCAACTGGTAAAGCAACACTTGTTATGATGTAAGTTGAATTTGCTTCACCAACATTAGTCACTGTCCTTGTGAAATTTTTTATTTCACCAGGTCCTAAAGTAACTGCAAATGAAGGATAGTTCAGTTGTGCTTCTGGTATAACTTCAGTGCACGTGACCTGTTTCTGCACAATGACTCCAACTTGTTTGCTGGTATATCCGAGACCACATAAATAAGGTATGTAGTCATCGGGTTGGATGTCGAAAATCAGTCCTGGATCACTAGCTTTCGATGGGTTGACGTGTCCAGCACCAATTGCAAAGATGTTTGCAGGGAGATCTCTCTCGTCCTCGATGAGTTGGCCACCTAGGTTTAGCTTATCTGCTGTGGTCATGATTGCAGACTTGATGGCTGCTGGAGACCAATCAGGATGTGCACTTTTTAACAGTGCTGATATACCTGAAAGATGTGGGCATGACATTGAAGTGCCAGATATCATGTTAAATGTTGCTTTTGTTTGTGTCGAGTTTTCGACAGATATGGGCCAAGCTGCAAGAATGCTAACTCCCGGACCGATGATGTCAGGCTTAACGATTCCTGGGCTTGCCAAGCTCGGTCCCCGAGACGAGAAAGAAGCCACTGCAGGAGCTGAATTACCACCAATAACAGTTCCCCCGAATATGATGGTGGCAACAGGGGATGAGGTTGAATTGATGTATGTTTTGATTGTAACGCCAACATCATAAGCAACATGCGATGCAGGAAGAACATGAGCATCGGCTTCTGTAGTATCCCCGTCTGCCTCTCCGTTTGCAAGAATCATCGCAGCCCCTCCAGCATCTTTTACGGTCTGCCCTTTGGCAATCCTTGCAATGTTACCACCTCTATCACACAACACTACTTTCCCTTTAACATCGATATCATTTAATGATCCAGGAGCGCACCATGCTGCATCTTGACCGCTGTTCAAACCAGGATACACGAGTGGCATATAGTCTTGAGGAAAATCCTTTGGTTGGAACAAAGATTCGCCATCAAGCAAGTCCTTGTTTCCGAGATAAACGGTTGCTCTTATGCCTCTATCGATGGTGCTAGCACCTACAGTGAGAATCCATGGTGCCTCATTTGACAATGATGAGTTCACTGGACCAGAATTCCCAGCTGAACAACTTACGAAGATTCCTTTCTGAATAGCACTAAACGCACCAACCGCGATACCATCCTCATAAAATGGAACCGAAGCTCCACCGAGCGAGAGCGAAAGCACGTCCACTCCATCTTCAATGGCTGCATCCATACCCGCTAAGATGGCACTACCGAAACAACCGATATCACCACAAACTTTATACATGGCCACGTGAGCAAGTGGCGCCATTCCAGCTGCAGTGCCATTTGCTTGTCCAAACACATTGGCACCATCAACAAAGTTCCCAGCAGCTGTACTCGAAGTGTGGGTCCCGTGTCCCTCTTCATCAACCGGTGAACCGGTACCACTACTGTTAGTAAAATCTCTTGCTCCGATCAGCTTATTGTTACACCCTGCAGTGTCACATTTGCCTTTCCATTTTGCAGGAGGAGGAGGGACATCTTTGTCATCAAAAGAAGGATGTCCGGGTGTAATTCCAGTGTCTAAAACCCCGATTATGATTCCCTTTCCGTAGTTTGATCCACCCCATAATCCTAGATTCCGATGCAACCCCAAGAAATTTGGAGTATGTGTCGTATGCAGCTTGTACGCCATGTCGCGTCTTGCAGACACAAACCCATCCATATTCTCCATTGCCTTTACTTGATCTGCAGTCAGTTTGGCTGCAAACCCAGTGAACACATTGTGATATGTATGGATCAAGCTTGGTTTCACATCTGAGTCGGCAGTGCTCGCTTTCAGAAAGGAGTTGTACCAACCTCTACGGTCTTCGGGTTTATCAAACGTTACGCCATTAGGAGCGTTTAAATGGACAATGTAGGTTTCTGCTTGGTCGGAATTCGCTGAAGCGATGGTAAAGATGGTGGTGAAAGTAAGAAGCAACAACAACAAAACCTCAGGTAAAAGATTAGCTCTCTTCATCTCCATGTTTATTGGAGAGTTTGAGCACATATGATATGATATGATATGATATGTTTGAAGAATCTATATATATAGAGTGGATAGAACTTCATTGTGTAAGTTCTTAATATTTTGTTTGTGTTTTTGGATTATGGGAATATGCCGAACAGAATTCATTTTCTTACATTGTAACAAGCGATTACTTCAATAGCATTGTTTGAACTACTGATATAACCAAGGAAACATTGCTGGCATTGTAATTTACAAATTTATAATCACAAGTTTTTTACTTACTTATGTTACATTTTTTATATTCTATTTCCGGTTTTAGTAATGCCAGAAAAGATATATATAAATTGGTATTGTGGTACATCTATTGAAGTGAGCCTACTAATGTGTTTTATTCGATGGCGAAAAAAACATCCCCTAAAATCTACTCTGAAAATCTACTTATTGCCTGATTTGTGGAACTTGAATCCGCACCATTTTGGTGGGGGCAAACACCATATGCCAACAGGCCAAGAGGCCATCGACTTTTTAGTAAGTAAATAGACACGTTATGAGAACAGGGTCTCAAGAAAAATTAGACTATTTAGTACATTAATCGTCAAAGTTAATTGGCCAAATTCTTGATGTTGTTGTCTAAGGGGCTGTTTGTTTACCTCTTAACAAGACTCTTAATGGTTCAGACATTTTACTGGTTCAGCACTTAATGGTTCAGACTGTTTGTTTCATGAGCAGATGTCTGAATGGTTTAGACATTTGCCTCTGAATGGTTAAGTATTAAACAGAGTCTAAATTGTTAAGACCTCTAATCTGAATTGGTCAGACATTTGCCTCTGAAGGGTTAAGCATTATACTAGCTCTTAATGGTTCAGACCTCTTACTGGTTCAGCACATAATGGGTCAGACCTCTTCGGGGCCGTTTATTTACCTCTTAATGAGGCTCTTAATGGTTCAGAACTCTTACTAGTTCAGCACTTGGTTCAGACTGTTTATTTCGTGAGTAGATGTCTGAATGGTGACATTTGCCTCTAAATGGTTAATTATTATATAGAGTCTATGGTTAAGATCTCTAATCTGAATTGGTCAGACATTTGCCTCTGACGGGTTAAGCATTATACTGGCTCTTAATGGTTCAGACCTCTTACTGGTTCAGACCTCTTACTGGTTCAGCACTTAACCATTCAGAAGTTGTCAAACAGCCTCTTACTGGTTCAGCACTTACACATTTAGAAGTTGTCAAAGAGCCCCTAAGCTATTCACGAATTTAGTCGTTGTATAAGTTGAAGGTCTTGTACCAGAAAAATGATCAAATTACTCTTTACTCTTTATTTCTTTAGTTTTTTAATTTTAATTATTTTTTATAACAATTTATTATTGTTAGTGGAGTAAATAGGATAACTCGATTTTGTTGTTTGATTAAAACTACATATACAGTACTACATCCGTATATTTTATAGATGCTTTTTTATTTATTTTTTTAACAGCAAAACCGTACTGTTTATAGATATTGCCTCCCTTACACTTTATGTTTTAACTCATAGTGAATTGTTTGCTAATGGCTCTTATATACTCTTAAATGACTATTTTGTCTTTCTTACAGGGGTCGGGTTTAGGTAATCCCAAACCCAAACCCGATTAGATAAGCTTGTCCCAAACCCGTCCCAAAACCCGTCGGGTTTCTAGCGGGTAAATACCCATCGGGTATCGGGTATACCTGCGGGTTTCGGGTTAACCCGTTAATTTAAAAAGATTACTCGTTGGGTATACTCATCTCAAAACCCATTGGGTATCTATCGGGTAACTACTAACCCGTTACATTTTGTATTATTATTATAAAAATATATATCAAATAACTACAATGTATACGGAATAGAATACCTATATGTGTAAAAAATGGATGTATCATATATATACATATTAATAATATAAAAGAAATTATATTGGGTATACAATCGGGTAATACTTTATCGGGTAATTGGGTCGGGTAAACGGGTATATCACTAAATCTCAAACCCGTCCCAAACCCGTGAAAAAAATAAAAATTATTCCCAAACCCGTTCCAAACCCGATTAACCGACCCCAAACCCGTCCCAAATGTGTCGGGTTTCGGGTTTACCCATCAGGTTCGGGTTTGATTGCCATTTACTTGTATTATTTCCTTCTTTGTGATCCGGCTTCTAGTTTCTTCATTCGATTAGACAAACCACAAAGTTTGTGGTAAATAGTAAGCGCGATGGAAGATATCCGCTCATAATCGAATTTCATCCATTCGTTGCATGTGAAGAGATGTGGCCACAAAGAAACGAGAGATGAAATCGTGTTTTGCTTGATGTAGCACTAATGTTAGGCTTGGTAGGCGTGAACGATAGTTGTAGGCTCGAGAAGGGTATGTTCGCAGGTTTGCTTAGTAGAAGTGCAATTGAAACTCGTGTGGTGCGTGTTTGGAACACCAACGATGGTTGATAAAATATATCAAATCTCTATCAAGTTTGGAACTACGACGCTAGATCTACAACTAAAATTTTAAAATAAACAGAAAACATGTAGCGGTTGTGGGCATCATGGTGTTGTAGTGACAAGGAGACGAGAGTTGTTGAAAGAGGCAAGTGTACTTTGGAGAGAGGATTATGAGATGTTAGTTTTCTAGTGAGAGTGAGGAGGCTAGCGGCAGTGATCGGTGCAGCGGCGAAGCTTGAGATTTCCGACCGGGGGTCGAAAACGTATATACCAAAATTTTCTATAAAACCGGAGGGTCAAAAACATATATACCCAAAAATTTCTATACGAAAACTACATACTCTCCACTAACGAGCGAAAAGTTCGGGGGGTCGGCCACCCCCTCCCACCCCCACAAAGCTACGCCCTTGGATCGGTGGTGGCGAGTGGCTAAAAGTGCAGTGAGACACTAAGGAGGGGAGAGAGAGAGATTTGAGAATGAGCGGGATTTAAATTTTAGTTTTTTTTTAACAGTTATAGAATTTGAAGGGAAAGAAATTTGAAGAGTTGGGTAAAATACAGTGAACAACCACATGTAGAACAACACTATAAAATATGGCTCAAAAAAAAACATTTTACAAAAATTACTTATAATTTCATTAACACTTCAGGTTTCCAAATCGCATTTGATAAAATATGGCTCAAAAAAAACATTTTACAAAAATTACTTCCAATTTCATTAACACCTAAGGTTTCAAATCGCCTTTGAATATAACACACTGATACAACTATGAAGCCTGCAGAAATCAGAATCAACTGGGCTAATCCAAACTAAACAAAAAAATATGTAAATAAATTTTTTTTCCTCAAATACAAGCTAATTCCTTTGGTGGTAAAACCGAGCCATGATTTTTGTAACTAATTGGATTCTCAAAGCAACCTACTTGAAGCTCCAATCCGCATCTCAAAGCACGCCTGAATGTAAATTCAGCATATAGAAATGTCACAAACCAAAATCATCGTCGATTTACAATCTGGAAGCCGTTGAAAAAAACCAACAGTTAAATAAGTCAAAATCAGGTGCGGTTTCTTCAACTGAGTCCAAAAAAACAAATGTTGTACACAGTTTCATATCTCAAGTATACACGATAAGTTGATAACATACCGGTATATATTCCGTGTCACTCCTCTTTCTTAAGAAATGAAAAGAAAAGTCCCAAATATCTCATCCCTAAACTGACAATAAGTGTGATTGTTTTTTTTTTAATATTACATGATTTTAGGGGTATAAGAACCAATACTGTGCCATTAGGGGTGTAAACAAGCCCAGAAGCTCGAGAGCTACTCGGGATCGGCTCGGTTAAAAACTCGAACGAGCCGAGCCTTAACGAGCTCAAGCCCGAGCTCGAGCCTGAATTACAGCTTGTTTAGTTATCGAGCCCGAGCTCGAGCCTGAAATACAAAGCTCCTTTAGTTACCGAGCCCAAGCTCGAGTCTGAAATACAAAGCTCGTTTAACCGAGCCCAAACAAAATTTTGGTTTTTTTATATATATTATAATGATAATGATAATAATGATTTTAACCCAATCTTAAAAAGCCCGAGTCGGTTTCAACTTAGGCCCATATGATTTAAACTAGTAACATTGGTGAGCCGAGCTTTGGCTCGTTTAAGCGATATCGTAACGAGCACGAGCCGAGATTTTAGCTCGTTTGAGATTGTTTTCAAAATAGCTCAAGCCGAGCTTGAGCTCAAATACGTAGGCTCGAACCAAGCCGAGCTTCATAAAAACATAACGAGTCGAGCTCGGCTCGGCCCGGCTCGTTAACACCCCTATGTGACACCTAAGGCGAATCTCACATCGTCCTGTCTCTCCACATAAGATATATTGAGCCATAAGGTATGCCCCGTCTCGAATATCATCGACGCATATTCGACGCACTGGTTGTGGACGAGAGAACTCAACAGTTAACAGTATAAGTGACCTTCTCTAATGTTTCCACAGTTCCACTCAGACAACTAAAAACAAAGCCATGAGCTCCTCGTGTGCAAAACGGACAATATTCGTCAGTATAAGAGCCAAATGCTCCAATCATCGTATGATTGTTGTTAACCAGTTTCAGTTCTAAAAAGCTAATAATTCTTAAACAACTCACCAACATTAATCTAATTGTAGTGAGTTAGTAACTATCTTCAAGTTCAGTGTTGCTAAAAACCTACACACAAACTAAAACTTACAACTAACAGCATTTTAAACAGAGAAGTATCAATATTAACATTCAGTAACTAATAAGATCCAATACATGATGAAACAAAATAACAATTAATAGATTATATAAACGGATTAATATCGAAAAAACTTTACCGAATCAGGAGTGTGGAGGAGTTGTAGACGATTGATCAGGATTACTGCGACGAAGATCTGCGATTAGGTCACCTAATTCCTTCCGTGAAGTTTCTCTGCCGATCATGAATCCATACCTGAAAAGTAGACGATTAATTTATAAAAAAGTTGACTGAAGGAAGATGTTAGTTGAATTAGGGTTTGTAACATACCAGAATGAAACGGCAGAGAAGAGTCCGGCGGTTGCCACTGTTTGGATGAGTGTGAAGCTCTTCGTCATTTGTGAATTTCTTACACGAACCGGAAAATACGACCCAAATGACAAATTTAACATAGAATTTTGTGAGTTTGGGTTTAATCTAAACATGTTAAGGGGGTGTTTGTCCAAGCTTTTATTTTTTGGAAAAATTACAAGTTTTGTCCTTTATCTTTATACCACTTTTCAGGCGGTGTCCTTTTTAACGAATGTTGACAGGCGGTGTCCTTTACTAGGTATTTTGTTGCAAGTTTAGTCCTTTACACCCAACCCAGTTAAAAAACCCTGTTAATTGTTGACAGACGGTGTCCTTTACTAGGTATTTTGTTGCAAGTTTAGTCCTTTACCTATGTATTTTGTTGCAAGTTTAGTCCTTTACACTCAACAATTAACAGGGTTTTTTAACTGGGTTGGGTGTAAAGGACTAAACTTGCAACAAAATACCTGGTAAAGGACACCGTCTGTCAACATTCGTTAAAAAGGACACCGCCTGAAAAGTGGTATAAAGATAAAGGACAAAACTTGTAATTTTTCCTTATTTTTTTTGCTTATGCTTATATTTTAAAGTAGTTTATAGCTTATCTACTTATCTATAAAAGGAGAAGTAATGCTGATGTAAATTTGCTTATGTGTCACTCAACCAGGTATGCCATGTAAGTTTTGGTGATGTAATAAATAACAATTTATTTATTTGAAATCCAAAATAGAGAAAGAGGGTTTAATAAATGCTTTGCAGGAATCATCTCATTTCAAAATTCAAACCCACCTCACTCTTTCCCTTTCCTTCTCTCTCTCTCTCCCTCTCAAAGATTATAGATCTGCTTTTCAAAGCTGAGATCCACCGATTATCCTGCTCAATCTCATTTTGATAACTAAAAACCCTAACAAATATCAGCTGTATGTACACTCATTTATACTCTCCATCTCCGGCAACCGTAGATCCGATTCCAAACATCTTCTCCGGCCACTCACCCTCATCAAACACCCCCTTATCTTTCTGTAAAACACTCGCACACCCCTGAAACCCTCACACCTCTCACACTTAAAAAAAAAATCAAACCTTAACCCTATTTTAGGAAGATCTCAGACGCACTCCTCATTCTTCTCGCTGCAGTGAACATTTCCGGCGACGAAATGGGAACAGATGAGAGAGACTGTTCGAGGAAAGAGAGACAGGAAGCCGGCGATTGCAGTTTCCGGTGACGATCCGATTCATGGGTAAATCTCAAATTGGTATTTAAATTTTCCATCTTTTTAGGGAAGATTGGTTTAAATTTGATATTTTCAAGTTTTTTTAGGTTTTAGATTTATGTTTATGTTTATTTTTAAATTTGATATTTTTGAGTGTATTTTTTTTTTTTTAATATGTTTATGTGTTTTGATTAAGTGATAATTGACAACAAAATGAGGAGACATCATTGGATGTCAAAATGAGGAGACATCATTGGATGTAGCACTAATGTTAGGCTTGGTAGGTGTGAACTATAGTTGTAGGCTTGAGAAGGGTATGTTCGCAGGTTTGCTTAGTAGAAGTGCAATTGAAACTCGTGTGGTGCGTGTTTGGAACACCAACGATGGTTGATAAAATATATCAAATCTCTATCAAGTTAGGAACTACGACGCTAGATCTACAACTAAAATTTTAAAATAAACAGAAAACATGTAGCGGTTGTGGGCATCATGGTGTTGTAGTGACAAGGAGACCAGAGTTGTTGAAAGAGGCAAGTGTACTTTGGAGAGAGGATTATGAGATGTTAGTTTTCTAGTGAGAGTGAGGAGGCTAGCGGCAGTGATCGGTGCAGTGGCGAAGCTTGAGATTTCCGACCGGGGGTCGAAAACGTATATACCAAAATTTTCTATAAAACCGGAGGGTCAAAAACATATATTCCCAAAAATTTCTATACGAAAACTACATACTCTCCACTAACGAGCGAAAGTTTGGGGGGTCGGCCACCCCCTCCCACCCCCGCAAAGCTCCCTTGGATCGGTGGTGGCGAGTGGCTAAAAGTGCAGTGAGACACTAAGGAGGGGAGAGAGAGATTTGAGAATGAGCGGGGTTTAAATTTCAGTTTTTTTTTAACAGTTATAGAATTTGAAGGGAAAGAAATTTGAAGAGTTGGGTAAAATACAGTAACAACACTATAAAATATGGCTCAAAAAAAAAACATTTTACAAAAATTACTTATAATTTCATTAACACTTCAGGTTTCCAAATCGCATTTGATAAAATATGGCTAAAACAAACACTTTACAAAAATTACTTCCAATTTCATTAACACCTAAGGTTTCAAATCGCCTTTGAATATAACATACTGATACAACTATGAAGCCTGCAGAAATCAGAATCAACTGGGCTAATCCAAACTAAACTAAAAAATATGTAAATAAATTTTTTTTCCCTCAAATACAAGCTAATTCCTTTGGTGGTAAAACCGAGCCATGATTTTTGTAACTAATTGGATTCTCAAAGCAACCTACTTGAAGCTCCAATCCGCATCTCAAAGCACGCCTGAATGTAAATTCAGCATATAGAAATGTCACAAACCAAAATCATCGTCGATTTACAATCTGGAAGCCGTTGAAAAAAACCAACAGTTAAATAAGTCAAAATCGGGTGCGGTTTCTTCAACTGAGTCCAAAAAAACAAATGTTGTACACAGTTTCATATCTCAAGTATACACGATAAGCTGATAACATACCGGTATATATTCCGTGTCACTCCTCTTTCTTAAGAAATGAAAAGAAAAGTCCCAAATATCTCATCCCTAAACTGACAATAAGTGTGATTGTTTTTTTTTTAATATTACATGATTTTAGGGGTATAAGAACCAATACTGTGCCATTAGGGGTGTAAACAAGCCCAGAAGCTCGAGAGCTACTCGGGATCGGCTCGGTTAAAAACTCGAACGAGCCGAGCCTTAACGAGCCCGAGCTCGAGCCTGAATTACAGCTTGTTTAGTTATCGAGCCAGAGCTCGAGCCTGAAATACAAAGCTCGTTTAGTTACCGAGCCCAAGCTCGAGTCTGAAATACAAAGCTCGTTTAACCGAGCCCAAACAAAATTTTGGTTTTTTTATATATATTATAATGATAATGATAATAATGATTTTAACCCAATCTTAAAAAGCCCGAGTCGGTTTCAACTTAGGCCCATATGATTTAAACTAGTAACATTGATGAGCCGAGCTTTGGCTCGTTTAAGCGATATCGTAACGAGCTCGAGCCGAGATTTTAGCTCGTTTGAGATTGTTTTCAAAATAGCCGAGCTCGAGCTCAAATAAGTAGGCTCGAACCAAGCCGAGCTTCATAAAAACATAACGACCCGAGCTTGAGATTAGTCGGGCTCGGCTCGGCCCGGCTCGTTAACACCCCTATGTGACACCTAAAGCGAATCTCACATCGTCCTGTCTCTCCACATAAGATATATTGGGCCATAAGGTATTCCCCGTCTCGAATATCATCGACGCATATTCGACGCACTGGTTGTGGACGAGAGAACTCAACAGTTAACAGTATAAGTGACCTTCTCAAATGTTTCCACAGTTCCACTCAGACAACTAAAAACAAAGCCGTGAGCTCCTCGTGTGCAAAACATACAATATCCGTCAGTATAAGAGCCAAATGCTCCAATCATCCTATGATTGTTGTTAAGCAGTTTCAGTTCTAAAAAGCTAATAATTCTCAAACAACTCACCAACATTAACCTAATTGTAGTGAGTTAGTAACTAATCTTCAAGTTCAGTGTTGCTAAAAACCTACACACAAACTAAAACTTACAACTAACATCATTTTAGTACCAATATTAACATTCAATTTGTATTATAGCTCTTTCTAGACCATCACACAATTTCAACTTTCAGTAACTAATAAGATCCAATACATGATGAAACTATATAACAATTAATACATTATATAAACGGATTAATATCGAAAAAGCTTTACCGAATCAGGAGTGTGGAGGAGTTGTAGACGATTGATCAGGATTACTGCGGCGAAGATCTGCGATTAGGTCACCTAATTCCTTCCGTGAAGTTTCTCTGCCGAACATGAATCCATACCTGAAAAGTAGACGATTAATTTACAAAAAAAATTGAGTGAAGGAAGATGGTAGTTGAATTAGGGTTTGTAATATACCAGAATGAAACGGCAGAGAAGAGTCCGGCGGTTGCCACGGTTTGGATGAGTGTGAAGCTCTTCGTCATTTGTGAATTTCTTACACGAACCGGAAAATACGACCCAAATCACAAATTTAACATGAATTTTGTGAGTTTGGGTTTAATCTAACATTTAGGGGGTGTTTCGCCTAGTTTTTTTTTTTTTATCTAAGCTTATAGCTTTTTTAGCTTATTTTTATAAAATAAGCACTAATGGGTGTTTGGTTTAGCTTTTTAAGCTTATGCTTATTAGCTTATATAAGCTAATTCTAAGAAGCTTATGGGAAGATGGTTATTTAGCTTATTTAAATAAGCTTATTTGAAGAAGATGGTTTTTTACTCAATTGCCCTCAAATGATACACACAATGATATTAGACCCCTTCCCATAATACAAGCTCGTGAAAATTTCATGGTTCCAAAGAGCTTATCAACTTGTAGAATATAAGCTAATCCAAACACTTAAAAATAGCTTATCAAATGAAAGAAAATAAGCATAAGCTACTTTAAAATATAAGCATAAGCCAAACAAATAAAAGCTAGGCCAAACACCCCCTTAAATTTGGGGGAAATTTAGGGTTGAAAGGGCTGTGTTCGGGTTAACCTGTGAAAAGTCGGGTCATGTCCAGGTTCATATATATGACACAATTTTCGTGTTTGGGTCGTGTTCAGGTTAGCTTAATATCTTTGGGTTCGGGTTGAACCCGCAACACGACTCGTTTAACACCTCTACTTGTCATAGATGCTCGTTTTCTTTACTTATAATTATTTTATTTTACAAGCAGAAATTAAAACAAATAAATATTTTTTTAATGATCAACAAAAGCCAGATCATCCACGTTGCCCATGCACCAAAAGGTCATCGGCTAAATAAATAAATACTAGAATAAGCAACTTATAATGAACTTCGAAACACTGTATAGAGAGAATGAGACAGAGAGAAAAGGGGTGTACGTGTACCCAACAAAAAACTAGAAAAATATAACCAAAATGCAATAACAAAGAAAAACATAAAAGCAAACCAGAGAAGTTCTACCACATCAAACTTTATCTAATTCTCCCACGTAGGGGACCTATGGCTCAACCAAACAAACGCATCTTCTTTAACCATCTACAGGGACCTTCTAACCGGCAAGAATTCTCCTTCAAACACCTTTAAGTTTCTCGAAGGCCAAATCCACCACACTGTAATCGTGGCTACCGTATAAACAATCTTTTCCATCTCTTACCTCCTAGAGCATAGAAGAACCTCAATAATTTCCTTTAGAGATTGTAAGTTAGGTGATATAGGCACTCTAATCCACACAAAGACGTTCCACCATATACATCTTGCAATCAGACATGTCACGAATATGTGGTATACGGTCTCGTCATTATACCCACATTATACCCACGTTTATCACAAACCTCGTTCTAAATCTGGATCCCGTGACGGGCCAGCCCAACTTTGGAGGCGACTTTTCCTAACTGGCCCCCCAACAAGAGATAATTGCACTTGAGCGGGCCCAAGAATTCCAAACAAATTTCGATTCTTCCCCTGAACCCTAGCTTGATGACACCAGCTCCATGCGAACGTCTTCTACCGAAAAGTTTGCCCCGCGATTATTCTCCCAGACCCAAGAATCTTTCTATAGATCCCAATTCACGGATCAATAGTGATAGTGATCGATTTCGCACGCAAACACCTATGAATTAGGTGTTTGTAGTTGTAGGTGAATAAACAATGAAAACACGATCAAAACTAGTAGAAATAGAAAACTGACACACAATCATCCATCAAAAGACAAATTCCCATAAGATAACACTAAATGAGCAGCTCCTGGATTGCTACAATGAGTACACAGATGTCACACCTTTGATTACACACATATAAGATGTCACACCCCCAAAATCCACCATGCGGAGTATCACCGCTTGGAGGCGTGACGTGACCAGGATCAAGCCACCAATCATATTGAACATCGTAATCAAGTAAGTAAGACCAACCACAATACGATTGGTGACCAAGGCTAGTTAATCATGTTTAGTTTAAACAGCGGAAGCATAAAAGTAAATCCAAAAGCATAAGTCCATAGTTTATAAGTTAGAGTTCAAAACGCAAGTTTAATAAGTTCATAAGGATTTAAATAATAAGCACGGAACATAACAGTCCGTACACCACAACGACTCCTTCCTCGTGCAAGCTCCAAGTGTTTAACGACCTGTAAGGCATGTAACAACGAGTCAACAACAAAGTTGAGTGAGTTCACGTTTGGTTGTTTAGTTTTAAGTTGTTTCTGAAAAACGTGGTTTGACTTTCGTTGGCTTAATTGCCGTGGGGGTTACCCCGTAGTTGAAAGTATGTTTAACCATTTCCTTATTCATTACCCAAACCATAACCATAATCAGTGGGGGCTTTCCCCGTGTGAACTACTAGACGGTATGATATCGACTACTACGCAAATAAGTTGTGCCCTATATCAGCGTCTATCATCACTGATAATCTGCCATAGTCCATTAGTACACGCCCGTCCTACCGGCACGGTGTGAGGTTTGTTAAACCTAATAGCGCTATTAACTAATGACCCGCTCGCCATTGGCCTCGGCGATTAAGTCGATATAATGAAGAGGGACTTATTGATAGAGTTTTGTCTAGCTAGTTTTTAAGGTTGTTGTCCTACACCTGGAGGACGAACGTACGTATTCTGCACCAGGAGAATTCATAGGATTAATAATAGCATCCTATCTATGGAGGATGGCCGTACATATCTTCCCAAGGGGAAATGTAGATTTAGTTTTAAATTCTTTAACCCATTCCCAAACCACCGGGAATCCCATGCCTTGTAGTGTTGGGATTGAACCCTATCAGAGGAACAGATAATTAAAGCCAAAACTGGATCAGAGCAGTGGATCCAGAATAAGCAGATGATTACAGTTGGTTCATACAAATCTCTCCCCTTGAAAGTGGTTTCATATCTGCTGACCTCCTATCTGCTGATCTTACTAAGTGCTGACCTACAACTGCTGCCTTGCATCTACTGCCAAATGTTAAAAACTGATGAAAGACCAAAGCTCTGCTGATTCAATCTACTGCCTTGAGTCAAGTACTGCTGATCCGGACAAGCACTGCTGGGTTCACAGCAGTGGAAGGAAGCAGCAGCTGTTTAAGTGTTTTTATGTAATAAATTGTAATAGTAGTTGTTAGTACATCAGTGTTTGTATAGATCAGAGGTTAGAGTTTGTTAAGAGGTTAGATGTCACTTTCATGGTGACGTCAGCTAAAGATGCTCAGTGGTTTGCAAGTGCCTATAAATAGTTCAGTACTTTGTACTGTTCTATCAGCTCTTTTGCAACATCGTCTTCTTTGCACGAACAAACTACTGAGCTCTGGCTGAGGGGGAGTTTGCATTCATTCATCAATCATTGTAATCGTTGTTGAAACAAATTCAATCTTTCGATTCATTGTGTAAAGGTGTTTGATTAAAGTATTACTCTCGTTTGATTGTATGCAAAGTTTGTGTTCATCTTAATTCCGCTGCACAACTCTTTCATTTCCATCTTAATTTCAAACGAAAATACAATCAGAAACAAACTCAGATCCAACATGTAGAAAGTGTGAACTCACATCGGTTTGCTCGGTTAGATTCTCAAATATAGCTAACAGTCAAGGTCGGTCAATCACGTCCTAATATGATTACCAGTTAGTCATTTAGTGATTTTCAAATAGAGCACAAAGTTCCTACACGTATCTATCACATAACATGCATTACTTTAACTATTTATGCCCATATATACTTCTCATCCATTCCCCACTCATAAGCAAACATACGATAATGCACACAACACTTATAACATGTTAGATCATTCACAGATAGCATACTCTACATTTAGACACACAAATTACAACTTATGTTGTTTCAGCATGAATATTCAAAACCGGCTGTTTTCGGACATTTTAATAAAATAGTTAACTTATTCCAAAAATTCCCAAATTTTTACGGAATGTCTTAAACGTTCCAAATTTTATTGTGTGAAAATATCGGGGTCCAGTTCATTACCAATATTTTATAAAAATTCATTTTCCGGACTGAACTCAGATTTATCTTTTTCTGACCACAGTCCACGGAACAATTTATTAAAAATTCATCGTAAGTCCGATTTACGAAATTCCAGTGGGGTAATTACAAATACATCAGTGGTCATCTACAGTACAAGTTTCATGATCTAACTCTACACAGAACTCAAGTTATGACAGAAAAAAAACGCATATTTTCAGCAGAAAAATGCAGCTCTAGCTGCTGTTACAAAATGACACTTTAAAAATAGTAAACGAAGTCCAAAAATTATGATTCCGGTTCCATTAGAACCGTATTTCATAGTACATAATTCTAGACTTCAGAAAATACATTTTTTGTTAAGTTACGGTCCTGTTACAGCCAACTGAAGTTGGCTGTAATCATTAAACAGCCTACTGTTTTCAGTCTTTAACACCCTAAAGCGCGTTCGATTGATTCCGTTAGCATGTTTAGTGACCACAACAACACCAAGCATCAATATTACAAGTAGATCAGCAAGTATTCAGCAACATAATCAAGACAACTTCAGTTTATCATCACTTCATTATGTTTCATCAATATTTTATTACAAGTTAGTTTATATGCAAGACTTTGTTCGTGGTTCTTTAGTGTTCATGGATTTTCATCATCAAACATCTATTAACCACTTAAATAACATAAAGAATGAATGGATCTAAGTTCTTACCACTAGCTCAAGGCTAGGGGAGTTCGAGTGAAGAAAAATGGTGGTTAATAGCGAATAGAGAAGGTCCTTCCACTTCCGAGAGCACCGAGCTTCGTTGTTGACCCGTAGCACCTTTGAGTGTATGTAAAATGACATGAATGGAAGTTGATGGTGGTTGTAGGGTGGTGGGTGGTGGCAGCCGTGAGGTATGAAGGAGGAGGAAGGAGAGAGAGCTTAAGGTGTTAAGTGTTGAAGGTGATGAAGGTGTGGGAGTCTTATGGTTAAATAGATAATCTTTCCAACATCTTAATGTCCATTAGTTAAAGTGTTTCCTATGTACCATACATATATTTTAAACTAATCAAGAAAATCAAATGGGTGGAGTCCCCATGTAACCGTCCCCAAGGGGGGGAGGTGTGCTTGGTTGAGTTTCAAATGGAAGGTTACAATTTAGTTAGAGAAAAAAGGGCTAAATTGCACTTTTCGTCCTTTATGTTTGAACGTTTTTATAGGCGCTGTCCTTTAACTTTAAAAATTACACTCTATGTCCTTTAAGTTTACACTTGTCAACAGGCGGTGTCGTTTCTCCATAACTTGGTTAATTTTTTTGTTGAGTCTGCTCATGTGCAAAACATGTGGGGGGCAATTTCGTCCTTTTCAGTTCCACCATTGCTCCGCCGCAATAACAACCGGAAAAATCATTTGGACTCCAAAAAATGTACTTTTTTGCCGGAAAACTGAAGAACATCAAGAACACAACGAATATGAACCCAAAAATTCATACAATTTTTAAAAGTTAATAACCTAATCCACATCAAAGGACCATAAAATCAACATCATCACAACATTTTATGATTAACAAAGACTAACATCTTTTAAATCAACATCTTTTAAATGTATTTTTTCCGGAAAACTGAAGAACATCAAGAACACGACGAATATGAACCCAGAAATTCATACAATTTTTAAAAATTAATAACCTAATCCACATCAAAAGATCATAAAATCAACATCACCACCACGACCCCCTCACAACCTATCACCACCGCCATCAAATCTGAGCACCATTACCATCAGAAAACTCAGCACCCCACAATACCTTCAATCTCTCTCCAAAAAAACACACACACAATCTGCATATTTTCTAGAGAGAGCGAGCGGAGATAGAGAGAGCCACTTAAAGAGGGAGACAGGATGAATCGGGTGTAGTAGGAGACCCCTCGCTTTTCCGGTGACCCACCCCTATCTCCGGTAACTCGTAGGTGGGTGAGGTGTTCAGGCGGCGTTGGGTTACGAGTATCAGCAGCGGCGGCTGCGTTTGGGGCGACTCGGGGTTGGGGTGGAGCCGTTTCAGCGACGTCGGTGGTGAAGAGGAACAACAACGCTGGCGAACTCCTCTGGAACGACCGGTTAGTTGTTTTTGTTTTTTATTCGAATCCAGATCCAAGATCGATGATGATGGTGGTGTTGTTAAGTGGTGGTGGTTTTGTCGTGGATGTTGTTTACAGGGAAAGTATAGGGAAGATGAGAGAAAGGTTTGTTTTATGTGAATTTGATGATTTTGATGAATTTGAAGAGATGAGTCGGTGGAGAGATGAGAGAGAGAAGGTTAGTCGGTGGAGAGATGAGAGAGAGAGAAGGTTATTTATTTTCTATTTTAAAGAAAAAAGGGTAAAAAGACCAAAATGCCCTCATGTGAGAGGCACATGTCAAACTTAACATTAAAATTTAACCGCGTTAGGGCTAAAGGACACCGCCCGTTATAGGTTGCAAACATAAAGGACATAGAGTGTAATTTTTAAACTTAAAGGACAGCGCCTGCAGAAACACTGAAACATAAAGGACGAAAAGTGCAATTTAGCCGAGAAATAAGTGTCTAGTTAATGGTTATGATGCATTGTTGTTTGTAAGGTGTGTTAAGTTGTTCGGGGACCCTTACTAGCTCAAGAAAAATAAGAACAATGCTTCTAGCATTATTTTAGTGTTCCGGGTAAGTCCGGTTGTTCGGTTTGATACTGTTCCGTTAAAGTGCTTAATTAATCCGTAAAGTGTCCTACATATATATTTTTGTAACGTTTTTAATTTTCAACTCTCAGGAAAGCACACAGGACTTTTTAGTAACTTTTCTGTATACTACTAGTATGTTAACATGCACATGTAAGTATAACACAGATATCAGAAAGCAGTTAAGTAATTCCACACAGTTGTCAAGCACTTTAATTGTCATTAATAAATTGTACGGAATACATGTAAATTTGAGGGTTGTCACATTCTCCCCCTGTTAAGAGAATTTCGTCCCGAAATTTAGCACCTGGTTATTGAGGAAGCTAGTTAAGTTGCGTTGTTTTCCTTATTTTCCTGGGGTGTCACATCATCTCCCCGTTGATTTGGAATTTCGTCCCGAAATTCTGCAGTAGCTTCAGTCTTAGTAGTGGTTGTGTTTTTCTTAAACAGCTGGGGATACTTGAGTTTCATTTGGTCTTCTCGTTCCCAGGTATACTCTGGGCCACGACGGGAATCCCAACGAACTCGAACGAGAGGTATTCTTGTGCGCTTGAGAATCTTAGCATCTCGATCAGTAATCTCTACAGGTTCCTCGACGAATCGCAGCTGGTCGTCGATAGTGAGTTTCTTGAGGGGAACTATGAGGGTCTCATCTGACAGACACTTCTTCAGATTTGACACGTGGAATACGTTGTGAACTCCGCTAAGTTTTTCGGGTAGATTCAACTTGTAGGCGACCTTGCCAATTTTCTCGATGATTTCAAACGGCCCGACATAGCACGGATTGAGCTTGCCTCGTTTGCCAAAACGGACTACACCTTTCCAAGGTGAGACTTTGAGTAACACTCGATCCCCAACCTGGAACTCGAGTGGTTTTCTTCCCTTATCAGCATAGCTTTTCTGACGGTCACGAGCTGCCGCCATTCGCTGTCGTATCTAAGCAATTCTCTCGGTGGTATCTACCACAAGTTCTGGGCCAGTGATTTGGCTGTCACCAACTTCTGCCCAACAGAGAGGTGATCGGCATTTGCGTCCGTACAATGCCTCGAATGGAGCGGCTTGGATGCTGGTGTGGCAGCTGTTGTTATACGAAAACTCCACCAGCGGGAGGTGCTTTTCCCAGCCATTACCAAAATCGATTACACATGCCCTAAGCATGTCTTCAAGGGTTTGGATGGTGCGTTCAGATTGCCCATCCATCTGTGGGTGATAAGCGGTGCTCATATCTAAACGTGAGCCAAAAGACTTGTGCATTGCTTGCCACAGTTCAGAAGTAAAACGCGCGTCACGATCAGAAATGATGGAGGTTGGCACTCCGTACCTTGTGATGTATGTAAAATGCAACATATAAATTACATCAAATAAGGCATAAAACTAACCCTTTTTAAGTACTAATATTGGAAAAAGAGTGTTTTTGTCTTCCTTTTGTATTTTCAGGATTCAATGAGCTCAAAAACGCAAAAGAAGCAAAAAGACAGCTAAATCCAACATAAATACAAGAAAAGGAATATTAGTGGACCGCCCGACCCCTCAACGGCACCTTCCAAAGCAAAATAGAGAAATCAGAAGACTGAACACGCCCCGTGCTCAGCCAGCACGGGGCCGTGCCCAAGAAGCAGCAGAAAAGACAAACCTATAGAAGCTTCTATTGCCCACCACGGGCCGTGCTCAGCGGACACGGGGGCGTGTCGAAAGTACAGCAGGCGCATTTATTGTAATTGCGAATTACAATTAATGAGGAGAGAGATTGTCAGACGGACACGGGGCCGTGCCCAGCTCTCTGTTCAGCCTATAAATAGGAGTGCTTGGATTCATTTCATCTCATCCCTTGGCACACCACCTCTCTCACACTTCATCCACCACCCACCACCATCACAACACCATCATCCACCACCATCATCCATTGTCCATCGTAGAGTGTGTGAGTCGTCTCGGGATCCAAGATTGATCGTAAGAGTTCTTGACAATCAAGGCCATGTTTGCCTAAGTCTCTTACATCACTTGGTGAAGACAAAGTGTCTAGTATAATACTTTTTATTTCTAATCTTTTGCACTTTTTATTTGGTTTTGTATTAATGACTTTAATAACTAGTTACTTATGTTGAAGGTGATCTTTCCTTATCGTTTGTCCGTGGTGTCTTGGCATTATTTTACTGTCTATATAAAATAAAGGATTTTCACCATTCATATCTCCACGGTCTACATGGAGATATGTTGGCTACCTGGTCGGGGGTTAAGGGAACGGTTTGGTAAAGGTCTTGCCATTGTTCAGCGTTTAGAGGTCCTGCAATGGACCTGGGTCAAATTTAGTAGGACCTCCTTCGATACTTCACGGTATTGGATGGCGGGGGTCCAAACTCTTTGATCCCCTCATAAGTTAACTACTATTAGTACTATAACCCGGCTATTTAGGACTGTATCCCTGCTGACTCAGACTACTTAGCCGAGGGTAACGTCACCGCCAAAAGCGGGGCCTACCACAATACTGCATTAATAACTTAATTCATTATCTTCCAATAATCCACCATTTTAGGATTGTATCCCTGCTGACTCAAACTACTGGGGTGAGGGTAACGTCACCTTCAAAAGAGGGGCCTACTACAATAACTAAGATAATCTCTTAATTATGTGCAAAAGTGCGGAAATAATCAAAGGTTATACTAGATACGAGTCGGAACCAAGTGATTCATCTTGTCTATCTGTTTTTCTTTTATTTTTATTTTCAGCATTTTAGTTAGTTTTTATTTTTCTTAGTTTAAAACCTTTTTCTAAACTTTTATTTTGATTAGACGTTGAGGATAAACCGGTACTAAAAGCTCTTGTGTCCTTGGACGACCTCGGTATCTTACCAACGCTATACTACACTCAACGATGGGTGCACTTGCCCATATGTGTGTTTAGTGTTAGTGAAATATCGTGTTTTATAAATTTAAAACTTGGGTAAAATAAGTGTTAAAAAGGGCTTAAAATATACACCTAAAATAACTAACACTTCACACGCATCAAGTTTTTGGCGCCGTTGCCGGGGACACAAGGATTTTAAGAAAGTTAGGAATCGACGGCCTAATCAGTTTTCCAAAACCTTTTCAAAACGGGCCCACATTTTTTCTGCATTTTAGTTTAGTTTTGCATTTACAGTAGGTTGTACACGGGGCCGTGTTCACTGAACACGGGGCCGTGTCCAGCATTTTTAGAAAAAACACCCAGTAACAGAAGCTTGAACACGGGTCGTGTTCACTGAACACGCCCCGTGCTCAATGAAATCAGTAAATTTAATTAAAACGCCCAGATACAGATCCTGAACACGGGGCCGTGTTCAGCCTCTGTTTCCGTTTTTATTTTTTTCTGATCTCGAGACTCAGTTGTGGTCTGCTGAGTGATTCTTATGGATCGATACTCAGGAGGTTACAACTACACCTATGATGAGGATGATTATAGGGGTAATTATTGCACTAATTGTCGTAATACACGTTCAATTCAAAATAATAACTCATATCAACCATCCAATTCATACACCTACTATGAGGAGCCCAGGTACGAGCCATCAACTTCATACACATCCTATGAAGACCAAAGGTATGAACCTCCTCCCTCATACTCATATTTTGATGAACCAAGGTATGAGCCTTCTTACTCATACTTTGAGGAACCAAGATATGAGCAACCACCTTCATATGCTTATTATGAGGAACCTTGGCGTGAACAACTCACCTCATATGAGTATTATGAAGAACAAAATTACGAACCTTATCCATCATATGCTTACAATGAAGAACAATGGTGTGAACCATCAACTTCATATGGGTATTATGAGGAACAAAGGGTCGAACAACCGGATTCAAGCTTAGAAAGTAATGATTCTTTTTCTATAACCGAAGTGACCGATAGGATATTAGAACACATTAGAGTTATCGATCGATGTATAAAAGAAGCTCGCGCAAGGGAAGAGGAGTCCCACGCAAGAGAAGAATTAAAAAAGGATGAGATAACTGAAAATGTAAAAATGGAAGAACAAATAAGTGAAAAACCGGCATATGAGTTAAACAACGAAAAAGGTGAGTCCAACAACGTTAAAATCCAAGAAGAGTCTAATTTTGAAGAAATCAATCTCCTGACACCTTCTTTCGAAAATCATTGTTTAGTACCCACTCATGCTAAGTTTTTAAAAGAGTTAAACACTAACACTAAAATTGACAAAACGGTAAGTGTTAAGTTAACTAATGATCAAACTTCGCTAATAAAAGAAGACCCATTTGAAATTAACATTACACCGGTTCCATGTTTCTTTCAAAATTCGTTTATTAGTAATGTCACAATCGATAAAGATCTTTGTGTTAACATAATGCCTAACTACATTTTCGAAAAATTAAGTATTAGTGATTTTTCTCCACTTCAAATACCCATTTTTCTATCCAATCGGAAAGTAATAAAATCAATCGGTATAGTTGAAGATGTCTTGGTTCAAACAAATCAAATGGTAATCCCAACCGACTTCGTCATCCTCGATGACGCTCCTCTAGTGTTGGGACGACCATTTGTAAAGACTCACGAAGCTTTGAAAAACCGGAAGTTCAACAATTTACCTCTTCATTTAGGGACATTTAAAAGAAGTGTCGATCTCGAACGATCAATGAAATATCCATTCGGCAATAATGACCCCCTAATTGAAGATGAAGATGAACCACCCGATACAAGTGAAGAAATTGACCACTTTGTTGAAGAAGAGGTCGCCATAGAACAAACTTTTAAAGTTCTTGATCGAAACGAGCAACCAAATAAGGAGTCTCCTAAAGACCCACCACTTGAGCTCAAAGAACTTCCAAAAGGTTTGGAATATGCTTTTCTGGACAAAGATGGTAAGTTACCTGTAATTATTTCGTCTAAATTAGATAACTTAGAAAAAGAAAAACTAATTAATCTTTTGAAAAAACACAAAAATGCAATAGCTTGGAAACTTGTTGACATAAAAGGAATTAGTCCTTCTATGTGCACACACAAAATCTTGATGAATGATGACTACAAATCGGTCATACAACCACAACGTCGAGTAAATCCAAATGTTCAAGAAGTGGTTAAAAACGAAGTCATCAAGTTACTTGACGCCGGACTAATCTATCCTATTTCCGATAGTCCTTGGGTAAGTCCCGTCCAAGTAGTTCCAAAGAAAGGAGGTATGACGGTAATTACTAACGAAAAGAATGAACTAATACCAACGAGAACCGTCACAGGATGGAGAGTATGTATAGATTATAGACGATTAAATGAAGCAACAAGAAAGGATCATTTTCCTTTACCCTTCATTGATCAAATGTTAGAAAGATTATCCGGTCATAAATTTTACTGTTTCTTGGATGGTTTTTCAGGTTACTTTCAAATCCCGATAGCACCCGAAGACCAAGAAAAGACAACTTTCACATGTCCCTATGGAACTTTTGCTTATCGACGCATGCCGTTTGGTCTATGTAATGCCCCCGCAACATTCCAACGTTGCATGGTAGCCATTTTCCATGACATGATAGAAAAGACAATGGAAGTCTTCATGGACGACTTTTCTATCTTTGGGGATTCATACGACAAATGCCTCGATAACCTTGAACGAATGCTATCCCGATGTGAGGAAACTAACCTCGCCCTTAATTGGGAAAAATGCCATTTCATGGTAACGGAGGGAATAGTACTCGGTCACAAAATCTCAAGCGAAGGAATGGAGGTGGATCGAGCCAAAATAGATACCATTTCTAGATTACCACCTCCATCCTCCGTAAGAGCTATCAGAAGTTTCCTAGGACATGCCGGATTTTATAGGCGGTTTATCAAAGACTTTTCAAAAATCTCAAGACCTCTAACAAAATTACTTGAAAAAGATGCTCAGTTCATCTTTGACAAGGATTGCAGTCATGCATTTCTAACCCTAAAGGAAATGCTAGTCAATGCACCCATCATGATAGCACCTGATTGGAAATTTCCTTTCGAAATCATGTGTGATGCCAGTGACTTTGCAGTTGGAGCTGTCCTGGGACAGAGAAAAGAAAAGCATTTCCACCCAATCTATTATGCTAGTAAAACACTTAACGATGCACAAGAAAATTACACAACAACTGAAAAAGAGTTACTAGCTGTGGTATTTGCTTTTGATAAATTTCGTTCTTATCTTGTTCTTTCTAAAACTATAGTCTATACAGACCATGCAGCCATTCGATATCTCTTTAAGAAGCAAGACGCAAAACCACGTTTGATTAGGTGGATTCTACTCCTCCAAGAATTTGACATTGAAATCAAGGACAAAAGAGGAGCAGAAAATACCGTAGCAGATCATCTATCACGCTTAGAAGACCCAACTTTGGAGGCAACCAGGGACGAGCAAATCAACGAAAAATTTCCAACTGAGTCCCTGGAAATGGTGGAATATAAGGAAGAACCATGGTACGCCGACTATGCTAACTACCTAGCTAGCGGTATAGTCGCAAAAGGATGGCCACATCATCAAAGAAAAAAATTCTTTGCCAATGTGAGACACTACTTTTGGGAAGATCCATATCTTTTCAAAATGTGTGACGACCAACTCGTCAGACGATGCGTACATGGTAGTGAAGCACGAAGAATTCTCCGCCATTGTCATGAAGGTCCATACGGAGGACATCATGGTGCTGCCAGTACCGCACGAAAGGTATTCGATTCAGGATTTTATTGGCCAACCATTTACAAAGATGCTCAAAATCTTGTAAAGACATGTGATGCTTGCCAAAGAACAGGTAATATTTCTTCCAAAAAACGAAATGCCACAAAATGGCATTCTTGTTTGTGAAATTTTTGATGTATGGGGACTCGACTTTATGGGACCTTTCCCACCATCAAAAGGAAACAAATACATACTTGTGGCAGTAGATTACTTGTCTAAATGGGCCGAGGCCGAGGCACTTCCAACAAATGATGGAAGAGTAGTGGTAAGATTTCTGAAAAAATTATTCTCTCGTTTTGGCACACCTAAAGCTTTAATAAGTGATAGAGGTACCCATTTTTGCAACCATCAACTTGAAAATTTTTTAACAAGATATGGGGTCTATCACCGGGTTTCAACAGCGTATCACCCTCAAACAAACGGACAAGCCGAAGTGACTAATAGAGGTTTAAAACGAATACTCGAAAAAACCGTAGGGTTAAATAGAAAAGAATGGGCTGATAAATTAGATGATGCTTTATGGGCTTTTCGAACTGCTTATAAAACAACAATAGGTACAACCCCATATAAGCTAGTCTATGGAAAAAGTTGTCATTTGCCAGGAGAAATTGCACACAAAGCCTACTGGGCAATCAAAAATGTAAACTTAGATCTAGATATTGCTGGTAAAAATCGATTTTGTCAAATAAATGAATTAGACGAGCTTAGGAATTATGCATACTCAAACTCCGAGATTTATAAGGAAAGAATGAAAAATTTGCATGACAAACATATTAAACCTAATGAATTTCGGGTAGGAGATTTAGTTCTTTTGTTTAATTCACGACTTCGATTGTTTCCTGGTAAATTAAAGTCTAGGTGGTCAGGACCTTTCTCCGTCACCCATATTTTTCCACACGGTGCAGTAGAAATTAAACCTCGAAATGGGACACCATTTAAAGTCAATGGCCAACGGCTGAAACTCTATCAAGGATTTATTGAGGATGAGGAAGAAGAAATCTCGCTTCAAACAGTGGAAGAATAAAAACATCATGGCTGATAAGTTACGAACGATTGAGACGACAAAATAAAGCGGTAAGTTTTCTAAACATGGCTTATGGGAAAAAGGGGCACTCACACGAGCACTAAAAAGAAAAAAAAACTCGCTCGGCACGAGGCCGTGTCCGCCAGACACGGGGCCGTGTTCGCGCTGCAGACAGGATAAAACCCATTTTTCAAAACAGTTTCTTCATTCCACACGCCCCGTTTCCCCACACAAGCACTGGTTCCAGGCGATTTTTCGCAAAATTTCGACGTCTCCTATCGATCTAACAACGTCAAGGTATGATTCTATCACTCTTAGTAGTTAGATTAGTTACTTGCATGTAGTTAAAACACCACAAATTTGGGGAAAAATCTAGGGTTCTTGAAGTTCATCCGGATCGAACCTAATTTTTTTTACCTAAATCTGTTTGCATTTAGTTAGATTAGTGTTAAGGAAAGTAAATACACTTAGATTGTTCAAAGATTCACCCGATTTCTTACAAAAAACCCCAAACCCTTGTTTTTAAACCGAAAAAGATAAAATTGATGGGGTAAACGGGATATTTTGGGAAAAACGGTGTTTAGGGTTTCATTTTCGGGGGAAACCGCACCTATTGGACCAAAAATTTTCAAGTTTTCGAACCCGGGTCGAAAAATGAAGTTTTTGAGTAACAGACCTCCGGACACGGGGCCGTGTCCGCTGGACACGGGGTCGTGTCCAGCCGGCTGTTTGCAGTTTCTTTATAAATCCCATCGTTTCGTAAAATTTTTGGTGTATTCTTTCAGATGGCAAAGTTCACAAGGTTCAATGCAAGTGAGCTCGATGCAAGGGCAAGGTACGAGATACTTCAAGCAAGACCCGAAGAGTACCCAAGGAGAGCTTGCACGGACCTGTTAACCTTGGTAAACCAGCTGAACCGATTCAACAACATCGTCACGGGACCACTAGCTGTTGCATTAAACACTAGGCTTCGATCGGTGCATCAATGCACCATGGAATTCTACAGTACCTTCAACTTCAATTCAAGGTGTGACCCATTCGACAATGAAGGGGTTGTATTTCGGTGTGGAGGGACAATGTACTCGATCTCCATGGCACAGTTTTGAGCCATAATAGGTCTATACCAAGAAGAGGAATCGGGAAACGAAGAAAACACCGGGGGATTACGAGATTTGGAGGGAAACGAAAGGCAAGCCGCATGGGCTCAAATCGGTGAAGGAATCTACGACCCTCGCAGCACCAAGAGTACGAAGCTAAGGGATCCTCTCTATCGCTACATTCACAGGATCCTCACCTACTCTCTAAACCAACGTCACGACAGTAGTGGTGTGGTAGGGTTGAAAGATTTGGTTGTCCTCCACTGTATCCACAACCAAAAGCCTCTCGATGTTCCGTATCTCCTATTACGAAACATGCATCTCAACCGCCTTGCTCGCGCTCCAACACCTATCTTCTTTGGGGGATGGGTGTACCGTCTTTTCAAGCACTACACGCGAATTCCAAGGTCCTTTGAAAGGAGCCCATGGTCGGGACAAGTTGACTACCACATTTGCCGAGCCATGAACTTACTTTATGAGGCGGAAGACGGAACAGTGAGTTTCCAAAGAACACAAGGCTATGCATGGAACCCACAGGAGGCCCTAGTGCTTCACGCGCCACCTCCCCACCACCAGTATCCACCCCATGGTGATCCGGGTCAATCCTCCGCACAAGGAGGTGGTTTTCCTAACCTTCAAAGCTTACATGATCTTATGCAGGAAAACCTCATGTGTACCAGGAACGCCTACAACCTCGCCAATAACACATACCACCGGGTCGGAGCTATTGAACGCAACATCAACAATATACAAGACGATATCGGCAGCATCCGGGAGTACATGGCGGGGCATGGGGATGGAGGTGATGATAGCGATGAGGATATGGATTAGAGGTTTGGAGGAGCAGGAGCGGAGCCACAGGTTTAAGTCCCTTTATCTATCGAACAATTGGTGGCCTGCGTGCCAGAAGTTGAACAATTTACTTTCCTTGCAACACTTTTATTTTCCGTTTTATTTTTCTTTTACTTTATGCTTGGAACAATTAACTATGGTAATTTAGGATGTTTATGTTGCTTGGTGTGGTATTAAGTGATGAAACAGGTACAAACCAAGGCTGGGGTGCTAAGCCTCAGTACTTATAGAGCCAGGATGGGAAAACCGGGGGAAGAAACCTGTTTTTCAGGCTTTCAGACTATCCACACGGGGACATGTCCAGCCAACACGCCCCCGTGCTCACCTCCCAGACCTGCTGTTTGGCTTCTGTCCTGCAGATTTTTGTCAGACACGTGGTCGTGTCCAGTGGACACGGGGCCGTGTCCACCTTCTGTAAGTTCTCGTTACTGGCACCTGAACACGGGGTCGTGCCCACTCAACACGGGGCCGTGTTCAGTGCCCAGTAACACGAATTTTTGCTTTTTAAACACTATTTTACACATCTAATCAACCTAAAAATTTATTTTTGGGACACATTGAGGACAATGTGTAATTTGAGTGTGGGGGGGATGCTAAAACCTTGAATTTTGCAAAGTCCTAAATACAAGCCTTACACAAAACTCTATTGGAACCGCTAATCACCCCAAATTTTTTCAAAAATTTCATTTTTTTTACTTGTCTAGGTTTAACTCGGGAAATTCAAGTTCTCAAAAAGGTTATATTTTTACAAATTTACAACCGATAGCGTAGTGATAAAAAGAACCAACATAAGAAAATTATGAAAAGGCATAGCAAACTTATTTAAAATTTGATTATATATACTTGATCACATAAAAAACCCATTCCCACAAAAGTGAGTTTTGAGCCTTTATTGAGCACACAATTACATATCATTAGACTAAATGCTCATTTTTCGTTTCTTGTGTGAATAGCCGCTTGGTTCTTACGACTCTAGAACTTGCCATGACGATACATTCCCGGTCCTTATCAACTTAAACCCGAGTAAGTAAATGATGGAGGCATTAGGACTAACCCCTTTTCATTTCTACACCATTATTTTTCTTTTTCTTTTACCACATACCCAAAAAAAAAATCCCCCTAGTTAACCTCTTTGAGCCTAAACCTTTTCATTTCATCACCCACCAAAAACCTTTTTCATTTTTTTTTGTTTTAGTAACAAGTTCGGTTTTTCGTATAAAAAAAAATATTTATTTTTGAAGATGAAGCAAAAATAAAATAAACAAACAAGTTCATCAAAAATAACTTTGTTTGAATAAATGCTTCATCAAAATAAAAATAGAAAGTCTTACGAAAACCGACACTTGTTACGCTTTTCGCCTTTTTTTCTACTAACCACTAACCACTATCCCAACCACCTACCTTTAACCCAAGCCTAACCCTTAACCCACAAAGTACTCTTGATATTTACAAAGGTATAAAAGTTAAAAAGGAGGAGGATTGATTGCTTGGCAAGCCTATGGTAGGAATAAGTTCCATGCCGCTCTCGAGTGATTCACTAAAAATACACCTTCGGCCGAGTGTGAGTGACTTCTCCCGTGAGGTATGTGAACTTGTATATAAATGGAATTTTAAAAAGGCATGTTATGCCCAAATAAGTAATTTCTTCTATGAAAAGTTCTAAATAAATCATTACGAATAGGATTGTAAATAAATAAAGATAAAACCCAAAAAGATCTTGGATATCCCGACACTCTACGACAAGCCCAAAACCTTCTCTTCTACCTATTCCATTTGGGAGTGTAAGCCACATATTAAAGAGTTTTGCTTGAGGACAAGCAAAAGTTCAAGTGTGGGGGTATTTGATGTATGTAAAATGCAACATATAAATTACATCAAATAAGGCATAAACTAACCCTTTTTAAGTACTAATATTGGAAAAAGAGTGTTTTTGTCTTCTTTTTGTATTTTCAGGATTAAATGAGCTCAAAAACGCAAAAGAAGCAAAAAGACAGCTAAATCCAACATAAATACAAGAAAAGGAATATTAGTGGACCGCCCGACCCCTCAACGGCACCTTCCAAAGCAAAATAGAGAAATCAGAAGACTGAACACGCCCCGTGCTCAGCCAGCACGGGGTCGTGCCCAAGAAGCAGCAGAAAAGACAAACCTATAGAAGCTTCTATTGCCCACCACGGGCCGTGCTCAGCGGACACGGGGGCGTGTCGAAAGTACAGCAGGTGCATTTATTGTAATTGCGAATTACAATTAATGAGGAGAGAGATTGTCAGACGGACACGGAGCCGTGCCCAGCTCTCTGTTCAGCCTATAAATAGGAGTGCTTGGATTCATTTCATCTCATCCCTTGGCACACCACCTCTCTCACACTTCATCCACCACCCACCACCATCACAACACCATCATCCACCACCATCATCCATTGTCCATCGTAGAGTGTGTGAGTCGTCTCGGGATCCAAGATTGATCGTAAGAGTTCTTGACAATCAAGGCCATGTTTGCCTAAGTCTCTTACATCACTTGGTGAAGACAAAGTGTCTAGTATAATACTTTTTATTTCTAATCTTTTGCACTTTTTATTTGGTTTTGTATTAATGACTTTAATAACTAGTTACTTATGTTGAAGGTGATCTTTCCTTATCGTTTGTCCGTGGTGTCTTGGCATTATTTTACTGTCTATATAAAATAAAGGATTTTCACCATTCATATCTCCACGGTCTATATGGAGATATGTTGGCTACCTGGTCGGGGGTTAAGGGAACGGTTTGGTAAAGGTCTTGCCATTGTTCAGCGTTTAGAGGTCCTGCAATGGACCTGGGTCAAATTTAGTAGGACCTCCTTCAATACTTCACGGTATTGGATGGCGGGGGTCCAAACTCTTTGATCCCCTCATAAGTTAACTACTATTAATACTATAACCCGGCTATTTAGGACTGTATCCCTGCTGACTCAGACTACTTAGCCGAGGGTAACGTCACCGCCAAAAGCGGGACCTACCACAATACTGCATTAATAACTTAATTCATTATCTTCCAATAATCCACCCTTTTAGGATTGTATCCCTGCTGACTCAAACTACTGGGGTGAGGGTAACGTCACCTTCAAAAGAGGGGCCTACTACAATAACTAAGATAATCTCTTAATTATGTGCAAAAGTGCGGAAATAATCAAAGGTTATACTAGATACGAGTCGGAACCAAGTGATTCATCTTGTCTATCTGTTTTTCTTTTATTTTTATTTTCAGCATTTTAGTTAGTTTTTATTTTTCTTAGTTTAAAACATTTTTCTAAACTTTTATTTTGATTAGACGTTGAGGATAAACCGGTACTAAAAGCTCTTGTGTCCTTGGACAACCTCGGTATCTTACCAACGCTACACTACACTCAACGATGGGTGCACTTGCCCATATGTGTGTTTAGTGTTAGTGAAATATCGTGTTTTATAAATTTAAAACTTGGGTAAAATAAGTGTTAAAAAGGGCTTAAAATATACACCTAAAATAAGTAACACTTCACACGCATCACCTTGACACCACTTCTTTTAGGTAGATGTCTGCTAAAGTAGAAAACTTATCCGTTTCCTTGATAGCCAGAAAATGTGCAGACTTGGTCAGTCGATCCACGATCACCTAAATGGTATCATTTCCGCGTTGAGATCTGGGCAGGCCAGTAACAAAATCCATGGAAATTTGCTCCCATTTCCATTTAGGTATCTCTGGTTGTTGAAGTAGGCCTGATGGTTTCTGATATTCAGTCTTGACTCTCGCACACGTCAAGCACTTACTGACGTAGATTGCTATGTGGGCTTTCATACCAGGCCACCAGTATGTAGTCTTTAGGTCGTGGTACATCTTATCCGAACCAGGATGTACTGAATAACGAGACTTGTGCGCTTCGTCCATCACAAGCTCGCGTAAGTTTCCATAAAGTGGAACCCAGATGCGCCCTGTTACATAGTAAGCGTCGTCTTCCTTTTGTTCTAGCCGCTGCCTCGATCCTCGTAGGGACTCAGCCCTGATGTTTTCTACTTTTAATGCTTCAACCTGAGCGTTGCGAATCTGAGCGGGAAGGTTAGATTGGATGGTAAGTTGTAACGCACGTACACGCTTAGGTAGAGTATCCTTTCGGCTGAGGGCGTCGACCACAACATTGGCCTTACCCGGATGGTATTTGATAGCATTCATAATCATTCAAGAGCTCAACCCATCGGCGTTGACGCATGTTTAACTCCTTTTGCTTGAAGATATGCTCGAGACTCCTGTGATCGGTGTAAATGGTGCACTTGGTACCGTACAGGTAATGTCTCCATATCTTAAGGGCGAAAACAACGGCTCCCAATTCCAAGTCGTGTGTAGTGTAGTTCCTTTCGTGAACCTTAAGTTGGCGTGATGCGTAGGCAATGACCTTATCACGTTGCATCAACACGCAACCAAGTCCTTGGATGGAAGCATCGCAGTAAACCACAAAATCATCTGTGCCTTCAGGCAAGGAGAGGATAGGCGCGCTACAAAGTCTATCCTTCAAGTGCTGAAATGCGTACTCCTGTGCATCACCCCGATGATAGGTGACACCCTTCTGAGTCAGTGAAGTGAGAGGTTGCGCAATTTTGGAGAAATCTTTGATAAATCTTCTGTAATATCCCGCCAACCCAAGAATTGGCGGATTTCTGTTGGTGTGCGGGGTGCAGGCCAGTTCTTGATTGAGTCAACCTTGGATGGATCAACATGAATTCCATCCTTGTTTACCACATGGCCTAGAAAGTGGACTTCGCGAAGCCAGAAGTCACATTTCAAAAACTTGGCATACAACTGCTCTTTTTGGAGAAGTTCCAGCATAAGTCGTAGATGCTGCTCGTGTTCCTCCTGACTCTTAGAATAGATCAGGATATCGTCGATGAACACAATAACGAACTTATCCAGGTAAGGTTTGCATACTCGGTTCATGAGATCCATGAAGACCGCGGGTGCATTCGTCAACTCGAAGGGCATGACTAGAAACTCGTAATGGCCGTAGCGAGTTCTGAATGCTGTTTTGGAGACGTCCTCATCTCGGACTCTCAGCTGATGGTATCCCAATCTCAAATCAATCTTAGAGTAATAACTCGACCCTTGCAACTGGTCGAACAAGTCGTCAATACGTGGAAGAGGATAACGATTCTTCACAGTCACCTTGTTGAGTTCGCGGTAGTCGATACACATTCTGAAAGTACCATCTTTCTTCTTCACGAACAAGACTGGAGCTCCCCAGGGCGAAGAGCTAGGACGTACAAAACCCTTTTCCAAGAGTTCTTGTAGTTGCGTGGACAGTTCTTCAAGTTCTGATGGAGCTAGACGATAAGGTGCTCGAGCTATGGGCGCTGCTCCAGGAGCTAGCTCGATTTGAAATTCAACTTGACGATGAGGCGGAAGACCAGGCAATTCCTCAGGAAATACCTCAGGAAAATCGCGCACAATAGGGATGTCTTCGATTCTCTTCTCTTCCGTTGTTGTGTCAGTAACGAGTGCTAAAATGGCAGTATGGCCCTTTCGCAAACACTTCTGGGCCTTAAGGAAAGAGATAATGCCTACCACAGCACCACTCTTATCGCCCTTTATCACCAGAGGTTCTTCACCAGAACGAGGAATGCGGACGATTTTCTCCTTGCAAACAATCTCCGCTTGATGATGAGATAGCCAATCCATCCCAATAACGACGTCGAAACTACCAAGTGTGATAGGAATAAGATCGATAGAGAAAGTCTGACCAGCTAAGACGAGGTTACAACCTTTAACTACGTGTGTGGCTTCAAGACTTTTACCGTTTGCTAGTTCTACCGTGTGTTTGGTGTTCAGAAGTGTTGGAGTGCGCTTAAGCATTTGGCTAACTTTTAAGGACACATAACTAGTATCGGCACCCGAATCGAATAAAACAGTAACAAAGAAGTCGTCCAGAAGAAACTTACCCATCATAACGTTGGGATCGTTCCTTACATCTCCTTGACCAATCACGAACACACGACCCCTTGCTCCATTACCATTGTTGTTACCCCCGTTGTTGCCTCCATTGTTGTTCCCGTTTCCTTGATTGTTGTTGTTCTGATTCTGGTTCAGTTGGGGGCAGTTCCTCTTAAAGTGACCTCCGGCGCCACACTGAAAGCATCCTTTATTGCCCTGCTGTTGCTGCTGCTGGTGATTCTGTGGAGCTTGTTGTTGGTGTTGGCGATTCTGATTTGCATGACGCGTTCTCCGGCAATCTTTGGCTTCGTGTCCAAACTTGTTACATCTCTGACAACGGGCCTTGTTGCACGGCCTGCTGTGGTGCAAACTACATTGATTGCACTTAGGGTGATTTCCCCTGTATCCGCCCTGACCTTGATTTCCAGAAAACTGCTGACTGGGGCTCCTGTAGTCATCTGTCTTTCGCCGCTGGGACTGGGACTGAACTGGAGTGGAACCCCTGCCCGAATTTCCATCCCACTTGCGTTTGTCATTGCTGGGAGCATCAGTAGTAGTAGCGTTAATACGCTTGGGCAGCTTGCCCTCTCCCACCGCCTGATCGGTGAGCTGGTGTGCCAAACGAATGACTTGCTGGATTGTGGGAAGGTTGGCCGCACTTACAGACCCTTGGATTTCCGGGACTAAGCCTCTGAGGTATAGCTTGATTCGCCTAGATATGGGTTGTGACATGTTAGGACATAAGGCAGCCAAGTCGTTGGACCTCTTTGTGTATGCCTCAATCTCTGATCCTTCCATCTTCAAACCATAATACTCCATCTCAAGTTTCAGAATGTCGTCCAGGTGGCAGAACTCTTCCTTAATCCAATCCTTGAAGTCGCTCCAGAGGATGGTATTCACGTCTGCCAATCCGAGCATCTGAACTTGTGCGCTCCACCAAGAATACGCTTTCCCTTGCAACATGCCAGTAGCGTACTCTACTCGTTTGCTGGCAGGGCTTTCACTCTCTTCGAATGTATATTCGATTCTCCAGATCCAGTGTAGAAGGCTGATTGTCCCTTCAGTGCCGTCGAAAGTGGGAGGTTTGCATTCTAGGAACGCCTTGAAGGTGCCCATGCGTATTTGAGGGTGCATGGGTTGACTCCCTGTTTGGGTTGCTAAGGCTTCAGCAATCCGTTCGTTGATCAAGGTCGTCAGCTGACCCTGGGTCATGTCGAGACGTCCACTCATGATCTTCACGTCGAAGGGACACACGTAAGAAAGGTGTCGCAAGTGCGTAAGTGTGGAGTGACAGAAAAGTGTAAGCACACAAGGTTCAAATAGCAGTTATCAGATTAACTAATGCATACTATGAACAATGTACCATGTAACTAACAAGTAGGTAATATAAACATAAACCATATCACCTAGGATGTTGAGTCTTGCACGTGGAGCGAAGCGCCGTTGTGGATCGTTGAGCACTGTACAGGTTATAGTCTGGTTTTATCAAAAACTTTTCCCTTTTTAAAACCAAGTTCACTATAACCAATGGCTCTGGTACCAATCTGTCATACCCCCAAAATCCACCATGCGGAGTATCACCACTTGGAGGCGTGACGTGACCAGGATCGAGCCACCAATCATATTGAACATCGTAATCAAGTAAGTAAGACCAACCACAATACGATTGGTGACCAAGGCTAGTAAATCATGTTTAGTTTAAACAGCGGAAGCATAAAAGTAAATCCAAAAGCATAAGTCCATAGTTTATAAGTTAGAGTTCAAAACGCAAGTTTAATAAGTTCATAAGGATTTAAATAATAAGCATGGAACATAACAGTCCGTACACCACAACGACTCCTTCCTCGTGCAAGCTCCAAGTGTTTAACGACCTGTAAGGCATGTAACAACGAGTCAACAACAAAGTTGAGTGAGTTCACGTTTGGTTGTTTAGTTTTAAGTTGTTTCTGAAAAACGTGGTTTGACTTTCGTTGGCTTAATTGACGTGGGGGTTACCCCGTAGTTGAAAGTATGTTTAACCATTTCCTTATTCATTACCCAAACCATAACCATAATCAGTGGGGGCTTTCCCCGTGTGAACTACTAGACGGTATGATATCGACTACTACGCAAATAAGTTGTGCCCTATATCAGCGTCTATCATCACTGATAATCTGCCATAGTCCATTAGTACACGCCCGTCCTACCGGCACGGTGTGAGGTTTGTTAAACCTAATAGCGCTATTAACTAATGACCCGCTCGCCATTGGCCTCGGCGATTAAGTCAATATAATGAAGAGGGACTTATTTATAGAGTTTTGTCTAGCTAGTTTTTAAGGTTGTTGTCCTACACCAGGAGGACGAACGTACGTATTCTGCACCAGGAGAATTCGTAGGATTAATAATGGCATCCTATCTATGGAGGATGGCCGTACATATCTTCCCAAGGGGATATGTAGATGTAGTTTTAAATTCTTTAACCCATTCCCAAATCACCGGGAATCCCATGCCTTGTAGAAAGTGTGAACTCACCTCGGTTTGCTTGGTTAGATTCTCAAATATAGCTAACAGTCAAGGTCGGTCAATCACGTCCTAATATGATTACCAGTTAGTCATTTAGTGATTTTCAAATAGAGCACAAAGTTCCTACACGTATCTATCACATAACATGCATTACTTTAACTGTTTATGCCCATATATACTTCACATCCATTCCCCACTCATAAGAAAACATACGATAATGCACACAACACTTATAACATGTTAGATCATTCACAGATAGCATACTCGACATTTAGACACGCAAATTACAACTTATGTCGTTTCAGCATGAATATTCAAAACTGGCTGTTTTCGGACATTTTAATAAAATAGTTAACTTATTCCAAAAATTCCCAAATTTTTACAGAATGTCTTAAACGTTCCAAATTTTATTGTGTGGAAATATCAAAGTCCAGTTCATTACCAATATTTTATAAAAATTCATTTTCCGGACTGAACTCAGATTTATCTTTTTCTGACCACAGTCCACGGAACAATTTATTAAAAATTCATCGTAAGTCCGATTTACGAAATTCCAGTGGGATAATTACAAATACATCAGTGTTCATCTACAGTACAAGTTTCATGATCTAACTCTTCACAGAACTCAAGTTATGACAGAAAACAAAACGCATATTTTCAGCAGAAAAATGCAGCTCTAGCTGCTGTTACAAAATGACACTTTAAAAATAGTAAACGAAGTCCAAAAATTATGATTCCGGTGCCATTAGAACCGTATTTCATATTAAATAATTCTAGACTTCAGAAAATACATTTTTCGTTAAGTTACGGTCCTGTTACAGCCAACTGAAGTTGGCTGTAATCATTAAACAGCCTACTGTTTTCAGTCTTTAACACCCTAAAGCGCGTTCGATTGATTCCGTTAGCATGTTTAGTGACCACAACAACATCAAGCATCAATATTACAAGTAGATCAGCAAGTATTCAGCAACATAATCAAGACAACTTCAGTTTATCATCACTTCATTATGTTTCATCAATATTTCATTACAAGTTAGTTTATATGCAAGACTTTGTTCATGGTTCTTTAGTGTTCATGGATTTTCATCATCAAACATCTATTAACCACTTAAATAACATAAAGAATGAATGGATCTAAGTTCTTACCACTAGCTCAAGGCTAGGGGAGTTCGAGTGAAGAAAAGTGGTGGTTAATAGCGAATAGAGAAGGTCCTTCCACTTCCGAGAGCACCGAGCTTCGTTGTATGACCCGTAGCACCTTTGAGTGTATGTAAAATGACTTGAATGGAAGTTCATGGTGGTTGTAGGGTGGTGGGTGGTGGCAGCCGTGAGGTATGAAGGAGGAGGAAGGAGAGAGAGCTTAAGGTGTTAAGTGTTGAAGGTGATGAAGGTGTGGGAGTCTTATGGTTAAATAGATAATCTTTCCAACATCTTAATGTCCATTAGTTAAAGTGTTTCCTATGTACCATACATATATTTTAAACTAATCAAGAAAATCAAATGGGTGGAGTCCCCATGTAACCGTCCCCAAGGGGGGGGGGTGCTTGGTTGAGTTTCAAATGGAAGGTTACAATTTAGTTAGAGAAACAAGTGTCTAGTTAATGGTTATGATGCATTGTTGTTTGTAAGGTGTGTTAAGTTGTTCGGGGACCCTTACTAGCTCAAGAAAAATATGAACAATGCTTCTAGCATTATTTTAGTGTTCCGGGTAAGTCCGGTTGTTCGGTTTGATATTGTTCCGTTAAAGTGCTTAATTAATCCGTAAAGTGTCATACATATATATTTTTGTAACGTTTTTAATTTTCAACTCTCAGGAAAGCACACAGGACTTTTTAGTAACTTTTCTGTATACTACTAGTATGTTAACATGCACATGTAAGTATTACACAGATATCAGAAAGCAGTTAAGTAATTCCACACAGTTGTCAAGCACTTTAATTGTCATTAATAAATTGTATGGAATACATGTAAATTTGAGGGTTGTCACATAAGACCCGTGAAAACCCTCACCATGCATACACACACATTATATATGGTATCAGAGCTTTAGGCTCATTCTTGTCGAAAATTTAAAATAACTAAAGACATGTGAGATTGGGTAGACGTTGGGTTAGGTATTTTTCCTTATGTGGTAAGTTCGTATTATTTGTTAATTGCATCTATCTAAATTCTTAACATGTTTTTCTTGATGCCTCCTCGTCGCCAGGGACGCAACTCGAATCGTCAAAATGATGGAGGACCAAACGAGCCTGATCCAGCCATTCTTGGTGCTATGACTCAGGCTCTTACTGCCGTACTGCCAACTCTGATTTAGGCAATACGTAATCCGAATCCAAACCCAAATCCTAATCCGAACCCCAACCCGAATCCAAATCCAAATCCCAATCTGAATCCCAATCTGAATCCCAATCCGAACCCTAATCCGAATCCAACTCGAATCCAAACCCAAACCCGAACAACACGGGTGGCAATATGGGAATACAAGATTAGCTAGCTCATTTCGTGAAACATAAACCGAAATCGTTTACTAAGGCTTCCACACCAGCAGTAGCAAAAGGTTGGATTTCTCGGATTGAGAAGATTTTCAATGTACTTAGGGTTGATGAGCAATACAGGGCTAGTTTAGCAGCTTATAAGTTGGAAGAAGATGCGCATGTTTGGTGGGAGTTTGTTTTAAGAGAAAGAGGAGGTCCAGCGTTTGTAGAAACTCTAACTTGGAATGGCTTTTGTGACCTTCTCTTTGAGAAGTACTTTACTGTGGTGGATAAAGGAGCTTATCGACGTGAGTATCATAATATCCGCCAACGGAAAGATGAATCACTTACCGACTTCACTGATTGATTTTATAGACTCGTTGGTTTTCTTGGGGCTGCTGCTGGAACACCTGAGGAACAAGCGGAAACCTATCAATGGGTTGTGTGTGATCGGATTTGTAGGCAAATAATTGATTCCAGGTTTGCTAATGTTACGGAAGTTGTAGATGCTGCAGAGAAAGTAGAGATGGAGAGGAAAGAATTCTTGGGAAATTCTGATGATAGTAAGAAAAGAAACAGAGATGGAAACCGTATTTAGTCTACTGGCCATTCATCGTCTCAAGGATCTAATCAGTATGGTAATGATCGTAACAATGCGGGAAACAGGCCGGCAGGGAAAAATACTAGACCTTGGCAGGGTAGAAACCAAAATCAGGGTCAGATCCAACAATACCAGCAACTGATCTAGGCTCAACCACTAAATCAGAGGAAAAATCAAAATCCTACCCAGCATCCATTGTGTAATCATTACAACAAACATCACCTAGGAATTTTTCGCCGACTTACTGGAGCTTGTCTTAGTTGTGGGGAGATGGGGCACATGGTCAAACAGTGCCCTAAGGCTAGGAACCGAGCAGCTGATACTAATAGGGGAGCTTATGTGCCACAGAATACTGGAGGACGAGTATTCACACCGACTGCATGGGAAGCTGCAAATACTCCAGGTATTGTTTCCTATTTTTTCTCCTTTAATGATTGTGATTTACTTATTTCATTGGTTCTCGTTTTGTACAACTATTGTCTCTTATGAGTCATCATTGCACTAGGTACTGTTTCGAGTATTATTTATCTTGCTGATCACGACATATATGTGTTATTTGATACTGGGGCAACCGATTCGATAGTCTCACAAGTATTTGCCCGACATCTTAAAATCGTGCCTTCCCTTTTGGATCATGCCTTAGTTATTTCCACACCTATGGGAAATCCTACTGTTATTACTCACATCTATAGAGATTGCCCGCTTGTGGTCGGGAATATTGTTCGTAAAGCGAATCTTCATCCTATGCAAATGGGAGATTTTGATGTCATTTTTGGCATGGATTGGTCGGCTATGCATCGAGCAACCATTGCTATAAGCGAATTATCTTTGGTGACCTCCGTTATCCCGGATCTATTTTTCAAGGGACTAAACCTCGGAAATCTATCAAAATCATTTCTGCTCTTAAGGCTCAAAAGCTAATATCACACAGGTGTGAAGGATTTTTAGCTGCTATTAAAGATACGTCTGTGGATGCACCCGGTATTGAAAACTTTCCCGTTGTTCGAGATTATTCTGACGTCTTTCCAGAAGAACTTCCAGGGTTACCACCTGATCGTGAGGTAGAGTTCACTATTGATCTAGTTCCCGGGGCTGAACCTATTTCTAAGGCACCGTATCGTATGGCCCCGTTGGAATTAAAGGAGCGATTGCAAGAACTCCTAGAACGTGGATTCATTAGACCGAGCGTTTCACCATAGGGAGCACCGGTATTATTCATGAAGAAGAAGGATGGTAGCATGTGGTTATGCATCGACTACAGGGAGCTTAACAAAATCACCATTCGTAATCGGTATCCTTTACCGCGTATTGATGACCTTTTTTTATCAGCTCTAAGGAGCAAAGTTTTTCTCCAAAATCGATCTCAGATCAGGGTACCATCAGTTGAAAGTCCGAGATCAGGATGTTCCTAAGACAGTGTTTCGTACCTGGTATGGTCATCATGAGTTTCTAGTCATGCCTTTTGGATTGACAAATGCTCCTACTGTATTTATGGATCTCATGAACCGAGTATTTCATGAGTATTTGGATCGCTTTGTTATTGTGTTCATTGACGATATTCTTGTATTTTCTAAGAGCCGAGAAGAACATGAAAACCACCTTCACACTGTTCTTGAGACCCTACGTCAAAAGACGTTATATGCCAAGTTCTCTAAGTGCAACTTTTGGCTTGAGAAAGTGGCATTCCTGGGCCACATTGTATCAGCTGACGGTATCACTATGGACCCATCTAAGGTAGAGGCTATCACTAAGTGGCCCAGACTGACCTCAGTTACTAAAGTTCGTAGTTTCCTTGGGCTAGCGGGTTATTACCGACGTTTTGTGGAAGGATTTTCTATTATAACTCTACCACTCACTCAACTTTTAAGAAAATGGATAAAGTTTTCTTGGAACGATGATCGAGAAAAGAGTTTTGAGACGCTAAAGCAAAGACTAGTATCCGCTCCTATTCTTACTCTCCCTTCTAGCTCTGGTGGATTTGATATATACAGTGATGCACTGAAGAAAGGGCTTGGTTGTGTTCTAATGCAACATGGAAAGGTCATTGCATATGCTTCACGACAACTTAAGCTTTACGAGGTGAATTACCCTACACATGATTTAGAGCTTGCAGCAGTGATTTTTGCGCTCAAGATTTGGAGGCATTATCTCTATGGGGAGACATGTAACATTTTTACCAACCATAAGAGCCTTAAGTATATCTTCACTCAAAAGGAGATTAACATGAGGTAGAGGAGATGGTTAGAACTACTTAAAGATTACGACGCCAACATTCAGTACCACCCTGGTAAAGCTAATGTTGTGGCAGATGCATTAAGTAGGAAGAGTTCAAGAGGCTTAGCTTTTTTAACTTTTCAACCTCATATTCTATCCGATTTGAACCGCTCAGAGATTAGTTTATAGTTTGGTGAGTTTGTTGGTTATTTGGCGAGACTGAAAATTGAACCAAACCTTATCATGCAGATAAAGGAAGCTCAACAACAGGATGGTGAACTTTGGGCAATCTTTCAAAACTTATAGGTGGGACAGCAATCTGAATTTCGAGTCGATGAGCATGGGACGATATGGTGTGGGAAACGTTTATGTGTGCCAGATGATTCCACTCTACGCGAACAGTTATTAGTTGAGGCACATAGTTCACCATTTTCTATTCACCCGGGATCCACAAAGATGTATAGAGATTTAAGGCAACATTTTTGGTGGAATGGTATGAAAGAAGATGTAGCTAGATATGTTGGATAGTGCCTGATATGTCAGCAAGTGAAGATTGAACATTAGAGAGCTAGTGGATTGTTACAACCTTTCGACATTTCGGTTTGGAAATGTGATGATATTTCTATGGACTTCGTAACGGGTCTTCCAAGAACCCTTATGAAGAATGATGCTATTTGGGTTATAGTTGATAGGCTCATAAAGTCTGCTCATTTCTTGCCTATCCAAAAGGGGTATCCAGTGAGTAAGTTATCAGAGATATTCCTTCGTCATATTGTTCGGTTGCATGGAACACCATCTTCTATAATATGTGATAGGGATCCACGGTACACATCAGGTTCTGGAAAGGTTTCCAAAATGCTTGGGATACCAATATACGGTTTAGCACTGCTTTCCATCCACAAACTGACGGGCAGTCTAAGTGTACTATTCAGACCTTGGAAGACATGCTTAGGGCATGTGCATTGGAGTGGACTGGCAATTGGGATGAGTATTTATGCTTGGTAGAGCTTGCTTACAACAATAGTTGGCAAGCTAGTATAGACATGGCACCGTTTGAGCTATTATATGGGCGTAAGGGTCGAGCTCCCATCTGTTGGGAGGAGGTTGGTGAAAAAATGATTGAGGGTCTGGAACTTGTGCAGATCAGAAATGAAAAGGTTGCTATTCCTCGTAAGAAACTTAAGGAAGCTCAGAGTAGACAGAAAAGCTATGCATATCGTCACCGACGAACGTTGGAATTTAATGTTGGTGAAAAAATGTTTCTGAAAGTATCGCCATGCAGAGGTGTTCAACGTTTTGGCATAAAAGAGAAATTAAGTCCTCGTTTTATCGGACCATTTGAGATATTGGAGAAAGTTGGTGAAGTTTCGTATCGTTTAACTCTACCACCCCAGCTATCGCACGTGCATAATGTTTTTCATGTATCGTTGTTACGCGGGTATAATTACCATCCTCTTCATGTTGTGAATTATCCTCTACATGAGATTCATGAGGACTTATCATACGAAGAGGAACCCGAGACTATTTTGGATTGACAGGAGCGTGTCATGCGTAAGAAATCTATACCTTTTGTCAAAATCTTATGGAAAAATCATCCGGAATGCGAAGCCACTTGGGAATCGGAGGATGCAATCCGTTCTCAATATCCACGGCTATTCGAAACTTAGTTCATTCATCTATACAGTGAACTCCTATCCCTACCGTCCTATGGTATGTTTTTTTTACTAATTGACTTATTGGTATTGTTTCTACACTGTGTTTATTGTTTCCGTGTTAATAGTCTTCAAATTTCGTGGACGAAATTATTTTAAGGGTAGAGGGGTGAAATATTTGTAATGTTAGTGTCAATTGTTTAATGTTAGTGTCAATTGTTTTGTAAGATTAATTTTGAGGACGAAATTTCTTTTAAGATTGGTAGAATTGTAATATGTGAAATTTCAAAAATATACTAAAAAAAAGAAAAATCCATAACGTAACCCAAGTAGTTAGGGGAGAGAACAATACTAATAATAAGGATAATGAAAGTTATGTCAAAACAAAAAGAGTGAATTTCAAGGATTGTCCTTTATCTTTATACCCATTTTCAGGCGCTGTCCTTTATGTTCAAAATTGACGAGTTTTTCCATTATGTTTTCATATCATACACGTTTTGTCCTTTAGGCCTAACTCAGTTAGTTTTTTTCAGTTAAATTTGGTCATATGCTTTGCACATGAGGGCATTTTTGTCAATTCAAAGGTAAGTTCAACGGCATATTTACAGCTCAAAGCTTCTGCAACCTTTGTAATGACAAAAATGTCCTCATGTGCAAAGCACATGACCGAATTTAACTGAAAAAAACTAACTGGGTTAGGCCTAAAGGACAAAACGTGTATGATATGAAAACATAAAGGACAAAACTCATCAATTTTGAACATAAAGGACAGCGCCTGAAAATAGATATAAAGATAAAGGACAATCCTTGAAATTCACTCTTACAAATAAATAAATAAACCAAATTATAGTTCATCTGTGTCAGACCCTAACATCTAAAATACCTATCACAAAACCTCATTATCACTTCCAACTGAAAGGCTAAAGAATCGGCTTGAATATCCATTTTATACACCCCCTAGACCTCATTCAGTTACCACTTATTCCCGGAAACACCATCGCCCAAACCGCAAACCTCCACTCCGGTTTAAGTTGCAGTTGACGTTGAAGTAGCCGACGAGTCGTCATCGTTTCACCACCAGTTGGGTATCTACGACACCTTCAAGTTTCGGTCTACCGGAAGCTCAAAATCGTTGGTTTCACTCAGATCCGTTGTTAATTTTTTTACTCCGGCGACATTGGCAGCCACCGCACACCCTCCGATTTGATCAATAGCGGTCGCGGCGTAGTTTATTTCTCGTCTTTGTGCAACCCAGGTACAACACATCCTAATCTCCCTCTGAATCATGCTCTTATGAGGTTTGAAATAATCATGCTAGGTTGTTTCTGATGAACTGCGCAGCCACCATCGTCACCACTTTGTCATTAAAAGCCGATCGTTTCTGCATAGCGTTCGATCAACACCCTCCTTGACCCAAGGTAACTGATGACGTGGATAGCTCAAACCTTAATAAACTGATTAGAGTACACAACAGCTTAAAAGGTTAAAAGGTTCGAAAATGGTCAGCTGTCATGAACAGTAAAAAGGACGAGTCAGAGACTTGTCACATCATCCTTTGCGTGTGAACCCTCCTGCCCAGCCGCAACCAGAGCATGTGGGAAAGCACACCCTTTTACCCACAGGTCTAAACCCTTCAACCCCCAAATGGGCAAGTCCCTCACTACAAGCACAGATTCACTAGTCAAAGGTTTCTCCTTTGAGAAACACCTTCCCTTATAAAATGCAGACCATGCCACCATACACAACATTCCATATCAGTTGGGACTATCCAGGAACTTCTGATCTTCTTCTTCTCCCTTGAGAACTTGCTTCTTACAAGTTCTCTTCTTCGCTTCAAAAAATACAACTTCTCCAACGTTCACATTCTGGGCTGAATCCTTATCAGTTCAGAATTCAAAGAGAACAACAACAATACTAGTGAACCTCTCTCCACATCTTGCAAACGTGGGGGACCCCACGACCTGCGATAGGCTAATTGAAACCTTGAACCCTTTTACCCCGGAGATATCGCTACAGTCCTTGGTCTTGTATTTGTTGTAACAATAAGTTGGCGCCCACGGTGAGGCTACGCCGCTTACTTTATCTTAAAGACCAGTTGTGTAGCTCCATTTTCTCTTTAAATCATGTCTGAAAGCGAATCTCCCGGCAAGGTAAATCAGGTGCCTAACAACACCGATTTAACACCAAATTCTGGTCGGATCTCACCGGTCAGATCTACACCTCTTTCTACTCCCAGAAGTACTCCAACGGGAACTACATTCCCGGAGTTCACTTCTTTTCAAACACCAACCCCATCTCGATCAGGGATTGCATCTCCTCAAATCGGTGCAATGCGTACATCGAAACACATTGATCTAACACCCGAGGGAGTAGCTAGAAATTTCTTACAACTGAGATCTTTTCTCAACTAGCATGTGAGCTTAGAAAGGGAAAAAGAGGTGAGAATAAGACTAAATTATGAGGAGTCTGAACCCTCATTATCACCTGGCCCTCCATCTCTTCCTTTTAGTAGTCTCACGTTCAGCCACATCTTACCTTGAAGCTGGTCCTAGTGTGACAGAACAACCACTCAAGCCCTTGAGCTTTTGGGAGGCCAAGTCCAACCGCTTTTCCTTTATTTACCTCCGAACCCGTTACAACCGGTACACCTATTGGCCATGAAACCACTCTTGATCAATTATGGCAGTCACCAGCTTCAAGTGTTCCCCCTTCCATTGCTACTTCGTGGGAACAAGCCATGGCCACCCTGCCTTATACAGTACCATCAGAGAGCCTTTAAGGTTTAACCTTATGCCCCAGCTAATGACACAGATGATGCCATCTTTTATTAGTATCATCAGAAAGCCTTTAAGGATTTAAACTTATGCCCTAGCTGATGACACAGATGATGTCACAATTTCCTTTGCAGCACTTCATCAACCAAGTGCCAATGATGCGTGTGAAGTGTCGTATAGTTTTTAATGTATATTTTAAGCCCTTTAACACTTTTTAGCCAAGTTTTAAATTTATAAAATACGATATTTACTAACACTAAACACACATATGGGCAAGTGCACCCATCGTGAGCGTAGTATAGTGTTGGTAAGATACCGAGGTCGTCCAAGGACACAAGAGCTTTTAATACCGGTTTATCCTCAACGTCTAATCAAATCAAAAGTTTAGAAAAAGGTTTTAAACTAGAAAATAAAAACTAAAAATGCTGAAAAATAAAAAAATAAAATAAAACAGATAGACAAGATGAATCACTTGGATCCGACTCGCCTTTAGTGTAACCTTTGATTATTTCCACACTTTTGCACTTTTTAAAGTTTGAGTCAGCAAGGATACAATCATAAAGGGTTGGATTATTGAAAGATAATTAATTAAGTTATTAATGCATAATGTGGTAGGCCCCTCTTTTGAAGGTGATGTTACCCTCGGCTAAGTAGTCTGAGTCAGCAGGGATACAGTCCTAAGTAGCCGGGTTAAAGTTTTAATAGTAGCTTACACACGAGGGGATCAAGGAGTTCGGACCCACACCATCCAATACCAGTGGGTATTGAAGGAGGTCCTGCTAAAGTTGACCCAGGTCCTTGCAGGATCTATACACTGAACAAGGCAAGACGCTTACTAAACCATTCCCTTAACCCCCGACCAGGTAGCCAACATATCTCCATATAGACCGTGGAGATATGAATGGTGAAAATCTTTTATTTTATATAGATAGTAAAATAACGCCAAGACACCACGGACAAATGATAAGGAAGATTCACCTTCAACATAAGAAACTAGTTATTAAAGTCATTAATACATAACCAAATAAAAAGTGCGAAAAGATTAAAAATAAAAAGTATTACACTAAATGCTTTTCTTCACCAAGTGATGTAAGAGACTTAGGCAAACATGGCATTTGATTGTCAAGAACTCTTACTATCAATCTTGGATCCCGAGACTACTACACACACTCTATGATGGATGATGGATGATGGTGGTGGATGATGGTGTTGTGGTGGTGGTGGAGTGTCGGTGAAGTGTGACAAAGGTGGTTTCTCAAGGGATCATTTGCAAATGAGCCAAGCACCCCTATTTATAGCCTGCACAGAAGCCCGGACATGGCCCCGTGTCCACCCGTCTTCTCTTTCTTCATTAAATGCAGTTTGTCTGCATTAGTTGACCACGCCCCCATGTCCGCTGGGCACGACCCCGTGTGCAGAAGCGTATCTGTACTATCAAGATTTTCCTAGATTCTGCGAATCTTTGAGATGACCATGGCCCCGTGTCCGCTGGGCACGCCCCCGTGGTGGGTGATAGAAGCTTCTACAACTTTGTCTTTTCTGCACACACTTGGGCACGCCCCCGTGCTCATTGAGCACGGGGCGTGTTCAGCTTTCTGTTCTCTTGTTTTTGCTTGGGAGGATGCTGTCGAGGGGTCGGGCACGCCACATTTATTCCTTTTCTTGCATTTATATTAGATTTAGCTGTTTTTTGCTTCTTTTGTTCATTTGAGCTCATTTAATCCTGAAAATGCAAAAGGAAGACAAAAACACACTTTTTCCAACATTAGTACTAAAAAATGGTTAGTTTTATGCCACATTTTGATGTAATTTATATGTTGCATTTTGCACACATCAAATACCCCCACACTTGAATCTTTGCTTGTCCTCAAGCAAAACTTTTTTTAATGTGGCTTACACTCCCAAATGGAATGGGTAGAAGAGAAGGTTTTTGGGCTTGTCATAGAGTGTCGGGATTTCCAAGATTCTTTATTAAGTTTTATTTTTATTTATTTACAATCCTATTCGTCATGATTTATTTAAAACATTACATAAGATAAATTACTTATTAGGGCATAACATGCCTTTTTAAAATTCCATTTATATACAAGTTCACATATCTCACGGGTGATCACTCAACACTCGGCCGAAGGTGTATTTTTGTGAAAACACTCGAGAGCGGCATGGAACTTACTTCTACCATAAGCTTGCCAAGCAATCAATCCTCCTCCTTTTTAACTATAGACCTTTGTAAATATCAAGAGGACTTTTGGGGGAAGGGTTAGGCTTGGGTTAAAGGTAGGTGGTTGGGTTAGTGGTTAGTAGAAAAGGGCGAAAGGCGTAAAAAGCATCGGTTTTCGTAAAACATTTTGTTTTTGTGACTTTTTATTCCAATGAAGCATTATTCAAACAAGCCTTCTTTTGATGAGCTTTGTTTGTTTATTGCTAACTTCATTTTTCTTTTCTTCTTTATGAAATTTTAATTTTGTTTTTTATTAGGGAAGTCACAAGAAAACCGAGCTTTGTTACTAAAATAAAGGGTTTAAAATGAAAAAGGGTTTTGGTGGGTAAAAAGGGTGTTTGATTTGGGTTAAGAAATGAAAAGGTTTAGGCTTAAAGGGGTTAACTAGGGGGATTTTGGGTAGGTGGTAAAAAAAAGAAAAATAATGGTGTAGAAATAAAAAGGGTTAGTCCTAATGCCTCCATCATTTACTTACTCGTGTTTAAGTTGGTAAGGACCGGTAATGTATCGTCATAGCAAGTTCTAGAGTCGTAAGAACCAGGCGGCTATTCACACAAGAAACGAAAGATGAGCATTTAGTTTAAAGAAGTGTATTTGTATGCTCAATAAAGGCTCAAAACTCACTTTTTGTGGGAATGGGTTTTTATGTGATCAAGTATATATAATCAAATTTTAACTAGATTTGTCATGCCGTTTCATAATTTTCTTATGTTGGTTCTTTTTAGCACGACGCTATCGGTTGTAAATTTGTAAAAAGGGTGTTTGATTTGGGTTAAGAAATGAAAAGGTTTAGGCTTAAAGGGGTTAACTAGGGGGATTTTGGGTAGGTGGTAAAAAAAAGAAAAATAATGGTGTAGAAATAAAAAGGGTTAGTCCTAATGCCTCCATCATTTACTTACTCGTGTTTAAGTTGGTAAGGATCGGGAATGTATCGTCATGGCAAGTTCTATAGTCGTAAGAACCAGGCGGCTATTCACACAAGAAACGAAAGATGAGCATTTAGTTTAAAGAAGTGTATTTGTACGCTCAATAAAGGCTCAAAACTCACTTTTTGTGGGAATGGGTTTTTATGTGATCAAGTATATATAATCAAATTTTAACTAGATTTGTCATGCCGTTTCATAATTTTCTTATGTTGGTTCTTTTTAGCACGACGCTATCGGTTGTAAATTTGTAAAAATATAACCTTTTTAGAACTTGTTAATCCCAAATTAAACCAAGACAAGTAAAAAAATGAGATTAGCGGTTCCAATAGAGTTTTGTGTAATGCTTGTTTTTAGGACTTGCAAGATTCAAGGTTTTAGCACCCCCCCCCCCCCCACACTTAAATTACACATTGTCCTCAATGTGTCCCAAAAATAAGTTTTTCGGTTGATTAAAATGTGTAAAAGTGGGTTAAAAACAAGATTTTATGTTACTGGGTAGCTGAACACGGGTTGTGTTGGGCTGAGCACGGCCCCGTGGTCAGACTGCCATTATCAAATTTAAACAGAAGGCTGGGCACGGGGGTGAGTTCAGTGAGCACGGCCCCGTGTCCAGTTACCTGAACTGGGCATTTTCTGCAGAACCTTGGGCATGGGGCGTGTTAGGGTGAGCACGGCCCTGTGCTGAACTTGCTGTAATGAAGAAAAATTGTCGGGAGGCTCTGTTTTTGTGCATGGGGTGTGGGTTCAAGTTTCTCTTAGTATCCTTCACCATCCTGAGCGTGTTTTATTCCTGAAAATTAAAACTAAACTAGAAAGCATAAAAAATATAAATCTAAACTAAACTAAGGATAGTTCCGCGGAATGCCTCCGTGGTGCGCCACGTTTATAAGGGTCCTTGGCTAGACCCACCTTATCGGGTGGTTCTGGCTCGTCTTCAATTAGGGGGTCGTCATTGCCGATTGGATATTTCATTGATCGTTCAAGATCGACACTCTTTTTAAATGCCCATAATTGAATAGATAGATTGTTGTACTTCCGGTTTTTCAAAGCTTCGTGGTTTTTTACAAAAGGTCGTCCTAACACTAGAGGAGCGTCATCAAGGATGACAAAGTCAGTTGGGATTACCATTTGATTTGTTTGGACCAAGACATCCTCAACTATACCGATTGATTTTATTACTTTCTGATTGGATAGAAAAATGGGTATTTGAAGTGGAGAAAAATCACTAATACTTATTTTTTCAAAAATGTAGTTTGGCATTATGTTAACACAAAGATCTTTATCAATTGTTATATTACTAATAAAGGAGTTTTGAAAAAAAAACATGGAACCGGTGTAATGTTGATTTCAAACAGGTCTTCTTTTATTAGAGCAGTTTGATCATTTGTTAACCTAATGCTTACTGTTTCGTCAATTTTAGTGTTAGTGTTTAACTCTTTTAAAAACTTAGCATGAGTGGGTACTAAACAATGGTTTTCGAAAGAAGGTGACAAGAGATTATTTTTTTCAAAATTAGACTCTTCTTGAATTTTAACTTTGTCGGACTCACATTTTTCGTTGTTTAACTCATGTGTTAGTTTTTCACTTATTTGTTCTTCCATTTTTACATTTTCAACTATCTCTTCTTTTTTACAAGTTAACTCTTCTCTTGCGCGGGACTCCTCTTCCCTTGCGCGAGATTCTTTTATGCATCGTTCGATAGTTTTAATGTGTTCTATTATCCTATCGGCTATATCGGTAATAGAGTAAGGATCGGGATCCTCAAAGCTTGAATCCGGATGTTCGATCCTTTGTTCCTCATAATACTCATATGGAGTAGATTGTTCATACCATTGTTCCTCATTGTAAGTATATGATGGATAAGGGTCGTAACTTTGTTCTTCATAATACTCATATGAGGTGGGTTGTTCACGCCATGGTTCCTCATAATAAGCATATGAAGGTGGAGGCTCATATCTTGGTTCCTCAAAGTATGAGTATGAAGGCTCATACCTTGGTTCGTCAAAATATGAGTATGAGGGAGAAGGTTCATACCTTTGGTCTTCATAGGAGGTGTATGAAGTTGATGGCTCGTACCTGGGCTCCTCATAGTAGGTGTACGAAGTGGATGGTTGAAATAAGTCACAATATTGAACCGAGTGCGGGTCACCACAATTGGTGCAATAGACTTCCCTATAATCATCCTCCTCACAGTTGTAGTTGTAATCTCCTGAGTATTGATCCATAAGAATCACTCAGCAGACCACGACAGAGTCTCGGAACCAGAAAACAAAAATAAAAAAGGAAACAGAGGCTGGACACGGCCCCGTGTTCAGTGAGCATGGCCCGTGTTCAGAATCTGTATCTGGGCGTTTGAATTAAAATGACTGTTTTTGTGTAGCACGGGGGCGTGTTCAGTGAGCACGGCCCCGTGTTCAGACTCTGTATCTGGGTGTTTTTATGAAAAATATGCAGCACGGCCCCGTGTTAAGTGAGCACGGCCCGTGTTCAACCTACTGTAAATGCAAAACTAACTAAAATGCAGAAAAATGTGCGCGCGTTTTGAAAAACTGATTAGGCCGTCGATTTTAAGCTTTCTTAAAATCCTTGTGTCCCCGGCAACGGCGCCAAAAAACTTGATGCGTGTGAAGTGTCGTATAGTTTTTAATGTATATTTTAAGCCCTTTAACACTTTTTAGCCAAGTTTTAAATTTATAAAACACGATATTTACTAACACTAAACACACATATGGGCAAGTGCACCCATCGTGAGCGTAGTATAGTGTTGGTAAGATACCGAGGTCGTCCAAGGACACAAGAGCTTTTAATACTGGTTTATCCTCAACGTCTAATCAAATCAAAAGTTTAGAAAAAGGTTTTAAACTATAAAATAAAAACTAAAAATGCTGAAAAATAAAAATAAAAAAATAAAACAGATAGACAAGATGAATCACTTGGATCCAACTCGCCTTTAGTGTAACCTTTGATTATTTCCGCACTTTTGCTCTTTTTAAGAGATTATCTTAGTTATTGTAGTAGGCCCCTCTTTTGAAGGTGACGTTACCCTCAACCCAGTAGTTTGAGTCAGCAAGGATACAATCCTAAAGGGTTGGATTATTGAAAGATAATTAATTAAGTTATTAATGCATAATGTGGTAGGCCCCTCTTTTGAAGGTGACGTTACCCTCGGCTAAGTAGTCTGAATCAGCAGGGATGCAGTCCTAAGTAGCCGGGTTAAAGTTTTAATAGTAGCTTGCATACGAGGGGATCAAGGAGTTCGGACCCACGCTATCCAATACCAGTGCGTATTAAAGGATGTCCTACTAAAGTTGACCTAGGTTCTTGCAGGATCTATACACTGAACAAGGCAAGACGCTTACCAAACCATTCCCTTAACCCCCGACCAGGTAGTCAACATATCTCCATATAGACCGTGGAGATATGAATGGTGAAAATCTTTTATTTTATATAGACAGTAAAATAACACCAAGACACCACGGACAAATGATAAGGAAGATTCACCTTCAACATAAGAAACTAGTTATTAAAGTCATTAATACATAACCAAATAAAAAGTGCGAAAAGATTAAAAATAAAAAGTATTACACTAAATGCTTGTCTTCACCAAGTGATGTAAGAGACTTAGGCAAACATGGCCTTTGATTGTCAAGAACTCTTACTATCAATCTTGGATCCCGAGACTACTACACACACTCTATGATGGATGATGGTGGTGGATGATGGTGTTGTGGTGGTGGTGGAGTGTGGGTGAAGTGTGAGAGAGGTGGTTTGTCAAGGGATCGTTTGCAAATGAGCCAAGCACCCCTATTTATAGCCTGCACAGAAGCCTGAACACGGCCCCGTGTCCATTGGGCATGGCCCCGTGTCCACCCGTCTTCTCTTTCTTCATTAAATGCAGTTTGTCTGCATTAGTTGACCATGCCCCCGTGTCCGCTGGGCACGACCCCGTGTGCAGAAGCGTATCTGTACTATCAAGATTTTCCTAGATTCTGTGAATCTTTGAGTTGACCACGGCCCCGTGTCCGCTGGGCACGCCCCCGTGGTGGGTGATAGAAGCTTCTACAACTTTGTCTTTTCTGCAGACACTTGGGCACGCCCCCGTGCTCATTGAGCACAGGGCATGTTCAGCCTTCTGTTCTCTTGTTTTTGCTTGGGAAGATGATGTCGAGGGGTCGGGCACGCCACATTTATTCCTTTTCTTGCATTTATGTTAGATTTAGCTGTCTTTTTGCTTCTTTTGTTCATTTGTGATCATTTAATCCTGAAAATACAAAAGGAAGACAAAAACACACTTTTTCCAACATTAGTACTAAAAAAGGGTTAGTTTTATCCCACATTTGATGTAATTTATATGTTGCATTTTGCACACATCAGCCAACCACTCACCAGGTTACCTCAAGCGGTAACCCAGCTCCAAGGGTAGTAAAAGACCTCTCAAAACCTTACAAGCCCAACAACTTGTCTTGCTTCTCCCAACAAATTGTTGAGTACGAGTTTCAAACCCATATAAAGATGTTATCACGGTGCTGAAAACCACCTCCAAATCTTCGTCGGGGCTGTAAGGATTGAAAAATGGCGCAGCCCTGAATGTTGTCTCATGTTCATTCAAACCCTTGAAGGGTCTTCACGCATATGGTTCAATGACCTTCCTGAACGAAGCATTCAGACCTTTGACGATCGTAGCAAAGGTTTCCCATAACAACGGAAGTATGTCAAGGACGCCACGATAATCTTCCATATCAAACAACGTGATGATGAAAGTCTCAGAGACTTCATCGAAAGGTACAAGAAGGAAGGTTTAACTTACGCCGATGAAAAGATTAGGGTTGCAGGGTTCATGAATGCTAAATTCCAAATATCTCATAAGAGACTTCAAGAAGGCCTGAATGCCGGAACCCTCCAAGCCGAGAAAAATGGTTCAAAGGTTCGGAGCTTCCACAATGGCTCTTATGACAAACGGTTCAAAGGTTCGGATTCCAGAAGGCCTAAATGCCGGAACCCTCCAAGCCGAGAAAAAACCATAAACTTTACAGCCTTAACCAAGACTCCGTAAGAGATCTTGCCAACCAAAGAGGTAAAACACAGCTTCCGCCCTCCTCAACCTTTTCCAAAAAATAAAAGATTGGAAAAATCAAGCCAGTATTGTGAGTTTCACGAATAGAAAGGTCACCATACCAATGATTGCTTCCAACCAAAAAAGTGGATCGAATAAGCCGTCAAGTCCGAACTGGCTCACTTGGTTAAAGGGGTCAAGTAGAAGATGGTTGAAGAAAAAAAAAGTAGGAAGTGAACATGGTCGACCTTGAAAACAAAGCTTCCCACAAACGCCATCATTTCAAGGCATGGGAACGTCAATATGTTTGCTTCCCACCACCGGAAGGAGAGTTTCTGGTGATGAAATCTAACATAGGAACCATCAAGACACAAAAGGCTTACATTGACACTGGCGCAACCACCAAAATCATGTTTGAGAAATGCTTTAACCCTCTCAGCAACGATGAACGTTCAAAGCTTCAACAGTCTGAATCCTCCATCGAAGGTATCGCAGACATACCTATCAAGCCTTTAGGCCAAATAACCCTTAATGTTTGTCCAGCGAGAAAACAAATGGAAGAACCGAACAACTCACTTTTACAGTGATCAGTATCCCTTCCAACTATGATATCATCATAGGAAGGCCAGGGCAAAGTGTGTTCGAAATGGCAGTTTCAGTTGGTCAAGGCATTGTGAAGTTTCCCATTGAAAAAGGGATAGCAACCCTTCAACCTACCCAATAAGCTTTTGTGGTTGAAGGGGAAAGCTCAAGAAAGGACGAAGACGATGAACAAGGGTTGGACATAAACCCAAAATATCCTCAACAAGGGATAAGGGTAAACACTAACCTTTCCAATGAAACCCTCTCATACCTTGAAAAGCTACTCTTGCACTATGTATTTGCTTGGTGCCCGGAAGATATGACCGGCATCCCTCGTAGCATTGTTGAAACATGAGTTATGGATCCCACCTGATGTTAAGCCCATTATACAAAAGAAACGGAGTCAAGCCCCTAAAAGAAGCCTTGTAGAATGCCAAGAGATGGAAAAGCTTGTTCTAGCTGGAATCCTTTGAGAGGTCAAGTATCAATCATGGGTGGCCAATCCGGTAATGGTTCTAAAACCCGACAAGTCTTGGAGAATGTGTATCGATTTTAAAGACTTGAACAAAGCAGGCCCAAAGGATTGCTACCCGCTGCCCCAGATAGACCTCAAGGTTAACTCGCTCACAGGCTTCCCGTTCAAGTGTTTTATTGACGCCTAAAAGGGTTACCATCAGATCCTAATGAAAGAAGAAGACGAAGAAAAAACCGCATTACACACTGATAAAGGTATATTTTGCTATCAAAAATGCCTTTTGGTTTAAGAAACGCAGGTGCCACTTATCAATGCCTGGTTGACAAAGAGTTTACCAAACAAATTGGTGTTGAAAATTTGGTGATCAAGAGCAAAACGGAATACCAAATGCTCGATGACATACAAGAAACTTTCCAAAACCCGAGAAAGATCAACATGAAGCTTAATCCAGTCAAGTGCTCGTTTGGTTTTGAAGAAGGCAAGTTTGTATGGCACATCGCGGGGAAACAAAGCACAAAAGCCAACCCTCAAGGGATGTGCTAACAAGAAAGACTTTCGATGGAAAGCTTACAACTTTGAAGCGTTTTACCTCAAAAGGAAGCCTTCAACCAAATGAAGCAACACTTGGCTTCACTCCCAGCCATTTTGGCTCTGGAAACAGGAGGAACGACCTCTATCTACCTTTAGATTGCTGAAAAGACCATAAGTACGGCTCTGATCATTGAACGAAACAAAGTTCAGATACCCGTTTACTTTTTTAAAACTTCAAAATTAGCAGAAATCAAATATCCTTCTTTGGAAAAACTTGCTCTAGACCTAGTCCAAACGGCTAGAAGGCTTCGAAGGTACCTTTAGTCACATCCGATACAAGTGGTCACTAATTAACCTATTAAGAATGTGCTTGAAAAACAAGAAAATTCCGGACGATTAGCCAAATGGGTTGTGAAGACTAGGTGAACACAAAATCACCTATGTCCCGAGAAAAGTTGTCAAAGCCCAAGTCCCAGCTGACTTCATCATAGATGTCCCTAAAGAAGTCACAACGGAAGTTAAGACAATCACCACTGAATCGCCTAACCCTGAAACTTGTAAGCTTTTTACCGATGGAGCTTCCGGTATCGAAGGATCGGTAGCTAGGCTAGTTTTATTAACCCTGAAGGGTTAGAATTCACATATGCTCTTCGGCTTGAATTTCAGACTACCAATAATGAAGCCGGGTAGGAAGCATCGATCGTTGGGCTAAAGCTAGCCAAAGAAATGGGGGTTCAAAAGCTTCAAGTCCTCACAGACTCTCTCAAGCTAAGACAATAACAGCTACATAGCAAAAGAACCCAACATGTATTAGTACCGAGAGAAATCAAAGGAATTGATGAACACATTTCAAACATGTTCCATCAAAAAAGTTCCAAGATCTCAAAACAAGAGAAATGATGCACTAAGCAAGCTTGTATCTCTTACGGTTTCCCACCTCATCAAGAAGGTACTAATTAAGGTATTAAAAACCCCATCAATCCAAAAACTAGAGGTTCAAGATGTGATCACTAAAGAAGGGCCAAATTGGATGACTCCCAATGAAAAGTTCCTCAAAAATGGTGAATTACCAGATGACCAAACTAAGGCTGAAAGGGTTTGTACCAAGTCAAGGAAGTACGTGTTACAAGGAGATATCCTTTACAAAAAAGGATACCTTGCACCACTACTTCGATGCGTTGGCCCAAAACAAAGCCAATATCTGATCAAAGAGGTCTACGAAGGGATATGTGGGGCGCATTGTGGCCCAAGATCGGTAGTGGCAAAGTTGATGAACCACGAATACTTTTGGCCTTCCATGCATCGAGATACCTTCGAACAACTGCGAAAATGTGAAGCTTGTCAGTTACATGCTTCGGTACCCAAAAGCCCCAAACATGACCCCGTTCCCACCTCCTCGGCTTGGCCATTTCGCAAGCGGGGAATGGACATTGTTGGACCATTCCCACCAGCCAAAGGGGGAGTCAAGTTCTTATTGGTAGTCGTGGGCTACTTCACCAAGTTGTCAGAAGTAAAACCATTGGCAAAAATCTCAGGGAAACAGGGCATTGATTTCGTTTAGGAAAACATAATCTGTTGCTTTGGGCTCCCAGGGGTACTAGTCACGGATAACGGGAAGTAGTTTGCCGAGAAACCTTCTAGCTCCTGGTGTAAGAAGTTTAGAATAACTCAAGTATTCAGCTCGGTAGCTTACCCACAATCCAATGGCCAGGTTGATAGGACAAACCGCAACATTGTTGAAGGGATTAAATCTCGATTGGGAAGATACAACAACTGGCTCGAACAACTTCCCAATGTGCTATGGGAAATTCGAAAAACCGAGAAGACGAGCCACAAGAAAACACCCTACAGCCTAGTGTTTGGATCAGAGGCTGTAATCCTAGCTGAAATCGGAGTAACAACACAAAGAACATTCAACATCGACCTCGAGCCAAATAAGAAAGAGACGAGGTTGAATTTGGAACTCCTCGAAGAGGCTCATGATCAAGCAGCCATACAAAAAGCAAGGTACAAGCAAATCACGGAATCGTATAACAATACACGGGTGAAGCATGAACGCTTCAAGCCTGGCGACCTTGTGCTTCGAAACAATGAGACCTGCAAGAAAAAAAAAGCCAAGGAAAGCTTGGCCCTAAGTAGGAAGGGCCATACACTATACTTGAAGCCCACAAAGGGGGATCATACAAGCTGGCAGGTCCACAAGGCAAAAAGCTTCCCCGCCATTGGAATGGCAAAAACCTTAAAAGGTTCCATGTTTAACCAAAACGTGTTACAAATAGTTACAAAAAGTTGTTCTCTTCCCCTGGTAATCAAAGTACTTTGAAATGAATGAACGATGAATCAAAATTTGTCTTTCTATCCTATAATCAGGTTGAGAACCTAGCAGGAAACTCCATGGCAAGGGCCATGTAAGGGGATGAGCTCCCAGGCCACATCGCTCAATAGGTTCAAGGGTTGAATGGACCTATATAAGGGGTGAGTTCCTAAATCAATACAACTCCATGAGACTTAGAAATTTTTTTCAACAAATATATGTCTCATAGACGGGTTTGAGCAGCCTACGCCAAATGTTCCTTAGGCCTTAACATTGGCCTACGAACCAAAAAGACTCTAAGCAAATGTCATACATAGGATAGAGGTTGTATCTTCTTGTTAAAAATATCCTAAGGCCAAGTGACTGCAGCACTGAACCCTTTAAGGTATAAGTAACATAAGATACACCACCCAAAACAAAGACAACATACAAAACCAATGAAAACACAAGGGAGTAAACAGAACAACACAATAAACATAGCAAGATAAGTTAAAGATAACAAGGTCCATACTGGCCATCAAACATAAAACATTATCCACAAGCCTTCCAGACTTTAACCACCAAGGGACCTAAACGGTTCCCTTAAGATAAAAAGATGTTCAAACAAAAAATCAATAACATTGTTCGACATGCTAAGAATTCTACGAATTAAAGTTTCTCCTTCACTTGGTAGCGTCTGGGATGGTAGACTTTGTTGCATCATACTTTTTCGAACCTCCATCATCTTGGGTCTTTTTAGCCTTCCTCTTTTTCCTCCCCACTGCACTCGCTGCCTCGAAGGCTTCAAGGCTTGAACCCTTTGAGCGCTCACCTTCAGAACACGTTTCCTCGCTATCTCCGGAGCAAGGACGTTTCTTCGAGAGAGACTTCTGCACTTCGTTACAAAAAGCCTCATTAAGACTTCGAAGGCAAAGGTTGTAGCTCCTTCAAGATAAGCAAAGGTTTACCAAAACACTTGGAGACTTCCCCCACATAAGGGTAAATCATATGCTCCATCTTCAAAAGAGTTTCTTTGAAGACTTCGAAGGCTTTGGGTTGAAAAAGAGAAGACTTTTCCTGAGGCTCCCCAAGTTCACAAAGCTTTGTAACCAACAAACAAACCTTGGTGTCACCCATGAGCAAGAAGCTCGGTGTACAAATCATCCAAGACATTTTTGAACTCCGACGAATGGAGAAGATAGGTAACCACTTGCTAGAATCCATGCTCAATTAGCATTTGTTATCACTAGTTGTCTGGGCAAGTGAAGCCTCTAACCCTTCTTTCTCCTCCAAGAAGGCCTTTTTCTGAACCTCCAAGTCAGCCTTATCGACCCTGACTTGAACCTTCTCAGCCTCCAAGCGTTTTTCTAACTCAACCATCTCAATCTTGTGCTGGGAAGAAAGCTCATCAATCCTCAACATCAGCTTTTCTCCTTCTCAACATAACCCTCTGCCTCCTTCTTTAGAGCAGCTAGTGAAGCCTTCATCTCATCCCTCTTCTTTGAGAAGATATTCTCGCATCAGGATACACCCTATGGAAGCAAGGTAATAGGTTTACAAGCACCCATCATCATTTCCGAAATCATCAGTTCATCATCCATAGATGAGCAAGAACCTCGAACAGTTGGAGGAGCAAAATGGGTAAGAACATCCTCACAAACGGATGGAGACCTGAAGCTGTCACCAACTGTGACCTTCCAATCCGGCACATAAACCTCTTCAGGATTAACAATGATGGAACCTTCACCACCTTTCCTGAAACCCTTCAAGCTCACAACCTTCTTACCCGCTAATTTACTCCCCTTACTAATCACCAAGGACAAATCCTTGTCTTTTTTTCCTCAACCCCGACGTCCAAACGTTTGAAGCCTCTATGACATCACTCAGTTGCACTGGCTCAGAGGCTGATGGATGGTCAGCTACCTTTAACATACGTCGGGTTAAACAATGGGTAGAAGCTTTGGAAGCACCGACCCTAGTAAAGCCTTTGACATTTGGAACATTCACATAACCTGAACCCTCGAACCTGTATTTAGCACCTCTGGCAACAACATCTTCGCTGAAGGTAGCATCCGCATCCCCAAACACAACATCAGTGGTATCAACACTCTTGATAAAGCATAAGGCAAAACATCATACCCTGATCATCCCTCATGAGTACAGGGCCACGATCCGGCTTGTCCCACTAAGTGCTCACACCCATCAAAACTAAAAAGTGTTCAGGAAAGGGAAGAAGTCTCGAAGGACACTTTCTAACAGCTTTTAACAACCAATTATCTAGTTCAGACTCAAATGGCTCAAGCTCGTTTAACATAGCATCAGGGTACCTCCAAACAAGCTTAAAGGAAAAAATGGGCTCAGAAATCCAGAAAAATCGGTCCTTCTAAGAACCAAGGGTAGTAACCATAGAGGAAATCAAACAAACTTCAACTTGGGATGTCTCAAATGTGAACCAATCGTCGTTCTTGGCTAAACGGAAGAAACGGTGGAACAACAGCGATGAGTCATACCCTATCACAAAACCTCAAAGTGTAAAATCCCAGCAAGACCTTGAGGACGCAACTGACCAAATGATGCTCGATAATACACTAAAACATTCAGAACAAAGACCGAAAAAGGATGACGGCAGTAAAGTGCAATCGATCCAGAAGGACACTGATCGATCGATTTGTCTAAACCCGGAGCCACCGGATTAAACTTTGAATCGACTCCCCGTTATTCACAAAATGCCTCAACCTCCTCTTTAGTGGGGCAAGAATAACTCACAAAAAAATCCTTCCTAGCACCCATGATAAATGATCTAAAGAGAAAAGAAGATGAAGTCTAGGCAGTTATCATTACACATCAAGCAATTAAAAACCGCTGTCTGACGAAAACTGCCATCTATCACATCCATTGTCATTTCGAAATTCAAATTCACATTCGTTGCCTAGAAACCCTTCAAGCCTTGAAGCCTTTAAGCAATAGAAATAGGGTATAAAAGTCAGAAGCCTTTAAGCCTACACCTCAAACGCCTCTGACTTGGGGGGGGGGGCTGATGACGTGGGTAGCTCAAACCTTAATAAACTGATTAGAGTACACAATAGCTTAAAAGGTTAATAGGTTCGGAAATGGTCAGCTGTCGTGAACAGTAAAAAGGACGAGTCAGAGACTTGTCACATCACCCTTTGCGTGTGAACCCTCCTGCCCAGCCGCAACCAGAGCACGTGGGAAAGCACACCCTTTTACTCGCAGTTCTAAACCCTTCAACCCATAAATGGGCAAGTCCCTCACTGCAAGCACGGATTCACTAGTCAAAGGTTTCTCCTTTGAGAAACACCTTCACTTATAAAATGCAGGCCATGCCACCATACACAACATTCCAGATCAGTTGGGACTATCCAGGAACTTCTGATCTTCTTCTTCTCCCTTGAGAACTTGCTTCTTACAAGTTCTCTTCTTCGCTTCAAATAATACAACTTCTCTAACGTTCACATTCTGGGTTGAATCCTTATCAGTTCAGAATTCAAGGAGAATAACAATAATACTAGTGAACCTCTCTCCACGTCTTGCAAACGTGGGGGGACCCCACGACCTGCGTTAGGTTAATTGAAACCTTGAACCCTTTTACTCCAGAGATATCGCTACCGTCCTTGGTCTTGTATTTATTGTAACAACAGTAACAAAACTAATTGATTGTCTTAGGGGCTGTTTGTTTACCTCTTAATGAGGCTCTTAATAGTTCAGACCTCTTACTGGTTCAACACTTAATGGTTCAGACTGTTTGTTTCACGAGAAGATGTCTGAATGGTTCAAACATTTGCCTCTGAATGGTTAAGATTTATACAGAGTCTGAATGGTTAAGACCTCTAATCTGAATTGGTCAGACATTTGCCTCTGAACATTTAAGCATTATACAGACTCTTAATGGTTCAGACCTCTTACTGGTTCAGCACTTAGGGGCTGTTTGACAATATCTGAGTGGTTAAGTGCTGAACCAGTAAGATGTCTGAACCATTAAGTGCTGAACCAGTAAGAGGTCTAAACCATTAAGAGCCTGTATAATATTTAACCGTTCAGAGGCAAATGTTTGACCAATTCAGATTAGAGGTCTTAACCATTCAGATTCTATATAAATCTTAACCATTCAGATGTTGCCAAACAGCCCCTTACATATACACTTAAAAGATATGATGAATCAAAGTGCAATGAACAGAATATGAAAAAAATTGTTAATGAACTGATGCGATTTGATGGTTAAAATTAATATGCATATTTGAGATAGAGGGGTTTTGGCTATTTGTACTGTACACACACTTATGCATACTATTGTTGATGTCCACAAGTCTATCTTTTCTCTTTATTGCCAACTTTAATATGGCTTGATTTTGAAACAAGAAATTAATTTTAGAAGTGAAAATCAAAGATATTTGAAAGGAAAAAAAAGCATTTATGTGATATAAGGAGATTAATATAAATATGTTATACTAAAACATTTAAAATAGTTAATGGAAGCTGGGTTCCATACATTGTAAATGAGTTTTTTTTTTCAGAAATTAAACTGTAATAGCTTTAAATAATGGTAAATTGAAATAAATTAAATAAAATAATTAAAATATTATTAATAATGACAAAGTAAAACATAAATAATTGCAGAACCAATATAATATAAGAACAAATGTATTTTATAGGTTGTTATAAACGGTTGGAAGAAATTAGCATCGTTGGTATTATCATAGAAGATCACTTAAGGTACAGATTCTGTGGTCTTTTCTTGTAGCATTTTATATCATTATTGTACTCGTAGTATCTAGTTCATCCCATCGTATCATTGCTTCCTATTAGCTATAGTATCAAGTATTGAATTGACTTGTTCCATTGATTCACATGTGATAGATTGATTCCTTAAGCTTATTATCGCATGTTCCCAAATCATTGATTATTGCCATAGAAGTGCATTATTGTACTAGTTGTCTTGACTTAAGTGTACCGTTTTATTGACCTCGATACCCGAGCACTTCCACCTATGGGGACATAGGGGGTCATCTTCATGTAACACCCCAAAAACGGGTTTGGTAATCAAACCACGTTAATAGTAAAGACGGGTAAAATACCGTTAGTGGTAAAAATTAACCCGGTAAATATTGAGATTTAAATAAATAAACTTTATGTTAATTAAAAAGGAGGATAATACTTTGAAAAAACAAAGTATATAGAAGGCCCGAGTTAACGGGACTTAAAATAAAACGGGTTATAAGTGACTAGGAATATTAACCTAGTTAGTTATGTGTTGTTAGAATAATAAGGAAACTTGAAATAGTTAAACCTTTTATAAAAACAAAACATGAGGGTCTAATAGTGCCAAGTGGGGGAAACTTATTTTATTAACAATAAGAAAATAAAACACAACACACACACTAAGTGTGTGTGTGGGTGGGTGCGTGCGATCAGGAGGGCTCCAAGGAACCAAAACCCTAACTCAATCCAATTCACCAAATTGAAGGTCGATTTCAGTCTTAAATCAATGCATGGACACAAATTCGTGATCACCTAAGCATGGGGATCGCAAGGTATGTTGAATTTTGTTATTTGGTGACACTTCAAAATTTTGATTAACATTCAAGAATGAAATTCTGGCATGAATAATGAATGTCGTAGTACAATTGATATGAGTACAAGTCTAGGAACAAGCCCTAGATGTAAACTCGTTAATTTAGCATCATAAATTAGTGTTTGGATTGACTAGTTATGTAGGTGCTAAGTGGGTTTTATGACTATATAATGAACACTATAATTAGAGTGTTAAAATGGATGAACATTGGTGTAAGTAATGCAAGTTCTAGTTGTAATTTATAAACACTAGACATAAGGGCATGATATTGATGTTGAAATTTGATTAAAAAGTTAATCTAAAACTTGATAAAGAAGTATACGAATTTTGCCCATAAGGTGCTCGATAAAATGCCTAAGTGAAATTGGGTGCCTACTAGTTAGTAGATAGAACTTGATTAGAATAGGTTTGCGGATGAATGCCTAATAACATGATGAAACGGGTTTTCACTTATAGATGAAAATCCGTAGATTTTACATAATAAGAGAATAAATGATCTTTGATAAAAGAAAGAGCTAAGTTAACTTGGTGATAATAATGGAACAGATTTAGATTAGAAAATAGTTTAAAACGGTGGCATAATGATAATGCCTACCGGATAATTGATGAAATGCATAATGAATTATAGAACACATTGTGCTATATATATGATTAAAGGTAGTTGACTTATGAAAGTCATACTAACCATAAATGAAATCGAATGATAATTTTGATAGAAAATACGTAAGGTGGAATAGTCGTGATTAACAATGACTAAACTAACCTTCTTACGAATTATGATGATAGTTTGACGCTTAACAAGCTAGGTGGAAGCTTGTGGAGGAAGCGGGTCAAACGGATCAAGTACGAAAAGAAAAGTGTGGCTGGGATGCAAGGTAAGTAAAGCTTACATCTTTTATAGAATACGTATTTATTTTTATGAGCTATAAATACGATAAAGGTAATACTCGAAATGTGGCTTCCGACGCGATTTGATACGTGTCGGAATGAATATAAATGATAAAAACCATGGATAATGGTAAAAAGGGGCAAATTGGTAATTTAGTCATGAAATGACTAAGATTTAATGAGTTTTTTTAAGGTTACCTTATAGTGTAACTAATAATAAGAAAAATGGGTAAAATGGAAACTTAGTCAAATGTTGACTAATGTAAATTGAGGTTTAAAGGATACCCATGGCGTAAGCCAAAATAAGTTAATTATGTAAGAAAAAGAATTTATGAAAAAGATATATTGGGGTAAAATCCGAAATGGGTCGGATGCTTGAATGTGAAATTAAATACCAAGTTTTTATAAACATCAATGTTTGGTCATTTAGGCCAAACGGGTCAAATGGTAGTGATAACATGTAACAACTCATATCAAAAGTCCTATTTATTAAGTTAATTTGTCCAATAGGAAACCCTAATTGAGAAACCCAAGTGATTCTGTACAAACCCTAAAATTTTCAGAACAATCAGAATCAGGATCAGGGCCCCTAAAACTCAGGGGGGGTAAACCCTAGTTACGATTATCCACATAAAACGCTGTCAAAATTGAATTTTACGAATCCGTCGACTCAGCAAGCCTACAAATACACGTAGCTACCCTATGGTAAATAGGGACCCCTCGCGTCACGAGAGGGGGTCAAATTTCGTGTATAAATAGAGGGGGTTGGCAATCGAATTTTGGCACTTAAACGACGTAAAAATACGTTTCATACACTGAGATATAGCATAAACAGTCCAAAACACACACACGATTCACGAAGTGCTGCCGCAATAACAGGGTAATAACTCGATCGCTGCTACGATTCAATGTCTGATCGATTAAACTATCCAATGGATGTTTAAGTGCTGCCCACATTAGGGTTTATGCTTTGTCATTCGTTGTTAAATCAATGGATGTTTAAGTATCGCACTTTGTCATTCGATGTGAGGGTTTAATCTCGTGAGTTATCATAAACGCTGTATTAAGTTACTAACCGAGTTGTGTGCATGTTATTAAATTTAGGTTAAAAGGCTAATCAGTAGGCTAGGCTCTGCTCAAATTAAATCTGCAATGTGAGTCATTCTCTTTTTATCAAAATGCTTTATAAATTCTTAAATGTTTTCAAAGTTATAATTACAGGGATTAAGTCTTTGTAATCTCCATATTACAGTCGGTATGTGGGGTTTTGTATACATTACTTGATAATCTTCACCATTGGACAACGAGTTAGCCAATGGGGGATATGACCATAGTCACATAAACGAGTTTAGTGACAAATACCGAGGGTAGTTGGTTGATATAAAAACATTGTAATCGCTCTTAATACTGTAAATTATAACAAACAGGTCGTTTTTAGTAAAAAGAATGATTCACCAGTATTTTCCGCTGACAAAACCTTTTTCAAACATGTTTCAGGTGATCTGTTGTGATCCAGGAAAAGTGCCGCGTAGCACTACAAGCTTAAAGAAGTGGCTCAATATAAAAATAAAGAAACATGTTTTGTAAAAATAAAGATTTCTCCGTGAAATCATATGATTGTAAATTAACGGGGTTTATCCCGAGTTGTGAAATAAAATAATCGGGAAATTGCAGTTTTAAAAAGATCCTGAAGAAAACTTCCGCTGTTAAATAAATACCACGGGATTTTCTGTCCTGCGGCTCCTGAAACGGGTCAAACCGGGTCGGGGGCCGTGACAGAAAAAGGTGGTATCAGAGCCACTGATTTAAGCCAATTAAGTATTTAGAAAATACTTAATTTTACTGATTGTCAATTTATGATTATGTGTTTTCTTATTTGAATATTTGTGTACAGTATGGGTAAGCAAAAGCTGTCAAACATCTATCTTAAATTAGATAGGTCATCCAACGAGAAGGGAAGTTCATCCCAAACAAAACCCTATGTAAATCCTGAAGAAGGAATATTTGTCCGTAAGGCACAATATGAGGAACCACTTTCTCCTAATAAAAGAAGTTTGATTATTAGGAAAAGTAAGGAGAAAATAAAGAAAGCCCAAGAAAAGAAAGTTAACCAAGAAACTCAGGAATTAACCAGTAAATCACCGTGGGAAGACAAGTTAGATGAAAAATGGGCAGATCTTTATATGCTAGTTACTGTAGCAGTAAATGAAAATCTTTAAATACTTTGACTCAAAGTTTTAGCAACTCTTATTACCTACAAGCCAGAAACCTTATCTAGTAAATAAATAAATCTACAATAAATCTAGTGTGTTTTAAAATTTCAGTGTTTTGTAGTCACATGGTGTGCAATAATATTTTAAGGTTATCTATGAAATTTTGTTATAAAATTTTAACTTAGTAATTTTTGTATTTTGCATATGTGCTAAACAGCATGAATGACTTGTCTGAAGCCCTTCAGAACTTAAATCTCTATCCGGTAAAAATAGAGGTTTCCAGAGATTTCAATAGGTATATACCAGATATAGAAGAACCTATTGAATTTAATGCTCCACCTCCGGAGAAACCCAAGCCCAAGAAAAGGAGGAGATTTGTAGGATGGAGGCGTGTGCGCATGAGAAAACCCGCCACTAGAAAGATTCCCAAAATAGAAAATCCCTTAGACAAAGGGAAGGGAATTGAAGTCGGGGAAGAGTCTAGGCAGATGGGATTACAGTTTGATGAATATTCTAAGCAAATAGAAATGGAGATTGGGGGAGGTTTTAAACAAACCCAGATAGAAATTGGAGAAAGCTCTAAACAAACCCAGGAAATGACGTTACAGGAGGAGTTAGATTTTATATTGGCAAGCTGTGATACCATTAAGCCTGTCAATGAAAATGCTTTTACTCATCCTATTGAAACTCAACTTCCAATAAATTTGGAACCAGCAATCCCAGAATCTATAATCCACACCCAACCTCTAGGAATGGACGAATGTTGGATGAATGATTAGCAGTTCCAAAACCTGTGATGGAGAGTGTGATACAATGGTGCTAAAGTGTTTATCTTACGTGATTTAATCCGTTTTACGTGATTATATGCTTGGAATTAGTTTATCGCGAGTGTTTTAATTCGTTGCAGGTAAAACGTGTAATTCGGTAACGTTGGCGTGTTTAAAGAGAAAGCAGTACATGTACACATTTGGAAAAGGAGTTAAAAGGGTTTAACCTTAATTATTTTATTGCCACAAAATTCAAAACCCAAAAAGGAACTTTGACGCTGAAAGAAACAAAAGGCTTTGGAGGGCATTTAATTGACATCATCATTATCAATGCTAATCATGCAGACATTAAAGACATCACGTGCATATGGGCCTTTTGAAGGATTTAAGAATTGGTCATCAAAAGAAAAAGAAAGATCACATCTTGATCATCATTATTAAAATGCAGACTTGGGGAAATAAAGAGGAGCCGTCATTTTGAGAAGCACAAGACACAAGAGGCAGTCTAACTCGCGGGGTATTATTGTTTTGTTATAATAAACATCACATGTGAACTAGCAATTTTGGTGGGCTTCATATTGGATCGACAAATATTGGTAGCAGCCATATAACAACTTAGTGGGCCACTATTCACGTTTTATTGGCAGCTATCATAAGGAATTAGGGGAGCTTTTAACACTCGATGGGCCCATAATCACAGGAACATCATCGATTAGGGGGACGGTTACGAGTGGGGAGAGGAGTTACGGTTCGCAATTTTTTTGTTAAGGATCATAACGGTTACGAGAGGGGCAGCCGGATAATAATTTTATCACTCAATCTCATCGATTATCATCGCAAGCCTTTGAAGATCGAACGAGTACCATGAACGGCTAGTCTCATCGGATTCACCCCGGTGTAGGTAGTGTATTTTCTAGGGTTTATGCATTTGTTCTTTGATTCGACTTTGTGACAACTTGTATTGATTTTTGAAACCTTTGATAATAGTGTTACATTTGTTGCGAATTCGTAAATTGTCGAACGATGTTAAAAGTTATGACTTTGCGAAATGGTGATATGTAATTGTGCATTGTCGGGGTTAGGATTTACTTGTGTTGATTACAAAGTGTATTCTTGTCCGTTCTTCGGGACGTTGATAGTTATTAGCACCTAAGTCACGGTACACTAAATCCGCTAATCATATGCATTTGAGTTGAATCTAAAACATGTAGGAACCCTAGGTCTTGCAATTATCGAACCGGGTGTGATCCGCATTCTAATTTCTTGTTTCAACCTTTTAATTTAGTTTACAATTTTAGTTAATATTCAATTGATTTCGATAACATCAATTTGTCGGTTCATTCCGATTTATTTTCAAAACCAAACAAATAAACAAAATAAAATTAGCAAACTTCATAATCACTTTGTACATTGTTTGTAAATAGTCTAACTAATCGAACGGGTCGTGGGATACTGACCACCTGCTCTTCGTGGATACGATACCCGACTTACCCTAGCTACCTAGGTTTAATTGGGTTTTTGACTGATCGGGACGACACGGTCACGTCAAAATGGCGCCGTTGCCGGGGAGCTAGTGCGCTTAGTATTTCATTGCTTGTTCGATTTTAGTTTAGTTTATTTTCTTTCTTTCTTTTTTTTGTATATTTGTGATTTTACTTCGGGTGGTCGAGCTTGTCTGTGCAGGTACATGTTTTGTAGGCACATCTTTCAATATGAATTGGGTAGATGATGATCCGTGTGAGTGTTGCGGAAGCGGAGAGCATTATTTAGAAGATTGCTCTGTTTTCCACGCAAAAGTTCAAGCCAACAGGGAGCGGGAAGACTACCTTAGCGGATTATATGATTATAGGAGGCCGGACTATGAAGATTTCAGTGGTCCATCCTCATATTATCCATATGATAATCCACCACCACCACATTATCAAGAATACTACTATGAGCCCGAATTGCCACACTTCTCAAGTTACCGGGAGGAGTATGATGATTATGATAATGAATACCCTCAACCGGTATACGAGGAACCTCAAGAGTCGGTGCATTCCAAGCTCGATGCCATCATGAATGCTCTTACTAATTCACATCAAGAACTTAAAACTGAAATGCGGAATTCAAATCAAGAGTTCAAAGCCGAAATAAAGAAAGAGTTTGAAGTAAGGGATAAAGCCCATGGAGCATTGGTGATGCAAGTGGGTCAATTAGCGGAGGAATTAGCCCAATTTAAACGCGAGCGGGAGGTTTTGGCTAATGGTACAATGGTGGATGGTGATGTGGTGGAAGAGGTTATGGAACTTCCGGAGCAAGTAATTGAATGTTTGAACCGACCGGAAGACATGACACCGCAAGACGAATCGGATTCAAAAGAAGCTCACATTCATATTCATCCTTCTCCCAAACTTATCACTCCAACCAACAAAGTTGGGGATGCGGGTTCGGACATAAGGATTCGAAAAGTGGCGTTGAAAGACATTGGCCATGTTGTTAAGAGACGACCCCGAAGTTGTACATTGTGTATGCCGAATATAATAAAAAGAGTATGGATTCGGCATGCCAAATACCGAGCGTATGTAGGCAACTCGGTAGGAAAATGTGCACTTCGACCACCATGAGAGGCAAATCAGGTATAATTGTTGTAGAGTTTGTACTATTATTCGTTTTATTTTTTATTTTTTTCTTTGCCTAGTTAAATGAACGTTGTGGGTGTGTTCCCTATATAACCCTCACGAGACCTCTCGTCCTCCCGAGCTATCGGGATGTTTAAAAGGGCTTGTTGCATAAGCTAAATGCAACCGTGATTCCTACGAAAGTGAGTTAGGATTGTTATTGTTGTACATTATTTTTCCACATAAATCAAAATGAAGTAACGCATGGCTTGGTAATATTTTCATAAAAGTGGTAAAACTAGGTAACTAACAAATTTTGATGGTTGTGAGAAGCATGCTTCTACACAAGGGTTAGAATTTGTAAGTACATGATGTTTGAGAGACAACCGTTTTTATGAAGAGAAGAGGAAGATGTGAGAATCAAGCGACAAAAATCAGGTGCATGCGTTTCCTTTTCACTTTGATTATTAGTTTAGCAATAAGTGGATTGTAGTTTGTATATTTTTTTCCGGGGTGAATTTTTGGGGGAATTAGCCGTGTCACATCCCTTTTGTGTTTAATACTCTAGTTCTTACACATTGAGGACAATATGTATCTCAAGTGTGGGGATGGGGGAGTAGTAAAAATTTTAGATTTTGACCCGTTCATTTAAATACTACACATTGAGGACAATGTTCACCTCAAGTGTGGGGATGGGGGAAAATTTCAAAATTTTTTCAAAAATATCTTGTTTCAAAAGCGATCTTAAAAGCACAAGTAACTAAGTCAGCGAGGGATGTCACAAACCATTTGGTCTATTGTCATGGTCAAGTTCGAATTAATAGCATTACGGGTATTTAACGGGTGGTTATTTGGGAATAATCCGCCTAAGAAACTAGTCTTTTATGCATGTCACATACCATACCCTTTTAGATATGTGAGGTTTTGAGCCACTTTTATATCATAGATTACATACTTATGTTTCTTTGTTTGAGTGGACCATTAGTCATATATTGTAGAACTTGCAACTTTTGATACGTTTGAGACTATAGACCGAATACAAGCACAAGAATGATTAAGGCATTAGGTAAACCTTTTCTCTTAAAACCATTTATCTATCCTTACCCTAACAAATCCCCTAGTCGCCCATTTTGAGCCTAAACCTTTCGTTTGACCACCCTATAGCCCATAACCGTTAAACCTTTTCTTTTAAACCCGTGTGATGGAAATTCGATTATAGGAGTCGTTTTTTTTTTTTGTATAGTTGTTCTTGTTTGTTTGCATATACGTTAAAAAAAAAAAAAAAAATCAGAAAATGTCATGAAAAAAAATTGGAAATCGTTGAAGAAAAACACAAAAAGAAGTGTTAGTAGTTGTTGAATAAAAGGCGAATGTTGTTGCCTCATATTTGGTGTTTATAGTTAGTTTGTTAGAATAATCTTTTGTAATAAAAATCGAATTTTCATCACCTTAGCCACTTTAAAATATCCTAATTCCTACCCTTCGCCTAGCCCCATTACAACCCTTCAAAGACCTTTTGACTTGTGCTTAGTATTCGTGATCAATGGTGGAGAATGATTGAGTTGCAAGCTTATGCGGGTATGTGTTCTAATCGGTTTTGAGTGAATATTCTTTGAAGTGCTAATACATTATAAACATTAGCCAATTTACAAGCCGAGTGGAGAGAACATTGCGAGGGATGTGCATGAATTGTTGGTTTCACGGGCGGGTTAATCTTGGATAACCATTGTTATATGTGATTATTCACTTGACCGTTAAATATGTTGAAAACTGTAAAAGAGTTTGAACTTTTGTATGACAATTGACCTTAACCTTTGTCTCGGGAATGGGAAGTGTGTTTCTCGTTCGACCCACGTGAAAGTGAAAGATAGATTTGCTTGAGGGCAAGCAAACGACAAGTGTGGGGATGTGATGGAGAGTGTGATACAATGGTGCTAAAGTGTTTATCTTACGTGATTTAATCCGTTTTACGTGATTATATGCTTGGAATTAGTTTATCGCGAGTGTTTTAATTCGTTGCAGGTAAAACGTGTAATTCGGTAACGTTGGCGTGTTTAAAGAGAAAGCAGTACATGTACACATTTGGAAAAGGAGTTAAAAGGGTTTAACCTTAATTATTTTATTGCCACAAAATTCAAAACCCAAAAAGGAACTTTGACGCTGAAAGAAACAAAAGGCTTTGGAGGGCATTTAATTGACATCATCATTATCAATGCTAATCATGCAGACATTAAAGACATCACGTGCATATGGGCCTTTTGAAGGATTTAAGAATTGGTCATCAAAAGAAAAAGAAAGATCACATCTTGATCATCATTATTAAAATGCAGACTTGGGGAAATAAAGAGGAGCCGTCATTTTGAGAAGCACAAGACACAAGAGGCAGTCTAACTCGCGGGGTATTATTGTTTTGTTATAATAAACATCACATGTGAACTAGCAATTTTGGTGGGCTTCATATTGGATCGACAAATATTGGTAGCAGCCATATAACAACTTAGTGGGCCACTATTCACGTTTTATTGGCAGCTATCATAAGGAATTAGGGGAGCTTTTAACACTCGATGGGCCCATAATCACAGGAACATCATCGATTAGGGGGACGGTTACGAGTGGGGAGAGGAGTTACGGTTCGCAATTTTTTTGTTAAGGATCATAACGGTTACGAGAGGGGCAGCCGGATAATAATTTTATCACTCAATCTCATCGATTATCATCGCAAGCCTTTGAAGATCGAACGAGTACCATGAACGGCTAGTCTCATCGGATTCACCCCGGTGTAGGTAGTGTATTTTCTAGGGTTTATGCATTTGTTCTTTGATTCGACTTTGTGACAACTTGTATTGATTTTTGAAACCTTTGATAATAGTGTTACATTTGTTGCGAATTCGTAAATTGTCGAACGATGTTAAAAGTTATGACTTTGCGAAATGGTGATATGTAATTGTGCATTGTCGGGGTTAGGATTTACTTGTGTTGATTACAAAGTGTATTCTTGTCCGTTCTTCGGGACGTTGATAGTTATTAGCACCTAAGTCACGGTACACTAAATCCGCTAATCATATGCATTTGAGTTGAATCTAAAACATGTAGGAACCCTAGGTCTTGCAATTATCGAACCGGGTGTGATCCGCATTCTAATTTCTTGTTTCAACCTTTTAATTTAGTTTACAATTTTAGTTAATATTCAATTGATTTCGATAACATCAATTTGTCGGTTCATTCCGATTTATTTTCAAAACCAAACAAATAAACAAAATAAAATTAGCAAACTTCATAATCACTTTGTACATTGTTTGTAAATAGTCTAACTAATCGAACGGGTCGTGGGATACTGACCACCTGCTCTTCGTGGATACGATACCCGACTTACCCTAGCTACCTAGGTTTAATTGGGTTTTTGACTGATCGGGACGACACGGTCACGTCAGCTCAACAGTCCTTATTCCTTTCTCCCTCAGTTCGACCCTGAACCAATACCAAACCCACCAATGAGTAATGAGAATTTAGCTGAACTCCGCCACTTTGGCGAAGAACTGGTGGATGCAGGAAATAGGATCAGGGAAGTAGGAGAACAAATCTCCTGGAAATACGACGAGAGGGAACGTCGTTACTAAAATACCATCTGACGAGGGATAGTATGGTGTGAGAATGGGAAACTGTGGTTGTAAAATAAATAAGTAGTATAGAGTTTGTGAAATAACCTAAAATAAAACTTGTGTAAGATAATGGTGTGTATTGATGCATACTATAAAATATATAAAATGGGAATCGAGAAATCAATAGTTTTGGCTATATGTGTGTATTTGAAATTTGTATTGTGTATAATTGTTATTTAAGCGATACTAATAAATTATATATTATCAGATGGAAAACGCTAATAACGAACCAGTTAATGAAGTTAATCAATCTGAGCAACACCCGGAAGGTCAATTTTTAAATAGGCGAGATATAGAAAATATTGTTGCTCAGGGAATAGCCAATGATATTCCAGCAATAGTTGCTGCTGTTAGAAATCCAATCGAACCTCAACAAATCATTCCTAGCAAACGTATTTCTGAAGATAACTTCAGTAATAGCGTAAATGGAGGCGGTAATCATACTAATCACGATAATAATCCACGGCAGGCACCGCTCCCTAAGAAAATGAAAGCTGCAACACCTGGTTGCACTTACAAAGAATTTCTTGCGTGTAAACCCGATGAGTTTGCAGGCAATGAAGGAGCGACTGCAGTACTGCGTTGGTTAGAAAAGACCGAGGCCGTGATTACAATAAGTAAATGTGCCCAGGATGATCAGGTCATGTACGCGTCAAATCTTTTTAAAGAAGGGGCGCTAGAATGGTGGAACACGGTGTTACAAGCAAAAGGAAGGATGAGGGCATATGCTATGAACTGGGAAGAATTTAAGAGTCTTGTAGAAAGAAAATTATGTCCCGAATATGAAAAAGATCAAATGGAAAATAAGTTCTTAAACCATCGAATGATGGGTGTAGATTGTCGCGGTTATACTTCGACATTCTTTGAATATGCTAGAGTGGTACCAACACTGGCTTCGCCAGAACCGGTACTCATTTCTCGCTATATTTGGGGACTGATTGGTGAAATCCGCAATATCGTTAAACCTGCGAGACCTCGTACTATTGACGATGCAGTGGAATTAGCCAACACCCTAACTGATGAACTGGTGCGCACAAGAGATGAAAATAGGAAATAGGAAAAAGGAACTGGCTCAGAAAATTACCCAAGGATTTCGTGTGGGTAATAATAGCAATTTCAAAAGAAGAGGAACGGGACAATCCTCAACTCTGCCATTCTGCAAGAATTGCAAAAAGAAACATTATGGAAGATGTAGTGTAACCTGCAATTTTTGTAAAATGGTAGGACATCGTGAAGAAGACTGCAGAAAGAAAACAACGATCTGCTATAACTGTGGAGAAAAGGGACATTTTAAACCAGAATGTCCTAAATTAGTCAAACCAGCAGATAACAAAGCCAAGATGACCAACGGAGCTACTAAAAAGAATGTCAGAGCATTCCAACTAACTACTCAAGAAGCAGAACTCATTCCAGATGTGATAGCTGGTACGTTCTTAGTTCACAACATTTACGCCAAAGTATTATTTGACGCTGGTGCAAACCAAAGTTTTATCAATACTTCATTCTGCCAAGCTCTTAACTTACCCTTAACCAAACTTAGGCAGATTTTTACAGTTGAAACGGCAGATGGAAATTCTGTTAGCATAGATAAAGTTTTGCAAAAGGAAAATATAGAACTCTCAGGTCATAAATTCTTTGAAAACCTATTACCAATGAAATTAGCCGAATTTGATGTTGTATTAGGAATGGATTGGTTAGTAGTCAACCATGCTCGAATTCTTTGTGATCAAAATTCCATAGAAATTCAGGCACCCACAGGAGAAGTGATTATGATTACAGGAGATAAACCACGTAAACCCAAGAAGTTCATATCAGTAATGAAAGTTGCTAGTTAGGAACGAAAGCAAGGAATAATATATATGATTTCAGTAATCATTAGTACTAATGGTAAAGAACTTAAGGAGATTCCTGTAGTCTCAGAATACCCAGATATATTCCCAGAAGAGTTACCAGGATTACCACCAGATAGGGAGGTAGAATTTAGAATTCATTTAATTCCCGGAACTATACCGATAGCCAAAGCTCCTTATCGGTTAGCACCCACAGAAATGTTAGAACTGAAAAAGCAATTAGATGAATTACTAAGTAAAGGTTTCATACAACCTAGTTCGTCCCCGTGGGGAGCACCAGTGTTGTTTGTAAAGAAAAAGGATGGTTCAATGCGAATGTGTATCGATTATAGAGAATTAAATAAGGTTACAATTAAGAATCGATACCCATTACCTAGGATTGATGATCTTTTTGATCAACTTCATGGAGCTAGATATTTTTCTAAGATAGATTTACGCTCCGGATATCATCAATTGAAGGTGCAAGAAGAAGACATACCTAAGACTGCTTTCAGAACTAGGTATGGTCATTACGAGTTTACAGTCATGCCCTTCGGATTAACGAATGCACCTACTGCATTCATGGACATGATGAATAGGATCTGTAAACCGTATTTGGATAAATTTGTAATTGTTTTCATCGACGATATACTTATTTATTCCAAAAATCAGGAAGAACATTGTCAGCACTTGCATGCACTCTTAACTTTGTTAAGAAAAGAAAAGTTGTACGCCAAATTCTCGAAATGTGAATTTTGGTTGCAAGAAGTGCAATTCTTAGGACACATGGTGAATCATGAAGGCATTCATGTGGATCCTGCTAAGATAGAGGCAATTACCAAATGGAAGGTTCCGCAATCCGCAATGGAAATTAGAAGTTTTATAGGTTTAGCCGGATACTATAGACGGTTTATTAAGGATTTTTCCAAAATAGTTGTACCATTAACTAAGCTAACCTGTAAGGCAGTTAAGTTTGAATGGGGACCTAAACAAGAAGAAGCCTTTAGGATCTTGAAACAGAAATTAACCAATGCTCCAATCTTAGCTTTGCCAGAAGGAACTGAAGATTTTGAAGTTTACTGTGATGCTTCAAAATTAGGATTTGGATGTGTGCTGATGCAACGCAAGAAGGTAATTGCGTATGCTTCAAGACAATTGAAAAAGCACGAAGAAAACTATACGACTCATGACTTAGAATTAGGAGCCGTAATTTTTGCCCTAAAGATCTGGAGACATTATCTGTACGGAAGTAAGTTTACTGTCTATACGGATCATAAAAGTTTAAGATATATATTTGGGCAAAAAGAATTAAATATGAGGCAAAGGAGATGGATGGAAATCCTAAGTGACTACGACTGTGATATTCAATATCACGAAGGGAAGGCAAATGTAGTTGCAGATGCTTTAAGTCGTAAGTACCATGAGAAACAACGACGAGTTCGTGCTCTTAGGTTAAATCTACAATTAGATTTAATGGAACAATTGAAGAATGTTCAAGAAACAGCAATCAAAGATGATGCTGAAGGAATGAAAGGAAAAATAAAAGAATTAGAACAAGGAACTGATGGAATTTGGAGATTCCATAAGAAAAGGATTTGGGTACCTAAGTAGGGAGAATTAAGAAATAAAATTTTAGAAGAAGGCCATAAATCTAGGTATACTATGCACCCTGGGAACAACAAAATGTACCAAGATTTAAGAAATAACTTTTGGTGGATAGGCATGAAAAATGATATAGCTCGATATGTTTCTAAATGTCTTACTTGTTCACAAGTTAAGGCAGAACATCAGAAACCTTCAGGTCTACTACAACAACTAGAAATGCCTGTATGGAAATGGGAACTCATAACAATGGATTTTGTTACTAAGTTACCCAAAACCAGAAAAGGTAATGATGCAATTTGGGTAATTGTGGATCGATTAACCAAATCAGCTCACTTTCTACCTATGAAAGAAACCTTTAGCATGGAAAGATTGGCAAAATTGTATGTAGATGAAGTAGTATCCTTACATGGAGTTCCACTCTCCATTGTTTCGGATAGGGATAGTCGTTTTACTTCTCATTTCTGGACTAGTTTCCAAGAAGCAATGGGAACTCGACTAAACCTAAGCACTGCATATCATCCTCAAACAGACGGGCAAAGTTAAAGGACGATCCAAACTCTAGAAGACATGCTCCGAGCATGTGTGATAGATTTTGGTGGAAATTGGGACGATCACTTACCTCTAATCGAATTCTCCTATAACAATAGTTATCATTCAAGTATTGAAACTGCCCCATTCGAGGCACTATATGGAAGAAAGTGCAGAACTCCAGTTTGTTGGGCAGAAATAGGAGAAAGTCAATTGTCAGGTCCTGAAATAGTGCAAGAGACGACCGACAAGATTACACAAATCAAGGAAAGACTGAAGACAGCTCGAGATCGTCAAAAGAGCTATGCCGACAATCGACGTAAGCCGTTAGAATTCCAAGTTGGAGACAGAGTACTGTTGAAAGTTTCTCCTTGGAAGGAGTTGTTCGATTCGGTAAGAAAGAAAAGCTAAGTCCAAGATACGTAGGACCATTTCCAGTGATCCAACGTATAGGACCAGTTGCGTATCGTTTACAACTACCAGAGGAGTTAGCTGGAGTACATGATGTATTTCATGTATCCAACCTCAAGAAATGCCTATCAGACGAATCTTTGGTAGTACCTCTCCAAGATATAGAAGTAAACGAAAAGTTAAAATTTGTTGAGAAACCTCTTCAAATAGAAGACAGAAAGGTGAAATTTCTCAAACACAAACGACTAGTACTGGTCAAAGTCAAGTGGGATTCGAAAAGAGGACCCGAATACACTTGGGAACTGGAAATCAGAAATGAAGCGAAAGTATCCGCAATTATTCCAAGAAATCTAGAGGACGAGATTTTTATTAAGGTGGGGAGGATGTAACAACTCATATCAAAAGTCCTATTTATTAAGTTAATTTGTCCAATAGGAAACCCTAATTGAGAAACCCAAGTGATTCTGTATAAACCCTAAAATTTTCAGAACAATCAGAATCAGGATCAGGGCCCCTAAAACTCAGGGGGGGGGGGGTAAACCCTAGTTACGATTATCCACATAAAACGCTGTCAAAATTGAATTTTACGAATCCGTCGACTCAGCAAGCCTACAAATACACGTAGCTACCCTATGGTAAATAGGGACCCCTCGCGCCACGCGACGCCCAGAGGGGTACCCCTCGCGTCACGCGAGGGGGTCAATTTTCATGTATAAATAGAGGGGGTTGGCAATCGAATTTTGGCACTTAAACGACGTAAAAATACGTTTCATACACTGAGATATAGCATAAACAGTCCAAAACACACACACGATTCACGAAGTGCTGCCGCAATAACAGGGTAATAACTCGATCGCTGCTACGATTCAATGTCCGATCGATTAAACTATCCAATGGATGTTTAAGTGATGCCCACATTAGGGTTTATGCTTTGTCATTCGTTGTTAAATCAATGGATGTTTAAGTATCGCACTTTGTCATTCGATGTGAGGGTTTAATCTCGTGAGTTATCGTAAACGCTGTATTAAGTTACTAACCGAGTTGTGTGCATGTTATTAAATTTAGGTTAAAAGGCTAATCAGTAGGCTAGGCTCTGCTCAAATTAAATCTGCAATGTGAGTCATTCTCTTTTTATCAAAATGCTTTATAAATTCTTAAATGTTTTCAAAGTTATAATTACAGGGATTAAGTCTTTGTAATCTCCATATTACAGCCGGTATGTGGGGTTTTGTATACATTACTTGATAATCTTCACCATTGGACAACGAGTTAGCCAATGGGTGATATGACCATAGTCACAGAAACGAGTCTAGTGATAAATACCGAGGGTAGTTGGTTGATATAAAAACATTGTGATCGCTCTTAATACTGTAAATTATAACAAACAGGTCGTTTTTAGTAAAAAGAATGATTCACCAGTATTTCCCGCTGACAAAACCTTTTTCAAACATGTTTCAGGTGATCTGTTGTGATCCAGGAAAAGTGCCGCGTAGCACTACAAGCTTAAAGAAGTGGCTCAATATAAAAATAAAGAAACATGTTTTGTAAAAATAAAGATTTCTCCGTGAAATCATATGATTGTAAATTAAAGGGTTTTATCCCGAGTTGTGAAATAAAATAATCGGGAAATTGCAGTTTTAAAAAGATCCTGAAGAAAACTTCCGCTGTTAAATAAATACCACGGGATTTTCTGTCCTGCGGCTCCTGAAATGGGTCAAACCGGGTCGGGGGCCGTGACATAACACCATTTGACAAAATCGACTAATGTTTGGTTGTCAAGTCATTTGTTCACAGGAGCAAAAAGCAATTTGGATACTTGCGTCTCCATAAAATTTCGGCTAATAAAAGCGAGGTATAAAAAAATGGGTCTATACGTTGACTCGAGCCAGGTACGCATATATAGATTTATAGTTGAACGAGCAATATTGGTCAAACATCTTAGCGAAAGACCCTCGTCGTTAAATGAGGGACTAAAGTTGACCAAAACGCACTTGAAGCGTAAATTGGGCAAACGACCCATAAAGGTTGTTTAGGAACTTGCATTTTTTATTGTGGAATCACTAGATTTGAATAAAAGTTATAGGCGTGCACATTAGTGAGTCAAATGCCTAAAAATGGGTTATTTGCGTAAAATGATCAACCGAAGGGTAAATTTGGGATAATAATTTAGTTATGCTAAATTTACCACAAAATAGTCGTGGTGGAATATAAGCAGATATTTAAACATGGGATTGTGAAGTGTGAAAAGAAAAGAGCGAGTTTTAGACTAAATTGTTTAAATCCCCTAAACGGGTCAAAACGGATTATGTGCATAGCTTGTGTACTAGTCGCATGTTTCATAAAAGCTATGTTTACGCGCCAAGGATTTGAAATAACAAATAAACCAGGGTTTTAAAATGGTTTGGATACAAGTTGTTTGATAAAATCATGAACGGGTCAAAAAGAGTTATTATTGAATTTCAAGCCGAGAGCTTGAAATAAATAATTTTGTGAATTCAAATGTTGGATTTTAACTCCATGAGATGGAGAATAAAATTACGATCGCATAGGAAAAAGAATCAAGTAAATCGGAAAAGTAGATAAAAAGTTATGACACTTTGAAGTTCGTTTTTCGATTAAAACTATAGTTGGGCAACTGCAGCTCCAGAAAAACAACATTCTGTCGAAATGGGGACTTGGCGTCGTGCGACGCCCACCCCTTATAACCGTCGTGTGTGGCGACGCCCCTAAACGTTGCAATTGGTTTGAATTTTGTTGTTTTGACTCATGAAACTTGTTTTAACATGTATTTAACTTATCAAAACTAACTTTTATGTTGGTTTTGAATTTAGGTGATTCAATTATGCACACGAATGAAGATCAAGCTCGATGAAGAACCGAACACATGATAATGAAGCTTCCGCATTAAACCTTGTTTTGATTTCATAATGTGAATTATGGAAACACTTAAGATCGGTATTATGAATGTTTAAAACTTGTGTGAACATTCTTGATGCAAAAGTTTTTATTAAGTCACACTTTTATATATAAAATGCATACTTTATTGATATAATAACGTTAAATTAGAATGGGTCTTACACTTCGGCACCGATGACGTGCACCATCCGTGATGGTGCGATTAGTTCACGGCGTCTCTATATTAGAAATTATAGTTTATTGATTATTGAGAGGCGTATGGATCGATCCTGGGATATTATTGTTACTTATTGGTATTGGGATAGGTGTGTGTGCCCACATCCCCTCTACATATTGGTACATTGGAACTGCAGCTAATGTATACATTGCTTATTGTTTGTTGTCATTGGCTCATATGGGTATTTCCACATAGATTCTTATCGTATTTATTGACCACTGATTAGTGTTGACTGTATTGTTACATTGTTAGTGTCATAGTATCGTTTCACCATTGACCGGATACCGTATTGATCGTTACCATTATTGTTATTGTTTTTTCATTACTGGGCAATTTTTGGGTCAGCCGTGTTTCTTTTGTTGTTTTCTCTTGTTTCTTAAACAGGTACTCAGGGGAATATGGGGAAAAGTGTGAAGAGAGAAAACTAAATGGCTAGAGTTGGAAATAAGGAGTTTAAATAAATTTGCTATTTAAATTTTAGACATTTTCATTTTCGTTAAGAACGTTGTGTGGTTTTAGATTTTTAAACCTTTGGAGTTAATGTTTTATTTGAGTTAAGTTTTGAAATGTCTCTGATTACTGTATTGGGTGAGACGTCAGCCCTATTCGGGTCGGGGTGTTACATTATATAACAACCCTCCAAAATATTTTCAAACCCCCAATATAATTATAATGTCCCTAGACATCTCAAAATACACCCCGTATACGAAAACCGAGCCCAAAATACCTTATATACTTAAAAAAATAAAATAAAAACAAGTCTGTCGCGGGCCGTGACAGACTACACCTAAGTCTACGCGGGCGGCGAGCACGTGGACACCAGGCCTCACCCGGTGCCGCCACGTGTCAAAAGCATGTCAAGTCTATACTCAACGAATCAGCATAGCTAGGCCCTACCCCCTAGGTCGCGGGCCGCGAAGGACCCTTGTGTGGCTTTCGCGGGGCGCGAGAGATGGCTGATCAGGCACTATAAATAGATGGCTTCGTCTGTTCATTTCAGTCGCTCATAACTTTTATTTCTCTCTCAATTCTACATAGTATACATTATACCTGGGCATTATACCCCCTAATTAACGAAGTTCTGCCCCGTTGTAAGTATTTTAACCCCCGGTTACGTATTAGATACGCTGCCCGATTGATCTAAGGTTCCGTAACGACTGTCGAGGTTCTGCCCGGCGTAGTCGTTGGAATTATGTCTCGGGGAGGGTATTACTCCAATCCAAGACGGCAAGGCGGTAACAGAACTATGGCAACTCCGGAACGCATCATGCGGTTTGTTTCAAGGCATGGGTTATCGTCTAGGAGAACTCATGCGACTATTGGCGTTGGGGAAGCCATGCGTTAGGTAAACCAACCGCACGTTGCAAGTGAAGGAGTGAAAGCTACTCGACTGTAATGTAAGGGGGGGACCTACAACGAGTTGCGGTTGCTTCGCAAGCAATACTCGACGGTATAGCGTATGCGTCTCATCGTCTTGGGAGCACTCGTAGTTGTTTGAGTCGTTGCGTTAGGGCAATACAACTACGAGAACCAATACTAACACGTGTGCATTGTGTAATTAATAGATAATCACCAGGAAATCCTAAAGGAAAACCCTAAGACAGCAAGCAATATGAGTAATCTCCTTTTTGTGAAACCTTTTTGTAAACTGTTTTTACAAAACCTCAATTGTTTTACATTATAATTAACAGTGATTGAGTATTTGTATTCTACAATTATCGTCGGTATGTTGGGGTTTTGTATACGAAATTTGTTACTACACTGTGAGTAGTAACATAACCACAAGTCGGGGTGACAGTACCGTGGGTGGTAATTAAAGTAGATGGGAACAAATGTAATTGCGCGACCGCCCTCAATACTGTAAAACGGTTTTACCTGTCTTGATTAAACTGGGATTCACTCACCAGTATTTCCCACTGACAAAATGTTTTTAAACGTGTTTCAGGTAACAAAATGTGAAAGCCAAATAGAAGTCAGCTGGACAGCACTGAAGGCTTGGAAAAGTGGCTATAAAGTTACCTAAAATAAAGAGATGTTTATTTAATAAAATAGGATTTACCCCTATGAAAATATGTGTATTTGAAACTTGGGATTTTCCCATGTGTTTAATATTATAAAAGCGTGGTATTTTACTCTGATAAAATATTTCCTAACTACGGTCCTGATGTAAATTACGCTGCCAAACTGATAATTACCGATACCACTGAAACTAGCCACGGCCGCCCGTTCCCGGGTAGTTAGGGGACGGGGGTTGCGACACATTATATATACTAGACGCAAAAATATTCGACATACTTATAAGTACGCTAGGGAAACCCACAAATATGTCGCACCCAAAAGTAATTTCCCTTCCTTCACTTTAGCTTGCTAAAGAAGTCTCATCAACGCCCCTACATGTTAGGATCTTTCGTGCGAGCTAGGATCTTTCGTCCATTCTCACTCCCACACCAACCTCGTATTAGCCAATTGAGTCGCCGCTAAAATGAGGAACTCGCATACCGTCTATGAACTTGTTTAATCTACGATCCTCAGTCATATGTAAATGCCATTCAATTATACTAAAATACTCTCTTGTCTAAGTGTGAACCTGAAACCTTCCCTATAAGAGACATGTATATGTACCAAGTGGGTTACCTACACATTAACAGTTTAGTGGTATCGGTGTTTATTAATTTGACAGCGGAAATTTACATCAGGACCGTAGTTAGGAAATAGTTTATCAGAGTAAAATACCACACTTTTATAAATAACAAATACATGGGAAAAACCCAAGTTTTCATTATTATTTGTTTATAGGGATAAACCCTAATTTATTGAAATAAAACTTCTTTCTTGTTTAGGTAACTTTTATAGCCACATTTCCAAGCCTTCAGTGCTCTCCAACTGGCTTCTATTTGGCTTTCACATTTTGTTACCTGAAACGCGTTTTAAAAAGTTTTATCAGCAAGAAATACTGGTGAGTGCATCCCAGTTTATCAAAACAACTTTTATCATTTTACAGTAATGAGGGCTATTACAATGTTTATATCTATCCAATTACCACCCACGGTACTGTCAATCCTGACTTGTGGTCATGTTACTATTCACAGTATTAGTAGCAAGTAATGTATACAAAACCCTAACATACCGACAGTAATTATAGAATACATAGACTCAATCATTGTTATCATAATTTAAAACAATTGAGGTTTGTATAAAAAGGTTTACAAAAATAGTTGTACTCACATTACTGTTTTAGATAATACTATTGCTTTCTGGTGACTTCCTGGTTATAATCTATTAAAATTAAACAATGGACACGTGTTAGTAAGATAACCCAATTTACATTAGCCATACCCCCGAGACAGAATTCCAACGACTGAGTCAGGTAGAGCCTCGACATGCGTTACTGTCACGACCCCCGACCACGCCCTGGACGTGAGCCGTGAGCAGTCAAGTGGTACCGGTGGTTACTTTAAAAACATGGCAGCGGAAATATTCATCAGGACCGTGAGTTAGGAAAAATATCAGAGTTTAGAAAACACCGGATTTTATTTGTTAAATAGATGGGATAAAACCCATGTTTTACAGAGGTAGCTTTAATAAGGGATAAACCCGAATATATGAAACCATGTTTTCTTAATTTAATTCAATTGATAAAATTAGCCACTTCTTTAAGCCTTTCAGTACCGTATCATCACTCTTATTCCAATCTACTGTCATTACCTGAAACGCGTTTTAAAAAGGTTTGGCCAGCAGGAAATACTGGTGAGTTCATTCATTTTTGTACAAAACGACTCATAGTTATAAATTACAGTATTAAGGGCGATTACAATGTTTATATCAACCAATTACCCCAAATCGGTATTTGTCACTCGACTCGTTTCTGTGACTATGGTCAGATCACCCATTGGCTAACCCGTTGTCCAATGGTGACGGGTATCAAGTAATGTATACAAAACCCCACATACCGGCAGTAATTGAAGACTATAAAGACTTAATCCCTGTAATTATAACTTTAAGAAAATAAATAGGGTTTTGGAAACAATTTGGTAAAAAGAGAATGACTCACCTTGTAACTTTAGGGTTCAACTAGAAAGCCTCCTGGTATAATCTTGGGTATAACTCCTGAGCTATTTAATAAATATATATATATATATATATATATATATATATATATATATTTGCACTCGTGTTAAGTATAGTAACCTAATTCAACCTTATCCCTATGTCACGAGACAGAACCCCAACGAACCTAGTCGGGTAGAGCCTTGACATGCGTTGGTGGGTCCTAAATCAATCGGACAGGGTATCAGTGATCAGGGGTTACAATACTTAAAACAGGGCAGGGCTTTATTATTATTATGGGTGAAACAATATAATTTTAGAGAGAGGGGGCGATAGTAGGAAAGAAGGTTGGACAATTGAATGGCTGATGGTATCTTCTATTTATACTAAATGTGTTAGCTTTGAATCCAAGCACAGCTTCCTGCTGTGCCACGTACACTGAATTTATTATACACACGTAGACATATATTCATGCATGTATGAATTTTGTATTTGCATGTAGGACACATCCACTACGTGAATGTGAATTTCTTTTGATTAGTTTTATTTTATTATTTTATTTAATATATATATATATATATATATATTATAATTAATTTAACTGCTTTACTTATTTGGCGCTTATAACTTCTAAAATATGACATTTTATAAAATAATGAATATGTCATTAGAAAGAGAATATTTTTATCTACATTTTGAACCAAGTTTCATTAAAAACAGAGTATGTTCAAATATAATGTATTTTTATAATTTAATTATTAAATGGTTCCTACGCTAGCCCAAAATACCTCATATTTCCATCGGTCAACTTACCCATGATGCATTCTTTTAATAACATAAGTTTTTATATATTTTATATATAAATAAAAATTTTGGGAATGTTACAGTTACGGAACTCTAGATCAATCGGTCAGAGTAACTAATATCTAACCGGGGGTTATAATACTTACAACGAGGCAAAGCTTCGCTTTTTAGGGGTATAACACCCGAGAGTTTCACACTATAAGGGATAGAGATTTAGAAAAGAAAATGAACAATCGAAACTGAGGCCAGCGCCTCCTTTTATAGGGATGGACGATGGCGGCTCGCGCCACGCGACGCCCCACCCTTCTCCTTTCGCGGCCCGCGAGCTAGGCTGGCTAGGGCCTAGCTTTATTGAGTCAACTCACTAGATTCCACACGTAACAGGACATGTGGCGCAAAGGGGTGTCGCCTAGTGTCACCGGGTCACGGCCCGCGACGGCCTAGCTTAACCTGGTCGCACCTCGCGAGCGGCCATAATTATTTGATTTTTATTAAAAGAGTAAATTACAAGTTTTGTCCTTTATGTTTGTACCAAATTGCAGGCAGTGTCCTTTGTCTTTAAATTTGACGAGTTTTGTCCTTAACGTTTCAAAATCATGCACGTTATGTCCTTTAGCCCTAACTCAATCAGATTTTTTTTTGTTAAATATGGTCATGTGACTTGCACATGAGGGCATGTTTGTCATTTTATCTTTAAGAGGCTATTTTGCAATGAATTATAATTCAGGGACTATTTAAAAACACTGAAAAATAAAAAAAGTATAAAAAACTCTCACTCCTCTCTCTCTCTCTCCCTCCACCATTTTTCTGGTTGTTCTATCGCTCCACCAGCATCACATCAGAGAAGAAAAGAGGCGATATCGCTCCACCAGCATCACATCAGAGAAGAAAAGAGGCGATAGATGAGGGAAGGTCTTGTCGACGACTAAAAGTGTAGCAGAACCAGGGAGAGGGTCGATGGTGGTGGTGCGGCCACCTCGAATTTCAGGTGGGGGAGCTTCGAATTTGGGTTTTAGTACCAAAATCATCTTTGTTTGTTGTATTTTTTTAGCCCACCAATTCTGGTGGTGGCGGTCGTATGGTGCTGGTGGTAGTGTTATGCCTCTAGGTTGCGATTTCCCCAGTAATATTAGAATCAAAGAAAACAACTTTGGGGGTTCGATTATGGTTTCACCAGCTCCCTCATCATCGACCCCATAATCTTCGTGTTCGATTGGAAACCACCACCACAACACGACTGAATTTTGGGGTTCAATTTTTGCAGTTTTGTACCCTATCGATTCCGCTAACTCTAATTCCAGATTTGATGTTAAAGATGATATTGATGAAGAAAATCTGACTTATATTTGATGTTAAAGATGATATTGATGTTAGAGAGAGAGAGAGGGGAGGGATGGTTTTTATATTTTTTTTTTATTTTAAAGTGTTTACAAATAGTCCCTGAATTATAATTCATTGCAAAATAGCCCCTTAAATATAAAATGACAAACATGCCCTCATGTGCAAGTCACATGACCATATTTTACAAAAAAAACTGACTGAGTTAGGGTTAAAGGACATAACGTGCAAGATTTTGAAACGTTAAGGACAAAACTCGTCAAATTTAAAGGCAAAGGACACCGCCTGCAATTTGGTACAAACATAAAGGACAAAACTTGTAATTTACTCTTATTAAAATAAAGGTATTTCAGGGTCATTTTTCGCATACGGGGTATATTTTAGGACGTATAGAGGTATTTTAATGGTTTTGGGAGAGTTGTTATACCCTCATTTTAAATTGTAACTTATACATTAAAGGAAAATAAATTTCTTAACTTGGGTATCTTTAAATTATATATTAATGGTAAAAAATAATTAAAAAATTAATATTAATATTAATATAATAATAATAATAATAATAATAATAATAATAATATATTCATTTCCATTCCATGAGGGAATAAAAAAAATACATCCTTATGAAGGAATGAAATTCTTATATTTGAGAAAAGTTATATTCTTGTGGAATAATCAACGTGATAACCAAACATATTTCCTTTCATTACATCAGAATGATTTATTCTATTCCACCTTCAATTTCTTCGTAACAAGACTAAAGTATTGGTATTTGGTGTCACAAATTAACAAACCCTACCGACCACACCATCACCCAAGTTGTAATAACTTGCTTTATATCCATGAATCAACTTATATTTAAAAGTATTTGGTGTCACAAATTAACAAACCCTAGTCACTACACCATCACCCAAGTTGTAATAACCAACTTTATATCCATGAATCTACGCAAAAGTATATTATTTGGGTGACAGCTCATAATCAAATACATTAAATTATTCAACAAAGTGGCCCTATGCATAAACTAGGAATTCGGATATATTGTTTTACTTTCCGAGTTTACTGAGGGTGCGAACGAAGGGTTCAACCAAATTTTTAAGGGATACAATTGAAATTTTTACCTTAAAAATACACTAAATTTTTTTTTTCAACAGGGGTGCCCGCCCACCCAAGCCAAAGCTTGGGGTCCGCCCTATTTGAATCTCATCAGTACATGTACATTGCTATTGCATATTTCATAATTCAGTCATCAAAATTTTAAAATAACTAAAACTAAAACATGATTTCATTTTCAATTTTCATTACCATGTCACAACCTGTCCCTAAGTCTGTAACTAAGCAACACGAGCCATTCTTCGTGTAGAAGGCTCCGGTAACGGTAACGGACTCGTGATTTCTGAAACATCGTTTAATTCCGACTCTCTAATTGTATGTCGTAAGATGTCAACAATCTTACTCATCAGGGGTCGTTCTACCGGATTCTTTCTTAGGCAACTATCAGCCAATTTTGCAACCTTTCGGGCAGCGCCATGTGAATATTGATTGTTTAAACGCGGGTCCATAATCATCCTAAACCTCTTGCTATCGACCGGGAATTGTTTCACCCACTCGATAAGTTTTTGTTCAGATTTTGGTAGTTCTATGTCCACCGCCCTTCTGCCCGTTAGGATCTCGTACACTACAACTCCAAAACTCCATAAATCACTGTTTGATTTAAGATGGCCGGTTTCGATGTATTCAGGGGCAGCATATCCGTATGTCCCGATTGGCTGGAAAATAAAAAATGACATCAAATTAGCAGCGTCTCTTGCCATGAGTTGTTCGTTTAAGCTTAACTCAGCAAATGAACTAACAAGATTTTTTTTTTCTAATGAGGTCCATTTTTTCCGGTGTTCAAAATTTCCATAACAAAACGTTAAAGTTTCTGGGTTGGTCCTCGTTCGGATCGGGTCAGAGCGGGGTTTGAATTAGATTTAAAAAAAAAAGCAAGAAAACAGGCTATACAAGGATTGAACCCATGACCTCTTGTTGGTAAAAAAGAAAGTTTACCGCTAGGGATGAGCAAATCCCGATACCGTCCTGATCCCGAAAATCCCGATCCCGAATTTCGCCAAAACTGGGTACCGATACCGAAATATGTCGGTACGGTACAATATCGGTATGGTATCGGTACGGTAGCGGTATTTGAAGGTAACATTCAGTATTTTACCGGTACCGTACCGAACCGGTACCGATCCTTAAAATACCGATACCGAAAATGCCAAAAAGTGGATACCGTTTCCTGTACCGAAAAAATTCGGTACGATATTTTCGGGATCGAGATCGGTATTTGATACCAAATGCTCATCCCTATTTACCACCACACCAGCTTTCCTTTTCTTTCTATGGTGTCCACCTAATTGGATTTATGGGGTCCTTAAAAATTTAATATACCGGATCTACTATTTTTTTAAAAACATTGGGGTTCGGGGACCCCGACCCGCTCTATGTGGGTCGGCGAAGCTTGCCGGAGAAAACGGAGGGGGCTAAAACATATATACCCAAAAATTTCTATAGAATCGGGGGGGTAAAAACGTATATATCCAAAAATTTCTATACGAAAACTACATATATAACACTACTGAGCGAAAAATCCCGGGGGTCGGGCGACCCCCCCCCCCCCCCCCCCCGCCCCCAAGAAGCTTCGCCGTCCGCCCCTGCCTATATATAATATGATATTAAAGTTAGAAGATACATAATATTTATTTTCTTCGTTTACGCGTTTAGGTATAGTTATTGTATTAAAATATTAAATGCTAAACGAACATATATATATTTGAACAACTTATATAATTCAGGAACGTAGACAAATAAATGAAAAGTTTCTGTATGTTTGTTCATTTAACTAAACAAACATAAAAAAATGTCCGGCCGTTTACTAAATAAACGAACTTCCTTCCGAATGACAATCACAAACGGGTTGTTAAACTTTCGGTCACTTACGACCCTTTAGTGTGGCATGAATGGTTGGGTGTGAGTCAGTGGTCATGTGGTACAACTGGATCATGAGTCATGACCTACACATCCAAACATGTGTACAAGTTGTACGCTAAATGAGCAACATGGTATAATATAGTATAAATACTCACCGTTGTAGATACGTGTGACCGGTCCCCTTGTGGTCCTTCTCTAGCAAGACCAAAATCCGAAAGCTTCGCATTAAAGTTCTCATCCAACAACACATTCGACGACTTAAAGTCACGAAAGATCACCTTTCCAAAATACAAATGTCAACAAAATGTTGATTTGCAAAAATGCGAGTGATTTGCAAGTGTAACCATGACTTGGTAACATGTACCTGAACTTCCAAACCCTCGTGAAGATAAGTGAGACCCTCGGCCGCACTGAGGAGGACTTTTAGTCGTGTTATCCAGGGAATCGGTGGCATTGCTCGGCTAAAAAGATGGTCTTCTAAGCTCTTGTTGGGCATGTACTCATAAACCAGTAATCTTTGTATCCCTCGTTCTCCATTCGCCGAGCAGTACCCCAAAAGCTTTACAAGCTTAGGGTGATCCACAACACCAAGAAATTGTACTTCTGCTAACCATTCTTTATGACCCTAAATGTTGTGCAATGATAAAACCATAATCATAAAACTAGATTAGTGTTTTAGAACTACATCATGATATCATATGATGTGACAAGCAAGCTGGTGTATACTATTCGAGGTTGTGCTTGTTTAGCAAGACCCTAAAACAACAATTAATTTAGATAAAACCTCTAACATTCTAACTTAGAACGCGTTCCTATGAAGAAACACCGTCCACAACCACACCACCCGCCGACCTACCACTAGTTTCTTTCTGCTCACACAGTACCATCACCGCCACCTATTGTCACCACCGCAACCACCACCTGACACAACCAACATCACCACCAGTCAACAACCGCAGCACCAACCACCGTCACCGCCACTACAACCACCATATCCGCCGTAATCAACGCAGTCAATGACTTCACCATTACCATGGCGGCTGCTACATACCCATTTAATTGCTTTCACCAAACCCAACATTGTACGCACATCAAGAAGATTGACCAACCCCAACATTTACCCCAAAGTACGAACATCAAGAAGATAAACTTTATTCTGACTTTATGACAGTTTATATCTGTAGGGCCCGCCCGGCCCGGCCCGTTTTCTAGCTCTATAACATATTTTTAATTTAAAAAAAAAACAAAAATAAATAAAAAAAACTCCTGAGATTATGAAAACTGGAAAACACAAATATGTTACCTGCGGGCCATTTCTCCTGAGCTTCTTGATGGCAACCACAAGAGGATCACCATGACCATCACCGGGTTGAATCGAGCCTTTATAAACGCTTCCAAACCCGCCTTCTCCGATCTTCAACGACCGATTAAAATTATTAGTCGCATTTCTAAGCTCTGAATACGAAAACTTTCTCAAACTGTGACCTCTTTCTTTGTACAACTCAATTATGCTTCGTGATGAGGAGCATGATCCTGCTGAATTTACCGATCCCGTAGACGTTTTCGATCGATTTCGTTCGACTCTGAGTTCCGGTGAAGGTTTAGCTCTTCCCTTTGTTTTGGATGTGAAAATATTGAAACAGTTCATGATTGAAGAACCCTAGTGTTGAGGAAGTGATTGTTTGGGGAAAATAAGGATATATGTTGGAAAGAAACCTAGGAAGGAGGTGGATTGTTGTGATTGTGTGGTGGAGTCGGTTGATGATAGAAACAGCAGTGAGATGGTTTGACAAGGAATACTTAAAATGTGTAAACTTTAATCGGTAACTTTAATGCATTCTGATTTTCAAACCACTACATGTATTCACATGTTATATATACGTACAAACATATATACGTGTATATAATATATACACTATTATATATCGTTTACATGCCACTCAGCTATAATTTTACTAATGGTATTATATAGCAGGGCCGGCCCTGGGTGGGCGGATAGGACCACCGGTCAGGGCCCGATATTTCGGAGAGCACGCTATATTTAGAAAAAACCCGATATGTATACGTAAAAAAAAAATTAATAGAGTATACCTACACAAACACCAATATAGGCCCACTTACAAAACTATTCTTATGCTTTAGATTAGTTATTAGCCCATTGGCATTAGGTTTAGACCTTTATTGAACCCAATACCCAATTTCGTTAAGGCCTAACGGCACGTTTTTTGGAGCTTGAACAGGGTACACGAATTCTCAGGACCGGCCCTGTTATATAAAGTTTGATTTAGTAATTATATATGCAATACTAGGTTATAACCTGTGAACTTTTTGGGAAGAAAAAAATTACTTTATATTAATAGAATTATGTGGTTAAATAAAAAGTTACTTTATATTATAAATTTAAGCTATATGATGTGAGTCGACGTCATTAAATTTCATTTAATCTGGTATCAATGCTTAACTTTACATATCCAATAACTTCATTCTTCAAAGTGTCCCGTGCACCAAGAGTCACATAACCACTGATAAATGACCACCTTAGCGTGTGTATTAATTCACTGGTTATGAAAGGTAGAATAACAGGTTCAACACATTAGCAATGTAACATGGGATCACCATACGGAGCCTCAATATATGTGTATCATTTTTATATAATTGCTTTCATTTTCAAATCAGAAGCACTAAAAAATTCTATAAGGTGGATAAACCAGAATAGCTGATAAAGAATAGAGATTATAGCTAAACCGGGCTTCTATATAAAACAATAATGCAACCGGGCTTCCTAAAAGTTGTGGGGGTCTTGGATTGAGCAAGCTAAAGAATATAAATGTGTCTCTGCTCACTAAACGGGGCTGGAGATTTATGTGCTAAATTAATCTTTATTTGAATCTTTCTTTTGTTTGCTGATTAAGAAAAGTGTTGATATCATTTAAATATGTGCTAAAATCAATTATCTTGATTAATTGTGCTAATATAATTCAAAAGTGCTACTTTTATGTATTTATTGTTTTGGTATGTGCTAATTTAACTTTTTTAAATGCTAGGATCTGTTATTATGGTTTATATGATAAATATGGTTTGTACCGGAACCGACCTTTAGCTTGAAAATTATATATATGTAACTTGGTGGAGTAGATAAGCTTGTTTAAAAAATAGAAAATAAATAATTGGTAGATACGCTGAAATTGTTAGATACGCTGGAAGAGAGAAAATGAATGATTTAACGGTTAGTTTATTTAAAACATAAGTATTTTTTTTTTGGAAGGTGACTTTATGTACTGGACCTATTGGTCACCGGGTTCATGTCGAAGACAATCCCCCGTCAGCCCCGCACTCTCGGACGCGATGTTCGATCGGGCCCCGGCCGCCGCGCAAGCTGACTTCCGCCCGGAAACCATACTGCCCCCACACGAGAGACTCGCTGGGGTAACAGTTGGGTAAAACCGGGTTGCCCTCAAGACCGCACCATGCCTCGGTAGGATACGATCCATCATTGGGACGTCCCACCCCCCGTATGCAACACCCGGGGATCGAACCTAAATAATATAAACAAAAATAACCTTTTGGATCCTTCCATTAATATTAAATTCGTTTGACAATACAAGTGGTAATTTTTTCTAATAGTACTATTCAATGTTTAAAAAACTTGTTTTTAAATCAAACCTGATTATGCTGAAAAATGGTTTAACCGATTGAACCAGGTTGTATCGAGCGGTTCAATCGGGTTAACTAGCTAACTCTATAAGGGGAGTGAGGTTGGTATCACTTGCAAAAATTCCATCACTCACAAACATCCAATCAAGTTCTGTCATGTCATCAACCACTATTCTATCACTCACAAGCTTTTTTTAGTGGTGGTGGTCATCGCTAGTGATGGAATTCCACCACTCACAACTTTTTTTAATTTTTTTTAAATTATAAATTAACAATAAAACACTAAATTATAAATTTCATTAAGAGTAAACTGCCATTTTGGTCCCTGTGGTTTGTGCATTTTTGCCATTTTAGTCCAAATCTCAAACTTTTTAAATCTGGGTCCCTGTGGTTTCATCTTTATTGCCATTTTAGTCCAAAATTCAAAATCCCCCTTTTTTTTACTGTTCCAAAAAGTTTGAGATTTGGACTAAAATGGCAATAAAAGTGAAACCATAGGGACCAAAATGGCAGTTTACTCTTAATTTTGGACTAAAATGGCAATAAAGATGAAACCACAGGGACCCAGATTTAAAAAGTTTGAGATTTGGACTAAAATGGCAAAAGTGCCTAAACCACAGGGACCAAAATGGCATTTTACTCTTTCATTAAAATTAAAACAGAAATTACATAGAAAAAAAAACCAACTAAACATTGGAAAAAAAACTTAAATTAAATGGGTGGCATCTCCTAACCCCACCTTTCGCAAATCTCGCGTTTTTGTTGAATTACGACCGACTTAAACGGTTCGTCGAGATGGGCGTGCGGCTCACACAAGATTTTTAAATCATTTTGTCTTTCTACCGTTTTCAAGTGTCCCATGTACACGTGCTCGCGTTCAAGTTTTACGGACACAAGTTTTTCTTTTCTTTGTTTGGAGTCGCTAATTTGCGCCAATTTCGCCTCTTCGATTCTGAAGATCGACTCCGCCAGCGCTTCCTTTCCTTTGCTCGACGATTCACCACTTTTCTTGCGGTGCGGCCTTGTAGGTGTATCTTCTTCAACGGGGTCGTCAACGGGTTGATCGAGTTATTCAAGGGGGTCGTCGTTTAAATTCATTTGGGGCAAGTTATCTGACACGGAAGTCGTGTAGTTCCCCGAATCGGAGGTCTTTGATCTTTTCGGACCTTCTTTTTTTTTTGAGCCGTAGGCCCACCCATGTCGACCAAATCAACCGGTACCCACTTCGGGTGACGTCTCGCAACCTCCCATGCCGGCACGTGTGGAAAACTCCTCTTTTTGTAGAGTCGGCAATACTCTTCGGTGACTTGTTGCATGATAGTCGCCTCGCTCGCTCCACTTTGTGGATTTCGGTTCTACAAAAAATATGAAAAGTTATTTAAAAAATAAATAACAGTTTTTTTAAATAATAGTTTTCTGTTTTTTTTTATAAAAAAGTTTCTGTTTTTTTTAAACATCATTTTTCTGTTTTTTTATAAAAAAGTTTCTGTTTTTTTTTAATATCAGTTTTCTGTATTTATTTTTAAAAACAGTTTCTGTTTTTTTTTATAAAAAAGTTTCTGTTTTTTTTAAACATCAGTTTTCTGTATTTATTTTTAAAAACAGTTTCTGTTTTTTTTTAAATATCAGTTTTCTGTATTTATTTTTAAAAAACAGTTTCTGTTTTTTTTTAAATAACTGTTTTCTGAATTTTTTTAAAAAGCAGTTTCTGTTTTTTTTAAATAACAGTTTTCTGAATTTTTTTTAAAAATAATTTTGTTTTTAAAATAAAAAACAGTTTTAAACTTTATAAAAAACGTACCTTTTGAATGAAACAACCGTTGAACTTACTAATTTTCCCGTTCAAATCCGTCCATTTCCACGTCATTTGGTCGATGTTTCGTTCCGTTGAACCGGGAAGTTGGCTAAAATGATTAATGAGCCGTCTCCAAAACATATCCTTTCTTTGCTCGTTGGCATGTTTCTTGTTTTCAGAGATGTGCAAGTACGCCTTCACCAAGGCAACCTCCTCATCGCTCGTCCAAATTTTCCGAACGGATGACGGGACAACTTCTTGAACGTCATCATTTTCTTCTTCTTCCTCTTCCTCTTCTTCTTCTTCTTCTTCTTCTTGAACGTAATCATCTTCTTCATCGTCGTCGAGACTTGGTTGTGGTTCACGATACGCATTTGCAAATTGACGGATGAGGGTGTTATCTTCTAGTGGGTCGAGTTGGTGGGGTTGGGTTTGAAAGTGTGGAAACGATTGGGGTTGAAATTGGTGAGGTTGAAACGGTGGAACGAACGGTTGGTTTTGATACGTTTGAGATTGATATTGTTGGGTTTGAAAGGGTGGATATTGTTGGGTTTGAAAATGTGAGACTTGGTCGGGTTCGTCTTGCAACCTAAAGCGCGTCGGCTCGCCAAGATTCGCTCGAACCTTGGGTCTTACGGGATTTTTCTTCGTACCTGAACCTCTTTTTTTCGAACCCGCACCTCTCTTGCAAGAACCTTCCATGTTTGTTGTAAAATTATTTAGATTGAGTTGGAGAATTTTTTGATTTTTTGGAGTGAGTATGGGGAATGGTTTGTGTATTTTATATAAAAAACCTTCAAAAATAAATACCCAAACGGTAATATTCTTCCCCCAAACGGTCAAGTCCAACGTCCATTTTTTGCTTTTCAACGCGTGATCCTTTCAACACGTTAATAGTTCCACGCATGATCATAAGGTGTGGCGGCGGTGTGCTAATGTTGGCCACGCGTGATGGAGTGTCCATCACGGACCACCCCCAGTCCTCTAATTTCATAAATTACAACATGAACTCAAAGTTAATCCAAAAATGCATGATTACATATTAAAAGATGATCCAAAAGTAAATCCATAATAAAAAATAATCCAAAAGATAATCGAAAATCATTCAATTTTTCAACAAGCTCTTTTAAATGAAAGTCAAGTACCAATCGACAATCAAACCGAAGAATACTAACACGAATGGAATAACTCTCCAATAACTTTTATTATAACCAAGAAAATATAACTCAAAAAACTTGATTACAATAACTCAAAAAACCATAACTTGATTTATCTTCTCTTGACTCTTATCTTAATAATGCCTAACCCTACCTTGGTTTATATAGGCTTACCCTAATTTGGTGACCAAGACATTACCAAATAACCACAACTTGGTGACCAAGATATTACCAAATAACCCTAACTTGGTGATCAAGACATTACCAAATATGATTATAATGTAATTAGGAAACTTAACCAATTATGACCAACTTGTCAACATTGATCCCTCAAGTTCACCTACTTGTGACTTGAACTCCTTTGTCACCCTTTTCCATCACCGACTTGTGATGAGTCGGGAATTACCGCCAACAATCACCCCCTTAATTTCCGACTCGAAATAGGTAGGCTCTAGAATGTCTTCTTTGTCTTGATTCTCATAGAACTCATCTTGATTTCTAGCTGTGTTTTTCGGGCCTTTCCTAGCTCGAACATTCTTGCGACCTTGTACTCGACTAGTCCTTTTTCCACGACTCGTCCTTTGGTCATAAGAACTCGCACCACCATCGACTCGGCTGCGATCTTGAGTAAACACCTGCTTTCTTGGATCATTAAATGTACCTCCTTGGGTTTGAATCCCTTGCTTAACCTTTTCTTTGAATTCTTGAACATTTTTCTTTGGACTTTGAATTTTGGGTTTCTTCATTAAACTTGGATCTTTGAGAAGATTCTGACTCGTACTTGCCGTATCATCTTTCAGTTCACCTCTTTGTAGATCCCTACCCGCAAAATTCTTTATTCCAGTCATGTTATCTTGTGTACCGGGACTTGCTATCTTGAGGTTGATCTTGTACAAACGGTTCTTGGTCCTTGTCACCTTCATCATAAGTTTTCCTGTATCATCATGAATGGTTAGCAAATCACGTTTCATGTGAATGTCGCATCCACCTTCCGTTGCTTGACCAAGACTTATGATATTGCTTTGCAGACTCGGTATGTAGTAAACATCGGTTAACAGGCGCTTCTCCCATGTTTTCCCTTCAAGTAATACCGATCCCTTTCCCCGTATGTCAATACAAGATCCATTTCCGAATTTCACCTTTCCCGTGACACGTTCATTAAGTTCAAAGAAATAAGCTCGGTTACCCGTCATGTGATTCGATGCTCCGTTGTCAAGATACCAAGTGTCTTTCTCCATTGGCTAAGTCTCGAAACGCTTTGGATTCACCCATTCTTCATTTTTAAAAACCGTCTCTTGATCACATCTCATCATGATAATGATGGATCAAAGTCATCGGATTTAGCTAAGTTAGCTTCCTCTTGTTTCTTCATGCGATCTGGACATCCTGAAGCGAAGTGACCAAATTTATCACAACGGTAACACTGAACCTGTGATCTATCTTTCCTTCCTTTTTGGCGATCATTGGTTCTTCTTTGACCCGTTTGCTTTGACCCATGATCTTGACCATCTCGGCTTTGACTTCCATCTTGGTCCTCATCATCCCGGTCTTGATGTCTACCTCGGTAACTTGAACCACCTCGCCCACGCGCTCGCGTATTTTCATAGGATTTGGATTTCGAGGATGACTCACCATTGGCAAACATTAGATTACCTTGATTTTCTACAAAAGACTCGTTACCCTTAATCCTGTCTTCGAACGTCTTCAGTCTACCGATCGCTTCCTGAAACGTCATAGTCTTCAAATCTTCGAATTGTTCAATTGAAGCTACAATTGGAACATACTTTGCTGGAACAAATCCTAATAACTTTCTGGTAAGCTTTCTGTTTTCATAGGTGGTTCCCAAACTCGCTGCCTTGGTAACCAACTGACTTATTCTACCCGCGAAAGAATCAACTGTCTCTGTTTCTTTCATCTTCAAGGATTCGAACTCATTTTCCAGTTGCTCAAGCTTTGCCTCTCGAACCCGTTCAACCCTAACATACCGTGTCTTCAATGCTTCACAAATTTCCTTTGCAGTCTGAAACTGAGCTACTTGAAAAACGAGCTCTTCGGGTATTGCTTGAAGTAGAAGTGCAACCGCTATGTCATCCTTTTTGGCTTCTACTTCTTCTTCACCTGGTTCTAAAGCTTTTTGTATTCCATAAACCTTGAATATCGCTTTGATACGAATCGCCCAAATATTGTAATTAGTTTCTGTTAATATTGGACATTGTGATACGTTGTCGAAAACCGGTGATCGTTTATGCTTAAGTTGATGTTTTTACATAGCTTTAAATCTTGAATAGCCTACTTTTAATGGGATTTGTGTTTTATAGGTCTAAAAGTGTTTAAGGAGCTAATCGGGAGCTAAACGGAGCACGGGGACGCGAATCGGGTCAATCGGGATCAAGAAATGGAAAAACATAAAACAAGTTGGTGTTAACCTTGAAGATTGGATGTGTTGTAAGGGATGTTAATGGATTGAAAATGAATATATTGGAAGATGGCATGATAGAGGGCTGAATTACGAAGACGTGGGCGAAAACGGTGAATAAAATGGAGCTAAACGAAGAAGTTATGAAGAAAACAAGAAATCAGGAAATCCGCACCTACAGGGGGCGTCGGGGACGCCCTCCCTGTATATGTGTCGCGAATTTTGTTGTTTAATGAGTTGGGGACGGTTTTTAGGTGAGGTTTTGACCAATTTTCGGGGGTTAAGAGTGGAGGGATTCAAAAACATCATCTTTTTCATATCTCTTCACCTCTAATCATCCTTTACACCATCCTAATCACCTCTAACCTCTAACCCATCACCATCCACACTTCAAAACCCTAGTTCACCATCACCATCATCTTCATCCCATTCCCCACCATCATATTCATCCATTCATCATCCACACCCTAAACCCTAACTTCCATCATTCCTCCAAGACTCAAGGTCATGGCTCGGAGTTCGTGCTCATCATCCCGTGATCGCGTCCCTTCAACCATGAGCTGCTAGTCTCCTCGGTATCACCCCGGTGTTGATTTTTGTAAGAATTCTAGGGTTTGTACATTTGTATTTGATTTGATTTTGTGACAAATTGTTTAGTATTTGAAACCTTTGATAATCGTCTTGCATTTGTTTCGAATTTGTAAATTGTCTAGTGATTATAAAATTTGACTTTGCGAAATGGTTATGTGCAATCATGCCTTATCTTAGGTTAGGATTTACATGTCCGAGGTAACGAAGTGCATTACGGTCTGTTGTCTATGATGTTGATAGCAATTGGCACCTAAGCTTCGTGATAGAAATCCGTTAATCACTATATGCAATTGAATCAAGTTAAAACATGTAGAAACCCTAGGTCTTACAATTATCGAACCGGGTGTGATCCGTTTTCCCAATTCTCGTTTTCAATTTAGTAGTTTAGTCTTGCAATCTTAGTTAATAAACTGTGGTTTTAGATAACATCAAATTGTTGGTTCACGCCGACTTCTTTTCAAATTAAACAACCAAATAAAATTAGCAAGCTTCATAATCACTTTGTACATTTTTGTAAATAGTATAACTAATCGAACAGGTCGTGCGATACTCAGTGTTGTAAAAGTCGGATTACTCGGCCGAGTACTCGGCGAGTACTCGGTCCTCGGACCCCCTCCGAGGCGACTTCCTCCTAGGCGGTCTCAATTAGTCGGCCTCGGGATTACTCGGGAGTACTCGGTGCCTAGTCGGCCTAGTCGGACGTAGTCGGACGTAGTCGGACGTAGTCGGCCTAGTCGGTCTAGGCGGTCAACGTGGTTTGTTGACTTTTAATCGGTTAAACTCGGTCAAAATCGGCCTACTCGGCCTTGTACTCGGACTACTCGGCCTTGTACTCAGACTAGTCGGACTTGTATTCAGAATATTTGAACTTTAAACATGTTTCATTTTAAATTATACTCAGTTGACATGAATTATGCTTATTTTAACACATAAATATTATATAACAATTAATTTTCTTTATATTTACCATGTCCGCATACTCCCCGAGTACTCTCCGAGTACTCCGATTACTCCCAACTCCCCAGTCGGCCGACTAGGGACCGCCTAGCGACTTTTACAACACTGGCGATACTAACCATATACTCTTCGTGGATACGATACCCGACTTACCCTAGCTACCTAGGTTTAATTGGGTTTTTGACTGATCGGGACGACACGGTCACGTCACATTGTAAAGTTGTGGTACTTTGATCCATAACCATAACCGGTGGTGGTCTGTTCCCGTCCGTCATTGAATTCTGAACAACTTTTCAGAACCGAACCGTCTACACGAAAGACTAATCACGAATCCCTCTCGCAAACCTCGGTCAATAACCCAACTCCTTTAACCGAGTAATAACAATGCCTGAATTGAACCCGCTTGTCCAACCCAAATTACAATCGACGTTTAAGAGTTAAACCAAGTTGTTAAACCAACAAATAAATAAAACAACTTTGTTTTATTTTTTATTGAGTCTTAAGAATCAACTTTTTCTTTTGAAAACTTATCACATGAGGAAACGAAAACCCCCTTTTTCTTTTTTGTTTTCCTTTTGTTGACTGTTGTTTCAACAAGCATACAAAAGTCCAACGGTTTACAAAAATCTTATGTTTTCTATTCTTATTTAAATCGTAGAAAAAGAAAACACCTTTTTTTTTTCTTTTGGGTCTCCTCTTGCTCTTTAATTTGCTTCTCACAAAACCATCGCAAGTCGACGATTAATTCTTAAAAAATTCCAACTTGAAACCCAACAACCGTAAACTATTATACCATACCGATCGGAAAACTCCACTTGATTGGATTGCAAGTGGCGGTGACGACAATGGTTGAACTCGGCTTAGTTCAATCGAAAACACCGCGGCGACGTGAGGTATTCTTCCCGCAACGACGGCTTCTTCCGACGGCGGCTTATTCGATTAAGGTTCTTGAACTTGGCTCTGATACCAATTCAAGTCCCAATCGACAATCAAACCGAAGAATACTAACACGAATGGAATAACTCTCCAATAACTTTTATTATAACCAAGAAAATATAACTCAAAAAACTTGATTACAATAACTCAAAAAACCATAACTCGGTTTATCTTCTCTTGACTCTTATCTTAATAATGTCTAACCCTACCTTGGTTTATATAGGTTTACCCTAACTTGGTGACCAAGATATTACCAAATAACCATAACTTGGTGACCAAGACATTACCAAATAACCCTAACTTGGTGATCAAGACATTACCAAATATGATTATAATGTAATTTGGAAACTTAACCAATTATGACCAACTTGTCAACATTAATCCCTCAAGTTCACCTACTTGTGACTTGAACTCCTTTGTCACCCTTTTCCATGACGGACTTGTGATGAGTCGGGAATTACCACCAACAGAAAGTGTACGATATATTTAAGTCATTTGAATGTTGAATACATCAAGTTCACGATCGCATAAAAGATGAAATTCACTATTATCGTCATCCTCATCAACTAGAGGATAACTATTTTCGTTTCATACAATATTAAATAAGAACTTTTAGTTACGAATAATCATAATATATAAAAATTACGTAAGATAAGTAACATATTAATTTCAATTTTAATATTATATAAAAAATATTTTGTTATCCTTATTATTATTATTATTATTATTATTATTATTATTATTATTATTATTATTAATATTATTATTAAATCTCTCAATTTTAATTTTAATAACATACGGAGGAATACCCACCTCCCAAAAACCTAAAAAAAACCTACCCCCCCCCCCCACACCCACCCCACCCCAAAACCTAAACCCCACCCCCCAAAAACCTAAAAAAAAAACTAACCCCCCCCCCCCCCCCCCCCCCAAAAAAAAAAAAAAAAAAAAAAAAAACCTAAAAAAAACTAAACACCCACCCCAAAACCTAAACCCCACCCCCACCCCCTCGGCAAAAAAAAAATTTGGGTGGGTGATGTGGGGGGTTGAGTTTAGATTTTTGGTGGTGGTGGATGTTTAAGTTTTTTTTTTTTTTTTTTAGTGGGTTTTTTTAGGTTATTGGACACTTGTCACTTTATAAATCTTTCTTACACTTCTTACAATTAGGATCCTTTGTATTTGATCCTAATCCTTATATGTAATAATTCCAATGTTTTAAAAACCGGTAAATAATGGCCGGTTATACCGGTATTACCGCTTCCAGATGTAAATCCGGTACGAAACACCCCGGTAAATAAGTGAAACGGCATAAGGTTTGTACCGGCGGTAAAATCCGGTATACCGGTTTGAAATGTAATACCGGTATTGGCACATGGTTATTTTAGTTTGGGTTGTTACTTATTTTTATTATATACTAGTCTTAAGCTACCCGCGTTGCGGGCCAGTAGGCATAAAAACGTGTTATCAACGTTGAGGAGATGGGGACGTAAAACCATGCTAAGTAGCATCAAACGAAGACCAAACTGGGTAAAGCATAAAAAAACACGAATTTCCAACACAAAGTGACTTACGTGACGTAATACGTAGAAAGAGTCGAATTTATAACGATGTGTATTAGAAAGTGGAGGGGGTAAAAAAAAAACTTAAAAGACCAAATGTGACCACCAAATACGAATGAAAAAAAAAACCTTGAGGGGCGAAATGCGACTATCAAACACTGTGCTAACTGCTAAATAGCAATGAACGACGAACAAATCCGAAAAAAAAACGTAAAACAAAAACTAATAAAAAAAACTAAAATTATTTAACCTTTGTGACACAAATTATAAAAACTAAAGTTTTGTTACAAAATGAAAAATCATAATGCCAAAAAAAAAAGACAAAAAATGTTTTTTGGGGGTTTTTTAGTGAGGTATAGTTTTTTTTTTTTTTTTTTTGCCCCGGGGTGGGGGGGGGGGGGGGGGGTTTAGGTTTTTGGGTGGTGGTGGGGTGGGGGTGGGTGTTTAGGTTTTGTGTGGTGATGTAGTGGGTTTAATTTTAGGTTATTGGACACTTGTCACTTTATAAATCTTTCTTATACTTCTTACAATTAGAAGTCTTTGTAGAATAACTTGACCCTTACATATAATGCAAATATAATTTAGGTTTGTGTTAATAGTTTAACTAGTGGTATTTCCCCGCGCTTCGCGGCGGGGATTAAGTCGGTATCAATTTGGTTGGTTACGGTACATGCACTCGATATAGTAAAAAGAGAAAGCACTACATCCATCGAAAAAAAACACATATATGTTGTTCAGTTGATATCTGTTCGGTTCGCTTGCATTTTATGTTTATTTTATTTCAACGTTACGATATGTTTTTTATAACGGATATTTTGCCGCTATCGTACCAAGCCCAATCGAAACCAATTGAGCAACATTTGTATCGGTACCAATATTTTTTTATTTTTAATTTTTTTTTCTTTCAATAAACTGATACTGTATCGCTACCATATTGTACCAGACATCATCGGTACCGGTATACATTCCGTTTTATTGTTTCCTGTTTGATAACAAATACTTTGATCGTATCTTATAAGTTATATGAGAAAAAAATATACTTAAATCAATTAAAGTAATAAACCAATCAAATAATAAAACCTTAGAAAAAACAACATTGAAAAAAATAAAAAAACTGTTGTTCCCCTCTTTTTATTTCAACATTACGATGTATATTTTTTAAACGGATATTGTGTCGCTATCATACCAAATTCAATTAAAACCGATTGAATAACATCTGTATATGTATTCCGTATCAATATTTTTTTAGTGTTTTTTGCTTTTGATTAATTAATATCGTATCGCTACCATACCGTACTAAACAACATCAATACCAGTATACATTCATTTTATGATTTCTTGTTTGATCGTATCTTGAAAGTTATATAAAAATATATGTTTAAATAAATTAAACTAATAAAACAATATAATAATAAAAACATAAAAAAACAATATTAAAAAAATCAACTAACACTGTTCATGAACTGTTTGTATTAATATGTATAATAATAATAGCTTTTGTGAATAGAACTACTCTATAAAATATTAGGTAACATATAGATGTGGCATGCATAAATATTAAGTTAGTAAGATGATCAGTCATTTTCTCAACTATATCTATAATTTTTTATTATTAAAATACTGATATACCAGTTGCAAGTAGTATGTTTTTAATGTACAGTATCATAAAGGATCAAAAAATTATATTTATAAATAGGTTATGAAAATGGGCATGTCTATTCACACACCCATGTTGTCTATTCACACACCCTCCAGTGTCGAGCTGTGGTCAGAGCGTGGTGTTTTGGTCCGGTTAACCAGACAAAGACTGATGGGTGTCTGACGGGTCTGTTGACCGGACCAAAACGCCGAGCTTTGGCCGCGTTCTGGTCCTGTCAACCAGACAAAAGACTGGCACCCGGCCAGTCTTTTGGCTGGTTGACAGGACCAGAACGCGGCCAAAGCTCGGCGTTTTGGTCAGGTCAACAGACCCGTCAGACACCCGTCAGTCTTTTGTCTGGTTGACCGGATCAAAACGCCGCGCTCTGGCCACAGCTCGACACTGGGGGGGTGTGTGAATAGACAAAAGGGTAGGTGAGGGTGTGTGAATAGCAAGACCCTATGAAAATAACATAGCATCATCAACTCAGCATTTGAATGAAAAAAACTTATAGTAGTCACTTTTGGGCACACCGCCACCAACAACGTCATTGCCATTGTCACCTCTATATATACATGCTTTCTTCGAGAAGAACATTTTTTAAACTAATAATTATATGTAGTTATGATATGATATAGACCCTTTACGCATATAAATATACCTATCATTAACTAAAGATGTGTATATAATTGTGTGTTTATTGGCATAGATATTAAAATCGCATAATAATACATCTTATGCCTTATTTGAATTACTTTAGGGTGGATGAGGCATCCTCAGGTACCCTTGTCCGAATAGTAATCAAAAGTCGGGTATATGTAGAAAATGTAGGACCCGTTCGCGTAATAAAATAAAATAAACAAATATTTTATTATTATGATTACAATACAGAAATGAGAAAACAAAATACTGGTACAATTACAACTGAAATAAAATAAAATACAAGAACTTAGATGAAGAAGAAGGCTGAGGCACGTGTTCAACACGCTTCCCTTAAAACAAATTCCGAGTCTCCCAAGAGTACTCGTTTTGTTTCCCAGGGTACAACAGCCGGAGCAGTAGTACTGCCGGAGTAGACCTACAACCCGAAGGTTACCTTGAGTGCTGCAAGAAAAAGATCAGGAAAGAGTAGAGAGTAAGTTGGTATAGCTGTTGTGTTGCTGGTGTGTTGCAGGTGTCACTCTGCAGTGGGTGTGGAGCTGTATTTATACAGCTCCTAAGTCGAAACAGTCAAAACGAATTAAAGAGAGGTTTAAATTGCATTAAACGTCTTCAATGCAATTTAATACGTCATTTAATTCTCAGTCAAAGCCAGTTAACTCGTCAGTTACGAAGCTGGACTGAAACTGCTCTGTTATTCAATGCTGGAAGCTTTCTGCGCGCGCGCGCGCCCATGCGCGGTGCGGCCTCTTGGCTCACAGCCGTGCGCCCATGCGCGGTGCGGCCTCTTGGCTCACAGCCGTGTGCGCATGCACGGTGCGGCCTCTTGGCTCACAGCCGTGCGCGCATGCGCCACGTCACCATGCGCGGTGCGTCCTCTTGGCTCAAGTCCATGCGCGCGTGCGCCACGTCACCTGTGAGCCTATACGAGCGCGCCACACAGTCGCGCCGTATTGGCTCACTCTGGTGCGCCGCGCACGACGCAGCAGGACCCATGCACCATGCGTGCACCCGTGCGTCTCCGTGCCATGTGTACTCGCGCGCGCATGCGCATGACTGACACGTCATGCGTCGCATCACCTACCACTTGGTCCTTGCAACCCTTGTGCTCCACCACGCGCACGTGGTCAAAAATACAAAGGCGGCTCTCAAGCGGCGATGCGAGCGTGCGAAGTGCAAAGTGCGCCATCAAAGCGCCTCATCGCCCACGCCACGCGCGCGCGCGCGAGCGTGTGCGAGTGCGAGTTAGGGTGCTCCGCACCCTTCGCGAGGACACTAGTGTGTGCTTCCATGAAACAATAAGGATGGAGAGTTCCACCTTAAATACCCATTTAAGTTCCATCTCTCATCCGATGTGGGACAAGGTGCTACTTTCCCTTTTGTTTCAGCATTTAATGTTCCAAACACCCAACTTTGAGCATTGATATCTCATTCATCTTAGCTCGGTTTTGGACGTGGTTTAGTTCGTTGCGAAGGTCTTCCAACATAGAACACAAACCCACAAATAAATATATAAAACCCGCTCATTTTATTATATTTATTTCTAGTCCAAAATAGGAAAAAATCATTTTCCTATATTTGTGAAAAATGCTATTTTCACCTATTTTTCCAACAATCCCCCACATGAAAAATGCTATTTTCATCAAATTTCCAACAATCCCCCACATGTATGGAAATGGATCTTTTCCTTACACTTTTCAACGATAAACTTCGACAGTTGAGTATTGCAAAATAGGTAGGTTGAAGCCTTTGAACCTTCTTTTGTGAAACGCACTTAGCTTACTAGCGGTGTGTAGACGCGATGTCCTTGAACATACCCCCATTTGTGTAAACGACAATACACTTCACACAATACTCTCCCTGGTTTGGCCAACTCCTCATTGTCGTGTCCTATTATGGTCCTGGAACACTAGCCTGGTTCTGCGAGAGCTCTAGGATTTGCGCACCCCACAAATCCATTTGAAGCGACCCTACTTCTCTCTAACATAGGTGATTCCCATGAATCATTAAAAGCATCATGGTTATTTGATTTCCCGAAATCGTTAACCTTAATATGCTTAGCCTTACTTCAATGTCACTGATTGGAATGGACTAGGAAGTATATAACTCCCTTTTTATTTAGTTTGGGGTACTCCCCCATAGTGACTCCGTTTGGTAATATGATTAAGTTGTCCTATTGAACTTAGATCTTGGGATCTCCAGTCAACTAAGTTAGGTTTCCCTCATATTCCCATTTACCACGGGCTTTAGTCCTATTCCTCTTGACGACGTTTCTACTAACTCTCTGCTTAAGCCTTTTGTAAACGGGTCCGCAATGTTATCCGTTGATCTCACATAATCAATTGTGATAACACCCGTTGAGAGTAGTTGTCGTATCGTGTTATGTCTACGTCGCATATGCCTTGATCTGCCATTGTACATCAAGCTTTGAACTCTACCAATCGCTGATTGGCTATCACAATGTACACATATGGCTGGCAAAGGCTTTGGCCATCTTGGAATATCTTCCACGAATTGACGTAGCCATTCCGCCTCCTCGCCTGACTTATCCAAGGCAATAAATTCAGATTCCATTGTGGATCTTGCTATGACCGTTTGCTTAGAAGACTTACAAGCAATAGCAGCTCCTCCAAGTGTAAACACGTAACCACTTGTTGATTTGGAATCTTTATTATCCGATATCCAGTTTGCATCAGTGTATCCTTCGATCACTGCTGGTTGTCGGGTATAATGCAATCCATAATCTCTTGTGTATCTTATGTATTTAAGCACCCTCGTGATAGCTTTCCAATGATCCGCGCACGGATTGCTGGTGTATCTACTTAGCCTACTCACCGCGTAAGCCAAGTCGGGTCTAGTACATGTCATTAGATACATTAGACTGCCAATAATTCTTGAATACTCTAACTGAGCAACTCCCTCTCCTTTATTCTTCTTAAGATGTTGGGAGGTATCAACTGGAGTTCGAGCTACACTCGTATCTCCCGAGTTGAATTTTTCAAGAATTTTATCCACATAGTGAGATTGACTTAACACAAGACCATCTTGGGTTCTTATGATCTTTACTCCAAGAATCACATCAGCTAAACCCATGTCTTTCATGTCAAATCTCGCTTTCAACATGCTTTTAGTAGCTTTGATAATTTTATCATTACTCCCAATGATAAGCATATCGTCTACATAAAGGCATAAAATCACATAACCTTCATTTGTGTCTTTGAAATAAACACATTTGTCGCACTCATTTATTTTGAATCCATTGTCAATCATGACATGATCAAACTTTTGGTGCCATTGTTTTGGTGCTTGCTTCAAGCCATACAAAGACTTGACGAGTTTACATACTTTACCCTCTTGACCTGGGGCGGAAAAACCTTCAGGTTGCTCCATGTAAATCTCTTCTTCTAAATCGCCATTTAGAAATGCGGTTTTAACGTCCATTTGGTGAACTTCCAAATTTCTTAAAGCCGCTATAGCAAGAACCAATCTAATCGAGGTTATGCGCGTCACAGGCGAGTAGGTATCAAAGTAATCTAGACCTTTCTTTTGTCTAAATCCTTTAATCACCAACCTGGCCTTGTACTTATCAATACTTCCATCAGTTTTCATCTTCCTTTTGAATATCCAACGATATCCAAGTGGTTTGCAACCAGGTGGAAGATCTACTAACTCCCAAGTATGATTTTGCAATATAGAATCTATTTCATTTCTTATTGCTTCTTTCCATTGAGGTCCTTCTGAAGAAGAAACCGCTTCGCGATATGTATTGGGCTCGCCCTCAACCATATAGCTAACGAAGTCTGGACCGAAGGATTTTTCAACCCTTGGCCTTTTACTTCGCCTACGATCACTTTCTTCAACCTCAGGTCGTTCATGTGTCTTATCATGAACTACCTCATCAACGGGTGTAGATGAGGTTTCACCTACTTCAAAATTAGGTGTTGATGACGTTGCATGTGTTTGTCTTCTCAAAGGAAACACATTTTCAAAGTAAGACACAACGTTAGGATTCACCTCCATGATAGTGTTTACGTGTACATCAGGATTCTTGGACTCATGTACAAGAAATCGATGTGCACTACTGTTATGCGCATACCCAATAAATATGCAATCAACAGTTTTGGGTCCTATCCTAAGAGCCTTAGGAGGTGGCACAGTCACCTTTGCTAGGCACCCCCACACTTTCAAGTATTTGTAGGAAGGTTTTTTCCTTTTCCATAACTCATATGGAGTTTCGTCTCTCTTTTTGAGTGGTATCTTATTCAAAAGATAGTTAGCCGATAGAATGGCTTCCCCCCACATGTCATGGCTCACCCCAGAACTTATCAACATGGCGTTCATCATTTCTTTCAATGTGCGGTTCTTTCGTTCCGCCACGCCATTTGATTGTGGAGAATAAGGAGGTGTACACTCATGTACTATGCCACTTTTTGCGCATAACTCGGCAAAAGGTGCAACATATTCGCCTCCTCGATCGCTTCGCAAAGCTTTTATCTTCTTTTGAAGTTGATTCTCAACTTCATTTTTATACAAGATAAATTTAGTTATTGCTTCATCTTTACTTTTTAGTAAATACACATAGCAATATTTAGTACTATCGTCAATAAACGTGATAAAGTACTTATTTCCACCTCTTGTGGGTACCGCTTTTAAATCACAAATATCGGTGTGAATTAAATCAAGGGGTTCGGTTATTCGTTCAACCGATTTGGATGATGTTCTTGTAAGTTTGGATTCTACACAAGTTTCACATTTATAGTGTGAATCAATATGGAATGTTGGTATACAATTTAAATTGATTAAACGTCGTATTGAATTAAAATTAACGTGACCTAATCTACCATGCCATTTATTTGAATCAGAAAACTCAAGCATATAAGTAGAAGTAGTAGCAATTTTATTCATCTTTTTGACAGCCATTACATTCAATTTAAACATGCCGTTTTGGGCGTAGCCCTTACCAACATACATTCCTCGTTTAGTAAGTACAAATTGATCGCTCTCAAATACTAAACGAAATCCAAACTTGTTAAGCAACCATCCCGAGACTAGATTCTTCCGCAAGTCCGGGAAATACAACACGTTGCTTAGAGTGAGCTCCTTTCCTGAAGTCCACTTCAAGATCACCGTTCCTTCACCCATGATGTCGGCGGTGGCTGCATTGCCCATATACAGCTTCTCATCTCCTTCAAGCGCCTTGAAGGTGGTAAAGAGGGTTTTGTCTGCACAAACATGACGGGTCGCTCCCGTATCAACCCACCAACCTTTTGGAGTATTGGTCGCCGTATTGACCTCATCCATCATTGCACTTTTGTCGGAAATCATTGCCACCAAAGGCATTCCGTCTTCATCCACCATGTGCGCACGCTCATGCTTTGGTTTCTTGCATTGGTTAGCCCGATGCCCCGGCTCGTCACAGTTGTAACAAGTCCCTTGGAACGTTGGAGGTTTCTTTTTCACAACCCCTTTCTTCGGTCCAAGTTTGCTAGCCTTTGCTTTCCCTTTGTCCTTTTTCCCCTTGCCCTTGTTACCTTTAGAGGATTGCCCATGCTCAACCACGTTTGCACTAGCACTAGGCTGCACAAGGCTGCTTTTTAGGGCGATCCTATTCTCCTCTTCTATACGAAGACGAAGAACAAGGTCCTACACCGACATTTCCTTCCGCTTGTGTTTAAGATAATTCTTAAAATCCAACCAAGCAGGAGGTAATTTCTCAATCATGGCTGCCACTTGAAATGTCTCGCTAAGTACCATTCCCTCGTCATAGATGTCATTTAGTATAATTTGCAACTCTTGGACTTGGTTCATAACAGACTTGTTATCAACCATTTTGAAGTCCAAGAAACGGGCGACAACAAATTTCTTTGTTCCCGCATCCTCCGTTTTGTACTTTTTCTCCAAGGACTCCCACAACTCTTTGGAAGTCTTGATATTATAGTACACATTATACAGGGCATCCGAGAGACCGTTGAGTACATAGCCTCGACATATGAAATCCGAATGCTTCCACGCATCTACCGCGCTCAGAGCCTGAGCGTCGGTCTCCCCTTCCGCAGGTTGGGGAGCGGTTTCCGTCAAGAACCTCGCAAGGTTCATGGTGGTCAAGTAAAAGAACATCTTCTGTTGCCACCGCTTGAAGTGTAGACCCGAGAACTTCTCAGGTCTTTCAGCATGATTTGCCACTGTGGACGCTCCCACAGTGTTGGCAGGGGTTCCAACGACAACATTCGTATTGCCACTTGAAATGTCTCGCTAAGTACCATTCCCTCGTCATAGATGTCATTTAGTATAATTTGCAACTCTTGGACTTGGTTCATAACAGACTTGTTATCAACCATTTTGAAGTCCAAGAAACGGGCGACAACAAATTTCTTTGTTCCCGCATCCTCCGTTTTGTACTTTTTCTCCAAGGACTCCCACAACTCTTTGGAAGTCTTGATATTATAGTACACATTATACAGGGCATCCGAGAGACCGTTGAGTACATAGCCTCGACATATGAAATCCGAATGCTTCCACGCATCTACCGCGCTCAGAGCCTGAGCGTCGGTCTCCCCTTCCGCAGGTTGGGGAGCGGTTTCCGTCAAGAACCTCGCAAGGTTCATGGTGGTCAAGTAAAAGAACATCTTCTGTTGCCACCGCTTGAAGTGTAGACCCGAGAACTTCTCAGGTCTTTCAGCATGATTTGCCACTGTGGACGCTCCCACAGTGTTGGCAGGGGTTCCAACGACAACATTCGTATTGTTGTTGTTTGAGGTCGACATTCTGAAAAAATTAAAATTAAAATTTTTAGTCAAAAAATTCTGATTTACGCACAAACCAGAAGGAAACTACTAAATTTTAATTTTACCACAAATTTACTGTTTAGGCTTCTAAGTCCAACTTTGAAGACCAAAAACAGAAAATTCTTAATATTTAAAACTTACTGACTGGCTTCTAAGTCCAACTTTGAAGACCAAGGCAGAAAGTTTATTAGCAATTTAGGACAATCTGAATGTAACCAAAATAGTTTTCAACCAAAGTCGCTCCTTTGAAGATGAAAACAAAAAAAAATCTGTTTTTAAAACTCAAACTGAGTGAAAACAAAACTAGTTTGAATCACAAACAGAATGGTTTTGATTACACGAACGGTTTTAAAAATTTGTTTTAAGATTGTAGGACCCGTTCGCGTAATAAAATAAAATAAACAAATATTTTATTATTATGATTACAATACAGAAATGAGAAAACAAAATACTGGTACAATTACAACTGAAATAAAATAAAATACAAGAACTTAGATGAAGAAGAAGGCTGAGGCACGTGTTCAACACGCTTCCCTTAAAACAAATTCCGAGTCTCCCAAGAGTACTCGTTTTGTTTCCCAGGGTACAACAGCCGGAGCAGTAGTACTGCCGGAGTAGACCTACAACCCGAAGGTTACCTTGAGTGCTGCAAGAAAAAGATCAGGAAAGAGTAGAGAGTAAGTTGGTATAGCTGTTGTGTTGCTGGTGTGTTGCAGGTGTCACTCTGCAGTGGGTGTGGAGCTGTATTTATACAGCTCCTAAGTCGAAACAGTCAAAACGAATTAAAGAGAGGTTTAAATTGCATTAAACGTCTTCAATGCAATTTAATACGTCATTTAATTCTCAGTCAAAGCCAGTTAACTCGTCAGTTACGAAGCTGGACTGAAACTGCTCTGTTATTCAATGCTGGAAGCTTTCTGCGCGCGCGCGCGCCCATGCGCGGTGCGGCCTCTTGGCTCAAGTCCATGCGCGCGTGCGAAGTGCAAAGTGCGCCATCAAAGCGCCACATTGCGCCTCATCGCCCACGCCACGCGCGCGCGCGCGAGCGTGTGCGAGTGCGAGTGCGAGTTAGGGTGCTCCGCACCCTTCGCGAGGACACTAGTGTGTGCTTCCATGAAACAATAAGGATGGAGAGTTCCACCTTAAATACCCATTTAAGTTCCATCTCTCATCCGATGTGGGACAAGGTGCTACTTTCCCTTTTGTTTCAGCATTTAATGTTCCAAACACCCAACTTTGAGCATTGATATCTCATTCATCTTAGCTCGGTTTTGGACGTGGTTTAGTTCGTTGCGAAGGTCTTCCAACATAGAACACAAACCCACAAATAAATATATAAAACCCGCTCATTTTATTATATTTATTTCTAGTCCAAAATAGGAAAAAATCATTTTCCTATATTTGTGAAAAATGCTATTTTCACCTATTTTTCCAACAGAAAACAATGATATCAACAACTCACAAGATCGAACACAGAGTATAGCGACAAAACAGTGAGAAAACTTTATTATTAACTCAAACCAGAAAAACACCCAACCAATAGCTAAGATCTTACACTAAGTTATATGTATACAATTAAGGGTAAATGTGTTTTCTAAAGAGGGAAGTTGGTGTAATGGTAAATGTGTTTGTACGTGAATGGGGGAGATTTGGGTTTAAGCCTTGGTAAAACCAATTCTTGGGGTTTTGTTAAATGTATACAATTATTTAAACCATCAAACTTTTTTTAAATTACAACTTGGTCACAAAAAGTTTTTTTAATAAACTCATATACTTTCAAATTTTATGTTTACCTCTATACTTTTTTTAACTTGTTTTGTCTTTTTTATTTTTACTAATTTACCTTTCTATTCTTATACTTTTATAAAGTTACCTTACAACACATGAACTTTAATAAAGTTATTTTTGTCTTTTTAAACCAGCCGTAAGTTTTCCACTTTTTAAAATTTAACAACAATGTTTTATATTTTGTTGTTTTTTTAACAAATTCTTGCGCCTTCCTTATTTTTACGTACGTTTTTAACCGCCGCAGAGCGCATAACTAATTAATAGAATGTATCTATGTGTATAACAAAATTATAAAATAAAAAATAGTTATAATGTCTTTAATAGATATGATAGTATAACATAAGAAACATATAAACTAAGAAATTTATGTGTTAAATATTATTTAAAGTTAATGGAGGTTTGGTAAATTGAATGATGGTTGTTTCAAACTTGTTGTGTAGGAGACTTCACTGGTATTATAAAATAAAAAATAGGTATAATGTCTTTAATAGATATGAAAGTAGGGATGTAAACGAACCGTTCGTTAAGGAAATAAATGTGTTCACGAACGGTTCATGAACACTTACCGAACGGGATTTTATGTTCGTGTTCGTTCATTAAGGAAATAAGCGTGTTCGCGAACGGTTCACGAACGCAAACGAACACAAATAAATTTGGCGATGCGAAGGATAAAGATAGATGGCCCAGAGAGTAGCACTCGAACTTGAATCCCTTATTGTGGAACGGAGGTCGATTGTATTCGTGGATGTAAATAAGGAGAAATTATGCATAAAGAAGGTGAAAGTGGGTTTCCTAGTTTAATTGTTAGGGAAATAAAATAAATAAAAGTTTAATAATATAAAAAGTACAAATAAAATATAAGAAAGTACAAAGATCTTCAATTAAACACAAACATACGAACATAAACGAACGCAAATCAACGAATGTTCACGAACACAATCGAACGAACGAGACCTCTGTTCATGTTCATTCATTTAACTAATCGAATGAAAATTCTTGTTCATGTTCGTTCGTTTAAATAAACGAACGAACATAAACGAACTTCCCGCCGAACGATTCACGAACTGTTCGCTGAACGTTCGGTTCGTTTACATGCCTATATGAAAGTATAACCTAAGAAAGATATAAACTAAGAAATTTATGTGTTAAATATTATTTAAAGTTAACGGAGGTTTGGTAAATTGAATGATGGTTGTGTTGATCAGTTTTGTTTAAACATAAGGGAAAACATGTAAATAATACCTGATACAGCAAACAGGCCAGTAGAGAATCCAGTCAGAGACGCAGCCACGGAGTTCGACATAGTTGTCAGCTTGATCTGGTTCCTCCTTAGGGTGTAAAGTGATGATGGTAATGAACCGAAATTAGGGAGGTTTCGGTTATGGAGAGAGAGGGACGAATTGTGATGTTATGTTATTAGGTTGTGTGTCTAACCTTTAACCTCTCTAATAATCTCCTTATATATACACCCAAGAGGAAACCCAATTAGTTAATAAGGGTAATATGGTCCATCAACAATTACCAACTAATTATTAATAGGTTATTAATATATTTTGATCTATATTATATAAATGATAATGATGGCTACTAGATTAAATATAAATAAATAAATATTTAATCTTACATTCTCCCACTTAGCCAAATAATCATTTATCATGAGTATTAGATTAGTCTGATCAGAGGTTAATACTCATTTTAGCTTTAAACCAAGAACCGTAGCAGAGAAATACAGCCGTTGAATCATTACGCGACTCAGGACCCCCATTAGTCATACTACAGCCTCAATTTAAAACCTAACAGTTATGATCAAAATACAAACAAGCCCTTTAGCGTTTGATTTGTATTTATATTTGTCTATATGTCATTACACCGGCAGAACATATGTTAGAGACATACAAAATCAAACTGATGATGAATATTAAAAGTTAATCATTCATAGTACGATATGCAGTTGTACATAGTCATCAATATACCCGTGATTATTATAAGCGCTTACATAATAGTTATGGGTGATAGAATTTTAGTTATAGGATCCTTAAGCATATCATGAATGCATTCGATACAAAGATTTAGTTTCCTCAATTCGTTCATAAACGAATAATTAATTGCGTATCGAAATCTAATGCAGCACCTCTCGAACTGTTACTGTTCAAGGAGACATGGTAGCTGACTTTATCACAATAAGTCTTCAATATATTAATTATATGGAGTTAATAAACTTATGAGTCCACTGATAAATTTCCAACAACATTTAGTGACTATATTATGTCGTTATAACTTAGGTTGTTGATATCAGTCTATTATGACTCCTCCATGAGATAGGTTTTGTCTGTTAACATAAAAATATACCCGAAATTACATTTTGTCATCTTTGAATATTACAAAGTTAGAGTAATCAACCGGTTTGAGTTCTCACTTCTTCTTTAAATCATAGCCTCTCGTTTCTTTTAAAGATATTGTAATACTCTATTAGATGCTTCACATTAATCTAGACATATCTAGTGTGTTGCAATGTGAGTAATATCTAAACGAGTATAGACTTAAACTTACATAAGGCTTCTAATTAATGAAGCGTAAGAAATAATCTCATTTATCCTATTATCCTCTAAAGGAGAGCAGTATTTTGTTACATATGTAAGGACCCATTTAAGGTTAAACTTATGGAACGGAAGTAATGTCCCATTTGGTCTATCTCAACATGTTATGATATCTATTATGTAAGAGATATCTCTGAGATCTATTATATCAAAGTTTGTGTTAACAATGCTTTGACTTATGTAACATATACTTGCCAAAAGAATATCATCTATATAGATAAGTTTAATTTAGTTGCTCCCACTCATTTTGAGGTAGGTACATTAATCCACTTGATTTTTGATGAAAATAATTACGTTAAGATTTCATCACAGTATGATGTTTGCATTAACCCATACATGGATTTTATTGGCTTACAAATAAAGTGTTCTTTAACCTTCAGTTTGGAACTTTCAGGTTGTTTTATGAACATGTAAATATGTCAGCCATTTGTTAGGGAAAATTGTTTTAATGTTCATCTAATGTAGCTTTAAACTATTATAAGCTACTAGAACAGTGATGATCCTCAAAGAAATCTTTTGTTAGATATGTAATAAAGATTCTTTAATAATATATCTCTTCCTGAGTATAACCTTTGACAATTAATCATGCTTCTTTGTGTCTTAACGTTTATATCAGGATTTGGTTTAGTTGTGAACACTCTTAGGTTATTCAATCAAATCCCAAACGTTATGCGAACACATAAAATCAGTTTTACTAGAAAACAGTTTTATTCCATTCAGAAGATTGATTGACACTAATGGCTTAGTTAGAAGAGATATGATCGGTAAACTTTTCCAAAATCCATTTCAACTTCAATTAGGGAGGTTATGTAATCATCAAAGTTAATAGGTTTTTAAACCTAGATGACCTCCTGAGTTGATTATTGGGTTTGTTAGAAGTTTCAGTTTTATGGATTAGCACTTGATTAGGTTGCTATCATTTTCAGGATTCTAAGTTTGTAAGAGTTGGTGCAGTATGGTGTACAAGAGGTGTAATCGGAGTTAAATTCGGAGTGAAATTTAATGACACTCTTCCCCCCGCCTCTTGTATTCCTTGCAAGTTGTGATAAGAACTTTGACTGCTCCCACTGACCTTAGAAAACTTTAGGAACTAAGCATGCTTAGGGTCAATATTTAACGACCAAACAAATTCTAATAGAGAAAACATATAATAGAGAAAACATATTAGTGACGTTAGTCATTGTAGTTTCTCTTGTTGAGGATTATGTTGGTTTAGGTAAGAAATCTAAGTGTGCCCACAATTAAGCAACAATGAAACTTTTATAATAGTAGCATTAGAATTTAAGGAGACAAGTGTCGTGATGGAGCGGTGTCTTGTACAAGAGGTGCAAATTGAGGTAATGTGAAATTTTCACTCCCCACCTCTTGCAACTATTGCAAGTTGTTCTAAAACACTTAATGCTCCCACCGATCTTTTAATATCTCTAGAATGCTACAAGAGAAGTTTCAATAGGTATGTAACGTGGGAACCTATCATATATATATGTTAGACTTTACTTGATTTCCTTAATGTCCAGATGTCATAAAAACTTAGGGACATATTTAATAGAAATCATGTTAAGCACATATATGAGTAGATTTCTTTAAGACCATGGGCCATATGCGACAAAATTTAGATACAAGTTGATAGTCTTTTAAATGATAAATGAATTGTGTCTGAATATTCCATTTGAAATAAGTTTCATGAATGTCAATGAATGACTTATGATGGACCCATACTTATTCCTTAAGCCAAGTAATATTTAGGGCTATAACGTCATGATTTAAAATCACTTAGAATGAGATTAGTTGAATAATTATCCTCATTAACCATGTCATGATTTCTCATGAATTTTGGTTATGATGGATGAAATTTGTAAGTCTCATTTTCCTTTTGTCAAATTCTCATTTACATGATGACAAAAGTTGTGAAAATGTAAGGTATCATCTAGTTTTATCTTAGTAATGTTTCAATTCAGATATTTAGAACAAATAAGATGAGAGTTTAGGGTAAGTGTGACTTTATGTTGACTATGCAAACCTCACAACCTTCATAACATTGCTTAGTTATGATACAATATTCTGATTAATTTTCAGAATATATAAGGTGTCGAAAAGCGTTGTTAGAAGACTGATTATTATGGTTTTTATAGCCTTAACATTTAATTTTGTCACTAACTCTCATGTTAGTTATTTGTAGAATTCTGGTAATGAAACGTATAGAACTAGAGTCAACTAATCATGTGTTAGTTGGAATATTATAATTAATAGACTTAAATATCTTTAATAAGTGACTATCTAATTAATTTATCCAACTGTTCTTTAGAATAATGGATAGTCTCGTTGCTTATGTCTAGTCTAATGACATAATTATGCAGTGAGATTTTCCCTTGAAGAACCTTAAAGTTGGAATTAGCACTTGTAATTTGTCTATGGACCTTAGAACAATCCTCTTTTAAAGTATTAGTGGTTGTAAAGTGAATAACAACTTATTTTCCAGCTTTAAACATTTATTTCTTTGTACATATGTTGCTTATCAACACACTCATTATACTTTGGTACTTTTGAGTGTTATAGTTGATTTATAAGGCATCAAATTGTACAAGTGAAAATCTTAGTATGTAATGTACTGGAAAATGTACTTATTTCCATGCGTAAGCCCTTAACTTTATGGGCCATGGTATTGTACATTATTATGTATTCACATATACCACTTAGCTTTATAGTTTAGAATTTTAAATGAAGGCATGCATCTTAGGAGTTCTAGTGATTATTCCATATATAAGAGATTAGCCTTAGGAAAGACTTAATCTGAAATAACTTTGGTGATAGCATTTATTTTAGAGAGTTCTTGATTATCATGAGAGACATCATGTTCGATTTATCCTAATCACCATGCTCTAATTTTCTTCTTTATAATCTTTATCAGAAGAGAGCAATAGGATTATCGTGTCTTAAGAAATAATCAAGAATTTAATTTAAGAGCTAATTCTAATAGAAAGTTTAAATAAAGCAAACATTTTTAGGTTTAGGAATTAGAGTGGATGAGATATATGAAGAAGAAAATTATAGTGAGTAAAATTATGGGTACTAAGAATAAGACAGACAAAAGGATCATAAAATTAATTAAGGATCATTAATATAAGGATCATTATGTGAAGAGATTGTGATATGTCTATTACTAACATCAAAATAATAGACTTAGTAAAATTCTACTTAAACAAAGACAAATCAGCTTTGGCCAGAAGTGTAATCATTTAAGTATGTGTGCAAAGTAATCGTGACAAATCAGCTTTGGCCAGAAATGAGACAATCACTTTAGTTATGCACTTGTCAAGCATGCTAAACATAAATGAATTAAATTAGCTTTGGCCAGAATTAAGACATTTCACGTTTGTAATGCATACTCAACATAGCTTTTTATAATACTTGAACAATAAATAGATATATTAAATCAGCTTTGGCCAGAATTAATACATCAGAAGCTCATTCAAGTTAAGCTAATTTGGTTTTGTAAAACATTATTTGATCCTTATTAATTAACTAAGTATTTACAGAACCAATTAGTTAGTAGCAAACCACCTGTTAGCGCGGATCGAGTCTTGTGCGATCAGTAATGCCCAAGTCTTGTGCGATCAATAAGGCCTTGTGCGATCAATAATGACTTGTGCGATCAATAATGACTTGTGCGATCAATAATGACTTGTGTGATCAGTGAGGCCCAAATCTTGTGCAATTAGTCAGGCCCAAAACTTGTGCGATGTATGTAAGGCCCAAGTCTTGTGCAATCAGCACTATCTTGTGCGATTCACAAGTCTTGTGCGATCAGCATTATCTTGTGCGATTCCCTTGTGCGATCAGATCACATCTCATGTGATCTGATCTTGTGCGAATGTCTTGTGTGATCAGATCATATCTGATCTGATCTTGTGCGACTAAAGGGACTTGTGCGATTAGTACATTGATAATTTCGAACCTACTGTTTAATAGCTGTTTCTTGTGATTATAACTAAAACTCGAAATTTAAGGGATTGTGGGATAGTGTTTCCTATTTTATTTATGATCTAAACTTATCAAATATTTCGAAAATAATAACTGAATATCCTTTAACAGTTTTCGAAATTTTAATAGATAAAATTCAGATCAAACATTGGAAAAAACATCCACTAATCCCAATTATATTCCAAATCTTAGGGAATTTTCGAGTTTTATTTAGAACAAAAGATGAACCCTAAAAAATAAAAGACATAATTCTGGGTTCCGAAATCTAAAGTTTAAGACTTTCTTTAATGGATTTCGAATATTAGTTTACCCATTATAATTTCGAGTCAATTTATCAAACATATTTTTCCGAAAACAGGGATTTCGGTACCAAGGGACCCGAAAACAGCCGAGACCTTTTAAGGCTTTAAAATTTTCGTTTTCCAGATTTTTGATCCCAGAATAATGGATACAAAACCAGAACTGATTTATCAACATATGCTCTGATACCACATGTTGATCAGTTCTGTTTAAACATAAGGGAAAACATGTAAATAATACCTAATACAGCAAACAGGCCAGTAGAGAATCCAGTCAGAGACGCAGCCACGGAGTTCGACATAGTTGTCAGCTTGATCTGGTTCCTCCTTAGGGTGTAAAGTGATGATGGTAATGAACCGAAATTAGGGAGGTTTCGGTTATGGAGAGAGAGGGACGAATTGTGATGTTATGTTATTAGGTTGTTTGTCTAACCTTTAACCTCTCTAATAATCTCCTTATATATACACCCAAGAGGAAACCCAATTAGTTAATAAGGGTAATATGGTCCATCAACAATTACCAACTAATTATTAATATGTTAATATATTTTGATCTATATTATATAAATGATAATGATGGCTACTAGATTAAATATAAATAAATAAATATTTAATCTTACAGGTTGTTTCAAACTTGTTGTGTAGGAGACTTCGCTGGTATTATAAAATAAAAAATAGGTATAATGTCTTTGATAGATATGAAAGTATAACATAAGAAAGATATAAACTAAGAAATATATGTGTTAAATATTATTTAAAGTTAATGGAGGTTTGGTAAATTGAATGATGGTTGTTTCAAACTTGTTGTGTAGGAGACTTCTCTGGTTCTGATATGTCGCAGTGGTGGAGTAATCATTCTCCATCTATGTTGAGCCAAAATAGGAAGCTACGTACAATCACAAAAAAAATGTTATAGGTGTTGGAAAATCTAAAGATATGATCCTGTGACTATTCAATATCTTAGTTTAATTATCAGGTTATGATAATTAACCAATAAGCTCTTAGGGTACTCGTGTTGGTCCGTGGAGGGTGAGTGACGAGTGATGGTCCGTGATACACTGCCGCAAGTGGTGTATCACAAGTGATGGGTAGGTTGTGGGTGATGAGTATCACGCTGTGATGGTATATGTTGTACTTTGGTGTTGAGGTGTAAAGTTGTGATTGGGTATGATGAGTGTGATGGAGTATAATGACCATTGCAATTGTTATAAATGATGGAATCAGATGTCAAAGGTGATTGAATGTGATGGTGTGATAAATGACCACCCTATGTACTCTTATATAAAATTCATATACTATATACTAGTGGGGAACCCGCGCGTTGCGGCGGTTTCGAAAATTTTCCTTAGTTTCTCACTCGTTTCATTTTATGTTGGTTATGAATCACTTACAAGACTTAGTAATATCATGACTAATAATCTTGTACAAATAAGTGAGTAAAGCATCAACTTGAAATGAAAAAAATTGGTCTTGACTTTACATGTTTCTAGCTCATTACGATTAGTATCCATGTTATCCCCTTTTTCTACATTTTACATATATTTCTAACTTTTAAAATTGCATATAGAAAGTGTTGCAACCATGATGTGATGAAATAAACATAACTTTTGATGGTAAGTGGAAGGTTTGACGGTATTTGGTCTCCAATATGATTAGCGCTGAGATCTCTACAAAAAAAAAAAAAAAAAAAAAAAAAAAAAACTATAACAAAAAACTCAAGCAACTAATAAGAACGATTTAGAAACATTTTGACAAGACTAACCATCATGATCACGATGTACATTGATAGCAACTTACATTTGTATGATGGAACCGAAGGCTCCCAAATATTGAGCCAATTTGCCTCCCAAATGAGCACCATTAAGAATTTTGTATACATTCATAAAATTAAAATCTAGACAATATTCCGATAGAAAATGACAAATACTAACTAAGAGCGTGCGTTGAGCAGTTCGGAACGGTTTTGAGCCATAACCATAAACAATACTCCGACCGGTTTCGATTATTACAATTTTGGTTAATCAATTACCAACATTGGGCTGGTTGGTTAATGAATTACCAAAATTTCTATATTATTTCCATCTTCCCTATCCAATATGACAATTGACAACCTATCGTTACAATTAAGTAGCAAACTAAAAGTTACTGAAAATAATAAGCAGTAAGTAAGATGATACCGAAAGCATCTAAACCGAGAAGGATGTCGCGATTTGATGAGCGATCTCCGGTAACATAAGATTTGAGGCCTCCGATTCTTCGACGCTCCCATTTCCAAAAGTATTGTTCATCGCTAATGGATTCGCACAACATTCCGACCCCGATAAGAATGTCGCATACTTTACCACCACTCTTCATGGTGCATTGGATAACCAACTAATCACGAACGGTAAGACAATGAAAGATGCAGTTAAAATGCTGTAAAATATGGTTATAGGTTGTAAAAAAATGCATTTGAAATGCTGTAAAAAAAAGCCTAAAAATGCAGTAAAAGCAGTTAAAATGTGGCTAAAACGTTCTATAATGTAGTTAAAAACTACAGTAAAAAAGAGAGCTTATAACACGAGTTCTACTCGCCCTATGGTTTGTAACACTACTGTAAAATGAAAAAAGAATGATCCCGGTGTTATGCGCCTCATCATAAAACCAAAGAAATGCTCATAAGTGATGCTCATAGCGCATAAGTGCACCTTAGGCAAGGTGCGCTTTTTAAAAAAATACATAATGCAAGTAGTCATCTCAAAATAGAACCAGATGCCCTATTTTTATGTCATAACAAGCTAGCACACCAACTATACTAAAAATTCCAATTGTGAAATAACCGGTCAGTTACTTCCTAAGTTTCTTCTTCCATAAGAAACGTCAAGCTACTACACAAAATAATCAAAAACAATAATCTATCCCTATGTCGGTACACAAATAATATTCAAACACATATACATGCAAACATATAAGAACATCGAGAGAGAGAGAGAGAGAGAAAGCTTACAACTCCGTTGGAGGTATAGGTAGCGAGTGAGAACTTGTGGTCGCTCTGGTAATCCTTATACAAAAGATCAGAATCACGATTCTACACTAATCAACAAATGCAAAACAACACACACTCATTGCACATACGAACATATACACAAAATCAGAAACCCAATATTCATATGCAAATCAACAAACACACATGTAAATCGATATAAAAATTGGCTAAAAAATTTGATGAATTACCTCTGGCTTTCTTGTTGATATCAGGATAGAGAGTCTAGACCTTTCACCATATCTGTTCTTATGAGACAAATGTTAGAGGGAGAAAGAGATGATCGTTAGCGGAAACAAACGGGCAATTGAAGAAGGATCGTTTACCACAAGATTCATCTGCCCGAATTCTAATAACCCCTTGACTGACTTGCGACAGAACCCTAAAGCCATCGTTGTTGGGGCTTCGCTTTGTCCACAACCTACCAACGCCATCATTCGAACACCATCATCACTGACCAGGCGTCATCTCAGGAGGACTTATGCAAACGGACAGGGCTATTGAATTCAAGAATCCGATGATTACATTGAAAGTGGAACAATTGAGTTGAAGAAACTGATAATGACATTGAATGAGAAGGGAACGGGTGTAGACAGATCGAGATTGATTAATCGTGTATCTATTTTATGTGAGAAGGGCAGAAAGGGAACAAAATGGTAAAAAAATAGGCATTTTAAGTTAACCCTTCATATGTCATCTTAAAAAATTGAATGGAAATTACTATTTTGTACATAGGAGATGCTTTATATAGTATTATAGATTATAGATTAATTACTAATATAACGATGAACAGTGTATTAACTAACGGCGTCAGGTGATTTACGTTTTCACTTTCTGGCTTTACAACATAATCAGAGATACGAAATAGATAGAAGCGACAGAAAAGAGAGTTAGATGGAGAGAAAGTAGATCGATGGAGATGAAAGGTCGGCCATGGTCTCCGACCGGCCGGTCGTGCTGCTCTGGAGACACGACGGTGATGCTGGAAATGATTCCGACGATAACAACGGTGGTACAACTTTAGTCGACGGCAACGGACGATGGCGTTAGTGATTCTATGATTGATGGTGTTGAAGGGGAAGACGGTGATGACGACGATTTGGGTTCGAAAACAGAGGTGGGTTTCGACGTTTAATTGGAGATCGTGGAGCAGTGGTCGGCGCACGATGATTAGTGACACGTAGTGTTCTTGTGTACTTCTTGTCTGATGCATGATCGTTCATCGTGAAGCATTGCTGGACACAACCTGTCATGCGCTTATTGGCCATATGCTCTGACGTTCGTACTAGTTGTATTGTGCCTTGCTGGCATGCATAGGCTTGCGCCAATCTACTGAAAATGACTTAAGTGTCAGATACATCTGATTTGGGTATGGCTCTATGGGCGCGACCCATGCTTTGTGGTGTGCATTTGGTGTGATATATTTTTATTAATATTTAGAGCCCATTTTACGCATTAGTCAAGTTTTAAATTTATAAAACACGATATTCTACTAAGACTAAACACACACTTGGGCAAGTGCACCCATCGTGAGCGTAGTATAGCGTTGGTAAGATACCGAGGTCGTCCAAGGACACAAGAGCTTTTAATACCGGTTTATCCTCAACGTCTAATCAATCTAAATTTTTGAGAAAAGTTTTGACACATAAAAATAAAAACTAAAAATGAAAAGATAAATAAAATAAAAACAGATAGACAAGATAGAATCACTTGGATCCGACTCGCCTTTAATGTATCCTTTGATGATTTTCGCACTTTCGGACTTTTTAAGAGATTATCGTAGTTATAGTAGTAGGCCCCTCTTTTGAATGTGACCTTACCCTCAACCCAGTGGTTTGAGTCAGCAGGGATACAATCCCAAAGGGTCGGAATATTGAAAGATAATTAAGTAAGTTATTAATGCGAAAAGTGGTAGGCGCCTCTTTTGAAGGTGACGTTACCCTCGGCTAAGTGGTTTGAGTCAGCAATGATACAATCCCAAGAAGCCGGTTTAAAGTATTAATAGTAGTTTACATATGAGGGATTCAAGCTATTCGCACCCCCGCCATCCAATACCAGTGGGTATTGAAGGAGTTCCTAGTAAGCTTGAACCAGGTCCTTGCAGGATCTATACACTGAACAAGGCAAGAACCTTACCATACCATTCCCCTAACCCCCGACCAGGTAGTCAACATGCTTTTATGTAGACCGTAAAGACATGAATGATGCAATCTTTTACTTTATATAGACAGTAAAGTAACCTCATGACACCACGAAAAAATGATAAGAAAAATTCACCTTCAACATAAGAAACTAGTTATTAAAGTCATTAATACAAACCCAAATAAAAAGTGCCGAAAGATTAAAAATCAAAAGTAATACATAAAAGACTTGTCTTCACCAAGTGATGTAAGAGGCTTAACCAAACATGGCCTTTAATTGGCAAGAACCCTTACAATCAATCTTGGATCCCGAGACTACTACACACTCTAAAGATGGATGATGGATGATGGTGGTGGGTGTTGGTATTGTAGTGGTGGTGGAGGGGTGGCAAAGTGGGAGAGTAGTAGTTTGCCAAGGGATGCCTTTGAAGTGAACCAAGCACCCCTATTAATAGCATGCACGGAACTCTGGCCACGGCCCCGTGTCCGCTGGGCACGCCCCCGTGGCCAATCTTTTCTCTTCCTTCATTAATTGCAAGTGTCAGTAGAGGGCCCCACATGGCCCCGTGTTTCCTGGGCACGGCCCCGTGGTCAACTCTGTATCTGTACTATCAAGATTTACCAAGATTCTGCGTATCTTTGCGTTGACCACGCCACGTGCTGAGTTGGGCACGTCCCCGTGGTGGGCGTGGAAGCTTGTACAGGTTTGTCTTTTGTGCAGGGTCCTGACCACGCCCCATGCCCAACTGGGCACGGCCCCGTGGTCAGGCTTCTGTTGCCTTGTGTTTTGCTTTGGGGATGCAGTTGAGGGGTCGGGCATGTCACGTTTATTACTTCTTTTGTAATTATGTTGGTTTTGGCTGCTTATTTGCTCCTTTTGTCCGTTTAAGCTCATTTGGTCCTGTAAATTCAAAAGGAAGAAAGAAACAAGCTTTTTCCAACATTAGTACTAAAAAAAGGTTAGTTTTATGCGTCATTTGATGTAATTTTTATGTTGCATTTTACACACATCAAATACCCCCACACTTGAATCTTTGCTTGTCCTCAAGCAAAACTCTTTAATATGTGGCTTTACACACCCAAATGGAAGAGGTAGAGGAGAAGTTTTGGGCTCATCTTGAGTGTCGGGAATCCAAGATCTTTATTGAGTTTTATTTTTTATTTTATTTACAATCTTATTCGTCATGATTTATTTAGAACTTTTTATAAGAAAAATTACTTATTTGGGCATAACATGCCTTTTTAAAATTTCATTTATATACAAGTTCACATACCTCACGGGAGATCACTTAACACTCGGCCGAAGATGTATTTTTGCAAAACACTCGAGACCGTATGGAACTTACTTCTACCATATGCTTGCCAAGCGATCAATCCTCCTCCTTTTTTAACTATAAAACTTCGTAAATATCAAGAGCACTTGGGGAAGGGTTAGGCTTGGGCTAAGGGTAGGTGTTTTGGTTAGTGGTTAGTAAAAATGGCGAAAAAGTGTAAAAAACATCGGTCGTCGTAAAACTTTTTGTTTTTATGACTTTTATTCAAACTAAGCACATTCAAACAAGATTTGTTTGAAGCACTTGTTTATTTATTGTAAAACTTTTTTTTGTCACAAGATAACCGAGCTTTTTACTAAAACAAAGGGGTTGAAAAGAAAAAAGGTTTTGGTGGGTAAAGGGTGTTTGTTTGTGGGTTTTGAAATGAAAAGGTTTAGACTCAAAGGGGTTAACTAGTGGATTTTGGGTTGGTGATGAAAAAAATGAAAAATAATGATGTTGAAAGGAAATGGGTTAGTCCTAATGCCTCCATCATTTACTTACTTGTGTTCAAGTTGGTAAGGACCGGGAATGTATCGTGGTGGCAAGTTCTAGAGTCGTAAGAACCAAGCGGCTATTCACACAAGAAACGAAAAACGAGCATTTAGTTTAAAGATATATGCATGTATGCTCAATAAAGGCTCAAAACTCACTTGTTGTGGGAATGGGTTTATAATGTGATCAAGTATATATAATCAAATTTTAATTAGATTTGTCATGCCTTTTAATAATTTTTCTTATTTGGTTCTTTTTATGACGACGCTATCGGTTGTAAATTTATAAAAATGTAACCTTTTTAGAACTTGTTATTCCCGAATTAAACCAAGACAAGTAAAAAAATGAAGATTTTGGAAAAAAAATGTGGGGTGATTAGCGGTTGCAATAGAGTTTTGTGTAAGGCTTGTTATTTGGACTTGCAAGATTCAAGGTTTTAGCATCCCCCCCCCCCCCACTTGAATTACACATTGTCCTCAATGTGTCCCAAAAATAAGTTTTTAGATTGATTGAATGTGTAAAAAGGTGTCGAAAAACAATTTTTTATGATACTGGGCGTCTAGCCACGGCCCCGTGTGGTCCGGGCACGACCCCGTGGTCAGATCGCCAGTACCAAAATTAAACAGAAGGCTGGCCATGGGGCGTGTTCAGCGAGCACGGCCCGTGGCCATTTACCTGAAATGGGCAATTTTTCTACAAAGCCTGGGCACGGGGCGTGTTGGGCTGAGCACAGCCCCGTGCTGAACTTGCTGTAATGCTGGAAAAGTTGTCGGAAGGCTCTGTTTTCGTGCATGGGGTGTGGTTTTAACGTTCCCTTGGTAACCTCCATATTTTCACATTTGTTAAACCATTATAACATCATCCAAACACCATAATTTAAACCATCATTCATTAAGAGTGCAAGATACATAGTTCCTAAAAATTAAAATAAAATCCTTAAAAATGAAAAGCTACAAAGGTCCTAAGATAGATAGGTCATAAAATGTAGGAAATCTAAATCACGATGGAGTCCTACCCTAGATGTTTTACATGATAAGGATGATAAAAACCCGGAAACAACTTTCCGGTGTCTAAGGGCTTTTAGAACTCGAAATAGGAGGATGTCCCTCAAATGTCATTGAGCCATTCCTCAATCTCCCTATGGAGAAAGAAGGCGGGCTCATTCTCCACAATGTCTTGTGGGGGAGGTGCAACGGCTACCGGAACCCCATTTAATACGTCTAGAGGAGGTTCCGGAGGAAAGACATTCCATCCGGTTGGGATAATGATTTCCAGCATGACATTCCAACCTCCTTGCGTGACGATTGGCACCATGGGAGGTGATGCAAGAATATTCAACCTTTGGTGCAAAAGGTTGACTTCTTTAAGGCAACCCTCTAACCCCACCGTCAAATGATTAATATGATCAATGAGGGCTTCTTCCACGGACGTCATCTCATCAATGGTTTCTCGCAAGGCATACACATAGTTGACCAAGGAGTCTTCCATCGATGTTCTTCTCCCGCTTCGATTGTTTCTTGAGCGAGCTGAAGATGTTCCAGTGTTTTGGCTTGACATTCTAAGAAAACAAGACGAAAATTTCAAAAGGATGAAATTGTAACTCCGGCCACGGCCCCGTAGTCAAACCCCTGCAAGTTTTTGAATCAAGGAATATTATTGCTTTAAATTATTTTTAGGCATTTTGAAACATTTTTTAACATAAATAACTTAAAACAGTGTTGTAAAACTTAGTTTTAATAAGATTCCTTGGTTGAAAACCTTGCAAATATTACAATAAAGCTTAAAGTTATGAATTTTTCAAGCTTTAATGGAGGTTGAAGAGTTTTGGACAAGAGGTAAGTGACAAAAGTGGCAAAGACAAGATGGTTGTTGAGAAATCTTCTTTGGAATATACCTTTTAAGGTATGTGTGAAGATCCCAGCAAATCTTGGTCTTTGGAATGGGTCCAAATGTGCAGCAATCATGCTGACTTTAAAAAAACGACAGCACGCTGACCACGGCCCCGTGTTGGCTGGACACGGCCCCGTGGTCAGACAAAACTCTGACACATTTTGTCCGTATTATGAGCACAGGCCGTGTTGGCCTGGACACGACCCCGTGGTCAAAATTGAGGTGGGCACGGGGCGTGTTGACTTGGACACGGCCCCATGGCTAGAGTGTTTATGAAGTTGCATCTTATTTTAAGGTTTTTATTCGGATCGGGCGGTTCCTTACTGGAGGGAACAACACTGAAGTGCCTAAGGTACCTTAATTGCTCTTGATGTAAACAAGAACGCAAGAGGTTATCGGAAAGGGTAAAACCTAAACAAAATACCGATGGGCGAAACCAACCTTTATTCCCCTTATCAGGGCTCTTGTTAAAGAAGGTGTATGTCGAATCGCTCAGGTCTATGAGCGCATCGGTGGGGACCGACGGAGAGTCCTTCACGGCACAATCGACACAGGGACGACTATCGCTCATGTTCTCACAAGAGGTTGAGATACTTTCGGTATCGTCGATGTGGGTAGAATCCGAATGTGACCCCAACAATTCTCCTTGATTGTTGTCTTGTGATGAATAACTTGTTTCCATCTCAAGCTCTAATTCTTTTAATTTTAGGAGAATTATTTCTTCAAGTCGACATAATTCTTCGGAGGTTATGTTGTCTGAAAGAGATGGTTGAGGGCATTCGGACGAGAGATAGCGATCGTTTTTACTTTCACCCATCTTAAGGTTATTACAGGAAAATGAGGGGTCTAGATAGTGGGGAGTGCAATTTAGAAAGAAACATTCTAAATCTTTATGGAATCCACCACATATTTGACACCACTCACCGTAAGAGGAGCGAAAGTTAAAATAATCAATATCACTCATATTTTTGTCAGAAATTACCAACCGTCGGGAACTTACGGTTCTGTTTTCAGCAACTGGAGGTTGGACATGGGGGCATGTTCAGTGGGCACGGCCCCGTGGTCAGCTACTGTCTGACTTAAAACTAGATTGCCAGTAACGAAGATGGACACGGCCCCATGTCTGGCTGAGCACGGCCAGTGCTGAAGTCTCCAGAAACTGAAAAATTAAGAAAAATCCTAAAAAAATAGAAAAATAAGTAAAAATAATTAGGCCGTTGATTTTAAACTTTCTTAAAATCCTTGTGTCCCCGGCAACGACACCAAAAACTTGGTGTGCGTTTGATGTGATATATTTTTATTAATATTTTGAGCCCATTTTACGCATTAGTCAAGTTTTAAATTTATAAAACACGATATTCTACTAACACTAAACACTAAACACACACTTGGGCAAGTGCACCAATCGTGAGCGTAGTATAGCGTTGGTAAGATACCGAGGTCGTCCAAGGACACAAGAGCTTTTAATACCGGTTTATCCTCAACGTCTAATCAATCTAATTTTTTGAGAAAAGTTTTGACACATAAAAATAAAAACTAAACATGAAAAGATAAATAAAATAAAATTGGATAGACAACATAGAATCAGTTGGATCCGACTCGCCTTTAATGTATCCTTTGATGATTTTCGCACTTTCGGACTTTTTAAGAGATTATCTTAGTTATAGTAGTAGGCCCCTCTTTTGAATGTGACGTTACCCTCAACCTAGTGGTTTGAGTCAGCATGGATACACTCTCAAATGGTCGGAATATTGAAAGATAATTAAGTAAGTTGTTAATGCGAAAACTGGTAGGCCCCTTTTTTGAAGGTGATGTTACCCTCGGCTAAGTGGTTTGAGTCAGCAAGGATACAATCCCAAAAAATCAGTTTAAAGTATTAATAGTAGTTTACATGAGGGGTTCAGGCTATTCGCACCCCCGCCATCCAATACCAGTGGGTATTGAAGGAGGTCCTAGTATGCTTGAACCAGGTACTTACAGGATCTATACACTGAACAAGGCAAGAACTTTACCAAACCATTCCCCTAATCCCCGACCAGGTAGTCAACATGCCTTTATATAGACCGTAAAGATATGAATGATGCAATCTTTTACTTTATATAGACAGTAAAGTAACCTCAAGACACCACCGAAAAATGATAAGAAAAATTCACCTTCAACGTAAGAAACTAGTTATTAAAGTCATTAATACAAACCCAACTAAAAAGTGCCGAAAGATTAAAAATAAAAAGTAATACATAAAAGACATGTCTTCACCAAGTGATGTAAGAGGCTTAACCAAACATGGCCTTTGATTGGCAAGAACCCTTACAATCAATCTTGGATCCCGAGACTACTACACACTCTAAAGATGAATGATAGTGGTGGGTGTTGGTGTTGTAGTGGTGGTGGAGTGGTGGCAAAGTGGGAGTAGTGGTCACGGCCCCGTGTCCGCTGGGCACGCCCCCGTGTCCGCTGGGCACGCCCCCGTGGTCACTACAAAAGCACACCTTTGAAGTGAACCAAGCACCCCTATTTATAGCCTGCACAGAACTCTGGCCACGGCCCCGTGTCCGCTGGGCACGCCCCCGTGGCCAGTCTTTTCTCTTACTTCATTAATTTGCAAGTGTCAGCAGAGGGCCCCACACGGCCCCATGGTTAACTCCATATCTGTACTGATGTATGTAAAATGCAACATATAAATTACATCAAATGAGGCATAAAACTAACCCTTTTTAGTACTAATGTTGGAAAAAGTGTGCTTTTGTCTTCCTTTTGTATTTTCAGGACCAAACGAGCTTAAATGAACAAAAGGAACAAATATGCAGCAAAAACCAACATAAATACAAAGAAAAGGAGTAAATGTGGCATGCCCGACCCCTCGAAAGCATCTCCCCAAGCAAAAACAAGAAACAGAAGGCTGACCACGGCCCGTGCCCAGCGGATACGGGGGCGTGGTCAGGTGTCTGCAGAAATGGACAAAGCTGTGGAAGCTTCTATTTCCACCACGGGGGCATGCCCAGCTCAGCACGGGGCGTGGTTAACGCTAAGATTCACAGAATCTTGTAAATCTTGATAGTACAGATATGCTTCTGCACACGGGGCCGTGCCCAGCGAACACGGGGCCGTGTGGAGCCTAATGCAGACAATTGTAATTAATTAAGGAAGAGAAAGAGGATGGCCACGGGGGCGTGTCCAGCGGACACGGGGCCGTGGCCGGGCTACTGTTCAGGCTATAAATAGGGGTGCTTGGCTCACTTCAAAGGCATCCCTTGGCAAACCACCTCTCTCCCACTTTGCCACCACTCCACCACCACTACAACACCTACATCCACCACCATCATCCATCATCCACCTTAGAGTGTGTGTAGTAGTCTCGGGATCCAAGATTGATCGTAAGAGTTCTTGTCAATCAAAGGTCATGTTTGACTAAGTCTCTTACATCACTTGGTGAAGACAAGAATTTAATGTATTACTTTTGATTTTAATCTTTTTACACTTTTTATTTTGTTTTGTATTAATGACTTTAATAACTAGTTTCTTATGTTGAAGGTGAAACTTCTTTATCATTTGTTCGTGGTGTCTTGGCATTACTTTACTGTCTATATAAAGTAAAAGATTTTCACCATTCATATCTCTACGGTCTATATAGAGATATGTTGGCTACCTGGTCGGGGGTTAAGGGAATGGTTTGGTAAGGTTCTTGCCTTGTTCAATGTATAGATCCTGCAAGGACCTGGGTCAAGCTTACTAGGATCTCCTTCATTACCCACTGGTATTGGATGGCGGGGGTCCGAATGGCTTGATCCCCTCATAAGTTGTTGGTGTAGTTGTCTGTCGACTTCATCTTCGTTCATGTCTTGGATTAGAAGAGAAGTTCGAGAAGCCCAGAGACTGATAAAGACTGAAGATGCGAAGACTCGATACTTCAGACTCGTCAACATCCGAGGGGGAGTCTGTTAGTACACACGTCTGTCGACTTCGTCTTGTATCGAGTCTAGTATTAGAATTGATAGATCAGGGCACGTTATACGAGATTATAGGAGGTTTTAGGGTGTGTTAATGTAATTTCGCTTCGTTTGAAAGTGTCACATGTCATGTTCAAACGAAATTACATCAAATACTCATAAAACCTACCCTATTTCTCATATAACGCGCCCTGATCTATCAATTCTAATACTAGACTCGATACGAGACGAAGTCAACAGACGTATACACTAACATAAGTAAACTACTATTAATACATTAACCCGGCTACTTGGGATTGTATCCCTGCTGACTCAAACCACTTAGCCGAGAGTAACGTCGCCTTCAAAAGAGGGGCCTACCAATTTACGCATTAATAACTTAGTTAATTATCTTTCAATATTCCGACCTTTGGGATTGTATCCTTGCTGACTCAAACCACTAGGTTGAGGGCATCGTCACCTTCAAAAGAGGGGCCTACTACTATAACTAAGATAATCTCTTAAAAAGTGCAAAAGTGCGGAAATCATCAAAGGATACATTAAAGGCGAGTCGGATCCAAGTGATTCATCTTGTCTATTTGTTTTTATTTTATTTTTATTTTTAGCATTTTAGTTTTTATTTTTCACGTTTAAAACCTTTTCTTAAAATTTTGATTTGATTAGATGTTGAGGATAAACCGGTACTAAAAGCTCTTGTGTCCTTGGACGACCTCGATATCTTACCAACGCTATACTACGCTCACGATGGGTGCACTTGCCCATGTGTGTGTTTAGTGTTAGTAGAATATCGTATTTTATAAATTTAAAACTTGACTAATGTGTAAAATGCTTAAAATATTAATAAAAACAAAACACACTCGATACGCATCAGTACTATCAAGATTTACCAAGATTCTATATATCTTTGCGTTGAGCACGCCCCGTGTTGAGCTGGGCACGCCCCCGTGGTGGGCGTGGAAGTTTCTACAGGTTTATCTTTTGTGCAGGGTCCTGACCACGCCCCATGCCCAGCTGGGCACGGCCCCGTGGTCAGGCTTCTGTTGCCTTGTTTTTGCTTTGGGGATGCTGTTGAGGGGTCGGACATGTCACGTTTATTCCTTCTTTTTGTAATTATGTTGGTTTTGGTTGCTTATTTGCTCCTTTTGTCCGTTTAAGCTCATTTGGTCCTGTAAATTCTAAAGGAAGAAAGAAACAAGCTTTTTCAAATATTAGTACTAAAAAGGGTTAGTTTTATGCATCATCTGATGTAATTTTTATGTTGCATTTTACACACATCACTTTGCATTGCGTATGTCGACGTAGGATTTGGGACCATACCCCTTCATAGGGTCAATACCATTATGTAACATCTTACCTCACTTTCTTTGTTGCTTACACTTCTCTATTTTTAAGTGGTTATATATATGATGATGATATTGTCTTTTTTTTTTTGAAATCTGAAGGAATAAACACACGATCCACATAAGAAAATTGTTGGAGAACCGAAAGCAACAAAAATAAGTGTAGTTGTGTAGGTCTTTATGAAGTGTTGAGAAGTCAAGCCTCCACATACAACTCTTTTTATTTGTTTTTTAGTTCCTTTAATGTTCTAAAACCGGTTCAAACCGGCCGGTTGTACCGATTGAAATGTCCGGCAGAACCGGTTAAACCGCCCGGTACACACGGTTGAACCGTATGATACACTCGATTAAACCGTTTTTTAGCCAAATCCGATACGGTATAAAAACCGGATTTTAGAACATTGCCTTCATGGACTCAACTTAGCAAATACCATCCAATTCTTTATGTTTAAAGTAAACTTCCGTTTTGCTCCCTGTGGTTTGGTCACTTTAACGGTTTTGCCCCAAACCTTTAAAAATAGCCATTTTACTCCCTGATCTATGAAGCCCTTCATGATTTTAATCCCCGCCCCTAAACGTCATCCATTTTAACAGTTAGAGCTTGTCACGTGGAGAACACCTGAGGGGCAACTATGTCTTTTCCCAACCCATATTAATGAATTACATTTAAAACCCTAACAACCCATTCTATCTGCTTCCCCATTCCATCTTCTTCCAATCTCATTCAAAACCCTAACATCCATGGCAGACTTCCATTGTGCTTGTGGATCTCCAACCTCGTATGTGACATCTTGGACTCGAGCTAAGCCAGGAAGGAGGTTCTATCGATGTGCTCTACATGGCTTCGTGAAGTGGAGATCCGCCCATGTGTCGACGATCAACTAAAATCATACCTGGTTTGTTGGAGAGGTGTAACAAGAATGAAGCCATTGCCAGAGCTGATGCAAAAGAAAATAAGAAGCTGGAAGTTCTGTTAGGGTTGACATGGATGTTTTACATCTTCTTTTTGCTAAAAAAATGACCTAGATATTTTGTAATTAGTGAATAACCAATACGGTAGGTTTGTTATCGAAGAATGTATGTTGGAACGGTCTTGTATGGAAGAATGTATGTTGGAACTGTAATGAAAAGCAGTTTACTTGTTTGGCAAATGTTGAGTTTTTTTTTTTTTTGATATGTTTGGTCTTGACATCCTTGACATTACATACAGACGACGGCAAATCATACCAATTTGTACACTATGACCATTTGACACCTTTTGTTTGCAGTCGTTTGTCGGCAAATCATACCAATTTATACACTACGACCATTTGACACCTTTTGTTTGCAGCCGTTTGTCAGTAAATCAAACCCAAAGTAACCTATTAAAACAAGACCATAAGAAACCAAAACTGAACAAGACCAAATCAAACCTGCATAACATAAACAAGACCAAATAAACCTGCATAACATAAACAAGACCAAAACAAACATGCATAACATAAACAAGACCACAACTTAAAACCGCAGTATAACATAAACAACTTGCAGCCGACAAATAAAAAAACCCGCATTATACAAGACCATAAACACAGTCATTGACATACAAGATAATAAATACATAACAACCAACCATAACATTGTCATTGATATACAAGACCATAAACACAGTCATTGACATACAAGACAATAAATACATAACAACCAACCATAACATTGTCATTGATATAAAAAGTAGGCCATAACCCAAAGCAAACACCAAAATTCAGGCCATACAAAAACACAGTCATAATGTCAGCAAAATAGGATGATTGTTATGACATACATACTTAAACCATTAAAAACCTAACCACAAACATCTAAAACTTAAACATTGGACTGAGGCCCATTTGTAGTTCCCTTGCAAGACCTTTGATTATGCCCCTTCCCGCCACACTTTGTGCACAGTTTGACCAACTCTAGACAGCTTCCCTTGCTTGGATGCTTGTTCATTCAACTCTTCTGCACTTTTATTCCTCTTCTTTCTTGGCCTGCCAACTTGCTTATGGTGCTTTGGTGGTACAAGGGTTGTGGGACAAGCAAATGGTATCTACATGTTCCTACCATTGATTGGGTTCACTGTGTGTGCATAGACCTGCTTCCAAGTTTCTAACCAATAGACTTGTGAAACCCATTTCTCTGGAACATCCACTTTTATTCCATGTGCAGCCATATCCCATATAACTGCCACAACATGCTTACAAGGCATACCAGTTAGTTCCCACCTTCTGCAAGAGTAGGTTTTATCAGCCATGTTAACAACATACTGTTCCAATAAATTCCCTTTAACCTGATACTTGTCCACAACATTCCACTGGACACTCATATCAACAGCCTTCTCCTTTATCTTCTCAAAAATCTCAGTAGCATTTGGTGTCAAGTGACCTTCACTCTTTGAAATCAGTATGTGCACAACAACATTTCTCCTCATCAAATACTCTCTAATATACTCTAGACATGTTATAACTGGCTTGTCCCTTCCTTCAACCAACTGTTTGTTGAAGACTTCACACAAGTTGTTAAGAAACACATCACTAATAGCCCTACCTGCATAACACAAGTTACAAATGATATACATTGCTAAATGAAGTTACAATAATGACATACCACTAAAATAGGCTCTGGTCCAGTGAACAGGTGGAATCTACCTTAGCCATTGATATAAACCCTCATCAGTGGCTAGAACCTCCTTCATTGCTTGTTCAAAGTAAGCTACAGTAGTTAAAGATGCACATTTCCATAACAAATTCTTATATAGCTCACCCTTCCACCTAGACTTCATGTTTTCATGCACATGCCTCAAACAGAACCTGTGTTTTGCATATGGAAACACCTGTTGTATGGCTGGAATGAGGCCCTAAATGAACAATGGCAGTTAATGTTAACAATGACAATTAATGTTACAAAATGACAAATAGTGTTGCAGAATGACAATTAAAGTTACCTTCTGCCTATCAGTGATAAATGTGAAGTATGAATCTCTCTAAAGCTCTAAGTCATGTCCCAGACATTCCAAGAAACAAACCCATGAACTTTTTGTTTCAACTTTAACCAAGGCATAGGCCACAGGATATATTCCATTGTTGGAGTTTAGGCCCACTGCTGTTAACACTTGTCCTGGGAAAGGACCTTTCATGAAGGCTCCATCCAAACCCAATAGTGGCCTTCCGCAAACCTTAAAGTTGCTTTCAAACCACCTAAACATATGTAGATCCTTCTAAACTGTCTTGTTGGGCTACTAAGATTAGGTTCACTCTCTACATCAATTGTCACTGTTGTTCCCGGGTTTGACCTCATGAGTTCTTCACAGTAGTCCCTTAGAATTACATGTTGAGACCTGTAGTCCCCCTATCTTCTGTTTTGCAATCCCTTTTGCCTTGAACATCTTTCGCAAAGAAACTGAGATCTGATGCTTCCTTTGGAAAGTATCTTGTAGGGATTTTAGAGGAATAGAAGGGTTTACTGCAACTGTAGGTTCTATCTCCTTTGCTAACCAAGTAACAGTATAAAGCTTCACAGATCTTGTCTGAAAGCACTTGTGTTCATTTATGTAAGTTTTCACTACCCAAGACCCTTCTCTGTTTGCATTGGAGAGATAAAGTACCCATGGACATGTGGTTGCATGTTTTTTTGGATCTACTTTCTGATCTTGAGGTAGGTTTGTGCAATAAAGCTTTACCCTTGGGACCCACACCCTTGGGACCACCATTTTTGCATGAAGATTTCCCTTTATCACCACTTGTTACAGATTTGACATTTTTACCCTTACCTGTAGCAGAATTTCCCTTTTTACCCTTAGTTGCAGCTGTATTCCCCTCTTTAGCCTTACTTGCAGCTGAATTCCCTTCTTTACCCTTACCATAATCTGGTTTAAACCCTTCATAAATCACCCTAAACCTAACTGGATCATTCCTAGTAATCTTCAGTTGCCTTTTGCTAGACACAACCAACTTCTTAACTAGAGTCCTTATCTCTTTCCTTTCTGCAAAAACTTGACCAAGATAGAATGGGTTAGCCACAGGATCATTCCTTCTTTTTTGTTTCCTTATTTCCCTTCTCAGTTGTATCTTAAGGGGTGGGTCATTTTCCTCATCAGTTAAGTTGTCAAAATCATCTAAATGTGCATTCAGTCCCATACCATCCGAGTCACTTAAATGATTGTATTCTAAAGGCTCTTCCTTTATGTCATGATCCACATAACTACTGAAATTCTGCATATCAACCGCTACATCAGCAATCCTATTATCTTCATCATCTATGTAATTTGAATCATCATAATCATCTTCCTCTTCAACACTATCTGCAGGCTCCTCAACTAGGTCCTCATCTTCATCTTCACTAGCCTCAACATCATATTTGCCCTGATCATAATCACTATCCTCACTATCACTACCCTCACTGCCCTCACCATCATCTCCCTCATCATCAGCCTTAATACCCTCATTAACCACCTGACTCTGATCTAATTCAACTTGGCTAATTTCCACTTCATTTTGATTAACCAGCACCTCAGTTTGACTAGCTCTAGCATTCAATACCTGACTCTGATCTAATTCAACTTGGCTAATTTCCGCATCATTTTGATTAACCAGCACCTCAGTTTGACTAGTCCCAACATCACCTACATTATACTCTAATGCTAGTCTCCTTGAAGCCCTTGCCAATATTTGTTGTGTATTCCTAACAGGTAGATCATCATCATGTATTTCATGAATCCTAACTTTACAATTAGGAGACATAAAATATGTTTCAACTCCAGTTTGACCATGCTTAGTATATAATTCCATCAACTTATGATCACCCACACAAGACAAAAAGCTGATCACATCAGAGTCATTTCCTAAAGCCCTCAATCCAAAGTTCAAATCTTCATCAAACACTTTGAAATGGTAAAAAAAAATCAACAATTTTTCTGAGTACCCTTGTTCTAACATCATATAACTTACTTCATGAACTGAAAATTCATCCTTGTCTACGAAGTCAACATAGTCTGTAAGTGCAGTTCCTGTCGGGTAACTGTCGCTTATCAGTTCCGTATCAATCAAAACAGAAGTCCAAGTTAAAGTCAACCATAACGAAGAATTCAAGACCACATGAAGACCTGCATTGATCAAGGGGGAGTTGTTAATGCACTTTGGGTGAAAAGTGCATGCCTTCCAATTGTTAGGGTCTTTATTGTACATGTCTTGAAAATTAGTCCCAAGTTTATCCTAGGGACAACTTGTCCAAGTTTTAGGAGAACTTTTGTCTGAGTTTTATGTTTAGGGCAAAAGTCATGGTTTTGGTGTAGATTGTTTGTCCGAGTTTAGTTCTAGTCTATATATATGTGTGTATTGTGTAGATTAGGGGATGATCGAGTGCTTGGTGCTTTCACAAGTGGTATCAGAGCATGGTTACCGATTCGGAATGGTCTAACCGCCTTCCGAATCACCATTGCTCTTGATTTGATGTTTGTTTCCGCCAAACATCTTGAAGATGTGAAGAATCTGCTGAAAAAGTTGAAGAAAATGGAGCTGTTCGTGGTTGTTTTGTTCTCCAAGTTGTTGCAGATCTGAGGTTTGATCCAAAAAATTGCTCTGTCCGAGTTTTTCTTAGTGTTAAACTTGTCTGAGTTTTAAAACTCTGTGTTTGTTGTTTCCGGGGTTTTGGTCAACTAGTGTGAAGTCACACTAGGGAAATAGTCCGGAGACTTGGTTCTGAGCTTCAGCTTGTCTGAGTTTTCATTTAACTACTCCGAGTTTTTCCTCTTCAACCGGTCCGAGTTCTTTTCTTGTTTTCCCTGAACCTGTCCTAGTTTCATTTGTTGAAACTTGTCCGAGTTTAAGGATCTGTTTTAAAATTCTCAGTTTACTTTGTCCGAGTTTTTGAATAACTCTTTGTGAGTCAGAGTTTTAATAAAGTTCTCTGTGAGTTCCGAGTTTTAACAACATATCCGAGTTTTAACAACTGTTGTTAAACAGTTCCGAGTTTTAACAACAGATTCGAGTTTTTTTTTAGTTCCGAGGTTTATCAGTTTTTGACTGTTCCGAGTTTTGAAAGGTCTATGAATGTTCCGAGTTTTTTTTTAACTGTCAAGATTGCTTTTCCGATTATTAAACAGATCAAGTCTGTTCGTCCGACTTTTGAAATATGTTGAGGTTCCGAGTTTTGAACAGTGTCAACATATTTCTGAGTTTTTACCAGCTGTGTCCGACCTTTTAACAAGTTGAACCTGTTCCGACCTTTAACAGTCCTGAACCTGTTCTGACTTTGAACCTGTCCGAGTTTTTAAACGAGTTGTTAGTTGTTCTGAGTCTCAAACGGAGGATTAAAAGAGTTCAGTGGTTCCGAGTTTTAAACGTGGGTCCGAGTTTTGAGGTCTCCGAGTATTGCACGTGGTTCAGAGTTTTGTACCTGGTTCCTCGTCTATCCGAGTTTCATCACAGTCAAAACTGGTTTTCCCAAGTTTTTAAACACTCCAATATATTCCGAGTTTTAGAGAATAAATTTGTTCAGTAGTTTCAAATGTTTCAACAGCAGTCCAATTATTAAAATGTTCAGTGGTTTTAACCTGTTCAGTGTTCATTCAACTGTTAGGATTGACTGCTCATGCCTCATCTTTCGTATGTTTAACTATGTGTTTTGACAGTTCCGAGTTTTTAAAACTCTTAACAGTTCCGATTCTTAATCAGTTCCGATTCTTAATCAGTTCCGAGTTTTAATTATGTCCGAGTTTTAATCAGTTTTGGTCAAGTTTCACTTCTGGTAATGAATCAGTTCCGAGTTTTGGTCAAAATCTTAGTCAGTTCCGATTCTTTATCAGTTAAGTTATTTTGTCCGAGCTTTAAATCACTGTTGTTCCGAGTTCTGATCTAGAAACAGTCTCCGATTTTTAAAACAGGCTCCGAGTCTTGAGAGTTTTGTGCGTGTCTCTGATTTTCTCCTTGTTCCGAGTTATGTGACCTTCGACGAGGAGCCAGCGAGAGGAGACGAGGGAGCAGTGTTTACGGTCGGTGGAGACTTGTTTGTTTGGAGCGAAAGGGATCAACGCGCTGCTTGAATACAGTTATTCACTTGAGGAGCTTTCGGTTAAGCGGCTACGAGATGTTAACGACGGCTCAGCCGAGCCGATTAGTGTTGGCGCGGCTGCGAATTCGTTGAAATCGGTTTGTTTTGAACGAGCTTTATAACGGACAGTTGTTTGGCTCGTTGATTTGTGATGCAAAGAGAATACGACTTGCTTGGAATTTTGTTTTGTTTACAAAGAAAAAGGGGGAGTAAAAATTTTGAAGTTCCTGTTTTCTTTGTAAAGATAAAGCTTGTGCGTGAAATAGCTCGTGTGTGATGGAGTTTTTGTCACGTGTGTTTATGTTATTAATCAAGTGTTGACATGATGAAGCTGAATTCTCGGTTGATGACTAGTTGAAGATTGAGCCTTATTAAGTTGCTATTTAGAGTAGAGAAGATTAGTTCTAGTCTCGAAATAATGTGGGGCTTCTTGATTTGAGGGGAAGGTCGGAGATGAAAGCCATCGGGGATTCAGCGGATTTGTGAAGATAGGAGATTGATCATGAGGATACATGACGAGATGAGATCATACATGAAGGGTTGAAGACTCTGATCAAGATGGTGGATGTACTTTTACAAAGTTCAGTTTGTTATTAACTTATCGAACTGAGCTTCATGTCTTTTGTGAAGTTTGAAGTGTTCAAGGTTGGGCATTGGAAATTCAATGTTTCTTTCTGCTACCGGTTAAGTTTGAAGATTAATGTATCGAGCGATGATCTTACATACGGTTGTAGGTCGGATCGTGTTAACTTGATTTGGGAGTAGTTTGAGGGGGAGGATCTACAGTTTTTGATGTTGGATGCTTCAGGTTTCACAAAGCGGCCATTCAAGTGATCGTCAGCAAGTCTTTAATTAGAAGCGTTGAAGATCACTGTGCTTTGCCGGAAAGATCAAGTCTCAGCCAAAATTGAAAGCAGACATGATATCATCAGTCAAGGGGGAGACTGTAAGTGCAGTATTCGGTGATTGAAGATATCAGTGTTAGACAGAACTGATGCAACAGTTAAGGGGGAGACTGTAAGTGCAGTTCCTGCCGGGTAACTGTCGCTTATCAGTTCCGTATCAATCAAAACAGAAGTCCAAGTTAAAGTCAACCATAACGAAGAATTCAATACCACATGAAGACCTGCATTGATCAAGGGGGAGTTGTTAATGCACTTTGGGTGAAAAGTGCATGCCTTCCAATTGTTAGGGTCTTTATTGTACATGTCTTGAAAATTAGTCCCAAGTTTATCCTAGGGACAACTTGTCCAAGTTTTAGGAGAACTTTTGTCTGAGTTTTATGTTTAGGGCAAAAGTCAGAGTTTTTGGTGTAGAATTGGTTTGTCCGAGGTTTAGTCCCTAGCCTATATATATGTGTGTATTGTGTAGATTAGGGGATGCTCGAGTGCTTGGTGCTTTCACAGTCTACCTGACCTTTTACATAAATAATGTTAGGAAACTTTGTGAAAGAGCCCCCATGATGAATCTTGAGTGAGAAAAATGTAGGGTTAACTGAAAAAACATAAGAAAATGCCAGCATTATCAGTATAACAGTATGGAAACGGTTCACTACATGATCAGTGTTAGGGTTTACAAAACTCACCATACAGTGTCTGTACATCAACTTCTTGTCCCATAGGACGAATGAACCACATATTGCACTTTAATCGTCGATGATCCTGAATGCGTTTGATGTTGGAGAATGTTTAGGGTTTGAGAAAGATTTTGATTTGGGAGATAATGTATCGATTTGGGAGATAATGTATGGAAATGGGTGATAAGAAGATTATAATAAGTGTAGTTAGGGTTTTAAGCTGGAATTGTAAAGGCAGGGTAGACATAATTGCCCCTCGGGTGTTTTGCACGTGACAAGCTCTAACTGTTAAAATGGATGACATTTAGGGGTGTAGAGTAAAATCATGAAGGGCTTCATAGATCAGGGAGTAAAATGGCTATTTTTAAAGGTTTGGGGCAAAACTGTTAAAGTGACCAAACCACAGGGAGCAAAATGGAAGTTTACTCTTAATTTTATTTCAAAGCTAACTAGTCAAAGGTGTTAGGCGAGGCGTGGTGCGCCTAAAATGCTTTGCGCAAGGAAAGGTGCTCCAGGGAATTTTTGGTTAGATTCCACTTGGAATTCGACGAATTTATGAGAGTAACTGAGTCTAAGAAGATCAAGATGAAAAGTGATGAACATATTAAAGCTACAACGAACACCGTTTATTATTGCGCTTTTTTTTGTTCCTAAGCTCCAAGAGAGTTGCAAACAGTTTCAACGAGGTCTACACAATTATAATCAATCCGCCATTACAATTTGTGTATTTAATCTAAAAATTCTTTAGACTATCCACTACGAGAGGTGGATGGTGGCCTCCAAATCGACACTGCTCGTGTTTGACAGGTCACACTCCACCTCTCTCCATGCCCCCCCAACACACTCACAAACCTAGGGCTGGGCAATTTAGGGTTCCGAACCGCCAGAACCAAGGAACCGAACCGGAACCGCCAGATCCTAACCGTATTGTTGTCTTTCGGTTCCGGTTCTTAAATTTGGGAATAAACGGTTCCCGGTGTCGGTTATATCCGACGAGTTCGTTTAAAGAACCGCTAGAACCGGTTTGGGTTTAAACTTTAAATTGTATATTCAAAAGCCCTAATAATTTATTTAAACTTTAAATATTATATTTAGAAAAATGTTTCTAGGATTAAAGAATATAGAATTAGTTTTTTTTATATAATGTTTGAGTGAAGTTTTTGTAACGGTTAACCAAAATTGTTTTAGTTGATTTTTGTTTTTTTACATTGTTTTTTTTTTCTTTTTTGGAACGACAAATTTGGATCACTGACCGACCACTGGAGTATCATCGTGCCACCAGCGGAACCATCTGAACATATTCATCTCCACTAGGCATAATCCTATACACAAATTCAGGAGAAACATTGTATACTTGCATTTCATGGTTTGAAACATTTTATTATTGCTTTTTAACTTTGATTGTTTGAATTTGGATGTTGCAACTCTTAGTTATTGTTTTAAACGGTTTGACTGTTTTAATTGTTTTTATATTGTTGTTAGTTTTAGGATTTAATTGACAACTGGTTCCGGCGAGTACCGTTTAGCATTAAACGGTTCCGGTTCGGTTCGGTCCAGTTCTGAACCGTTGCACACCCCTACACAAACCAGTCCTCCTCTCCCATGGCGCACCCTTCTTCACGGGTTGTTGTCCTCTCAAAGTAACGTTTGCAGGCAGCCATCCTGTCTGTTCCTCCGACCTCATGGGCGCTCCGTTGGAGATGATCTCATACATGAAGTTGTATTTAGAGTTGTTTAAGCCTACTGTTTGGTTGTAAATGAGATTAAAAATAAGTTTTTTCTTTTGTTTACGAGAAACAAAGAAAATAGGGAAAATATGATTATTATAAAAATATTGTTTTCCTTATATTAAAATTGCTATTACATGTAAAATCTCCGTACAACATGAGAAAAAGCCAAAAAGTCGTGCCAAATGTCAACAAAATATCTTTAGTAAAAAAGAAACACTTAAATTATCAAAGTGCGAATATAAAATAAACCATGAACTTAAAAAGCCAAAAATCAACCAAAAAGACTAAATCAAAGGTCTAAAGCTTAAAAAAAAAGTCTCATAGGCATATGTTCAAACTCCTATTAGCACTTATCATACAACCTAGTTTAACCCTCATTACCTTACGCGAAAAAAAAAAAAAAGTAGCTGAGCTAAGTGCCCAGTGCGCAGATGCAAATCACAAATAAACATACATAATATCTCGAATAACACCATAAACCACCATAGTAAATACAAAGAAATAAGGTTGAAGAAGAAGGGGTGAAGATTATTTGTATAAGTATCCTACGATACAAAATATCCAACTTGCACACCCATGGCGCCAAACATGTCATATCTCATCACTTGTATCACATTGATACATGGGACAAGCACTCTAGCCCATCCCAAAATCGAAAGGTGTGTATGGAACTACTTATCAAATCAAACTAAATCATATGATGCATCCATATGCCTCTCAAATAACCCAAACGCTCTCTCATGAGCATATACAAAGTGGAGACACCGTAAAATGATTATACCTTCCCAGATGGTGTCATGCCATTGGCACCACAATGACGTATTTGTCGTACGTCCTTAATAGTTGACTCAATATTCCCTATCTCCTGTCTACGAATCTAAGGGTCCGTTTGGTTCGCATAATTTTTTTTTATAGGAATTGGAATTCATAAAGGGAAATAGAATTAATTCCATTAGAATTTTGTATTGTGTTTGGTTCATAAGTTGATAAATGGAATTGTAAAGGTTAAAAACAAAAAAAAGACAAATTTGCTATCATCTCTTTTATTTGAAGTAGTTAAGAATGGAAATATGGGGGTGTTTTGGTAATTGAAACACATTCCAATGGAAAGTTTAGAATTTCTTCTCAAATAGGAAGGATTGTTAAAAACCAACCAAACATGATTCTTGATGGAATGTTTTCCAATTTCAATTCCATTTCTTTTGAAATCCATTAACCAAACGACCCCTAAGGTTCTATGACCACATGAGTGAACACATTAAACTAACAAGTTCGCATGCGAAGTATGAAAAAAAACCCGGGTGGGTATCAAAAAAACCCGGATGGGTATAAACATGAACTTTGTAGTTTTTTTGTTTTCGACTTCAGTTTTTTGGGTTTATAAACATGAACTTTAATAATATAAAACTTTAATTCAACAAAATTACATGTTACCAGGAACTATAATAATCAAAATGCATACATTTCTAAAACCCAGTATCGGGTATTCATAAAATCCGGGTACGAGTATTCCTAAAACCCGGGTACGAGTATTCCTAAAACCCGGGTACGGGTATTATAAAACCCGGGTATACAAAAAACCCAGGTATAAAACAACCCGGGTTCGGGTCTAAAATACCCGGTTTTTTTAATAACCAGGCCCGGTTTATTTTCGGGTTTGGGTTTTTTATGCACCTCTAATACTAATGGATCGAATTCGCACTAGCTATTGGGCTTACACGGGGTCAAGGGTCCAGGATTAATAGAGCATTAGAACCCAATAAACCCGACCCATTTCCACCTGCTTTATAATAAACCTAGGGTTTCAGTTCGTTGTGCCATCCAAGCGCCGTTCTCTTCATCTCTGCAACTTGTGTTATCTTCTCCACCAATCGAAATGGTATTGCTTCCTCCATAGATTATTATTATTATTCTGTCAAATATACAAACACGCAAATTGTCTGATCTGATTATGATGTGGTAGAACGATTACGTAATCTCTTTAATCCTCATTTTGTAGTTTACAATCAGTGAGATTCATCGTTTGTAGCTACTGTTTATATGCTTTGATTTTAGATGTTAACATCGGCAGTTGTATATAACCGTTAAAATTTCTACATAGACTCTGTAACAATCGTTGCAAGCAGGATGTTCTTGCCTTTTTATTTGAGTCATGGTTGTTTTAATATATTTATAATTTTTTTATTTGGTGTTAAATTTAGAATTTTGTTAAGCATGGTCTTTTTATGTAGTGCACTTACATTGTTATGCTTTTTTGAAGTATGATTCATTACAATTCTACATGACCATGAAAAGAGTGATTTTTGGTGCATTGTTATTAACAATTTTTGATATTATATGTTTACCAGTTTACCATTGATGTTGCATCTCTGTATATTGAAATTGCTATAGGTGAGAAGTACTAAAAATTTAGATATTAATGTTCAAAATTTGATAATTTCTCCGCTTTATAAGTACCATAGTTATTAAAGGCGCTAGGCGCACTCAGGGCGATTTGTTGGGCCCGGGGCTTTATTTGCGCCTAGACACACCTGGGCGCTCGCTTTAATAACTATGATAAGTACCAGCCTGAAACTAAATACCAAGATTTAACCTTTTTATTAGACATGAAGGAAGTATTTGTGTCCCTTTTAACACATGTTATTTTCTACATGCTAAGCTTGTATTGATTATTTTATTGCAGACCAAGAGGACAAAGAAGGCTGGGATTGTTGGAAAGTATGGTGAGTATTATGTTTTTTTGCTTTTAAATGAATTCACAAAGCGCTTAAGATAATATGAATTAGCTGTTACATCTTGTAAAAAATAATTTTGCTGTTCACACATCCACAGAGTAGTAGTTTGTTTAGCACAACAGATCACATCTAAAAACTTTTTCTTTCAGGTACCCGTTATGGTGCCAGTCTGCGAAAGCAGATCAAGAAAATGGAAGTCAGCCAGCACAGCAAGTTTTTCTGTGAATTTTGCGGAAAGGTAGTTAATCTAGTATATTGTTGTGATCTTTCATAAAACTTGGTAAAGTTTGTTTTTTCCTAACCATATTTTCTATGAAATGTTATACAGTATGCGGTGAAGAGGAAAGCTGTTGGAATTTGGGGTTGCAAGGACTGTGGAAAAGTCAAAGCAGGCGGGGCATACACATTGAAGTAATTCCTATATCCTGCATTTTCTCTTTAATTTTATGTTTATATTACATTGTTTTCATTTTTTTGATGTGTTTCCTTGTGTGTGATTATAGCACCGCTAGTGCAGTGACAGTGAGGAGCACAATCCGAAGGCTTAGGGAGCAGACTGAGAGTTAGACGTGGTTGGTTTGTTTTGGTGTGAGTTGTATCTCAATGTTGAAGTCTTTCCTTACTGTTGTTAGTGTTATCAGTTTATTTTGGATTTTGACAGTTTTGTTGAATCAATGAGGAATTTGAGTATTTTATTTGAACTCTTTTTGTGTAAAATTATTAGACATGAAACGATTTATGAACTGGATTGTGTGTTATAAAAATTCTGTCTGGAACTGGTCAATGCTGTATTTCAAACAACGCAGCGGGTCAAGGACCTCTTCACGTCATCCTACCTGATGCTACACCTGTAGAGACACCCATTTCTCTCTTGAAGTTTTAAATTTCTGAAACCCTTTTGCCCTCATCCTCATAACTCAGCTACTTCCTCGCATGGTCCATGACTGTAAACTTTTTTTGCAACACTCTTTCACGCATTCTCTGATGATTTAATGTTTGTGTTGGTGGTGCGCCACAAACAACCCATTTGTTGGTGCTTTTAGAAGTTCTTTAAAAGTAATGCTTTTCCTTCAAAACTAATGCCTCTGATCTTCTTTATCTCGTATGTTAGAAAAGTAAAATTGGAGGATTTGATCCTGGGTTATGTCATTCACTTGCATCCATTGTAGAGTTTGTGAATGTCGACGGCCGATTACTAGAATTAGTGAGTGCCTAACATTGTAACTGGGATGCTAACCCTGAGTTATTAACCGACAGGGTTCTCTAAGGTGCTGTATGTTTTTTAAGAGGTAAAATGTCTGCAGTTTGCGGACATCTGTAGAAGAAGAGGTGGACCAAACATCTGCAGTCTGCAAAAAAAAAAAAAAAAAAAGACAGTTTGTTTTTTAATGTATGTAGATTTCTAAGATCATTCCCAATATGATTTTTACGGACTGCCATGTGGGGCGACCCATGGATAGAGGGTTTTGGACCAACTATTGTGGTTTTGCTCTGTGAGTGGTTTTTGGTGGGCAACTAATTAATAACCAACTTCTCCATTTCCCACAACCAAACTTTGGATGTCCGAGACAAGAATATCATGGATTTTCCCATTTCGGCCAATCCTCACAACCACCCTTCACCTAAATACTGGAAACTCGATCCAAAATATCTCCAAGTATTCATCACACAAACACTCTCCATAACTGTAGAGGCAAATGAAACTAACCCTCAGGCCTCATCTTATGAAGACTTGAAAGAAGAGGAAAGGAAAACTCGTGTTTTGACATTGACTACTTCTAAAAGATAGTCCTGGACAGTTGTGTACGAGTTTCTCCTAAGACTACCTAAATGTGTCTACAGACAGCATAACTGGACACTATCAATCAAGCAAAGATTATGGTGGAGAACACACAACTTAAGATTTCACACACATATGATAAGTGGCAATGCAAATGCATTCAATTCAATGGGTGCATGCCCAAGCAACAAAGACTAGGAAAAGTTGACCAACTAAGGGAGGTCTGTTATGCAATGTATGCTAAAAATCACAAGGGACATGATTCATTCATGAACATGTTTAGGACGTAGTCAAAGATCATCCAAAATGGATGAGTCGATGTGATGGTCACATTTCTCAGCCACATGTTTAAGATCATCCAAAATGGATGAGTCAATGTGATGGTCACATTTCTCAGCCACATGTTTTAGGGATAACGAATGTCTTGTGGAATCATGTGTGTTGCAATCATGCATTTGCATTGCCACTAATCATGTCTGTTGTTGCCAATTATTTTTATATAGTAGTTATGTTAAGATACCAATTTTAATTTTGCCACACGAGACGAGTCTCCTTGCATATACGAACAAACCATTTACATAGGGGTGTGCTTAGATAAGGAATGGGATGCTTATTGACCGAGGTTTCAACAACATCGAAACCAAGTTAAAGTCGTATGACATTAATTTTTTAGAGAACACTAATAAACCTAGATCCATCTCACAAGCCAAGAGGGAATAAATAATTCTCTCTTGGTTACTGATTAGTTGTTGCACACAAACCCATTAGAAGCCGAAGCCGATCATACAACAACTATTACGTTGAAGTAAAGTATATTTACAGTTGCATGGAAACAAAAGGTAACCTAATTCTCATGAACCTTAACTTCTTAAGAAACCAAAGCACTTGAGTGACCTAAATCTAATAGTACAGTGTCATCCTGTGGTTAAAAACAGGAAGCCTCCCCATTTGCTCATGGTGGTTTTAACTTTCAAGCTGGTCAACAACACTCCAGCCACCATTGACCAAAAATCCACTACAAAACTTACAGACGCTTCATACAATGACCAGTGTTGGATCATCATAGTGGTGCACACGGCTCTGAACCGCCTTAACCGCCGCTACTCTTGCCGCATTTGCCGCCCTGTTAGCTGCCGCCATCGCCCTATTCACCTTCTCATCCACTCTCTTTGCAGCCAACGCTTTCTCGGCTATTCGTCTGGCTTCCTGAAAAACAGCAATCAAATATTATTATTATAATTATTATTATTCCAACACTTTCAAATAGTAATGCCAAAGCAGTTAATGTGGTAAACAATCGGATATCAATCGTGGTGGGATATCGGTAATTTTAATATCATGCTGAATTCATATATATAGCAATTTAACACTAACAATTCAGTATATTCTCCTACCATTAACAAATTAACCTTTTGCAACTTGCAAAACACAACAATTGTAGCAAGTAGGAACTTATTAAGACTTAAAACACTACCATTTAACACTAACAAAACAATTAACAGTTAAGACTTAAAACACTAATAGCAGTAATAAGAAAGAAAGACGAATGGTAGAACAAAGAAGAAATGTACTGATTTAAGGAAAATCGGTGATATGTCATGTCGGTCAAATATCAGTCAATATCGCCGATAATATCGGTACCGATATTTCGCACCAATATCTCACAAGGGGACCGATAACCGATATATCATATTAACTGCATGTATATATATGAAATTACCTCAACCGCTTTATGAACTTTGGCATGAGAAATCGACAAATGATATTGTGTATTGATGCTAAGAACACCATCTTCCCAGTGACCCGATTGAGTGTCGCCATTTCTAAAAGTATACAAACCGAACCCTTGTCGTTTTCCTTCATGCCAACCACCCTCATACCGATGTCCATTTGCAAAGTTGTATACACCAAAACCATGCATTTTGTCTGCAAAATACTCGCCGGCATACATGTCACCATTTCTGCATTCATCACGTAATTAATCACACATAAGCTCAAATCTCATAATAATATCACCTTACAGAGAAATAAAAGAAAAACTACAAGAGGATTAGAATATTAAAACTAAAAGCTTGATAAATCTTGGTGAGGAATATTTGAACCATCATAGTTGGTATCTTGTTTCAGAATGTTCTCTTAGTGTAATAATCACATTGTTTCTAGAGAAATTATGAAAAAGGGAAATGCATAATTTTTTTTTTACTTAAAGACACTTTTGTACATATATGTTCGCTATCACACTTTTTTCATAAGATCAACTAATACTTCTTTATGTCCTTAATTGTTAACTATCACACTTTTTCATAAGATCAACAAATACTTCTTTGTGTCCTTAATTGTTAAAAGACTAACGAAAATGCTAGAAAAATCACTAACGTTTGTAACATCAAGCGACCTGAAACAAAGTACAAAAACATAGATACAAAGATTAACACAATATTTTTGACCCATATGTCAAAAATTACTTATTTATCAAGTAACTAAGCATTATTATTGCATTTTGGCAGGAACCATGGTTTGTTACCCAGTTGTAATTAAATGTTAATAAAAAATAGAACTCACAAATCTGGTCTATACCGAAAATATTAGGTGGTCTGTGGTGTGCCTAATTTATCAAGTAAATAAAACCCAATATCAGAGCTTAATTCCTCTTCATACCATATACATGATCCTAACAATGTAAGAATGACAAATAACCGAAACCGTATTATTCGTAATTGCTTATTAAAACTGCTCATTTGCTTATTGTGTTTTGACTTTCACACATCAGGTAAGGGTAAAATAAGCAGGTTGGGAGTAGTTTATTAAAACTTATTGTACAAATTTCATCATCCAAGTCTGCTTATTTCATAAAACCATAAGCAGACTCAATAACCAATCCGAATACCCAAACAGAGTATACATCAATACACCAAATAGAGCTAAAATTTACCTGAAATGGTAGTGACCAAGCCCATGTTTCACACCGCCTTTAAACTCGCCAAAATACTTACTACCATCTTCACAAGTATGCACCCCAAACCCATGACACTGACCCTTGATCCACTCACCAGCATACATATCCCCAACATAATATCGATAAACCCCGAACCCGTGCCTCAACCCCTGCCTATACTGACCCCGATACCGGCTCCCTTTAGCCCAAGTTTCGACCCCGTAACCATCATACTTCTGATCAACCCAATCACCTTCATACCTTCCATTCAACTTATAATAATACACCCCACTTCCAGAACACTTTCCTTTATAAAACTCACCCTCATACACATCCCCATTGCTGTAAACCTTCACCAAGAACCCCGAAACTTCGCTTTCGACAACCCGGTTCACTGAGCCAATTGACCAAACAACTGGTGTGCGTGAACTTGACCCGTTTGAAAAAAGCTTCAAAATTGGGAACTTTCTTGTAACAAACAACCGAATTGAAGGAGACCCAACACGATACAATCCATATACAGTAAAGGCACTAAAAGCTACTAACAACAACATGTAAAGATACAAAGATTCATAATTGTTAACCGAAAAAAGGTAAATTGAAGGTAAAAACAGGAAGATTACAACCCGTGAAGGGGTTCTAATCCAGAACAGCTTCACATAACCAATGTTTAACAGCTTTAAAGCCACTGATTTAGTGGCTAAAAGTGCTTCGGAAGATGAACAGCAACAAATTAACGAATTTTTATCGGTTTTTCTGTGATTCATGATGTTTGAAAACAGATCTTTTTGTATCGTTTCATTGTAATCTGGTGGTAATGTGATTTTGATTTTGAAATTAGGGTTTTTTGAGTCGGAATAATCGTGTTGTTTTCCGATCTGACGCATTTAACGGTGAATAGAAGTTGACAATTGGATGAATTTGGAGCTTGATAGCTGAAAATGAAAGTATGAAACCCTAATTTTTGATTTGTGTGTGTGTTTGAAGAATGAAATTTGATTGATTTGTGTGAGTGTTGATGGTTTTGAGGGCGGTTTTTATTTGGAGATGAAAAGAGGGAAAAACACAAGGTGTGTGTATGTATATAAATATATAGTTGTATAGATTTTAAGGTAAACTGCCAAAATGGCCCTTGTGGTTTGGTTATTTTGTTACTTTAGTCTAAAACTTAAATCTTTTTTATTCAGGTCCCTATGGTTTCAATTTTGTTACTATTTTCATTCAAAATCATAATCTAGTAAGATTTTTTAGTTAATATCCATTTTTTTTGTATTTTTCCTCACTTTTAATGAAGAGCAAAATGGTCATTTGTTTTATTATAACAAATAAAAAAATCTAACCATTTTCCCTTTCATTAAGGAGAGGAAAAAGACAAAAAGTTGTATGTTAACTAAAAGAGTAAACTGCTATTTTGGTCCCTGAGGTTTGGTTACTTTTGCCAATTTAGTCCAAAACTCAAATCTTTTGCATCTGGGTCTCTGTGGTTTCAGTTTTATTGCCATTTTGGTCCAAAAATGAAATCAGGTCATACTTGTCTTATAAAATCCTGCAATTTTGTCATTTTCCTCAGGGGCAAATCAGGTTATATTTGTCTTATAAAATATGGTATTTATTTATAAAAAAAGAAATGATCATTTTGCCGCTACGGAAAATGACAAAATAACAGGATTTTATAAGACAAATATGACCTGATTTCATTTTTGGACCAAAATGGCAATAAAACTGAAACCACAGGGACCCAGATGCAAAAAGTTTGAGTTTTGGACTAAAGTGGCAAAATTGACCAAACCACAGGGACCAAAATGGCAGTTTACTCTAACTAACAAATCAGACCATATTTTGCTTTTGGATGGAAATGGCAACAAAATTGAAACCACAGGGATCTAGTTTCAAAATGTTTGAGTTTTGGATTAAAGTGCCAAAAGTGACCAAACCACAGGGACCATTTTGGCAGTTTACTCTAGATTTTATGTATAAATGTATAGGGGGGTTTTTAGTCATTATTTTAAAGTTGACGGCGTTTAGTTTGCAAATTTGACCATCGGGAAAAAGACCGGTAATTGATTTTAAAGTTGACGGCGTTTAGTTTGCAAATTTGACCATCGGGAAAAAGACCGGTAATTGATTTTAAAGTTGACGGCGTTTAGTTTGCAAATTTGACCATCGGGAAAAAGACCGGTAATTGCTTTAGTTTACACCCTGGTTTTTTGGTTATTGACTAAGCACACCTGGTCACATGTCGCATACATTGAATATATGGGTTTTGAAAGTAAAGAAAGTTATTTAGTAATTTCTTATAATTTGTACACTAAAACAGAATATATGGGTTTTGAAAGTAAAGGAAGTTATTTAGTAATTTCTTATAATTTGTATACTAAAACATTATTAATCACTCACATTAAAATTGATCGGTTCAATTATACTCGTCTTAATTCCCTCATTTAGAACAAATGGAACAAGGTTATGGATCTATTTAAGTCGGTTGATCAATCTCTTCTTTGGGTAATATCTCAAGTCTCATGTACGATAACTAAATCCGCCTAGAGGTTATGTCAGGAAAAATGAAAGACCTAGAATCTAGTGCACATGATAACGATTACGTATTGTTATTGTTACTGTGATTACTATATACTTTCGTTATATGATATTCTAGATGTTTAATTATTTTTTAGATATTAAACTTGTGTATACGTAAAATCAAATATCATGTTTTCTTGAAACACTATATACTAGTTATAAATGTAGAAATAAACAACACCATAGGTAGCTTAGTCTTAAATTTTTTATATATTAAACTTATGTATTCGTAAAATCAAAAATTATGTTTTCTTGAAACATTATGTATTAATTATAAAGAAATGTTGGGACAAGAATTCAATCTTGGAACACATTCTTTTGAATAAATACAACTTTCAATTTAGGGTGTTGTTGACCTTCTCATATCTCCATCTAACTCACATTTATGGGTGTTGAAGTTCAACTTTACGTATTGTTATTAGTATATACATTTATTACATGATATTCTTACTTTTTAAAACTTAAACTAACATATACGTAAAATCAAACGTGGTTTTTTTTATATAAAACACATATATTATTTATAAACATTAAGTGAACAACAATATCAGTCGCTTAATCTTGACAAAGAACGTTCGAATAAATAATTTAATCTTGAAACTACATTCCATTGAATAAATACAAATTTTAAATTAGGGTTTTTTGACCTTCTCATATCCCCATCTAACTTGCATTTATGGGTGTTAGAAGTTCAACTTTCATAAGCAAACTACAACTTGACATTTTCAAGATTAGGGTTAGCTATCAATAATAGTTGTCAAAGGTGGTTGGTTTAAGTTTTTTCTTGTAGGACAAGTCAAAGGTAGTTGATCTAATTAATTCTAAAATAGACGAATCCATCCATTTAATAAAACCTACATTACATTAATTTTTTTTATAATCCTTTTAGTATTACTTATTAGTTATTTTATGCCAATGAACTTCAGCTCAAGTGGTATTAGGACTTGAGTTTTTCTGTGAAGACTCAAGTTCGATTCTCATTTGGTGCAAAAAAAAAAGCGAGACACTGGTGGGCTAGGAGACCCAGGGAAACCTGGGTTCGATCCTTGAGTCAAATAGGTTTTACCGGTAATTTCACCGTCGTGCCTACGGGCGGATGAGTTATCGGATTTTCCCCGGAAGTGGTGGTGGACGACTCGGGTTACTCTCGGAGTACTCCGTTTGTCTAGTGGGTGACCTAAGAGTACTCAGAATTGATTTGTTGACCGTTCAAAAAAAAAAAACATTACTCGTTTTATATTTAAATATATTCACTTGTGCGTTACTAAATTGGTCTTTAAACTAAATATATACATGTTTGTATCTCAATATGACTATAAATATTAACAATCGTGGCATTATATTTAAATTCGATTAACAACAAATTATTTCAATAATACTTTTCAGGCACAAATTGTATGTGTGAAACATATAAAATGCGTGTTTTAAAGAATCGTTATGATGATTGTGGAATTTGCATTTTATTATTATTCTATTCATTTCATGCCTTAGATTTTTGACTTAGAAAAAATAAAATTAAAACACATCCAAAAATTCCAAAAGTAATTTTACTTTATAAAATTTTATTCTTAATTATATAACGCATTCCGTTACATCAAACATGCTTTTGTTTTTGTATTAGTATATATAGTGTGTGCGTATATATATAAAAACAAACTTGTGTTTCTCTATCACTGTTGTAACACCTCGAAAATTTACGTCCTATAATGTGTTGACACGTGTCATAGGTTTGAACGTGTGAAAGAATGTTCTTGAAGGACTAAAGTTGACAAACAGTGAAACTGTGTAAATATAAGGGTTCAAAGTGTCAACAATGAATAAATATACTTTACAATAACACTACATGATGTTTATAACCTTAAACGAATGGATCATGGATCATACGAATCGAATTGTGAAAGAAAGTGAGAGATTACAAACTACAGGGGTTAAATGTGTCAACATGTTAAGTTATACCTCTGAGTGACCTTTTAGCAAACCCGAAGCCTTGTAACGATTAAATATGCTCACTAGAATGTACCATAAAAATTTCACCAAGTTTCGTTACTGTATGAGAAAATTGTGATAAAATTCGCGTGTGAGGGTTAAAATCGTCAACATTGAAATTAGGGCTTTTCGGGTGATCATAAAGTTACCCGAGGACTTTACAAAGTGGGTATAAGTCTTAAAGCCCCCATATGTCAATATTATAGGATAAGAACTCTGGAAAACAAGTGAAAACGACCTTTCGGGGGACCAAGGACCAAAATGCAATTAAGAGAAACATGTTTACCTGATCCGGATGGCCCAGGCGGCCCGCATCAGGATTAACAAAAGCCCAAGCGGGCCGCATCAGACTTGCAGATGCGAAAAATAACAGACAGCTGCCTGTTGTGTTTCTAACCGACTTACATGCAAGTTTTTCGATACCTTGGGCTGCCTAAGGTGGTTTTTAGCTTGTAGGACACATGCTGGTCATTTGGTAACACTCCTAGACTTAGGTGTTGATGATCCAAGATGTTTGAATTCTTATAAAAGACCACATTCTTTGCATTCATCTTGCATTCACTTCCTGATCATTTCTGGAGCATTCAAGCAGATCCCAAGCATTCCAAATCATCCATTAGACAAGTGTAAGTACCCTTGATCTTCTATATTTCAGTTATGCTTAGTTTATAGCCTAGAAATCAAACCGTCGTAACTACGGTTTGACTTCACGATAAAACACAAATGGTCCAGGGTTTTGTCGAATCGAAAGTTGTTATAAGTTGGTAATCATGTGGGCTTTAAACCCTTAAAAGGGCACCCACTGATTCCATTCCTAACTAGGTCGTTTGTCGAGTCAAACGATGTCCGAAAAAGTCAACAGAAATGGTACTTTCGTTTTAACACATGATTAGCGATGTAAAAGGCGTATAACCTATTTTATCATTCTTATAAACTGATAATAAGTATAAAAACGTGTCTACGCTTGTTTGATTCGACAACTTTCTATTTTGAACCGATTCGGAACCGAAAAACGCAAAAGTTTGACTTTTGCTTTGACCTCAGTTCTAACCCGGTTTAGATAGGTTTAGACATGCCTTAAAGTTCCATTAGGACCTAGTTACATGTTGGTATAACCCTCTGCGTTTATACCACATGAATCCTTAATTGTCCGATGTTTCCGTTAATCGCCTAAATATTGACCGTAATGCCCTTATGATCATAAAACGAGATTTTTGGAGATATGAAAGTAAAATAATCTTAGTTACTGATTATTAAACATGTCAGTAAATTTTCACATCAAGCGGAGGTCCAGATTAGGAGTTATGCTTAATGACGTAATTATAGCGATTCTTAGTAATTAAATGACGTCATTAGGGTAACGCCTATCTAAAACCCATTTTTGACACCAAACCTTTTAACCACTGATGTAATATAATATTTTGGGATTTTTGAAGATTTTTAATTATTTTTAAACTGATCATAAGCTAGGATTAGTGCCTTGATTCGGTAAATACCGAATATACCCTTTTCGGCCATAAAATGAGTTTTACAAATCCTTTTGACACCAATCCAATTGCTACTGATTTTAAATATTAAATAGAGTGTTTTGAACCTGTTTAACTGATCAGGAAACTCAGAATCCTATTTTAACCCGTACGTCGCTTAAAACGGCTTTATACGCGTATTATACGCATAGTTAGGGTTTAAAACTATTTTGACATATAAGACTTATAACCAAAAGTTATAACCTGTTAAAATAAATTAATTTACTGATGTATTCAGACCCGGTTCACAGAAACGTAATTAATCCCTTTTATAATCTTTAAAATGACCGAAATACCCCTACGGGGCTTAATATGCGATTAAACTCATTTTGGGCATAACGGAAGGTATCCTACTGATATCATGACATATTTAAGGCATGTTCACTTAGGAAACCTGTTTAGGACTCTTATGGTTACCCGTTACGCTTCATACGCGTTCGGTTCGGTTTATGTAACTAGTTTACATAAATTAGCCGAAACGGGTCAAACCTTATCGGTTTTATCTCAAAATCCAGAATGTGTATAATATGCCCATATTAAGCAAGTCTTCAAACTTGTCGGGTCTAAATCACATTCTAGCTGGTCTTCGCTTAATCGTGCGTACGAACCGTATCTTTAAAACTAACCGGTCTAAGCTTAAGCTTAACTAAAGACCCGTTAGGATTCTAATAGGTTATTATAAACCTTCGTTCCAGATTAGGAGAACCAGTAAAAGATACTTGCACTCGCTGATTTTGAATTATACTTGCTCAGGTAAATACTTTTAACTTATTTCCCTATACGGGCTTGGGGTACGGTATATAAAATACCGCTTGGTCGAACATTGAATCTTTAATTGTATGATGGTTAAAGTATTGAGATGTTTCGTTTAAATTGTTTTGTTTGCTTAAAGCCTTTGGGGGGTTAATGACCATGTCCCGGATATCCCTGGCATCATTTTACGAAATGGCCACGACCTTAGCACTCAGGTGTAGGCGTACACCTGTCAGTGTCTCATTAAATAAAGTGGTGTGTCTATTGATCTTTAACCCGGCTCGATCCGGGCTACTGAACGCATAAGGAACATGTAAATCCTTTACAAGTTTATATATTTAAATAAGCATCCCAAGTTATATAAAATATTATTTGTGTCTTGTGCCTTAAATGTTTTTTCTTAAACTCTTTTCAAAATGAGTCGGTTGATTGTATTTACCAGTGTAAACTGACGTATTTTCCTAAAAAGGTTAAGTGCAGGTACTACGCGAAATAGGCTGGCTTGTCTCCTAGCATCCACAATAAGTCTCGCCAGCTTGGATGTCATAAACTGTTGAACATTTGTTTTCTTTTTATTTTGATCTACCTGTGGATTTATATTCGACTATTTGTGATACTTAATATTACAATATCTTTTGGTTGAAATGAATCTATACTTTGCTTCCGCTGTGCATTTAAATATTGTGTTGTTTGACTATTATGTTGCCAACCACGTCACGATACTCCCCTACCGGGCCCACCGGTAACACGTGGAAATTCGGGGTGTGACAGGTTGGTATCAGAGCCAACACTGAGTGAATTAAACACTAGCCTTTTGTGTTTAATCTCAGTTACACAATTGCACATTCCTAAATCTTCGAGTCTAGACAAAGAACTTAGGAATAATCCAAAATGTTTTTATTTTACTTTTAACTTTGTCCTTTATTTTTCCTTGTTATTACCTTTGTTTATATGGACAGGTTTAAAAATGCCGCCAAGATTCAGGCGAGGAAGTCGAGGAAAGGAGCCAATGAGAGCCCCTAACGACCACGAGGCCGGGCCTTCAGGCCGGCGAACTCCTTCTACTACAAGGAGTGCAGATCCACAAGAACCTTGGAGGATTTACGAGGAGCCTTCCAGACGATCCACGTCACATAGCTCAACGCCTCCATACCATCATTCCTTTGGGCCGCAGTCCGAGAACGAGCCCAACAACCCGCAACCTTCATACATACCGTTACAGCGATCTTCATCGCACCGTTCTTTCGACGATCCTACTCCTGTCTTTCGGGGCCAGTTTAACCCAGCAGAGTACCTACCAGAACAAGTGGGCTTTAACCCACTAGGACCGGAGGATCATTTTTCTGGTGATCAAGATATGGACGAGGACACAGATCCCGTCGAGGCTTCAACCGGATCCTTGAACCATCCTTTCGTGATCTCAGACGGTTCGTCTTTTCACGGAACACCATACCAGGGTCCGGATAGTCACATGGCACGGTTCGAACGGTGTGAGTGGTACTATACACCATCTGAGCACTCATCACCTCACCAGCAGCCGCCACTACAGCAGCAAGATCCCTCTGGGGATCCACGTTTCGAGCAGCAGCAAGATCCCTCTGGGGATCCACGTTATGAGGCAGTCACGCCACCGCCTCCACCGCCGCCAGTTCATCTAGAGCCTCCAGAACCACCAAGACGTAGGAGGACTGGCGCACGGATCTCAGCACGAGAAGTGGATTTTCGTCTCAACACCCCTCAACACTCTAGCGGCAGCCACTACCCGCCAATATATGAAGACCCACAAATGGGTGGACCTTCAGTTCCAGTTTCAGAGGTGAATTCGGCACCTATAGCACCGTCACCATCAGGTTTTGGCAACCCTATCCCTGCTTATACCGCTCCAGCAGCATACAACCCATACGGACCGCCAGCATACCATAACTATAACTATGCTGAGGATCCTTACCAAGTAGCAGCAAACTACAATGCCTTTCACCCAGAAGGACCTTATGGAACCCCTTGGGGAATAGGAAATCCAGCTCGTGGATATCAAGTACCTGCTCAGCCGCCGCCACCGTACCAGCCACCAAGGTTTTCTCCACCAGAGCAGGAGGATCTCCGTGAAAGACTGGGCAAGGTTGAGCGAGACCTCCAGAAAGAGCGTAAGAAGAATGAGGGATTTATGAGTGGCTTGGCAAATTTGCTGAAGGGAAAGAAGAAACGGGATCGTTAAATCCCAATATGTATTATTGTATTTCCTTGTTTAAATCAAGTCCCTACGTGGACATTTATTTATGTGTGTATGTAGTCCCTGCGTGGACATCTACCTTTGTACTTAGTCCCTACGTGGACTTGTCTCTATTAGTCCCTGCGTGGACATTTACTTTTGTAAACGTCCCTGTGAGGACATGTATTATCTGTATAGCTCCTGCGTGGGCATGTGTTTTAGTGAAAATTCCCGTTTAGGGCAAAATGTATTACTTTTAGTTTTAATGGAATGTAAGTTTATAAATTTCATCTTTGCTATGTTATGCATAATTAAATTATATATGAAATAAATAAATCAGAATCATTCCTTTTAAAAATCTATCTGCCTATGTTATTTTATTAAGGATCTTAAAAGTATAACCTAGCCTGCATGTCATTATAAGACCTGGCCCAGATGGTAAAACTAGTTAAAAAGATTCAAATCCCTGTTAACATCTAAAAACATGTTAACACTCCTGGCAGACATGATTCGTTAAAAACACACGTGTTATTATTATATATGGATCTTTTCAAAGATTCTAAACCCAAATAAATGATCTCTGAATCATGGGTTAAATCATTAATATATATGATCAGTTCTTTTTACCATCCAATGGTAATAGAATGCCTACGGGCCCTTCTCATTTTCATATGAGACAAAAGACAGTATTAATCTGTGACCCTGTCTGATAAAGGTAATGAACTTTGTTCAAACCTTCATGCTTTGATTCTCTGAAATCATAGCTTATAATCTAAATTGTCCCTGTGACTAGGCCTTATGTGCTAATAAAACTGTTATTGTTTTATAATTAGGATAAATTATATTAGAAATCCTAAATTTATGTGAGTAATAAATTAACCATATATGGTCTATGTTTACCACGGTTAATAAAATTGCCATAAAAGACAATTCTATAATAAACTCACCAATAAATTATTGTCGATATGTTACAGTTCAAGATACATGGCAGACTCAAACGAGGTCAACAGTCACCCAGGGATAGTGCATGATAATGCCCGAGTAAACGTAGCGGGTGCAGAATTACAAGCTATGATCGATAATGCCGTAAATCGAGCTATGGATAGACAGCTCCATGAATCCAGTGGTACCCGTGCAAGGACCCAATCTGCACCACACTCCAGAACACCCTCCAGGACTCACACTGCCCACAACAGTAATTCTCACCACTCATCAAACCAGAGGAGTGCACCATCCCAACGAGTCATACAGGATCAAGAACCCCGTAATAGGGGTTGCACCTATAAGTACTTTGTTTCGTGCAAACCCAGGGACTTCACTGGGGAAAAAGGAGCTGTTGATTGCATGACTTGGTTGGACGAGATGGATACTGTGGTGGATATCAGTGGTTGCCATAATAGGGATATTGTGAAGTTTGTCTCACAGTCTTTCAAAGGAGAAGCATTAGCTTGGTGGAGATCTTTGATCCAAGCTACAGGGAAAGTCCCGTTATACAACATGACCTGGGAACAGTTCATGACACTAATCAAGGAAAATTTCTGCCCTCAACACGAGGTTGAGAGAATTGAATCTGACTTCTTGGCGCTGGTCATGAAAAACCTAGACTGTCAGGCCTACCTTACCACTTTCAATACTTTGTCAAGGTTGGTCCCATATTTGGTAACTTCGGAGCCTAAACGTATAGCTCGTTTTATCGGAGGTTTGGCCCCGGAGATCAAAGCAAGTGTAAAGGCCTCCAGACCAACCACTTTTCGGTCAGTAGCGGACATATCGTTGTCCCTTACCTTAGATGCTGTCAGGCTGAGATCGCAGAGGAACACTGATACCGAAAAGAGGAAGCGTGAGGATGACAACTCACGACGTTCAGACAAGAAGCAGAAGGGAAACAATGACCAAAAGAAAGGGTCAGGATTTAGGAAGGATGGTCAGCAGTCGGGTGAAAAACCCAGATGTAAAATCTGCAAGAGGCAGCACTTTGGAAAGTGCAGGTTTGAATCGAATTCGAATTCATAATCGAAAGCTTTTGCATGTGGGTTGTGCAAGTCCAAGGAACACAAAACCTTGGATTGCAAAAAGATAAAGGATGCGACCTGCTACGGTTGCAATGAAAAGGGGCACATCAAGAGCAATTGCCAAAAATACGCCAAGAAGCCCGAAGAGACTAGGAAGACCAATGCTAGGGTCTTCAGGATGGATGCTAAGGAAGCCGCCAAGGACGACAACGTGATAACAGGTACCTTTCTCGTAAATGATGTTTATGCGAGAGTGTTATTTGATTCAGGCGCTGATAAGTCGTTTGTAGATAATAAGTTTTGTGAATTGTTGAAACTACCTGTTAAAACTTTAAGTGTGAAGTATGAGGTGGAACTAGCAGATGACACTTTAGAAACCGCTTCAACCTTATTAGATGGATGTTTCATATCCATTAAGAACCACTCTTTTCCTTTGTCCCTACTTCCTTTAAAACTAGCCGGTTTCGACATTGTTTTGGGTATGGACTGGTTATCTCATAACCAGGCCCAGATTATTTGCAATAAGAAGCAAGTGATGATCAAGACTCCGTCTGGTGAATCACTTACTATCCAGGGAGATACCCAGTATGGGCTGCCCGAGAAAATGTCTATACTCAAATACTCTAAGTGTTTGAAGAAGGGTTGTGTCATCTACATGGCACAAGTGATTATTGCTGAGCCGAAGCCCAAGATTGGAGATATCCCCGTCATTTCTGAATACCCCGAAGTATTTCCTGAAGAACTACCTGGTTTGCCACCAGATAGGCAAGTAGAATTCAGAATTGACATTATTCCTGGATCAGTACCAGTTGCAAGGGCGCCTTATAGGTTGGCACCAACAGAGATGAAGGAATTGAGGACGCAGCTAGATGATTTGCTAGCCAAAGGTTTCATCAAACCTAGTTCGTCTCCTTGGGGAGCACCAGTTTTATTTGTCAAGAAGAAGGATGGATCGATGCGTCTGTGCATCGACTACCGCGAGCTTAATAAGGTCACTATCAAGAACAGGTATCCTTTGCCCAGAATCGACGATCTGTTCGATCAACTTAAAGGGGCAAGTTTCTTCTCGAAGATTGACTTGAGGTCAAGCTACCATCAATTGAAGGTTAGAGATGAAGACGTGCACAAAACAGCATTTAGGACTCATTATGGTCATTACGAGTTCCTAGTGATGCCTTTTGTCACGGCCCAAGACCCGGTTTGACCCGTTTCAGGAGCCGCGGCAGAAAATACTGCGGTATTGATTTAATTGAGTTTAACAGCGGAAACAGGATCGCTTAAAGCTAAAAAAATTTTCCCCGATTATTTTATTTCACAATTCGGGATAAAACCCCGATAATTTACAATAGTATGATTTTTTATAGGAAATCGTTATGTTACAAAACTTATTGCTTTATTTTATAATGAGCCACTATTTTAAGCTTGAAATGCTCCACAGCACTTTTCCTGATTTACAACAGATCACCTGAAACATGTTTGAAAAAGGTTTTGTCAGCGGGAAATACTGAGTGAATCATTCTATTTACTAAAATGACACATTTGTTATAATTTACAGTATTAAGAGCGATTACAATGTTTCTGATATCAAGCCAACTACCCACGGTAATTGTCACTCGACCCATTGGCCCATTCGTCCAATGGTGTCTGTGGCTATGGTCATATCCCCCATTGGCTGCCCCAATGGTGACGATTATCAAGTAATGTATACAAAACCCCACATACCGGCTGTAACTTGGTGATTACAAAGACTTAATCCCCGTAATTATAACTTTGAAAATAAATAGGGTTTTGTAAATAGATTTGATAAAAAGAGAGAATGACTCACAAACTGTGAGAAAAGAAGAATGACTCACTTTGCAGATTTATACGGGCAGAGCCTAGCCTACTGATTAGCCTTTTATCCTAATTTCAATAACAAGCACACAATTTGGAATTAGTAATCAATCCAACATTTACGATAACTCACGAGATCAAATTCTCACAATGAATATCAAAAATGCAATACTTTGTCCATCGAATTAACGATGATCCATTGAATTAACAATGAACGACAAGGTATAATACTTTACCCATCGAATTAACGATGATCCGTTGAATTAACAACGAATGATAAAGTATAATACTTTACCTATCGAATTAACGACAATCCATCAAATTAATGACGAACGATAAAGTATAACCCTAATGTGGGCGGCACTTAAACATTCATTGGATATTTGAATCAATCGGACAATGAATCGTAGCAGCGATTGTGCTAATACCCTGATTGCAGCTTCAATTTAGTGCTTTGTGTGTTAATTGAAGTATACAGCAGAAAACTCGATGTATAATCGAGAATTCTTTCGACGTAAGATGTTCAGAAAGCAAGTGCCAATGTCTGCTATTTATAGGTGAAATTTTGCTAGCTTATGGACCGTAAGCTTGTCAATGTTGCGGTCCGTATGACTGCTTACGGACCGTAAGGTTGAGAGTGTTACGGTCCGTAAGGAATCAAAATAGGCTATAGGGTAGCCACGACTGAAACTAGCTTTGCTGAGTTGAAAATTTCGAAATTTACTTGCTGCCAACGTTTCTAAGTTGATAATTATCAACTAGGTTTTACCCCCCTTGAATTTTAGGGGCCCTAATCCTGATTCTGAAAATTATGAAAATTTCAGGGTTTGTTCAGAATTTACTTGGGTCTCTCAATTAGGGTTTCCTATTGGTCAAATTACTTTAATAATTATGACTTTTGATGAGAGTTGTTACATTCTCCCCAACTTAATAAAAATCTCGTCCTCGAGATTTACTGGAATAATTGAGAATACTTTCTCTTCCTTTTGGATTCCAGTTCCCAAGTATATTAGGATCTTGTCTTTGAATCCTACTTTACTTAACACTATTTGTTTACCTTTATATCTTAGAAATGTACTACCAAAGATTCGTCTGATAGACATTTCTTGAGATTAGATATATAAAATATATCATGTATTCCAACTAACCTTCCTGGTAGTTGTAAACTATAAGCAACTAATCCAATATGTTGAATTCACTGGAAATAATCCTACATATTTTTGGACTTAGTTTTCTTCTCTTAACAACTCCTTTCCAAGGAGATACTTTTAATAGTATTTTGTCTCTGACTCGAACTCCAACGGCTTTTATTTATTATCTGCATAATCTTTATGACTATCTCTTGCCGATTTCAGTTTTTCCTTTGTGATACTAAATATCACAGTCGTAGTCACTTAGGATTTTCATTCATCTTCTTTGCCTTAAATTCTTTTTGTCCATAACTATATATCTTAACTTCTTATAATCTGTATAGATAGTATCCTTACTTCCATACAGATAATATCTTCAAATCTTAAGGCAAAAATTATGGTTCTTAATTCTAACTCATGAGTTGATATAGTTTTCTTCGGACTTTTTCAATTGGCTTGAGGCCTACGCAATTACCTTTTTGCGTTATATTAACATATATCCAAATCATAGCTTTGAAGTATTACCTTATACTTCAAAATCTTCCATTTGGTAATCACTGCTATCTTAGCAAGATCTAAGTGAATACCTTCATGATTCACCATATGACCTAAAATTTGCACTTCTGCTAGCCGAAATTCATACTTCGAAAATTTGGCGTAAAGCTTTTCTTTTAACAAAGTTAAAAGTAAATGCCAGTGCTGTCAATGTTCTTCCTGATTTTTGGAATAATAAGTATATCATCATTTGAAGATATTTACCAATTTATCCAAATAGGGTTTACAGATCCTATTCATCATGTCCCTAAATGCTACAGTTGCATTCTTTAATCCAAGGGCATGATTGTAAAATAGTAATGACCATTGCTAGTTCTGAAAATAGTCTTAGATACATCTTCCTTTGATATTTTTAATTGATAATATACGGAACATAAGTTGATCTTAGAAAACTATCTATCTTCCTTAAATTGATCGAATAGATCATAAATTCTAATTAATGGGTATTGATTCTTAATTATAACCTTATTCAATTTCCTATAATCAATACACATTCTTATCTAAATTTTCTTTTTCTTAAATAACCAATATTGTGCTAACCGATAAGGTTCCTTGGCTTATCGATAAAATTCCTGGAATTGATAAATCCTAAATTCTATCTTCATATCTGGTAGTAATCCAGGTAAATCTTTTGGAAATACATCTGGGTATTCCGGAATTTACATAAATTTCCTTGATTTCTGTATCTTTAGTATTAATGATTACTAAATTCATATATACTATTCCTTTGCTTTTGTTCATATTTAGCAATTTCCATTACTGATATGAACTTCATAGACTTACACGGTTTATCTCCTGTAATCATAATTACTTCTTTGAATTTCTAAGAAATTCTAATCGCAGATAATGATCACAACATTGAATTCATAGATAATAGGGTTGCAGAAAACTTATAACTTATTTCTATGTTCTGCATAACCTTATTTATTCTTACTGAATTCTCGTCTGCCGTTTCTAATATAGAAATCTATCTAATGTTGGTAAATGGTAAGTCAAGAATTTGGTAGAGTAAAGTATTTATAAAACTTTGGTTGGCACCAGAGTCAAATAATACTTTTAGGTAATTGTTGTAAACTAAGAACATACCGGCTATCACATCTGGAATCATCTCGTCCTCATGAGTAGTTAGCTGAAAGTCTCTCTCTCATTCCTTTTTGCCCCTTCTGTTGGTTTGGCTTGATTGTCGAATGGTTTATTCAGTTTTGGACAATCTGGCCTAAGATGTCCAGTTTCTTTACAGTTGTAGCAAACTGAAAATTTCTTCCTCCTACAATCTTCTTCTTGATGCCCCGGAATTTTGCAAAAATTGCAATATCCTTTGCATCTTCCAAAATGCTTCCTTTTGCAAAATTTGCAAAATGGACTAGTAGAAGTTTGTCCATTCCCTCTTTTCTTGAAATGGTTATGGTTACCCGGACTGAATTCTTGGGTAATCTTTTGGGCTACTTCCTTCCTTTTATTTTCTTCTCTTGTCCGTACTAGCTCGTCATTTATAGTATTGGCTAATTCCACCGCATCATCAATCGTGCGAGGTTTCGCAGCTTTGACGATATTACGGATCTCGGAAATCAATCCCCAAATATAACGAGAAATAAGTACCGGTTCTGGCGAAGCCAGGATTGGTACCATTCGAGCATATTCGAAGAATGTCGTAGTATACCCTTGACAATCTATATCTACCATCCGATGGTTTAGAAACTTATTTGCCATTTGATCTCTTTCGTACTCAGGACAGAATTTTCTTTCTACAAGATTCTTAAATTCTTCCCAGTTCATAGCATACGCCATCCTTCTTCCTTTTACTTGTAACATCGTATTCCACCATTCTAACGCTACTTCTTTGAAAAGATTTGATACATACATAACCTGATCATCTTGAGCACATTTACTTATGGCAATTACTGCCTCGGTTTTCTCTAACCAACGCAGTACTGCAGTCGCTCCTTCATTGCCTGCAAACTTAGTGGGTTTACAAGCAAGAAATTCTTTGTAAGTGCAACCAGGCGTTGCAACTTTCCTTTTCTTAGGGAGCGGAGCTTGCCGTGGTTCATTATCATGGTTAACATGATTACTGCCTCCACTTACGCTATTACTGAAATTATCTTCAGAAATGCGTTTACTAGGAACAACATGTTGCGGTTCGATTGGATTTTTAACAGCAGTAATGATTGCTGGTATAGCATTGGCTATCCCTTGAGCAACTATTCCTGGAATAGTGTTGGCTATCTCTTGAGCAATGATATTTTCTATATCTTGCCTAGTCACATATTGGTTCCCCGATTGTTGCTCAGATTGATTACCCTCATTAACTGGTTCATTATTAGTGTTTTCCATCTGATATCTATTTTATAGATATATAATTAGTATAAAGGAAATAATCTAATGTCACAATTTAGTTGCACATAATCACATAATTGAATATACAAACAAAATTGTAACTTTTTCTAATATTTTCTTATATTATGCTTCTATATACACTCGTTTTATTATTTATTTTACACATACTGATTTTACTGTTACTATCATACAACCACAGTTTTCATAATCCCCTATCCTTTGTAAGATGATGTTCTAGTAGCGGCGTTTCTTCTCATCGTATTTCCAGGAGATTTGTCCCAAAGTCTCTTGGATCCTATTCCCAGCATCCATGTTGTTAAAATGATAGAGTTCAGTCCTATTCTGGTTACTTATTGGTAAATTTGGTAAAGGTTCTGGATTGTACTTAGGAAAAAGCCTATAGGGATGGTTTTGTAACAGTATTTCATTATCCAACCATTCGTCTATATTCCAGTGATTAGAAGAGTTTGGAATAGATGGTTCTAAGTTCATAAAATTATTTTCATTAACAGGTTCAATGGTATCATCGGTTGCCATTATAAAATCTAATTCTTCTTGAGATGGTAATTCCTCCATTTGCCTAGAACTTTCCCCAATTTCCATTTTCTTAGTCTTAGGTTTCTCGAAAGGTAAAGCATTAAATTCTATAGGTTCTTCTATGTCTGGTATATACCTATTGAAATCTCTGGAAACTTCGATTCTTACTGGATAGAGATTTAAATTCTGAAGGGCTTCTGACAGATTACTCATACTGTTTAGCAACATACACATAATTACTAAGTCATAATAAAATTTTATAGAACAACTTTTTTAAATAATATTTCATATTATCAAACTAACTGAAAAATTAAAACATACTAAGTTTTATTTGTAATTTATTTATAAATTTTCTAGACTGTAGATAATAAAAATATTAAACTTTAAATCAGAATATTTAAAGATTTATATTTACTATTTACAGAAATCAATATATAAAAATCTATATACTAAATAAGTATGATGACTTAATTTATATATATATTAATTAGTCATTATCATGGTGGATATTGGTTAATGCTGCCTTGTTTAAGCATAGGTGATCAGTCCATGCATAACTAAGGCTAGGTTATCCAATATCTGCCTTTGATAATAACCCTAGTATTTAAAATAATCTTAATACTACTATTATTAATATATTATTATTAATAATAAAATTAATAATAATAAATAACTAAACAATATTTTTAAATCAGAGTATACTTTATATATAAAAATATAATTTCTCTACCACAATATAGTAATACTATATTAGGTAATTCCATATATTAATCAAATAAATTTATATATAATATTTTTCGATTTACAATGATAGAGCAACAAATATTATAATATATATAAAATCTGCCCATATTAAAATTAACAAATAGCCAGTTAATAAAACACATAATCACATAATAGTAATCAGGAAAAATTAAGTATTTCTAAATACTTAATTAGCTTAACCCAGTGGCTGTAATCAGGAAAAATGTTGAGTATTTCTAAATACTTAATCAGCTTAACCCAGTGGCTCTGATACCACCTTTTTCTGTCACGGCCCAAGACCCGGTTTGACCCGTTTCAGGAGCCGCGGCAGAAAATACTGCGGTATTGATTTAATTGAGTTTAACAGCGGAAACAGGATCGCTTAAAGCTAAAAAAATTTTCCCCGATTATTTTATTTCACAATTCGGGATAAAACCCCGATAATTTACAATAGTATGATTTTTTATAGGAAATCGTTATGTTACAAAACTTATTGCTTTATTTTATAATGAGCCACTATTTTAAGCTTGAAATGCTCCACAGCACTTTTCCTGATTTACAACAGATCACCTGAAACATGTTTGAAAAATGTTTTGTCTGCGGAAAATACTGAGTGAATCATTCTATTTACTAAAATGACACATTTGTTATAATTTACAGTATTAAGAGCGATTACAATGTTTCTGATATCAAGCCAACTACCCACGGTAATTGTCACTCGACCCATTGGCCCATTCGTCCAATGGTGTCTGTGGCTATGGTCATATCCCCCATTGGCTGCCCCAATGGTGACGATTATCAAGTAATGTATACAAAACCCCACATACCGGCTGTAACTTGGTGATTACAAAGACTTAATCCCCGTAATTATAACTTTGAAAATAAATAGGGTTTTGTAAATAGATTTGATAAAAAGAGAGAATGACTCACAAACTGTGAGAAAAGAAGAATGACTCACTTTGCAGATTTATACGGGCAGAGCCTAGCCTACTGATTAGCCTTTTATCCTAATTTCAATAACAAGCACACAATTTGGAATTAGTAATCAATCCAGCATTTACGATAACTCACGAGATCAAATTCTCACAATGAATATAAAAAATGCAATACTTTGTCCATCGAATTAACGATGATCCATTGAATTAACAATGAACGACAAGGTATAATACTTTACCCATCGAATTAACGATGATCCGTTGAATTAACAACGAATGATAAAGTATAATACTTTACCTATCGAATTAACGACAATCCGTCAAATTAATGACGAACGATAAAGTATAACCCTAATGTGGGCGGCACTTAAACATTCATTGGATATTTGAATCAATCGGACAATGAATCGTAGCAGCGATTGTGCTAATACCCTGATTGCAGCTTCAATTTAGTGCTTTGTGTGTTAATTGAAGTATACAGTAGAAAACTCGATGTATAATCGAGAATTCTTTCGACGTAAGATGTTCAGAAAGCAAGTGCCAATGTCTGCTATTTATAGGTGAAATTTTGCTAGCTTACGGACCGTAAGCTTGTCAATGTTGCTGTCCGTATGACTGCTTACGGACCGTAAGGTTGAGAGTGTTACGGTCCGTAAGGAATCAAAATAGGCTATAGGGTAGCCACGACTGAAACTAGCTTTGCTGAGTTGAAAATTTCGAAATTTACTTGCTGCCAACGTTTCTAAGTTGATAATTATCAACTAGGTTTTACCCCCCTTGAATTTTAGGGGCCCTAATCCTGATTCTGAAAATTATGAAAATTTCAGGGTTTGTTCAGAATTTACTTGGGTCTCTCAATTAGGGTTTCCTATTGGTCAAATTACTTTAATAATTATGACTTTTGATGAGAGTTGTTACACCTTTTGGGCTCACTAATGCACCGGCCGCGTTCATGGATCTCATGAATTGCGTTTGCAAGCCGCATTTAGATAAATTTGTCATCGTTTTCATCGACGACATTCTCATCTACTCAAAGAACCAAGCTGACCATGAAAAGCATCTTCACTGCATTCTGGAACTACTTCATAAAGAAAAGCTCTATGCCAAGTTTACGAAGTGTGAATTCTGGCTTCTGGAAGTCCAATTTCTTGGACATGTTGTTAGTGAGCGTGGTATCCAAGTAGATCCCGCTAAAGTTGAAGCTGTCATGAATTGGCATGAGCCAAAGACGCCTACAGAAATACGTAGCTTCCTAGGTTTGGCAGGATACTATAGGCGATTCATTGAAAACTTCTCAAGGATTGCTGCACCCCTGACTTCGCTGACACGTAAGAAGATTAAGTTTGACTGGGGTCCTAAGCAGCAGGAATCCTTCGATATTCTGAAACAAAAGTTGAGCAATGCTCCAGTACTGACATTGCCTGATGGAATAGAGGAGTTTGTAGTTTATTGTGATGCATCACACACCGGGATGGGATGTGTGCTTATGCAGAAAGGCAAAGTCATTGCCTATGCTTCACGTCAGTTAAAGGTGCACGAAAAGAATTACACCACCCATGACTTGGAATTGGGTGCCGTTGTATTCGCACTAAAACTGTGGAGGCACTACTTATATGGAATAAAATGTGTGATCTATTCTGATCACAAAAGCCTTCAACATCTGTTCAACCAGAAGGACTTGAACATGAGACAACGCCGTTGGATGGAAACTCTGAATGATTACGATTGTGAAATAAGATACCATCCCGGCAAGGCGAATGTAGTCGCCGATGCCTTGAGTCGGAAGGAGAAAGTGAAACCCATCCGAATCAATGCCAAGCGCATGGAAATAAAGAACAATTTGATAGAAAGGTTGTTAGCTGCACAGAAGGAAGCTGTGTTGGAAGCTAACTATCCTAACGAAAAGCTAGGAGTAACTGAGGAGCAGCTATCTCTTAGTAAGGATGGAATTCTTAGATTGAATGGACGGATATGGGTTCCAATTTATGGAGGACTCCGAGATGTTATCCTCCAGGAAGCCCACAGCTCTAAATATTCTGTTCATCCTGGAGCTGATAAAATGTACCAGGATCTAAGGGCAAACTATTGGTGGATAGGCTTGAAGAAGTCTGTAGCTACCTTTGTAGCTAAATGCTTGACGTGTGCGCAAGTCAAGGCAGAACATCAAAAACCGTCAGGTTTGCTACAACAGCCTGACCTTCCTACTTGGAAGTGGGAAATGGTAACTATGGATTTTATCACCAAGTTACCCAAGACAAGGAAAGGAAATGACACCATCTGGGTGATAGTTGACCGATTGACTAAGTCAGCACATTTCCTACCCATTAAGGAGACCTACAGCTCAGATATGTTAGCCCAACTGTACGTGGATAAGATTGTAGCTTTACATGGCATACCTGTGTCTATTATCTCTGACCGAGATACTAGATACACGTCACATTTTTGGAAAAGCTTCCAACAATCTTTGGGCACACGTTTGAACTTTAGTACGGCTTACCATCCACAGACAGACGGTCAGAGTGAGCGTACTATTCAAACGTTGGAAGACATGCTTCGTGCATGTGCAATTGACTTGGGTGGTAGCTGGGATAAGCACCTACCATTAGTTGAGTTCTCCTACAACAATAGCTACCATACCAGCATTAAGGCTGCGCCTTTTGAGGCATTATACGGTAGAAAGTGTAGATCGCCCATTTGTTGGGTAGAAGTTGGAGATGTCCAGTTATCTGGACCAGAGATAGTGTTCAAGACGACGGACAAGATTGTCCAGATTCGTGACCGTCTCAAAGCTGCCCGGGATAGGCAGAAGAGTTACGCTGATCCAAGTCGTAAGGATTTTCACTTCGAAGTAGGTGACAAAGTCCTACTTAAAGTGTCACCCTGGAAGGGAGTGATGCGATTTGGTAAGAAAGGCAAGCTAAGCCCGAGATACATAGGACCTTTCGAGGTTATCGAACGTGTCGGGTCAGTTGCCTATAAGTTAAACTTACCTGAAGAGCTCAGTAGTATACACAATGTGTTCCACATCTGCAATCTGAAGAAGTGTTTCGCTGATGAATCACTGGTTATACCCCATACAGATGTGCATATAGATGAGAGCTTGAAATTCGTGGAAAAACCATTTTCGATCGAGGATCGATGGGTTAAGAAGCTTCGAAGGAAGCGTGTTCCGATTGTAAAGGTCAAATGGGATGCCCGTAGAGGTCCCGAGTATACGTGGGAGGTTGAGTCCACCATGAAAGAAAAGTACCCTTATCTATTTCAGTAAATCTCGAGGTCGAGATTTCTTTTAAGGGGGTGAGGATGTAACACCTCGAAAATTTACGTCCTATAATGTGTTGACACGTGTCATAGGTTTGAACGTGTGAAAGAATGTTCTTGAAGGACTAAAGTTGACAAACAGTGAAACTGTGTAAATATAAGGGTTCAAAGTGTCAACAATGAATAAATATACTTTACAATAACCCTACATGATGTTTATAACCTTAAACGAATGGATCATGGATCATACGAATCGAATTGTGAAAGAAAGTGAGAGATTACAAACTACAGGGGTTAAATGTGTCAACATGTTAAGTTATACCTCTGAGTGACCTTTTAGCAAACCCGAAGCCTTGTAATGATTAAATATGCTCACTAGAATGTACCATAAAAATTTCACCAAGTTTCGTTACTGTATGAGAAAGTTGTGATAAAATTCGTGTGTGAGGGTTAAAATCGTCAACATTGAAATTAGGGCTTTTCGGGTGATCATAAAGTTACCCGAGGACTTTACAAAGTGGGTATAAGTCTTAAAGCCCCCATATGTCAATATTATAGGATAAGAACTCTGGAAAACAAGTGAAAACGACCTTTCGGGGGACAAAGGACCAAAATGCAATTAAGAGAAACATGTTTACCTGATCCGGATGGCCCAGGCGGCCCGCATCAGGATTAACAAAAGCCCAAGCGGGCCGCATCAGACTTGCAGATGTGAAAAATAACAGATAGCTGCCTGTTGTGTTTCTAACCGACTTACATGCAAGTTTTTCGATACCTTGGGCTGCCTAAGGTGGTTTTTAGCTTGTAGGACACATGTTGGTCATTTGGTAACACTCCTAGACTTAGGTGTTGATGATCCAAGATGTTTGAATTCTTATAAAAGACCACATTCTTTGCATTCATCTTGCATTCACTTCCTGATCATTTCTGGAGCATTCAAGCAGATCCCAAGCATTCCAAATCATCCATTAGACAAGTGTAAGTACCCTTGATCTTCTCTATTTCAGTTATGCTTAGTTTATAGCCTAGAAATCAAACCGTCGTAACTACGGTTTGACTTCACGATAAAACACAAATGGTCCAGGGTTTTGTCGAATCGAAAGTTTTTATAAGTTGGTAATCATGTGGGCTTTAAACCCTTAAAAGGGCACCCACTGATTCCATTCCTAACTAGGTCGTTTGTCGAGTCAAACGATGTCCGAAAAAGTCAACAGAAATGGTACTTTCGTTTTAACACATGATTAGCGATGTAAAAGGCGTATAACCTATTTTATCATTCTTATAAACTGATAATAAGTATAAAAACGTGTCTACGCTTGTTTGATTCGACAACTTTCTGTTTTGAACCGATTCGGAACCGAAAAACGCAAAAGTTTGACTTTTGCTTTGACCTCAGTTCTGACCCGGGTTAGATAGGTTTAGACATGCCTTAAAGTTCCATTAGGACCTAGTTACATGTTGGTATAACCCTCTGCGTTTATACCACATGAATCCTTAATTGTCCGATGTTTCCGTTAATCGCCTAAATATTGACCGTAATGCCCTTATGATCATAAAACGAGATTTTTGGAGATATGAAAGTAAAATAATCTTAGTTACTGATTATTAAACATGTCAGTAAATTTTCACATCAAGCGGAGGTCCAGATTAGGAGTTATGCTTAATGACGTAATTATAGCGATTCTTAGTAATTAAATGACGTCATTAGCGTAACGCCTATCTAAAACCAATTTTTGACACCAAAACTTTTAACCACTGATGTAATATAATATTTTGGGATTTTTGAAGATTTTTAATTATTTTTAAACTGATCATAAGCTAGGATTAGTGCCTTGATTCGGTAAATACTGAATATACCCTTTTCGGCCATAAAATGAGTTTTACAAATCCTTTTGACACCAATCCAATTGCTACTGATTTTAAATATTAAATAGAGTGTTTTGAACCTGTTTAACTGATCAGGAAACTCAGAATCCTATTTTAACCCGTACGTCGCTTAAAACGGCTTTATACGCGTATTATACGCATAGTTAGGGTTTAAAACTATTTTGACATATAAGACTTATAACCAAAAGTTATAACCTGTTAAAATAAATTAATTTACTGATGTATTCAGACCCGGTTCACAGAAACGTAATTAATCCCTTTTATAATCTTTAAAATGACCGAAATACCCCTACGGGGCTTAATATGCGATTAAACTCATTTTGGGCATAACGGAAGGTATCCTACTGATATCATGACATATTTAAGGCATGTTAACTTAGGAAACCTGTTTAGGACTCTTATGGTTACCCGTTACGCTTCATACGCGTTCGGTTCGGTTTATTTAACTAGTTTACATAAATTAGCCGAAACGGGTCAAACCTTATCGGTTTTATCTCAAAATCCAGAATGTGTATAATATACCCATATTAAGCAAGTCTTCAAACTTGTCGGGTCTAAATCACATTCTATCCGGTCTTCGCTTAATCGTGCGTACGAACCGTATCTTTAAAACTAACCGGTCTAAGCTTAAGCTTAACTAAAGACCCGTTAGGATTCTAATAGGTTATTATAATCCTTCGTTCCAGATTAGGAGAACCAGTAAAAGATACTTGCACTCGCTGATTTTGAATTATACTTTCTCAGGTAAATACTTTTAACTTATTTCCCTATACGGGCTTGGGGTACGGTATATAAAATACCGCTTGATCGGACATTGAATCTTTAATTGTATGATGGTTAAAGTATTGAGATATTTCGTTTAAATTGTTTTGTTTGCTTAAAGCCTTTGGGGGGTTAATGACCATGTCCCGGATATCCCTGGCATCATTTTACGAAATGGCCACGACCTTAGCACTCAGGTGTAGGCGTACACCTGTCAGTGTCTCATTAAATAAAGTGGTGTGTCTATTGATCTTTAACCCGGCTCGATCCGGGCTACTGAACGCATAAGGAACATGTAAATCCTTTACAAGTTTATATATTTAAATAAGCATCCCAAGTTATATAAAATATTATTTGTGTCTTGTGCCTTAAATGCTTTTTCTTAAACTCTTTTCAAAATGAGTCGGTTGATTGTATTTACCAGTGTAAACTGACGTATTTTCCTAAAAAGGTTAAGTGCAGGTACTACGCGAAATAGGCTGGCTTGTCTCCTAGCATCCACAATAAGTCTCGCCAGCTTGGATGTCATAAACTGTTGAACATTTGTTTTCTTTTTATTTTGATCTACCTGTGGATTTATATTCGACTATTTGTGATACTTAATATTACAATATCTTTTGGTTGAAATGAATCTATACTTTGCTTCCGCTGTGCATTTAAATATTGTGTTTTTTGACTATTATGTTGCCAACCACGTCACGATACTTCCCTACCGGGCCCACCGGTAACACGTGGAAATTCGGGGTGTGACAACTGTATTATGCGAATCAAATATATATTTTATTTTAAAATGTACTCCATTCACGCATGTTTATTTATGTATCAATTTTTTTAATTGTTCAGGGGTAATCTCGTCATTTCACCCGCACTTAACTGAGAAATTTAACATAGGTTAGCGTTAAGGAACAAGTGTGTAATTGTAAACCCTTAGGAACAAGTCTGCAATTTTCGCAAAACACAGGGACCAACCAGACATTTAACTCTATTCTTAATTTAAAAATGCACTCCAATTTAAAAATGCACTCCATTGTATCATACATAAATTTGTTTCTGTATTAGTGTATTGCGTGTGAGAGATAAAAATTATGACTATAGGAAATAATTGTTAGTTGTTATTGCTTAAAACGAAAGTAAAAATAATATTTTATTTGATAAACTTAACCTTTCTTAATGTTTATAATTGTCAATTTTAATTTTATGGCATCCCTATTTATAACTAACTCTCTTAACTAATGATGCTTGAGCTTAACCAACAATAATTATGAAAGTGGGTAGAGGCGTGATTAAGAAACTATAATTGCAATAAAGAAAATAATTAATATAACTTTTATTAATCAAATGAAAAGAATCTGCATAATGCAAGGACTATTTTGTAAATAATCAATTCAAGGGTAAAATTGTAATTTACAGCAAAAAGTTGGGTCCTGTTTGGTCGCTTCGCCTCTTCCCAAATCACAACTTCATTTGAGGATAATGACAGTCACGGAATCACACCGTTACTTAACGGTTAACATCAATTAATAGGTGTACGGTTGAATATATTTTTATTTGTTTAATCATATTATTATATGAACATATATTTTTTTATTGTATAAAATACTTATATTTTGATTTAACTGTACGTACGTAGTGACGTTATATCAGTTGGTGTAAAAAAAATGCCGTACTTCAATTAAAAACTTTTTACGTTAAATGACATTCTAGCTCCTGTAGTTTGGATTATTTTGTCACTTTAGTCTAAAGGTTTTATTTTTCGCATGTAAGTCCAAAAAGATTTCACCGTTGCCATTTAAGTCTACTGAGTTAAGTTCATCCATTTTTTCTATTAACGAGAAGGGCAATTCGGTCATTTTATATGGCCGAATTGCCCTTCTAGTTAACAAAATTACATATAAAACGCACGAATTTGCCCTTCCCGTTAACCGAAAAAATGGATGAAGTTAACTTAGTGGACTAAAATGGTAACAGTGAAATATTTTTGAATCCACATGCGAAAAATGAAACATTTGGACTAAACTGACAAAATGACCCAAAACACAGAGACTAAAATGACATTTAACTCTTACATATAATTTGTTGTAGTTAACCATTTCTTTCTAAAAATTCAAAAATCATATATCGTTTTTTAACATCTAACAAAACCCGACCACCTGGATACACTGATAGTATTATAATTCAATATTGTGTGTGACACACATCACATAATGTGTATTTAACATGGAATACAGAGCCTCTTCACGATCATTTCAAAAATGATGAGAATGCCAAGGCTTTATTACTCAAGAGGGTGAAGGTATGCGATTTTTGATTTTCTACCCACACCTCTGATCGTAGATAGTGCTGGTGGCCCGATCCGTTACCAATTTTCAGAGGAAACCCATCCCCATATGTCAATTGTGGTAAAATTTTTGACTCGCACATGACATTGTCTCACGAACGAAACTTCATCCGCTGACCTACCCTAGAGAAAGTCTCCCAATGCTGATTTTGTTTCAGAAATCATATCTGACAAAAAATAAAATCAACAATACAACTATCACATTCATTGGATAAAGACAACTAATTGAAATATTATTTCAACATAGATGCAATCACACCGGAAAGTATTCTTAATTATGGTGGAAAAATCTACTTCACGGATTTAACTATTATAAAAACAATTAACTAATAAAAAATATCTGGTAGCTAAACAACTACATTGTTTGTGTCCATTCAATTAAAAATTATTTAGGTGCAGATTTTTTCAGGAAAAATAAAAATAAAAAAAAGCTTCATAGTTACGAATTTTACTTCTAAAATGGACGTTTAATGAATTAACCACGAGCAGAGCTTATGCTATGCATGTTTGCTACACGAATTCAGATGACAATAACTAGTTCATTAAGTATTTAATCAGTGATAATTGTGTATTATATTGAGAGGCCTAATATACACACGTTACTGACTATCTAATTCTACACTGTTTTCAAATGATCATTTGAGGTTGCACTGAACGACCATTTGAAGGTTAGGAGCTTGTGTCATAGTCCCCTACGTTTAAATGACCGTTTGAGTTTTTCTCGAACGACCATTTACGTTTTTGGATGGCTAGAGAGCCCCTGTATCAAGCCATAAAAAACTAGCACATTTTCTTAATCTAAAATTGCAATATATTAAATTCTATTACTTTGTTTAGACTAAAGAGTGTGAAGGAGGCTAGTCTTTTCGGATGATTCGTCACGTAGGTTACCACATCATCAGAGGGTCATTCTCACACTTGATGAGCCTAGAGTGTAGAGGATGATCTTCCTTTTTTTATTATTTTTTTGTTAAACAATATGCAATAAATATAAATAATAAAATAAATTAAACACTAAACTTAATAATAAAGCTTACATTTCATTAAAAATGTTAAATAAAATCTAAACCTAAAAAAAGGTCAAATAAAATTAAATAAAAAACAATTATGTGTCATCTTCGTCGTCGGTTTCGTCGTCATTTGGTAATCGGCCATAATAACAATATAAAAAATAATAACATAAAAATAAATATAGATATAAACTGACCTTCTCGGTCTATGTTTATAGCAGTTTGCCTAATCTGCGGTTGTGACTTGATCTCTTAGTTGAGATTGGGTTAAAAGTATGTGAGATATGTGTTGGTGTTATTAAAAATATTTAAATTAATTTTTTAACACACAGCCGTTAGCCAACGGCTAACTTTTAGAAAGCTTGCCTCGTCGACATCGGCCAAGATCCGACGCCGAAGCAATGACGGGCCAGGTGGGGGGAAGTGTGGACGGCCCGGGACGGGGCTCGACGTCCCTCCGCCAACCCCACACCATTTAGCTTTAGAATACAAATATACCTTTACTTGTGAGAATGTTAAAAATAATGACTATTTACATTTTTAACTAGTCAAATTTGACAAAATGATATTCGGCATTAAAAAAAAACTTTTATTTTAACAAATTTAAGCAATATTTTTTCTGTGCCAAATACATGCATTTTGACAAGTTTATCAAATTAGCTTAAGAGCTCTTTTCATGAATTTTAACAAGTTAGGCACTTTAATGTACCAACATAAGGTAAAGAGATTTTTTCGTATAAAATGATAAAAACATTTTAGGTTTTTTTTTTTTTAATATATATATATATATAGTATGAACCTTATACTAATCGATTTCTACGATACTTTGTTGATATAGATAACGATATTCTATGTCCAGTAATGAGGGTATAATAATCAAAGCTATATTTTAAAAGGGTCAAGATCCACAATGCAAGGGGATGACCGTTTGAGATTTATTATATAATCCACAAACATATAATGAATATTCCCGTTTGTGTGTTTCTTTTATTCATTTTTTTTATCATGTGCCATACATGTGCACCATCTTTGGTCCTTCACTACATACCGGCTGGTTTACCAACTTGCCTTTGTTATTGTCACCTAAAGTAGTAAAGAAAAATATCCATTTTTACGTAAGCTGTTTGTAAGTTATAATCGACATGAACCCGTCCGTTTAGTTTGACAACGTTAATTTAAGGCGACGTGACAACACGACATTCGTGAATACTAATTTCGATAATAAAAACGGTCTCTTTTATGGTTGATAGGATTTGAGAGTGGGGAAAAAGGATAGGTTTGTGGGACACTAATTTTATTATATGGCCTTTTGAAGAAGAAGCCAAATAGACATGAATATCAGTCATATTGCTATAACACATGGTTTTGGTCTCCAATTATGGTTGCATGGGGCCTTGTAAACAAAATAGGAATAAGTAAGTTGAGGAACTTGTATGCCGCTTGATATTCTCGTTAAAAGCTTGAATCGAGTTAGACTTAAACAAGTTTGAGTCGAAATTAAGATTATATTGAAGCACTTTTAATAAACAACCTCAATTTGAAATTAAAAATCTCTTTAGTAAGATACACAGTTCCTAGTAATTTATAATTTTATCAATATTTATATACAATGTATGATATATATAGTATGTATTCCTTATGATAAAAGTTATATGTTATATAACATACAAAGTCATTATTTTTAGATTATACTAAAAAACAACTTGGCTATCTAAACAAAAACTTTGTTCAATAAGTGATAAAATAATTTTGATACAAAAATGTCATCCCAAGTTTTGGAATTTATTCTTTGTTATACTAATCCATGAAATAATTGTTGATATTTTGTTTTAATATGAGAAAATGCATTATGAAACTAATTATTGATATGCAATGAATGAAAAAGAAAGTAATCCTAAAAGTTGGAATGTTTTCCCTAAAACAAAATGATGAAATGACAAGTGATAAACAAAGTGGAATTGCTTTTTCTCCCATGCTTCTACATCAAGGAAGTATAGATGTGTCATCTTCCCATTTCCAATTTCTTTAACATTCTCAGTTTCTTGTATATATTTTATAATCACCAGACAGATCTACCAAAACAAAATTTCAAAAAACAAATGTTTGCTAAGATGAAGCTAATTACACTAGTATAAGTACAAGCACGCGAATGTCTGTCAAACATTAGCAAAGTACTTATCTTAGCTTCCCTCGTCCGGTGATCATCCAATGTCTCATTGTTGTCTATACTGGAGTAGCTAAAATCTTGATGATTTTCGCATGCAAGAAACTTCTGTTGCATCGCATTTCTAAATTGGTCCCATTCGATCTTGCAGCCCGTCAGCTGATATGCCATATGGGACAACCTAAAACATCATATAAAAACCACGTCAAGAAAAGATACGATAGTTAGATAGCTACACGTGTAAGAATCTAATTTAACTGGTTGAATGGTGATCTTGGTTTAAAAAAAGTGAGACGCTCCAAGTCGTTTTGGTCCCAAAAGCCGAGGCACGAGTCGCATGCATCCCTAATGCGAGGCACACATCTATGTATAACCAAATAAACTTTATTATTAACTTATTTATCAAGTAAACCATTCATAAGATTGTCTCCAACGCTCCCCCGCTTATATACTCTAAAATATACATGTTTTTATACAAATATTCCAACAATTTTGAGTAACTTTAGGATTGTTTTTATTAACTATTACTCGTATTCAGTTCATATTTGGATTTTAAAGGTTTTAAGAGATAACGAGCTAAATTGGAGTATTTTGATAAAGTTGAGATTGTGAGGGAAACGTGAAATAAATTTTACTTATTTTGATTGGTTATAATTTTTTTAAACAAATTAAACGAGAGTTCATGAAAATTTAGTTGAACTACAAAAAAAGTAGTTATACGTATGGATTTGTAATTGATAGAATGGTTTGAACAGGTAATATATTTTTTGGTGGCTCTCATGATTTAGTCAAATGAATAAAGTAACAAATCAAATTAAAGAGCTGAAGGAATTAAAGAGGACGATATATATACATATTACACCAAATCACAACAAATACTCGATATGGGCTTCAGGAGCTTCTAGATGGCTACGCCCATTGTTATATATATATATATATATATATATATATATATATATATATATATAGTATTAATTCAACACATCCGGAGGAACAGTCATGTGTTTGACTTTTGAGTTTTTAACACTAATTTTTGAGTTTTTAACACTAAACTTTTGATTGTTGTTCACATTTGCCCCTCCATACATCTTCATTACGATTTACGCCAACACACATCCAGAGAGATGAGAAGATGCTTCGTCGGCCATGGCGGGCTTGCGGCGGCACCGCGTCGGTTTCCGGCGCGTGCTCCACTTATACTCACAGAACGGAGGGCGGGAATTCAACTAAGGTTTCTCCGTCGACGTTTTGACTGGCGGTGTTAGCCATGGCAGCGATCACCGAAACACCATCTCCGGTAACACCACCATCTGAAACACCGGTGGTGGCTTGGGTTCAAACACTAAGCGTATCGGCCGAAGGTATATTGTCAGCGAAATAGCAGCTGGCGGTGGTGGGAGTAGAGGTGCGGCATCCACATTTCTGCTGTAGTTGTGGCGGTGGACGGGTGGTGTTGTGTTGGGCAGATGACGTAGGGAGGAGAGAAACCGTAGAGAGAGTGAGGTGAGAACCATCTCACACAAACACACATTGTTTGGAACCTTTTTGGAGCTCTATAATCGAATAGGAGAAGAGATGTAGGTTTTGGGAAGAATGTAATCAATAATCGGACTTCATATTGTTTTATGAATTGGAATTAATGAAAGGAGTTTTAAATCCAGCAGATATAATCGAATTAGATGATAATCTATCTATATCTAATCGGGTTAGGATCAAATACAAAGGATAAAATAAATAAGAAGGGTAAGAAGGATTCTAGTCCATTTATCTTAGATTTGAAGGGTTGAGATTAGTTGTAGGAAAAAGAAGATAATAGAAGGGCTTAAAGGGAATCCTATATTTATGGATTTTCTCTCTCCACATGCAATGTACATGCCAATTCACCCATCGATTTAAAACGTCCATAACTTTTTCATACGACATTTTTTTTTAAAAAAATGTCACCATAATAACGAGCGTTTTTTTATCTTTAATATGAGTACCATATTATCATATAAAAATAAAATAAAAAAATTCATTTTTACTGGGTTTTTTTGCATTGTGTTAAAGGTTCAGGTCATTGTGTCTTTTAACTGGGTTTTGGTCAGTAGAGTTTCTATACATTGTGTTATTATCAAAACCTATAACACAATGTTAATTTGGGTTCTATCTATTGCGTTTGCGTTTTTATAAGAACCTATAACACAATATATGACACAATGAAGATGGTGTTATATCTGGGTTTTCTATAAATTGTGTTATTAGTTCAGGTCATTGTGTTTAATATGTTATTCATTGTGTTTTAATATGTTGTCCATTGTGTTTTAATAATTTGTTCAATTTTTTTATTATCTTTCTTCATTGTGTTTTAGTTTGTTGTGTATTGTGTTTTTAGTTTGTTTTCCATTGTGTCTTCATCTGCTCTCCATTGTTTCTTTTATTTGTTGTCATTAATTGTGTCTTTTATCTGTTGTCATCAATTGTGTTTTTATTTAGTCTGATACTTATTGTGTTATATGTTATCGCCATTATGTTATACGTTATGGTCATTGTGTTTTAGTAAATTGTTCATTGTGTCTTTATATGTTGTCATTGATTGCGTTTTTTGTCAACTTTACATTATGTTTTACATAATGTCCATTGTGTTATTAACAAAACCTATAACATAATGTTAATTTGGGTTCTGTCAATTGCGTTTTTATAAGAACCTATAACACAATATATGACACAATGAAGATGATGTTATATTTGGGTTTTCTATAAATTGTGTTATTAGTTCAGGTCATTGTGTTTAATATGTTATTCATTGTGTTTTAATATGTTGTCCATTCTATTTTAATAATTTGTTCAATTTTTTTTATTATCTTTGTTTATTGTGTTTTAGTTTGTTGTGTATTGTGTTTTTAGTTTGTTTTTCATTGTATCTTCATCTGCTCTCTATTGTGTCTTTTATCTACTGTCATTAATTGTGTCTTTTATCTGTTGTCATCAATTGTGTTTTTATTTAGTCTGATACTTATTGTGTTATATGTTATCGTCATTGTGTTATACGTTATGGTCATTGTGTTTTAGTATGTTGTCCATTGTGTCTTTATCTGTTGTCATTGATTGTGTTTTTGATCTACTTTACATTGTGTTTTACATCATGTCCATTGTGTAATATGCAACTGGGTTTTTGAATTTTTTTTTTGAAAAATATAACAATATGGTACTCATATTAAAGATAAAAAAACGCTCGATTTTAAGGTATAACTTTTTTTTAAAAACAAATAATGTTTAAAAAAGTTACGGACGTTTAAAAATTGGGGGGGAAATAACATGTGACTTGCATGTGCATATTCTCTTTCCTCTTTAAGAGAAAATTACTCTTTCCATTTAATTTCTTCTAGGACAGTTGTCACTCTCTGATGGCTTCTTACCCTTCTTATTTTTAAATACCTTGCATTATAACTCAACCCACAATAATCAACCAAGTTGTTTTTTCTTTACAAAGTATCTAATAATTTCTTTTTCCTAATTAATTAGTCGTGCCACTAAAGAGAAAATCAATTTTATTTCTACTCTAATACACTCAATTTATTTTATTTATTCATCGCTTCTAATTTAAATTCGGGCAATTTTTTTAAAACCTTTTTTCTTAGAGTAAACTTTCGTTTTACTCCCTATAGTTTGGTCATTTTAACGGTTTTGCTCAAATAGTTTAAAAATAGCCATTTTCTTCCCTGATTTTTCTAACTAATCTTCATTTTGCTCCCAGCCTCTAACTCAATCATGGAGGAAACTGGCGACAAACTCGAAAGATCAGGGAGGAAAATGGTTATTTTTAAACTATTGGAGCAAAACCGTTAAAATGACCAAACCACAGGGAACAAAACGGAAGATTACTCTGTTTCTTATTAACCTTTTTATTTTTTTCCTTTTTCCTACCTCTTCTTTTGTTTTAGTTTTTTACTTTGTTTACAGGAAAAATTACAAGTTTTGTCCTTTATCTTTAGGGTACTTTATAGGCGGTGTCCTTTTTTTCAAAAGTTGACAGGCGGTGTCCTTTGTAGGGAATTTTGTTGCAAGTTTTGTCCTTTGAGCCTAACCTAGTTAGATTTTTTTGTTAAATCTGATTACCCAAGGGTATTTTAGTCTTTTTACCTCTTTATTATTATTATTATTATTATTATTATTATTATTATTGTTGTTATTAATATTATATATACCACTGTCTCTCTCTCTCTCTTTACTTGCAACCTCCGACTAAAGCCCCAATCGCCCCATTCAGATCCCACCACCACCACCTCCCGCCTCTCACCACCATCAACCAATCGCCACCACCATTAACCCACCGTTTCACCATCCGACTGAAGCCCTAACCCAGAAACAATGGCGGCGGCGCCACCATCCACCACCGTGCAACAACCACCAACTACAACCCACCCCCACAGAATCAACATTTGTTCATTCATCAATCAATCAACGGTAGAGGCGGAGGAGGTGTGGATTGTGGTGGTCGGCAGGTTAGGGTTGGGGTTACAGAAGAAAGGGTTGTGGAGGTGGTCCGATTGGGTTGGTTGTGGTGGGTTGTGGTGGCGGGTGGCGGGTGGAGGTGGTCCGATTGTTGTCTAGAGAGACGAAGTGGATTGTGGGTGGAATCGGAATCTTGCCGCTGACGAAGTTGATTCATGTGTGTTACCACCAACACCCAACCACCACCTCTTATCGCCATTCTCATGGCCCTGTTCTTCTTGTCGGCACTACTCCAATCAGGTATGTGTTTGTAATCTTAAACCCAGTTTGTTTATACTCTTATGAATCTTGTTTTAATTGTGGGTTGAACAAATAGCAAGTTTGAATAGCATAAAGCTGCAATTTTTAGGAAATATCTTTCAAAATTATAATCTGTTTGTTCCACTGGTTCTTGAAATTTGATTGGTTTAGACCAGATGTTTGCAGCCAAAACAAACGATCGGATTTTAATTATTTTTGGGTGTTTTATGTGTTTGAACTTGTTGTATGTTGTTTGTTCTAGTTTTTGGGATACTTGCATTTTCTTTCTAGGGAGCCGGAAGAGACAAGAGAACATCAGTTGGGCAGAGCCATAAGTGACTTGCATTCGGGCACGAAGAAGACAAGTGGTAATGGGCTTTGGATCCGGGGAACCAGTTTTCGATTAGGAGCCTAAGGAAGTTGATTCGGGGACGTGTATCCAGATCTGGGTGCCGTTGAAGGTTAGTGGTCATGAATCGGATACCAGAGGTGGTAAATTTGGTCAGAAGGAACGTTGAGTTAAACATCCACTAGATGTAAACATCCACAATTTTTGAAATTGTTGTTGCTTCCCTTTTTATATTTGTTGCATACAGTGGTTTCTAATTTCTTAAGTTTTTTTTAGTAAGTATGAACATAGAAAGAAAATGCAAGCATCTATGTTTTTTTTTACTGCTTCAACTATCTAATGGTGGCGGTGGTAGTTGGGTGTTCGGGGCGGTGGTGGTTGGGTGTTGGTGGTGGGCGATGGGATGTGGCGGCTGAAGGTTGGTGGTGGGAGGTTGTGGTAGCGGTTAAAGAGTAGTGGTAGGAGGTTGCGGTGGTAGGTGGTGGGAGGTGGAGGTGGTTGTAACGGGTGAAGAGAGGGAGAGGATGGAGAGGAGAATGAGAGAGAGAAGAGAGAGGGAGAGAGAGTCAGTTAGGGAGAAAAACTGGGTGGGTTTAAGGAGAATTGAGGACTTGTATTTAGAGTATTTACAAAAATTGTCCTTTATATGTATAAAGACTAAACTACCCTCAAGTGACTTGCATGTGACCAGATTTAACAAAAAAATCTAACTAGGTTAGGCTCAAAGGACAAAACTTGCAACAAAATTCCCTACAAAGGACACCGCCTGTCAACTTTTGAAAAAAAGGACACCGCCTGTAAAGTACCCTAAAGATAAAGGACAAAACTTGTAATTTTTCCTTGTTTACACTTAACTTAGTTTGCACACACGTTTATAAGTAAATTGTGAACAATTGTTTTTTTTAAATTTTCTTTCTGATTATGAATATACCTTGTGAAATGTTTTTTTTTTCCATATATTTTTCTACAGTTTATTGAGCTGCAATAATGTTTTCCGATGTAAAATATGTCGATATCTTTTTAGACATATTTGTTTTGGTTGTTATACCGAGTGACCGAAACCCCGCTGCATAGCGCGGGTTATCTTCCTAGTTTATTATATGCACAAACTTGTAGGTTCTATAAGTGTTTAATGATGTAGGATTGCCACACATCCCAACCATTTATGATTTGAGGAATAGTGATGGTTTCGGACTATATCAAATATCGTATCTAGGGGTTGAGTTATAATGCAAGGTATTTAAAAATAAGAAGGGTAAGAAGCCATCAGAGAGTGACAACTGTCCTAGAAGAAATTAAATGGAAAGAGTAATTTTGTCTACAAGAGGAAAGAGAATATGCACATGCAAGTCACATGTTATTTCCCCCCCAATTTTTAAACGTCCGTAACTTTTTTATACATTATTTGTTTTTAAAAAAAGTTATACCTTAAAATCGAGCGTTTTTTTTATCTTTAATATGAGTACCATATTGTTATATTTTTCAAAAAAAAAAAAAATTCAAAAACCCAGTTGCATATTACACAATGGACATGATGTAAAACACAATGTAAAGTAGATCAAAAACACAATCAATGACAACAGATAAAGACACAATGGACAACATACTAAAACACAATGACCATAACGTATAACACAATGACGATAACATATAACACAATAAGTATCAGACTAAATAAAAACACAATTGATGACAACAGATAAAAGACACAATTAATGACAGCAGATAAAAGACACAATGAAGAGCAGATGAAGACACAATGAAAAACAAACTAAAAACACAATACACAACAAACTAAAACACAATGAACAAAGATAATAAAAAAAATTGAACAAATTATTAAAATAGAATGGACAACATATTAAAACACAATGAATAACATATTAAACACAATGACCTGAACTAATAACACAATTTATAGAAAACCCAAATATAACATCATCTTCATTGTGTCATATATTGTGTTATAGGTTCTTATAAAAACGCAATTGATAGAACCCAAATTAACATTATGTTATAGGTTTTGTTAATAACACAATGGACATTATGTAAAACATAATGTAAAGTAGACAAAAAACGCAATCAATGACAACATATAAAGACACAATGAACAACTTACTAAAACACAATGACCATAACGTATAACATAATGGCGATAACATATAACACAATAAGTATCAGACTAAATAAAAACACAATTGATGACAACAGATAAAAGACACAATTAATGACAACAAATAAAAGAAACAATGGAGAGCAGATGAAGACACAATGGAAAACAAACTAAAAACACAATACACAACAAACTAAAACTTGAACAAATTATTAAAACACAATGGACAACATATTAAAACACAATGAATAACATATTAAACACAATGACCTGAACTAATAACACAATTTATAGAAAACCCAGATATAACACCATCTTCATTGTGTCATATATTGTGTTATAGGTTCTTATAAAAACGCAATAGATAGAACCCAAATTAACATTGTGTTATAGGTTTTGATAATAACACAATGTATAGAAACTCTACTGACCAAAACCCAGTTAAAAGACACAATGACCTGAACCTTTAACACAATGCAAAAAAACCCAGTAAAAATGAAATTTGTTATTTTATTTTTATATGATAATATGGTACTCATATTAAAGATAAAAAAACGCTCGTTATTATGGTGACATTTTTTTAAAAAAAATGTCGTATGAAAAAGTTATGTACGTTTTAAATCGATGGGGGAATTGGCATGTGCATTGCATGTGGAGAGAGAAAATCCATAAATCTAGGATTCCCTTTAAGCCCTTCTATTATCTTCTTTTTCCTACAACTAATCTCAACCCTTCAAATCTAAGATCAATGAACTAGAATCCTTCTTACCCTTCTTATTTATTTTATCATTTGTATTTGATCCTAACCCATATCTAATAATAGGAAAACTGAATAAAAAGTAAAAAGAGGTGAGGTTGGTAGTATAATTTCAAACATATTAAGACTATGGAGTATGGAGCGGAGGTTGGGGCGTGGGTTGGATACAAACGCTCAAGTCACCACCCCGTGTGGGTTTGGGTTTCAGCGTGGCCTCTTGGGCGGGGGTTTCAGCACAGGCGTTGGGCGGGCCTAGCGGTCTTCCGTGGCCGGCTCTCATTGGCTGGGTTGGCTAGGCTATAGGTGGTTAGGATTTAAATTTTGTGCGTATTTTTATAAAATTATAACATGGGGTATGGGGCGGGGGTTGGGGTGTGGGTTGGGTACAAATGCTCAAGTCACCACCTCTGGGGGGCTTGGGTTTCGGCGTGGCCCCTTGGGCGAGGGTTTCAGCCCGGGCGTTGGGCAGACCTACCGGTCTTCCGTGGCCGGCTCTCGTTGGCTGCGAATGTAGGACAAATGTCTTCTGTAAACAAAGCCACCTAAAGTAAGCAAACTAACCATATGTAGCATAGGCATTGCACAACTTGTAATTTAAGATGTGAAACATCGCCGCAACGCGCGACTGGTATAACCCTAGTTACAATATTAGTGTGTCGCATGAGAAGCCCAGCCTGATCCAAACACTTGAGTGAGCCCACTTATTGTTTTTCTTTGTCGCTATAGTATCTCTAGATAAAACACATGTGTGGAAACATTGCTTTTGATTCAAAATTTCAAATACGTATTGCACAAGTATCCATAGATATATATTGTCACTAGCTTATAAACCCATGTATTAAACGGGTTTAAATATATATAAAAAAAATCTAGATTGACTATTATTTTAAATTTATTGGTGTTGTAAATCCGTGTACTACACAAGTTTAATATAAAAAAATATAAATCATAAAGTTCTATATAATTCTTATCACACGATTAAAGAATATAATAATATTTAATTTTATACATTATTCATGAATTTTATGAAACGGTTTAATATTAATAAATGTAAACTCTATATCTATCTACTATACTAAAAGAATTCTCCTTAGCCACATGACCCTATTCTTAGCCAATCATTCTTAGCCAATCACTTGGGTGATGTGATGTGGACACCCTCTTTGGGTAGAGAATTCACTCTGGGCGCCAAACCTCTATTCTCCTTTATCTCATTCGTCCGCTTTTTTTTTATCAAAGAGTGATTGATACGTTTCACCGTCAATAAATTCACCAGACTTTCCATTCTGTTTAAACCCTTTCTTTTCAATCTTATTAATCTTATTGCATATCACAAACCCTAAATCTAAGACAATCCTTGCACTTTGACGATTTTTTTAGGATTCAGGTTGCAGGGAGACGAATTAGGGTTTATATTGTTTAAACAGTGTCGATTTGTTAACGAAACAAATGCTTTTATCAGTGGATTTCTAAACCAGACTTTCTTTTTTACTTCTCCCCTTTTCTTTCAATCATCTTACAATCACTAAATCTAAATCTCAGCCGTATCCTAATTTGGCGCCTTCATATGACAATTTCAGACACATCGATTTCATCTTCAAAGAAACCAGGTAAGTTTATAAATGAAATCTTGAATATGTTCAGAAATTAGGGTTTTTTTTATGATGGTGATGATTATGATAATATGAGAACTTGGAATTTGATTCTTCAATCTTGATTCGTCTGATTTTGTTTATCTTTCATGGGCTTTAAACTGAGTTTGACGGGTCTGGTAGTGGTAGTCGCCGGTGTGTTTGGTTTTGTTTGTCGGCTATTGTTCTGATTGAAGAAGGATGAAAGAATACAAATGGCGTTGAGCACCAGGAATGTTATATATATTCATGTGGTTTTATTTTTTACTCTACTGTAATTATTACCACATTTGTGCTTAATAGTTACCATTTCTTTTGCAATTTGTACGTGTGTTTTATTGAAAAACGGATTAGCGTACAACTCAGAATGTAGCTTACTATCAGTCGTTATGATTTGTTGATGATTTTGAGGATGAGATTGACCGGTCAAAGGAGTTGTTGATTAGAATTGCTGAAAGCTTTTCAAACCCTAAATCCCTAATACTGATAACTAATCGTTGCAGCTCCATTATCTGAATGGATTAACATGTTTTAAAGACTATATTATGATATCTTCTTTCATGATTTTTGCCATTTTTTTTAGGATTCAGGTTGCAGGGAGACGAATTAAGATGGCGGGGCGGAAGACGATTTTAGATGATTAGAAGGAAATTTAGCGCATGTTGGAGACCAGTCGCCCACTGCTTCGAATCTAACAGAATTTACTATGATTTGGTAGGTGGTTCATATTAATGTTTTTATTTGAAATTTCAGTTTGTTGATTGTGACTTGCAATTTGGCTTTATTGTCGACGACATGTTCGTTAATGTTTGTCATTTGCGCTTAGCCCATAACTCAGGAGAACAATATTTGAATCGATTTAATGATAATTTTAGTGCAAAAATGTGTTAAAAAAGTGATTAGTCATTACAAACAGTTTATGGGTATTATGGGTCGTCTTTTGTTTAGACTTTAGTGAAGGAGAGCTTATGGGACTAAAATTCCAGAAATTTGCGGGTCTGAGAAGTCTATATCATGGCATTTTAGTGGTGGATTTAGGCAAAAATCACAAGTTTTTTAGTTGTTACTTGTGGCCCTATTTGGTGTCTATTTTGTCCAGGTTGTTATGCCTCATGTGGGCCAGCTTTATCTTTTATAAATTGGCCAATAAAATGGTCAACATTCCATTTTTTAATGGATCAAGATTACCAATAAAAGAGTAAAACTCATTTTATATCGTTAACAGGTCAAGTTCATACATGAGAAGCCCAGCCTGTTCCAAACACTTGAGTGAGCCCACTTATTGTTTTTCTTTGTCGCTATAGTATCTCAAGATAAAACACATGTGTGGAAACATTGCTTTTGATTCAAAATTTCAAATACGTATTGCACAAGTATCCATAGATATATATTGTCACTAACTTATAAATCCGTGTATTAAACGGGTTTAAATATATATAAAAAAATCTAGATTGACTATTATTTTAAATTTATTGGTGTTGTAAATCCGTGTACTACACAAGTTTAATATAAAAAAATATAAATCATAAAGTTCTATATAATTCTTATCACACGATTAAAGAATATAATAATATTTAATTTTATACATAATTCATGAATTTTATGAAACGGGTTAATATTAATAAATGTAAACTCTATATCTATCTAGTATACTAAAAGAATTCTCCGTAGCCACATGACCCTATTCTTAGCCAATCACTTGGGTGATGTGATGTGGACACCCTCTTTGGCTAGAGAATTCACTCTGGGCGCCAAACCTCTATTCTCCTTTATCTCATCCGTCCGCTTTTTTTTTTATCAAAGAGTGATTGATACGTTTCACCGTCAATAAATTCACCAGACTTTCCATTCTGTTTAAACCCTTTCTTTTCAATCTTATTAATCTTATTGCATATCACAAACCCTAAATCTAAGACAATCCTTGCACTTTGACGATTTTTTTAGGATTCAGGTTGCAGGGAGACGAATTAGGGTTTATATTGTTTAAACAGTGTCGATTTGTTAACGAAACAAATGCTTTTATCAGTGGATTTCTAAACCAGACTTTCTTTTTTTACTTCTCCCCTTTTCTTTCAATCATCTTACAATCACTAAATCTAAATCTCAGCCGTATCCTAATTTGGCGCCTTCATATGACAATTTCAGACACATCGATTTCATCTTCAAAGAAACCAGGTAAGTTTATAAATGAAATCTTGAATATGTTCAGAAATTAGGGTTTTTTTTATGATGGTGATGATTATGATAATATGAGAACTTGGAATTTGATTCTTCAATCTCGATTCGTCTGATTTAGTTTATCTTTCATGGGCTTTAAACTGAGTTTGACGGGTCTGGTAGTGGTAGTCGCCGGTGTGTTTGGTTTTGTTTGTCGGCTATTGTTCTGATTGAAGAAGGATGAATGAATACAAATGGCGTTGAGCACCAGGAATGTTATATATATTCATGTGGTTTTATTTTTTACTCTACTGTAATTATTACCACATTTGTGCTTAATAGTTACCATTTCTTTTGCAATTTGTACGTGTGTTTTATTGAAAAACGGATTTGCGTACAACTCAGAATGTAGCTTACTATCAGTCGTTATGATTTGTTGATGATTTTGAGGATGAGATTGACCGGTCAAAGGAGTTGTTGATTAGAATTGCTGAAAGCTTTTCAAACCCTAAATCCCTAATACTGATAACTAATCGTTGCAGCTCCATTATCTGAATGGATTAACATGTTTTAAAGACTATATTATGATATCTTCTTTCATGATTTTTGCCATTTTTTTAGGATTCAGGTTGCAGGGAGACGAATTAAGATGGCGGGGCGGAAGACGATTTTAGATGATTAGAAGGAAATTTAGCGCATGTTGGAGACCAGTCGCCCACTGCTTCGAATCTAACAGAATTTACTATGATTTGGTAGGTGGTTCATATTAATGTTTTTATTTGAAATTTCAGTTTGTTGATTGTGACTTGCAATTTGGCTTTATTGTCGACGACATGTTCGTTAATGTTTGTCATTTGCGCTTAGCCCATAACTCAGGAGAACAATATTTGAATCGATTTAATGATAATTTTAGTGCAAAAATGTGTTAAAAAAGTGATTAGTCATTACAAACAGTTTATGGGTATTATGGGTCGTCTTTTGTTTAGACTTTAGTGAAGGAGAGCTTATGGGACTAAAATTCCAGAAATTTGTGGGTCTGAGAAGTATATATCATGGCATTTTAGTGGTGGATTTAGGCAAAAATCACAAGTTTTTTAGTTGTTACTTGTGGCCCTATTTGGTGTCTATTTTGTCCAGGTTGTTATGCCTCATGTGGGCCAGCTTTATCTTTTATAAATTGGCCAATAAAATGGTCAACATTCCATTTTTTAATGGATCAAGATTACCAATAAAAGAGTAAAACTCATTTTATATCGTTAACAGGTCAAGTTCATACATGAGAAGCCCAGCCTGTTCCAAACACTTGAGTGAGCCCACTTATTGTTTTTCTTTGTCGCTATAGTATCTCTAGATAAAACACATGTGTGGAAACATTGCTTTTGATTCAAAATTTCAAATACGTATTGCACAAGTATCCATAGATATATATTATCACTAACTTATAAACCCGTGTATTAAACGGGTTTAAATATATATAAAAAAATCTAGATTGACTATTATTTTAAATTTATTGGTGTTGTAAATCCGTGTACTACACAAGTTTAATATAAAAAAATATAAATCATAAAGTTCTATATAATTCTTATCACACGATTAAAGAATATAATAATATTTAATTTTATACATAATTCATGAATTTTATGAAACGGGTTAATATTAATAAATGTAAACTCTATATCTATCTACTATACTAAAAGAATTCTCCTTAGCCACATGACCCTATTCTTAGCCAATCACTTGGGTGATGTGATGTGGACACCCTCTTTGGCTAGAGAATTCACTCTGGGCGCCAAACCTCTATTCTCCTTTATCTCATCCGTCCGCTTTTTTTTTTTTTTTATCAAAGAGTGATTGATACGTTTCACCGTCAATAAATTCACCAGACTTTCCATTCTGTTTAAACCCTTTCTTTTCAATCTTATTAATCTTATTGCATATCACAAACCCTAAATCCAAGACAATCCTTGCACTTTGACGATTTTTTTAGGATTCAGGTTGCAGGGAGACGAATTAGGGTTTATATTGTTTAAACAGTGTCGATTTGTTAACGAAACAAATGCTTTTATCAGTGGATTTCTAAACCAGACTTTCTTTTTTACTTCTCCCCTTTTCTTTAAATCTTCTTACAATCACTAAATCTAAATCTCAGCCGTATCCTAATTTGGCGCCTTCATATGACAATTTCAGACACATCGATTTCATCTTCAAAGAAACCAGGTAAGTTTATAAATGAAATCTTGAATATGTTCAGAAATTAGGGTTTTTTTTATGATGGTGATGATTATGATAATATGAGAACTTGGAATTTGATTCTTCAATCTTGATTCGTCTGATTTTGTTTATCTTTCATGGGCTTTAAACTGAGTTTGACGGGTCTGGTAGTGGTAGTCGCCGGTGTGTTTGGTTTTGTTTGTCGGCTATTGTTCTGATTGAAGAAGGATGAATGAATACAAATGGCGTTGAGCACCAGGAATGTTATATATATATTCATGTGGTTTTATTTTTTACTCTACTGTAATTATTACCGCATTTGTGCTTAATAGTTACCATTTCTTTTGCAATTTGTACGTGTGTTTTATTGAAAAACGGATTAGCGTACAACTCAGAATGTAGCTTACTATCAGTCGTTATGATTTGTTGATGATTTTGAGGATGAGATTGACCGGTCAAAGGAGTTGTTGATTAGAATTGCTGAAAGCTTTTCAAACCCTAAATCCCTAATACTGATAACTAATCGTTGCAGCTCCATTATCTGAATGGATTAACATGTTTTAAAGACTATATTATGATATCTTCTTTCATGATTTTTGCCATTTTTTTAGGATTCAGGTTGCAGGGAGACGAATTAAGATGGCGGGGCGGAAGACGATTTTAGATGATTAGAAGGAAATTTAGCGCATGTTGGAGACCAGTCGCCCACTGCTTCGAATCTAACAGAATTTACTATGATTTGGTAGGTGGTTCATATTAATGTTTTTATTTGAAATTTCAGTTTGTTGATTATGACTTGCAATTTGGCTTTATTGTCGACGACATGTTCGTTAATGTTTGTCATTTGCGCTTAGCCCATAACTCAGGAGAACAATATTTGAATCGATTTAATGATAATTGTAGTGCAAAAATGTGTTAAAAAAGTGATTAGTCATTACAAACAGTTTATGGGTATTATGGGTCGTCTTTTGTTTAGACTTTAGTGAAGGAGAGCTTATGGGACTAAAATTCCGGAAATTTGTGGGTCTGAGAAGTCTATATCATGGCATTTTAGTGGGGATTTGGGCAAAAATCACAAGTTTTTTAGTTGTTACTTGTGGCCCTATTTGGTGTCTATTTTGTCCAGGTTGTTATGCCTCATGTGGGCCAGCTTTATCTTTTATAAATTGGCCAATAAAATGGTCAACATTCCATTTTTTAATGGATCAAGATTACCAATAAAAGAGTAAAACTCATTTTATATCGTTAACAGGTCAAGTTCATACATGAGAAGCCCAGCCTGATCCAAACACTTGAGTGAGCCCACTTATTGTTTTTCTTTGTCGCTATAGTATCTCTAGATAAAACACATGTGTGGAAACATTGCTTTTGATTCAAAATTTCAAATACGTATTGCACAAGTATCCATAGATATATATTGTCACTAGCTTATAAACCCGTGTATTAAACGGGTTTAAATATATATAAAAAAATCTAGATTGACTATTATTTTAAATTTATTGGTGTTGTAAATCCGTGTACTACACAAGTTTAATATAAAAAAATATAAATCATAAAGTTCTATATAATTCTTATCACACGATTAAAGAATATAATAATATTTAATTTTATACATAATTCATGAATTTTATGAAACGGGTTAATATTAATAAATGTAAACTCTATATCTATCTACTATACTAAAAGAATTCTCCTTAGCCACATGACCCTATTCTTAGCCAATCACTTGGGTGATGTGATGTGGACACCCTCTTTGGCTAGAGAATTCACTCTGGGCGCCAAACCTCTATTCTCCTTTATCTCATCCGTCCGCTTTTTTTTTTATCAAAGAGTGATTGATACGTTTCACCGTCAATAAATTCACCAGACTTTCCATTCTGTTTAAACCCTTTCTTTTCAATCTTATTAATCTTATTGCATATCACAAACCCTAAATCTAAGACAATCCTTGCACTTTGACGATTTTTTTAGGATTCAGGTTGCAGGGAGACGAATTAGGGTTTATATTGTTTAAACAGTGTCGATTTGTTAACGAAACAAATGCTTTTATCAGTGGATTTCTAAACCAGACTTTCTTTTTTACTTCTCCCCTTTTCTTTCAATCATCTTACAATCACTAAATCTAAATCTCAGCCGTATCCTAATTTGGCGCCTTCATATGACAATTTCAGACACATCGATTTCATCTTCAAAGAAACCAGGTAAGTTTATAAATGAAATCTTGAATATGTTCAGAAATTAGGGTTTTTTTTATGATGGTGATGATTATGATAATATGAGAACTTGGAATTTGATTCTTCAATCTTGATTCGTCTGATTTTGTTTATCTTTCATGGGCTTTAAACTGAGTTTGACGGGTCTGGTAGTGGTAGTCGCCGGTGTGTTTGGTTTTGTTTGTCGGCTATTGTTCTGATTGAAGAAGGATGAATGAATACAAATGGCGTTGAGCACCAGGAATGTTATATATATTCATGTGGTTTTATTTTTTACTCTACTGTAATTATTACCACATTTGTGCTTAATAGTTACCATTTCTTTTGCAATTTGTACGTGTGTTTTATTGAAAAACGGATTAGCGTACAACTCAGAATGTAGCTTACTATCAGTCGTTATGATTTGTTGATGATTTTGAGGATGAGATTGACCGGTCAAAGGAGTTGTTGATTAGAATTGCTGAAAGCTTTTCAAACCCTAAATCCCTAATACTGATAACTAATCGTTGCAGCTCCATTATCTGAATGGATTAACATGTTTTAAAGACTATATTATGATATCTTCTTTCATGATTTTTGCCATTTTTTTAGGATTCAGGTTGCAGGGAGACGAATTAAGATGGCGGGGCGGAAGACGATTTTAGATGATTAGAAGGAAATTTAGCGCATGTTGGAGACCAGTCGCCCACTGCTTCGAATCTAACAGAATTTACTATGATTTGGTAGGTGGTTCATATTAATGTTTTTATTTGAAATTTCAGTATGTTGATTGTGACTTGCAATTTGGCTTTATTGTCGACGACATGTTCGTTAATGTTTGTCATTTGCGCTTAGCCCATAACTCAGGAGAACAATATTTGAATCGATTTAATGATAATTTTAGTGCAAAAATGTGTTAAAAAAGTGATTAGTCATTACAAACAGTTTATGGGTATTATGGGTCGTCTTTTGTTCAGACTTTAGTGAAGGAGAGCTTATGGGACTAAAATTCTAGAAATTTGTGCGTCTGAGAAGTCTATATCATGGCATTTTAGTGGTGGATTTGGGCAAAAATCACAAGTTTTTTAGTTGTTACTTGTGGCCCTATTTGGTGTCTATTTTGTCCAGGTTGTTATGCCTCATGTGGGCCAGCTTTATCTTTTATAAATTGGCCAATAAAATGGTCAACATTCCATTTTTTAATGGATTAAGATTACCAATAAAAGAGTAAAACTCATTTTATATCGTTAACAGGTGAAGTTCATTATTGTTAGTAACACATGTAAAAATACCATTTTTAGTTAACTGGATGAAACTATATTTTAGTAAAAGAGTCAAATTTTTCGTTTTTAGTTGGTGAGTCAAATATATAATTTTTAGTAAACAGATCATAATTATCATTATTTAGTGATCGAGCGTATTAAACATAGACCTTGATGATGAGGTCATCTTATATAGGCAGCAGCAGATCCACCTGGAATTTCACCTGATGAAGTGAATTCTATGTAATGAATGTGTGGTGCAGACGGTCAAAGGTAGAGGCCAACCTCATGCGGAATTGTGGAATGCCATTGTTGAGAAGTTTCATGGTATAAAAATGTTGACAGAATTGTGAATTACGGCTTGGTTGGAATGTTCACCCTATTGGAATTTTCCTCAATGAGTTCTCTATCACATGTCCCTCAGGTACTCCGTTGACTTTTGGAGTCAAACCCTTATGTACCAGTTGTAATGTTTGATTCTCAATACAATTCATTATTATCATTTTCACTTCTTTGGTACTTAAATTTCCTTTGATTAGCATCTTGAATTTTGAGGTTTGGAATTCGAATTAAAGATATTTTAGAGGGATTTGATGGCGTAGGATTTTGTGTTTAATTTACTTTCAATTTTATTTTTTGAGCATCATTATTGGGTTTGGCTTCCATAGATTATTGTTTTAGAATGAAATAATTGTTTTTCAACATCTATTGGAGATTATTAGTTTTTGATTATATGTTTAGGTTTCTTTGCATAGGTCGATCCGACCCGTTTCAACCTAAAGATTTTTGGCAACGGATGTACTGAAATAGCAAAAGTGGTTTCAAGCAGGTAAACTAAAAAATGATGTTCTACTCAGTGGTGGAGCCAGAAATTTTTTCTTATGGTGTCATTTTTTATGGATACCCCGGTTTTTAGTAACCCGGAGTCGAACTTTTTTTGGATCGGTTCGGATCTAATCGGGTCAAATCACATAATAAAAGCAAATATCACAGTAAAAGTACAATGTCATTGAATTAAAACACATAATAAAATTACAAAGTCATTTGAAATATATAATAAAATGCATTTAATAGTTGCTTTGTACGCATTTTCATATTTTGAAAACGATTCATAATGTTTTCAATGGGAACTTGAAAAAAAACCTTTTTTTTCATTATAACAAACAAGTGCACGCATCATTCAAATAATCATCAAACATCTTGTTAGGTTAAATAATTGAAACAAAACCAATTAGACATGGGGCTATAATGCTTACTGGATTAGAAAAATTAAAAATTAAGCATGGACCTTTAATGATTTAAATTATACTAATTAAATTTAAGTAACCGGGCTTAATTTTTGAAATATAAATTTGTTTATTATGTAATTGTTTTAGAAGAAAACAAAACCATGGTGTCATTTGTAAAAACTCAATGGTGTCGCTCGTAAAAAACAATGGTGTCGCTCGAATTTTTCCTATTATACGTTGTATTTGCTACACAAAATTCAATGGTGTCGGACGACACCGTTGTTTAAAGTGTGGCTCCGCCACTGGTTCTACTTGACTACTAATTGGGTAACTAAAAATAGATTGAAACTTGATGAAACTATAAAAACTGACTACAAATTTCCGGAATGTTTAACGTGACTACTAAGTACTAATTTTGCTTATGGCGGGTTATAACATAGCATTAATTATTTGGTTGAAAAAGTCAAATCCCAAAATTCAACAGTAGCTCTTTTAGTAAAATGATGTTATGTTGTAATTATTGTATAATATTGATAGCATTGTTTTTGGTCCATTTGATTCTTATTATATTATCCATTTTTAATGCATTTTAACTATCATTTAAGATATTTGTGACAGTGGCCATTTTTTAGGCTTTACTATAATTAACAATAATGAGATTTGATAGTTTGTGTTTGTGGTCTGGTTACAGGCGTTAGTATCGGGTCGTTTATTAAGAGTAAGGAGTTTATTGTTGTTAGAAAGCTTGCTGGTTTAGTTGAAGAATGGCTTTATGTTTTGACTACGGACGCTGAAGGAGATGGGACCCACTGGGAGGTCTTGGATTGCCTTGGGAATAAACTGTCGGTTTTACCTCAGATACCGGGACCCATGAAAGCGGGATTTGGGGTTGTGGTTCTTAATGGGAAGCTTATTATTATGGCGGGGTATTCAATGAGTGATGGTGTCGGATTGTTAGTTTAGTAGTATTTATATCTATGTATAATTTATTAAATCAATAGATTCGTAAGAAGTATTTCCTTTATACAACCCGTGTAACACACGGGAACTTAAGCTGATTTTTTACATGATCCGTTTCAAGACGTGTATATATTCATAACATTTTCGGCCCATTTGACCCGTTTTCTTTTTACCTGATTTTTTATTTGACCCGTCTCTTGGAATTGACATGCATTTTAAGACCACTTGAGGAACAAGAATATCTAATTTGACCCGTTTTCTTTTTAGCTGATTTTTTATTTGACCCGTCAACATGTTTGATGAAATTGACAGATTCATGAAAGTCCCAACGAGTGGGCTCCACCTTATACACCAGGGGTACGTATTTGAATTTAGTGTAATTTGATTTTTTAATTTTCTTCATGAAATACCCCTTCTAGGGAACTTTTTTTGTTACCGAATTGTAGTTCTCTAATGTTTTGATTTTACTAAGCATGTTTGTTTACACTTTAAAAATGGATTGTTGAAGTTTGAATTCGTAACCGTTTTCTTTTTAGCCGTACAATATATTGTTTTATCCTTCATTAACGATTATGATGTATGCAACTCTGCATGTTGTTAGTACCCATACTGAAGTTTAGTTGAAACTAAAAGCGAATATCGTAAATAGCTAGCTGAAGGAATTTCCGGAATTCAACACAATGCCTTCTACATGCATCGAGCTTTGGTAATTTTCGTAATTTATTACACTTTTTTTTACTTTCAGTTGTTTATTTGAATTATTTGATTACTAGAAGATTACAAGCTTTAATGGCTCTTTTGAGTTTTTTGTTTTGTTTACTATTTTATGTTTTTTATGGGGTGTAGCTAGACCTTATAAAGTTGAGATCACTGTTAAGGTTAGTTAAATTCACTTTAAATTTGTTTAAATTGTAATATAAGACTATGGGGTGTGGAGGGGCTTGGGTTGGGGGCATTGCTCGACATATGGCGAGGGTGGGATCCATAAGCTAATACTAAAAAACTAGGGGTGTGGTGGGGCGTCGCTTAGCTGGGCCTGGCCAGCCATCCGGGTCGCGTTTGAAGCTGAAATTCAAATTCTAGGTCATATTCGGCATCGAAATTTAGTGAAAATTTTTGGGCATTGTTCTAATAAAAGTGTGAAGCTATTGCTTTACAATCACATTCCAAATGGGAATTTACAACAGTTGTTGCAAAGTAATCGGAATTCGGATTGAGAAACATCGCGGTTGGATCCGCAAAAGGGCTCGCTTATCTTCATCAAGATTGTGTGCCTGCAATTCTTCATAGAGATGTTAAGTGCAATAATATTCTTCTCGACTGTAAATATGAGACTTATTTGGTTCATTTCGGGCTCGCGAAGCTAATGAATTTTGCCAATTATCAGCATGCCATGTTACGGGTCGCTGGATCATATGGATACATCGCTCTAGGCAAGTATTTTTTTGTTGTTATCGTTGAACCACGAGCTAATTATCATTCTAGCCAGTGGATTTAGTCTGTTGTTTATAACCGATCAAAATTCTTCAAATCATTAACATTGTTTTTAGCCCGTTTGAAACAGGTCAAACCCATTAGTTTGTGTGTTACGGGTAGCCAATCCTATGGATACTGTCCTTTCACATGGTGTACAGACGTTAAGAGTGTTACTTTTCGGGTTGAGTAATGGGTCAAAACAGTTAAATCTTTGGTTGGTATCAAAACATACCAGATTTCGGATACATTTTACATATTTTCTTTTGTTAAAAAACTATAATATCACAATAGTGATCAGGTATGTTTTAAACTTTTTTTTTTGCACAAAAATATGTTTTGGGCAATGTTTTCGGCCCATTTGACCCATTTTCTTTTTACCAGATTTTTTATTTGACCCGTCTCTTAAAATTGACTTGCATTTTAAGACCACTTGAGGAACAAGAATATCTAATTATATGATTAACTTAATCCTAAATATTCATATTATAAGAATATTTTTGTTAATCACTTTAAAAAGATAGATTAATGTATGGACTTATTTATTATTTCTATTTTTTTTTTGCAGAATACGGTTACACAATGCACATAACAGAAAAGAGTGACATCTACATTTACGGAGTGGTGTTACTAGAGATCTTAAGTGGACGCAGGGCAGTCGAGAATCGGCTCAGAAAGGGTTCACATATAGTCGAGTGGGTCAAAAAGAAAATGGGCAGTTTTGATGTGACAACCCGAACTTTCAAGGTTTGTACCGTTTGATTTCGTGACTCTAACTTCTCGTAATTCTCTCCTTTCATGCTTTTGGTTATATTAAACTTCTCATTTAACTTCTTGTTGTGATAAACTTGTCGAACGCGAATTTACTTGGCTATAACTAAGGGTGTGGTTGAATCCGTTTAAGTGTTTGGGTTTACGTATAGGAGTCACACATTGAACTGGGCCGCCGTATTTATATATGGGCCGCGAGTGTATCGGGCCACACACACACCCCTCAAACATGAACCCTACCTCTTTGAAACACTTCGGCCCACATGCCTTGAGCCCAAACTGAGCCCCAAACCCATTAGTGGCGTAATTATATCTATGCTTGACAATTGTTTTAGGTTGCAAGTTACGTAGCATTAACCCTAATTCTTTCTATGTGAGACGGCAACCTTTGTTCACTGTGAAGCCCTCCTCTTCCATCTATCATGGCATCTTCAACACTTTGTGGTTAGTGTGACACTCCTACTTGAAAGATATTCTCTTAATATGTGTTGTGTGGGAATCGATGATCACCAACTAATGACTCGTTAGTTTTGTAAATCCTAAACTGAATTTTATGTGGCTAGGAACTATGTAATTAGTTAATAGATGATCTTGTCCTGCATGTATGCTATGTCTTGATAACTTTGCATGATAATCCAATTTTGGAATTAGTTATGATGATGAGGGCATGAGGACCGAGGCTGTTGTGAGATCATCCGCATATATTACTTGCATAGTGTCAGAATTTGTGGAAGTAAAGTGTCCGCACATGTGATGACTGCACATGTCAAGGATTTGAAATAATGCTCTGCACATGATGTTATTAGTCAAGTCTGCACATTTTCTTTATTTATTTTATTGGTGGTTCAAATCGGTTTGAGTATAAAGGAACTTGTATTCAAGAAATCTAATTTTGAGATACTAAATGGCGGCACATATTGGACTGGTCAGAGGAAGCACATGTCTTTTTCTTTTATATGCTGTCCAATGATGCATGATGGTCATATGTTTGAAATTGGGTGGAAATGTAACTCCATTTTTTTTATAATAAGATACAACTTGGAGGTGGGTAGTAAATGTCAGTACATACATATGGAAGGCCGCACATAAATGATTGATCCAAATGTGTTTCTATGATGATGAGTTTTGAATTAGTATAGCAATTAATTGAGTAATAATGACAATATTAGTGGACCGATAATTAGTCATTCACGTGATTGAGGATTATTCATGTCCACACATAAATGTATTAATATGCCCATACATGAATATATATTGATGGAAAATAATAAACTGCTTGATAATTATTGAAACATGAACTGTAGTGTAAATCTGTATGAGAACTTAGTATCTATTATGTGATCTTGTGATGATAATTGGTGGTTACGATTGCATGATAAACTGGCATGACTTGTACAGTGTGTGTGCTTATGTATACGCTACTTGTATGTTATGTGCAAAGAGTATGTGATTTATGTGTTACGAAACTAACTGTCTCTGGTAACCACGGTAGGGTTTGGTTGACCAACTGGGAACGGGTAATGTATCAAAACATACCGAGCAAATCTAAGGTGAGTTCACTGCATTTCTCAAGCATGCGTCCCGGTGGTTTGGGACAACTAGTAAACATTTGGAAGGGAATCTTGGGTAAACAGTTAAATTGGGTTTTGGTTATTGTACATGGAATCTATCAGTATTGAATTGCCTGTAGGGCAATGGGGTAATTAGTTGATAGCGCTATTAGGTTTGATACCTCGCACCGGGCCGTAAGGACGGGCGCGAACTAATTATCTGGGCATCATTACCAATGCTTGGTTAGGGGCATTGGGGACTGGACACACTTCCAGGTTATTAAGGGACACACTTCCCGGATACATATGGGCACACTCCCTAGGGTATCTCAACAAGTCATAAACAGCATCATATCACAACGTTGAATTGGCTTAACATACATCTGGTAACTACACACGTTAACAAAACCTTGAACTCACCAGCGTCGTCTGACACACTTGTCTGCATGCTTGTAGGTCTATAGGCTTATATCATTTGGAACTTGCTGTCTGAGAGGCTGGAGTGGTCATGGGTCAATATACATGGAATCTCAATACAAGCTTAATGGTTTATGTACACATTGTTTACGAAACACTTAACATATGAGTTATGCTTCCGCTGTATTCAATAAATGATATGAGACGTTTGTAACACCTTATGTTTATGAATGAAAGTTTTATTTACTTATATCTATGAGTTCAATGTGATTGGTGGCTTGGATCCTGGTACGTCACACGCCTCACGGGGGTTTCCGCAATGGGGTGTTTTGGGGGTGTGACATTTGAGCCCGCGGTCACCATACTAGACGCCAAGTTACAAGGGATGCCGGATCAAATGGTCCAAGAAATGCTACAAATGCTCGGGATCGCGATGTTTTGTGTGAATTCTTCACCTGCGGAGAGACCGACAATGAAAGAAGTGCATGCATTGTTGATGGAAGTTAAGAGTTCACCTGCAGAATGGGGGAAAACTTCACAACCTTTAATGAAGCAATCATCTACTCATAGCTATTTAATGTCAGCAGTATTAATGAAGAAATTTTCTTTTACCAAACCGCGAAATCGCGGGTTCTTAAACTAGCAACGTCTCAATGAATTTCAAATGTTGTGCATAAAGAAAATCTTTAAGGACTTGTGATTTTTTTCATATTATTTTTTCCCAGTTAATTGTAATTTGATATTTACCTAAGTAATGCAACGTTTCTTTCATTTAAACGTTTATGTCAACATTGTTAAATAACATAATTTATTGTGAGACCACCCGTGTAACACACGGGTACTTAAACTATGTGGTTTATAAAGAGATTTTCAACGAATTGTGATCTTTACATATACATGTATTTCAATTTGTCGTTGTAATCTAATATATTCGTTTGTGTTTTAGTGTGTATAAAATCATAATATTTATGTTAACGGTGATAATAAAGATATTTTATTTTAACAGCCTGTGAAATTCGCGGGTATAAAGAGATTTTCAACGAATTGTGATATCTGCATATTGATGGTTAATAAAAAGTTTTTACAAGATCCGTTTCAAGACGTGTATATATTCATAACATTTTATGTAAACGACGATGATGAAGCGATATTATCTTTAATCAACCCGTGTAATACACGGGTCCTAAAGCTAGGGTAATAATATTATAATCCTATCACACGATTAAATATGTGTATTGTTAATGGGTATATCAATTGTTTCATAAATAATAATATTATTTAAATTTCCGAATGATAAATTCACCAGGTGTTGATTTAATGGGTGTTGCTTCAACAGGAAGTTTGACCAAGTTTTTTGGGTATAAATTAATATATGTATATATATATATATATATCTATACTATCTATAATAAGAGAAGATGAGCTGATGTAAAACTGCCTACGTGTCAGCTTCTAAGGTATGCCACATGTCAATGATGATGTCATAATTCCGTTTTTTATTAAGATAAATTACTGGTTTTTTTAAAAGGGAATTTCAAAATTCAAATCATAATTTGAATCCTCCCCTCACTCTCTCAAATATAGTCCTGCTTCATTTTCAAAATTCAAATTCATCTTCACACCTCTCTCTCTCTCTTCAACTTCGATTAGCCCTCATTTCTTCTCTATCTTTTTCCCAAAATCAGTATCTACCAGTCAGAATCTCACTTATTTCTGCACACAATCTGTTCAAATCCACCAAAATCACCACTAAATCCTCACAATTTCCACTTCAAACTGATCAATTTCATCCTCAATTCGGTATAATTTTTGCCATTAATAGCTCAATTCATTATTTCTAGGGTTTTCAACCACTAATCAGTGATCATGTTGCGTATCGTCTCTATTTTCGTCTCTTAAACCTTGCAATTAAGTCTCGGTGTTTAGTTAAAGCGACCGTGTTGATTGTTAGGGTTACAGTTTTGGTTTTGTTCGAAGTTTGGTTGCGATGTGTGACATGAAGATCGAGGATTTGGATGATTTGACGGATGTGAAAAGTGATCGACAGATTGTTGATTTTCGAGTTAGTAGGTATGTTGTTACGGTGGATGCTAAGAGAGCGTTGGTAGGTGCCGGTGCTCGGATCCTGTTTTACCCTACGCTTTTGTATAATGTTTGTTGGAATAAGATGCAAGCGGAGTTCCGGTGGTTGGACGAAATTGATCAGGTTTAGCTGTTAATCATTCTGTGGTTGTAAGTAGATGTTAATTGTTTTTATATTGTTTACTCTGTTTAGGAGATGTAGAGATTGAAATATAATTCATATGATTTGATATAGTTTTAACTCAGTTTTGAGTATGAATTTTGGTCAATTTATGGAAGATTGGATGACTTGTGTGTGAGTTAACTGTTAAGTGGTTGATTGTTGGTTGGAGAGTAAAATCTATATCCGATTGATGCTCATGAAGAAGGATTAGGGTTTATTTGTGTTTAGATTATGTTTTTTTTACAAATAAGTTCAGATTAGGGTCTTTTATGTTCAGATTTGTTACATCGATTTGTTCCTCCTTCTTCATCGTTCAATGATTCAGACTGATCTTTGTTTCTTGATTGTTAGTCAAATGCATACTTGATTTTTCTTTACAGATTCAACGACCACGGCGGACACTTGCGGGAGATATTTTTTGTTTTTTGGACAATCTGTATGTTTTTTTATTGAGCACTTTAATTTAATTTTTTAATAACATTGGATTATGTTGTTACAGAGACAATTTGTATGGAAACACCCAAAGAATCTATTGCTAAAAATCCTGTAGAGAGGTAATTAGTTTTATAGTTATTATTAATATTATTTTTTATTTATGTTTATGTGGATTTTGGTGCAGAAAGAAGTCAGTGAAAGTAAAAGAACCATCTACAAAGAAGTCTAAGAAAGAAAGGGATCCAAGATTAATAAGATGGTAATAATTAACTAATTAATAGTAACGTGTGTTTTAGTACAATATAGGCTAAGTAACGTGTGTTCCAAGTTATTGTAAGTTGTAATTAGACTACGAAACTAATTAACTAATTAAGAAAGTAAATGATGGTAATAATATTTTAAAATAATAGTCTGATCATGTATTTCCTATCTCAGGTATTCAGTTTTAGTACAAGAAGATTAATAAGTAAGATAGTTGTTGACGGCGAGGTTCCTGCCCTCGATTATGACCATACGGGCCAGTTTATTTTTTGCGGAAATATTGTTTATGTTGAGACTCAAAGGTTAGCGTACTAAATGAGTAATAATGAGTTTTATCTTTTAGGATTTTCTTTTTGTTATGGTTTAACACTTAACACCATTGTAATTCTGTCCTTGCAGTCATAATGAGCGGTCTGAAATCGCGTTTGTGACATTCACGGATAGTCAAGGAGCTGAGAACGTTGTTCTTCTTTCGGTAGTTAGCTTTCATCTTTAGATCTAATCTATTATATATAATAAATGAAAATTATTTGGGCCACTGTTGAGTCAAAACAGTGGTTTGAAACCACTTTTGGGTTAAAACAGAGTTTTAAACCACTGTTGGGTTAAAACAGTGTTTCAAGCCACTGTTGGGTTAAAATAGTGTTTCAAGCCACTGTTGGGTAAAAAACAGTGTTTGAAAACACTGTTGTTAAAGCAGTGGTTTGAAACCACTTTTGGGTTAAAACAGAGTTTTAAACTACGGTTGGGTTAAAATCACCACTAAATCTGTTCAAATCCACCAAAATCACCACTAAATCCTCACAATTTCCACTTCAAACCGATCAATTTCATCCTCAATTCGGTACAATTTTTGCCATTAATAGCTCAATTCATTATTTCTAGGGTTTTCAACCACTAATCAGTGATCATGTTGCGTATCATCTCTATTTTCGTCTCTTAAACCTTGCAATTACGTCTCGGTGTTTAGTTAAAGCGATCGTGTTGATTGTTAGGGTTACAGTTTTGGTTTTGTTCGAAGTTTGGTTGCGATCTGTGACATGAAGATCGAGGATTTGGATGATTTGACGGATGTGAAAAGTGATCGACAGATTGTTGATTTTCGTGTTAGTAGGTATGTTGTTACGGTGGATGCTAAGAGAGCGTTGGTAGGTGCCGGTGCTCGGATCCTGTTTTACCCTACGCTTTTGAATAATGTTTGTTGGAATAACATGCAAGCGGAGTTCCGGTGGTGGGACGAAATTGATCAGGTTTAGCTGTTAATCATTCTGTTCATTCTGTGGTTCTATGTAGATGTTAATTGTTTTTATTTTGTTTACTCTGTTTAGGAGATGTAGAGATTGAAATATAATTCATATGATTTGATATAGTTTTAACTCAGTTTTGAGTATGAATTTTGGTCAATTTATGGAAGATTGGATGACTTGTGTGTGAGTTAACTGTTAAGTGGTTGATTGTTGGTTGGAGAGTAAAATCTATATCCGATTGATGCACATGAAGAAGGATTAGGGTTTATTTCTGTTTAGATTATGTTTTTTTACAAATCAGTTCAGATTAGGGTCTTTTTTGTTCAGATTTGTTACATCGATTTGTTCCTCCTTCTTCATCGTTCAATGATTCAGACTGATCTTTGTTTCTTGATTGTTAGTCAAATGCATACTTGATTTTTCTTTACAGATTCAACGACCACGGCGGACACTTGCGGGAGATATTTTTTGTTTTTTGGACAATCTGTATGTTGTTTTATTGAGCACTTTAATTTAATTTTTTAATAACATTGGATTATGTTGTTACAGAGACAATTTGTGTGGAAACACCCAAAGAATCTATTGCTAAAAATCCTGTAGAGAGGTAATTAGTTTTATAGTTATTATTAATATTATTTTTTATTTATGTTTATGTGGATTTTGGTGCAGAAAGAAGTCAGTGAAAGTAAAAGAACCATCTACAAAGAAGTCTAAGAAAGAAAGGGATCCAAGATTAATAAGATGGTAATAATTAACTAATTAATGGTAACGTGTGTTTTAGTACAATATAGGCTAAGTAACGTGTGTTCCAAGTTATTGTAAGTTGTAATTAGACTACGAAACTAATTAACTAATTAAGAAAGTAAATGATGGTAATAATATTTTAAAATAATAGTCTGATCATGTATTTCCTATCTCAGGTATTCAGTTTTAGTACAAGAAGATTAATAAGTAAGATAGTTGTTGACGGCGAGGTTCCTGCCCTCGATTATGACCATACGGGCCAGTTTATTTTTTGCGGAAATATTGTTTATGTTGAGACTCAAAGGTTAGCGTACTAAATGAGTAATAATGAGTTTTATCTTTTAGGATTTTCTTTTTGTTATGGTTTAACACTTAACACCATTGTAATTCTGTCCTTGCAGTCATAATGAGCGGTCTGAAATCGCGTTTGTGACATTCACGGATAGTCAAGGAGCTGAGAACGTTGTTCTTCTTTCGGTAGTTAGCTTTCATCTTTAGATCTAATCTATTATATATAATAAATGAAAATTATTTGGGCCACTGTTGAGTCAAAACAATGGTTTGAAACCACTTTTGGGTTAAAACAGAGTTTTAAACCACTGTTGGGTTAAAACAGTGTTTCAAGCCACTGTTGGGTTAAAATAGTGTTTCAAGCCACTGTTGGGTAAAAAACAGTGTTTGAAAACACTGTTGTTAAAGCAGTGGTTTGAAACCACTTTTGGGTTAAAACAGAGTTTTAAACTACTGTTGGGTTAAAATCACCACTAAATCTGTTCAAATCCACCAAAATCACCACTAAATCCTCACAATTTCCACTTCAAACCGATCAATTTCATCCTCAATTCGGTACAATTTTTGCCATTAATAGCTCAATTCATTATTTCTAGGGTTTTCAACCACTAATCAGTGATCATGTTGCGTATCATCTCTATTTTCGTCTCTTAAACCTTGCAATTACGTCTCGGTGTTTAGTTAAAGCGATCGTGTTGATTGTTAGGGTTACAGTTTTGGTTTTGTTCGAAGTTTGGTTGCGATCTGTGACATGAAGATCGAGGATTTGGATGATTTGACGGATGTGAAAAGTGATCGACAGATTGTTGATTTTCGTGTTAGTAGGTATGTTGTTACGGTGGATGCTAAGAGAGCGTTGGTAGGTGCCGGTGCTCGGATCCTGTTTTACCCTACGCTTTTGAATAATGTTTGTTGGAATAACATGCAAGCGGAGTTCCGGTGGTGGGACGAAATTGATCAGGTTTAGCTGTTAATCATTCTGTTCATTCTGTGGTTCTATGTAGATGTTAATTGTTTTTATTTTGTTTACTCTGTTTAGGAGATGTAGAGATTGAAATATAATTCATATGATTTGATATAGTTTTAACTCAGTTTTGAGTATGAATTTTGGTCAATTTATGGAAGATTGGATGACTTGTGTGTGAGTTAACTGTTAAGTGGTTGATTGTTGGTTGGAGAGTAAAATCTATATCCGATTGATGCTCATGAAGAAGGATTAGGGTTTATTTCTGTTTAGATTATGTTTTTTTACAAATCAGTTCAGATTAGGGTCTTTTTTGTTCAGATTTGTTACATCGATTTGTTCCTCCTTCTTCATCGTTCAATGATTCAGACTGATCTTTGTTTCTTGATTGTTAGTCAAATGCATACTTGATTTTTCTTTACAGATTCAACGACCACGGCGGACACTTGCGGGAGATATTTTTTGTTTTTTGGACAATCTGTATGTTGTTTTATTGAGCACTTTAATTTAATTTTTTAATAACATTGGATTATGTTGTTACAGAGACAATTTGTGTGGAAACACCCAAAGAATCTATTGCTAAAAATCCTGTAGAGAGGTAATTAGTTTTATAGTTATTATTAATATTATTTTTTATTTATGTTTATGTGGATTTTGGTGCAGAAAGAAGTCAGTGAAAGTAAAAGAACCATCTACAAAGAAGTCTAAGAAAGAAAGGGATCCAAGATTAATAAGATGGTAATAATTAACTAATTAATAGTAACGTGTGTTTTAGTACAATATAGGCTAAGTAACGTGTGTTCCAAGTTATTGTAAGTTGTAATTAGACTACGAAACTAATTAACTAATTATAAGAAAGTAATTGATGGTAATAATATTTTAAAATAATAGTCTGATCGTGTATTTCCTATCTTAGGTATTCAGTTTTAGTACAAGAAGATTAATAAGTAAGATAGTTGTTGACGGCGAGGTTCCTGCCCTCGATTATGACCATACGGGCCAGTTTATTTTCTGCGGAAATATTGTTTATGTTGAGACTCAAAGGTTGGTGTACTAAATGAGTAATAATGAGTTTTATCTTTTAGGATTTTCTTTTTGTTATGGTTTAACACTTAACACCATTGTAATTCTGTCCTTGCAGTCATAATGAGCGGTCTGAAATCGCGTTTGTGACATTCACGGATAGTCAAGGAGCTGAGAACGATGTTCTTCTTTCGGTAGTTAGCTTTCATTTTAGATCTAATCTATAATATATAATAAATGAAAATTATTTGGGCCACTGTTGAGTCAAAACAGTGTTGTTAGAACAGGGGTTTGAAACCACTTTTGGGTTAAAACAGAGTTTTAAACCGCTGTTGGGTTAAAACAGTGGTTGAAACCACTGTTGGGTTAAAACAGTGTTTCAAGCCACTGTTGGGTTAAAAATAGTGTTTGAAAACACTTTTGAGTCAAAACACTGTTGTTAAAGCAGTGGTTTGAAACCACTCTTGGGTTAAAACAGAGTTTTAAACTACTGTTGGGTTAAAATCACCACTAAATCTGTTCAAATCCACCAAAATCACCACTAAATCCTCACAATTTACACTTCAAACCGATCAATTTCATCCTCAATTCGGTACAATTTTTGCCATTAATAGCTCAATTCATTATTTCTAGGGTTTTCAACCACTAATCAGTGATCATGTTGCGTATCGTCTCTATTTTCGTCTCTTAAACCTTGCAATTACGTCTCGGTGTTTACTTAAAGCGATCGTGTTGATTGTTAGGGTTATAGTTTTCGTTTTGTTTGAAGTTTGGTTGCGATCTGTGACATGAAGATCGAGGATTTGGATGATTTGACGGATGTGAAAAGTGATCGACAGATTGTTGATTTTCGTGTTAGTAGGTATGTTGTTACGGTGGATGCTAAGAGAGCGTTGGTAGGTGCCGGTGCTCGGATCCTGTTTTACCCTACACTTTTGTATAATGTTTGTCGGAATAAGATGCAAGCGGAGTTCCGGTGGTGGGACGAAATTGATCAGGTTTAGCTGTTAATCATTCTGTTCATTCTGTGGTTGTATGTAGATGTTAATTGTTTTTATTTTGTTTACTCTGTTTAGGAGATGTAGAGATTGAAATATAATTCATATGATTTGATATAGTTTTAACTCAGTTTTGAGTATGAATTTTGGTCAATTTATGGAAGATTGGATCACTTGTGTGTGAGTTAAGTGGTTGATTGTTGGTTGGAGAGTAAAATCTATATCCGATTGATGCTCATGAAGAAGGATTAGGGTTTATTTGTGTTTAGATTAGGTTTTTTTTTACAAATCAGTTCAGATTAGGGTCTTTTTTGTTCAGATTTGTTACATCGATTTGTTCCTCCTTCTTCATCGTTCAATGATTCAGACTGATCTTTGTTTCTTGATTGTTAGTCAAATGCATACTTGATTTTTCTTTACAGATTCAACGACCACGACGGACACTTGCGAGAAATATTTTTTGTTTTTTGGACAATCTGTATGTTGTTTTATTGAGCACTTTAATTTAATTTTTTAATAACATTGGATTATGTTGTTACAGAGACAATTTGTGTGGAAACACCCAAAGAATCTATTGCTAAAAATCCTGTAGAGAGGTAATTAGTTTTATAGTTATTATTAATATTATTTTTATTTATGTTTATGTGGATTTTGGTGGAGAAAGAAGTCGGTGAAAGTAAAAGAACCATCTACAAAGAAGTCTAAGAAAGAAAGGGATCCAAAATTAATAAGATGGTAATAATTAACTAATTAATAGTAACGTGTGTTTTAGTACAATATAGGCTAAGTAACGTGTGTTCCAAGTTATTGTAAGTTGTAATTAGACTACGAAACTAATTAAGAAAGTAAATGATGGTAATAATTTTTTAAAATAATAGTCTGATCATGTATTTCCTATCTTAGGTATTCAGTTTTAGTACAAGAAGATTAATAAGTAAGATAGTTGTTGACGGCGAGGTTCCTGCCCTCGATTATGACTATACGGGCCAGTTTATTTTCTGCGGAAATATTGTTTATGTTGAGACTCAAAGGTTAGTGTACTAAATGAGTAATAATGAGTTTTATCTTTTAGGATTTTCTTTTTGTTACGGTTTAACACTTAACACCATTGTAATTCTGTCCTTGCAGTCATAATGAGCGGTCTGAAATCGCGTTTGTGACATTCACGGATAGTCAAGGAGCTGAGAATGATGTTCTTCTTTCGGTAGTAAGCTTTCATCTTTAGATTTAATTTCTTATATATAATAAATGAAAATTATTTGGGCCACTGTTGAGTCAAAACAGTGTTGTTAGAACAGTGGTTTGAAACCACTTTTGGGTTAAAACAGAGTTTTAAACCACTGTTGGGTTAAAACAGTGTTTCAAGCCACTGTTGGGTTAAAAACAGTGTTTGAAAACACTGTTGAGTCAAAACATTGTTGTTAAAGCAGTGGTTTGAAACCACTCTTGGGTTAAAACAGAGTTTTAAACTACTGTTGGGTTAAAATAGTGTTTGAAACCACTGTTGGGTTAAAACAGTGTTTCTAGCCACTGCTGAGTTACTTTTTTTGTTGGTTTTTATATGAACGTGTTCTTCTTTCTCTTTATAATGAATGCATACTGTTAAAATATGTTTCTTATCCTTCGTTTATTGTATCATTTGTTGTAGGTTTTAATTAATAGACGTCATTTCATATCTTCTTAATGGCATTTGATAATGAATCATTGTCGAAGAACCCAAGAATCCGAAGTGACTATGAACTTTATTATTCAGATGTATGGAATTAAGGATCTAATTCTACTCGGATATCGGGGGGAATGTTGTAAGTTTTAATGTTTCTGTCTCGAAACTCCTTTCTTTTCCTTTTGTTTTTGTAATGTAACCAGTACCGGAACTCTAAATCCCTAACATTTTATTGGTTGGGCAATATATATTAGGTTGTCAACCATGATATAGTGGATTCCTGTATTTATGTATGTATTTATATATTAGGTTGTTAACCATGATATTTGGTTCGGTACCAGTTTGGTTCGGTACCAGTTTGGTACGGTACCAGTTTGGTACGGTACCAGTTTGGTACGGTACCAGTTTGGTACGGTACCAGTTTGGTACGGTACCAGTTTGGTACGGTACCAGTTTGGTACGGTACCGGTATTTTATCGAATTTTACCCTCAAATACCGGTACCGTCTCAGTACCAGTAACCGTATTTGCTGATCTTCGGTATCGGTACCGAGCTCATCCCAATTCGTAACTACAGTTTTCGAGTTGCAAATTTGAAATGGTTTTAATATATTTGAATTTAGGAAGCAATAGGGTCAAAAAAATTTCCCATAAAGTTAACTTTTGGATTAAGTGGACAATACACTAATTACCATAATGTAAAATTCATCAAAATGTAGATATTTTCATCAACTGATTTCAAAGCTTTTGTAATATGCATTGTTGCGAATCGATGCTTTTAGCAGAGGTGGACAGCAGAGGTGGACAAGGCTGGCCAAAAAAATGTAGAAGTAATTTTATACATCAGCTTCAAAAGGTACTTAACTTTGATTGAATTGAAGTTTTTCATAGATCTTAACTATTTCTAGGGTTTCAATGTCTGATTCTTATCTTACGATTCAAGGTGAACTACCAATCAAAGAATCTCATCTCTGGTGCCATTTTCAAACAGGTTTCTTTCAATTTCCTCTCATTTCTCGAAATCTGGTAATATACTTGGTTAATTTGTTGTGATTACAACCTGATTGTTGTAATTATCAAATATTTCATCTCCTTCTTATTATTTTTTTTCCTTCAAGTTCTGCTAATATAAGATTCGGATATCGTTACTCTACAGTGGCTTTCATTAAATAAGAATGGAGAAATTTGTGAAATGGTATCTGCAACAAAATGTGTATCTTGGGGTGTACGTGAAGTTCCGGAGGATTCAAGGTTAGTGACTTCATCATTCACTTTTTCCCTTATTCAGTTATCTTTTAATAGATTTAGTGCTTGCTCATATGTTTAGATGATAAACATCTACAATTTATACATAAAGACAAGAGTTAAAGTTTTATTTTTTTTTAATTTGAACAAAAAAAGATTCATGATTGCACACTAAACTTTGTTGGTGAAAATAGAATGATGTTAAGACATCGCGATTAACGTCAAAGATGAATTCTTCTGTTTTTTAATTCTTCTATAGTCTTACAATAATGAATGAATGAAATCTAACCGTTTAGATACTATTGGTTGTAATATGTGCAGGTTTATTCTTGACACCACATGTCACGTACACCATAAATATCGTCTTCAAAATTAACTTGCAGAACTATGAAGTTCAAAAGGGAATCGGGACATGTGTATCCTGCTCATATAAATTGTTCCAGTAGATATTATACCAGATAGAAAAAATATCTATTTTTAGCTGTGGATTGAGTGTGAATAAATAATAACTTTGACTATAAAAAAGCTGTGTATTTTAAATAACTAGAGTGCATTTTATTTATTTTGTTGCTTTCTACGGGGTTTTAGTATGATTATAATAATTATATTTTATCCAAGTTTAAATTAGATGTTGAGTGTGAGTATATGTTAAATGTGTGTTAGTGTCTTCAATGTATATAGTATATAAATAATTTATAAGATTTCTAAAAATATGTGCGTCTCGTGTATGAACAGGAAGAGGAGGTGAAACCGAAGTTTGAGCAGCAGAGTATGATGGAGGCGATGGACAAATCACAGGGGTTAAACACGTATTTAAAGAATTTAGATGATACGGTGACCGATGATAGTCTCAGCGAGTACTTTGCACCTTTCGGTACCATAACTACCTGCAAGGTATGTTTATCAGAAAGCACTAGATACTATTACTAGCAAAGGTTCAGGTTTTGTTACGTTTTCTACTTCTGATGAATAACGACTTTGCATCACATTTTCTTCCTTAGTCTCTTGCTTTTTATTTGACTCTATGAATCTTTTTTCTTCAGCCCTTTGCATCACATATCCGCAATAAAGGTAAGTTATTATCATGTTTGTCTATTGTTGTACATGAAGTATTTATGATTATTTGATTAGTAGCAATAGCAATTGCATGTGTGATGGGAATTGATATGTGATACATTAGTTAAACTAAGGTGGGAAATGGAAGTTACTATGTAGTCTGTGGAATTTTGCTTTATATATATGGACCTGCATCCATCGGACTATTGATACAGAAGTCGTGACAGGTACTCATCTGGCTAACATAATCATCTAGACAAAGCCACAAAGGGCAATTTCTTAGGTAATAAGTGTTTACTTAAAAATAGGCATTTTTGTATGGATAAAGTGCATATTCTTAATCCATAAACCCCTAACTCTTTTTTTTTTCTATAAATCATAGAATCATTTTAGATAGTATCAATTTTGTAATCATACTTGATACTTGACACACTGATTGTTTATATGAACATAAAGAATTGGACAAAAAGTGTGTCGGCCAACCCGAGCAGACTCATTTCAATCCATAGTCCATAGTCACAGGATTCACATAACCCTCCCACGTATCACGAACCAAAAAGTGTATCGGCCAACCCGAGCCGACCCATTACGTCGCTACATGCTCTTCTTTCCCACTGTTTTTAATGGAACCCGTGGTATGTATAAATATATATTATAAAATGTGTTATCTTAAATTGGATTTTTTTTGGGAAAAAAAACTATTATAAACTGTTTTGTACACTTAAATTAAGGGTATTTTAGACATTTATGTGACAAGGTGGAACTTGAGTCTATGAGGACCGAGTACAAAGATGCGCAATTAAGGGCGCAAACAGAATAACAACTTGAATCCAGTTTGGAGTGAAGAGCTTATATTTGCTGTCCCTCAGAATTACAAGCTAAAGTGGCAAGTCTAAATGCTTTCACTTTATTAACAGACACTTGATTCTGTTGCTAAAACTTCCTAATTTGATGCATGTTATGCCAAAAAAATAGTCTACCCGTGTGGTAACATATTATAACCTGTTCCGAACTCGGTCAAGGTTCGTATCGGTTTTTTTATGATATAATATTAAATTTTAGAACTTTCTAGAAATGTTCTAATAGAGGTTTTGTTTGCAGAAACAGGTGGTTCCATCAATAGCAATTGCGTTTGTGTCGTACGAGGTGGTTAAGGATCTACTTGGGGTAGAGATGAGGATATCTGATTGAAAACCATCCTAGCTATAACAATAATAATGTTGTTGAATGAATAATATTATTTTTGCGCGCAGAAGAGAAAGTAGGAGGTATAAAGTATGGTGGTCGTGAGTTCGTGACTCTTTTTTTGTTGTCTTCTCCCTTTCGGTTATCTTCTTTCAGTTACTGAGGGATTTAGAATTGTTAGTGTTGATATAGTGGGTTCTGTACATGTAATGCTTTCTGACCTTGCCTTCATGTTTAACCATTCACAATTTGTACAATAGCTTGGGTGGCTATGATGATTAACTTTCGGTGGGGCAATTTGGATGGCATGTAACTAAACGCAAGCAATTTAAATAATGTATTATAATCTATTTTGTAGTATTTGATTTCGATGGTTATTAAAGCTACCCGTGTGCTCACACGGGTCCTACAACTAGTATATATATATATATATATATATATATATATATATATATATATATATAGAGGGTGGGAGTTGGCTACAAAGTACATTTTTCCTACAAAGAGTAGGAAGTATTCTAAGGGTGACTTTACCCCAAAAAAGTATTCTAAGGGTGACATGTGGCATTTAGAGATTTTATATTAAAGGTCATAAAGGTAATTGAATAATTACTTATTTATGGAAGATTTATTTCTTAAACAAAATAAGGAGATTTTTAAGAAAACAATATATCTTTTAAGAATTCAAAATTGTGAGTTACTTATAATACAAAGAACGTATACTGAACAAATTAACATGACATGCGATCACTCATGAACAAATTCTTGACGTTGTGTTTTAGCGTTCGACCACGCTCTGGTAATTCATCTTTTCAGAAACCTAACTCGATTTTTTCAACATATTTATGGTTCCTCGGCAACGCCATCGCTGATTTGGTTGTAATATATGATTTAGTTGCCATGTTTCTAGGTCCACCACCACCGGACGGCTCCGTTTTTCAGTCAAAAAAGGAAACTAATCGGCGACGTAAAGCTCATGACTTTGTAGAAGCCTTCAAAGGCTGAAAAATCGGCGACATTCAGTCTAATTTTTCCCAAATTTTGCTCAAATTTGTGTTCTTGTAAGTGGCTCAATCTATGTGATATTGCATTTAAGGAATTTGGATATGATTTACAGATTGTTAAATAGTTTGTAGGTTGAAATTTTGATTATGATATGTGTTTGAACGTTTTTATTTGGATCAAGTTAGGTATCCTCAACCATCTTTGATGCCGACACCTCACAACAATTCTGCATCGTTCCAAAGAAAAATTTCCGAATAAGGCTAGGTATCGTCATTCATCTTTAACTCTTTGTTGCCCTTTTTATTTTGTTTCGAACTTGCGATTCTCTTTCGTTTTCACTTTTGAGTTTATCACTTTCCTGTTGGAGTTGCAAATTGAAAGTTCATGTTCAATCCACCAATTTTCCTTTTTATTTTTATTTACTGCATTAATTCACTTTTCCAAAGCAGTACTGTTTCAAAAAAAATTATGTTCTTTTGGGAAATTTATGGAAAAATATTGTTTATATTCAGTACAAGGTTAAACTGATTTGGAGTTAGATTTTAATTTTGAGAATAATGTATTGCTAATCTGGATCTTCGCACTTGAAATTATTCATGATCCTTTATTTTTCTTATTTATTGTTTTTTTGCTTGAAATTTATTGTTTTGATTGTTGATACAGAATTTGATTAAAATTGAGTATTGAGTAAATCTTTTTGAAACATGTTTTTTAGTATTTGATTTCGATCATTATTAAACCTACCCGTATGGTTACACGGGTTCAATAACATTTGGTTATTTGAATTAGGTCATGTTTTAATTATTAGACAATATAAAATTAGGTCATGCTTTCATTTTAGACAAGAAATTATCAGTTAGTTAGCTAATTTCTATATCAAACATCAACTAAATACAAACAATTTAAATGATGTATTATAATCTATTTCGATGCTTATTAAAGCTACCCGTGTGGTCACACATACTGTCTTTAACATTAATTTATAAAGATATAGAACTAAAGACCAAAATTTAAATGATATATTATAACCTGTTTTTTAGTATTTGATTTCGATCATTATAAAAGCTACCCGTGTGGTCACACATACTGTCTTTAACATTACTTTATAAAGATATAGAACTAAAGACCAAAATTTAAATCATATATTATAACCTGTTTTTTAGTATTTGATTTCGATCATTATTAAACCTACTCGTGTGGTAACACGGGTCCTACAACTAGTTACTTATTTATGGAAGATTTATTTCTTAAACAAAATAAGGAGATTTTTAAGAAAACAATATATCTTTTAAGAATTCAAAATTGTGAGTTACTTATAATACAAAGAACGTATACTGAACAAATTAACATGACATGCGATCACTCATGAACAAATTCTTGACGTTGTGTTTTAGCGGTTATTAATTTATTCACGTTGTGTTTTATCAGTTACAAGTGTAAACAACTTAAATTTTCGTATAACACACCGGTATAAATAGTTTAGATTCTGTATAATACACTAATATAAATAACTTACATTCTGTATAACACACCAATATAAACAGCTTCGATCGCCAGCATCACACACTAGTATAAACAACTTAGATTCCGTATAACACACTAGTATAAATAGCTTCGATCTCCAGTATAACACACCAATATAAACAACTTAGATTATGTATAACACGCCATTATAAAAGCTTGCATTCCGTATAACACACTAGTATAAACAGATTAGATTGCAAAAAAAAAAAAAAAAAAAAAAAACTTATGAACATTTTCTTCGGAAAAGATTATAGTGTTATTCTTCTATATTGTTTGAATGTTCTTGAATCATGTTAGAATGAATCTTCTTTATTTTGGATGTCTAAATCCATGATTCTAGAGATTGGTGGTTAATTAATGAAATAATGGCTAGAATAAAGGAATTGATGGTAGTTTCTTTATTTAAAACACGATTAATGACTACAATGCCCCTTACCTATTAAATGAATCAATAATTAAAACACAAATATTACAAAAATGCCACCCAACTAATCTCAACCATTGATCAAACACATCCAATGGCACAAAATACTTCCTACACTTTGTAGAAAAAACAAACTTTGTAGAGGAACCTCACCCTATATATATATATACTTACTTACTAATATAATAAAGCTATTTTTGATGATGTGTCATCCATACATAAGCAAATCATTTTTTTCTTGATAACTGTCATTCTCCCTATCTCCCTTTCAATTACCAATTTAACAACACGTGGCAACTTTTTTTAAAACGCACAAAAATTTCGCCAGCCTCTAATTCACGCACCCGAGATTTTCATTAGTATCCCCACGAATCATTCAAACCCTATTCACTTCTACAATCGCTTCATACAATTGATCTTCTGTGTTCTCTCTGTAATGTAACAGACCGTTCTTCATATCAGCTTTCTTCTTTCAATCCGCGTAGAATCGCAAGACGATGATATCGATTGTGGAACATAATCATATTGATCAGGTTAGGAACCCTTTTCTGATAATCATATTGATGAAGTTGTATTACTTTAGATTCAATCACGGATAAATCAGGTTTTGGTCGCCAATTTGAAACGCTAAATGTACCTGCAAGTTTTTTTATGTCATCTATTTAATTATTTTGTTGGTTGTTCTGTGTGAAATTCTTTGATGTGGTGATTATTGGGTTTTATATTGTGTTTACTGTATGTGAATTGAACTTCAATTGTTCATTAACATGAATTGTTGTATTTCTAAACGAATTGATACAGATATAGGATTAGGGTTTGGTATTGGGACTCTGTTTTGAATGATCTGGTTGGATTCGTATGCTCTAATAAGATGGGAAACACCAGGGTTTATCCAATGGTTATGAATGGGTTTTCAAATACATCGGGAAAAAAAGGTAAGTTCTCAATTTCAAAGGGATAGATGAAACAACGATGGTATTCAAGTAAAGAACTAAAAGCTCTAAGGATCGGATAAAATCTTTTGGATATTAGTAATTTTGGGTTTTATGTTCATGCTTTTTTTACTTGGATTTAATATATAACATGATGAAGTTTGTATCCGTTGCTAAATCTTTTGAGCTTAACCTTTTGCTGCAAGCTATGGCTCCTGTAGTGCCTTACAAGTGTACCTTTTTTAATTTGTTTTGTTGAATGTGTAGACTGATGTAGAGTTTTTGTGCAGCCAATAGGATTTAATGTGAAGACGACAATACAACAATATCGAGTTTCAACTTTGGGATCTCGGTATGTTTGTTAAGTGTACTTGGTTTGAGCTGATTATAATACTCATTACCTGTGTTGATTGCTTGTAACAATGCTAATATTGTGCTTCCCAGGTGTAACACCTCGAAAATTCACGCCCTATAATGTATTGACACGTGTCACAAGCTTGAACGTGTGAAAGTATACTATAGAGGGACTAAAGTTGACAAACATGGAAAGTATGTGAGTATAAAGGCTCAAAGTGTCAACAATGGATAAATATATTCTAAAATAGCCCTACAAGATGTTTATACCTTTAAACGAATAAATCATGGATCATACGAAGCTGAAAATGAAAGAAAGTGAGGAATTACAAACTACAGGGGTTAAATGTGTCAACATGTTTAAAGTATACCTCTGAGTGACCTTTTAGCAAACCCGAAGCTTTGTAACGATAAAATATACTCACTAGAATATGTGATAAAAATTTCATAAAGTTTCGTCATCATATGAGAAAGTTATGATCAAATCCGTATACGAAGGGTTAAAAGCGTCTACGTTGGAAATTATGACTTTTCGGGTGATTTCAAAGACAACCAAGGACTTAACCAAGTTTGTATAAGTCCTAAAGTCTTTAAAAATAAGGTTAGAGGGCTGAAATAGCAAAAATAGGACTAAAAACCACGTAACAAAGGACCAGGGACCAAAAGTGCAAAGTTCAAACTTGTTTAGCAGGTTCTGACAGGCCAGGCGGCCCGCGTAAAAGTCCCGTATGGACTTACGCGGCCCGCGTCAGAGTGCCAGTATCAGAAATTCATCACAGCTGCCTGTACAGCCGGTTTAACCGACTTAAGAAGGTTGTTTTCGATCCTATGGGCTTGTTTGATGGTATATTAAAGCCTAGGGACACTTGTAATGATCTGGAATCATTCCTTAGACCTCCTTGGCATGATCTTGTTGAATCAAATTGCATATATAAGGGACTTGAGTTGCAACAACTTTGTTCATTCATTGTCAACACTCACAAGACTCACTTCTGGAGCTCTCTGGTCATCAAGCAAGCTTCCTAGTGATCATTAGTCGTGCTTAGGACTATTGTAAGTATGCTTAACCTCCTTTAACTCAGTTTTGCTTAGTTAATTAGCGTAAAGTCAAACCGTCGTGATTAAGATTTGACTTCGTCATTAATCTTAACCCCTTCAGTCAAAATTCAAATTGAAAGTACCTATGAGTTGGTAATTATGTGGGCAATAAACCCTTAAAAGGGCACCCTCTGATTCCCACTCTAACTAGGTCAATTGTCGAGTCAAACTTGATTATAAAAACTCAACAGGAAGCCTATTTTCAAATAAATTCATAATTTGCAATGTAAAGGCTATGCAACCTGTTTTATCATTAATGTAACTTGGTAATTAATGTAAGAACATGTCTAAACATGTTCAACTCGACAATTTTCAGTTTAGGCTCGGTTCGGGACCGAAAGTCGCATAGTTTGACTTATGCTTTGACTTTCAGTTCTGACCCGTTTGAGCATGGTTTAGGAATGCCTTAGAGCTTTAATAGGACCAAGTTACCTATAAGTATAACCCTCTGAGATTATACAACTTGGTTCATTAGTTATCCAATTCATGTGCATGTTTCCGATTAATGCTTAAAAGTTGACTATTATGCCCTTTTGACTATAAAACGTGATTTTTGAAAAAGTGAAAGAGTAGAAACATTAGTTACTGATTTATAAACTTGCACCTAAAATTTGATGTCAGTTTGAGGTCTAGATTAAGAGTTATGCTCATTAGCGTAATTTGAAAGCTTTATGTTAATTAATTGGCGTAATTGGCGTATAGCCTATTTAAACCCACCTTTTGATATCAAACTTTTTACCCACTGATGTAATATAATATTTTGGGATTTTGAAGATTTTTATTTAATTTTTGGCTGAGCATAACATAGGTCTCTAGGTTTGATTCGGGTTATGACGGTTTTGCCTTTTAAGCCATAAAATGAGTTTTACAAATCCTTTTAACCCCAAACCTTTTTCTACTGATTTTATTTGTTAAATAAAATATTTTGAGCCTTCTGGAATTATAAAAATATCAGCTTTCCTTTGAAAACCCGGAAATGGCTCCGAATCGCCTTTTTAAGCATTTTTAACACATAGTATGTGCTAAAACTATATTAAACATATAAGGTTGATACCTACTGATATTTTTAGTATATTTTTATATAATAACAGTAAATAAAAGTTTTTAAACTCAGGTTTACAGTTTTGACCTTTTTGGCCTTTGTGAAATTACCAAAATACCCCTAAGTTGCATAGTTTGGTTTTAAATGATAAGTTTCACATATATGTCATACCCTACTGTTATAACTTATTAAATTAAGTGTATTTACTGTATAAATCAGACCTGTAACTCAGATTACTAATTTAACTCTTTTATAATCCTTTAAATGACCAAAATGCCCTTATGAGGCATAATTTGAGTTTAAATTCGTTTGGGGCATAATAGAAGATACCTTACTGATATCACAACATATTTAATGCATGTTAACTTAGGAAACTTATATATGACTCTTATGGTTACTCGTTACGCACTTTTCGCGTTCGGATCGGCTTATGTAACTAGTTTACATATATTAGCCGAAACGGGTCAAACCATATCGTTTTCATCTCAAAATCCAGAATGTGCTTAGATTACCCATATTATACAATCTTTGAACTTGTCGGGTCTAAAACACATTCTATATCGGTCTTCGCCTTATCATGCGTTTGAACCGTATCCTTCTGTAACACTAACCGGTCTAAGCTTAGGCTTAATTAAAGACCCGTTAGCATTCTAATTGGTTATTTATACCATCATTCCAGACTAGAGCCTTCCGGTAAATGGTACCTACGCTTACTTAAGTGAATACGGATGAGTTATTAAATTCTTACTATTTAAGACAGGAGCTAGCTCAGGTAAATACTCTTAACTTATTTTCCCTATACGGGCTTGGGATACGGTATTATAATAATACCGCTTGGTCGGGTATTGAATATTTAATCTTATTATGGTTAAATTATTGAGGTAACCCGGTTTAATCTGTATTGTTTGAAATAAAGACCTTTAGGGGTTAATGACCATGTCCCGGATATCCTTGACATCATTGTGTTATAAAATGGCCACGCCTTATACACGGGGTGTAGGCATACAACTAACAGTTGTTTAAGGAAAAACGGTATCTCACTCTCTTGTGGGCCTATACTTGTGGCATGTCTGTTAATCTGACTCGGTTTCTACATCGGGCCCTGAACGTATAACGAACATGTAAATCTGTATACAAGATTATAACTATAATTGTCCCAAGTTATAAAGAGTTTGTGCCTTGTGCATTCAAATCAATTTTTATTAAACCTTTTCAAAATGAGTCGGTTGAGTGTATTTACCAGTGAAAACTGACGTATTTTCCAAAAGGGTTAAGTGACAGGTACTGGACGTAATTGGCTAGAAGCTCAGGGCGTTAATAAGGAATCTTGCAAGTTCTAGGCGTCTAAAGTCTGTTGAATAATGTTTATGTTTTAAGATCCGCCTGTGGATCCTTTACTTTCCGTTGTAATACTGGATATTACTTTATCTTCGGATTGTAATATATTTACCTTTTGCTTCCGCTGTGCATTTAAATATTGTGTTGTTTGACTATGATGATATCAACTACGTCACGATACTCCCCACCGGTAATACGTGGAAAGTCGGGGTGTGACACTAGGTATTGTTCCTTTCATTAGTTGATTAAATGGATACGGATGTTGAAATTATTCAGTAAATGAATCATCTTCCTTTTTTGCAACTTCTACAACCATTCTAATTGAACATCGTGTTGCCACGAACCCTAATATTTTTTGTTTGTTGGAGATTTTGCTAACAGGGATATTATTTGATTAATTGAGCCTTTAGGATGGGTGGAAGCTATACATTTTGGTTCTAGGTAATTTCGTTTGTTCCATTTTATGGTGCAACTTGGTAACAATAAGTAATAATCCTTCTTTTTTTAGTTTTTTTCAATCCCTACTAAACAATGTTCTATAGATTGATGAACAACGAAGACACTGATATTTATGGTTGTAAGACCCTTACATTCACTTTATAATTCATACAATCCATATTGCATTTAAAATCCATTCATTATTAAAACATCGATTTACGACATTTATACAAGATTCAAAACCTTCAAAAGACGTTCACTAAAGTTTCAAAACCATATTGTTAAAAACACACCATACTTAAACTTTCAAAAACATATAAACCATATTTACAAAAGTGTGATAACACAACACTAAAGTGTTTATGGCAAAAGAAATCGTTTTCATTTGCGGAAGCTTCTTTACGCGCGTGTTCGGTTCTCTAATATAGCTTGATCTTCATCCGCAAGTTCATACTATTACCTATGACCAAAATCATTCAAAACATTAGTCAACTGGGTTTATAATATGATTAAACACGTTCTAAACGCCAAACCACAAGAACAACCACTTTTTACAGCTCTGGCAAGCTGTCGCGGGCCGTGACAGGGAAGGGCTAGCCTCTCGCGGGCCGCGAACCCTGTCGCGTGTCGCGCGGGGAACCTGTGTGGCTGTCGTGTGGCGTGACAACAATGTTTTTCCAGCGAATTCAGGTTAAAAAACCTGCATATTTCCAGCTATCATGCTTTTTACGAAACTGGACATAACTTGTCCGTTATTGACCCAAATTAGGTTCCGTTTCTTCCTACGTGATCGTAATTCGATCCTCTACAACATAGAATCATAAACCAATATCATCAATTGCTAATTTCTTAAAATTATGCTATCGGAAATCATAATTTCTTACATTTTGTTTGACCCATTCAGAAATCTTAAACCATAAACTTATTTTATGACTTCTAACCTTCTATAAACAATACCCATCAACATACTTACATTTACGACACATTATATGAAAAATTCAAGTGTCGTTATCGAAGTACATATCTCCTTTTGTCCCGTTTAACTTACTTAGCGACATCCATCGCTTTAACTTGCCAAAGTTCAATACTTTGGTGATTTTAACCCGTTTGATATCATTAGCGAAATCCATCGCCTTATTACAATCAAACATGTATTATTCAAGTCAGTTTGACCCGTTTAAACCTTTAAGCGGAATCCACCACTTTTAGCATTTTTACCTTATCGAATTTTCTAATTATTCTCGTTTGGTTACTACAAACGAAATCCTTCGTTTTAGAAATATCCAAACATCATAACGATTTGATTATCATTCAACAACTTAACATAAAAGTGCTAACGAGATATTACAAAGCACATAGCCACGTACCTTTCAAAGCTTTCCTTTTAGACGATTATCCGTTCCGCCTTGATTACTTGAGGTTCCACCCAAATTCCCTATAGAATTCAATTTGAACATATCGCTTAGAACTTATAAGTCAATATTCTATACATAATGCTTCTAACAAATCAATTAAGCGATTCTTTCTTATTCTCACTTAATTCAAGTTCATTTAAGCAATTTATCGAACATCTTGTGGGCGAAATTAGTATACTAATACTAAAAATTTCATGATGAATATTTGTGACCATGTTAAATCATCATAGTCTAAATTAGATGTTTCATATACACAAAGAACATCTATAATTGTGTCCTAACAATCAATTAACATCAATTCATTACTTTCATCCAAGAATTCATCCTTTTTCTCAAAAACCCATATACTAGGTATATGATAACTCATAAATTCTCTAAATTATGATACAATTTACTAGTTTCTTATCTAAGGCTTGTCCCTAGACTTGTATTTACATTAATTATACGATAACATTAATCTTTCATACAAGAATTTCAATTATGGAAGTTCATAAGAATTCAAAACTTCATCAAAACTCAAAATTGAGCATACCTTGTGATCTCTTAAGCTTGGTGATCACAATTTTTTCTTAGAATTGATTCCTAATCGAATCCTTCTTTGATTTTTGAGAGTAATTGATGAATTTAGGGTTTAGAAACAAGAACTCTGTTTCTCCTGGTGTTGATCGATATACAGGACACACACATATGTGGGTTTGTGAAGTTTATCCGGTGTTTTAAAATCAACTTTCAAATATATCAATTTAGTCCCTCTAGCTCCTAAGATAGATAAAATGGTTAGAATCCCTTGATTCCCATCTTTCTATAACCTAATTTTAACTAGGTTAATTGTTCCAAGTTTTTTTTTTCACTATTTTATTATCAATATTATTAATTATACATGTATACACACATATATAGTTTAATATTTTCGGGGTGTTACAATGGTGCTGTCGGTTAGTTTTTTTTTGGTATTTTTGTTCTGTACTGGTTTTTAGAATTATAGCGCAAGTGTAGATGCCTTCGGCTTTTGGTTGTGATAGGATAGTTGACCGGTCGGTATATGTAAGATGATCCGAATAAGTTATGTTGGTAGAAATGATTGTGGGCAATTAAGTTGAGGATTTAATTTTATAGGATTTTGGTGTCGTGAATAAGTGGAATGATGTGACATTTTGGTAAATAAATATGTGATTTCGCATTTTTGGTAGTTTTTTCACTCTTGCTGATTGTTTGTTGTTGCTTGTCTGGGTGCAGGCTAATAATAAGCGCACTATTATACTCTTGCAGTCTTCTCATAACCGTGCAAGTATGCAACTAGGACGTTAATGGATTATGAGTCAATAAGTCAGGCAATGGATGGTATGTATAAGTTATACACTCGGTTTTGAGAATAAAAGTTGATAATTATTGTTACATATTTTTTTATAATACTTCTTTTCTAAATTATGATCCATAAAGCAGTCAGGAGACTGGTTCCTACCTTAGAAGTATTATAGATACTTCTGGTAATAATAATATGACTCTGGTTGCTTTATTTTGATGCCCAAAAATACATGACACTCTCTAATGCCTTATCTGATTCAACTCGGTGTTTGAATGGTTGCTAAAAGCTAGAAAGGTATTTTTTTTTGCAAAGAAGAAGACAGCTGAGCCAATCAGAGGTCAATCTTTATCAGAATTGCTCTTGTTTATAGTAGAATATGGGATGTAATGGGTTTTCAGTGAACTTTTCTTTGGTTATGTATGGAAAACTTATTAGAGGCATCCCTCTTTTTCTATAAAGCAATTTTGGAGAACAGACTCCCTAAGTGTTCTGACGCAATTACGATTATATTATTTATTTGTCTTCAAAATTTAGGGACTACATATATATTTACTAATGAGTGATGAAGGAAAGTAATGAAGACTATTATGAGTGGATTAATATGAAGCATGTTTACTTTTAGTTTTTATTCAGGAAACACTGAGACACAAGGGGTAGTGAATTTGCAATTACGATAAACCACACCCCATATTTTGGTGCTTTTAAGGTAGTGAATTTGCAATTACGATATGTATTTATTTTTTATAACTTTTTATTTCAGTTTGTCATGTTACCCAACCCCGTGTACCACACGGGTTTTAACTTAGTATATATATATATACACACATCGCATGCGGTATGCGCATATAATGCATATATGTGTGGGCCATCGGGGGCAAAAATGAAAGTGCACTAATTTTAACGTTATTTTACTAATTTTGTGAAAGACATGTTCTTTGTTTAGGATTTTCACAATCCAAGAGCCTGCCTTTTTATCTTTGGAAACATATAGCATCGAAGGGCAAGTGGGTGGTATATTCTTTTTAGGGTTAGGGTTAGGTGTTGAGGGCCCATGAACAACCCAGGACCTTTAGTCCTGACAAATGGCTAAAGCTCCGAATCTACCTAGAAAACCTCCCGCTAAGGATGATCAACCAAAATAGAAGATGGAACAAAGTGATGAAGTGCTAAATTGGAAACGACTCGAGCTATCGACACCGAATCCCACGACTGTCAGATTAAAAACAACTATGGTGCTAAAATCCTCCGGTCATGAAGCTAAACCTGTAAGATAATTGAAAACCTAGGAAACACTAAACGCGAATAAGTAGCCGGATCTGAGCTATCGGGCACCCAAACTACCAAACAATGCCTAGCTCATAACCTAGCAATCCTGACTCGTCCCTAGAGTTGCCAGAAAAGGATGCACACTATACTCAGCTGATTTTAATTAATTTAGTTAAACTTGAATTATCTCTAATCTCAAGCTCTAAACCGAAAACCTAATAGATTAACGAACCTAGAATGATCTAAATAGTTCCAGACCAGACTAACAAGATCACCTAACCAAACAACCAATCACAACCAAGACAAGCACACAAATTCATAAACAATCATAAAACATGAATATGTAAATCATCCCAATTTAATCATTAGTCAAAATCAAATAGTCAAAATATTAAGTCATAGTTCATCTAGACCTAGGTAGCACAAAAAGTTTAGCCAAACATCATATTTAAGAAAAAGAAACAAGTCTCATATGACAAACAAAACATTGTATCAAGTTTGAAAACACACAGTCTTAACAAAATTGAATACTAATAAATTGCAAACCCGAACTTGAATCTTGATTGTGGCTTGCACCCTCTTTTTTTCTTTCCTCTCTTCGTCGCCTCCTTTTTTCTTTCCTCTCTTCGTCGCCTCCTGTCACTTCTGCCGTCCAACTTTTCTGTTCGTTGCTTCCTCTCGCTGCCGTCTATCTCCTCTCCTCGAAAATAATATAGCTTCACCTTTTATACTGATGTTGATGTCGAAATTCAATTCCTATTTCTTGTTGTCGCCCAACACAAAACAGATGGGCTTGGCCCAATTGATAACAAATGCCGCCTCCAACTCTGGTCCAATATATCTATTTTTCGTTTTAACCTTGCTGCCGTTCAATCTTGCTTTTCATAGCAGCTTTCGAAAATAAAATAATATTGCCACCAAAAAGAATTCTTATTCTTTTCCCTAGAATTCGTTCCCCACCAATTGATGTGTATATGGATTTTCAATATTAGGGTTTTGAATAATATATATAAACATTCTAAAATAAACTCACATCCACGTTTGGTTTTTTTTCATTGAATTTTTTTTTCTTTTATCAACTTTTCAAGAATTGCAAAGTAGTCTCTTGACTTATTAACTCGTGGTTCTTCGTTTATTAACCGTTTAAGCTCGCTTCGATTCCTTTTTCGCACCGAGACCTGTAACAATATAAAATAATAAAATATACAATAATACTAATAAAAATGAATCTAATTAATTACTAAACTATACAAAATACATAGGATAAAAGTGTGTTTTTACAACACATCACATATACATCAATATCTTGTTCATATTGTTCACTAATGTCAGCATCTACTGCAACATAATATTCATTCATATCAACACTATAATCTTCCACTGCATTATCTTTATCAAAGATGTAGTCTAGATCTTCATCATCCTCATCCGACCCACCTTATCAGTTCTATCTTTCCTACTCTTAGCCTTTACACTTTTCCTATGAAATGACTTTACACGTTTGCTAGGGGTGGTCTGTACACCTTCTGCCTTTTCACCCTTACCTGCACTACCTTCACAGGATCCTTCATAACTACCATCAACACTATCACTTTCACTATCTTCATCATGCTGATCACTATCCTCATAACTTCCCGCATCACTCAGGTCTACATATTCAGGTTCTTTTTCAACATCCTTTTTAGAAAACCTGCTAACATGTTGAATATACACATCTAGCACTTTGTTTGTTTCAACATAGCTAATCATTCTCAATATATCACTGTCAGTGCCTAGAGGCCTTAAACCTACCATTAAATCTTCTACTGGAACTCTAAAATGGTAAACCACAACATCCTCTTCTGAATAATTAAATTCTAACAATATATCATTCATAACTATCAATGAAAACATATCAGAATTCACATTATCAACGTAGTCTACCTTACCCCCGCCATATTCAAAATCATCCTCGTCAGTGAAATCACCACCATGGTGAACTTTCAGGGTGAATAATTCAGGATGATTTGCTGTGGAATAAGAAAAAAAGGTTCAATCAGAAAAAATGGGAACAACAATCCAACTTATCAATGAGAAATACGTCGTATTTCACATCTGGATTAAAATTAAAGCCTTCTTTTCGAACACAGCAGCTAAAATCATCGTAATCGTCCATTGGAGAAGATGATGTCTTGGCAAGATGTTCGTAGTGGGCGATGGGGGGGGGGGGGGGGGAATGAAGTTATGAGGGTAGATGAAGATGAAAATTATCTGCTGTGTATATTTATTAGGGTTTAATGAATTAAGTATAATTAATTTAATTATTAATATGTTATAATAAATTGAGATGGACAAAATTGCCCCTTAACAAAAAGACAAAATAACCAGCTTTCAACAGTCAAATAAGAGGTCATTTGAATTTTGGACTAAAATAACAATAAAAGTGAAACCACAGGGACCCAGATTTAAAAGGTTTGAGATTTGGACTAAAATGACAAAAATACCCAAATCACAGGGACCAAAATGGCAGTTTACTCAAAAGAAAAACATTGATTATGATAATATGCTTTTGAAAACTTATGAGAATCACTTGTCGGTCATCGTTTGATTTCATTCTTCTTAGGCTCTCTATGTATGGTGAGCATATTTCGTGTGCAAACTTGTGAGTTTGGATAATGTGTTCACTCATGCGGTCATAGAACCTTAGATTCGTAGACAGAAGATAGGAATATTGAGTAAACTATTTAAGGGCGTACCACAAATACGTCATTGTGGAGCCAATGACATGGCAACATCTGGGAAGGTATAATCATTTTACGGTGTCTCCATTTTGTATATGCTCGTGAGAGAGCATTTGGGTTATTTGAGAGGCGTATGGATGCATCATATGATTTGGTTTGATTTGATAAGTAGTTCCATACGCATCTTCTGATTTTGGGATGCACTAGAGTGCTCGTCTGGTGTATCAATGTGATACAAGTGATGAGATATGACATGTTTGGCGCCCTGAGTGTGCATTTTGGATATTTTGTATTGTAGGATACTTCATACTAATAATCTTCACCCCTTGCTCCTTCAACCTTATTTCTTTGTATTTACTATGGTGGTTTGTGGTGTTATTCGAGATGTTATTGTTGGGTTGTGGAAGATTTGATTAGAGCAGAGGATAACGAGCAGAGGTTTTTTCCTCTACTCAGAGGAATACCCAGTTACATCTAGCAGGGGTTTTCTTTGTTACTATAGCTTAAAGTCAACAACCCTAATTGTACCCCCCTATAAATACTTCTCATTCATGTACTATAACTTTTTGAGCACCTAATACAAAGTAGATCAAGCTTGATCGAACCACTATAAATCTTGTGTTCTTGTTCTTGTGATTTAGAGTGTGTGAGTGTGTGAGCTTGCTGCATATTGTTCTAGTGTTTGTGTGAATCGTATTCTGACCTAACAGTTATATACGTCTATTTGTGATTTGCATCAGCGCACTGGGCACTTACCTTAGCGACATTTTTGTTTTCGCGTAATTAAGGTAATGAGGGTTAACCTGGGTTGTGTGATTAGTGCTAATAGGAGTTTGAACGTATGCCTATGAGACTTTTTTTTAAAGCTTTAAACCTTTGAATTAGTCTTTGTGGTTGATTTTTGGCTTTATAAGTTAACGGTTTATTTTATATTCGTACTTTGATAATTGAAGTGTTTCTTTTTTACTAATGATGTTTTGTTGACATTGGCACGCTTTTATGGCTTTTTCCCTTGTTGGATGGAGATGTTACATGTAATAGCAATTTTTATATATAAGGAAAACAGTATTTTTACAATAATCTTATTTTCCCTTTGTTGATGCAGATTTTGTGTCCGATGCTTGTCGAATAGATTAGTTTTATTTTACGCTGAATTTGTAATAGTGAGTGAAACGGTCTATCGAACGTGTATAGACCCGCTCGTTTGAAGTGGTCAAACGAGAGGGTTATTCGGTTGACCGTGTGTGTTTGCAAGACAAGGGGTGTGACTATAAATAGAAAACCCTTGCCATTTGCAACACTTGGAGAGTTTAGGAGGTTTGAGACCTCACCGGGAGAGATCACCACTTGGTCTCTCCCCGGATGTGTACTCCTTTGGTATTAGTTCGGTTATCTTGTAATCGGGCCGATTTGTAATGTTATACTACCGGATAAATACAAAGAAGTTGTTTGTTTATATCTAATCTCTCCCGTCTTGAACCGATCTCACTAGAATCACGGTTTCGGTCACGAAACACGGTCCTACAATTGGTATCAGAGCCATGGTACCCGATTTAGTAAATCTAACCGTTTACTAAGTCACATGTGCTCTAGATCTGTGATTTTCGTGATTTTTGTTCAAGATCTAAAAATGGTGAAAATGAGAAAAACTCAGATCTGGACCCGAATATTCAGATCTGTGCTGAAACAAGTGTTCGGTTTTATGTTTTTCACCTATATAATCAAGTTATCATCATCAAAAATTGTATACAAAGTGTTTTCGTCAAATCTGCAAAATTAAACAGAGGCTGTGTTCTTGATGTTCTTGGCAGCTTCATATTTCGAAAGATGTAAGGGTGCTCGAAAGATCAAACAAATTTCGAAGGATCATCTTTACCCTCAACAACTTCGAAAGATCCAGCATATTTCGAAAGATCAGACAGTTTCGAAGGATCCAGAATCGAAAGATCAGACAGTTTCGAAGGATCCAGAATCGAAAGATCAGATTTCGAAGGATCACCCTCATCCTCAACAACTTCGAAAGATCAGACAGATGTTGTGTATCGAAGGATCCAGCATATACCTTATGTTTCGAAGGATCCAGATGTTTCGAAGGATCCACAGAAAAAAAAAAAATGATGCTGGATGTTTGATGTTTGTTAATCGAAGGAGAGAGAGACAAGAGATTTTGGGGTTTTGATTTGTTGCTTCTGATTGTTCATCAAAGAGAAAAAGGAGATGGGGGAACATGACTATTGATGAGAGAGTGAACTTGAAAGATAAATTTTGCTGCTGATTGATTTATCGAAGAGGAAGAGGAGGATCTCTGATGTTTGTTGGCTGCTGCTCTTGTATCGCAGGAATGAGGAAGACAGATGATGTCTGTTTGCGGCTGGTGATGTTTAAAAAAAATTAGGGTTGTTGACTTTTGGATTGAATCAGATACACTCTGTTGGGCCATGTTGGTATTTAAATTGTTGGAGCATGCATCTCTTGGGCCCAAATGACCAGACAGATTGTTTTAAACGTCTGAAATCTTTGGTGTCATGTGGTCTCAATGTATTTAAATTGTTTGGGCTGAAGGTTCCTAATTCCTTTTAGCCGATATCAATCTAAAATATTTTATGAGATCATTGGATGAAATAGTTCAAGTGGGCTGTTAAAAGGATACTTTGGTTTGAGTACGGATTGATTAGTGGGCCGAAATTTATTATATATTTATGAGTTACGAGTTCAAGGATTCTAAGTGATTTGAAAAGTGGGATCGGGTGCTCGTGAAGTTTATTTGAATCAAGGTCAACGCCAAATTCGTACGAGTTCGGGGGCGTGCTAGATCAGTTTTGGATGATGAAAACAGATGATGATATTTAAAAAAAAAAAAAAAAAAAAATTGTGGGGTAGTCACGGTTACCGATGCAAACGTCAAATTTGGTGACTTGACTAGTATGGGCCAAAAACCAAAAACAAAACGGTATGTTCACTTCCGCACGTCAATGTTTATGATTGTTATCGGTTATTCGAAAATGTTCGAAAGCATTTTGTTTATTGTCATATTCTCGCATTTGAAGACGAACGTATGAACCTAGAACGTCAATACCGGTCCTAACGAGTTCACAAAGTCTTTGGAGGGATACAAGTCGGATCCTACGGGGTACTAGGCGAAATTTCCTTATCAACTAGAATATGCAACGAAGAAATCTTTTTGTTTATTGTCATATTCTCGCATTTGGTAACGAATGAATGAACCTAGAATGTCAATACCGGTCCTAACGAGTTCACAAAGTCTTTGGAGGGATACAAGTCGGATCCAACGGGGTACTAGGGGACGTTCTTATTCAACTAGCATATGCAAAGAAGAAATTCGTTTTCGTGATTTTTCGAAAAACCAAGAACATTCAACGAAGATTGACGACAGTTCCGCTCAGTGGAGGGAATTGGTGAACATTTGACGACAGTTTCTTTGAAGTGGAGAGAATCTGTTAAGGTTTAGAAATCTTACCAAAGAAATAGGGGGAATAAAACGTATGTTGAATTTCTTCGGTAAATTTCTAAACGCAATCACAGGTGGTAGAGTTTGTGATTTTCTGGTGATACAAACGGTTCAGCGTGGAATGTTTTGCACATACACATATTTGAGGATTTTAATTAATTCTCCAGCTAGCGTGAAGGGTTTTGCACGGAAAAATACAGGTTTCTAAAGTCTACAGTAGTTACAAAAGCGCTGTTCACTGAAGACCTGGGGAATCTTTATGAAAGCTGATAGTTCAAGACTGAAGACCTGCAGGATTCGGTTTTGGGTTTGATGTTTCTTTGGGATTTTACAGGGATCTGGGGGTAACTCAATTCGTTGAGTTTGCAAACGATGTACTTGGTCAAGCTGACTTCCTGAGTACTGATGCTGAAGATCCGTAGTGCATTACGTGGTCAACTTCACAAAGGCGAGACAATGAGATCTGGATGTAGTTCAACTAAGCATGCTGGTTGAGCTTGCAAGGGATACACTTGGTCTAGCTGACTTTCCTGAGTGTTGATGCTGAAGATTAAAGTGCATTACTTGGTCGATTCCACAAAGACGGTTTACAGAAGACAGTTCACCAGAAATCTCTATCAATGTAGTATGCTTGTATGAAATAGAGTTCTTATGACAAGATCAAGACTTGATGCAGTTCTTAAAGATTGGAACCCTTATCAAATGCCGTTTGGAGTATTGGAAGATCAGCGGAAGATCGGTCAATTGAGGAAATTGCACAACACCCAACACGGATACGCGTACTTTAAGGGGGAAATATTATACAAGGAGCATCAAGATACTACTTACCTGGATCATCGGTCAAGGGGGAATTTGTTAACACAGAGAAGATGAATACTTGACTGAAGATCGATTGCAGTTGCATTTTCAGCATTCGACAGCAACGGACAAGGGGGAATTTGTTGATGCAGATTTTGTGTCCGATGCTTGTCGAATAGATTAGTTTTATTTTACGCTGAATTTGTAATAGTGAGTGAAACGGTCTATCGAACGTGTATAGACCCGTTCGTTTGAAGTGGTCAAACGAGAGGGTTATTCGGTTGACCGTGTGTGTTTGCAAGACAAGGGGTGTGACTATAAATAGAAAACCCTTGCCATTTGCAACACTTGGAGAGTTTAGGAGGTTTGAGACCTCACCGGGAGAGATCACCACTTGGTCTCTCCCCGGATGTGTACTCCTTTGGTATTAGTTCGGTTATCTTGTAATCGGGCCGATTTGTAATGTTATACTACCGGATTAATACAAAGAAGTTGTTTGTTTATATCTAATCTCTCCCGTCTTGAACCGATCTCACTAGAATCACGGTTTCGGTCACGAAACACGGTCCTACACCCTTTTTCTTGGTTTCTCTTAAACAAAAAAACTTATTCTTAATCTCATTTACAACCAAACAGTTAGCTTAAACAACACTAAATACAACTTCATATATGAGATCCTCTCCAACGGAACGCCCGTGAGGTCGGAGGAACAGAGAGGAGGGCTGCCTGCAGACGTGACCTTGAGAGGGTAGCTTTATTATGGTATGAATCGTGATTCCCATTCAATGAGAAAGGATACAATATATAATAATCAAGAACCTAACTAACCTCCTACAATAGGACAAACTTCCTAAAATATGTAATATACACATGGAAATAGAATATTCACAATTATACTAATGGACCGACTTATACTCCCCCTTAGTTGGACCGGGAGTGTGAGCAAACGGTCAAACTAGAACGGAAGCTTTCAAACAGTTGCCTCGAGAGACCCTTCGTAAAAATGTCTGCATATTGGTAGGAGGCTGGTACATGTAGGACACGGACTTGACCCAGTTGAACCTTTTTGCGAACAAAATGAATATCAAGCTCAACATGTTTTGTGCGTTGATGTTGAACAGGATTGTCCGATAAGTAAACCGCAGATATGTTATCACAATAAACAATAGTGGCACGAGTGATAGGAACATGAAGTTCCAATAATAAGTTGCGTAGCCAACTAGTCTCTGCGACTGCATTTGCAACACCTCGATATTCAGCTTCAGCACTCGATCGGGAAACCGTAGGCTGCCGTTTGGAAGACCATGAAATTAGATTGTTTCCCAGAAAGACACAATACCCGGATGTAGAACGTCGTGAGTCGGGGCAGCCCGCCCAGTCTGCATCAGAATAAGCAATAAGCGAAGATGGAGAAGAGACTGTGAGACGCAAGCCATGATCCAAAGTCCCTTTGATGTACCGAAGAATACGCTTCAAAAATGTAAAGTGTGGTTCTCGAGGGGAGTGCATGAATAAACAGACTTGCTGAACCGCATAGGAGATATCCGGGCGAGTAAAAGTTAAATATTGAAGAGCACCCGCCAAGCTTCGATAAAGGGAATCATCAGTTAATAACGGACCATCATCGGCGCTCAACTTGGAAGCGGTGTCAACTGGGGTAGTGCAAGGCTTACAGTCAGTCATATTTGCCCGGTGTAAGATGTCGCGTGCATACTGAGATTGAGACAAAAATAAGCCTTGATTATCGCGTGTCACAGAGATGCCCAGAAAATGATGCAATGTACCTAAATCGGACATGGCGAACTCTCTCGAGAGAAGACTGATGATGTGTTTAAGCAAGTCGTTGGATGATGCAGTCAAAATAATATCATCGACATAGATTAATAAATATGCGGTATGTTGCCCGTGTCGGAAAATAAATAAGGAGTTATCACAAATACTCCCTTTGAAGCCGTGCGAGATAATAAACTTCGAGAAGCGTTGAAACCATGCTCGGGGCGCTTGTTTGAGTCCGTATAAGGACTTGCGGAGGCGACATACATGATTTGGTTGCGTTGCACTACTGAACCCCGGTGGTTGGTACATGTACACTGTTTCCTCAAGGTTGCCATGCAAAAATGCATTTTTAACATCAAGCTGATTAATAGGCCACTGGTTATTGAGGGCAACCGATAAAACCGTGCGAATAGTCGCAGGCTTGACCACCGGGCTAAAGGTATCGTGACAGTCAATGCCAACTGTTTGTGATTTTCCATTCACTACAAGTCTCGCTTTGTACCTTTCAAGACTACCATCCTGTTTAAATTTGTGACGAAACAGCCAATGACATCGAATAACAGGATGAGTAGTAGGACGAGGAACCAATTCCCAAGTTTCATTATCGATTAATGCATTAAATTCAAGTAGCATAGCCCGTTGCCAATTAGGGTCCGATAGAGCTTTATGGTGGGATGTTGGGACAGGAGAAATGGTGTCAATGGATGAGGTCGTGAGGTTATATTTGGGGTTTGGTTTATGGATACCGTCTTTACCCCTAGTGGTCATGTGGTGTAAGTTATGGGTAACGGGTGGTGGAGGAATGTGGGGCGGAGACGGTGGGCTGATGGTCGAGTGGTTGATAGCGGGCGGAGGTGGTGAGGAAGTGGTTTGTGGGTTTGTAGGGGGTGGGCCGTGGGTGGGAGATGGGTCGTGGGTGGTGTGGGGCTGGTTGGGAGTAGGTGGCGGGGGATTCGAATGTGGGCCGATAGGTGGGCTGGTTGGGAATTGGTAGGGAAGGTTGGAGGGCTGGTCATCGTCCAAAAAGGTGTTAGAGGAAGGTTGTTGTAGTGTGGAAAAAGGGTAGGACATTTCGTCGAACTCGACATGTCGAGAGATATGTACTTTACCCGTTGAAGGATCTAGACAACGATAACCTCTAAAATTAGGAGGATAGCCAAGAAAGATGCACCGAATGGACCGCGAGTTTAGTTTGTTGGGTGTAGTGGCGGAGAAATTAGGATAACAAGCACACCCGAACACCCGTAGGTGATCATAGATGGGGTGGCATAGGTACAAGGCGAATGTGGGAGTGTTATAATTAAGACGGGTAGTGGGGAGAATATTGTGAAGGTAAGCAGCTGTATGTAGAGCCTCGACCCAAAACGTGGAAGGGATGTCTGCATGGGTGAGGAGGGCTCGTATGATATCATTAAGACGACGTATCATACGTTCGGAACGACCATTTTGTTGAGAGGTTTGAGGGCATGAAAAACGAAAGGTGAAACCATTGGATGATGCAAAATTATGGAATGCATGGTTGTCGAATTCTCCCCCTAAGTCACATTGAAAAGTTTTAATGTTTTTGTGAAATTGAGTTTGAATGTATTTGTGAAATTTAACGAATGTAGGAAAAGTCTCAGATTTGAATTTTAGTGGATATACCCAAACATAATTGGAAAAATTATCTATTAAAACCATGTAATATTTATAAGATGCATTACTAAGAACGGGTGAAGTCCACAAATCGCAATGAATTATGTCAAATGGAGCATAAGTAAATGAAGTGGATGTAACAAACGAAAGACGTTTACTGTTCGATAAATGGCAAGACTCACAAAAAAATTGTTCATTACAAGGAATATTAAAACGACTAGAAAGAAACTTTAAAACTTGTGTGCCAGGATGTCCGAGACGATCATGCCACTTATTGGTTGCAGCTGCTAAAAGCACTTGACGAGGTGGAGTGAATGGGTAAAGATCACCGGTGCTATCATGGCGTGAAAGAGGTTGTCCAGTCTTGAGATCCTTCAAGGTAAAACCATAAGGGTCAAATTCAACAGAAACAAGGTTATCACGGGTAAATTTTCGGACGGAAATTAGGTCCTTGACAACCGTAGGTGCATAAAGTACGTTGTTGAGTTGGTAAGTGGTATTAGGTGTTTTGTGGTAGCCCTTACCCGACCCTAAAATAGGCAACGATTGGCCATTACCAACTAAAATATTTGCATTAATAGACTTTGAAGATAAGGAATCGATTTTACCTTGGTCCGAAGTAATGTGCGAGGAGGCCCCGGTATCCATGTTCCACTGCGGAATAGTTTGGTTTAGAGTCAAAGTGGATAGAGCGGCTCCAAGTTCTGTAGGTTGCATCGGGTCCACGGGTTGGGAAGGAGGGTAACCGGCTGGATAGCCGTTGGGATACGGGTATGGTGGTGGTGGGGCAGCAAGGCCGAAGCCGGGTGGTGGTGGAGGTGTGGTGTTCGTGGGCTGGTGAGGTGGGGTAGGAGAAGTGGGCCTTGACCAGTTGGCGGACCAAGGGGCTTGGGCCGGGTGAGGACAGGGGGGGGGTGGAGAAGCCCACCAAGGGTAATTGGGCTGGTTAGTTTGGCTGTAGGAGGGTGGGTAGTTTTGGGAGTGATTGGGAGCAGGAGAGTTATTGGGGTAGTTGTTTTGGTAGTAAGAGTAGCGACCGCGTACTCGGTAAGAGTTACGGCCTCGGCCCCTACCCCGGGATGGGGTGCGAGTGTCATAGGTTTGGGCAGGATGATAAGGTTGAGGCGGGGGTGGGTTAGAGGAGTTGGGCAGGTTGGTAGGGGTGTTCGGTGAAGGAGCATGGGCGGCAAGAACCGACTGTCTAGCGGCTTGACGCCGTTGTTCGCGCTCTATCATCTCTCTAGCATCATCCCAAGATTTGTCGGCTTGAATAATGAAGGAAGCTACGGTATCGTACTCTTGAGGGAGACCCGTAACCATTTGAAGAACGAGCCGTGATGCACTCACCGGGTGATCAACGTCATTAAGTTGCTCCGCAAGATCTTTCATTCGCTGAAAATATTCATTCAAAGAAGAGCAAGACGCCATGGTTGTAGTAGTGAACGCATGTTCAAGAGTGGCCGCACGAGAGTTCTTGTTGTTAAGGAAGACAGTGTGTAGCCGATCCCAGGCTTGTTGTGCGGTACAATTGGTGTCCAGGACACGTTTTAGATACGAATCTGAAAGGGTACCGTCTATCGACTGAAGGACAATAGAATCGATCTTGGACCATGCCTCGTAAGATGGGTCAGTTTTTGCAGGAGGGCTGGAACCATCAATATGTTTGAGAACTTCATACCCGTGGGCATGAAGTTTGAAAAGCTTAACCCAGTCCGAATATGTCACCTTGTCGCCATCGAGAGTGCGGACCTTGTTTTGGATATTGGTTACCGATTAAACAGGGTGAAGAGATTTGGGGTTGGGATCGGTGTTGACTGGGTTTTGCACTTGGTCGCCCATGGATGTGAAAGAGAAAAGAAAAAAAAAAGGAACGAAAGGAATGAAGGTTGCGAGCGGCTGTTTAGGGTTTCAGAGTTTCAAAGCTCTGATACCATATTATGGTATGAATCGTGATTCCCATTCAATGAGAAAGGATACAATATATAATAATCAAGAACCTAACTAACCTCCTACAATAGGACAAACTTCCTAAAATATGTAATATACACATGGAAATAGAATATTCACAATTATACTAATGGACCGACTTATAAGCTTAACATGTTCATCACTCTTCATATTGATCTTCTTAGGCTGAGTTACTCTCAGAAGTTCGTCGAATTCCGAGTGGAGTCTAACCAAAAACTCCTCGGAGCACCTTTCATTGCGCAAAGCATTTTAGGCGCACTACGCCTCACCTTGCCTAGCGCCTTTGACTAGCTAGCTTTGAAATAATATTAAAGGGTTGGACGGTGTTTGCTAAGTCGGGTCCATAAAGGAACTAAAAAAACAAATAAAAAGAGTTGTATGTGGAGGCTTGACTTCTCAACACTTCATGAAGACAATATACCACTTAAGATATTACATAATGGTATTGGCCCCTTGTATATTAAATTTAGAACAAAAAAAAAAAAAAAAAATACAAATTTGAATAAGTTATCAATGTTCTCTATTAAAATTTGATAACATCCTCTTAACACTATACACAAATTAACTACTTTGTGGGTTCAAATAAGTGCAACCTCAAGGTACTATTGTCCTAGAATATATCAAACAAGGCACTCACTCCATATTGTGAAAAAAGTGGAAGATGATAACAAATGTTCAATACTTCAATCCCTATTTATGTATTCTAATTTATAGTTTCTACAACATCAATAGTTGGAGTACACTCAGCTTCATCATGAGACGTTTGATGGTATCCTGGAGATGGGGGAGAGTTGGTGATATTATCTTCAATTACTAAGAAATCATCATCAACATTATCATCTCGATCGTCATCATCGTTATTTGTTGTTGGGGCATTTGGCGTTTGCTTTGATTCCTCCTGATGGAAGCTTGTTGCAAGTGCAGTGAGCTTTTGGCGAATTGAACTATCAGACAGTAGCATGTCTTTATTCTCGTACAAGAAGTTGAAGAAATAAATGACAAGAGCAGAAGTTGATGATACTCCAGCAATGAGATAAAGTCCCAAAAAGCTCTCCAGCGAGAGCCTACCCGACCTAGAACCCATATCTTGATCACTACAATTTGCCTTTTGTCCGAACCACTTTTCTGTAATATTGTTTAGTTCGTTCTCGGTGACTTGCAGAAGTGCTTTCGAAACAAGTGGTAGCAGGGGAGACCCTTTTGGAAATGCCTGCGAAATCAAAATGTAAGCGACTAATATTAGATTAAGATCCAGGTAGAACATTAAATATTGCCAGAACATACATAACAATAATAAAATGACATCTACTTTTTTCAATTAAAAATTAAAAATAAATAAATATAAGAAAATAATAAAAATGCAATGTTTATTTGTCTCTCCTGAAATTCAAAATGAATTTGATCAAATTTTGTTTATATATATATAACCTACACACATGTAAGTCATGTGTACGCTGGTTAAAAATTTAAAAATACGTGAAGAAATAAGTTTGATGGTTTTCATGTATATAACATACGTGTATATAGGTAAGAAGTATAAAATTTTTAAAAATAAGAATTGTTCATAACATAATTCAACGATTTAGGTTTGTCATTTTTCTGTCCGCAATATTTTCAGTTTTCTAACGTCATCATATATAGAGACAGAGATGGGAGTTACAAAGCCAAAGCCTGCTGATTTGTAGGTTGGGCCAACCATCATGTACTTGTTACAGTGATTAGCTAGAAACAACTTTAGATAAGGAAGCTCATCAAAAATGGCGGAAACGCTCCCGTTTGAGAGGGCATGATCATACGTCTCCAAGCTGTCATAACCTTTTAACTTGGCATCTTCAAAGCCCATATCCCTCAACATTTGTGCAACAAAAGAGCCTTCTCTGTAGCCTACATTGTCTCCTTGTCTCATGAGATCATGTATATCCTTAAATGCTGGTTGAAGTTGTTGTATTGTCAACATGGATGTTAAGCTTGCAATGTAGCTTGTTTGTAGTACTAGAACCACAAATACCCAAACAATCACCACAAATCGCGATAAGTTGCTTATCATCTTCTCCTCTACATGCAACCAACATAACATTCATTCATTCATTCATTCACTTTTCTTGCCATTGTTAACAAGCTAAATGATTAAGATAACAAGTACTTACTATGTGCAAAAACAAGGGTTGAGAAAGAAAACCAAAAGATCATCCCGACTTGCTTATATGGAGGGCCACGAAATTCTTTGTTCACGCGATGCTCGAGAACCCAAACCACAACTCCAGTATAGATAAAGAAAGCACATGTTGTTAACCATAGTTGCTTCTCCAATGGTCTCATAAATATCCATGCATTCTTCGTGTCATCCCTTTTTATTGGGACAATCATTGCGACTCCAGACTCTGTATATGGCAAGGTAAAGTCAACATAGCTGGCCCTGTCAGCGCGGATCGTCACATCTCCAATCACCATGTCATACTTCTGCTTCATTGATTTCCAAAACAACATCATGACGAAAGAGTTCATTTTACTAGCAAAAGTTGATTAGCTTTATCATCATCCGTTTTATTGTAATCTTTCCATATCAATAGAGGTTCGGTTTTCAGTTATTCAACACAAAGAAAATATTATTCACCAATAAAGTTCTCATTTCTTTTGAGCACTTTCAAAAACAATGTGATGTACCTTGAAGAAACGGTCGATAAGATCCTTGTAGCTTCCTGATGTCGCACTTTTTCCTACAGGAAACGAACTATATTCATAGGATGGAGGATATGGTAGAGGTAATTTTTTCATCACTGCCTTAAAAACATCAACACAAAAGCCTGTCGGTTCAGTCACATTTGCATTATTGGGATCTCTTTGAATAAACTCAGGGGATCCGCCTATTTCCGGATATCCAATTCTTAACTTGCTCTCTTTGCTAGCTGGTATCTCCCAACCTCGAGGGAAGTTGTTGCTGCCACCTGGCCATTCGATAGCTTCTTTGTTAGAAATCTTGTTGCGGTTAGTCCACATGTAAATGGGCTTATCCTCCTGACCAACTATGTTCACTATTTGGTAACCTGAATCAGATTGTAACTGTCCATCAACAAGATCGAAATTACCACTCAACCCTTTAAGTTTTGTGTTACTGATCTCTGACAATAGCCTTGGTCCTAATTTGGAGGTTCCAATGGTATCTAAATCTGTTACAGCTTGTTGGTTATGTTGTTGGAAAGTAGTAGCACTCCCAACTCTCTCCAATGCCATTGCTAGTGCATAAGTGGTATCATATAACCATAGCCCATACGCATTGATTACTTCGCTCGGGTTGTTTCTTTTAAATTTGCGTCCAAAATTTTTAAGGTCATCAGATACTGGAATATACGGTTTTACGCCCATGACTCCTTGCATCGACTCTACATCAAGAGTATGCAAAAGATTGGTGACGACGTCGGTGACTATCCATGCATACTCCTCTTGCATCATTCCTGCTTGTTTTGCTTTCTTGAAAAAGCGAGAAGCCAACTCGGGTGACAAATGGACTACAAAAATGCGTGTTGGATTAGTTTTTAAGTCGTGGAGCTTGTTGAAAATGGCTTCATCCGAGGCAAAGTGAGATATGAGAACTTTTTGTTTGATTTGGACACCAACTTTTAGCAATGCCTCAGACAAAGATGGAATCAAGCCGGTACCGAAATCGTCATGTTGGTAAACAAACACCACCTCTCGCCAAGGAAAAGAGTTGATGAGTGCTGATATGGGTTGGGCTTGTGAGGATGTGGTGTGTGATACTCTGATGAAGTAGGGATTATTTTTAGGGGAGAGATAAGGGGTGCTAGCCAAAGATAGTATGGGAACCATTGCTTTGTTGCCAATGTCCACTACAAAATCTGCTTGTGAGGATCTTTGGGGTCCGATAATTGCCATTACTTTAACATCTTTTATAAGTTGTATAGCTGCAAAAACAACCCAACCCAAGCAAACCTTAAATTTTATTAAACTGCGTGCCTACGCATCTTTACGGTGGTGAAAGCAGAACTTTTTCGTAGCGGTCAACATAAGGTTTTGTTCTCTACTCGTTATGACAAGGGGGTCCAACTCATGTTTTTGTTAGAAAAAAAAACCCTACGATTTTATATATAAAAATCCAAAAATTCTATCTATAAAAAACCAACAAATTCCGGTGACCAGAGAGTTAGCGGACCCTCATGAGTCATGAACCATTGGTTCCGCCCCGTATCTTGATGTTCATGAATCTCGGAAACTGATGAAAGTTGGCCGGTACGTGTTCATGTTTATGCTTTAGGGGTTTGACGGTTTACGATTTGGAACTTGGAACCAGTCATATATAAACCGAATCGACCACTTAACATGTATAATAATTAAGTTTTAGTATATAAAGTTAGTGTGAGGTTCATTGGGGAACGCTAAAAAAGTGGGGAACAGTGGGGAACCGACTCAAATGAACTCCGATTGGACTCATTCCAGCGGCGTTGGAACCGGCTCGTCGAACCCTAACTAGGATCTCTTAACCCTAAACCCTAAATCATAACCCCTTAACCCTAAATCATAACCCCTAAACCCTAACAGTCATGAATGGTAATCTAATGTGTAAAGTTCTTTTGGCTATAGTAATCATGCTGCCAAAAAGGCACTTAAAGACAAATTTCGTCAACTGTTTTACGCACAATTAAGCACAATATACATCATGATGCCTATCTCTCAACAAGCGACCGAGATAAGGGATCGTTATGTTGAACAACCAGTTAGGCTCGACCGAATGCAGTCTAATTTGGTTATTTAGTTGGACTGAAACGAAGGCGGCGGGTTGGCGGCGATGGTCGTGAGCAAAAGTGGTGGTTGATGGTCGGAGTATGGTGGTTTAGGCATGCTCCGAATACGGTGTTGGTTTGAAGAGATAATTCTGATTTGAAGGATTATCTGGAAAGTTAATATGGGTTGAAGATAATATAAGTTAGTTGGAGATAAAATTGGTTTATTCCCTATCTAGTTAGTTTATTTAATTATTCAAATAGACTTTGAGTTTGATTAGGATTAAAATATGTTTAGTATAAATAGAGGATTATGTATTCAGTTTTATCTGTCGAGTTTAATAATAAAAGAGAATGAGACGTATTGTTTGTATTTGGTTTTATATGTTCGTGATTGGAAGCCTGGGCCAACAATTGGTATCAGAGCTTGGTCAAGAGCCGACGAAGAGAAGCCGAAGCAACGATCGATCACACGTTCAAGATCTATTAAGCCAAACTCGACCAGGGGAGACAAAGATGAAGAGAAGATCAATGAGTAAGTTCATGCGTCTCCTAATCTTGTTTGATTATCGTAGCCGGAGAAAGAAAAAGAAGGAAAGAGTAAAAAAAAAAGTTCACTCGAGCAAAGATGGAAGAGGCTAGTTAAATTGAATGACGGAAGCTTCGATTTAATCGTTGGTTGTTATGTTTCATAACTATTCCAGTGATTTGATTTAGGAAAATAATAAGAGTTGGCAGAATGGCAAGTTTGGCTTTATGCATTGTTTGGAAAATTTATTTTGGTGGAGATCTTGAAATTGGTAAGCAAATTACTATTACTCAGTTTGTCTATGGTAATTGATTTCTGTAAGCTTTGGTAAATCACTTCTGTTCCCCTTTATTCACAATATTGATCCCTATAAATATAGCATTGCCTATCCTCTATTTGTGGAGAGCATATCTCCTACAAAATTACAAATATTCTAATTGATATGCACAATATTATTTATTATTCCTATTATACCGCCGCAGTCGAAGCGGGAGGAGAACATATGCTTAGACTGGAACGGAAGTCTTCGAATAGAGCTCGCGGTAGACCTTTAGTGAAGATGTCCGCAATTTGATGACGAGTAGGGATATCTAGAACACGAATCCTGCCCCGCTGTACTTGCTCCCGAACAAAATGGATGTCAAGTTCGATATGTTTTGTCCGTTGATGTTGAACGTGATTACCGGAGAGATAGATGGCGCTGACGTTGTCACAGTAAACGAGAGTGGCACGTGACATAGGGCGGTGAAGCTCAAGGAGAAGATTGCGCAACCAACAGATTTCGGCGAGAAAGTTGGCTACGCCGCGGTATTCAGCTTCAGCCCTCGATCTGGAAATGGTGGCCTGTCGCTTTGAGGACCACGAGAGAAGATTGTCTCCTAAGTAGACACAATAACCTGATGTGGATCGGCGTGTGTCTGGGCAGCCCGCCCAATCCGCGTCTGTATATGCAAGGAGAGACAAAGTAGGCGCTTTGCAAAGGGTGATACCAAGAGACGTCATACCTTGAATGTAACGAATAATCCTTTTTAATGCATCCCAGTGACCGGTACGAGGGGCATGCATGTGCATACAAATTTGTTGCACGGCGTATGTGATGTCCGGTCTAGTAAAGGTGAGATATTGAAGAGCACCTGCTAGACTTTTGTAAAGGGTAGGTTTGTCAAAGACGTCCCCGGAGTTAGCCCCAAGCTTGGGATTGGTGTCAACTGGGGTGGCAACAGGTTTGCAAGACTGCATACCCGCACGCTTAATAATGTCTAAGGCATAAGCGTGTTGAGAGAGGAACATGGAGTCACCCTTTCTAGAGACTGAAATACCCAAGAAGAAACTGAGAGGGCCTAGATCTTTCATTGAAACTCATGAGCAAGTTTTGCCATTAGTACCTTTCTAAATTGATCAGTGGACGTGATGAGCAGAATGTCGTCCACGTAGAGGAGCAAGTAGGCAGTTTCTTTTGAATTATGAAGCGTGAATAAGGAATTGTCACACTTACTTTGAGTGAACCCCATTGTGAGAACGTAATCCATGAATCGTTGATACCAAGCCCGAGGCGCTTGCTTAAGGCCAAATAACGATTTCTTTAGCGAACAAACGTGGTCGGGAAATGCCTTGTTGCGAAAACCTAAGGGCTGGTACATGTAAATGGTTTCGTTAAGTTTGCCATGTAAAAAGGCATTCGTTACGTCTAATAGGTGTACCGGCCATGATTGTGATAATGCCAAGGTAAGAACGGTACGAATTGTTGAAAGTCTCCCCACAATCCCCAACTTGTTGCAGCCTCCCATCACACACTAATCTAGCTTTATAGCATTCCAACGACCCATCTGAATTAAACTTGTGTTTAAACAACCACATACTACGGATGACATTCATGTCCGATTGACGTGGGACTAATTCCCATGTCTCATTTTTAATAAGAGCATTAAATTCGCTAGTCATAGCGTTGGACCATTCCGGTATGGATAACGCATGGACCGGGTTTTTCGGAATAGGTATGATGGTTGAGGAGTGGTGGTTGAAGAGTTGTTTGGGTTTAGTTATGCCGTCCATGGCGCGGGTACGCATGGTACGGGTAGAGTGGGGGGGGGGGGGCGTAGGGACGGGTGTGGGTGACGCATGAGAGGTCAGAGAGGGGATGTTGAAAGTGGGAGTGGGGACGGTGTGGTTTTGTGAAGATGTGTGTGAAGATGGGAGTGGGGACGGGTAGACATGGCGGGTACGCTGGTTTTAGGGTTTACCCAGAGAAACCCATCCTGACCCACGATGTTATTTTGTTATTTTTTAAAGTTATCCATCTTGACCCTCTCTTGTTAACCCATCCACTACAAAAATAATACCCATCCTAACCCAAGTTGAATGTATGGATTGATTTTGCCGGGTCTAATATTATATAGATTATTCATAAACCATTCTTATCAATCCACAAAATTAATACAAAAGTTATTTTATATTTAGATAGTTTTTTCCTAGAACCGGCAAAACCGAACCATAAAAACTGGCAGCTTTGGTTCTAACCATAGTTACCGGTTCGTCCCAAAATTTCGTCAAAACCAACCGAACCGTGAACACCCCTATCTCAATAACGAGGAATTACATGATTGATTATACGCAGAGCATATAGAAGCACAAGGCAGACAAAAGAAGAAAGTGAATTAGTTACCAACCTGCAGAAGCAGCTTCGACTCTGTCATATTTGGAATCACGAAAGTGAGGGATAATTTTGGTTGTGTAATTGTGTTTTTGATAGAAATCATGGAGCGCCATTTTAATGCAAATTGTGCTTACCTTCCCAACGTTGGATTCCATATCAAGAATCACACCTATTCCTATCTCTTTAGTCCCCTTGGTTGTGAGTATCAAGTTGATAATGAGAAGGAGTATGGCATGATGATGATGATGATGATGATGATGATGATGATTATGATTATGATGTTTGGGTTGCATATTAATAATTTATTGAAGTATCCTCCGCTGGTTCTTTTAGTAACTTGGCCTTTATATATATTAGCTTAGTATCTATCATCTTTAAATGGGAACATGAGGCTTTGGCCTTTGATTCTTTGACACGTCATTCTTGAAAGGGGTCAATATTTTTGAAAGTTCAAAGTGAATTTTCCATCCAACCCATCACTTGTATTTTAACTTTAAACTAATCTAATTATATATTTTTGGAACGGCTAATATCACACCATACCCGCTTTTTACAGGATTTGAACCCACAACCACTTTGTTAAAGAACACACCACTTTACCACCAAGCTATCCCTTTAGGGACAAGTAATCTAATTATATAATTAAAAGAAAAGAAAAGTAATTTAATTGGTAAGGATCATTTCAGAACCCTTTTTATTCATCTTTTTTTATATTTGGGCCACTTTTATCATTTATTATATGTTTTTTTATGATTGCATATATGTTAAGAGTAATTTTTTTATTTTTAGTATGTAAGTTTATGATTACATATATGTAAACTAATTTTTTTACATATATGTAACTAATTATTACACACACACACACACATATATATATATATATAATTTGGCCATCACACATATGTAAACTATTCTTAACGTGTATGTAATCATAAAAATACATATAATAATTGATAAAAGTATCCTAAATATAAAAAAAATATAATAATTGTTTATTAGTAATTCTGAAAGTTCTGTAATTATTTAAAGTTCTAAAATAAACTCAACCCGTAATATAATAATTGATGTTTTGAGAAGGATTAATCTTTATGGGGTTATAAGCAATGTTTTCATAACCTTAATCCCGTCTTATTAGTTCACTGGTTGTGCTGACTAAAGTGGTTTTAGAAACCAAATGACTACATAAATATTTTGGATATAAATGTTACATACACAACTAATTTAATACCCATGAGTAAGTGGTCTTATGGTATGATATTTAACCCCCTACAAAAGTACATGGATTCAAATTCTTGTATATGAAAGAAAGGTTATGTGATATTTATTCGTGAAAGATTGTTGTATACAAACAAAAAAACTTAATTTAAACAAAATATAGAACTACTTCATCCTTTTATATAATTTTACAATTTTAATAGGATATTACGCCTTAGAAAAATAGAAAAAAAAATTATGGAGCCTAAGGTGTAAAATATTAAATAACATGATTTTAGAAGGAAAAAGATAAACTAAGATTTTTTTTTTCAACTAGACCGCCATGTCTAATTCGTCGGTTTAAATAGACTTTACTAGTCCGGTTATGTACCACTAAAAAAATCTAAATATAACTAGTCCGGTTATGTCGGTTTAAACAGACTCAACCGGCCGCCAGGTTATCTGTCACTGGTCCTATCCTGGTTCTGTTATATAAACATAAACATTGATAATCTTTGGAAAAAAAGGAGAACGTAGCTGTAAGAATTCAAGACTAATTGCGTGGAAAAGACGGAAGGTTGCTTTCGCAAACAACAATCTTCACACGTTCCTTCTGACTAAAAGTAGAAGAGGATGTATTAATAATTAAGGTTTTGATAACGACCACTCCAAAATTTTATTTTGTTTTTCTAAGAACCGTCAATTTCTAATTTTATGTCAGGTATTTAAACTCTCGACTTATTAGTGATGGGTCGTATTATTGGCACACCTTGGGGGATTAAATCGACACCCTCAATACGCATCGTATAGGCCTATACGATGCGTATTGAGGTGGGTTCAAACTTCTATGGCTGCCAAAGGCTGCCATTGTCCCCTACCAAAAAGTAATATGCATCGTATAGGCCTATACCGCGTATAGACCTATACGATGCGTATTGAGGGTGTCTATTTAATTTTTTATTTTTTGCAAGGTAGCTTCCTGTCACGCGGTAGCTTTCCGTCACGCGAACGAAGAAGCAGCACTTTGGACATCTGTTGGTCTTCAAACATCTAGAAAACATTATTTGAGAATACCCCTGAATTTATCGAAGCTGTCGAATGAGATCCTCCACTGTTGGGTTATCATCTTTCAAACCCATTTTCCCTAAATTTATCGATTATGTTTTTCAACAGGGATGTAATGCAATGATTCCTCTCAATTGAATAGACCGACACTTGCTTCATAGGACTCACTTGAATCGTCTCGGATGTAATAACAATACGTTTAGCATCCGTGCCTGCTTGAATTGCAGAAAGCAAAGGATAACGAAGATGAACATTGTATTTATCACGAAAGTACTGAACAACCGAGATAACAGCTCCGGTTTCATCAACTGTAATTGGAATTGATCTTGGAACAACATACTCTTGTTAACAACGGTTCTCCAATTCCAGATCAATAATGTAAGGAGAAGCGTTGAGATTCACGGTTGCGGTAGTAAAAAAAGGTTGCGGTTTGCAGATTCAATCTAGAAAGCAAATGTGAAGTAAGTCTCCGTATCTTATTGGTGAAAATTTAGAAAGCAAAGGATAACGAAGATGAACATTGTATTTATCACGAAAGTACCGAACAACCGAGATAACAGCTCCGGTTTCATCAACTGCAATTGGAATTGATCTTGGAACAACATACTCTTGTTACCATCAATAATCTTGGAATTGATCTTGGAACAACATACTCTTGTTAACAACGGTTCTCCAATTTCAGATCAATAATGTAAGGAGAAGCGTTGAGATTCACGGTTGCGGTAGTCAAAAAAGGTTGCGGTTTGCAGATTCAATCTTCATTGCTTCATTAACATTAACAAGGCGGTCTCTTTGCTTCATCCACTAGAACTATTTGTGTATGCATTCTTAGGGTTTTTATTATTTGATCAATGGAAGTTGAAATCGACATAAAGGACATCGATGATTCAATCGCAAACAAAACCAAACACGATCAGGTATCGGAGAACGTGTACTTCAAAAATTCGGTTATGTTTTTCAACAGAAATAAGACTCACTTGAATCATCTTGGAAGTACTGAACAACAGAAATAACAGCTTCAGAGAAACCAGACCGGCTTTGAAACAAGCATGCCTTGAACGAGTCTAGAACACTCGTAATCCTCAACCGGCTTTGAAACCGGACGGAATCTACGAAGAAACTGTTCGATTTCACGGTTTGTTTGAGAACCTGATTCAGATACACAACGGTCTCTTTGCTTCGTCCACTAGAACTATTTGTGTATGCATTCTTTTGGTAGTTAACAACGCTAATTAGAAAAATATCTGTAAAATTAATCATATCGATTGCTATAACAGGATGGATGTGACACACACAGATAGATAAGCTGTCACAGTTGTCAAAGACCGTTTGTCGGGTTTCCAATGCTCACACAGGGTGATAAACAACGCTGATACGAACATATGTGTTTTGAAATAGGCTTTGTTCTTGGTTTAATGAAGTTACACGTAACATCTAGTTATATTCAGATTTAAACAATGCACGCCTCAACTGAGATAAAGGACATCCATCAAGCTCAAAAAGAAAACTTGTGTTTCCCATAGTCACAAACGATTGCGGTTTGTATTTCGCATAGCAACCGTTTCCGTAGTAAAAAACGGTTGCGGTTTACACATTCAATCTTCAATACTTCATTAAAATACCACTAGTAGAAGAACCCGACACGTCTTCATGTTACGGAGAATGTTCTCGAAATTGAAGGAAAAGGAGTAAAAAAGATGAATCAGTTGTCAGAGAGAGAGAAAAGGAAGCTGTTATTTCAGTTATTTCTGTTGATCCACAAATTCCAACAAATTGTGTCTGTCTGAACCAACCGAAATCCACAAATTCCAACAATTTCTCCGTCGCTAATTTCTCCACTCACTGTGAAATCGAACAGTTTCTTCGTACTATTTGTGTATGCATTCTTTTGGAGAACTTATCGCGTGTTGCAGTTTGGAAAGATGACCGAATAGAGATTTGAATAACAAACTGTGGAGAACTTGTTTGCGTTATCCATCAACATAAGCTAAAATACTTTAAAATTAACAAGGCGGTCTCTTTGTTGCGTATTGATTATTGAAAAGATTTGTTGAAATCGAAGAAAAGAGTAAAAAAGATGAATTGAGGCTTACATTAGGAACAAGAAGTCCAACAATCCGTTCATTATCTGTTATTGTCTAAAACAATATGAATACACGCAACGAATTTGACAACTTTGGGTATATTCGAAACCAACTAAAATACGTTGGGTATATTCGAAACCAACTAAAATATGTTACAATAAGTTAAAATACGTTAAAATACGCTAAAATACCCTAAAATACGTTAAAATACGCTAACTTACGTTAAAATACGCTAACCTGCGTTACAATACGTTAAAATACGCTAAAATACGTTAAAATACGCTAAAATACGTAAAAATACGTAAAAATACGTAAAAATACCCTAAAATATGTTAAAATAAGCTAAAATACGTTAGAATACGCTCAAATACGTCAAAAATACTATTAAATACGCAACAATATGTTAGAATACGTCAAAATACACAAAAATACGTCAAAGTACGTGACTAATGATATTTCCACACACGTATACATATAATACGACACTATGGAGTACAAGTGGATTTCAAACAAAACTGTACGTAATCATAGAATACGATATTCGCACGCAACCGAACGGCACCGAAACGACTTATGTTGAAGGTATACGTAATAAAACGACAAAATATGCGAAAGTTCGGTGAAAAACGAGACGTATACGCGTCGAACCGAGGGAAACACGATAACACTAAATTTGAAATAATGCCATATACGATCGTATAGGCCTATGTTGTATCGTATATCAGCTTAATACGAATCGTATAGGCCTATACGATTCATATTAAACTTTGAATTTTCTTAAAAATACCCATGAATTTATCAGAAAACCAGGGGTATTTCAGTAAAATCATAGATTAATATGCATCGTATAGGCCTATACGATGCGTATTGAACTATAAATTTCTCAAAAATGTTTTTCAAATCAAGGGTTCCATCATTATAACCACTTGTTTTCAACAGGGATGTAATGCAATGATTCCTCTCAATTGAATAGACATACACTTGCTTCATAGGACTCACTTGAATTTGTGGATTTCGGTTGGTTCAGAAACTTAATGAGAGAAGCAACTAAAAAAGCGTTTGGTTCAGAAACTTAACAAGAGAAACAACTAATTCGAAGATCCTTGCGTTAGACACAATTTGTCAGAATTTGTAGATTTCGGTTGGTTTAGATCTCTATTCGGTCATCTTTCCTCTCAAAGAAGGATGAGATATCGACAGTTAGCTCGAAGAAGTTTCTCTCAATCAGGTGTTCGATTAGATTTTCCCTTTTAATAATGTCTTGTTAATTGTTGGAAATTTGTGGATTTCGGTTGGTTCAGACAGACACAATTTGTTTTCAACGGGGATGTAATGCAATGATTCCTCTCAATTGAATAGACAGACACTTGCTTCATAGGACTTACTTGAATCAAACAGGCATGCCTCAAACACTTAACATTTTTAGAAGTTTTCAATAAAATTTCATTCTGCTGTGAACTTGTTCTCTATGAAATGTCTCACTTAACAAGAGAAGCAACTAAAAAAGCGGTGAACGGTATTTAACGTACACACCTTGAAGTACTGAATCAACAGAAATAACTGAAATACTGAATCAAACAGGCATGCCTTGAAGTACTGAATCAACAGAAATAACTGAAATAACACCTTCGGAATCTATTAACCGACAATTTGTTGGAATTTGTAGACAGACACTTGCTTCATAGGACTCACTTGAATCGTCTCGGAAGTACTGAACACAAGAAGGATGAGATATCGGCAGTTAGCTCGAAGAAGTTTCTCTCAATCAGGTGTTCCATTAGATTTTACCTTTTAACAATGTCCTGTTAATTGTTGGAAATTTGTGGATTTCGGTTGGTTCAGACAGACACAATTTATTTTTAACGGGGATGTAATGCAATGATTCCTCTCAATGGAATAGACAGACACTTTGCTTCATAGGACTCACTTGAATCGTCTCGGAAGTACTGAACAACAGAAGGATGAGATATCGGTAGTTACGAGATTCTTCGAGAATTAGAAAAGGAGAAATGTTGGGATTGAACCCTATCAGAGGAACAGATAATTAAAGCCAAAACTGGATCAAAGCAGTGGATCCAAAATAAGCAGATGTTATGTACACAAGCCTCTCCCCTTGAAAGTGGTTTCAACATCTGCTGACCTCCTATCTACTGATCGGTACAACTGCTGACCTACAACTACAGATCAAGTTAAAGACTGATGAAGACTAAAGCCCTGCTGTTCAATCTACTGCCTTGAGTCAAGCACTACTGGGTTATATCAAGTGCTGCTGGGTTCACATCAGTGGAAGGATTCAGCAGTAGTTTAGTTTGTCTTTATGTAATGAATTGTAATAACAGTTGTTAGCATAGCAGTACTTGTATAGATTAGAGGTTAGAGTTTGTTAGGAGGTTAGATGTCACTTTCATGGTGACGTCAGCAAAGATGCCACAGTGGTTTGTCCGTGCCTATAAATAGAACAGTACCCTATACTGTTCTATTAGCTCTTCACCATCTTCTTCCTGCACGAACAAATCACAGTGAGCTCAGGCTGAGGGGGAGTTTGTTACATACATGCAAGTGTAATTGTTGAATGAAATAAATTCAATCATTCGGTTCATTGTTGAAAATGTGTGTTGAAAGCAATTCTCCTGTTTGATTGTGAAAAGTTTGTTTCCATTATTTTCCGCTGCACTACTCATTCATTGTTCATCTTAATTCAAACGTTGTTGGTGCATATTTGTGACAACAACTTAGATTTGGTCTTTGGATATCTTGTAATTAGTTAAACAATAAACAGTTAGCGGGTTTAGCTTTGTAATAGTTTGGTTATAGAGTTTGGGCAAAACAAAACCCAATTGGGTCTAAGGGGACGAAATGGGCCTTGCCCATGTAGGAAACTCTAGCCTAAGTAGCAAACCTTGTGTTATATAAACAAGGTTAGGCTTTAGGGTTTAGGTTGATCAGCCAAAACAGTATTTGTGAGAGAGCAATTTCGTGAGAGGCTTGTTCATGGACGAAATTGTGTTAGGGTTTAGATTGATTGTAATTCAGTTTGATTGATAATCAATAGAAACCCAGTTTGAAAGTGATTGTTGTTCTTCTACTTGTTTCTGTGATATTCTGATCAAGAGGATTCCACACTCTTGATTAGATTGACAATTCTGTTGAAGATCCATACGAAAAGGGGACCTACAATTGGTATCAGAGCATTAGGCTCTTGAAGGCTCGGTTCAGAATTGTGTTCTGAAGAAACAGGGAGTTTTTCGAATTTTTGAAAATTAGGGTTTTGAAATTTTCGAAAATTTTCTGTTTGTTTGATAAAAATTTTTGAAATTCTTGGCTGTTTTGATAAAAATTTTCGAAATTTATTGGCTGTTTTGATATTCTGCTTTGTTTGTTTGCTGATTTGCAAGTTTGCAGGACATTTGTTGGTTTATTCTGGAAAAATTTTTGGCTGAAATTCGAAGATTGTTCTTGGTTTCTTCATCAAGTTCATCGAATTTGGGTGCAAAGGTTGCTGATTATGCTGTTTCGATTCTGCAGAAGTTGTTAGGAGAATCCAGAAAATCATCAAAATTTTCGAGAAGATTGAATTTCCAAATTTACAGACCTGCGAAATTAATTGGACCTGCGAATTTAACTGATCTGCGAACTTGTCGGCGAATTTAAATCCAAAGGCGACTTTGGTAACCGTATAATTTTCCACAGCGAAATTATTACGGTTTTCGGCGAATTTACTGGTCGTCGTAATAGCGAAATAGACCAGCGAATTTGCAGCGAATTTGATCAGCGAAATTGTCCTGTTAGCGAACTTGATCAGCGAAATTGTGCAGCAAAATTATACCAGCGAATTTAATTGACTTTCCAGCGAAATTAAGAGGTGGAAATTTCTTGGCAAGCGTAACTAAAAATTCACGTTTTCGGAAATAGAAAGTGAACCGTAACTCATCTGACGAAACCGTCTGCACCATTTAATTCCTTGTATTTTTAGGAAAAAAAAACTCTGGAAAATCCCGATTTCGGTTTTCGACATTAGATATCATTGGATTCGTCTTTTCGAGACGATTCTAAAGGTGTAATTTGGTAACCACTGTTTTCGGAGATATTTTGTACGGTTTTATCAGTCTGCAACGTTTAAAATGTCGAACATGTATACTTTAAATGAGCTGTTGAAGATGGAGCATGAGGTTGGCACTACCAACAAACCACCTAAGATGATGAAGGTGGAAAATTACTTGACATGGAAGGACCGTTTTCAATCCTTTATTGAATATCAGGATACTCGCATGTGGATATGCATTGAAGATGGGTACACAAACCCTACACACGACTTTGAGGGCAGACCACGTAGAACTGCTTATGTGAACATGGAAGATGCTGATAAAAAGATGTATGAGGCTGAAAAGAAAGCCTTGGCTGCAATCAAAATGTCCTTACCTGATAGCATCAAGCATACTTTCAAGAAGTACACAAACTCAAAGGATATGTGGGATGCATTAGAGAAAAGATATGCGGGAAATGCAGATGTCAAGAAAAACAAAGTTGATCTTCTGAAGAAGCAGTTTGCTGTTTTCAAATACATGAAACATGAGTCACTTGAGGACATCATCACTCGTTACTACCATCTGATGTCAGAAATGGAGAATTATGAGATCGATTGCTATTCTGACGTTGAGAAGAATGACAAGCTGCTCGATGCCTTACCTACCAAGTGGGATATCTACACTCTCATGATTAAGGGAGAGGCTGATTATGAGACAAAGGAGCTGGAAGAAGTAGTTGGCAAGCTGAGAGCTTATGAGCTCAGTATGAAGAAGAAAGACACTGGATATGATCAGGTTCAAGATCCAGCGATTTACAATGGGCTTACATCTTCTTCATCTCACAACGCTTCTAGCGACTCTGCTACTGCTTTTCTTTCGTGTGAGAATGAGCAGGTCACAGTGAATGAAGATGGTGATGTGTGTTTTGTAGCTGCTTCAGGAGGATCATCAGGAGCTAAGAGAACATCAGGTTCTAACCAGAGCAGTGGTGTTAAGTCGATGCCAATGAGTGTGAAGTCTGCTGAAGAGCATCTTGCTCTACTTGCTTCATTTGTTGCTTCATATGAAAACTACATTCAGGGGAAGATATCTGATCCTGCTACTTTAGATGAAGATTACGATCAGATTGACCCTGATGATCTTGAAGATATGGATTTGCAGTGGCAAATGGCCATGATTACTAGATGAGTGAAGAGGTTTATGAACCGAACGGGAAGGAAGTTTATAGGAAAGACTGTTGGTTTTGATAAGACCAAAGTGAGATGCTTCAACTGTCAAAGTTATGGGCATTTCGCCAGGGAATGTCAAAAACAAAAGCAGGATACTTCGAGTCAGAGTTCAAACAATAGGAATGCATCAAACAACTCTAACTCGAGAGCGCTGATCTCTACAGCTAGAGAAGGTTCATACGACTGGAGTGTTCACTTGGAAAATGATGACAATGTCACTCAGGCATTCATGGCAGAGATAACGCCAGTTGATGATGGTGAAGCTACCGTGGGAGATGCTGAAGTGAAAGTGGATGCTGAGGCTGAGGTGAAAATAGAGAGTAAAGCTGAAGAAAAGAAGGGTGATCAGACAAAAGATGCTGAAGAAGAAAAGAAAAAGTCTGACTATGAAAAGGAAGCTGAAGAAAAAGAAGCTAAATACAAGAGAATGGAAGCTCAACTTGCGGCCCTAATGGCCAACCTTGACAAACAAACAGGAGAGGTAAAGTCTAATTCTGTGTGTTTAAAATGTCGTGAACTACAGGGTGAGGTAGACAGGTTGTCTACTCAAAACCAAAGTCTGGTAGGAGAGATGTCTAACATAAAAGAAGCAATTTTTTTTGCTAAAAGAAATGAATCCTCATACTTGAAGAAAATAAAAGGTTATGAAAGTAAAATTGACTCTTTAACCTGCAAACTAAATGAAAAACTTCAAGTCATAGACTTAGCTCATGAAATGATGGCTGAGAAAACAAAAGAGATTTCTAAAAAATGCAAAGAGTTGTCAGATGCACAACTCAAAATTGTTGAACTTGAAAAGAAATTAGGTCAGTTCAGGGACTCTACTTTTGTTATGAAACATATGATGGGTGGCTTGAAGAAAAGTAATGACAAAACAAGTGTGGGATTTCATGGTTTCAATGAAGTTCCACCTCCTGTTAGTCATGACTATTCTTTCTTGCCTGATGAAGATGATCTCATGGACTTTGGGTCAACATCACCAAGTAGTTCCACATCAAGTCAAGGAAATGTGTTTGAGAGTGCTGATGCTAAGAAGGATAATAACAGCAAACCTGTTTTGAATAAGAAAACATCACATCCTAAGAATAAAAATCCAATTTTTGTCAAAAGTGTTAATTTTGTTCAAGGAAGTGACATGAAAAACGAAACAACTGTTATTGAAAATGAATCTAATATAGAGTTTGCTAAAAACAAGAACATAGAAAATTCTGAAACTAAGCAAACTGAACCAAATCCTTCTAAGGCATCATCATCAAAACCAGAATCTAGTTCAAAGGCTTCAGATAAGAAGTCTTCGAAAAAGAGATCGTGCTTCAAGTGTCACACAAAGGGACATGTAGCTAGCTGTTGTCCTAATAAAAAGAATGAAGCACAAGTTAGTGAGAGGAAGAGAGAGAAGTCACCAGAGAATAGTGGTGATAAATAGGAGAAGGAATCTAACTCTCCAAAGAAATCTGCTCCTAAGCAACCAGAGAATGTTGCTGTTGGTGTAGTTAAGGCTGAAAAAGGAACTCCACAAGTTCCTCGTTTTCAAAGAAATCAACCAAGATTTCAGCCTAGATCTCCACCAGGCAGATATGAGAGACCTAGAAGCAGTTCACCAAGAATGAACAATAATAATGCAAATAATTTCAGGAGTCAAAGTCAATATCAAAATCGATACCAAAATGATGGTGGTCGAACTTTTTATAACAATGGATTTAGAAATTACAACAAATTCAAGATATCAAAATCAAAATTTTCAAAGGTCAAATAGTCCAAACACATATAGGAACCCTCAGGACCAAAGACCTAGTGGAAATCAAAATCAAATTCCATCAACAGGTCTGAGATCTAAGACTCCAGTTAGGAGTAATGATATTGGATGGATGTTCCAGTAGTTGGTGAATTTGGATGACCCAAGACCATTAAGGCTTGGGTCCCCCAATCTAACTAATTTCTTGGTTGGTGTGTGCAGGAGCTGCTAAGGAGGATTATCAACTTATGGTATGTTGATAGTGGCTGCTCCAGGCACATGACGGGGGATGCGAGATTGTTGACTGAAATTGAAGATTATGATGGTGGAAAAGTGAACTTTGCGGGTGCTAAAGGTGGTAGAATTACAGGCCGAGGAAAAGTGACCAATGGGAAGATCACACTGGACAAAGTGAACTATGTGGAGCAGCTTAAACACAATCTGATGAGCGTGTCACAAGTCTGCGACAAGGGTCACTCAGTCCATTTTACCAAGAATGAAGCATTAGTGTTGAAACCAGGTTTGAAGATTCCGGACGATTGGATAGTGATGCGAGCGCCAAGGAGAAATGACACTTATGTCATGGACATGGGTGCTAAGGATCCAAATGCAGTGGTGGCGTGTTTACTATCAAAAGCATCTGAAGCAGAATCGATGTTGTGGCACAGACGCATGGCCCATATTCACTATCGAAAAATGAATTACCTTGTTAAAAATGAGCTAGTGAAAGGGGTTCCAATGCAGAGGTTTCAAGTGGAAGATAAATGTCTTCCATGTCAAAAGGGAAAACAACACAAGAAACTTCATAAGTCTAAAACAGTAAATTCCATAGATGCCCCTTATGAATTACTTCACATGGATTTATTTGGTCCAGTGAACGTAAGGAGCATAGGTGGAAAGTACTATTGTTTAGTTGTCACTGATGATTACTCACGTTATTCATGGGTTTTCTTTTTAGGTACAAAAGATGAGACGACGGAGATGCTGATAGATCTTTTTACGAAATTAGAAAACGTTCATGATGCAAGGATCAAGAGGATAAGGAGTGATAATGGCACGGAGTTCAAGAATCGAATTCTGGATCTCTACTGTCTTCGAAAGGGAATTGAACATCAATATTCTGCTTCGTATACACCTCAACAAAATGGAGTTGCTGAGAGGAAAAACAGGACGTTGATTGAAGCCGCTAGGACAATGCTTTCAGATTCAAAGCTACCAGTTCTTTTCTGGGGAAAAGCTGTGAATACAGCTTGCTACGTCCTAAACAGAGTTTTGACTGTTAAACGTTTTAATAAAACTTGTCATGAATTAATGTTTAACAAGAAACCAAACTTGGAAGGCTTTGAACCATTTGGATTACCCTGCACCATTGTGCGAAATAAAGATAAACAAAAATTCGGTGAGGTGGCTGACGATGGCTACTTTCTAGGTTATGTGCCTGGCACACCGAATAAAAGGGTTTTTAATCTAAAAACTGGTAAAATTGAGGTTGTTTACAATGTTGAAATTACTACATACAAACCTCAACAATCAACGAGTGGTCCTGCTATATTATATGATTATGAAAGCACTTTTAAATCATTTAATATTCTTTAGTTTCCAAATGCAGATGATTCTCAGTTGATTTAAGCAGTGATTGGTGGAGACGATGAAGGCGAGTTCATGCCTAGATCGAATGTTGATATGACAGATGCTCCGGAAACTTCCCAAGGTGCTGCTGATCCTGATTCAAGCGATAGTGACTTTGAACCCATTCAGGGGGAGGATTTCATTAATTCGTTTGCAAATCAGAATATTCAGGGGGAGGTTGGATCAAACCTGGGTGATAACTTAGAAGTGGATAATGTTGCTACTACACGAGCAAATAGGGATCATCCAGTTGACATGATGTAACACCTCGAAAATTTCGGGTTCAATAATAAAACGACACGTGTCATGTAAGACAAAGCGCGTTGTAAACCCGGATTTAATAAAAATGTTTGACAGGATTTAAAAGTGTCGCCATGTTAACTTTTGCACCTCTGAACGACCTCGTAGAAAATCCCAAGACTCAAACATATTAAAAACATTTAGTATACGTTCAAGTTCAGTGAATTATAACATTTAATGATTCATGATTTGATACGGTGGACTCCTACGAAGAAAAAGCACGGTAACCCTTTGTTTTCGGCACTTTGAAATGAGTTCAAGTGAAACAAATAATAATGGTAGGGTTATTGATTGTACAAAACCCTTATTAGAGGTCCCTAATTGATAATGGAGGTCCCAAAATTCGTACAAGTGGGTTGCCCTTTCAAAACACCAAAGAACAAGGGATTTTTATGTCTGATGTGCAGCTTACGGACCGCAACACTGGCAGCCTTACGGTCCGTAAGGTAGCTGCCAGCGACCAGAAACCTCCTGCAGCCTGTTGTGCGCGAATGTGACCACTTTGGCCGGTTTTCCTCACATGTGGGTGACCCCTAAACTGCTCTAGAACACTAGGGACATGTGTTTATCATTTGTGGTGGATCATAGACATACTTGTCAACAAATTATGGTGATTGAAGGCACTATATAAGACCCAATAACTTACAAACATTCACCATTCATCTTCTGAGAAATTGTGAAGCACAAGAGCTGATCCCAAGTCTTTCTAATCATCTCTAGTCGACCACTAATCACCTTGTAAGTCTCTAATCCCTTCTCAATTAATTCTAGCTTCATTATTAGCTTAAAAGTCAATATATCGCGCTTAACGTTTGACTTCGTGATTTAGTATCGATATCTCAGTCGTATGTCGAATTAAACATACCGTTAGATAGGTAATTATATGGGTATTAAACCCTTATAAGGGCGCGTACCAATTCCAGACCTAACTAGGTCGTTTGTCGGGTCAAACGTTGACCGAAAAAGTCAACAGAATTACAAAATATGATTTAATGCACGATTAATGATCCGAGAGGTGTGTAACCTGTTTTAACCTTAATATAACATGGTAATAAGTATGAAAACTTGTCTACGCTTGCCCGACTCGACAAATTTCTGTTAAAACCCGGTTCGGAACCGAAAGGCGCAAAACCTTGACTTTTGCTTTGACTTCGGTTCTGACCCGTTTTAGTTTGATTCGAAGATGCCTTAGTACTTCATTAGAGTAGGGTTGCATGATAGTATAAGTCTCTGTACTTGTTTCGTTGATTATCCGATGCATGCACACGTTTCCGTTAATCGCTTAAATTGGACCATAATGCCCTTATGACCATACAACGAGAATTTTGAAAATGTGGAAGTAAAATAATCTTAATTACTGATTATTAAACATGTACGTAAATTTTCACGTCAATCGGAAGTCTAGATTAGGAGATATGCGCATTAGCGTAAATAATAAGCTTTTTATTAATTAAACGGCGCGATTAGCGCATAGCCTATCTAAACCCGATTTCCGGTACCAAAACTTTTACCCACTGATGTTAAATAATATTTTGGGAATTTTGAAGATTTTTAATTATTTTTAAACTGATCTTAAGCTAGGCTTATCGCATTGATTCGGTTAATACCGAATATGCCCTTTTAGGCCATAAAACGAGTTTTACGAATCCGTTTGATACCAATCCAATTGCCACTGATTTAAAATAATAAATGTAGTGTTTTGAGCCTGTTTTGCTGATCAGAAAACTCAGAAACATATTTTAACCCGTACGACGCTTAAAACGGCTTTATACGCGTATTAAACGCGTAGTTTGGTATTAAAACCATTTTACCACGTAAGACTTAATACCGATAGACATAACCTGTTAAATTAAGTTGTTTTCCTGACTTATTCAGACCCGGATCACAGAAACTTAATAAATCCCTTTTATAATCGTTAAAATGACCAAAATACCCCTACGGGGCATAATTAAGGATTTAACTCGTTTTGGGCATTATGGAAGGTATCATTATGATATCACAACATAATTTAAGCATATTAACTTAGGAAACCTGTTCGCGACCTACTCGGTTACCCGTTACGCGTTATTCGCGTTCGGATCGGTTTATATAACTAGTTTATATAAGTTAGCCGAAACGGGTCAAACCTTATCGGTTTTATCTCAAAATCCAGAATGTGTATGAAATACCCATATAAGACAAGTCTTTGAACATGTCGGGTTTAAATCACATTCTATTCCGGTCTTCGCTTAATCGTGCGTACGAACCGTATCTTCCTGTAAGACTAACCGGTCTAAGCTTAGGCTTAATTAAAGACCCGTTAGCATTCTAATTAATTATTTATACCATCATTCCAGACTAGAGCCTTCCGGTAAATTGTACCTACGCTTACTTAAGTGAATACGGCTGAGTTATAAATTTCTACTATTTAAGACAGGAGCTAGCTCAGGTAAATACTCTTAACTTATTTTCCCTATACGGGCTTGGGATACGGTACTATAAAAGTACCGCTTGGTCGGGTGTATGTAGTCATTTAAATCGGATTGTGATTGATGTACTTACATAACCTGTTTAATATGTATTATTTTATTATTATTTGGTGTATGGCCTTGGGGGTTAATGACAATGTCCCGGATATCCTTGGCATCATTTTACGAAATGGCCACGACCTAAGCACGGGGTGTAGGCATACACCTGACAGCTGCATTATGTAAAAACTGGTAATCCACTCCGAGGTATCATCCTTGTGGGCATTATACCGGAACTGGTAATCCACTTAGGGGATGATAGCCCGTGGGCATTATACCTGTGGCGTGTCTGTTAATCTAGTCCGGCCCTACAAACCGGCCCTAACGGACGACAAATAAGTAAAACTGTATACAAGATTATATACAAATAATTTTCCCAAGTTATAAAAGATTAATTTTGCCTCTGTGCATTTTAATCAAAGTGTCAAAAGGTTTTGTGCCTGGTGTATCTAAATCAATTTTCTTAAACTCTTTTCAAATGAGTCGGTTGAGTGTATTTACCAGTGAAAACTGACGTATTTTCCAAAAAGGTTAAGTGACAGGTACTGAACGTAATTGGCTGGAAGCTCAGGGCGCTAATAAGAAATCTTGCAAGTTCTAGGCGCCTAAAGTCTGTTGAACAAATGATATGTTTTAAGATCCGCCTGTGGATCCTTTACTTTCCGTTGTAATACTGGATATTACTTTATATTCGGAATGTAATAATGATTATCGTTTGCTTCCGCTGTGCATTCATATATATTGTGTTGTTTGACTATTATGTTGCCAACCATGACGTCACGATACTCCCCACCGGGCCCACCGGTGACACGTGGAAAGTCGGGGTGTGACAGGTTGGTATCAGAGCCAACACTGAGTGAATTAAACACTAGCCTTTTGTGTTTAATCTCAGTTACACAATTGCACAATCTAAACTTCTAAGTCTAGACTTAACTTAGGAATATTCTCAATCCTAATCTTGAAATTTACTTCCAAATTTTTATTGGATACGTCGCCAAGCGAAGAAGCTGTAATAAGAATTCTCCACATCTGGAGCCTGGAAATGCTGAGCTTTGTACCGCGACCAGGATGAAACGTGCAACCACGGAGAAAGCATTCAGGAATTGAATGAAGAAGAAACTCCTTTTGCTGAAGAACGTTTCCTTATATAGTCCTTATAAGGACATATTTACCTTTCAGTCCCTCTGAGGACGTCATTATTCTTTTGAAATCCCATTTAGGGCAACCCTATAATTATTTAAATTTTAAAGGAACGATTAAGTTTAAAACATCATTCCTATATTATAAGATCTACCATTATAATAAAATGGTAAAATCTAAAAAGGACAAGACCTAGCCTCGGGTCATATTAAGACCGGCCAAGATGGCAGTTCCTCAATTTAGATTCAGATCCATAATTACACCTCAAATTAGAAAATGTTCTGCATTAAATATTAATAAGAATCTTAAAGGTGAAACCTAGCCTTCGGGTCAATTATAATACCGGGCCAAGATGGTAAGACCTGTTTAAAAGATTCAAATCCCTGTTAACATCTTAAAACATGTTAACACTCCTGGCAGATGTGATTCATTTAAAATCACACACGTCATTTTTATATGGAATTCTTCAAAAGATTCCTAACCCAGTTTAATGATCTCTAAATCCTGGGTTTACATCATCAATTAAGATGATCATATTTTAACCATACGTGGTAATATAGTGCCTACGGGCCTTGCTCATTTCTACATGAGCCAAAATACAGTGGTAGCTATGACCCCCTGTCAGAAAAAGGTAATGAACTAGGTTCAAACCTCAAGGCTTTGATTCTCTGAAATCATAGCTTATAATTTATATATGTCCTTGTGACTAAGCCTGTTGTGCTAATATACTTAAAGACCTTGATTCTCTGAAATCATGGCGTAATTTAAAAATGTCCTTGTGACTAGGCCTATTGTGCCAATATACTTTCATGCTTTGATTCTCTGAAATCATAAGCTTATAATTAATAAATGTCCATGTGACCAGGCCATTGGGTGCCACTAATAAAACTGTTAATGTTTTATAATTAGGATAAATTATAATAGAAATCCTAAATAAATATATGATTAATAAATTAACCAAATATGGTCTCTGTTTACCATGGTTAATGAATTTCCCTAAGGGGCGATTCCATAATAAACATCCCTTATAAGGGAAGTGCCTACGGGCTATAGTTAATGTCCTCTGAGACTGAAGACAGTGACAGCCTACAGCTCCCTGTCATGAAAAGGTAATGAACTTTGATTCAAACCTTAATGCCGCGATTCTCTGAAATCATGGCTTATAGATTTAACTTGTCTACGCGACTAGGCCATTTGTGCTATTATTATTAACTTATGAATTAGGATTTATGATAAAATCCTGAATAAAATAAACATCCTTCCTTCCCTGTCAGTATGCATTTTATCAGGAAATCTTAAAGGTAAGACCTAGCCTACGCGGCCAAGATGGTGAAACCTACTCAAGGGATTCAGATCCTTGTTAACATCTAAGAACGTGTTAGCACCCTCGACAAATGTGATTCGAGAAAATCACAACAATCATCCTTATATTGGATTCTTCCAATTTCCTTATCTAGCTTGGTGATTTAGAAATCACGGCTTATATCATCCCATAACACGATCATGTTATGAACATCCGTTAGTGATGAAGTGCCTACGGGCTAAACTTGTTGTCCGATAAGACAACAACAGTGATGGTCTTTGACCTCCTGTCTAAAATATTGGACTATGTCCAAACATAATAGCCTATATGATCAATGCGATCATGACTAATATCATCTAATACGATGATAATATTATTTAACATCCTTTAGTGATGTTTTGCCTACGGGCTATAATATATTGTCCATTTGAGACATTGACATTGTTATCTTAATGATTCCTTGTCTAAGGTGGTGAGCTATGCTCAAGCCAAATAGTCAATATGATTAATGTAATCATGACTTATAGCATCTAATAGGATGAACCAATTATAAACATCCATGAGTGATGTTTTCGCCTATAGGCCAAATTATACTGTCCATGTGTGACAAAGATAGTTGTGACATTATGGTCCCCTGTCAAGCAGGTATTGGACTCGCTCCAAACTTCGCATGCCATTGACGGTCCCGTTGTGACCTAGGCTAAATATAATGGAGATACGTTTAATTAACATTCACAACGAATGTTCGGAACAGAATAGCCCATGCGGTTTATGAATGCCGTGGCTAATCTAAGTCAGGTCATCAGGATGATGACTAGTAATTGTTAAATCTTGGTGATTAGTACCAAGTTTCGAGTATCGAAAACTCGGATGAGGTAGACGACAGTCGCAATACTATTAATGCGACGAAGGTTAATAAAACTGCAAACGTACACCTCAATAGCAATGGAGTTAATCTCCAGGTTGTGGTTGACGCAGCAGATGGAAGGACCATAGAAAGGTCATGAGAAAATCCAAAGAGCCGAATGCTTCTCGCTCTAAATCTCATTCAAAACCATGTTTAAATTGCTCATGAGGAGATTTTGTTCACACTTCGTATATGAAGGGTGAACCAAAAGAAGGAGAATAACTCCCAGAAATCTGAGAAAGAGAGCAAGTACAGGCTTAATAAAAAGCAACGAAAGTTCAGTAAGAAGCCTGTATACCTCAGAGACTGCTTCAGCATTAATAGATGGATGTTTTGTATCCATTAGGAATCATTTTTGATGTCCAAGTTCCGTTAAATACAAGGACTCAATATAGTGATAAAATCAAGCCCATATTGTGGGTAATAAGAAGCAATTAATTATCAAGACTCCTTATGAGACAACCCTCATAATTACATGTATCCGTGCGATTAATTAATATAAAAAAAATGGTGGAATTGGCCGTCCCCGGAATCGAACCTGGGTCTAGGCCGCACCCTTTCGCGCGCCTAGCCAACTGAGCTAGGTGCCTAGTTTGTGAAACTTCCATTATTGATTAATTATAAGCACTTGTACAATAAACTTCCTTATCATTTATCAATGATAATTTCTGCTAAGGGTCCTGTTTTTAATACAGGCAATAATAAATCTTCATGAACCATAAACTTAGCAAAATTTTATTATCATCCACAAGGTATAACTCCCAAGGAGACCATAGTAACCGATTCTTATAGATCGGCAAGGAATCGTTCCAAAAATCTAAGAGCACTCTTTCTTTGCATAGGGTACGACAACGTATGTTATTTTAATTATTTTCTCATTGTTTTTCTATCGCCTGCGAATGCCAAACTATATTTGATAAAAGTGTCATATGAGGATTGGCGTATCCTAGTGTGTCCCATATATTATTTCCATGTCTGATCAGCATGGAGGTTTAATACATGGAACCCCTAAGATATCCCAATGGTCATATTGTACTAATATCGACTAGTAGTACTCAAAGGAGATACCCAGAATAGAATTATCCAAATAAATATTCCTTGGTAACGGAATATGTGGACTCATAACATGAATGTGTCACTTATTAGACACAAGCGTTGATGAGTGAACTGGAGCCTGAGATATGGAAATCTCTGTAACCTCCTTGTACCTCGATTACCTTCTCCTAAGATTACCCTGCTTACCCCTAGGAGGCAGGTAGAATTAAGATTTATATCCCATTAAGGCTGTATTATTATGAAATCTCCAAGACGGATAGTACCATAATTGGGAGAACCGAAAACCTGATTAAGTAAATTTTAAGATAGGAGATTCATCTAGCCTAACTCGATATTCTGAGAGTTTGATGTTGTTAGATAAGAAAGACGGTTCATTTTGCTTATGCACTAATTACCGCAACCCTATTTTAACAACGATTAAGGATAACCCTCTCACCTTAAAATAAGCTTTTCTATAATAGTTGATATATAAGCATCAAGGCTGCTCCCTAGGAGACCTTGTATGAATGAAGTGTTAAACACCTGTTGTTAGGACAATAGATTGGTAAGTCCAGTATTCAGGATCTGAAAGTTGCATTGGAAGCAACAAACAAGATCATACAAATTTCTAATCATCTGTAAGATTGCCATTATTAGGCAGAGAATACTTCCTTTGTTTCAGTAAATCTCGGGTCGAGATTTATTTTAAGGGGGTGAGGATGTAACACCTCGAAAATTTCGGGTTCAATAATAAAACGATACGTGTCATGTAAGACAAAACGCGTTGTAAACCCGGATTTAATAAAAATGTTTGACAGGATTTAAAAGTGTCGCCATGTTAACTTTTGCACCTCTGAACGACCTCGTAGAAAATCCCAAGACTCAAACATATTAAAAACATTTAGTATACGTTCAAGTTCAGTGAATTATAACATTTAATGATTCATGATTTGATACGGTGGACTCCTACGAAGAAAAAGCACGGTAACCCTTTGTTTTCGGCACTTTGAAATGAGTTCAAGTGAAACAAATAATAATGGTAGGGTTATTGATTTTACAAAACCCTTATTAGAGGTCCCTAATTGATAATGGAGGTCCCAAAATTCGTACAAGTGGGTTGCCCTTTCAAAACACCAAAGAACAAGGGATTTTTATGTCTGATGTGCAGCTTACGGACCGCAACACTGGCAGCCTTACGGTCCGTAAGGTAGCTGCCAGCGACCAGAAACCTCCTGCAGCCTGTTGTGCGCGAATGTGACCACTTTGGCCGGTTTTCCTCACATGTGGGTGACCCCTAAACTGCTCTAGAACACTAGGGACATGTGTTTATCATTTGTGGTGGATCATAGACATACTTGTCAACAAATTATGGTGATTGAAGGCACTATATAAGACCCAATAACTTGCAAACATTCACCATTCATCTTCTGAGAAATTGTGAAGCACAAGAGCTGATCCCAAGTCTTTCTAATCATCTCTAGTCGACCACTAATCACCTTGTAAGTCTCTAATCCCTTCTCAATTAATTCTAGCTTCATTATTAGCTTAAAAGTCAATATATCGCGCTTAACGTTTGACTTCGTGATTTAGTATCGATATCTCAGTCGTATGTCGAATTAAACATACCGTTAGATAGGTAATTATATGGGTATTAAACCCTTATAAGGGCGCGTACCAATTCCAGACCTAACTAGGTCGTTTGTCGGGTCAAACGTTGACCGAAAAAGTCAACAGAATTACAAAATATGATTTAATGCACGATTAATGATCCGAGAGGTGTGTAACCTGTTTTAACCTTAATATAACATGGTAATAAGTATGAAAACTTGTCTACGCTTGCCCGACTCGACAAATTTCTGTTAAAACCCGGTTCGGAACCGAAAGGCGCAAAACCTTGACTTTTGCTTTGACTTCGGTTCTGACCCGTTTTAGTTTGATTCGAAGATGCCTTAGTACTTCATTAGAGTAGGGTTGCATGATAGTATAAGTCTCTGTACTTGTTTCGTTGATTATCCGATGCATGCACACGTTTCCGTTAATCGCTTAAATTGGACCATAATGCCCTTATGACCATACAACGAGAATTTTGAAAATGTGGAAGTAAAATAATCTTAATTACTGATTATTAAACATGTACGTAAATTTTCACGTCAATCGGAAGTCTAGATTAGGAGATATGCGCATTAGCGTAAATAATAAGCTTTTTATTAATTAAACGGCGCGATTAGCGCATAGCCTATCTAAACCCGATTTCCGGTACCAAAACTTTTACCCACTGATGTTAAATAATATTTTGGGAATTTTGAAGATTTTTAATTATTTTTAAACTGATCTTAAGCTAGGCTTATCGCATTGATTCGGTTAATACCGAATATGCCCTTTTAGGCCATAAAACGAGTTTTACGAATCCGTTTGATACCAATCCAATTGCCACTGATTTAAAATAATAAATGTAGTGTTTTGAGCCTGTTTTGCTGATCAGAAAACTCAGAAACATATTTTAACCCGTACGACGCTTAAAACGGCTTTATACGCGTATTAAACACGTAGTTTGGTATTAAAACCATTTTACCACGTAAGACTTAATACCGATAGACATAACCTGTTAAATTAAGTTGTTTTCCTGACTTATTCAGACCCGGATCACAGAAACTTAATAAATCCCTTTTATAATCGTTAAAATGACCAAAATACCCCTACGGGGCATAATTAAGGATTTAACTCGTTTTGGGCATTATGGAAGGTATCATTATGATATCACAACATAATTTAAGCATATTAACTTAGGAAACCTGTTCTCGACCTACTCGGTTACCCGTTACGCGTTATTCGCGTTCGGATCGGTTTATATAACTAGTTTATATAAGTTAGCCGAAACGGGTCAAACCTTATCGGTTTTATCTCAAAATCCAGAATGTGTATGAAATACCCATATAAGACAAGTCTTTGAACATGTCGGGTTTAAATCACATTCTATTCCGGTCTTCGCTTAATCGTGCGTACGAACCGTATCTTCCTGTAAGACTAACCGGTCTAAGCTTAGGCTTAATTAAAGACCCGTTAGCATTCTAATTAATTATTTATACCATCATTCCAGACTAGAGCCTTCCGGTAAATTGTACCTACGCTTACTTAAGTGAATACGGCTGAGTTATAAATTTCTACTATTTAAGACAGGAGCTAGCTCAGGTAAATACTCTTAACTTATTTTCCCTATACGGGCTTGGGATACGGTACTATAAAAGTACCGCTTGGTCGGGTGTATGTAGTCATTTAAATCGGATTGTGATTGATGTACTTACATAACCTGTTTAATATGTATTATTTTATTATTATTTGGTGTATGGCCTTGGGGGTTAATGACAATGTCCCGGATATCCTTGGCATCATTTTACGAAATGGCCACGACCTAAGCACGGGGTGTAGGCATACACCTGACAGCTGCATTATGTAAAAACTGGTAATCCACTCCGAGGTATCATCCTTGTGGGCATTATACCGGAACTGGTAATCCACTTAGGGGATGATAGCCCGTGGGCATTATACCTGTGGCGTGTCTGTTAATCTAGTCCGGCCCTACAAACCGGCCCTAACGGACGACAAATAAGTAAAACTGTATACAAGATTATATACAAATAATTTTCCCAAGTTATAAAAGATTAATTTTGCCTCTGTGCATTTTAATCAAAGTGTCAAAAGGTTTTGTGCCTGGTGTATCTAAATCAATTTTCTTAAACTCTTTTCAAATGAGTCGGTTGAGTGTATTTACCAGTGAAAACTGACGTATTTTCCAAAAAGGTTAAGTGACAGGTACTGAACGTAATTGGCTGGAAGCTCAGGGCGCTAATAAGAAATCTTGCAAGTTCTAGGCGCCTAAAGTCTGTTGAACAAATGATATGTTTTAAGATCCGCCTGTGGATCCTTTACTTTCCGTTGTAATACTGGATATTACTTTATATTCGGAATGTAATAATGATTATCGTTTGCTTCCGCTGTGCATTCATATATATTGTGTTGTTTGACTATTATGTTGCCAACCATGACGTCACGATACTCCCCACCGGGCCCACCGGTGACACGTGGAAAGTCGGGGTGTGACACATGATAATTGGGGATCCTAATGCAGGTGTTCAGACGAGAAGAAGCATAGCAGCGAATTCTGGTTTATTTGTGTCGATTGAGAAGACTGGGATTGTGAACGAGTGCTTGTATAGCTGTTTTATTTCCCAAGAGGAGCCGAAGAACATTCATATGGCTCTTAAAGACAATTCATGGGTTGAAGCTATGCAAGAGGAATTGGCCCAGTTTGCTAAGTTGAAGGTTTGGGAGTTAGTTGATCTTCCTAAAGGTGAAAGAGAGATAGGCACTAAATGGGTGTTTAAGTGCAAGAAAGATGAAAAAGGGATAGTGACGCGAAACAAGGCTCGATTGGTGGTAAAAGGTTTCAATCAGCAAGAAGGGATTGATTACAATGAAGTGTTTGCACCAGTGGCAAGGTTGGAGGCAATTCGTTTGTTTCTAGCTTTAGTAACATTCAAGGGCTTCAAAGTTTATCAACTAGACGTGAAGAGTGCGTTTCTTTACGGGAAAGTCCAAGAAGTGGTGTATGTCTCACAACCAGATGGGTTCGTTGATCCAGATTATCCAGATCGGGTGTACAAACTTGATAAGGCTTTGTATGGATTACATCAAGCGCCCAGGGAGAAGGAAGATTTTCTGCTGGTACAGGTGTACGTGGATGACATCATCTTTGGGTCATCAGATGAAAACATGTGTAAAGAGTTCGAGCAGGTGATGAAGAGCAAGTTCGAAATGAGCGCTATGGGTGAGCTGTCTTACTTTCTGGGATTACAAGTTGAACAGAAGGAGGATGGGATGTTTATTCATCAAACGAAGTATGTGTATGACATTTTGGATCAGTTCAAAATGAATGATTGCTCTACTTTCAACACACCCATTTGCGAAAATCACAATCTTGGCCCAGATCATGAAAGTACTGAAGATGTTGATCCTACTCAATACAGGGCGATGATTGGTTCTCTAATGTACTTGACTGCTTCAAGACCTGACATTATGTTTGCAGTATGCTTGTGTGCTAGATATCAAGCTAATCCAAAAGAGTCACACATGCAAGTAGTGAAGCGTATACTTCGTTACTTGAAGGGGAAACCTAAACTTGGGTTGTGGTATCCAGCTGATAGTGATATGAATTTCATCGCATACAGTGACTCAGACTTTGGGGGATGCAAGTCGAACAGAAAGTCTACAACAGGTGGTTGTCAGTTCTTAGGAGGCAGGATTGTGTCTTGGCAATGCAAGAAGCAATCTTGTGTGTCTACCTCTACGTGTGAAGCTGAATATATTGCTGCGGGTAGTTGCTGCTCTCAGGTTCTCTGGATACAACAGCAAATGCGCGATTACGGTTTGGATTTCACTCGTACTCCTATTATGATAGACAATAATGCCACAATTTCTATAACTAATAATCCCGTGAAACATAGTCGCACAAAACATATTGACATACATCATCATTTTATACGGGATTGTGCTGAAAAACGACTAATTGAATTACATCGAGTCGACACACTAGATAACCTGGCAGATCTTTATACTAAAGCATTTGACAGGGCTCGCTTTGAACATTTAGTCGAACTCAACGGGATGAGGAATCCTGAATAACTGGTTTTTCATAAGAATTTTTGTAAATAGTTTACTGCTTTTCTTAAAAATCAAAAATACAAAAATATTGAAAAATCAAAAACATAAAAAAAAAATATAAAATAAAAAATGAGTTATCACTGTGTGAAAAAGAAGAAATGATAGTACATCAGCAAGTTAGACTGACACACTGAAAATGAATTAAATTGCTTAAGTGTGATAGCAGCTTCATCATATGATGTACCAGTAGGCAAAAAGCATGAAATAATCAACTTACCAATGTGATATAAACATAAATGAACTGAATATGAGTGGGGAATACATCAGTGGTGTATGGTTTAATGACCTTAAATCTTGCGTTGATAGATTGCCAAAATCTGAAGTTTTGGGTCTTTATACTGTTATTTCATCTGGGGATATTAGGGGTGTCCTTCTGCTGCATCCAGATATATGCTGACCTAGACACACCCAGGATATCTTAAAAGAGCAAAAAATGCCAAAACCCAAAAATGAAGAAGCTCTCAAAGAGAGTTATTCAAATGAGCAAAAAGCATAAATCGTACCAAAAATGGTATTTGTCATAGCCCTCGTTAGATATTTTGGTCTCTCTGATGTACGGAAGTACTGACCTGTTCACCAATTATCTAAACGTTGAAAAACAAAACGGATGAATTCAGTATACTCACCTACTACGATGAATCTTTGTGCATACCTTGATCGCGGGGGTATATCCTGAAGTGGGACACACTAGTATATCAGTATTAATATTACCTTAACGTATCATACGGTAATGGTACTTGAAATGTTCATGCATTTTGTTTAAGTGGACAAACATACTGGTAATCGTCTTGGACTGCTTTTCATGAAAAATTAAATAAAGAATAAACTGCTTGTGTGAAACAGTTTGATTGTGCTGATATGATCTTCTTACCAGTGATTCTCACAAAAATAGAGTGTTTATTGCTTTTATTATTTACTTGCTTTCAGAAAATATGAAAATACAAAAATAGTGTCTTTTTCTGTTTAAAATTCTTAACGTACGGAAAACTGTTATTCTTGGAGGAATTGTTACTGATAGGGGGAGACGGTGTTAGAAAGTGAGTTCAAAATTTTAAATCATGCGGGTTATAGGGTGTGTGATTAAAAAGTTTTGCGTGTTGGTGTTAAGTTGAAACTGCTTAATCTGTGATACAGTTTAACTATCTCTTGAAAAATAATAATTTATTTAACTTTGTTGAAAAATTCTTATGGTTTCTCGAGATGTTTGTTTTATAGTATACAGATTGAAGCAGTGTGTTGCTGAGAAGTTAAAGTGGTATGTTGCTGTGAAGATGAGAGTTTGATTGGATGCATGGTAGAACCTCCTTTCTACATTGCAGACAAAGTTGAAGAGTTTGAAGATTGCTATTCAAATGCTGAACTGGAGTTTACTCAAACGCTAAAGTTTTTGAAGATTTGGTGATTGGATGCATCAGCTTAGGGGGAGTCTGTTGCTGACAGAAGCTATTGAAGCTGAAGCTATCCAAAGACCAAAGACAGTGCAAGACTACATGAAGATTGCAAGATGACTGAAGACAAAGTTATTTTATGAAGCTATTGTCAAGGGGGAGTTTGTTGGTGCATATTCGTGACAACAGCTTAGATTTGGTCTTTGGATATCTTGTAATTAGTTAAACGATAAACAGTTAGCGGGTTTAGCTTTGTAATAGTTTGGTTATAGAGTTTGGGCTAAACAAAACCCAATTGGGTCTTGTAACACCTCGAAAATTTACGTCCAATAAGGTACTGACACGTGTCATGGACTTGAATTGTGTGAAAACAAACTTTAAAGGGACTAAAAGTTGACAAACAGTGAAAACTATGGAACGTAAGGGTCCAAAGTGTCAACAATGGATAAATAGACTCTATAATAACCCTACATAATGTTTATAACCTTAAACGGATGGATCATGGATCATACGAAGCGAAAAATGCACGAAAGTGAGGAATTACAAACTATAGGGACTAAAAGTGTCAACATGTTGAATTTATACCTCTGAGTGAACTTTTGGCAGCCCCGAAGCTTTGTAATGCTAGAATATACTCACTAGAATATGTGGTAAAAATTTCATGAAGTTTCGTTATCGTATGAGAAAGTTATGGCCAAAACCGTACACGAGGGGTTAAAAGCGTCAACGTCGAATTTTATGGCTTTTCGGGCGAGCGCAAAGTTAAACGAGGACATTACCATGTTGGTAAATGTCCAAGGGTTCGTAAAAACCAGATTCGGGGGTTTACGAGTCAAGATTCATGGCCAAATCATCGCAACCAAAGTACAGGGACCAAAACTGCAACAAATGGGCAAACTTTGGAGCTGCCACTAAACCCAGGTGCAGAATCCGCGAACAGCAGCGATTTGGGTCCGAAATTAAGTGGGTAACAACTGTTTTCACCTCCCAAAAGATCCAATAACATTGCATGCATGCCTAGGCTACAGTAACCCCTTGCAAACATCAACAATTCAGCTTTAAATCTGATCCAAAGCTCATTTTACTAAACACTTGTGTTGTGAACAAGAACTTCCAAACTTGCAAAAGCTCTCAAGCATCTCTGAAGCATTTCTGGACATCAAGGCCGATTTCTAGTGTTAGCTTAACATCAATAGGACCTTGGTAAGCTTCTAATTCGATCTCCAATCCGTTCTTGCTTTGATTATTGCTAAAAGTCAAACTGTTTTGTTCATAAGCTTTGACTTTCTGATTAAACAAGTTTCAATCAGTCATTTCTCGAATTGAAACCTGATATATGTTGGTATTTATGTGGGAAACAAACCCTCTAAAGGGTGTTATCTGAATCCCACTACATGCATGCTAATTGTCGAGTCAAACGTGATTCTAAAAAGTCAACAGAAGTGATTTTTGAGAAAAATAGCTTAAATGGCAAAATAAATGACATGCAATCTGTTTGATCTTCATAGATAGCTTTATTATGAATATAAGAATGTATTTTATCATCATCAACTCGACAATCTTTACTATAGATACGAATCGGAACCGAAAGTCCTATAAAACGACTATTTCGTAGACTATCGATTCGGATTCGTACATGCATGTTCGAGATCTGTATTGGAAAGTATTTTTGACCATTTTTATTTTGGTTAAACTTTCTGGAATTTTTGTTGATTGAGTCTATGCTTAGCCGATTAAATTGCATGTTTCCGATTATGCTTAAAAGTTGACTATTTTGCCCTTTTTGATATAAAACGTGATTTTTGGAAAAGTGAAAGGATAGAAATCTTTATTTCTAATATATAAACTTGCACCGAAAATTTCGGATCAGTTGGTGGTCCAGATTGTGAGTTATGGCCATTAGCGTAAAACTATGTTCTTAATTTACATAAACGGCCCTTTTCGCATATGACCTATTTCTGGCCACGTTTTGGTATAAAACTTTTTACCAACTGATGTATTATAATATTCTGGGAATTTTGATGATTTTTAATAAATTTTTGGCTGAACGGATCCTAGATCGCCTAGTTATTTCGGGTTATGTCGGTTTTGACCGTTTAAGCCATAAAATGAGTTTTACACATCCTTTTGACCCGAAACCTTTTTCTACTGATTTTAAATGTTAAATAAATTATTTTGAGCCTTCTGGAAATATAAAAATCTCAGCTTTCATATATAAACCCGGAAACGGCTCTAAATCGCATATTTAGCGTTTTAAGCGCATAGTAAGCGTTATACTTGTTTTAAACATGTAAGACTTATACCTACTGATGTAATTAGCATATTTTCATATAATAACAGTAAGTATAAGTATATGATCTCAGATTTCCAGTTTTGGCATTTTTAGCCCTTGTGAATTTACTAAAATACCCATACGGTGCATAGTTTGATTTTAAATGATAAATTTGATATATGGGTCATACCCTAATGATATAATATGTTATATTAAGTATATTTACTGTATGAACCAGACCCGAAACTCAGATTTCTAATTTGACTCTTTTATAATCTTTTAAAAAGACCAAAATGCCCTTCTAAGGCATAAATTGAGTTTAAAATTATTCCGGGCAATATAGAACATAACTTACTGATATTATATCATATTTAAAGCATATTATATCAGGGAACTTGCATTTGAATCATTTGTCTACCCGTATCGCCCTTTTTGCGTTCGGTTCGGTTTACGTAACTAGTTTGCGTAAATTGACCGAAACGAGTCAAACGATATCATTTTTATTTCAAAATCCAGAATGTATTTAGTATACCCATATTATACAAGTATTCAAACTTGCCGGGTCTAAATCACATTCTATCCGGTCTTTCGCTTAATCGTGCGTAAACCGTATCATTCTTAAAACTAACCGGTCAAAGCTTAGGCTTAAATAAAAGACCCGTTAGGAATCTAATAGGTTAATTATAAACCTTTGTTCCAGATTAGGAGGCCCAGTAAAAGCTACCACACTTACCGTTTGAGTTACATACTTGCTCAGGTAAATACTCTTTGGCTTATTTTCCCTATACGGGCTTGGGTTACGGTATATAGAATACCGCTTGATCGAGCGTTAAATCCTACACCCTTGGGTGTTTAGTTTGAATAATTTGTGCGGCTCGTTTAAACAGTCTTGCTTACTTTAAGCCTTTGGGGGGTTAATGACCATGTCCCGGATATCCTTGGCATCATCTTACGAGATGGCCACGACCAGAGCACGGGGTGTAGGCGTGCACCCGTCAGTGTATAACTCGCTTATGTGGTGTGTCCATTGATCTTTAGCCCGGACTAGATCCGGGCCACTGAACGCAAGTAACATGTAATTCGTTCACATGATTATTATATTAAATAATTGACCCAAGTTAATAAAAATGTTTTGTGCCTTGTGCATTTAAATCAATTTTCAACCTTTTCAAAATGAGTCAGTCGAATTGTATTTACCAGTGTAAACTGACGTATTTTTCCCAAAAGATTAAGTGCAGGTACTATACGAAATAGGCTGGCAGGCTTCTAGAGCGTCCACAATAAGTCACGCAGCTTGGGCGACATTAAACTGTTGAACAATTATCCTATTTTATTTTTCGATCCGCCTGTGGATCCGTTTCGACTACTTGTGATAATTAATATTACATTTCTAATTAAAGTTGAAACGAATCTATCTTTTGCTTCCGCTGTGCATTATTATATTGTGTGGTTTGTCTATGATGATACCAACTACGTCACGATACCCCCACCGGGCCCACCGGTGACACGTGGAAATTTGGGGTGTGACAGGTTGGTATCAGAGCCAACTCTGAGTGAATTAAACACTAGCCTTTTGTGTTTAATCTCAGTTACACAATTGCACAATTCTCGATTCCCGAGTCTAGACAAAGAACTTAGGAAATTTCCAAATTTTCGTTTAAATTTTCTAACCTTGTCTAAATTATATATTTTGTTGTATCACTTATTCTTTGTGACAGGTTGTCATCATGCCGCCAAGAATGAGAGGTAGAGGCGGAGGAAATGGAAAGCATGTAGCTCGCAATGATCACGAAGCCGGGCCTTCGCACCGGCGAACACCCTCGGGCACTCACAACACCGATGCCCAAAACCTATGGAGGTCCTTCACTGGACCAGTCTCCTCACCATCTCATCACTCTCAGTCGTCCTACATTCCGCTAGGACCCTCATCGCCGTTCGACAACACATCACCAACCTTCCAGGGGCTGTACAACCCTGATGATTACATGCAAGAACCGGTGGGTTTTAACCCACTTGGACCGGAGGACCACTTTTCGGGTGACAACCCGATGGACGTTGAGGAGGATGATGATCCCGCCATGCCACCCTCAGGGACACCAAACCACCCCATCGAGATATCTGATGGGTCACCATTTTTGGGATCGCCTTACAATGGTCCCGATAGTTTCATGGAGAACTTCAGGCAGCACGACTGGGTGTACACTCCCAGTTACCACAGCTCTCCTCTCCACCCGTCCTACCACAGCTCTCCCCTGCACCACCAGCAGCAGCCAGAGCAGCAGCCAGAGCAGCAGCCAGAGCAGCAGCAAGAGCAGCAGCAGAATCCATCTACGGATTCTCGATTTGTGGCAGTTACTCCACCGCCACCGCCACCTCCGACTCATCCTCCCTCGCCCCCGAGGCGAAAGAGAGGAACGAACGCGAGGATGTCCTCGCGAGGAGGAGTGCGTATCCGCACCCCTCCACAGTCAAGCAGCAGCCGGTACTCACCGGTTCATGAAGACACAGAGATGGGTGAATCTTCAAACCCTGTCTCTGAAGTAGCAACGGCGCCAGTCGCGCCACAGCCACAGCCACAGCCGCAGCCACAGCAACCATTGGGTTCTGGAAACCCAATCCCCACTTACACTAATGCTGCAGCATTCAACCCCTTTGAGCAGCAGTTCACCACAGGCTACAATTTTACGGGAGACCCCTACTGGCAAGGTTCCAGCTTCAACTTTTCCCAGCCAGGAGGTTCCTTCGGAGATCCCTGGGCTACAGGACCCTCGACTTATGGATACCCACCATATGGGTATCAACAGTCGCAGCCTCTCCAGCCTCCACAGTATCAGTATCAGCAGCCGCAACCGCCCCAACCTCCGTTTTACCAGCCTGCTCAGCCATCATACTATCAGCAACCACCTCAGGCGCCGACAATGTCGCCACCCCAAGTTCAGGAAATCATACAGGAGATTCAAGGGGTGCGTCAGGAATTTCAACAGGAGTTGCAGAATAATGAGAGGCGTAACCGGGGAAGGTTTCAGAAGGTGGTGGACTTGCTCAAGGGGAAGAAAACGAAGGATCGTTGAATCCTTTGTTTGCTTGTTGTTTAATCATGTCCCTGCGTGGACATATATCTTTATGTACTCTACCCCTACGTGGGTAATTTTCTTCTGTTTCGCCCCTGCGTGGGCATAGCTTTTATTTCGACCCCTGCGAGGGTTTGTTATTTGTTTAGCCCCTGCGTGGGCATGTTATTTATCAAAGTCCCGTTTAGGGCAAATTTTGTACTCTTTAAATTTTAAATTTGAATGGTAATTTCAGCTTTTCATCTTTAAATTATATGCATAAATATAAAAAAAAAGAATAAATAGAAAATAGCATTTATTATTGTAATTCACCATTCTAATAATAAGAATCTTAAAAGGGTAAAACCTAGCTGTTATATTATTATAAACCTAGCCAAGACGGTACAACCTACTTAAAAAGATTCAATCTCTGTTAACATCTGTAAATATGTTAACATTCTTGACTAATGTGATTCGCAAAAATCACACATGTCACCCTTTTTAATAAATTATCCAATTTATATTTTTATATATAATTGAAAGTGACATAATACCTACGGGTCATAATAAATGTCATATAAAACAGAAAGGCAGCTGTAGCTTATAGACTCCCTGCCAAGAAAAAGGATTGATTCGTTTTGATTATTCAAACTTTAATCCTATAAAAATCTAAATTTATAATTTAGAGATTGTCTATGTGACTAGGCCTATTGTGCCAATATATATATTTCATTTTAGGATAAAATTATTGATAAAAAATCCTAAATGAAACTACTTAACAAATTAACTAATATGGCTTTTAATTACCATGGTTAATAAATCGTCAAGAACGATAATACTGGTTAGATTTCTAAATAGACTTTGCCCTTACTTTTTTTTATGTAGCAAATTAAGACTACAATGACTAAGTCTGAAGAGCTAAACAGTCATCCGGCACAAAACCCTGGAAATGCTCCGATATTAGTAACTGGTGCAGAATTGAAAGCACTAGTGAATGAGGCCGTGGTCGAAGCACTGAATAGACAATTTAGTGAAGCAAGCGGGACCCGAAGTAGGACCCGAACCGCATCACGTTCCAAGCCAAGAACACATTCGGAGACTCATAACAAGCCACCCTCTAATAAAGAGGTACCTAAGAAAGAAGAACCCAAGAAAAATGATGATGAGCGACAATCATCTAACCAAAAACAGTGTTCCCCATAAGAAGGTAGTGAACAATGATGCGCCTCATGCTAGAGGATGCACATACAAGTACTTTGTTTCGTGTAAGCCCCGAGACTTTACTGGGGAGAAGGGGGCTGTTGACTGCATAACCTGGTTGGATGAGATGGATACAGTGGTAGACATAAGTGGATGTGCGGAAAGGGATATTGTGAAGTTCGTGTCCCAGTCCTTTAAAGGCGAAGCCCTAGCATGGTGGAGATCACTGATCCAGGCCACCGGAAAGGTACAATTGTATAGCATGACCTGGGAGCAGTTCGTTGCTCTCATCAAGGAGAATTTCTGCCCGCAGCATGAGGTGGAGAAGATAGAGTCCGATTTTGTATCATTGGTAATGACAAACCTGGACTGCCAAGCCTACTTAACGAGCTTCAACACGATGTCTCGATTGGTTCCATATCTTGTAACCCCTGAACCAAGGAGAATCGCTCGTTTTATCGGGGGGTTAGAACCCGCAATAAAGGCAAGTGTGAAGGCCTCTCGGCCAACGACTTTCAGGTCAGTAACTGACCTCTCTTTGTCCCTCACAATGGACGCGGTCCGACTAAGATCGCTAAGAAACAAAGAGGCCGAGAACAAGAGAAAGCGTGAGGATGATACCTCACGAAGGTCAGAGAAGAGACACAGAGGGAATGACGACCACAGGAAAGGGTCGGGATCGAAGAAGAATGGGCAACAATCAGGAGAAAAACCCAAATGCAAGACTTGTAGGAGGTACCATTTTGGGAAATGTCGACTTGAGACGAACTCCCAATCTCGCCCGCGACCCTGTGGAATTTGCAAATCCACAAATCATAAGACGTCGGAGTGTAAGAATCTAAAGGACGCAACCTGTTTCGGCTGCAACGAAAAAGGGCATATTAAGCCTAACTGCCCAAAATACGTCAAGAAAGCCGAAGACGGGAAGAAGACCAATGCAAGGGTCTTCAGGATGGATGCTAAAGAGGCTATTAAGGACGACAACGTGATTACCGGTACGTTCCTTGTAAATGATATTTTTGCTAGAGTCCTGTTTGATTCTAGAGCAGATAAATCCTTTGTAGACAATAAGTTTTGTGAGTTGTTGAAATTGCCTGTAAAACCCTTAAGTGTGAAGTATGAAGTGGAGTTAGCTGATGGAACCGTAGAAACCGCTTCAACCATTCTAGATGGATGTGTTATATCCATTAGGAATCACTCGTTTCCATTATCCTTACTTCCTTTTAAACTAGCTGGTTTTGACATAGTGATAGGCATGGATTGGTTATCACACAACCAAGCCCAGATTGTGTGCAATAGAAAACAAGTGGTAGTTACAACTCCGTCTGGTGAGTCACTAACTATCCAAGGAGATACCCAGCACGGATTGCCTGAGCAAGTGTCCATGCTCAAGGCATCCAGATGTATGCAGAAGGGTTGTGTCATTTATATGGCGCAAGTTACTGTTGATGAACCTAAGCCGAAGATTGAAGACATCCCTGTCATTTCGGAATACCCCGAAGTTTTCCCAGAAGAACTACCTGGTTTACCACCAGATAGGCAAGTGGAATTCCGAATCGACATCATTCCGGGTGCAGCACCAGTGGCAAGAGCACCATATAGGTTGGCTCCAACGGAGATGAAGGAGTTAAGAACGCAGTTAGACGATTTGTTAGCAAAAGGTTTCATTAGACCTAGCTCGTCTCCCTGGGGAGCGCCTATTCTGTTTGTTAAGAAGAAGGATGGATCGATGCGTCTGTGCATCGATTATCGTGAGCTCAATAAAGTCACCATCAAGAATAGGTATCCTTTGCCCAGGATCGACGATCTGTTCGATCAGTTACAAGGGGCAAGCTACTTCTCAAAGATCGACTTAAGGTCAGGCTATCATCAGTTGAAAGTCAAGGATGAAGATGTACACAAGACAGCGTTTAGGACTCGTTATGGACATTACGAGTTCTTAGTGATGCCTTTTGGGCTCACCAACGCACCAGCCGCGTTCATGGATCTCATGAATCGCGTCTGCAAGCCATATCTGGATAAATTCGTCATCGTCTTTATTGACGACATCCTTATCTACTCAAAGAGCAAAGCTGACCACGAGAAACACCTTCGTTGTATTCTCAAACTGCTACACCAAGAGAAACTCTACGCCAAATTCTCAAAGTGCGAATTTTGGCTTCGAGAAGTCCAGTTCCTTGGACATGTAGTGAGCGAGCGTGGTATCCAAGTGGATCCCGCTAAAGTAGAAGCAGTGATGAACTGGCAAGAGCCAAAGACGCCTACGGAAATTCGCAGTTTCCTGGGTTTAGCTGGATACTATAGGAGATTCATTGAAAACTTTTCAAGGATTGCTGCGCCCCTTACTTCATTGACACGTAAGAAAGTTAAGTTTGATTGGGGCCCTAAGCAGCAGGAATCCTTCGATATTTTGAAGAACAAGCTGAGCAATGCACCAGTACTAACACTGCCCGATGGTATAGATGAATTTGTGGTATATTGTGATGCGTCGCACACTGGTATGGGCTGTGTGCTCATGCAGAAAGGAAAAGTCATTGCCTACGCTTCACGGCAGCTAAAGATTCACGAGAAGAACTACACCACCCACGATTTGGAGTTGGGTGCTGTTGTATTTGCATTAAAGCTATGGAGGCATTACCTGTATGGAACCAAGTGTGTGATCTATTCAGATCACAAGAGCCTTCAACATTTGTTTAATCAGAAGGACCTAAACATGAGGCAAAGACGCTGGATGGAGACCCTAAACGATTACGATTGTGAAATAAAGTACCATCCAGGCAAGGCGAATGTAGTTGCTGACGCCTTGAGCAGAAAAGAAAGGGTTAAGCCTATAAGAATCAATGCTAAGCGCATTGAAATCAAGAACGATTTGAACCAAAGGATATTAGCTGCACAAAAGGAAGCTGTGTTGGAAGCTAATTATCCTGAAGAAAAGTTGGGAGTAACTGAGGAGCAGTTGTCCCATGACAAAGACGGAATGTTACGATTGAATGGAAGAATATGGGTTCCAATTTTTGGAGGACTTCGAGAAGTTATCCTCCAGGAAGCCCACAGTTCCAAATATTCCGTTCATCCTGGAGCTGACAAGATGTATCAGGATTTAAAAGCAAATTACTGGTGGATTGGTTTGAAAAAGTCTGTAGCTGCTTATGTAGCTAAATGTTTGACTTGTGCGCAAGTCAAAGCTGAGCATCAGAAACCATCAGGTCTGCTACAACAACCTGAAATTCCCGTATGGAAGTGGGAAATGGTGACGATGGATTTCATCACCAAGTTACCAAAGACAAGAAAAGGAAATGATACAATATGGGTCATAGTAGATAGACTGACGAAGTCAGCACATTTTCTACCCATCAAAGAAACCTACAGCTCGGATATGTTAGCCCAATTATACGTTGATAAGATTGTAGCTTTGCATGGAATACCTGTAGCTATTATCTCGGATAGAGATACTAGATACACGTCACATTTTTGGAAAAGTTTCCAACAATCATTGGGTACTCGTTTGAATTTTAGTACGGCTTATCATCCACAGACTGACGGTCAGAGCGAGCGTACTATTCAAACGTTGGAAGACATGCTACGTGCATGTGCGATCGACTTAGGTGGTAGTTGGGATAAGAACCTACCACTAATTGAATTCTCCTACAATAATAGCTACCACACCAGCATAAAAGCTGCGCCTTTTGAGGCCTTATATGGTAGAAAGTGTAGATCGCCTATTTGTTGGGCAGAAGTTGGAGATGTCCAACTATCAGGACCAGAAATTGTTTTTGAGACAACAGACAAGATTGTCCAAATCCGCGAACGATTGAGAGCTGCCAGGGAAAGGCAGAAAAGTTATGCGGATCCGCAGCGCAAAGATTTTCACTTCGAGGTAGGTGAAAAAGTGTTGCTTAAGGTATCACCCTGGAAGGGGGTGATGCGATTTGGTAAGAAAGGCAAGCTAAGCCCGAGGTACATAGGACCTTTCGAAATTATCGAACGTGTCGGATCAGTCGCTTATAAGTTGAACTTACCTGAAGAACTTAGCGCTATCCATAATGTGTTTCACATCTGTAATTTGAAGAAGTGTTCCGCTGATGGACCACCGGTTATACCGTATACGGATGTACATATAGATGAAGGATTGAAATTTGTGGAAAAGCCGTTATCAATTGAAGACCGAAAGGTAAAGAAGCTTCGAAGGAAGCACATACCTATTGTTAAGGTCAAATGGGATGCCCGTAGAGGTCCCGAATACACATGGGAGGTAGAATCCACGATGAAAGAAAAATACCCTCATTTGTTTCAGTAAATCTCGAGGTCGAGATTTCTTTTAAGGGGGTGAGGATGTAACACCTCGAAAATTTACGTCCAATAAGGTACTGACACGTGTCATGGACTTGAATTGTGTGAAAACAAACTTTAAAGGGACTAAAAGTTGACAAACAGTGAAAACTATGGAACGTAAGGGTCCAAAGTGTCAACAATGGATAAATAGACTCTATAATAACCCTACATAATGTTTATAACCTTAAACGGATGGATCATGGATCATACGAAGCGAAAAATGCACGAAAGTGAGGAATTACAAACTATAGGGACTAAAAGTGTCAACATGTTGAATTTATACCTCTGAGTGAACTTTTGGCAGCCCCGAAGCTTTGTAATGCTAGAATATACTCACTAGAATATGTGGTAAAAATTTCATGAAGTTTCGTTATCGTATGAGAAAGTTATGGCCAAAACCGTACACGAGGGGTTAAAAGCGTCAACGTCGAATTTTATGGCTTTTCGGGCGAGCGCAAAGTTAAACGAGGACATTACCATGTTGGTAAATGTCCAAGGGTTCGTAAAAACCAGATTCGGGGGTTTACGAGTCAAGATTCATGGCCAAATCATCGCAACCAAAGTACAGGGACCAAAACTGCAACAAATGGGCAAACTTTGGAGCTGCCACTAAACCCAGGTGCAGAATCCGCGAACAGCAGCGATTTGGGTCCGAAATTAAGTGGGTAACAACTGTTTTCACCTCCCAAAAGATCCAATAACATTGCATGCATGCCTAGGCTACAGTAACCCCTTGCAAACATCAACAATTCAGCTTTAAATCTGATCCAAAGCTCATTTTACTAAACACTTGTGTTGTGAACAAGAACTTCCAAACTTGCAAAAGCTCTCAAGCATCTCTGAAGCATTTCTGGACATCAAGGCCGATTTCTAGTGTTAGCTTAACATCAATAGGACCTTGGTAAGCTTCTAATTCGATCTCCAATCCGTTCTTGCTTTGATTATTGCTAAAAGTCAAACTGTTTTGTTCATAAGCTTTGACTTTCTGATTAAACAAGTTTCAATCAGTCATTTCTCGAATTGAAACCTGATATATGTTGGTATTTATGTGGGAAACAAACCCTCTAAAGGGTGTTATCTGAATCCCACTACATGCATGCTAATTGTCGAGTCAAACGTGATTCTAAAAAGTCAACAGAAGTGATTTTTGAGAAAAATAGCTTAAATGGCAAAATAAATGACATGCAATCTGTTTGATCTTCATAGATAGCTTTATTATGAATATAAGAATGTATTTTATCATCATCAACTCGACAATCTTTACTATAGATACGAATCGGAACCGAAAGTCCTATAAAACGACTATTTCGTAGACTATCGATTCGGATTCGTACATGCATGTTCGAGATCTGTATTGGAAAGTATTTTTGACCATTTTTATTTTGGTTAAACTTTCTGGAATTTTTGTTGATTGAGTCTATGCTTAGCCGATTAAATTGCATGTTTCCGATTATGCTTAAAAGTTGACTATTTTGCCCTTTTTGATATAAAACGTGATTTTTGGAAAAGTGAAAGGATAGAAATCTTTATTTCTAATATATAAACTTGCACCGAAAATTTCGGATCAGTTGGTGGTCCAGATTGTGAGTTATGGCCATTAGCGTAAAACTATGTTCTTAATTTACATAAACGGCCCTTTTCGCATATGACCTATTTCTGGCCACGTTTTGGTATAAAACTTTTTACCAACTGATGTATTATAATATTCTGGGAATTTTGATGATTTTTAATAAATTTTTGGCTGAACGGATCCTAGATCGCCTAGTTATTTCGGGTTATGTCGGTTTTGACCGTTTAAGCCATAAAATGAGTTTTACACATCCTTTTGACCCGAAACCTTTTTCTACTGATTTTAAATGTTAAATAAATTATTTTGAGCCTTCTGGAAATATAAAAATCTCAGCTTTCATATATAAACCCGGAAACGGCTCTAAATCGCATATTTAGCGTTTTAAGCGCATAGTAAGCGTTATACTTGTTTTAAACATGTAAGACTTATACCTACTGATGTAATTAGCATATTTTCATATAATAACAGTAAGTATAAGTATATGATCTCAGATTTCCAGTTTTGGCATTTTTAGCCCTTGTGAATTTACTAAAATACCCATACGGTGCATAGTTTGATTTTAAATGATAAATTTGATATATGGGTCATACCCTACTGATATAATATGTTATATTAAGTATATTTACTGTATGAACCAGACCCGAAACTCAGATTTCTAATTTGACTCTTTTATAATCTTTTAAAAAGACCAAAATGCCCTTCTAAGGCATAAATTGAGTTTAAAATTATTCCGGGCAATATAGAACATAACTTACTGATATTATATCATATTTAAAGCATATTATATCAGGGAACTTGCATTTGAATCATTTGTCTACCCGTATCGCCCTTTTTGCGTTCGGTTCGGTTTACGTAACTAGTTTGCGTAAATTGACCGAAACGAGTCAAACGATATCATTTTTATTTCAAAATCCAGAATGTATTTAGTATACCCATATTATACAAGTATTCAAACTTGCCGGGTCTAAATCACATTCTATCCGGTCTTTCGCTTAATCGTGCGTAAACCGTATCATTCTTAAAACTAACCGGTCAAAGCTTAGGCTTAAATAAAAGACCCGTTAGGAATCTAATAGGTTAATTATAAACCTTTGTTCCAGATTAGGAGGCCCAGTAAAAGCTACCACACTTACCGTTTGAGTTACATACTTGCTCAGGTAAATACTCTTTGGCTTATTTTCCCTATACGGGCTTGGGTTACGGTATATAGAATACCGCTTGATCGAGCGTTAAATCCTACACCCTTGGGTGTTTAGTTTGAATAATTTGTGCGGCTCGTTTAAACAGTCTTGCTTACTTTAAGCCTTTGGGGGGTTAATGACCATGTCCCGGATATCCTTGGCATCATCTTACGAGATGGCCACGACCAGAGCACGGGGTGTAGGCGTGCACCCGTCAGTGTATAACTCGCTTATGTGGTGTGTCCATTGATCTTTAGCCCGGACTAGATCCGGGCCACTGAACGCAAGTAACATGTAATTCGTTCACATGATTATTATATTAAATAATTGACCCAAGTTAATAAAAATGTTTTGTGCCTTGTGCATTTAAATCAATTTTCAACCTTTTCAAAATGAGTCAGTCGAATTGTATTTACCAGTGTAAACTGACGTATTTTTCCCAAAAGATTAAGTGCAGGTACTATACGAAATAGGCTGGCAGGCTTCTAGAGCGTCCACAATAAGTCACGCAGCTTGGGCGACATTAAACTGTTGAACAATTATCCTATTTTATTTTTCGATCCGCCTGTGGATCCGTTTCGACTACTTGTGATAATTAATATTACATTTCTAATTAAAGTTGAAACGAATCTATCTTTTGCTTCCGCTGTGCATTATTATATTGTGTGGTTTGTCTATGATGATACCAACTACGTCACGATACCCCCACCGGGCCCACCGGTGACACGTGGAAATTTGGGGTGTGACAGGTCTAGGGGGACGAAATGGGCCTTGCCCATGTAGGAAACTCTAGCCCAAGTAGCAAACCTTGTGTTATATAAACAAGGTTAGGCTTTAGGGTTTAGGTTGATCAGCCAAAACAGTATTTGTGAGAGAGCAATTTCGTGAGAGGCTTGTTCTTGGACGAAATTGTGTTAGGGTTTAGATTGATTGTAATTCAGTTTGATTGATAATCAATAGAAACCCAGTTTGAAAGTGATTGCTGTTCTTCTACTTGTTTCAGTGATATTCTGATCAAGAGGATTCCACACTCTTGATTAGATTAACAATTCTGTTGAAGATCCATACGAAAAGGGGACCTACAAACGTAAAACACAATCAAAACCAAACTCAGATCCTAACAATTGGTATCAGAGCCTGGACAGTCAAATTTGATTTAACAATCATTTTGACATAAATAGTTCAGCTCACAATCGTTGATACTAATAGTTTGTTCGTTTTGTTGAAAAACAGAGCAAGGTTTAAACACCATCAAAGTTGATTAATCAGTGCCTGTAAAACAACCAGGATGACGTCACAATCACAAGATGATAAGAATAACATTGGCTCTCTTTTCAAACCACCCATGCTTAAACGTAATGAATACAACATCTGGGAGAGAAGGATGGGTCACATCCTTGCTCAACAGAACACTGGATGTTGGAGATCTGTTGTTTTTGGGCCCCATGTTCCTATGGTGCCAAGTGCTGAGGATACAAAGAAGTTCAAACCTAAAAAACCTGAAAACTATACTGAAACTGACTTTCAAAAGTTCGAACTCGATGCCAAAGCATTTAGCATCATAGCATCTGCATTACCCAATGAGATCTATGCTGGACTGTTACATTGTAACAGTGCCAAAGAGCTATGGGATGCACTGAAGGAACAGTTTGGGGGAACGGAAGAAGTTATTGAAAACAATAGGGAAATTCTGAATCAGCAGTATGAAACATTTTGTCACATCAAGGGTGAATCATTGACTCAGCAGTTTGAGCGATTCAGTTGTCTAATTAGTGAGCTAAGACTTGTTAAAGTTACATTTCCAAATTCTACACAAAATAGCAGGTTTCTTAGATCACTACCAGAAAAATGGGATACCATTGCATTTGTTACTAGAAATTCTGCTGAGTTCAAAGATCTGACCCTGACCCAACTTCATGGTAGACTCTTGACCTATGAAAGGGAGTTAAACCAGAAAAAGAAGTTGCAAGAGTCTGGCAAAGTTGCTGATGACTATTCATTTGGCAGCAGAGCTCTTTTTGGTCAGGAAGAATCTGGTAGCAGTAGTAAGGATCAGAGTTATGATCATTTTATTGATATAACTGCTGGTGGAAATTTTAACAACTATGATTCTCACTCTGCAAATTATGCTTTCACTGCAAATTGTGAAAACCAGATGTCAGATAACTTGTGTTTTGAACTCAATGATTTGCAACACTTTGATCCCACTGACTTAGAAGAGATGGACATTTTGCATCAATTGGCTTTGCTTAGTGTAAGAATAAGCAAATTCTACAAAAGAACAGGGAGAAAATTCCCAGGGTTACATGGGAACTTAAAAGTGGGGTTGGATAAGTCAAAAATTAAGTGCTACAAGTGCAATAGGCTAGGTCATTTTGCTATGGAATGTAGGAGTCAAACCACTGGTCCAATAATAACTCATCCCAGCTCAAACCCTAGACCACAACATCAAAGCACTGTGCACTATACCCAATATACCCCTGCAGCCCATGTTAACACTACTCACTATGCTGCAACCCCTATGCCTGTGCATTATGTCCAAACCACTGTTCCACAAATTCAGTATGTTTAAGCCCCTGTCCCTCAGGCACAAGTGCAACCTGTTGCTCCTCAACAAGCTGCTCCAACAGTGGTACAACCAGATCAACAAAGCTTTTTCACCCAAGGCTTTTTTGACTGGAGCAGCATGCCTGATGAGCTTGGTGATGAAAATTTTGCACTCTATGCTTTTAATGACCCTTTTAATGATGAATTTTGTTTGATGGCATTAGAGTCAATACCAGAAGGGGTAGAAACTGAAGTTGAACAGCTAAGTGCTGAAATAGTGGATGAAGTGGCTGAAGTAGTGGTTACTGCAGTTGCTGGTGAACTACTGCTGGGAGAAAATTCAGAAACCCTGATTGAACCACTGTTTGACCCCTGGTCCAAAGAAGACACAGAAGAAAAGGAAGAGAAGATGGCAGGTGAGAAAGAAGTTAGAGCTGATGAAGAAGGTGATCATCAATGTGATTGTGCCATGATGGCTGCTGCCAAGGTATCACCTCAAGTTCTTGAAAAACTATGTTCAGACAAATGCATTATTGCATTTGCTAACATCAAAGAGGTAAATGAAAACCTTAGGGATAAAGTCTTAACTGATGAATTCAAATTTGAAAAGTTATTAAAATAACTTAGAAACAAATTGGCTGAAAAAGACAAAGAAATCAGCAGTCTCAAAGAAGAGCAGAGCATAACTAAGACTCAACTCCAAACTATGGTAGAAAAATACCAAGTTTGTAAAAAGGAGTTGGAGTCCACCCAGATCACTTGTGAAAGATGGGTGGAATCTTGTAAAGGGTATGAGGTTATGCTTGAGAAACAGCTTGAAAGCAATGTCAAGTTTGGTGTAGGATATAGAAAATATGATGAACTTGTAAACACTGCTACAAAACAAGCTGGTTCATCTGAAATTAAACCAACCAACAAGAATGACCAAGAGGTTAAAATAACCGACAAACTTGGTAACAAAATCACTTTGGAAAGATCTGTGGGGTCCTCAACCTTTGAGGAAATTGAGAAATACCAATTTAAACCCACATGGTCTGAGGAGTGTGACATTCTTGAAAATTTCAAGCCCATGGATTTCATAACCACTGATGGTGTCACAACTCCAAAAGCAAAGGTCATTCCTATCAAAGATATCCCAACAGTGGTTCAAAACTCTGTTGCTAAGGAGTCTGAGAAAAGGAAGAAAAGAGAAAAGATCAAAAACCTGTTTTGTGATTTTTGTGAAAAGAGAAATCATCTAACAAAAGGCTGTTTTCATCTAAAAGCATATGATCTAAACAAAACAAGTGTCATTGTACCTGCTGAAAGCTGCACCATCTGTGGTAAAACAAACCACAAAACTCAAGCATGTGTGTATCTCAAAAACTTTGATGTAAAAAAGAATGAGTACACTGCTAAAATATCCTTGAGTCCATCAACATCATCTGTCAAATTCACCAAGAATCAACCACTGTTTGTGCCAGTCCAAACAGCTGTTACAAAATAGCTGAATCAAACATCTGTCTAAAGAGATGTTCAAGTGACTGATGCACCCCCTGCCAACCAATTCAGAAGAGGCAAGGGACAATCATCTTACCAAAGGATTCCACATGTTTATGAGACCTACAAAAGGCCCTCTAAACCAAGAGTGAACATGCATCCTTTTGGGTATCAATAGGTGATTGGTCAAAACCCACAACAGTGGTTAGAAAGAAACAGTCCTAAAGATGTCCAATCCCCTGACCTAACCACTGCCCATGCATCTGAACTCATCCCAGACACTGTTGAGACCCCATCCAAGGCCTTATTGGCTTTGGAGACCCTAATGAACTAATCCTTTTACTTCATGTGCAGGGAGCTTCTGCATGCTTAGATAGCCTTTGGTATGTAGATAGTGGAGGCTCCAGGCACATGACAGGATGTAAAGCTCTTCTCAAAGATTTCAAAATCCATGGAGGGGGTGATATATCCTTTGGTAATAATAGTAAAGGGAAAGTTCTGGGGTCTGGTACAGTACAGTCTGGTAATGTAAAATTTGAAAATGTCAATCTGATACACAATCTAAAATTCAACCTTCTGAGTGTATCACAAATGAGTGATAAGGGGTATGGATCATTCTTCACAAAGGAGTGTTGTAGGATTGTTGGACCAGAAATGGTTGAAAAGATTGAAGCAATAATAAAAACTGGAAAAACCAAACTTGTTGCTCAAAGAAGTGGCAATGTTTATGTGGTGGATATGTCAAAAGAGAGCCCCAGAACTGATGCCTGTCTGTTCTCAGCTGCATCAAACAAAGAGACAGAATTATGGCACAGGAGATTGGGGCACACAAATCTCAAGACAATCACTGCCATTTCAAAACAGGGGTTAGTAAGAGGTTTACCTCAAAAACTGTTCACCTGTCCTGAGCATTGTGTTTCCTGCCTAAAAGGAAAACAACATAAAAGCTCCTACAAATCCATTGATGAGTCCAAAACAACCAAATGTTTGCAAATGCTTCATATGGATTTGTTTGGCCCAGTTAAAGTCATGAGTCTTAAGAAAAAGAGGTATTGCTTGGTTATTGTTGATGACTTTTCTAGGTTTACATGGACTTACTTTTTACACTCAAAAGATGAGACCACAGACATTCTGCAAGACTTTGTGAAACAGGTTGAAAAGCAGTTTGACCTTCCAGTAAAAATCTTCAGAAGTGACAATGGCACAGAGTTCAGGAACAAGGAGTTGGATGATTTCTGTGTGTCAAAAGGAATTGTGAGGCAATACAGCATTCCAAGAACACCAGAACAAAATGGGGTTGTTGAAAGAAAGAACAGAACTTTGATTGAGGCTGCCAGAACCATGCTTGCTGATTCAGGTTTGCCATTAAATTTTTGGGCAGAGGCAGTAAACACAGCTTGCTATGTCCAAAACAGAGTTTTAATCAACCTCAGGCATCAAAAGGCTGCCTATGAAATGTTGTATAAAATAAAGCCATTGATTTCATACTTCAAAGTTTTTGGCTGCCCATGCTTCACTCTAAACTTAAAAGATTCCATTTCTAAGTTTGCAGCAAAAATTGATTGTGGTTATCATCTGGGATATTCTACCACTGCTAAGGCCTACAAAGTGTTTAACACAAGGACCAAAACAGTGGAAGAGACTTTGAATGTAAAGTTTAATGAACTTTCATCAATGAAAATCCCAGCAAACCCTGCAGAATTGTTTGATCTTGATAAATTTACTTTTGAAAATACTGCTGTCAAGACTAACAGTGCAGGTCCATCAGAGGATTCAACACCAGACTATGGGTATGAAATCATCATTCCTCAACAAAGGTCTGTCAAAATGGGTAGAGCAGCAGATGTTCAAAACAGCTGTCAAAGCTCAACCACTACTACCTCAACAGTTGTTGACCAAAATAGCCCCTTAACCCCTGCTTCCACATCATCAAACACTACTGATAAAAGTCCTCAAACAGTGGATCAAAGTCAGCATGTGTCCACACCTTTACCTCCTATTCCACCACCTTTTGAAGCCACTGTTGGATCATCAAAGTCACCAGCAGTGGTTAGCTCAGATGATTCACATCTGCAGCCATCCCCACTCAATGCCATTGTTCCATACCAAGGAGATCTTATCTTCTTGAAATCTCATCCACCAGACCAAATTATTGGCAACATCAATGAAGGGGTGCTCACAAGAAGTCAATCCCAAAACATTTATCTTTTTGCTGGCTTTCTATCTCTCCATCAGCCAGTCAAGTACCAAGAGGCACTAAAAGACAACAGCTGGGTAGAGGCCATGCAAGAGGAGCTCCAACAGTTTAGAAGACAACAAGTTTGGGAGCTTGTACCATTGCCAGAGGGTGTAAGTCCTATTGGCACAAAATGGGTCTTTAAAAATAAAACTGATGAAAGGGGTATTGTTGTTAAGAATAAAGCCAGGCTTGTGGTTCAAGGTTTCAGACAAGAAGAGGGCATTGACTATGATGAAACATTTTCCCCTGTAGCAAGACTTGAAGCTATCAGATTATTTATGGCCTTTGCTGTCAACCACAACATCAAGGTGTACCAAATGGATATTAAATGTGCATTCCTCTATGGTAAGATTCAAGAGGAGGTTTATGTTTGTCAACCTCCAGGCTTTGAGGATCCATTTAATCCAAATTATGTCTACAAGCTGAATAAAGCTTTGTATGGCCTGAAATAAGCACCAAGGGCCTGGTATGAAACTCTTTCCACCTTTCTAATTTCCATTGGTTTCACAAGAGGTAAGATAGACAAAACATTGTTTCTAAAATGGAGAGGAAAAGATTTGATGATTGTCCAGATTTATGTGGATGACATCATCTTTGGAAGCACATGTAATAAAATGTGTGAAGAGTTTAGACAACTCATGACAGCTGAGTTTGAAATGAGTGCAATGGGTGAACTCCAGTGCTTTCTTGGTCTCCAAGTAAGGCAACTGCAAAATGGCACTTTCATCCATCAAGGCAAATATGCCAAAGAACTGTTGAAGAAATTTGAGATGGATGATTGTAAGCCATGCAGTACACCCATTGCAACCAATAAAGTAGTCATATCTGATGAGAATGATGAATTGGTTGATCAAACTTTGTATAGATGCATGATTGGGTCTTTATTGTACCTAACTGCATCCAGGCCAGACATCGTGTTTGCAACATGTGTTTGTGCTAGATCCCAATGAGCCCCTAGAATGTCAAACCTTATTGCTGTAAAAAGGATATTCAGATACCTAAAAGGTGCTCCCACACTTGGTATCTGGTATCCAGCTGATGGTAAAATTGAGCTTTCAGGTTTCTCAGATAGTGACTTTGCTGGATGTGACAAGACAAGAAAGTCCACTTCAGGAGGGTGCCAATTCCTAGGCAATTGCTTAGTGTCTTGGCAAAGGAAAAAGCAAGCAGCTGTTTTCACATCCACTGCTGAGGCTGTTTATATAGCTGCTGCAATGTCACACCCCAAATTTCCACGTATCACCGGTGGGCCCGGTGGGGAGTATCGTGACGTAGTTGACTTCATCATAGTCAAACAACACAATATATAAATGCACAGCGGAAGCAAAAGATAAATATATTACAAACCGATATAAAGTAATATCAAGTATTACAAACGGAATGTATAAGATCCACAGGCGGATCGAAAAATAAGGAAACATTGTTCAACAGACTTTAAGGCATCCAAGCTTGCGAGACTCTTATTGATGCTAAGGAGAGGCCAGCCTATTACGAGTAGTACCTGCACTTAACCTTTTTGGAAAATACGTCAGTTTACACTGGTAAATACAATTTAACTGACTCATTTTAAAAAGGTTTGAAAATTGATTTGAATGCACGTGGCACAAAATATTTTATAACTTGGGATAATTATGTAATATAATCTTGTAAGGGAATTACATGTTACTTATGCGTTCAGTAGCCCGATCCGTAGACCGGGTTAAAGATTAATAGACACACCACATTATTGAGTTATACACTGACAGGTGTACGCCTACACCACGTGCTCAGGTCGTGGCCATCTCGTAAGATGATGCCAAGGATATCCGGGACATGGTCATTAACCCCCCAAAGGCTTTAAGCAAACAAAACACATTCAAAACATAGCATATCAATAAATTTAACCTCTATTCGATTAAAGAATTCAATGCCGGACCAAGCGGTATTTTATATACCGTACCCCAAGCCCGTATAGGGAAAATAAGTTAAAAGTATTTACCTGAGCTAAATATAAATTCAATCCCAGCCGTATACCACCAAGCAAGTACAGATAGCTTTTACTGGGCTCCTAAATCTGGAATGAAGGTTTTTAACAACCTATTAGATTCCTAACGGGTCTTTGATTAAGCCTAAGCTTAGACCGGTTATCTTTCAAAAGGAAGACACGGTTCAAACGCATGATAAAGCGAAGACCGGTTTAGAATGTGGTTTTGACCCGACAAGCTTGCATGCTTGTTTAATATGGGTAACTTAAACACATTCTGGATTTTGAGACAGAAATGATATGGTTTGACCTGTTTCGGCTAATATATGCGAACTAGTCACATAAGCCGATCCGAACGCGACAAGTGCGTAACGAGTAACCAAAAGAGTCATATACAGGTTTCTTAAGTTAATATGCCTTTAATATGTTGTGATATCAGTAGGATATCTTCCATTATGCCCAAAACGAGTTTAATCTCAAAATAAGCCCCGTAGGGGTATTTTTGTCATTTTAAAGATTATAAAAGAGTTTATTTATAAATCTTAGTTACAGGTCTGATTTGTCTAGTAAATATACTTAATTTACTAAGTTATAACAGTAGGGTATGACCTATATGTGAAATTTATCATTTAAAACCAAACTATGCACCTTAGGGGTATTTTGGTAATTTCACAAGGGCTAAAAAGGTCAAAACTGGAAACCTGAGTTCAAAAACTTTTACTTACTGTTATTATCTCAAATTACACTAAAAACATCAGTAGGTATCAACCTTATATGTTTAATATGGTTATAGTACATACTATGCGTTAAAAACGCTTAAAAAGGCGATTTGGAGCCATTTCCGGGTTTTTAAAGGAAAGCTAAGATTTTTATAATTCCAGAAGGCTCAAAATATTTTATTTAACAAATAAAATCGGTGGAAAAAGGTTTGGGGTCAAAAGGATTTGTAAAACTCATTTTATGGCTTAAAAGGGCAAAATCGGTATTAACCGAATTAAACTTAGAGACCTATGTTATGCTCAGCCAAAAATTAAATAAAAATCTTCAAAAATCCCAAAATATTATATTACATCAGTGGGTAAAAAGTTTGATATCAAAAAGTGGGTTTAAATAGGTTATACGCTAATTACGCCGTTTAAGTAACATAAAGCTTTCAAATTACGCTAATGAGCATAACTTCTAATCTAGACCTCAAACTGATGTCAAATTTTTGGTGCAAGTTTATAAATCCGTAATTAAGGTTTCTACTCTTTCACTTTTTCAAAAATCACGTTTTATAGTCAAAAGGGCATAATAGTCAACATTTAAGCATTAATCGGAAACATGCATGTGAATCGGATAAGTATTGAACCAAGTTGTATAATCTCAGAGAGTTATACTTATATGAAACCTGGTCCAAAATAAGCTCTAAGGAAGATCTTAAACATGCATAAACGGGTCAGAACTGAAAGTCAAAGCAAAAGTCAAATTATGCGACTTTCGGTTCCGATCCGGGTTTAAACTGAAAATTGTCGAGTTGAACATGTTGGGACATGTTCTTACATTAATTACCATGTTATATTAATGATCAAACAGGTTGCATGTACCCTACATTGCTAATTATGCTTAAATTTGAAAATACACATTCTGTTGACTTTTTAAAGCAAGCTTTGACTCGACAATTAACATAGTTAGAGTGGGAATCTAAAAGTACCCTTTTAAGGGTTTGTTACCCACATAAATACCTACTTGTAGGTACTTTCAATTTGAGAAATGACTGAGCGGATTTCAATTAATCGCAAAGTCAAATTTAAATTACGACGGTTTGACTAATAGCTAATTAACTAAGCTAAAACGAAATCGAAAGGGTTATGAACACTTACAAGAGTCCTAATTACGATTAGAGATCACTAGAAAGCCTGAGGTTGATCAGTGAGCTTCAGAATTGAGAATGCAAGTGAAGTATCAAGTGAACTTACCTCCTTTATATAGTTTTCGGGACCTCACGAGATCGCGACAAGTGTCGGGTGTTCATAACCAGATTAGGCCAGGTGTAAAACCATTTATAAAATCTATGGGCCGCCCCTAGAGTCGGTTTTGTGAGTTAGGAACCAGTTTTGAATATGAAAACAACAAGAAACAGGCTGTTTACAGCTATTCTGCATTCTGTGCAGGTCTCGCGGCCCGCGTAAGGGTCTGCATGACCTTAAGCGCCCCGCCTGACATCCCAGATCAGCAGCTGCAGTTTCAGTAATGACAGAAATGGTCCCTGTCTGCTCATAAAGTCATTTTAGGCACGTTCAAGGCCCGTTAACCTCATATAAAGGCCCCACTATGATGTTTAAACCTAGGGGACATGAAACATGTTCAAAAACATGTCGTATGTCGGTTCGTTTGGCCGTACGGTCACGTCATGCGTCGAATTACGACGAAACACGGACGGACGCTAAAAACGGTCCAAATCACGCGATGAGTGGAATTTTATCAAGGCGATCACTAAAATAAAATATTTTAGTGCTTACATAAATTTTTGGGTGTCCGGGGATATTCAGAATGTGAGATATGCGCAAAAGTGCAAACTTGTGCACTTTTTGACACTTTTAGTCCCTGCATGACATAAAAGTTTATTTTTGCGCACTAAACACCTCTAAACCTATATCTAAGTTATATAAAGGATAAATAGGGTATGTTTAACTCCTGGTCATATTCCGGAAGGTCCGTTACCATACGAGTCGACCTACTTTTGCAGTTTGACGCAAATAGTCCTTTAATTGCGTAAAGTAGCGCGAAATGCTGTTTAATGACAACCAAGCCTTCCATGGCCCATAATGGGCATTCCCAAGCATATACTTAAATGTTACTACACTCTCGTTTGCTTAGATGGTCACCGAAAGGCGTAAATTCAAAAGTTGACGCTTTAGGTCCCTCTATTGCGCAAATTTGCGCATCTCATCATTTAGTAGCATTGAAGCCTCATCTAATCCATATTAGGCATTATTGGAAGTATTATTAATCATCACGATGCTTCGGGTTCGCTAAAAGGTCATTCAGAGGTATAATTAAACATATTGACACTTTTAGTCCCTCTAACTTGCAAAGTTGCGCGTAACTTTACTTATAGGCATAAAAACCTTAGACGGCCATTATTTGGCATTCCCGAGAGTATAATTAAATATTATGAAGCTCCTGGTTTGTTAAAAGGTCACTAAGAGGTAAGAATTAACATGTTGACGCTTTTAACCCCTTTATTGCGCAAACTTTCAATTAATTACGCAAACGGCTACACTTATTCATCAAGTGGCACATTTGTGAATATAAACATCATAAGAAACTTATTTTAGGTATACAAACACTTCCAGTCCTTTCATAATCAAGGTTTTCAATTTTTCGAAAAATTAGTCCCTCAAATTTACTATTTGACTTCATTAGGGTTTATTACACGTGTCAATACATCATTGGGCGTGATTTTACGAGGTGTTACAGCCTCACCCCCTTAAAAGAAATCTCAACCTCGAGATTTGCTAAAATGCTGGAAGTACTTTTTGTTACTTAACGGACTTAACTTCTATAGCATATCTGGAGTCTCTCCAAGCTCCCAAAGTGACCTTTATATTAGGTACATATATTCTTTTTGGAGCTTCTTAACCTGTCGATCTTCAATTGATACCGGTTTCTCATCATACCAAAAATCCTCATTAACCTGCATATCATTAGGTGATAATGCTTCTTGACTTATTGGGGGAAACATATCCTTAAATCATTAGTGTGTAATGCATTTCGAGCTCCGCCAATCTCCTTAAATAGGTTTCAGCTTATAAGCTGTTTAATCTTGATACATTTGATTCCTTCAAATGATTATATATATACAGAGCTTAACTAGTCTGATAATTAACAATTTGACACACTCTTCCAGGGTGATATCTTTGTTGAATCTTATTCCTTAACAAGAACTTAGGAATGTTGCTACTTTCATTAATCCTTGGTTTTCTGCTGAATACTGGCAACTTTCAGACGATTATGGATTTGTTTGATCTTATTCGTTGTTTCCAATGCAATTTTCAGATCCTGAAAATTGGACTTACCAATCTTTTGTCTTAATAGATGTTTGACATTCCATCTATACAAGGTCTCCAGAGGAGCAGCCTTGATACTTATATAACAACTATTATAAAAAAAAACTTATCTTAAGGCGAGATGGTTATTTCGACCACTGCTTAGAACTAATCTCAAGGAATAGTTAATCCTTGCGTTAGTCGAACAAATCGACGATCCTGGGCAGCTGATGAAAATTCTTAATTGTTGCCTAATTAGGGTTGCGGTAATTAAATGCATACGCAAAATGAACCGTCTTTCTTAATTAACTATAACGAATTCTCAGAATATTGAGTTAGGCTATATGAATCCTTTATTCACTTAATCAGGGTTTCCATTCTTCCAATGATGGTATTAGCCGTCTTGGAGATTTCATAATAATACAACCCTAAATGGGATATGAATCTTAACTCTACCTGCCTCTCAGGAGGTAAACAGGGTAATCTTAGGAAAAGATAATCAAGATACAATGAGGTTACAGAGATTTTCCAAATCTCAGGCTCCAGTTCATCTGTCATATTCTGTGTCAGATAAGTGACACATTTATGTCACAAGTCCATGAATTCCTTAATCGGGAACATTTACTTTGACAATTCCATTATGGATATCTTCTTTGAATACCATTAGTTGACTTTAGTACCATATGACTATTAGAATATCCTTGCGGTTCCATGCATTAAACCTCCATACTGATCAGGCATGGAAGCAATCTATGGAACTTATTAAGATACATCAATCCTCATATGGCGCTTTTATCATACTGTCTGGTTTTCGCAATCGATAGAGATCAAGGAGATATCAACTATATATGCTGACGCACTTCTTCTAGAGAGAGGATACTTCTAGAATTCCATAATTAGAGATTTCTAACAGGAACAGAAGAAATGGTTCTTATGATTTCGCCTGTAAGTTTTACCTTACACTTAATATCTGAGGTTCTTACGGCATAATTTCTAAAAGTTTGCTAAACTTATGGTATTATGAGAGACTTAGCGGTACCTGTAACTAAACGTGACTCCTAGCAATACAATCACAATAAGTGATTTATCTAGTGTCATTAATAATGTGAACTGCCTCTAATCATTCATCAGGAGGGTTTAAACGCCTCCATTCTTAATCCTTTTAAACCTAGCTGAAAAATCTTTGAGAAACTTTTAGGGCAGTCTCAACTTTGACTGGTTATTTCTTAATCTATATAACATGAGTAGCTGAGTTAGGTCCATAATGGATTTATAATGAGCAGGTTTTGAAACCCTAAAGTTCCCTTTTGTAGCCGATGCTAAATCATCGATATATATATAGTGCATAATGCTTAAGTTCTAGGTTAACCGAATAAGAGCACTATTTCAACCAATGAACCAAGGTTTGCAACCTACTGCCGATAGTTTATAGCTGTTATGGGGGAGTCGGAAAAATTCTTATTCCATCTTTTCCATTTCGCAAAGCGGATACCAGGTTTTTCTAATAAGGTCCTTAAAAATTTGGACCATCCCATACTGGATAAGGGGATCTTTCTTGTGGACCCCATTAGTGTCCTCACTAATCAAGGGTATTACCACCGAATGATTGTGACGCACACCTTACCGTGTGCTTTCCAGCATAACCACTGATATACCTAATGGTTTCTACTCCTTTCATCAATTCCTTGCAATCAATGGCCCCTTTTAACTATTGAAGTCTCTTGACTTCCAAGAGACGAAGTACTTTTTAAGTACATCCTAAAAGAAATGGGCTCCTTGCCATATATTATTTTGTTTGGTTTATTCTTCGCATTTGAAGTATAAATAAAGCTCTTCTCATGAGCAATGTCATGTGTTTTAGAGCGAGCAGCGTTTGGCTCTTCATGGCTTTTCTCATAGTCCTTCTCAGCAGTGATAATTATAGTTTTGGAGATTAACTCCGTTAACATTGAGGTTCACACTTGATGCACTATTAACATTTTTCGCATCTCTAGCATCGCGAGTGTTGTTTGTCTCTTCTGAGTTTTCCATACTCAAATCTTTTGGTATTAAATACCAATTTAACAATTGATTGAGTGCATTTCACAGCTTAGTCATCATCCTGATGACTTATCATACATTAACCATGGTATTATTAAACCATATGAACATTCCTAAGGAGTGTTATTTGATTGTACATCAATCATATTCAGCCTAAGTCACAAAAGGATCATTAATGGCCTTTAGGGTTTTGACCGAGTCCGTTACCCTTTTGACAGGGGATCAACATGTCCCAACTGTCTTCGGTATGCAGATGATTTCAGATAGCTCGAAGGCTTGCCATAGTGGCTTCCTAAAATACAAAATATTTTGTCTGTCAGGAAGGACATAACTAATCATATGGCACGAAGGCCTTGTCGCAGAGGACGTTATAAGGTATGGCAACCCACTCCTGTTGCGGAGGACAGTAGTTTATAAGCCGCAATCTATTAGATTAGGGGTTTTAAGATTTGAACCTAGTTTTCACCGTTGAACAGGGAGTTATAGACTACAACTGCCATCGTCTTGAAGGACGATTCATTTCGGCACATAGGTAAATCATAGGACATCATTAGCGAATGCCTACATATATACATGTATGTATATATATATATATATATATATATATATATATAATCATCATTATTGAGTATATCAGTCATGATCTTATCGATCTTATAAACTATAAGGCTTAGGCATTGCCCATTACTTCCGACGATGTACCAAAATGGTTATATTTAATAATGTTTCTAATGGACAATATAATATAAAACTCGTAGGCGATATAGACCCTATTAGTGGTTCAGGATAACGCCACGAAGGGTAATACAATAAACACACTTATATATAGGAAGTACCAGCGGCGTATCCACCATGCGTTTATTGTATTACTCTAGTTTCGTTATCTAAATCACCGTCAAGATACATATAGTCATAACCATCGAGTCGGAAAGTACTTTTTGAGATCCTACTACGAAGATAGGAAGACTTAAGACCGTACCGCAAATATCCTATAAGATATTATGATCATCGTATCAGACGATTTTAGTTACGATTGCACTGATCATATAGACTGTTAGGGTTGGGTATAACCCACCACTTTGAACAGGGGATCCAAAAACCACCACTAACTTTGTCTTAATTCTGATAGAATAGAGTATAACCCATAGGAATTTCATCGCTAGAGGATGCTAATTAGCATGATCATCATTTTAGACGATATTAGTCACGATCGCATTGATCATATAGACTATTATGTTTGGACATAGTCCATCATTTTTAGACAGGGAGTCAAAGACCACCACTGTCGTTGTCTTATCGGACAATCAGTTTAGCCTATTAAGCTCAGTCTTGCATTATTATTCTGACCAATTGGATGAGTGTGAGCTTCAGATGGGTTAGCCATGGTGAAGCTTTGAAGGCTACAGACCATGTAGTAATAATTTGCTGATTTGTCGAACTTGATGATTAAATAGCCATGGTGTAAATCAACCATATAGGCGAATAGATAGTATTAAATTTATTTGATTATGTTTTGCCTAGGTTTTTAAATAAACCATCTTTGGCGTTTAAACGAAATAAAATCCTTTATGTTTATTAGACAGGGGACCTAAATCACGACTGTCAATGTCGTATCGACATTTTATATAGCACAAAGGCTTGTTCCAGAGGACTTTTGATGGCATAAAGGCCTTGTTACTAGGGAAATTTTAAAACATAATCAATGATTCCTTTGGATCGGAAAAATTTCATAGTTCATTGTCTTGACAAGAAGTTATGAAATAAAACTATCTTTGTCATAATTACATCTTTGCCCGTAGGCATATGTTTTGATGTATACATCATGTTCGACGTTTATTAGCCATGATTCCTCTTGATCATTTAGGCTCAATAAGGGGTTTGGAGAATTCTTAATATAAGGATGACAAGTATGATTTTATCGCATCACTGTTGTCAGGAGTGTTAACACATTTTCAGATGTTAACAAAGATCTGAATCTCTTTTTAAACATGTTTTACCATCTTAGCTAGGTCTTCAATGACATTCAAGCTAGGTCAAACCTTTTAAGATTCTCTTTTAATATTTATACTGGCAGGAAATGAATGATATTTTTTTTATTCAGGATTTTTATTATAATTATCCTGGATTTAATTAAAATATAACTATAGCACAAAAAAATCAAGTCACAAGGGCAACTTTAAATTATAAACCATGATTTTGTAAAATCAAGGTATTTAGGCTTGAACGTGTTCACGCCTTTTCTTGACAGGGAGTTGTAGGCTACGACTGTCTTTAGTCTCAGAGGACATTAATTATAGCCCGTAGGCATTATATCCCTAATAGATGTTTAAATCACAAAATAAGAAAGGATTTCGAAAGAATCCAGTATAAGGATGATTTATGTGATTTTATCGAACCACATCTGCCAGGAGTGTTAACATATTACAGATGTTAACAAGGATTTGAATCTCTTGAATAGGTCCTACCATCTTGGCCTCGTCATAAAGGCTAGGTTTACCCTTAAGATTCCTTTTTAATAGTTAATGCAGAACAATTCTAACTCGGGATGTTAATAAGGATCTGAACCTAAATTGAGGAACTGCCGTCTTGGCCGGGTCTCAATAATGACACGAGGCTAGGTCTTGTCCTTTTTAGATTTTGCCATTTTATTATAATGGTAGATCTTATAACAGAAATGTTATTTTAATTTATTTCATATATTATATTCATATATAATGATATAATTGAAATTTAGATAAAACATCCCAATGGTTTTAAAAGAGGTATAGAATTGCCCTAAGCGGGACTTGAATGAAATGATGTTGTCCTTGAAGGGACTGAAGGATAAGTATGCCCTTATAAGGACTTACTAAGGAAACGAACTTCAGCAAAAGGAGTTTCTTCTTCATTTTAGTTCTGAATGTCTTCTCCTTGGTTGTACATTAATCCTAGTCGCAATACGAAGCTCGGCCTTTCCTAGGCTTCAAATGGGGAGAAATTTCATTACAGCTTCTTGCTTGGCGACATATTAAAATATATAATTGAAAGTAATAATCCTCCGAAGAGACGAGAGTATTCCTATGTTAAGTTTAGACTTGGTAGGTCAAAGAATGTGCTATCGTGTCATTGAGATTAAACACAAAAAGCTAGTGTTTAACTCACTCAATGTTGGCTCTGATACCAACCTGTCACACCCCAATTTTCCACGTATCACCGGTGGGCCCGGTGGGGAGTATCGTGACGTAGTTGACATCATCATAGTCAAACAACACAATATATAAATGCACAGCGGAAGCAAAAGATAAATATATTACAAACCGATATAAAGTAATATCAAGTATTACAAACGGAATGTATAGGATCCACAGGCGGATCGAAAAATAAGGAAACATTGTTCAACAGACTTTAAGGCATCCAAGCTTGCGAGACTCTTATTGATGCTAAGGAGAGGCCAGCCTATTACGAGTAGTACCTGCACTTAACCTTTTTGGAAAATATGTCAGTTTACACTGGTAAATACAATTTAACTGACTCATTTTAAAAAGGTTTGAAAATTGATTTGAATGCACGTGGCACAAAATATTTTATAACTTGGGATAATTATGTAATATAATCTTGTAAGGGAATTACATGTTACTTATACGTTCAGTAGCCTGATCCGTAGACAGGGTTAAAGATTAATAGACACACCACATTATTGAGTTATACACTGACAGGTGTACGCCTACACCCCGTGCTCAGGTCGTGACCATCTCGTAAGATGATGCCAAGGATATCCGGGACATGGTCATTAACCCCCCAAAGGCTTTAAGCAAACAAAATACATTCAAAACATAGCATATCAATAAATTTAACCTCTATTTGATTAAAGAATTCAATGCCAGAGCAAGCGGTATTTTATATACCGTACCCCAAGCCCGTATAGGGAAAATAAGTTAAAAGTATTTACCTGAGCTAAATATAAATTCAATCCCAGCCGTATACCACCAAGCAAGTACAGATAGCTTTTACTGGGCTCCTAAATCTGGAACGAAGGTTTTTAACAACCTATTAGATTCCTAACGGGTCTTTGATTAAGCCTAAGCTTAGACCGGTTATCTTTCAAAAGGAAGACACGGTTCAAACGCATGATAAAGCGAAGACCGGTTTAGAATGTGGTTTTGACCCGACAAGCTTGCATGCTTGTTTAATATGGGTAACTTAAACACATTCTGGATTTTGAGACAGAAATGATATGGTTTGACCCGTTTCGGCTAATATATGCGAACTAGTCACATAAGCCGATCCGAACGCGACAAGTGCGTAACGAGTAAACAAAAGAGTCATATACAGGTTTCTTAAGTTAATATGCCTTTAATATGTTGTGATATCAGTAGGATATCTTCCATTATGCCCAAAACGAGTTTAATCTCAAAATAAGCCCCGTAGGGGTATTTTTGTCATTTTAAAGATTATAAAAGAGTTTATTTATAAATCTTAGTTACAGGTCTGATTTGTCTAGTAAATATACTTAATTTACTAAGTTATAACAGTTGGGTATGACCTATATGTGAAATTTATCATTTAAAACCAAACTATGCACCTTAGGGGTATTTTGGTAATTTCACAAGGGCTAAAAAGGTCAAAACTGGAAACCTGAGTTCAAAAACTTTTACTTACTGTTATTATCTCAAATTATACTAAAAACATCAGTAGGTATCAACCTTATATGTTTAATATGGTTATAGTACATACTATGCGTTAAAAACGCTTAAAAAGGCGATTTGGAGCCATTTCCGGGTTTTTAAAGGAAAGCTGAGATTTTTATAATTCCAGAAGGATCAAAATATTTTATTTAACAAATAAAATCGGTGGAAAAAGGTTTGGGGTCAAAAGGATTTGTAAAACTCATTTTATGGCTTAAAAGGGCAAAATCGGTATTAACTGAATTAAACTTAGAGACCTATGTTATGCTCAGCCAAAAATTAAATAAAAATCTTCAAAAATCCCAAAATATTATATTACATTAGTGGGTAAAAAGTTTGATATCAAAAAGTGGGTTTAAATAGGTTATACGCTAATTACGCCGTTTAAGTAACATAAAGCTTTCAAATTACGCTAATGAGCATAACTTCTAATCTAGACCTCAAACTGATGTCAAATTTTTGGTGCAAGTTTATAAATCAGTAATTAAGGTTTCTACTCTTTCACTTTTTCAAAAATCACGTTTTATAGTCAAAAGGGCATAATAGTCAACATTTAAGCATTAATCGGAAACATGCATGTGAATCGGATAAGTATTGAACCAAGTTGTATAATCTCAGAGAGTTATACTTATATGAAACCTGGTCCAAAATAAGCTCTAAGGCAGATCTTAAACATGCATAAACGGGTCAGAACTGAAAGTCAAAGCAAAAGTCAAATTATGCGACTTTCGGTTCAGATCCGGGTTTAAACTGAAAATTGTCGAGTTGAACATGTTGGGACATGTTCTTACATTAATTACCATGTTATATTAATGATCAAACAGGTCGCATGTACCCTACATTGCTAATTATGCTTAAATTTGAAAATACACATTCTGTTGACTTTTTAAAGCAAGCTTTGACTCGACAATTAACATAGTTAGAGTGGGAATCTGAAAGTACCCTTTTAAGGGTTTGTTACCCACATAAATACCTACTTGTAGGTACTTTCAATTTGAGAAATGACTGAGCGGATTTCAATTAATCGCAAAGTCAAATTTAAATTACGACGGTTTGACTAATAGCTAATTAACTAAGCTAAAACGAAATCGAAAGGGTTATGAACACTTACAAGAGTCCTAATTACGATTAGAGATCACTAGAAAGCTTGAGGTTGATCAGTGAGCTTCAGAATTGAGAATGCAAGTGAAGTATCAAGTGAACTTACCTCCTTTATATAGTTTTCGGGACCTCACGAGATCGCGACAAGTGTCGGGAGTTCATAACCAGATTAGGCCAGGTGTAAAACCATTTATAAAATCTATGGGCCGCCCCTAGAGTCGGTTTTGTGAGTTAGGAACCAGTTTTGAATATGAAAACAGCAAGAAACAGGCTGTTTACAGCTATTCTGCATTCTCTGCAGGTCTCGCGGCCCGCGTAAGGGTCTGCATGACCTTACGCGCCCCGCCTGACATCCCAGATCAGCAGCTGCAGTTTCAGTAATGACAGAAATGGTCCCTGTCAGCTCATAAAGTCATTTTAAGCACGTTCAAGGCCCGTTAACCTCATATAAAGGCCCCACTATGATGTTTAAACCTAGGGGACATGAAACATGTTCAAAAACATGTCGGATGTCGGTTCGTTTGGCCGTACGGTCACGTTATGCGTCGAATTACGACGAAACACGGACGGACGCTAAAAACGGTCCAAATCACGCGATGAGTGGAATTTTATCAAGGCGATCACTAAAATAAAATATTTTAGTGTTTACATAAATTTTTGGGTGTCCGGGGATATTCAGAATGTGAGATATACGCAAAAGTGCAAACTTGTGCACTTTTTGACACTTTTAGTCCCTGCATGACATAAAAGTTTATTTTTGCGCACTAAACACCTCTAAACCTATATCTAAGTTATATAAAGGATAAATAGGGTATGTTTCACTCCTGGTCATATTCCGGAAGGTCCGTTACCATACGATTCGACCTACTTTTGCAGTTTGACGCAAATAGTCCTTTAATTGCGTAAAGTAGCGCGAAATGTTGTTTAATGACATCCAAGCCTTCCATGGCCCATAATGGGCATTCCCAAGCATATACTTAAATGTTACTACACTCTCGTTTGCTTAGATGGTCACCGAAATGCGTAAATTCAAAAGTTGACGCTTTAGGTCCCTCTATTGCGCAAATTTGCGCATCTCATCATTTACTAGCATTGAATCCTCATCTAATCCATATTAGGCATTCTTGGAAGTATTATTATTCATCACGATGCTTCGGGTTCGCTAAAAGGTCATTCAGAGGTATAATTAAACATATTGACACTTTTAGTCCCTCTAACTTGCAAAGTTGCGCGTAACTTTACTTATAGGCATAAAAACCTTAGACGGCCATTATTTGGCATTCCCGAGAGTATAATTAAATATTATGAAGCTCCTGGTTTGTTAAAAGGTCACTCAGAGGTAAGAATTAACATGTTGACGCTTTTAACCCCTTTATTGCGCAAACTTTCAATTAATTACGCAAACGGCTACACTTATTCATCAAGTGGCACATTTGTGAATATAAACATCATAAGAAACTTATTTTAGGTATACAAACACTTCCAGTCCTTTCATAATCAAGGTTTTCGATTTTTCAAAAAATTAGTCCCTCAAATTTACTATTTGACTTCATTAGGGTTTATTACACGTGCCAATACATCATTGGGCGTGATTTTACGAGGTGTTACATGCAAGCTGTACAACCCAACTACTCTGGCTTCAAAATCAGTTGCTGGATTTTGGTATCACTGCCTTAAAAACACCACTCATGTTGGACAGTCAGGCAGCAGAAAATATCATCAAAAATCCAGTTTCCCACTCAACCACCAAGCACATCGACATCAGACATCACTTTGTGAGGGATTGCTATGAAAAAAGGTTTGATTTCTTTGCATCATGTTCCAACTAAGGATCAGCTGGCAGATGTGCTAACCAAAGTATTAGACACATCCACCTTTGAAAGCTTGATCTCTAGGATTGGCATGCTAAACATGGAATAACAGGCAAAATCCTGTTTTCTATGAATAAAAGCATTAAAATGTTTTCTGAAAATCAAAAATCCATCCTTAAAAATAGCTAAAAATGATTTTTTTCATTAAAAATCCTTAAAAGTCTGTCATAACCACTGATTTGTTCAAAAGTCTGTTCTACTTCAAAGTCTACCCACTGCTGAAAGTCAACCCCTGCTCTCTCATTTCCTTGATAAGCACTGTTGTTCAAAATCAGTGTTTTATCCACTGATAGTAAAAATCACCCACTATTCTCATTGTTACTGTTACAAACACTGATCTTGTTCCATCAGTGGTCTTCCTAAAAAGAGTTGTTCTTTTCTTCATCAGGGGTTGGCACGTGGACAGTACATTGTGGTCAGACCTTTTGTAACCGCTGCCACGTCAGCATTCACTTTTTCTCTATAAAACCCCCCTTCAAAACCCCAAACAGGGTTTTACTGTCGAATTGAATTCTTAAAAATTCCTTTCTCAAAGCAGTTCTCATCTCATTTCCTCAAATTTCTTCACAACCTTCTTCGATCGTCTTCTCCAAAATGACAAAATCGAAGTCATCTGTAACACCCACTTCAAAATCCTCTCGCAAAAAGGCCGCTCAAAAGGCTACACCTATTGAAATCCCATACAAATCACCACACAATTATCTGGGTCTTCTTACAAAACCAGGCACCACCGATGCTTTCGATTCCATCATTGACATCATGTCTGCATCAAAGTACAAAACTTTGTTAACAGCAGATGCTCCAATTTACTTGGACACCCAAAGAGAGTTTTGGGAGAATATTACCCTTGACAAACAAGGCGAGGATGTCATAGCCATTAACTCTTCTTTAATGGGTAAACCAGTCAAAATTACACCACATTCCATCTCGGAGGTCTTTGAACTCAATGATCAGCAAGGTAAAACTTCTTTTCCCAAAAATGAGTTAAAAACTGATTTCCTTGAAAGGGGTTATGCAGAACAAATAAAAAAGGATACCTTACAAAAAGGTAATTTTTCACCTGCAACAAGATTTTTGTTCCATACTCTGCTTATGTGTGTTTCAAACAAAACCACTTCTTTTAATGAAATACCATTAAAGATTCAAAACCTGGGATATGCTATTCTTCAAGATGAAATTTTCAATTACTCCCAGGAAATCTTTAATGATTTGGTTAAAAATGTTGATAAAAAGCCATTCTTACTTTTTCCAAGATTTCTAAGTTACTATTTTGAAAAGAAATTTGGTAAGGATGATGCTTCTGCAATAAAACAAGGTGCATCTTTTCAAATAAACAGCTTAACTGCTGAAACTTTTACAAGAATGTCAACACCTTGCAAAACACAAGCAGAGGTGCCTGAGCAGACTTTAGCAGCTACCACTGCTCCTCAAGTATCTGCTGCTGAGCCCACTGCTCAAGGTGATCATAGCAGCAAAACAACTGCTTTGAAACCCACACCTAAAATCTCCAAAAGGCCAAAACAAAAATCTCAAAAGCCCCCCAAACCTACCAAAGAGGCAACTCTGGAGGATGAGATACCAGAGCAACTGCCAGTGACAACACAAAAGTCACAAGAAACCACTGTTGCTACTTCCTCACAGCAGTTGGTACAAATATCTCAACCTATGCCTGAAACTCCTCCTGCTTATGCTAAAAAAGAACAGGTTGTACAAATAGGGACACCACAATATGATGCTCTGGAATCACTTGCTTCCATTATCCACAGCCCAATGCCCGGGTCCAATTCGCTTTCTACACCCAACCTCACCTCCACAATTCCCCCACCAACTAAATTATTGTTGGATGCTATTGATCTGAACCAGGCATAAACCAGTCCTTCTGACTCACCTATCAATGAGAACATACTTCAACACACGACTGGGTCTGATGTATCAATCATAGCTAATCCACCAACAAGACCTGAGGAGGCTACACGCCTTGAGTTACAAGTAACTCTTGGTGGTAATCCAAGTGAAGCAGCCACTATAAGTGCTGAACCCACTGGTTTGCATTTGGACAATGGTTACATCAATAAGACTTCCTTGGAGGCAATTCCTTCTATAGCACCTCTGATAACCACTAGTGAGTTTGTTTTGACCACTGGTACCATCAAAAGGTTATCAAGTGTTGAGGGAAAAAGTCCCCAGTACCAAGAAAAAGGGGCATTAGTGGATGATTATTGGAATACATTCCCTAAGTCAACCTCTGTTCAAACCACTGTTAGTGGGAAATCAGATGATCCCATTAAGTTGGGTGATGGTTTAAAGTACCAAGAATTGACGGATAGAATTGACAAACTGGATACCTCTGTTGCAGAAATCAAAGAAATGCTGCAACAGTTGTTGAAAGTTCAACAGGTGCAACCCACTGCTGTTCCAGCTCAAGCATCTGCTCCACCACAAGCACCTGCTGCAAATGAGTTATGGAATCTATTTCAACCCCTGCTCCAACAACAACAACAACAAATGGCTGATCAGCAGCATGCAATACATGTTCAAATGCTGAGAAACATGATGGAGTCAAGGTTTAAAGACACTCAAGCTGACATCAAGGCTATAAAGGCCCACATACTGAACACCAGTGGCACTGCTCCTCCCACTGTTCTCTTCATTGATAACCCCCTCCAGATAATGCCAAAAAGGGGGAGAAAATCAAGCAGTGGAAGAAGAAGGGAATTGAAGATGGGCTCTATATTGCACCAGAAAAAGAAAATATGATGCCAGATGGTAGTAAGAAGAAGGATGTCACCACAAATGCACTTTCTGAAGCAGGAGCAAGTGTAAAAAGGGATAGACATGCTAAGGAAAAAGCCAGATGGGAACAGGAAAAGAAAGCTTTTATGGAGCTGAATGCACAGGGACCTTCTGAACCTATGGATGATGAAAATCCTACGGATGAAAAGAAGAAGCCCACTAGACAAGTGAGGCAACCCAAACACATACCATCCAGACCTGCAAAGCATGCCTCTAAACCACCTACTAAAGGCTCCAAACCTCAAACTGCAACCCAAACATGTGACAACCTGAACTTTCAAGGTTAGTGTCGTCTAACCTCGTAACTTTTAATCTGGTATTATTCCTGGTGCACTACGTTTTTATCGCACGTTACGGTGAATGCTGCTATTTGTTATTGTTAAACCTTAACGTAAACGATAAGCATTGTTCGTATGTGTGGACCTTAGATTATATTCGAGCCTCACACACCAGCTATTGAGAGTCCATATACACACACCAGAAGCCGACGTGGGCTACCTATTCACGTTTGGGCCTGGTCAAGCCCAAGAGGATTTTTAGATTGGAGCCGGCTAGGGGTTTGGTTTAGCATGAATACACACACACGTCACTTAAACATGATAACACAAATATATCCTCTATCTATCTATCTATCTTCGGTGATCAATAGTGGACCGCACCCTACCCATTATGTTTTGTGATTATATTGGCCGGCCTAAGTGAAATGGACTTAAGCCCATTCCGGTTGTAAAGTAATCGCCAGGAATCAGACCTATATCCATTTAAAAGCATGACTATACTTGCTTATCTCACAACTCAAAATAAAACCCTATATTCCTTCCCTGTTGTGCAACGGTAGAACCCTTTCCCCCCTCATGAAGCTTTACTACGGATTCATCAAATACTTTGACTCTTTCGGTTAGTAATAGTATTATATCATTGTTTGCTTGGTTTTGTGGGCTCAATATCATATAACAATAGTGCACGTGACATGTATTGAAAGTGCTGCTGAATGGATAATGATCAATGCATGATTGTCGGCCATTATGTTTCAAATTGCATGAGAATTGGCTGTTGATATGTGAGTGTTAATAGTTTAATATGTGGGCAATCTATTAATGTCGACGTATGCATATATGTGAGTATAAAAACCAAATTTGTTAGAAGGGATTAATGGCTATGATGCTAATTACATGTGTTGCAAACTGATTGTGGACTGATTTAACATGAAACAATATTACATGAAACTGTTACGGCTCGATAATGGCTGATGATCTTGGTACTTGATTAGGGTCCGACGGCTAGCATGATATTAGATAAATTTCCTGTTATTAGTTAAGTGCGCATGACGGTCGTAGGAGTCTTGATGTATATAATTATATGATCATTGATGTTGATAAGGTACCAGGTATCACTACGATCAGATTTATATATAATAAGTTGTATGTGATTGGCTGTATGATGTTGTGATTTAGGGTAACGTATAAATGTTTGTTAAACTCAATCATAAATAAGTTTAAACCATTGCACATAGACTCAGTTTGTGGAGTATGATTATGTTATTCGTTATGATTAAGTCGACGGCCGTGTAACAGGTTAATGACTTGTATGGTTACATATGATATACATGTTGATAATTGGTATTGTTATATGATGAATTAAATGTATGGCAAGTTTACATTACATGTTATATGAGTTAAATAGTGGGCTAGGGTGTGGGGAGCAACTGGGCCGATCAGGTTGGATCACAAGAGGAAACAGGTTGGGCCGGGCACTCGGCCTGTTATCAATTTATATGTGTGAGCTGATTGAATGTTTGTTGTTAATGATAAATTGCATTAATATTAATAATATGGGTTGGGTTAATGATATATAGAGAACGTTATGACATGAATCTGATGAGTTGATATTCGATGACTGACATTATATTTGTTTGCATGATCATTGGTGTGTTGTTAGGATTTTATATATCATAGTTAATGTTCATGATGAATATTAGTGTAGGGCTGCGTTTGTTATGTTCCTAAACTAAGGGTATGCGTATACATGATCCAAGTGTCTAGTACACATAATGATTATGATGTATGCTATGGTTAAGTGTGCTACATGAACAGCTATTACTTGTTACATGATATTATGTGTATACATTCATGAGTGCAACTTGTGACGAAATACGTGGTTAGATGTGAATACTAAACTGATTGTTACTGGTAAACCATGATAGGACATATTTAATTAGCTGTTAAACAAGTAACATAATCTACCGAGCACTCTAAGGTGAGTTCATCTTGAGCATGCGTCCCGGTGGTTGGGACAGTTAGTGGGTATCCCGGGGAGGGATAAGTCTTTTGGGTAAAACTGGGATGTTGGATAATATTCTCACCCTATCATTCTTAAGTCCCATCTTTTGTTACCAGGGAGGTAACGGGGTATTAGTTGGTAGCGCTACTTAGGTTTGGCACCCTCACACCGTACCGGGGAGGACGGTTGTGAACTAATGACCCAGTCGGGCCCAGTGTTTCGATAGGAGCACTGGGGAACGGGCAAAACATACATCAGGAGCCGTCTTGTTCAGTATCGAGATATTATCAACATTAATTTCGGAATTAAATTCAATGGATTAACTAAACACTTGGTAACTAACGTTTTCGTAAAACTATGAACTCACTAGCGTTGTCTGATACACTTGTTGCATGCTCAAAGGTTGTTAGATATCTTGGATTTGGGAACTTGCTGTCTGGTGTAGCTGGAGTGGTCATGGGTCGAACTGGAGGGATTCATGTGATTGAATTATTGATGTCATACATTGGTTTACTAATTTCTTCCACTGCACATGTTGGTTTTCGTTTAAACTTGTTGTTGGTAATTTTCATTAATAATTGAGAATTTGATTTATAAACTTGTATGGGTTCGATGTAATTAGTGGCTCATTGTTGGTACGTCACACGCCTAACGGGGACATTCCCTAGGTGGTATTTTGGGGGTGTGACAGTTTGGTATCAGAGCCACTGGTTATAGTGAACTTGGTTTTAGAACGTTTTTATAAAACCAGACTATGACCGAAAAGTCCCGAAATCGACCATGACACTCAGCTCCAGACTGCAAGGTTCGTTTCTCGTTTACTATTGCATAGTATATCTAGTGTTTGCTTATGAATAACATCACACGTGAATGCACACTTAGCACTGCAGTATGAACTTCTATGTTACCAACCCATGTTACGTGTTTTAAGAGTGCGACTCTTCTTGAACTTTCATGATCTATGTTGTGGCGTCATCTGTCTTATTGCTCGAATTCGGGGAACCTTTTAGTGCGAGTTAAGAGGCAGTGAGATAAGCATGCAAATTGCGTGCATGTGAGTCCCAGTGGGGCTTAACGAGTGTGAGAGGGGTTCCGCTTCGTTAATTGATGTTATGTTAGAACTCAGCAGTCTATAGGAGTCATAGTAGTGATTGTCTCCTACTCGAACATGATCTTTTCACCCCTTTCTGAATCCTTACGAATCTCGATGCTATCGAGTATCACCTGATCACACATCTGAACGCCTAGCGAACTGTGTAGAATGTTAGGTGCTAGTACGAACGTCCCTGAGTTGGATGGCTCAGCGTCAAATGATTGGACTATACTTTCCTCACTTATCTTTGTTTGCTGGAACTTAGCGTGTTGACGCCTAAGATCCCGAAGTGCGATCACTTCTGCAAAACTCTCGCGACATACCGTGTATTACTCAGTCAACTTGCAAGAACGATGAACAAGAGGGTAAACGTAGTACCTTACCGACTTCAGCATTTGAACGACCCTAGTTACCGGCAACGAACAACAGCGATTAGACTCCAATCGAATCCTTAACCCCAGCCAGCGACTCATGGGAGTCGACTCTTACGAACCAATCGGGACAAAATCGATGATGATTGACTGTAGAGCGGACTGTGTAACCGCCCGCACCATGAGTAGTGCCTTAGGACGTAGCACGGAATGTGAAAAGATAGACCTTGTTGGTGAAAGGATGCAGGACACCGTTACAGGCAACAATATTAGGGGCACCAGTCGTGGCAACATCAAGGTACTCGTGATCGTAGCTTACAATATGGAAACGAAGGTGACCTCGACAAGGATTGACTGTGTTAAGTCAAGGTGACGACAACCAAGGGAACGACGGCAGTACTGGAAATTCTCGTGATGAAATCAACACTGGAAATGAGGCTCATGGAAGGACATTTAGCATTGGCATAGGCTATACCAGGCGTAATAGCAACACGATAGCTTGGATGGGTAGCTATTCGCTTCGTCTCTGTTCTGTCTAACCCTGATGCTTCTTGAAACCGAACCTGTTGTGGAGTCGGCTGATGCAAGTCATTTGAAGTCTTATATGTTCGCTAGGATGTAAACTTGACCTTGGGGAACAGGTGTTCGACATCGACCTTCCTTCTACTACCCCTGATGGTTACAATGCGGTAGTTAGTATGGATTGGTTATTCAAAAATCGCGCAGACATACCTTGTGAGGAGAAAATTTTGTGTGGAGAACCGTTATTTGTTCTAAAGCAACAAAGTGGTGCAAAGGTTAGCGCCATATCAGCTATGAAGGCCTAGAAGTGTCTACGGAGGGATCACCCCGCTACGTTAACAACCGTTACTGATGTTGAGGCTAAGGAAAAGAGGATCGAGGATCCACCAATTGTTCGTGATTCCTCTCAGTGTGCTACCCGAGGAGCTTACAGATTTACTTCCACCACTGTTAGGCAAAATCTCAGTTTGATCTCATGATAGGGGCAGCCCTGATTACTCGTGCTACATACCGTCTTGCACCAGGAGGGTTGCAAGGACTATCTACAGGAACTGTTGGATAGGAGTTTTATTGGACATAGTTTTTGTTCACTTTGGGGAGGCCCAGCTATATTCGGGAAGATAAAGCCTTTTCGTATGTGTACTGATTATCCAGAACTCAGCAAAGTGACAATCAAGAACTGTTTGCCTCGACCATGTATTGACGGAGGACCAAGAGGAGAATGTTCCTGAAACGGCATATCGAACGCAATACGACCATTGCGACTTTGTACACCATAACCATTGAGTTAATCAACACACCAGTAGTTTTATGGACCACATGAATCGACCGTATTTATGGATGACGTTCTGGATCATTTCCAAGAGGAAGGAACATCATGGGCGGCATTTGTGTCTTATTTTAGGGGCTCCAGAGGGATGAGCCACTCCGCGCGAAGTCTTGTTAAAGGTAACTTCTGGATTCGAGAGATACCTTTTTGGTCATATGATCAACGAAGTGGGGATACATGTGGATCTCGCTAAAGACCCATTTTGTTAGATATTGTTCGGCACCAAGGATCCCTTCGAGGATGCAGCAATTTCTTGGTCACACTAGACTCTATCGCAGATTCACCATAGGATTTTAGAAGATCGTGCAGCTTAAATCTCTTTAGCACAGTAGGGTGCTGTGTTCGTGAAGGACAAAACAGGAGGACGTCTTTTCAGCTTTCGAATCCCAACTCTGCAATGTTTACACGCCGACGCAACCCGAGAAAACGTAATGGACTTACAGGAAGAACTGCATGAGTCACGACCTGCGGTGGAAGCCCTGGTCTGTGGATTTAAGTTGGAGGCATTACTTGGATGGTACCAAATGCACTACCTAGACCGATCACAAGGGCCTCCCGTATACCCTTGTTTCGAATGAGCTAAACATGTAACGACATCACCGGATGGAGCTATTGGATGAATACGACCGTGAAACCTGGACATGCACGAGCTTTGCAGCCTGCTATCGACTTTAACATACCTGATCAGACTCGCCTTGTTCAAACTGAAGAACTGAAGGAAGAGAGTTCTCAAGATTGACCCATGCGGGGCATGGGGAAGCAACCTTTGGAAGGTCGGACGATATTTGCTACTTCATGGAACGAATATGGACCTCACTATACAACAACCTTAGGGAACTGGTGCAGGCGAAGCACACGGGCCTCGATATTCTATTCATCTGAAGTTTTGATTGGATGTATTGAAACCTGAAGACCATGTACGAATGACCGGGCCTGAAGGCCCACATAGCCACGCATGGGAACGATGTTTGACATGTGGGAAGGTCAAGGTGGGATATTAGCAATCAGAGCACATATATGGAAATGAGAACATACTGCCATGGATTTTGTCGCTAGTCTACTTACAACTCGAAATGGAAACATTATCACCTGGGTGATCGTTGACGGTCTCACGTTACCAACACACTTGCTTGCAAATAAGGAACCGACGAGTCTTCACAAGTTGCGAATGTTCCTCTGAGAGAGGCGGCTTATAGGCACGAGGTGCCAACTCCTATTACCTCCTATTTTGAGCTATACCTGATTTATGACAAGCCATACACAACACCCTTGACTCACGTATAGACATGAGTATTACTTATCAACATAGGACGAACAGTTTGAGTAAACAACCCCCCCTGACACTCAAAGACATGCTTCGAGCATGTGTGAGATTAACTTGGTGTAAATGGGAAGGACGTATACTTTTGGCTGAGTTCTACTGTAGCTGTTACCTTTCTAGTATTCAGACAACTCTGTTTGGGGCATTGCTTGGATGATAATGCCAATCTCTTCATGGATTGAGGTGGATGACCACCTAAACACGGGTCCAGGACTTGTACTCGAAACTCTTGGGGAAAATTGCTTGGATTGGAAATTGTTTGGCGGCATCGAGTGACCATCAGGAAAGACGATAAGCTTGGGAAACACTAGGAGTTCGTTGTAGATGGTCGTATCATGTTAAAAATCTCACCATGGGAGGGTGTGGTACGCTTGGGAAGCGTCGCAAACTTAATTTACGTTACGGTGAGTTATTCGGAATTCTGGAAAGAATTGGTCACGCCGCCTACAAACTCGAGTTACCTGATGAATTGGATAACGTGTATGATATCGTTTATGTCTCGAAATCTAAGGCGGTGTTTGTCCGATGAAACGCTCATGCTACCCTTAGTAAAGTCTGAGGTTAATGACAGGTTGTAGTTGTTGAGGGATCTACTGAAATCATGGGCTAGAATATCAAGATACGTTAGCGTGGTCGAATACCGATTGTAAGAGTTCGTTGGAACTCAAGGCGTGGACCGGAGTTCATGTGGGAGCGTGAGGACCAGATGAAGCTTAAGAATCCTCAACTCTTTCCTAACGATCAATCTAAATCTGGTACTACTGGTGAATTTCGGGACAAAATTCCTCTTCAAGTTGGGGATGATGTGGCACATGAGCGAAACCTGCAACAATCTTGATCTATCACTTCATTTCTCTGTGCTTACTTGTCAAATTTCAGGATGAAATTTCTTTCAAGTTGGGGATGATGTGACAACCTGAACTTTCAAGGTTAGTGTCGTCTAACCTCGTAACTTTTAATCTGGTATTATTCCTGTTGCACTACGTTTTTATCGCACGTTACGGTGAATGCTGCTATTTGTTATTGTTAAACCTTAACGTAAACGATAAGCATTGTTCGTATGTGTGGACCTTAGATTATATTCGGGCCGCACACACCAGCTATTGAGAGTCCATATACACACACCAGAAGCCGATATGGGCTACCTATTCACGTTTGGGCCTGGTCAAGCCCAAGAGGATTTTTAGATTGGAGCCGGCTAGGGGTTTGGTTTAGCATGAATACACACACAGGTCACTTAAACATGATAACACAAATATATCCTCTATCTATCTATCTTCGGTGATCAACATTAGACCGCACCCCACCCTTTATGTTTTGTGATTGTATTGGCCGGCCCAAGTGAAATGGACTTAAGCCCATTCCGGCTGTAAAGTAATCGCCAAGAATTAGACCTATATCCATTTAAAAGCATGAATATACTTGCTTATCTCACAACTCAAAATAAAACCCTATATTCCTTCCCTGTTGTGCGACGGTAGAACCCTTTCCCCCTCGTGAAGCTTTACTACGGATTCATCAAATACTTTGACTCTTTCGGTTAGTAATAGTATTATATCATTGTTTGCTGGGTTTTGTGGGCTCAATATCATATAACAATAGTGCATGTGACATGTATTGAAAGTGCTGCTGAATGGATAATGATCAATGCATGATTGTCGGCCATTATGTTTCAAATTGCATGAGAATTGGCTGTTGACATGTGAGTGTTAATAGTTTAATATGTGGGCAATCTATTAATGTCGACGTATGCATATATGTGAGTATAAAAACCAAATTTGTTAGAAGGGATTAATGGCTATGATGCTAATTACATGTGTTGCAAACTGATTGTGGACTGATTTAACATGAAACAATATTACATGAAACTGTTACAGCTCGATAATGGCTGATGATCTTGGTACTTGATTAGGGTCCGACGGCTAGCATGATATTAGTTAAATTTCCTGTTATTAGTTAAGTGCGCATGACGGTCGTAGGAGTCTTGATGTATATAACTATATGATCATTGATGTTGATAAGGTACCAGGTATCACTACGATCAGATTTATATTTAATAAGTTGTATGTGATTGGCTGTATGACATTGCGATTTAGGGTAACGTATAAATGTTTGTTAAACTCAATCATAAATAAGTTTAAACCATTGCACATAGACTCAGTTTTTGGAGTATGATTATGTTATTCATTATGATTAAGTCGACGCCCGTGTAACAGGTTAATGACTTGTATTGTTACATATGATATAGATGTTGATAATTGGTATTGTTATATGATGAATTAAATGCATGGCAAGTTTATATTACATGCTATATGTGTTAAACAGTGGGCTAGGGTGTGGGGAGCAACTGGGCCGATCAGGTTGGATCACAAGAGGAAACAGGTTGGGCCGGGCACTCGGCCTGTTATCAATTTATATGTGTGAGCCGATTGAATGTTTGTTGTTAATGATAAATTGCATTAATATTAATAATATGGGTTGGGTTAATGATATATAGAGATCATTATAACATGAATCTGATGAGTTGATATTCGATGACTGACATGTTATTTGTTCGCATGATCATTGGTGTGTTGTTAGGATTTTATATATCATAGTTAATGTTCATGATGAATATTAGTGTTGGGCTGCGTTTGTTATGTTCCTAAACTAAGGGTATGCGTATACATGATCCAATTGTCTAGTACACATAATGATTATGATGTATGTTATGGTTAAGTGTGCTACATGAACAGCTATTACTTGTTACATGATATTATGTGTATACATTCATGAGTGCAACTTGTGACGAAATATGCGGTTAGACGTGAATACTAAAGTGATTGTTACTGGTAAACCATGAAAGGACGTATTTAATCAGCTGTTAAACAAGTAACATAATCTACCGAGCACTCTAAGGTGAGTTCATCTTGAGCATGCGTCCCGGTGGTTGGGACTGTCAGTGGGTATCCCGGGGAGGGATAAGTCTTTTGGGTAAAACTGGGATGTTGGATAATATTCTCACCCTATCATTCTTAAGTCCCATCTTTTGTTACTGGGGAGGTAACGGGGTATTAGTTGGTAGCGCTACTTAGGTTTGGCACCCTCACACCGTACCGGGGAGGACGGTTGTGAACTAATGACCCAGTCGGGCCCAGTGTTTCGGTAGGAGCACTGGGGAACGGGCAAAACATACATCAGGAGCCGTCTTGTTCAGTATCGAGATATTATCAACATTACTTTCGAAATTAAATTCAATGGATTAACTAAACACTTGGCAACTAACGTTTTCGTAAAACTATGAACTCACCAGCGTTGTCTGATACACTTGTTGCATGCTCGCAGGTTGTTAGATATCTTGGATTTTGGAACTTGCTGTCTGGTGTAGCTGGAGTGGTCATGGGTCGAACTGGAGGGATTCATGTGATTGAATTATTGATATCATACATTGGTTTACTAATTTCTTCCGCTGAACATGGTGGTTTTCGTTTAAACTTGTTGTTGGTAATTTTCATTAATAACTGAGAATTTGATTTATAAACTTGTATGGGTTCGATGTAATTAGTGGCTCATTGTTGGTACGTCACACGCCTAATGGGGACATTCCCTAGGTGGTATTTTGGGGGTGTGACAAAACAGCTGTTGTAACTCCCGCTGTATCAACAACTGCTGATACTTCAGTAGTTTCAACAACTGCCAGCCAAACACCTGCTATCACTTCAACACACACCACAACCACTGCCTTACCACCACCACCAAAAATCATCTCACCACCAAAACCACCATCACCTCCTACCAAAAAGCAGAAGACATCAGATGTTACAATATCTGTTGTAATGGCAACAGTGGTTGAAACACCAGTTGTTTCAACAACTGTTAGTCAGCCACCTTCTACCACTCAAATCACCACCACTGATCCACCCAAGACATCATCAGCCTCTCCTACAATAAAAAGGAGAAGGATTTTCATACCTGATGATGGCTCTCCATCACCACCACCAACATGTTCACAATCCCTTGCACTTATTCCAAACCCTGTTCCTCTCTCATCAGCTCAAGTACAACAACCAATCCCTATCATCACTCCTGCAGGTTTCCAATATCCTCTTGAACTCATTGCAGTCAGAGAAGAGATCAAATCCTTCTACTATGAGGATGATCCTGCTAAAAGGAAGTTGCCATCACTTGAAGGATATGCTAGGCCTAACAATATTGAAGAGTATTTGAAAGTTAAGGCTCAACAGGCAGAGGATATCTCCAAAAGAAGCTCTCAAGGGAAAACTGACAAAGAAATTCAAAGGCATTATCAATTTCTATTGACTCAAGTCAGATCCTTAGAGCAGTTTGCAAAAAATGTTTGTCAGTAACTCTCAAAGAGAGCAGATGAAACTTTAAGAAAAGACTACATTGAAAGCATCATGGTTTCCAAGAAGTATAAGGGGGAAAATATATGTACAAAGAGTGGACCATCCCTGAGCTTGAAAAAGAAGCAGCCAGGATTCAGGAAATGATCAAAAATAAGGTCAAACACACTCCTCCTGATTGGTCAAAATACAAAAAGAATGTGCCTGAAAAGACATTGGAGCTGAAGAAAATGAAAGAGGAATTAGTTGCTGCTGATTATGGGTCTAAAAATCAAGTGTCAAAATGGAGAGAAGACAAAGTCAGGACCACCTACAAAAGGTTGGAGGAATTAAGGAAGAAAGACCCTAAAGTTCCACAAAAGCCTGACTACCCTGAAGCAGAGGTTTCAACAAGACCACCAAAGCTGAAAATCAGGAGATCCACTACTCCAACTGGTGCTGCCATCTACAAAAGAAGACAACAACGACAGTTGGTTGCTGAAACAGTGGAAGAACTAATGGCAGGAGATGACCTTGTAAAAGAGGGTATTAAGAAGATGATAGCTGAAACTCTTCGCCTAAATCAACCTGCAAGCACTGCTCTAACAGTCATCACAAGGCCTGCATCACCAAACTCCTCATCTAATAAAAATCTCCCAAGAAACCCACCAGACTCAAAAGTACTAAAGTGGAAAACTGACAAACAGACCCATGTACTGACAGTGATCAAGTCTAGTGGAGAAGTGAAGAAAATAACAAGGGAACAAGCACTTGGCCTAAGTCTTGAAGATTTGCAGGATCTCCTTGATCTTCCACTGTGTAGGGATGAAGATGACACAGATGCCTTAGCCTTTGAGTTACAACTCAAAGGGAAAATAAGGGAACTGTTGATGAGGCAATAAAGATCTACCAATAATGAAGGGTTTTGGCATTATCTGTTCCAGGGGGAGATTGTTGGGATTGAACCCAATCAGAGGAACAGATAATTAAAGCCAAAACTAGATCAGAGCAGTGGATCCAGAATAAGCAGATGTTATGTACACAAGCCTCTCCCCTTGAAAGTGGTTTCAACATCTGCTGACCTCCTATCTACTGATCGGTACAACTGCTGACCTACAACTACTGATCAAGTTAAAGACTGATGAAGACTAAAGCCCTGCTATTCAATCTACTGCCTTGAGTCAAGCACTGCTGGGTTATATCAAATGCTGCTGGGTTCACATCAGTGGAAGGATTCAGCAGTAGTTTAGTTTGTCTTTATGTAATGAATTGTAATAATAGTAGTTAGCATAGCAGTACTTGTATAGATCAGAGGTTAGAGTTTGTTAGGAGGTTAGATGTCACTTTCATGGTGACGTCAGCAAAGATGCCACAGTGGTTTGTCCGTGCCTATAAATAGAACAGTACCCTGTACTGTTCTATTAGCTCTTCACCATCTTCTTCCTGCACGAACAAATCACAGTGAGCTCAGGCTGAGGGGGAGTTTGTTACATACATGCAAGTGTAATCATTGAATGAAATAAATTCAATCATTCGGTTCATTGTTGAAAATGTGTGTTGAAAGCAATTCTCCTGTTTGATTGCGAAAAGTTTGTTTCCATTATTTTCCGCTACACTACTCATTCATTGTTCATCTTAATTCAAACGTAAAACACAATCAAAACCAAACTCAGATCCTAACAAGAAAATACGGAACGGCAAGGGTAGTATGAGTCTGAGTCCATTGTGGTTCGTGTTAGGTTTGTATTTCCCCTAGCCACCGTTTCCGTAGTAAAAAACCGTTGCGGTTTTCCACATTCAATCTTCATTGCTTCATTATAATTAGTAATGCGGTCTCGATTGAAGATGTAATTGCAAGACTGTTTGTCGGGCTTCCAATGCTCACACAGGGTGATAAACAACGCTGATATTGAATGGATTATTGAACCAAGAAAGTCATTGGACTACAGCAGATGAAGTCAAATGTGATCAAACTTCGACATCAGACGTAAATCTTGAAGAAACAGAACATAATCCCAGATTGTCTAAAGAAGCGCTTTTATCATGTGTGATCCAGAGGTCGGTCTCGGGTGGGCATAAGATCCGTGGGCCCTATTGTCGGATATGTGACTCAAGAAAGTCATTGGACTGCCGCCGATGAAGTCAAATGTGATCAAACTTGGACATCAGACATAAATCTTGAAGAAATGGAACATAATCCCAGATTTTATAAAGAAGCGCTTTTATCATGTGTGATCCAGAGGTCGGTCTCAGGTGGGCATAAGATCCGCGGGCCCTATTGTCGGATTATTGAACCAAGAAAGTCATTGGACTGCCGCCAATGAAGTCAAATGTGATCAAACTTGGACATCAGATGTAAATCTTGAAGAAATGGAACATAATCCCAGATTGTCTAAAGAAGCGTTTTTATCATGTGTGATCCAGAGGTCGGTCTCGGGTGGGCATAAGATCCGTGGGCCCTATTGTCGGATTATTGAACCAAGAAAGTCATTGGACTGCCGCAGATGAAGTCAAATGTGATCAAAATTGGACATCAAACGTAAATCTTGAAGAAACGGAACATAATCCCAGATTGTCTAAAGAACAGGGGCGGACCTACTATGTAATAAGGGGTAGCCTCCGCTACCGCTTAACGCTCCGGCGGTAGTGTAAATTTTAGAAAATTTTGATGTTTCTTCGATTTCGTTACCCCCTTTCTTTGAAATGTTTCTCCTATACAAACTTTCTAGATCCGCCACTGCTAAAGAAGCGCTTTTATCATGTGTGATCCAGAGGTCGGTCTCGGGTGGGCATAAGATCCGTGGGCCCTATTGTCGGATCTGTGACTCAAGAAAGTAATTGGACTGCCGCCGATGAAGTCAAATGTGATCAAACTTGGACATCAGACGTAAATCTTGAAGAAACGGAACATAATCCCAGATTGTGTAAAGAAGCGCTTTTATCATGTGTGATCCAGAGAAGGGTATCGGGTGAGTTGTGGTTGATTTATAGGAGGAGGTTATGAAGCGAATATATGTTTATGCGAATTTAAAGGACAATACTGACAGAGGTGCAGGTCTTTTCTCCCACTGTGCAAACTTGAAAAATCTCACCATAACACATCTAATATGACACATGATAAAAGCGCTTCTTTAGAGAATCTGGGATTATGTTCCGCAAATTGGGAACCACATTCGTGTGTAAAAGCTTGGAAAGATGACCGAATAGAGATCTGTATACACCCTTGGTATTTGTTTACCACATGACACATGATAAAAGCGTTTCTTTAGACATTCTGGGATTATGTTCCGCAAATTGGGAACCACATTGTAGATTGGTTGGCTTGAATGGCTTTAATAATACTTGAAAATGGAAATAATCGTGTCAAGATCTTTATCAATCATATCATCGACCAACTGCTCGAAATCCCTTTCGTTTCTCGGGTTCGCATTCGACACAACACAACAAAAAATAAATTAAAAAAAACAGTGGCCTGATATGCATCGTATAGGCCTATACGATGCGTATCAGGCCCGCCGCCAGACATAACCTGCACCTGTCAGTCTGCCATGTTTTTTACTTTAATTCAATACGCATCGTATAGGCCTATACGATGCGTATTGAATTGAAAAAGTGTGTAGATAGACAGGGGGTGTGCCATTAGAAAACCTCATTAGTGATTCCATTTGAGGCTAAAGAACGAGCCGGGGTCTCACTGGAAGCAGTCTTTCTATTGCTACGGGTAGAGGTGAGGTTGTCTATATCTTACCCTCCTCAGACCCTACCTTAGCTTTGCTATTAGTGGGATTTACTGAGTATGATGATGATGATTTGAGGCTAAAGAAATCATAACTCTTAAATGTTCACAAGTGGTTAAGATGATTCATGATCTCAAAAGTACACCAGAAACATATATAGCGACTATTATTAGGGATGTTCATGAATTGTCAAAACCGATCAAACCGTCCAAACTGCAGAAAGTTGACCGGATTGGATATTTTGAAATATATATGGTCTAGTTCAGGTCTAGTTCAGGATCTTGTTTTAATCGCTTTATAGGATCTTGTTTTAATCGCTTTATAAAACTAATAAAAACCAAAGAGAAAAGGAGATAAAACTGAATTCTATATCTTCATTCTATTCAACATTACAATATATAGATAAACATAACTATAAACCCTAAAGCCCATAAGTAATGGATTGTGCCTAAAATGTCTGGTTTATAACACTCCCCCTCAGACATTTAGAATTATACACAGTTTAACAACATACTTCAGGATGATGTTAAATAGGTACTTCAGGACCTGAATAAATAAACTGATACTACTGGATCAGTTGTACTGCCTCATTAAAAACCTTACTAAGAAAATCCATTGGGACAAAACTTAGTTAAGGGAAAAAGAGTATAGTGTGTATACTTGGACATCAGACGTAAATCTTGAAGAAATGGAACATAATCCCAGATTGTCTAAAGAAGCGTTTTTATCATGTGTGATCCAGAGGTCGGTCTCGGGTGGGCATAAGATCCGTGGGCCCTATTGTCGGATTATTGAACCAAGAAAGTCATTGGACTGCCGCAGATGAAGTCAAATGTGATCAAAATTGGACATCAAACGTAAATCTTGAAGAAACGGAACATAATCCCAGATTGTCTAAAGAACAGGGGCGGACCTACTATGTAATAAGGGGTAGCCTCCGCTACCCCTTAACGCTCCGGCGGTAGTGTAAATTTTAGAAAATTTTGATGTTTCTTCGATTTCGTTACCCCCTTTCTTTGAAATGTTTCTCCTATACAAACTTTCTAGATCCGCCACTGCTAAAGAAGCGCTTTTATCATGTGTGATCCAGAGGTCGGTCTCGGGTGGGCATAAGATCCGTGGGCCCTATTGTCGGATCTGTGACTCAAGAAAGTAATTGGACTGCCGCCGATGAAGTCAAATGTGATCAAACTTGGACATCAGACGTAAATCTTGAAGAAACGGAACATAATCCCAGATTGTGTAAAGAAGCGCTTTTATCATGTGTGATCCAGAGAAGGGTATCGGGTGAGTTGTGGTTGATTTATAGGAGGAGGTTATGAAGCGAATATATGTTTATGCGAATTTAAAGGACAATACTGACAGAGGTGCAGGTCTTTTCTCCCACTGTGCAAACTTGAAAAATCTCACCATAACACATCTAATATGACACATGATAAAAGCGCTTCTTTAGAGAATCTGGGATTATGTTCCGCAAATTGGGAACCACATTCGTGTGTAAAAGCTTGGAAAGATGACCGAATAGAGATCTGTATACACCCTTGGTATTTGTTTACCACATGACACATGATAAAAGCGTTTCTTTAGACATTCTGGGATTATGTTCCGCAAATTGGGAACCACATTGTAGATTGGTTGGCTTGAATGGCTTTAATAATACTTGAAAATGGAAATAATCGTGTCAAGATCTTTATCAATCATATCATCGACCAACTGCTCGAAATCCCTTTCGTTTCTCGGGTTCGCATTCGACACAACACAACAAAAAATAAATTAAAAAAAACAGTGGCCTGATATGCATCGTATAGGCCTATACGATGCGTATCAGGCCCGCCGCCAGACATAACCTGCACCTGTCAGTCTGCCATGTTTTTTACTTTAATTCAATACGCATCGTATAGGCCTATACGATGCGTATTGAATTGAAAAAGTGTGTAGATAGACAGGGGGTGTGCCATTAGAAAACCTCATTAGTGATTCCATTTGAGGCTAAAGAACGAGCCGGGGTCTCACTGGAAGCAGTCTTTCTATTGCTACGGGTAGAGGTGAGGTTGTCTATATCTTACCCTCCTCAGACCCTACCTTAGCTTTGCTATTAGTGGGATTTACTGAGTATGATGATGATGATTTGAGGCTAAAGAAATCATAACTCTTAAATGTTCACAAGTGGTTAAGATGATTCATGATCTCAAAAGTACACCAGAAACATATATAGCGACTATTATTAGGGATGTTCATGAATTGTCAAAACCGATCAAACCGTCCAAACTGCAGAAAGTTGACCGGATTGGATATTTTGAAATATATATGGTCTAGTTCAGGTCTAGTTCAGGATCTTGTTTTAATCGCTTTATAGGATCTTGTTTTAATCGCTTTATAAAACTAATAAAAACCAAAGAGAAAAGGAGATAAAACTGAATTCTATATCTTCATTCTATTCAACATTACAATATATAGATAAACATAACTATAAACCCTAAAGCCCATAAGTAATGGATTGTGCCTAAAATGTCTGGTTTATAACACTCCCCCTCAGACATTTAGAATTATACACAGTTTAACAACATACTTCAGGATGATGTTAAATAGGTACTTCAGGACCTGAATAAATAAACTGATACTACTGGATCAGTTGTACTGCCTCATTAAAAACCTTACTAAGAAAATCCATTGGGACAAAACTTAGTTAAGGGAAAAAGAGTATAGTGTGTATACTTGGACATCAGACGTAAATCTTGAAGAAATGGAACATAATCCCAGATTGTCTAAAGAAGCGTTTTTATCATGTGTGATCCAGAGGTCGGTCTCGGGTGGGCATAAGATCCGTGGGCCCTATTGTCGGATTATTGAACCAAGAAAGTCATTGGACTGCCGCAGATGAAGTCAAATGTGATCAAAATTGGACATCAAACGTAAATCTTGAAGAAACGGAACATAATCCCAGATTGTCTAAAGAACAGGGGCGGACCTACTATGTAATAAGGGGTAGCCTCCGCTACCCCTTAACGCTCCGGCGGTAGTGTAAATTTTAGAAAATTTTGATGTTTCTTCGATTTCGTTACCCCCTTTCTTTGAAATGTTTCTCCTATACAAACTTTCTAGATCCGCCACTGCTAAAGAAGCGCTTTTATCATGTGTGATCCAGAGGTCGGTCTCGGGTGGGCATAAGATCCGTGGGCCCTATTGTCGGATCTGTGACTCAAGAAAGTAATTGGACTGCCGCCGATGAAGTCAAATGTGATCAAACTTGGACATCAGACGTAAATCTTGAAGAAACGGAACATAATCCCAGATTGTGTAAAGAAGCGCTTTTATCATGTGTGATCCAGAGAAGGGTATCGGGTGAGTTGTGGTTGATTTATAGGAGGAGGTTATGAAGCGAATATATGTTTATGCGAATTTAAAGGACAATACTGACAGAGGTGCAGGTCTTTTCTCCCACTGTGCAAACTTGAAAAATCTCACCATAACACATCTAATATGACACATGATAAAAGCGCTTCTTTAGAGAATCTGGGATTATGTTCCGCAAATTGGGAACCACATTCGTGTGTAAAAGCTTGGAAAGATGACCGAATAGAGATCTGTATACACCCTTGGTATTTGTTTACCACATGACACATGATAAAAGCGTTTCTTTAGACATTCTGGGATTATGTTTCGCAAATTGGGAACCACATTGTAGATTGGTTGGCTTGAATGGCTTTAATAATACTTGAAAATGGAAATAATCGTGTCAAGATCTTTATCAATCATATCATCGACCAACTGCTCGAAATCCCTTTCGTTTCTCGGGTTCGCATTCGACACAACACAACAAAAAATAAATTAAAAAAAACAGTGGCCTGATATGCATCGTATAGGCCTATACGATGCGTATCAGGCCCGCCGCCAGACATAACCTGCACCTGTCAGTCTGCCATGTTTTTTACTTTAATTCAATACGCATCGTATAGGCCTATACGATGCGTATTGAATTGAAAAAGTGTGTAGATAGACAGGGGGTGTGCCATTAGAAAACCTCATTAGTGATTCCATTTGAGGCTAAAGAACGAGCCGGGGTCTCACTGGAAGCAGTCTTTCTATTGCTACGGGTAGAGGTGAGGTTGTCTATATCTTACCCTCCTCAGACCCTACCTTAGCTTTGCTATTAGTGGGATTTACTGAGTATGATGATGATGATTTGAGGCTAAAGAAATCATAACTCTTAAATGTTCACAAGTGGTTAAGATGATTCATGATCTCAAAAGTACACCAGAAACATATATAACGACTATTATTAGGGATGTTCATGAATTGTCAAAACCGATCAAACCGTCCAAACTGCAGAAAGTTGACCGGATTGGATATTTTGAAATATATATGGTCTAGTTCAGGTCTAGTTCAGGATCTTGTTTTAATCGCTTTATAGGATCTTGTTTTAATCGCTTTATAAAACTAATAAAAACCAAAGAGAAAAGGAGATAAAACTGAATTCTATATCTTCATTCTATTCAACATTACAATATATAGATAAACATAACTATAAACCCTAAAGCCCATAAGTAATGGATTGTGCCTAAAATGTCTGGTTTATAACACTCCCCCTCAGACATTTAGAATTATACACAGTTTAACAACATACTTCAGGATGATGTTAAATAGGTACTTCAGGACCTGAATAAATAAACTGATACTACTGGATCAGTTGTACTGCCTCATTAAAAACCTTACTAAGAAAATCCATTGGGACAAAACTTAGTTAAGGGAAAAAGAGTATAGTGTGTATACTTGGACATCAGACGTAAATCTTGAAGAAATGGAACATAATCCCAGATTGTCTAAAGAAGCGTTTTTATCATGTGTGATCCAGAGGTCGGTCTCGGGTGGGCATAAGATCCGTGGGCCCTATTGTCGGATTATTGAACCAAGAAAGTCATTGGACTGCCGCAGATGAAGTCAAATGTGATCAAAATTGGACATCAAACGTAAATCTTGAAGAAACGGAACATAATCCCAGATTGTCTAAAGAACAGGGGCGGACCTACTATGTAATAAGGGGTAGCCTCCGCTACCCCTTAACGCTCCGGCGGTAGTGTAAATTTTAGAAAATTTTGATGTTTCTTCGATTTCGTTACCCCTTTTCTTTGAAATGTTTCTCCTATACAAACTTTCTAGATCCGCCACTGCTAAAGAAGCGCTTTTATCATGTGTGATCCAGAGGTCGGTCTCGGGTGGGCATAAGATCCGTGGGCCCTATTGTCGGATCTGTGACTCAAGAAAGTAATTGGACTGCCGCCGATGAAGTCAAATGTGATCAAACTTGGACATCAGACGTAAATCTTGAAGAAACGGAACATAATCCCAGATTGTGTAAAGAAACGCTTTTATCATGTGTGATCCAGAGAAGGGTATCGGGTGAGTTGTGGTTGATTTATAGGAGGAGGTTATGAAGCGAATATATGTTTATGCGAATTTAAAGGACAATACTGACAGAGGTGCAGGTCTTTTCTCCCACTGTGCAAACTTGAAAAATCTCACCATAACACATCTAATATGACACATGATAAAAGCGCTTCTTTAGAGAATCTGGGATTATGTTCCGCAAATTGGGAACCACATTCGTGTGTAAAAGCTTGGAAAGATGACCGAATAGAGATCTGTATACACCCTTGGTATTTGTTTACCACATGACACATGATAAAAGCGTTTCTTTAGACATTCTGGGATTATGTTCCGCAAATTGGGAACCACATTGTAGATTGGTTGGCTTGAATGGCTTTAATAATACTTGAAAATGGAAATAATCGTGTCAAGATCTTTATCAATCATATCATCGACCAACTGCTCGAAATCCCTTTCGTTTCTCGGGTTCGCATTCGACACAACACAACAAAAAATAAATTAAAAAAAACAGTGGCCTGATATGCATCGTATAGGCCTATACGATGCGTATCAGGCCCGCCGCCAGACATAACCTGCACCTGTCAGTCTGCCCTGTTTTTTACTTTAATTCAATACGCATCGTATAGGCCTATACGATGCGTATTGAATTGAAAAAGTGTGTAGATAGACAGGGGGTGTGCCATTAGAAAACCTCATTAGTGATTCCATTTGAGGCTAAAGAACGAGCCGGGGTCTCACTGGAAGCAGTCTTTCTATTGCTATGGGTAGAGGTGAGGTTGTCTATATCTTACCCTCCTTAGACCCTACCTTAGCTTTGCTATTAGTGGGATTTACTGAGTATGATGATGATGATTTGAGGCTAAAGAAATCATAACTCTTAAATGTTCACAAGTGGTTAAGATGATTCATGATCTCAAAAGTACACCAGAAACATATATAGCGACTATTATTAGGGATGTTCATGAATTGTCAAAACCGATCAAACCGTCCAAACTGCAGAAAGTTGACCGGATTGGATATTTTGAAATATATATGGTCTAGTTCAGGTCTAGTTCAGGATCTTGTTTTAATCGCTTTATAGGATCTTGTTTTAATCGCTTTATAAAACTAATAAAAACCAAAGAGAAAAGGAGATAAAACTGAATTCTATATCTTCATTCTATTCTACATTACAATATATAGATAAACATAACTATAAACCCTAAAGCCCATAAGTAATGGATTGTGCCTAAAATGTCTGGTTTATAACACTCCCCCTCAGACATTTAGAATTATACACAGTTTAACAACATACTTCAGGATGATGTTAAATAGGTACTTCAGGACCTGAATAAATAAACTGATACTACTGGATCAGTTGTACTGCCTCATTAAAAACCTTACTAAGAAAATCCATTGGGACAAAACTTAGTTAAGGGAAAAAGAGTATAGTGTGTATAACTCTCCCCCTGAATTCAACAAACATCTTTCAATCTGCGGAGACCGATCTTGTGTGATAGTTGCTCGAAACTGCTTCTTGGTAAAGATTTTGTGAACAGGTGTAACACCCCAAAACTATAAATTTGTGATTTTAAATTTAAAGTGGCAATAAACGAAATAAACTAACTAGGAATAAAAATAACCTAGTTAGTTAACTATCTTGTAGTAACATGGGAGTTTGAATAAAAACATCTAAAATAGAGAAGAACTAATAGTTGAGGGACCAAAGATGTTAAAAATCAAACTAGTTTTTATAAAAACAAGAAAATTAAAATCCAAACACACATTTGTGTGTGTCTGGATCGATCAAGAACACAGGGAGCGACCAACTCACCCTCAAAACCTAGTTTCAACCATTTGATCAAATTGAAGGCTCTAATCTGTTCCAAATCGATTTCCAAGCATAAATTAGTGATCATATCAGTGAAGTGATCATAAGGTATGCTAAATTTTATCGTTTAGTTTCATCTCAAATTCTTGATAACTTGTGAAATCGAAATTGGAGCTTGATTATGTGATGTTTAGATGAAGCTTGTAATGAAAACAAGTCTAGGAATGAATCCTAGTTGATAACTTGCTGAAATTATGTTCAAACTATGAAATTCATGATAAACCATTTATAGGTTAAATGGGTTTTGTAGAAATAGGATGAACACAAAGATTATTACTACCAAAAGTGGTGTTACTTGAATTTTATAAGATGATTCTGATAATAGTATGCATGCTTGACATAATGGAATCGAAATGTATGATTATAATTGACAAAAATAACAAGTTATGAACTTGATTCTAGTTATGTAAAAATTAAACCCATTAGGTGTTCGTTAAAATGCCTAAGTGAGGAATAAAGTGTTGAAAAATCGGATGAAAACGCGTGTTTGATTTATATGGCAAATTATGCGTTAAAACTTATAAAAAGGGTTCTAAAATGGTTGTGAATTGAACTCTTTAGGCAAGGAATCCGGATCGTCAAGTGGACAAGCCGGAGGGGATACGCGCTTGAAAGAGGTGCTTTAAAGGTACGTAACTATTAGTTTCGTTACTTAGTTACAAAGAATGTTTAGTATGTTTTGTTAATAATGTCGTAGTGTGATAAGGATGTTTGATGTATCATTGAAGTGACGAAGTTCACTCGATAGATCAAATGGGTCAATTTGAATAAATCTTAGTAGTCATCAAAGTGAAGGTTTTCACTTGACAACAGTACAGGTCAAAACTATGCTTTCAAAACGACAATGTATGTAGAGACTTGAAAGTCACATTATATGTTGACAATAGGAGGTGATATGCCAAAAGATTGTAAGCACCAAATTGATTTTATGAACCCTTGATATTGGGTCAAATGACTAGAAATCGCTTGCAAGATTTGTATAAAGCAGTTTGCTCGAAATATGGGAAAACGAGCATGAAATTCTAGTGCGTGCGTAAAACCATGTAATGGTGATGATACACCATAGTTGACAAGCCCGGGGAATGGGAAACAAAGCTTAGAAATCAATAAAAATGAATGATGAAAAATATGTCACAAAACAAACGGGTCAAATAATCGAAACAAGGATTTGTGAACTATTCGTCTATAAACCGGGGTTCATTGTATGAAATTTAAATGGTTAGATCTGTATTTTTATTACAGACATGTAGGAAAAAGAATCGACTAAAACGGACATGTAGATTGAAAGTTATATAAATTTGATGTTTGACATTGGAAATAACAAAGCTGGGCAAATATGCAGCTCAATCCACAAACCTTCTGTTGAAATAGGGTGCTCGCGCTACGCGACACCAACCCAGGAACATGGTCGCGTCACGCGACATTGGTCGCGGTCCGCGTAAGCCAAGGCAGGATCTGTCGTGGGGCGCGACAGACCCAATTCGCTGCATTTTTGCTTTGTTTTCATTATTTGGCAATAGAACTTGTTTATACGGGTTATTATGTTATCAAAACTAACATTTGTGATGGTTTTGATGTTAGGTGTTGTAGAAGATATCCCGGATGCCGATCAAGCTTACACCAAGAACCGAACACCAAAAGTTTGAAGCTTCCGCGATCAATTTCCTTGTTTGGTTTTAATATCATAATGTAACTTTTGACACTACAATATGATGTCTTATCTAGTAAGGATGTAAATCCTAGACACTTAAATTATGTAGGAACTTAAACTTATTGTAAAGTTTTTCTAAACCCGTAATTTCCTTTAACTAATTATGAATATAGAAGTATTTTCTTATTAAAATAATAAGGGTCTTACAAGTTGGTATCAGAGCTCAAGGTTGGTATAAAGGTGTGTTCGGTTCAAGCTTGATCAAACATCCGGTAAGAATTAGTTACGTTAGTAGATTTTATTTAATGTTAGAAAAAGAAATATGAATTAATGTGCACGTGAAGAGTGTATTAACACACTCGAACCCGGAAAGTGCACTAAAGGAGAATGGTTAAAGCAAGTTATGAACTTGGCTAAATCAGAGTAAATAAAGTGTGTGCTATAAAAATGAAATGTTTAACGATTGGGGTAAACATTTCAGTTTCAAGATGACGGAAAAAGGTAACAATAATGCGGTGCCGATAGTCACCGAGCAAATGAAAGAAGTGATTGTCGAGGAGGTAGGAAAGGCAATCAAGAATAACCTATCCGGTTTTATAGACAAGATCCAAAATACGGTGCTTTCGGTAGTCGAAAAGCGGATCAAGAAGTTGGAAGATAATACCAACCTAGCAAAGGAAAAATCCGGAGAGCGGAAAGGTTGCTCATATAAAGAGTTCATGGCGTGTAAACCGCCAATTTACAATGGAGAGGTGGATCCAATAATATGCCAACGATGGCTAAGCGATATCGAGGGGGTGTTTGAGAGAACCCACTGCGACACAAATGACTTCGTAGCTTACGGTACGGGTCAGTTAAGAGGCCAAGCAAAAGATTGGTGGGATAATAAGAAAGGGAGATTGGGAATGAAGCAGCGAGGGCGATGACATGGGACGAGTTTAAGGCACCATTCCTTAAACACCATAGCCCCAAGGCAGTCATCAACAGAATCAAGGAAGAATTTATTCAGCTAAGGCAAAAGGGTGAATCTATTGATAAGATCACCGGTATCTTTCTAGACAAATTGAGATTTTGTGACGAGTTGGTGACGTCCGAAGAACAAAAAGTATATTACTACTACAATATGCTGAGTGTCGAATATCGGGAGTTCATGACTCCCTCGAAATATGAAACTCTCACCGAGATCATAAACACTGCTCTGGAAAGAGAGATAGAGCTGAAAAAGCAAGTTGAGCGAGGTGAACGGAGGGCATAGATTATTAATCCAAGCCCTACAAAGAAAGCACGAACCATGGAGTTATCTAAGAAACACGAAGGGAAAGGCGGGTCACCGAGTTGTAAGGTCTGCGGTAAAGGGCACAAGGGCGAGGGTCGATTCAAAGAGAAGCCGTGTCCTATATGCGGGAAGACAAGGCATACAGCTACACTATGCCCGGGAAAAGTTTCGGTTTGTTATAAATGCTACCAGCCGGGTCATAAGAAATCAGAATGCCCGGAATTAGTCAGAAAGAAGGATGGCAAGGATTCGCAAGCAGAAACTCCAAAGGCAAAGGCCAGATCCTTCCAGTTAACCGCGGCCGAGGCAAAGATGGAACCCGATGTGGTCTCAGGTATATTCGCCATAAATTCAATTCCCGCACATGTGTTATTTGATACGGGTGCGAATAAATCCTTTATTTCACATGGATTTATTCGACATCCTTCATTTGTATTGACGAAATTACCTATGCCTTTAGAAGTAGAAATAGGTGACAACAAAAGTTTTATCAAGTGTGATGTGTGTCGAGATTGTAAGATGAGTATCGATGGTGAAGAATAATTAATAGACTTAATCCCGATGTCAATGGGAGAATTCCAGGTGGTGGTCGGGATGGATTGGTTATCCCGACATCACGCGAATGTCGTGTGTTTCCGCAAGGAAATAAAACTGACATCTCCAAGTGGAAAACACGTTACCATCTATGGCGAAAAAGGGGGTAATCCCGTAATATGCTCAATGTTAAAGGCTCACAAACTTATGACGCGCGGATGTAGAGCATTCATGATATACGCAAACGAACCAGAGGAGGGATCTCCAAAGATCGAAGACGTACCGGTGGTACGTGAGTATGCAGATGTGTTTCCAGAAGATTTACCGGGAATACCGCCTGAACGGGAGGTAGAGTTCGGAATTGAATTGATTCCGGGTGCGAAACCTGTAGCTAAGGCGCCGTATCGGCTCGTGCCATCGGAGCTACAAGAGTTGATGTCCCAGATTCAAGACCTGATTGACAAGGGGTTTATTAGGCTGAGTGTGTCTCCGTGGGGCGCACCAGTACTGTTTGTGAAGAAAAAGGACGGGAGTATGCGGATGTGTATCGATTACCGGGAGTTAAATAAACTCACAGTGAAAAATCGATACCCACTCCCAAGAATTGATGATTTATTTGACCAGCTACAAGGCGCGAGTTGGTTCTCCATGATTGACCTTAGTTCGGGGTATCATCAGTTGAAGGTCAAGGAGGAAGATGTACCGAAGACTGCCTTTCGTACACGGTACGGACATTACGAATTCCTCGTGATGTCCTTCAGGTTAACCAATGCACCCGCGGCTTTCATGGACCTCATGAACCGGGTTTGCAAACCGATGTTGGATAAGTCGGTGATAGTGTTCATTGACGACATCTTGGTATATTCAAAGAATGAAGCGGAACACGCGAGTCATTTACGTGAAGTGTTAGAGACACTTAGGAGAGAAAAAATATATGCAAAATTCTCGAAATGTGCCTTCTGGTTACGGGAAGTGCAATTTCTCGGGCACATCATTAGTGCGAAAGGGGTGTTGGTGGACCCGTAAAAAATAGAAGCAGTGGCGAAATGGAATCCTCTGTAGAATCCTTCGGAAATCTGAAGCTTTTTGGGGCTTGCGGGATATTGTAGGAGATTTATACACGATTTCTCCAAGATTGCTACGCCGTTGACCAAATTAACTCGTAAAGATGAAAAGTTTATATGGGGCGATGATCAAGAAAAAGCGTTCCAAACGCTTAAAGAAAAATTGACCCACGCTCCGGTATTAACACTGCCGAACGGAGTTGATGATATGGTGGTTTACTCGGATGCGTCACATTCGGGGCTCGGGTGTGTTTTGATGCAATGAGGCAAGGTTATAGTCTATGCCTCGAGACAACTGAAGACTCATGAAGAGAAATACCCTACACACGATCTCGAATTGGCGGCGGTGGTATTTGCCTTAAAGATATGGAGGCATTATTTATATGGGGTAAAATGCACTATCTTTACCGACCATAAAAGTTTGAAATATTTCTTCGACCAGAAGGAATTAAACATGAGGCATAGGCGATGGTTGGAAACAGTCAAAGATTTCGATTGTGAGATACATTACCATACCGGGAAAGCCAATGTGGTGGCGGACGCGTTGAGCCGAAAGGCAGACTATACTCCTATTCGAGTGCAATCGATGCAACTAATGGTGACATCGGGTTTACTTGAACGAATCCGAGAGGCCCAAATTGAAGCTATAAAAGAGGAAAATCAGAAGAAAGAAAGAAAAGTTGGCCAATTGAAAGAATTGGTAGATGGTAACAACGGGTTGAAGACTCGTTTCGGAAGGCTATGGGTCCCAAATTCGTGTGGTGTCAAGACGCTTCTACTTGACGAAGCTCATAAATTTCGTTATTCTATCCATCCGGGGCAACCAAGATGTATAACGATTTAAAGCCAAACTATTGGTGGCCCGGAATGAAAAGAGATGTAGTAAAGTATGTAGAGAAATGCTTTACCTGTCTACAAGTCAAGGCAGAGCAGCAAAAGCCATATGGTAAACTGCAACCGTTGGATATCCCATTTTGGAAATAGGAGCAGACCACAATGGATCTATTGACCAAACTGCCCAGAACCAACCGCAGATTTGATGCTATATGGGTAGTTGTGGATAGATTGACAAAAAGTGCTCACTTCATTCCGATTCGTGAGACTTATACGTCCGAAAAGATGTCAGAGGTATTGATGTGTTCAAAATGCAACATATAAATTACATCAATTGTGGCATAAAACTAACCCTTTTTTAGTACTAATGTTGGAAAAAGTGTGCTTTTGTCTTCCTTTTGTATTTTCAGGATTAAATGAGCTCAAATTAACAAAAGAAGCAAAAAGGCAGCTAAATCTAACATAAATGCAAGAAAAGGAACAAACGTGGCATGCCTGACCTCCCCGAAAGCATCTTCCCAAGCAAAACAAGAGAACAGAAGGCTGAACACGCCCCGTGCTCAGTGAACACGGGGGCGTGCCCAAGTGTCAGCATAAAAGACAAAGTTGTAGAAGCTTCCATCGCCCACCACGGGGCCGTGATCAGCGGACACGGGGCCGTGGTCAACTATAAGATTCGCAGAATCTAGGCAAATATGGAGGTATGTTGGCTACCTGGTCAGGGGTTAAGGGAACGGTTTGTTAAGAGTCTTGCCTTGTTCAGTGTATAGATCCTGCAAGGACCTGGGTCAAATTTAGTAGGACCTCCTTCAATACTTAACGGTATTGGATGGCGGGGGTCCAAACTCTTTGACCCCCTCATATGTAAACTACTATTAATACTTTAACCCGGCTACTTTGGACTGTATCCCTGCTGACATAGACTACTTAGCTGAGGGTAACGTCGCCTTCAAAAGAGGGGCCTACCACAATACGCATTAATAACTTAATTAATTATCTTTCAATAATCCGACCCTTTAGGATTGTATCCTTGCTGACTCAAACTACTGGGTTGAGGGTAACGTCACCTTCAAAAGAAGGGCCTACTACAATAACTAAGATAATCTCTTAAAAAGTGCAAAAGTGCGGAAATAATCAAAGGTTACACTATACACGAGTTGGAGCCAAGTGATTCATCGTGTTTATCTGTTTTATTTTTATTTTATTTTTCAGCATTTTAGTTAGTTTTTATTTTTCTAGTTTAAAACCTTTTTCTAACTTTTGATTTGATTAGACGTTGAGGATAAACCGGTACTAAAAGCTCTTGTGTCCTTGGACGACCTCGGTATCTTGCCAACACTATACTACGCTCACGATGGGTGCACTTGCCCATATGTGTGTTTAGTGTTAGTAAATATCGTGTTTTATAAATTTAAAACTTGGCTAAAAAGTGTTAAAAAGGGCTTAATATATACATTAAAAACTAATAACACTCACGCACATCAAGTTTTTGGCGCCGTTGCCGGGACACAAGGATTTTAAGAAAGTTAGGAATCAACGGCCTAATCGTTTTCTTATTTTTCCATTTTTTTAAAGATTTTTCTTAGTTTTTCAGCTTCTGCAGAACTCAGCACGGGCTGTGCCTGCTGAACACGCCCCGTGCCCAATCATTGGAACTGGCAATCCTGTTTTAAGTCAGACAGTAAGCTAAACACGGGGCCGTGCCCACTCAATACGCCCCGTGCCCAAGATTCAGTTACTGAAAACAGAACCGTGAGATCCCGACGGTTGGTAATTTCTGACACAAATATGAGTGATACTGATATTTTTTACTTTCGGCACTCTTATGGTACGTGGTGTCGAATATGTGGTGGTTCCTATAAGGAATTAGAATGTTATTTCCTAAATTATAAACCCCACTATATAGACCCATCGTTTCCCTGTATCCTTAAGAGGGGCGAAAGTAAAAATAATCCCTATCTCTCCCTCGAATGCTCTCAACCAGATTTTCTAGGAGAAATGCTTCTTGACGAACTATTTCAATTAGAAGATCTAATTCTTAATTGGTTAAAAGAACTTAGGATAGATTTCAATAATTTATCTCAAGACGATAACCAAGAAGACGTGTTGGGATCGCATTCAAACAACTTCGTTGTTCCCCACGATACTTCTAACTCTAGTGAGGACTTGAGCGATAGTCGTCCCTGTGTCGATTGTGCCGTGAAGGACTCCCTATCGACTTCGTTCGATGCATACATAGACCTGAGCGATTCGGCATACACCTTCTTTAACGAGAGCCCGGGAAAGGGTTGGACTTATCCACCTACATATAGCATAGGAATCACCCTCAACGACAACCTCTTGCGTTCTCGTCTTAATCTAGAACAATTAAGGTATCTTAGGCACTTTGGGGTTGTTCCATCCAGTAAGGAACCACCCGATCCGGATACATTCCTTAAAAGTAAACAAATTCCATTTGACAGCTTCTAGACACGGGGCCGTGTCCAGGTCAACACGCCCCCGTGTCCACCCAAAGATTCCCTTCTGATTTCATCAGAATACGGACAAAATTGTGTCAGGATTCTGTCTGCACACGGGGCCGTGCGCAACGTACTGTCGTTTTCTATAAATGCAGCCAAGAATCCTGCACATTTGAACCATTCCAGGGACAGAGATTTGGGGAATCTTCTCAGATACCATCCTAGGTATTTTCTAAAAGAAGTTTCTCAACCACTTTCTTGTCCTTTCCTCTTTTATCCAACATCATCTTCTTCAATTTTTTTCCTTATACTTCCATTAAAGCTTGAGACCTCCATAGTTTCAAGCTTTATTAAGGTGTTTGTTAGATTTTTTTCATGGAATCTTGTTAAGAATAAAGTTCTACAACAATGTTTTAAGTTGTTTCTGTTCAAAAACGTTTTAAAAATCACGAAAACAAATTAAAACTCCAAGATTCCTTGTTCTAAAATCTTGTAGATACCTGAACACGGGGCCATGTTCATTAAACACGGGGCCGTGTCCGAGGTACTGGTCTCATAAAAGTGAACCCTTTTCGGTGTGTTTCCTCAGAATGGCAAGCAGAACGTGCGGAACATCTTCGTCACGCTCCAGAAACAACCGACAGGGGAGAAGATCATCAACGGTTGAAGATTCTCTTGTGAACTACGTTTATGCTCTAAGAGAGGCCATTGTTGAGATAACAGGGGTGGAAGAAGCATTGATCGACCGTATTAATCATCTTACGGTGGGACTAGAAGGATGTCTTCGGGAAGTCAACCTTTTGCACCAAAGGTTGAACATTCTCGCCTCTCCTCCTTTGGTACCAATTATCACCCAAAGGGCATGGAATGTGGTATCGGAAGTCATCATTCCAGCCGAATGGTACGCCATACATCCGGAACCCCCTCGAGACATACTACACGGGGTTCCGGTTGGTGTCACTACCCCTCCACAAGATGTTGAGGAACATGAAGCTGCCTCCCTCCTACCGAGAGAGATAGAAGAATGGCTCTAGAAACATCTAGGGAACACCGCTCGGCCTGGAGTTCTACAAGACTTTTAGATACCGGAAAACTATTTCCGGAATTTTGGTTCTTATTGAAGAAGTAGAACTCCTTAGGATGATTTTACGTATCACTTGACCTATCTAATTTAGGACCATTAACTTTTATTTTCTACTTTGTTTTCCATTTTCTAGGATTATTATGTAATTCTCTCTATGACTTAATGAATGATGGTTTTAGATAATTTGGTGTTTGGGTGATGTTGTAATGAATAAAACACACTCGAGATGGTAAAGGATAACAGGGGAAACTTGAACCAGCACCCCATGCAGAAAAACAGGGCCATCCGACGAACTTTCTTCATTACAGCAGGTTCAGCACAGGCCGTGTCCGCCCAACACAACCCCGTGCTGCACAGTCTATAGAAAATGCCCAGTTCAGGTAAACTGGACACGGGCCGTGTTCACCCAACACGCCCCCGTGTCCAGGCTTCTGTTTCTTTTTTTTCGATTTTGTTACTGGCACCTGAACACGGGGTCGTGCCCGGACACCACGGGGCCGTGTCCAGACGCCCAGTAACACAAATTTTTGCTTTTTCACACTTTTTATACATTCAATCAACCTAAAAACTTATTTTTGGGACACATTGAGGACAATGTGTAATTTAAGTGTGGGGGGATGCTAAAATCTTGAATCTTGCAAGTCCTAAATACAAGTCTTACACAAAACTCTATTGGAACCGCTAATCACCCCAATTTTTTTCAGAAATTTTCATTTTTTTACCTGTCTAGGTTTAACTTGGGAATTTCAAATTCTAAAAAAAAAAGTTATATTTTTACAAATTTACAACCGATAGCGTCGTGATAAAAAGAACCAACATAAGAAAATTATGAAAAGGCATGACAAGCTTAGTTAAAATTTAATTATATATACTTGATCACATAAAAACCCATTCCCACAAAAGTGCGTTTTGAGCCTTTATTTAGCATACAAATAAATATCTTTAAACTAAATGCTCATTTTTCGTTTCTTGTGTGAATAGCCGCTTGATTCTTACAACTCTAGAACTTGCCACGACAATACATTCCCGGTCCTTACCAACTTAAACCCGAGTAAGTAAATGATGGAGGCATTAGGACTAACCCTTTTTATTTCTACACCATTGTTTTTTTTTACCACCTACCCAAAAAAGAAAAAAAAATCCCCCTATTTAACCCCTTTGAGCCTAAACCTTTTCATTTCTTAACCCAAACCAAACACCCTTTCACCCACCAAAAAAAAAAACCTTTTTATTTTTAACCCTTTGTTTTAGTAACAAGCTCGGTTTGTCGTATGACTTTGAAAAAAATGTTGAAGATGAAGCAAAAGAAATAAACAAGCAAGTTCATAAAAAAAATAACTTTGCTTGAATCATGGCTTCATCAAAATAAAAATGCAAAAATAAAAAGTCTTACGAAAACCGACGCTTTTTACGTTTTTTCGCCCTTTTTCTACTAACCACTAACCCAACCACCTACCTTTAACCCAAACCTAACCCTTCACCCAAAAAGTCCTCTTGATATTTACAAAGGTGTATAGTTAAAAAGGAGGATGATTGATTTCTTGGCAAGCCTATGGTAGGAGTAAGTTCCACGCCGCTCTCGAGTGATTCACCAAAATACACCTTCGGCCGAGTGTTGAGTGATCCCCGTGAGGAATGTGAACTTGTATATAAATAGAATTTTAAAAAAGGCATGTTATGCCCTAATAAGTAATTTATCTTATGAAAAGTTTTAAATAAATCATGACGAATAGGATTGTAAATAAATAAAAATAAAACTTAATAAAGAATCTTGGAAATCCCGACACTCTATGACAAGCCCAAAAACTTTCTCTTCTACCCATTCCATTTGGGAGTGGAAAGCCACACTATAAAGAGTTTTGCTTGAGGACAAGCAAAGATTCAAGTGTGGGGGTATTTGATGTGTTCAAAATGCAACATATAAATTACATCAATTGTGGCATAAAACTAACCCTTTTTTAGTACTAATGTTGGAAAAAGTGTGCTTTTGTCTTCCTTTTGTATTTTCAGGATTAAATGAGCTCAAATTAACAAAAGAAGCGAAAAGGCAGCTAAATCTAACATAAATACAAGAAAAGGAACAAATGTGGCATGCCCGACCTCCCCGAAAGCATCTTCCCAAGCAAAACAAGAGAACAGAATGCTGAACACGCCCCGTGCTCAGTGAACACGGGGGCGTGCCCAAGTGTCAGCATAAAAGACAAAGTTGTAGAAGCTTCCATCGCCCACCACGGGGCCGTGCTCAGCGGACACGGGGCCGTGGTCAACTATAAGATTCGCAGAATCCAGGCAAATCTTGATAGTACAGATACGCTTCTGCATACGGGGTCGTGCCCAGCGGACACGGGGGCGTGGTCAACTAATGCAGCCAAACTGCAATTAATGAAGACAGAGAAGATGATGGACACGGGGCCGTGCCCAATGGACACGGGGCCGTGCCCAATGGACACGGGGTCGTGCCCGAGCTTCTGTTCAGCCTATAAATAGGAGTGCTTGGCTCAAGCTCAAACCATCCCTTGGCACACCACCTCTCTCACACTTCACCCACCACCCACCACCACCATAACACCATCATCCACCACCATCATCCATTGTCCATCATAGAGTGTGTGAGTCGTCTCGGGATCCAAGATTGATCGTAAGAGTTCTTGACAATCAAGGCCATGTTTGCCTAAGTCTCTTACATCACTTGGTGAAGACAAGTGTCTAGTGTAATACTTTTTATTTTTAATCTTTTCGCACTTTTTACTTGGTTATGTATTAATGACTTTAATAACTAGTTTCTTATGTTGAAGGTGATTTTTCCTTATCGTTTGTCCGTGGTGTCTTGGCATTATTTTACTGTCTATATAAAATAAAAGATTTTCACCATTCATATCTCCACGGTCTATATGGAGGTATGTTGGCTACCTGGTCGGGGGTTAAGGGAACGGTTTGGTAAGAGTCTTGCCTTGTTCAGTGTATAGATCCTGCAAGGAACTGGGTCAAATTTAGTAGGACCTCCTTCAATACTTAACGGTATTGGATGGCGGGGGTCCAAACTCTTTGACCCCCTCATATGTAAACTACTATTAATACTTTAACCCGGCTACTTAGGACTGTATCCCTGCTGACTTAGACTACTTAGCCGAGGGTAACGTCGCCTTCAAAAGAGGGGCCTACCACAATACGCATTAATAACTTAATTAATTATCTTTCAATAATCCGACCCTTTAGGATTGTATCCTTGCTGACTCAAACTACTGGGTTGATGGTAACGTCACCTTCAAAAGAGGGGCCTACTACAATAACTAAGATAATCTCTTAAAAAGTGCAAAAGTGCGGAAATAATCAAAGGTTACACTATACACGAGTCGGAGCCAAGTGATTCATCTTGTCTATCTGATTTATTTTTATTTTATTTTTCAGCATTTTAGTTAGTTTTTATTTTTCTAGTTTAAAACATTTTTCTAACTTTTGATTTGATTAGACGTTGAGGATAAACCGGTACTAAAAGCTCTTGTGTCCTTGGACGACCTCGGTATCTTGCCAACACTATACTACGCTCACGAAGGGTGCACTTGCCCATATGTGTGTTTAGTGTTAGTAAATATCGTGTTTTATAAATTTAAAACTTGGCTAAAAAGTGTTAAAAAGGGCTTAATATATACATTAAAAACTAATAACACTCACGCACATCAGGTATATACCAATGAGATAGTGGCACGCCACGGAGTACCGATATCCATCGTGTCCGATAGAGATACCCGGTTCACTTCGAACTTTTGGAGCGAATTCCAAGAGCAAATGGGAACTAAATTGTTCATTAGCACAGCGTACAATCCTCAAACGGATGGACAGAGTGAAAGAACAATACAGATGTTGGAAGATATGTTACGGGCATGTATTATCGACTTCGGGGGAAGTTGGGATGTTTATCTACCATTGGTCGAATTTTCATATAATAACAGTTACCATGCAATCATCGGTATGGCTCCGTACGAGATGCTTTACGGTAGAAAATGCCGAACTCCGGTGTGTTGGGATGAGGTTGGTCCACGTGAGCTTGCACATAAGGATGTAGTCCGAATTACGAATGAGAAAATTGAATTGATCCGGGCCCATTTGAAAGCGACTCAGGATCGACAAAAATCATATGCGGACAAAAGAAGGAGACTGATTGAGTTTCAAGTTGGTGACAAAGTTATGCTAAAGGTATCTCCGTGGAAGGGGGTTATGCGGTTCAGAAAAACAGGGGAAGTTAAGCCCGAGGTTTATTGGGTCATTTTGAATCATCGAACGGGTTGGCAAGGTTGCTTACCGTCTTGAACTACCCGATGAATTGAGTGGAATCCAAAGCACGTTCCACGTATTCATCTCTGAAAGTGTTTAGCTGAAGAGACGGCTTATATTCCCTACGACGACATCGAAGTGGATAATAGCCTTAACTACGCAGTGCGGCCAATTGAAATCCTTGATCGAAAAGTTAAGAGTGTACGAAACAAGAAAATTAACCAAGTAAAGGTCAAATGGGAGCATAGAAAGGGTTCGGATACTACATGGGAATCCGAGGAGGAGATGCAACGACTCTACCCTACATTGTTCGGTACGTACTCTGGTTTCGGGGACAAAATCCTTTTAAGGGGGGTCGACTTGTAACACCCCGAAAATATAAATTTGTGATTTTAAATTTAAAGTGGCAATAAACAAAATAAACTAACTAGGAATAAAAATAACCTAGTTAACTATCTTGTAGTAACATGGGAGTTTGAATAAAAACATCTAAAATAGAGAAGAACTAATAGTTGAGGGACCAAAGATGTTAAAAATCAAACTAGTTTTAATAAAAACAAGAAAATTAAAATCCAAACACACATTTGTGTGTGTCTGGATCGATCAAGAACACATGGGGCGACCAACTCACCCTCAAACCCTAGTTTCAACCATTTGATCAAATTGAAGGCTCTAATCTGTTCCAAATCGATTTCCAAGAAAAAATTAGTGATCATCTCAGAGAAGTGATCATAAGGTATGCTAAATTTTATCGTTTAGTTTCATCTCAAATTCTTGATAAGTTGTGAAATCGAAATTGGAGCTTGATTATGTGATGTTTAGATGAAGCTTGTAATGAAAACACGTCTAGGAATGAATACTAGTTGATAACTTGCTGAAATTATGTTCAAACTATGAAATTCATGATAAACCATTTATAGGTTAAATGGGTTTTGTAGAAATAGGATGAACACAAAGATTATGACTACCAAAAGTGGTGTTACTTGAATTTTATAAGATGATTATGATAATAGTATGCATGCTTGACATAATGGAATCGAAATGTATGATTATAATTGGCAAAAATAACAAGTTATGAACTTGATTCTAGTTGTGTAAAAATTAAACCCGTTAGGTGTTCGTTAAAATGCCTAAGTGAGGAATAAAGTGTTGAAAGTCGGATGAAAACCCGTGTTTGATTTATATGGAAAATTATGCGTTAAAACTTATAAAAAGGGTTCTAAAACGGTTGTGAATTGAACTCTTTAGGCAAGGAATCCGGATCGTCAAGTGGACAAGCCGGAGGGGATACACGCTTGAAAGAGGTGCTTTAAAGGTACGTAACTATTAGTTCCGTTACTTAGTTACAAAGAATGTTTAGTATGTTTTGTAAATAATGTCGTAGTGTGATAACGATGTTTGATGTATCATTGAAGTGACGAAGTTCACTCGATAGATCAAATGGGTCAATTTGAATAAATCTTGGTAGTCATCAAAGTGAAGGTTTTCACTTGACAACGGAACGGGTCAAAACTATGCTTTTAAAACGACAATGTATGTAGAGACTTGAAAGTCACATTATTTGTTGATAATAGGAGGTGATATGCAAAGAGATTCTATGCACCAAATTGATTTTATGAACCCTAGATATTGGGTCAATGACTAGAAATCGCTTGCAAGATTTGTATAAAGCGGTTTGCTCGAATTATGGGAAAATGAGCATGAAATTCTAGTGCGTGCATAAAACCATGTAATGGTGATGATACGCCATAGTTGACAAGCCCGTGGAATGGGAAACAAAGCTTAGAAATCAATAAAAGTGAATGATGAAAAATTTGTCACAAAACAAACGGGTCAAATAATCGAAACAAGGATTTGTGAACTATTCATTTATAAACCGGGTTTCGTTGTGTGAAATTTAAATGGTTAGATCCGTATTTTTATTACGGACACGTAGGAAAAAAATAGACTAAAACGGACAAGTAGATTGAAAGTTATGTAAATTTGAAGTTGGCCATTGGAAATAACAAAGCTGGGCAAATATGCAGCTCCAATCCACAAACCTTCTGTTGAAATGGGGTGCTCGCGCTACGCGACACCAACCTAGGAACATCGTCGCGTCACGCGACGTTGGTCGCGGCCCGCGTAAGCCAAGGCGGGATCTGTCGCGGGCGCGACAGACCCAATTCGCTGCATTTTTTCTTTGTTTTCATTATTTGGCAATAGAACTTGTTTATACGGGTTATTATGTTATCAAAACTAACATTTGTGATGGTTTTGATGTTAGGTGTTATAGAAGATATCCCGGATGCCGATCAAGCTTACACCAAGAACCGTACACCAAAATTTTGAAGCTCCCGCGATCAATGTCCTTGTTTGGTTTTAATATGATAATGTAACTTTTGACACTACAATATGATGTCTTATCTAGTAAGAATGTAAATCCTAGACACTTAAATTATGTAGGAACTTAAACTTATTGTAAAGTTTTTGTAAACCCGTAATTTCCTTTAACTAATTATGAATATAGAAGTATTTTCTTATTAAAATAATAAGGGTCTTACAACAGGTCAGCTAAATTTTCACTTGGCTTGATCTGGCGAACTTCAATTTCCCCTTCTTTCTGCAAGTCATATGTTGAGAAGAACTTTGGTGAGATGTGCTTTGTTCGATCACCCTTGATGTAACCTTCTCTGATCTGAGCTATGCAAGCAGCATTATCTTCATGAATAATTGTCGGCTCCTTCTTGATCTTTTCTAATCCGCATGCTTCTTGTATGTGATTAATCATTGATCTCAACCACACACATTCACGACCAGCATCATATAGTGATATTAATTCGACATGATTTGATGATGTTGCTGTAAGTGTTTGCATAGTTGACTTCCAAGAAATTGTTGTGCCACCGTATGTGAATACATAACTTGTCTGAGATTTTGCTTTGTGGGGATTTGATAGATATCTGGCATCAGCATACCCAACCAGCTGGGACTTTTGATCTTTCTGATAGAAAAGACCTACGTCTTGTGTCCCACAAATATACCGGAATATATGTTTTACACCATTCCAGTGTCTACATGTTGGATTCGAACTGTATCTCGCTAGTACATGAACTGTAAATGCAATGTCAGGTCTTGTGTTATTTGCGAGATACATAAGGGCACCGATCGCGCTTAAGTATGATACTTCTGGACCAAGTACTTTTTCGCCTTCTTCTTGAGGGCGATAAGGATCCTTGTGTAGATCTAGCGGTCGGACAACCATAGGTACGCTAAATGGATGTGCTTTATCCATATTGAAACGTACTAACATCTTCTGGATGTAGTTTGATTGATGGACAAATGTGCCATTGCACAGATACTCAAATTGTAGTCCGATGCATAACTTTGTCATACCAAGATCTTTCATTTCAAATTCCTTCTTTAACAACTGAGCAGCTTTCTCTATCTCTTCAGGAGATCCGATGATGTTGATATCATCAACATAGACTGCTATTATAGTGAAATTTGAGAGTGATCTTTTTATAAAGACACATGGACTAATTACATCAGACTTGTATCCTTCTTTTTCGAGATATTCACTAAGTCGATTGTACCACATACGACCAGATTGTTTGAGACCATATAAAGATCTCTGGAGCTTTATAGAACACATATCTCGAGGTGTTGATTTTAATGCTTCAGGCTATTTTAATCCTTTAGGGATTTTCATGTAGATGTCATTCTCAAGTGTCTCGTATAAGTATGCGGTGACGTAGTAAATTGTATTGGAAAACAATAAGGAAAACATGAACTAATAACCCTCTTTAAAGATCCTTGAAACTAGAGGGACTAAAAGGGACAAGTGTGAAACATTTTTATAATTAAAAGATTAAAACACCAAAATACACACATGAGTGTGTGTTTGGTCGAACATCATCAGGAGAAATAAAAGGGTTCTCTCAAAACCCCAAAAACTCACAAAATTCAACAAAAATTGAAGATGAATCAAGCTAAAAATTGGGACTTTAACTAATTTTGTGATCACCAAGCTAGGAGATCACAAGCTATGTTGAAGTTTGTTATTTGGTGATATTTTGAAATTCTGATTAACCTTCATGAACGAAATTCTGGTATGAATGATGAATGTTATAGTGAAATTAATAGGAGTACAAGTCTAGGAACAAGCCCTAGATGTAAACTTGTTGATTTAGTGCCATGAATTAGTGTTTTGGTTAACTAATCATGTAGGTGCTAAGTGGGTGTTATGATAATATGATGAACACTTAAATTAGAGAGTTAAATTTATGAAATTTGAAGATATGATGCAAGTCCTAGATGTTGTTCATGAACACTAGACATAGAGGTTTGATTATGATGTTAAAATTGGTTAAAAAAATGGCCATGAGATTAGATAAAAGAGGCATAAGAATTTTGCCCGCAAAGTGTTTGTTAAAATGCCCGAATGAATGTAGATATGAATAAAATTATGAAAGAAACGCGTAATTGCCTAATTTGATTAATTACGTGTGATATGGGATACTACGGTTTCTAATCATGATGTTGATTTATATTAATTTGTAACACCCAGAAAACAGTTTTGGTAATCAAACCACGTTAATACTAAAAGACGGGTAAAGTACCGTTAGTGGTAAAAGTAACCCGGTGAATATTAGGATTTTAAATATATAAACCTAATATTAAATAAAAGTTGTATAAAGGCTTTTCAGGAAATAAAGTTTATAGAAGGCCCGAGCTAACAGGACTTAAAATGAACTAAGTCATAAATTCCCCGAACCCACTAAGTTAACTAGGAATATTTAACCTAGTTAATAAGTGGGAATATTGTTAGAAATAAGTAGGTTGTGGCCTACTTAATAACTAACTAAACATAAGGGGCCAAATTTGAACAACTTGAAAGTTGTATTATAAAAAGAAAACTCAAAAATAAAACACACATTTAGTGTGTGTTCAGGGTGTTCTGTTCGAACACAGGAGAGCTCCCATGGAGCCACAACCCTAGTTTCATCAAAATCATCAAATTGAAGGCTTAAACGAAGCTCAAATTCACAATTAAATGTGAAATAATGATCACCCAAGCTAGGGGATCATAAGGTATGCAAAATTTTGATGATTTGTGAAGTTGTGAAATTTGAGTAAACATCATAATCGCGAATTATGAAGGAATTATTGAAGCTATGGCTGAATTATGATGTATAATTGTATAGGAACAAAACCCTAAGTGAAAATTATACATATGATGCTATGAATTGAATGATTGATGATATAATTGTGTTTATAATCATCATATATGATTGTAATAAGGAAATACTTGAACAAATTGTGTGTTTGAGTTTATGATCATACTTACTATGAAACGGGTTTTGTATAATAAAACGAAAATGATGATAGATTAATGTTAGAATGATGTTTGATATCATCATGTGTTAAAAAGGATTAAAGTTGCGTAAATTCGATGAATTATAATTACAATAACTTGGTTAGTAAATGATTAAAACGGTAGCATAAGAATGATGCTTACCGGATAATTGACCAAGTAATTAAACGAGTAGTTGAGCTACGTCGTGTAATTATTTACGTTAATAGGCAGTTGACTTTTGAAAAGTCAAACTGACCTTTGATATGATCGAATGATAATTTCGACATAAAAATCGTAGGATGGAATAGTCGTATATGATTATGACTAATCTAACCATCTTACAAATTACAATGTTAGTTTGACGCTTGACGATCTAGGTGAAAGCTTGGGAAGGAAGCAGGTCAAACGAATCAAGTAAGAAGTAAAAGCATAATCAAGATGCAAGGTAAGTATAGCTTACACTATTCTTAATTAGTAAAATATTCCTTTATCGTATTAATTACAAGAAAGACAATTAAACAATTGAAAAGTGATGTTCCGACGTGTAGTCGTACGGAACAAGATAAGCGGAAATGATAATAAACCATAAGAATGGTTAAAAAGGAGTAAATTGAGTATTCGCTCATATTATGACGAATAGAACTAAGAAATGGTTTCTAAGTAAAATGACCGTACGGTGTAAACTGGAGCGAGTCATGTAGATGAGATGGTAATAAATATCATCTCGCAAAGATAAACGGTCATTTAGACCAAATGGGTCAAAAGGTGAAGATATCACCCTTTGACAATATCGATTAATGATTATTTGTCGAGTTATATGTTTACAGGAGTAGATATCTAATGGATATTAGCATTGCTATTAATTAGCGGTTATGCAAGCAAAGTATTAAAATGGGTCAATATATTGATCCGAGCCAGGTATGTGTAATAGGTTAACTACTCATTTAGAACGTAAGGTTCAATGAGAGTTAAATGAAGTAAAAAAAATAGACATTTAGTTACTTTAATAGGTAAACCGAATGATTCAAATGATGGTCATTGTGTTTTGAAAACACAATGACTTTTCAAACAAAATCATAGTTAAAAGAGGGATTTTGGGTCAAACATGCTTTCAAAAGTCCTTCATCGTAAATGGAAGGATAAAATGGACCAAAACGCCCTTGTAAGCTGAATTGAGCAAACGACCCTTAAAGGTTGTTTTGAAACGAGTTTTATGATCAAATAAATACTTAGAATAAGTATAAAAAGCGAAAGACATGAATCTTTGGGTCAAATGACTTAAATACCCTTAACGGGTCAAAATATGCTTAAATACCCTTAACGGGTCAAAATAAGCATATGAGCGAAAACGGGTTAAGAATACGTAAGAAACCCGTGGTTTGAACCTTGAATAATAGGAACTGATATAAAATGAGGTTCATGGTAATTTGTATCTAACAAACTAGTTTTAGTTTGATAAAATCATGAACGGGTCAAAAGCTTGTAACTATATCTTAAGCCGAAGGCTTAAAAGTCTAAAATTTTGTTAATCCGGATGTCGGATGTTAACTTAATGTGATGGAGAATAAATTTACGATCATGTAGGAAGAAACATGACGTAAATCGGATAAAAATGAGCAAGTTATGCTCGTTTCGAAAAAATATAGTTTGGCTGGAAAATGCAGGTTTCAGATTGAAACCTGCTGGAAAAATGCCTTCCTCGCGCCACGTGACAGAGGAGGCTGATCCTGGCACGCCACGCGACAGATTGTCGCAGCCCGCAAAGGAGTTTGGTAAGGGTGTTGCGGCCCGCGAGGGCCACAAAACCTGGTAAAAGTGTTGCTGAACATTGTTTTGATATTGGGAACTTGTTTAAACATGTTTTAAACTAGTATAACTAATTCATTTCATGTTTATATGAAATGTAGGTATGATTGATTTACCGGAGGACGATCAAGGTCAACGAGGAACCGAGCACGATCAAGATATCAAGCTTCCGCATAATGATTCGTCGGCACGTTTAAACGGCGAATTTATATACCAATTGTTGAAATGTTTTAAATTCTTAAAATGTTTTAACAAACTAGTATTTTCAAGTGTATGTTTAATCGTGATTACACTATATAGAGATCGAAATCTATATAAAAATCGTATAAATCAAGTAAGGGTCTTACATAATTGTACATATCATATGATTAAAGGTAGTTGACTTTTGAAAGTCAAACTAACCAATGATGAAGTCAAATTGTAGTTTCGACATAAAATCCGTAAGATGGAATAGTCTTAAGTAATGATGACTAAACTAACCGTCTTACGAATTATGATGATAGTTTGACGCTTGACAAGCTAGGTGAAGCTTGGGAAGGAAGCGGGTCAAACGAATCAACCATGAAGGAAAAGCGTATTTAGGATGCAAGGTAAGTAAAGCATACACCCTTTTTGTAAGATATGTATTTATTTATTGGTTATAAATACGACAAAGGTTATATCCGAAATATGGTTCCGACACGAAATGATACGGGTCGGAACATATAAAAAGATGAAAAACCATGTTTAATGGTAAAAAGGGGCCAAATGGTAATTTGGTCATGAGATGACATATATAAAATGAGTTTTTGAATGGCTACTTTATAAGTAAGCCTAAACAAATAAAAAGGTTAAAACGGTGATTTAGTCACGTGTAGACGGATAAAGGTTGAAGTTTAAAACGACACCATGTGGCATAAGCCATGTTGGGTTAAACGCGTAAGAAACGGATTTAAGAGACATAACTAAATGGTGAGAAATCCGAAATGAGTTAATTAACAAAATGGTAAATAATTACCATTCAAATATAAGCGCAAAATGTTTGGTTGTTTAGACCAAACGGGTCAAATGGTAATGTTAATACCATTTGACAAATAACGACTAACAAGTGCTTGTCGAGTCTAATGCTCACTGGGTAAAACGGCTTATGGAAATTTGCATTGCTATGTATTAGCAAATTATTGAGGCAAGGTATTAAAACGGGTCAATACTTTGACACATGATAAAAGCGCTTCTTTAGAGAATCTGGGATTATGTTCCGAAAATTGGGAACCACATTCGTGTGTAAAAGCTTGGAAAGATGACCGAATAGAGATCTATATACACCCTTGGTATTTGTTTACCACATGACACATGATAAAAGCGTTTCTTTAGACATTCTGGGATTATGTTCCGCAAATTGGGAACTACATTGTAGATTGGTTGGCTTGAATGGCTTTAATAATACTTGAAAATGGAAATAATCGTGTCAAGATCTTTATCAATCATATCATCGACCAACTGCTCGAAATCCCTTTCGTTTCTCGGGTTCGCATTCGACACAACACAACAAAAAATAAATTAAAAAAAACAGTGGCCTGATATGCATCGTATAGGCCTATACGATGCGTATCAGGCCCGCCGCCAGACATAACCTGCACCTGTCAGTCTGCCATGTTTTTTACTTTAATTCAATACGCATCGTATAGACCTATACGATGCGTATTGAATTGAAAAAGTGTGTAGATAGACAGGGGGTGTGCCATTAGAAAACCTCATTAGTGATTCCATTTGAGGCTAAAGAACAAGCCGGGGTCTCACTGGAAGCAGTCTTTCTATTGCTATGGGTAGAGGTGAGGTTGTCTATATCTTACCCTCCTCAGACCCTACCTTAGCTTTGCTATTAGTGGGATTTACTGAGTATGATGATGATGATTTGAGGCTAAAGAAATCATAACTCTTAAATGTTCACAAGTGGTTAAGATGATTCATGATCTCAAAAGTACACCAGAAACATATATAGCGACTATTATTAGGGATGTTCATGAATTGTCAAAACCGATCAAACCGTCCAAACTGCAGAAAGTTGACCGGATTGGATATTTTGAAATATATATGGTCTAGTTCAGGTCTAGTTCAGGATCTTGTTTTAATCGCTTTATAGGATCTTGTTTTAATCGCTTTATAAAACTAATAAAAACTAAAGAGAAAAGGAGATAAAACTAAATTCTATATCTTCATTCTATTCAACATTACAATATATAGATAAACATAACTATAAACCCTAAAGCCCATAAGTAATGGATTGTGCCTAAAATGTCTGGTTTATAACACTCCCCCTCAGACATTTAGAATTATACACAGTTTAACAACATACTTCAGGATGATGTTAAATAGGTACTTCAGGACCTGAATAAATAAACTGATACTACTGGATCAGTTGTACTGCCTCATTAAAAACCTTACTAAGAAAATCCATTGGGACAAAACTTAGTTAAGGGAAAAAGAGTATAGTGTGTATAACCCTCCCCCTGAATTCAACAAACATCTTTCAATCTGCGGAGACCGATCTTGTTTGATAGTTGCTCGAAACTGCTTCTTGGTAAAGATTTTGTGAACAGGTGTAACACCCCAAAACTATAAATTTGTGATTTTAAATTTAAAGTGGCAATAAACGAAATAAACTAACTAGGAATAAAAATAACCTAGTTAGTTAACTATCTTGTAGTAACATGGGAGTTTGAATAAAAACATCTAAAATAGAGAAGAACTAATAGTTGAGGGACCAAAGATGTTAAAAATCAAACTAGTTTTAATAAAAACAAGAAAACTAAAATCCAAACACACATTTGTGTGTGTCTGGATCGATCAAGAACACAGGGAGCGACCAACTCACCCTCAAAACCTAGTTTCAACCATTTGATCAAATTGAAGGCTCTAATCTGTTCCAAATCGATTTCCAAGCATAAATTAGTGATCATATCAGTGAAGTGATCATAAGGTATGCTAAATTTTATCGTTTAGTTTCATCTCAAATTCTTGATAACTTGTGAAATCGAAATTGGAGCTTGATTATGTGATGTTTAGATGAAGCTTGTAATGAAAACAAGTCTAGGAATGAATCCTAGTTGATAACTTGCTGAAATTATGTTCAAACTATGAAATTCATGATAAACCATTTATAGGTTAAATGGGTTTTGTAGAAATAGGATGAACACAAAGATTATTACTACCAAAAGTGGTGTTACTTGAATTTTATAAGATGATTCTCATAATAGTATGCATGCTTGACATAATGGAATCGAAATGTATGATTATAATTGACAAAAATAACAAGTTATGAACTTGATTCTAGTTATGTAAAAATTAAACCCATTAGGTGTTCGTTAAAATGCCTAAGTGAGGAATAAAGTGTTGAAAAATCGGATGAAAACGCGTGTTTGATTTATATGGCAAATTATGCGTTAAAACTTATAAAAAGGGTTCTAAAACGGTTGTGAATTGAACTCTTTAGGCAAGGAATCCGGATCGTCAAGTGGACAAGCCGGAGGGGATACGCGCTTGAAAGAGGTGCTTTAAAGGTACGTAACTATTAGTTTCGTTACTTAGTTACAAAGAATGTTTAGTATGTTTTGTTAATAATGTCGTAGTATGATAATGATGTTTGATGTATCATTGAAGTGACGAAGTTCACTCGATAGATCAAATGGGTCAATTTGAATAAATCTTAGTAGTCATCAAAGTGAAGGTTTTCACTTGACAACAGTACGGGTCAAAACTATGCTTTCAAAACGACAATGTATGTAGAGACTTGAAAGTCACATTATATGTTGACAATAGGAGGTGATATGCCAAAAGATTGTATGCACCAAATTGATTTTATGAACCCTTGATATTGGGTCAAATGACTAGAAATCGCTTGCAAGATTTGTATAAAGCGGTTTGCTCGAATTATGGGAAAACGAGCATGAAATTCTAGTGCGTGCATAAAACCATGTAATGGTGATGATACACCATAGTTGACAAGCCCGGGGAATGGGAAACAAAGCTTAGAAATCAATAAAAATGAATGATGAAAAATATGTCACAAAACAAACGGGTCAAATAATCGAAACAAGGATTTGTAAACTATTCGTCTATAAACCGGGGTTCATTGTATGAAATTTAAATGGTTAGATCTGTATTTTTATTACAGACATGTAGGAAAAAGAATCGACTAAAACGGACATGTAGATTGAAAGTTATGTAAATTTGATGTTTGACATTGGAAATAACAAAGCTGGGCAAATATGCAGCTCAATCCACAAACCTTCTGTTGAAATAGGGTGCTCGCGCTACGCGACACCAACCCAGGAACATCGTCGCGTCACGCGACATTGGTCGCGGTCCGCGTAAGCCAAGGCAGGATCTGTCGTGGGGCGCGACAGACCCAATTCGCTGCATTTTTGCTTTGTTTTCATTATTTGGCAATAGAACTTGTTTATACGGGTTATTATGTTATCAAAACTAACATTTGTGATGGTTTTGATGTTAGGTGTTGTAGAAGATATCCCGGATGCCGATCAAGCTTACACCAAGAACCGAACACCAAAATTTTGAAGCTTCCGCGATCAATTTCCTTGTTTGGTTTTAATATCATAATGTAACTTTTGACACTACAATATGATGTCTTATCTAGTAAGGATGTAAATCCTAGACACTTAAATTATGTAGGAACTTAAACTTATTGTAAAGTTTTTGTAAACCCGTAATTTCCTTTAACTAATTATGAATATAGAAGTATTTTCTTATTAAAATAATAAGGGTCTTACAAGTTGGTATCAGAGCTCAAGGTTGGTATAAAGGTGTGTTCGGTTCAAGCTTGATCAAACATCCGGTAAGAATTAGTTACGTTAGTAGATTTTATTTAATGTTAGAAAAAGAAATATGAATTAATGTGCACGGGAAGAGTGTATTAACACACTCGAACCCGGAAAGTGCACTAAAGGAGAATGGTTAAAGCAAGTTACGAACTTGGCTAAATCAGAGTAAATAAAGTGTGTGCTATAAAAATGAAATGTTTAACGATTGGGGTAAACATTTCAGTTTCAAGATGACGGAAAAAGGTAACAATAATGCGGTGCCGATAGTCACCGAGCAAATGAAAGAAGTGATTGCCGAGGAGGTAGGAAAGGCAATCAAGAATAACCTATCCGGTTTTATAGACAAGATCCAAAATACGGTGCTTTCGGTAGTCGAAAAGCGGATCAAGAAGTTGGAAGATAATACCAACCTAGCAAAGGAAAAATCCGGAGAGCGGAAAGGTTGCTCATATAAAGAGTTCATGGCGTGTAAACCGCCAATTTACAATGGAGAGGTGGATCCAATAATATGCCAACGATGGCTAAGCGATATCGAGGGGGTGTTTGAGAGAACCCACTGCGACACAAATGACTTCGTAGCTTACGGTACGGGTCAGTTAAGAGGCCAAGCAAAAGATTGGTGGGATAATAAGAAAGGGAGATTGGGAATGAAGCAGCGAGGGCGATGACATGGGACGAGTTTAAGGCACCATTCCTTAAACACCATAGCCCCAAGGCAGTCATCAACAGAATCAAGGAAGAATTTATTCAGCTAAGGCAAAAGGGTGAATCTATTGATAAGATCACCGGTATCTTTCTAGACAAATTGAGATTTTGTGACGAGTTGGTGACGTCTGAAGAACAAAAAGTATATTACTACTACAATATGCTGAGTGCCGAATATCGGGAGTTCATGACTCCCTCGAAATATGAAACTCTCACCGAGATCATAAACACTACTCTGGAAAGAGAGATAGAGCTGAAAAAGCAAGTTGAGCGAGGTGAACGGAGGGCATAGATTATTAATCCAAGCCCTACAAAGAAAGCACGAACCATGGAGTTATCTAAGAAACACGAAGGGAAAGGCGGGTCACCGAGTTGTAAGGTCTGCGGTAAAGGGCACAAGGGCGAGGGTCGGTTCAAAGATAAGCCGTGTCCTATATGCGGGAAGACAAGGCATACAGCTACACTATGCCCGGGAAAAGTTTCGGTTTGTTATAAATGCTACCAGCCGGGTCATAAGAAATCAGAATGCCCGGAATTAGTCAGAAAGAAGGATGGCAAGGATTCGCAAGCAGAAACTCCAAAGGCAAAGTGTTGGTGCACTTGTGTCTGTACTCTGTCTGTATTTTGTAATGATATAAAACGATGTCTTTTGTTGTCGTGTTACGTCTTAGATGTGTTTATGTGTGTGCTTAATGTAAGTTTGACCAGTCAACCATCCTCCTGGTTTGACTTGGTCAAACAGTTAGAAAAAGTTTGTAAGTTTGTGTGTGTCGAAGGATGGTCATCGAAGGATTGTTTATATCCTTCGATGAGCTCGAAGGATAACCTTCGATGGATACAGATGGACCTCGAAGGATGTCAATCCTTCGAGGTATATGTGGATCCTTCGATAGGCTGTATCTCGATAGATGATCTTTCGATCAGTCTAATTGATCCTTCGACCAGACTAGCTGTGAAGGTTATATATACTGATGTAATGTGTTCACTTCATTGTGTGAGTGAACTTAGTCTTGTTGAGAGCGTATTTTCAGTTTGGTCAAGGGCTGTAACCGTGTCCACTGAAATACAAGAGAAAACTTTGATATCTTGTGTGTCTACCTTTCTCTTTGTAGCTTGTGTTCTCATTATAAACTACCGGTTTGCATTCTAGCTTGGATTCCGCACTTGCTAGTGTGTTAAACTTAACAAGGATAAGGTTTAACCTCAACCTCCGAGGGACCTACAAGTGGTATCAGAGCCGTGGCTCTTTTCCTTGTTAAAAACCGAGTTTATACAAGACTTTGGAGTGTTTGGACAAAAACTCACACGGGTTATCATCTGTTTTTAGTGTTTCTCACAGTTCTTGACGTAAAAACGTGTTCTAAACTAACCGGGTGTGTTAAAGGTTGGGTTGGGTAACTTAAAATCTTGTTTTTAAGAAGTTTAGTCATTTCCGGCCAAATTTCCGGCTTACTCCGGTGACCGGTTTCTGGATAAGAACCTTCTTTTTAGGCAATATTTTATTGGTCAAATCTGGGTTGGCAGAAAGTATGGTCTGAACATACCTTCTGCCGAAAGTTTTTACCAACGAATCACCTTTTCACCAACCTGTCAACTTTTGTCAACTGTGTCAGCTGTGTCAGTGCAGATCGAAGGATATCCTTCGAAGTCGAAAGATCATCTTTCGATCAAAGGAGGTTCGATAGATAATCATCTTTCGAACATCCTTCGAAGTCTGTGACTTATCTTTCGATCCAAGGAATCTTTTCGAAGGATATATCTGTCGATCTACAGGTCTTATTCGAAAGACAAGGATCCTTCGATTGGAGAGTCTTTCGAAATAATTGTTCGAAACTCAACAGTGATCTTTCGAACACTGTTGATCCTTCGAACAAGTTGATCCTTCGAACAAGTTGATCCTTCGAACAAGTTGATCCTTCGAACAGTTCTGTTCCTTCGAGCCTAATCTGTTTAAGTTTAACAAGTTTGTGTTTTTCAGGTCTTTCGATCAAAGATCCTTCGGCTGTTTGTTATCCTTCGAGATTTTAACATAGTTTGTGAAAAATTAAATTTTAAAAAGGAAAAACTTGTTTTTCAAATTTTAAATATATTTTTCACTTAATATATTAATTGTCTTTATAAAATGGGAACAAACGGTCAGTGGGATCCAACTGCGTGGACTCAAACAACTTTGACTCCACAATCATCAGCTACGCAATCATCAGCTACGCAATCTCAGTCAGATTTCAACAAAAATGCATGGATGCAGGCTATTGCCCCACCTCAAGCTGCAATGATAACTGCAAATCAATGGGCATTGGTCACAAATCAAAGCAGCAGCATTCAAGCTATGATGCAGAACGACAGTGAAACTGGTACAAGCACAAAACCGCCAAAGCTGAATCACATCAATGATTGGGGATGGTGGAAAGAAAGGCTGAGAACTTATGTTCAGGGGCAAGGTCAAGATCTATGGATGTGCTTCTTTACTCCATTTGAAAATGAATTGGAAGTTGCAGGATCTAATCCACAAACTTACAGCACTATGTCTGAGGAGGATAAGAAGAAATTTGAGTTAGAGAAGAAAGCATTCATGATTCTCACACAAGCTCTTCACAAAGACATTTACCACCAGTTTGTTTACTGCACGACTACAAAAAGCTTGTGGGATATGCTCACGTTACGATGTGAAGGAAATGCTCAATCTAGAAAGATCAAGCAAGAATTGTTGAAGAAAGAGTTTGAAGGATTCACGTGTATGGAGAATGAGACTTTGGCAGAGTTATCTACAAGGTTCCATCATTTGTTGAGCGAGATGTTTGCCTTTAGAGTTACTGCCACTCCACAAGAAATGGTGAAGAGATTTGCTGATAGCTTACCAGCAAAGTGGAGCAGTTATCTTGAAATTCTCAAAGAAAATGGTGTTCTAGACACAATCACTCTGTATGAGTTAATTCAGAAATTGGAGAACAAGGATGTAGAAGAAAAGCTTAAGGCAAAAAGAACACTAACTCCTCAAAATCCAGAGATGTACTATGGGATTGCAGGAGGCATCAGTGGAGAAAAACCAGTTTCTCAACATGCGAAGCTTCAAACAGCCTTCATCTCAAACACCGGGCCTTCCACAACAAATCAGTTTGATCCTTCAGCATACACGATGTTCTCAAGACCAGATTCTTCTTCTCTACAACAGGATGTGCAACCTGCTCCTCAATTCACACCACCGCCTTTCTTAGACCCAAGCAGAGCTCAGCAGCAACAACCGCAACAGCAAGGGTTTTATGGAAGCTCTTCAAACTTTCAAGCCACTTCCAATCCGAACACAGTCAGATTAGACACTTCCAGCTTTTCCAAAGTCAGTGTCGAAGTAGCCAAGGAGCATATGGAGATGTTGAACACCTTGGTTAGTGCTTATTGTGGATTGGTTGCAGGTCAGATTGGGAATATCAATCTAACCAATGAAGATTATCAGCAAGTGGATAGGGAAGAGTTTGAAATGATGGATATCAAATGGGCTCTTGCTAGTGTAATTCGAAGAGCAAAGGAGTTTATGGAAAGGACGGGAAGAACCAACTTGAATAGCAACAACAACACCAAGTATGGTTTTGATAAGAATGCTGTCACCTGCTTCAATTGTGGTGAAAAGGGTCACTTCAAGAGGGAGTGTCAGAAGCCTCCTAAGCAAGGAAATCAGAATCCCTTCAGGAATCAAGGACAGCCACAACAGCAACAGAACAACAATGATAGATCAATAGTGCCGGTTGGAGGAAATGCATCTGGATCCACAAACACTAATCCCCACAGAGGATTGGTTGTTCAAGCTGATGAAATCTGCAATTGGAACCTTCAGCTTGGAGAAGGAGGAAATGGTGGAACAGCATGTTATGCTAAAGTGATTGAGAAGGTCGTAGAACCCGTGTCTGCTGGTGAATCTTCAAAAGATGAAGATAGTTCGGGTTATAGTGGGAGCATGGATGGGGAATCACTTGATGCTGGTGATTTATCAAGTGATGCTTTAGATCTGGAAGTTGATGTGCTTTTGGCTGAAGCTGAAGCATTATGCAAGAGGAGATCTATTCTTTGCCAGAAATCTGCTGGAACTTCCGAGAAGCTTGCTCAGTTCTTCTCTGAAGATGGATCTTTTTCTTTCCATTCAGCCTTTATGGCTAATGTCGACAGTTCATCAAGTCAGGTATGTGTCGATGAACCCACTGTAGTTAGCTGTGAAAATTGTGATAGCTTAAATGTTAAATATGCTGAAAAGGAAAGTCAGTTTGAAATCACATACAAACACAATCAAGAATTGATTGTAGATCTTTCTAAAGCAACTGAAGCTAACTTGTTTTTAACCAGAAATGAAAAGGAATTTAAAGCAACAATTGCGTCATTAAAACATGATGTTTCAGAATTACAAAAGGCTGTTTTGCGAAAACAACATGCTAACAACAATCTTATTGACACAATTGAAAAGCAAATGGTAGAGTTGGCAACAGCTCGATGTGAATGTGAAACAATTAAGCAGAAACTGGAAAGCTATTCCAATTCCCGCTTTGTATTGGATCACATCATTGACGTTCAAGAGAGAAAGAAAAAGGGGGATAAACCATGTATTGGATTCAAATCATGTCCTCCCCCAATGAATCACAATTACTCCAAATTGCCTGATGACGAGGATATGCCCCGTTTTGAACCTACTGTGCCACTCGGTCTAGATGACTTTGCAGCAGGCCTCGGGTTCACAACTGGTACATCATCCTCGGGTCAATCAGAATCTGAGAATGTGACAGATTCATCGTGTGTTAAGGAACAGAGTCCTCCCATTATTGAGGATGCTGATTCTTCGGATGATGAATCTGAAGAAATTGTGAAACCACAGTCTAACTCGGTTACAACAGATATTCCAATCGAGAATCACATCCTGTGTGATCCACCAGTGAAACCGAGTAAGACTGAAATGTCAAAAGCAATGGAGTCCCTTGTATCTAGCCGTGAAGGGAATAACTTGTTGTACACGCTCAAAGGAGATGACAAAATCTACTCTAACAAAGATTTTCCAATTAAAAATGTAAATCAAGATTTAATTGAGCAAATTTTTGAAGGATGTACTGATAAGTTTTTGGGGAACAAAAGTGGCAAAATTACCGTCACTCAATGTGATCCAATTCCGTGTGAACAAATTAGAAAACAATACGGAAACCAAAAACCACCAATTGAGCGAAAACAACAAGTCAACTCCGGAAAGGGTAAGGTACAGGGAAAGAAGGCTCAGAACAAGAATGTTCAAGCACCTAAAGTTCAGCAGCCTAAGACTGAACAACCAAAGGTTCAACAACCTAAAGTTGAACAGTCTAAGGCTACTCAACCTAAGGTTGCACAACCTAAAATTCAACAATCAAGGGTTGAGCAACCTAAGGTTCAACAACAAAAGGTGCAAAACAAAAGAGCTCCTGTTAAGAAGCGAGGACCGAAAATGAACTTTGTTGGATCCACGGGTTCAGACAAACTTGAAACATTTCAGGATAAATCTAACCTTGAGTTTATACAACAGTTTAGAATTTTAAAACGAAATGATCAGAATAATTACACCCAACACACCAACGGATGTGATTTAGGCCCAAGCACGTCTAGATCACAAAGTTCATTGTCTGGTTCTCCGTCTGGTCATCAACATGTTTCTCCGAAGTTTGTAGAGCGGAGAACATGTTTTGAATGTGGGACAGTTGGGCATATTGTAAGATATTGCCCACACGTGCAAAAGCTGAAGTCAACAACGAGTGCTCCCCAAGAAATCGATTACCGAAAACGATCAGTTTCCCCTAAACAAGACCCACGTGTCTTGGAAGAAAGGGAAAAGAAGTTAAAGCAAAAGAATCAAAAGGTAATTGAAAAGGCATTAAAATCAGAGGTCAAAGAAGAAAAACCTGTACAAGCAAAATCTGAAACAATAAAACCAGTAAATGCTAAAACAATAAATTCAAATACTGGTAAAGGACAAATAGCTTGGAAGCCAAAGCAGGTAATTCAATCAGGGGGAGCAACACAGGTTCTTTTTCCTAATCATCAAGTGATTGAAATCACTTTCCTTGATGATCAAGGACGACCCAAGTCCACAAAGGCTTGGGTCCCCCTCTCAAACTGATAACTTAACTGTATGTGCAGGCGGCTCCAGGAGGAACTATTAATAGTCATTGGATTGTTGATAGTGGGGCTTCCAGGCACATGACGGGCGACTACCGTCTTCTTTTCGATGTGCGAAGTATAAGAGGAGGATATGTTGCATTTGCTGGAGACAAAGGAGGGTATATCACCGGCGAGGGAATGATCTCAAATGGAGTTGTGAGTTTCGACAAAATCAATTATGTGCAACAATTGGATCACAATCTCCTGAGTGTTTCTCAGATCTGCGACAAGAAGTTCACCGTGCATTTTGATGATGCCGGTTGTTATGTGCTGAAGCCAGGATTCAAGATTCCCGAAGAATGGATTCTCTTATCAGCACCAAGAGTTAATGATTTGTATGTCCTCGATATGAGCCAAGCAATAACCAAGTCCAATCAAGTTACTTGCTTTATTTCAAAAGCCACTGAAAAGGAGACGATCTCTTGGCACAGACGGATGGGTCATATTCACCTCAGAAAAATGAATCACCTTGTCAAAAACAATCTGGTGAGAGGTGTCAATGTGAAGAATTTTCAACTTCAAGATGTCTGTGTGCCGTGTCAGAAAGGGAAGCAGATCAAGAAATCACATCCATTGAAGAAGGTTAACACTGTAAACATGCCACTCGAACGTCTGCATATGGACCTTTTCGGCCCAGTCAAACACAAGAGTGTGCACGGGGAAGTTTTCTGCTTGGTAGTCACTGATGACTACTCAAGATTTTCATGGGTTGATTTCATGGTCCACAAGAGCGAGACTCCAGAAATTCTAAAGAATTTGATCACCTTGTTAGAAAATCTTTATAATCTAAAGGTGAGGCGAATTCGAAGCGACAACGGAACCGAGTTCAAAAACAGGGTTATGGATGAATTTTGCACTGCAAAAGGAATTCTTCATGAATATAGCTCTCGGTACACGCCACAACAAAACGGAGTCGCTGAGAGAAAGAACAGAACCTTAATTGAGACTGCAAGAACCATGTTGGTTGAGTCTCAGCTTCCAGTTCGATTCTGGACTGAAGCTGTTGCCTCGGCTTGCTACACGTTAAACAGGGTTCTCACAGTGAAAAGACATGGCAATACGTGCTTCGAACTTCTACACAAGAACACTCCTGACTTAGAATATCTAGAACCTTTTGGTGCACCATGTACCATGATTGAGCCTGACGGGAAGTTTGGTGCCAAAGCTATCGAAGGTTACTTCCTTGGGTATGCTACTCCTAATCTGCGAGTATGGAACCTGACTACCAAGAGGATTGAAGAGTGGGGTGAAGTAAGAGTTCAAAGATATTCTAATCCTCCGAAGCCTTCTGGAGATCCATGGATGTTCGATTATGATGGTCTTTTCAACTCATTCAATCTGCCGACATTTGATGATGACAATGCAATTGCTCAAATGTTGTCTGAAAGCGAGAATGCGACTGGCTCTCAGTTAGCTCGCCCAATCATTGTTGACTCACAAGCATCTTCTTCTGTCAACAATCTCGCTTCAAATGAGGTGTTTAATGATGCTGTCGACTACAATTTGTCATCAGAAGATGAGGAGTATGTTGATGCAAATGATGGTGAAGCACGGGGTCCGGTTCAAGGTACTTCGGAAGCAACGGATCCAGTGTCTGCGCCAATTGTCCAAGAAGAAAATGCATCATCTTCTACAACTCAACAGCTTCAAAATGATATCGGGAATTTAAATATCAATAACTTGAGGACCAATGTTGAAATTCCTCTAGTTCCTGAAACCCGAATTCATAACATTCATCCTCAGCAGAATATTATAGGTGATGTTCTCAGTGGTGTTAGGACAAGAAATCAAATCAGAAATAACGAAAATGCTGGCTTGTATGCTGAGATACGAGAATCGGGACAACAAAATGACTGGTCTTTCGCCTGCTATGTTAGCCAAGAAGAGCCTAGATCTTGGAAGGAGGCATTGAAAGATGATTCCTGGGTGGAAGCCATGCAAGAAGAACTTCTGCAGTTCGAGAAGTTGGGCGTATGGAAATTGGTTGATAGGCCCGATAACTACAAGAAGATCGGAACTCGTTGGGTGTTTAAGTGCAAGAAGGATGACCGTGGGATTGTTGTCCGAAACAAAGCAAGGTTAGTTGTTCAAGGCTTCAGTCAGATAGAAGGTATTGACTACAATGAAGTGTATGCTCCTGTTGCACGTCTGGAGGCTATTAGAATCTTTCTAGCCTACGCATCCTTCAAGAAATTCAAGGTGTACCAGATGGATGTTAAGAGTGCATTTCTACACGGAGTAGTCGAAGAGGAAGTATATGTCGAGCAACCACCGGGGTTTGAAGATCCATTACATCCTGACAGAGTTTTACTACTTAACAAAGCATTATATGGTCTTCATCAAGCACCTCGAGCCTGGTATGAGACACTGTCTACCTACTTGCTGAACAACGGGTTTAGACGGGGTTTGATCGACTGTACCCTCTTCATCAAAGAAAAAGGTGAAGATCTTCTGTTGGTACAAGTATACGTCGATGACATTATCTTTGGTTCTACCGATGATAATCTATGCAAGGAATTTGAGAAGGTGATGCAAGATCGATTCGAGATGAGTGCGATGGGTGAAATGACGTTCTTCTTGGGTTTGCAAGTTAATCAGTCCGAATCTGGAATTTTTATCCATCAAACCAAGTACGTCGGAGACATCTTGAGCCGGTTCCAGATGTCCGATTCGAAGCCAATTTCTACTCCTCTTCCGCAGAATCACGGGATTACTCCGGATGAAAAAGGGGAAGCTGTGGATTTTTCACTCTATCGTGCTATGATTGGATCTTTAATGTATCTCACTGCATCAAGACCCGACATTATGTATCCAACGTGCCTTCTCGCCAGATACCAAGCAAATCCGAAGGTCTCTCACTATGCTGCTGTCAAAAGGATTTTTCGTTATCTGAAGGGTTGCCCTGACACCGGGTTATGGTACCCTAAGGATGATAACTTCGATCTCAAAGCTTACAGTGATTCTGATTTCGGCGGCTGCAAGAAAGATGGAAAATCAACTACAGCAGGATGTCAGTTCTTAGGCAATCGCCTAGTCACTTGGCAGTGCAAGAAGCAGACATGTGTGGCTACGTCTACATGTGAAGCGGAATACATTGCTGCGTCTAGTTGCTGCTCCCAGGTTCTATGGATCCAACAACAGATGCGGGACTACGGTTTTGAATTCCTAACTACTCCTATTTTTGTTGATAATGAAGCTGCTTTACAGATCACTAGAAATCCTGTACAGCACTAAAAAACGAAGCACATCGATATTAAATATCACTTCATACGCCATTGCTTTGAAAAGAGACTTATCGATGTGGTTCACATTCATACCGATCACCAACGTGCCGACCTTTTTACCAAAGCTTTTGATAAATCAAGATTCGATTATTTACTTTTGGTAAACGGCATAAAGGTGAAGCAAGAGTAACCGACATCGGAAAATCGTTTTTGTAAATATTTTTCTTAAAAAAAAAAAAAAAAATGTTGTGTCTTTATTTTCTTTGTTTTTTAATTTTAGGGGGAGAAAGCTTCAAAGAAAATTCAAAAACATTGAAAAACCGCAAAAATACAAAAATATGTCTTTACTTTATTTACTTTCTGCATTTAAGGGGGAGAAAATTCAGAAAAACACAAAAACAATAGAAAAACAAAAATGAGTTTCTTGGCAAGATAAGAGAAAATGATATTACATCAGAGGTCGGTCGAAACATGTTTCTGGAAATCATAAAAAAAAAAAAATAAGTAGCTCTACTAATGATGTACCGGTAGACTCACGATCATTTTAAAGTGTGCAGGGGATATAAACATAACGAACTGAAAACCGCGTGGGAACCGCTCATTGGCATATGGTCTTGGTACCGAAATTTCGTTTGATAGATTGCCGAGGTTCTGAGATATTTGGGGTTTATGCTGTTTATCATCTGGGTATCATGGTTGTATCTTTTACCGAAAAATAACGGGGACGCAAGTCTAGATCTTCCATGATACCATACATACGTGTACATATTGCATTCGACCTCAATAAGTGATAAACAATCACATGTCCAAACAAATAAGTGATAAAATATCACATTTATCCGGGAGTCAAGTTCGTCTCTCTGCTGTACGGAAGTACTGACCTGTTCACGGACTTGCTCCTGTGCCCTCATGCATATGAAAATCAAGTTCCTCATCAATAAGTGATTCTATCACATAGGGCTTGTTTTCAAATCAAATAAGTGACTTGTTCACATTTTATATACGTTAAAAACGGATGATAAATGGTATACTCCCCAGTAAGATGAACTCTCGTGCATACCTTGATACGGGAATGTGTCGTGAGTGGATGAACACCGGTCGGTAAGTATAAATCATACCTTAACGTATCTCAATGCATTATGATTACACTTGATCGTTGAGTTTAAGTGGATAACAATATCGGTAATTGTGGTAGAATACTTATCCACTTCTGTAAAAGAATATTAAAAGGAAATGTGTTTTGACAAAAGACCGCAAACTGATATGATTCTCTTCGCCAGAAACTCGCAAAAATATTGTTGTGTTTGTACATATTTATTTACTGCTTAACTTTAGTGATTAACTTTTATTGTCTTTTTAAACAGTTTTTGTCGTTTGGTGCATATCAGCACGACATTAGCGGTGATGTCGTTTGATAACATTCAAAGGATTCTAAAATTGTTGTCTTTTATTGTTGTCTTTTATCTTATCAAAATCCAAAAAGATTTTCAATTTAATCTTATTTTTGATTAACCGATGTTGGTACTCGATCAGATATCTGACAAGCCGAAATACTTCATAAAACTGACCTTTGCAGAACTTCATAACGGACAATTTTTTCAAAACGGTAATTTCTGAAAGCTTTTAAGAATTTGAAGGGCTTAAATTGAAAATTCCCAAAAATCCAAAGTGTTGGTGGAAATCTGATCCTTCGAGGAAGCAATGGCCCTCGAAAGATCAGAAGGTCAATGAAAGTCAATGAAAGTCAATCATCTCAGTCGAAAGATGAATTGGTCAACGAAGGATTTGACCAATTTGATCTTTCGAGCTGATCAGACCTTTTTGAAAGATGGATAAGGTCGAAAGATATCCTTCGAGGATTCCCACAAATATCTTTCAAATATCTGGTATCTTTCGATCCAGATAGGGATCCTTCGACCCAAAGCTGATCTTTCGAAACACCTTTTCATCTTTCGAAAGGTCATCTAGCCTTCGAGACGGTTCGACTTTCGAGGTCAGAGTATAAAAGGGTGTCTTCTTCTTCACTTCATCATAACTGATCAATTTCACTATTTCAAAAACCTCCATTCCTACCGAAACTCTGCCAAAATTGAATCAAAAAGATAGATTATCAGGATTTCATCTACAATCTCGGTAGGATAACCCTAATACACGGTTCAAACAACAACATAAACATTTCATCTGATCATGTGTGTTTTGTTTTGTAATGTGAATATGTTTGTTGTAGGTTTTTGATGTGTATAATGTTATATCTTGACTGTTGTTTTGTGTTTCAGAGTCCTTGTCTTGATTTTTGATGGTCTGAAAGTGTTTTGTGTGTTCTTGAGTGAATCGGTTCATGTGTGTGGTTGTATCCGGGTTGGGGTTTTGTGTCCGGGGTTGCGTTTGATATTGTAATGTTTTAAGTGTTTTGATGATTGATGTTCCTAAATGTTTTGAAACCACTTAAAACACACTTAAAACAGTGACCGGAAAAACGCCGTTGAACAGTGTCGCCGGAAATCAAAACGAAGGATGTTGATTCTCAACCTCGAAAGATGTGTTGCAAAATATCTTTCGAATTGAGACTCGAAAGATGTTAAGTTTCTCGAAGGATTCATCCTTCGATTGATCAGATCCTTCGAATGATCAAGATATCTTTCAAATTCTTGATTCTTCGAAAGATGATCCTTCGATATGGAATTTCATCCTACGAGGAAAGTAACATCTTTCGAGCAGTCTGTCATCCTTCGAGCCATGTTTCAATCTTTCGATCAATGTGTCATCCTTCGATGCCTAAATGGGATCTTTCGAGACAGAACACTTAGAAATTTTTCAAGAAATTGAAATCTTTCTAAGTGTGAAATTCTTGTTGACTGTTGACTGTTGACTGTTTCTCATTACGTGTCCGTGTTTTCATGAACAGAAATGGCACCGAAAGAAAAGAAAGAAAGGGCAAAACCAACCAAGAAAGAAAAATCGGAAGTTGAATCTATGTCGGAGCCACGACACAACATGGTCGCGTATTTGCAACCGGAAGACAAAATCAGTCCGGAATTCGCGGGAATAATGGAGTATCTTCATCGCACTCGTATCAACTATGCAATCACTACACAGCACACTGCTTATCAGTCTCATATCAAGGAGTTCTGGAATTCGGCTGTGGTTGAAACAGTGGATAACAAGGAAGTGATTAGTGGATCAGTTGCTGAGAAACCCGTGGTGATTACAGAAAACACTATCAGAGCACGTCTGCAACTAGGAGATCAACCAGAAGATTCTACTTCTATTGATTTACAATGTCAGCGGGGCTTGCTGATAAGGCTACGGTACAGCGATAACGTTCTTGCAAATCAGATCAACAAAAAGTTTATGCCGCTTCGGTACAAGCTCTTATTGCATATCCTTATTCACTACCTGAGCAACAAACGATCTGGATATGATCTGTCACCGATTGATTTAACGGGATTGTTTACAGCTTTGATTCTGAACAAGACTTTCAACATATCACGTTATATATTCGACAATCTGAAAGAAAATGCTCGAAGGCCACTCCCGTCAGCAACTCAACGAACATCTACCAAGTTTTGGCTATATCCTAGATTCCTGCAGATGATGATTGATGATCAGATTCCTGATCTTCCTAAAGCTGAAGCAGATGTTCTACCTGTCAATTCGATGAATGAGCGTACACTGCTGATTTTCAAATCCATGTCCAACTATAAGGAATCGGATCCAATTAGAAAGCTTATTGGTCATCTCGATGTTCCGGCCTACGAGGCACCGCAGAACAACAAATGGCGTCGAGATGCGAGTGATTCTGATGATGAAGAGCCAAGGTTAATCGCTTTGGCTAACACGCAGCTTGGGGCTAAGCATGGTATTAAAGCATCGAGCAGGAAGTCTGCTGGCAGTTCAAGTGTTGCAGCACATGTTGAAGTTGATGTGAATGTTGTTGCAGAAGAAGTTCAGGGAGTGTTTGTCGATCCTGATGCTCGTGTTAGTGCAGGTGGAGCTGGTGATCCTGCTAGTCAGTCAGGTAATGTTGCGGCTGACAGAGGTAAAAGTAAGGTGGACGAGCCGAGGAGGTTGGCCGATGAAAGCAGTTCGTCTTCTGATGCTGAAGGAGGTGCTGGTAATGATGATTCATCTTCTGAGGATGATAATCCTCCTCCTCCAGGGATGCGTAAGGCATATGATCAGCGCGGGAATTTTCGTGGTTTTGAACTTATTGAGAAACCAGTTAATGCCACAGAATCTGACAAAGATGAAGATTATATTCCTGCTGCTCCTGGATTACACAGAAGGAAGAGACAAGCAAGAAGAGAGGGTACTCGTACTTCTAAGAAATCTAGGGGCGGATCAAAGCCAACAGGTGAAACGGCTGGTGATGTCACTACACCTGATCCGATTCAGCATTCAACGCCTCCGGAGCAACAGCTGCCTCCTATCAGTGAACAATTAACTACATCAGAGATGCTGGATCTGATCTCTTCTCCACAGACGTCTTCTGGGGCACGCACGGCGCCTGTTGATCAACAGCCGCCTGCAACCCCCGTCTCAGGTACACATCCACGTCCTCCTCTTGTTATTCCTGGTCCAACAGGTACTTCTGGTCCATCTGGCCAGACTGGTTTCTCAGGTCCTGAGCCCTCACGGCCTACTCTAGCAGAAACATTATCTGTGTTGTCTGATGCTGAGAAAATTCAATTCCTGATTGAACAAGTCAGTGAACTGGGTACCTTAGTCGGTCGGAATACAAGAAAGATTGAAGAATACCGTATACAGCGAACACATGATGCTGAGGCACACAACAAGCTGGTCTCACTTGTTAGTGCTCAGAATGTCAAGATAAGAGAACAGGCTCAAGAGATAGAAAGACTGAAAGAAGCTAATAAGGCTCATGATAGAGAGGTTGAGATAATGAAGAAGCATAGTACTGTCCTAGAACGTGAGGCAACAACGTTAAAACAGAAGCACGAAGAGCTGTCCGATCGCTATAAGACTCGTGATGATAGATTAATGGAAGCCTTCAAGCCTGTTCAAGCGAACTTTAAGAGATTTGATCACAAAGTTGTTACACTTTGGAATGAACGGTGCAAAGCTTTGGGCATCGCTCCTTCAAGGCGTGGCGATGATAAGGATGATGATGCAGCAAATCCTGATCAACCAGCTGCCACAGGTTCCAGTGCAACTGCATCTGGTGCTGCAGGTGGGTCTGGTACATCTCAAGATGCTCCTTCTGCTCCTCCAATAGCTACTGGTCCTTCTGAGCAGACTGAGACATTGGAAGCTTCAGCAGTTTTTGAACATATTAGTCTTGAGCCGGAAACGTTCACTGATCTCCCTGAATCCTCAATTGATCAACAGTATCATCCAATCACGGGTGAACTATTAGAAGAGGGAGAACATGTTACTGAGATGTCTGATGAATGTGTGTTAGCTCTGACAGCAATGGATGAAGTTGATGTGACGACGATCGATGCCACTCCGTTGGTTCCGGACGAAACCGATTTCTCCACGATTGAAGAAATCTTCATCGGTTCGGATCCGGAACGTCCCGTTTATGTTAGTCAAGACAATGTGGAGCTTAATTCGCTTGATGATAATCTTGAGGAAGCAAAGACAGCAGAATCTTCTAATCCTTCTTCAGATTCTCCATCAGTTCAAGAAAACCGTGAAAAGACTGTGAATGAATGGCGAGCGGATTTCCTAGCCAGGAATCCTCCTCCGCTCCCTCCGTTGGATCAGGCCAACTACATGGTTTTGGAAAGAAATCCAGCTAGGGGTCGTATTATCAGCTGGATGTTCATCAAGGATCTTCATTGCATGGTTGTGAAGCGGGAATGCGGCCTTTAGTATTTCAGGTCTCTTCTCAGCATTCTTTCACTTCCTTATTATGATGTTGCGGTTTTGGCTCAGATGGAGGTTATTAATCGAGTCAAAGACAAGATGGTGGATTTGTTTGCGAAGAAGATCAGACTGGAACGAAGAAAAGGTTGGAAGGACCCTCTATACAAGCCGCAGTTTCCTCGATACGAGCCAATCAGGTTCTCACTTGATCCAGAGACAAATACTGCGCGTTATCGGTTGGTTTATGATCCTCCAAAGTTGATGAAGAAGATACCTTTGTTGAAAATGAAGACAGACTTTCTGGGAAACTTTCGTTGCTGGGTTTACGATGCAGATACTGGAGAAGCCGTGATCTTATTCCGAGACAGTCAGGAGAACTTTCGAATGATAGATCCGATGTGGATTTCTAACATGTCCAGGTCGGATATTATTGTTCTTAAGGATCACGAGATCAATTACTTGGTTAGAGATCGTGAACAAGCAATGAAGTTTCAGAAGATGGCCCGGTATTGCTTCAACCTACTGGTGAATGCGGGAAGTGCATGGTCTACGCATCACTTAACGGTTGAAAGGACGTCAGAGACTTGAAGACACAAAGATCGAGACAAAGCTACAGCCAAGGGGGAGTTTGTTGGTGCACTTGTGTCTGTACTTTGTCTGTATTTTGTAATGATATAAAACGATGTCTTTTGTTGTCGTGTTACGTCTTAGATGTTTTATGTGTGTGCTTAATGTAAGTTTGACCAGTCAACCATCCTCCTGGTTTGACTTGGTCAAACAGTTAGAAAAAGTTTGTAAGTTTGTGTGTGTCGAAGGATGGTCATCGAAGGATTGTTTATATCCTTCGATGAGCTCGAAGGATAACCTTCGATGGATACAGATGGACCTCGAAGGATGTCAATCCTTCGAGGTATATGTCGATCCTTCGATAGGCTGTATCTCGATAGATGATCTTTCGATCAGTCTAATTGATCCTTCGACCAGACTAGCTGTGAAGGTTATATATACTGATGTAATGTGTTCACTTCATTGTGTGAGTGAACTTAGTCTTGTTGAGAGCGTATTTTCAGTTTGGTCAAGGGCTGTAACCGTGTCCACTGAAATACAAGAGAAAACTTTGATATCTTGTGTGTCTACCTTTCTCTTTGTAGCTTGTGTTCTCATTATAAACTACCGGTTTGCATTCTAGCTTGGATTCCGCACTTGCTAGTGTGTTAAACTTAACAAGGATAAGGTTTAACCTCAACCTCCGAGGGACCTACACAAAGGCCAGATCCTTCCAGTTAACCGCGGCCGAGGCAAAGATGGAACCCGATGTGGTCTCAGGTATATTCGCCATAAATTCAATTCCCGCACATGTGTTATTTGATACGGGTGCGAATAAATCCTTTATTTCACATGGATTTATTCGACATCCTTCATATGTATTGACGAAATTACCTATGCCTTTAGAAGTAGAAATAGGTGACAACAAAAGTTTTATCAAGTGTGATGTGTGTCGAGATTGTAAGATGAGTATCGATGGTGAAGAATAATTAATAGACTTAATCCCGATGTCAATGGGAGAATTCCAGGTGGTGGTCGGGATGGATTGGTTATCCCGACATCACGCGAATGTCGTGTGTTTCCGCAAGGAAATAAAACAGACATCTCCAAGTGGAAAACACGTTACCATCTATGGCGAAAAAGGGGGTAATCCCGTAATATGCTCAATGTTAAAGGCTCACAAACTTATGACGCGCGGATGTAGAGCATTCATGATATACGCAAACGAACTAGAGGAGGGATCGCCAAAGATCGAAGACGTACCGGTGGTACGTGAGTATGCAGATGTGTTTCCAGAAGATTTACCGGGAATACCGCCTGAACGGGAGGTAGAGTTCGGAATTGAATTGATTCCGGGTGCGAAACCTGTAGCTAAGGCGCCGTATCGGCTCGTGCCATCGGAGCTACAAGAGTTGATGTCCCAGATTCAAGACCTGATTGACAAGGGGTTTATTAGGCTGAGTGTGTCTCCGTGGGGCGCACCAGTACTGTTTGTGAAGAAAAAGGACGGGAGTATGCGGATGTGTATCGATTACCGGGAGTTAAATAAACTCACAGTGAAAAATCGATACCCACTCCCAAGAATTGATGATTTATTTGACCAGCTACAAGGCGCGAGTTGGTTCTCCATGATTGACCTTAGTTCGGGGTATCATCAGTTGAAGGTCAAGGAGGAAGATGTACCGAAGACTGCCTTTCGTACACGGTACGGACATTACGAATTGCTCGTGATGTCCTTCAGGTTAACCAATGCACCCGCGGCTTTCATGGACCTCATGAACCGGGTTTGCAAACCGATGTTGGATAAGTCGGTGATAGTGTTCATTGACGACATCTTGGTATATTCAAAGAATGAAGCGGAACACGCGAGTCATTTACGTGAAGTGTTAGAGACGCTCAGGAGAGAAAAATTATATGCAAAATTCTCGAAATGTGCCTTCTGGTTACGGTAAGTGCAATTTCTCGGGCACATCATTAGTGCGAAAGGGGTGTTGGTGGACCCGTCAAAAATAGAAGCAGTGGCGAAATGGAATCCTCTGTAGAATCCTTCGGAAATCTGAAGCTTTTTGGGGCTTGCGGGATATTGTAGGAGATTTATACACGATTTCTCCAAGATTGCTACGCCATTGACCAAATTAACTCGTAAAGATGAAAAGTTTATATGGGGCGATGATCAAGAAAAAGCGTTCCAAACGCTTAAAGAAAAATTGACCCACGCTCCGGTATTAACACTGCCGAACGGAGTTGATGATATGGTGGTTTACTCGGATGCGTCACATTCGGGGCTCGGGTGTGTTTTGATGCAATGAGGCAAGGTTATAGTCTATGCCTCGAGACAACTGAAGGCTCATGAATAGAAATACCCTACACACGATCTCGAATTGGCGGCGGTGGTATTTGCCTTAAAGATATGGAGGCATTATTTATATGGGGTAAAATGCACTATCTTTACCGACCATAAAAGTTTGAAATATTTCTTCGACCAGAAGGAATTAAACATGAGGCATAGGCGATGGTTGGAAACAGTCAAAGATTTCGATTGTGAGATACATTACCATACCGGGAAAGCCAATGTGGTGGCGGACGCGTTGAGCCGAAAGGCAGACTATACTCCTATTCGAGTGCAATCGATGCAACTAATGGTGACATCGGGTTTACTTGAACGAATCCGAGAGGCCCAAATTGAAGCTATAAAAGAGGAAAATCAGAAGAAAGAAAGAAAAGTTGGCCAATTGAAAGAATTGGTAGATGGTAACAACGGGTTGAAGACTCGTTTCGGAAGGCTATGGGTCCCAAATTCGTGTGGTGTCAAGACGCTTCTACTTGACGAAGCTCATAAATTTCGTTATTCTATCCATCCGGGGCAACCAAGATGTATAACGATTTAAAGCCAAACTATTGGTGGCCCGGAATGAAAAGAGATGTAGTAAAGTATGTAGATAAATGCTTTACCTGTCTACAAGTCAAGGCAGAGCAGCAAAAGCCATATGGTAAACTGCAACCGTTGGATATCCCATTTTGGAAATAGGAGCAGACCACAATGGATCTATTGACCAAACTGCCCAGAACCAACCGCAGATTTGATGCTATATGGGTAGTTGTGGATAGATTGACAAAAAGTGCTCACTTCATTCCGATTCGTGAGACTTATACGTCCGAAAAGATGTCAGAGGTATTGATGTGTTCAAAATGCAACATATAAATTACATCAATTGTGGCATAAAACTAACCCTTTTTTAGTACTAATGTTGGAAAAAGTGTGCTTTTGTCTTCCTTTTGTATTTTCAGGATTAAATGAGCTCAAATTAACAAAAGAAGCAAAAAGGCAGCTAAATCTAACATAAATGCAAGAAAAGGAACAAACGTGGCATGCCTGACCTCCCCGAAAGCATCTTCCCAAGCAAAACAAGAGAACAGAAGGCTGAACACGCCCCGTGCTCAGTGAACACGGGGGCGTGCCCAAGTGTCAGCATAAAAGACAAAGTTGTAGAAGCTTCCATCGCCCACCACGGGGCCGTGAACAGCGGACACGGGGCCGTGGTCAACTATAAGATTCGCAGAATCTAGGCAAATATGGAGGTATGTTGGCTACCTGGTCAGGGGTTAAGGGAACGGTTTGGTAAGAGTCTTGCCTTGTTCAGTGTATAGATCCTGCAAGGACCTGGGTCAAATTTAGTAGGACCTCCTTCAATACTTAACGGTATTGGATGGCGGGGGTCCAAAATCTTTGACCCCCTCATATGTAAACTACTATTAATACTTTAACCCGGCTACTTAGGACTGTATCCCTGCTGACTTAGACTACTTAGCTGAGGGTAACGTCGCCTTCAAAAGAGGGGCCTACCACAATACGCATTAATAACTTAATTAATTATCTTTCAATAATCCGACCCTTTAGGATTGTATCCTTGCTGACTCAAACTACTGGGTTGAGGGTAACGTCACCTTCAAAAGAAGGGCCTACTACAATAACTAAGATAATCTCTTAAAAAAGTGCAAAAGTGCGGAAATAATCAAAGGTTACACTATACACGAGTTGGAGCCAAGTGATTCATCTTGTCTATCTGTTTTATTTTTATTTTATTTTTCAGCATTTTAGTTAGTTTTTATTTTTCTAGTTTAAAACCTTTTTCTAACTTTTGATTTGATTAGACGTTGAGGATAAACCGGTACTAAAAGCTCTTGTGTCCTTGGACGACCTCGGTATCTTGCCAACACTATACTACGCTCACGATGGGTGCACTTGCCCATATGTGTGTTTAGTGTTAGTAAATATCGTGTTTTATAAATTTAAAACTTGGCTAAAAAGTGTTAAAAAGGGCTTAATATATACATTAAAAACTAATAACACTCACGCACATCAAGTTTTTGGCGCCGTTGCCGGGACACAAGGATTTTAAGAAAGTTAGGAATCAACGGCCTAATCGTTTTCTTATTTTTCCATTTTTTTAAAGATTTTTCTTAGTTTTTCAGCTTCTGCAGAACTCAGCACGGGCTGTGCCTGCTGAACACACCCCGTGCCCAATCATTGGAACTGGCAATCCTGTTTTAAGTCAGACAGTAAGCTAAACACGGGGCCGTGCCCACTCAATACGCCCCGTGCCCAAGATTCAGTTACTGAAAACAGAACCGTGAGATCCCGACGGTTGGTAATTTCTGACACAAATATGAGTGATACTGATATTTTTTACTTTCGGCACTCTTATGGTACGTGGTGTCGAATATGTGGTGGTTCCTATAAGGAATTAGAATGTTATTTCCTAAATTATAAACCCCACTATATAGACCCATCGTTTCCCTGTATCCTTAAGAGGGGCGAAAGTAAAAATAATCCCTATCTCTCCCTCGAATGCTCTCAACCAGATTTTCTAGGAGAAATGCTTCTTGACGAACTATTTCAATTAGAAGATCTAATTCTTAATTGGTTAAAAGAACTTAGGATAGATTTCAATAATTTATCTCAAGACGATAACCAAGAAGACGTGTTGGGATCGCATTCAAACAACTTCGTTGTTCCCCACGATACTTCTAACTCTAGTGAGGACTTGAGCGATAGTCGTCCCTGTGTCGATTGTGCCGTGAAGGACTCCCTATCGACTTCGTTCGATGCATACATAGACCTGAGCGATTCGGCATACACCTTCTTTAACGAGAGCCCGGGAAAGGGTTGGACTTATCCACCTACATATAGCATAGGAATCACCCTCAACAACAACCTCTTGCGTTCTCGTCTTAATTTAGAACAATTAAGGTATCTTAGGCACTTTGGGGTTGTTCCATCCAGTAAGGAACCACCCGATCCGGATACATTCCTTAAAAGTAAACAAATTCCATTTGACAGCTTCTAGACACGGGGCCGTGTCCAGGTCAACACGCCCCCGTGTCCACCCAAAGATTCCCTTCTGATTTCATCAGAATACGGACAAAATTGTGTCAGGATTCTGTCTGCACACGGGGCCGTGCGCAACGTACTGTCGTTTTCTATAAATGCAGCCAAGAATCCTGCACATTTGAACCATTCCAGGGACAGAGATTTGGGGAATCTTCTCAGATACCATCCTAGGTATTTTCTAAAAGAAGTTTCTCAACCACTTTCTTGTCCTTTCCTCTTTTATCCAACATCATCTTCTTCAATTTTTTTCCTTATACTTCCATTAAAGCTTGAGACCTCCATAGTTTCAAGCTTTATTAAGGTGTTTGTTAGATTTTTTTCATGGAATCTTGTTAAGAATAAAGTTCTACAACAATGTTTTAAGTTGTTTCTGTTCAAAAACGTTTTAAAAATCACGAAAACAAATTAAAACTCCAAGATTCCTTGTTCTAAAATCTTGCAGATACCTGAACACGGGGCCATGTTCATTAAACACGGGGCCATATCCGAGGTACTGGTCTCATAAAAGTGAACCCTTTTCGGTGTGTTTCCTCAGAATGGCAAGCAGAACGTGCGGAACATCTTCGTCACGCTCCAGAAACAACCGACAGGGGAGAAGATCATCAACGGTTGAAGATTCTCTTGTGAACTACGTTTATGCTCTAAGAGAGGGCATTGTTGAGATAACAGGGGTGGAAGAAGCATTGATCGACCGTATTAATCATCTTACGGTGGGACTAGAAGGATGTCTTCGGGAAGTCAACCTTTTGCACCAAAGGTTGAACATTCTCGCCTCTCCTCCTTTGGTACCAATTATCACCCAAAGGGCATGGAATGTGGTATCGGAAGTCATCATTCCAGCCGAATGGTGCGCCATACATCCGGAACCCCCTCGAGACATACTACACGGGGTTCCGGTTGGTGTCACTACCCCTCCACAAGATGTTAAGGAACATGAAGCTGCCTCCCTCCTACCGAGAGAGATAGAAGAATGGCTCTAGCAACATCTAGGGAACACCGCTCGGCCTGGAGTTCTACAAGACTTTTAGATACCGGAAAACTATTTCCGGAATTTTGGTTCTTATTGAAGAAGTAGAACTCCTTAGGATGATTTTACGTATCACTTGACCTATCTAATTTAGGACCATTAACTTTTATTTTCTGCTTTGTTTTCCATTTTCTAGGATTATTATGTAATTCTCTCTATGACTTAATGAATGATGGTTTTAGATAATTTGGTGTTTGGGTGATGTTGTAATGAATAAAACACACTCGAGATGGTAAAGGATAACAGGGGAAACTTGAACCAGCACCCCATGCAGAAAAACAGGGCCATCCGACGAACTTTCTTCATTACAGCAGGTTCAGCACAGGCCGTGTCCGCCCAACACAGCCCCGTGCTGCACAGTCTATAGAAAATGCCCAGTTCAGGTAAACTGGACACGGGCCATGTTCACCCAACACGCCCCCGTGTCCAGGCTTCTGTTTCTTTTTTTTCAATTTTGTTACTGGCACCTGAACACGGGGTCGTGCCCGGACACCACGGGGCCGTGTCCAGACGCCCAGTAACACAAATTTTTGCTTTTTCACACTTTTTATACATTCAATCAACCTAAAAACTTATTTTTGGGACACATTGAGGACAATGTGTAATTTAAGTGTGGGGGGATGCTAAAATCTTGAATCTTGCAAGTCCTAAATACAAGCCTTACACAAAACTCTATTGGAACCGCTAATCACCCCAATTTTTTTCAAAAATTTTCATTTTTTTACTTGTATAGGTTTAACTTGGGAATTTCAAATTCTAAAAAAAAAGTTATATTTTTACAAATTTACAACCGATAGCGTCGTGATAAAAAGAACCAACATAAGAAAATTATGAAAAGGCATGACAAGCTTAGTTAAAATTTAATGAGTAAACTGCCATTTTGGTCCCTGTGGTTTGGGCATTTTTGCCATTTTAGTCCAAATCTCAAACTTTTTAAATCTGGGTCCCTGTGGTTTCATCTTTATTGCCATTTTAGTCCAAAATTCAAAATCCCCCTTTTTTGACTGTTCCAAAAAGTTTGAGATTTGGACTAAAATGGCAATAAAAGTGAAACCACAGGGACCAAAATGGCAGTTTACTCTTAATTTTGGACTAAAATGGCAATAAAAGTGAAACCACAGGGGCCCAGATTTAAAAAGTTTGAGATTTGGACTAAAATGGCAAAAGTGCCTAAACCACAGGGACCAAAATGGCAGTTTACTCAAATTTAATTATATATACTTGATCACATAAAAACCCATTCCCACAAAAGTGAGTTTTGAGCCTTTATTTAGCATACAAATAAATATCTTTAAACTAAATGCTCATTTTTCGTTTCTTGTGTGAATAGCCGCTTGGTTCTTACAACTCTAGAACTTGCCACGACGATACATTCCCGGTCCTTACCAACTTAAACCCGAGTAAGTAAATGATGGAGGCATTAGGACTAACCCTTTTTATTTCTACACCATTGTTTTTTTTTACCACCTACCCAAAAAAGAAAAAAAAATCCCCCTATTTAACCCCTTTGAGCCTAAACCTTTCATTTCTTAACCCAAACCAAACACCCTTTCACCCACCAAAAAAAAAAACCTTTTTATTTTTAACCCTTTGTTTTAGTAACAAGCTCGGTTTGTTATATGACTTTGAAAAAAATGTTGAAGATGAAGCAAAAGAAATAAACAAGCAAGTTCATAAAAAAAATAACTTTGCTTGAATCATGGCTTCATCAAAATAAAAATGCAAAAATAAAAAGTCTTACGAAAACCGACGCTTTTTACGTTTTTTCGCCCTTTTTCTACTAACCACTAACCCAACCACCTACCTTTAACCCAAGCCTAACCCTTCACCCAAAAAGTCCTCTTGATATTTACAAAGGTGTATAGTTAAAAAGGAGGATGATTGATTTCTTGGCAAGCCTATGGTAGGAGTAAGTTCCACGCCGCTCTCGAGTGATTCACCAAAATACACCTTCGGCCGAGTGTTGAGTGATCCCCGTGAGGAATGTGAACTTGTATATAAATAGAATTTTAAAAAAGGCATGTTATGCCCTAATAAGTAATTTATCTTATGAAAAGTTTTAAATAAATCATGACGAATAGGATTGTAAATATATAAAAATAAAACTTAATAAAGAATCTTGGAAATCCCGACACTCTATGACAAGCCCAAAAACTTTCTCTTCTACCCATTCCATTTGGGAGTGGAAAGCCACACTATAAAGAGTTTTGCTTGAGGACAAGCAAAGATTCAAGTGTGGGGGTATTTGATGTGTTCAAAATGCAACATATAAATTACATCAATTGTGGCATAAAACTAACCCTTTTTTAGTACTAATGTTGGAAAAAGTGTGCTTTTGTCTTCCTTTTGTATTTTCAGGATTAAATGAGCTCAAATTAACAAAAGAAGCAAAAAAGCAGCTAAATCTAACATATATACAAGAAAAGGAACAAATGTGGCATGCCCGACCTCCCCGAAAGCATCTTCCCAAGCAAAACAAGAGAACAGAATGCTGAACACGCCTCGTGCTCAGTGAACACGGGGGCGTGCCCAAGTGTCAGCATAAAAGACAAAGTTGTAGAAGCTTCCATCGCCCACCACGGGGCCGTGCTCAGCGGACACGGGGCCGTGGTCAACTATAAGATTCGCAGAATCCAGGCAAATCTTGATAGTACAGATACGCTTTTGCATACGGGGTCGTGCCCAGCGGACACGGGGGCGTGGTCAACTAATGCAGCCAAACTGCAATTAATGAAGACAGAGAAGAGGATGGACACGGGGCCGTGCCCAATGGACACGGGGTCGTGCCCGAGCTTCTGTTCAGCCTATAAATAGGAGTGCTTGGCTCAAGCTCAAACCATCCCTTGGCACACCACCTCTCTCACACTTCACCCACCACCCACCACCACCATAACACCATCATCCACCACCATCATCCATTGTCCATCATAGAGTGTGTGAGTCGTCTCGGGATCCAAGATTGATCGTAAGAGTTCTTGACAATCAAGGCCATGTTTGCCTAAGTCTCTTACATCACTTGGTGAAGACAAGTGTCTAGTGTAATACTTTTTATTTTTAATCTTTTCGCACTTTTTACTTGGTTATGTATTAATGACTTTAATAACTAGTTTCTTATGTTGAAGGTGATTTTTCCTTATCGTTTGTCCGTGGTGTCTTGGCATTATTTTACTGTCTATATAAAATAAAAGATTTTCACCATTCATATCTCCACGGTCTATATGGAGGTATGTTGGCTACCTGGTCGGGGGTTAAGGGAACGGTTTGGTAAGAGTCTTGCCTTGTTCAGTGTATAGATCCTGCAAGGAACTGGGTCAAATTTAGTAGGACCTCCTTCAATACTTAACGGTATTGGATGGCGGGGGTCCAAACTCTTTGACCCCCTCATATGTAAACTACTATTAATACTTTAACCCGGCTACTTAGGACTGTATCCCTGCTGACTTAGACTACTTAGCCGAGGGTAACGTCGCCTTCAAAAGAGGGGCTTACCACAATACGCATTAATAACTTAATTAATTATCTTTCAATAATCCGACCCTTTAGGATTGTATCCTTGCTGACTCAAACTACTGGGTTGATGGTAACGTCACCTTCAAAAGAGGGGCCTACTACAATAACTAAGATAATCTCTTAAAAAGTGCAAAAGTGCGGAAATAATCAAAGGTTACACTATACACGAGTCGGAGCCAAGTGATTCATCTTGTCTATCTGATTTATTTTTATTTTATTTTTCAGCATTTTAGTTAGTTTTTATTTTTCTAGTTTAAAACATTTTTCTAACTTTTGATTTGATTAGACGTTGAGGATAAACCGGTACTAAAAGCTCTTGTGTCCTTGGACGACCTCGGTATCTTGCCAACACTATACTACGCTCACGAAGGGTGCACTTGCCCATATGTGTGTTTAGTGTTAGTAAATATCGTGTTTTATAAATTTAAAACTTGGCTAAAAAGTGTTAAAAAGGGCTTAATATATACATTAAAAACTAATAACACTCACGCACATCAGGTATATACCAATGAGATAGTGGCACGCCACGGAGTACCGATATCCATCGTGTCCGATAGAGATACCCGGTTCACTTCGAACTTTTGGAGCGAATTCCTAGAGCAAATGGGAACTAAATTGTTCATTAGCACAATGTACAATCCTCAAACGGATGGACAGAGTGAAAGAACAATACAGATGTTGGAAGATATGTTACGGGCATGTATTATCGACTTCGGGGGAAGTTGGGATGTTTATCTACCATTGGTCGAATTTTCATATAATAACAGTTACCATGCAATCATCGGTATGGCTCCGTACGAGATGCTTTACGGTAGAAAATGCCGAACTCCGGTGTGTTGGGATGAGGGTGGTCCACGTGAGCTTGCACATAAGGATGTAGTCCGAATTACGAATGAGAAAATTGAATTGATCCGGGCCCATTTGAAAGCGACTCAGGATCGACAAAAATCATATGCGGACAAAAGAAGGAGACTGATTGAGTTTCAAGTTGGTGACAAAGTTATGCTAAAGGTATCTCCGTGGAAGGGGGTTATGCGGTTCAGAAAAACAGGGGAAGTTAAGCCCGAGGTTTATTGGGTCATTTTGAATCATCGAACGGGTTGGCAAGGTTGCTTACCGTCTTGAACTACCCGATGAATTGAGTGGAATCCAAAGCACGTTCCACGTATTCATCTCTGAAAGTGTTTAGCTGAAGAGACGGCTTATATTCCCTACGACGACATCGAAGTGGATAATAGCCTTAACTACGCAGTGCGGCCAATTGAAATCCTTGATCGAAAGGTTAAGAGTGTACGAAACAAGAAAATTAACCAAGTAAAGGTCAAATGGGAGCATAGAAAGGGTTCGGATACTACATGGGAATCCGAGGAGGAGATGCAACGACTCTACCCTACATTGTTCGGTACGTACTCTGGTTTCGGGGACGAAATCCTTTTAAGGGGGTTCGACTTGTAACACCCCGAAAATATAAATTTGTGATTTTAAATTTAAAGTGGCAATAAACAAAATAAACTAACTAGGAATAAAAATAACCTAGTTAACTATCTTGTAGTAACATGGGAGTTTGAATAAAAACATCTAAAATAGAGAAGAACTAATAGTTGAGGGACCAAAGATGTTAAAAATCAAACTAGTTTTAATAAAAACAAGAAAATTAAAATCCAAACACACATTTGTGTGTGTCTGGATCGATCAAGAACACATGGGGCGACCAACTCACCCTCAAACCCTAGTTTCAACCATTTGATCAAATTGAAGGCTCTAATCTGTTCCAAATCGATTTCCAAGAAAAAATTAGTGATCATCTCAGTGAAGTGATCATAAGGTATGCTAAATTTTATCGTTTAGTTTCATCTCAAATTCTTGATAAGTTGTGAAATCGAAATTGGAGCTTGATTATGTGATGTTTAGATGAAGCTTGTAATGAAAACACGTCTAGGAATGAATACTAGTTGATAACTTGCTGAAATTATGTTCAAACTATGAAATTCATGATAAACCATTTATAGGTTAAATGGGTTTTGTAGAAATAGGATGAACACAAAGATTATGACTACCAAAAGTGGTGTTACTTGAATTTTATAAGATGATTATGATAATAGTATGCATGCTTGACATAATGGAATCGAAATGTATGATTATAATTGGCAAAAATAACAAGTTATGAACTTGATTCTAGTTGTGTAAAAATTAAACCCGTTAGGTGTTCGTTAAAATGCCTAAGTGAGGAATAAAGTGTTGAAAGTCGGATGAAAACGCGTGTTTGATTTATATGGAAAATTATGCGTTAAAACTTATAAAAAGGGTTCTAAAACGGTTGTGAATTGAACTCTTTAGGCAAGGAATCCGGATCGTCAAGTGGACAAGCCGGAGGGGATACACGCTTGAAAGGGGTGCTTTAAAGGTACGTAACTATTAGTTCCGTTACTTAGTTACAAAGAATGTTTAGTATGTTTTGTAAATAATGTCGTAGTGTGATAACGATGTTTGATGTATCATTGAAGTGACGAAGTTCACTCGATAGATCAAATGGGTCAATTTGAATAAATCTTGGTAGTCATCAAAGTGAAGGTTTTCACTTGACAACGGAATGGGTCAAAACTATGCTTTTAAAACGACAATGTATGTAGAGACTTGAAAGTCACATTATATGTTGATAATAGGAGGTGATATGCAAAGAGATTCTATGCACCAAATTGATTTTATGAACCCTAGATATTGGGTCAATGACTAGAAATCGCTTGCAAGATTTGTATAAAGCGATTTGCTCGAATTATGGGAAAATGAGCATGAAATTCTAGTGCGTGCATAAAACCATGTAATGGTGATGATACGCCATAGTTGACAAGCCCGTGGAATGGGAAACAAAGCTTAGAAATCAATAAAAGTGAATGATGAAAAATTTGTCACAAAACAAACGGGTCAAATAATCGAAACAAGGATTTGTGAACTATTCATTTATAAACCGGGTTTCGTTGTGTGAAATTTAAATGGTTAGATCCGTATTTTTATTACGGACACGTAGGAAAAAAAATAGACTAAAACGGACATGTAGATTGAAAGTTATGTAAATTTGAAGTTGGCCATTGGAAATAACAAAGCTGGGCAAATATGCAGCTCCAATCCACAAACCTTCTGTTGAAATGGGGTGCTCGCGCTACGCGACACCAACCTAGGAACATCGTCGCGTCACGCGACGTTGGTCGCGGCCCGCGTAAGCCAAGGCGGGATCTGTCGCGGGCGCGACAGACCCAATTCGCTGCATTTTTTCTTTGTTTTCATTATTTGGCAATAGAACTTGTTTATACGGGTTATTATGTTATCAAAACTAACATTTGTGATGGTTTTGATGTTAGGTGTTATAGAAGATATCCCGGATGCCGATCAAGCTTACACCAAGAACCGTACACCAAAATTTTGAAGTTCCCGCGATCAATGTCCTTGTTTGGTTTTAATATGATAATGTAACTTTTGACACTACAATATGATGTCTTATCTAGTAAGGATGTAAATCCTAGACACTTAAATTATGTAGGAACTTAAACTTATTGTAAAGTTTTTGTAAACCCGTAATTTCCTTTAACTAATTATGAATATAGAAGTATTTTCTTATTAAAATAATAAGGGTCTTACAACAGGTCAGCTAAATTTTCACTTGGCTTGATCTGGCGAACTTCAATTTCCCCTTCTTTCTGCAAGTCATATGTTGAGAAGAACTTTGGTGAGATGTGCTTTGTTCGATCACCCTTGATGTAACCTTCTCTGATCTGAGCTATGCAAGCAGCATTATCTTCATGAATAATTGTCGGCTCCTTCTTGATCTTTTCTAATCCGCATGCTTCTTGTATGTGATTAATCATTGATCTCAACCACACACATTCACGACCAGCATCATATAGTGATATTAATTCGACATGATTTGATGATGTTGCTGTAAGTGTTTGCATAGTTGACTTCCAAGAAATTGTTGTGCCACCGTATGTGAATACATAACTTGTCTGAGATTTTGCTTTGTGGGGATTTGATAGATATCTGGCATCAGCATACCCAACCAGCTGGGACTTTTGATCTTTCTGATAGAAAAGACCTACGTCTTGTGTCCCACAAATATACCGGAATATATGTTTTACACCATTCCAGTGTCTACATGTTGGATTCGAACTGTATCTCGCTAGTACATGAACTGTAAATGCAATGTCAGGTCTTGTGTTATTTGCGAGATACATAAGGGCACCGATCGCGCTTAAGTATGATACTTCTGGACCAAGTACTTTTTCGCCTTCTTCTTGAGGGCGATAAGGATCCTTGTGTAGATCTAGCGGTCGGACAACCATAGGTACGCTAAATGGATGTGCTTTATCCATATTGAAACGTACTAACATCTTCTGGATGTAGTTTGATTGATGGACAAATGTGCCATTGCACAGATACTCAAATTGTAGTCCGATGCATAACTTTGTCATACCAAGATCTTTCATTTCAAATTCCTTCTTTAACAACTGAGCAGCTTTCTCTATCTCTTCAGGAGATCCGATGATGTTGATATCATCAACATAGACTGCTATTATAGTGAAATTTGAGAGTGATCTTTTTATAAAGACACATGGACTAATTACATCAGACTTGTATCCTTCTTTTTCGAGATATTCACTAAGTCGATTGTACCACATACGACCAGATTGTTTGAGACCATATAAAGATCTCTGGAGCTTTATAGAACACATATCTCGAGGTGTTGATTTTAATGCTTCAGGCTATTTTAATCCTTTAGGGATTTTCATGTAGATGTCATTCTCAAGTGTCTCGTATAAGTATGCGGTGACGTAGTAAATTGTATTGGAAAACAATAAGGAAAACATGAACTAATAACCCTCTTTAAAGATCCTTGAAACTAGAGGGACTAAAAGGGACAAGTGTGAAACATTTTTATAATTAAAAGATTAAAACACCAAAATACACACATGAGTGTGTGTTTGGTCGAACATCATCAGGAGAAATAAAAGGGTTCTCTCAAAACCCCAAAAACTCACAAAATTCAACAAAAATTGAAGATGAATCAAGCTAAAAATTGGGACTTTAACTAATTTTGTGATCACCAAGCTAGGAGATCACAAGCTATGTTGAAGTTTGTTATTTGGTGATATTTTGAAATTCTGATTAACCTTCATGAACGAAATTCTGGTATGAATGATGAATGTTATAGTGAAATTAATAGGAGTACAAGTCTAGGAACAAGCCCTAGATGTAAACTTGTTGATTTAGTGCCATGAATTAGTGTTTTGGTTAACTAATCATGTAGGTGCTAAGTGGGTGTTATGATAATATGATGAACACTTAAATTAGAGAGTTAAATTTATGAAATTTGAAGATATGATGCAAGTCCTAGATGTTGTTCATGAACACTAGACATAGAGGTTTGATTATGATGTTAAAATTGGTTAAAAGAATGGCCATGAGATTAGATAAAAGAGGCATAAGAATTTTGCCCGCAAAGTGTTTGTTAAAATGCCCGAATGAATGTAGATATGAATAAAATTATGAAAGAAACGCGTAATTGCCTAATTTGATTAATTACGTGTGATATGGGATACTACGGTTTCTAATCATGATGTTGATTTATATTAATTTGTAACACCCAGAAAACAGTTTTGGTAATCAAACCACGTTAATACTAAAAGACGGGTAAAGTACCGTTAGTGGTAAAAGTAACCCGGTGAATATTAGGATTTTAAATATATAAACCTAATATTAAATAAAAGTTGTATAAAGGCTTTTCAGGAAATAAAGTTTATAGAAGGCCCGAGCTAACAGGACTTAAAATGAACTAAGTCATAAATTCCCCGAACCCACTAAGTTAACTAGGAATATTTAACCTAGTTAATAAGTGGGAATATTGTTAGAAATAAGTAGGTTGTGGCCTACTTAATAACTAACTAAACATAAGGGGCCAAATTTGAACAACTTGAAAGTTGTATTATAAAAAGAAAACTCAAAAATAAAACACACATTTAGTGTGTGTTCAGGGTGTTCTGTTCGAACACAGGAGAGCTCCCATGGAGCCACAACCCTAGTTTCATCAAAATCATCAAATTGAAGGCTTAAACGAAGCTCAAATTCACAATTAAATGTGAAATAATGATCACCCAAGCTAGGGGATCATAAGGTATGCAAAATTTTGATGATTTGTGAAGTTGTGAAATTTGAGTAAACATCATAATCGCGAATTATGAAGGAATTATTGAAGCTATGGCTGAATTATGATGTATAATTGTATAGGAACAAAACCCTAAGTGAAAATTATACATATGATGCTATGAATTGAATGATTGATGATATAATAGTGTTTATAATCATCATATATGATTGTAATAAGGAAATACTTGAACAAATTGTGTGTTTGAGTTTATGATCATACTTACTATGAAACGGGTTTTGTATAATAAAACGAAAATGATGATAGATTAATGTTAGAATGATGTTTGATATCATCATGTGTTAAAAAGGATTAAAGTTGCGTAAATTCGATGAATTATAATTACAATAACTTGGTTAGTAAATGATTAAAACGGTAGCATAAGAATGATGCTTACCGGATAATTGACCAAGTAATTAAACGAGTAGTTGAGCTACGTCGTGTAATTATTTACGTTAATAGGCAGTTGACTTTTAAAAAGTCAAACTGACCTTTGATATGATCGAATGATAATTTCGACATAAAAATCGTAGGATGGAATAGTCGTATATGATTATGACTAATCTAACCATCTTACAAATTACAATGTTAGTTTGACGCTTGACGATCTAGGTGAAAGCTTGGGAAGGAAGCAGGTCAAACGAATCAAGTAAGAAGTAAAAGCATAATCAAGATGCAAGGTAAGTATAGCTTACACTATTCTTAATTAGTAAAATATTCCTTTATCGTATTAATTACAAGAAAGACAATTAAACAATTGAAAAGTGATGTTCCGACGTGTAGTCGTACGGAACAAGATAAGCGGAAATGATAATAAACCATAAGAATGGTTAAAAAGGAGTAAATTGAGTATTCGCTCATATTATGACGAATAGAACTAAGAAATGGTTTCTAAGTAAAATGACCGTACGGTGTAAACTGGAGCGAGTCATGTAGATGAGATGGTAATAAATATCATCTCGCAAAGATAAACGGTCATTTAGACCAAATGGGTCAAAAGGTGAAGATATCACCCTTTGACAATATTCATTAATGATTATTTGTCGAGTTATATGTTTACAGGAGTAGATATCTAATGGATATTAGCATTGTTATTAATTAGCGGTTATGCAAGCAAAGTATTAAAATGGGTCAATATATTGATCCGAGCCAGGTATGTGTAATAGGTTAACTACTCATTTAGAACGTAAGGTTCAATGAGAGTTAAATGAAGTAAAAAAATAGACATTTAGTTACTTTAATAGGTAAACCGAATGATTCAAATGATGGTCATTGTGTTTTGAAAACACAATGACTTTTCAAACAAAATCATAGTTAAAAGAGGGATTTTGGGTCAAACATGCTTTCAAAAGTCCTTCATCGTAAATGGAAGGATAAAATGGACCAAAACGCCCTTGTAAGCGGAATTGAGCAAACGACCCTTAAAGGTTGTTTTGAAACGAGTTTTATGATCAAATAAATACTTAGAATAAGTATAAAAAGCGAAAGACATGAATCTTTGGGTCAAATGACTTAAATACCCTTAACGGGTCAAAATATGCTTAAATACCCTTAACGGGTCAAAATAAGCATATGAGCGAAAACGGGTTAAGAATACGTAAGAAACCCGTGGTTTGAACCTTGAATAATAGGAACTGATATAAAATGAGGTTCATGGTAATTTGTATCTAACAAACTAGTTTTAGTTTGATAAAATCATGAACGGGTCAAAAGCTTGTAACTATATCTTAAGCCGAAGGCTTAAAAGTCTAAAATTTTGTTAATCCGGATGTCGGATGTTAACTTAATGTGATGGAGAATAAATTTACGATCATGTAGGAAGAAACATGACGTAAATCGGATAAAAATGAGCAAGTTATGCTCGTTTCGAAAAAATATAGTTTGGCTGGAAAATGCAGGTTTCAGATTGAAACCTGCTGGAAAAATGCCTTCCTCGCGCCACGTGACAGAGGAGGCTGATCCTGGCACGCCACGCGACAGATTGTCGCAGCCCGCAAAGGAGTTTGGTAAGTGTGTTGCGGCCCGCGAGGGCCACAAAACCTGGTAAAAGTGTTGCTGAACATTGTTTTGATATTGGGAACTTGTTTAAACATGTTTTAAACTAGTATAACTAATTCATTTCATGTTTATATGAAATGTAGGTATGATTGATTTACCGGAGGACGATCAAGGTCAACGAGGAACCGAGCACGATCAAGAAATCAAGCTTCCGCATAATGATTCGTCGGCACGTTTAAACGGCGAATTTATATACCAATTGTTGAAATGTTTTAAATTCTTAAAATGTTTTAACAAACTAGTATTTTCAAGTGTATGTTTAATCGTGATTACACTATATAGAGATCGAAATCTATATAAAAATCGTATAAATCAAGTAAGGGTCTTACATAATTGTACATATCATATGATTAAAGGTAGTTGACTTTTGAAAGTCAAACTAACCAATGATGAAGTCAAATTGTAGTTTCGACATAAAATCCGTAAGATGGAATAGTCGTAAGTAATGATGACTAAACTAACCGTCTTACGAATTATGATGATAGTTTGACGCTTGACAAGCTAGGTGAAGCTTGGGAAGGAAGCGGGTCAAACGAATCAACCATGAAGGAAAAGCGTATTTAGGATGCAAGGTAAGTAAAGCATACACCCTTTTTGTAAGATATGTATTTATTTATAGGTTATAAATACGACAAAGGTTATATCCGAAATATGGTTCCGACACGAAATGATACGGGTCGGAACATATAAAAAGATGAAAAACCATGTTTAATGGTAAAAAGGGGCCAAATGGTAATTTGGTCATGAGATGACATATATAAAATGAGTTTTTGAATGGCTACTTTATAAGTAAGCCTAAACAAATAAAAAGGTTAAAACGGTGATTTAGTCACGTGTAGACGGATAAAGGATGAAGTTTAAAACGACACCATGTGGCATAAGCCATGTTGGGTTAAACGCGTAAGAAACGGATTTAAGAGACATAACTAAATGGTGAGAAATCCGAAATGAGTTAATTAACAAAATGGTAAATAATTACCATTCAAATATAAGCGCAAAATGTTTGGTTGTTTAGACCAAACGGGTCAAATGGTAATGTTAATACCATTTGACAAATAACGACTAACAAGTGCTTGTCGAGTCTAATGCTCACTGGGTAAAACGGCTTATGGAAATTTGCATTGCTATGTATTAGCAAATTATTGAGGCAAGGTATTAAAACGGGTCAATACTTTGACCCGAGCCAGTTACGCATAAATAAGATTATAGTTAAACATGCGATTTTGGTCAAATATTTAGTGAAAGTCCTTCGTCGTAAAATGAGGGACAAAAATTGACCAAAACGACCTTGATCAATAAACCGGGCAAACGACCTTTAAAGGTTGTTTAGAAACGAGTATCATTATCAAGTAAGTCTTTGAGAAATGTAAAAGTTATTGGCATAATCCTTTTTGGGTCAAACGCCCAAAAATTGGTCTTTCCGTAAAATTGACTAACCGAAGGGTAAACTTCAGAATAATTAGAATACCACAGTAAATCCACCACAAATATACTTGTGGTGGAAGGCAAAAAGGATATCTTAATGTAGAAATAAGATGCGAGTAATGATGAACGAAATTTATGCTTATATGATAAAAACCTCTAAATGGGTCAAAATAAAGCAAGTGGTTAAATGTTGGTTAAGTGTTTAGAAAATTACAAAATAAACCGGTGAATGTAAACGCGTACGCAAACCATGTAATGGGAGCGAATAACGCTAGTTTCTAATAAGCCTCGGATGCGTAAAATGGCAAAAATTTATCAATGTTATGAAATATGTGATATGGTGATAAATGAAACGGGTCGAACAATCGCATAAGGGCTTTATAAGACGTTAGCTTATAAATCAGGTTTGTTGCAAACCGTGGTGATAAACGTAGAGGTAATTGTATTACGGTCGTATAGAAACAAGAATCGTGTAAATCGGACATGTAGATTGAAAGTTATGCTAGTTATAAGTTGGAACTTGGCAAGAGTACATAGCTGGACAACTGCAGCTCAAAAATAACAAACATTCTGTCGAAACAGAGTCTTCGTGTCGCGCGACAACCAAGGGAAATTACCGTCGCGGCATGCGACAAATTTAAGGAATCCCGTCGCGACACGCGACGGATGTAAAGCTGCAGATTTTGTTTGTTTTGTTTATTTGACTCAAGGAACTTGATAAAACTTGTTATAAAATTTTCAAAACTAACGTTTATGTTGGTTTTGATTATAGGTGAATGATATCGGCTTTGCGGATGAAGATCAAGCGTCTAACAAGAACCGAACACATGATAATGAAGCTTCCGCGTTGATCTTGTTCTGATTCCGTAATGTGAATTATGGAAACACTTAAAATTCAGTATTTTGAATGTTTAAAACCTGTGTGAATACTCTTGATGTAAAAGTTTTATTTATTTATTTATTTTTTTTATTTTTTTTGTAAGGGGCATTTTTGTCTTAAAATGCTTACCTTAATGATATAGAAATGTTAAAATTACTAAGGGTCTTACACATCAAGCATTATTCTATCACTAGGGATGGATTTTAGTGGAAATGTCTATCACTCACCACAACAATTTTCCCTCACAACCACACCACCCAATACCCCATCACGCGTGATATATATAACGCGTTTTCATTTTGAGTGGCGGTGGTGTATAACGAGTTATATATCATCATCACGGGGGAAAACTCATCCACCCCGGGTCCCCTTATAGATGTCGTGGAGCACATATTGTCACATATGAGTGGTGAAGTACTGTCACATCGCGATGTAAAAGGTAGGGTCACTTTAAATTCAAGACGTGTTTGCTAGGAAGTTGAATAGCTATGAACCCTATACACCAATTATAGAATTTTAATATTTGATGATAAAGAATTTAAATATTTATAGAAAGTTGAAACATACTGATTTGTACCTATATCACTACTACTAAGTCATTGGAGTATTTAATAAATTTGGTTGATGTTTTCTAAAAATCGTTATGTAGGATATGGCTTTCATATTTCTTTCAGTTACATGTGTATTTGTTTAAATGAAATCATGTTGTGTCCAGGGGGAGATCTAGTCCACTTTTATTGGTTCATAGGAACCCATTCGGTTTAGAAAAAATGGGAAAAATTAGTGAGAACCTCATATGATTTGAAAAAAATAGTGAGAATTAGTGAGAATCTATTAAAAGGAACCCAATAAAAAAAGTTCTTAGATCCGCCACTGGTTATGTCGTCGAACAAGAATCTACAATCTAGCTTTACTAGTCATGAGACCGTACTAATGGACATCAAATAGAAGAGAAAATGTGAAATAAATCACCACTTGCAGCAGCAAAGTACGGGTTGATAATATTGGTGAGAGACTTTCTCCTTATCCAATTCCCTTGGGCGCTACAAAGTATCCTACTGCAACACTTGGGAATGGAAGCAAGACTCCTTCGGAATGATTGGCTTTAGCCCTTTCCCTTGGGAGCACATCCAAGACTCAAAATATGACATACATGAAATTAATTTACATAAGGATCGAGTATGGTACAATACACCTAGGGAGGCCCAACTCCACTAATGTATCGAACCGCACCAACAGCAGCACCTACAGCTTCAGTAGCAATTCCGACAGCAACATGGCCAGCAGCTTTGATTGAACCAGAACTTTTCATAGCATCAATAGTGCCAATAAGTGCAACCACAAATGCATAATCCACATTAGGACTGATTGTTACCATAAATCTCTCAGGTGGTTGCGCTAGACGCATCTACAAGAGCATGTCATATATACACTGATTATTAGCTTCATTTTAGCATTAAATAAATTAGCTGGCCAAATGGGTTGTCAATTTTGTACATATAATTAAAACTAGTCTTAAGCCCCCCCGCGTTGCGGGAAGGGAGCATAAAACCGTACTAAATAGCAACCAAACGAAAAAAATACTAAGGGACCAAATGTGATCACCAAACACTGTGCAAACACTGTGCCAAGTGGCAAACAGACGAAGAAGGTCAAATTCAGAAAAAGACGTAAAACAAAAACTAATAAAAAAACTAATCTTGTTTAACTTTTTATGACAAAATTATAGAAGAGTAAACTACCATTTTGGTCCCTGTGGTTTGGCCAGTTTTGCCACTTTAGTCCAAATCTCAAACTTATTACATCTGGGTCCCTGTGGTTTGCATTTTGTTGCCATTTTAGTCCAAATCTCAAATCAGGTCAGATTTAAAAAAAAAAACTCCTGATTTTTGTCCTTTTCCTCAGGGGCATTTTGGTCTTTTTGGATTTTATTTAAAGATCTTCATCTCTCTCTTTCTCTCCATCTGCTCTCTCTCTCTCAACATCTGCTCTCTGTCCCCCCCCCCCCCCCTCTCTCTCTCTGAACTACGTACACCACACCACCACCACCCCCACATCATCCCCAACCTCCGCCACCGTCGCCGCCAACACCACCGATCTCCGGCCACCGCAACCACCATCACTCTCCACTCCTCCATCTCTTACACACACACACAGACACCCACATCCTCCCTCTTCGATTCAGCCGGCAACGACACCACCAAACAACCTCATTCGCCTCGTTTTTTCGGCGACTGGTTATCCGGTGAACCACCACATGTAACCACAACGATCAACCACTATCCCCTGCCCTTCGCCGTCCCCTCCCGATAAACAACGGCGGCAGCACCACCACCACTTGGTACGACATCAGCAGAGCCGTCATGAGCGGCGGAGAGAGAGAGAGATGCATGAGAGAGAGGGAGATCGAGGAGACGGAGCCGCGTTTCAGCGGCAGCGGCGGCGGAGCCGCGTATCAGCAACGGCGGCGGCAACCCTGCAAACCCCAAGGTGGTTCCTCATCCTGCAAACCCTAAGGTGGTTCCTCTTCTTGAATTTTCTCCAATTTGGGGAAAAACAGAAGGATCAAGAGGGTCCCTGTGGGTTTAGTCGAATCTTTTGAGGGTTTTATAAAGATGGGTTGTTTGTTCTTGTTCTTGAATTTGTGGGTTTAGGTTTTGGGTTTGGTTTGGAGTGATTGGAAGTAAAGGGGTTTTGATTTGTGGGGATTCTTGGTTTGGATTCTTGTTTTGATCTGACATTTGATTGGAATGACGGATGACGGTTTCTGCTGCTGCGGCGGTGGATGAACGGAGAGGAGGTGGTGGTGGTGGTGTTCTAGAGAGAGGATAGAGAGAAGAGAGAGAGGGGTTGTTTAGAGAGAGAGAGAGTGCAGAGATATGGGGTGTTTGGGATTTTGTTATATTTTTTTCTTTTATAAAATATAAAATGACCAAAATGCCCCTGAGGAAAAGGACAAAAACCAGGTTTTTTTTTTAAATCTGACCTGATTTGAGATTTGGACTAAAATGACAACAAAATGCAAACCACAGGGACCCAGATGTAATAAGTTTGAGATTTGGACTAAAGTGGCAAAACTGGCCAAACCACAGGGACCAAAATGGCAGTTTACTCATTATAGAAAAATAAGAAATAAACTTCTTTAAACAAAAATGAAAAGAAAACACCCACAAAACCACAAACACACAAAAGTATGTTACTATTCATCAAGATGTTCAATTAGTAGGAAACGAGTAAAGAGTCTTGAAACTACTTGGGCTATGATTGTTGAAGTATTTCCGCTAAAAAAAGCGCAGCTTCTTTTCGACCAGCTCCCTTCGATATGGAAATCACAAGCAACATTGTGACTTGTTTTATTCCCCAAGAACACGTTTACACGGGTTTGATTCTGGATCATGTTATTTTTGGCAGCGGTAAATATCATATCTGAATCAGCGTTACTTTGACCCCTAAATACGTTCCATCGATCATGGGCAGTCCGGTTCTGGAAATAAAATATATTCATTTGAACATAAAAGTTAGTAGCAAAGCGACTAAACAAACTAACGAATATAATTAAGATTTCAAATGTAGGATATTAAATCACCTTCCCGAAGCATAGCAATTGGTGTTCCACGCCCATCGCGCATCAACCGCTGACAATGAAGAGGTGTGTTACACGATCTTATTGTGAACATGATATTGTTCTGGATGTCTGTGATCTCAAGATATCCAGTAGGACATCTGTTTACTACAACATTAATTTGATATGGCACAACGAATTGAGGGCCGATTACATGTGCATCATGGCTTGGTTGAGCCATCATCACAATGTGCACCGAGTGTTTGGTCTAAGAGAATTACATATGGGTTGTAGAAGGGTTTATTATACAAAGATAACTTTGTGGACCACTTATTGACATTATTGGGGTTTGGTTATATAAGGCCACCCTGGGTGCTGAAGAATTTGTCAGTGATATATATTTATCACGCGTGGAGTTGTTCAAAACACCACTGCCACCACAATTCATCACTCGTTGAAAACTTCAACGGGTTAAGTTTTTGACGTGTTATATTTGGGTCTTGTTTCATGTTTTATTTAATTGTTTTGTTGGGTTTTGAGGGTTGTTGTGAGTGATGGTCATTTCCACTAAAAAAAGTTGTGAGTCATGGAATAAAGCTCGAGGACATGGCGGAACTTGATTGGAAGTTGTGAGTGATAAATAGGTGGTGAGTGATGACCACCCCTACCCCTAATGTAGCAGAAGTAGACTAGAACTAGTACTATGCATGCAACTTGTTTAAATACATGGTTCATCTTCATTCTGACATTTTTATTACACATGTAGTCCCCAAGATTTATGTATATTGGATTTTTCGTCTTGATGGTACCTATTGTTCACTCGTATGTAACCAAGTAAATGGCCAATATACCCTTTATAATTAAAAAAAAATTCCAACGCGATCTTTCTCTTCAATCCCTTACCATTTGACCAAGGTGCAACCTCAGGCCAAAGGAATCGATATTAAGGGGCGGTCATTAAAGATGAATTTTAGATCGATTTAGGTGTTTAGTGGGGGGGGGGGGGGGGGGGGGGGTTGGTTGGGATTATTTTGAGTGTTAGGGTGGGTAGATTTGGTTGGGTCAATTTTGCGATCGAGCAAAGAACAAAGTGGTGGGGGTTTTTGGGTCGGTACAATTTCCGTAAATTTTATTTATCCTATTACTAGTTTAAGTACCAGTGTGTTACACGGGTGGTCTCAAAATAAATTATATTATTTATTGGTGTTTACACAGAACTCGGAAATGAAATAAACGTTCCATTAATTATTCTAAAGCTAAAGTTTCTTTAAATTGTGTTCAGCCTTTCTATTATACAATCTAATATTACAGTTTAATCCATTCAAACCCGGACGCAAAAGAAATAAAGTTCATGTACCTTAGCGCAAAAACCGCTAAGCCAAGTACCCCAATTATAATCTTTCCACAATCCACTATTACATTCAATATTACAACAAACATTATAGAACCTAACTGGACTTTGATCAATAAGAAAGTTCTTTCACCTAGTTATGACCTATCATATATTCTGAAATCTGGTCTTTCTGAACAACTTTGACCAAATAGCCAACATCTGTTATTTGATGTAGCTTCCAAAAAAACATAACTTAAACTCAATTCTGGAGTAATAACCATTTACCAAACTCCAAGTTCTTACTTAAGCATATGTTGGTTGATATGGCATATCCTTAAGTAAGAAAGATAATGTTAGACCATCTCCAATGCAAAAAGGCTAAAAACATCAACAAACACACTCGGTTAGCTATCACACAATTTTTAATAACACTAATTTTTATCACCAACTTCTCTTGTTAACTTAATGTTATTAGGTGATTCCCACTTGACTAACTTTAGTCAATTGTCTTGACCTTTTCCCTTCTTCTCTTACATCTCTACACATAGTAAGATTTGATAAACTGGAATCACTTTCAACGGGACTCGAACATCTCACATCCCTTCAACATCTCTTTATTTACAACTACCCAAAGATGAAACATCTACCGGAAACACTCTTACCTTTGCTTTTTAGGTTGTACACCAGTGAATGCCCAAATCTTTCAGAGGCTCCCACTACTGGCCCCTCATCTCTCATATCCCTTGCATCCAAGTAGAAGACCATGATCACAGGTACTTGTTTATTACATACAATTCTCACATCGAAACTCGAGTCATTGTTTCAAATAAATAACCAGTTTTCTTATTTATGTAGCCACTGAACCCTTGCTGCTCACACCCTCCATCTCGTTTAGATCATGTATAAAACTATGTGTGGTCTAGTCTAACAGTCAATCTTCAAGTTATGTCATTGGAGAAACTTGGATGTGAAGGGTATTTCTATCATTTGACTTTTTAAAAGATTAGAGTGCTAATATATTACTTGCTTTGAGAATCTATATGACTCCTTTTCAATTAGATTACTTTTAGATAATAATTACTTTTTTTGTTCTATACATCTGATCAGGGGCGTACCCACCCCAGCCCAAGGTGGGCGGGCACACCCCTGAAAAAAAAATCAATGCTACTTTCCGTCGAAAATCCCGTCCGCACCCCTTGGATTTTTTTCGTCCGCACACCTTAGGTAAAAAATGTTATCGATTTATATTTTAATTTTTTTAGTAAATTCTGATTTTTTTAAACTACCTAAATTATATAAACTTATACTACCCAACTTAACCCAAATACCTAATACTTTAACCCACTATTTCATTAAACATAACTAGCCCACTAATTCCTAGCCCATTAACCAAACCCAGCCTAAGTTTAAACTATAATAATTAAAATAAGCCCAATAGTCCCTTAGAATTCCTCCAGCCATAGGCGGATCTTAGAAGGGCTGTGGCAGGGCCACGGCCCGGGCAAGTTTTTCGGCCGTAGTGCTAATTTTCCGCATTTCTATCAAGATTTTTTATATATACTATGTTTGGCCCGGGCTTGCCCGGGATTTCTTTAGTGCCCGTGTCTTTCGGCCCTGGCACGCTCAACGGGCAAGATCCGCCACTGCCTCCAGCCCTCCCTCTCTTGTGTCGTCTCCTGCCAGCGATCAGCGAACACAACAGCAGCCACAATAGCACGTCATCAGCAGCCGCGAACCACCGCCGTCCGACACTAAACCAACCGGAATCCGATATAGGGTAAGTTTTTATGTTTTTTGATGATCTTAGTTGATATTATAGGAGAAAAAAGGGTAATAAAATTTTTAAATAGGTTTGAAATTTCGTGTATTTTGACGTTATATGAAGGTAGGTTGGATTTCAGTTTTCTAAATCTGGACAATTACTTGTTTATTTATTTTAGTTTGCTCTGTGATTTGATTTTTGAAACTTGTTACTTCCACAGTTCCACATTTTGTGAACTGATATGTTAGGCCTTGACAATTTCATTATCCTTATTGTAGTTTATTGAATTGAGTATGGTCAAATCGTTGATGCTTGGGAATTTAATTGAAACCACAACCTAAATTATAGGAAGTGCATTTAACTCTTGATGTCGAACATGATAAATCTGGGTACAAGATCAGAGAGATGAACACAAACGAGATTCACAAGCTACTTCTATTTATTTTTGTGAATTTATAAAAGTGCAAGACCCAAGAACTATAAATACTTAAAACAATCTAATCCTACAAGGACTCCTAAATTTACTGACACTTATCTTAAACAATATGAAAACAAATAAATCTAATACTAAAGATAATTCAAATAATAAGTAAACACATTTAATTATTATTTTACTCGTTTAGTCCTTCGACCTTTAGATCTTCTCCAGACCGCCCCCTTGAGACCGTCCGTATCTGTAACGCCCCAAAAACCCAAATGTTAAATTACAAGAATGATTTATTTTACGTGGTGTGAAATTGAGGTAACTAAGTTAGTGAACTTGGTTATCCATACAAGTTAGATGTTAGTAATGAAGTCTTGTGACTAAACAAATAACAATCTAAAACTACAAGGGCTAAAAGGGGGCAAATGGAAAATGTTATAACTAAAACAATAAAAGAATGTAAAATTTAAAAACACACACACAGTGTGTGTGTGTCTGGTCGATCGAACAAAGGCAGCGGGAAAGGTGAAACCCTAATTTCACCAATTTCATCAAATTGGGTAGGAATCTCAAGGAAAATTGGATGCATGAACCTGAAATGTTGATCACTTAAGTGTCTCTAACATCAAGTAAGTCGAATTTGGTGTTTTAATGATGTTTGATTAAGTGGGTTTTGTGTAATCCGTGAATATAGTGTAAGATTTAAACATGAATGTTAGTTATGATGAATGTGAAGGTGCTAAAGTATGTTTAATTTTGACTATGATGATGATTTAGGGAAAACCCATTTGCTATGGGTATGGTGGCGACATGGGTATACTACCCATGTCAAATCTTATGCAAATTTTGATGTGTTATGATATATGTGTTTGGTTCTTGTTAGTTAGATTTAGTATGGTATGAAGTAATGTGATTTTTATTTAGTTGTTAATGACAAGTGAACACAAGAATTTGGAAGATGAGCATGAAAATACTTGTACATTATGCTTAGATATTAGTAAGCACGCCAAGTATTTGACAAAATGACTAGGTGAAGTTAGAAGGTGAAATTGTATGCTAGCAATTGATAATTATATGTAGAATGTGAAAATGATGTAATAGATAATAGGTTTGAAAAAGGAATGTGCTTTAGATGGATTACAAGTGGGAAATTTGTGTGATATGATGATATGGTAAGATACAGGCATTAGAAGGTTGTACTACATGCTTTGAGGGTGTGATGCACACAGTATGTGGGATTAGGTGTTCGATCATAACTAGTAAATAATCATGTATTAAATATTAAGCGTGTGAATTCAGTAGCGAGTAAAGAAGGTAGAGTTATGTAAATGGGATTAACCTTGAATGTGTTGGTTTAATTTGAAGGTATACATGTAAGTTAGATCGTTGACTTTTGACCTCCTGAGTTGATTATCGGGTTCAGCGTTGTCTTGGTTTTGAGCGTTTGATGTGCCTTCGTTATGAGGTATAATAGGTTCTGATTGTGGAGATGGAATTTGTGCAGTGGCTTCAGGTGCAATTGTTGCATTGGGTACAAGAGGAGTAAACGAAATAATTGTAAGCGACGAATCTCTCCCCCCCCCCCGCGCGCCTTGTACTTCTTGCAATTCTTCGTAAGGGTTAGTACTGCTCCCACTGACCTTGAAATCCTCCAGGAATGCAGCACGCTTGGTTTCAACAATACGGGTGACATGGGAAGGACAATAGAAACAATAACCCTTCGAATGATCAGGATACCCGATAAAAAAACAGGTAAACTGTTTTAGGGTCAAGTTTCCTTAGGAAAGGATTATAGAGTTTTGCTTCAACAATGCAGCCCCATACTTTCATATATTTAAGACTCGGTTTCCTTCCTGTCCAAAGTTCATAAGGAGTTTTAGGACAAACTTAGAAGGAACTCTATTGAGTATATGAACAGCTGCTTTTAACGCTTCAGTCCAGAGGAATAATGGTAAATTAGTGTTGGCTAACCGTCACACCCTGATATTTCCACGTATTACCGGTGGGGTGGGCCCGGTGGGGGAGTATCGTGACGTAGTTGATATTATTATAGTCAAGCAACACAATATTTAAATGCACAGCGGAAGCAAAAGATAGATACATTTCAACTTTAATAAATTGTAATATTAAGTATCACAAGTAGTTGAAACAGATCCACAGGATGGATCAACTAAAAAGAAACATTGTTCAACAGACTGAAATGCATCCAAGCTTGCGAGACTCTTATTGATGCTAAGGAGAAAGCCAGCCTATTTCTAGTAGTACCTGCACTTAATCTTTTTGGGAAAATACGTCAATTTACACTGGTAAATACAATCAACTGACTCATTTTGAAAAGGTTTAGAAAGTTTATTTAAATGCACGAGGCACAAACATTTTTAAAACTTGGGATAATTATTTGAATATAATACTTGTAAAAGAATTACATGTTTCTTATGCGTTCAGTAGCCCGGTTCGTGCCGGGTTAAAGATTAATAGACACACCACATTATTTATTTAGGCACTGACGGGTGTACGCCTGCACCCCGTGATTAGGTCGTGGCCATTTCGTAAAATGATGCCAAGGATATCCGGGACATGGTCATTAACCTCCCAAAGGATTTAAGCAAACAAAACAATTTAAACGGGTCATTTCAATGAATTAACCATCATACGATTAAAGATTCAATGCCCGACCAAGCGGTATTTTATATACCGTACCCCAAGCCCGTATAGGGAAAATAAGTTAAAAGTATTTACCTGAGCAAAGTATAATCACAACAGCAAGTGCAAATAGCTTTTACCGGGTCTCCTATTCTGGAATGAAGGTTTATAATAACCTATTAGAATCCTAACGGGTCTTTAATTAAGCCTAAACTTAGACCGGTTAGTTTTAAAGAAAGATACGGTTCGAACGCATGATTAAGCGAAGACCGGAATAGAATGTGATTTAGACCCGAAAAGTTTGAAGACTTGTATATTATGGGTAAACTAAGCACATTCTGGATTTTGAGATAAAAATGATAAGGTTCGACCCGTTTCGGCTAATTTATGCAAACTAGTTACATAAACCAAACGCGAATAACGCATAACGGGTAACCGAAAGAGTCACGAACAGGTTTCCTAAGTTAATATGCTTTAAATATGTTGTGATATCAGTAGGATGCCTTCCATTATTCCCAAAACGAGTTTAATCTCAATTTAAGCCTCGTAGGCGTATTTTGGTCATTTAAAAGATTATAAAAGAGATTAATTATAATTCTGAGATTCGGTTCTGAGATAATCAATAAAACAACTTAATTTAATAGGTTATATCAGTTGGTGATAAGTCTTATGTGACAAAATGGTTTTAAGCCCATATTATGCGTTTTAAACGCGTAAAAAGTCGTTTTAAGCGATTTCTGGGTTTAACAGGAAATCTGAGTTTTCTGATCAGGTTATAAAGTTCAAAATACTTCATTTATCATATAAAATCAGTGGCCAAAGATTTAGTATCAATTGGCTATGTAAAACTCATTTTACAAGCAAAAGGGTATAATCGGTAATAATCGAATCAAGGCATAGGTTATTATCAGTTTAAAAATAATTAAAAATCTTCAAAAATCCCAAAATATTATATTGCATCAGTGGGTAAAAGGTTTGGTGTCAAAAATTGGGTTTAGATAGGCTTTATGCTAATTATGTCGTTTAATTAATAAAAAACCTTCTAATTACGCTATTGAGCATAACTCCTAATCTAGACCTCCAACTGATGTGAAATTTTAGGGACATATTTATAAATCAGTGACAAAGATTATTGTCTTCTCACATTTCCAAAATTCTCATTTTAAGGCCAAATGGGCATTATGTTCAACATTAAGCGATTACCGGAAACGTGTAAATGAATCGGACAATCAACGAACCAATCACGGAGGGTTATACTATCATGTAACCCGGTCCTAATAAAGCTCTAAGGCATTTCTAATTCATGCTAATAAGGGTCAGAACTGAAGTCAAAACAAAAGTCAAAGTTTTGCGACTTTCGGTTCTGAACCGAGGTTAAACAGAAAATTGTCGGATCAAACAAGCTTAGACCAGTTCTTATACTAATTACCAAGTTATATGAGTGATAAAATAGGTTACACGTCTTCTACATTGCTAATTATGTATTAATTCGAAAATTGTGTTCCTGTTGACTTTTTCGGATTAAGTTTGACCCGACAAATGATCTAGTTAGAGTGTAATTCAGAGGGTGCCCTTTTAAGGGTTTATTGCCCACATAATTACCAACTTATAACTACCTTAAGTTTTACTAATCACTGGACCATTAGTGATTAATCGATAAGTCAAACCTTAATTACGACGGTTTGACTTTAAAGCTATAAACTAAGCAAAACTTAATTAAGGAAGGTTAAGGAAGTTTACCAAAGTCCTAATTACGACCAGGGATGATTTGGGTCTGCTCTTGAACTCCAGAAGTCTTCAAAAGTTGAGTTGAGAATGAATGATCAAAGTGGCAATAATGTGGAGCTTTATATAGTGGGTTTAATCCCACTAGATCATGCCAAGGAAGGCTATAAGTGACCATGGATCATTCACAAGTGTCCCTATACTCTAAAAACAAGTTTAGGCAGCACATGGAATTGAAAAACTTGCTATTTGAGTCGGTTGAGCGGGCTGGACAGGCACCTATCAAGTTTCTGCATCTGGGAGTCGCTTACGGACCGTAAGGGTCCTAGCATACGGTCCGTAAGGACCAGGCAAGCATGACAGAACTTTCAAAAGTTGATAGTTTGGCCCCTGAACTTCCAAACTTGATTTTTTTAACATGGTTTCTTGCACTTGTAACCCCCAAACTTGACTTTTAAGGACCCCAATTCATAAACCAACTTTGTTAAGTCCCCGGTTATTCAAACGATCACCGAAAAGTCTTAAATTTCAACGTTGACGCTTTTAACCCCTCGTATATGAATTTTATCATAACTTTCTCATACGATAACGAAACTTGGTGAAATTTTTATCATACATTCTAGTGAGCATAATTAACCATTACAAAGCTTCAGGTTTGCTAAAAGGTCACTCAGAGGTATAACTTAAACATGTTGACACATTTAACCCCTGTAGTTTGTAATCTCTCACTTTCTTTCACAATTAGCTTCGTATGATCCATGATTCATTCGTTTAAGGGTATAAACATCATGTAGGGTTATTGTAAAGTATAGTTATCCATTGTTGACAATTTTAACCCTTATATTCACATACTTTCCTTGTTTGTCAACTTTAGTCCCTCTAGAGTATTCTTTCACACGTTCAAAGCTTATGACACGTGTTAATACATTATTGGACATGAAATTACGAGGTGTTACACTAACATACTTCGCACCATGTTCATAAGGGTACAATTTCTTCGTTTAGCGACACCATTCTGCTGAGGTGTACCAGGCATGGTGTATTGGATTACAATCCCCTGGCCCTTACAAAACTCATAAAATGGACCAGGAGCTTGACCCACATCAGTATGTCTTCCATAATATTCACCGCCTCTATCTGATCTCACAACTTTAATCTGACGATCTAATTGCTTTTCAACTTCAGCTTTATAACCTTTAAAAGTTGTTAGAGATTCAGACTTTTCCTTAATAAGATACAAGTACATGTAACGAGAGTAATCATCAATGAAAGTGATAAATGAAGTATGTCCTGTTATGCCAGCGATTTGGTAGGGACCACTAATGTCAATATGAATGAGTTCTAATAGATTAGAGCTCCTAGTGGCACCTTTCTTATTCGCTAATGTCATTTTGCCTTTAAGACATTTGACACATGTTCTAAAATCAGTGAAATCGAGAGGAGGTAAGATTCATCCTTTACGAGACGATTTAATCGTTCTTTTGAGATGTGGCCTAAACGTTGATGCCACAACATAGATGAAGTCTCTATGTCTCGAATCTGTTTCATCTTTGTGAGTGATTCATTAATATTATATGACAACAAAGATTTGGAAAAATTATCATCTAGTTCTAATCTATAGAGACCACCATCCAAAATGCCAGTACCATAAACAACAGAATCATAGAGAATAGAGAGTTTGCGATGACCATGGGAAACAACAAAACCATCCATGTCTAACTTTGGTCCTGATACAAGGTTTCGAGTTACCTCAGGAACATATAAGGTATCATAAAGTTTAATACATAAACCAGTTTTCAAAAGTAATTGTAATGTTCCTATGGCCTTCACTTCTAATTCCCGATCATCCCCAACTTTAAGTATTCTTTGGTTTCTTCCCAGCTTCCGGATTGAAAGGAATCCCTGAGTAGAGTTGGTTACATGAACCATAGAACCAGAATCAAACCACCAAGAATTAGCATGAACATTTAAATTAAAGGACTCAAGTATCATGAAAAAATCGTTACCTTTCTTAGCCAGCCACTCCTTGAAGTCAGGGCATTCCTTTTGCTTATGTCATGTTTTCTTACATAACTTGCAATAGGGTTTACCTAAGGAGCTCTTAGAGCTGGAAGGTGCACTTGTATTAGGATTTGGCTTTTGAACTTTAGAAGCATCCTTCCTTTGATGATTGTTCTTCCTCTTCTTAGAGTTGGAGGTGGTGAAGTTAGCAACATCAGTAGTGCGATCCATCTTCATACGCTCTTCCTCCTGTACGCACATAGCGACCAGCTCACTCATCGTCCATTTATCCTTCTGAGTGTTGTAATTGATCTTGAATGCTTCATAGGACGAAGGAAGCGAAGTGATGATGAAGTGAACAAGAAAACCATCACTGATTTCCATCTCTAGCCCTTTCAGCTTATTGGCCATGTCATGCATCATCATGATGTGCTCGCAAATGCCGCTCCTCCCATCATACTTAGTCGTCACCAGCTTGAGGATAAGAGTGCTAGCGTGTGCCTTTGATGTTCCTTTGAATTGTGCCTCCACAGAAGCCTGGTAGGTTTTAGCATCTTCAGAATCAGGAATGGCTCCTCTAATTGCATTGTGTATGGACTGCTTCATGAACATGAGAGACATGCGGTTACACCTAGTCCATTTTTCATGAACTATCTGCTTAGCAGCAGTACTTTGAGTGGTAAGGTCCGCTGGCTTATTCTCTCTTAGAGCATAATCAATGTCCAGCAATCCAAGTGTAAGCATGAGGGCATCCTTCCATTCAGCAAAGTTATCACCAGTCAAAGGTGGAATCCCGGAATTGGGTGCTGATAGTGGAAATTGTAACACCCCAAAACTTACAAGTATGCATATTATATATATATATATATATATATTGTTACTTAAAATGTGAACCTAGTTAGAATGTAACTTAGAAGAGTAATTTAAAAAGAGTAAGTTTCAGTCAATTAAAAACATATGTATATACATGAGGGACTAACGGAGGAAATGAGGAAAGTTAAACTATTAAAAAGAAAGATAACACACACCACACACACTTCAGTGTGTGTGGGTGTCGCCTGGAACAAGGAAGCAAGAACCAAAACCCCTCAACATCATAAAATCAGCAAATTGAAAGGGAATCCATGGCCTAAATTACTGCATGTGCACATAGAAACGTTCAACTAAGTTAGTATATCGAATGGTAAGTCAAATTTTATGATTTGGTGATTCTTCATAAGTGGGTCTTGATTGAAACATGAAATTTGTTTGAAATTGATTATGAGCATATGTTAGAATCACTAAATGGAGGATAAATCATGCTTGAATTCTGATTATTTAGATGATATATGAAAGACCCACTTTGAAGGTTAGAAAGATAGTAAAATATGATGATCTTGTTAATCCAAATTCATGCAATACTGATGTAAGGATTGTATATGTTAGAATATTAGTGAATGTTTGATATAAGATGTTGATTATGTGAAATTAATTTACTATAATGGTTAATGTTGAGAAATAGGAAAAGTATGCATAGAATACTTGTACAATATGCTTTGTTGATGATATGCACACCAAGTGTTTGTTAAAATGCTTGAATGAAGAGCTTTTATGTGAAAAAGATAATCTCATGTGAGTAGGATGTTAGACGGCTAGAATCGAGAAATTTGTAATTAATAACTTGATTCTGTCTAAGACAAGAATAAGAAATAAAGACATGAGATTGAAATATGTTGATTATGAATTGTAGGAGTAAAAGAGGAAGACACAAGCCATTCCGGATCGCAAGCGAAACACGGCAAAGGTAAGTTCTTTACTTACGAAATATTATTAGTATGTATTTATGTAAAAATGTTATTATTCTTTAGTCAAAGCCGTATACTTATAATGAGTTGATGTAATTCGAATATATGATTTGGATATGGGATGAATGACAAAGAAGGGATAATGTGCTAAGTTGAGAACTTCATGTTCGAATGAAGGTTTAGAAGGGTTTTCTTGTAGTTCGACTAGTATCTTGATGTCGTATGAATTATTTAATTAAAATATCTAATCTATTGGTTGTATGTAGGTAAAGCTATTTGAAGGATGGCACTACTTGGACCGAACACACTTATGATGCACGCTTCCGCGAAGATCCTAGTCATGGTTTAAACTTTTGTTAAAGGATGTCTTTTGTTAAAAACGGGTCTTTTGTAAGTAACTTAATCCGGAAGTTGTTAGATGTTAAACTAGTAGTTAAAGACTATGTTAGTTGTTTATGAAACTTTTGGGTTGTAAACTCTTTTTGTAACCACTTCGTTAGTTATCACGAAGTTAAATGAAGAATTTTGCTTATGAATTATTCGACCCGTTTGCTATTTTTGTCAAATGAAAACTTGTTATTCTCTTTCAAAAGTTTGGACCTTACAAGTTGGCATCAGAGCCTAGGTTTGAGAGATTCGAGCAAGTTATGGTGCTCGGACTCAAACCGAAAGCTCTTGTGAAAGTGTGTTCGTTCCGAAGCGCCACGCAAGTAAGTGACTTAAGGATTTTGAGCTATGACTTTGATGGGAAACGGGAAGGGATTATAGTTATTTTACAATAATGATTTGGTTGAGATGTTGAGGAATGATACGGGGGACTTCGAGACTCCGCAGGACAGTTTCGGGTAAAAAAGGGGCCTGGAAATGAAGATTTTAAGCTGAACAGCGTCAGCAAAACTGAGAGACCGTCGGCGACGGCCCCTTGTGGCATCGGCGATGGCACCCCTTCACCCGACGCCTTAACTTGCTACCTACGGACAAAAGGCAGCGACGCAACTTTTTAGGGACCGTCGGCAACGCACCTATGTGCCGTCGGCGACGGCGCCCCCTTGTCTACTTTTTCTGATTTGCTTGTTTGTTATGCGAGACTCTTTAATTCGGTTCTAGTATTCGTTAAACGCTAGGAACACCTCAAATTGATTATGAAATTAGGAATTCTAGATAGCTAACATGTTTTAATGATAAATGTTTGAAGGAATGAGAAATTTTGTACATGAATGGATGAAGTAATTAACGCATCTGGAATGTTTGTAAGGAAAGATTGGATGGGTTTATGACCTACGAGAATGAATTAACAAGAACGAATGATGTATAGTAAGATAAGGAGAATGAATGTAATGATGTTTAACATGAATATTTAATTGTAGATGGCAAGTGGAGGAAACACGGATACCACAGAACGGATAACTCGAAACGAGTTAAACAAGATGATTTCGGATGAAGTAGTGAAGGCTTTTGATGCAAATGTTTCGAAGCTAGCGCAAGAAGTGGAGAACCAAGTGTTAAGTACGGTGGAGACTATGATAACAAGTAAGGTAGATGAATTGAAAGAAATGATAACCGGGATTCAAGGCAAGAAGGAAGCACGATGGTGCACATACAAGGATTTCATGGCATGTAAGCCTTCGACTTATAGCGGAGAGATTGATCCCATTGAATGTCAAAGATGGATATCCAATATGGAGGGAGTGTTCATTTGTTGTCATTGCAATAAAGAAGATCAAGTCATGTTTGCCACGGGGCAACTTTTACGAAGGGCTAAAGATTGGTGGGATACGTATAGTAAATAAATCGGCGAGGATAGAGTTCAAAACTTAACTTGCCAAGAATTCAAGCAACCTTTTATCAAGTACCATTGTCCACAATCAGCCGTGGATCGAATCCAAGAAGATTTTCTCCGACTCCGACAAAAGGATGAATCAAGTGATGAGATCACAAAATACCTTTCTTGATCAGCTGAAGTTTTGCGGAGAAATAGTCGGAACGGAGAGGAAGAAGATTATCCGTTATCATGGCATGATTAAGGCTGAATATCGGGAGTTCATAACTCCTTCTAAATGTGAAACTTTGGACGAGATTATCGACTTGGCAAGGGATAGGGAGATTGAGCTAAAGAGATAGGCTGAACGCGGGGAGAAAAGGCAAGTTGAGCAAGGTTCTTCCAAGAAACCTAAGACACACGATCAAGGAAAGAAGGAAGCTTCTAAAGGAGGGTTTCCACGATGTAAAAGATGTGGAAAACCCCATTCGGGTGAATGTTTATTGGGAAGGAAAGGATGTTACAACAGCGGACAAGAAGGGCATCCGTATTATAATTGCCCAAATCCCAAGAGAGTGTGCTACAACTATAATGAATCGGGCCATGTGAAGGCCGAATGCCCAAAACTCAAACAAGGGGTAAAGAAAGAAGGAAAGAAGGAAGAACCCGCTAAAGCTAAAGGAAGAATGTTCCAAATTTCTACGGAAGAAGCTAGAGCTCACCCGAATGTGGTGTCAGGTATCTTTATGATAAACTCTATACCTACATATGTGTTGTTTGATACTGGGGCTAGTAGATCATTCATTTCGACTGAGTTTATACATTCCCCTTTATTCATGATAGAAAGAATGCCTACACCTTTAGAGGTAGAAATAGCCGACTGTAAGAGTTACCTTTTGCATGAGATATGTAGAAATTGTAAAATTACTATCGAGGATGAGGATTTTGACATTGATTTGATTCCCATGGTCTTAGGAGAATTCAAGGTAGTAGTAGGTATGGATTGGTTATCCCACTATCATGCGGAAATCTTATGTGAAAGCAAAATCATTCATGTGACATCTCCTAGGGGAAGACGGGTAAGTATTCATGGGGAAAAGAAGGTAGAGGCAAAACTTTGTACTATCTTAGAAGCGGTTAAGTATGCGAAGAATGGAAGTAAGGCAGTTTTAGCCTATGTTGCCGACACAAAATTGGGTGCTTTAAGAGTCGAAGATACTAAGATTGTGAATGAATACCCGGATGTATTTCCGGTTGAATTGCCGGGACTCCCACCCGAGCGAGAAGTCGAATTCCGTATCGAGTTGGAACCAAATGCCAAACTGGTAGCCAAGGTCCCTTACCGGTTAGCACCCGCAGAAGTACGAGAATTAATGGTCCAATTACAAGAACTTCTTAACAAGGGCTTCATACGGGCGTGTCCCCGTGGGGAGCACCCGTTTTGTTTGTTAAAAAGAAGGATGGGTCGATGAGAATGTGCATCGATTATCGTGAGCTCAACAAACTCACGATAAAGAACCGATATCCCCTTCCGAGAATAGATGATCTTTTCGATCAATTACAAGGGGCAAGTTGGTTCTCAAAAATCGACTTGCGATCGGGATACCATCAAGTACGAGTAAGGGAAGAGGATGTACCTAAGACCGCGTTCAGAACCCGTTACGGACATTATGAATTTTTAGTAATGTCATTTGGGTTAACTAACGCTCCGGCCGCTTTTATGGATCTAATGAATAGAGTGTGCCGAAATATGTTAGATCAGTTTGTCATAGTGTTTATCGATGACATTTTAGTATACTCTCGTAGCGAGTCTGAACATGCGAACCATCTACGTCAGGGAAGTGCAGTTCTTAGGCCTTGTAATCAACGAGGAAGGGATTTTGGTGGATCCCTCTAAAGTGGAAGCTGTGATGAAATGGGTACCCCCGAAGAATGTTAGTGAAATAAGAAGTTTCCTCGGTCTAGCCGGCTATTATCGGAGATTCATCCAGGATTTCTCCAAAATGGCCCCCCCTTTAACCAAATTGACAAAGAAGGAAGAAAAGTTCGAATGGGGTGATGATCAACAGAGAGCTTTCAGAATGTTAAAAGAGAAATTGTCGAGCTCTCCCGTATTAACCCTGCCAGAAGGAACGGAAGACTTAGTGGTTTATGCGGATGCATCTCGTCAAGGGTTAGGATGTGTCTTGATGCAACGAGGCAAAGTTAGTGCCTACGCTTCAAGACAACTGAAACAGCATGAAATTAACTATCCAACCCATGATTTAGAACTGGCAGCGGTAGTTTTTGCCTTAAAAATCTGGAGGCATTATTTGTATGGAACAAAGTGTACAATTTATTCAGATCACAAAAGCCTTAAATACTTTTTTCGAGCAAAAAGATCTTAATATGAGACAACGAAGGTGGCTAGAATTGATCAAAGATTATGATTGCGACATTCTTTACCATCCGGGTAAGGCCAATGTCGTGGCGGATGTGTTAAGCCGGAAAGAATACCCACCGCCTATTCGGGTAAAGTCAATGAGAATGATAGTCACGCCAAACCTCCTCGAAACAATACGAAAGGCGCAACATGAGTCCTTGAATGTTGGTGATCCGAAAAGTGAAAGGACGAAAGGGTTCGATAATAAACTTGAAGTAAACTTGAGCGGGTTAAAAACAAGGTATGGGCGGGTTTGGATACCACGACATTGTGAAGCAAAGACCTTATTATTGGAAGAAGCACACAAGTCACGTTACTCGGTTCATCCGGGAGCCACTAAAATGTACCGGGATTTGAAAGAAAATTATTGGTGGCCCGGGATGAAACGCGACATTGTTAAGTACGTGTCTAAGTGCTTGACATGTTCCCAAGTAAAGGCGGAACATCAAAAACCATACGGGAAGAAATCCCGGTATGGAAATGGGAAGATGTAACCATGGATCTTGTAACCAAACTTCCTAAAACAAGAAAAGGGCATGATGCGATATGGGTCGTTGTCGACCGCCTTACCAAAAGCACCCATTTCCTACCCATTCGGGAGACTTATTCCTCGGAAAGGCTAGCGGAAATTTATGTGAATGAGATCGTTTCTCGTCACGGTGTGCCGGTGTCTATTGTGTCGGATCGGGATACGCGGTTTACCTCCTGTTACTGGCAGAAATTTCATGAAGGAATGGGCACCCAATTGCATGTGAGCACCGCATATCACCCAAAAACGGATGGTCAATCCGAACGGACCATTCAGACTCTTGTAGACATGTTGAGAGCGTGCATTATGGATTTCGGGGGAAATTGGGATGAACATTTGCCATTAGTGGAATTCTCGTATAACAACAGCTACCAAAGTAGCATACAAATGGCGCCGTATGAAATGTTGTATGGGAGAAAGTGTAGAACCCCTGTTTGTTGGGGAGAAGTAGGACAAAGAGAACTCGCACCTAAAGATGTAGTAGCAATAATTAATGAAAAGATCGACATAGTACGGGCCCGATTAAAAGCAGCGCAAGATCGACAAAAGTCCTATGCGGATAAAAGAAGGTGCCCTATTGAGTTCCAAGTGGGGGACCGAGTATTGTTGAAAGTGTCTCCGTGGAAGGGCATAATTCGATTTCGTAAGCGAGGAAAATTGGGTCCTCGATATATCAGACCATTCAAGATTTTAGCTAGAGTTGGAAAGGTAGCCTACCGGTTAGAAGTACCCTAACATTAGAAGGAATCCACAACACTTTCCATGTATCACAATTACGAAAGTGTCTTGCGGATGAAACGGCGCATGTACCGCTTGAAGACATTGAAATAGACAAGAAAATGAATTACATAGAAAGACAGGTAGCTATAAAGAATTCCAAGGTAAAGACTCTTCGTAACAAAGAAATCAAGCAAGTTCTAGTTCAATGGCAACACAGAAAAGGGTCAGATCTCACCTGGGATCCGGACGATGAGATGAGAAGGTTCTACCCGTCTTTGTTTGGTACGTAATCAGGTTTCGGGGACGAAACCTATTTTAAAGGGGGTGGACTTGTAACACCCCAAAACATACAAGTATGCATATTATATATATATATTGTTACTTAAAATGTGAACCTAGTTAGAATGTAACTTAGAAGAGTAATTTAAAAAGAGTAAGTTTCAGTCAATTAAAAACATATGTATATACATGAGGGACTAAAGGAGGAAATGAGGAAAGTTAAACTATTAAAAAGAAAGATAACACACACCACACACACTTCAGTGTGTGTGGGTGTCGCCTGGAACAAGGAAGCAAGAACCAAAAACCCTCAACATCATAAAATCAGCAAATTGAAAGGGAATCCATGGCCTATATTACTGCATATCGAATGGTAAGTCAAATTTTATGATTTGGTGATTCTTCATAAGTGGGTCTTGATTGAAACATAAAATTTGTTTGAAATTGATTATGGGCATATGTTAGAATCACTATATGGAGGATAAATCATGCTTGAATTCTGATTATTTCGATGATATATGAAAGACCCACTTTGAAGGTTAGAAAGATAGTAAAATATGATGATCTTGTTAATCCAAATTCATGCAATATTGATGTAAGGATTGTATGTGTTAGAATATTAGTGAATGTTTGATATAAGATGTTGATTATGTGAAATTAATTGACTATGATGGTTAATGTTGAGAAATAGGAAAAGTATGCATAGAATACTTGTACAATATGCTTTGTTGATGATATGCACACCAAGTGTTTGTTAAAATGCTTGAATGAAGAGCTTTTATGTGAAAAAGATAATCTCATGTGAGTAGGATGTTAGACGGCTAGAATTGAGAAATTTGTAATTGATAACTTGATTCTCTCTAAGACAAGAATGAGAAATAAAGACATGAGATTGAAATATGTTGATTATGAATTGTAGGAGTAAAAGAGGAAGACACAAGCCATTTCGGATCACAAGAGAAACACGACAAAGGTAAGTTCTTTGCTTACGAAATATTATTAGTATGTATTGATGTAAAAATGTTATTATTCTTTAGTCGAAGCCGTATACTTATAATGAGTTGATGTAATTCGAATATATGATTTGGATATGGGATGAATGGCAAAGAAGGGATAATGTGCTAAGTTGAGAACTTCATGTTCGAATGAAGGTTTAGAAGGGTTTTCTTGTAGTTCGACTAGTATCTTGATGTCGTATGAATTATTTAATTAAAATATATAATCGATTGGTTGTATGTAGGTAAAGCTATTTGAAGGATGGCACTACTTGGACCGAACACACTTATGATGCACGCTTCCGCGAAGATCCTAGTCATGGTTTAAACTTTTGTTAAAGGATGTCTTTTGTTAAAAACGGGTCTTTTGTAAGTAACTTAATCCGGAAGTTGTTAGATGTTAAACTAGTAGTTAAAGACTATGTTAGTTGTTTATGAAACTTTTGGGTTGTAAACTCTTTTTGTAACCACTTCGTTAGTTATCACAAAGTTAAATGAAGAATTTTGCTTATGAATTATTCGACCCGTTTGCTATTTTTGTCAAATGAAAACTTGTTATTCCCACTTCAAAAGTTTGTCAAATGAAAACTTGTTATTCTCTTTCAAAAGTTAAATCAGCTTTGGCCAGAAATGATACATTAGAAGCTCATTCAAGTTAAGCTATTTTGGTTTTGTGGAAAATTATCTGATTCTGATTAGGTAATTAAGTGTTTACAAAACCAAGTGAGGTTCGGGGCGGAGCCCCGAGCTAAATTTTAGTTCACATTAAATAGCCTAAAATAATGAGGTTTCGAGTGAGATCTCGACTCAATTATGAGGTCTCGAGTGAGGTCTCGAGTCAAGTCTCGAGCCAGGTCTCGACTGAGTTATGAGATCTCGAGTCCGTTATGAGGTCTCGAGTCGCAACCTTGGTCTCGAGTCGTAATCATGGCCTCGACTACTGTGTTTTATGAGATCTCGACTCCATAATGAGATCTCGAGTCGCAACCACGGTCTCGAGTTGTGAAGATTGAAGCCTTTAGTTGAAAACTCAGTGGTCTCGAGTCGAAAATGTTGTCTCGAGTTGCAAAGATCGAGACCTTGTGGTCTCGAGTCGCAATCTGATGGTCTGGATTTACAATCTGATGGTCTCGAGTCCACTGTTAACAGCTGTTGTTATGAAAATAACTGAAAACTCGAAATTTTAGGGATTGTGGGATAATGTTTCCTGTTTTATTGCTAATCTAAACTTATCAAAAGATTTCGAAAATTATAACTGATTATCTATTAACGGTTTTCGAAAATTTTAATAGATAAAATTCAGATAAAAAACAGTAAAAACGTCCACTAATCCAAATTATATTCCAAAACTTAAGGAATTTTCGAGTTTTTCGTTGAACAAATGATGAACCCTAGAAAATTAAAACATAATTCTGGGATCTGAAACCTTAAATTTAAGACTTCTATTAACAGATTTCGGATATTAATTTACCCATTATGGTTTCGGGTGACATGATTAAGCACCCCTTTCTTAAAACACTGATTTCGGCACAATTAAAACCGATAACAGCCGTGATTTTATTAGACTTTCAAAATTCTGTTTTCCAGATTTTGATCCCAGAATAATGGATACGAAAACAGAACTGATTTATCAACATATGTTCTGATACCACATGTTGTTCAGTTCTGTTTAAACATAATGGAAAACATGTATAACATACCTGTTACAGCAGACAGGCCAGCAGAGAATCCAGTCAGAGATGCAGCCATTGAGTTCGATATACTTGTCAGGATGACCTGGTTCCTCCTTAGGGTGTAACATTATGATGGTGATGAAACCGAAACTAGGGAAGGAATCGGTTATATAGCGAGAGACGAAATTGATGTTATGAGGGTTGTGTGTATTGTGTAATTGTCTAACTGTCTAACCCTTAAACTCTCTAATAATCTCCTTATATATACACCTGTAGGTCCCGAAATCTGAGGATCGATAACAAAAACCAAATCCTTGTTTATAACAAACAATGTCACGGGTGCGGAATCCCCGTAACGATGCCAAACCAAACACAGTTAATAACATACGCGGTATAACCAATGAAACGCAATCTATTGATTAAATGGGATGAGAACCAAGAACAACTGATACACACACAGTTTGACAGTATAACTTTCAGGGTATGCTCTCATCTTGTTTCAAAGTGAAACCAGAAAGTGTTTATATAGCATCCTGGGCCAGACATCGACGAAACCAAGAGTGGGCTCGACGAAACAACATTGGGCCAGTCATTGGGCCTGAAGAAGCCCAACAGTCGACGAAACAAGTCAGTTTTGTCGCTAATCACGACGAAACATTATGTTTGGACACCAAGGGTGTTTCGTCGTGAGGGATTACTGCTGTGTTGTTTGCTGCAAACAGACAGCAAAACAGACAACACATAAACACACCAATAATGACAATAATACCCTTAGTATGCAACATGCATTGTTCGTATATCATTACATACCAAATAGAGACAACGTAGTCGAACACAAGTGGATAGGAGGATATCCGACTTTATCGACGGAGAATACAGACTCGATAAACGTAAAAGACCGTACAAAATACAACGCTAATAAAGACTAGTTACAGACACAAAAAGGTGCACCAACAAACTCCCCCTTGTCTGTTACTCGTCTTCGGTCTTCAAATCTTCAATCTTCAGTGTTGTTCGGACCACGAACTGCCCGCATGAATTCCCCTGTAGTAGCAGAAGCAAGCGACGCGCTGAAATCGCAACGCTTGATGCGCGTCCTTGTCTTCGTAGAAAATGTCGTGCCTATACAATTTGTCAATGTCGGACGCAGACATGTTAACGATCCACATCGGATCCAACATTCGGAAATTCTCACGATCATCTCTAAAAACAATCACCACCTCGTGCGTGTCTGATTCGTAGCACCATAATGCCATTTTATCAAGAAAGTTCTGCGGCATCGGCATTAATGGGATTTTATCAACGACTTTCGCTGGCTGATGCACAAGTTTGTAGCGCCCCGTGTTCGTTGCAGGATCAAGAGTGAATTTAATCTGCTGGTAGATAGGGAACTGCGGCTTGTACGATTCATCTTTCCAGCCTGACTTTTTGTTGAACTTTATCCTTTTCTCGAACAATGTAGCTCCCTCAAAGTTTGAGCGATTGTGGAGCTTTAGCTTTGTCAGAGCTGCAACATCGTAAAACGGCAGAGATAATATGCTCAGCAGCGAACTGAAGTACTGGATACCGAAATCCCTTTTGATGGCGATGCAATGAATTTCCTTGACGAACATCCAACAGAGAATTCTTCCACTCGGCTTCACTTTTTCAAACTGTAAGTAATCGACTTGAGCGACGTCTGGCACAGGTTTGGAAACCTTGGATAAAAACTGTTTTCGCCATTCGGAGAACGCATCTGTGGCATTTTCAGAAGTATCACGGTTCTTTAAATGCTCATCTATGACGTCCACATTCTCTTTTAGCCATTCTTCATCGAAAGGGGCGAATTCGGTCCCGTCTTGTCGAACATATGAAGACTTCTTCTCATTTCCTTCAAATACGATTTCTTCGATATTTTCAACATTTGTTGTTTCAGGCTCACTCGGCATCTTATCAATCTCAGCGTCATCAATCTCTCTCATAGCATATAGAGCAAGCAATTGCTCATGTGAAAGATCCTCGATAATTTCTCCTTCTTCAAGTAATTCCCCAGTGACTGGATGAACAACCTGTAATGCAAGATCAGCACTGCTTGGAACAGAAGATGTACCTTCAATCTGTTGGACTGTTCCAGAGGAGGTTCCTTGAGTAGATTCGATCACTGGCGGCTGAGCAACAATGATTTCAGAGGATGTAGTGGCTGGTGGCTGTTGTGATGTATCAGAAGGGTCAGGATTCCCTTAATCTTCAGGATCATCATCCCTTTTCTTCATTACCTCTTGTTGCTTACATCGATCATCCCACAGAGTAGCGATGCGCTTTCGAAGAAAGTCATAGCCTGCAGTGATCTTTTTGACTCCGTCAGCTATAGTTGTGTTACGAGAGTCGTACCACTCTTTCATGAAATCACATCTTCCTTTCAGATCCTCAGCCAACTTTTGAAGTATAGAGCTACTTCTCTCTCTCTCTTCGTCTGCAGCTTTCAAGCGTACATTCTCAGCTTTGAGTTGATCAATCTCAGCTTGTTGGCATTCTATCACAGTTTGTTGTTGATCAACAGTGGACTTCAACTTATTTATTTCCACTAATTGACTGAGCTGATTGTTCTTCGTGATTCTAATGAAATCAGTTTGCCTCTGAATACGATCTGCAGCTGCTTCAAATTGAGAGAAAAGGAAGTTGTTCTTCTCGTCTTGTGACATTTCTGTAAATATCCTTTGACGTTCAGAATTGGGCTGAGAGGTAGTCGCTCTAATTGCAGAGGCCATTGATCTTTGCGGAGTAGCTTGAGGAATTTCTGTTGTAGTTTCAGGAGCTGGAGATACTACGGGAGATTCTTGAACAGGCTCTTAAGGAACAGATTGCCGAGCAGAGGTACTCAAATATCTTCTTGATTTCTTCTTTTGATGTTCAGCCGCTTTCTCAGCTTTCCTTTTCTCTAAACATTCCGTTTCAGTATCTTCTGGAACATATTCAGGATCATCTTCCTGTATGATCTTCCTGTATCTTTTAACACCATGATCATCGAGATACATTTCGTATCCAGGCTAGATTAGATGATCATCTGAATCAGAATCCTCGTCGTCATCACCAGCTGATGTACCACCAGTTGCACCAGCACTAGATGCACCAACGGCACCTGTATCACCACCATCATTTCCATCACCTTCACTATCACTTTCTGACATATCAGAATCAACTGGATCTGGACCAAACTTTTCAATCCTTTTTCTATTCAACTCTGGCTCTTCGTTATCAGATTGGCTGTCATCATGACGCCATTTATCATCAGCTAGAGCAATGTAATCTGGTTTCCCAAGAGCACCGATTAACTTTCTTGGAGGATCGCTTTCTTTGTATCTCTTGGCAACAAGATTCTTGATTATCTTTAATGAATTCAAGTTCATTTGTTCTATCTTCAGAATGTCGTTGTCGGCTTTAGGAAGATTAGGATGCTGGACGTTCATGATCATTTGAAGAAACCGCGGATACATCCAGAACTTGTTCCCGGTTATTCTACTTCCAGTCCTCGTCATATTTTCCTTCATATTGGCGAAGATGTACTTTGAGATGCTAAACGGTTTGTTTAGCACCAACGCCACCATAAAATCAACTAGATCATTACCTGCCATATCGTATCCGGCACGTCTATTGCTAAGACACTGAATGAGAACGTGTAGTAAAAACTTGTAGCGTAACGGCAGATCACCCTTGTTGATTTGATTGCCGAAGATGTCTCCTGTACATTTCATTCGTAACAAGCAGCCTCGCGTACACATGATAGGTACAGAATATGGAGCATCCAGATGGTCTTGTAGCTGTAAAACATCGTTCAAGATATCCGGAGATACAATAACATCCACATCATTTACACGACCCTGAATAACTTCCTTTCCATCCACTTGCACAACACTTGCTGAATCCCAGAAAGCTTTGATAAGAGATTTGTAGACAGGCGTTGAGAAAGTAACAGCATGATTGATCCGCGACTCCCTGATCCATTTAGTGATATCTTTCAGCTCAGCGATATTTTCCTCGGGATCCAGAAAAGCAACTTGATTATGACGCTTTTCAGACATTGTCTCCTCTTCCGACTTGTTTTCTTTCATAGTCTGTTTCTTACGTTTTCCTTCTTTAGGTGCCATCTGAAATTGAAAGTGTCCACTATAAGCAACAATGGTATCACATATGCATTTAGACATGTATGGATATAAGTTCATGTATCCAATTGACAGTTAACATATACAAACACATCTTCTGTGAACAAACACCAAACTGAAAAATTTGCTAAGGCATGGACGACGAAACGAGGAGTCTTCGACGAAACACCCTAATGTACGACGAAACTCCCTTGGTCAACTAAAGTCATAGTTGACCGTTGACCAGCAGAGTTTCGTCGACAGTACCTTGACGAAACGGATCCATCTCAAAGGGCGTTTCGTCGTAAAGGCATTTCGTCGTGAAGAGGGTTTTTGAACAGTTAGGGTTTCACCGTTTCCTCATTTTTTGGGGGTTTTCTAATCAAGGGAGTTTCGCCGTATGATGTTTAATCAATGATCAATAAACACACAAGCCATCAATTTGACACTTATGTTACCCAAGACAAACAGAAAAACAATCTCCAATTCAAAATCGACATCGGTTTTAACCGAACCCACCAAAACAATTTAAACAACAAACAAACCCACATCCCCTGATTTTGTTACATAAACCCAAACCCAAATCAAAGCACATATACACACATAAACCCTAAAGCTATCTGATTTCATAAGATACCAAACAAGATATAAGCTTAAATCATCAAATCATTAGGTAAACAGGGGTCTCCGAGGGTTTCAAACAAAAACAGACGGTCCAAAATGTTCGAAACATGAACAGGATCCTTTTTATACCTTTGATTTTTGTTAGATTTCAAAGAAAAATGAGGGTTTTTGAGAGATTGAGTTGGTAGCAGAAGGTATGGGTTTTTGAGTGAAAGAGAAGGCAAACAGTGAGGGTTTTGAAAAAGTTGAACACTGGGACCCCTTTTATACACCGACTCACTACGGCGAAACACTCATCTCGACAAAACGTATTGTGGGCTCGACGAAACAAACTGTTGGGCTTGGACTTGGACCTTAAAATTTAGCCCACGACGAAACGAACTGGGCCATTGGCGTTTCGTCGTAACCTCGACGAAACGAGGATTTTCGTCGATTACCAAAACAGTTTTGACCAAAAGTTGACCAATTTTGAAAATTTTGACTTTGACCAGGTGTTTCGTCGATACTAAAGGGTTTCGTCGACCATACAGAGTTTCGTCGACACCATTTTCCAAAAACACTAAGGCATGAAAATTTTGCACACTGAACAGATTTTGTTTAATTGAACACATTTCCATTTTGATTGAGTTTTCAAATGCAAGGACATTTTATGAAGTAGGTTTCAGGCTTCCGGCAGAAAACTTCGAGATACCAACCATCGGCTAATCAAAACAAGTTTTACGACTTACACTACAACACAAATTAAAGTACGTTAAACTAACGAGAGACAATAACATAAAGAATTTGTACAGTGAACAATCTTTTTGCGAGTTTCAAGGTAAGAGAATCATTACCAGCTTACGGTCTGTGTCAAAACGGTTTCTGATTTCTGTTTAAAGCTTTAGATAAGTATTCTACCACAATTATCGTTATTGTTGTCCACCTAAGCTCAACTTATCAGATGTAATCATAATTAGGAGATATGATTTACGGTAAGATTTATACTTACTTGTCGGTGTACATCCACTCACGACACATTTCCCGTATCAAGGTATGCACGAGAGTTCATCTTACCAGTGAGTATACTGCTTATCATCCGTTTCACCGTATAAAAGATGTGAGAAACTCACTTATTTTGATTGAAAACAAGCCCTATGTGATAGAATCACTTATTGATGAGGAACTTGATTTTCGATGCATGAGGGCACAGGAGCAAGTCCGTGAACAGGTCAGTACTTTCGTACAGCAAAGAGACGAACTTGACTCCCGGATAAATGTGATATTATCACTTATTTTGTTTGGACATGCGATTGTTGATCACTTATTGAGGTCGAATGCAATATGTACACGTATGTATGGTATCATGGAAGATCTAGACTTCGTCTCCGTTTTGTTTCGGTAAAAGAAACAACCATGATACCAAGATGATAAGACAGCATAAAGATCGAATATCTCAGAACCTCGGCAATCAATCAAACGAAATTTCGGTACCAAGACCATATGCCAATGAATGGTTCCCACCTGACTTAAAGTCTGTTAGGTTTATATCATCCTGCACATTTTAGTCTGATTGTGAGCCTACCGATACATCGTTAGTAAAGCTACTTATCATTTTTCAATTTTTCTTTTTCTTTTGACCATATTGACAGACCACACCAGTGTATATCATCACTTTCCCTTCTTTTCTCCAAGAAACTCATTTTTGGTTTTCTATTGTTTTTGAATTTTTGATTTTTCAAACTTAAAGACAGAAAGTAAACGACATATTTTTGGATTTTTGAGTTTTTCACATGTTTTTGTATTTTCTGAAATTTCTCCCCCTAAAATGCGAAAAGATAAGTAAACTGAAAATCTTTTTGGATTTTTGACACTTAAGAAAATATTTACAAAAACGATCTGCCGACAGAAGTTTACTCTTGTTTCACCTTAATACCATTGACCAATAAAAGATAGTCAAACGAGATTTGTCAAAAGCTTTTGTAAACAGGTCAGCACGCTGTTCATCAGTGTGGATTTTAACAACATCGATTAATCTTTTGTCAAAACAATCACGTATGAAGTGATACTTAATTTCGATGTGCTTGGTCTTGGAGTGTTGGACAGGATTTCTAGTGATAGATAAAGCAGCATTATTATCAACAAAAATAGAGGTAGATAGGAATTCAAAACTGTAGTCGCGCATTTGTTGCTGAATCCACAGAACTTGAGAACAACAACTTGAGGCAGCAATATATTCAGCTTCACAAGTTGATGTAGCAACACAAGTTTGCTTCTTGCACTGCCACGTGACTAAGCGACTTCCTAAGAATTGACATCCAGCCGTTGTGGATTTCCCATCTATTTTGCATCCGCCGAAATCTGAATCACTAAAAGTAATCAAGTCAAAACCATCATCCTTAGGGTACCAGAGACCGGTGTCCGGGCAACCCTTCAGATAGCGAAAAATCCTTTTAACAGCTCCAAGATGAGATGCTTTTGGAATGGCTTGATATCTTGCAAGCAGGCACGTTGGATACATGATGTCAGGCCTCGATGCTGTGAGATACATGAGAGATCTGATCATAGCGCGATAATAAGAAGAGTTGACACTTTCACCCTTCAAGTCCGGAGTAATCCCGTGATTAGTCGGAAGTGGGGTACTAATGGGCGTTGCATCAGACATCAGGAATCGGCTCAAGATGTCACCAACATATTTAGTCTGATGGATGAATATCCCAGACTCAGTTTGTTGAACTTGTAGGCCCAAAAAGAAATTCATCTCTCCCATTGCGCTCATTTCGAACTTCTCCTGCATAACACGTTCAAATTGCCTGCACAGAGTATCGTTGGTAGAACCAAAAATGATATCATCAATGTATACCTGTACCAACAAAAGATCTCCATCATGTTCCTTGATGAAAAGAGTACAGTCGATAAGACCCCGGCGAAAACCGTTCTCCAGCAGATAAGTAGATAAGGTTGCATACCAAGCCCTCGGTGCTTGATGTAACCCGTAGAGAGCTTTGTTGAGCAACCAAACCCGATCGGGATGGATAGGATCTTCGAAACCTGGAGGTTGTTCGACATACATCTCTTCTTCAACAATACCATGTAAGAATGCACTTTTGACATCCATCTGATAGACTTTGAATCTTTTAAAAGAAGCATAAGCTAGAAAGATCCGAATAGCCTCCAGACGAGCAACTGGTGCATAAACCTCGTTGTAATCAATGCCTTCAATTTGACGAAAGCCCTGAACAACCAATCTCGCCTTGTTGCGAATGACCACTCCACGATCATCCTTTTGGCACTTGTAAACCCAACGGGTGCCAATTTTCTTGTAGTTGTCGGGTTTTTCAACAAGTCTCCAAACACCCAGTTTCTGGAACTGTTGTAGTTCCTCTTGCATTGCTTCAACCCAAGAATTATCCTTTAAGGCTTCTTTCCAAGATTTCGGTTCTTCTTGTGAAACGTAACACGCGAAGGACCAATCATTTTGAAGACCAAATTCTCTAATGGCTGAATATAAACCAACACTTTGGTTGTTTCTCAGCTGATTACGCGTCTGCACCCCGCGTTGGACATCTCCTATGATATTCTGATGTGGATGGGTATCGTGAATCCTCATTTCAGGATTTTCAGGAACACGAGCATTAACACCCAAATTGTTAATATTGAGATCAACAACCAACTCCACTCCGGGAATATGAGTGGAAGTGGATGCATTCCCTTCAGCAGTATCAACATCCTTCACATGAGGAGTTTCAACAGAAGTACCCTGAACAGGAGCAACAGGAGCTGAAGTGCCTTCAGTCGCATCAAGATATTCATCATCTTCCGATGACTCATTGTATTCAGTAGCATCTTCAAATACCTCATTTTGAACTGTGTTGTTAACCGAATTAGAACCTTGGGGGTTAACAATAACAGGTCTAACCAATGGCGAGTCAGCAGCGTTGTCACTATCAAATAACATTCTAGCAGCTATAGAATCTTCGTCAAAGGTTGGCAGATTAAAGGAGTCAAATAGCCCATCGTAGTCGAACATCCAAGGATCACCCGGAGCCCTAACAGGACTTGTATACCTTTGAACCCTTACTTCACTCCATAGCTCAATCTTTTTGGTAGCCAGATTCCATACGTGAAAATTCGGAGTAGCATATCCAAGGAAGAAACCCTCGATAGCTTCCGCGCCAAACTTTCCATTCGGCTCAATCATAGTGCATGGACCGCCAAAAGGTTCTAGAAATGAAAGATCCGGTTTCCTTTTCTGTAGAAGTTCGAAACAAGTCTTTCCATGTCTCTTAACTGTAAGAACTCGGTTTAAAGTGTAGCAAGCAGTCGACACAGCCTCCCCCCAGAACTGAACAGGAAGCTCCGACTCTACCAACATCGTTCTTACAGTTTCAATTATCGTCCGATTCTTCCTCTCCGCGACACCGTTTTGTTGTGGAGTGTATCGAGAACTGTATTCATGAAGAATGCCCTTAGAAGTACAAAACTCATCCGTCAAACGGTTCTTGAACTCAGTTCCATTGTCGCTTCTGATCCTCTTAACTTTCAATGTGTAGAGATTTTCCAACATTGTAAGAAGATCCTTGAGGATGCCAGGAGTATCACTCTTGTGTGCCATAAAAGCTACCCAAGAAAATCTAGAATAATCATCAGTAACCACTAAACAATAAGCATCCCCAAATGTTGTCTTGTGTCTCATTGGTCCAAAGAGGTCCATATGAAGATGTTCGAGAGGCATGCTAACAGTGTTAATTTTCTTCAGAGGGTGAGACTTCTTCGTTTGTTTCCCTTTCTGGCACAAAACACAGATATCTTGTAGATGAAAACTTCTCACGGGCACGCCATTCACAAGATTGTTTTTCCCCAAATGGTTCATTTTTCTTAAGTGAATGTGCCCCATTCTTCTGTGCCAAGATATAGACTCCTTCACCGTGGCTTTTGAGATAAAACATGTGACGTGTGCAGAAGTCGTAATCGCTTGGCTCATAAGAGAATTCATTCTCCAATAACTGAAATGATTCAAACTCTTTCTTCAATAGATCATGGCGTGTCTTTCTAGTAGCTGTATTTCCTTCTCCTCTCGCTACCAAGGCATCCCATAATGTTTTTGTGTCGACACAGTAAGAGAATTGATGATAGATTTCTTTGTGAAGCGCTTGTGTAAGAATAGCAAACGACTTTTTCTCTAAGTCATAGGCTTTCTTGTCATCTTCAAGCATATTAGTAAAACCCACTGCAGTTGATGCTGCTTCTTCGAGGGCATTGTTGCGTGGAGTAATGAAGCACCTCCAAAGTTCGGTGCTTTGCCCTTGAACGTACGTGTGGAAACGACCATTCCATGATGGAAAGTCGTTCATGTGATTCAACTTTGGACGTCGATTGTTGCTGCCCGTTTCACTCTCGCTAAGCAAAAGATTTTGAATGCTTTGATTTTAATTTGATACCAATGCCCATTGACTTGCACTTATGGATGGCTGAGGAAAAACATTTCTTGCCCACGCAGCTGCTGAAGTTTGATCTTGACCTGGTCGTGGGTCCATACTCCAATCTCACGGACTTGTGCAACTCATATTTGATGTATGAAGTAGAATACCTGATCAAATACTTGAAAACACAAAGTTATAACACTTTCGCAAGTCCTTTGTTTAAAATTGACAACAGATCTCGACGAAACTCCTTCTACGAAACACTCTATTTCGTCGAAATGTCTTATGACGAAACTCAATGTGTTTCGTCGAAGATGCTTTTGGCGAAACTCTCTATTGCGTCTCTTGTGCGTTTCGTCGTGGATAAGGTCTCAGACAAGTGGGTGACAGTTGGTAAAATTTTTCAACTTAAATCTTATCTCTTTACTGACACAATACAAAATTTTCAACGCACAACATGCCTGTTTCACCAAACAGTATAGTGAATAATATTTAATCAATTTAAACCTTTAATCAATTTCTTTTAATTCTAAAATACCGAAAATACCCAAGAACTTTTTGAAGGTTCTTTCAAGATGTGAAGAACAAACCCAGAAAATATGAGTTTTCCGGTCACTTAACAGCTTTCCGAAACACAGAATTTGCACAAACTTTCAACTAAAACCCGGTTTTATCACGTGAACATGCAATATAACAAAGGTTTTTAACAAAACTTTGGCAAATAAGCAAGAAACAAACAAATTTTAAGCACTTTTTCCAGAAAATATGAGTTTTTCAAGAACAAGATTTCCAGAAAATCATAAACAACAGTTTCCAATACTTGATAAAAATCCAACTATGTTTGATTTTAAACAAGGATAAGAGCCAATGCTCTGATACCACTTGTAGGTCCCGAAATCTGAGGATCGATAACGAAAACCAAATCCTTGTTTATAACAAACAATGTCACGGGTGCGGAATCCCCGTAACGATGCCAAACCAAACACAGTTAATAACACACGCGGTATAACCAATGAAACGCAATCTATTGATTAAATGGGATGAGAACCAAGAACAACTGATACACACACAGTTTGACAGTATAACTTTTAGGGTATGCTCTCATCTGGTTTCAAAGTGAAACTAGAAAGTGTTTATATAGCAGCCTGGGCCAGACATCGACGAAACCAAGAGTGGGCTCGACGAAACAACATTGGGCCAGTCATTGGGCCTGAAGAAGCCCAACAGTTGACGAAACAAGTCAGTTTCGTCGCTGATCACGACGAAACATTATGTTTGGACACCAAGGGTGTTTCGTCGTGAGGGACTCGACGAAACAGGGGTGTTTCGTCGAGGGCTGCAACTGCTGTGTTGTTTGCTGCAAACAGACAGCAAAACAGACAACACATAAACACACCAATAATGACAATAATGCCCTTAGTATGCAACATGCATTGTTCGTATATCATTACATACCAAATAGAGACAAAGTAGTCGGACACAAGTGGATAGGAGGATATCCGACTTGGTCGACGGCGAATACAGACTCGATAAACGTAAAAGACCGTACAAAATACAACGCTAATAAAGACTAGTTACAGATACAAAAAGGTGCACCAACAACACCCAAGAGGAAACCTAATTAGTTAATAAGGGTAATATGGTCCATCAACAATTACCAACTAATTATTAATATGTTATTAATATATTTTGATTTTTATAATATAAATGATTATAATGGCTACAAGATTAAATAATATAATATTAATATATTTAATCTCACAATGGTTCTCTGGTAATGATGTGGTGATTTGATATGGTGGTGCTTATGCAACTCGAGAACACAACTCTTTAGCAACCTCGAAAAGCAAGAGCGTAGCTTTCAAGGGGCCGAGAGGGGTGCCCGACCCCCCGAACTTTTCGCTCAATAGTGTTATGTATGTACGTTTCGTGTAGAATTAGGGCTGAGCAATTTACGGTTCCGCACCGCCGGAACCGGGAAATCGAACCAGAACCGCTAGATCCAAACCGTATTGTTGCATTTCGTGTCTGGTTCCGGTTCTTAAATTTGTGAATAAACGGTTCCCGGTTCGGTTCCAGTTATAACCGACGGGTCTGTTTAAAGAACCGCGAGAAGCAGTATGTGTTTAAACTTTAAATAACATATTCAAAAACCCTATTACTTTATTTAAACTTTAAAATTATATTTAGAAAAATGTTTCTAGGATTAAAGAATATAGAAATAGTTTTTATATAATGTTTGAATGAAGTTTTTTTATGGTTAACTAAAAGTTTTTTTAGTTGAATTTTTTTTTTTACATTGTATACTTACACTTCATGGTTTCAAACATTTTATTGTTGCTACTTTTATTTTGATTGGTTTTAATTTTGAATGTTGCAACTCTTAATTATATATTTTATACGGTTTGATTGTTTTAATTGTTTTTATTTTGTTGTTAGTTTTTGGATTTAATTGATAACCGGTTCCAGCGAGAACCGTCTACGCGAGAACCGTTTAACCCAGCTCCGAACCGAACCGGAGCCATTAGAATATGGTTCGGTTCCAGTTCTTATATTTAGCATTAAACGGTTCTGGTTCGGTCCCAGTTCGGTTCGATTCGGTCGGTTCTGAACTATTGCACACCCCTATGTAGAATTTTTTACATATATATGTTTTCGACCCCCGGTTTTACAAAAAAAAAAATTAATATATAATTTTTAGGTTCGGTGATTTCCGACCCCCTGATGAAAATTTTCAAGCTTCGCCACTGTCGACAAGGAGACAACTCGAGAACAACTTGACATCAACAACTCGAGAACAACTTGATATAACTCGAGAGAGAACACAAGTATCTGGATCTCTCCCACTCGAAAAGTCAATGATATTGGAAACTGATATCAACATTAACTCGAGAACACAGCAATTCTCTAGAACACTTGGAAACTCGGAAACGGTGATCTAGTGAACACAGTTGCAAGCTCGAAAACACCTCCAAACCGTGAATACTACTGAGCTCAAAAACTAATCTTAAACTCGAGAACCTGAAAATGATCCTTGTAACTCAGAAACTCGAAATCTCAAGAACTGTTGTTACTCGTAAACAAAAGGAATCCAAGTACACTAGCAACTCGCGCACTAAAGGAACTCGAAAACACTTGTGAAGGATTGAAACTCGATAACTTTGCTGAGAGTTTTCAACTTTGGGTATGTTTTTTTATTTACATTTGGAAATCTTAAAAATTGTTAAGTGTGAAAAGAAACATATCCGAGATTTTGGGAAATGAAAGTTTTCTCAAATCAAATAATTATCTCTGAATGTTTTCAAAATAATGAAAAGGTTTTCAAATCTTTAAAATATTTAAGAAGATTTAAATATATCTTTTAAACATCCTTTAATTTTCAAATCCACAACAACTTATAGTAGTTTTTAACAAATTTTGAAAAACTTTAGACGTTCCCAAAGAACACGTAGAAGGTTATCCTTCGATATCCTGCAAAATTCAAACAAAACTGCAAAGACAAAGTTAAATACGTACTTAACAAACACCTGAACAGATCTGAAAAAACAAAACGGAACCAAAATTTTATTTTTTTTTCTTTGAGAAACTTTGAATCCTTGATATCAAAACCAAGCATAGAAATAAGTTCAATTGACTCTGATACCACTTGTTAGTTCCGTAAACTGGATCTATCAATGATATCAAACAACACCAAATTTGTGCGGAATCCAAACTTGATGTGATTAGGGCTGTTCAAATTGCTCGACGCTCGAGACTCGTTCGATGCTCGATTGAAAAATGTTCGGAATTTGCTAGTTCGATTCAGCCCGATTGAAAAATGCGCTCGGTTTTGATCGGTTCGGTTTGAAACGAACCGAGCATGAGCAATGGTCTGCTCAATTCGGTTCGATTCGGTTGGCTCGAATTATTTTTAATATATAAATATATATAGGATTATATATATAGGTAGAGGTTTCTGTAAAAAAAAAAAGGTTTTTTGTGAGAAAGATAAGAAAGAATCTACACCATTAGATCTTTGATGGTTGAGATCATAATGACAAAATTGTAAATAATTTTTATTAAACATATTAATTTTCTAGATTAGGGGTATACAGGTAATTTAACATTTTTAAATTAAGAAACTAACATTAATGCACATGCAACTCCCCCCTTCTTTTTTAAACGTCAATAACTTTTTTATAAGTAACTTTTTTTTTTAAATTACACCATAATAACGAGCGTTTTTTATCTTTAATATGAGTACCATATTGCTATACTTATATAGAGAAAAAAATATGTTTCGATCAGATGTTTAGTCCATGATGTTTTGTCTATGTTCATACAGTGGTGTTTTAATTGTATTGTGATTCAAAGCGTGGTGTTTTAAAAACATATTGGAAAGCATTGTGTTTTTTTATCTACTGGAATGTAGGTTTTAAAACTCCATGGTGTTTTAACATATGGAATCTGGAACATCTACTAGCATGCAGATGTAAAACACCATGCATGCAGGTTTAAAACACCATGTACAATAACCATACTATGAACATTATCCTAAGAACACATTCTGGATATGGAGGTAGTGTCTTTAATAGTGTTATATACTTATTGAATCATGTTATATATACTTATTGAATGGTGTTATATATGTGCTGAATGGTGATTTTGCAGTGTTATTCGTAGTGTTTTTACAGAGTTCTTTAAAATGGTGTTATATACTTATTGAATGGTGTTATATAATTATTGAATGATGTTATATACGTGCTGAATGATGGTTGCAGTGTTATTCGTGGTGTTTTTATATAGATCTTTTAAAAAATCATGTTCCTATAAATAAGGTGACGGTTATGAAAGGTTTTGAATTAATTGAATCAATGATAAAATTACTTGTTTATCCTTTTGAGTTAATTTAGATTGAGGACACATGTCACCTCCATAATATTTCTCACATTTCTTACACTTTTAACCTTTTTTACAATAACCTTACACTATATATATATATATATATTAATAGAACAACTAGTGGCACACGTTAATAATGTTGGTCCAAGATCCAACTAGAGCCCATTTAATTATAGAATTGAAGGTTGATACCAATAGTCTATTGCCTAATAATCCAGAGTAATTGAGTCAAAATGTTAAAACACCGAAATGTGAAGTGTCGATCGATACTCAAGTGTCAACCCGCCATTCAATTTAGAAGTATATAATCTTAGTTACAACCCCGCATCAACCATCATAATTCGAATTTTTTGTTGCCAAGACGCCAACTCTCTAAGGATTTGCTTCAATTAATTCTTTCGATTTTAACCTTATCATTGTTCGTCAACGATTCATCTTTCTACTTAGATGATATCGGTAGAACCGGTTGAGTGTTTTTTTCTATTCCTTGTTACTTAGTAAATTTATACCTGTGTTATAATTGGACAGAATTTTAAGGATGATAATTGCACTTTACTCTAAAAACTAACAACCCCATCGTAACTTTTCTATTTGTTATGTGACGCTCGATACTCGCTCGACGCTCGTTCGAAAAATACTCGGATCGAAAGGCGCTCGTTCGAATTTGGCTCAGTTGAAAAAAAGCTCGGATCGATTCGGTTCGGTTTGTAAACGAACCGAGCACGAGTAAAGGTCCGATCAGTTCGGTTCAGCTCGTGAACAGCCCTAGATGTGATTCAAGAACAAACACGAAGATAAACATGAGAATCACTTTCAACACTTGCACACGATTCAATTACTATGACTAGCAAAACCATCTAGTACAAGATGAACAATAACCAAATCACGTCTCTCTAACTCACTCAAGAAATTCTGTAATAATGAGACTTAACCCTAGTTTTGACATAAAACTAGTTTATATACCCTAGACAAGCGCTATTCGTGGGCTTTCCTAGCCCACATGGCCTTAGGCATGACCCAAATCACCTTATAAGGTCCAAATACTAATATGAACTAACCCTGTAAAACCCAACTCGTAACCATAGCTTGTTTTGTATATTTGATGCATCAGTCTCACACTGCCTAGCAAACTATTTTACAAAAAACACACACGCTCAAGCCAATAAATAAAACGAAATCTAGATGATTCAATTTCTTATGTGTTCGTTTCAATAAAAGAAGGAATTGGTATTGGACATTTACATTAGGAATGAAGTCTAAATTCAAATTCCATCCAGATTCCATTTCATTTTATGAAACAAACACACCTAAATTCCAAATTAAATTTCAATTCGTACACAAATTCTAATTCCATTACATTTCACGAATGACGAATTGTATGTTTATGGAATTTAATGTGGTCAATAAGATTGTTTGAGAGAAATCATAAAAGACTCATAAAATGACGTGAAAACTTAAAATGTTATAGATGTCGTGGAGCACAGATTGTCACATATAGATATAGTGGTGAAGTACTGTCACATCGCGATGTAAAACGTAGGGTCACTTTAAATTCAAGACGTGTTTGGTAGGAAGTTGAATAGTTCTTTTTTTTTTTTTTGGACAGGTGAACTTCACAACAGACGGCTAATTCACACCCGTAAGACGCATGCACGCCACCACTCATTACCAGGACTATGTTGTCTTAACCGGGCCCACGCCTGGTTGAAAGGGGCGTTACGGTGTCCCCGAGAAAATTTCCAGCCTCCTGCCACATGACAGGAGTTGCACCCTCCACAAGAGCATGCACTGTAGTAGAAAAATCGGGTGGGGTCAAGAGTCGAACCGGAGTCCTTCCCCATCATTTCCAATGCATCAACCAGCTGGGCTGGAATTATTTGCGGAAATTGAATAGTTATGAACCCATTACACCAAATATATGCTATGGGATGGAAACAAAATTTTTGATGATAAAGAATTTTAATATATATAGAAAGTTGAAACATAGTGATTTGTCCCTATATCACTTCACTACTACTGAAAGTCATTGGTGTATTTTACAAAGATGTTTTCTAAAAATCGTTATGTAGCATATGGCTTTCATATTTCTTTCGGTTACATGTTGGGGTGATATTTCATCTTACTATTACAAAATAATTTACATCGAGATAGTTGGTAAACGGGCAACAAGCTGCGCCGCTACCCCTTTTTGAATAGCAAAACTAAGCCTTTTAAAAACTACGTCCATAGATCTCGGGGTCATAACATTACTATGCATGACCCTTTGAACTCGACTAAGTAGGTCCACAGCCTTTGGCGCCAGAAAACCAAAAGTATCAAAAGCAAATGGGATAAACATGTGTATTTGTTTAAATGAAATCATGTTGTGTCGTCGAACGAGAATCTACAATCTATAGCTTTGCTAGTCATGAGACCACTTGCAGCAAAGTACGGGTTGATATACATGTGAATTTAATTTACGTAAGGATCGAGTATGGTACAATACACCTAGGGAGGCCCAACTCCACTAATGAATCGAACCGCACCAGTAGCAATTCCGACAGCAACATGGGCAGCAGCTTTGATTGTACCAGGACTTTTCATAGCATCAATAGTGCCAATAAGTGCAACCACAAATGCATAATCCACATAAGGACTAATTGTCACCATAAATCTCTCCGGTGGTTGCGCTAGACGCATCTACAAGAGCATGTCATATATACTGATTAGCTTCATTTTAGCATTAACTGGCCAAATGGTTTGTCAGCTTTGTACATGTAATTAAAACTAGACTTAAGCCCCCTGTGTTGCGGGGCGGGAGCATAAAACCGTGCTAAATAGCAACAGAATGAAAAAAAAACTAAGGGACCAAATGTCATAATTTTGTAGCTAACCTGATTATCGACAAGTTTATTTTGCATGGATTTTTTTGTAGCAAATTTGTATGTAAGACAAATTTCCTACAAATTTGCTACAAATTTGGCTGTCACAAAGTAGGCAGTTTTCAAGTAGTGCAAGTAGCAAACAGACCAAGATGATCAAATTCAGAAAAAAGACGTAAACCAAAAACAAATAAAAAAACTAATCTTGTTTAACTTTTTATGAAAAGTTTATAGAAAAATAAGAAATAAACTTCTTTAAACAAAAATGAAAAGAAAACCTTAAAGTTAAAAAGGAAAAAACACACACACATACAAAACCACAAAACACAAAAGTATGTTACTATTCAACAAGATGTGATGAATTAATAGATATATATCACTTAATAGGAAACGAGTAAAGAGTCTTGAAACTACTTGGGCTATGATTGTTGAAGTATTTCCGCTAAAAAAAGCGCAGTTTCTTTTCGACCAGCTCCCTTCGATATGGAAATCACAAGCAACATTGTGACTCGTTTTATTCCCCAAGAACACGTTTACACGGGTTTGATTCTGGATCATGTTATTTTTGGTAGCGGTAAATATCATATCTGAATCAGCGTTACTTTGACCCCTAAATACGTTCCATCGATCATGGGCGGTCCGGTTCTGGAAATAAAATATATTCATTTGAACATAAAATTTAGTAGCAAAGCAACTAAACAAACTAACGAACATAATTAAGATTTCAAGTGTAGGATATTAAATCACCTTCGCCCGAAGCATTGCAATTGGTATTCCACGCCCATCGCGCATCAACCGCTGACAATGGAGAAGTGTGTTACACGATCTTATTGTGAACATGATATTGTTCTGGATGTCTGTGATCTCAAGATATCCAGTGGAACATCTGTTTACTACAACATTAATTTCATATGGCACAACGAACTGAGGGCCGATTACATGTGCATCATGGCTTGGTTGAGCCATCATCACAATGTGCACCGAGTGTTTGGTCTAAGAGAATTACATATGGGTTGTAGAAGGGCTTATTATACAAAGATAACTTTGTGGACCACTTATTGACATTATTGGGGTTTGGTTATATAAGGTCACCCGGGGTGCTGAAGAATTTGTCAGTGATATATATTTATCACGCGTGGAGTTGTTCAAAACACCACTGCCACCACAATTCATCACTCGTTGAAAACTTCAACGCATTAAGTTTTTGACGCGTTATATTTGGGTCTTGTTTCATGTTTTATTTAATTGCTTTGTTGGGTTTTGAGCGTTGTTGTGAGTGATGGTCATTTCCACTAAAAAAGGTTGTGAGTGATGGAATAAAGCTCGATGACGTGGCAAAACTTGATTGGAAGTTGTGAGTGATAAATTGGTGGTGAGTGATGACCACCCCTACCCCATAATGTAGCAGAAGTAGACCAGAACTAGTACTATGCATGCAACTTGTTTAAATACATGGTTCATCTTCATTCTGACATTTTTATTACACATGTAGTCCCCAAGGTTTATGTATATTGGATTTTTCGTCTTGATGTACCTATTGTTCACTCGTATGTAACCAAGTAAATGGCCAATATACCCTTTATAATTAAAAAAAATCCAAAGCGATCTTTCTCTTCAATCCCTTACCATTTGACCAAGGTGCAACCTCAGGCCAAAGGAATCGATATTAAGGGGCGGTCATTAAAGATGGATTTTAGATCAATTTAGGGGTTTAGGGGGGGGGGGGGGGGGGGGGGGGATTTGGTTGGGATTATTTTGAGTGTTTGGGTGGGTAGATTTGGTTGGGTCAATTTTGCGATTCGAGCAAAGAACAAAGTGGTGGGGGTTTTCTGGTTGGTACAATTTCCGTAAATTTTATTTATCATGTTACTAGTTTAAGTACCCATGTGTTACACGGGTGGTCTCAAAATAAATTATATTATTTATTGGTGTTTACAGAGAACTCGGAAATGAAATAAACGTTCCATTAATTATTCTAAAGCTAAAGTTTCTTTAAATTGTGTTCAGCCTTTCTATTATACAATCCAATATTACAGTTTAATCCATTCAAACCCGGACCCAAAAGAAATAAAATTCATGTACCCCAATTATAATCTTTCAACAATCCACTATTACATTCAATATTACAACAAACATTATTCAACCTAACTGGACTTTGATCAATAAGAAAGTTCTTCCACCTAGTTATGACCTATCATATATTCTGAAATCTGGTGTTTCTGAACAACTTTGACCAAATAGTCAACATCTGTTATTTGATGTAGCTTCCAAAAAACAATATCTTAAACTCAATTCTGGAGTAATAACCATTTACCAAATTCCAAGTTCTTACTTAAGCATATGTTGGTTGATATGGCATATCCTTAAGTAAGAAAGAAAATGATAGACCATCTCCAATGCAAAAAGTCTAAAAACATCAACAAACATACTCGGTTAGCTATCACACAAAATTTTTAATAACACTATTTTTTTTTATCACCAACTTCTATTGTTAACTTAATGTTATTAGGTGATTCCCACTTGACTAACTTTAGTCAATTGTCTGACCTTTTCCCTTCTTCTCTTACATCTCTACACATAGTAAGATTTGATAAACTGGAATCACTTTCAACGGGACTCGAACATCTCACATCCCTTCAACATCTCTTTATTTACAATTACAACTACCCAAAGATGAAACATCTACCGGAAACACTCTTGCCTTTGCTTTTGAGGTTGTACACCAGTGAATGCCCAAATCTTTCAGAAAGGTGTAATGGAAGAGGCTCCCACTACTGGCCCCTCATCTCTCATATCCCATGCATCCAAGTAGAAGACTATGATCACATCGAAACTCGAGTCATTGTTTCAAATAAATAACCAGTTTTCTTATTTATGCAGCCACTGAACCCTTGCTGCTCACACCCTCTAGGTTACATCGTGAAACCTCCATCTCGTTTAGATCATGTATAAAACTATATGTGGTCTAGTCTAACAGTCAATCTTCAAGTTATGTCATTGGAGTGAAACTTGGATGTGAAGGGTATTTCTATCATTTGACTTTTTAAAAGATTAGAGTGCTAATATATTACTTGTTTTGAGAATCGGTATGACTCCTTTTCAATTAGATTACTTTTAGATAATAATTACTTTTTTTGTTATATACATCTGATCCAGCTAATGTTAAAGAACGAAAGTCATATGAAGGTAGGTTGGATTTCAGTTTTCTAAATCTGGACAGTTACTTGTTTATTTATTTTAGTTTGGTCAGTGATTTGATTTTTGAAACGTGTTAGTTCCACATTAATTGATATGTTATGTTGGAAATATTGAAGGTTTAACATACAAGTTGGTATGTTTCCTCCATCCCACATTGGTGGGGGGAGTGAACTTTGAGTGGTTTATAAGGGATTATTCCTTATGGGCCTCCAAAGTGTTAAATGAGTTGAGAAGTTGATGAAGCCCACACGCGCGCCTAGCCGCGAGCTCACGAATGGTCGCTTTCGAGCTCGCGAATTAACTGATCTACCCAAGCAACAGAAGATGGTTCTGGAGGTTTATCCTATCCCATTCCCGGTTTTTCTCATTCTCTGGTAAGATCACAGGCTATAAATAAAAGCCTCCTGCTACCCATTCAACACATAATTTTCGCAGCTTTCTCAGTTTCCTCTCCAGCTTCTGCGTTTTTTCTGGTCTCCATTGTTGTTGGAATACCAGATCAGTTCTGCATTAAATCCTGGGAGTTTACGCTGCAGTTCGAAGATTGTTCTTTCTCAATCGCCAGGTTGGTTTTACTTTTTGCGTGTTCTTTAAATTTGTCCGATAACGGGACAGTCTCCTTCTACCTTTCTTTAATCAGTTTGCTCAAGTTGGAACAAACTGGTTTGGCTGATAACTCGGTAATTAATAAAGTTATATTAATTTATTGTTGATTAATTTAATTTTCAACAATCTTAAAGGATTTTATTTTTTGCGTTTAATCAACAGTACTAATGGACTCTGAACTACCAACAGCCAATCTAAGATTCATGAATCAAGAGTTTGTCAAGTTGGACAGATTCGATGGTCAGAACTATACCCGCTGGGTGGACAAGGTTAAGTTCATGCTAGTTGTGCTGAAACTCTACTATATCCTTGATCCTGACTTGCCTGAAATCCCTGAAGACCCTCCTCTTGAGCTAGGAGAGGTCCTGAATCAAGATTTGGCAAAGCAAATACTTGTCCGTAAGGAAGCTGAAGATCTTTGCCTGGGCCACATCAAAAATTCTCTTTCGGATCGTCTCTATGACTTGTACGCGCCGGTAAAAAGTGCTAGAGAATTATGGAAAGCTTTGGAAGATAAGTACAAGGCTCATGAAGAAGGTACTAATAAATACCTTATTTCCAAGTACTTAGACTTTCAAATGGTCTATGACAAGTCAATCCTGGAGCAAGTGCATGAACTCCAAGTTCTTGTTAACAAATTGACCGCACTTTCTATTCCACTGCCAGAAATATTTCAAGTAGGGGTCATTATTGCAAAACTGCCTCCTAATTGGAAAGATTTCTCAAAGAGAATGATGCACAAATCTGAGGACTACTCTTTGGACGAACTGTTGAAGCACCTCCGAATTGAGGAGGAAACGCGCAACAGGGACAAAAGAAGTAAAGTCGGATCGAGTGTGAATCATGTTGCTGGAGGATCTGGTCAAAAGGGAAAAGGGGCATCAAAGAACAAGAAGTTTACAGCACCAAAGAAAAAGGAATTCAAGAAGTCACAACACACTAACAACCATCAACCAAAGAGGTCTGGTAAATGTCATGTTTGTGGAGAAACCGGGCATTATGCACGAGAGTGCTTTCAAAGGAAATCTGGATCTACAGTTGGTTCTACAAGTGTTGTTGATGTTGAGAAAGTCACAAATCTAGTGGCCAATGTGGGTCTTGGTGAAGTTAACATGCTTTCTCAATATACACGCATTGTGGCATGTAGAAGATGGTTTTTGGATTCAGTAGCCACTGTTCATGTTTGTGGGAATCGTGGCTCGTTTCTTACTTATGCTCCTGTTCCTCAAGGAACAGTAGTGGTATGTGCTGATGGACATCGTGTAGAAGTTCGTGGTAAAGGCACGGTGCAGCTAAACTTTAAAGATGGTCAAGTGGTTGTCACGCCCCTTTCTGTGGCGGAAGCACGAGGTGTGATCATGAAAGGTTCTCATTGCATACGAAAGGTAAACATACTACATGCTCATAAAAATAACTTCAAATGTCATTACCATTACATAACGGAAAACATAGTTAAGAGTTGACATCACGAAACGACACATTGTCTGAAAGTTTACAACTTATTTAAGACAAACATAAACGACATCCACGAGCATGAGTAAGACCGCACGCACATCCACTTCTAGTTACCTGAAATACATGTGAGTTTTGGAAAAACGTCAACATAATGTTGGTGTGAATTCATGCAGTTTTTGTATTTCACGTTTGTATACTTTGTATGAAAACATAGTTTGTGTCATGTATAAATCAAGTTTTCATATACAAATCAAGTATTCATGTGTACACCACGTACTCATGTATAATTCAAGTTTACTTGTGTACCCCACGCACTCAAGTATAAATCAAGTTTTAGTATGGTATGAATCTTAAGTAAATAAAGTATTCCTGTAAGTATCAGGATTGTTAATGGGTTGCAAGGCCATTAACATGTGTCACGACATAGGAAGTCACCAAACCTTAGGCATTTTTCTAGTTGGCATATTCTGAGACACAAAAGCACTACTCGGTACTCGTCCTCACCAAGAGTGTGGCTGCCCGGCACCCGTTAGATCTAACCTTTTGTTCTGCGGTCTAGGTATATTGTTGATTAATGGTGCTTATGGTACCCTATTCGTGACACGATTTCTCGTATCATTTCCCAAAACGCATCATACTCGGTACTCGTTCTCACCAAGTGTGCTTCTTGTATTCTTGTATTCTCAAAGCGCATCATACTCGGTACTCGTTCTCACCAAGAGCGCTTCTTATTTTTGTATCATACCATTTATAAACATTGTAACATGTATTTCACCCCCGAAGTTATAAAACTGAAAACAGTTAAAAGAAAAGGGGGAGCATGAACTCACAACTTTGCGTTCCTTGCGTCGTAAACTTCACCGGATTGCTTATATAGCGTCGTGACCTAAACGTGTTTTATTTACGTTAGTCACTAGACTTGTATCGCACAAGCACAAGTCACTATCTTTTGTATATGTATCGTTGTGTTAAAAATATTTTATATTTTTAACTAAGTATCTCGTGTTTTGCATTTTGCACCCAAATTATGTATCTTGTATGTTGTATGTGTATCTTTGTGTTTTTACTTCTCATGAGTATTTAGTGTATTTTCAAGTTATAATACACTATCAAGTATAATACATACTACATATACTTAGCTCAAAAGTTGGTGATCAAATAATATATATATTTTTCTCAAAAAAATATACTTAATGTCCATTTTTAACTTTGAAGAAATCATCATTTCTTATCACCAAAAATTAGGGAAACCTTGGTAATATTCTTAGATACATTTTTAGGGAATAAGTTTCTCAAAAACTTATATTTTTCTAAGTGTCAAAATTTATAGAAATTTTGACAGAGTTTCCCCTAAAAATGTCCCATGTTTTCAAAACATGTGTTTATTTTCTTTTAAAATCAACAACAATATCAACAACACAATCTTTATTTACCAAACTTGTCCAAACAAGCATATACCACAAACTTATGAACTTGAAAGTTTGTAAAAATATGTAGTAAGTTACTAACATGTTTAGTAGGTCTTGTTATCTTTAAAAATAAGTTTAGTTTCTTAAAAACTTTATTTTTAAAGGAAGTGCATTTTCACATCTTCTAGTCTTATTTTCTAAAAATATTCCTGTGTGGGATTTTTTGTTACACAAGTGTTTATACACTTGTTTACTTACTAAAAATGATTTTAGTTCATACAAGATCCGGGTTTTTAACAATCTAGTATTTTCCACTTGGTTCTTCCGAAAAACCACTTGTAGATCTTTAGATCTACAAGCTTGTAACCTTATTTTCCAAGAAAAATTATATTTATTCAAGTTTCAAGTTCATGGGTGGATGGTTTCATCATCCTTCATATTTCTAGCATTTACATCTTGCTAGTTCATGTTCTTAAACATGAACTAGTATGTCTAGATGATGATCCATCCTACTTCTACTAACAAACAACAACCAAATATCATATCTACACAAGATCTACATGATTTACCCATATATCTTCTCTTTATCCATTCTTTATCCTTTATGTTTCAAGATTTAGCTTATGTTCATTAGAGTTTTCATCATTTAATCATTCTATCATCTATTAACCACTAAATTAATACAAGATCAAGATGATGTTTTAGAACACTTACTACTAGCACAAGGCTAGGGGAGAAACAAGGCGTAAAAGCGGTGGATAAAAGAAAACGAGAGTGGTCCTTGAGCTTTCGAACACACCAAGCTTGATTGTAGGATCTTTAACACCTTTGAGTGTATGGAAAATGCTTGAATGAAAGCTTGATGGTGGTGGTATGGTGGTTCTAGGTGGCGGCCGTGAACAAGCAAGGAGGGAGGAGAGACGAGTGTGTTTTTAGTGTGTGAAGTTATAAGGCTTATGTCTTAGTGTGCATACTTATAATCCATCTCAAGTTTTTACCTCATGGTCCTTATGTTCATAATAGAGAAACAAGATCCATTATTATATTGAAAGAAAATCACAAGTGGGGCCACATGTTGGGCCGCCCACTAGGTGGGGGGGGGGGGGGTCTTGGTTACATTTCAACTTCCAAGTTACTTATCCTAGTTACATGATAAGTGTTAATTTTGGTGTTAAGTGTGTTTAGTAATATATAGTGTGTTAGGGTGTTCGGGGACCCTAACTAGCTTGGAAAAATAAAAACAATGCTTCTAGCATTATTTTGGTGTTCCGGGTAATATCCGGTTGTTCGGTTATATACCGGTTCGTTAAAGTGCTAAATTGCATCTTTTAGTGTCTTTTAAGTATCCTTCTTGTACCCTTTCAATTCCCAACACTTGGGGAAGTATTCTGGATAGTAAAACGTAAATTCTGCATGATGTTTATATGTTTAAAAGCTGATTTGGGCTGAATTTACTGAAATTCTGCACTTAAAGTGCATTTCGGGTGCTTTCTAGTGCGTAATTTAGCTTCCGGATGGTATATATGTAAACCCTTGTATGTATTCTTGGGTTTTAATGTATTCTTGTTGTTGGACCTACACCTAGGCTCCAAATTTTATTGTCTGTCTGCTTTCTGCAGAATTGTTGACACAATGTGTCTTACCGGTGAGTTTACTAGTATTTCTGACGCAACGCTCTCGTTTATGCGTAAAGCAATATTTTGTAGTATACAACGTGCATGAATTCACTTGCTTAGTATGTAATCAGACAATGTTGACATCTAAGCACATAATTGTAGTCATTAAACAATAATTAAAGTGTACGGAAATTACCGGTTTCGTGCCAGTTGTCACAGTGGTTACCCTTCAGGACGTGTTGCATGTTCCTGGTATCACTAAGGGTCTTGTTTCTGCTGATAAGTTCGATCGGAATGGTTACAAGCTAGTTATCAAGAATCTCCATGTGAAGTTTTCTCTAAATGACATCTATGTGGGTCAAGCAAAGAACACGAGTGGAATGTATCGTCTTGACTTAGCTGAAGATGGGATTGATGAAGAAGTAGACTCGGATGAAGGGGGCGTTTCTGTGATTGATGGGTTTGGGAATGAAAGTGATAGTGATAGTGGTGGTAGTGATAGTTCTAGTTTTGGTGAATGTAATGCAATTGGTTTTGAATTGAATGAAATTATGTCTTCTGATTATATCGCTTGTTTAATTTCTTTATGGCATAAACGTTTAGCTCATACAAATATTAAAAACATTGAAAAAATGCAAACTAAAGGTTTATAAAAATTAAAAGATAAAGACTTTGAAAAATGCGAAACTTGTGTGAAATCAAAATTCACAAAGAAACCTTTTCCAAGCGTCCATAAACGCAATACATCACTACTAGAACTAATTCATTCATATATTTGTGAACTGAATGGAGTTCTTACTCGTGGGGGTAAGAGATATTTTATCACTTTCTGCGATGACTCGAGCCGATACTTATATGTTTATTTGTTGCATTCAAAAGACGAAGCTTTTGTGGCATTCAAAATATATAAGGCTGAGGTTGAAAAACAAAAGGAGAAACGCATTAAAATTCTTCGCTCGGACAGAGGCGGAGAATACTTTAACCGAAAGTTTGATGCATTCTGCGAAGAGGAAGGCATCATACATGAGAGAACTGCACCGTATACTCCCCAACAAAATGGTTTGGCTGAGAGAAAGAACCGAACCTTGGTAGAGATGGCTAACTGTATGTTAAATCAATCGGGTCTACCTCGTAATATGTGGGGGGAAGTTATGTTAACCGCATGTTATGTTCGCAATAGGATCACTAGTCGTGTGATACCTACGAGCCCATATGAGTTGTGGAAAGGAAGAAAATGAAACCTAGAGCATTTGAGGGTTTGGGGGTGTCTTGCCTACTATCGCGTACCTGATCCAAAGACACTCAAACTGGGAGAACGAGCTTTCAAGAGTGTATTCATTGGATATGCTTCGCATAGTAAATCTTACCGATTGTTGGATGACGAATCAGGTATAGTTGTAGAATCCAGAGATGTGGAATTCTTTGAGAACAAGTTTTCTAGAGCTGATGAAAACTCAAATGGCACCACAACTTCTAGTACTTCTGAAAAAAGGGTCCAATCCTCACCAATAGTTGAAGAACCAAGAAAAAGTACTAGAGTTAGAAAAGAGAAAAGTTATGGATATGATTTCTTTTCTTACCGGGTTGAGGGAACTCAAAAGAAAGTGACGAGAGAGGTCATTTTCGCTTTAAATTTGGATGATGATCCTAAAACTTTCAGCGAAGCAATGTCATTAAGAGATGCTCCTTTGTGGAAGGAGGCGGTCAATGATGAAATAGATTCCATTATGGGAAATGGAACTTGGGAATTAACTGATCTACCCAAGGGAAAGAAACCTATTGGATCCAAATGGATTTTCAAAAGGAAGTATCATCCAGATGGATCCATCTCTGCCTATAAAGCAAGATTAGTTGCTAAAGGGTATAGGCAGAGAGAAGGGATCAACTACTTTGATACCTATGCACCTGTGGCTAGAATTAGTTCTATTAGAACTCTAATAGCGGTGTCTGCTTTGAAAGGGCTGTACATCCGTCAAATGGATGTAAAGACTGCATTTCTAAATGGGTATCTAAATGAGGAGATTTATTTGGAGCAACCAGAAGGGTGTGTGATGCCCAGACAAGAGAACAAAGTGTGTAGACTTATTAAGTCTCTATATGGTTTGAAGCAAGCTCCTAAACAGTGGCATGAGAGATTTGATACCACTGTGACTGCTTTCGGGTTTCGACACAACAGTGCTGACAGATGTATTTATACTAAATGCGAACCTGGTTATACAGTCGTGATTTGTCTCTATGTTGATGATATGTTGATCATTAGCACTCACCTTGAAGGTATTTCTGAAACTAAGAAATATTTATCCTCGAACTTTAAGATGAAAGATCTAGGAGAAGTTGATACCATTCTTGGGATCAAGGTGAAAAGAACTGGAAGTCAGATTTCTCTAAGTCAATCTCATTACATAGAGAAAATTCTGACTAAGTTTCAACACTTAAATATTAAAGAGTTTAATACCCCGTTTGATCCAAGTGTGAAACTTAAAGTGAACTCTGGAAGAGCAGTGGCTCAACTAGAATATGCGAGTGCTATTGGAAGTATGATGTATGCAACGCATTGCACTCGTCCTGACATTGCTTTTGCTGTAAGCAAACTGAGTCAGTAGACTGTTAATCCAGGGATAGAACACTAGAAGGCAGTGGGTAGAGTACTTGGATACCTGAAAAGGACTAGTAACTTAGAATTGACATACACGTCTTCTTCCAGAATACTCGAAGGTTATTCTGATGCAAGCTGGATTGATCACACCAATGATTCAAAATCTACAAGTGGGTGGATTTACACTCTAGCATGAGGAGCAATTTCTTGGGCGAGCAAGAAACAGACGTGTATTGCCCACTCAACTATGGAAGCTGAGTTCATAGCGCTAGCTGCGGCTGGTAAGGAAGCGGAGTGGATTAGAGATCTACTTACTGACATCCGTCTGTGGGATGTTCCAATGTCGTATATTCCCATGTATTGTGATAGTGAGGCCACACTATCTAAAGTATACAACGCAATGTATAATGGGAGGTCAAGACACATAGGTCTTCGGCACAATTATGTGAGACAACTGCTTGAAAGTGGTACCATCAAGGTTGTCTATGTCAAGACAAGTAAGAACTTGGCATATCCGTTTACTAAACCTTTGACGAGAGATTTGGTTGTGAATACCGCGAGAGACATGGGTCTAAAACCACAATAGAATCTTTAGTGATGGAAACCCAACTTGAACTTAGTGCTCCTATTTCTCAAGTTTAATGGGTAAAAACGAAGTCACTTAACGATAGAAGGTACTATCAAATTTGATAGATCCATGTGAGGTATGATAGTACGTCGTTGCCGAGTACAAGGGTGAGCTTATGCTCTTAACAAAGTTTTGGAGGCATCCAAGCAACGTGGATAATGTAAAACTTCGCCTATATGATCTAGGGGTGGTGCCGCCTCGAGTGAAGATTATTGGTTTATCTTCTAAAGGGTCATGAAAAGGATTTATAGCGCACGGCCATATTCACGCTCAGTGAGAACGCAAAGTCAACTGGTGATGTGTGGGGGTAAACCGAAGGGGGCTATCAGGTTTATGGTTTAATTCCATAGAAGACCATCAAATCTGTCTCTTCTTGTTTATTAACATAAACTGGGTTTAATCTTCGTGACGCCTAGTGACATCATCAGTCTAAGTGAAAGGAAACATTCCAACTTGGTGGGGGATTGTTGGAAATATTGAAGGTTTAACATACAAGTTGGTATGTTTCCTCCATCCCACATTGGTGGGGGGAGTGAACTTTGAGTGGTTTACAAGGTATTATTCCTTATGGGCCTCCAAAGTGTTAAATGGGTTGAGAAGTGGATGAAGCCCACACGCGCGTCGAGTCGAGCCGAGCCGCGAGCTCGCGAATGGGCGCGTTTAAGGCGCACTTTGCACTTCGCACGTACGCATCATCGCTAGGAGCTGAGGAGCTTTTATTTTTAGCTAGGGTCTGGTTCAGGTGCAACTGATTAGTGGATCGAATGAGATAAGGTTGAGATAGAGACGAATTCGAAACAGTGGGGGTTATCTCTACCAATTCGAATTCGTATAGGTTATCTCCAGCAACAGAAGATGGTTCTGGAGGTTTATCCCATTCCCCGTTTTTCTCATTCTCTGGTAAGATCACATGCTATAAATAAAAGCCTCCTGCTACCCATTCAACACATAATTTTCGCAGCCTTCTCAGTTTCCTCTCCAGCTTCTGCGTTTTTTCTGGTCTCCATTGCTGTTGGAATAACAGATCAGTTCTGCATTAAATCCTGGGAGTTTACGCTGCAGCTCACAGCAATACGAGCGCGTAAAATCCTTTAAGGACAGGAATCATCCGTGCAGTTCGAAGATTGTTCTTTCTCAATCGCCAGGTTGGTTTTACTTTTTGCGTGTTCTTTAAATTCATCCGATAACGGGACAGTCTCCTTCTACCTTTCTTTAATCAGTTTGCTCAAGTTGGAATAAACTGGTTTGGCTGATAACTTGGTAATTAATAAAGTTATATTAATTTATTGTTGATTAATTTAATTTTCAACATGTTAGGCCTTGACAATTTCATTTTCCTTTTTTTTTAACCGAAAACTTCATTAAACAGCAAAACCAGCTCGAAACCGAGCGGCCAACCCCGAAACAACAACCCCACTTACATAATTACATATTTACATATTTACACCAATCCCCCCAAGCTATACTACTATCCTTCGATCTATTTTTATACAAAACAAAACCCAAAGACCTAATATCACTAAAAACTTCGTTAATTCTAAAAGATTTCCCCGAGAAAACCAAATTATTTCTAGCTTTCCAAATCGTCCAGCAAGTTAGAATGGCAATGCCATGGAACACTTCCTGCCTCCTGCCGTCTAACCCGACCCACTTATGCGCCTCTAGAATATATCGAAACGAAAATACATACAAATTAGAAGTCTTACACCATGCCTGAATCTTCTGCCATATAACCAAGGTGACCCCACACGAAGTAAACAAGTGGTCCACCGACTCCACCCCCATGTTACAAAGCGGGCAACTATCGTCCTCAATAAAAATTCCCCTACTAATAAGCGCATCCCTAGTTGGAATCCTATCTTGCTCAGCTCTCCACGCGAAGAGGTTGCACTTCTTCGGTAACCATTCACACTAATCCCACACAAACCGAGAACTAAAATCGGAATTCAACTCGAACAACCTCTTAACCGCACCAACCGAGAAGCCGTTTGACCCGACTCCAAGCCACGACCACTTGTCAGTGTTATCCGATAAATCAACCGATTGAAGCAGAAAACATAGACGACTCCATTCAGCTAGCTCCACATTCGAACTCGGCACGGACCTCCACTCCCATCTACCTCTCGGATTAGACAAGGGACGCACCAGCCGATCCACAACCTTACAGCACTTCTGGACTTCCAACCGAAACAGGTTAGGCATCTCGTCCTTCAAAGGGTTCGGCAGTAACCAAGGATCCAACCAAAACATAATATCCGACCCTTTGCCTAAGACACCACGCATCAAACCTTTAAGAGAGCAATTGACCCCAACCTGTTTCGAACAAATCTTGACAATGTTACTCCAAACCCCGCAAAGTGAGGACCTGAACGGCAAAAATCCCAGCTCAACTTGTGACGATGAAGCGCGTTGATTACTTTGACCCAAAAACTGTTACTCTCATTCTTAAACCTCCAACCCCACTTAGCAAGAAGAGCTTTATTAATATTCCCAAGCCTACAGAGGCCGAGCCCCCTGGCCCTAACCGGCGAAGCAATACGATCCCACGCAACCCAATGTAATTTAGCACCTTCACTGGATCCTCCCCACAAAAACCTTTTCATTAACTTTTCTAGATCCTTGATCACCCGCACCGACAATTTCATTTTCCTTATTGCAGTTTATTGAATTGAGTATGGTCAAATGGTTGATGCTTGGGAATTTAATTGAAACCACAACTTAAATTATAGGAAGTGCATTTAACTCTTGATGTCGAACAAACGAAAATCGACTTCAAATTGATTACTATTCTAAAATTTGAACATTCTTCCATTTCATATTGTGCAAAAAAAGTGATAGCCATTTCATATTAATTCATTAGTTGCACATTCTGAAAGGCAAAATAGACGATTACACATATCTATACAATAATATTAGTTTTAACAATTATCCATTCAGACTTCAGACGCTAACTCCCAACATTCTCTATAGTTTCAGATTTGAACTTAATCACACTTTAAAGAAAAACATCCCCTATTTTACCTCTTGAAATGCTATGCAATACCTGGATAATCTTTCTTTACTCTTTGAAAACATGAGCTCAGAAACAAAACGCTCATCATTACGTGGTGTTGATACATATTATGTGGATACAGCTCGGCTCGACTCGGCTACGAAGTGAAGACCGTAGTCAAGACATCCTTCTGTCTTGACTCGGTATCTTATTTACTTTGTAACGTACGATGTAACGTATGATGTAAATGCTACTGCGTGTGTGCGGTATGCATATTGTTTATGTGTTGCTTATGTTTGTTGTTTGGACCATTGAAGAAGCCCAACAACATGCCGAAGTCCCATTCATGATGAAGCGCCCATGTCGAAGCCCAAGTGGCGAAATCCCTTAGGCCAAAACACTATTTGACGAAGTCCCATCTGTGAGAAGCCCAACATCATACGACGAAGACCAAGCCCAGGCCCATCAAAGTGACGAAATCACTTGATTTCATCAAAGACAAGAGTGTGTTCGTCGTGATGATGGATGTTCATCACAGAGTGTTCGTCGGCAATCAGATTTCGTCGAATCATCATCATCATCATCATACTCAGTAAATCCCACCAATAGCAAAGCTAAGGTAGGGTCTGAGGAGGGTAGATGTAGACAGCCTTACCTCTACCCCGTAGGAATAGAGAGGCTGCTTCCAGTGAGACCCCCGGCTTGTAGTTTTGTATCAAGCCTTGGACCTAAGACACATAACACTCAAACAATCGGGACAGAGACTGATTGGTGCATGTACCCCCGTGTCCTTCAGCTATCAACGTCACCACAAGATTTCGTCGAATGTGTTACTATATAAACACAGCAAACAGACAGAAACAGACAGAACACAAAGAGAGAAGTCTGAATAGATTTCAGAGCGAACACACTGTAAACACACACACACTGAGAGTTTATAAGGATATCTTGTAAACACCGCATTGTAACCGTTTCATAGCATTAATACATTGAGTGTTAATCGTTGAATCTTGTGTCTTACGTGTTCCTAACTTGGTTTAACTTACCCGTTTGGATTCCGCACTCACGGGTTTGTCGGAAAACAGGAATAGAGGTTGACTCGATCCTCCGGGTGGACCTACAATTGGTATCAGAGCATTGGCTCGATTCCTTGTTAAAACCAAGTGTTTTTATTGAGATTTTGAAAGATTTGAAAGTGTTTTTCTTGATTTTGAGCATTGAAGATCATAGTTTTTCTGGAAAAACAGTTTTTAAATCCTTAAAAATCTCTGTTTTTGCTATTAGTTTTTATAAAACCGTTGTTAAAATACATGCATACATGTTAAGGTTTGGTTTTGAGTAAACTTTTGCACAAAAACTTGTGTTCGGAAAGTTTTCAGGTTGCCGGGAAACTCATATATTCATCGGAGTTCATCAGACATTCAAAGTGTTCTTGAGTTGTTCCTATTATATATCTGAGTTTGATCTTGGTTTGTTAAATTATTGTGTTGTTATTGATATAATATCATTGTTTGAATTTTGTGTCACACAAATGATGGATAGTTGTTGAACAGAGTGTAAGGGTAAGGTGTACTTGACTTATTTGCCAAAGAACATACTGTGTCAGAGTAGATTTGATTGCTTTGAAAAATATCTTGCAACTTGTCTGGTCTCATTTGTCAACGAAATCACTTGTGCTGGACGAAATCACATGTCAGTGACGAAAACCTCATGATTTCGTCAAACATATCTGATGTGTTCAAAATGCAACATATAAATTTCATCAATTGTGGCATAAAACTAACCCTTTTTAGTACTATTGTTGGAAAAAGTGTGCTTTTGTCTTCCTTTTGTATTTTCAGGATTAAATGAGCTCAAATTAACAAAAGAAGCAAAAAGACATCAAAATCTGACATAAATACAAGAAAAGGAACAAGACGTGACATGCCCGACCCCACGACAGCATCTTCCCAAGCAAAACAAGACAACAGAAGACTGAACACGCCCCGTGCTCAGCCAGCACGGGGGCGTGCCCAAGTGTCAGCAGAAAAGACAAAGTGGTAGAAGCTTCTATTGCCCACCACGGGGCCGTGCTCAGCGGACACGGGGCCGTGGTCAACTATAAGATTCGCACAATCCAGGCAAATCTTCATAGTACAAAGATTCTTCTGCACACGGGGTCGTGCTCAGCAGACACGGGGGCGTGGTCAACTAATAAGACAAAGCTGCATTAAATGAAGAAATAGAAGGATGTGGACATGGGGCCGTGCCCACTGGACACGGGGCCATGCCCGAGCTTCTGTTCAGCCTATAAATAGGAGTGCTTGGCTCAAACTCAAACCATCCCTTGGCACACCACCTCTCTCACACTTCACCCACCACCCACCACCACCATAACACCATCATCCACCACCACCACCATCATCCATTGTCCATCGTAGAGTGTGTGAGTCATCTCGGGATCCAAGATTGATCGTAAGAGTTCTTGACAATCAAGGCCATGTTTGCCTAAGTCTCTTACATCACTTGGTGAAGACAAAGTGTCTAGTGTAATACTTTTTATTTCTAATATTTTCGCACTTTTTATTTGGTTTTGTATTAATGACTTTAATAACTAGTTGCTTATGTTGAAGGTGATCTTTCCTTATCGTTTGTCCGTGGTGTCTTGACATTATTTTACTGTCTATATAAAATAAAAGATTTTCACCATTCATATCTCCACGGTCTATATGGAGGTATGTTGGCTACCTGGTCGGGGGTTAAGGGAACGGTTTAGTAAAGGTCTTGCCATTGTTCAGCGTTTAGAGGTCCTGCAATGGACCTGGGTCAAATTTAGTAGGACCTCCTTCAATACTTAACGGTATTGGATGGCGGGGGTCCAAACTCTTTGATCCCCTCATAAGTTAACTACTATTAATACTATAACCCGGCTATTTAGGACTGTATCCCTGCTGACTCAGACTACTTAGTCGAGGGTAACGTCACCTCCAAAAGAGGGGCCTACCATAATTTGCATTAATAACTTAATTAATTATCTTTCAATAATCCACCCTTTTAGGATTGTATCCTTGCTGACTCAAACTACTGGGGTGAGGGTAACGTCACCTTCAAAAGAGAGGCCTACTACAATAACTAAGATAATCTCTTAAAATAGTGCAAAAGTGCGGAAATAATCAAAGGTTACACTAGATACGAGTCGGAACCAAGTGATTCATCTTGTCTATCTGTTTTTTCTTTTATTTTTATTTTTCAGCATTTTTAGTTAGTTTTTATTTTTCTTAGCTTAAAACATTTTTTTAAAACCTTTTGATTTGATTAGACGTTGAGGATAAACCGGTACTAAAAGCTCTTGTGTCCTTGGACGACCTCGGTATCTTGCCAACACTATACAACGCTCACGATGGGTGCACTTGCCCATATGTGTGTGTAGTGTTAGTAAAATATCGTGTTTTATAAATTTAAAACTTGGCTAAAAATAAGTGTTAAAGGGGCTTAAAATATACACCTAATATATATAACACTTCACACGCATCAATATCAGATGGACGAACACCCCATCTTCGTCACACAAGTTCAGCGACGAACACTCCCTGATTTCGTCAAACATATCCAGACGAACTCTCCCATCTTCGTCAACATTGACATCGACGAACACTCCAAGATTTCGTCATACATCCTTAAAAATTTTAACAGAACCTTTGCAAAACTTGTTTAACTGTTTGTTTGAAGTGTGTAAATAGGTTTTTCATCAATAGACATCCAAAATGAATCCGAATTGGTGGGGTACTCCGTCTAATACGGAAAGCAAGTATAGAAGTACGGGTTTATCTCCATCATGGGCGGAATATCCCGCAACCACATCTAATACAGAAAGCAAGTATAGAAGTACGGGTTTGTCACCATCATGGGCCGAATCTCCCGCACCCGCATCTTCGCAAGCGAATCCTGTAGGATCATTTTCAGACCCGAACGAGTTGATCAGAAGAGTTTATCTCTATACGAAAGGCGGAAACAAACGTATTGAGTTCAATTCAGCTGAAATATCACTTTAAAATGTCCGTATATTGATTTTAGATCAAATACAAGTCTGTGGACACTTCGGCAGCACTTCGTTACACTGACCGGAAAGTTACAAATGAAATGGCACACAAGGTATTTATAGGAAGTCTGATTTCGCTTGAAGCTGTCTCAAGCAGAATCACTATTAAGTGATTTCGCTTGAAATGAACTAACATGAGTTCAAGCGGAAATACCTATAAACACAATTCCTTGATTTCCGTGCTCTAATCTATCATTCTATGTACAAGACTCGATACAAGACGAAGTCGACAGACGGATGCACCAATAGACTCCCCCTCGGATGTTGACGAAGTCTTCGGTGTCGAGTCTTCGGTTGTCAAAACTTCAGTCTTTATCAGTCTTCTCGCTCTCTCCAAAAATTCTTCATTATAAGCATCCTCAATCAATCTTTCTCTTTCTCGTACTCTTCAGGATCTGAATCTGGCTCTACTATCTTCAGACTCCCTCTTGATGTCATCAGACTCCCCCTTTCGCTAAGCTGGGATCGCAGTCTGGAATTCATTTTCCACAGGTTCTAAGATCATATCCTGGCACTCATCTAACTCAGGTACCAGAACCTGGCTAACCTGCACAAATCTCTACCCAAAAATAAATTTCACAAATTTAAAATTTTGAAAATTTAGAAATCACTTGCATGTATCATTCAAAAATGATTTACTCTTTAATAACCACTTGAAAACACAACTTCTTCATACATTCTTTCCCAAACCTGTTCATCAAGTTTAGCACTTGGAATTTTGAAAATCAGCTCTCCAACATCAGTTGTCGAAAATCTTTTTGAATTTTTCAAAAATTATGCTAAACACACACTAAACTCTTTTTGGATTTTTGAATGTAATGAAATGCAGTAAAGAAATATTTACAGACACTATTTATGTGAGTTTGTGTAAGAGGATCATATCAGTTTTTGAGACAAATCACCAACACCGTTAAGCTTTAAACATTTTAAGTTCTAAACGATTCACATAGATTGACGATATTGTTGTCCACTTAAACTCAATCTAAAAACTTTCAAAATGCTTACCGATACATTAAGGTATATTAATTTTGCACTAAGTTCTTATGGACCCCACGATCTCAGCATATCCCCTCATCATGCAATACACTGACTCAAGTAATGCCTTTAAACTTTTATCAACTGTGATTTGTGCAAAAACAAAGCAGAATGTTTAAACATTAACAATCAGATCGATACTTCCATATACGCAGAGAAAGTCCAATGTTTAATCAAAATAAGAAAATAAAAATAAGTTGAATTTGTTTAGGCTTTAACCACCAGGTCGATACTTTCGTATACGCAGAGGTGATCCAAAGCTTAAACGAAACACCAAAGAAAATAAAGCAGAACGTTTAGGCAATAACATCCAGTTCGATACTCACGTATACGCAGAGGATGTCCAATGCTTAAACAAAATAAAGAAATAAAACAAGTTTAAATCTTTGCAAAATGAAATGCACAATCACAGCGACCTTTCAGCAAAGTTGTGAAAGTTCACAAACTTAACCAGTTTTATGTCTTTCGACAATCAGCGATTACTGAGTAGGCACACAATCAAGAAGGACAAAACTAAGTACTATGCTTTTGACCATGTTTCCCACAAGAACTAGGCTTTTTCATTTAAGTTTGTATCGTTATTGCAAATCTACTAGTCTAGTTGAGCCTACCGTCACATCTTTAGTGAGACCGTTTATCACATTTTATCTTTTCATTTCTTTAGCATGTCGTGACAGTCCACTAATGTACTATCATTTCCTCTTTTTGACAACAAAACTAATTTTTGCATTTTTTCATGTTTTTGGATTTTTCAAATTTTCAAATGTTTTTGTATTTTCTAAAATTTCTTACTCCCCCAAAAATGCAAACACATTTAACGGAAATTTGAAACCAAACTGTACAAACAAACTGACAACTGATTTCGAATCGCTTCAATTCGCCATCCACTTGGTTTAAACAATCAGAACTCCCCCTTACAACAAACTATTTTCGCATTGTGATTTCAAAACACTTAAGTTTGTTTTGATCAAATGGTTTTTCTGGAAAATTAGTTTTGTTGATTTTATAAAAACCAGTCGTAGGTTAGGGGATTCATCATCTTGTTCTCTTAACCACTTGAAAGAAAGATAAATCAAGTACAAGTTAATGCCCCTGATTAATCTTAAACATTAAGTGCCACCTGTAAGAATGGTCCAATCAAGTTCAACCTAATGACCTTGACTTTACCACTTGTATCACAAACTCTTTTTCAACCACATGGCTTACCAATCAATACCACATGTAGGTTGAATTCTCAAGATGCCGATACCTACTCCTCACTTACCAACCAGGGAGTTCCGGCAAATCACACTTATACAGAAACAAATTTCATAAACAATAAATGATGCCGATTCATGCTCCGCGATTACCTACTTGGGAGCTCCGGCAAGTCAGGTTTTTATTTTTTGAAAAATATTGACACCCATGCCTGACCATCCTTGGGTGTAACCACTTCTTTTTCATCCTCGCTTTCAACAAACTTGTGAACATTCTTTTTGGAAGCATAGAATTCTTTCACTCCTTTGGCCTTACCATCGACCATTTTTCCAAAAATGTGTTTCACATTTCCATTGAAAGTTTTTTCAACATCAAATTTATTCTTCTCAGAATAAAATTGATTTGAAATCTCAACTTTGCCGATTTTAGATTTCAAATTCTCAGTCCGCAATGGTGGAAAATTCTCATCATCCAATGACGGAACCGTTTTCTCCTTTTTCATAACAACCTGTGGCTCCTCTAATTTTGTGGAATCAGATTCATCACCAGAATTATCACTTGAATTCTTAACAACCCATTTTTGGTTATTAAGTTTCTCTTTTCTTTTGAAAACACTTTTAAAACATTCACCAATCTCATAAATTGAATTCTCAAAAACTTTGAATCTGTTTGTTGGTGGTTCGATTTTCTCAACAAGTTTTTCTTTTAGTTTACCAGAGACTTCCTGTTTTGTTTGCATTGCCATTGGACAATTCCTGGCAATGTGACCAACCGTTTTACATTGAAAACAGGTTCTAATCTCTATCTTCTTCTGAACCAAGCTTTTCTTCAATTCATCTTGCTTCTTGGCAAGGAATTCTTTGTTCGTCTGTTTTCTGAATGCTTGCTCCTTCTCTTCTTCAGTCGTTTTCCCTGAAACAAAAACAGTTTTAGGTTTATAAATTTTCTCATTTTTATAATTTTTCGGTGCAATAAAACCAAGTCCTTTCTTTTTTAAATTACCATTATGGTTTGATTTCTTTTGAAAACTGTAACCATAATTGTAACCCATTTTCTTGTTTAAACGTTGTTGAACTCTTGAGGTGTAAGGTTTAGGTTTTTCAGAAAAATTTGCATCCTTTATTTCAGAAATATTAATTTCTGTTAGTTTGAAAACCTTTTTAATCATTTCTGGTTTAACACCTCTTATTGGAAAAGGCTCATCAGAATATAATTTGTCAGAATCTTTCAAAGTATATGCTACTTTGATCGGTTCGTCATCCAAATTAGATTTTGATAACAAGAACTCTTTATTATACACCCGTTTTCCCTGTTTGGCTTTTTGACTTGACGTGTCGGACTTTGACTTTGACTATGATTTTGACTCCTCTGTTTCATCCTTATCCAACACCTGATCGACCTCCTTTTTTATTAATTCGGACTCATGATCAGTATCAGATGACTTGAAAGTGACATCTATACTTTCTGGAAAATTATCTGTAGACTCAGACTCCCATTGTAAATTTGTTTCCTTTTCGACTCTTTCAGAATTCGGATTTCGAGGAGAATATCCATTTTCGACCGGGGGTGGACATTTGTTATAGACAACACTTGGTTTCTTACCAGAAATATTCACTTCATCATCTTCTTTTGTTTCGGACTTCTTCTCTTCCGAAGTTTTTTCTTCTTCAAATGTCTTCATTCCTTCCACAATGGGGTAAATCCTGTCAACAATAAAAGTAGAACATGAGTAACTTTTCAACAATTCATTTACTCTATTTGTTTCAATTTTCTGAATTTCCAATTTCTTCTCAAGTTCAGCACATTTTTTTGTGTAATAAATGACATTGTCAAGCTGCCTCATGTATGCCCCTTTGAGTGTATTCATTGCTACAGCCTGTTCACTGTTCGACTCACGATACTTATTCATCTCTCTGTTAAAAATATCGTAGGATTCTTTTAGCCTTTTGATGTTGTGTAACAGTTCATTGTTTTGATTTATCAGAGATTCACAATTCATACACTTCTCTGGAACTTTGACTGCATCAGCATCTGTTTTGATTTCAAATTCTGGAACTTCTTTGACTATTCTCACTTGAACTTCTTCAGTTTTTTTCTTTTTCTCTGCTTCAGCTTGTCTCTTTTCTTTTTCTTCTTCTTCTGCAAATCTTTTCCATTTCTCTTCTTCAGCTTCCTTAATTTTTCTGTATTTTTCTGCCCAATATTCATCAGTATAATCATTAATAACATGAGCAACGAAACCTTTAGCCAGAAATTCTTTGTCTGGACAATAATCGTCCCAACTGAAACCTTCTGCCAATTTCTCATCTTCTTGATCTACCACACATGCTTTACTATCTTTTGGAATGTATTTATCCCAACTGAATCCTTTTCCATTATCTTGATTACCAAGACATGCTCTCTTTGAATCTTCAATTTCTTTTCTTCCATGAGCTGTTTGTGCCTGTTGTTGTTGATGTGGCTGTTGAGCAACTTGATGATATATCGCTTTTCGATAGTAGTCACTGTTACCAAAAGGATTTTGAGCTCCACTTGCTTCACGATTGGTACACTCCCTCTTGAAATGCCCTTTTTCCCTGCAACGAAAACAAGTAACTTTAGACTTATCAAATCCTAAAGTTGAAACATTTGCATCGCGAAAATCATCTCTGCCTGTAATTTGTTTAAACTTTTCAGCTCGTCTCAACACGCTAGCCATACACCATTTTATATCCATCAATTCCATCTCCTCAGCATCAATTTGATCGTAATCCTCTTTCGTTAGCATTGGATTCCCGATCCTCCCTACAACTAAACCTCCATAGGATTCAAGCACAGTTACCAACAAAGACATGTGGCTTTTAGCAACTTCGTCGGTATAATTCTGATCATTTTCAAGGTTCAAAGCAATGTTGCATTGAAGAACTTTGCCACTTTTTGTTGTATAAAAATGTGGATCAAATGTTGGAAATGAAGTGAATCCAGTTTTGCTGCTTGATCCCTGAGATGAACTTTCTGAAGAACTTTTTGCATTGTAAGCAGTTTCTACTTTTGGAGAAAATTTTCTCTTTTCACCAACACCACTTTTGAAATACAATCCGATGTCTTGTTCTCCATCATAATTCTTCATTCTAGCGATCTTTCTTTGCTCCATCTCTTGAGCTTCAAGATGTTTGATGAACCCACCCAGTGTTAGCTCGCTATATTCCTTTCTATTATTCCTCAACATCATCAGAAATGTTCCCCAAACATCATGTGGCAACGCATCAGCCAGCTTCTCAATCAACTCATCTTTATTTTTGTTGATGCCCAATCTTGTCATGTTTTTCACCAAGTTACAATATCTTTCAATAATCTGCTTGGTGCTTTCTGTTCTCAAACCACGGAATAGATCAAATTCTTTCTTCATAAGTGACATCTTGTTCCTGAGCATATCTTCACTACCAAGGGACTTTGCTTCTAATTCTTTCCAAATCGAAAATGCACTTCCATTGTGTTGAAGTAAGATCAAGATATCTTCTTTAATCGCTTGTTGTAACAAACTAATCATCAATTTCTCATCTTTGTATTTCTTTTTCTCCACATCACTTAATTCTCTAATTGGTATTTTCACCTGATTGTTCCCGACTGGTCTAACATATTGAACTTCCGTATGTTCCCATGCATCTAGGTGATAAGCTACCACCCAGTTACCAAATCGTTCAGACCATCCACTAAAATCATCAATGTCCATAAGTTTCGGTGGTTTTTGCATAGTTCCCGTTTCATTTTCAAGCATCGTATTTTGAGCTACAGTCATCGGACTAGCAAACGCATTATAAAACTCGTTCTCCATGTCTTCAGTTTTCAAAAGTTCACAAAACAGATTGTTCAAGCGGAATACCAACTTTCAAGTGAAATAACTTTTCAAGCGAAATACCTTATTTCGCTTGAAATAACACCTTTTTCAAGCGGAATATAAGATTGAAGCGAAATAAGCTACTTTCAAGCGAAATCAGCAGAAATTCTCAAGCGGAATACAGTTTCAAGCGGAATCAACATGATTTCTCAAGCGAAATCTGTTGGTGCACTTGTGTCTGTACTTTGTCTGTATTTCGTCTTGATTCAAAACGATGTCTTTGTTAGTACTGTAAGTTTGACCAAGTCAACCATCCTCCTGGTTTGACTTGGCCAAACAGTTCGAACAATGGTTGTCATATGGCTGTGTCGAAGGATGTGTCATCGAAGGATTGTTTAGATCCTTCGATGAGCTCGAAAGATAAGCCTTCGATGGATGGACCTCGAAAGATCTCATCCTTCGAGGTACATGTTGATCCTTCGATGAGTTTCTGGTCGATAGATGATCCTTCGATTAGTCTATCTATCCTTCGATCAGACCTGCTGTGTTCGGGTATAAATACCCGTGTGTTGTGTTCACTTGAGCAGAGTTAGACAAGAGTTGGCTAGAGCTTCATTTCAGACACATAGAGAGCATTCTGTTCAGAACACATACACACACGAAAGTTAGAGAGAGTTTATAGAATACATCTGTAAACATTGTGCTTGTAACCGAACCTTTCATACGTATTAATACAAGTGGTGTTAATCGGTGAAAACTTGTGTGTTGTGTTTATGCTTGTTCTTTCTCGGTTTGCATGCTAGCTTGGATTCCGCACTCGCTAGTGTGTTAGATATAACAAGGAATAGGTTAAACCTCAACCTCCGAGGGACCTTCAAAATCAGATCCAAAGTGTAATCTCAAGCGAAATCAACAGGAACAACTCAGGCGAAATCAGTATGATGTCAGTAATTTGGTCCAAATTTTGTCCAATAGATCAAGTTTTAAGCCGAATTAAATTCTGAAACTCTCAAGGGTTTGTTAAAACACAATTACGCACACATTGTGAAAAATTAGCCAAGTTTAACCAAGTTTTCATGGTTAATTTTGAAAAGAAGGTGTAGAAAACAGAAATTGCAGCTGAATTGGTATGAACTCTTCTTCCTGAGCTCTGATACCACTTGTAGGATCGTTTTCAGACCCGAACGAGTCGATCAGAAGAGTTAATCTCTATACGAAAGGCAGAAAAAAACGTATTAAGTTCAATTCAGCTGAAATATCACTTTAAACTGTCCGTATATTGATTTTAGATCAAATACAAGTCTGTGGACACTTTGGCAGCACTTCGTTACACTGACCGGAAAGTTACAAATGAAATGGCACACAAGGTATTTATAGGAAGTCTGATTTCGCTTGAAGTTGTCTCAAGCGGAATCACTATTAAGTGATTTCGCTTGCTTGAAATGAACTAACATGAGTTCAAGCGAAATAAGAACATGTGATTTCGCTTGAAATGGTTATTGACCATTTCAAGCGTAAATACGTCTAAACACATTTCCTTGATTTCCGTGCTCTAATCTATCATTCTATGTACAAGACTCGATACAAGACGAAGTCGACAGACGGATGCACCAACAAATCCAATGACGGCAGGTCAATGGGTGTTTGTTTCAAATCAAACTCCAAGTATTCAAAGTATACTTCTGAGCGAAAGCGAGACCGGAAGTCTAAATCGCCCACCGAAACTGATGCACATAAATGAAATATCCTGGAAAACAAGAATCAGGAAGAAACTCTCAAGGCAAAAAGAGTTCCAGTGCAACAAAATCCTGAAATGTATTATGGAACTTCTAGCATTTCTACAAAACCTTCTTCACATGCTCCAATTCAAACAGCGTTTGTGTCTAGCACTGACATGTATGGCAATACTATCCAAGTTCCGGTCCCTCCAAAGACAGACATGTATGGAAATCTGCTGGAACCAGTCCCTCAATCAATACCACAACAACAAAGCCAACGACCTCTCAGACCAACTGATATGTTCGGAAATCCATTACCTGTTCGCTCTACCGGATCAACAGACATGTATGGGAATCCTCTTCCTCCTCAATCTATCGGACCAACCGACATGTATGGGAATCCACTTCCTCCTCAACAGCAAGCTTGTTATGGAAGCACATCATCTGCTGGTCAACAATCAAAGCCAAATACAGTACGGCTCGACACCTCAAGCTTTTCTAAAGTCAGTGTGGAAGTAGCAAAGGAACACATGGAGCTGCTAAACACTTTGGTGAGCGCATACTGTGGATTAGTGGAAGGTCAGATTGGTAACATTAATCTGACACAAGAAGACTATCAGCAGATCGATAAAGAGGAGATGGAGATGATGGACATCAAGTGGGCCTTTGCCAGTGCTGTTAGGCGAGCAAAGGATTTCATGGAGAGAACTGGCAGAACCAGCTTGGAGAGCAAGAAAGACACCAAGTATGGGTTTGATAAGCAGGCTGTAAAGTGTTTCAACTGTGGTGAACGTGGTCATTTCAAGCATGAATGTACGAGGCCATCTCAGCATGGAAACCAGAATCCCTTCAGAAATCAAGGCAACCAGCAGAACCAGAACAGGAACAATGTTCGTACGTTGGTACCTGTCAACAACCAAAGCCAAGCAGGACCATCAAATGCCAACCAGCCACTTGTAGTTCAAGTAGATGAAGGTTGTGATTGGTCAATCCAGTTGGGGAATGATGCTCCAGATGGAACAGCTTGTTTTGCTGAAGTTGTCAAGGAACTTAAACACGCCAGTGGTGGAGAATCTTCCACCAATGGTGATGAATCTTCTGAGGATGAAGACAGTTCTGGTTATAGTGGAAGCTCAGATGAAGAATCCTCCACTTCAGGCAATGATCAGGTGGATGAGACATCAACTGCGTCAGTTAATGCAGATATTGATGAACTTTTGGAAGAAGCTGCAGCGGAAATTCAAAGAAGATCTATTTTGGTGGATCAAGCTGCCTATTCTTCGTCTTCTCTCCATTCAGCCTTTATGGCTAATGTCGACTGTTCATCAAGTCAGGTATGTGTCGATGAACCCACTCCTGCTATTTGTGATAATTGTGATAGATTGCATGTTAGATGTACTGATTTGGATGCAAACATGTCTGAGTTGCAAGGCAAACATGATGCTTTACAAGCTAGTTTGTTTGACTTGCAAGACAAACATGTTTCTTTGAATGATAAGTGGTGTGAGTTGCAAAGCAAACACGAGGCTTTGCAAGAGAAATATGATGTGACATTCATTCACAACCAGAAGTTGACCGTTGATCTTTCCAAGTGCACAGAAGCCAATATGTTTTATGAAAACCATGAAAAGGAATTTAAATCAATGATTGAAACATTAAAGAAAGATAAAACAGAGCTGACAAAAATGGTTTCCAGAAAACAAACGGACATTAATTTGTATATAACTCGTCTTGATGTAATGCAAAAGGAAATGGCTTGTGTGAAAACTGAAAGTGAGGCGATCCGACTCAAGTTAGACAGTTATTTGAGCTCTAGCTATGTGTTGGATCACATCATTGACGTTCAGAAAGAGAAACGGGATGTCACATGCATAGGTTATAAGAAATGTCCACCACCCGTGAGAAACAATTTTGATGCACTGCCTGATGAGGAGTACAGAACTCACTTTGAACCATCGGTTCCTTTGGATGTTAATGAATTTGCAGCAGGACTCGGATACAAGAAGGAAGTATCATCAGATTCAGATGTGTCAGCAGATACATTTGTAACTGCTGAACAGAATCAGGATCCTCCAGTTGTGATTGAGGATGCTGATTCTTCTGATGATGAGTCTGATGATACTGATTCAGCAAAGTCTGATGCGGTGATAAACGAAGAGGACATACCTCTTGAGAATCATATTTTGTGTGATCCTCCTGCAAAACCCGCTAAGACTGTTGAAATTGAGTCCTCGTCTGAAAAAGAGTCGGAGAGTGTGGATTTGCTGTACACTCTTGTTGGTGATGATAAAATTTATTCTGACAATGATTTTCCGATTAAGAATGTAAATCAATCCCTAATCAGTAAAGTTTTTGAGAATTCAACAAGTAAGTTTTTGGGTAAGAAAGGATCACACGTTGTGGTAAAACAGTGCCCTCCTATCCCAAAGGCTGAAGTTAGAAAACAATTTGGCAATCAGAAATTACCAACAGTGCAAAAACAGCAAAATCATGCCAAACCAAAAGGTAAAACACCGACTCAAATTCAAAGGAAGCCGAATCAGAAGAAGAAAAGGAATGTGAACTTTGTGAGATCCAAGGGAACGGACAAAATCGCAACGTTTGAAAATCAATCTAACTTAGATTTTGTCAAGAAAGCAACAGTGATGAAAAGGAATGAACCCAATAGTTCAAAACCTAGTACCTCGGGATCACAAAGTTCATCATCGGCAAGACGATCACATGATACTTCGGGGTTTGTTGAACGAAGATCATGTTTTGAATGTGGTACAATTGGGCATATCATTCGAAATTGCCCGTATCTTCATAAGTTGAAAGCCAAAGAAGATGATCCCCGTGAACACAATCACCAAAAGCGATCTGTTTCTGTAAAACAAGATCCCCGACTTGTAAGAGAAAGGGAAAAGAAACATAAACGCCAACAAGTCAAGGTGGTTGAAAAGGCACTTAAAACTGAAGTGGTTCAAAAACAAACGGTTCCAGTTAAACCAGAAAATTCAAAACTTTCAAAAACTTCAAACAATCACGAAGTTAAATTTTCAAACAATCAAACTGGTAAATCACAACAGACATGGAAACCTAAAATAACCACAAGTTCAGGGGGACCATCACAATTTTCGAATCATCAAAGAATAGAAGTTATTGTTGTTGATGAAAATGGAAGACCCAAGACCACAATGGCTTGGGTCCCCATCTCCAACTAATTATGTGAGTTCATGTGCAGGGTGTTCTAGGAGGAACTATCAGTAGTCATTGGATTGTTGATAGTGGGGCATCCAGGCACATGACAGGCGACATGAAGCTTCTCTACGACGTCAAATCTTTTAGAGGAGGTTATGTTGCTTTTGCTGGAGATAAAGGCGGATATATTACGGGTGAAGGAATGATTTCCAACGGGGTTGTTAGCTTTGACAAGATCAACTTCGTATAACAACTTGATCACAATCTTCTTAGTGTTTCTCAAATTTGTGATAAGCAGTTCTAAGTACACTTTGATGCAAATGGATGTTATGTGCTGAAACCCGGCTTCAAAATTCCGAAAGAATGGATTCTCTTGTCGGCTCCAAGGATAAATGATCTGTATGTCCTTGATATGAGCCAAGCTATCACAACGTCTGCACAAGCAACTTGTTTCGTTTCCAAAGCCACAGAAAAAGACACAATCTCTTGGCACAGACGAATGGGTCACATTCACTTACGCAAAATGAATCATTTGGTGCCAAATGAATTAGTGAATGGTGTTCCCCTTAAAAATTTCCATCTTCAAGACATCTGTGTCTCGTGCCAGAAAGGAAAACAAACGAAGAAACGACACCCTACAAAGAAAGTCAACACGGTGGCTGTTCCTCTTGAACGTTTGCACATGGATTTGTTCGGTCCTGTCAAACACAAAAGTATTAGGAATGATCAATATTGCCTCGTGATAACTGATGACTATTCAAGATTTTCGTGGGTGGCGTTCATGGCACATAAGAGTGAAACCTTCGGTATTATCAAAAATTTGATCATTCAGATTGAGAATCTGTATAACTTGAAGGTTAGGCGGATACGCAGCGACAATGGTACTGAATTTAAAAATCATGCCATGGCAGAGTTTTGCACTTCAAAAGGTATTCTTCACGAATTTAGTGCGGCTTATACTCCTCAACAAAATGGCGTCGCTGAACGTAAGAACCGCACATTGATCGAGACTGCTAGGACAATGTTGGTAGAGTCACAGTTACCGATTCCCTTCTGGACTGAAGTTGTGTCCTCTGCATGTTACACGTTGAACCGAGTCCTCACAGTCAAAAGGCACAACAAGACCTGCTTTGAGCTTATTAACAAACGGAAACCAGATTTGTCATATCTTGAACCGTTTGGAGCTCCGTGCACAATAATCGATCCTAATGGAAAGTTTGGGGCAAGAGCAATTGATGGATACTTTCTTGGGTATTCCACCCCGAACTTAAGAGTCTGGAATCTAGAGACTAAAAGGGTTGAGGAATGGTCTGAAGTCAGAGTACAAAGGCACACTTTACCAGTCAAATGTCCTGGTCAGCCTTGGATGTTCGAGTACGATGACTTTTTCAATTCGATCAATGTTGAAGCAGTTGAAGAAAATGCTGCGGCAAGGATGTTTTTCGAGAGTGACAATGCAACAGATTCACCGGTGGTTCGTCCAATTATTGTCAATCAAGAACCATCTTCGGTGAACAATAATGCTCTCGATAATGAGGATTTTCACGATGCTACCGAATTGAACGAATCTTCAGAGGATGATGAATTTCTAGATGCAGATCAAGAAGTTCCAATAACAGCAGTTCATGGCACTTCAGAAGGTACACCTCCAGTGGATGTCCCTAGAACAGCTGAAGCTACTGCATCATCCTCTTCGTCAATTCCGGGACTTGAATTGATTGTTGATCTCAATCTCAACAATCTGGGTACAAATATTCCAGTTCAAGATAATCCAGAAACAAGGATTCACAATACCCATCCTCAACAAAACATCATTGGAAATGTACAGAGTGGCGTTCAAACAAGAAACATGTTGCGAAACAACAACAATGCAGGCTTGTATGCAGATATTAGAGAATCTGGTCAACAAAATGATTGGTCTTTCGCGTGTTATGTCTCACAGGAAGAGCCAAGAACTTGGAAAGAAGCTTTGAAAGATAACTCATGGGTTGAAGCGATGCAGGAAGAACTGCAACAATTCCAGAAGCTTGGTGTCTGGAAACTCGTAGAGAAACCTGCTGGTTACAAGAAGATTGGTACCCGTTGGGTGTTTAAATGCAAAAAGGATGACCGTGGAGTCGTTATTCGAAACAAAGCAAGGCTAGTTGTTCAAGGTTTTCGTCAGATTGAAGGGATCGACTACAACGAAGTGTATGCACCTGTTGCGCGTCTAGAAGCAATTCGGATTTTTCTGGCTTATGCCTCATTCAAAGGTTTCAAGGTATACCAGATGGACGTGAAAAGTGCATTCTTACATGGTGTGGTAGAAGAAGAGGTGTACGTCGAACAGCCTCCAGGTTTTGAAGATCCTATCCATCCCGATCGGGTTTGGTTGCTCAACAAAGCTCTCTATGGTCTTCATCAAGCACCGCGAGCTTGGTACGCAACCTTATCTAATTATCTGCTGGAGAATGGATTTCGCAGAGGTCTTATCGATTGTACTCTTTTCATCAAAGAACAAGATGGAGATCTTCTACTGGTACAGGTATACGTTGATGATATTATTTTTGGTTCTACTAATGATGTTTTGTGTAGGGATTTCGAGCGTGTAATGCAGGATAAATTCGAGATGAGTGCTATGGGGGAAATGACCTTCTTTTTGGGCCTACAAGTACAACAAACTGAGTCTGGGATATTTATCCATCAGACTAAATATGTTGGTGACGTCTTGAGCCGGTTGCAGATGTCTGATGCAACGCCCATCGGTACCCCATTGCCACAAAATCACGGAATTACTCCAGACTTGAAGGGTGAAGCTGTTAGCCCCTCATACTACCGCGTGATGATCGGATCTCTTATGTACCTCACAGCATCAAGACCAGATATAATGTACCCAACGTGCCTGCTTGCCAGATATCAAGTCAACCCGAAGGCCTCACATCTTGCAGCTGTAAAAAGGATTTTTCGTTATTTGAAGGGTTACCCTGACACCGGTCTATGGTACCCTAGGGATAATAACTTTGACTTGATCGCATTCAGTGATTCTGATTTTGGCGGATGCAAAATCGACGGCAGATCCACAACGGCTGGATGTCAGTTTTTGGGAAATCGCCTAGTCACATGGCAGTGCAAGAAGCAGACGTGCGTCGCTACATCAACATGCGAAGCTGAATACATTGCTGCCTCAAGTTGTTGCTCCCAAGTCCTGTGGATCCAACAACAAATGCGTGACTACGGTTTTGAATTCCTAACTACTCCTATTTACGTTGATAATTCTGCTGCCTTACAGATCACTAAAAATCCTGTGCAGCATTCAAAGACTAAGCACATCGAAATTAAGTATCACTTCATACGTGATTGCTTTGAGAAAAGGCTAATCGATGTTGCTTACGTCCACACTGATGACCAACGTGCCGACCTTTTTACCAAAGCATTTGACAAATCAAGATTTGACTATTTATTATTGGTAAACGGCATTAAGGTCAAGCAAGAGTAAAACCAACATCGGAAAATCATTTTTGTAAATATCTTTGTGTTTTAAATTTGTCTTAGTTTACTGATTTTAGGGGGAGTAACACCAAAATTTGAAAATCCAAAAACATCGAAAAATTTCAAAAACACAAAAACAATAGAAAAACAAAAATGAGTTTCCTGGCGAGCAAAAGAGAAAATGATAGTACATCAGTGGTCTGTCTAAACCTCTTTAAACCTTAAATGCAAAACGATAAGCAGCTCTATATAAGATGTATCGGTAGGCTCACAATCATTTTAAAGTGTGCAGGGTGATATAAACTTAAATCGACTGAAGACCAGGTGGGAACCATTCATTGGCATATGGTCTTAGTACCGAAATTTCGTTTGATAGATTGCCGAGGTTCTGAGATATTCGGTCTTTATGCTGCTTATCATCTGGGTATCATGGTTGTATCTTTTACCGAAAAAATAACGGGGACGCAAGTCTAGATCTTCCATGATACTATACATACGTGTACATACTGCATACGACCTCAATAAGTGATAAACAATCACATGTCCAAACAAAATAAGTGATAATATATCACATTTATCCGGGAGTCAAGTTCGTCTCTCTGCTGTACGAAAGTACTGACCTGTTCACGGACTTGCTCTTGTGCCCTCATGCATCGAAAATCAAGTTCCTTATCAATAAGTGATTTTATCACACAGGGCTTGTTTTCAAATCAAAATAAGTGAGAATCTCACATCATATACGGTCAAACAGATGATAATCGGTATACTCACCGGTAAGATGAACCCTCGTGCATACCTTGATACGGGAATGTGTCGTGATGTGGATGAACACTGGTCGGTAAGTATAAATCATACCTTAACGTATCCCCTCGCCATGATTACATCTAATAAGTTGAGCTTAAGTGGACAACAATACCGATAATTGTTATAGGATGCTTATCTAAATGTTAACTAATTGAACAACAAGAGCGTTTTGCCATGACCGTACACTGATATGATTCTCTTACCCTCGAAACTCACAAAAAGAATGTCTGTAAATATTTATTTAATGCTTTCATTTTTCGCATCTTTGTATATATTTATTTACTGCTTTCAGTCTTTGCATTTGAAATATTCAAAAATACCAAAAAGATTTTAGGTGTGTTTTAATATAAACTTTATAAAAGCCAAAAAGATTTTATTTCTATTTTATTTTCGATCGTACGATGTTGGAGCTCGAGTCTTCGTTACCTGAAACCTGAACGAAAACCGAAAATGACTATATCTTCATAAACGGTCGAAATTTGCAAGTGTTGAAAGTTAAAATTGAAATTGATAATATTTGTTAAAACTTTCAAACTGTCGGACGGTGTTTGTTTAAACAATGGTCACACATGTGTCGTTTGTTTATGTTTACTATATTCCAAGCAGTTGTTCTCATTACGCGTTTAGATTTCTTGCATGTGCAGGTTCTAAAGGCAAGGAGAACAGGGTCGATGACAAGCTTTGGAATGAAGACACGACGTGAGGGAACTCAAATGATGAAGATGATCGAGTTGCCGCTGACCATCATCAACACCACAAGGATCTCAATTCATAAAGAACAAGTATTTCACGAGCATAACTCAAGGGGGAGCTTATGTTAAGGGGGAGTTTGTCAACACACTTCCTACATGAAACGGGGAGTTTGTTGATACACTTTCTGCTTTGAAGACGTGAAGACTTTAAAGATCCTCCGACATTGAAGACTTGAAAGGACGTCAAAGACTTGAAGTCACAAAGATCGAGACAAAGCTACAGCCAGACAAAGCTACAGCCAAGGGGGAGTTTGTTGGTGCACTTGTGTCTGTACTTTGTCTGTATTTCATCTTGATTCAAAACGATGTCTTTGTTAGTACTGTAAGTTTGACCAAGTCAACCATCCTCCTGGTTTGACTTGGCCAAACAGTTCGAACAATGGTTGTCATATGGCTGTGTCGAAGGATGTGTCATCAAAGGATTGTTTAGATCCTTCGATGAGCTCGAAAGATAAGCCTTCGATGGATGGACCTCGAAAGATCTCATCCTTCGAGGTACATGTTGATCCTTCGATGAGTTTCTGGTCGATAGATGATCCTTCGATTAGTCTATCTATCCTTCGATCAGACCTGCTGTGTTCGGGTATAAATACCCGTGTGTTGTGTTCACTTGAGCAGAGTTAGACAAGAGTTGGCTAGAGCTTCATTTCAGACACATAGAGAGCATTCTGTTCAGAACACATACACACACGAAAGTTAGAGAGAGTTTATAGAATACATCTGTAAACATTGTGCTTGTAACCGAACCTTTCATACGTATTAATACAAGTGGTGTTAATCGGTGAAAACTTGTGTGTTGTGTTTATGCTTGTTCTTTCTCGGTTTGCATGCTAGCTTGGATTCCGCACTCGCTAGTGTGTTAGATATAACAAGGAATAGGTTAAACCTCAACCTCCGAGGGACCTACAAAATCAGATCCAAAGTGTAATCTCAAGCGAAATCAACAGGAACAACTCAGGCGAAATCAGTATGATGTCAGCAATTTGGTCCAAATTTTGTCCAATAGATCAAGTTTTAAGCCGAATTAAATTCTGAAACTCTCAAGGGTTTGTTAAAACACAATTACGCACACATTGTGAAAAATTAGCCAAGTTTAACCAAGTTTGCATGGTTAATTTTGAAAAGAAGGTGTAGAAAACAGAAATTGCAGCTGAATTGGTATGAACTCTTCTTCCTGAGCTCTGATACCACTTGTAGGATCGTTTTCAGACCCGAACGAGTCGATCAGAAGAGTTAATCTCTATACGAAAGGCAGAAAAAAACGTATTAAGTTCAATTCAGCTTAAATATCACTTTAAACTGTCCGTATATTGATTTTAGATCAAATACAAGTCTGTGGACACTTTGGCAGCACTTCGTTACACTGACCGGAAAGTTACAAATGAAATGGCACACAAGGTATTTATAGGAAGTCTGATTTCGCTTGAAGTTGTCTCAAGCGGAATCACTATTAAGTGATTTCGCTTGAAATGAACTAACATGAGTTCAAGCGAAATAAGAACATGTGATTTCGCTTGAAATGGTTATTGACCATTTCAAGCGTAAATACGTGTAAACACATTTCCTTGATTTCCGTGCTCTAATCTATCATTCTATGTACAAGACTCGATACAAGAAGAAGTCGACAGACGGATGCACCAACAAATCCAATGACGGCAGGTCAATGGGTGTTTGTTTCAAATCAAACTCCAAGTATTCAAAGTATACTTCTGAGCGAAAGCGAGACCGGAAGTCTAAATCGCCCACCGAAACTGATGCACATAAATGAATATCCTGGATGGGTAGATAGATTTCATACGTATGTCCTTGGGCAAAACACAAAATTATGGTTATGTTTTACTACAGATTTCGATCAAGCTATTGAGGTTGCCGCTTCAACTGCCTCTACATTTGCAGATCTTACGGAAGACGAGAAAAAGGCATATGATTTGGAAAAGAAAGCATATGCTATTCTGACTCAGGCGTTGAGCAAGGATATATATCATCAGTTTGTCAGTTTCAAGACGTCAAAGCGATTATGGGATGCATTGAAGACAAGGGGTCTAGGAAATGAAAAGTCACGTCAATTGCGACATGATTTACTCAAGAAGGAGTTTAATGGCTTCACTTGTATGGAAAATGAATCTTTGGGAGATATGACAAGTCGATTTCATCACTTGCTGACTGAATTGAGTAATTATGGGGTAGAAACAACTCCAACAGAGGTTGTCACAAAGTTTGCCGATGCACTACCACCTCAATGGAATGGTTTCTTGGAAATCCTGAAATACAATGGCACATTGGCTACGACAAACATCAATGACTTCGGTCAGCTATTAGAGAACAAAGATCAGGAAGAAACCCTAAAGGCAAAAAGGGTTCCAGTGTGACAAAATCCTGATATGTATTATGGAACTTCTAGCACTTCTGCAAGACCTGCTTCACATGCTCCACTTCAAATGGCGTTTGTCACAAGCACAGATTTATATGGCAATCCGATACAAGTTCCTGTAAAGCCAGCTCCAACCACAGACTTGTATGGAAATCCACTACCACCAGCTCCACAACAGCAAAGCTATCGGCCATCTACCGTAGCAACTGATTTGTATGGGAATCCACTTCCTGTTCAACAACAAGCTTGTTATGGAAGCACATCATCTGCTGGTCAGCCATCAAAGTCAAATACAGTATGGCTTGACACGTCAAACTTCTCCAAAGTTAGCTTTGAAGTAGCTAAAGATCATATGGAGATACTAAACACATTGGTGAGCTCGTATTGTGGGTTGATTGCAGGGCAGATCGGAAACATCAATCTAACTCAAGAAGATTATCAGCAGATCGATAAAGAAGAGATGATATGATGGACATCAAATGGGCTTTCGCTAGTGCTGTTAGGCGAGCTAAAGACTTCATGGAACGGACGGGTAGAACCAGCTTGGAAAGCAAGAAAGATACCAAGTATTTCGACAAGCAATCCTTCAAGTGCTTTAACTGTGGTGAACATGGTCATTTCAAGCGTGAATGCACAAAGCCAGCACAGCATGGGAACCAAAATCCTTTCAGAGGTCAAGGCAACCAACAGAATCAGAATCAACCCAGGAATGATGATCGCACCTTGGTCACTGCAAACAATCAAGCAGGACCATCGAACACCAATCAAGCTCTTGTGGTGCAAATAGATGAAGGTTGCGACTCGTCAATGAAATTAGGCATTGGTGATCAGGGAGGAGCAGCTTGTTTTGCTGAAGCTGCTAAAGATTTGAAGCACGCCAGTGGTGGAGAATCTTCCGCCAGTGGTGGTAAATCTTCAGATGAAGAGAGTTCTGGTTATTCAAGGAGTTCAGATGAGGAAATCTCAACCTCAGGTGAAGATTATTCTGATGATGTATCTAGTGGGAGAATCGATGCAGATATCGATGAATTGTTAGGAGAAGCTGCAGCAAGGAATGATAGAAGATATATTCTGGTGGATCAAGCTGCTTATTCTTCTTCTTCTCTTCATTCAGCCTTTATGGCTAATGGCGGCAGTTCATCCAGCCAGGTATGTGTCGATGAACCAACTGTCGTTAATTGTGATAATTGTGCTAGCTTAAGTGTTAAATGTGCCGATTTAGATGCTAATATGTCTGAGTTGCAAAGCAAACATGATGCTTTAAATGCTGAATTGTCTGACTTGCAAAACAAACATGTTTCTTTAGATGCTAAGTGGTGTGATTTGCAAAGCAAACATGAGGCTTTGCAAAACAAATATGAAGTGACAAATATCCACAATCAAAAGTTGATAGTGGATCTTTCGAAATAAAAAGAGGCTAACATGTTTTATGAAAACCATGAAAAGGAGTTTAAAACGATGGTTGCAAATTTAAGAAAAGATAAAACCGAGCTGACAAAAATGGTTTCAAGAAAACAAACTGACATAAACTGTTATATCAATCGTCTTAAGATCATGCAAAAAGAGTTAGCTTGTACAAAGTGTGAAAGTGAGGCGATCCGGCTTAAGCTAGACAGTTATTCAAATTCTAGATACGTGCTAGATCACATCATTGACACACAAAAAGAGAAAAAGGATGTCACGTGCATTGGATATAAGAAATGTCCACCACCTGTTAGACAAAATTATGATGCCATGCCTGATGAGGAGAATAGAACTCATTATGAGGAATCTGTTCCTTTAGACATTGAGGAATTTGCAACTGGACTTGGATACAAAAATGAAGTATCATCAGATTCGGATGTTTCAACAGTTTCAAGTGTGTCAACTGCTGAACAAAATCAGGATCCTCCAGTCATTGTTGAGGATGCTGATTCTTCAGATGATGAATCTAATGATACTGACTCAGGACAGTCAGATGCGGTAATCAAAGAAGACGATATACCTCTCGAGAATCATATTCTATGTGATCCTCCCCAAAAACCTGCTACGACTGTTCTGACCAAGTCCACGTCCACCTCCTCACAAGAGTCTGAGAGTGTGAATTTGCTGACACTCTTGTTGGTGATGATAAAATCTATTCTGACAAAGATTTTCCGATTAAAAATGTTAATCAATCGTTAATCAGTAAAACTTTTGAAGAATCGACAAGTAAGCTCTTGGGAAAGACAGGATCACACGTTGTGGTAACACAGTGTCCTCCGATTCCAAGAGCTGAAATTCGCAAACAAAATGGCAATCAAAGATTATCAACAGTGAAAAAGCAGCAAAATCACACCAAACCAATAGGTAAATCACCGACTCAAGGTTGAAAGGAACCGAATCAAAAGAAGAACAAGAAAGTGAACTTTGTGAAATCAACGGGAACGGATAAACTTGAAACATTTGCCAATAAATCTAACTTAGATGATGTTAATCAAGTTAAAATGTTGAAAAGAAATGAACCAAACAGTTCAAAACCAAGTACCTCGGGATCACAAAGTTCATCATCATCAAGACAATCACATGATACTTCGAGGTTTGTAGAACGAAGATCATGTTTTTCATGTGGTACATTTGGACATATTATTCGCAATTGTCCATATCTTCATAAACAAAAAGCCAAAGTTGATGATCCCCGTGACCAAATTGACCGCAAGCGATCTGTTTCATCAAAACCAGATCCCCATCTTGTAAAAGAAAGGGAAAAGAAACAGAAACGCCAACAGGTCAAGAAAATTGAAAAAGTAATCAAAACAGATGTGGTTAACAAAACATCTGTTTCTGTCAAACCAGACAATTCAAAAACTTCAAACAATCATGAAGTTAAGATTTTAAAGAATAAAACTGGTAAAACAAAACAGACCTGGAAACCAAAAACGGTTACTGATTCAGGGGAAACATCATAATTTCCACAACATCGAGAAGTTCAAGTAACTTACGTTGATGAAAATGGAAGACCCAAGACCACAAAGGCTTGGGTCCTCATCTCCAACTAATCATGTAAGTACATGTGCAGGGTGTTCCAGGAGGAACTTTCAGCAGTCATTGGATTGTTGATAGTGGGGCATCCAGGCACATGACAGGTGACATGAAGCTTCTCTACGACGTTAAATCTATTAGAGGAGGTTATGTTGCTTTTGCTGGAGATAAAGGCGGTTATATAACTGGAGAAGGAATGGTATCCAACGGGGTTGTAAGTTTTGACAAGATCAACTTTGTACAACAACTTGATCACAATCTTCTCAGCGTTTCACAAATCTGTGATAAGCAGTTTTCAGTACACTTTGATGCAAATGGATGTTATGTGCTGAATCCCGGCTTCAAGATTCCAAAAGAATGGATTCTCTTATCAGCTCCAAGGATAAATGATTTATATGTACTTGATATGAGCCAAGCAATAAGAACGACTGCACAAGCAACTTGTTTCATTACCAAAGCCACTGAAAAAGACTCTATCTCTTGGCACAGACGTATGGATCACATTCACTTACGAAAAATGAATCATTTGGTGTCGAATGAATTAGTGAATGGTGTTCTTCTTAAAAATTTCCATCTTCAAGACGTCTGTGTTTCATGCCAAAAAGGAAAGCAAACCAAGAAGCGACATCCGTCAAAGAAGATCAACACGGTGGCAGTTCCTCTTGAACTTTTTCACATGGATTTGTTCGGTCCTGTCAAGCACAAAAGCATCAGGAATGATCAATACCGCCTCGTAATAACTGATGATTATTCAAGATTTTCTTGGGTGGCGTTTAAAAATCATGTCATGGCGGAGTTTTGCACATTAAAAGGTATTCTTCACGAATTTAGTGCGTGTTGGTGCGTGTTGGAATTTTGTTTGGCAAGTGTTGATAAAATTTCATTGTTTTGCAAATAGAAATTGATCCGTAGCTCGTTAGACAGATCCGTTTGGATTATATATCGTTGGATTTGTCTTTTCGAGACGATTCTAAAGGTGTAATTTGATAACCACGTTTTCGGAGAAATTTTGTACGGTTTCATCAGTTCGCTTACGGTAAAAGCTTGAAAAGGACCAGTATAGGAGTTAGATTTGGATTTTGATTCAGGTTACCAAAATCCATTTAAACTTTTACGCTGCGTGATGGATAAGATGGATAATGGAAGTGAGGTTGTTAAGAACTGGCCAAAGCTTCTAAATGTCAATGAATATGCTGAATGGAAAAAGAAGGTTGAGGCATATGTTGAAAGTAAGGATGCGAGAATGTGGAGTTGTATGATAGATGGATACGTTGCTCCCACACGTCGTGTTGATGGTAGAGTAAAAGTAATTTCTTATGAGAAGATGGATGAATCTGAGAAACGAGTGGTTGATGCTGAGAAGAGAGCTTTAGCAGTGATCAAGAAATCCTTACCTGAGGGCATTAAGAATACCTTCAAGAACTATGGGTATTCTAGAGATCTGTGGGAAGCTTTAGAAAAACGTTATCAGATTCCATCAAAAGTGAATACTTGTGATCAAGCAGTGGTAGCTGAGTTTGCAGCTGTGAAGATTGGAGAGGGAGCTGCTGAGATAGAAGAGAAGAAGGAAGCAGATAAGGAGAATGCTCAAAAGATGGGTGCAGAAGTTTCAAAGGGCTTGAAGGATGTGAACTGACTTACAGCAGAGGTAAAGGTATCATCAGAATCTGTAAGTCATACATGTCTAAATTGCACTGAACTACAGGTTAAAGTTGACAGACTATCGGAGCAAAACAACATTCAGTCAGCTGAATTAGAAAAGTTAAAAGAGTCAAATGTTCTTTTGATTAAACGAGAGTCAGATTGTTTTACAAAACTCAAATCAAATGAACAAGAAATTAGCAGTTTAACAAGCAAAGTCAATGAACTGTTACAGGTCATTGATTTAGCTCGTGAAATTGTGAAAGAAAAAACTAACGAGCTTTCAGAAAAGTGCACAGAATTGGCTGATGCACAAGCCAAAATTGTTGCACTTCAGGGGAAGTTAAACGATTTTGGGAATTCTTCGTTAGTCAGAACTCAAATTCAAAAAGGTTTAAAAAGAAGTAATGATAAAACAGGGGTGGGGTTTACTAAAGCTTCATCTTCTGGAAATCAAGACTACTCATTTTTACCAACTGAAGATGGGTACATAAACCCTACACATGATTATGAGGGCAGACAACGTCTAACAGACTATGCGAACATGAAAGAGGGTGATAAAAAGATGTATGAGGCTGAAAAAAGAGCATTGGCTACAATAAAGACGTCATTACCTGATAGCATCAAGCATACCTTCACAAAGTACACTAATTCAAAGGATATGTGGGATGCATTACAAAAGAAATATCAGGGAAATAAGAGTGTTACTCGTGCATTCATGGCAGAGATAGTGCCAGTTGATGAGGCTGAAACTACTGTGAGTGATGCTGAAACTACTGTGAGTGATGCTGAATCTGAAGTGAAGAATGCTGAAGCAAAAGTGGATGCTGAAGTAGAGAAAGAGAGTGAAGCTGAACAGGTTGTTACTGATGAAAATACAGAAGTTCATGAGGAAAAGGTACAATCTAATTCAGTATGTTTGAGATGTCGTGAACTACAGGGTGAGGTTGCCAGGTTGACAACACAAAACCAAAGTCTGGTAAGTGATATGTCTAACATAAAAGAAGCAAACTTTTTTGCTAAAAGAAATGAATCTATATACTTGAAAAAGATAAAAGGTCATGAAGCTGAAATTGAAGCTTTAACATGCAAGTTAAATGAAAAACTTCAAGTAATAGATTTAGCTCATGACATGATGGCTGAGAAAACAAAAGAGATTTCTGATAAAAACAAAGAGTTGTCAGATGCACAACTCAAAATTGTTGAACTTGAAAAGAAATTAGGTCAATTCAGAGATTCATCTTTTGTAATGAAACACATGATGGGTGGGTTAAAGAAGAGTAATGACAAGACAAGTGTGGGCTTCCAAGGCTTTAATGAAGTTCCACCTCCTCTTAGTCATGACTATTCATTCCTGCCTAGTGAAAATGAGCTAGCAGATTTTATGGCATCTACACCAAGTAGTTTCGCATCCACATCAAGTCAAGGTGATGGATCTGAGAATGATGAGGCTAAGGAAAACAATAACATGGAACCTTTTAAAAAGAATAATTCACCGCCTAAGAATAAAAATCAAGCTTTTGTCAAAAAGATTAATTTTGTTCAAGGTAGTGATATGAAAAACGAAACTGCTGTTATTGAAAATGAATCGAATGTAGAGTTTGCTAAAAATAAGAGCATAGAAAAATCTGAATTAAAGCAAACTGAACAAGGTTCATCCAAGGGATCATCACCATCTGATAAGGGATCTACCTCAAAGACTCCAGCTAAGAAGTCTTCGAGAAAGAGATCGTGCTTCAAATGTCACGTCAAGGGACATGTAGCAAGCTGTTGTCCTAACAAAAAGAGTGAAGCACAACTTAGTGAAAAACAGAGAGGGAAATTACCAGTGAAGAAAGGTGATAGTGAGGAGAAAGTTGAAAATTCTCAAAAGAAATCTGCTCCTAAGCAACCAAAGAATGTTGCTGTTGGTGTAGATAAGGCTGAAAAAGGAACTCCACAAGTTCCTCGTTTTCAAAGAAATCAACAAAGATTTCAGCCTAGATCTCCACCAGGCAGATTTGAGAGACCTAGAAGCAGTTCACCAAGAATGAACAATTATAATGCTAATAATTTCAGAAGTCAAGGTCAATATCAAAATCGATACCAAAATAATGGTTGTCGAAATTTTTATAACAATGGCTTTAGAAATTATAACAATCAAGCTTCTTGGAATCAAAATTCGAGATATCAGAATCAAAATTTTCAAAGGTCATATAGTCCAAATGTATATAGGAACCCTTAGGACCAAAGACCTTATGGAAATCAAAATCAAATTCCATCAACAGGTCTGAGATCCAAGACTCCAGTTAGGAGTAATGGATATTGGATGGATGTTCCAGTGGTTGGTGAATTTGGACGACCCAAGACCATTAAGGCTTGGGTCCCCCAATCTAACTAATTTATTAGTTGGTGTGTGCAGGAGCTGCTAAGGAGGATTATCAACTTATGTTGATAATGGCTGCTCTAGGCATATGAAGGGGGATGTGAGATTGTTGATATATTTATATTGATTGATTGAAATTGAAGTTCAAAGTGCTGAGTTGACACACTAGATAACCTGGCAGATCTTTATACTAAAGCTTTTGACAGGGCTCGCTTTGAACATTTAGTCGAACTCAACGGGATGAGGAATCCTGAATAACTGGTTTTTCATAAGAATTTTTGTAAATAGTTTACTGCTTTTCTTAAAAAATAAAAAATAATTTTTTTTTGAAAAATAAAAAACATAAAAAAATAGAAAAACAAAAATGAGGGTGTGATTAAAAAGTTTTGCGTGTTGGTGATAAATTGGAAAAGGCTTAATCTGTTATACAGTTTAACTATCTCTTGAATAATGATAATTTGTTTAACTTATGTTGAAAAATTCTTATGGTTTCTCGAGATGTTTGTTTTATAGTAAACAGATTGAAGCAGTGTGTTGCTGAGAAGTTGCTGTGTTGCTGAGAAGTTAAAGTGATGAGTTGCTGTGAAGATGAGAGTTTGATTGGATGCATGGTAGAACCTCCTTTCTATATTGCAGACAAAGTTGAAGAGATTGAAGAGTGCTATTCAAATGCTGAACTGGAGTTTACTCAAACGCTAAAGTTTTTTGAAGATTTGGTGATTGGATGCATCAGCTTAGGGGGAGTCTGTTGCTGACAGAAGCTGTTGAAGCTGAAGCTATCCAAAGACCAAAGACAGTGCAAGACTACATGAAGATTGCAAGACGACTGAAGACAAAGTTATTTTATGAAGCTATTGTCAAGGGGGAGTTTGTTGGTGCATGTTTGTGACAACAGCTTAGATTTGGTCTTTGGATATCTTGTAATTAGATAAACAGTTAGCGGGTTTAGCTTTGTAATAGTTAGTTGTAATGTTTGGGCTAACCAAACCCAACGATTTGGGTTAATGGGAAACGAATTGGGCTTGTCCAATTCGTAGTCCATGATGTTTAACCTTGGCCCAAGTAGCAAACCTTGTGTTATATAAACAAGGTTAGGCTTTAGGGTTTAGGTTAATCAGCTAATCAGCCAAAACAGTTTAGAGAGAGTAATTTCGTGAAAGGCAATAGGCTTGGACGAAATTGTGTTGGTTAGGGTTTTAATTGATTGTAAACTGCAAGTTGGATAATCAATAGAAAACCCAGGTTGAAAGTGATTTGCTGTTTCTGTTTCCTACACGTTTTCTGCTTATTCTGATCAAGAGGATTCCGCACTCTTGATTGGAAAGACAATTCTGTGAAAGATCCATACGAATAGGGGACCTACAGTGCGGCTTATACTCCTCAACAGAACGGCGTCGCTGAACGTAGGAACCGTACATTGATCGAGACTGCTAGTACTATGTTGGTAGAGTCACAATTGCTGATTCCCTTCTGGACTGAAGTTGTGTCCTCTGCATGTTATACATTGAACCGAGTCCTTACAGTCAAAAGACACAACAAGACCTGCTTTGAGCTTCTTCACAAATGGAAACCAGATTTGTCATATCTTGAACCATTTGGAGCTCCTTGCACAATGATCGATCCTAATGGAAAGTTTGGGGCAAAAGCTATTGATGGTCACTTTCTTGGTTATGCCACCCCGAACTTAAGAGTCTGGAATCTAGAGGCTAAAAGGGTTGAGGAATGGTCTGAAGTCAGAGTACAAAGGCACACATTGCCAGTCAAAAATCCAGGTCAACCATGGATGTTTGAGTACGATGACTTTTTCAATTCGATCAATGTTGAAGCAGTTGAAGAAAATGTTGCGGCAAGGATGTTTTTCGAGAGTGACAACGCAACAGAATCACCGTTGGTTCGTCCAATTATTGTCAATCAAGAACCATCTTCAGTGAATAATAATGCTCTCAACAATGAGGATTTTCATGATGCAACCGAACTAAACGAATCTTCAGAGGATGAAGAATTTCTAGATGCAGATCAAGAAGCTCCAACAACAGCTGTTCATGGTACTTCAGAGGCTACACCTCCAGTTGATAACCCCAAAACAGCTGAAGCTACTGCATCATCCTCTTCGTCAGTTCCGGGTATTGAATTAGTTGTTGATCTCAATCTCAACAATCTGAGTACAAACATTCCAGTTTCGGAAAATCCTGAAACAAGGATTCACAATACCCATCTCAACAAAACATCATCGGGAATGTACAGAGTGGCATTCAAACAAGAAACATGTTGCGAAACAACAACAACGCCGGCTTGTATGCGGCAATTCAAGAATCTGGTCAACAAAACGATTGGTCTTTCGCGTGTTATGTCTCACAGGAAGAGCCAAGAACTTGGAAAGAAGCTTTGAAAGATAACTCTTGGGTTGAAGCAATGCAGGAAGAACTGCAACAATTCCAGAAACTTGGTGTCTGGAAGCTCGTAGAGAAACCTGCTGATTATAAGAAGATTGGTACCCGTTGGGTGTATAAATGCAAAAAGGACGACCGTGGAATCGTTATTCGCAACAAAGCAAGATTAGTCGTTCAAGGTTTTCGTCAGATTGAAGGTATAGACTACAACGAAGTGTATGCACCTGTTGCACGTCTGGAAGCAATTCGGATCTTTCTGGCTTATGCCTCATTCAAAGGATTCAAGGTTTACCAGATGGACGTCAAAAGTGCATTCTTACATGGTCTAGTCGAAGAAGAGGTGTATTGTGACAATCCATAACTTCGAGGTATAAATCGTTCATTTCGCCCTTACGAATAAATATATATTGATCTACTTTCGACGAATTAAATTTATACTCATTTAGTTATTGTGTGCAAACTTGTAGGCGAAACCAAGCCCATTTGGTAATGAACCGACCCGAACTGTTGAAATCCACTCACGTAGCTCAAAACTTATGAAGCCCGAGCCATAACTTGTTTAATATATATATATCATATTAGGGATGACTAATTATACACTTACTATTAGTTGATTTATGTGTAAAATAAATAAATAATAATAGTGATTATATACATGTATGTGTAAAAAAATAATAATAATAAATTAAAATAGATATATAAAATCACTTTTGACAATTGCCATCTTGTTCCCTGTATGCGACTCACACAGCCCAATTCCCCCCCCCCCCAAATTCGTTACTAATAACTACGGCCCAAATCTCATGTCTCAGTCCTTTATTATTTTCGGCCTAGACCCACCCCCCTCAACCGCCATTCACAATTTACGTATAAGATTGCATGAACTGTTATATCCTCAACAAACAAACCCTACGGCAATCGGTAGTAGTTTCCTTCACCACCACGCATACCACCTCTCGTCCCTCTCCCTCCCTCGACAACCGGATAACATCCCCACTCCTCCGTCATCGATCGCCGGTAAGTCCCGCAAGTTTCGTTACTTCGTTTTCGAACGTGTTGTTTCGGTTTCGGTCCGATCTTAGCTTCGTGTGATGCCTGTATTTGAGTGCTTACATGAAACTACATGAAAGTGTATATATATATATATACGTGTTCGATGTTATGCATATGAATTGTTCATGCTTGTCTGTACATAGTTCCGGTTAACTGTTCATGAAAGTATATGTATATATCAGACGTTAAATATGAATGAACAATAGTTCTGGTTCGACTTCGGTCTAATAACATGAACGCATACATGAACCGGTGTGTTTAGTGTAGACATGAAGATTTACGAGACTGCGTATTTGATGTTATGTATAACGTGCTCGGTTGATCGTGGATAGTTATAGAGTATCAGAAGCTTTTAAAGTTGAATATATATGAGTGATCTATATATGTATGTATGACTGTGATCGTGTGTAACCATGGAGGCAATGTTGTTTTTGGATCTTTTATAAATGTTGGCTATTTGTTTAAGCTATGAATGCATAGGGTTCAAATAATTTATTGAAACTGTTGAAAGGAATATGGTTGCAAGATTTGTCAAATGGCTGACAATTCTATTTCACACCTTAATCTTATTGGGCCGCACAATAAAGCTGATCTCAATAAGTATGAGTGGGCCGAAGACATTGAATATTAGTGGGCTGCAAATGAAGTAGATTATTGATTCAGAATTTCTATGTTATAAATTACTAAAATCTAGATCATGAGCACATGTCGCCTGTAATGGTATTTAATTACTTTTGTAATTGTAATATGGGCATGAGTTTAGGTACATGTATTATTTAGTTGCTTTTGTAATATGAATTAAATTGTTTAAATTGTTTGGGCCGCACTAGCTTAGGAAGGCCAAAGATTGAACTGATTTCTTTTACAGGCTCGGGTAGTTAGGGATTTTACTAATTGGTATTTTGTTTTTATGAACCTTGTGATTGAATTGAATTACACACTGAGTACATGTTAGAAAAATTACTCCATGATAAGTTGGCCAGTACGATGACTGCTGCGACCGGAAACATAAGGGTGTTACTCATGTGTAGAATTTTGTGTAGATACGTGTATGCCATGATGATATGAATACGTGTTTACGTGCTATTTGGAATTATTATGGGAAACGTTTGAAAACGAATCTAACAAGATGTAGTATATTATAATAGGACGTGATTAACTAAAGAATTTTAACAAGTGAAACATTCTGCCGAGCACATCAAGGTGAGTTCACACTTTCTACAAGGCATGGGATTCCCAGGGGTTGGGAATGGGTAAAGGATTTGAACGAAAACTGCGTGATCTCCTTGTTTGGAACACGTACACACCCTCTTAATTGAAGGGTGACAACACGTACTAAGAACTTAATCGGAACCTGCGTAGTCTCCTGTTTTGGGGATTACGTACACACCCTCTTATTGAAGGGTGACAACACGGATACTAGACCAAAATCTCTATCATGAAGTCCCTCCTTTTATATCGACTTAATCGCCGGGCCAATGGCGAGCGGGTCATTAGTTAGATAGCGCTATTTAGGTTTGACAAGCCTCACACCGTGCCGCAGAGGACGGGCGTGAACTAATGGATCTGGGCACTAGTCAATGATGATAGACATTGACGTCAGGGCACCAACTTATTTTAGTCAGTGGTCGATATGGTAAACAGGTCTAGTGGTTAACATGGGGAAGCCCCCACCAACTATGGATAGGTTTGGGAAACAGGGTAAACGGATTAACTTACTACTTTCCAACGAACTCATGGTTCTTGAAACAACTTAACAATGAACACCAACTGTGAACTCGCTCAACTTTGTTGTTGACTCGTTGTTACATGCCTTGCAGGTCGTTAGGTACTTAATGGAGCTTGCATGAGGAGGCGTGGTCGTTGTGGGACATGGACAACTGTGTGCCATGTTAAACATTTAAACATTTGAACTTATATTTGGTTTTGGATTTAATCATTATGCTTCCGCTTGCAACTTAAACTATGTTTTGTTTGGACACCAATTGTATTGGTTGGATTTTCTAATCACTTATATGCTTGTTCAATATGATTGGTGGCTGGATCCTGGTCAGTCACGCCTCCAGGCGGTGATACTCCGCATGTGGATTTTGGGGGTGTGACAGATTGGTATCAGAGCCATTGGTTATAGTGAACTTGGTTTTAAAAAGGGGGAAAAAAAATTTTTAAAACCAGACTATAACCTGTTCAGTGCTCGACGATCCACAACGACGCTTCGCTCCACGTGCAAGACTCAACACTCTAGGTGGTATGATTTATTTTTGTATTGCCTACTTGCTAGTTTACATTTACATTGTGTGTTGCATATGGTATGCCCAGTTAGAGTTGTAGCATGTTATCTATTAACCCTGATGCGTTCTATATGACACTCGAATGTTTACTTGAAATTTGACAAGTGGTGGTCAAATTCTTTTATGTTCCCTCATCACCGCACTACGACCATTGTTTAGGTGTTCTAGCTAGTCATACGCTTATCTGGACATGACGTCGCCATCTGACCCTCCGTACATTCGGATTGTAATTCAACATTCACGAAGACCAGACCTGGCTCAAACGTACTTGGATTTAGGAGAACTATACCTACGCATCCCTGTTGACGAACCTTATCACCTTCGCCTGTCATCGTCACCAGAAACGAAGCAGCCACACTTACACGCCTTCGTCGTTTTGCAGCTCGCAACCTTACCCACCAAACTCTATTTTGGACAAATGATACACTCGCGCGACCGCGATGCAACGAACTTCCCTTTTTGTGCCATGCCGCCATGCACCACTACTGGAAATTACTTCTAGACAACAGATTAGCTGGTCGAGTCCTTCGGTTATTGATGGACCCCTGTTTTCGCTCGATTCTTCGTATGAACCTCATTAATTCCCCGTTTCTTCGATTGGTAACTAATTCAACGAAATGCCAACAACCATACCATGATTTTCAACGATCACAAGACTACCTTATTACCTTGTTGGATGGTTTATTCGTATTCTACTTGATTAGCCCTCACGTATACCCAACTTAGCGAATGGAAGCCATTACTGGTGAAATAGTCTTCAGGACAATTGGGGACATAGTTGTGGATCACTCAACCTACCGGAAAACACGATAATTTATACGTTTACCTGACCCACCTTACACTACAAGGGACGTACTCTAATGTCATGATAGTTTTTCTTTCATATGCGGAATCTTTGCACTAGGTCTTGCACCAACACGTGAATATTGATTAATGATATGTCCAATTTCTACCATTGGCTTAGACCAAACCATCGCTCTCTTACCACAGTGACCTTACGTTCTCACTACTCCATGCTGAGATACTGAAACGAACACGCTCTAGCTTAAAGAAAGTGGAAGGCTTGACTTTCGATCATTGGTGATCACTCCTCGAAACCTTGAGGGTGGCGGTGTATTGTTGATACGATCATACTCCCTTGAACACATTTTCGCATTTTTCCTTTGGAACCTCACAACTACACAGACGTAAGTTGGATTCATTCACACGACCCAATGAACTATCTAACTACTGGTTTTCGAATGAACTTATGGTTTTTGAAAACAACTTTAAACTGAACATACCTGAAGAACTCAGCGGAGTTCACAACGTATTCCCCGTGTCAAATCTGAAGAAGTGTCTGTCAGATGAGACCCTCATAGTTCCTCTCAAGGAACTCACTATCGACGATTAGTTTCGATTCGTCGAGGAATCTGTAGAGATTACAGACCGAGATGTTAAGATTCTCAAGCATACCAGAATACCTCTTGTTCGAGTTCGCTGGAACTCCCGTCGTGGCCCAGAGTTCACCTGGGAACGAGAAGACCGAATGAAACACAAGTATCCCCAGTTGTTCGAGAAAACTACAACCACTACCGAGGCTGAAGCTACTGCGGAATTTCGGGACGAAATTCCAAACCAACGGGGGGATGATGTGACACCCCAGGAAAACCACGCAACCTATCTAGTTTCCTCAGTAACTGCGTGCTAAATTTCGGGACGAAATTTCTTTCAACTTGGGGATGATGTGACAATCCATAACTTCGAGGTATAAATCGTTCATTTCGCCCTTACGAATAAATATATATTGATCTACTTTCGACGAATTAAATTTATACTCATTTAGTTATTGTGTGCAAACTTGTAGGCGAAACCAAGCCCATTTGGTAATGAACCGACCCGAACTGTTGAAATCCACTCACGTAGCTCAAAACTTATGAAGCCCGAGCCATAACTTGTTTAATATATATATATCATATTAGGGATGACTAATTATACACTTACTATTAGTTGATTTATGTGTAAAATAAATAAATAATAATAGTGATTATATACATGTATGTGTAAAAAAAAAATAATAAATTAAAATAGATATATAAAATCACTTTTGACAATTGCCATCTTGTTCCCTGTATGCGACTCACACCGCCCAATTTCCCCCCCCCCCCAAATTCGTTACTAATAACTACGGCCCAAATCTCATGTCTCAGTCCTTTATTATTTTCGGCCTAGACCCACCCCCCTCAACCGCCATTCACAATTTACGTATAAGATTGCATGAACTGTTATATCCTCAACAAACAAACCCTACGGCAATCGGTAGTAGTTTCCTTCACCACCACGCATACCACCTCTCGTCCCTCTCCCTCCCTCGACAACCGGATAACATCCCCACTCCTCCGTCATCGATCGCCGGTAAGTCCCGCAAGTTTCGTTACTTCGTTTTCGAACGTGTTGTTTCGGTTTCGGTCCGATCTTAGCTTCGTGTGATGCCTGTATTTGAGTGCTTACATGAAACTACATGAAAGTGTATATATATATATATATACGTGTTCGATGTTATGCATATGAATTGTTCATGCTTGTCTGTACATAGTTCCGGTTAACTGTTCATGAAAGTATATGTATATATCAGACGTTAAATATGAATGAACAATAGTTCTGGTTCGACTTCGGTCTAATAACATGAACGCATACATGAACCGGTGTGTTTAGTGTAGACATGAAGATTTACGAGACTGCGTATTTGATGTTATGTATAACGTGCTCGGTTGATCGTGGATAGTTATAGAGTATCAGAAGCTTTTAAAGTTGAATATATATGAGTGATCTATATATGTATGTATGACTGTGATCGTGTGTAACCATGGAGGCAATGTTGTTTTTGGATCTTTTATAAATGTTGGCTATTTGTTTAAGCTATGAATGCATAGGGTTCAAATAATTTATTGAAACTGTTGAAAGGAATATGGTTGCAAGATTTGTCAAATGGCTGACAATTCTATTTCACACCTTAATCTTATTGGGCCGCACAATAAAGCTGATCTCAATAAGTATGAGTGGGCCGAAGACATTGAATATTAGTGGGCTGCAAATGAAGTAGATTATTGATTCAGAATTTCTATGTTATAAATTACTAAAATCTAGATCATGAGCACATGTCGCCTGTAATGGTATTTAATTACTTTTGTAATTGTAATATGGGCATGAGTTTAGGTACATGTATTATTTAGTTGCTTTTGTAATATGAATTAAATTGTTTAAATTGTTTGGGTCGCACTAGCTTAGGAAGGCCAAAGATTGAACTGATTTCTTTTACAGGCTCGGGTAGTTAGGGATTTTACTAATTGGTATTTTGTTTTTATGAACCTTGTGATTGAATTGAATTACACACTGAGTACATGTTAGAAAAATTACTCCATGATAAGTTGGCCAGTACGATGACTGCTGCGACCGGAAACATAAGGGTGTTACTCATGTGTAGAATTTTGTGTAGATACGTGTATGCCATGATGATATGAATACGTGCTTACGTGCTATTTGGAATTATTATGGGAAACGTTTGAAAACGAATCTAACAAGATGTAGTATATTATAATAGGACGTGATTAACTAAAGAATTTTAACAAGTGAAACATTCTGCCGAGCACATCAAGGTGAGTTCACACTTTCTACAAGGCATGGGATTCCCAGGGGTTGGGAATGGGTAAAGGATTTGAACGAAAACTGCGTGATCTCCTTGTTTGGAACACGTACACACCCTCTTAATTGAAGGGTGACAACACGTACTAAGAACTTAATCGGAACCTGCGTAGTCTCCTGTTTTGGGGATTACGTACACACCCTCTTATTGAAGGGTGACAACACAGATACTAGACCAAAATCTCTATCATGAAGTCCCTCCTTTTATATCGACTTAATCGCCGGGCCAATGGCGAGCGGGTCATTAGTTAGATAGCGCTATTTAGGTTTGACAAGCCTCACACCGTGCCGCAGAGGACGGGCGTGAACTAATGGATCTGGGCACTAGTCAATGATGATAGACATTGACGTCAGGGCACCAACTTATTTTAGTCAGTGGTCGATATGGTAAACAGGTCTAGTGGTTAACATGGGGAAGCCCCCACCAACTATGGATAGGTTTGGGAAACAGGGTAAACGGATTAACTTACTACTTTCCAACGAACTCATGGTTCTTTAAACAACTTAACAATGAACACCAACGGTGAACTCGCTCAACTTTGTTGTTGACTCGTTGTTACATGCCTTGCAGGTCGTTAGGTACTTAATGGAGCTTGCATGAGGAGGCGTGGTCGTTGTGGGACATGGACAACTGTGTGCCATGTTAAACATTTAAACATTTGAACTTATATTTGGTTTTGGATTTAATCATTATGCTTCCGCTTGCAACTTAAACTATGTTTTGTTTGGACACCAATTGTATTGGTTGGATTTTCTAATCACTTATATGCTTGTTCAATATGATTGGTGGCTGGATCCTGGTCAGTCACGCCTCCAGGCGGTGATACTCCGCATGTGGATTTTGGGGGTGTGACATGTATGTCGAACAGCCTCTAGGTTTTGAAGATCCTATCCATCCCGATCGGGTTTGGTTGCTGAACAAAGCTCTCTATGGTCTACATCAAGCACCGCGAGCTTGGTACGCAACCTAATCAAATTATCTGCTGGAGAATGGATTTCGCAGAGGTCTTATCGATTGCACTCTATTCATAAAAGAACAAGATGGAGATCTTCTACTGGTACAGGTATATGTGGATGATATTATATTTGGTTCTACTAACAATGTTATGTGTAGGGATTTCGAGCGTGTAATGCAGGATAAATTCGAGATGAGCGCTATGGGGGAGATGACTTTCTTTATGGGCTTGCAAGTGCAACAAACGAAGTCTGGGATTTTCATCCATCAGACTAAGTATGTTCAAGACATTCTGAACCGATTCCAGATGTCCGATACATTGCCCATTGGTACCCCACTGTAGCAAAATCACGGAATTAATCCAGACTTGAAGGGTGAAGTTGTTAGCTCTTCATACTACCGCGCGATGATTGGATCCCTTATGTACCTCACAACATCAAGACCAGATATAATGTATCCAACGTGCCTGCTTGCCAGATATCAAGTTAACCCGAAGGCCTCACATCTTGCAGCTGTAAAAAGGATTTTTCGTTATTTGAAGGGTTGCCCAGACACCGGTCTATGGTACCCTAAGGATAATAACTTTGACTTGATCGCTTTCAGTGATTCTGATTTTGGCGGTTGCAAAATCGACGGCAAATCCACAACGGTTGGATGCCAGTTTTTAGGAAATCGCCTCGTAACATGGCAGTGCAAGAAGCAGACTTGTGTCGCTACATCAACTTGTGAAGCTGAATACATTGCTGCCTCAAGTTGTTGCTCCCAAGTCCTATGGATATAACAGCAAATGCGTGATTACGGTTTTGAATTCCTAACTACTCCTATTTTAGTCGATAATTTTGCTGCCTTATCTATCACTAGAAATCCTGTGCAGCATTCAAATACCAAACACATCGAAATTAAGTATCACTTCATACGTGATTGCTTTGATAAAAGGCTAATCGATGTTGTTAAGGTCCATACCGATGACCAACGTGCCGACCTTTTTACCAAAGCATTTGATAAATCAAGATTTGACTTTTTATTATTGGTAAACGGCATTAAGGTCAAGCAAGAGTAATCCGCATCGGAAAATCGTTTTTGTAAATATTTGGTGTTTTTAAAATTATTGTAAGTTTGTTGATTTTAGGGGGAGTAATTCCAAAATTTGAAAATTCAAAAACATCGAAAAATTTCAAAACTCAAAAACAATAGAAAAACAAAAATGAGTTTCCTGGCGAGCAAAAGAGAAAATGATAGTACATCAGTGGTCTGTCTAAACCTCTTTATACTGAAATGCAAAATGAAAAATGTTAAGCAGCTCTATATAAGATGTATCGGTAGGCTCACAATCATTTTAAAGTGTGTAGGGTGATATAAACTTAAATCGACTGAAGACCAGGTGGGAACCGCACATTGGCATATGGTCTTAGTACAGAAATTTCGTTTGAGAGATTGCCGAGGTACTGAGATATGTGGTCTTTATGTTGTTTATCATCTGCGTATCATGGTTGTTTCTTTTACCGAAACAAACGGAGACGAAGTCTAGATCTTCCATGATACCATACATACGTGTACATACTGCATACGACCTCAATAAGTGATCAACAATCACATGTCCACAAAATAAGTGATAATATATCACATTTATCCGGGAGTCAAGTTCGTCTCTTTGCTGTACGAAAGTACTGACCTGTTCACGGACTTGCTCTTGTGCCCTTCATGCTTCTGAAAATCAAGTTCCTCATCAATAAGCGATTCTATCACATAGGGCTTGTTTTCAATCAAAATAAGTGAGTTTCTCACATTTTCATACGTCAAAACAGATGATAAATGGTATACTCACCAGTAAGATGAACCCTCGTGCATACCTTGATACGGGAATGTGTCGTGGTGTGGATGAACACCGGTCGGTAAGTATAAATCATACCTTAACGTATCCCCTCGCCATGATTACATCTGATAAGTTGAGCTTATGTGGATAACAATACCGATAATCGTTATAGAATGTTTATCTAAATGTTAACAAAAAGAACAACAAGAGCGTTTTGGCGTGACCGTACACTGATATGATTCTCTTACCCTCGAAACTCGCAAAAAGAATGTTTGTATATATTTACTTTTCTTAGTTTCTACAACTCTGTATGTATATATTTATTTACTGCTTTCAGTCTTTAAGTTTGAAATATTCAAAATGTCAAAAAGATTTTAGGTGTGTTTTAATATAAACTTTATAAAAGTCAAAAATATTTCATTTCTGCTTTAGTTTTGATTAACCGATGTTGGAACTCAAGTCTTCGTTGCCTGAAATCTGATGAAAACCAAAACGACTGAATCTTCATAAACGGTCAGAGTTTGCAAATTTTTGAAAGTTAATAATCAAAATTGAAAAATCTGTTAACTTTTCAAACTAACTGTCGGACGGTAGTTGATTGAAAAATGGTCACATGTGTGTCATTTGTTTATGTTAACTATATTCTAAGCGGTTGTTCTCATTACGCGTTTAGCTTTCTTGTATGTGCAGATGCGACATCCAATCAGCTAAAGGCGAAGAGAACGTATTAGATGAAAAGCTTCGGAATGAAGACACGACATGGACGCACTCAAATGATAAAGATGATCGAGTTGCCGCTGATCAATCATCAACACCACAAGGATCTAAAGTATCGAAAATCAAAAGATTCACGAGCATAATCAAATGGGGAGTTTATTGATACACTTCCTAGATAAAAGCGGGAGTTTGTTAATACACTTTCTACTTACAACACGTGAAGACTTTGAAGATCCTTTCCGAGAATGAAAGAACCATCAAGAGATGGAAAACGAGATTAAGAACCTCGCGAGCAGCATCCAAGGGGGAGTTTGTTGATACATATTATGTGGATACGGCTCGGCTCGGTTCGACTCGGCTACGAAGTGAAGACCGTAGTCAAGACATCCTTCTGTCTTGACTCGGTATCTTATTTACTTTGTAACGTACGATGTAAATGCTACTGCGTGTGTGCGGTATGCATATTGTTTATGTGTTGCTTATGTTTGTTGTTTGGACCATTGAAGAAGCCCAACAACATGCCGAAGTCCCATTCATGATGAAGCCCATGTCGAAGCCCAAGTGGCGAAATCCCTTAGGCCCAAACACTATGTGACGAAGTCCCATCTGTGAGAAGCCCAACATCATGCGACGATGACCAAGCCCAGGCCCATCAAAGTGACGATGTTCGTCGTGATGATGGATGTTCGTCACAGAGTGTTCGTCGGCAATCAGATTTCATCGAATGTGTTACTATATAAACACAGCAAACAGACAGAAACAGACAGAACACAAAGAGAGAAGTCTGAATAGATTTCAGAGCGAACACACTGTAAACACACACACACTGAGAGTTTATAAGGATATCTTGTAAACACCGCATTGTAACCGTTTCATAGCATTAATACATTGAGTGTTAATCGTTGAATCTTGTGTCTTACGTGTTCGTAACTTGGTTTAACTTACCCGTTTGGATTCCGCACTCACGGGTTTGTCGGAAAACAGGAATAGAGGTTGACTCGATCCTCCGGGTGGACCTACACGAGGAGTAGGAAATCTAGACCCATAACCGTATTTTTGCCTCTGTGGCATCGGGCCGGGCCTGGTTGTTGTTGTGGCAAAACTATAAACCCAAACATTAAAAAAGAAAATGAGATAAATCAGATGAAGATATAGGCATACAACAAACCACTAAACAATGAATCGGAAAAAGATTTAGATCATATCATAATCAAAAGTTAATAAATTCAGGCTGCCAGATCAAATGTTATCCTAAAGGGTCCCTATATAGGTGCACCACCCCACAAGTGTTACGAGCTGTATTGGAGGTCCTCCCGGCAAAGAAATGACTGATGTGACACTCATATAACCAATATGGCCCAGCCTGTATGGACCAATACGGCCCGTGTTGGTCCATACAGGCCAGGGCATATTGGTTATATGAGTGTCACATCAGTGATTTCTTTGTCAGACGAAAAGAAGAGATATAAATTACAAATGCACTGATATCAATAGCCATCCTAAAATACTAGATACTTCACGTCAGTTAAACTAAAACTTACATCAGCAACAAAAAAAAACAGCAGTGCAGCAACAATTCAGTTCAATGAACAAGAAAATCAAACTTTTTTGTTTATTTGCTTACAATCATGCTAATTCAGCAGGAAAGCATCAACAAAATCAATAAATTAACATTTAAACCAAATTAAATGGTTCTTCTACGTAGCTTTTCCAAATTAAAGTTAATAAAAATTACTTAAGATCTTCAATGTCACAAGAAAGATTAAATGGTTATTTTGTCCGCTGAAAAAGATTTTTTAGAAGAACTATTACGATTCTCCACTACTAGAAAATCTGAAACTTCTTACACTAGTTTTCGTAGGAAATGCGTCATAAAACTGGCGTTTCTACGCATTTATGACAAACACCTGATGTAGGAAAACACCTCGTAGGAAACCCGTTTTCAACGCATTTCCTAAGCAACTTCCTACACATTTTTCTACGAAACTACTACGTCGCAAATTGCTACGAATCTCCTACAATATATTTAATTATTACCTTTTAGGATTTATTTTTTTAGCTACACATTTCTGACCAGAAAAAAAACAAATTTTAATACAACATTATTTGTGACCCACTTCCGACAAATAAATTAGAAGTGTTGTTACAAATTTTCAAGGAAACTGAGTATTTTTTGTGACCCAATTCCAACAAATAAATAAAAAGTGTTGTTACAAATTTTCGAGGAAACTGAGTATTTTTTGTGACCCAATTCCGACAAATAAATAAGAAGTGTTGTTACAATTTTCGAGGAAACTGAGTGTTTTTTGTGACTCAATTCCAATAAACAAATAAGTAGTGTTGTTACAAATTTCCGAGGAAACTGTGTATTTTTTGTGACTCTACCAAAGCTAGAAAAATAAACTTTATCTAAACATATATTATAATTTTTACAAAACATTTAACTTTCAAAAAAAAAAAAAAAAACTCTACCAAATATAAACAAATATTGGATTTTTATGGATTAGTAGTAGATATAAAGGGATGTCCTTATCTTGGACCGAGTGGTGTAAGTTTGTAATTATGTAATTTGTTGTTTCGGTTGGGGCCGCCCCAATTTGTTGGTTGATTTGGTTCTATTGTAGTTTACGTTTCAAAAAAAAATGCTATAAACTTTCTAGTTTATAATTGCACACCCAAGTAATGGAGGAGGGTTTTTAGTTTATATTCTTAGATGCACGTTTATTTTTATATTATTTTTTTTTTTTTTTTGTTAAATTATACAAATTCAAATGGCCTTTCGTTAGGGCTTTGAAAATCGTTGGGACGACCCTACACACCCAAAGACATAGACATGTATATTATTTTATGCATACTGTTAAATCTTTAATAGTACACAAGAATTACCAATGTGCAATAGTCCAAAGTAGGCAAGTTATACATATTCATATTTAAATAAGATGTATTAATATTACAAAATATAAACCATCAGTTCAAACTTTTTTTTAAACGGCAAACAAGTAAACTCACCCTGCTCGAGGCTATGTCCAAGGACAACTCCTATACCGCCATGAGACTGCCGTGGATGCACTTCTAGATAATGGAATCTACGGACAACCAATGAGGAATGATCATAATAGAATTTACAAGTCGCTTTCAAATGTAATTGAAGGCAAAGAAGGAAGAGTTCGCGAGACTCTGCTTGGTAAACGAGTCGATTATTCAGGGCGGTTTCAGTGATTGTCGTGGGCCCTTCACTTTCATTACATGCGCGGGAACTGGATGGAATCAGTAAACCTTCGCCCCCCCGTTAGGTCCGAACCTGGGATTAAAGCCCCGATTCGTCCCTTCACCCAGATGTCCACCGAAACTGGCTTAAGCGGGAATCGAACCTGGGTCTCCACTAAAAAATACAGACCAATTAACCACTAGACCAAATTCTCACGACAACTATCAGTTCAAACTAATTAAGTTCTCAAAACAACATTCTAAAAATAAAATCTAAAACATATAATGAGATCGTTGTCAAATTAACGTGCCTATAATATTGTTTTTTATTATATATATTGTTATTATCATATTTGTTATTTACTGAAGAGGTAATATTATGGAGTAGGATCAAATACAAACTATATTTCGCATACAAACCGTAAGAACCATTTAAAAAGTGTCAAGTGGCATCCAACCTATTATAGAGAAATGATAAAATAATATCCTAAATAATATTAATTATATTGAATTCCCTATAAATATGCTAACACACAATTAATTCTTTATTTGAATCTTCTTTTTGTTTTCAATGTGCTGATTAAGAAAAGTGCTGATATCATTCAAATGTGTGCTAAAATCAGTTATCTTGATTAATTTTTATGTGCTAATATAATTCAAAAGGGCTACTTTTATGTATGTATTTTTTTGGTATGTGCTGATTTAATTTTTTTTAAGTGCTATGATCTGTTCTTACGGTTTGTAGGATAAATATGGTTTGTACCGGAACCAACCCCGAGGTAATACAACGTACAAGACAAACAAATATTTTTGTGAACACAACGTTACAAATAAAACCAGAATCTTCAACAAAATTAACAACCATCACACAATTTTTTTTTTTTGATGTTACAATGAAGAATCAATCATTATTCTTTATTCCCTTCTAATCACAAGTAGCACACTGAAAGCATAAATTTGTCTTTTTGTTTACCATCATCAGAGCAAGCTAATTCCTATATAGAGCCCTAACCCCTAGAATATCGTCCGAAGTCAATCCTTTTGTTTCTCCTGCGTAAAAGGTACTCCACATTATTGCATTTGGAAATTGGCTATGATCAAGCCCAAGTAGATGTCCTATTTCATGTAAAGCCACACTCTCCACATCAAAAGTGTTTGGGACTGCTCCAATCACCCAACTTTCATCCGCATCATAGTGAAACCTTCCATCTGTAGGGGGGAAAGCATGGGCCAACACGCCACCAGGCCCGTCAAAGGGGTATCCATCTCCATGAGATTGACGTTCAAAACTAATCTTTATGTCAGCACTTTGATTAGTTCTAGCTTGTGAAAATCTAAAATATCGAGAAGCAGTAGCCCATTTGCTAAAAGCCTGTGCAACAGGAGGCATGAATCTGGTAGGGAAACGCGATCCAAAAGCATAGGTTAGATATCTTTTTCCCTCGGGCCATTTTGGTGGACCCTGAAGGAATTGATAATGAGAGACGGTATGTAAAGTTTTGTGACTATGTTGATGAGTTTCCTTATCAGGGTGTCCACAACGAGGCATGACCATCATGGACACTGTTGGCGCATCAAGCGTTCCAGTGGCATTGAGATGGTAATAGACTTGGTATGACTTGATTGCTTCCTCAAGCTCCTTGTCAAAATAGTCTTCTTTAGGATTTGCGACGTTAGGGTTGCTTTGGTAGTTAATGTTGTTTGGTATAGAGAATGATCTCTGAATAGGGTTTGAATTGTATATGTATTGAAGTTGTACTATTTAGGGTTACATAAAGATGGGGTTTATATAGACCACCATATTACACATTAGTCCCTATACTATTTGTTTCTTCTTTCCGACACTCCCCCTCAAGTTGAGTAGTGGGATCTCCAATACTTAACTTGCTCAAACAGCTACTAAAAGCGTTTCCGTTGACTGCTTTTGTGAGAATATCTGCGAGTTGATCTTTAGATGATATATACGGGAGCTCTATGATCTTTTCCTCCAGTTTTTCCTTGATGAAATGTCGATCTACCTCTACATGTTTTGTTCGATCATGCTGAACTGGATTTTCTGAGATTTGTATTGCAGCTGTATTGTCGCACATAATTTTACTGGGTGCTGCTCTTTGGGAGAAACCAATGTCTTCTACAAGTTTCCTGATCCAAAGAACTTCGCTTAACCCTCGAGCTATGCCTCTGAACTCTGCTTCTGCACTTGACAGAGCGACCACCTTCTGTTTCTTACTCCTCCAGGTAACAAGGTTTCCACCAACCAAGGAGAAGTACCCTGATGTTGACCTTCGATTTCCCTTATCTCCTGCCCAGTCGGCGTCAGTGTAGAGCTCAACATTTAAATGTCCATTTGCTTTGAACAACACTCCATGGCCTGCGGTTCCCTTTAGATACCTTAGAATTCTCCGAGCAACTTCCATGTGAGCAATTTGCGGTTGGTGCATAAACTGACTTACCACTCCAATAGCATAAGCTATATCAGGGCGAGTGTGAGAGAGATAAATTAACTTGCCCACGAGCCGTTGATACCTTTCTTTGTCTGCAAGCTCGGAATTAAGTTCCATGTGCAGATTATGGTTCACCACCATTGGCGTATCTGCTGGTTTACAATTAATCAAACCAGTTTCCGCCAGGAGATCGAGGATATACTTCTTTTGGCAGATGAAAATCCCCCGTTTAGACCTGAGAACTTCTATTCCGAGGAAATACTTGAGATTCCCAAGGTCTTTCATTTCAAACTTTGAAAACAAATTCTTTTCTAGCCGCGCTATCTCTTCCACATCATTTCCGGTGATGATCATGTCGTCTACATATATGATCAGGCAAGTTACGAGGCCATTTCTTCTTTTGAGGAACAGGGTATGATCAGCGTTACTTTGGTAATACCCATATTCTTTCATGATCAAGGTGAACTTTCCAAACCAGGCCCGAGGTGACTGTTTTAGCCCGTATAGAGATTTTTTCAACCGACAAACTTCCCCATCTTTAAAATCCTCTGAAAACCTGGAGGTGCTTCTATGTAGACTTCTTCCGCTAGGTCTCCATAGAGAAATGCATTTGTAACATCAAACTGATGGAGAGGCCAATTCTTATTGGTTGCCACGGAGAAGAGGACTCTGATGGTGTCCATTTTTGCAACCGGAGAAAACGTCTCAGAGTAATCAATCCCATACGTCTGAGTGTACCCTTTGGCTACAAGTCGAGCTTTGTATCTTCCAATAGAACCATCTGGTTTATACTTAATTGAATACACCCAACGGCAGCCAACTGTTTTCTTTCCTTTTGGGAGAATGCACTTTTCCCACGTATTGTTTTTCATAAGAGCTTGCATCTCTGTTTCCATTGCTTCTTTCCAGTTCTTCTTACCTTGCGCTTCCTTTACAGAGCCAGGTATTTGTTCGGAGTATAGAGAGGTGACAAATGCTTTCGCACTGTTACATAAGTTCCCATTAACTATATTAGCTACATGATACTTTGAGGTTCTGGTTTCCCTCTCTGGAGAGTACCGTTTTGGAGGGACCCCTCTATTGGCTCTAGGAGGGAGAGGGTATCTTCCAGTAGTCTCTGCTGCACCTGGTTCAACATGTTCCACGACTGGTTCAACATGTTCCACGACTGGTTCAACCTGTTCAACAACTGGATCAACATGTTCTGTAGTTGTCGGTTCTATGTGTTCCCCTATTGTCTCATAGTTATAAGACGTAGAACATTCAGGGTTCTCAGTATTTCTTACCTCAGGCATCACGTTGGATGGACTTTCTTCAGTGGTACTGTGCTCCGCGGATTGTGTGTCTGTGTTTGAAGGACTCGCAGTACTGTGATAGTTTTCTGTTGTGACTTCTTCAGATGAGGGAATTTGGGTTAACCAGCTCAGAGATAGTTTTCTGTTGTGACTTCTTCAGATGAGGGAATTTGGATTAACCAGCTCAGAGTGTCTATACTGTCATTCTCCCCCTGACCACTGAGTTGGGTGTTATAAAAGTATTTTGTTTCAAGAAAGTCAACATTCATTGTGGTGAACATTTGACGAGTTGTTGGATTATAACACCGGTAACCTATTTGATCGATCCCATAGCCGATAAATACACATTTTTCAGCACATGGGCCAAGCTTGTTTCGATTGGTTTTGGGTATATGAACAAATGCGGTACACCCGAAGATTCGGGGTTCAAGTGTAAGAGGATGAGGAATACTGGCAGACTTAGACAGACAATCTAAGGGAGTCTTAAATTTAAGAGCTTTTGTGGGAAGCCGATTCAGCAGATACACAGAGGTTGCAACTGCCTCCGGCCAGAAAGATTTAGGAACCTGAGATTCGATCAAAAGGGCTCGAGTCATTTCAAGAATAATACGGTTTTTCCGTTCGGAAACACCGTTTTGTTCGGGGGTATGAGCACAAGAGGTTTGATGAATTAATCCTTTGGTTTTAAAGAATTGTTTCATAGATGTATTGACAAATTCCCCCCCCCCCCATTGTCGGATCGAAGGATTTGGATTTGAGTTTGAAATTGAGTTTGAATCATAGCATAAAATGTGACAAATTTTTCGTAAACTTCGGCTTTAGTTTTTAAAAAATATACCCATGTCATGCGAGTGCAATCATCCACGAATAGTATAAAGTACCGAAGACCCTGCCCCCCCCCCCCCCATCACAGGAGCAGGACCCCACACATCAGAATGGATTAGTGAAAAAGGTGAAGCAACTTTCGTATTGCTAGGTTTGAACGGTTGTCGATGGCTTTTAGCGCGAAGACAAGTTTCACAATCTGTTTTTCCATTTGAAGGGAAAAGTTTTGGAAACAAAAGGTGCGAATAACCACTGGATGGGTGTCCCAAACGTCTATGCCATAGCCAGGCTTCCCGGTTTTCTGTTCCATGTGCCAACATCACAGTACCCTGTTGAGCCACTTCATCCACATAGTACAATCCGTGGCGCTCAGTACCACGTCCGATAATCACACCCGTCCTGATATCCTGTAGGAGGCAGAAAGTAGGGTGCATTAGTACCGTGCAATTTAATTCTTTGGTAATATGACTAATTGAGAGCAATTTGTGTGATAATGACGGAACATAGAGGCAATTTGATAATTTCATAGTTGGTGAAATTTCAATTACTCATCCTCCTTTCACTTGCATCGTTCCGTTGTTTGCTGTATGGATTTGAGTTTTTTTAGGTTGGCTCATTGAACGTATGTCCAATGGTTCAAACGTCATGGTGTCAGTAGCACCAGAATCAAATATCCAAGCACTATTTTTCCCATGATTGCTTTCCATTTTTCAATTTTTTTTTAACTAACAAAATTTTGGAATTGCCATTATAAAAATGGGAACTAGTGTAATTGGTAATAGTATAGTTCCATAGTGGACCAGTGGTAGTGTGGTACTTCAAACTTAAAAGTTTAAACAAGTCAACTGGGCTCTTGGCCCAACTCACGACCCTTCTTGAACCTGGACCTCATACAATATGGGCTGGTCCTTCTCAGACTACAGTCCTATTGGATTAATTTCAGAGTTAATTAAACCCTTTGCTTGCACATGATCACATACACCAACATCGATCGGCTCTTTTGTCAAGCAACCAACAGAGTGACTTAAATCCGCCAACAAAACGACACCAGAGAATGAAGTTCGCTTACCGGCGTATTTATTAAATACGCCGGGCGACTTGAACTCGCGTTCAAGATTTGAGATGAAACGGAATTGTTGCAGCGAATTTAGGTAAACAAGCAGCGGAATTACGGAGCGGAATAATGCAGCGAAATTGTTGAAGATTAGGGTTTTGGCTTTTTTTTTGTGTGGCGGCTGAACAGAACTGATCGGAACAGAACTGATCGGAACTCGTTTGGGTGTTCGATTGAAAAAAAACGTTTGCTGATCAGAATTGATTGAGGAAAAAACAACGAAGCAATCAGAAATGGATTGAATCTGGAACGAGTTTCCTGTCTTTTTTCGTCGGAGCGATAGAACTAGGGTTTCCGGCCAACAATGAGTGCGGCGGTGATTGGTGGTTACAGGGTGGTTGCAGCGGATTTTTACGGTGGTGAGAAGGTTTTGTTTTGGGTTTGGTTTGGTGACCGGCGGTGACGGCAGGAAGAAGATGAAGACCGAGTTTTTCTTAAGCCTTTGAACAGGTATGTTTTGATTTTGAGAGTTTGATTTTGGTTTTTGGGTTTTTTCTGTTTTTGGGTTGGATTTGCTGGGATAGATTGTAGATGATGAGCAAAGTGTTTCAAGGATCAGAAACACCGCTCTGATACCATGTTGTTTGGTATAGAGAATGGTCTCTGAATAGGGTTTGAATTGTATTGAGAAAAATTGTATTGAAGTTGTACTATTTAGGGTTACATAAAGATGGGGTTTATATAGACCACCATATTACACATTAGTCCCTATACTATTTGTTTCTTTTTTCCGAGAGTTAAGGTATCCAAAATGACTAAGATAGAGTTTAAGGTCACGAATGCCTTTGAGTTTCTCGCCCTTGTGACACCCTTGCATGTGTTTCAGAAACCCAAAAGGTGAATGATCAGTGCTATTATCTAGTAACCCATTTGGTTGGTATTGAAAATGAGAAAATACAGGTGGCACAAACAGAAATAGAAAGACAATACATGAAAAAGAGAGTTTAGATGCCATTATAAGAAAGACTATATATGTTCAAACTTTTGAATTTTGAGATACGTTTAGAGGATTTATTAGAAGCTCTATTTATATGGATATTGGTAACTTATTTTACTTGTTATTAAATTCATTGAAAAGGGTATGAAATTTCCGAGATGTTAATATAAGGTTCCCTATTTTGTAGAATACTTAAAGTGTAAAATATGTGAGAATCAGCCACTAAGATGACTTCCATTACGAAGAAACCTCAACTTACATGTTCGCGTGAATTTTTGTTTAATCATTTACGCTTTTATGGCAAATTGGCAATGTTTAATACCCTGTTGCTATTTTTTTATTGTATATATACAATATAGGGTTAGTTTCCTGTAAAAATAACCTTTTTTTCGTGAGAAGGCATAGAAATTAACATGTATACATCATGTTTTGGACTTATGCATGATGTTTTGGGTTTTTTGACAAGAAAAACACATAACAATTTAAAACACAATGCAACGTATTATGGGCGTGAAATTTAAAACACACTGCTTAACACTTAAAAACACTACTTAACGTTCTTGGCATGGTGTTTTAAGTTTTAAGCCTAGAATTCATTACATTATGTCTTATTATGTTTGGTGTTTTTCTTCCCAAAACATGATGCCTACATATCAATTCTCATGCCTTCTCACACTTCTCACAAAAAAAGTTCTTTTTACAAGATCCTAAGACTATATATATATATATATACATATACAAAAAGTGTATCATATAAAATACTTTAACGTATGAAGCGTACACTATGGCAAGTTCGCATGTTATAAGCTCAGAAAGGAAATCTCGCATGTTGAAAAACCCCAAAGATCGCATGTTAAAAAAAGTTCTTGTTAAAAAAAATCACATGTTGCTGAAAAAAACCAAAATCGCATGTTGATACTGCATCTCGTACGCAGCATACGTTAAGGCAATTTGTACAATAACCGGCCTATATATATATATATAGTGAAAGAGTAAATTGAGAACCACATTGAGTTTGAGAACTAGACCTTTCAAAAGGTTTTTACAAAAAAAAAATTCTCAAAAATCTTAAAAAAAAAATCATTTGTTTCAGCAAAATAATAAAAAAAAAATGTCGCATGCAAAAATTTACATCAGGTGTAAAAAAAAATTCATCGTCGTAACAAAATTTACATCAGGTATAAACAAAACTTACATCAAGCGTAACTACCGACTCGACAATTTTTTTTGTTTTTTATAGATGTGTTTATGATATTTTTATCTACCGTTTGTGCAAAAACTTGTGGCCCAACTCGCGTGGGAAGTAAGAGTTCTCATGGTTCTCACAACTCGTGGTGGTTCCTAATTGAACCGAACCCTATATATATATATATATGGTTCAAATGAAAACCACTTTTAACGCGAAAACTCGAAAACTCGAAAACTAACTAAAAAAACCTAAAAAACACACAAAAAAAATTTTTCAATTTTTTTATTAAAAATCGCTAGTTTTTGTATATAAAAAAATAAAAATAAAAAACATTTTTTTGTAGTGCACATGTGTAATAATTCACATGTGTAGTACACATACACATGTGCACTACAATTTTTTTTTTTTTTGAAATTCTTTTTATATACCTAAAATAGTGAAAACTGGTATGCAAAAAAAATGGTATGTTTTTTAGGTTTTTTAAGTTAGTTTTCGAGTTTTCGCGATAACTAGTGATTTTCATTTGAACTTACCCTTTTTATATAGGGTAAAATGAAAACCCCATACGAATTGTGAGAACTTAGAGAATTGGTCATTGCGAAAGGTTTTTCAAAAAAAGATTTACCAAAAATTCTAAAAAAACAACTTTTAAGAAAAACCTAGTTTTTTTTACAACAACCATAACATGTTCTCAAAAGTTTATGTCATGGTGATGTCATAAAATGCTTTCGTAAAAGACCGAAATGTAGGATCGTGAAACGACCTAACGAGTCAATCAGAAGAGTGCTCAGACCGAATCAGAGGCGGAATTCATTGATTCGGTCTTCGTTTAGCTTGTATTCACTAATAAATGTCTTGTTTATTGATCTTGAAAGAATATACAGCACAGAGACACTTCGACAGGGCTTCGCCGTCGGAATCTAGAATGTTACAAATGATGAAAGTTTGAAGGGTATTTATAGGAGAACCCTGACCGTTTGAAGATGGCATGACATGCTTCAAACGGTCACCACTTTCAAACGGTAACATCTACAAACGGTCATCATTCCTCAAACTAACACTCTCAAACGGTCACGTTCAAACTTAATGACTTTTGTTTTGTCTTTTCTATAGTGATGCAATGATGATTTAAGCATGATGATGTCACTTGTGATGTCATCTCTGTGATGTCATGCTTCAGATCCGCAACGCAACCCAGACTCGATATAAGACGAAGTCGACAGATGTATGCACCAAAAGACTCCCCCTCAGATGTTGACGAGTCTTAAGTGTCGAGTCTACGCATCTTCAGTCTTTATCAGTCTCTTTTCTTTCTTAGCATATACCAGGATTTTCTCTTTGGCTCTAACCTCGTCAGACTCCCCCTCTCATCATGATGGGATCGCTGTCTGGAATTAGCTATCACCTTGAGATCAATCCCTGGATTTATCTCTAATTAGCTCATTTCCTGCACACATTTTCTCATCAAAACACATAAGTTTTTACTTAAATCAATAAGAAAAACTTACTAGTAATAGTCACATCAAGTTCAAATTAATGACCTTGATTAACTAATCTAACTTTCTTTCTCAAAATCAGTTTCTTCTTTTAAACACACGCTCCCAAACCAGTTCATTATGTTCAGCACTTGAAATTTTGAAAATCAATTCTTCAACATCAGTTGTCGAAAATCTTTTTGTATTTTTTAAAATTTATGCTAAAACACACTAAAACCTTTTTGAATTTTTGATAACAAAGGAATGCAGTAAAGAAATATATTTACAGACAATATTTTTGTGAGATTGTGTAAGAGGATCATATCAGTTTTTGACCAATCACTAGCACCGTTAAGCTTTAAACATTTTCAGTTCTAAACGATTCACGTTGATTGACGATATGTTTGTCCTCTTAAGCTCAATCTAAAAACTTTCAATCTGCTTACCGATACTTTAAGGTATATTAAGATAGCACTAAGTTCTTATGGACCCCACGATCTCAGCATATCCCCTCATCATGCAATACACTGACTAAAGTAATGCCTTTAAACTTTTATCAACTGTGATTTGTGCGAAAACAACTCAGAATGTTTAAACATTAACAATCAGGTCGATACTTCCGTATACGCAGAGAAAGTCCAATGTTTAAACAAAATAAGAAAATAAAAATAAGTTGAAGTTGTTTAGGCTTTAACCACCAGTTCGATACTCCCGTATACGCAGAGGTGATCCAAAGCTTAAACGAAACACCAAAGAAAATAAAGCAGAACGTTTAGGCAACAACATCCAGGTCGATACTCACGTATACGCAAAGGATGTCCAATGCTTAAACAAAATAAAGAAATAAAACAAGTTTAAATCTTTGCAAAATAAAATGCACAATCACAGCGACTTTTCAGCAAAGTTGTGAAAGTTCACAAACTTAACCAGTTTTATGTCTTTAGACAATCAGCGATTACTAAGTAGGCATACAGTCAAGAAGGACAAAACTAAGTATTATGCTTTTGACCATGTTTCCCACTAGAACTAGGCTTTTTCATTTAAATTTGTATCGTTATCGCAAATCTACTAGTCTAGCTGAGCCTATCGTCACATCTTTAGTGAGATCGCTTATCACATTATATCTTTCCATTTCTTTAGCATGCTGTGACAGTCTCACTGATCTACTATCATTTCCTCTTTTTACAACAAAACTCATTTTGAATTTTACAATGTTTATGACATTTTCTAATTTTCTAATTTTTTAAAATTTTTACTCCCCCTAAAATCAAAATATGTTTCAATTTTGATTTTCTGGGAAAATTTGAAAATAAACTGTACACAGAAACGTGACAACATGATGAGAATTACTTCAATTCTCCATTCACTTGGCTTGAACAATCAGAACTCCCCTGACAACAAAACATTTTCCCATGGTGATTTCAAAACACTTAAGTTTGTTTTAATCAAAATGGTTTTTCCGGAAAATTAGTTTTGTAAGTCATTTCTCAAACATGGGGTTTCATCACCTTGTTCTTTCAACCACTTGTAAGATTTAACATTTATCGATTTTAACAACACAATCACATGTAGAAAATCAAGTACAACTTAATGTCCCTGATTTACCACTTGTAAGTCGAAATATCACATTTGTGAATTTCTCAAGAAATGTGTCGATTCCTGCTCCTCGCTTACCAACCTGGGAACTCCGGCAAGTCGGGTTTTTCATTTAAACAGATTCACCCAAGCCTGACTGTTCTTGGGTGCTTTTGAATTCTTGTTCAACAATGGTGGAAAATTTGCATCATCCATTGTTAGACCAGAATTCTCAATTTTTACCTCAACAACTGGCTCTTCTGGTTTTACCATACCAGAATCATTTCCTGTTCGTGGCTTGTCTGACTTTAACGAGTCAGATTCATTGCCAACAACTGGCGCCTTTGTTTCCGAAGAAACAAATTCATTGCCACAAACTTTCTTCTTCTTCTTTCCCTCTTTCGTCCTCAGATTTGTATCTGATGAATTCGTTTTGCTTGATTTGTCATTCTTTGGCGAGCAAGACGATTTATCAGAACTTTTATCTGTTTTACCAGGTGTATCCGAGGACAAAATCCTTTCGAGATACTCTCTCGCCTTCTTCCTCTTCTTCCTCAGTTTGTCTTTTTGCCCCTGTGAAAGCTTCACTTTCTTTTCTTGAACTTTAGGTTCTTGAACCTTCTGTTCTTTGGGCTTGACATTGACTGGTTTCTTCACCTGCTTCTGAGATTCAGCCCTCGATCTTCTCATTGATCTCATTGAGCAATCTCTAGCAATATGGCCAATGATGTTGCAGTTAAAGCATCTCCTTGACTCAAATATCCAACTCTGGCAGTTAACAGCAATGTGTCCTTGATAGCCGCATCTGTAACACACTCTGTTATCGTACCAATCACCATTTTCAGTCCAAACATTTAGATCAAAGCACTGTTTGGCTTGATGATAATCTTTCCTCCTCTTGTTTGCTAGATTTGGCCTTTGAGCTCTGTGGTCCGACCTGCACCACTCATTACCAACAATTTTTGAATTTTCATGTTTTACTTTTTGTAATTTTTTATTGCAATTGGATGATTGATCTGATGAACTTTTATTTTCTTTTTGAACATTTTTCAAAATTTTCTCTTTTTGTTTTTGTTCCACTTTCTTCTTCAAAGGTTTTTGCTTAGAGCATTCTCCGTTTTCAGTTGATTGTGGAACAGTTTCTTGAAACTTTTCTTTTAACTTCAAAAATAAATTCTTTTTCTTCATTTTTTCATTTTCATCATCAGATTTCTCATCACAATCTTCAACTTTGACTTTGTCAAAGTTTGTGACATCGTCACTTATTGGATCAGAATTTAAAGGTTTTGGGCAAGGAATAGTTGAAGTATTCACAAACACCTTCAACTTTTCTTCCCATTCCTTGATTTTCTTTTGAGCACACTCTGCTTCCTTTTCAAGTCGAATAATCTTTTCAAGATGAGAATTGATTGCAATTTGTTTTTCAATATTGTTTTTACCAAACAAATCTTTCTCATCTTCTAAAAAATTTATTTGACTTTGAAAATCTTTCTCAATTTTTACTTTTTCATTTTCAAAATCTTTTTCGTTTTCTTTCAAAATTTTGTTTTCTAATGTCAAACTGTCCAAATCATTTAACAGTTTGACATTTTCAGATTTCAATTTCTCATAATTTTCTTGTAAAACAAGAATCTGTTTATCATCAAGTTGCTTCTCATCTTTCAAATTCTTGATTTCCAATGTCAAACTTTCCGCATCTTTCAAGAGTTTGCCATTGTTAGCTTCAAGTTTATCACATTTAGAGCACACTGATTCAGAACCAGATTCTTCTTTCATTAAAACTTTCTCTTCCTCTATCTTGTATGTTCCTGCACAAAAAATTTTAACGAAATCAAGAGGATTCATATTCTTATCAATATAACAACCCCTCTTAATGTCATAGTTCATGACACTTTTTGCTGCAAGACACACACAAACTCTTTTGTCTATTTCAACAATTACATCCAAACTCATTTTATCTAAATTTCCTTTTATTTTATCCATCAATTCTCTCTTTTTCTTGTTATTTTCAAAATCATATGCTTTGAGCTTTTTGATAAAATCTTTTGGATGTAATTTTGAGAACCCAGAAAATCCAGAATCTCTTTTAAGATTTTTTTAAAAATCATCCCATTCTGCAGGTAATGCATCTGCAAGCTTTGATACTTGTTCAGCATCTGTCAACTTTATCTCATATATTTTCAATTTGTCCAGTAAATAGTTAAATCTGCTTTTCAACTCCTCAAATGTCTCATTCTTTTTACACAGAAAATTTTCAAGTCGCATAATCCAAATCTGTTTATCATCTTGTTCATAACTGCTTGCTCTATACCAACCACATCCATCATTCAATCGTTCAATATGATCATTTTCTTTTTCATCAAATATTTTTTCCATACTCCAAACACAACTAGATGTGATATTTACTCAACCCGTACAACCTGGTTACTTCTACTCAAACCATCTGAACCACCTCGTGTGACTTGAATGTATTTTCAATCAAAACACCTACAAACACTTGACCTTATCACATGCACACAACAATCAATGATTTAATGATTGTAAAAGTAGCCGACAATCTGACACTAATATCAATTGCAAACACATGCAAACACTTAATATCAAATGTCAGAATATTCAATTTGAATCACATGCAATCTTGGGCTATTCAATTAAGATTTTAATCAATGAAACTTGATTGGGCCGCAAAATCCACTAACTCTACAAACAAACAATGAACTGTACTCAATTAAAATTGATCAATAATTATGATTGGGCCGAAACCTTGAACAAGAATATTAATCACATGGACCAAACACTTTCACGTGAATTGTAGCCGACAACAATATTTCACACCAATTATCTCATTGGGCCGATCAATATATGCTTCCTGACACTTTCTTTAGTCAAATTACATGGGTCGGTGATGTTCAAACAATTTGATTCTAATCTCAATTCACATGCAAACTTGAATTCTATTGGGCCTCACTATCTATATCACATGAGTCTTTAATAAGTATCACATGCAAACGACAACAACTGAGATATTCACATACACCAACACATTCAATCTGAATTAATTCACATGAAATCTTTTCCCAATTACTGACACCTCGTAAACTGTTATACACAACTCGATGTACGCACTCAATCGGTTCACACTACTCAATGCACTTTCGATAATATCACATGCACTGACACCCTCGTTTAATGTTTCACACAAAACGATGAACTTTCAAACGGTAGTCGTGTTTCAGGTCAACGATACTTTCAAACGGACATGCCCAATTTCAAACGGTAAGGTCAATTTCAAACGGACAACCATGTATTTTCAAACGGTCATGTGCATTTTCAAACGGCAATGTGCATTTTTCAAACGGTCATGTGCATTTTCAAACGGTAAGGTGCATTTTTCAAACGGTCAGTCAGACTTCGTTCAAACGGTCACCAATTTTCAAGCCATTTTTACCAGTTTTACTTCGAGTTTTGATCTGATATTCTCAAGGGTTTGTTAAAACATAATTACGCACACATTGTGAAAGTTTTAGGCGATTTTAACCGTGAAAAGTATCAATTTTGTGAAAGAAGGTGTAGAAAATCAGAATTTGCTAGCGAAAACGAGCTAAACGGTAAGAACTCTTCCTCCTGAGCTCTGATACCACATGTAGTATCGTGAAACGACCTAACGAGTCAATCAGAAGAGTGCTCAGACCGAATCAGAGGCGGAATTCATTGATTCGGTCTTCGTTTAGCTTGTATTCACTAATAAATGTCTTGTTTATTGATCTTGAAAGAATATACAGCACAGAGACACTTCGACAGGGCTTCGCCGTCGGAATCTAGAATGTTACAAATGATGAAAGTTTGAAGGGTATTTATAGGAGAACCCTGACCGTTTGAAGATGGCATGACATGCTTCAAACGGTCACCACTTTCAAACGGTAACATCTACAAACGGTCATCATTCCTCAAACTAACACTCTCAAACGGTCACGTTCAAACTTAATGACTTTTGTTTTGTCTTTTCTATAGTGATGCAATGATGATTTAAGCATGATGATGTCACTTGTGATGTCATCTCTGTGATGTCATGCTTCAGATCCGCAACGCAACCCAGACTCGATATAAGACGAAGTCGACAGATGTATGCACCAACACGAAAAACACCACTTTGAAATTTTTTTTCTTTTTTTACAACTAGTATGAGTTTTCTCTTGATCCGAATCCTATAATATATATATATATATATATATATATATATATATATATTATGAGGTAAAGGATCATGTAAGAAGGACCTTTTATGTGAGAAGTGTAGGAAGGGTTTTACACCCTTAGATCTGATTTTTAATGGTGGAGATCACAATGGAAAAAATGTAAATTTTGTTTGAATTTTTAATAACTGATTTGTCTTGATAGGGGTATAAGTGTCAATAAACATCAATTAAATTAAGAAAGTGTATAGCTTCCCTCCCTAAAATCACGATTTTCTCTCTCTCATCCACACAAACCAGAGATTATCTCTCTTCTTCACCCTAATCCGCATTAATCATCATTATCTCCAGCCACCGCAAAAAAAAAAAAAACACCTAAACCTCCTTCTACGAATATCCACGATTTCTTTCTAGCCATGACCTACTTGTTTCTTGCTTTATTGTGCTTGGGTACAAAACACCATGTGTTCACCCAAGTGTTCCTTATTTGAAATCTAGAAGAAATATTTTAAGATTCAAGGCATGGTGTTTAATATCTGGAAACATTGTATGGTGATTCAGGGCATGGTGTTTAATATCTGGAAACATTTGTACGGTGATTCAAGACATGGTGTTTAATTGTATTACTATTCGACTTATGGTGTTTAACATCTTAAAAAATTGTAATAAGATTCAAGGCATGGTGTTTAATATCTGGATACATTGTATGGTGATTCAGGGCATGGTGTTTAATATCTGGAAACATTTGTATGGTGATTCAAGACATGGTGTTTAATTGTATTGCTATTCGACTTATGGTGTTTTAACATCTGAAAGAATTGTAATAAGATTCAAGGCATGGTGTTTAATATCTGGAAACATTGTATGGTGATTCAGGGAATGGTGTTTAATATCTGAAAACATTTGTATGGTGATTCAAGACATGGTGTTTAATTATATTGCTATTCGACTTATGGTGTTTTAACATCTGAAAGAACTGTAATAAGATTCAAGCGTGGTGTTTTAACATCTGGAACGCAGGTCGTAAAAACACCATGGATTGAACTACGAATTAACTTAAAACACCATGTTATAAATGTGTTTTGATGTTTGTAAATGATGAAAAACACCGTACCAAGAGCAGCTTCTGGAACGCAAGTTCTAAAAACACCATGAATTGAACTATGAATTTATTTAAAACACCATGTTATGAACATGCACTGATGTTTGTGAATGATGCAAAAAACCTTGAAATAAAGTAGGAATGATGTTATGGACGGTTATCAAACTCTTAAATCAAGAATTTTCTCTCTCCAAATTTGTAACTACATATTTATTAGCATATTTGAATAGTTGATGCAATTACAATTATACCCTCAAGTATTAATATTAATTAGTGCCACATGTCCTCACCATATCCCTTCTTACACTTCTCACACAAAACCCCCCTTTTTACAATAACCATACCCTATATTATAATGCATGAGTGAATGGCATTTTAAGATATCTAAAAGTTAAGAACTTTTTTATTATTTTAATGCATAGATGACAATCCTAAAATGAGGGTAAATTAGTCTTTCAAATACTAATTACACTTTAATCCTCTCGTCTTAAATACAATTTAATTTCTTCGTCTTTAACCATATTATGAATAACTAATTAGTAGTTACACTTTAACCACTTATAAAAAACTAACTACTTCACGTTTTTTTAAACAACCATAATTTTACGTATATTAATATTAAAAAAACCACCATAAAAACCAACATTTTAATCTCTTTAGTTTGACTATCATATTGCTAAAATTGTTTTAATTAAAAAATTGATATGTTACGTGATTAACAATGTGGTGAGCAATAACTAAATTGTTAACCAAAACCGAACTGAAAACTGACGAAATTGAACCGAAATCAACCAAAAACTGGACTAACTGAAAACCGGTTAACCGAAAATCGAATTAACCAAACCAATTATCGGTTTTCTTGTACCCCCGTTTAACCAAAGCTAACTTAACCGAACCGAACAATTCATATTTTTATATGTGCAATGTTTTATACCCTCAATTCATGTATTTCATAAGTTATACCTTAATTACATATATTATACTTTCATTTATTTATTTATACATCCATTTCATATATCTATACCTCAATTTCATGTATTTATACAGAAATTTCATTTATTTCTAAACAAAAGTTTTAGCTCAAATTTGGTTTTGGCTATTAACCAAAATTAAATGAATCGAACCAAAAACCATCAGTCTAACAAAATAAACTGAACTGGTTATTTGAAAACAAATTGGTTAATAAAATAGATTAACCGGTTATTTCGGTTTTTGGTTCCGTTGAACCAATCAAACCATGCACATCCTTGCATTGTCTATGTTTTCCGTTGCATCGCGCGTATACTCTTCTAGCATGGTGTGTATATATATGAGGAAGGATCATGAGAAAACTACCCTTTGTGAGAAAACTACCCTTTGTGAGAAAACTAGAGTTAATTGCCATTTTAGCTCGAGTTCAACTACAACTTCAAACCAAGCTAGGTCAGCTTAAAGTTAAAATCGAGTTGGATTCTTAAACTCAAGTTTGGCTAAATTAAAACTCCACATTGCTCGCTTGACTCAATTTGGCTTAACTTTACAACTTATTTTATCATCAAAACCGAATATATAACTTATACTTTCCCAAAGACTAAAAATTAAATTTTACATAGCCAAATGGCTAAAAATATAATTTTCTTTATTCAAAAGGCTAATTGTGTAAGTTACACAATTTATTGGTTCTTACAAAGACTTGCCTTGATTTTATAGAAATAGTGGTCCCGCCACTTTTGTTTCTTCATAATGTGAGACAAAGGAGTAATAGGTAATGTTTAAACTTCAAACAAAAAAGTTAATTAGTGTATGCTTATAGAGTTGTACAATGTGAATTAATACTTATAAATACTTAAACTCTTAAATGTAAGATAAAATTACCTTTTTGTCTTTCTTATATACATTATAGTATAGATAGATTACATTAATTTTCAAAAAATTATATATATATATATATATATAGGGGACCGCTAAAATAAAAACCATCTCCAGTTGTAAGAACCATGAGAACTTTTTGATCCGGGGCGAGTTGGACCAAAATTTTTTTTCATAAACGTAGATGCGTGTATTATAAACACATTCGTAAAAAAAATTCAAAAAAAAATGTCGTGTGTGTAGTTTTGAGCACCACAAGTTTGTGCTTACGGGTACCGTAAATTTTAAATTGTGTTTACGGGTACCGTAAATTTTAAATTGTGTTTACGGGTACCGTAAATTTTAAATTGTGTTTACGGTTACGGTACCCGTAAACACAAACTTGTGGTGCTCAAAACTACACACACGACATTTTTTTTGATTTTTTTTTTACAAATGTGTTTATAATACACACATCTACGTTTATGAAAAAAAAATTGGTCCAACTAGCCTCGTACGGTGTAGTTCTCATGGTTCTTACAACTGAAGGTGGTTTTCATATATATATATATATATATATATATATATATATATATATATATATATATATGGAGCCGCTAAAATAAAAACCATCCCCAATTGTAATAACTGCGAGAACCACTCTCAACCAATCAGAATAAGGGGTAATTTGGCCATTTCCTTCAAATGTTCAATCTCCCTCTCTCTCTTCATTTAAAGTCATCTGAATTTCTTAATACCTCTCTCATCTCTCATATATCATCACTTTCCACTCTCTCTCTCTCTCTCTCTCTCTTCATTTCAACTTTTGAAAATATCATCACTTTCTTCATCTCTAATGAAGATCAAGACTGGCGACCCCCAAACACCACCGTCTCCCACCTCCATCCAAACTCTAAAATGTCTTCCACCTACACCCCCTCCTTCTCTGGTGACCCAATTCTTCTCCGGCGACCCCCTCCTTCTCCGGCGACCCTCTGTCTTTCTCCATGGCTGTAGTTCAAGCTAATTATTATTAGAGGATTAGATCCAGTTTGAAAGGCGGTGTAGTGGGTTTTTCTGGGGGGGGGGGGGGGGGGGGTTCTTCCGGTGGTGGTGTGTTTGACGGCGACGGTGATGGTAGGTTTTGACGGAGACTGTGGTGGTGGGTTTTGACGGCGATGGAGACGCCGGTAGTGGTGAGGATTGACGGAGACTGTGGTGGCGGTGGTGGGTTTTGATGGCGACGGTGGTGGTGGTGAGGATTGACGGAGACGGTGGTGGTGGGTTTTGACGGCGATGGTGGTGTTTGGTTAGCTCTGTTTCTCTGAGATATTTTATCAAACACCTTTTTTTGTGATTTTAGTTTGCACCTTCATCTTGTTTGGTTAGCTCTGTTTCTCTATTTCTCTTAGATATTTCTCTGAAATGGCAGTTTGAAGGTATAATACTGTTGAAATTTGATTATTTGTTTTCCTTGATTTGGGTATTCTTTATGAAAATGGGTGTTGGATGTTTTATTAGAGATGCTTTTTGTGTGCTTCTGTTGGCTGGCTTCGATGTCGACTGTTTTTACAGGTGACTGATTTTGCAAGCGGTGCCGATGGTGCCCGGTGGTGCCCCGTTGTGCGGATCTAAAAGTTGTCGGATTAGGGAGTGAGTTTTTTTGTGTCGTTTGGTACTGATAATGCGAAACTTTTTTTCCGACACTTGATATTGACGATGGCGTTCTTGGCAGTGATGATACATAAAAACGTAGATTTTGATGACGATGGCGCGACAAGGATGGTGGATGGTAGGTTTTTGAACCTGCAACCCCACTTTGCAGCCCTTTGATTATCGGAAAATCTGAGTCAAACCCCGTTTTTTTTCGAGAATCCACACATTGTTTTGAGGTTGTTGGTTTTTTACATTTTTTCCCAGTCGATGATGATAACAATCTATCTGAGACACATACCGAGTTGCGATTTCTGGGTGCGTTCGTTTTTGCGTAAAAAAGTTTTTGTAAAAAAAGTTAAAACTGTAAACTTTTTAACGTAAAACGTAAACTTTTTAACGTAAAACGTAAAAAGTTTAACGTAAAACGTAAAACGTAAAAATTTAAAAAAAAATCTATTAAAAAATCTGAATTTAAAAATGCTTTTAATAAAAAAATTATGTTTAGAAAATAAAAACTAATATAATAATACAAAAAAGTAATAAAAAAACATTAAAGACAAAAAAAAATTAATTTTATTAAACTACCCTTTTGGATTAAAATATTAAAGACATAATAAGATAAAAAATACTTAATATTATTTTTAAATACTTTTTATCTTGTTCATCCATCTTGTTGATCTAGTAGCTAGAAAGTGGTTTTCTCGGTTCTTACAACTGTAGGTGGTTTTCATTGTATCTTAGATTGTTATGTTTGGTGTTTTTCTTGCCAAAACATCATGCCCAAGTCCAAAATATGATGTCTACATGTCAATTCATATGCCTTCTCATGAAAAATGTCTTTTTTACAAGATCCTAAGACTCTCTTTCTCTTTCTCTCTCTCTCTCTCTCTCTCTCTCTCTATATATATATATATATAGAGAGAGAGAGAGAGAGAGAAAGTGTAAAATACATTACAGCTTAACGTACATCACGTACGACAACGTGCGTGTTACACTATAACGTGCGTGATTTTTGAAAAGTTCCAGCAAATTCACTATTAGCAATTGGGTTCAAGTTTCTTTTCGTTTCAGTTCAAATTGGCCATTGTTCGGTCAATTTCATCGAATGGGGGTCAAATTCATTTTTTGATTTTGAAAAGTTTCATTAAAAATGACGACTTGAAATAAAAAACAATTGAACAGAGGATGAAGGAACATGACAAAGCTTTTGATTCAGACCGTAGAACAGAGGATGCAAGAATATGACCAAGCTTTGATTCGATTCGAGTCAATGATGGTAGAACAGACCGTAGAACAGGGTATCCAATTTTGAACTAGGAGTTAGGGGCATGCGTGATTATGTGTATAACGTGCGTGATTAATGGTTTTCAACATGCGTGATAAATGTTTTTAACATGCGTGATTTGGGTTTTTGAGTTTATAATGTGCGTGATTTTCAAAATAACGTGTGTAATTTCGTCGCGTACTAATCGTACGTTAAGCCGTAATGTACATTAACTGGCCTCTATATATATATAGGGTCGGGATTTAGAGAAAACGGTAGAAAGTGTGAGAACAGTGAGAACGCTTATGGATCGTCCGATTAAAACAATATATGGACTAGATTGGCGCAGTGACGTTTTCGTAAATAACATCAATTTTATTACGTGGACGCGCCTTGTTAAGGGTAAAAAGGTCTTTACACTTCTATACCAAAACGCCAAACTAATGAATAAAACGCCATTACAGACCAAAACACATCCCTATATAAACAAAAACATCCCAGACATAAACCCCCCCCCCCCCAGAACCTGAAACGCCATATTTTGTACTATATACCATTCATCTTACAAACGCCAAAATCCCCAAAAAATCAAACACACCTACTAAAAAAATGCCATATTTACCAATCATCTTAGAAAACGCCAAAACACTCAAACATCAAAGATTACAAAAAATCGACGGTTCTTTCAGATACACTATTTCCTCAGTAAAACGCCAAACATGGCCAATATCGTTTCTTGTATATTCAAATATTGTTCTACGCCAAAGTTTCGGAGAATGCATTCTTCCCTGAGGTGCTGTAACTCAAATAACATTTTGCTGCATGAGATGGACAAATCATAAACAAAAAGATGTTGGTGTCAGACTTATGTCATTTTTTGTGTTTTGTTATTGATGAATATTATAATGGCATGAAAAGGCGAATGACACTGATGAGTTGTTTGAAGATACATATTCAAAGAAAAAACTTATGCCATTTTGTCTTTCCAAAGGGCCACAAAAACACAAGCATGGCTAAGTCAAACCGCCAGCGAACATGATTCAAAGAAGAAAGAGACTGATGACAGTGAAGATTTGGAAGATGAATTGTTTCTATTTTTATTTTTCTAATTTTCTTTTTCTGTTGTTTCTTATGTATTTTTTAACTTATAATAAAAAAAATACATTATATTAATAAAACGCCAAACAGTCATAATGCATGTGAAACGCCATTAATGCAGTAAAAACGCCAAAAACTCCAAACTATAGTGAAAATGGTTTGCAGAAGTATTAATAAAAGCTAAAAATGGAAAAAAAAAACGCCAAAAACTACTTAAAGCCATTAAAAACGCCAAACTTGGGAGATGGAAAGTCTATGACCCTAAAAACTCATAAAAAACTGAACAAAATACAGTAAAAATACACAGTAACTGAAAAAACGGCTACTTTATTAATATCATTTATTATAAATAAAATCCCGCCTAAGCTACGCGGCAAAAACATCCTATAAGAGAGACATCTCTGCACAATCAACTGATCACAAACCAAAAACAAACGTCATATTTCCTAGAAACCATTCACTTTAAAAACGCCAAAAAAATAGTTAAAGAGGCCACAGATGCACAACCTCGTTTCTTCTATATTGAGTATTGTTCTGAATGAAGTTTCACTGAATGGATTCTTCTCTGACTTGGGTATCTCTATAATCTTTTGCTGAATGAGATGGACAAATATTCAAGAAAAAAAGACTGATGACACTGATATGCCATCATGTCACTTTGTTCTTGATGGATATATTGATGGCATGAAGGGATCAATATATTAGAGCAGGCGTTGGTCTTCAACATGTCATCAAACAAGTATATATCAACCCACAATAAAGGATGCCACAAAAAATAAGCATCTTCTAAAGACGGGCGGTATGTAGGAAAATAAGGATCTACATAAGGTATTCAAAAACAGGTTCAAAATGCCAAAAAGGTTAAAGTAGAAGATGCTGATGACAATAAAGATTTGGATGAGAAATTAGATTATAATTTTTAATTTTTTTTTCATTTTCTATTGTTTGTTATCTAATTCTCTGTTGTTTATTATCTAATTCTCTACAAATTTAAAAAAATGAGTATAAAACGCCAAATACTACAAACACCAAAACGCCTGATAGTGTGAAAAACTGTGAGAACGGATGCTAGCAAAGCACGATTTTGCTATATAAAACGCCAAACAAAGTATTACTGGAAAAAATCAACACTAATTGACAGATGCAAATTGAACGAAACAGTAATTGCTAAAACAGTAAATTGAAGAGACAGTATCATTATTGCCAAATATTTATTATATTAAAAGCCACTACATGGAAAACTGAATTTATTTATCTTTTCAAAATGACATAATTGCCTGTCACATTATAGGCCTGTATCCTACATGGCACAACACTTGATATAATAAAATCAAGAAAATTACTGATGTTTTTTACATTATAGGCATGCATCCTGATCTAAAAAACAATAAAAACGCCGTGTATTTATTAAACGCCAAAAAATGAAAAGATGACGTGACACGCGTTTAAAAAAAGAAATATGAAAGGACAAAAAAAGCCCCTCCGCCCTTCTCTAAGCCGCATGACACGTGTTGGGCCAGGAAGCGTCTCACCGTTCTCACACTTTTGAGCGTTTTCTCCTGATCTCTCTCTCTCTATATATATATATATATATAGGGTTGGGCTCTATAGAAAACCCCATCTTTTTTAAAAAACCTTGGAAACCCAACCTCATCCATTGATTGTGTTTGATCAATGGCTCTACTTTTTTTGGGTAATTACTATGTTTAAAATAATTCTTATATATTGTCTAGAACCATGAAAGGGCAATTTGGGTAGTGAAAAAGTGGCTTTTTGACCATTGACAATAACCCACTCCACTTCCCCATGCATTACCATCAAATCACCAACTCTTTCTCTTTCTCTTACCTCTTTCTCTTTCCTCCCCACCCCACAAACGTGAAGAAGAACAAGAAGATGATGGTCTCATTTAAGAATTCAAATATCTACCTTCAAGATTCCAAGAAACACTAATCCCAGATTTTTTAGAGAAAGAATGATGGTAGGACACAAGTTTTTAGAGAGATGAATTTTTTGTTTTAGAGAGAGAAACAACAATCTTCATCATGTTCATCTATAACACCAAGAACACACATACAAGTGTGTGAGAGAGAAGAAGTTTGAAGTATGTTGTTTTAGAGAGAGAACGATGACAAGATGAATGTTTTTAGAGAGAGATAGTTGATTTTTAGATAGAGAAACAACAATCTTTATCACAATGACACACGCACGAGTGTGTGTGTGAGAAGAAGGTTTGAAGATCTTCTTCGTGTTCATCGAACGGGTATAGATCCAGTAAGTGTTCTTGAAATATCATTTCACACTTGATTTTTTGTTGAAATGGTTGTTAATATGTTTTTGTGTGCTAAAAGTGTTTTAGTAATGCTTAATATTCATGTATTTTAAATAAATCAAAAACTTTAGGACGTTATGCATGAACGGGTTTTTTGTTGGTTTGGTTGCTTGTTAGGGGCTTTTGATCTTAACAGTAGTTGTTTTTTTGTTGGTTTGGGTTGCTTGTTTGGGTTTTTTATCTGAACAGTAAGTGTTTTTTTGTTGGGTTGCTTGATTCACAGACTCAGCCCCATAACATGTGTTAAGCCCCCTGTTAGAATGTTATATAACGTGTGTTGATTTACAGAAACGAACCCATAAAGATATTCAATTGACAAGCTGGATGGATGTAGGCGAAGTTAATGCGTGTTCTAGTAATGGTTAATGTTCAAGTTTTTTAAATAAATCCAAAACTTTAGGATGAGATTTTGAACGGGTTTTTTTGTTGGTTTGGTTGCTTGTTTGGGGCTTTTGATCTTAACAATAATTGTTTTTTTGTTGGGTTGCTTGATTTACAGAGACAGACCCATAACATGTGTTAAGCGCCTGTTAGAATGATATATAACGTGTGTTGATTTACAGAAACAGATCCATAAAGGATATTGAATTGACAAGCTGGATGGATGTAGGCGACGTTAATGCGAGGACATTGAATAAGTCACATCCTTTGGGAAAGAAGTCTTCGTTCATTTATAACATGTGTTGGTGGTTCATGCTGTAACAGAACACCATGATGTAACGTGTAATATAAAACGAGCCATTTATGGTAACACATGTACCGGTAATTTTGGAATATATAATATGAAACAGGTCATTTGTTTTGCACATTTTGGAATGTATAACATGTGTTAAGCCTCTGTTATAATCTTTTTGTAACCTGACATGTATTCATGTATAAGCTAGTGGTTTACAAAACACCATGATGTGTATATACTGATCTAACATGTGTTACAATTTGTCTGTTCGGAACATGTAATTGCTTAACATGTGACAAGGGTGAAAACATTCTACGGGGGGCGATGAGTTTAATGGGGAGCTTAGTTAATATCGTAATCTTGTTGTAACCCCACTTGTATACATATGATAACATGTAAGCATCCATTATAACCCGACTTGTATTCATGTATATGAAAGTGGTTTGTAAAACACCATGATGTGCATATACTAATCGTAACACGTGAACAAGTTAATATGGAACATACAAGTTAATATCGTAACACTGTATACCTGGGATAAAATGTGTTAAGCCTCTGTTATAATCTTGGTTTAACCTAACATGGTGTCATGTATAAGCTAGTGGTTTCCAAAACACCATGATGTGTATATACATACTGTAACATGTGTTAAAGTGACTGAAAATGTATAACGTGTGTTAAGACTTCCATAATGGATGAATAAACTCCAATAGTAACTTAACAACAACAGAGTAAACCTGATATAACGTGTGTTAAGCCTCTATTATAACATGTGTTAAGACTTCCAGAATGGATGCATAAACTTCAATAGTAACGGTAACAGTAGAGGTACAAATACGGGCGCTTCCACCATTATAATCTTGTTGTAACCCGACTTGTATTCATGTATATGAAAGTGGTTTGCAAAACACTATAATGTGCATATACTGATAGTAAAACACGTGTACAAGTTAATATGGAACATACAAGTGTCACACCCTGGCTTTGCGGAAGCGTGGTTAATTTGGTGTGACTTCTTAATACCATAGCTTAATCACAACAAGCTATATGAAATAAAAACCATGCAAGATCATCCATAGATTTAAGTTTTAAAACCAAAGTAACATAACATTGTCTTAGGGACTACAACACCATAACATAAAACATTATTTTGAAAGACATAAACATCAACATGAATAAAACGCAGTTTAAGATTTGTGACTCGTCCAGGAAAAAGTCACATTTCCTAAACCGGGATGACCTCGGAACCCATATGCAGCGGGAAAACATAACATACCGCGCCAGATCTTTAATTCCCTAAAATACATGTAAGTTGAAAAATCAACAATAATGTTGAGCGAGTTCATGTGTAAGTGAGTAAATAAACCTTTGTATGTATAAAAATCCTGGTATGTAGCAAATAAGGAAAAAGAGATCACCAATGGTTTGCAAGGCCATTGATATGTGTGAAGTGCAAGTAGGAAGACTCAAACCTAGCAGATTTATGCGTTGGGTACAAAGTCACCCCGAGGTCCGTTCTGTGTTGGGCCTGGGGTTGGGCTCGCTACACCCAAATAGATCTACCGCTCCTGCCCCTCGGTCCTACTCTGAGGATTAATGGCCTCAAGTTTCTGCCTACCCACTCACATGATCTGAATAATAATAACCCTCCTTACGCTAACCATACCATGTAAGAATTATTCGTAATCATAGTAACATGTATTTCACCCCCGCAGTTTAGAAAACTGAAAACAGTTAAGAGAAAAGGGGGACATGAACTCACAGTGGTGCGTCTCTACCAAGTATATCTCCTGATCAAGCAGTTGTGCGACGACCTACACGTACTAAGGGGCTGTTTGGTAGCATCTGAATGACATTAAGAGGCTACCTCTTAATGAAATCATTTACGAGTTTAACAAAGATAATGTAGAAGAATGTGACATGTGATGGTTTACCATTCAGATGTTACCTCTTATCCAGTCAGACATAAGGTTACCTCTTATTCATTCAGACATAAGGGCCACAAATGATTTCATTAAGAGACGGCCTCTGAATGGATTAAGAGGCTACCAAACAGCCCCTAAGTCTATTAGACGGACGGCCGTGCCTTGGCTTAAGGTTTAAGTTTTTGGGGAAATAGTTAGACAACTATTTCGTGTTTATATTTTTGTAAATACTTGGAAATTATTCTCCTTCCCAAGGATGGGGGATTTATACATGTGTGTTCGTATTATTTGGAATCGTTATCATTTGGTAATATTATTTTTACCCTAAAAATAATATTTGTATAGTTCACAAAATAATCATAAAAATTCACAAGTGTTGTTACTAAATATATACTAAATATATATCTTAGCAAGTTTTTATTTTGTGAAAATCCCACCTCCGATAATTAGAAATCTTGTAATAAAGTCATGGCGAAATCTATAATTTGAAAACAAGTCAAAAAATGTATTTCTAACATTTGTAGTGAAAATATTTCTAAGTGTTAGGTTTTTGGAAAAATTTCGCCAGAGTTTCCTCTGTAACTGGAGGTGGCCACGCTTTCAAGCGTATCATTTTCTTTTACAAATCAAACCAACAATTTTCTCAATCAACAATAAGCATTATTCAAACCATCAAACTAGTCTAAATAGATGTAAATCGCAAAAATACATGAACTTGTGATTTATCCAAAATATGAAGTAAATCCCATTACTTTTAGTGGATCTTTTGTATAAATCAATCCGGTTTCGTAAAAGTCTCGTTTTTAAAGAAAATAAATTTCCACAACTTCTTGTCAACATTTACAAAAATAGTTCTTTTGTCAAAACTTTGTGTTACACAAGTGTTTACACACTTGTGTGTTTACTAAAATCATTCTTGTTTATGAAAGATCCGTCTTTAAAAGTATGTTTTCTCTTGACACGTGGTCCTTTGAAAATACCGCTTGTAGATCCGTAGATCTACTAGTTTTAAACACTATTTCGTAAGTAAAATCGTTTTTACACAAGTTCAAGTTTCTCGTGTGGTAGAGTTTCATCATTTAACCCTTGTTACACTTAAACAAGCTCTATGTCATGATCCATGATCATGACCAATCCGGGTTAAACGATGATCCGAGCTACCACAACATAGATCGGCACTAAATAATTACACAAAACAAATCCTACATGATTTACACAACAATCAAGCTTTTAACCATCATTTTTAGCATTTTAGTAGACTTTTTCATATCATTTTGTATGTTCATGAGTTTTAACCATCATATACCGTTTTAACCACTTTAAAATAGATCGAGAGTGTGTTTCAAGCAACTTACTACTAGCTCGAGGCTAGGGAAGATTCTAGTCGAAAAATGAGTGGATAAAAGCAATGAGAAGAGGTCCTTCGCGTTCCGAATGCACCGAGCTCCTTTGTATGAGATCCTTAACCCTTGTGCAAGCTTGGAATGGCAAGATCAAAACTCGAAAATGGATGGATGATATAGGGGGTGTTCGGCCGAGAGTTTATAGAGAGGGAGAGAGTGTGCTCAAGTGTTGTGAGTTTGTGTGTTATGTTATGAACTTATAGGCAAAAGATAGGATCATTATCCAAAGGATTATGTGTCTACTAGATATTAGACACTAGTGATTAATATAATCAAAATAGGACATGGGTGTCCCCCAAGGGGACCGAATTCGTTGGAGGGGGGGTTCTTAGTTAGTTTCCAACGATTAGTTAGCTATTAGTTAAGTTAAGTTAAAGGTTAACTTGGTTACTGAGGTGTTATGCATTAAAGCGGGTGTTAGGGTATTCAGGGACCCTAACTGGCTCAGAAAAGAAAAACAGTGTTGATGGCAATATTTTTATGTTCCGGGTATAATCCGGTTGTTCGGTTGGATAGTGATCCGTTAAAGTGCTTAACAAAGCTTTAAAGTGTCGTTATTATTACTTTTAGTGACACAACTTATTCCCGACACTTTGGAAAGTGTCTAGTAATGTTTTTCTCATGTTTTGGCACTTTATTAGTTAGCTAGATGCTGAATTTTTATTTAAAGTGCTGAATTTTGTACCTAGAGTACGTTTTAGGCACATCCGGTCACTGTAACTTATTCCTAGTGACGCAGTTCTACAACCCTTATATTCCTACACTCACCACTAGTGTAGCAAACTATCTCAGGCTCTTACAGGCCTTAGAGGCAGTACCTGCCTGGTGCTAGTTATGACAGCATGTTTAATAGGTTATCCGTTCATTGTGCTACTGTGCTTTTGGTGCATCAAGGTTGTCACAAAGGTGCTGTAAGCAAAACATGGAGTGACAGCAAGTAAAGTATGATGCAAGTAAGTACATGTATCAGCATTCAAGTAGCAGTTTATCCACAAGTTCAAGTAAGCACAGTAATTAAGCAGTAATTAATTATTAATTAAGTCGTACGGATACCTGGTTTAGTGAGGGTTGTCACATTCTCCCCCCGTTAGAAAAATTTCGTCCCGAAATTTTAAGTTCTGCTTGTAGATGCAGGGTTCTTAGGAAATAAGTGGGGGTATTTCTCTTTCATCCGGTCCTCACGCTCCCAGGTGTATTCAGGACCATGTCTGGCATTCCAACGAACTTTGACGAGCTTGACACTGCTCCAGCGGGTCTTGTTTACTTTCCAATCCGTAACCTCAACAGGTTCTTCAACGAAGTGGAGCGTGTCGTCAACATGAATCTCGTCGGTGGGAATGGCAATGGTATCCTGAGTTGGACTTTTCTTCAGGTTGGATACATGAAATGTATCGTGAACTCCATTCAGCTCGGCAGGTAAGTCCAGCTTGTATGCTACTAGCCCTATTCTTTCCAAAATTCTGAAAGGGCCAATGTAGCGCGGATTTAACTTCCCACGCTTTCCGAAGCGTGCCACACCCTTCCAGGGTGAAACTTTTAATAAAACCATATCTCCAACTTGGAATTCCAAGTGTTTCCGGTTTGGATTTGCATAGGCTTTCTGTCTTTCGCGAGCTGCTTCGATGCGTTTTCGAATCTGCGCAATCTTGTCTGTCGTCTCTTGGACGATTTCGGGACCAACAAGCTGTCTATCACCTGCGTCAGCCCAGCATAGGGGTGATCGACACTTGCGTCCGTAAAGAGCTTCAAATGGCACGGCTCCAATACTGGTGTGGTAGCTGTTGTTGTATGAAAATTCGACCAATGGCAAATGCTTATCCCAGCTACCGCCCAAATCCATAACGCATGCTCTCAGCATATCTTCCAAGGTCTGAATAGTCCGCTCGCTTTGACCGTCGGTCTGAGGGTGAAACGCAGTGCTCAGATTTAATTGTGAGCCAAAAGCTTCTTGGAAGGATTGCCATATCCTTGACACAAACCTTCCGTCTCTATCAGAGATGATCGAGAGAGGCACTCCATGACGTGCGACGATCTCTCTCATGTATATTTCTGCCAGTTTGCTGGTGTTATCCTTCTCTTTGATTGGCAGAAAGTGTGCGGACTTTGTTAGGCGGTCAACTATTACCCAAATAGTGTCATGACCTCTTGGCGTTCTTGGCAACTTTGTAATAAAATCCATGGAGATTTGTTCCCATTTCCATTTGGGAATCTCAGGTTGTTGCAGAAGTCCTGAAGGCTTCTGGTATTCCGCTTTCACCTTAGCACACGTTAGGCACTTGCTCACATAAACAGCAACATCGCCCTTCATCCTAGGCCACCAATAGTAATCCTTGAGATCTTGGTACATCTTATCCGCTCCTGGATGGATAGAGTACCGCGATTTGTGAGCTTCATCAAAAATAACTTTCCTTAAACCACCAAACAGAGGAACCCAAATCCTTTTCTCAAAACATAACGTTCCTTCCTCGTTTGGTACTAATAGCTTCTCCATCCCACGAAGATATTCTTCTTCAAGATTTCTTTCCTTAAGAGCTTCTTTCTGCGCGGCACAAATGTGCAAGGAAAGATCGGTTTGGATAATCATTTCTAAAGCCCTAACCCTTATGGGCTTGATCCTCTCTTTTCGACTTAGGGCGTCGGTAACCACATTCGCCTTCCCTGGATGATACTTTATCTCGCAATCGTAATCATTTAACAACTCAACCCATCGTCTTTGTCTCATATTCAACTCCTTCTGGTTGAATATGTGCTGTAAGCTCTTATGATCCGTAAAAATTGTACATTTCGTACCATATAGGTAGTGTCTCCAGATCTTTAAAGCAAATATCATTGCGCCTAGCTCCAAATCGTGCGTGGTATAGTTCTTCTCATGTACCTTCAACTGACGTGATGCGTAAGCAATAACCTTCTAGCGTTGCATCAATACGCAATCCAATCCTTGACGCGAGGCGTCACAGTATACCACGAAATCGTCAGTACCTTCCGGTAGTGCTAGGATTGGCGCATTGCAGAGCTTATCCTTCAACAGCTGAAACGCTTCTTCCTGTTTGATTCCCCAATCAAACTTCTTATCTTTCTGGGTGAGGAGCGTCAATGGTTGAGCGATCTTCGAAAAATCCTCAATGAACCTTCGATAGTAGCCAGCCAAACCCAAGAATTGTCGAATCTCGGTTGGCGTCTTTGGTGTTTCCCAATTCTTGATCGCTTCAATCTTGGTTGGATCCACATGGATTCCATCTCCATTTACCACATGTCCAAGAAATTGGACTTCACATAGCCAAAATTCGCACTTAGAGAATTTGGCATACAGCTGTTCTTTCTTCAGCAGCTCCAAAATAGCTCTTAGATGCTGGTCGTGCTCAGCCTTTGTCCTTGAATAAATCAAGATGTCGTCGATAAACACAATTACGAACTTGTCCAAGTACGGCTTGCAAACTCTATTCATCAAATCCATAAAGACTGCAGGTGCGTTTGTCAATCCAAACGGCATAACAAGGAACTCGTAGTGTCCATAACGAGTTCTGAAGGCTGTCTTCGGGATACTCTCCTTTTGTATCCTTAACTAATGGTATCCAGATCGCAAATCGATCTTTGAGTAAAAGCTTGAACCTTGCAGTTGATCAAACAGATCATCAATTCTTGGCAGAGGATATCTATTCTTGATCGTCAGCTTGTTCAGCTCCCGGTAGTCTATGCACATACGAAAACTACCGTCCTTCTTTTTAACAAACAGGACCGGAGCTCCCCAAGGCGAGAAGCTTGGTCGGATAAATCCCTTGTCTAACAACTCTTGAAGTTGTGTCGACAATTCTTGCATCTCAGACGGGGCAAGTCTATAAGGTGCCTTAGCCACAGGCGCGGCGCCTGGGACTAAATCGATGTGAAACTCCACTTGCCTCTGAGGCGGCAGTCCAGGAAAGACTTCCGGATACTCCCTCATGACAGGGATGTCTTCGATCTTCGCTTCTGCAGCTTTCTTGTCTACAATGTGTGCCAGGAAGGCAGCACATCCCTTCTGTAGACACTTTCGCGCTTTGAGGCAGCTGATAATTCTTAACGGCGTATCGCGCTTTTCGCCATGAACCACAATCGTTTCTCCATCTTCGGTCGGGATACGAACGACCTTTTCGTGACAAACGATTTCTGCCTTGTTGCTTGATAACCAATCCATTCCTACTACGACGTCAAAGCTCCCCAGCTGGACTGGTAGTAGATCCAAAGTAAACTCACGTTCTCCCAACTCGATTGCACAACCTCTGATCACTTCATTGGCTTCTACTAACTTCCCATTAGCCAATTCGATTGAGTAGGGAATATCTAACTTACTAGCGGCTAAACCAAGCATATTCTTAAATTCTAACGATACAAAGCTATAGTCGGCACCAGTATCAAATAAAACGGATGCATAGCGTTGGTTTACAGGGAACGTACCAGTAACGACATTGGGGTCCTGGCGCGCTACCCTCGCTTCGATTTGGAACACTCTTCCACGGGCTTGGTTCAACTCTGGGCAGTTCCTCTTAAAGTGCCCGATATCACCACAGTTAAAGCATCCAGGTCTTTGCCCGTTTCCACCTCCATTTCCAGCTTGGTTATTCCCTTGGTTATGATTTACAGCGCCCGCTTGATTCACATTGTTGCCTCGATTCCCATTACCTCCATTGTTTCCTTGTGGGCGATTTCCAATTCCACCCCGGTTATTGTTTCTGTTTCCAAATCCTCCTTGGCCTCTCTGACCAATAGTGGCCCAACAAGAATCCTTCAAGTGGCCAGGTTTCCCACACGCTTCACATACCTTCAAACCACATCGGCCAGAATGGTGACGCTGGCAGGTGTTGCACTTGGGCTGGGTGCCCATATATCCCTTTCCTTTCTTTCCACCACCAGCTGTAACCTGAGCTGGCGCGTTTGGCTCTCCTTTCTTAACAACACCACTAGTGCCTTGTTTAAAGTTCGAGAACTTTCGTTTGTTACCTCCGGATGACTCGACGTGAGTCTCTTTCTTCTTCGTCTCGATCTCACCAAACTTGTTCAGGCGGATAGCCTCCTCAGTGAGAGCTACGCTCAAATCGATTGCCTCAGTAATTGTTGCAGGCTTGGAGGAGGTCACCATGCTTATGATTTGAGGAGCTAATCCCCAAATGAAGCGTTCAATCCGCTTGAATTCTGGAGTGGCCATATAGGGTACCACATGCGATAGGTGGGGGATCAACATGATCAGCAACAATAACATGGTCACCCTCCAGTAGTGGTGCATCAGCAGGGTGATCATCAATGGGTAGGTCAGCAATCACAGGATCAATGGGCATGCCAGCATGAACAGGGTCATGCTCAAACACTGGGTCAGGAGCAGCCACTGGCTCAAGGGCCATGGCAGGCTCGGGATCAACGAACTCCATATCAAAATCTGCATGATCAGCGAATGCAGGGTCAACTGGGTCTACTGGGTCAACCATAGGCTGATCCAAGTGGATGAACTCTATCTCCCGGTCCGGGTCAAATCCAGGGGGAAAAACAGGGTCTGAATCCTCATCGAGGTCGTGATCGAAAGCAAATCTAGGAGCAGAGGCAGCAGATGATGCCCTGTCAGGATCTGAACCGTGTGAATAGTGCTGTGTGCTCCGAGTGTGTGACGGTGCGGAGGCCACAGACTCGAAGGAGTCTGGAGCGGGTGAGTGTGCAGGTGACTCCTCAGCTGGAGCGTCTGCGAGTAACAAAAGACCACCGTCAGCTAGAAGGGCCTCGCCCTCAACATCGTCCTCCAGGGGCTCATCATCAAACAGATCGACGTCGTCGTCAACGTCGGCGTCGAGGAGCATATCGTAAGCAGGATAAACGGCCAAAGGTATGGGAGCAGGGACCTCTACGAGTGGTAGGTACCCAGCAAAAGGACCATCAGCGGGCTCATCGACAGCGTCGGGCAGCGCAAAGGGCTGAAAGTCGTCCTCGTCTGTGCTGGTAACATCTGATGTGTGGACCTCGTGCTCTGAAGACTCTAAGTCATCCGATACTATGGGTCTAGGGCCCGTGGTGTCCGAATCACCTGTGCCGGGCGAGTCCATGGTGTCTGTAACACAAACACAAATATGTACAAATAATCAATCATACAATCAGATAAGCACATTAGTCACCAAGTAAGCAATCAAATAATTCTCCTAGTCCCACTAGCCTCCCAGCCTCTCAGACTGCTCTTCCTAGTCTTACTAGCCAAATTCTCCCAGCCTCTCAGACTGCTCTTCCTAGTCCAACTAGCCAAATTCTCCCAGCCTCTCAGACTGCTCTCCCTAGTCCTACTAGGCAACTACCTCGGTTTCCTAAACCGAGCCTCGGTCTTCCAGACCGAGCCTCAGCCTCTCAGACTGAGCCTATAAATAATAAATAAATGTGCTCAACATTTGTTTGTAAAAAGTTTTGGATCTGGACTTGAGTGGTATGCAGTAAAAATGTTTTCGTGAGAGCCCTAGTGATCATAGTCTAGACTCGAGAAGGAATCCTAGTTCGCTATGATCAGGGCTCTGATACCAAGCTGTCACACCCTGGCTTTGCGGAAGCGTGGTTAATTTGGTGTGACTTCTTAATACCATAGCTTAATCACAACAAGCTATATGAAATAAAAACCATGCAAGATCATCCATAGATTTAAGTTTTAAAACCAAAGTAACATAACATTGTCTTAGGGACTACAACACCATAACATAAAACATTGTTTTGAAAGACATAAACATCAACATGAATAAAACGCAGTTTAAGATTTGTGACTCGTCCAGGAAAAAGTCACATTTCCTAAACCGGGATGACCTCGGAACCCATATGCAGCGGGAAAACATAACATACCGCGCCAGATCTTTAATTCCCTGAAATACATGTAAGTTGAAAAATCAACAATAATGTTGAGCAAGTTCATGTGTAAGTGAGTAAATAAACCTTTGTATGTATAAAAATCCTGGTATGTAGCAAATAAGGAAAAAGAGATCACCAATGGTTTGCAAGGCCATTGATATGTGTGAAGTGCAAGTAGGAAGACTCAAACCTAGCAGATTTATGCGTTGGGTACAAAGTCACCCCGAGGTCCGTTCTGTGTTGGGCCTGGGGTTGGGCTCGTTACACCCAAATAGATCTACCGCTCCTGCCCCTCGGTCCTACCCTGAGGATTAATGGCCTCAAGTTTCTGCCTACCCACTCACATGATCTGAATAATAATAACCCTCCTTACGCTAACCATACCATGTAAGAATTATTCGTAATCATAGTAACATGTATTTCACCCCCGCGGTTTAGAAAACTGAAAACAGTTAAGAGAAAATGGGGACATGAACTCACAGTGGTGCGTCTCTACCAAGTATATCTCCTGATCAAGCAGCTGTGCGACGACCTACACGTACTAAGTCTATTAGACGGACGGCCGTGCCTTGGCTTAAGGTTTAAGTTTTTGGGGAAATAGTTAGACAACTATTTCGTGTTTATATTTTTGTAAATACTTGGTAATTATTCTCCTTCCCAATGATGGGGGATTTATACATGTGCGTTCGTATTATTTGGAATCGTTATCATTTGGTAATATTATTTTTACCCTAAAAATAATATTTGTATAGTTCACAAAATAATCATAAAAATTCACAAGTGTTGTTACTAAATATATACTAAATATATATCTTAGCAAGTTTTTATTTTGTGAAAATCCCACCTCCGATAATTAGAAATCTTGTAATAAAGTCATGGCGAAATCTATAATTTGAAAACAAGTCAAAAAAATGTATTTCTAACATTTGTAGTGAAAATATTTCTAAGTGTTAGGTTTTTGGAAAAATTTCGCCAGAGTTTCCTCTGTAACTGGAGGTGGCCACGCTTTCAAGCGTATCATTTTCTTTTACAAATCAAACCAACAATTTTCTCAATCAACAATAAGCATTATTCAAACCATCAAACTAGTCTAAATAGATGTAAATCGCAAAAATACATGAACTTGTGATTTATCCAAAATATGAAGTAAATCCCATTACTTTTAGTGGATCTTTTGTATAAATCAATCCGGTTTCGTAAAAGTCTCGTTTTTAAAGAAAATAAATTTCCACAACTTCTTGTCAACATTTACAAAAATAGTTCTTTTGTCAAAACTTTGTGTTACACAAGTGTTTACACACTTGTGTGTTTACTAAAATCATTCTTGTTTATGAAAGATCCGTCTTTAAAAGTATGTTTTCTCTTGACACGTGGTCCTTTGAAAATACCGCTTGTAGATCCGTAGATCTACTAGTTTTAAACACTATTTCGTAAGTAAAATCGTTTTTACACAAGTTCAAGTTTCTCGTGTGGTAGAGTTTCATCATTTAACCCTTGTTACACTTAAACAAGCTCTATGTCATGATCCATGATCATGACCAATCCGGGTTAAACGATGATCCGAGCTACCACAACATAGATCGGCACTAAATAATTACACAAAACAAATCCTACATGATTTACACAACAATCAAGCTTTTAACCATCATTTTTAGCATTTTAGTAGACTTTTTCATATCATTTTGTATGTTCATGAGTTTTAACCATCATATACCGTTTTAACCACTTTAAAATAGATCGAGAGTGTGTTTCAAGCAACTTACTACTAGCTCGAGGCTAGGGAAGATTCTAGTCGAAAAATGAGTGGATAAAAGCAATGAGAAGAGGTCCTTCGCGTTCCGAATGCACCGAGCTCCTTTGTATGAGATCCTTAACCCTTGTGCAAGCTTGGAATGGCAAGATCAAAACTCGAAAATGGATGGATGATATAGGGGGTGTTCGGCCGAGAGTTTATAGAGAGGGAGAGAGTGTGCTCAAGTGTTGTGAGTTTGTGTGTTATGTTATGAACTTATAGGCAAAAGATAGGATCATTATCCAAAGGATTATGTGTCTACTAGATATTAGACACTAGTGATTATTATAATCAAAATAGGACATGGGTGTCCCCCAAGGGGACCGAATTCGTTGGAGGGGGGTTCTTAGTTAGTTTCCAACGATTAGTTAGCTATTAGTTAAGTTAAGTTAAAGGTTAACTTGGTTACTGAGGTGTTATGCATTATAGCGGGTGTTAGGGTATTCAGGGACCCTAACTGGCTCAGAAAAGAAAAACAGTGTTGATGGCAATATTTTTATGTTCCGGGTATAATCCGGTTGTTCGGTTGGATAGTGATCCGTTAAAGTGCTTAACAAAGCTTTAAAGTGTCGTTATTATTACTTTTAGTGACACAACTTATTCCCGACACTTTGGAAAGTGTCTAGTAATGTTTTCTCATGTTTTGGCACTTTATTAGTTAGCTAGATGCTGAATTTTTATTTAAAGTGCTGAATTTTGTACCTAGAGTACGTTTTAGGCACATCCGGTCACTGTAACTTATTCCTAGTGACGCAGTTCTACAACCCTTATATTCCTACACTCACCACTAGTGTAGCAAACTATCTCAGGCTCTTACAGGCCTTAGAGGCAGTACCTGCCTGGTGCTAGTTATGACAGCACGTTTAATAGGTTATCCGTTCATTGTGCTACTGTGCTTTTGGTGCATCAAGGTTGTCACAAAGGTGCTGTAAGCAAAACATGGAGTGACAGCAAGTAAAGTATGATGCAAGTAAGTACATGTATCAGCATTCAAGTAGCAGTTTATCCACAAGTTCAAGTAAGCACAGTAATTAAGTAGTAATTAATTATTAATTAAGTCGTACGGATACCTGGTTTAGTGAGGGTTGTCACAACAAGTTAATATCGTAACACCGTATACCTGGGATAAAATGTGTTAACCCTCTGTTATAATATTGGTTTAACCTAACATGGTGTCATGTATAAGCTATTGGTTTCCAAAACACCATGATGTGTATATACATACTGTAACATGTGTTAAGCGACTGAAATGTATAACGTGTGTTAAGCATCTATTATAACGTGTGTAAAGACTTCCAAAATGGATGATTAAACTTCAATAGTAACTTAATAACAACAGAGTAAACCTGATATAAAGTGTGTTGAGCCTCTATTATAACATGTGTTAAGACTTCCAGAATGGATGCATAAACTTCAATAGTAACTGTAACAGTAGAGGTACAAATACGGGCGCCTCCAACAGAAAATGTGTTAAGTCTAGACCGTTTTAACATCTTGTACTAGAGAAAACAAGAAGAGTCTCACATTACATATTACTAGTAAACAAAAATACATAGCACTAACACGTGTTACGTTGTACATGGGTTTCATGTCACATGTAACACATGCATGTCCTGAAGTTCAAACTATAACACGTGTTAGTTGTGTTGTGCTGTAACATAAACATGGTCATGATCCTTAAGCATCTGATCCACGTTTGACGAAACCAACGGTCCCCGAGAATTGGATCTTGTTTCCCTTGTATCCATCACCATCCTAATAACAAAAAGATAAGATAATCGTTAAGTCGTTAACCAGACATAACTATTAACACATTCATAGCCAGAAAATCTTTCTCTCAAACAACATCACAACTTTTTAGCTAAATTGCAATCTTTTTCTCAAATAACATCACAACACAGCCAAAAATCAGTTCATATGCAAACCAAGCATAACTTTTTAACACAAAAATAAAAACCTGCAAATTACATAAACATTTACCCCTTTTAAGAACCATTTTAACAAAAAAAAAATCATGTTTCATCTCTAAAACAACCATTACACAAAAACCTATTAACAACCAGGTTTTATGAATAATTTTTGATATTTTAAGTATAAAAAATGGAGCTATACGTTGAATATCATCATATAAAGTCCATACCTATATCATTTTTAAATTCAATATTTTATTGGTTCAATATTTAAGTGTGAATAATAGAACTGTAAATTATAATCATCTTTCAAAAGTTCATACCTACCTGATCAAGTTATCAACTAACATAAACTCCACAAAATCAGAAAAATCCATACGAAATACCCAAAATCAAACATATATGAAAACATATGTTGCATAAAACTAAAAGAGTGTAAAAAACTCACAAATATCAAGATCTGAAACAACATATACAAATTATATTTTATATAAACTAAAAAAGTGAAAAAAAAACCTCACAAATATCCAGATCTGTAACAACATTATGAAACATGTGGACAAACGAGATCTAAACGGGAATGGAACAAGATCTGGAAGGGGTTTTCACGTGGATCTGACTTCATATATTAACATCTTCATCACAAAACCACGTTCTTCATCAGGGATTGATCGATCTGGCATCTTGTGTTGATTCTCGTGGAATAAGTAGTGGGAGTGAAGCTCCATGGTTCTTTAATGGTGGACCTAGTACATGAAGATATTAAGAAGATGAAGAACAAGTGAAAATTTGGATTTTAAAAATGAAATAATCTATAAATGGGGGTATGGTGATTTGTGAGATGATGGGCATTAATGATAATGTCAAATCATATGGGGAAGAGTTCTTGGGGTAGGTGGATAAATGTATAATTACTAATATACCCTTAGAGGCAAAAAACATAATCAATTGACTTGGATGATGTGGATAAATGTAGGCCACATATTGAGTTTGCAAAGTTTTCTAAAAATTAAGGGTTTCTTATAGAGCATTGCCCTATATATATATATATATATATATATATATATATATATATATATATATATATATATATATATATAAAGATAACTTTTATTTATGTTTTTGTTAGTTTTTTTAAAGGGGTAAAGTCATTTAATCTTGGATACTTGTCAGCTAATTAATATTATTTTCATGATTTTTCTCAATCTCTTGATTTTTTTTATATTAGGCTACATGGTATGGCTGTCAATTTTTTTATGAGAACCTACGCTGTCAATTTTTTTATCCACCTGCAGTGCTTCGATTTTAACAACCCTTCTCCGCCGTCCTCTCCGGCGCCGCCCCACCCTCGGGTCCTCCCCCCTCCGTTGACCGGCTGCTATTCTCCTGCAGGATCAACCTCTCTTCTTCTCTGATCAACTCTGATCAACCTCGATCAACCTCTCTTCTTCTCTGATCAACCTCCGACGACACCTGTGCTCCGATAACTTGACGGAAACTCGCACCTCCGCAACCCCGAACTCCGTTGCTGCTCCGTTTATTCAGCACGCACATACTGTTCCGACATTAAATCCAGGAATCAGAGAACAAAGTGACGAACCCTAAATTTTAAATTTGGGGGTTTTCGTTTTTGGGTTTCCAGAAGTTCAATTTAGGTCCAAGAAAGTGTTTTAAGCAACAAAGATCTGTAACTCGTGGTGGACTCACGTTTGCCGACTTCAGATTTTCCGGTTGTGTTGTCATATCTTGACAACCTTGTTGCGGTGCTTGGATTCGTGGAAAAAGAAACTTGGAAGCTGCTGTTCGGTTAGGGTTCAACCCAAGAAGGTTGTAAAATCCTAATCTGAACTGGTGAAACCGTTGCTGGGGTTTGCTGCCTTGGTGAGATCTTTCCTTGTTATATTTCTGTTTTTCCGTTTTCTGCATTTAGGCATTCTTGTTGCCGGGGTAGTTGGACCGGTTTGATTGATTGGGACACAGGAAGGGTACATCCTGTTGCATTTAGGCATTCTTATTGCTGCTGATATATTCTGTGTTTCTTATTTGTTGTTTGTTATATTCTCTTGTTGATTACCTCTTGTTTGTTGAGTTGTTATTGTCTGCGATACTCGCGTCTGGTTTTTTGTGTTGTTATTTCTGCTGTTTACCTGTTGTGTTATCTTATTGTGTGAACTTATCTTATTCTGCTGTTGACCTGCTGTTTACCTGTTGTGTTATTGTTTAGGCATTGTTCTTGATCGTATTTGTGATTGTTTACTTATTGTGTGAACTTATTTATAACGCTCTATTTGATCATTATTTGTTATGCGTGTGCCCTTTTTGGATTATCGGGTGATTTGTAGCAATCATAGACGGTAGATATCATGATTTTTCATTGAGATCGTGTTCGAGGACGAGGGGTGCAGGGAAGGGAAAAGAATGGGGGTATAGTTTGCGCGTGGCTTCGTGGAATGTAGGAACCCTTAGTAGTAAGTTGTTGGAGATCATAGATACACTAAAAAGACGTAGGGTAGATATAGCGTGTCTTCAGGAGACTAAGTGGAAGGGACATAAAGGGGATGAGCGCAATGGGTACAAGTTGTTATATTCAGGGTCTGATGGGGTAAAGAATGGGGTAGGATTTCTAGTAGATATAAACTTGTATAAAAATGTGGTAGAGGTGATACGATACAACGATAGGATCATGGTGTTGAGATTAGTACTAGGAGAGGAAGTGGTGACAGTTGTTTGCGCATATGCCCCACAAGTGGGATTAGGGGATCAAGAGAAAAGAGATTTTTGGGACTGCCTAGACGGAGTTGTGAGGGCCATACCTAGGGAAGAAAGAATTTTCATAGGAGGCGATTTTAATGGCCATATTGGTAGGCATAGTGATGGTTTTAGTGAGGTTCATGGGGGCTTTGGTTTTGGTGATAGGAACAACCCTGGTAGGGATTTGCTAGACTTTGCGGTGGCCCACAACCTAGGTATTCTGAATTCTTTCTTTAAGAAGAAAGAATCACAGTTGATTACTTTTAGCAGTTGCGGACGTAACACTCAGATTGACTATATTTTGATGAGGCTAGGAGATCGAAGGTGGTGGAGGGACTGCAAGGTTATACCAGGGGAGACAGCAGTGACTCAACACCGTTTATTGGTGGCGGATATAGTCATGAGAGGAAAGCTGACCAAGGGAGAGAGGGTAATGCGACCTAGGGTTAGATGGGGTATGTTAAAGGGCGACAAAATCGAAGTGTTTAGAGATAAGGTCCTCTTAATGACATCGCCTAGAGTAGATGGGGACGCAAACCAAATGTGGGAGGACATGGCAAACACCATTACTAATGTGGCGAAGGAAACGCTAGGGGTTGTAAAAGGAAAGAGGTGTGGCCATAAGGAGTCATGGTGGTGGAATGAGGATGTGCATACTAAAATAAGGATTAAACAAGGGTGCTTTAGGGATCTTTTGAGGTGTACAGTCGAGGAGGAGCAAGCGATTTTAAGGGATAGATATAAAGAGGCTAAGAGAGAGGCGAAGAAGGCAGTGTCAGAGGCGAAGAACGCAGCTTACAAGCAGATGTATGATCGACTGGAAACAAAGGAGGGGGAGCATGACATGTTCAAGATTGCAAAGGCTAGAGAGCGTAGAAGGCAAGACTTAGGAGCAGTGAAGTTTTTAAAGGGAGAGGACGGATGCGTTTTGGTCAAAGAACACGACATTAAGATGAGATGGCAAGTGTACTTCTACAATCTTTTCAATGGCAGGAGGGATTACCAACAAGAAATTGAAGAAAATGATGATTCACCTACGCAAAGGCGACTACGGAATAACGGCTACTGTCGACGTATCACACGGGAGGAGGTGAGAACAAACCTTAGAAAGATGGGAAGGGCTAAGGCAGTTGGGCCAGATAACATACCGATTGAGGTATGGAAATGCTTGGGAGAAGAAGGAGTACATTGGCTAACTATTTTATTCAATCTTATTTTCAAATCTGGGAAAATGCCAGATCAATGGAGGAATAGTGTAGTAGTACCTGTGTATAAGAACAAAGGGGACGCCCAATGTTGTGGGAATTATAGAGGGATTAAGTTGCTAGGACACACTATGAAATTATGGGAGAGAATAATTGAGACGAGAATCCGAAGAGAAACTCAAGTCACGGTAAACCAATTTGGTTTTATGCCAGGGCGATCGACTACGGAGGCAATACATATTCTAAGGAGATTGATGGAGAAGTATAGGGAGAAGAAACGGGACCTACACATGGTGTTCATTGATCTTGAAAAGGCCTATGACAGTGTGCCACGTAGACTGATTTGGGATAGTTTGGAGAGTAGAGGGGTTTCTGGGAAGTATATAGACTTAATTAGGGATATGTATGTTAGGACTGAGACTAGTGTCCGAGCGCCTGTAGGGGATACCGATTCTTTCCCGGTGGAGGTAGGACTCCACCAAGGGTCCGCTTTGAGCCCTTTTCTATTTGCAGTTATCCTAGATGAGTTGACAAAGTTAATTCAGGGGGCTCTTCCGTGGTGCCTGCTTTTTGCAGATGATATTGTGTTAGTTGCTGATAGTAAACAAAGCCTGAATGCGAGGTTAGAAGAGTGGCGAGCAGCTTTAGAGGGAAGAGGTTTAAAGATTAGTCGATCTAAGACTGAGTACTTGTATTGCGACTTTAGTGGAGTAGACAACGATGAGGACATTCAGATCACCATTGACAGTCAAGCGGTCCCGCAGGTGACTAAGTTCAAGTATCTAGGATCGTTTGTCCAGAGGGATGGGGAGATAGATAGTGACGTTGCCCACCGCATCCAGGTCGGATGGTGTAGGTGGAAAGCTGCCACCGGGGTATTGTGCGATAGGAGGTTCCCAACAAAATTGAAAGGGAAATTTTATAGGGTTGCAATTAGACCTGCTATGTTATATGGAACCGAATGTTGGGCCATTAAGGAAGTACAGGCACGCAAGATGGAGGTAGCAGAGATGAGAATGCTAAGATGGATGTGTGGCCACACAAGGTTAGACCGGATAAGAAATGATGTTTTTAGGGAAATGTTAGAAGTAGCTAGTATATCAGATAAGATAAAGGAGGGAAGATTGAGATGGTTTGGGCATGTGAAGAGGAGGCAGACGATAGAACCAGTTAGAGTGGTTGAAACCCTTGAGGTGGAGGGGAGGAGGAGTAGAGGCAGACCCAAAATTACTTGGGATGAGCGGATTAGGCAGGATTTGCAAAAATTGCACCTCTCTGAGAACATGGTCCATGACAGGAGCTCGTGGAGACGTAGGATTAAGGTTAAGGATTTCTAGGAAAGAGTACAATTGTGTTTTTAGGTGTAGTCAGTAGTGTATGGTTTTACATAAGTAACTATGTGTATAGGGTGTTTTGTACAGTTGTGTTTCTAGGTGTAGTGTATGGTCGTAGATATGTAACTATGTGTATAGACTGTTTTGTGTTGTCATATTTGTTCTGTTCTACCATGCACTATTTCGCAACTCATACTACATTGGTAGCTTCATACACATACACACACACACCCCATGCTCTATTTATTTCTTTCCTGGGTGTTTTGGAGCCGAGGGTCTCTCTGGAAGCAGCCTCTCTATCCCTAGGGGTAGAGGTAAGGTGTGCCTACATCCCACCCTCCCCAGACCCTACAAATAGCTTTGCTATTTGTGGGATTTTACTGGGTATGATTGATTGATTGTATGGTGACCATCTTCTCTTTGAGGATGATCCGTCAACTAAGCGTCACATCATAGTCCTTATGAGGATGGTCCATCCCACAAAAACAATGGAAATGGGAGGATGATCCTACTCCACTAGTTTATTAGTTTTTTTTAAAAAATCTTTCACTTTTTTAACATTTAACAAATAAAATAGGAAAAATACTTTCATTAATATTAAAAAAACAATACATAAACTTAAAAAAAATCCTAATAACTTAAAGAAAACATAAACTTATAAAAATCATCCACTTTGATGATTCTTCATGATGTCATTTTGCAATTTTTCCTCGAGCCTATATAAGTCTTCGCTAAGGCTTCTTCCCTGAGTTGCGTCCATTGTTTCGGCTTCGGTTTGGACGGTTGGCTTTGCTTACCCGCAACTTGCTTGCCTTTTTTTCGTTTGTTTTTTTGCGGTTGGGTCTCGGGAACAACCTCAACAACATCTTCATCGGGTTCGGTTCGAATGGGTTGCGATGGTTGTTCGAGTTAAACGGGTTGCACGGGTTGGATATTAAAAGGATTATGGCTTGAGTTTATTGCGTGTTCGCAAAAACATTCGGTGAGTTTTGGAAAGTGGCAAAAGCTTTTGCTGAAAATTGACCGAATTGGTTCGGTTCCATCGTTAGATAGTACCCCGACACCGAAAATACATTCGGGGGGTTCGGGTTGTTGGGGTTGTTCGGGTTGTCGGGGACGTTCAGGTTGAAGGGATCCATGGTAGAATAATTTTTTTTATAAAAAGGGAAGAATGTTTTAAAAAATGAGAGAGAGATAGAGAGGGAGATGAGTTGTAGTGGGTGAAAAAATGTGAAAAATGGTGTAAAAGTGGGGAATATAAATAATTTTTTGTTGGATTTTGGTAAAAAAATGAAAATATAGCCTTTTTTTTAAATTGGAAAAAAAATTTATTTTCAAACGGTCACATACATGGGAGTAGGCAAAATTTTGTCTTTTTGTGCTCCGTCTCCAACGTCTTGTATGCGACGGGGAGGACGAGGACCGGAAGGGGGGGTGCACGGTGTTTGGGTCGGCTACCGTCTAGCCTTAACCTCCTCATCAATTCAAACCGCCTGGATTTCAACTATACATAGGACCTTCCATTATCTAGTTTTCTTATCCTCTTGCTTTACAAAAACCTCTCTAAAGAAGTCTAAGTAAGTTTTTTCTTTCTTTCTTTTAATTGTTTTCTTTAATTTTGTTGTAGTTCTTGTAGTCTAGATTTTAATTTATGTTTTTACATTCATGTTATTTATTATTATGATCTTTAAAATCTTGAAGTTCATGGTATTATATCATCAATTATAATAATCATATACCTCTCATAAGATTAAAAACAATATATAGGATAAGGATCATGTGAGAAGTAGTAGGCTAAATGAGAAACTTGAAAAGTATTCTGGACCACACATTTTCCCTAAACAAAAAAATGCAAAAAAAAATGTGAAAAAATGCAAAAAAAAATTTTTTTTTTTTTTTTTGATTTATACACATGTGTATATTGTTAATCTTTTAACTATACATATATATATATATTGTCCATTATACATATATGTATATACATGTTTAAAATTGAAAAATAAGTGTTATTTAGGGTTTAGCATTAGTATTTAGGGTTTAGCTTTATGGTTTAGGGTTTAGCTTTAGGGTTTAACATTAGGGTTTAGCATTAGGGTTTAGCAATAGTATTTAGGGTTTAGCATTAGGGTTTAGCTTTAACTTTTGGGTTTAGCTTTATCTTTAGGGTTTGTATTAGGGTTTAGCATTAAGGGTTTAGCTTTAGTGTTTAGTTTTAGCTTTTGGGTTTAGCATTAGGGTTTAGCTTTAGGGTTTAGAATTAGGGTTTAGCTTTAGGGTTTAGCATTAGGGTTTAGCTTTAGGGTTTAGCTTTAGGGTTTAGAGTTTAGGGTTTAGCATTAAGGTTTAGCTTTAGTGTTTATGGTTTAAGATTAACAATATACACATTTTTTCAATTTTAAACATGTATATACATATATGTATAGTTAAAAGATTAACAATATACACATGTGTATAAATCCAAAAAAAAAATTTTTAAAAAAAAAATTTAATCCTTAAAGAAAAAGCTGCGATTTTTCAAAAAAAAAAAAAAAAAATTTGCATTTTTTTCACATTTTTTTTTTGCATTTTTTGCTTAAGGAAAATGTGTGGTCCAGATTGCTTCTCAAGTTTCTCAAATAGGGTGGACTTCTCTTAGGATCCCTACCCTATATATATATATATATATATATATATATATATATATATGATGATGTTCTTCAATAACGTTCATCAATTTTGCTCATGATGATGATCTTGTTCTTCAATAACATGAATCATCTTAGACACTCTGAATCTTCATAAATCTCATAATGTTTTATTCATAATCTAATGTTGAATCCATGATCATAACATCTATTCCTTTGTTGTAGCAATCATGGAGCAAACAAAGGAAATTTACACAAAATGATGTTGATATCATAACATCCATCATCTTGTTCATATTATTCATTCATCCATCTTATTTTTATATCAAAATATCATGAATAATACATAATGCCATATCAAAACAAGTGGAATGGTGGCTCATAGCTTTAATCAAAACCAAAATCTATTTATGCTAACATATGAACACTTTATGAAATTCCAATAAACTGACATGCACTTTGAAGGCCCATAAAACATGCTCAAATGGGTCTGATTTTCTATGGTATATGTAAATCTTCGGATTACCCTTTGATCCGTAATATTATGGGCCTTTTAACTCCAAGAATTCAATCTTCTACAGCCCATAGAAATAAAATGTGCAAAGCTGACGAAATTCTTTTTTTTTTTTTTTTTTTTTGAAACTGTCTTATTTTATCCAATTCATTTCTTTTGATTTTTTTACTCCTTTTCATATAAATAATATAACCATTAAACCGGTATGTAGTTATGTGACAAACAAAAGGTTCTAGCTAGGAAAGACCGGGTACTTGAGCGATTTTATTCACCAACTCTTTCCTAGGAATCCTTTCGTTGGACGTTCGACTATGGTTTAATAAACCTTTCTAGTATTTCACATTGCACCCTCCAACATCATAAACTAATCTTATACAAACCTTAGTAACTTTATGACATCTCGCGATCGCATTCAAGTCAAATTAAGCCACTCAATCACAAGGTGAGTACATAGCCCCTTTTTGCGTTTTGTTTATAAACTTCGTGGTGGAAAACAGCCATACGATATTCTTGGTTATTCTCACAAAGTCTAAATACGGCTTACTCTTACTTGTAAGGATTTTTATACATAACCATCAACTTTTCAAAGCCGGCGGTAGTACGGTTTACTCTTACTTGTAAGGGGTTTGGATGTACAGAGACCGACATTCTAGAAAATCGTCAGTTCGATCTCCCTGAGTCAAGGAGTTAGACAAAGGGGGCGCAACATTCATGTCAAGAGGGTTGGTTGCAAATAAGTGCATTAAATTAAAAATACTTGTATGAGCTAATGCATTTATGACTTTGTTATCTACAAATATACTTCTCAGGGCCGGCTCTTGGGCCGGCCAACCCGTGCCGTCGCCTGAGACCCAAATTTTCAAAGGGCCCGAAAGGTTTTTATAAGATTTTATATATATACTAAATTATATATTTAATATATGCATCTATCTATTATTCAAAAAAAAGTGTTTATGGTGTAGTGGAAAAACTATCCCCAATATTTAATAATTTAATAATGTAAATGTCTCAAGTTCAAGTCTTGGCTTCACCCCAAGGTTTAATTTTTTTAATTCATTTCTTGTCGCCCGATGCCTAAATTTTTTTAAGAATTCTCAGGGACGGCTCTGATACTTCTGTTATTCTTTATTTTAAAAACCTATATCTCACCAACAATATGTTTTGTAGTTGACACTCTCTAGCATATTTTTCAGATAAAAGACATTAGAGATGATGATTGCTCCTGTAGGATGCATGGACATGGACTTAGTTAATACAAATCATGTTTGTTTGGATTATGTTGAAACAATTTTTATCTTTTCATAAAAAAGGGTATTTCTTTATTCCAAGTGTATGATTCAGTTCGTCATGCCTCGGTGTTAATTTTTTTCCTTAGGCCGGGGTGTTACAGTTCGGTTCCAAGCCGATTTGGCCGGTTCAACCCAGTTTCGGTTTGGTTTCGGTTCCAAACCAGTTCGTGCTTTTTTCGCACATTTTTTGTTTTGACAAAAAAAAATTACATAGAAATCCTCGTTTATTAATTTTTTGGTTTTTCCAAGCAAAAAGAGAAAATTAATAAAAATAATACAATAAAAATAGTAATGCATTTTAATACTAATAAAGCATCTTATTTAGTACTACTAAGCGTTTATCCACATTCGGCATCCATCATAGCTTGAACCGTTTGAGTTGAACTATTTTTAGCCTTGCAATGATTTAACATATGATTTCTCAAACTTGAGTTTGAGTTTGTTTGCAAAAAACTACCACAACTTCAGCAACGACCCTTCTGAGACCTGTCTAAAAATAAACATAAACCGAAACCTCCTCCGACCCAAATTTTGGGGTTTCGCTCCGTTTTTAGAATTTGAACTTGCAGTTCAGAGGAGGATTCACCAACACCACCAACGGATGATTGTGAGTAAGTTATTACAAAAACTTTGCGAGAAGAGTGTCTTTCGCGTTTTTGCAAGTTGTGATCAACCAAATACACTCACTAGGTTTTTATAATGAGGTGGGAAGGCAAAATAGTGATTTGGAGGGGCCAAAATTGGCTAGATATGAGCCCCAAGTGGTCAAATGATCGTTTTCTAATGGCTAGAACATTTACAATAGTCAAAACCGGTTTCAGTCGGGTCGGTTCGGGGACCAGTTTGGGTGTGAAACCTTTTCGGGTCGGTTTTGGTGTTTAGTGAGTCAAACCAATGCGGAACTGCTTGTTTTAATCAGTTTGGGACCGGTTTTGGTTTAACTGGTTTTGCTACCATTCGGGTCGGGTTGGGTTGTCCGTTTCGGTTCCCGAACCAGTTTTTGTGGCCATCTCTAGTATTAGGGGGTCGATGATGGTGGTGTTGGTGACTGGTAGGTAGAGTCGACACCAGCGAAGCCAGTAGAGGTGACAGCGGGATGGCGTTCCAATAGGTGGTGTTAAAGCAAATAGTCTCTATGCCATTCCGAAAAGAAACCCAACTTTATAAAAAAAAATTAATTGTTTACAACTTCAAAGGAAGACATGAAATGGTGACATGCAGTCGTTATACTGAGAAAGTTATAATAAAATCGAAGATGATAAATCTGATCGAACGTCATTTACATGATATCATTTCTTCGATCAATCACTAACATCTAAACAGATCGAATCAACAACTTCTGAAACACCGATCATGATTTGATATGAAGCAAAAAAAGAAAAAAAGACAAACACTTGAGCAATATCAACCCTATTGATGTTTCTTCTCAAGAAAGCCAAACCAAAACAGGGCTTTTAAAATAAGAAGGCACATTCTCATCAATCTTCAACACATAAACTGATCAAAAGAACTAACGACGCAACTTCTAATCTGTTATCTTCATGTCGCAATCTCCTCAACTTCAGAATTGAACACGAAACTCGGGAAAGTTGTTGTGATGTCCCTGCATTTCACATCAGTTTGATTAGTAAGACACTGAACACCATTAATAGATACACATGTATGATACACTTGTACCTATTGCTCTGAATGTTATATGCACAATGGTATTTATGTATATGTCAACATACATATATGTATAGAGGGGCATTCATTTCAGAACTACTAAAATGTTCTGAATATGATACATAAGACTGTTACATAACTGTTCCATAACGGCCACTTTCTCTCTCTCCCACTACTGACTATCCTCTTACGCATTAGGAACAGGTGCATTATGTGGTTCTTATCCATTGGTTCCGAAATGAATGTGCCCATGTACTTACGTATATGTATTTACTTTATATACTACCATAAAGTAATTTATACCTTAAATATGGAAGAGTCATAATCTTGAGCAAGGAAGGGTTTTGGGTGACAAAATTGTGCCATTCTGATTTGTCTATTTTCCCGTCCTGGTCAACACCCGCTTCTAAAAATGTCTGCTTAAACAAAAAAGGATATAAGAATCATGTTTCGTCCAAAAATCGAGACAATTTCACGTGTTACATAACTTCATAATATAGCCCTTTTAAAACACTAAAAGACCATATTTATCGTATCCTATTTGCAAATAGACTTGCAGGCAGGGCCGTTCAAACCGCTCGGCGCTCGCTCGACGCTCGTTCGGAAATTGCTCGGAAAATGCCCGTTCGATTTGACGCTCGGTTGTAAACGAGCCGCTCTGCTCGGTTCGGTTTGTAAACGAGCCAAGCATGAGCAAAGGTCCGCTCCGCTCGGTTCGGCTCGAATTATTATTTTTAGTTAGTATATATATATATATAGAGGCCAGTTAACATACATTACGGCTTAACGTACGACCGGTACGTCACGAAATAACGCACGTTCAACGGAAAATCACGCAAGTTATAAATCTCAGAAAAAGTAATCACGCATGTTGGACATATGAAATCACGCACGTTAGTCGGCATTCCCCTACTCCCAGATCAAAAATCACAACCGCTTTTTTACGATCTGAAACCACTGTTGCTGCCCTCTAACTCCAATCGTTTCAATGTTTGTTCATGTTCCTACATCCTCTGTTCTACAGTCTGAATCAAAAACTTTGTCGTGTTCATCCTCTGTTCTACGGTTTTTAATTTCATGTCGACGTTTTGCAGAAACTTTTGTAAATCAACGATGAATTTGACCACATTTCGATGAAATTGACCGAACACTGGCCAATTTGAACTGAAACGAAAAGAAACTTGAACCGAATTGGAACACAGATTGAGTCGTGAATTACCTGGAAATTTTGTGTAAAATCACGCATGTTATAGTATGTAATTACGCTAGTTGTCGTACGTAATGTACGTTAAGCAGTAATGTACATTACACTTTCTCTCTCTCTCTCTCTCTCTATATATATATATATATATATATATATATATAGGATAAGGATCATGTGAGATGTAGTAGGCTAAATGAGAAACTTGAGAAGCATTCTGGACCACACATTTTCCCTAAGCAAAAAAATGCAAAAAAAAGGTGAAAAAATGCAAAAAAAAAATTTTTTTTTTTTTTTTTTTTGAAAAATCGCAGCTTTTTCTTTAAGAATTAAAAAAAAAAATTTTTTTTTTTATTTTTTGGATTTATACACATGTGTATATTGTTAATCTTTTAACTATACATATATGTATATTGTCAATTATACATATATGTATATACATGTTTAAAATTGAAAATAAGTGTTATTTAGGGTTTAGCATTAGTATTTAGGGTTTAGGGTTTAGCTTTATGGTTTAGGGTTTAACATTAGGGTTTAGTATTAGGGTTTAGCAATAGTATTTAGGGTTTAGCTTTTGGGTTTAGCATTAGGGTTTAGCTTTTGGGTTTAGCTTTAAATTTTGGGTTTAGCTTTATCTTTATGGTTTGTATTAGGGTTTAGCATTAAGGGTTTAGCTTTAGTGTTTAGTTTTAGCTTTTGGGTTTAGCATTAGGGTTTAGCTTTAGGGTTTAGAATTAGGGTTTAGCTTTAGGGTTTAGCTTTAGGGTTTAGCATTAGGGTTTAGCTTTAGGGTTTAGCTTTAGGGTTTAGCTTTAAGGTTTAGAGTTTAGGGTTTAGCTTTAGTGTTTATGGTTTAAGATTAACAATATACACATTTTTTCAATTTTAAACATGTATATACATATATGTATAATTGACAATAGGGTTGGGTTAGACAAAAAACCCTATCTTTCTTAGAAAACTCTGGAAACTCAAAGCTCCCGACATTTTTTTTTTTTGAAAAAAATAACACATGTAATATACATGTTTTTAAGACTTTTGGGACAAAAAATCAAAAAAGCGCCGAGTACTTTTTTTTAAAAAAAATAAACAAGTTCCAAAAACTTCGTTGACTAACATGTGTTAAGACAAAAAATGCTGAAAGTTGCTGAAATTTGTTTTTTTTTTTTTTTTAAAAACCTTCGGCGCTTTTTTGATTTTTTTGGCCCAAAACTCTTAAAAACATGTATATTACATGTGTTATTTTTTTCAAAAAAAAAAATGTCGGGAGCTTTGAGTTTCCCGGGTTTTCTACCTAAGGAGGGTTTCCTACCTAGCCTTATCCATTGACAATATACATATATGTATAGTTAAAAGATTAACAATATACACATGTGTATAAATCCAAAAAAAAAATTTTTTTTTTTTTAAAAAACAATTTTTTTAATACTTAAAGAAAAAGCAGCGATTTTTCAAAAAAAAAAAAAAAAAAATTTTGCATTTTTTCACCTTTTTTGCATTTTTTTGCTTAGGTAAAATGTGTGGTCCAGATTGCTTCTCAAGTTTCTCAAATAGGGTGGACTTCTCTTAGGATCCCTACCCTATATATATATATATATATATACATATACACATGCATATATAAACATGTATATACACTAATATAAATTATACATATATACACACACCTATATTTATACACACATACATATATACTTAAATATAAATTAAATTTATAGTTTCATATATACTACTCTTTTAGATTTTGGTCAACTACATATAAATTTAGAACTATATCTATACGTACTAATCCGTTCACGCCAATAAAAAAATTAATATCAAATCTAAAAGTTAAACCCTAAACAAATAACCGATAGTCTGCTCATCGCCTCAATGTTTCATGTCGTTACCCTAGGTCAATCGTCTCTTGCTCTCAACGTCATTGTTTGTGCAATATGATCATCGCCTCGTTGGCCACAACATTGTTATTCTAAAGAAAAATATTATGCCATGAAATGTGCTTGTTTATTAAGACATAAAAACTTGAGACCCTACATCGTCACTATCTCTCTCAGCAAATTTAAATCGGGCGACACGGTTGTCCAAATCGCTCGAACTTCGCTCGCCGCTCGCTCGAAATATTTACTGTTCGGAAAATGCTCGCTTGATTTGTGGCTCGGTTTTAAATGAGCCGCTCCGCTCGGTTCGGTTTGTAAATGAGCCAAGCACGAGCAAAGGTCCGCTCGGTTCGGCTCGGCTCGTGAACAACCCTACTTGCAGCCAATTTACTTCAATTACTATGGAATGAGTAATACGATATTTTAGTGTTTTGAAAGGGTAAATGTATTATAAAATTTTTAAAATGATGTAAATGACATTTGTCTACCCTTACAAAGTAGAATAAAAAAATATTAGTTACGTCTGCTTTTTTGCGAAAATCCAACATTCACCGAATATTTGTCTTTGATGAATAATAACATCACTCTCTTATAACAGACATTTTGCTTTACATCAGCTAAACACATAACATTTGTGATAGTAAATCTGTACATGAGCCAACTTAAGAAAAATATCGCTTATCTTATTTTTTTCTTTTGTGTAATTAATATTCGTGGCGTACTTAGAGTGTTAATGTCACAAGAAAAGAAATGTAAAATCACCTTATCAAGTATTGTCTCAATGGTTTCATCAGCAAGCTTCAACTCAGACTCACATAAAAGCGCAATCAACATTTGCTTAACCTGCAAAAAGCATCCATAAAAATGATACACAGTATCTATGGTCATTGCGTGGATTCTTATTTATATTTTCATTGAAAAGTCACAAAATTATTTAAGATATAAATAGTAGAGATTCACCTCATGACGCTCTATGAATCCTGTCCCGTCCATATCATAAAGCTTGAAAGAAACTGAAACAGAAAAAAAAACGAGTGTTATACTATAAGATCATCCATGGGCATTTTGGTAATCTAGTGTTGACCAACACGATCAACTTACAACTAATCTTGTCTTCTTGAGGGGCGTTGGGATGAAAAACGTGCATTGCTCTAACAAAGTCGCCAAAATCGATAACCCCCCTATGCTTCACATCAAAGAGGTCGAATATCTGCATACGAAATTTTGAAGCGTCAAGAAAAGAAAAATAAATGCAAAATATTTATGTATTTCCCCTTCTATCCAATATTCATATGCAAATTAAGTTTTTTTCGAACGGAAAATTTCTTTTATTCCTGTCGTCTGTGGGACTTGAACCCAAGACCTCCCTCACCCAAGGTGTTTAAAGGCTTTGCCTTTGCCAATTGACCATCACCCCATTGGTCTTATGCAAATTAAGTAATTTGAATAATTTGAAATGCATTAAAGGTCGTAAAGGAACATCGGTAAATGTGTATATCTATATGAATCTGTATCCAAAATCGAGTGTTTAATATAGATATTATTCGTGTAGCCAATGATCTCTAGATCAAGTGGTGGAAGGCTTGCATTTCTCTTGAGAGATGCAGGTTCGACTCCCACTTGGTGCAGAGTGAGGCACTGGTGGGCAATGATAGGAGACCCAGGGAAACCTGGGTTAAATCCTTGAGCCAAACGGGTTTTACCGGTAATTTCACTGTCGTGCCTACGGGCGGGTGGGTTACCGGGTTTTCCCCGGAATTGGTGGTGGACTCAGGTTACTCTCGGAGTACTCCGTTTGTCCAGTGGTGCCCCGAGAGTGCTCTGGATTGATTCTGTTGGCCGTTAAAAAAAAAAAAAAGTATGCCGAAAGTGTTTGTAATACGATTCATTGATGAATAATATAAATTTAGAAACACAAAGATGTGCCTTAAATGATAGTTATTTTCTAAACTTAAACAAAAAACCATCTCTCTTCCCTAATTATGTTTTTGTAACTGAAGTTTAATACTTGATCACAAAATTTGAACACCAATTTTACACCTAAATACAGTGTTTGAAAATCGGACCGAGAACTGTGGTCTGGCCAGTCCGGTACCCCATCAGACCTGTTTTGAGTCGAACCGGCTGGTTGGACCGCGAACCGGCAATCTGGCCGGAAAACTGGGCGGTTGAACAGGATTTTGATTAAAAGATTTCAATATTCCCTATTTATTTTTATAATATTTACGGTATCACCCACGTCTTACATCCGGTTCGACTGGCCTGACCAGTGAACTGATAAGAAAACCGGTTCGACGTCTGGTCCGGTCCTGAAAACATTGCCTAAATGTCACCAAAACTTGCACTTGCAAAGATTTGAACCCACACCACTTTTGTAAAGTTGAATACTTACGCACCATAAAAACAAGTAAATAAATGCTCCAAAGTGGGAAAGACAAATAAAAGGATAAAAAATAACAAAGATTTCAGATTACGCGACTGAAAAACAAAAACCAAACTTTACATGATTAAAAATAAAATGGAGAAGCAACATACCCTGTTTGCAAAAAGATTCTCTTTCTTTCGGTTTTTGAACAAAGCTAATTGGAATTCTTCCTGTTAAAGGTTATATAAAAGGCCGTCAAATATATCAAAAGCGAACCTTAATGTAGCAAATGGCCAAATGATAAATGAAGAAAATGAGTGAAGGGTAACAAAACATTAATGGAAACATGGGTTACCTTATTAATTAATCCATCATCGATTACAGAACTGCTTATGCTCTTGAATAGCTCAAATAGAGCTTCAACTTCACTGACACTAACTGAAAATGCAAAAGACGATTATAGAGGCTAACATAAGCAAAATGAGTCAAATAACATGTTTGATGACAAAATGATCATCTTACAAGCTGTTTGAGAAGCAAGTATTATCGGGTTCTCATGTCCAGGAGCCTGTTTTCTTACGGTAGAATGAAAGCAGCCCATTCAGACTAAAAGAGCCTTACAGGGTTATATTCATCAAGCCCATCTCAAGCTTAACTACCACAAATTTTAAACACAAAATAGATACATTAAGCGGTATAGACTATAAAAGCAGAAAATTGCTAGTTTATTCATGGAATTCTAGGATTAAACAATACATATTCCACTAATTTAAACCATTCATCATGTTGTAACAGTATATTAAACAAACACAAACGAATGTAAATGAGCATAAATGAACTTTTATATTAAAAAATATAAAACTAAACATTTATACATATACATATATAAATACACACACATATATCTATACAACCTTATATTAGAACTCTTCATGGCAAAATTGGTATTTCACTTCGATTTAAGACACCTACTAAGGCTAGAGGGTATGGTATAAGGCCCCTAGACGCCACGTCAGATCCACCTAGGCGCCACGTCATATGGGGGCTTTAAAGCCCCTCCCTTTAATTTGAATGCAATGGTTTAAAGCCCCCTATTAAACAAAAAAAAATTATTGGTTGAAAAGAGGTGGGCCCCACCTGCACACACCTTTAACGCTCGTTACTTCTACCATTCATCTTACTTCTTATTGTTGCTATTAGTGTTTTAAGTCTTAAATGTTAGTGTTTTAAGTCTTAATCAGCTTCTGCTTGCTACAATTGTTAGTGTTTGGAATGTTGCAAAAGGTTAATTTGTTAATGGTAGGAGAGTATACTAAATTGTTAGTGCTAAATTGCTATATATATAAATGAGTAAATTACTTTTTGAGTCCCTGTGTTTTAGTGGTTTTAACCACTTGAGTCCAAAATCAAAAAGTTTAACGCCCTGAGTCCCTAACCACTCATTTTATAACGTTTTGAGTTCAAATTTTACCACTTGTACTTTTGATTTTGGACTCAAGTGGTTAAAATCACCAAAACACAAGGACTCAAAATATTATAAGATGAGCGGACAGGGACAGGGACTCAGGGCGTTAAACTTTTTTATTTTGGACTTAAATGCTTAAAACCACTAAAACACAGGGACTTAGAAAATAATTTACACTATTTAAATTTAGCATGATATTAAGATTACCGATATCCCACTGCGATAACCGATATCTCAAATATCGGTCCTTGGTCGATATCTGATATTTTACCACATTAACTACTTAGGTTTAAACGAACGAACATATATGGACGTAAATGAACCAAAGAAACAGGCGTTCATGTTTGTTTATTAAATAAACAAACTTCCCACCGAACAGTTCGCTAAGACCATGGGGTATGGTGGGGCTTGGGTTGGGGCGTGGGTTGGGCATTGGTTGACACGTGGCATGGGGTGGCAAACATGGTAAAACCCACATTGAACACGGTATGGTGGGGCGGGGGTTTGGTGGGCTTGTGGGCTGACCCGCTGGGCAGACCCAATAAACACAAATTTAATTTTTTAATATTTTTAAATAAAGATCATTACAAAAAAAGAAAATTACAAAAAAAAAACAAATTCCTAATTTTTATATTTGTTTTTTATCTCTTCTCTCAACGCCAAGACTATTTCTAACTCGTCACCCTGTAGGTGATCAATCGGCCATAACCCGCCATGTCAGGCATATGAGAGTATGAAAAATGGACGAGCTATTGGACGAGTGGGTGGTGGGCTAGGATTATTTTCTTGGAATCCATACGGGTTGCTCGGGTCAAAAGACGGTTGTAAGGATGCATTTTTTTCGTTTTGTAGAAGGAGAATTGAAGATGTATAGAAGATGTGGTTGAATGTGGTAAAAAATGGAAGTAAATTGTGAGTTTTATAGTGAAAAAATGGAATAATTTTTTTTTTTAATATAGCCGTTGGCCAACCGCTCTTTTCTTTTGGCCATTCACAAACCGCCATGTCACCTTGCTCCCCCCCACGCCCGGCTTGAAACCCAAGCCCCAAGGGGCCACGCCCCAACCCAAGCCCACCCGGGGTGGTGCCTTGGGCGTTTTACCCCAACCCACTCCCAAACCCCCGCCCCATACCCCAGGGCCTAAATGTTTCGGTTTCCTTACTTCGTTGACCGGCCTAATGAATAGTGAGTCAGACCCCAAATCAAAACAATCAACATAAAATTAAAATTAAAAAAAAAACTAAAACAAACTCCAAAATTACAAAATTAAAACTTTTACAAGTACCAAGAACTCAGCGATTAACAACAAACAAACAAACAAAATCCCTAGATCTAACTTCTAACTAATCTGAACAATTTCAAACATGAAGCAACACAAAATTTCAAAAAAAAAAAATCAAACAATAAATCACTACAAACTCACTAAACAAACATGAAATACTAACCTCAAATCGAGCGTGCACACCGGTGAATTTCGAGGGTTTTTTTCTTTTATGTAAAACACAAATTTTTATTTTTATTTTTTTGGAGATTTTTTGTTTGCTTTGTGAAGAATTAAAAAAACAGACGGTGTGAGAAATGAGAAACGGTGGACGCGGTGAGTAAATGAGAGAACACGGTTTGTATTTATAGGGAGGGTTTTGGTCACGTGAGGAGCACGTGATGTGGAAAAAGAGTAGAAATTGTTAATTAGTAGTAATAGTAATTACGAACCCATGACATTATAGTCTAGTGGTATCTTGGTGGTGGGATAAGGCTTACAACCATTAGGTCATGGGTTCAATTCCCACAAAGGGGGTTTTCCCAGATTTATTGGGTTTTCTCCTGAATTGGTGTATAGGCATTATTGCCTAGTGGAGATGGATATGATCGGGTGGTTCTGCTGGTGGCACGATCTGCTGGTGGCACGATGATACTCCAGTGGTCCGTCAGTGATCCTAATTTGCCGTTAAAAAAAAAAAAAAAGTAGTAATTACGAATTACTAAATATGCTATGTTTGTTTCGAATCTAGTGGAATATACCCTTTGACGTAAATGTCATAACGTTTGAATTAAACAAAGACTATTCTTGTATTTTTTTTATTTTGTTGAACAAATTTGAAAAAGTTCAAAACAATTTCTATTTGTTTTCTTGTTAATTTCTTTATCAAATTAAATTTTTTCTTCTTAATTTTAATTTTAGTATTTTGTTGAACAAATTTGAAAAGGTTCAAAACATTTACCACGTGTTTTCTTATTAATTTCTTTATCAAAAGTTATGGCATGGTATGTAACAAACTTTTAATTTTGTATTTTTTGATATAAAACATGATGTATTAGACATATAACTTGGTTATCTTTTTAGCTTTTGTAATATTTTTATTATGTTGATGTGTCATTCATATAAGGCCACAGCATTAAATCATGTCACATCATATTATTTTTTAATATATATTAGTTTAATTATTTGAAGGGGTATGGTCTCAAAAAGTCGTGCAAACCTCCGTAAGGGTTGCGCGCGGGACCATACTCCTTATTTAAAAAACTTCCTGTCTTTAACCTCGCGCGAGTTACACCATGCTCTACTGTACGTTGCGCGAGTCCTGAACAATGAGAAGCTCCAATTAGCAACACTTAGCATTTTGAAAAGAATATCTGAAAGTCCATGCCTCGCGCGAGGTAGTAACGTGCTCAGCAAGACTCATGCGTGACTACGGCGAAGGCCTTTTCAGGTAGTACACAAGGTACAAGTGGCAGAATAAAAGAGCCAATCAGGGTCCTTCTGATCCTGCGCAATCGTGCTCCACGATCGTCTGACATACAGGAGACAAAAAGTACTTAAGGACGCCTATGTGGCACCAATCACAGGGCAGAGACAACTGCCCCACGATCTCCACTTACTTGCTGATGGCAGAAGGGCGGCCAGGCCGACAACAGTGACACGTGGCTCCAATCACATTGCGCCAACTCCGTAAAGCTCCTAGAGGCCACTAACGGTCGACACCAATGAGACAAGGAGCATATCCTCCAGGTTGTCGCCTTCCGGCCCAAGGCCCATCAGCCCACAACCTCTTACACCTCTCCGGCTATAAATAGAGACCTCACTTCACAGGTTAAACATTCCATTCCCTCTACTCTCTCACTTAATACTTAATTCTCTCCCCAAAGCAATCGCTTATTCTCACGCCGGAGCCCGGTTAAGAGGGAAACCCCCACATTCCCCTCTTAACGAGTAACGGTGTTTTGTTTTGCAGATAACCACGGTCATTAAGGAGCTCAGGAAACCTTCAAGAAGATTAACCATCATCGTAGAAACATAAACCAAACTAATTTATCCCTTAATTAGTTCCGTGTTTCTTCATTGGCGCCCACCGATTTTTTCTACAAACCACTTTCATCTTCTTTCCTGAGTTTTCGTTGTTTTTCTTCCTTCGATCATGGTTGGTCAAGGAATCGTTCCCGAGTTTGTTGGTCTTGGAGCAGACCCTAATGCAGCGTTGGGGGTGGATAACCAAAACATTCAACCCCAGCACGTTGAAGAAATCGGCGAAATCGAGATAGCCAACACTGGGGGTCCGCGCGGGAGCTTCACCCGCATCACTCAAAATACCCCAGGAAACAATGGTGCTGGACCCTCGAACCCAGCTCCACCTCAGAATATCTCGGCGCTACTAGGGCTACCAGAGGGCGAAACCCCAGCCTCGTGGTACGCCAAGCAACTCGCCACCATTAACGCGGCGTATCAATCCTTGAGCGCGCAACAAGCAGTTTTAACGGCAGAGCCTTCCTTGGTTACACCAACCGGCCCCAGTCACGGGCCGCGCCAGATGCCACCACCGCAAAATATCCAAGGAAGAGCCAACAGACCTCCCCCTACCCGAAGACTAAGCGTGCAGGACACGCGCGAAACACGGGGAGAAACAGAAAGCTACTATGACGACCCGTCAAACTTCCAAAGAGGCCTGGTTCATAGCCGGCTCACGTCGCGCAACATGAACAATGAGTGGGAAGAGACTGACCCGAATGATCCAACTTGGGAGAACGATGACGAATCTTCGGTCTTCAATCGTTTACAAAGAAATCACGAATATTACAAACCAAGGCAGCACGTTGGGTATACCGAAGAGGCAGAGCGTGACTTTCGCCTCGCCTACCGACCAGAGGAAGCTATAGAGCATTCAAAGTTCATTCCAAAGATAGCACTAGCGCCGCTCAAGAGAGAAAAGTTACCTCCTACTGTCGGAAAGTTTAACAGTTTGACTGATCCTGATGATCACGTCAGAGTGTTCACTAGCGTGGGCTGCATGGGAGGATGGAATATGCCCATGTGGTGCCATCTGTTTATCCAAACACTAACGGGGGCTGCTCGCGCCTGGTTCGACAGCCTTCCTCCGGGAAAGATAAAATCATGGGTGGATTTCAGGACTCAGTTTTTGAGTCACTTTAGTCAACAAAGACGATACCAGCGTGACACAGCCGAAGTTGAAGACATCTGGCGCAGAGATAACGAGGGTTTGGAAGATTTCATAACTCGCTTTAACAAAGAGTGCTTAGAAATCGGCGGCGTTAGTGAGCAACTCATGCGCTGCCATTTCAAGAAAGTCATCCGCTGCGATAGCCTAATTAGAACCACCACTGGGAAAGATGGAATGCCAAAGGAATGGGATAAACTCATAGAAGCCGCGAAGATAGTCTCGCAAACTGAAGAGTCACTCGCACGTAACAACAGCTATCGTTCTGAGGATAGATTTTCTAAAGGGGGTCACTCGCGCGACGACAACAGACGCAACAAAGGCAAGAACCCTGGGTGGAAGGCCAACCACTCCAGCGGTTATAGTGAACGACCCCGTTATGAGGAACGATCCCGCTATAAGGAAGACGCGCGAGATACTATTGATCGCATCGGCTATAGAAAGGCAGTCTGAGATGATAATCGTGAAAAGCATTGGACTCCGCTCATAAAAACACCGAAAGAGGTGCTAATGACGGAGAACCATGACTTTAAGGCTCCCAGGCCTATGACGAACAAAAAGGGGCAAGACCCCAATCTGTATTGTGATTTCCATAAGGATACAGGCCACTTAACAGATGATTGTTACAGCTTACGCCAAGAGATCGAGAGAGCGCTGAAGAGCGGAAAACTGAGCCACCTAGTGAAAAACGTGCGCAAAGAAACTCAACAGCTCCATCGCCACGATGAGGGAAATCACAAGAAAGTCCGACGCCTAGAGACACACATGGTCAATGGACCAAGGTATAGCGCGAGAGAAAAAGGCAAGAGACCTTATGAGCCTTCATGGCAAGAGCAGCAGGTCATTTTCCCGGTGGTGCGCGGGGGTCCTCGAGCCACACGACCCATCGTCATCACCGGTATCATCGCCCACTACGAAACCGAATACGTCTTCATTGACCCAGGGAGTACGGCAGACATCATCTATGAGTAGTGCTTTAATCAGTTCGACGATGAAGACAAAGCGAGACTCGAACCAGTTGATTATCCATTGTCCGGATTTTGCAATGAGATGGTCTTCCCGTTAGGCCAGATCAGCTTCCCCGTCACACTCTCTGACGGGAAGCATTCAAGAACAACGAACGTTAACTTCATGGTGATGCCTGTTAAGTCAAGACATGATGTCCTGATCAGGAGAGAGACACAAGGTGAGCTGAACATGATAACTTCCACCCCCCACTCAGCGATTGGCTTCCCAACCAAGACGGGGGTGGCAATCGTTTATGCAAAGAAAGAAGTGATGTCAGCTGAAGAAATGCGCCCGACAAAAGCGGCAAAGGTTTCGACAACCGAGCCCGAGAAGTGGGTTTTAAATCGCAAGTACCCGGAACAAACGGTGACGATAGGCCACGCAATCTCACCAAACATCAGAACTCGCCTCAAGCAGCTCCTGTTCAAGAACATGGATATCTTCGCCTGGACTCCGGCTGACATGACCGGAGTCCCACGTGACATTACCGAGCACTGTTTAAACACCTACCCCTCTGTTGAACCAAAAGTCCAAAGAAGGCGCATCTTAGGGGCAGACAAAACAAAAGCAATGAATGAGCAAGTATGCGAGTTACTTAAAGCCGGCATCCTGCGAGAAGTACGTTATCAAAGTTGGGTTGCGAAACCCGTAATGGTAGAGAAGTCTAGTGGTGGATGGCGAATGTGTGTTGACTATACCGATCTCAACAAGGCATGCCCTAAAGATTGCTACTCTTTGCCTGAGATCGACAAAAAGATAGACTCTCTCGCACCATACAGATGGAAGTGCTTCTTGGATTGCTACAAGGGATACCATCAAGTTCAAATGAAGCTCGAGGATGAAGATAAGACAGCTTTTCGTACTGATCTTGGGATTTTTTGCTATACGAAGATGCCATTTGGCCTGAAAAACGCTGGCGCCACATACCAGCGATTGATGGACAAGACCTTCGCGGGGGACATTGGAAAGCATATTGAAGTTTACATCGATGATCTAGTGGTCAAAAGTCCCGAAGAGGACCAAATGTTGAAGGATATCGAAAAAACGTTCAATTCATTGCGCAGTGTAAATATGAAGCTGAATCCTGCCAAGTGTTCTTTTGGCATGGAAGAAGGGAAGTTTTTGGGCTTCATAGTCACAAACGGCGGCTTTAAAGTGAATCCGGAAAAAGTCCAGGCAATAGAGCGAATGCCATCGCCGCGGACAATCAAAGAGATGCAACGGTTGGCCGGCCGCCTGGCCGCGCTTAATCGCTTTCTGTCAAATCACGCCGCAAAGTCATACCCTTTCATCAGCACTCTGCGCAACTGCGTAAAGAAGCAAGAGTTCCGGTGGACCCCTGAAGCAGAAAAGGCTTTTCAGCAAATGAAAGCATGTTTGATCGAACTTCCTACCCTGACCGCACCGTTTGAAAAAGAACCACTCGTACTGTACTTATCTTCTTTAGATAAGGCAGTAGGATCGGTATTACTGGTGGAAAGAAATGGAGTTCAAACTCCAATTTATTACGTCAGCAGGGTACTCACTGACCCGGAAACAAGATATTCCACGATGGAAAAATTGGTGCTTGCGCTGCTACACGCCTCCCGCAGGCTGCGCAGATATTTTACAGGGCATGTGATCACCGTACTTTCCAATTTCCATATCGGCACGATACTTCAAAAACCAGAAACATCCGGGCGGTTAGAAAAATTGGCCATCGAGCTGGGGGGCCACAACATTCTGTACCGGCCGCGCCCAGCCATCAAGGGTCAAGTTCTAGCGGACTTCATCACAGAAGTCCCAGTTGAGAAAATCAAAGATTGTGAGCTGGTGGAGACTCCCGAAAAAGACACGACAAATGAGACTTGGATGCTTTATACTGATGGGGCCTCCAATGAGGACGGTGCGGGAGCTGGATTACGCCTAGTAAACCCTGAAAACCATGAATTCACTTACGCCATCAAGTTGGATTTTAAAAACACCAACAACGAGGCGGAATACGAGGCATTTCTGGCAGGCTTGCGCCTCGCCATCAAAATGGGAGCTAAGAACTTACAAGCACACGTTGAGTCACTCCTGATAGCCAGCCAAGTTAACGGTATATACGATGCAAAGGGTGAGGTTATGGCCCTATATCTAGAGCAGGCAAAAGAGTTGCTTCAACAATTCAAGTCTCACAAGGTCATTCACATCAATCGCTCTGAAAACAAACCAGCTGACGCTTTGAGCAAGCTTGCTTCAACGTCTTTCCAACATCATGCCAAAGATGTAAGGATTGAGGTACTCAAGAACCCTTCGGTCCTGCTACGACAAGTCAACGTGATCGAGGTAGGGCAGCCATCCTGGATGACCCCTATCATTCAATACTTGCAAGAAGGAATACTCCCTGAAAGTAAAGCAGAGGCAAGAAAGGTTCAAAACAAGGCTCTGCAGTACGAAATGAATGGTGGTATCTTATACCGCAAATCCTTCTTGGGGCCACTACTGCGATGCGTGGACCCCCAGGATGCGAGTTATCTGATAAGGGAGATTCATGAAGGAATTTGCGGCATTCATGCAGGGCCACACATGGTTGTCGCAAAAATTATGAACGTTGGGTATTACTGGCCAGGGATGCATGTTGATGCCCTGAAAGAGCTGCGCAAATGCGACTCCTGTCAGCGGCACTCTCCGAAAACCCTGCGCCCCAAAAACGATCTGATCCCCGTATCCACTGCTTGGCCCTTTCAGCAGTGGGGAATCGACATGGTGGGACCCTTCCCAGAGGCTCCTGGCGCCGTCAAGTTTATAATAGTGGTCGTCGATTACTTCACGAAATGGGTGGAGGCCAAAGCCCTTGCTTCAACTTCAGCCATGATGGTGCGCAATTTCATTTGGGAACACATCATCTGCAGATTTGGCCTCCCACTCAAGATTGTAACTGACAACGGCACCAACTTTGCGTCTGAAGACCTCCAGAACTGGATGAAGGAGATGAAAATCGAACACACTTTCTCCTCCGTTGCGCACCCTCAAGGCAACGGGCAGGTTGAAAGTGTAAACAAGTGCATTGTCGAGGGGATTAAGGCCCGACTGGGCACAAAGCGAAGAGGCTGGGTGGATGAGCTCCCGAGTATCTTGTTGGCTCACAGAACCATGCCGAAAACAAGTACCGGCGAAACCCTTTTTAGCCTGGTCTATGGCTCAGAAGCGGTTATCCCGGCAGAAGTTGGCCTGCCCTCCCCGCGTTTGACAGCAGTCAACGCAATCGAAAACGAGGCAGAGCGTCGTCTGGATTTGGATTTGCTGGAAGAAAGGCGCGAAATTGCGCGAATTAAAGAAGCCAAGTACAAAACACAATTGGAAAGGTACTACAACGCGCGAGTCTGCATCTGTACCTTCACTCCAGGAGAATACGTCTTTCGTGACAACGAAGCCTCAAACGCTGAGCGCCTAGGAAAACTAGCACCCAAATGGGAAGGCCCATACTTGGTTCACGAAGTGCTAGGGAAAGGGGCTTACAAACTGCGCACCATGGATGGACACATCATCCCGCGCACTTGGAATGCGCAACAACTGCGTAAATGCTATATGTGACTATTCCAGGCCCTGCGCCTTTATCCACTAATGTCGGCCATGCGCCTTTTACTTTCCTATGTTGGCTACACGCCTTTTACGTTTTAAGCAATGTATGTTTGGCCTAAGCGCCTGTTTCTAAGTTAATGAAAGCATACGACATGTTTTCTTTTACGCTGACTCCTTTCGTTACAAATGCATGTTAAACTTCTGATTAGCACGAAAACACTCCAGTTACGCTCGCACAAGAGCCACTCTACATTTATTCGCGCTAACTTAACCAAAGTTTCTAACAACAGTGCAATAATTGTAACGGGAAAGGATAAACGAGCATCATATTTAAAACAACGCGCAGCAGCGCAACAGTTATATAAACAACAGATAATGTTAGCGCAACCGCGCAAAAGCTTACATTCAAAGCATGAACAAAAATTACAAGGCACAAAGCCTAAAAGTACTAGCCTATTCAAAGCTATCATCATGCTTGTCACCATCACCATCACCTTTACCATCGCCACCATCACCCGCAGCTTCCTCCTCGTCCGAGAGCTCAACGGTCTGCGGTGGGTCAAGGATATTCTTCAGCCGTAGACACCAGTCATCATGCTTCAGCGCATCAGTAACCAAATCCATCACCGGAATTGATAAATGATCATAACCGTGTTCAGCGCGAGCTAGTTCAGCCTCAGCTTCATCAGTCACTGAGCAGTGACTAGTGTCGAACTCCTGTCCAAGCATAACCATTGCATGATGCGCACATTCAAGATAGCCTTTACGGTGACCAACTGCGAGAGAAGCATCAATAACGGCCGCAACAGCTTTATCCAATTCTCCAGCATTCAGGATGGAGCTGGCCATCTACAACAAATGCAATACTTTAGCCAACAGGTCTAAATAAATCAAAATAAAGTCAAGAGGAATCATACCAGCACCATTCCGCGCCCGCGCAGCCACTCGGCTTCAGAGACCAAAGTATCTACGATACCTTGAGCTTCGGAGTAGTTGTTTTGTGCTACGTTAAGAGCAGTGGTGCTAATGTCGCGCGCCTCCTCAGCCTTTTGTTTGGCCTCTTGAGCAGTGGCTGCCTTAACCTTCTCAGCTTCGAGGTCGATTTCCAAGGATTCGCATTTGTCAACCTGCTCGTTCAGGCGACGTTTTAGCTCAGCGATCTCGACATCCTTGGCCTGCAGGTCCTTGTCCTTACCAGACAACTGACCCTTCACTTCAGCAAGCTCAATCTAAAAAGGAAAGGACTTAGGATATTTTGCAAACAAAGCACAGAAGGAAAAGGTATAAGTTGCACAAACCTCAAGCTGCTCCCTAGCAACCTTAGCAGCTTGCACATCCTCGAGTTTCGCCGTCAACTCCACAACCTTGGCTTCAAGGTTGACAATCTTGTTACGAGCCGCGGCCGCGCGCTCATTATCCTTCTCGCATATGTGCTTGAACTCAGCTTTCTCCTTAGCCAGCAGCTGTTCAGCAGCGTGAAGTTTATTTTTCAGGCCCTCGCGCCCCCATTCTTCGGCCTTCTTATCAGCCTCAAGCTTGGCCCTCTCTTCATCAAGGGCAGTCTTCGACTTCTCAAATTCACTAATACGCTTCAGCATCCGCTCGCGGTACCTCTCCCAGTCCGACCGCTCCCTAACCATTGTTCGCCACTCCCGCACAATCTCCTGGTTAGCAGCGCGAGCATTCGCCTCCCCGAGCATATAAGTACGGTATAGCCCTTCATGAGTCTTCGCCCTCTGCCGGTTAACCTCTCCAGGAGTGAAGGAGTTGAAGAACCAATCGCGGCAAGGGCCGAACTCTTGAAAGGTGTCCTTTTGCCTCAAACTCCAGGGAGCCTGATGGGGGGCATTACCGCGTTCCTCTTCGGTATAACTTTTATAGTAGATATCACCGAGGGTATCCTTCGCCCCGATAGCTTGTGGATTATAACCCCCGGCGCCACCAGAACTCGCGCCACTAGAAACATACGGACCTGATCCCCCAGTGGAAGTCACCTTAGTGCGATGGGGGATATCAGTATGCGTAGGGCGGGTAGGTTTTTCAACTTCAGGTTCTTTTCGCTTCTCTTGGTGGGGCTTTGTAGACCCCGCGACGCTCAAAACCTCGGGACCCTGCGCTTTCTCTTGAATAGTGATAGCAGCGGCACCGGTATACCTCAATGAATCATCAATAGGCTTTTCAACAGTTTTTTGTTTTTCCTTCTCCATATCAGAGGCTTTCTTCCTTCTCGCCTCCTCAGCCTTCCTATCTTCCTCAGCTTTCCTCTTCTCTTCCTCCGCTTTCTTCCTCTTATCCTCATCAGCCTTCCTCCTACGCTCCTCATCAACTTTCCTCTGTTCTGCGGCAGCCTTCGCCTTATCACCCTCAGCAACATGTTTGTCCTTGGCGGTCTCAGCCCCAGCAGCCTTGGAAGACTTAACGGTAATCTTTGGCCTCTTTGGCTCTGGCTCCGTAATCACAACACCCTTCTCTGGGGTCGTCTTCTTAACCTCTGCAAAAACAAAGTGTTCAAAAGAGCGAAGGTAACAAAATAACGTAACTAAAGAACTAACCCGGAGAAACTTTGTAAAGCGAGCGCAAGTTGCTCCGCTTCCCAATCAAGGGAACCTCACCAGCTCCGGGCGCAGCTGAGACACCAGCTGTAGTTTCGCTTCTAACCCTCTTTCTGCTGATCAATTTTTCAGCAGCCTGCTCTTCTTCTTCCTCGTCTTCATGCGCAACAGAGGATGGAGTAGCGCCAGCATCCGGGTTACGAGAACCCGCGCTACCTCCACTTTTTGAGCCACCCGCTCCGGCTTTCTTCTCGCCTGCGCGCAACAAGCCCTCAAGTGAGTCACTAATTATCACATAATCTTTCAAGTCACTCTGACGAAGCTGAAGAGTACCTTTACCAGCAGCACCAGCAGCTGCGCGGCTGCTCCCACCTTTTTTACTTGTCACTTCAGGCTCAAGGTTGATCACCTTCTTCTTCTTGGGTGGTTTTTTCTTCTCTTCAGGGTCAATGCCCAAATCGCGCAGCACACCTGCAAAGATGGTAGACCAGGAACTTAACTCCCCGTTTGAAGACCCCACAGACTCTTCGCTGGAAAGATAGACAACCTCTTTCACAGCAGAAGTAACAGAGCGCAAGGGACGAGGGTTAGGTATTAGCGCACCTTCAGTCGCGGTAGGCGGCGTGGCAAATGCGTCAGCAACCGGGTACATGAAATTACCCTTGATCTGTTCATACCAATACTCCTCCCCAGCCCGGAGCGGGCGCACACTCATAGACCCACCAAAGGTAGAGAACGCAGCTTGATACAGGAGCGCCTCTACAAGACAAATTGAATAAATAAACAGTTGTGAAACGAATTGCAACATAACAAACGAATTAACTAACCTTTATCCTGGAACTTTAAGACAGGGACGTCTTGGCTCTCAGGCGGCCATTGATCACTCATCTGCGCAGCTACCAAGACATTTTCCCCAAACACTCGGTTGGGGGTAGCAGTAAGCTCCCGATACCAAGCCTCAGTCTTGGGAACCGGTAAGTCTTCTTTCACAATCGCTTCATTCCAGGCGCGAAACGTCATGGTGATGGGAATAACTTCCTCGCGTATATAGAAGAATTTTGGTTTCCAGTCATGGAAACTCTTGGGTGGGTTCAACAATATCTTCTTGGCGGTGCCACGATTGGCAAAAGAGTAGAAACCCATATTTCGCTGAAGCTGATAAAAGGCACGGAATTTATTGACGGTTGGCTCGATGCCATGAGCCCAGCACAAGAACTCGAAATGTCGAACCCGAACCATTCCGGGTGGGCTCATTTGAGATATATGGAACCCATAATATTGAAGAATATGAGCCATGAAGTTCGTCGCCGGCAACCGGAAGTTGCCCTGATGAAAGAAGTCCTCGAACAAGGTGATGTACCCCGGTGGTGCATCAGCGGCCGTCTGGTTCTGGCCGGGGTGCTTGGCATCCCACTCCGATGGGAATCGGAAACTACGTGAAAGCTGTTCAAAAAGCCCTAAATCCCACCGGAGAACAGGTACAGAACCTTCTTCTCCGGGATTATCTTCATGTTGTTCTTCAGCCATCGATAGATAAACAAAGGTCTTGAATATTCTGGAAACAAGCTTGATAATCTGCTAAGATGTTCTTCAAGAACTTGAAGATCTGCTGCAACCGTGTTCTTCAAACTTTGAAGATTCAAAGAAGTTCGAGAGGAAATAAAGGAATAGTAGAAGAGAAGTGATAAACCTCTCACGTCTCTTCGGATATATATACCCATCGCATTTAATGCGATGGGTAATCGTGCCGATGTCGCCGCAAGCAAGGCCAATCAGAAAACGCCACGTAAGGCGTATTTCCCGGAGTGACGGTTATCACGCGCGCGTGGGCCTCACTCTCTGACGGAAATACGATTCGTCAGGGACAAGTTGATGACAACCGTCAGAGGTCAACTCAGTCGTCACCAACCACGATTTTCTTCAACAACCTGTCAGAGTTCAAATTTCGAAGCTTTTCCCGCCATAAATTACAACAAACTTCTTGCAGAAGCAACTAGGGCCGCGCAATGTTAACAATCCCTTAGTAACCCTGCACGCCTACACAGAAGGACAATAACTAACCCAGAACCAATCCGGTAGTCGCGCCGTTGTAACCAATAAAAGGTTACACGCGCCCCGTCTACCAAAGCCAAAGAAGCATTTTCCACAACTTTTATTTTAAGTCCAGAGCTCCAACCACTTGCCTTGCGCATGGTGCAGCACTGGACTGGGGGGACTTGAAGGGGTATGGTCCCAAAAAGCCGCGCAAACCTCCGTAAGGGTTGCGCGCGGGACCATACTCCTTATTTAAAAAGCTTCCTATCTTTAACCTCGCGCGAGTTACACCATGCTCTACTGTACGTTGCGCGAGTCCTGAACAATGAGAAGCTCCAATTAGCAACACTTAGCATTTTGAAAAGAATATCTGAAAGTCCATGCCTCGCGCGAGGTAGTAACGTGCTCAGCAAGACTCATGTGTGACTACGGCGAAGGCCTTTTCAGGTAGTACACAAGGTACAAGTGGCAGAATAAAAGAGCCAATCAGGGTCCTTCTGATCCTGCGCAATCGTGCTCCACGATCGTCTGACATACAGGAGACAAAAAGTACTTAAGGACGCCTATGTGGCACCAATCAAAGGGCAGAGACAACTGCCCCACGATCTCCACTTACCTACTGATGGCAGAAGGGCGGCCAGGCCGACAACAGTGACACGTGGCTCCAATCACATTGCGCCAACTCCGTAAAGCTCCTAGAGGCCACTAACGGTCGACACCAATGAGACAAGGAGCATATCCTCCAGGTTGTCGCCTTTCGGCCCAAGGCCCATCAGCCCACAACCTCTTACACCTCTCCGGCTATAAATAGAGACCTCATTTCACAGGTTAAACATTCCATTCCCTCTACTCTCTCACTTAATACTTAATTCTCTCCCCAAAGCAATCGCTTATTCTCACGCCGGAGCCCGGTTAAGAGGGAAACCCCCACATTCCCCTCTTAACGAGTAACGGTGTTTTGTTTTGCAGATAACCACGGTCATTAAGGAGCTCAGAAAACCTTCAAGAAGATTAACCATCATGGTAGAAACATAAACCAAACTAATTTATCCCTTAATTAGTTCCGTGTTTCTTCATTATTGAATATTAATACTGCTAGTATTATTAATTCTGTTAAACATCACTTTAACTTGTTGAGTTAGGGTCTCCTACACCATTGTGAACCACAACCACCACATAACCCCAAACACTAGTGGTGATTGAGGGAAGGGTTACTTTGAGAAGAGGGATAGTTACTTTAGGCACATCAAGATTATAATAGTAAACAAATCGAATGTTCAATGAATGACTCGGTGAGAAATTCATTAGTGTTTGTTTATTTAATAAACGAACGAAGGAGAATAAGTTCTTGGTTCATTTAGTTAGACGAACGAATAGACACAAACACGTCTCTCGTTCGTTCATTTAAATGTTTAGTTTTATTTATGTGTTGTTCGTTTATATTTGTTAGTTTACACTTGTTTAAGTCCCTTCCTTTACGCTCATTTAAATAGGGTGGAGATATAATAGGAAGTTTATTTGGCTAGGAAGGCTAGGAAGTGATCTTGACCATCCATTTACTTAATCAAGGGCTAAGATTAAATCAGGGAAATTGAAAGTAAAAAAAGAAGCGCGTGACTTTTTTCAGGGGCAATCTAGTCAATCCAAGCCAATAGTTTCTCTCTCCTCCAATTCCCCCCCCCATTTTTTAAACGTTAATAACTCTTTCATACGACATTATTTTTTTATAAAAATTGCACCAAAAAAACGAGCGTTTTTTTATCTTTAAAACGAGTATACTATTGCTATATTTTGAAAAAAAAATTTAAAACCCAGTTGCGTAAAACGCAATAGAAAAAACCCCAGTATCGTAAAACGCAATGAAAAAAAAATCCTAAAAAATGACATTTTTCTAAAACGCAATGCACCAAAAACACAAAGAAATGACTTTTTTTGTAAAACGCAATGGCCAGAAAACACATAAAAATGTGTTTTACCTAAAACGCAATGCACAAAAAACACAAAAAAATGACTTATTTGTAAAACGCAATGGCCAGAATACACTTAAAATGTCTGTTTTCTAAAACGCAATGGACTGAAAACACATAAAAAAGTGTTTTACCTAAAACGCAATGCACAAAAAACACAAAGAAATGTCTTATATGTAAAACGCAATGGCCAGAAAACACTTAAAAATGACTCATTCTAAAACGCAATGGACTGAAAACACCTAAAAAATGTGTTTTACCTAAAACACAATGACTAAAAACACTTAAAAATGTGTTTTTTCTAAAACGCAATAGCCAGAAACCACATAAAACTCTCTTATTTCTAAAACGCAATGGACACATAAAACTGTCTGTCACTATGAACTGTCTGAATTGTCTACGAATTACTGTCTTCGAAATGAGCTCAACCCCAGCCAGGGGCTCTGCCCCTTGGACCCCGCCAGGGGCTGCCGACCCTGGGACCCCGCTACCGGGGGCTGCCGCCCCCGGACCCCCGCAAAGATCGTAAAATGCAATGACTAAATCAAAAACCCAGATCATGAAAATGAAATTAAAGAATTTCTTACATGGATCGAAGCCGATTTCTTCATCAATTGACGGAATTTGAATGATAGAAACACTTATCAACGCTCGAATCGAACGAATCGAGTGATTATCTCCAAAATCACCGGAAAAAACGAGATTTTTTTATGAAATTAAACTGGGTTTTCTTCATAAAAAAGCTGAAGAACACGTTGATCGGGTTCTGAATCATTGATTTGTGATGAAAATCGCACTATAATGTAGTGATTATTGAGATAGAAAGTGAAGAAATAGTTGAAGATGGTGGATTTTGAAAATGATAGGTTTTTGAATTTACTGGGTTTTGAAAAAGGAAGAAGAAGGAGTTGGATTGACTAAAATACCCTTTCTTTTTATTTTAAAATTTGCCACATGTCATAATCCTATGGCTTCCTATCCTTCCTAGAGAAAATTAACTTCCTATTTGATCTTTACCCCATTTAAATATTCATTTAAACGTTTTTAGGTACATCGTAATTTAGTCTAGTCTAGTCTAGTTTTACGAAATTAAAATATTACTCATTATATATTAGTCTAGTTTTGTTATTTTTTTTCCCAAAAAACTGATGCTTATGATTACTTTTAATTAGTTTTTTATCTTGTAAATCATCTGTTGATGTGTCATTCACATAAGCTTCACACCATCAAATTATGTCACATCATATTATTTTTGTAATATTAATTTTATTATTAGTGCTTTTATACTACTATTAATTCTGTTAAACATCACTTTAACTTGTTAAGGTCTCTTACCATTGTGAACCACAACCACCATATAACCCCAGACACTAGTGATGGTTTATGGAATTTACTTTGAGAAGAGGGACAATTACTATAAACCATAGAATTGTAAACTAATCGAATGTGAAGAGGACAATTCATGAATTGTTAGACGAGAAATTCAATAATGTTTGTTTATTTAAGGGTAAATTATATTTTGCGTCCTTTAAGTTTGAACAAAATTGCAGGCCTTGTCTTTTAACGAACAAAACTACACGGGATGTCCTTTATGTTACAGTTTCTCATCATGTTCTGTCATTTGCCCTAACCCAGTTAATTTTTTATGTTAACTCTTAACATGTGTCATTCACATGAGGATATAATGATCATTTTCACTTAAAACCATGAGGATATAATGGTCATTTTCACTTAAAACATATCTTCCTCTTGAAGAGAAAACCCAGGTATAGTTTAGTTTTAGATCAGATCGACAATAGGCTTCAAAGGTGGTGAAGTAGCAAGTTTGATCAAGGTGGAAGAGAAAAGATGTTGCCTTGTTTGTGGTTGATGGTTCAAGTGTAACGAAAAATGGTAACAAAATAAAAAAAAACGTCATTTTTTAAAAAAATTTACACTACCGTTGGAACGTCAAGGGGCAATGGAGATTACCCTTTCTAACACTCTAGGTCTGCCCTGGTGTGGCTCGTTTACAAACCTAATCAAAATAGCACAAAAAAATATGTTAAACAATTAAAGAGTAACAAAATAGAAATTGCATTTCTAATTTATGTTTTTTCATATTTTAAAAAACGTCTACTACATCTTCATTCGTAACACTAACAACTACTTATTGTTTTTCAACACAAACATTCGAAAATTAATCACTAGTTAGATTGTGTAATATGGATTTTCAAGCTTCGTTACCTAAATATATCACTTAATCACGAAAACCTAATGGTGATACAAGATAGTCTAAATGATAACAAATATGTTTCATTGTTTTTGAATGAGAAATGTTACCTTTATTCTACTTTACACAAATTATGCTAAAATGTTCTCGTTACCTAGATTTAAGCTTGAGATATCTCTTCTAAGAGACATGTGCCTCTATCAAGTGGTGTAGCCCTACATTACTTAATCTGCTCTGTTTGTTTCGAATCTAATGGAACATATTGTTAGAACTAATATTGTCAATACTCAAAAGTTAGAGGATACTAAAAGATTTAATTTATTATAGTTTTATTTTATTTGCTTCCTTATAGAAATAGGATACTTGTTCTTCAATAGGGTTGTTTAGTATAAATAGGGGTTATATGTTTAGGGTTTATGTACCTTCAATTTTAATTAAAGAGTTTTAGCCTGTTAAATTCATTGTTTAATTATGTTGAAGAAGTTTTGATTTTTAACAATTGGTATCATAGTGGTTTATCAAATTGGAAGGTTAAAGGGAAGGAAAAAAGGTTGTAGCGATCAAGAAGGTAGGTGCAAGAGGGTTTGTTGATCAAATGGTTGCAGTAGGTTGTAGTGATCGAGGTTGTGATCAACAACAGCAAGACCATAGCAATCAAGGAGCAGTGATTACAAGCTTGATCAAAGAGAAAACCCAGGTGTAGTGCAGTTTTAGATCGGATTAACAACATGCTTCATAGGTGGTGAAGTAGCAAGTTTGATCAAGGTGCAAAAGAAAAGATGTTGCCTTATTTGTGGTTGATGGTTCATGTGTTTGAAAATACTCAAAAGTTTTTTTTTTTTTTTTTTGTACATAAAACTTCATTAAAACAGGTCCTTCCTCAAACGAAGGTCCGCCACAAGAAACCATTACAATATATAAAACGAAAAACAAACCCAATCCTTCCACTGAATGGATTTAAATCTAGAACGATGTTTAAGCCATAGAAACGACATAGACTTAACAGTCGCAACAATCTCTAAAACTCTAGGCGTGGAATCCTCAAAAACCTTCTTGTTTCGTTCCCTACATAAAGCCCAGCAAGTAATCATGATAATGCCCCGAATAATCCTCTTTGTCCACTTCAAACCCTTCACATTTTTCTACAGCAACAGCAGCGCCTTCACTTCAGTAACACACGAATTGGTTCAATTTTGCACCATTTCCCAATCATGCTGCAAACCCCATAAGTAAACCCACAATCAACAAAAATATGTTTGATCGACTCCTCATCCGTCAAAAGTTAGAGGATGCTATAAATGGTGTAGGAAGATTTAGTTTTATTTTATTTTATTTGGTTTCCTTATAGTAACTTATATATTTAGGGTTTATGTACTTTCAATTTTAATCAAAGAGTTTTAACCAATTAAATTCATTGTTTGATTATGTTGAATAAGACTTGATTTCTAACAGATACTAGTTGACGTAAATGTCATAACGTTTGAATGAAACAAACACTATTCATGTATTCTTTTGTTGAAAAAAATCAAAACAAGTATCATCCGTTTTCTTATAAAATTTTAACCAAAGGTTACGACATGTAACTTATTTCTTATTTTTTTTCATTTTGTTACAAAAAATGACGTGTGTTTGATATGTAACTCGTTATTTTTAGCTTTTGTATTATTTTTATGTTGATGTGACATTCATATAAGGCTACACAACATCAAATCATGCCACATTATATTATTTTAAAGAGTTAAATGCTTGGTTGGTCTCTCTGGTTTGCAAAAATTGCAGACTTGGTCCTAATGGTTTACTAATTACACGCGTGGTCCCCAAACTTGTCAAAAATGCACTCGGTTGGTCCCTAGCCCTAACATCAGTTAAATTTCTCAGTTAAGTCCATGTTAAATGACCAAAATACCCTTGCCTATTAATAAATTCAAGTCTAGTCTAGTCTTCATCTTCATCATCATCACCAGTCTTCATCTCTCTCTCTCTCTCAAGACAACACCACCACCGTACAACACCAGCCACCACAACCACCTCACCTGTAGGCTGTAACCATGCACCACCTGCTCTAATCGTTGATTTCGACGGCCAACGGAGGTGAACGAAGATGATTTCGAGAGTGAAGAACCTCTGGTAGATCCGGTGGTGGTTCAGGGCGTCGCAACGGTGGTGGTTCAGGGGTGACGCGACGGTGGTGGTTCAGGGGTGACGCGACGGTGGTGTTTGAGGCCGATTACTCCGGAATCGACGGTGGTGGTTCAGGGCGTCGCAATCGACGGTGGTGGTTCAGGTCAGTTCGGATCAACTGGGGTGGGTTGAAACAACAGATTGGTGGTTCAGGTCAGTTTGGTGACAGTGGTCCCTAGCACTAATCCATTATCACCACGGTGGGTTGAAACAACAGATTGTGCTGATTTTGTTGATCGAAACCCAACATCAACGATTGTGAAGACTATTCTGCTTGTGGGAAACTTGAAATCAGGTAAAGTACTCAATCTCCAACTGTTAATCTTTTTTTTTTTTCTTTTTTAGGGGTTTTTGCTTGTGGGAAACTTGAAATCAGGTAAAGTACTCAATCTCCAACTGTGAGGTGGTTGTGGTGACTGAATTGTGAATTTAGTTTGTGTTTTTTGATAATGGTGGGTTGAAGGTGGCAGTGGTGGTGGTGGTGGGTTGATGGTGGTAGTGGTGGTGGGTGGGTGGTGAAAGCCTGAAAGGGGAAGAAGATGAGGCGTTTTTTGTTTTTTAGTTCAAGGGCAATCTAGTCATTTTACACCCACTTAACTGAGAAAATTAACATGGATTAGTGCTAGGGACCAACCGAGTGCATTTTTGACAAGTTTGGGGACCACGCGTGTAATTAGTAAACCATTGGGACCAAGTCTGCAATTTTTGCAAACCACATGGACCAACCAAGCATTTAACTCTATTTTAAATATTCACAAATAGCATCTATTGTCTTTATTACCAACACTATTACAATTAATGTGTAGTTTCCTACCACATTGAGCATCATTTTATTTGTTAAGGTCTCGTACACCATTGTGAACAACAGTCACCACATAACCCCAAACACTAGTGGTGGATCAGAGGATTTACTAGGAGAAGAGGAACAATCACATTAAACTATTAAACGGATTTTTGGTGATTATCTATTCGTGGAATAAGTGATGATCCAGTTCTTACTCAAAGAATAAACTATGTTAGAATAAAGCCAAAATATCACTTAAAACAAATTAAAGATTAACAAGTTATAGCATGTATTTGCCTTTTGTGTATTTTTGTTTTCATATTTTAAAACAATATATTACATCTTCATCCATAACGCCAAAAAGTGCTTAATGCTCTTCAACACAACACAATCAATACTTTGATTGCATAGATATGGATTTACAAGCGTCATCATCGAGACGGATAAGTTAAATATTGTGGTTGCAACACGAAAATCTAACGATGGTAATGATGATCTAAATGATAAGAACGATGTTTCATTTTTCTTACCCTCACCCAACAAAGTTAGTGATACCATTCAAGTTGGTGAATCTTTCATTTTATGGCATGTTATGATGGTACAAGTGAAGTTGATGCTCAGAAGCTATCTTTTCCGTTCATCACCAATGATATAGATAAAACTCGTCAAACGTCTTTTTTATACGTCAAACATCCAAAACTAGTTACGTGGATTTAAATCCACCATATTCTTAAGTAATTTGATGATAACCTCGTTTAGCAATTTCCACAACATTATTGAGAAAAGTCTAATCTAACCTTTCAATAATTTGGAGTGGTGATGGTGTCCCTTTGTTTTAGACTTCTTAAATTTACATAATTTTCCATCATGCTCAAAATTTGTATACTATTTCTTTTTTTCACGAAAAGCAATATATTTTTTTATTTGTATATTATTTTTTTTCGTGAAAAGCAATATATTTTTTTTAAAGTGGAAAAAAAATCAGTTTCTATTTGGAATTTTGCAATTTGGGGGGTTTATTCCACCGATGAAAACACTTCCAGGGTGTCTTGACCTTTTTATGGATCTATCACAAAACATCCATAAACTCAGAATGTGTAGCAAATGTAATTAAAAAACAAAATACTAATTATTTAATTTTGTTAAGAACCATTGGTCTTCAACGTATTTGAAATTTTGAAGCACCTTAATAACAAATGGAAATCTTCATGTCATAAAACACTTTGTTCAATTCAAATTTTAAATTTGATTGTACCACTAACAATGTGTTTTTACATAATCTCTTCATCAATTTCTTCAGCATAATAGGGTAAGGTTTCTGTAAAAAAGACATTTTTCGTGAGAAGTGTGAGAAGACATAGAAATTGACATGTAGGTATCATGTCTTGGACTTAGTCATGATGTTTTGGGTTGTTTTGGCAAGAAAAACACCAAATATAACAATTTAAAACACAATGCAATGTATTATGGGCATGAAATTTAAAAAACAACAAAACACACTGCTTAACACTTAAAACATACTGCTTCACGTTCTTGGCTTAGTGTTTTAATTTTTAAGCCTATAATTCATTGCATTGTGTCTTAAATTGTTACGTTTGGTGTTTTTCTTGTCAAAACAACCCAAAACATTATGTCCAAGTCCAAAACATAATGCATACATATCAATTCTTATGCATTCTTACACTTCTCACGAAAAGTGTCATTTTTAAAGGATCCTTAGACTATATATATTTTTTGTTTACAGAAATACTTACCACTTATCAAATAATTTCACAACACACATATATTTTTAATTCCAATCGTTATAGCCACTAACTAAAGTTGATGAGAAGATTATTACACATAATATGTTAAAGGTATTTTCTTCTTGTATTTTGTTATTTCAAACCCATAACTAATTGATTATTACACACATTGCTTGTTTCATCATAGCATTGACCTCTAAGCCATTTAAAACTCTATTTATATGTTGCAAAAAATGTCAATGGAAGTTGATGAGAAGATTATTACACATAATATGTTTAGGTATTTTCTTCTTGTATTTTGTTATTTCAAATCCATAACTAATTGATTATTATACACATTGCTTGTTTCATCATAGCATTGACCTCTAAGCCATTTAAAACTCTATTTATATGTAGCAAAAAATGTCAATGGAAGGAGTTAAAGATGGTATCTTTATCATATGAGCAAGATGCACAAGTCTCTCCTTACATTTAGAGTGCAAAAAAAAAAAAAAAAAAAAAAAAACAGACCTAGGGGCTGTTTGGTAGCCTCTTAATGACCATTCAGATGCTACCTCTTAATGGTTTAAAACCTCTGAATGAATAAGAGGTAACCTCAAGTCTAAATGGTTAAGAGGTAACCTCTGAATGGTAAATCATCACATGTCACATTCTTCTACCTTCTCATTGGTAAAATTCTTAATGGTTCCATTAAGAGGTAGCCTCTTAATGACCATTCAGAGGCTACCAAACAGCCCCTAATCGGTTTTTTTAATACCTAGGTTTTTCAATACCTGAAACCGACCATATCCGTAGGGTATAGATAGGGTATGCATTTTGATCTCAATACCTGGAACCGGAACTGAAACCGATTATACCCGGCTATACCTGATGCATGATTCTAATATCAATCTTTTAAATACATATAAGTGCATCTTTTTTTAGGAACCGTTCGCGTAATTTTATTACCTTGATTGCAATACAGAAATAAGAAAGCTAAATAATTCTAGTACAATTACAACTGAAATAAACAAATACAAGAAAGGGGTAGAAGCAGAGTGGCTGAGGCACGTGTCTACACGCTTCCCTTAAAACAAATTCCGAGTCTCCCAAGAGTCCTCGTTTTGTTTCCCAGGGTACAACAGCCGGAGCAGTGTACTGCCGGAGATGACCTACAACCCGAAGGTTACCTTGAGACTGCAAGAAAGAGATCAGAAAAACTGTAGAGAGAAAGTGATATTGCTGTTGTGTTGCTGGTGTTCGTGGTGTATCTTCTGCAGTGACCAAGAGCTGAATTTATACAGCTCCAGATTCGAAACTGTCAAAAAGGAATTAAAGGAGAGGTTTAAATTGCATTAAACGTCTTCAATACAGTTTAATACGGCATTTAATTCTCAGTCAAAGACCGTTAAGTCGTTAGTTTCGAAGCTGAACTGTAACTGCACTGTCATTCAATGCTGGAAGCTTTTGTGCGCGCGCGCGCGCGGGTCTGCACGCTCATGCGCGCTGCGTCCATTTGGCTCACAGCCATGCGCCCGTGCGCCACACTAACTCACGTCCATGCGCTCGTGCGCCACGTCACCTGGGAACCTCTACGGCTCGCGGCAATGCGAGCGTGCGAAGTGCAAGGTGCGCCATTAAAGCGCCACATTGCGCCTCATCGCCCACGCCACGCGCGTGCGCGTGTGTGCGAGTGTGAGTTAGGGTGCTCCGCACCCTTCGCGAGTACACTTAGTGTGTGCTTCCATGAAACAATAAGGATGGAGAGTTCCCACTTAAATACCCATTTAAGTTCCATCTCTCCTCCGATGTGGGACAAGGTGCTACTTTCCCTTTTGTTTCAGCATTCAATGTTTCAAACACCCAACTTTGAGCATTGATATCTCATTCATCTTAGCTCCGTTTTGGGCGTGGTTTAGTTCGTTGCGAAGCTCTTCCAACATAGAACACAAACCCGCAAATAAATATATAAAACCCGCTCATTTTATTATATTTATTTCTAGTCCAAAATAGGAAAAAATTATTTTCCTATATTTGTGAAAAATGCTATTTTCACCTATTTTTCCAACAATCCCCCACATGAAGAATGCTATTTTCATCAAATTTCCAACAATCCCCCACATGTATGGAAATCAATCTTTTCCTTACACTTTTCAACGATAAACTTCGACAGTTGAGTATTGCAAGATAGGTAGGTTGTAACCTTTGAACCTTCTTTTGTGAAGCATACTTAGCTTACTAGCGGTTTGTAGACGCGATGTCCTTGAACATACCCCCATTTGTGTAAACGACAATACACTTCACATAATACTCTCCTTGGTTTGGCCAACCCCTCATTGTGTTAGTGCATTACGTCTATTGACTTCGTCTTGTATCATGTAACGTAATAGGATAGGTTAGGATAACCAGTGCACGAGGTTCGAGAGTCGAAAGTTAGCGGTTATGCAAGAGGTTCCGCTTATATGGACAATGTTCATAAAAGCGAAACCATATCATATAGGTTTCGCTCATATGGACATGTCCATATAAGCTAAACCTCCCCAACTATAAATAGGGCACTAGTTCATTCATTTGGAAACGGTTCCGGAAATTGTAACGAAGTGCTGCCAGATTGCTTTCAGGTTGTAAACGTTGTTAAATCAATCAAAGAAGTATTATAATTAGTTTGAGCGTCCGTTTCATTGATTCCGCCTTTGAATCGGATTCACAACTCTTCTGATTGACTCATTCGGGTTCAACAACGATCCTACAAGTGGTATCAGAGCTTCAGGACGAGGAGTTCATACTACTACAGCTGATTCGACAAAATTCTCTCATTTCTACTCACTTTCGCATATACTTTTTCATTTTGAACTGGTTCCTATGGTTGAAATGGCCTGTAATTCGAGTATAACGTGTAAAATACAGTATTAACAAACCCTAGAAAGTTTCAGGTTAAAACTCGACTTAAAAATGGTAAAAATATACTAAAAACCATATTTCGCTTTTACGGACATCGAAGGTTCCGCTCATACGAACAACTTAGTTTCGCTTTTACGGAGATAAGCTTGATTTCGCTTATCTGACATTGCCTGTTTCGCTTTTTCGGACATAGTGATATTTCGTTTTTTCGGACATAGTGATATTTCTCTTTTTCGGACATAGTGATATTTCGCTTATTCGGACATACTTACAGCTATTTTCGCTTTTCAGTCATTGACTGATTTCGCTTTTGTGGTCACTAAGTCTGATTTCGCTTATCTGTCACAATTTCTGATTTCGCTTATTTGACACTTTCGCTTATCAGTCACAATAGTTGATATTTCGCTCGTTTGTCACTATTGTTCAAAAATTTCGAAAATTTGTCTAAGTGTTTGCTGATTTTGCAGGTACATTCAAGATGGATGACATATTCTTGAACCCGTTTAGCGACATGTACGCATTTGCTGGAAATTCGGGAGACGATACATCTACAAGCAAAGAGAATGAGAATCCACCGAATCCGAAGAAAAAGGAAGCGTGGGAATCTGAAAGTGCCTTTGGAACATTCAATAAACCTACAAAGCTAATGGCTATCGAGGAATACAGTCGGTGGTCAAGAAAGTTTGAAGATTGGTTAATGGCATTCGCATTTCCCAGCTGGAAGAGTTTGAAAAACGGTTATGAAAATGGAAACAAAAATGGTGAAACTTTAAGATCAGCTGAGGAGATTGATTCATTTGTAGCTGAACAAAAATGTGTGGCATTGTTATTTCAATCCGTTCGGGAAGACATAATCTCATTGATCGATTATTCAAATGCAAAAGATCTTTGGAAAAAGTTAGAAAAGAAATGTATAGGTAGTGAAGAAATCAAGAAAAACAAAATGAAACTACTTAAGAAAGAGTTTGATATGTTTGGGTGTTTAAAGAACGAGTCAGTTTGTAAAATGATAGAAAGGTTTGGTCATCTGAAGCTGGAATTAGTAAGACATGATATCAGATATTCTGAAGATGATCTTATCGACAAATTGTTCGATTCGTTGCCTGACGAGATGGATTGGAGATATTATGCGCTGATGCTGAAAAATACCATCAAAGCACCAGAAAAGTTGACATTAGATTTGCTGATTGAGAAACTTGAAAGTCACGAGCTGGAACTGAAGAAGATATACAAAGTCAATTACTCATTTTACCAGCAGAATTTGGATTTGTATTATCCAAAGAGCATGATGCCAAAAGCAACTTCTCCCAAAACTGCATTTTCTGCTGAGAATGTGTCCACATCAAGCAAAGAAAGTCAAAGCAGTCAAAGCAGTGGAAATCACAGTGGTTATCACAGTGGATCTTCATCATCTGCAAGTCATTCTGATGCAAAGAATCGTTTTCAATGCAACATCGCAATAGATTTAAAGAATGCTCAGAATTTTGACGAAAAGTCGGGCAAACAGCAGATGATCTTCCTAGCATCGGTGTTGGAATCGTATGAAGGGTTAGTAGCTGGGAAGATAGGAAACACCAACTTAACGAAAGAAGATTATGATCAGATAGATCCTGAAGAAATGGAGCTGATCGATATTCGTTGGGCTATGGCCAGTCCTGTTCGTCGAGCACAGCGTTTCATGGAAATTACCGGCAGAAAAACAATTGGTGGTCCATCTACCAAGCTGGGATTCGATAAATCCAAAGTGACATGCTTCAAGTGTAAGCAGAAAGGTCACTTCAAGCGAGAATGCAGAAACGCATATGCTTATGAGTCAGAGAATCCTTTCAGAGATGATTACTACAAGAAGGCGATTTATCACCAGAATAAATCTGAGCCGCCTAGATTGAAGCAGGTTGAAGACAATAGAGAGAAATCTAGAGCTCTTGCAGTGATTTATGATGACGAAGGGTATGATTGGAGTCATGAGGTTCTACCAGAAGAAGATGCGGTTGGTTACGCGTTCATGGCGAAAAACGAACCTATTCCTTGGAAAGATAACCGCACTGAAGAGCAGAAGTATCAATACAGAAAAACGCTGGCTGAAAACAGAATAATTAGAATAGCTCGTATCTATTTGGAAGCGAAGAGAGCGAGAAGATGGGATCCGGACAGAGAGTGTTATCTTGATGAATATGGAAATATTGCAATCGATGACAAAACGCTTGATATCGAAGCCATAATCAAGGAGTACAAAGAAGAGGATGAGTATTGGCAGAATAAATGGTGGGGAACTGGAGACGAGAAAGAGAAAGAAGAAAAAGAGAGGAAGGAGAAAGAAGAGAAAGAGAAAAAGGAGAAAGAATAGCAGGAAAAATCAAAGAAGATTGATACTGGAGTTATTGACACAACGCAGGAGTTGACTGCAGAGAACCTGGGAAAAATGGCTGACAAAGTGCTGGCTGCTAAGGTACTTGAGGTAGACTCTAACTCCGTGTCTGAGTCAAAAAGCCAGGTTAGTTCAAACGTGTCAACAAATGCGTCAGGTAAGAAAATCGATGGAAATGCTAATTGCAAAAATTGCAACAAAGAGTGCAAATTTTGTAGCACAGTCACGTATCTCAACGGGAAGAAAGTTGATGATCTGACAGCAAAAGTCAGAAGCGTTGAGAATCAAATTCTTGATCGTGACAAAACAGTTAAAGCTTCAACTGAACGGATAAGAGAATTAACTAGCCAAATTGAAAATGATAAAATTGATCATGAAAAAGTTAAAAAGGAAAATGAAAAGTTAATTCTTGAAAAGCGTCAGATTTCTGAAAAGTTTGAAAAACTCAAAAGCACAATGAAAGATAATGATGATCGAAATGGTAAAACTTATAAAGAAAACGTTCACCTAAAAGCAGTGCTTAGAGTAAAAGAAGAATCAATCAACCAACAACTGGATGAAATTGCTAAACTGAAACTTAAATTTCAAGAGGCTGAAATTGAAAACGAGCGAATCCAGTTGAAGCTTAACAGTTACAGCTCCGCAAGCTTTGTTTTGCAACACATTATTCCCAAACCCATTGGGAAAGACAAAGCAGGCGAAGATGTGTACTCTGATGGAACTGGGGTGGGTTTTCATAAAGTTCCACCACCTGTTCTTGATAACTACACGAAAAAGCAATCAGGGTTGGTTGAAATTGAAGAAGAAAGTGAAATGAATCTTCCGGATTCAATTGATGTCACGTTCACATCTTCCAATGACGATAGTGTTCAGAATGATATTGTAAAAGGTGTTGTTGAAAATGTGCTAAAAACGGATAGTGACACTACTGAGGAAGATGGGTGTTTCTTGGACAAATACATTCCGAAACAAAAGTCCAAGAACAACTTAAATGAAGAATCAAATCTTGTCATGTACAAGATGTTGGGTTCAGATAAGTTGTTTTCGGATTCTGAGTTTCCGATTGAGAATGTTAATATGAACAAATTGACAAATGTTTTCAAGTTGGTCGAAGTTGAGTTGTCAGAAGTGAACAATCTGAGTCAAACAAAGAGAAAAATGAGTTTTGAGAAAGAAAAAGTTTACAACAAGAAATCTGTTAATCCACCACGTTTTTATAATAACAACAACAATCGAAATAACTGGTTGGGTGGTTATTAGGGTGGTAAGCCTTATCAGAAAAGAAATGTTCCAAACAAGAGGTTTGTTGAAAAGAAGGTGTTTGTGAATAGTTCGAGTTCACTTGCTGATGAAGAGAAAGAGATTTTTTCAAAATCGAATGAAGAGTTTTTTAAGAAAAGAGCTTCACAGTCTCAGTCTGAAGGCACAAGTCGAGTTGTTGATACTCGAACATGTTTCAGATGTAATCAAGTTGGTCACATTGCACGAAAGTGTACCAATGTGAAGCCTAAGACTGAAACTGTGAAGATTCAAAAGAAGAAAGTTGACGAAAAGGGTAAAGCACCAATCGTTGTTGAGAAAAAGAGTGTGAAAAATGACAACATAAAAGTGAAAAATGAACCCGTAAAGACAGTGGTAACTAAAAATGACAAATTTTACAAGCGGGTTGCATTATCTCAACAAGTTTGGAAACCAAAAGGTGAGAAAAAGATTTCACCTTCAGAGGATTCAATTCAAATTGATTATGATGCGAATGTTCCACCTCTTAAGGCTGAAAACTTCAAAATTCAAATTGCGAGAGTCAAGGTTACACCTAAGGCTGATGAGGCCTGGGTGGACTCCATGTTCGACTAAACAGTTTGAATTGCCGGAGCTTCCTTGATCGCGAAGCATGAATCGGCATCTTTATTGAAGTTGGTTAAGTCAAAGTTTGTTATGTGCAGGATCTTCCAAAACTTGTATCCAGATGGATTATGGATAGTGGAGCATCTCGACATATGACAGGGAAGACTGCGTTGCTATATGATGTGAGAAATATCAAAGGTGGTTACGTAGGTTTTGCGGGTAATCAAGGAGGAAGGATTATAGGTGAAGGAACGTTATCCAATGGGATTGTGACGTTTGAAAGAGTTAACTACATTGCTGAGCTGGAGAATAATCTGCTGAGTATCTCCCAGATCTGTGACAGGATGTATACTACTCACTTCACTGATAAAGAATGTTTGATCTTGAAACCAGGATTTGTTATCCCTGAAGAATGGATTATCATGCGGGCACCTAGAGTGAATGATTTATATGTGTTAGATATGAGTGTAGCAACTACAACTATTGGTCAAGCACATTGTTTTGTGTCCAGAGCAACTGAGAAAGAATCGAGATTGTGGCACCGCAAGATGGGGCATATTCACCTAAGGAAGATGAATCACTTGGTGCACAACGATTTGGTTATTGGAGTTCATGTCAAAGGTTTTCATCTGGAAGGGGAGTGCATTAGCTGTGTCAAAGGCAAGCAGAAGAAAAAGTCACACTCTACAAAGCAAAGCAAAGCAAAGCAAAGCAAGTCAATTTAGTTTCGAGACCTCTGGAAAGGCTTCACATGGATTTATTTGGTCCTGTGAATGTCAAAAGTATTACAAGAGATTACTACTGTTTGGTCGTTACTGATGATTATTCCAGATTTTCGTGGGTTTCATTCTTGAAGACGAAAGACGAAACGTTTGACAGCTTGATGGCGTTGTTCAGAAAGATTGAGAATTTGTACCAAAGGCGTATCCAAAGAATTCGTAGTGACAATGGTACTGAATTCAAAAACAGTAAGATGGAAGAATTTTGTGATGAAAGAGGTATATTGCATGAATTTAGTGCTCCGTACACTCCGCAGCAGAATGGAGTCGCAGAACGCAAAAACCGGACACTAATCGAGACGGCTAGAACTATGCTCGCAGATTCAAAGTTACCAATAAATTTTTGGGCTGAAGCTGTTTCCGCCGCATGCTATACGCTCAACAGGGTTCTCACTGTCAAGAAGTTCAACAAAACATGCTTTGAGCTAATCAATAACCGCAAACCGAATTTGAAGTATCTAGAACCGTTCGGGTCACCCTGTACTGTTATAGAGCCTTATAGAAAGTTTGGTCCAAAGTGCATTGAGGGAATATTTGTTGGTTATGCAAATCTGATGCGACGTGTCTTCGTTCCAAGTGAGAAGCGGATTATTGAAGCTGCAAATGTTGAATGTCAAGGTTATACTATGCCGCCGCAGAATCCAGGAGATTCATGGCGTTATCATTATGACAAACTATGGGATTCGTTTGACATGAGAGAAGAATTAGAGGATGATGAAGATTTCTTTGATGAGTTGGATATTTTGCGTGAATATGAGTCGCAGCTAAGGTTCCCAGCTGAATATTCATGGAGACCACGGGAAACTTCAAATGATGATGAAGAAGGTCCGAGTAATGCTGGTGAACATGATGATGTCCAACAGAATGGAGTTGCTCAGGATAATCAGTCGGATCAGAATGATAATCAAGAAGCTGAAAACATGCCAGTCTTTGATCATGGTGATTCAGATTCTGAGGGGGAGCAAATTCAGATTTCAAGTAAAACAAACCAAGTTGGTGAACAAGATGGAGAGCAGAATGTTACTAATCTGGAGGGAAATGTAGATGTTCCAAGCGAAGTGATGCCGCAAACTTTTTCATATCATCCAGAGGAGTTGATCATAGGAGAATTGCAGACAGGCGTTCGCACTCGAAGACAGATTGATAAAGGGCTTACATGTTTTTATACAACAGTTGCTCCTTTGCAAACTGAATTCTCATTGAGTTGTTTTATCTCGCAGGTTGAACCAAGAACTTACAAAGAGGCGCTTACTGAAGATTCTTGGGTCAATGCAATGCAGGAGGAACTGAGTCAATTCGAGAAATTGGGAGTGTGGAAGTTAGTGGATTTGCCAGATGGTCAGAGGAAGATAAACACCAAGTGGGTGTTCAAGTGCAAGAGAGAAGATAGAGGAGTTGTGGTTCGTAACAAAGCTCGACTCGTTGTTCAGGGCTTTAGTCAACAGGAAGGGATTGATTTACAGAAGTCTATGCTCCTATAGCACGACTAGAAGTGATCAGAATCTTTCTAGCATTTGCATCTTGGAAGAACTTCAAAGTATATCAGTTAGATGTAAAATCGGTTTTTCTTTATGGGAAGGTCAAAGAGGAGGTTTATGTTGGACAGCCACCGGGCTTCACCGATCCAATCCACAAAAACAAGGTCTACTTATTGGACAAAGCGCTGTATGGTTTACACTAGGCCCCGAGAGCTTGGTACGAGACTTTGTCTCAACACCTACTAGCCAACAAGTTCATTCGTGGAAAAGTGGATGCCACTCTCTTCACTAAAGAGGTCGACGGTCATCTTCTGATAGTTCAGATTTATGTGGATGATATAATCTTTGGCTCGACAAATGAAAATCTATGCAAAGATTTTGAATCAGTGATGAAGCAAAAGTTCGAAATGTCATCAATGGGGGAGATGAAATTCTTTCTGGGTCTACAAGTTGAACAACTACCTGAGGGAATTTTCATTCACCAGACGAAGTACGTTCATGATATTCTAGAGAAATTTGGGATGTCAAGTTCTACTCCAGCTGCTACCCCACTTGCAACAAATCATGGGATTCACCCAGATCTCACCGGAGACAGGGCTGATGAAACGTTTTACCGATCCATGATAGGTTCTTTGATGTACCTAACTGCTTCACGTCCTGATATCATGTACCCAACGTGCCTCGCAACAAAATTTCAATCTAACCCGAGAGCTTCGCATATGATCATTGTGAAGAGGATATTGCGCTACCTGAAAGGAACTCCTTCATTGGGGTTGTGGTATCCTAGAAAAGGCGATTTTACGCTCGAAGGGTATTCCAATTCAGATTTCGGATGCTGCAAAGTCAATTCCAAATCAACAACTGCAGGATGCCAGTTCTTTGGAACTAGATTGGTTACCTGGCAGTGTAAGAAACAAACGTCTGTGGCGTTATCTACATGTGAAGCGGAGTATGTTTCTGCTAGCAGTTGCTGCTCTCAGATCCTGTGGATACAGCAACAGATGCGCGACTACGGTTTGCAGTTTCTTAACACACCTCTTTTTGTTGATAATGAGGCCGCTATAAATATAACAAAGAATCCAGTTCATCACGCTAAAACTAAACACATAGAAATTCGTCATCACTTTATTCGTGATTGTTTTGAGAAAAAGTTTATACGAATTGAGAAAATCCACACTAACGAACAGAAAGCTGATTTACATACCAAAGCTTTTGATAAAAATCGGTTTAAATATTTGTTAAAACTGAACGGTATGAAGCTTCTGTCGGTGTCGGATGGCATAATTGGCGTTGATGAGAGTACTGTTTCGGATGAAGACGAGAAACAATCTGCAATGGTTTGTCGATTTTTTACTTGTTTTGGTATTTAGGGGGAGTAGATAAATGTATATAGATATTTTTTCAGAAAATACAAAAACAGTAAAAAATGCAAAAATACAAAAGCAATATAAAATCTGAAAAAGAGCTTGTGTATATAGGGAACATGATAGTACATCGGCTAGACAATTACAGTATGCTAAAGATTTGTAAAGTTTAAATGAGTTAAACTGTCTCACTAATGATGTGTCGATAGGTTTTCGCACATTTAGATGATTTATTTGGGATATAAACCTAAAATTTCAAACTTGCGAAATTCGTGGGGAACACTTCTTGGATATATAGGTAACCCCTGAAATCTCGTTTGAAAGGTCTCATAATCTGATATACTAGGTCTTTATACTCAATGATGTCTGGGGTATTATTCCGGGACTTCTGCTGAATGGAAGTTCTGACCTAGTCCTTGGATAATACTTTTCACAAATGTTTGAAACATAGCCTAAACCCTCAGCATGCCGATGAAACAATAAAATTGATAGTCGCTGCTGTTGTAGCTAAAAGATCCTCTAAAGGGGACATACTGTAAAGTCGAAGCTGATATCTCTCTGCATATACGGAAGTATCGACCTGAGATCCCTCGGCCCTCGCATTACCTAATTTATGTATAGATATCATTGTAGTATACTCACCTGTAAGACTGAATATTGGGATTCTGGATACGGGAGTATATTCAAGAGGTGGGACACATGAATGAGCTAAGTTCATAATTCATCTAAATCGTATCCTAAGTAAGTTGAAATTTGTGTGAGAATTTAAGATGGATCAGTATATCGACAATCGAGGTGAATTGTTTAAGTCTGAGTATGAAATGTAGCTTAACGGTACTTGTAATTTGTCTGATAGCTGATATGATTCCCTGACACGCTTGCCAAAAATATGTTTGTAAATAGTTTACTTTGTTTACTTTCTGCAATTTAAGTTTTCTGTTTTTCATTTCTTAGTTTAGAACACTTTATAAAATCCAAAAAGATTTTATTTCTGCTTTATTTTAGACAAACCAAAGTAGAGAGTTGATTGTTGGATTCTCAGATGTTTGAAGCAGATGAAGGAGATTCTGGACTGAAGAATGAGGAGAGCTTATCTTGATGAAGTTTGAATTATTGAAAAGTCAAAAACAAGTTCATTAACTTGATACTTGTTATTTTCAGAAAATGTGTAAATTGTTATTTTTTAAAATCAGTTTGATTCGTCAAATGATCAACCAAGGTCATTAAATTGGACTTGGTAGATTAATCGAGTGATCAAGGTCATTAACTTGGACTTGAATACTTCAGTGGATTTCTAAAACTGATTGAGTTTGTGATTTATTGTTGAAAATATAGTTTGTAATGATTGATGTTTGAGAAACAGGTTTTGGACTTCATTATTCCCATGAAAGCTAAGTGTCAAAGCTTGAACCAGATAAAGATCTCAGATTCTAGCATATTGAGAGGGGGAGTCCGTGAAAGGGGGAGTCTGGAACAACAGTCAAAGGGGAGTTTGAAAATGGAGCTAGGACAAGATCCCGAACCTGTGAAGATAGAGTGCTTATGATGAGAAGACAGAGATGGAGAAAAGACCAAGACTGAAGACTCGGAGCTGAAGACTTCGTCAATATCCAAGGGGGAGTCTGTTGGTGCACAGGATGTCTGTTGACTACGTCTACGTTTAGTCTTAGGTCAAGTTATGTCAAGTTTAGAGCTTAAAATTCAAAATTAGATCTTAATGTATAGGTTTCGCTTGAATGTACATAGGTTATAGATGGTTTCGCTTTTATGTCATAGATGGTTTTGCTCATAGGGTTACTTGAAGGTTTCGCTTATGTGTCTGTCCATATAAGCGAAATCACATGGACTATATATAGTCACTTGGAGCGAAACTTGTCATTCATGTCTGAACCATTGGAGCGGAACCTTGTCATTTCTTGTGTAACCGAACTCTGTCAAATTGTAATCAGAAAGCAATAAAAGCGAAGGAATTGAAAAGGAAAAGCTGTGTAACTTCGTGTATACTGATTCCGCCTTTATACGTGAAGATGAACGTCCTTAACTGACTTTTCGGGGTCGCAAAATGGTCCAACACATTGACGTGTCCTATTATGGTCCTGGAACACTAGCCTGGTTCTGCGAGAGCTCTAGGATTTGGGCACCCCACAAATCCATTCGAAGCGACCCTACTTCTCTCTAACATAGGTGATTCCCATGAATCATTAAAAGCATCATGGTTATTTGATTTCCCGAAATCGTTAACCTTAATATGCTTAGCCTTACTTCAATGTCACTGATTGGAATGGACTAGGAAGTATATATAACTCCCCTTTTTATTTTGTTTGGGGTACTCCCCCACAGTGACTCCGTTTTGGTAATATGATTAAGTTGTCCTATTGAACTAAGATCTTGGGATCTCCAGTTAACTAAGTTTCTACTAACTCTCTGCTTAAGCCTTTTGTAAACGGGTCTGCAATGTTATCCTTTGATCTCACATAATCAATTGAAATAACACCCGTTGAGAGTAGTTGTCGTACCGTGTTATGTCTACGTCACATATGCCTTGATCTGCCATTGTACATCAAGCTTTGAGCTCTACCAATCAGTGATTGGCTATCACAATGTACACATATGGCTGGCAAAGGCTTTGGCCATCTTGGAATATATTCCACGAATTGACGTAGCCATTCCGCCTCCTCGCCTGACTTATCCAAGGCGATAAATTCGGATTCCATTGTGGATCTTGCTATGACCGTTTGCTTAGAAGACTTCCAAGCAATAACAGCTCTTCCAAGTGTAAACACGTAACCACTTGTTGATTTGGAATCTTTATTATCCGATATCCAGTTTGCATCAGTGTATCCTTCGATCACTGCTGGTTGTCGGGTATAATGCAGTCCATAATCTCTTGTGTATCTAATGTATCTAAGCAACCTCGTGATAGCTTTCCAATGATCCGCGCACGGATTACTGGTGTATCTACTTAGTCTACTCACCGCGTAAGCCAAGTCGGGTCTAGTACATGTCATTACATACATTAGACTGCCTATAATTCTTGAATACTCTAACTGAGAAACTCCATCTCCTTTATTTTTCTTGAGATGTTGGGAGGTATCAACTGGAGTTCGAGCTACACTCGTATCTCCCAAGTTGAATTTTTCAAGAATTTTATCCACACAGTGAGATTGACTTAACACAAGACCATCTTGGGTTCTTATGATCTTTACTCCAAGAATCACATCCGCTAAACCCATGTCTTTCATGTCAAATCTCGATTTCAACATGCTTTTAGTAGCTTTGATAATTTTATCATTACTCCCAATGATAAGCATATCATCTACATAAAGGCATAAGATCACATAACCTTCATTTGTGTCTTTGAAATAAACACATTTGTCGCACTCATTTATTTTGAAACCATTGTCAATCATGACATGATCAAACTTTTGGTGCCATTGTTTTGGTGCTTGCTTCAAGCCATACAAAGACTTGACGAGTTTACATACTTTACCCTCTTGACCTGGGGCGGAGAAACCTTCAAGTTGCTCCATGTAAATCTCTTCTTCTAAATCGCCATTTAGAAATGCGGTTTTAACGTCCATTTGGTGAACTTCCAAATTTCTTAAGGCCGCTATAGCAAGAACCAATCTAATCGAGGTTTTGATCGTCACAGGCAAGTAGGTATCAAAGTAATCTAGACCTTCCTTTTGTCTAAATCCTTTAATCACCAACCTAGCCTTGTATTTATCAATACTTCCATCAGTTTTCATCTTCCTTTTGAATATCCAACGATATCCAAGTGGTTTGCAACCAGGTGGAAGATCTACTAACTCCCAAGTATGATTTTGCAATATAGAATCAATTTCATTCCTTATTGCTTCTTTCCATTGAGGTCCTTCTGAAGAGGAAACCGCTTCGCGATATGTATTGGGCTCGCCCTCAACCATATAGCTAACGAAGTCTGGACCGAAAGATTTTTCAACCCTTGGCCTTTTACTTCGCCTACGATCAGTTTCTTTAACCTCAGGTCGTTCATGTGTCTTATCATGAACTATCTCATCAACTGGCGTATATGAGCTTTCACCTACTTCAAAATTAGGTGTTGATGACGTTGCATGTGGTTGTCTTCTCAAAGGAAACACATTTTCAAAGTAAGACACAACGTTAGGATTCACATCCATGATAGTGTTGACGTGTACATCAGGATTCTTGGACTCATGTACAAGAAATCGATGTGCACTACTTTGATGCGCATACCCAATAAATATGCAATCAACAGTTTTAGGTCCTATCCTAAGAGCCTTAGGAGGTGGTACAATCACCTTTGCTAGGCACCCCCACACTTTCAAGTATTTGTATAAAGGCTTCTTCCTTTTCCATAACTCATATGGAGTTTCATCTCTCTTTTTTAGTGGTATCTTGTTCAAAAGATAGTTAGCCGAGAGAATGGCTTCCCCCCATATTTCCTGGCTCACCCCAGAACTTATCAACATGGCGTTCTGTAGGATCGTTTTGTGACCCGAATGAGTCGATCAGAAGAGTTGTTCTCAATACGATAGGCGGAAACAAACGTATCAAGTTCAATTCAGCTAGATATTCACTTTAAACTGTCTTTTGATTGATTTGACAAAGATTTACAGCGAGTAGACACTTCGGCAGCACTTTGGCTCTCAAACCGGAAAGTTACAAATGACAAGGCATCAAAGGTATTTATAAGAGAGCTAATTTCCCACGGAATAGCCCAAGCGAAATTAGTTTCATACGAAATCTAATTTCGTGCGAAATTACTACTTAATTTCGTACAAAATAACCTATGTGTTATTTTGTGCGAAATACCCACAAACATACTTTTCTCGTTTTGCGTGCCCTGATCTATCTAATACAATACAAGACTCGATACAAGACGAAGTCGACAGACGTATGAACCAACAGACTCCCCCTCGAATGTTGACGAAGTCTTCAGTGTCGAGTCTTCAATCTTCAGTCTTTATCTGTCTTCTCGAACCTTTCAAAAGTATCTGACAATGTAAAGCATCCTCAATTTCTCTTCTCTTCATCTCCAAAATCTCAACCTGACTCTTTTTTCTCTCTAATTCTCTTGATCAGATCTCTTGATTTTTTTAAATAAATTTATCAGCATCTGCAATTTGCGTGATCTTCAGGATCTGAATCTGGCTCTACTATCTTCAGACTCCCCCTTAAGTTGTGCTTGGGATCGTACACTGGCTTTCACAGAACCAGAATCGAAACCTGGCTCTCTATCTTCAGAATCAGAAAACTGACTAACCTGCACACAACTCTACCTCACAATAAATTTCACAATTTTAAAATCTGACAAATTTATATACCAATTACAAGTATTAAACAATCAATGATTTTACAATGTTCATCTCTAATGAACCACTTGTAAGAAAAACATTTATCTTTTTCAAACAATTTTTCATTTCAAACATCTCAAACAAACTCTCCCAAACCTATTCATCATGTTTAGCACTTGGAATTTTGAAAATCAGCTCTCCAACATCAGTTGTCGAAAACCTTTTTGTATTTTTCAAAATTTATGCTAAAAACTCCTAAAATCTTTTTGGATTTTGAATAAAATGAAATGCAATAAAGAAAAATTTACAAACAATATTTTTTGTGAGTTTGTGTAAGAGGATCATATCAGTTTTTGAGACAAATCACTAATACCGTTAAGCTTTATACATTTTAAGTTCTAAACAGTTCACTTAGATTGTCAGTATACTGATCCATTTAAATTTTCACACAAATTTCAACTGTTTCGAGATACGAGATTAATGTTTTAGAGACTTAAACTTATTCGCGTGTCCCACCTCAGAATATACTCCCGTATCCAGATCCCAATATTCAGTCTTACAGGTGAGTATACCTAGATGATATCTGTAAAGGGTTAAAATGTGAGGGCCATGAGAGCTCAGGCTATTGCTTCCGCAAAATTAGAGAGATGATGGCTTCGACTTAAGGTTTGTTCCCTTTAGAGAATCTTTTCTTCAACAGCACATGATTAGCATTTTGCAATGTTTCATCATTTTTTATGCTGAGGGGGGTTCTATATTTCAAGCCTACTAAAAGTATTATACGGGGACTAGGCCATTGCTTCAGCAAAATCAGAAGTCCTGGGATAATACCCCAGATATCACTGAGTATAAAGACCTAGTATCTCAGAAAGAGGGACCTTTCAAACAAGATTTCGGGGGTTGCCCATATATCTGAGAGATGTTCCCCACGATATAAGTAAGTTTGAAATTTAGATTTATATCTCGTCACAATCTACTAAATGTGTAAAAACCTACTGACACATCTTCAGTGAGACCGTTTATCACATTTGACCATTCCATTTCTTTAGCATGCTGTGATAGTCCACTGATGTACTATCATTTCCTCTTTTTACAACAAAACTCATTTTTGATTTTATCATGTTTTTGGCTTTTTCAAATTTTCTAAATGATTTTGAATTTTCTGAAATTTCTTACTCCCCCTAAAATACAAAAGCATTTAAAAGAAAATTTGAAAACAAACTGTACATATAAAATGACAACTGTTGTGAATTGCTTCAAATCGCCATCCACTTGGCATAAACAATCAGAACTCCCCCTTACAACAAACTATTTTCCCATAATGATTTCAAAACACTTAAGTTTGTTTTAATCAAAATGGTTTTTCCGTAAAATTAGTTTTGTTGATTTTACCACTTGTAGGAATGGGGATCAATTCATCACTTTGTTTTCTCAACCACTTGAATGAAAGTTAAATCAAGTTCAATTTAATGACCTTGATTTACCTCTTGAAGGTGAAAACCTTCTTCAACCACTTGTAGGTTCACTTACCAACCATACCATTTATAAATCAAAATTTAACAATTTTAAGAACAACTACCACTTGTAGGTCGAAATTTCACAGTTGTGAATTTCTCAAGAAAGATGCCGATTCCTGCTCCACTCTTACCAACCTGTAAGCTCCGGCAAGTCAGGTTTTTCAGTTATAGAGGTTCTCCCAAGCCTGACAGACCTTGGGAAATTCCAAGTTATCAACACTCGGTTTCTTTCCTTTCATATTTTTCTCATAAAATTCCTTCACCCCTTTGACCTTCCCATCAACCATTTTACCAAAGATATGTTTCACCTTGGGGTTAAATGCTTTTTCAACATCAAAATCTTTCTTTTCAGAGAAAAATTGATTTGAAATCTCAACTTTACCAATTTTTTGTTTAAAATTTTCAGCCCCCAATGGTGGAAAATTTGCATCATCCATTGGTGGTACTGAAGTTTTCAATTTTAACTCAACCTGTGGCTCCTCTGACTTTGTGGAATCAGATTCATCACCAGAAAATAGCTCCTCTGATTTTGACGAATCTGAATCATTGCTAGAACTATCATCAGATTTCTTAACAACCCACTTGTGGTTGTGAAGATTTGCTTTTATCTTGTAAATCCTTTTTGAACATTCACCAACCTCAAACTTTGAATTTTTGAAAACCTTGAATTGTTTAGTTGGTGGTTTATTCTCAACCATCTTTTCTTTTAGTTTAAGAAAAACTCCCTGTTTTGTTTGAATTGCCTTTGGACAATTTCTGGCAATATGACCAATTGTTTTGCATTGAAAACAGGTTCTGGTTTCCTTTTTCTGAGCAACTTCCTTCTTCATTTCTTCTTGCTTTTTAGCAATGAATTCTTTGTTTGTCTGCTTTCTGAACAATTTCTCTTTTTCTTCTTCAGATGATATTCCTGAAACAAAAACAGTTTTTGGTTTATAAGTTTTTTTCATTTTTATGATTTTTCGGTTGAATAAATCCAAGACCTTTCCTTTTGAAATTACCGTTATGGTTTCTTTTGAAAACCTGAACCAGAACTGTAACCCTTTTCTTGTTTAACCGTTGTTGATCTCTTGAGGTGTACTTTTTAGGTTTTTCAGAAAGATTTACATTTTTTATTTCAGAAATATTAATTTCTGTTAGTTTGAAAACCTTTTTTTATCATTTCAGTTTTAACACCTCTTATTGGAAATTCTTCATCAGAATATAATTTGTCAGAATCATTTAAAGTATAAGCTACTTTGAATGTTTCATCATTCAAATTATATTTTGATAACAAAAATTCTTTATTGTAAACCCGTTTGCCCTTTTTGACTGTTGGATTTGACGTTTCAAACTTTGACTCTGAATTTGACTCCGACTTTGACTCCTCGGTTTCATCATTATCCAACACCTGATCGACCACTTTCTTTATTAATTCAGACTCATGATCAGTGTCAGACGATGTGAAAGTGACATCGATGTTGTCTGGCAAATTTTCTGAAGACTCAGACTCCCACTGTAAATTGGTTGCCTTTTTTACTCTTTCTGAATTTGGATTTCGTGGAGAATATCCATTTTCAAGCGGGGGATGGACACTTTGTATAACTGAAACCTTTTTTCTTACCAGAATCATTCATTTCAGTATCCTTCTTCTTTTCAGAAGTCTTCTCTTCTGATGTTTCCTCTTCTTCAAACACTTTCATGCCTTCAACAGTTGGATAAATCATGTCAATGACATAAGAAGTACATGAGTAACTTTTTAATAATCTATTAACCCTTTCTGTTTCAATTCTTTGAGTTTCCAGTCGAGCCGCCTTAATGCGCTCTCGGATCTGTATAATCCTGTCAGTTGTCTCTTATACAAGTTCAGGACCAACCATACGTTTATCTCCAGCGTCTGCCCAACATAAGGGCGATCGGCACTTGCGGCCATACAGAGCTTCGAACAGTGCGGCTTTTATGCTTGTGTGGTAACTGTTATTGTAGGAAAACTCAACTAAGGGTAGATGAGTATCCCAGCTGTCGCCTAGGTCCATGACACATGCACGAAGCATATCTTCTAACGTTTGTATGGTTCGTTCGCTCTGGTCGTCTGTTTGTGGATGGAATGCCGTGCTTAGATCTAGCTGAGATCCAAAGGCTTCTTGAAAGGATTGCCAGATTCTTGAGACAAAGCGTCAATCTCTGTCTGAAATAATTGAGATAGGCACTCCATGACGTGCCACAATTTCTTTTAAGTATATCTCAGCAAGCTTTCCAATGCTGTCTTTTTCTCGGATCGGTAGGAAATGCGCAGATTTCGTCAATCGATCAACTATCACCCATATCATATCGTGCCCTCTCGGGGTCCTGGGTAACTTCGTTATGAAGTCCATCGAGATTTGCTCCCATTTCCACATGGGTATCTCTGGTTGTTGTTGCAGGCCGGATGGTTTCTGATATTCAGCCTTAACCTTAGCACAGGTTAGGCATTTTCCAACACAGACAACAACGTCGCTTTTGAGTCTCGGCCACCAATAGTATTCTTTTAAGTCTTGATACATTTTGTCCGATCCTGGATGGATCGAGTATTTTGACTTGTGCGCTTCATCAAGGATGACTTCTTGTATGCCACCAGAGAGTGGAACCCAAATATGCTTCTTAAAGTTTATATCACTTTGAAACAAAATGGTTTACAAGGTGATTGTAAGATTATTATCTAGTACAAATGAATCTTGAATTCTGTGGGTCAGAGGGCAATGGAGTTTTGATGTATGTGTGAATGCTAAGCTTCAAACTCAATTGTCTTCTGCTGGTTGGGCCTTCTATTTATAGAAGGTTGGGTGCATGAATAAACAATAGTTTATTCATGCAACAAGTCCTGCAAAAAGTGGCCAATTGACATATTCATTGAATCCAACGTTCAAGTTGCCTTTTTCATCATGATATCCAATAATGTCAACTTGCTTCGGTAAGTGTGGCAGGATAGAGCTGATTTCAGAGAAGCGAGGTACTTCATCAGAATTTCTGATAAACCACTTCATCAGAAATTCTGGTGAACAAATCATCAGAAAAATCCTGATGATCAGAATCATCAGAAACTGATGATATTTCATCAGAAATATCATCAGATCCATCAGAAATGACCTTCTCTGATAATCCAATTCAGCTCTTGTTCAACTTGTGATTCTTTGAAGTAGATGCTGTGCATTTCAGTTGTCCTATCTGATCTTCTTCTTCTTGTTGTGATCTTCAGGACTGTGATCTCTTCATAGATCCAGTTGATTGTGATTTTCTTCAATACTTAGAAATAAAGTTTCCTAACAGTTTCCCCCTAAGTATTGTAAGAAAATGAACTACCTTATGAACATAAAATTTCCAAACAGTGGAAACATATCACTTGCAAAATTAAACCAGTTACTGATGTTTTTGAAAAACAAATTACATAAAAGATGAAAAATCAAATAAACAGGTTCTTCAATTCAGCTTCATTCTCTTGTGCACATCTCCTTCCTTTAACTGCTTTTTGTAGGAGATATATTTGTTGCAGCTGATATACATGTCTTTGTACTATTCTCTTGCTTGGATCCATTCTTCAATCATTTGCTCAATTTCTTTCCTGTGTCCCTCCAAGTTCTTTCCTATCTTCTGAAGATGTTCTTGTCTTTTGTTCATGGTTTTCAGGATATACTTCAGAGTTTGATTTGAGTACTTGCAGATATCAACGCTTCTGAACAGAGCTTTGTTATTATCAATAACTCTGAAGATTACACCATAGTTATGTTCTTCATTTTTACTTGTCAGCATAATGATGTCTCCAGATCTTGCATCTTCCAATATTTCTGAGGGAACTTTTGTCTTTGGAGATCTGACATACACCTTTTTGTTGTGTACATGCTCATGATTGATGCATAGATCAAAGTCTGAAAAAGCAATTCTTTCAAACATCAGTATTCCAGCCTTTGATATGCTATTCAACACCCTTCTGACTTCTTGATTATTTTTCTTTTCCTTTTCATAATGATCCTTCATAAACAGAATGTCTATAGGATGCAATTTGTCAGCTATTTCTTCATCAATCACCTTTTGTTCTTCCCCATTTTTTCTCAGAAGTGTGTATCCGTTTTGCACATGAGTTCCTCCAACATCATTGGTTGCAACTTTCACTTCATCCACCTTTAAAATTTTCTTTACTGGATTCTCATTCTTGTAGTGAATGCTACTTGAACCTCTTTTTATTCTTTCTTCTCTTAAACCCAATATGATAGGAGACAGTGATCTTGGTTGTTCATCTTCTTTTGTTAAATAATAGCTCACCAGATTGTACTCAGGGAATATCATTATATCCCTGGCAATCTCTTTAACCATGACAGACGTAGTTTTAGAGATTTTTCTTTTAACAATCTTTGATTTTTCTGATGAATCACCTTCTTGTTCCCATTCATTCATTGCTTGCATATTCATAAATTTACTTATGGCTGAGTCATCAGACACTGTTGGATTTGGGACAGATGCTAGCAATTTCAAATTTGTAATAACTTGAGGTTGTGCAGTTGCTAACCTTTTCAGCATTTCATCTCTTGGGATACTTGGAGGAGGACCCATTGGTATGGTTCCAGCTTTGATGCTTGGTGTAGCTGAAGATTGTTGAGGAGTTGACTTTGGAGCTTCTTGATGTGATCTTTCAGCAGGAATTTCTTTCATGAGTTCTTGGGGATCCACTTTGGCCAATCTTGTAATGTTGAATTGCATCTTCTCCATTAGTTGTTGCACTTCTTTTACCTGTTTTGAGTTGCTGGTTATGTTTTTCTGAACTTTGGTGAATTCAGTTTGAGCTTTAGTCTGAATTACAGCCCATTCTTTTGACAGCTTCTCAAGGACATCTGTGATACTGTTATTGCTTTCCCTTAGCATGGTAACTTCCTCCAAAACTCTGTTTGAACTGCTCGACTGCCTTGATTCCACCTCATTTGCAACTTGTGCCTTGATCTTTTCAACTTCTGTGAGAATCTTCTGGATTTCTGATGCAGAGATGTTGGATTCTGGTGCCTTTTCTTTCATCTTTTGAAGAGACTTTAGTGCTTCAGTGTTTTCTTCAATTTGTTTCTTTATTGCCTCCACTGATTCTGACAAAGTCTTCATATCAGCCCTTTGACCTTGTATTTCTGACAGCAACATATCAAGTTTTTCTTCAACTGGATTTCTTTTGCAGACTTTGTAAACATTTTCCAGCACTGTTTCTAAATTTTCTTGGTTCATGGGTGTTTCAAGGATATTGGGAACAGCAGATGTTCCTTGTAACTTTCCAGCTGCAAGTTTTTCTTCATATCCATCATTTGATCCAAACATTTCTGCAACCAAGAATGGCAAGATGTTACAATGAAACATTGTATTAAACCTTGAAAATGATCAGAATTTCTCGGAAGAGGTAGCAAAAAGTCACATGTCTTTGTTAGGGACTGTGTTGGAGTCATATGGGAGTTTAGTGGCAGGAAGGATCGGGAATCCAATGTTGACAAAAGAGGATTACGATCAGATTGATGCTGAAGAAATGGAATTGATGGATATAAAGTGGTGTTTGGCAAGTGTTTTGAGAAGAGCCGAAAAGTTTAAACAAATTACGGGAAGAGATGATTTCCATACTCTCTAAGGTTTAAAGGTTATCACCTTTCTAAGTCTTGGAGTTTATACACTCCCGCTTGTAGCGCACAAAAATTTGGGATTTTCCCCAGGATGCTAACGGTTTATCCCAAGGATGCTAAGGGTTTATCCCCAGTATATTAAGGGTTTATCCCCAGTGAAACTAAACTTTTTGACAAAGTTCCAAAGATATGACAAACTACGATTGTGTTTACACACGTTCTTCTGTTGGTGATAAGTTACGAAGTTTAATCACTAAGTGAAGAGATACTCAAGTGTGTCATATATTGATGCAATATCCTGCATAGACAGGGGACATCCATGCCGGGGACATTGCAAAGGATTCAGAGGTTGAGGATGAAAATTATTGCCCAAGTGTTTCTGGTATGATTTATTATTTTTTCCAGTCTTGAAAACCTTATCTAAATGATCTAAGTTTTCTAAAAAGTCATATTCAACCAAGCTTTGTCTAACATTTTGATAACAAAAGTACTGAACATTTCATTAGTATCCTGACCAGGATATTTGATCAGGATATTCAAAACATACCTTTCAAAATAAAAACATAACAACAACAAATAAGGCTAAAAGGTTAGTTTATTATTATTGGTCCAAACGATTGTATTCTTGGTTTCATCTCAAAAAGAGACCCATCCACCAAGAACATAATTAAGTTTTTAAAGCGTATTTACATAAACAGTTGAAGGCTTCGTCCTGAAAACACATGATCCATCCACCTTCAACTGTCAAAATATTCTACTTGCAGGAAATTAAAATTGTTCTAAGTACAGGACGACCGGAAGATTTAGACCCTACAAAATACAGGTATCATTAAAGACAAACTAACCAGGATACAGGTTCAGTATATGTGTATGGGATACAGGATTTGGATATTTACCTTATTAGGGAAGGAGGTTGTTTTGGTCAAAAATTACCTAAGCAATTAAGTGATCAAATTAGTTAAGTGAGGTAGTGTGCTAAAATTTATATGTGAAAAATGTGTTAACCAAATTAGTTGTGAAAACAGTTTCAGGATACGACTCAGGATATAGAGCTGTATCTACAATCAAACAATGAGCGAAAATGTAAAGGTTGACACGAGATATACGAGGAAAGCCCTTGATCAATTTAGACCTCCGGCATAAAACCTCGGGAGCTGACAATCGTCGGCTGCCTTGTTCTTCTTATTGCTTGAATAACAGGATACAGTGCAGGATATGGCTCAGATCAATACTAAGTGGTACAACGAATGAAAGTGTTGAGTGTTTGTGCGTAATAGAAAGAAAAAAGAAGTGTGAGTTCGAGTGTTGGGAGTGGAGTGTGTGTTCCTATTGATCTGGCCTCCTATTTATAGTTACAAATAACAAACTAACTCTCCTATTATTCTGGGATGCTGGGAATATTCCATTCTGAACGTTGGGGGACTCTTTAAGCTTGTTTTCCACGTGCATATTGACTATAGAAGTGGGTCTTCAGCTCTTATAGCCGTTACAACCTCAATAACTTTGACCAGCATCCGATATTCTCGCGGAATATGCCTTTCTTCTATTCTGACCGTTACAAGACCCATTCTTCCACCATCAACGTCCATTTTTCAACCACCTTGAGCGAATCTTCAGGTAGATCAAGTCCTTTAACGTTGGTACCTTGCAACCAAAGAAAATCGTTAGTAGCAAGCAGGATATCCCAGAGGATGTTACCAATATCCTGGTTCAGTATCCTGGCCGCAGCATCAAGCATATAATATCAGGATATGCTTTAGGATATAAGCTTGAAATTTCACCCATAACAATTGTCCCCAAAAATATATCTGTTAGGATTCTGAAATCCAAACGGGTATATTTTTCGTTGTATTGTTCGATACACTTAATGGGATGTAGATGTTGATGTGACTTCGTGCAACTTCCAAGGTTATACTTTCTCATAACTAGATAGTCTTCTGGCACGTCTGGTAAGGATATCTGTTTTAAATATTCCTGCATAGATTTGGTTACTTCAGAATACTATCATGTAATGAAATTAGAATTACTCCCTTTTACGCAGATTCCATCAAAGACCCTGCTACTTTTGATCTAGAGGAGCTTGACAACTTTTCTAAGCCTGCCTTGGTGAAAAAGGAGCCATATGTTGCCATCAGCTCTAAGCCCTATGCTGCTGCTGCCAAAGGTTTCTCTTATGGTGACCTTGGCTTCATGGAATCCATCGAGCCCATGATCTCCTTCCCTAATAAGGTAAGTATCCAGATCTTGTATCCCGTACACACATACTGAACATGTATCCTGGTTAGTTTGTCTTTAATGATACATGTATTTTGTAGGGTCTAAATCATCTGGTCGTCCTGCACTTAGAACAATTTTAATTTCCTGCAAGTAGAATAGTTTGACAGTTGAAGGTGAAGGGATCCTGTGTTTTCAGAACGAAGCCTTCAACTGTTTACGTAAATATGCTTTAAAAACTTAATTGTGTTCTCGGTGAATGGGTCTCTTTTTGAAATGAAACCAAGAATACAATTTTTTTAGACCAATAACAATAAACTAACCTTTTCGACCTTATCTCCGTGTTATATGTTATTTTGAAAAATTTGTTCTGAATATCCTGATCAGGATACTGGTATGATACTTAATTGCTTTGTCCCCTTTGTTCAAAATGTTTGACAAAAACTTAGTTAAATACAAATTTTCATAAAAACTTAACTTACTCAGATAAGGCCTTCAAACTTAAGAAAAGTAAGAATCCATACCAGAAACACCTAGGCAATAATCTTCATTCTTAAACCTTTGAATCATTCGCAATGTCCCCAGTGGGATATAATGTTGGCATAGGTTTCCTTCTCGCTCCAGCATAAATGTCCCCAGTAGGATATAGTATCAGCATACGTCATGTTCCATCACGGATGTCCCCTGTCTGTGCAGGACCAGTATGTTGTACCGGGATATGATCCTTTAGCAATTCTTCAACCAGTTGCTTAAACTTAGCAATCTTTTTTCAAAACTTTATGTAGACTCGTAAATGATTATGTTTTTTGAAAATATACTTTGGGATTATCCAAAAACTTTGTATTTTATTGGGACTAAACCCATTTTCCAGGCATTTAAGCCGGAGTATAAGAACCTCAAGACTTGAAAAGGTGAAAACCTTTAAGTCTTCGAGTTTTACTGGGGATTTTACCCACGTTTCGTGCGCTACAGGCGAGGGTGTGGAAACCCCAAAACTTAGAAAGGTGAAAACCTTTAAACCTTAGAAGAGTGTGAAAACACTCTTGTTTTCGTGCGCTACAGGCGGGAGTGTATAAACTCCAAGACTTAGAAAGGTGAAAACCTTTAAACCTTAGAGAGTATGAAAATACCCTTTCGCGAGAGAGGGTGATCAATCCTCATATACCTTAAGGATCCAGGGTATAGCCAACAGTAACGAAATTGTCAGCCACTTTTACATGAACTGGTCCCGCCACCTTGAACTATCCCTGGATAACTTGCGCTCTAGGCGGGGTGTTTAAACCCAATTCGTGAGAAAGGTGAATACCTTTAAACCTGTGAAGGGATCAGGATCCCTTAAACTTGAGAGAGGGGGCCAATCCTCTAATCTTTCGAAGTATCCTGAGTGTGTATCCTGGAGCATATTCTGCAAAACAATTGTAAACTAAGGTGGGTGTTAGCCTGGCTAACACTCCTCCGATGCTCAAGTCAGTATTGGGTTCAAAAGAATAAATAATATCAAATATATTAAAAGAGATAAAATTCATACCATCCTGAGTTAGAAATTAAATTCTAAACTCACTTAAAATAGGCTTTGAGATGTATAGCATTCCAGGATCTTGGTAGTATATCCCCTCCATATTCTTGAGTCGGTATGCTCCTTTCCCTGATTCTGATTCAATCTCATAAGGTCCTTCCCACTTTGGAGCTAACTTTCCATCAGCAGGGTTAGTAGTATTCTCAAAAGCCTTTCTCAATACCCAATCTCCGACTTGGAACCTTCTCGTCTTTATATTCTGGTTATATGCTTTAGATATCCTATGTTGATATGTTGCCGTCCTCAGCCTTGCCGCACCTCTCGTTTCATCTATAGTGTCCAAATCTTGACACAAAGCTTCAGGATTCTGGTCAGGGTATTCCTCTTTATGAAGGATACTACTTCTTGGTCTCTAACTTGAACGAATGATTCGGCTTCAACCCACTTAGAGAAATAATCAGTCATTGCCAGCATAAAGACTTTTCCTCCTGGAGCTTTTGGTAATTTCCCTACTATGTCCATCCCCCATTTCATGAATAGCCAAGGGGAAGCTATAGGATATAGTGGTTCAGCCGGTTGATGCAGGATCTTGCCGTGTCTTTGACATGCATCGCATCTTCGAGCATATTCTGCAGCATCCTTTCTCATGGTCGGCCAGTAATATCCTGTTCTCATCACCTTAGAGAACAGAGATCTGCCCCCAGTATGGTTGCCACAGTCTCCTTCGTGTATATCCTGAAGTACCTCCTTGGTTTCAGGATCTTCCAAGCACCTTAGGTACGGACCTGTAAGGGATTTCGTATACAAAATATTATTTATAATAGTAAAACGAGATACCTTCATCCTAGAAGTCTTAGGATTTGCATTCTTTGGGATATCTCCTTCTTGAAGATACTTCACAATTGGATTCATCCAGGATTCAGGATCCTTCTCAGGATATCCATCACCAGGATCCTGGATACATGCTACTTCTTTATCTTGAGATTTGAAATGTTCTATTGCAGGATACAAGATATGCACTATTGGTATCTGAGTTCCCTCTGGTATCCTGACAGTAGATCCTAAGTTTGCTAGAGCATCAGCTCCAGCATTCTTTTCTCTTGGTACCTGTTCAAGTGTAAAAATTTCGAAATATCCTGCTAATTTTTCAACAATTTCAAGATATTCAGTTAACCTCTCACCTTTTACTGCATAAGATCATTGAAATGGTTAGTAATCAACAGGGAATCAACATACACTTGCAAACATCTAATATTCATATTTCTAGCCAATTCTAATCCTGCTATCAAAGCTTCATACTCAGCTTCATTATTGGTAGCAAAAAAATTCACATTTAATAGCCTGGGGTAGTATGTCCCCCTGTGGCGATTTTAGTAGTATACCTAATCCTACACCTCTCGCATTAGATGCACCATAAGTATATAATGTCCAGGATCCTGAGGATTCTCCTAATTGTTGTACTTCTAGATCTACCTCATCCTGAATGTCACTACTGAAATCAGCCACAAAGTCAGCTAGAGCCTGTGATTTTATGGCATTTCTAGGTTCATATATTAGATCATATGCACTTAAGTTTACTGATCATTTAGCCATTCTACCCGACATCTCAGGTTTCCTAAGCACATTTTTAACATGATAATTGGTTTTAACATGAATCCTATGTGTTTCAAAGTAATGTCTAAGCTTTGTCGATGCCATCACTAAGGCTAATGAGAATATCTAGTTTCAGCATCTAATAAACTTTTACTAACATAATAAACAGGATATTGCTGACCTTCATGGTCTTTTATAAAAACGGCACTTACAGCATTCCCTGATACTGCGAGGTATAGGGACAGTGGTTCACCATTCTCAGGCTTCATCAATAGAGGTGCAGTTGAAAGATACTGCTTCAAATCCTGCAGGGCTGCTTCATGCTTCTCTCCCCATTCGAACTTCTTGTTTTTCTTCAGGATATCATAAAATTCTTTGCATTTCTCGGAGGATCTTGAGATGAATCTGTTCAATGCTGCCACTCGGCCTATCAATCTTTGTACATCTTTCATGTTGGAAGGTGATTTGACGTCCAGGATGGCTTTGATCTGTTCTGGGCTTGCTTCTATCCCTCTTTTAGTCACCATATATCCTAGAAACTTTTCTGTCCCCACTCCAAAATGGCATTTGGCAGGATTCAGCTTCATGTTATACTGATCCAGGATATCAAATGCTCCCTTGATATCCTGGAGGTGATCCTCAGCCTTCTTAGATTTTACTACCATGTCATCACGTTTACCAGCCTCTGATATGTTGCACCTGCATTTTTCAAACCAAAAAGGCATAGCAGTATAACAATAAATACCTGTTGGTGTCATGAAAGCAGCATCCTCCTGGCCCGAAGGTTCCTTTTGGATCTGCTGGAATCCTTTCATGTCTTCGTGTTTTCATGCAAACGTGAATATCCTGCATTTCAAAAAGTTAGTAAGTTGCTCCTCAATATTCTGAGGGATATTGGTTCCACCAAGATATCTGGATTATCCTGGTCTAGGATAACTTTCTTAACATCCTGCTCTGAACACTCCGCGATATCCTGGACTCGTATCTTTAATTGCTATGCTGCATTGGGCTTGGTTGAGGATTTCATCGAGGATGAGTAACACTCCTTCGCCTCCTGCTGATCACTATAAACTTTGACAACCCCCCAAGGGGTAGGGATCTTGATGCACTGATGATAAGTCGATGGCACAGCCTTCATGTCATGGATCCATGGCCTACCCAATATAATATTGTAACAGGATAAGGAGTCCATGACACAGAAGCGTTGCATTGAGTTGACCACTTCAACATACACATGCAACTTTATTTCTCCCACGGTACTCCTGGCTTCTCCACAGAACCCAACAAGCACAGTGGATTTCGAAGTAATATCCATCGGGGATACATTTATCCTCCTCAGTGTTTCCAGCTGAATTTTGTTGACAGAGCTGCCATTATCCACCAGTATCCTGCGCACAAAATCATTAGCAACATATAAAGTTATTACCAAAGCATCATGGTGAGGATCCTGGACAGTATCCCTGTCATCACTGCCGAACGTGATCACTTTATCAGTTGTGGGGGTTGACATCCTGGTTGGCTTATCTCCCCTTTCTGCCTTAGCCTCTTTTGCATGTCTTTTTTGCTGCAGAATAAGAGGTCCCACAGATATCGGATCCTCCTGAAATAAAGTTAATTATCTTGGTATCTGCAGGAGGTGATGCTGCTCGTTCAGGATCCTTCACAGTATCCTGACCCTTATTCTTCTTTCTTCCCAGGAGATCCTTCAGATATCCTTTGTTCAGCAGATAGCTTATTTCTTTCTTCAGGGCAATGGAATCATCTGTCATATGCCCAAAGTCTTCATGGAAGGCACATCATTTAGATTTATCCTTCCAACCTGTATTCCTTGGATTCTTTTTCGGCCACCTAGCTTTGTCCCCCAGTCCCTGCATAGCATACATTAACTCAGGAACATTTACAGAAAAACATTACTCTGGGATTTCAGGATATTCTTCAGGATCCTCGTCTTCAACAGCATTCACTTTCTTATTATCGTTCTTAGCATATGGCTTTGAACAATACTGTTTGTAGGAAGATTCCGACTTCCCATTCGTCAATTCATATGTTGAAGATGTGTTCATCCTCTCATGCATTTTCTTATCATCTTCAAGCCTTATGTATCTCAAAGCCCTATTCCAAGCTTCATCTAAATTCCTGCAAGGATTCATTACAAGATCCTGATAAAATTGACAATCCTTCCGTAACCCCATTTTGAACGCTTGTACTGCTGTAGCAATATCAAGGTTCGGGATATCCAGGGATTCTCTACTAAATTTGTTAACATAATCCCTTAGGGATTTCTGTGATCCTTGTATTATCCTGTAAAGATCACTTGTTAGTATCTCAAAGCTCCTGCTACAAGAAAATTGACTGATAAACAAATTAACTAAATGAGAAAATGATATAATTGAATAAGGTGGAACATTTAAAAGCCATTTTAAGGCCGATCCTGTTAAAGTTGAACCGAAGCCTTTGTATAAGCATCCTTCCTTAAGTTCTGGTAGGATTGAATTTATTTCCATACTATCCCTATTCTGGGAAATATGCTCCTCAGGATCTGTCATCCCATCATACAACTTCATGCTGGGAGTCTGGAATCTTTTTGGAATTTCAGCATCACAAATTGGATGAGCAAATCAGGATATCCTGTGACTATCCTGAGATACTTCCGGTATAGGCTGCACTACTCCAGGAACGCTTGATATCATATCCTTCAATTTTTGAAGTTCCCTGGTCAATGCTGGTGTTACACCTATATCCTGCAAAGAATCATAATTATTAGTAGCAGGGATACTGATATTGGCAAACATGTTACCAGCCTGTTGACTTTTGCCATATCCTGGGCCATATCCTGGATCATATCCCGGATCCCTCACGGTCGATATCCTGGTGGACGATGGTATCTCCAGCATGTCGCACCGGGACTGACTTGGTATCATGTTGCCTTGATTATCCTCGGTAAATGTTGCTGAACTAAAGTTCAGCATCCTGGGCTGTAGAGTCTCCCTATACTGGGCAATATGCTCCTCAGGATCCGTCGTCCCATCACGCAGCCTCATGTTAGGGGTTGGAAATCTCTTCGGGATCTCAGCATCACAGATAGGATGTGCGGAACGACATATCCTGTGGTTGTCTTGGGACACTTCCGGAATTGCCTGGACCACTCCATGTACACTGGATATCATGTCCTTCAATTTCTGAAGCTCCCTAGTAAATGTTGACGTCATACCTGCATCCTACAAAGATCTACCACTATTAGTAGCATGAATATTATTATTTGACATATTACCAGTCTGAGGATTCTGGCCATATCCTGAAGCATATCCTGAGCTCCTCACAGTTGACATCCTGATCGAGGAGGGTATTTCAGGAGTATGATTCTGGGAATGGTTAGGTACAATATTTCCCCTATTATCTTCAGTATACACAGCCGAACTGAAGTTCAAAGTTCTGGGTTGTAAGGGAGTGACGATATCCTCAGCAGATCTGCTCGAGCCAGACTTCAGGAGTTGTATTTCCTTCAACAACATTTGGTTTGTTTCCTGTTGCTGCCTCATTTGTTCCTGCACACTTCCAAACAAGGTTAGAATTTCATCATTAGAAGCTAAAATGGGAGCAGATTCCTGAACACTCCGAGTAGGGACAACATCTTGAGTAAATGAAGAAGCTGGAATCCTTGGAGGAGGTGGTGGAAGCACCGAGCCAATAGTTACGGAAGTTGTAGCCGACACGGTGGAAGAGCTCATGTTTGATCTAGAGGCCATTGTAAATGATGTGGCAAAAAGTTTTGAAAACCAAAAAACCGATTAACGATTTCACAAAAAAATTTAGTAAAGAGAGCACCACTTGCCCCACGGTGGGCACCAAATTGTTTTGGTCAAAAATTACCTAAGCAATTAAGTGATCAAATTAGTTAAGTGAGGTAGTGTGCTAAAATTTATATGTGAAAAATGTGTTAACCAAATTAGTTGTGAAAACAGTTTCAGGATACGACTCAGGATATAGAGCTGTATCTACAATCAAACAATGAGCGAAAATGTAAAGGTTGACACGAGATATACGAGGAAAGCCCTTGATCAATTTAGACCTCCGGCATAAAACCTCGGGAGCTGACAATCGTCGGCTGCCTTGTTCTTCTTATTGCTTGAATAACAGGATACAGTGCAGGATATGGCTCAGATCAATACTAAGTGGTACAACGAATGAAAGTGTTGAGTGTTTGTGCGTAATAGAAAGAAAAAAGAAGTGTGAGTTCGAGTGTTGGGAGTGGAGTGTGTGTTCCTATTGATCTGGCCTCCTATTTATAATTACAAATAACAAACTAACTCTCCTATTATTCCGGGATGCTGGGAATATTCCATTCTGAACGTTGGGGGACTCTTTAAGCTTGTTTTCCACGTGCATATTGACTATAGAAGAGGGTCTTCAGCTCTTATAGCCGTTACAACCTCAATAACTTTGACCAGCATCCGATATTCTCGCGGAATATGCCTTTCTTCTATTCTGACCGTTACAAGACCCATTCTTCCACCATCAACGTCCATTTTTCAACCACCTTGAGCGAATCTTCAGGTAGATCAAGTCCTTTAACGTTGGTACCTTGCAACCAAAGAAAATCGTTAGTAGCAAGCAGGATATCCCAGAGGATGTTACCAATATCCTGGTTCAGTATCCTGGCCGCAGCATCAAGCATATAATATCAGGATATGCTTTAGGATATAAGCTTGAAATTTCACCCATAACAGAGGTCATGGGCTCGATGGATTCCATGAAGCCAATGTCATCATAAGAGAAACCTTCGGCAGCAACAGCAGCAAAGGGCTTAGAGTTGGTGGTAACAGATGGCTCCTTTCTAGGACAGGCTTTGGGTAGTTGTCGAGTTCCTCAAGGAATGTTCGAAACAGATATTCCTACCAGACATGTTGGAATGACTAAAAAATACATCCGTTGGAATCAGGATATCCAACAGTTATATTTTTGGGGACAATTGTTATGGGTGAAATTCTGAGCCCATATCATGGCACTATATCTTGATTTTATGATAGCTGATTACGATCAGGATACCGGGTCAGGATACTGGTAACATCCTGAGGCAGTATCCTGACTATTACTAACAATTTGCTTGTAAATGTTGGTAACAAGGGACTAACGTTCATGAGGACCAAGTTATCCTGAAGACCCGCTCAATTTGGTTAGGATAAAGACGTTGATGGCGGAAGAATAGCTCTTGTAACGGTCAGCATTGAAGAATGGCATGTTTTACGGGAGTTACGGATGCTGGTCAAATATATTAATGTTGTAACGGTTATGGAAGCTTAAATCCCAGATTTACATTTAATATGCACGTGGAGAACGAGTTGAAACAGTCCCTAACATTCAGAAGGGCATATTCCAAGTATCCCGGATTTTTAGCATAATATCCCGGATTTTTAGCATAGTTAGTTATTTCCTTTGCTATATATAGGAATGATTGGATCAGTAGGAACACACAATCTTTTCACACACTCTTGCTTTCTACTACCTACAATCACTCTCAAACACCAACACTTGTACTCGAGTCTCATTGTAACACTTAGTTGATCCACATCATATCTTGCATTGTATCCTGGTTATTTAAGCAATAAGAAGAACAAGGCAGCCGACGATTGTCAGCTCCCGAGGTTTTATGCTGGAGATCTAGATTGATCAAGGGCTTTCCTCGTACATCACGTGTCAACCTTTACATTTTTGCTCATTGTTTGATTATTAATATAGCTGAGTATCTTGAGCTATATCCTGAAACTGTTTTTACAAACAACTTAATCAGCATATTTTCAATACACATTTTTAGCACACTACCTCACTTAACTAATTTGATCACTTAATTGCTTCGGTAGTTTTTGACCAAAACAATACCCATTTTCCCTTGGCCTCTGATGTCCCTTTCCGGAATTTATTATGCAGTTCTTTCTAATCACCGGCCTCTATTTTGCTCAAATAATGCCTATGGTCTGGAGGGTACTTATCATGCTTAATCAGATCAAAACCCTTTATGTCCCCGATCTCTGTATCGAAGACCTTCCGATTGCTTACCGTCTCCGATCTCATGGCAATAGTCGCTTTTTGCTCTTCTTGACCTCTAGCAACCCCCTCATCCTCAAAGCTTCAAAAAATGAGGATGGGTGGCAACGAAAATATTTCTTTGTTAGACGGGATTCCATTCCTGAGGGCAAAAGACTTCCGGTGAAATGGTTGACCCCGGTAGGGTTTAGGGCTTTAAGATATCCCCAAACATATCCTGATGATGTATCCTGTACTAACATCCTGATGTTTTTTTGTTGGTGCACTTGTGTCTGTACTTTGTCTGTATTTCGTCATGATACAAAACGATGTCTTATGTTAGTCTGGGTTACGTCTTAGTTTGTTACAATGTGCGTTCGATGTAAGTTTGACCAAGTCAACCATCCTCCTGGTTTGACTTGGACAAACAGTTAGCACATTGGTTGAAAGATGGTTGAGTCGAAGGATGGTCATCGAAGGATTGCTTATATCCTTCGATGATGATGAGCTCGAAAGATGGCATTCGATAGATGGACCTCGAAGGATATCATCCTTCGAGGTACACGTAGATCCTTCGAGCTGTTTCTGGTCGACAGATGATCTATCGATTAATCTGTCTGATCCTTCGACCAGACTATCTGTGTCGGGTATAAATACCCGTGTGTTGTGTTCACTCTTTAGCAGGAGACATCAGGCAAGAGAAACAGAGAGAGCATTCTGTTGAGAGCACACACACACTTTGAGAGTTTATAGAACATATCTGTAAACATTGAGCTTGTAACCGGACCCTTCATTCGTATTAATACATGTGGTGTTAATCGGTGAATCTTGTGTGTTGTGTTTGTGCTTGTTCTTGTATACATTCTCGGTTGCATGCTAGCTTGGATTCCGCACTCGCTAGTGTGTTTGATATAACAAGGATAAGGTTTTATCTCATCCTCGGATAGGGACCTACAAGTGGTATCAGAGCTTTGGCTCTTCTCCTTGTTAAAACCGAGAGTTTTCGGACTGTTTTTCGGGTTTAAAAGGTTTATTTTTTCTGAAAAACTTGTTAAAATCGGGTTTCGGTGTGTTGTCGGTTTGCAGAAATATTCATATTTCTGGGTTTGTTCTTCTTATCTTCAACCGATATTCATAGTGTTCTTGGTATTTTACACTTTTGATCTTAAAAGGTTTAAATTTCAAAGTGTTTGTGTGTGGGGAGTTGTAAACTGATTAAAATATTCGGACCTTACCTGTTTTGGTGAAAAACCTGCATGTTCAGACCTGAAAGATATGGTCTGAACATACTTTCTGCCGAAAGTTCTCACCAACCCGTCAACTTTTTCACCAACTTGTCACCGATTGTCAACTGTGTCAGAACCATTCGAAAGATATCCTTCGAACTCGAAAGACCATCTTTCGATCAGTGGAGGTTCGATAGATCATCATCCTTCGAACCAAGGAATCTTTTCGAAACATTCATCTTTCGGTCTACTCTTCATTTTCGAAAGACAAGGATCCTTCGACTGGGGAGTCTTTCGAAGTCATCTTTCGAAATCATCTTTCGGTGCACAGTACTTTTTCGAAAGATAAGGATCCTTCGTTGGAGAATCTTTCGAAAACATTGTTTCGAAACTCAACAGTGATCTTTCGAACCCTGTTGATCTTTCGAACAGGTGTTGATCTTTCGATCCTTGTTTGTTTAAGTCTAACAGTTTGTGTTTTTTTCAGGTCTTTCGATCAAGGATCTTTCGGGTGGTTGTTATCATTTGAAATTAACATAGTTTGTGAAAATTAAATTTTTAAATAGAAAACTTGTTTTCATTTTTTTTAAATCAATTTTCACTTAATATATTAATTTTCATAAAATGGGAACAAACGGTCAGTGGGATCCAAGCGCGTGGACTCTAACTCCACAATCAGCAGCTACGCAATCATCAGCTACGCAATCTGCGTCAGATTTCAACAAAGCATGGATGCAGGCTATTGTCCCACCTCAAGCAGCAATGATAACTGCAAATCAATGGGCATTGGTCACAAATCAAAGCAACAGCATTCAATCTATGATGCAGAACGACAGTGAAACTGGTACAAGCACGAAACCGCCAAAGCTAAATCATATCAATGATTGGGGATGGTGGAAAGAAAGGCTGAGAACTTATGTTCAGGGGCAAGGTCAAGATCTATGGATGTGCTTCTTCACCGCATTTGACAGTGATTTGGAAGTTGCAGGATCTAATCCAGAAACTTACAGCACTATGTCTGATGATGATAAGAAGAAATTTGAGTTAGAAAAGAAGGCATTCATGATTCTCACACAAGCTCTTCACAAAGACATTTACCACCAGTTTGTTTACTGCACGACTACTAAAAGCTTGTGGGATATGCTCACGTTACGTTGTGAAGGAAATGCTCAATCTAGAAAGATCAAGCAAGAATTACTGAAGAAAGAGTTTGAAGGTTTCACGTGTATGGAGAATGAGACTTTGGCAGAGTTATCTACAAGGTTCCATCACTTGTTGAGCGAGATGTTTGGTTTTAGAGTCACTGCTACTCCACAAGAAATGGTGAAGAGATTCGCTGATAGCTTACCAGCAAAGTGGAGCAGTTATCTTGAAATTCTCAAAGAAAATGGTGTTCTAGACACAATCAACGTTTATGAGTTGATTCAAAAACTGGAGAACAAGGATGTAGAAGAAAAGCTTAAGGCAAAACGAACACTAACTCCTCAAAATCCAGAGATGTACTTTGGGATTGCAGGAGGTATCAGTGGAGAAAGACCAGCCTCTCAACATGCGAAGCTTCAAACAGCTTTCGTCTCTAACACCGGACCTTCAACAACAGATCAGTTTGATCCTTCAGCTTACACGATGTTTTCTAGACCGAATGTGCAACCGAAAGCTCAACAGCAACAACCGCAACAGCAAGGGTTTTATGGAAGCTCCTCAAACTTTCAAGCCACTTCCAATCCTAACACAGTCAGACTAGACACTTCCAACTTTTCCAAAGTCAGTGTCGAAGTAGCCAAGGAGCATATGGAGATGTTGAACACCTTGGTTAGTGCTTATTGTGGATTAGTCGCAGGTCAGATTGGGAATATCAATCTAACCAATGAAGATTATCAGCAAGTGGATAAGGAAGAGTTTGAAATGATGGATATCAAATGGGCTCTTGCTAGTGCAATTCGAAGAGCAAAGGAGTTTATGGAAAGGACGGGGAGAACCAACTTGGAAAGCAAGAAAGACACCAAGTATGGGTTCGACAAGCAAGCTGTAACATGCTTTAACTGTGGTGAACGGGGTCATTTCAAAAGGGAATGCACAAGACCAGCTCAGCATGGAAATCAAAATCCGTTCAGAAATCAAGGCAACCAGAACGGGAACAATGTTCGTACGTTGATACCCGTCAACAACCAAGGCCAAGCAGGGTCATCAAATACCAACCGGGGGTTGTTGGTTCAAATAGATGAGGGTTGTGATTGGTCGCTTCAGCTTGGAGAAGGAGGAAATGGTGGAAGAGCATGTTTTGCTGAAGTCGTTAGGGATTTAAAGCACGCCAGTGGTGGAGAATCTTCCGCCAATGGTGGTGACTCTTCTGAGGATGAAGACTCTTCTGGTTATAGTGGAAGCTCAGATGAAGAATCCTCCACTTCAGGGAATGATCATGTGGATCAAGCTGCTTACTCTTCGTCTTCTCTCCATTCAGCCTTTATGGCTAATGTCGACGGTTCATCAGATCAGGTATGTGTCGATGAACCCACTGTAGCTAGTTGTGATAACTGTGATAGTTTGCGTGTTAAAAATGCTGATTTAGAAGCAAACATGTCTGAGTTGCAAGGCAAACATGATGCTTTACAAGCTAGTTTGTTTGACTTGCAAGACAAACATGTTTCAAGGAATGATGAGTGTTGTGAATTGCAAAGCAAACACGAGGCTTTGCAAGAGAAATACGATATCACATGCAAACACAATCAAGAATTGATTGTAGATCTTTCTAAAGCAGCTGAAGCTAACGTGTTTTTGACTAGAAATGAAAAGGAATTTAAAACAACAATTGCGTCATTAAAACATGATGTTTCAGAATTGCAAAAGGCTGTTTTGCGAAAACAACATGCTAACAATAATCTTATTGACACAATTGAAAAACAAATGGTAGAGTTAGCAACAGCTCGATGTGAATGTGAGACAATTAAGCAGAAACTGGAAAGCTATTCCAATTCCCGCTTTGTATTGGATCACATCATTGACGTTCAAGAGAGAAAGAAAAAGGGGGATAAACCATGTATTGGATTCAAATCATGTCCTCCCCCAATGAATCACAATTACTCCAAATCGCCTGATGACGAGGATATGCCCCGTTTTGAACCTACTGTGCCACTCGGTCTAGATGACTTTGCAGCAGGCCTCGGGTTCACAACTGGTACATCATCCTCGGGTCAATCTGAATCTGAATCAGAATCTGAGAATGTGACAGATTCATCGTGTGTTATGGAACAGAGTCCTCCCATCGTTGAGGATGCTGATTCTTCGGATGATGAATCTGAAGAAATTGTGAAACAACAGTCTAACTCGGTTACACCAGATATTCCAATCGAGAATCACATCCTGTGTGATCCACCAGTGAAACCGAGTAAGACTGAAATGTCAAAACCAATGGAGTCCCTTGTATCAAGCAGTGAAGGGAATAACTTGTTGTACACGCTCAAAGGAGATAACAAAATTTACTCTAACAAAGATTTTCCAATTAAAAATGTAAATCAAGATTTAATTGAGCAAATTTTTGAAGGATGTACTGATAAGTTTTTGGGGAACAAAAGTGGCAAAATTACCGTCACTCAATGTGATCCAATTCCGTGTGAACAAATTAGAAAACAGTACGGAAACCAAAAACCACAAGTTGAGCAAAAACAACAAGTTAACTCCGGAAAGGGGAAGGTACAGGGAAAGAAGGCTCAGAACAAGAAAGTTCAAGCACCTAAGGTTCAACAACAATGGGTGCAAAACAAAAGAGCTCCTGTTAAGAAAAGAGAACCGAACGTGAACTTTGTTGGATCCACGGGTTCAGACAAACTTGAAACATTTCAGGATAAATCTAACCTTGATTTTATAAAACAAGTTAGAATTTTAAAACGAAATGAACAGAATAATTACACCCAACACACCAACGGATGTGATTTAGGTCCAAGCACGTCCAGATCACAAAGTTCATGGTCTGGTTCTTCGTCTGGTCATCAACATGTTTCTCCGAGGTTTGTAGAGCGGAGAATGTGCTTTGAGTGTGGCACAATTGGGCATATTGTAAGATACTGCCCATACCTGCAAAAGTTGAAGACAAAAACAAGTGCTCCCCAAGAAACCAATTACCAAAAACGTTCATTTTCCCCGAAACAAGACCCACGTGTCTTGAAAGAAAGGGAAAAGAAGTTAAAACAAAAGAATCATAAGGTAATTGAAAAGGCCTTAAAATCAGAGGTCAAAGAAGAAAAACCTGTTCAAGCAAAACCTAAAACTGTTAAACCAGTAAATGCTAAAACAATTAATGCAAATACTGGTAACGGACAAACAACTTGGAAACAAAAACAGGTAATTCAGTCAGGGGGAGCACCACAGGTTCTTTTTCCTAATCATCAAGTGATTGAAATCACTTTTCTTGATGATCAAGGACGACCCAAGTCCACAAAGGCTTGGGTCCCTCTCTCCAACTAATTTTTGAGTGAGCGTGTAGGATATTCCAGGAGGAACTTTCGATAGTCGTAAGATTGTTGATAGTGGAGCATCCTTGCACAAGATAGGCGACAGAAGAAATTGTTGCCTTTGATGGAGAGGAAGAGAAAAGGGAAAAAGAAATGTCTGATGAAAGAGATTGAAAAGCTTCGACAAAATGAAAATCATTTCAAAAATGTGAATGTTCAAGGCTTTGATCGGGTCCCCGGGATAGATTCAAATCAAAATGTACGCACCTGCAGCACGTCTGAAGTTCACAATCGACAAGATGAACGTGCAGTGTACATTTCTTTGCGGTGTGATTGAAGAAAATGTGTTTGTTGAACAAACCAACCGGGTGTGCGGATGCCTTGGAGTGGATTGAACAACCGCACACTACTTCTGAAAGAGAAAGACAAAGACCTTCGCTGGTGCAATGTGGGCGACCAGCCGGACCCAAAGGTTACTGATCTTGTTGCTGGGAAGAGATTTCTAAGTAGCTACAAAGAATCGACTTTGAAATCCACACCGGGTGGATATCCAGTTTGGGAGAGCACTCAGATTCCTTGCAATGCACGAAGCAGTTGAAGGATACGGTTTTAAAATTTCTAATCTCTCTTTTACTTGTCGATTATTAAGCTGCTTTGTGAATTACTATCTCGCACAGCACTCTTTGGCCAGACAATGTTGTCATGGTCCGCACCGCTTACCGACATGCCAACTGATTTTTCCAAAATTCGATAAATCATTTCTGATTAAAACTTATTTTTGGTAAACGGCATTGAGGTAAAACATGAGTTAACCAACATCGGAAAATCATTTTTGTAAATACCTTTGTGTTTTAAATTTATTTTAGTTTGTTGATTTTAGGGGGAGTAAATCCAAAATTTGAAAATCCAAAAACATCGAAAAATTTCAAAAACACAAAAACAATAGAAAAGCAAAAATGAGTTTCCTGGCGAGAAAAAGAGAAAATGATAGTACATCAGTGGTCTGTCTAAACCTCTTTAAACCTTAAAATGAAAAACGATAAGCAGCTCTATATAAGATGTATCGGTAGGCTCACAATCATTTTAAAGTGTGCAGGGTGATATAAACTTAAATTGACTGAAGACTGGGTGGGAACCATTCATTGGCATATGGTCTTAGTACCGAAATTTCGTTTGAGAGATTGCCGAGGTTCTGAGATATTCGGTCTTTATGCTGCTTATCATCTGGGTATCATGGTTGTATCTTTTACCGAAAAATAACGGGGACGCAAGTCTAGATCTTCCATGATACTATACATACGTGTACATACTGCATACGACCTCAATAAGTGATCAACAATCACATGTCCAAACAAAATAAGTGATAATATATCACAGATTCTTTCCGGGAGTCAAGTTCGTCTCTCTGCTGTACGAAAGTACTGACCTGTTCACGAACTTGCTCCTGTGCCCTCATGCATCGAAAGTCAAGTTCCTCATCAATAAGTGATTTTATCACACAGGGCTTGTTTTCAATCAAAATAAGTGAGAATCTCACATCATATACGGTCAAACAGATGATAATCGGTATACTCACCGGTAAGATGAATCCTCGTGCATACCTTGATACGGGAATGTGTCGTGATGTGGATGAACACCGGTCGGTAAGTATAAATTATACCTTAACGTATCCCCTCGCCATGATTACAAATGATAAGCTGAGCTTAAGTGGACAACAATACCGATAATTGTTATAGGATGCTTATCTTGATGTTAACTAAAAGAACAACAAGAGCGTTTTGGCATGACCGTACACTGATATGATTCTCTTACCCTCGAAACTCGCAAAAAGAATGTCTGTAAATATTTATTTAATGTTTCCTGTTTATGTATCTTTGTATATATTTATTTATTGCTTTCCATCTTTACTTTTGAAAAATGAAAATTTCAAAAAGATTTTAGGTGTGTTTTAATATAAACTTTATAAAATCCAAAAAGATTTTGCTTCTAGTTTATTTTTGATTGACCGATGTTGGAACTCGAGTCTATCCTACCCAAAATCCTGATCGTAAGCTGGATAACAATTGCATCTTCATAAACAGTCGAAGTTAACGAGTTTTGAAAGTTAAAGGATTAAAATGAATATTTTTCTAAACTTTCAAACTGCTGTCGTTTGGTGTTTGATTGAGATTTGATCTCATATGTGTCGTTAGTTTAAATGTTAACTACATTCCAAGCGGTTGTTCTCATTATGCGTTTAGCTTTCTTGCATGTGCAGATGCTAAAGGTGAGGAGAACATGTTCGATGAACAGCTTTGGAATGAAGACACGAAGTGGAGGCACTCAAAGGATAAAATGATCGAGTTGCCGCTGTCCCTTCATCAACACCACAAGGATCTGAAGAATTGTCAAGTCAAACGATTCACGAGCATGACTCAATGGAGAGTTCAATCTAAGGGGGAGTTTGTCAACACACTTTCTACTTTAAACGGGGAGTTTGTTGATACACTTTCTGCTTACGACGCGTGAAAACCTTGAAGATCCTCCGACATGAAAGACATAGAAGACGAACCATCACGAGTAGCGTCCAAGGGGGAGTTTGTTGATGCACTTTGTGTGGACGCGACTCGGCTCGGTTTGACTCGGCCTTGAAGACTTGCAGACACGAAGATCGAGACAAAGCTACAGCCAAGGGGGAGTTTGTTGGTGCACTTGTGTCTGTACTTTGTCTGTATTTCGTCATGATACAAAACGATGTCTTATGTTAGTCTGGGTTACGTCTTAGTTTGTTACAATGTGCGTTCGATGTAAGTTTGACCAAGTCAACCATCCTCCTGGTTTGACTTGGACAAACAGTTAGCACATTGGTTGAAAGATGGTTGAGTCGAAGGATGGTCATCGAAGGATTGCTTATATCCTTCGATGATGATGAGCTCGAAAGATGGCATTCGATAGATGGACCTCGAAGGATATCATCCTTCGAGGTACACGTAGATCCTTCGAGCTGTTTCTGGTCGACAGATGATCTATCGATTAATCTGTCTGATCCTTCGACCAGACTATCTGTGTCGGGTATAAATACCCGTGTGTTGTGTTCACTCTTTAGCAGGAGACATCAGGCAAGAGAAACAGAGAGAGCATTCTGTTGAGAGCACACACACACTTTGAGAGTTTATAGAACATATCTGTAAACATTGAGCTTGTAACCGGACCCTTCATTCGTATTAATACATGTGGTGTTAATCGGTGAATCTTGTGTGTTGTGTTTGTGCTTGTTCTTGTATACATTCTCGGTTGCATGCTAGCTTGGATTCCGCACTCGCTAGTGTGTTTGATATAACAAGGATAAGGTTTTATCTCATCCTCGGATAGGGACCTACATTTTTTTATGCGGAAAACTTCAAAGAGTTGGCTCCTCCCACTGAAGAATCCCAAGAAAGAATCAACAGGGTCTACCAGTTGCCTGATTGTGACAGGTCCTTTACACTGCATCTTCCAAGTTCAAGCCAATATTCTTCATCAGACATGCCTGGTAAGGATCACACAATCTTTGCATATTTTTAATTAACAAAATAAAAGATAAGGGTAGTGATTCAGATATTTTCCCTGTTTAGCAGCACCAGCCAAAGTTCCAGAAGTCTTTGACCTTGATAAACTGGACAGCTACCCTATCCCTGTTCAGGTGAAGAAGGAACCCAGCAAACCTGCTTCCACCTCTAAGCCAGTATCCAGTTCCAAACCGGTAGTTGTTCTTAAGCCTTCTCCCGCTACCAAGCCACGTGCCTCAAGCTCCCGCAAAAGAAAGAAAACCGATTCTCCAGCATCATCCGAGACCTTCCCCTTTGAAAACCATGGGTTTCTTGAATCCAGTGGCTTTATGACTAGCTTCCTTAACCAAGTTCTTATCCTTAACCTACATCCTACACCATATGCTGGTTATATATGTTAATGTACGTTAATACCTGTTTCTTTGTTTTGTAGGGTCTTGAACGACTGACGAGCCTATATGAAGAAAGCTGTGGTCTAAACAAGATGCTGGAAGTGAAGCTGAGGAAAGCTAAGACCACCATCACTGATCAGGGGATGATAGCCGCCACTAAGTCACAACACTATGAGGATATATTCAAAGCTATGACCCAAGAAGCTAAAGCTACCATTAACAAGGCCAATGAAGATGCCCAAGCCAAGTTGGATGCCGCCCATATTCAATTCGAGCAGGATATGACTACCTACCGAGAAGGTCTCAAGGGGTCAGTTGTAATTTTCCTCCTATAAGCCAGGCTAAAGATGGCTTATGAAGCCAAATCTTTGGGGTTTGAATGCCCCTCCTGGAATGTAAGTGCTTGGGAGGCGAAGTTGAAAGATATCGGGGGGAGTCCTGTTGAGTATCCTGCTAAGCCTGCAGGTGAAGAGGCTTCCAAGGCAGCGGAGGAGGCGGCTGATGCTGAAAAGAACCCTGATGGTGGTGACGGTGCGGATGCTGGAGGAAATACTGCTGGTGAAGAAGGTGCTGCTCCTTGAAAGCAGCGAAGTGGGCGATGATGGATGTTCATGCCTAGGCCTGAGCCCACTTTTTTAAGTTTGTTGGTTGTGGTTGTTGAACAATTTCTATTTCCTGTCTTTCAAACAATTTACTTTCCTACATTAAGACAATATGATGGCCAAAGGTGGATGGGTCCTAAATTTCAGGATGAAGCCCTTGGTCATCAATTAGTATGGTTTATTTTGAACAATATAACAGTTGGAGGTGGATGGTTCTCGGTTTGAGATGAAACCTTCAACTGTTAAGTAAATATGGTTAGAAACTAATTGTGCTTTGGATGGATCTCCGTTTGAGATGAAACCAAAAGCACAAACTTTTGCTATGTTAATAGTATAACTTTCTTTTGGCCTTATCCATTGTTGCTCATTTTTATTTTTACAAAGCTTGTTTTGATAACTGATATTTGGTTCAAGTATAGTTTTAATCTTCAATCATACTTCAAACATTCCAACCAAATATATCCTGAGAATATATCCTGAGAACATATCCTGATCAGGATAGTCATAAATGTTATAATCATAGTTTCATAAATTTAGACAAGGCTTTTAAAGGAACAAAAAGGAAAGTTCATACCAAAGATAGAGTACAACCCTATTCTTAAACTTCAATCCTTTTGTAACCTTTCCACCGAAGATGTCCCCAGTCTGGGACACTTAGTGAACTAGGCCCAAGCTTGATTCTCTGAGCTTTTCACAATGCCTTAGTAGGAACGTCCCCTGTTTATGTCATTGTTAAATGTCACACCCCAACCGATGGTGGAAACATCGGGGCGTGGCACTGAGCGAAACAGATTGTCCAGAAGTTTCCATAACAACTATAATTACCAATTATTTAAAGCAACATGTCCCATACCATGTCATAAAAGAAAACATAATTATTACAGGAAAGATCTAGTCAAATTGTTCTATTCCGACAACTCAGATTTTTATTACAGACAATTGTTTATTGTTCAAGGTCTTTCCTAGCCTCGATTTCACAGCAAGCTAAGCAAATAAGCATCCTAAGCACCTGTCACATACGTTAAAGTAAAAGTCAATACACATAGTGTAAAGGTGAGCATACAAGTTTAATAGATATAATAGAGTTCGAAAATCATTACGCATAACCAGCGCGTACACAGTGTAAAATGAGGCATGTTAGTTATCGACATGAACCTATCGATACCAATGACTGCGAGTTGACTGCCCAAGGCAGTTCGTAATACGCACTCACCACTGTGAGCCATGTAACAAATTATCCTTAACAACCCCTGAGTGAACAGGTGCTGAGTCCAAACAAATAGTATTATCGTTGCTAAGGCAGGTAGACAGCATTCCATGTGTAAACATAACAAACAAGCATTCATTAAGTTACGTATAACATGCGGTAATTGGTTAGCGATTAAAGTATTGCGTAGTGTGTCTGATGTGATTTAGAATATGTAACGTATGTAACACCCAAAAGTGCATAAAGCAAAAAGGGATCGAGTATACTCACAGCGATTGGTGGATTGAAGGGAGCGCTAAAGAGTAAGGTTAGCCTGAACAGATTGATAGCATAACGATAAGCATCGCGTAAAACGAAACAAGTGACAGTGGGTCGGTCGAACAGCAGTTCGGTCGGATGGTAGTCCGATCGGACAACCGGTTGTTCGAGTGTCAGTCCGCTCGGATGGCCATCCGATCGGGTGACCTTTCGAGTGGATTGTTTCTTCCTTGGTGAAGGATGTGTTTATGTATGATGGTTTGACTTTTGAAGTTTTCGTTGTAGCATTTTGAAAACATAGAAGTATCACTACCTTTCAGGATGGTCGATCGGTCAGACGTTCAATCGGACGACAACCCGATCGGTTGGATACTTTAGTGAGAACAAGTTCATAGTAGTTTGTCACTTGATCGGATGGTAGTCCGATCGGGTGGCAGTCCGTTGATATTGAACATGTTTGAAAATTGTTTAAGTGTTGAAGTCTGATAATTACATGTCAAGTGGTAGTCCGATCGGGTGGTAATCCGATCGGGCAGCACTTCGTTCAATGTTCATCCCTCAAAGTTGGAAAATAAAAGTTGAGTGTGGGGCCAGGGTGCAATTCGATCGGGTGACCACCCGATCGGGTGACAATCCGATCGGACAGCAGTCCGATCGGGCAGCACTCCGTTCTTGTGTCTCGGTCGTCTTCTTCCTTGGTCATTTTGATAGTTTGTCATTTTATCGAGATGTTTTGATAACGTGTTAAGCAATAGAAACCTCGTAAATACTTGGTACTCCTGATCGGACAGGAATCACCCAAATCCGACTAGTTAACTGTTCGAGACGGTGTTCCATGTTTAACCCGAAATTGGTAGTCTCGTGGATAGAATTCAGATCTTGAACCAACACAACCACAAGAATGAGTAGGAAGTTGGTACAAGCTCTGATTCTATCAGTTTTGAGTGCATTGAGTGTAAAAAAGTTGAAAGAAAGTTGGAAAACCATCTTTCAATCCTTTTTCACCTTGAACATGTTCAGATCTGTGAAAGATCTTTGTTTATTTATGTGGAAATCGTTCAGATCTAAGTTGTTTTTGAAGGATTGAAGCCAAAACATGAAGTTCATAAGAACACCATGATGACATCATCCTAGAACACCTCAAATCTAGTGATTTCACGGTTAAAAGTTAAGATTCAAAATGTAGAAAGGTGTAGGAGTGCGTGCAGATCGAGAAAGTACAAAGATTAGGTTGAAAACTTACAAGATTTGAGAGAAATCGAAGAAAAGAAGCTGGAGTGCGGCTGGTTCGAGCAGAGAGATGTCACATTCCAAAAGTAGTAACAAGTGAGGTATTTATAGGGTTTCCCAAAGTGGAAAGGGCTGGTCGATCGAGTGGCAGCCCGATCGAAGGGCTGGTCGATCGGCTGGTCACTTGGTCGATTAACCACTTGGTTCGAGTGTTCGGTGCGACGAGTTTTGCCGTTTCGATTGTGAATGCGAGCGTTTTGATGCGATAGAGTTTCCTAGTCAAATTACTTTTAATCCCAACTACTATATCAACATACAATCATCCTTAATTGACTTGCGTTTAGCGCTTGCAATTCGATTGCGATTGAGTTTCGATTGCGTTTCGATTAATCACCACCACATAACATAAATAAACATGCACAAGTAACACATAAGGCACACACACGTATAACCATATCCAAAACGCGTAATTCGAGTTGCGAGTGCGATTACGATAGCGATAAATCGATAAAACATGCGATAAATATCGAATAGACCTCGATTATTAATAAGTACTCCACATAATACAACTAACGTAAGACATAAAATAGACTAACTACAAGTCAAAGAAGTCAAAATAGGAATTGAGCAAGGAGTGACAGATCGCAATTAGCAATCTTGTATCCCTTTGACTTCAATCTTGACTTTGACTTTCGAAACATGGGGTGTTACAGCCTCCCCTAGTTGAGGGAATTTCGTCCCGAAATTAGGCCGAAGCCGTAACAAACAACTGCGGGTACTTCGTCTTCATGTCGCTTTCGAGTTCCCAAGTGAACTATGCACCTCGTTTGCCTTCCCATCGGACTTTCACAATAGGAATGCGCGAGCGTCTGAGCTGCTTGGTTTGGCGGTCCATGATTTCGACAGGCTTCTCCACGAAGTGTAGTGTTTCGTTTATTTGGAGATCGTCAAGAGGTACAATTAAGTCATGCTCAACCAGGCACTTTCGGAGGTTCGAAACATGGAATGTCGGGTGAACGTTACTAAGATCATCCGATAGTTCGAGTCTGTAGGCGACTTTTCTGATCCTTTCTAGAATCTTAAAAGGTCCATTATATCAAGGCACTAGTTTTCCTTTCTTGCCGAATCTTACCACACGCTTCCTATGTGATACCTTTAGGAGTACGTAGTCGCCAACGTCAAATTCAAGGGGCTTGCGTCGTCTATCGGCATAACTTTTCTGTCGAATTCGAGCTTTCAGCAGGTTGTCTCGAATTTGGAGGACTTTGTTAGTCATTTCTTGTAGTAGCTCAGGACCGATTAATTGCGAGTGCCCGATCTCGTGCCATACAATAGGAGATCGACACTTTCTTCCGTATAAAGCCTCAAACGGTGCCATTTGAATGCTGGAATGATAACTGCTATTATACGAGAATTCAACTAACGGTAGGTAAGCATCCCAATTACCACCGAAATCTATGACACACGTACGGAGCATTTCTTCAAGACTATGGATCGTTCTTTCAGTCTGACCGTCGGTTTGAGGGTGGAATGCGGTACTTAGATTAAGCGTAGTACCGAGAGCCGCTTGAAATGTTTCCCACAATCGCGAGGTAAACCGAGCGTCACGGTCAGAGATGATGTCGCGAGGCATCCCATGTCGACAAATGATCTCATTGGTGTAGATTCGGGCTAATCGTTCTACCTTGTAGTCTTCTCGTATTGGCAGAAAGTGAGTTGATTTTGTCAAACAGTCAACAACGACCCAGATGCTGTCGTGACCTGATGGCGTGCACGGGAGCTTTGTTATGAAGTCCATAGCTATACTCTCCCACTTCCACATAGGGATCGGGGGTTGTTCGAGTAAGCCAGAGGGTCTTTGGTGTTCAGCCTTGAATTTTGAGCAAGTCAGGCATTTCCCAACGTAGAGAGCGATGTCCATCTTCATGCCCGGCCACCAGTACTTGTAGCAAAGGTCCTAGTACATTTTATCGGCACCGGGATGAGTAGAATACCGAGATTTGTGGGCTTCGTCCATCAATATATGTCGTAAATTGGTCCGCTTAGGGATCCATATTCGGTCCAGAAAGTGGAATATCCCATTCGATTTATTCACAAGCTGGGCTCCATCGGGGTAGATTCTTTCCTTCTTCAAGGTGCGCTCATTAAAACAAGCATGCTGCGCTTCGCGGATGAGGGTTTCAAGATCATATAGGGCTTTGGGTATCACGAATGCTGAGCAGATAGCTCCGTTTGCTGAGAGCGTCGGCAAGGACATTTGCTTTGCCTGGGTTATAACGAATCTCACAGTCGTAATCATTGAGAAGTTCTACCCATCGGCGTTGACGCAAATTAAGTTCCTTCGGGTCAAAGATATGTTGTAGGCTCCTATGATCGGTGAAGATCATACACTTGGTACCATACAGGTAGTGTCGCCAAATCTTTAACGCAAAAACAACTGCGCCTAGCTCGAGGTCATGGGTTGTATAGTTCTTCTCATGGATTTTGAGCTGACGAGATGCGTAAGCAATGACCTTGTCCTGTTGCATGAGGACACAACCAAGACCAAGGTTCGAGGCATCACAATAGACAATAAAGTCATTGTTTCCGTCGGGTAAAGTGAGAACAGGAGCATTGTAAAGCATGTGCTTGAGGGTTTGGAAAGCAGACTCTTGTTCAGTTCCCCAAACAAAAGGCTTGTCTTTATGTGTGAGAGCGGTAAGCGGCACATCAATTTTTAAGAATCCTTCGATAAATCGTCGATAATAGCCCGCTAGTCCGAGAAAAGAACGGACTTCAGAAGGGTTCTTAGGTGTAATACAACTCTTAACTGCTTCAATCTTCGTAGGATCGACGTGAATACCTTGACTATTGACAATGTGACCGAGGAATTGAACCTCCTCCAGCCAAAATTCGCACTTGGAGAACTTGGCATAGAGTCGATTCCCTTGGAGTAGCTCGAGAACCAAACATAGATGTTACGCGTGTTCGGCTTTCGACTTGGAATAGATCAAGACATCATCGATGAACACGATGACTTAGCAGTCAAGATAAGGTTTACACACGCGATTCATCAGATCCATGAAAACCGCGGGTGCGTTGGTTAAACCAAAAGGCATAACAACGAACTCATAGTGGCCGTATCGAGTGCGAAAAGCGGTTTTGGGTATATCCGCCTCTTGAATGCGTAGCTGATGATAGCCTGAGCGTAGATCGATCTTGGAGAAACATGTAGCACCTTGTAGCTGATCAAACAAATCGTTGATGCGAGGCAGGGGATAGTGATTCTTGATTGTCAACTTATTCAATTCCCGATAGTCGACGCACATCCGAAACGACCCATCCTTCTTTTTGACGAAAAGGACCGGTGCGCCCCATGGAGAGGTGCTCGGGCTAATGAAGCCTTTATCAAGTAGTTCTTGGAGCTGACTTGAGAGTTCACGCATTTCGGATGGAGCGAGTCGATAAGGAGCTCTAACGATAGGGTTTGCTCCAGGAACGAGGTCGATACGAAAGTCGATATCACGACTTGGCGGAAGTCCGGGAAGATCCTCAGGAAAAACGCTAGGAAATTCTCGAACTACAAGAACGTCGTTTACTCCCGGTCTACCTTTCTTTTTCTTCTCCGCTACTACAATGTTAGCCAAGAAAGCTCTGTATTCCTTGCGGAGATACTTGCTAGCTTGGACACATGACATGAGCTTGAGAACTTTTGAAGCGGTTTTGCCATAAACACACAATACATCACCATTCGCGAGCGAGAATCGAATCATCTTACTCAAGCACACAACTTCAGCATAGTTTTCACGAAGAAATTCCATGCCTACTATGATGTCAAAACTTCTGAGTTGCATCGGGATAAGGTCGATTGGGAAGATGTGATTGTTGAGCTCAAGAGTACAATCACGAAGAACGGAATTAATGGCGACAGTTCTTCCGGTGGCGACTTCGACATCGAACGTCGAGGGGAGTTGAGAGCGCTTACGACTAAGGAGCTTCTCGATTCAAATGACACAAAGCAGTTATCAGCTCTAGTATCAAACAAACACGAAGCATAAATACCATTCACAAGGAACGTACCATTGACCACGTTGTTGTCAGCCTGGGCCTGGGGCACATTGATGTTGAAAGTTCTGGCGCGGGCGGCTTGTTGCTGTTGAGGTTGTTGCTACTGCTGTTGCTGAGGCTGATGCTTGCTGCTAGGGCTCTTGTTTCACAACCCTGTTCAGGCACATGTTCGCAAAGTGGTTGGGATCACCACACGCGAAGCAGACTCTCGCATTGGCCGCGGGTGCCTGAGCCGCTTGTTGGCCTTGAGGAGCAGGAAGCCGAGCTTGATGAGCAGTGGCTTGAGCTGGTGCTTGGCGGGGACCAGTACGGCAGTTAGCTGTGAAGTGGCCGTACATATTGCAGTGCACACAAAAACGGCAGGCGATACCCACCGGGTGATGATAAGTACATGTTGGACAGGCAGGGTGGGGACCAGTGTATGCACGCTTTGCAGGCGGTGCATAGATAGCTGGAGCTGGTCGATGCTGAGTTTGCTGCTGAGCCGGCACGGCTTGAAGTAGAGCAGCAGAGGTAGTGACAACACAGTTCTTGTTGCTGGAGCTGCTGTTGTTCTTCTTCTTCTTCTTGCGGCGTGAGGATTTTGATGATTGAGCGGCGGCGGTTTCAGTGGGCGGTACGGCGGTGGCTTGATGCAAGTTCTTCGAAGCTTTATCCCAAAAACCAGCTTTTACTCGCTTGTTGTTGATTTTAGCAGCAAGAAAGTAAGTCTCTTCGATTGTTACTGGCTTTGCGGTATGCACGAAATCTGCAACACAGTCTGGCAGAGCTCGAATGTACTTCTTGATTGTCATCTTGGGTGTCTTCACTTGATCGGGACAGATGATACTGAGCTGCTTAAAGCGAGCAGTCAGAGCTGCGTTCTCTCCATCCTTCTGCTTGATATGCCAGAATTCGTCCTCCAGCTTTTGGCGTTCATGGGGAGGGCAAAATTCATCCATCATAATGGCCTTCAACTCTTCCCACGTCAGCTCATAGGCTGCGTCATTTTCGACTTTGTTTCTCTCGGTCGTCCACCAATCTAGTGCGCAGGACTGGAAGACGCCGGTAGCGTTTAGAGTACGGAGATTTTCAGGACATCCACTATGGCGCAGAGTGACTTAGACGGAATCAAACCATTGAAACATAGCCGTTTGGCCATCCTTGTCACACCCCCAAAATCCACACGCGGAGTAGCACCGCTTGGAGGCGTGACATGACCAGGATCAAGCCACCAATCATATTGAACATAAGTATATATATCAAAAGTCATTCATCAATACGATAGGTGTTTACAAAACCAAATATAAACAAGTGTGTAGCGGAAGCATTAATGTAAAACCCAACATAAGTTTAAGTACAAAATGTTATAATGTTTAACAACACATTCACGATCCATGTCCACAACGACTGTGCCTCCCGTGCAAGCTCCAAAAGTACCTAAGGTCCTGCAAGGCATGTAACAGAGAGTCAACAACTAGTTGAGCGAGTTCACAGTTGGTTGTTTAGTTATAATGTTCATTTCGTGAATCGTATGTTCGATTAGTAATCATGTATCGTATGTAATAGCATCGCGGCCCTCAAGGCATGTTTGCGAAGTTTAGTGGGGGTTTCCCATGTTTACTAGACTAGGTATATTTGTATCGCGGCCCTCCAGGCATGTTTGCGAAGATTAAAGTATAGTTCGCGGCCATTACAGGCATGTTTGCGAAGATTATTCTAGTATCGCGGCCGATCCCGGCATGTTTGCGAAGAGTAGTATGTGTATCACTAGTCTAGTAGTATCTACCATTGACCTTCCTCTCCCGAGGCCAATGGTATGTAATTCCGATAACTCTTAAGCATAAATAATCAATTAATCAACCCATTCCCAACCCTGGGAATCCCATGCCTTGGTAGAAGTGTTGTAGGTCCCTCTCGAGGATGAGATAAAACCTTATCCTTGTTATATCAAACACACTAGCGAGTGCGGAATCCAAGCTAGCATGCAACCGAGACTTTATGCGAGAACAAGCACAAACACAACACACAACATTCAACGATTAACACCACTTGTATTAATGCGTATGAAAGGTTCAGTTACAAGCCCAATGTTCACAGATGTATTCTGCAAACTCTCAAAGTTCTCTCGTGTGTGTTCTCTTCTCTCTTCTGTCTCACTGTCTCACTCTAAGTGAACACAACACATGGGTATTTATACCCGACACAGCAGGTCTGGTCGAAGGATCAGACAGATTGATCGAAAGATCATCTGTCGACCAGAAAGCCATCGAAAGATTCACAAATACCTCGAAGGATGATATCCTTCGAGATATCCTTCGAGTTCATCCATCGAAGGTTTATGTTTCGAACTCATCTATCGAATGTTCATCCTTCGACCTCATCGAAGGATATAAAACAATCCTTCGATGACACATCCTTCGACACAACCAGCTTACAACATTTTTCTAACTGTTTGGTCAAGTTAAACCAGGAGGATGGTTGACTTGGTCAAACTTACATCAACCTTACATTAAAGACATCGTTTTGTATCATGACGAAATACAGACAAAGTACAGACACAAGTGCACCAACAAACTCCCCCTTGGCTGTAGCTTTGTCTCGATCTTCGTGTCTTCAAGTCTTCAAGGCCGAGTCGAACCGAGCCGAGTCGCGTCCACACAAAGTGTATCAACAAACTCCCCCTTGGACGCTACTCGTGATGGTTCGTCTTCTGTGACTTTCATGTCGGAGGATCTTCAAAGTCTTCACGCGTCGTAAGTAGAAAGTGTATCAACAAACTCCCCATTTAACTTAGGTAGTGTGTCAATAAACTCCCCCTTAGATTGAACTCTCCATTGAGTCATGCTCGTGAATCTTTTGACTTGTCAATTCTTCAGATCCTTGTGGTGTTGATGAAGGGACAGCTGCAACTCGATCATTTTATCCTTTGAGTGCCTCCACTTCGTGTCTTCATTCCAAAGCTTTTCATCGAACATGTTCTCCTCGCCTTTAGCATCTGCACATGCAAGAAAGCTAAACGCATAATGAGAACAACCGCTTGGAATATAGTTAACATTTAAACTAACGACACATATGACATCAAATCTCAATAAAACACCAACCGACAGCAGTTTGAAAGTTTAGAAAAATATTCATCTTAATCCTATAACTTTCAAAACTCGTTAACTTCGACTGTTTATGAAGATGCAATTGTTTTCCAGCTTACGATCAGGATTTTGGGTAGGATAGACTCGAGTTCCAACATCGGTCAATCAAAAATAAACTAGAAGAAAAATCTTTTTGGATTTTATAAAGTTTAAATTAAAACACACCTAAAATCTTTTTGAAATTTTCATTTTTCAAATGTAAAGACGGAAAGCAATAAATAAATATATACAAAGATGCATAAACAGGAAACATTAAATAAATATTTACAGACATTCTTTTTGCGAGTTTCGAGGGTAAGAGAATCATATCAGTGTACGGTCATGCCAAAACGCTCTTGTTTTTCAATTAGTTAACATTAAGATAAGCATCCTATAACAATTATCGGTATTGTTGTCCACATAAGCTCAACTTATCATTTGTAATCATGGCGAGGGGATACGTTAAGGTATAATTTATACTTACCGACCGGTGTTCATCCACATCACGACACATTCCCGTATCAAGGTATGCACGAGGATTCATCTTACCGGTGAGTATACCGATTATCATCTGTTTGACCGTATATGATGTGAGATTCTCACTTATTTTGATTGAAAACAAGCCCTATGTGATAGAATCACTTATTTATGAGGAACTTGATTTTCATATGCATGAGGGCACAGGAGCAAGTCCGTGAACAGGTCAGTACTTTCGTACAGCAGAGAGACGAACTTGACTCCCGGAAAGAATTTGTGATATTATATCACTTATTTGTTTGGACATGTGATTGTTGATCACTTATTGAGGTCGTATGCAGTATGTACACGTATGTATGGTATCATGGAAGATCTAGACTTGCGTCCCCGTTAATTTTCGGTAAAAGATACAACCATGATACCCAGATGATAAGCAGCATAAAGACCGAATATCTCAGAACCTCGGCAATCTCTCAAACGAAATTTCGGTACTAAGACCATATGCCAATGAATGGTTCCCACCCAGTCCTCAGTCGATTTAAGATTTATATCACCCTGCACACTTTAAAATGATTGTGAGCCTACCGATACATCTTATATAGAGCTGCTTATCGTTTTTCATTTAAGGTTTAAAGAGGTTTAGACAGACCACTGATGTACTATCATTTTCTCTTTTGCTCGCCAGGAAACTCATTTTTGTTTTTCTATTGTTTTTGTGTTTTTGAAATTTTTCGATGTTTTTGGATTTTCAAATTTGGATTTACTCCCCCTAAAATCAATAAACTAAGATAAAATTTAAAGCACAAAGGTATTTACAAAAATGATTTTCCGATGTTGGTTAAATCAATGCCGTTTACCAAAATTAATTTTGAATCAGAAATGATTTATCGAATTTTGGAAAAAAAATGAGTTGGCATGTCGGTAAGCGGTGCGGACCATGACAACATTGTCTGGCCAAAGAGTGCTGTACGAGATAATAATAATTCATAAAGCAGCTTAAATATCGACAAGTAAAAGAGAGATTAGAAATTCAAAACCATATCCTGCAACTGCTTCGTGCATTGCAAGGAATCTGAGTGCTCTCCCAAACTGGATATCCACACGGTGTGGATTTCAAAGTCGATTTTGTAGCTACTTAGAAATCTCTTCACAGCAACAAGATCAGAAACCTTTGGGTCCGGCTGGTCTTCCACATTGCACCAGCGAGGGTTTTTGTCTTTCTCTTGTGAAGTAGTGTGCGGTTGTTCAACCCATGCCAAGGCATCCGCACACCCGGTTGGTTTGTTCAACAAACACATTTTCTTCAATCACACCACGAAGAAATGTACACTGCACGTTCATCTTGTAGATTGTTGAACTTCAGACGTGCTGCAGGTGCGTACATTTTGATTTGAATCTATCCCGGGGACCCGATCAAAGCCTTGAACATTCACATTTTGAAATGATTTTCATTTTGTCGAAGCTTTTCAATCTCTTTCAACAGACATTTCTGTTTCCCTTTACTTTTTCTCTCCATCAAAGGCAGCAATTACTTCTGTTGCCTATTTTGTGCAAGGATGCTCCACTATCAACAATCTTACGACTATCGAAAGTTCCTCCTGGAATATCCTACACACTCACTCAAAAATTAGTTGGAGAGAGGGACCCAAGCCTTTGTGGACTTGGGTCGTCCTTGATCATCAAGAAAAGTGATTTCAATCACTTGATGATTAGGAAAAAGGACCTGTGGTGCTCCCCCTGACTGAATTACCTGTTTTTGTTTCCAAGCTGTTTGTCCTTTACCAGTATTTGTATTAATTGTTTTAGCATTTACTGGTTTTACAGTTTTAGGTTTTGCTTGAACAGGTTTTTCTTCTTTGACCTCTGATTTTAAGGCCTTTTCAATTACCTTTTGATTCTTTTGTTTTAACTTCTTTTCCCTTTCTTTCAAGACACGTGGGTCTTGTTTCGGGGAAAGTGATCGTTTTTGGTAATTGGTTTCTTGGGGAGCACTTGTTTTTGCCTTCAACTTTTGCAGGTATGGGCAGTATCTTACAATATGCCCAATTGTGCCACACTCAAAACACATTCTCCGCTCTACAAACCTCGGAGAAACATGTTGATGATCAGACGGAGAACCAGACAATGAACTTTGTGATCTAGACGTGCTTGGACCTAAATCACCTCCGTTGGTGTGTTGGGTGTAGTTATTCTGATCATTTCGTTTTAAAATTCTAACTTGTTTTACAAAATCAATGTTAGATTTATCCTGAAATGTTTCAAGTTTATCTGAACCCATGGATCCAACAAAGTTCACTTTTGGTTCTCTTTTCTTAACAGGAGCTCTTTTGTTTTTCACCCATTGTTGTTGAACCTTAGGTGCTTGAACATTCTTGTTCTGAGCCTTCTTTCCCTGTACCTTACCTTTTCCGGAATTGACTTGTTGTTTTCGCTCAACTTGTAGTTTTTGGTTTCCGTATTGTTTTCTAATTTGTTCACACGGAATTGGATCACATTGAGTGACGGTAACTTTGCCACTTTTGTTCCCCAAAAACTTATCAGTGCATCCTTCAAAAATTTGCTCAATTAAATCTTGATTTACATTTTTAATTGGAAAATCTTTGTTAGAGTAGATTTTGCTATCTCCTTTGAGCGTGTACAACAAGTTACTCCCTTCAAAACTTGATACAATCGACTCCATTTCTTTTGACATTTCAGTCTTACTCGGTTTCACTGGTGGATCACACAGGATGTGATTCTCGATTGGAATATCTGTTGTAACCGAGTTAGACTGTTGGTTCACAATTTCATCAGATTCATCATCCGAAGAATCAGTATCCTCAACAACGGGAGGACTCTGTTCCTTAACACACGATGAATCTGATTGACCCGAGGATGATGTACCAGTTGTGAACCCGAGGCCTGCTGCAAAGTCATCTAGATCGAGTGGCACAGTAGGTTCAAAACGGGGCATATCCTCGTCATCAGGCAATTTGGAGTAATTGTGATTCATTGGGGGAGGACATGATTTGAATCCCATACACTTCTTATCCCCCTTTTTCTTTTGAACATCAATAATGTGATCCAATACATAGCGGGAATTGGAATAACTTTCCAATTTCTGCTTGATTGTTTCACATTCACATCGAGCGGTTGCCAACTCTACCATCTGCTTTTCAATTGTGTCTATAAGATCATTGTTAGCATGTTGTTTTCGCAAAACAGCTTTTTGTAATTCTGAAACATCATGTCTTAATGACGCAATTGTTGTTTTAAATTCCTTTTCATTTCTGGTTAAAAACACGTTAGCTTCAGTTGCTTTAGCAAGATCTACAATCAATTGTTGATTGTGTTTGTGTATGATTTCAAACTGACTTTCCTTTTCTGCATATTTAACATTTAAACTATCACACTTTTCACAGCTAACTACAGTGGGTTCATCGACACATACCTGACCTGATGAACTGTCGACATTAGCCATAAAGGCTGAATGCAGAGAAGACGAAGAGTAAGCAGCTTGATCCATCAAATTAGATCTTCTTTCAGTTCCTGCTGCAGCTTCTTCCAAAAGCTCATCAATATCTGCATCGACTGACGCACTTGATGTCTCATCCACATGATCATTTCCTGAAGTGGAGGATTCTTCATCTGAGCTTCCACTATAACCAGAACTGTCTTCATCTTCAGAAGATGCAACACCATTGGTGGAAGATTCTCCACCACTGGCGTGCTTTAAATCCTTTACGACTTCAACAAAACATGCTGTTCCACCATTTCCTCCTTCTCCAAGCTGAAGCGACCAATCACAACCCTCATCTATTTGAACCACCAGCCCCCGGTTGGCATTTGATGACCCTGCTTGGCCTTGGTTGTTGACAGGTATCAACGTACGAACATTGTTCCCGTTCTGGTTCTGCTGGTTGCCTTGATTTCTGAACGGATTTTGATTTCCATGCTGAGCTGGTCTTGTGCATTCCCTTTTGAAATGACCCCGTTCGCCACAGTTAAAGCACTTGACAGCTTGCTTGTCGAACCCATACTTGGTGTCTTTCTTGTTTTCCAAGTTGGTTCTCCCCGTCCTTTCCATAAACTCCTTTGCTCTTCGAATTGCACTAGCAAGAGCCCATTTGATATCCATCATTTCAAACTCTTCTTTATCCACTTGCTGATAATCTTCATTGGTTAGATTGATATTCCCAATCTGACCTGCGATCAATCCACTATAAGCACTAACCAAGGTATTCAACATCTCCATATGCTCCTTGGCTACTTCGACACTGACTTTGGAAAAGTTGGAAGTGTCTAATCTGACTGTGTTAGGATTGGAAGTGGCTTGAAAGTTTGAAGAGCTTCCATAAAACCCTTGCTGTTGCGGTTGTTGCTGCTGAGCTTTCGGTTGCACATCTGGTCTTGAATACATCATCGTGTATGCTGAAGAATCAAACTGATCTGTTGTGGAAGGTCCGGTGCTTGAGATGAAAGCTGTTTGAAGCTTCGCGTGTTGAGAAGCTGGTTTTTCTCCACTGATACCTCCTGCAATCCCAAAGTACATTTCTGGATTTTGAGGAGTTTGTGTTCTTTTTGCTTTAAGCTTTTCTTCTACATCCTTATTCTCCAATCTTTGAATTAATTCATAAACGGTGATTGTGTCTAGAACACCATTTTCTTTGAGAATTTCAAGATAACTGCTCCACTTTGCTGGTAAGCTATCAGCGAATCTCTTCACCAATTCTTGTGGAGTGGCAGTGACTTTAAAAGCAAACATCTCGCTCAACAAGTGATGGAACCTTGTAGATAACTCTGCCAAAGTCTCATTCTCCAAACACGTGAATCCTTCAAACTCTTTCTTCAGTAATTCTTGCTTGATCTTTCTAGATTGAGCATTTCCTTCACAACGTAACGTGAGCATATCCCACAAGCTTTTAGTAGTCGTGCAGTAAACAAACTGGTGGTAAATGTCTTTGTGAAGAGCTTGTGTGAGAATCATGAATGCTTTCTTTTCTAACTCAAACTTCTTCTTATCTTCTTCAGACAAAGTGCTGTAAGTTTGTGGATTAGATCCTGCAACTTCCAACTCATTTTCAAAAGCTGTGAAGAAGCACATCCATAGATCTTGACCTTGTCCCTGAACATAAGTTCTCAGCCTTTCTTTCCACCATCCCCAATCATTGATGTGATTTAACTTTGGCGGTTTTGTGCTTGTACCAGTTTCACTGTCGTTCTGCATCATAGATTGAATGTTGTTGCTTTGATTTGTGACCAAAGCCCATTGATTTGCAGTTATCATTGCAGCTTGAGGTGGGGCAATAGCTCGCATCCATGCAGTTTTGTCGAAATCTGACGTAGATTGCGTAGATTGCATAGCTGATGATTGTGGAGTCGAAGTTATTTGAGTCCACGCGGTTGGATCCCACTGACCGTTTGTTCCCATTTTATGGAAATTATTATATTAAGTGAAAATTGATTTAAAATTTTAAAAAAAATTTCTCCTTTTAAAAATTTAATTTTCACAAACTATGTTAAAATCTCGAAGGATAACAACCAGCCGAAGGATCAAGAATCGAAAGACCTGAAAAGCACAACCTGTTAAACTTAAACAGACAAGGATCGAAAGATCAACACCTGTTCGAAAGATCAACAGTGTTCGAAAGATCACTGTTGAGTTTCGAACAATGACTTCGAAAGATTCTCCAAGACGAAGGATCCTTATCTTTCGAAATGTAACAGTAGAACGAACAATATATCCTTCGAAAAATTCCTTGGCTCGAAAGATAACTCACTGACTTCGAAAGATGTTCGAAGGATGGGTATCTGTCGAACCTCCTTGATCGAAAGATGATCTTTCGACTTCGAAGGGTATCTATCGAATCGAACTGACACAGTTGACAAAGAGTGACAGGTAGGTGAAAAAGGTGATGGGTTGGTGAGATCTTTCGCAGAAAGTATGGTCAGACCATGATTTTTACCAAAACCAAGATTTTAAACAATAAAATATGATAAAAATACCCAGAAACCGGTACCGGAGTAAGCCGGAATTATGGTCGGAAATCACCAAACACCTAAAAAAAGTTTTAAAGTTACCCAAACCTTCCCTTAACACACCCGACAAGTTTTGAACACGTTTTAATGACAAAAACAGCGAGAAAAACACTGAAAACAGAAGCAAAACCAAAAGAGTTTTTGTCCAAAACACTCCAAAGCTTGTATAAAATCCGGTTTTTAACAAGGAAAAGAGCCACGGCTCTGATACCACTTGTAGGTCCCTCTCGAGGATGAGATAAAACCTTATCCTTGTTATATCAAACACACTAGCGAGTGCGGAATCCAAGCTAGCATGCAACCGAGACTTTATGCGAGAACAAGCACAAACACAACACACAACATTCAATGATTAACACCACTTGTATTAATGCGTATGAAAGGTTCAGTTACAAGCCCAATGTTCACAGATGTATTCTGCAAACTCTCAAAGTTCTCTCGTGTGTGTTCTCTTCTCTCTTCTGTCTCACTGTCTCACTCTAAGTGAACACAACACATGGGTATTTATACCCGACACAGCAGGTCTGGTCGAAGGATCAGACAGATTGATCGAAAGATCATCTGTCGACCAGAAAGCCATCTAAAGATTCACAAATACCTCGAAGGATGATATCCTTCGAGATATCCTTCGAGTTCATCCATCGAAGGTTTATGTTTCGAACTCATCTATCGAATGTTCATCCTTCGACCTCATCGAAGGATATAAAACAATCCTTCGATGACACATCCTTCGACACAACCAGCTTACAACATTTTTCTAACTGTTTGGTCAAGTTAAACCAGGAGGATGGTTGACTTGGTCAAACTTACATCAACCTTACATTAAAGACATCGTTTTGTATCATGACGAAATACAGACAAAGTACAGACACAAGTGCACCAACAAACTCCCCCTTGGCTGTAGCTTTGTCTCGATCTTCGTGTCTTCAAGTCTTCAAGGCCGAGTCGAACCGAGCCGAGTCGCGTCCACACAAAGTGTATCAACAAGTGTGAACTCACCTTGTTTGCTCGGTATGCTAAGTTAAGTGCTCACAGTTAATCAGTCAAGTCCTATAGTGCACGTATGTTCAGTCAGTTTACGTTCGTAATATTTCACATGTCATTTATGTCACATAGTGTGTTCATGCATTTCTCATCAAATAACACATATTAGTTGGTTCATGTTCATACAGTCATACTCCATATAACTGAGTTCTTGGTAATATCTAACTTGGTAAATCAATTAATATGCTTGATGGGGGTTAACAGACTTAACCAGGTTAATGTATTAAGCAAAGATAACAAGCTTCCAGAATAAACAAATATAACAGGAATAAATAAACTGCTAGTGCTAGTTAATTAACAGAGTTAACAAGTTAATAAAGTTAACTACTTAACAGAGTTTGTCCACTAACAGAGTTACTCAAACAATAAAGTTATCAACATACACATTTAACATAGTTAAATAAACTAACTGAGTTATTCTAGTAATTAGTTTAATTGTTTAACATGTTTAATGACATTAATAATTACAGTAAACATGTGGCCGAAATCACTCATGTGCCGAAAACCCCTTAGCCGAAAACCAACTTATGTCCGAAATCCCCTTTATAGCCGAAATCACATAAGAGCCGAAAACACATCTGGCCGAAAACACACATGTGGCCGAAAACACCCTTAGGCCGAAATCCATTATGTTGCCGAAAACACTTATGTGGGCGAAATCCCTATGTGGGCCGAAATCCCACTTTGGGCTGGAAATGTTTGGGCCGAAATCACTTCATGTGATTTCGTCCAGTTTATAAGGTGGGGGTGTTTTCGTGAACATCATCATCTTCACCAAACTCACTGTAACTTAACCCAGTAACTAAATCTCATTACAGTTACATGTTTAATCATCTACAAGTCATTTAAATCAATCATTGATATGTAATATATAATTTGACAACATCATATGATACCAGAATCCCGATTTAATCAGTTTATCATTCATTAACAAACACCCACTGTTGATCAAAATATCAAATCTACAGACACTTCGTGGATGATAATTATCTAGCAAGCACACTATGATAAATCACATATTCACATATATTCATACATCATGATTAAACATCCAATAATCATACGATAAGCATCTTAAACAACTGAACATGAAGATCACTAACCAAGGATTTTAAACAGAGGTTTTGCTTCAAGATGAGTTCTCTTTGTGGGTTTTCAGAGGTAGAGAGAGACAAAGTGATAAGATATGTTTTGGTAAATATGAGACTTCTCTGAGAAGATTTGTTTATAAAATGATTAAATATATAAAATATCTCAGATTGGACACTGGGCCAAGCCCATCTTCTGATTTCGCCAGCCACATGGACGAAAACACTTAAAGTGTTTTCACCACTTGGGTGTTTTCATGGGTATTGTTTTCAGTAAGTTCCAACTTTAATTTAACATGTTAATAAATACAAAACCTTGTTAACATACACTCACATATAATAAATATTATGGATCCCCATTATAAAATATCAATCGCAGTTCTATTTAACGTATTACAAAGGTAAGCGTTGTGAAACAACGAGTCGTATTAACAAACAACTAAAATAAAAAAAAAAATTAGCGTGCACTAAATGCGAAGATAGAATCTTGGAAACTCGAGTTGTCACATTATCCCCAACTTGAAAGAAATTTCGTCCCGAAATTTAGCATGCGGTTACTGAGGAAGCTAGGTAAGTTATCATTACTGGTTTTCCTGGGGTGTCACATCATCCCCCCGTTGATTTGGAATTTCTTCCCGAAATTCTGTAGTAGCTTCAGCCTCAGTAGTAGTTGCATTGTTTTCGAACAACTGGGGATATTTGAGTTCCATTTGGTCTTCGCGTTCCCAGGTGAACTCTGGGCCACGACGGGAGTTCCAACGAACTCGAACAAGAGGTATTCTGGTGTTCTTGAGGACCTTAACATCCCGGTCCGTGATTTCAACTGGTTCTTCGACGAAATGCAACCGTTCGTCGATAGTGAGCTCCTTCAAAGGAACTATGAAGGTCTCATCTGACTGCCACTTCTTCAGATTCGACACATGAAAAACGTTGTGAACTGCACTGAGTTCAGCTGGTAAGTTCAATCTGTAGGCCACTTTGCCTATTTTCTCAATGACTTCAAATGGTCCAACGTATCGTGGATTGAGTTTGCCTCGTTTGCCAAAACGAACAACACCCTTCCAAGGTGAAACTTTGAGTAGTGCTCGATCCCCAACCTGGAATTCGAGTAGTTTCCTGTCTTTATCAGCGTATACTTTCTGACGGTCACGAGCTGCCGCCATGCGTTGTCGTATTTGAGCAATCTTTTCAGTAGTATCAACTACCATTTCTGGACCTGTGATCTGACTGTCACCCACCTCTGCCCAAATGGAGCAGCTTTAATGCTGGTGTGGTAACTGTTGTTGTATGAAAATTCCACAAGTGGCAGATGTTTTTCCCAGCCCTTACCAAAGTCAATTACGCACGCCCGAAGCATGTCTTCTAGAGTTTGAATAGTGCGCTCAGACTGCCCATCTGTCTGAGGATGATAAGCTGTGCTCATGTCTAAACGAGAGCCAAAAGATTTGTGCATTGCTTGCCACAATTCTAAAGTAAAACGTGCGTCACGATCAGAGATAATAGATGTGGGCACCCCGTGCCTCGAGACAACTTCTTTAAGGTATACGTCTGCTAGAGTGGAGAACTTATCCGTTTCCTTGATAGCCAAGAAGTGAGCAGACTTTGTGAGTCGATCCACGATCACCCAAATAGTATCATTTCCCCGCTGAGATCTAGGTAAGCCGGTAACAAAATCCATGGAAATTTGCTCCCATTTCCATTGTGGTATCTCAGGTTGTTGGAGTGGGCCTGATGGTTTCTGATATTCCGCTTTGACTCTCGCACAAGTCAAACACTTGCTAACGTAAGTTGCTATGTGGGCCTTCATGCTAGGCCACCAATATGTAGTTCTAAGGTCGTGGTACATCTTATCTGAACCAGGATGTACTGAGTAGCGAGACTTATGTACTTCATCCATTACAAGCTCGCGTAGGTTGCCATAGAGTGGGACCCAGATGCGTCCGGTTACATAATAGGCGCCGTCTGCCCTTTGTTCTAACCTTTGCCTTGAGCCGCGTAGGGCTTCAGCCCTGACGTTTTCTGGTTTCAATGCTTCTACCTGAGCATCTCGTATCTGTGAAGGAAGACTGGACTGAATAGTGAGTTGCAACGCTCGTACACGCCTAGGTGTAGTATCCTTTCGACTGAGGGCGTCGGCCACCACATTGGCCTTGCCCGGATGGTACTTTATAGCACATTCGTAATCGTTCAGTAACTCGACCCATCGACGTTGTCGCATGTTCAACTCTTTCTGCTTGAAGATATGCTCAAGACTCCTGTGATCGGTGTAGATGGTGCACTTGGTGCCATACAGATAATGTCGCCATATCTTGAGCGCAAAGACAACAGCTCCAAGCTCTAAATCATGCGTAGTGTAATTCCGTTCGTGAATCTTAAGTTGGCGTGAAGCATAAGCAATAACTTTATCCCGTTGCATCAACACACATCCAAGACCTTGGATAGATGCATCGCAGTAGACTACAAAATCGTCCGTGCCTTCAGGCAATGAGAGAATAGGTGTGCTACAAAGTCTATCCTTTAAGTGCTGAAACGCTGTTTCCTGTCTATCACTCCAACGGTAAGCAATACCTTTCTGTGTCAGTAATGTAAGCGGCTGTGCAATCTTTGAGAAGTCTTTGATGAACCGTCTGTAATAACCCGCCAAACCCAAGAATTGGCGTATTTCTGTCGGTGTACTAGGTGCAGGCCAGTTCTTGATCGAATCTACTTTGGATGGATCGACATGAATCCCATCCTTGGTTACCACATGGCCTAGAAAGTGGACTTCACGAAGCCAGAAGTGGCATTTTTAAAACTTCGCGTACAGTTGTTCCGTTCGAAGGAGTTCCAGAATAAGTCGTAAATGCTGTTCGTGTTCCTCCTGATTCTTCGAGTAGATCAGGATGTCATCAATAAAAACAATAATAAACTTGTCAAGATAAGGTTTGCACACCCTGTTCATAAGATCCATGAAAACCGCAGGCGCGTTCGTTAGCCCGAATGGCATGACCAAAAACTCGTAATGGCCGTAGCGAGTTCTGAATGCTGTTTTGGAGACGTCCTCATCCCGGACTCTCAGTTGATGGTAACCTGACCTCAGGTCAATCTTTGAGTAATAGCTCGACCCTTGCAACTGGTCGAATAAGTCGTCGATACGTGGGAGTGGATAACGATTCTTCACCGTCACCTTGTTTAGTTCGCGGTAATCTATGCACATACGAAAGGTACCGTCTTTCTTCTTTACAAATAATACTGGAGCTCCCCAGGGCGAAGAGCTAGGACGTATGAAACCCTTTTCCAAGAGTTCTTGCAATTGCTTAGACAGTTCTTCCAGTTCAGTTGGTGCTAAGCGATAAGGTGCTCGAGCTATAGGTGCTGCTCCTGGAGCTAGCTCGATCTGAAATTCGACCTGGCGATGGGCGGTAGCCCAGGTAACTCTTCAGGAAACACTTGAGGAAAGTCGCGTACTACAGGAATATCCCCAATCTTTTTCTCTGTCGTCGATGTATCAGTAACGAGTGCTAAAATAGCTAGGTGGCCCTTTCACAGACACTTCTGAGCCTTCAAGAAGGAGATGATGCCACTCACGACACCACTCTTGTCGCCTTGAACTTCGAGAGGTTCTTTGCCAGAACGAGGAATACGAATGATCTTCTCCTTGCATAGGATCTCTGCTTGCTGTTGGGATAACCAATCCATACCGATGACAATGTCGAAACTACTCAGAGTTATAGGAATGAGATCGATAGAGAAAGTCTGACCAGCGAGGATAAGATTACAACCCTGAACTATGTGTGTGGCTTCTAGACTTTTACCGTTAGCTAACTCTACGACATGTTTGGTGTTCAAAAGTGTTGGTGTGCGTTTAAGCATTTGACTAACTTTCAGAGACATATAACTGGTATCCGCACCCGAATCAAATAATACGGTAACATAAAAGTCATCGAGAAGGAACTTACCCGTAACCACATTAGGATCGTTCCTTGCGTCACTCTGACCAATCACAAATAAACGACCCTTTGCACCATTGTTGTTGTTGTTTCCTCCATTGTTGTTCCCACTGCCCTGATTATTGTTGTTGTTATTCTGATTCTGGTTTAACTGGGGGCAGTTTCGCTTAAAATGACCTTCAGCCCCACACTGAAAGCATGTCTTATTTCCTTGCTGTTGTTGCTGTGACTGGTTTCGTGGAACGGGTGGCTGTTGTTGCTGGTTCTGACTCGCAGGCCTTGAGCTCCTGCAATCTTTAGCGTCATGACCTACTCTTAGACATCTCTGACAGCGGCCTTTTCGACACTGACCACTGTGGTGTTTATTGCACCTGTTACACAGTGGATGAATTCCCCGATATCCACTCTGCCCCTGACCACCAGACGATTGCTGACTCGGACTCTGGTAATCACTAGTCTTGCGCTGCTGCTGTGCTTGAGACTGTACAATAGCTGAACCCCTGCTAGAATCCCCTTCCCATTTCCGCTTGTTATCACTGGGATTAGCAGGAGTAGCTGGAGTGGTAGCGGTAGTAGCGCTGATACGTTTAGGCAGCCTGTTCTGTTCCACTGCCTGATCGGTGAGGCGATGAGCTAGCTTGACGATCTGTTGAATAGTGCCAAGATTCGCTAAGGTTACGTGGCTTTGAATCTCCGGCACCAGACCATTGAGATACAGTTCGATACGCTTAATGGGAGGGTCCACCATAGTAGGACACAGTATAGCCAACTCATTCGATCTTCTGGTGTACGCTTCAATTTCTGACCCCGTCATTTTCAAGTGGTAAAACTCTACCTCCAGCTTATGAATATCATCACGGCTACAGTATTCCTCTTTGATCAATTCCTTGAAACCGTTCCAGGGTGTGGCATTAGCAACAGCCAACCCTAACATCTGAACCTGCGCATTCCACCAAGTCAGCGCAATGCCTTCCAGAGTACCAGTGGCGTACTTCACCCTGCGAGCCTCAGGGCATTCGCACATTTCAAATACGGACTCGAGCTTTTCAAACCAATGGAGGAGTCCAACCGCTCCTTCCGTGCCACTAAAAGTACTGGGACGACAGTCCATGAACGTTTTAAAGGTACAAACAGGTGGTTGACCTCCTGCTTGTGCGGCTGCAACTGCCGCAGCAACTTGTTCGTTAATGAGAGCCGTCAGTTGGGCTTGCGTCATGTTAATGCGTCCAGACATGATCTTCATAGCAAATATGACATAAGTGAGAGAGGTTCGCAAGTAGTGCGATAACAAAAGAGAATAATCACACAAGTGTTCTCATGCAATAGTGTTAAGTTAACCTAAGCATACCCGGAGCAAAGTTCTATGCAATTCTAGCAAGTAGGCAATAAGACATGTACCATATTACCTAGAGTGATGAGTCTTGCACGTGGAGCGAGGCGTCGTTGTGGATCGTTGAGCACTGTTCTGGTTATAGTCTGGTTTTAATAAAAAAACGTTTTCCCCCTTATTAAAACCGAGTTCTCTATAACCAATGGCTCTGATACCAATCTGTCACACCCCCAAAATCCACACGCGGAGTAGCACCGCTTGGAGGCGTGACATGACCAGGATCAAGCCACCAATCATATTGAAGATAAGTATATATATCAAAAGTCATTCATCAATACGATAGGTGTTTACAAAACCAAATATAAACAAGTGTGTAGCGGAAGCATTAATGTAAAACCCAACATAAGTTTAAGTACAAAATGTTATAATGTTTAACAACACATTCACGATCCATGTCCACAACGACTGTGCCTCCCGTGCAAGCTCCAAAAGTACCTAAGGTCCTGCAAGGCATGTAACAGAGAGTCAACAACTAGTTGAGCGAGTTCACAGTTGGTTGTTTAGTTATAATGTTCATTTCGTGAATCGTATGTTCGATTAGTAATCATGTATCGTATGTAATAGCATCGCGGCCCTCAAGGCATGTTTGCGAAGTTTAGTGGGGGTTTCCCATGTTTACTAGACTAGGTATATTTGTATCGCGGCCCTCCAGGCATGTTTGCGAAGATTAAAGTATAGTTCGCGGCCATTACAGGCATGTTTGCGAAGATTATTCTAGTATCGCGGCCGATCCCGGCATGTTTGCGAAGAGTAGTATGTGTATCACTAGTCTAGTAGTATCTACCATTGACCTTCCTCTCCCGAGGCCAATGGTATGTAATTCCGATAACTCTTAAGCATAAATAATCAATTAATCAACCCATTCCCAACCCCGGGAATCCCATGCCTTGGTAGAAGTGTGAACTCACCTTGTTTGCTCGGTATGCTAAGTTAAGTGCTCACAGTTAATCAGTCAAGTCCTATAGTGCACGTATGTTCAGTCAGTTTACGTTCGTAATATTTCACATGTCATTTATGTCACATAGTGTGTTCATGCATTTCTCATCAAATAACACATATTAGTTGGTTCATGTTCATACAGTCATACTCCATGTAACTGAGTTCTTGGTAATATCTAACTTGGTAAATCAATTAATATGCTTGATGGGCGTTAACAGACTTAACCAGGTTAATGTATTAAGCAAAGATAACAAGCTTCCAGAATAAACAAATATAACAGGAATAAATAAACTGCTAGTGCTAGTTAATTAACAGAGTTAACAAGTTAATAAAGTTAACTACTTAACAGAGTTTGTCCACTAACAGAGTTACTCAAACAATAAAGTTATCAACATACACATTTAACATAGTTAAATAAACTAACTGAGTTATTCTAGTAATTAGTTTAATTGTTTAACATGTTTAATGACATTAATAATTACAGTAAACATGTGGCCGAAATCACTCATGTGCCGAAAACCCCTTAGCCGAAAACCAACTTATGTCCGAAATCCCCTTTATAGCCGAAATCACATAAGAGCCGAAAACACATCTGGCCGAAAACACACATGTGGCCGAAAACACCCTTAGGCCGAAATCCCTTATGTTGCCGAAAACACTTATGTGGGCGAAATCCCTATGTGGGCCGAAATCCCACTTTGGGCTGGAAATGTTTGGGCCGAAATCACTTCATGTGATTTCGTCCAGTTTATAAGGTGGGGGTGTTTTCGTGAACATCATTATCTTCACCAAACTCACTGTAACTTAACCCAGTAACTAAATCTCATTACAGTTACATGTTTAATCATCTACAAGTCATTTAAATCAATCATTGATATGTAATATATAATTTGACAACATCATATGATACCAGAATCCCGATTTAATCAGTTTATCATTCATTAACAAACACCCACTGTTGATCAAAATATCAAATCTACAGACACTTCGTGGATGATAATTATCTAGCAAGCACACTATGATAAATCACATATTCACATATATTCATACATCATGATTAAACATCCAATAATCATACGATAAGCATCTTAAACAACTGAACATGAAGATCACTAACCAAGGATTTTAAACAGAGGTTTTGCTTCAAGATGAGTTCTCTTTGTGGGTTTTCAGAGGTAGAGAGAGACAAAGTGATAAGATATGTTTTGGTAAATATGAGACTTCTCTGAGAAGATTTGTTTATAAAATGATTAAATATATAAAATATCTCAGATTGGACACTGGGCCAAGCCCATCTTCTGATTTCGCCAGCCACATGGACGAAAACACTTAAAGTGTTTTCACCACTTGGGTGTTTTCATGGGTATTGTTTTCAGTAAGTTCCAACTTTAATTTAACATGTTAATAAATACAAAACCTTGTTAACATACACTCACATATAATAAATATTATGGATCCCCATTATAAAATATCAATCGCAGTTCTATTTAACGTATTACAAAGGTAAGCGTTGTGAAACAACGAGTCGTATTAACAAACAACTAAAATAAAAAAAAATTAGCGTGCACTAAATGCGAAGATAGAATCTTGGAAACTCGAGTTGTCACAATCCTCGCCAGTAAATTCCTTTGGACCATAGGCTTTGAACTGCTTGAAGCTGAAAGCAGTCTTGGGAGCAGCTTTAGGAGCTTCGGTTCTGGACTCCTCGGATGATTTGCTCACATTCTCGTATATTTCACTCACGATCTGAGGAACTACCTTTGCCACTTGCTTAGCGACAAGAGCAGCAAGGCGTTTGTCTCTCTGTTCTTGGCGAGTGATTCATGGGTGACGGGGTCCAGATGATGGTCCAGTTGACATTGTCTGCAACAAACATCGTCAAGGGTCTCAGACACAGTACAATTGGATCTCACCTCACACGTCTAGTACTACTAAAGCTTAGGAATACGACCATGTATCACATAAACACATAGGCACATAATCACAGATTCACATAAACACAGAAGCACATAAGCACGTAAGGCACAGAATCACAGAAGCACATAAGCACATACTCTCAAGAGCCAATCAGAATACAGAAACCTTTATTCAAGGTTTGCGAGCGTTGGAGTATAGCGATCGCGATTAACATATCGACTAGTATAGCATAAGCGAATAACATATCACTCAATCATGGCGTAAAGTCGTTCCTCATGTAGTAGCGATTTGTCAGCGTTTTGAGGTAGATAAGCAGTGCGAGTTGTGTGTGTCGATCAAGTGATAGCGAAAATCGATTAAGCCTCCAAAATTAAACATATAGTAGGTAAATACACACATAACACATAAAATCAACGAGCATCAGAGTCAGCAGTTGCGGGCTAAGAATCGAAACACATAAAAATCGAGAAATGGATTGTCTCAGGCTCGATAGACATTGACTACCCAAAGTGATTCGACTATTCACAAGGACTTGTTGTACACGCTTTGACCTTCAGGTCTGTGCTTTTGCCTCGAATCTGGGCGATCGGCACGCATCCTTCCAGTCATATCGTGACTTCAAGTCGTTGGAGTCCGTCGAGACTTTGGTGAGAATTTTTTAAAACCAAGTAAAGGTCAGAACAAGTCGTCAAGGTTAGGGTTTCACTCCTGACTTAACAACTTTGTTCCTGTTTTGATAAAATAAAAGAGGATTATGCGTCAAAGTTTGGATTTCACTCCTGATTCAACGTAAATTCTCGTGTTTATAGATGAAAATCCGGGGCAAACAAGCAATTTAGTCGAGAGTTTGCGGTTTTCACACCTAATCTCGGCCTAATTGCTCGTTTATTTTCGAAAACTAAAGTGCAGTGATAGTGTAGCGTAGGCGAGAATAGCGAGAAATAGCAGTAAGTTTGTACATATTCCCTACAGGATATGCACAAGTCGGTCTGTTGGTTCCTAACTATAGACTAGGTCATTTCTAAGACATAGACCCGGACTAGGTCGAGTCTTGCCTATTTCCCTATAGTTATGGCTCTGATACCAATCTGTCACACCCCAACCGATGGCGGAAACATCGGGGCGTGGCACTGAGTGAAACAGATTGTCCAGAAGTTTCCATAACAACTATAATTACCAATTATTTAAAGTTGTCCCATACCATGTCATAAAAGATAACATAATTATTACAGTCAAGATCTAGTCAAATTGTTCTATTCCGACAACTCAGATTTTAATTACAGACAATTGTTTATTGTTCTAGGTCTTTCCTAGCCTCGATTTCACAGCAAGCTAAGCAAATAAGCATCCTAAGCACCTGTTACATACGTTAAAGTAAAAGTCAATACACATAGTGTAAAGGTGAGCATACAAGTTTAATAGATATATATAATAGAGTTCGAAAATCGTTAAGCATAACCAGCACATACACAGTGTAAAATGAGGCATGTTAGATATCGACATGAACCTATCGATACCAATGACAGCGAGTTGATTGCCCAAGGCAGTTCGTAATACACACTCACCTGTTAGTGCATTCATCTGTCGACTTCGTCTTATATCGAGTCTCGGGTTTGTTGCGGATATGATTCAACATGATGTCATCATATACAAAGATGACATCATCAATGATATCACCTCACAAGAAGACAAAGAATATGAAATCAGATTGTTATAAATATGTGATTTCGCTCGTATTTTATATTCTGATTTCGCTCCTACTTAATTTGTTGATTTCGCTCCTACAAGTCATGTGTCATTTGGAGTGGAATCAACACAACTATAAATAGGAGTGTGTTCATGTCATTTGTAACGATTTTCAAGAAGTGATACCGAGGTGCTGCCGGTTTTTCCTCTGATTGTAAACATTGTAAATCTAATATAAAAGAGGTTTAAAGTGTATCAAGCTGTTTTTACTATCCGTTTCTTAGTTTCCGCCTCTGAAATGCATTTGAGCTCTTCCGAACGACTCGTTTAGGTCGGAATCCGATCCTACAATTGGTATCAGAGCTCAGGACGAGGAGTTCTATACGATTCAGCTTGAAAATCTCTGTTTTTATACACTTTCTTTAAAAAAAATACAAGATTTCACGGTTAAAATCGGCTAAATTTCAAATATATGGTGTAATATTGCATATTAACAAATCCTTGAAAGTTTCATGCTAAAATATAGCTTAAAAATGAGTAAAATTGATGTTCGAAGTGATTCCGCTCTTGTGATTTTGCTCGACTTTTATGTCTGATTCCGCTCCAAGTTGTCTGTGTCAGCTTAAAAGTGTTGATTCCGCTCCTATTTCAGTTCTGATTCCGCTCCTAAACTTGTTGTTGATTTCGCTCTTGGCTGCTAAATCCTTGATTCCACTCTTGTGAACAAGTTTGATTCCGCTCTTAGTGATCAAAGTCTGATTCTGTTCATCGTTGACCTGAAACACGACATGGTGTCAGTACATCAGGAATATGAGATCATGTGGTTTAAATCGGTTGCATGTGAATATAATGAGTTTGTCGGTTCAGTGGAATAAAAGGTCGAATGAAATTGTGAACTTGTGAATATTTCGGTTCTTGTGCACATGTGATTATGTCATTTTGCATGTGAAAGAGTCGTTTGGTTTAGTTCAAGAATTGTGAGTTGGTATTAAAGTTGTCAACATAGTGTTATTGAACGGTCCAATGATAATTCATAGAGTGAAAAGTTGAAAGTTGTTGGCCGCCCACTATTCAGTTGAAGGTCCAATGAGAATCCATTAAGTGTTGTTTAGAAAATCACTGTAAGCCCACTACAAACGGCCCATGTATTGAGATAAGGGGAGTTGCACGTGATTCTTATAAATTGTCACTATAATCAATAAAAGTTTCACATGTTTTTGTGTCAGTTGGTTTAGTACAAGAAAGTGCTTATGATACTAGTTTGTCGGATATGAAAGGTTGCATGTGGGGTTCAATTAAAAGTTAGTGGTATATTGTGAAAGTTGTTGAAAGTTGTCAGTTTGCATGTGTATTGTTGTCGAATTAGTGGGTTTGTCAAATTGATATTCATAAGACATTAGTGTGTGTCAGCTCATATATTCGGTTCACTAAAGTCAAGTTGGTGATATCATTTTGAGTGATTGTTCAGCTCAATCATTACTAAAGTTCAAGTATACCATCAGCCTATGTGCATTTGATTAAAAACAAGTCAGTGAAATCCATTGTTAGTTGTCGGCATATAGATTTGACATTAAATTCAAGTGCAGTCCACGTAAATATCTGTTGTAATCAATATCTCAGCTCAAGATTTTTTTTGTGATAAAGGGTATTTGTGGTATAGACAGATTAATGAGGCTTATTAGTCAAAGTATTGTGCACGGCCCAAATCACTCGAGAAGCCCATCTAAAGTTGAAGTACAAAGTTGTGTCCATTCAAAGCCCATGTTACTTAGTTCATCCGATTAAGATCATTCATTTGACACGAATTTTTGAATCCATTTCATTCCGATCAAGTCCATTCATTCAGTGTCTTCATTCGAACAACATTGAAACAAGTTCGAGAATTTTGACACGAGTTCTAGACTGTTTCAACCGTTACACACATTCACATTTTTAGTTAGTTAAGACTGATTGTTTGTTTGTTTGTTATACAAGGTATTTGCCAAAGACATGGAAAAGGAATTCTACAACGCTTTTGCGACACCGGTTGCACCTGTTACAGCTGCAGAAAATTTATATAGTGAAAATGAAACGGGAACTCATCAAAAGCCACCAAAGCTCATGTATATTGAAGATTTTCAGGGTTGGAAAAACCGTTTTGAGAATTGGGTTCAGGCTTACAGATTCGATGCTTGGTGTTCTTTACTGAAAGATTATGAGAAACCAAAGAATGAACGTGGGTTGGAAAAGGGTTATAATGATTTTACTGAAGCTGATAAGTTGAAATACACTAGTGAGAAGATGATGATCAGCATTTTACAGCAAGCAGTTAAAGAAGATATCTTTGTCTTACTTCAACATAATGGAACTGCTAGATCAATCTGGGAAGCTTTACTTCAGAAATTCCGAGGGAGTGCTGATATGATCAAAAACAAAAAGGCCTTATTGAAGAAGTCGTTTGACATATTTACTACATTTGATCATGAAACCACAAAGGAAACAATAGATAGATACTGTCATCTGGTTCTAGAAATGAAAAGATTGGATATTCAGAAAGATGATGATGAGTGGGTTGATAAGTTAGCAGAGGCATTACCCCAACAGAAGTGGGGAACTTATCTGATGATTGTGAAACTCATGAGGAAGACTGAGAGTATGAACTTGGCACAGTTTATCCAGAAGATTGAGGAACAAGTGCTGGATATTCAAAAGACTGCTATAATGACGAATCCAAATGCCAAACAAGATGTCAGTTTTTATTACAGAGGGAACATGTTTGAGGCTACTCCCAGTCCTAGTCCAAAGATTCAAACTGGTTATAGTGCTGATAGTTCATCTGGAACAAAGAGTAGTAATGTGACTCAAAGTGGTGGATCTTCATCATTCTCAAGCTTTGATCCAAACAGCACAACATCAAATTCTCAACGACAAAACTCAACAAACTTTCAGTGCAATGTTACCTTAAACATTCAAAATGGTCAGAATTTGTCTCCAGAAGTTGCCAAGTAGCATATGGCATAACTGGTTACTATGTTAGAATCTTACGAAAGTTTGATCGACGGGAAGATTGGCAATCCGATGCTTACCAAAGAAGATTGCGATCAAATTGATGCTGAAGAACTTGAAGTGATGGATATCAAATGGTGCTTAGCAAGTGCTTGGAGAAGAGCTGAGAAGTTTCAAGAGATTACTGGTAGGGATGAATTTCGAGGAATGGCTACCTCTCCATTGGGATTTGATAAATCAAAGGTTACCTGTTTCCGTTGTAAAGGAAAAGGTCATTTTAAACGAGAGTGCAAAAGTAAAGAAGCTACCGGGAATCAAGATCGAAACAATTATTATCAGAAATCAATTTTCCATCAGACTACTCAACAACCTCAAATTGCACATGCTCATGCTACTAATGATGGAAAGAAGAAAGCTTTACTGATTCATCAAGATGATGAAAAAGTTGCAGAGGGATTTAGTTGGGATAAATACATTCCATCTGATTCAGGCTTTGTTGCTAGAATACTAGGTGAAGAGGCTAGTGAGAAAAGAATCCCGATATTTCCTGATCTTGGAAGCGATGTGGATACCGATGATGAGGAAGAACATCTCAATAAAGCAAGAAAAGGCATTGATCTAACTAGTTTTAATTTGTTTTTTGCATATAAAATGGAGATGTTGTACCAGAAGAAGATGGCAAGATTGAGGAAAGAGCTGGAAGCAGCAAAAATGCAAGCTGATGAAAAGACAGAAGCTGGAGAAGTAATTGTTGATCAAGTGATTGAGAAAGTTGTGGAGAAAATTGTTGAAGTAGAGAAAGTTGTTGACAAGATTGTCGAGATCGAAAAGATTGTTGAAATTGAAAAACTTGTCGAAGTTGAAAAGATCGTTGAAGTGGAGAAGTTAGTTGAAAAATTGGTTGAAGTTGAAAAACCATGTATGAAGTGTTCAGAATCTTGCAAAGCTTGTGATGAGAAAGATAAGAAGATTGTTGATTTAGAGAAGATTAAAGAAGATTTACTGTCCGATGTGAAGTATGTGAAGGAGTCGTACGATGTTCTGAATAGGACAGTTGATAGTTTGAAAAGAACAAATTCAGAAATTGAAAAAGCAAATGACAAAATGAGCGCAACATTAATGACAAAGCAGAGTGTTATCAATAAATATATTGAAGACTGTGCTAAGCTGAAGAAAGAAGTGGAGCTTGAAAAGATTGAAAGTGAAAGGATTAAACGGTTATTGTTGAGTTATACTACATGTGATTATCTGATTGATCGTGTTTATCCTACTGTTGCAGGTCTGGAAGCGTTCATGGATAAAAGGACTGAAGATACTGATATTGGTAAGAAACCAAGTGTCAAGTATAACAGATGTCCGCCCCCGATCCATGAAACTTATTCTCCCAGGAATCCTAATGAGGAGCGTCTAAAAAAGGCAGTCAACATCAAGTTAAAGTCTGAAATCATTGATGAATTGCCAGACAATATTGATGTTACATTCACAGCGTCTGACACTGATCATGAGTCTGAGTTAGTAAAGAAAGTTGTCTATCAGGTGTTAGATACGAATGAAGAGTCAAAGTCGGAGTCTAAGTCTGAAAGTCAGAATTCGTCTGAGAGGAGTCCGAGTTCGCCGGTCAAAAGGGTTTACAATAAAGAATTCCTGTTATCAAAATCTAATTTGAACGACGGATCAATCAAAGTAACTTATACTTTGTATGATTCAGACAAATTATATTCTGATGAGGAATTCCCAATAAGAAGTGTAAAAACTGAAATGATCAAACATGTTTTCAAATTAACAGAAATTAATATTTCTGAAATAAAAGATTTAAATCTTGATGAAAAACCTAAAAAATACACTTCAAGAGTTCAACAGAGATTGAACAAGAAAAAGGGTTACAGTTATGGTTCTGGTTATCGAAAGAAACCAAACTACAACGGTAATCTCAAAAAGAAAGGTCTTGGTTTTAATTCATCAGAAAATTATAAAAATCATAAAACTTATAAACCAAATACAAAATTTGTTGCAGGTGGAAGTTGTGAAGATGAGCAGAAGAAATCATTCTGGAAACAGTCGAATCAAGAGTTTCTTGCTGAAGTGAAGAAGAATGTGAGAAGGTTTGCTGAAAGAGTTGACAGAAGAACCTGTTTCAAATGCCAGGAAGTTGGACACATAGCTTGGAATTGCCCCAAGACCAACTACCAAAAACAGGAAGTTTCTTCTAACTCTGTTTTGAGAAAGACTTGTGTTGATAAGAAAGAACAACCTGTAAAAATTGTTAAAAAGTTTGAAAATTCTACTTCTGAGGAAGGAGAAAGTTCAAAAAGATTTTACAAAAGAAAAGGTGATTTGAACAAGCAAAAGTGGGTGGTTAAATCTGCGGGTAATTCTGACAATGAATCTGATTCCATAAAATCAGAGGAATCATCTGTTGAGAAAAAGATTGTGAATTCCGTTCCTGAGTTGAACGATGAGAATTTTCCTCCATTGTCAAAGGAAAATTGGAAGTCTAAAGTTGGGAAGGTTGAGATCTCAAATCAATTCTTCGCTGATAAGGGAGAATTTGATGTTGAGAAGGCTTTTAACGGTAAAGTCAAACATATTTTCGGTAAGATGGTAGACAGGAAGGTAAAGGATGCTAAAGAGTTTTACAAATCAAAGTGTTGGTGGGATAGATGTGTACCAAAATCACCCAAGGCTGGTGAAGCTTGGGTGGATATAATGTTTGAGTAAAAACTGGATTTGCCGGAGCTCCCAGGTTGGTAAGAGTGGAGCAGGAATCGGCATCTTTCTTAGCAAATGATCCTACAAGTGGTACAGTTGGTAAAGTACAGGTGGTATATTTAAATTGTTATATTTTGATTTACAAGTGGTTATGGTTGGTGAAGTGTATCTGCAAGTGGTTGAAGAAGGTTTTCATCGTCAAATGGTTAATCAAGGTCATTAAGTTGAACTTGATTGGACCATACTTACAAGTGATATTTTGGAGAACAATGTGATGATCCCCTAACCTACAAATGGTCTCTTAAAATCAACAAAACTTATTTTCCGGAAAAACCATTTGATTAAAATAAACTTAAGTGTTTTGAAATCACAATGGGAAAATAGTTTGTTGTAAGGGGGAGTTCTGATTGTTTATGCCAAGTGGATGGCGATTTGAAGCGATTCGATATCAGTTGTCATTTTATTGTATAGTTTGTTTTCAAATTTCCTAAAATGTGTTTGCATTTTAGGGGGAGTAAAAATTTTCAGAAAATCCAAAAACATTTGAAAATTTGAAAAAGACAAAAACATGATAAAATGAAAAATGAGTTTTGTTGTCAAAAAGAGGAAATGATAGTAGATCAGTGGACTATCACAGCATGCTAAAGAAATGGAAAGTCTAAAAGTAATAAACGGTCTCACTAAAGATGTGACGATAGGCTCAGCTAGACTAGTAGATTTGCGATAACGATACAAACTTAAATGAAAAAGCCTAGTTCTAGTGGGAAACATGGTCGAAAGCATAGTACTTAGTTTTGTCCTTCTTGACTGTGTGCCTACTCGGTAATCGCTGATTGTCGTAAGACATAAAACTGGTTAAGTTTGTGAACTTTCACAACTTTGCTGAAAAATCGCTGTGATTGTGCATTTTATTTTGCAAAGATTTAAACTTGTTTTATTTCTTTATTTTGTTTAAGCATCGGACATCCTCTGCGTATACGTGAGTATCGACCTGGATGTTGTTGCCTAAACGTTCTGCTTTATTTTCTTTGGTGTTTCGTTTAAGTTTTGGATCACCTCTGCGTATACGGGAGTATCGACCTGGTGGTTAAAGCCTAAACAACTTCAACTTGTTTTATTTTTCTTATTTTGTTTAAACATTGGACTTTCTCTGCGTATACGGAAGTATCGACCTGATTGTTAATGTTTAAACATTCTGCTTTGTTTTCGCACAAATCACAGTTGATAAAAGTTTAAAGGCATTACTTGAGTTAGTGTATTGCATGATGAGGGGATATGCTGAGATCGTGGGGTCCATAAGAATTTAGTGCAAAATTAATATACCTTAACGTATCGGTAAGCATTTCGAAAGTTTTTAGATTGAGTTTAAGTGGACAACAATATCGTCAATCTACGTGAATCGTTTAGAACTTAAAATGTTTAAAGCTTAACGGTGTTGGTGATTTGTCTCATAAACTGATATGATCCTCTTACGCAAACTCACAAAAATATTATATGTAAATATTTCTTTACTTCATTTTATTTCAATTCTATAAAAAAATCAAAAAGATTTTCGGTGTGTTTTAGCCTAAATTTTGAAAAATTCAAAAAGATTTTAGACAACTGATGTTGAAAAGCTGATTTTCAAAATTCCAAGTGCTAAACGTGACGAACAGGTTTGGGAAAGTGTGTTTGAAGTTGTGAGAAATGGAAATAATATATTTTCATGTGGTTCATCAGAAATTGACATGATAAATGATGCATTCAGGGTTGTGTCTTCAAGAGTTTAGTGAAGTTTCTAAACTTGTTAAATGATAAATTTTGTGAAACTTACTTTTGGGTAGAGAATATGCAGGTGAATCAGGTTACGATACCTGAACCTATGAAAGCCAGACTACGATCCCAGTACAAGTTGAGGGGGAGTCTGTTAGAGAAAGAGAGTCTGAAGATGCAAGAGCTAGGAGCCAGAGATCCTGAAAGAGAATTGGAGATAGGATAGAGCCAGATAGAGATCATGAAGGAAGCCCAAAGACTGATAAAGACAGATGAATTGAGAAGACTCGACACTTAAGACTCGTCAACATCTGAGGGGGAGTCTGTTAGTGCATTCATCTGTCGACTTCGTCTTATATCGAGTCTCGGGTTTGTTGCGGATATGATTCAACATGATGTCATCATATACAAAGATGACATCATCAATATGACATCATCAATGATATCACCTCACAAGAAGACAAAGAATATGAAATCAGATTGTTATAAATATGTGATTTCGCTCGTATTTTATATTCTGATTTCGCTCCTACTTAATTTGTTGATTTCGCTCCTACAAGTCATGTGTCATTTGGAGTGGAATCAACACAACTATAAATAGGAGTGTGTTCATGTCATCTGTAACGATTTTCAAGAAGTGATACCGAGGTGCTGCCGGTTTTTCCTCTGATTGTAAACATTGTAAATCGAATATAAAAGAGGTTTAAAGTGTATCAAGCTGTTTTTACTATCCGTTTCTTAGTTTCCGCCTCTGAAATGGATTTGAGCTCTTCCGAACGACTCGTTTAGGTCGGAATCCGATCCTACATCACCATTGTGAGCCATGTAACAAATTGTCCTTAACAACCCCTGAGTGAACTGGTGCTGAGTCCAAACTGTCACACCCCGACCACGTAAAACAACAAATCGTGGCGGAAACGTCGGGGAGTGTTGTAACAGAATTATTGTTTCAAACCATGGATACAAGAGTTTCGTTTTATTGAATATTAAACATTGTCTTAAAGTTAAACAAGCAATTCAAACATAGTTTATCATCGTTATTAAATCACTAAGGCCTTGTCCGGTCCAAAGTGAGCATGCATCCTATTCGCAATCAACATTAAGCAACATCACCTGAAACATATGTAAAAACAAAGGCATCAAAGAAATGTTGGCGAGTACATAGTTTTTGTGTGAGTATCAGATTCATGGCTCGTTTGTATGTTGAAACAACTTGTACAACTTCGTTAATTGATATTAGAAAACCTTATTTTGTAAAATGTTTGTATTGTAAATGAATAACCAAGTCAAAATAGATTGGTCATAATTTATAACCCTTTCAATGAATCTTAACCCAAAACATTTGTTTATGTAAACCAAATCATAAATCGTTCTTGTTTTAATTGTGAAAACTACTTTTGGTCGTCTTGCTAATAACATTCAAACCTTTGTGATTCGTTCATCGTTCCCAATCGTTCTTGCATTAACAAACCTCCAAAGGGTAAGTTAACAATCATCAGATTCAGTCGTTACCCACTTAACCCACACATAACCATGGGTCTAGTTGATAACGGGATTTGTCGGATCCTATGGTACCATAACCTAATACTGGTTGGTTCGGCCAAAATTAATGAATGTCATTCGTTACGTAATTACCACCAACAAGTTCGTTCACATTATCGAAATCGTTATTAGTTTAGTATAAACCCTCTCAATCGTTTTGAAACCATCGTTAGAATATCGAAATCATTTTGATACATATGAATCACCCCAAAATAATCGAAAATAGTAAAAAGAGGGGATCTATGTACTCACTTTATTTTGCAGGCGATTCCGAATATGCAAGTCAAGATTAAGGTGTCTAATAATAAGGAAACTCAAGTTGTCCTAATGAATCGTACAAGAATAATGTATCAATATTGAGGTCGTATAGTGTTGACGGGATTTGTTGAGCATTTATTGTATTTGATAGTGTTTAGATTAACAGAAGAATCTTGTGAATTATATGCTTAGAGGGCTCGGGAAAATGATCATGATATAGAGGAATTATTTATGAAAAAATATTTATTTATCATAAATAATTAAATTGCAAAAAATTGTACAATCGATTTAATATAAACATTTGTAATAATAAATTAAATATATTTAACTTGTATCATAATTAAATATAATGATTATTGGCAAAAATATTGTACAAGTGATATAATTAATTTATATCATAATAATTAAAAATAACATTTTTAATTATTGAACTTGAATATTACTGATTTAATTATATAAATATCGAAATTATATAAAATATCAGTAAAAATATTATTTTTGCGAAGATTAGTATTTAAAATAATAAATCTGAAAATTTCAGCATTTATTCCTTAAAAATCGATTTATTATTAATTATTTAATAATAAACTGTTTTAATATTGTAAAAATTAGTTTTATAAATAAATTGACTAATTTCATATTTTTAATAAAAGTAACAGTGTCTGATAAGGTTATAAAAATTACTGAAATGATAAAAATTTTAAAAATAAATGAATTAAAAAGAGTTGTTTGTGCCTGGGTTCGAACCCGGGTCACTTGGTTTGCAACAAACACACACAACCACTGGGCTATACCTGGTGGTTGGTTATAAATTGAATTTAATTAAATATATTCGGAAATGAAAATGGTCATCTTCCCCAATCAATCGATCAGAGTCAAACCGAAAGTCAAACATCAAAATTAATCGGGGAAATCTATGTTATATTCAAATTAACTTGAAGGAAACATTATACAAGCAAAATTGAACAAATTGAAACATTAAAAACGAACCGGTATCGGCTGGAACGGTGGTTCGACTAAATTCCGGCGAGTGAACTCCGGCGACGATGAACAGAAGTGAAATTCGACGTGTTTGTGAACTGTGAGAGGTGTAGGATGTTCGTGTGGAGTTAATGAACTTATATAGCCCATCAATTTGATCTCAGATTCGACAAATCGTAGTGGATTCGATCTACTTTTATTTTTTTATAAAAAGTTCAATTATAGCCGAAAGGGCACTAAGGTGTGTCGATTGAATGATTGGGATTAGTTGGGATGGGTTGGGAATCATGTGGGTAACTTTACAGGTCGAAATAATGGATTAAAAATCGATTTTGGTGGGGTTTTGGTCGAAATCCGCGACTTGCGGAGCTGGTTATGTATTTCAGCTCGATTTTAATGTCATAATATATATAATATAATCTAAGATAATTAACATCTAAGCTGATAGATCAGCTGGTTGTGCGTGTTGATGTTGTGTGAAGGGACGAGGGTTCGAGTCCCTTGGTGACCGGTTTGATGGGATTTAAACCTTTTTGGATTTCTGAATTATATTTAATTAGATTTTAAAATCTAAGTTGTATATAAAAGAATTAAAGTTCCATATCTTAACAGCTCTGTACAGAGGATAAATTGGTTAAGTCGTTCGTGTTACAACCAAGAGGTCGCGAGTTTGATCCCAGCAAAGGCTGGTTCTCACCCAGGAGACCCCTTTTGACCGAACTTTTGCATATTTACACTTAGGACCCTGTAGTTTCATTTTTTTTTTTACAAAAATGGGCCCTCAACTTTTGAAAATTACAAAAACAGTCCCTCAACTTTCGTATAAAATACATGTTTGGTCCCTGAAGTTTCGGTAATTGACATAAATGGTCCCTGATTTGTTCAGTTAAATAAGTTAACTGAGTTAGTGTTTAAAGAAGAATTCTTTATATAAAAGTTAACCAAGTTAGGATTTTCAGTTAAAATGAGTTTATAGTAGTCAGTTTTAGTCCCTAGTGTTTAGGTTTGAGAAAATGATCAAATGAACCTTGGACTTTTAAAACTAAAGATATATGTTTATTTTTAATAGTATAAGTTTCAAAAATGACCAAAAGAACCCTAAACTTGTAGTTTTTCAATAATTGCACTTTTAACCCTTGTATTTCTAAAGTTTCAAAGAATGACAAATAGATCCCTTAGATTGTAGTTTCACAAAATGTCACAATAGGCCCTTATAGTTTATGTAACCTTGTTTAATAGCATAAAACTCAACAAATTTGAAATTGTTTCACGTGTTTGTATTGGTATAAGCATGTATAAGCACAAAGCAAGTATGTTCAAATAAGTTTCATTCCAAATACGGTATTTGTTACAATGCAAGTCAAAACAAATGCGAGTGTGAAAACCAGGGTAGTTACAGTCTCCCCTACTTTAGTAAATTTCGTCCCGAAATTTTTATTTAGAGGAATCTTGTGAAAACAAATGCGGATATTTCGCCTTCATCTGGTCCTTACGTTCCCAAGTAAACTCGGGGCCACGTTTGGATTCCCAGCGAATTTTGACCAAATGAATCTGTTTGTTCTTCAACTGTTTGTATGTACATTCCACTATCTCCACAGGTTTCTCGACAATGTGCATCGTTTCGTCGATTTGAATCTCGTCGAGAGGAATGTGAAGATCAGCATCAGCTAAACACTTTCGCAAATTGGGCACGTGAAAAGTCGGATGAACATTTCCAAGCTCTGGAGGTAGTTCTAGTCGATAGGCAACCTTTCCAATTTTTTCAACAATCTTAAATGGTCCAACATATCGTGGTGCAAGTTTTCCTTTCTTTCCAAATCTCACCACTCCCTTCCAAGGTGAAACCTTGAGTAGGACACGGTCTCCAATTTGAAATTCCATGGGCTTGCGTCCCAAATCTGCATAATTGTCACACCCCGACCGCGTAAAACAACAAATCGCGGCGGAAACATCGGGGCGTATTGCAACAGAATTAATGTTTCATAACCATGGATACCAAAAGTGTTTTGTTTTATTAAACATTGAATAATTACATCGTCTGGAAATCCAAATACACAAATTAGACATAGTCTATCATTATTATTGAGTCACTAAGGCCTTGTCCAGTCCTATGTGAGCATGCATCTTATCAATCGATATCATCCAACAATACCTGAAACATATGTGAAAACGAGGTCAGCAAAGAAATGCTGGCGAGTACATAGGTTTTGTGAAAATAAGATTCATGACTTCTGTTTAAGAAATTGTTTAGTCATGAACCTTGTAATTTGCTTTGTCTTTGTAAATCATTTGAAAAATAATAAGTTTAGATGATATGTATAAATAAGAGAATAATGCATGATTAAATGAATAACCATGTAAAATGAGTTTGTATAAGATAAGTTGTTTGTAAATAAATGTCTTGTGAAAAGTATGTTACTTGTATAAAATGTTCTATGTCTCAAACTGAAATGATTCAAATAACGCTACAATATGTAATACCATACAAACACTTATATATAGGAAGTACCAGTGGCGTATCCACCATGTTTGTATCATATCACACACGCATCGTTACATAATCACTTAATCAATCCAAACCAACCAATGTAAGAAGTCTATGTTTAAATCAATTGTCAAATGTATTGGGTAATATGTCAAAGTATTCATGTCAAGATGTAAATCATGTCAAAATGTCTATGTCAAATATCCATGTCAAATGTCTATGTCAAATATCCATGTCAAATGTCTATGTCAAATATCCATGTCAAATGTCTATGTTAATTATCCATGTATGGCAAGTGAAATGTCTCAACTAAACCATATGCACAAAAACAAAGTAGTCAAGTAAAACTTGGTTTAAATCAAAGTTATGTTTTGTGGAAAATACATGATCAAATGTCAATCATGTACAAATGTTTACCCAAATGTTAAAACTTGTTCTTGTTCTTAACAAACCCTTACCAAAGGGTAAGTTAATATTTTAATTGTGAAACTACTTTATGGTCGATTCTCTAATAACATTCAAACCTTCTTGACTCGTTCATCGTTCCAACTCGCTCTCGCTCTCGTTCTTAACAAACCCTTACCAAAGGGTAAGTTAATAATTACAGATTCAGTCGCTACCCAAAATATCCACACATAACCATGGGTATAGAGAATAACGGGATTTGTCAGATCCTATGGTACCATAACCTAATACTGGTCGGCTTGATCATTGCTAATGAATGTCATCGGTCATGTAAACTACAACCAACAAGTTTGTTCACTTTTTTTGAAATTGTTATTAGTTTTTGAAATCATTGTATTCGTTCTTGAAATCATTGTTAGCGTTCTTGAAATAATTGTTATTGTCCTTGAAACCACATTGTAATTGTTCTTGAAACCATTGTAATTGTTCTTGAAACCATTGATAAAACATTTAGCACATATGAGTCACCCCAAAACAGTTGAAAACAGTAAAAGAGGGGAATAATGTACTCGCCTGAGAGTGCTTAGGAGTCTTGAACAACTACCAAGTAAGCTAGAGGAGTCCCAGAAATCAAACGGTACCTAATATAGGTAACTACATAAATAACCCGGACCTAAATCGGAAGACTGGGTAGCAGGAGGGTCTGTAAACCAAATGAGTGTAGGAACTCATATGATATGGTTTAACAAAGCCTACATACTAAATGAAACTTAACCTAAGTATTATCGACCCATCACGACCCATTAAGGTAGCTTATGCTACTTTAACGCGTCGTTTGCGTGAAACGCGTTCGGACCGCCTAACTAGTCCTATGACAAGTGTTATATGCCTAAACATGTTACATAATCAGTTATGTGACAAAAGTTTAGGTTACATATGCTTAATTACCAATTATACATGAAAAGGGTATTCTGGTAATTTACCTAAGGCATATAAACTACCTATCATACAACTACTTAAACGAAGCGACCATAGGGTATAACCTCGGAAGGTTATTCCCTACCTACTATGGTCACCTAATATATTTGGTCGGATCCTAATGATCGACCAAATGGGTCGAGTTCGAAGGTATAGGCGATTTATTAGATCGCCTACCCTACGACCCTAGACAACGTGGTAATCAGTGGGCATAGTCCCAAGGGACTATGACCAACGTGATTACACTCACGTTGCGAAGTTCAAACGAACTTCGCATTGACCATTACTGGTCAACGCTGAAAGTCAAACAAAGTTTGACTTTCTGACTCGAAAAGCAATAAAATAAGGAAAAGAACGAAAGAATACTTACGAAGGGTCCCCGAATGCTAATCCCGAGTCAAGAATCTCAGGTATGAAACAATGGTTTCAACTTAGAGGTTCTCAATTCAGAATTCTAGTGATTTTAGCAATGGGGGTGTTGGGGTATTTATAGGAATACCCGAACCGTTAAGATCGTTTCATGGAAAACGTGCCTTAATCCCATCCGTACATGTGTTGCAAAGTTATGGTGCTTAGGTGCTTAAATTCCATCCATACATGTGTTGCAAAGTTATGGTGCTTAGGTGCTTAAATTCCTTCCATACATGTGTTGCAAGGTTATGGTGCCTAAGTTCCATCCTTATCCGCTGACTAAGCAAGTTTAGAATGTGTGGTTGTGAATTAAACAACGGCTAATACATCGAATCTGGTCCCGAATATGCAAAACTGAGTTTTCTGCATGTTTTCTGTCCAGCATAGGCAGTCGCGTAGCGCGACTGGTAAAGCCTATAGGGCTCGCGCTACGCTAGCCCTCCTCTGATTCAGAAATGTTTCAAAGTTTGGCAGAAATGGTCCCTGTTGTGTTTTAAGGCCTTTTTCGATGCGTTTGAACCCCGTTAACCTCATTTTAAGGCTTTAAAATGAAGTTAAAGTATAGGGAACTCAAAACATGCTCAAAAATATGCCGGAGGTTGGTTCGTTTGGCCGTACGAACGCGATGTTCGCTTAATTACGACGGAATGCGCATAAGCGCGAAAAACGATCCAAATGACGTGACGAATGGATTTTTCTTATGGCGAACACTAAAATATAATATAGTCATGCTTACATAAATTTTTGGATGTCCGGATGTATTCAGAACGTAAGTTATGCGCGAAAATGCAAACTTGTGCACTTTTTGACACTTTTAGTCCCTGAATGACCCAAAAGTTTATTTTAGCATACCGAACCCCTCAAAGCCTATTTCTAAGCTATGTAAAGGATATTTATGGTATGTTTAACTTATGGTCATGTTCCGGAATGTCTGTTACAGTTCAAATTGGCATACTTTCGCAGTTTGTCAAGTTTAGTCCCTGTAAGCGAATTAACTTGTTTTTGCCATACCAAAGCCTTCAAAACTTATTTCTAAGTTATGTAAAGGTTATTTAAGATATGTTAAGCATATATCACTATTCCGGAGCGTTTGTTGCGTTAAACTGGTTATATTTACGCATCGGTGCGTGTATAACCTTCCAGAAAGCGATTTAAAACCTGAAATTGAACAAGAGTTGATATGTGTAAACGATACACATATTTTTACAAATCCCAAGTATGAAATACAATATTTCATTGGTTTGGCATTTGCTTGATGGCCGTGGAGGCATAGGTGTTACAGTCTCCCCTACTTTAGGAAATTTCATCCCGAAATTTATTTAGAGGAAACTTGTGAGAGCTTGAAACATAAAGTTGAAAAGATCGAACAATATTAGTTAGGGTTCTTGAACTTCTAGTAACCTTAATAACATCATGATTGCAATGTAAGAGGGATACTTATATACTAGTATATGAAGCGTCATTGGTGCGTCCACCGTACCTCCATTACATCGTTGTCATTTCGTTATTGTTGTCACTATCGGTTCTTACACATAACAAATCTTACTGGGTGTCTGTGCACTAAATTTCTTAATTATGTACGCGTCCATAATTAGACAATTCCTTGCACAGTTCACACAGTCTATTTTATAACGTGTAGGGTAAAACCAAATGAACATTCCTGTGATGAGTGTGACTAGACCGCCATAGAGTCCTTTTAGTTAAATCAATAAATGATCTAAAGAGACTATCAAGGAGTCTGTTTAGCTACATCACTAGATGTCATTCTTTAACCAGATTGTGAATCAATCTCTTTTTTTTTTTTTTGACTAGACCACTTAAGGTCTCTTAAGAATCATGGAGTGGTACTATATAATCCAAGGGTCTTAACTACTACGTAGAAGCCCATAAGGATTTAAGGTAGTACCTTTTGAATATCCTACTACGAATCCCTCATATGAAGATATAAAAGATTCTATGAGGATTTGAAAATCGGATCACACAAAAACATAGAGGAGAACACATAAACACATATCACATAAACGCATAATTGTTTAATTTGACCTTTAAATTTGTTATCTTTGGACACGGGTATTTAAAGCATACAAGGAATCAAATCCTTAATTGCAGTAATTTGGATTGATCCATATGAATACCCTGCTTGTTGACTACATGACCAAAAAAAAACTGAACTTCTTTAAGCCAAAATTTCCTCTTGGAGGATTTAGCGAAAAGTTTGTTCTTTCTTTAAGGGTTCCAGTGTCAATGAAAGTGTTGATCGTTATCAGCTCGGGATATGAATAGATCAAGATGTCATTAATAACAATGACGAACTGATCCAAATAAGGCTTGCAGACTTTATTTATTAAGTCCTTGAAGATGGCTGGAGTATTTGTCAACCTAAAAGGCATGACTGTAAACTCGTAATGGCCATACTTCATGCAGAGAACCGTTTTAGGAATATCTTCTTCGAGAATACAAAGTTGATGATACCCAAAACGCAAATCGATCTTGGAAAAAGCATGAAACGCTATGCAGTTGATCGGAGAATTCGTTGATTCAAGGTAGGGGGATATCGATTCTTGATGGTAAGCTTACTAGGCTTACGTTAATCGATGTACATTCGAAAAGATCCATTCTTCTTTTCACAAGGAGAACAGAAGCTTCTCCAAGGTGAAAAGTTCGGACGGATGAATCCTTTATCAGACAACTCTTGAAGCTGTTTTGATAATTCTTGCATCTCGAACGGTGCAAGACGATAAGATACTTTAGATTTAAAAGAAACAAGTGTTTGAGGTTCTTAGGGAGATCACAAGTGATCATAAAAATGACAGAACCACACAAGTAGTTTTGTCTTTGTGTTGACATCATAAGGTTGAATCAAACATTCATACAATTGCATTAGTTAAAAATAAAACCACAAATTTTATTTATATAACAACCGCATTGTCTTTAAATGTTACAAGATACCAACCAGAGGAAAAACAAAATACTAATTGTTCACTCCTTCATCATTGAGTGCCTCATTGATGTTAAACACTCGACCGCGTGCTGGATTTACATTGACGTTGACGTTCGCATTCGGGTTTGCGTTAGCATTTGCATTCATCAGTCTCGAGCAGTTGTGACGGAAATGACCAATCTCTCCGCAGTTGAAACATGAACCCAGTGGAAATCTCACAGCATTCCCTTGAACTGGAGCTTGAACCTGAGCAGCCTGATTTTGTCCCAAACGACAAACCTTGGCCACATGCCCAAGTTTACCACACGTCGTGCATTGCCAGCAAGCTTGTTGTACTGCGTGATGACCGTTGCAGCGTGCGCAATAAGGTGCGGTACCGGCATATGCTTTCTTTGCAGGTGGCTGAGCTGGTAAGTTTCGCGGGTTCTGAGCAGTCTGTGCTGTAACAGCAAAGTTTTGACCACCCTTTCGCTTCCTTGATTTCTTTGACGTCTCACCTTCCTTACCCTTCTTGTTTTGACCTTTCTTGCTATCATCCTTGTCAGACTCCTGCTTCTTACCCTTGTCACCCTTTCTGTGTAACTTATTCTTCCGAATCTGCGACTCAGTCAATGTCGCAGATAACTCGATCGCCTGACGGAGTGTGGCAGGGTTACTACCAGTAAGGATGTCTTGTACCGAGTCAGGTAGGCCATCGATGTACCTTTCGATAGCTAGGTCAAGTGGGGTAACCATTGTCGGGCAAAGCAGACTCAACTCCTCAAACCTATCAGTATACGCCCTGTGCTCACCACTATCTTGCTTCAATTCATCAAATTCCTTCTCCAAAGCTCGCTGCTCATGACGAGGACAGAATTCTCTCATCATCAGGGCCCTAAGTTCAGCCCATGTCTGTGCCAGAGCAACTTCTGCACCACGATCCCTCATAACCCCGTTCCACCATGTGAGAGCCCTCTTCTGAAACACACTCGAAGAAAACTCGACCTTGCGATTGTTAGGACACTGCACGTGGCGGAAAGTATTCTCAATGCTCTCGAACCATTGAAGAAGCCCAGTCGCTCCTTCAGAACCACTAAACTTGAGTGGTTTAGCCTGGTTAAAATCCTTGTATTTGCATAGTACATTGTTGTTGTTGTTGGCTTGGTTCCATTGAGCAAAGAGGTTTGGGAATTGAGCAGCCATTTGCTGCGCAATGATTTCTGCCAGCTCGGCAGTCTCTATCTGGTTTTCACGTCGAGGAGGCATTGTCTAAAAGAGGAAACATGAAAGGAAACGAGTGAGAGAATTTAGACGAAAAGAATGAGATGAAACAAATCTGATGAAAGCAAGGATAGTGGTTATTTGTTTGTTACTACAAAGCAACAAACGACACACAGTGACTGATCAAAGTAAATGGGTCAAAAATAATGTATCGCGAAGACATGCTCGCCTATAAGTGAACACTCATCCCAAGAATTCCCAGGTAAGCACAACTGGTCTCGCGTCTGATGAGATATATACGAAGTGCTTGCCTAGACAGAAAACCCAGAATACAGGCATTCACCCTTCCAGTTTGCACGTGTTCACATTATTTAAGACTCAAAACCTTGTCGAGATTTTGAAAATTCGAAGGGGTTCAAAACCATATAACAGAGGGTTCAAAACCTTGTAATCAATCATCCTAGAACAGATGATTAGTTTTCAAAGCGGTTTTGAAATTTATGTTCTTGTTGTGGTCGTCGCCTAAGGATAGGTGACGGTATTGTTTTATGACTAAACGCAAGTAAACTCGCGTTAGGGTCCTAAGAAGGTTATAGACTAGGTCAAAGCATTACTAATAACCTAATTCTCTATAACCATTGGTTCTGATACCATCTTTCTGTCACACCCCGACCGCGTAAAACAACAAATCGCGGCGGAAACATCGGGGCGTATTGCAACAGAATTAATGTTTCATAACCATGGATACCAAAAGTGTTTTGTTTTATTAAACATTGAATAATTACATCGTCTGGAAATCCAAATACACAAATTAGACATAGTCTATCATTATTATTGAGTCACTAAGGCCTTGTCCAGTCCTATGTGAGCATGCATCTTATCAATCGATATCATCCAACAATACCTGAAACATATGTGAAAACGAGGTCAGCAAAGAAATGCTGGCGAGTACATAGGTTTTGTGAAAATAAGATTCATGACTTCTGTTTAAGAAATTGTTTAGTCATGAACCTTGTAATTTGCTTTGTCTTTGTAAATCATTTGAAAAATAATAAGTTTAGATGATATGTATAAATAAGAGAATAATGCATGATTAAATGAATAACCATGTAAAATGAGTTTGTATAAGATAAGTTGTTTGTAAATAAATGTCTTGTGAAAAGTATGTTACTTGTATAAAATGTTCTATGTCTCAAACTGAAATGATTCAAATAACGCTACAATATGTAATACCATACAAACACTTATATATAGGAAGTACCAGTGGCGTATCCACCATGTTTGTATCATATCACACACGCATCGTTACATAATCACTTAATCAATCCAAACCAACCAATGTAAGAAGTCTATGTTTAAATCAATTGTCAAATGTATTGGGTAATATGTCAAAGTATTCATTTCAAGATGTAAATCATGTCAAAATGTCTATGTCAAATATCCATGTCAAATGTCTATGTCAAATATCCATGTCAAATGTCTATGTCAAATATCCATGTCAAATGTCTATGTCAATTATCCATGTATGGCAAGTGAAATGTCTCAACTAAACCATATGCACAAAAACAAAGTATTGAAGTAAAACTTGGTTTAAATCAAAGTTATGTTTTGTGGAAAATACATGATCAAATGTCAATCATGTACAAATGTTTACCCAAATGTTAAAACTTGTTCTTGTTCTTAACAAACCCTTACCAAAGGGTAAGTTAATATTTTAATTGTGAAACTACTTTATGGTCGATTCTCTAATAACATTCAAACCTTCTTGACTCGTTCATCGTTCCAACTCGCTCTCGCTCTCGTTCTTAACAAACCCTTACCAAAGGGTAAGTTAATAATTACAGATTCAGTCGCTACCCAAAATATCCACACATAACCATGGGTATAGAGAATAACGGGATTTGTCAGATCCTATGGTACCATAACCTAATACTGGTCGGCTTGATCATTGCTAATGAATGTCATCGGTCATGTAAACTACAACCAACAAGTTTGTTCACTTTTTTTGAAATTGTTATTAGTTTTTGAAATCATTGTATTCGTTCTTGAAATCATTGTTAGCGTTCTTGAAATAATTGTTATTGTCCTTGAAACCACATTGTAATTGTTCTTGAAACCATTGTAATTGTTCTTGAAACCATTGATAAAACATTTAGCACATATGAGTCACCCCAAAACAGTTGAAAACAGTAAAAGAGGGGAATAATGTACTCGCCTGAGAGTGCTTAGGAGTCTTGAACAACTACCAAGTAAGCTAGAGGAGTCCCAGAAATCAAACGGTACCTAATATAGGTAACTACATAAATAACCCGGACCTAAATCGGAAGACTGGGTAGCAGGAGGGTCTGTAAACCAAATGAGTGTAGGAACTCATATGATATGGTTTAACAAAGCCTACATACTAAATGAAACTTAACCTAAGTATTATCGACCCATCACGACCCATTAAGGTAGCTTATGCTACTTTAACGCGTCGTTTGCGTGAAACGCGTTCGGACCGCCTAACTAGTCCTATGACAAGTGTTATATGCCTAAACATGTTACATAATCAGTTATGTGACAAAAGTTTAGGTTACATATGCTTAATTACCAATTATACATGAAAAGGGTATTCTGGTAATTTACCTAAGGCATATAAACTACCTATCATACAACTACTTAAACGAAGCGACCATAGGGTATAACCTCGGAAGGTTATTCCCTACCTACTATGGTCACCTAATATATTTGGTCGGATCCTAATGATCGACCAAATGGGTCGAGTTCGAAGGTATAGGCGATTTATTAGATCGCCTACCCTACGACCCTAGACAACGTGGTAATCAGTGGGCATAGTCCCAAGGGACTATGACCAACGTGATTACACTCACGTTGCGAAGTTCAAACGAACTTCGCATTGACCATTACTGGTCAACGCTGAAAGTCAAACAAAGTTTGACTTTCTGACTCGAAAAGCAATAAAATAAGGAAAAGAACGAAAGAATACTTACGAAGGGTCCCCGAATGCTAATCCCGAGTCAAGAATCTCAGGTATGAAACAATGGTTTCAACTTAGAGGTTCTCAATTCAGAATTCTAGTGATTTTAGCAATGGGGGTGTTGGGGTATTTATAGGAATACCCGAACCGTTAAGATCGTTTCATGGAAAACGTGCCTTAATCCCATCCGTACATGTGTTGCAAAGTTATGGTGCTTAGGTGCTTAAATTCCATCCATACATGTGTTGCAAAGTTATGGTGCTTAGGTGCTTAAATTCCTTCCATACATGTGTTGCAAGGTTATGGTGCCTAAGTTCCATCCTTATCCGCTGACTAAGCAAGTTTAGAATGTGTGGTTGTGAATTAAACAACGGCTAATACATCGAATCTGGTCCCGAATATGCAAAACTGAGTTTTCTGCATGTTTTCTGTCCAGCATAGGCAGTCGCGTAGCGCGACTGGTAAAGCCTATAGGGCTCGCGCTACGCTAGCCCTCCTCTGATTCAGAAATGTTTCAAAGTTTGGCAGAAATGGTCCCTGTTGTGTTTTAAGGCCTTTTTCGATGCGTTTGAACCCCGTTAACCTCATTTTAAGGCTTTAAAATGAAGTTAAAGTATAGGGAACTCAAAACATGCTCAAAAATATGCCGGAGGTTGGTTCGTTTGGCCGTACGAACGCGATGTTCGCTTAATTACGACGGAATGCGCATAAGCGCGAAAAACGATCCAAATGACGTGACGAATGGATTTTTCTTATGGCGAACACTAAAATATAATATAGTCATGCTTACATAAATTTTTGGATGTCCGGATGTATTCAGAACGTAAGTTATGCGCGAAAATGCAAACTTGTGCACTTTTTGACACTTTTAGTCCCTGAATGACCCAAAAGTTTATTTTAGCATACCGAACCCCTCAAAGCCTATTTCTAAGCTATGTAAAGGATATTTATGGTATGTTTAACTTATGGTCATGTTCCGGAATGTCTGTTACAGTTCAAATTGGCATACTTTCGCAGTTTGTCAAGTTTAGTCCCTGTAAGCGAATTAACTTGTTTTTGCCATACCAAAGCCTTCAAAACTTATTTCTAAGTTATGTAAATGTTATTTAAGGTATGTTAAGCCTATATCACTATTCCGGAGCGTTTGTTGCGTTAAACTGGTTATATTTACGCATCGGTGCGTGTATAACCTTCCAGAAAGCGATTTAAAACCTGAAATTGAACAAGAGTTGATATGTGTAAACGATACACATATTTTTACAAATCCCAAGTATGAAATACAATATTTCATTGGTTTGGCATTTTCTTGATGGCCGTGGAGGCACAGGTGTTACAATAATTCTTTTGACGGCTTCTAGCGGTCACAAGATTATCGCGGATTTTCTTGATTTTGTCCGTTGTTTCCAGAATGAGCTCAGGTCCAGTAAGCTGAGCTTCACCGATCTCATTCCAACAGACGGGTGAACGACATTTTCGACCGTAGAGAGCTTCGAATGGTGCCATCTTAATGCTAGCACGATAAGTATTATTGTATGAGAACTCGATCAATGGAAGATGAGAATCCCAATTACCACCAAAGTCTATCACGCATGCTCTAAGCATATCCTCTAAAGTTTGAATCGTCCTCTCAGATTGACCATCTGTTTGGGAATGATAAGCAGTGCTTAGATTTAGTTGGGTCCCCAAAGCAGATTGCATGGTCTTCCAAAAATGAGAGGAAAACCGAGCATCACGATCGGAAATGATATCTAAAGGAACACCATGTCGTGATACGATCTCGTCTACATAGATCTTGGCAAGCTTTTCAGCAGAGAAATCCTCACAGATTGGTAAGAAGTGAGAAGATTTTGTCAAACGATCAACTACTACCCAAATGGCATCGTGACCTTTAGATGTACGCGGTAACTTAGTAATGAGATCCATTGCAATGTTATCCCACTTCCAAACCGGTATCTCTGGTTGTACAAGCAAACCAGAAGGTCGTTGATGTTCAGCCTTGACTTTGAGACAAGTTAGGCATTTTGATACATACAAGGCAACATCCTTCTTCATACCAGGCCACCAGAACTTAGTACGAAGATCCTTGTACATTTTATCAGCACCAGGATGGATAGAATATCGAGACTCATGAACATAATATCCAAGGGTTAATTTGTGAAGATGGTTTATAATAGAACACATGAGATCATAACAATTCATTTCAACACACACTTCACCACACTCTCACTCTCCTCCCTCTACACCCTCGGCCGAGAATCACCAAGCACCACCACCATCATCAACCCAAGATCATCCGATTCCAAGATTTCCTCAAGGTGTTAGAAGGTGTATAAGGAAGCTAGGAGCTTTCGGAAGGTCAAGAACCTTCTTCGTTTGCTATTAACCACTTGTTTTCTTCACTTGATCATCCCTAGCCTTGTGCTAGTGGTAAGAACTTTGATCTTGTTATTTTACATTTATTCTAAGTGGTTAATGATGAATCATGTTCAAAAACATCAAGAACACTAATGAATCATAAGAAGTAAACTTGAACATAAGCTTTAAATATGAAGAAAACTTGATGTACATGAGTTGTTATGATTGTTGGTTATTGTTTGTTGGTAGAAATGATGTAGATCATCATACAATCTTGCTAGATCATGCTTAAAAACATAATCTAGCAAGATAAGGGGATGAACATGTTAAAGGTTATGAATCATCCACAAGAAGATCATGAACTTGAAAGAACACTATGTTTTCCTAAAAATAAAGATCAAAGTAAGATGATAAACATGTAGATCTAAAGATCCATGAGTGGTTTTTCAAAAGAACCAAGTTAAAAATACAAGTTTTACTCAATCTTGGTTCTTAAACAAATAAACCTTATTTTTGGTGGTTAATAAAGTAAAGATACACATGTGTAACAAGAAAAATACAAGCAGAAGTATTTTTAGAAAACATGAACATAAGTTGTAAAGAATCATATTCTTTAAAAATGAAGTTTTTAAAGAAGCAATCACACTTTAAAGGGTAACAAGACTTACTAAATACCCTAGTAAGTTACTACACATTTTTATAAATTATCAAGTTCATGAAATAGAAAAATTGATGTATATTGTTGATGATTGTTGTTGAAATTGATGGATGATGATTTAAAAGAAAATAAACACATGTTTTGAAAACATGGGAAACCTCCATTTTTAGGGGAAACTCTGTCAAAATTTCTATAAATTTCGACACTTAGAAAAATATAAGTTTTTGAGAAACTTATCCCCTAAAAATATATCTAAAAACATTTACCAAGGTTTCCTAAACTTTTGTGTTAAGAAATGAGGATTTCTTCAAGAATAAAAATGGATATTAAGTATGTATATTTTTGAGAAAAATATATATATATTTATTGATCGTCAAATTTTGTGCTAAGTGTATGTAGTGTGTATTATACTTGATAGTGTATAAGGACTTGAAAATACACTAAATACTCATGAGAAGTAAAAACACAAAAATACACATACAACATACAAGATACTTATATTTATTTTTGAGAAAATACTATAAGTAAGACCCATAGTTAAAAATATAAATTATTTTTAACACAAGAACGAATGCACAAAAGATAGTGACTGTACTTGTGCGGTACAAGTCTAGTGACTAACGATAATAAAACACGTTTAGGTCACGACGCATTATAAGCAAAACCCGATGAAGTTTACGATGCAAGGAACGCAAAGTTGTGAGTTCATGATCCCCCTTTTCTTTAACTGTTTTCAGTTTTATAACTTCGGGGGTGAAATACATGTTACTGAATGTTTACAGGAAAGTTTGTGTCCCCACTTTTAATCTTTTACATACTTTTAAACTTGGGGCGAACACATGAAAATTGATATTTGATATAATAAACGAGAGTTGACACTTGATATAATAAACGAGAATTGATACTTGATATAATAAACGAGAATTGATACTTGACTTGATGAATACATAAACAAGAAGCACTCTTGATGATCACTAATACCAAGTTTGATGCGTTTTGAGGAATGATACGAGAAATCGTGTCACGAATTGGGTACCATAAGCACCATTAATCGTGTACATACTTAGACCGCAGAACAAAAGGTTAGATCTAACGGGTGTCCGGGCAGCCACACTCTCGGTGAACACTAGTACCGAGTAGTGCTTTTGTGTCTCCGTCGTGAATCGACAACTAGAAAAATGCCTATGGTTTGGTGACTTCCTATGTCGTGTCACATGTTAATGGCCTTGCAACCCATTAACTACACAAGAATACTTTATTTGTACGAAGTTCGTACACAAGAATACTTTATTTACACAAGAATACTTTATTTGTACGAAGTTCGTACACAAGAATACTTTATTTGGTTCATACCACAAGAATACTTTATTTACACAAGAATACTTTATTTTCACAAGATACTTATCATGTTTTCATACAAAGTATACAAACGTGTTCAATACAAAGCTGCATGAATTCACACCAACATTATGTTGACGTTTTTCCAAAACTCACATGTATTTCAGGTAACTAAGGTGGATGTTCGCGCGGTCTTACTTATGCTCTTGGATTTCGTCCATATTACTTTTAAATAAGTTGTAAACTTTCAGACAATATGTTGTTTCATGATGTAAACACTGAATCTATATTTCCGTTATGTAATGGTAAAGACGTTTGAAGTTATTTTTATGAGCATGTAGTATGTTTACCTTTCGTATGCAATGAGAACCTTTCATGATCACACCTCGTGCTTCCGCCGCAGAAAGGGGTGTGACATAAGGCCAAACTGGGTCCAACAACCTCTTATGGGTACCGCTTTTAAATCACAAATATCGGTGTGAATTAAATCAAGGGGTTCGGTTATTCGTTCAACCGATTTCGATGATGATCTTGTAAGTTTGGATTCAACGCATGTTTCACATTTATAATGTGAATCAATATGGAATGTTGGTATACAATTTAAATTGATTAAACGGCGTATTGAATTAAAATTAACGTGACCTAATCAACCATGCCATTTATTCGATTCAGAAAACTCAAGAATATAAGTAGAAGTAGTAGCAATTTTATTCATGTTCTTTTTTACTGCCATTACATTCAATTTGAACATACCATTTTGGGAATAGCCCTTACCAACATACATTACCCGTTTAGTAAGTATAAATTGATCGCTCTCAAAAACTAAATGAAATCCAAACTTATTAAGCAACCATCCCGAGACTAGGCTCTTGAGCAAGTCTGGAACATACAACACGTTGCTTAAAGTGAGCTCCTTCCCTGAAGTCCACTTCAAAATCACCGTTCCTTCGCCCTTGATGTCTGCAGTGGCTGCATTTCCCATGTATAGCTTCTCATCTCCCGCAAGCTCTTTGAAAGTGGTAAATAGGCTCCTATCTGGGCACACATGACGGGTCGCTCCCGTATTAATCCACCATCCTTTTGGAGTATTGGTCACAGCATTGACCTCATCCAACATTGCGGTTTTATCGGAAATCATTGCCACCAAAGGCATTCCATCTTCATCCACCATGAGCGCGCGCTCACGCCTTGGTTTCTTGCATTGGTTAGCCCGATGCCCCGGCTCGTCACAGCTGTAACAAGTCCCTTGGAACGCTTGAGGTTTCTTTTTCACAACCCCTTTCTTCGGTCTAAGTTTGCTAGCCTTTGCTTTCTCTTTGTCCTTTTTCCCCTTGCCCTTATTGCCCTTAGAGGATTGCCCATGCTCAACCAAATTCGCGGTCGCAGAAGTTTGCGCATGGCTGCCTTTTAGGGCAATTCTATTGTCCTCTTCAATCCGAAGACGAACAATAAGATCCTCTATAGTCATCTCCTTTCGTTTGTGTTTAAGATAATTCTTAAAATCCGCCCAACCAGGATGTAACTTCTCAATCATCGTTGCCACTTGAAATGTCTCGCTAAGTGTCATGCCTTCCGCATGGATGTCATGTAGTATAATTTGCAATTATTGGACTTGATTCATAACTGTTTTAGAATCAACCATTTTGAAATCCAATAAACGGGCTACCACAAATTTCTTTGTGCCATCATCCTCCGTTTTGTACTTCTTGTCCAAGCCATCCCATAAATCTTTGGAAATCTTGACATTGTAGTACACATTATACAATGCATCCGAAAGCCCGTTTAACACATAGCCACGACAAATGAAACCAGAAGTAAACTAGTAAATTTTAATTTTACCCCAAAATTACTGTTTCGCCTTCTAAGTCCAACTTTGAAGACCAAAACAGAAATTTTATAATATTTAGAACTTACTGTTTGGCTTCTAAGTCCAACTTTGAAGACCAAAAACAGAAAGTTTTAATAATTTTTAGGACAATTATGAAGGTAACCAAAAATGTTTTCAACCAAAGTCGCTCATTTGAAGATGAAAACACAAAAAAAAAATATGTTTTTAAAACACAAACTGAGTGAAACAAAACTGGTTTGAATCACAAACAGGATGGTTTTGATTACACGAACGATTTTAAAAATTTGTTTTAAAATTGTAGGAACCGTTCGCGTAATTTAAATAAAAAATAAACAAATTTTATTACTTTGATTACAATACAGAAATAAGAAAGCTAAATAATTCTAGTACAATTACAACTGAAATAAACAAATACAAGAAAGGGGTAGAAGCAGAGTGGCTAAGGCACGTGTCTACACGCTTCCCTTAAAACAAATTCCGAGTCTCCCAAGAGTACTCGTTTTGTTTCCCAGGGTACAACAACCGGAGCAGTGTACTGCCGGAGATGACCTACAACCCGAAGGTTGCCTTGAGACTGCAAGAAAGAGATCAGAAAAACTGTAGAGAGAAAGTGATATTGTTGTTGTGTTGCTGGTGTTCGTGGTGTATCTTCTACAGTGACCAAGAGCTGAATTTATACATCTCCAGATTTGAAACTGTCAAAAAGGAATTAAAGGAGAGGTTTAAATTACATTAAACGTCTTCAATGCAGTTTAATACTGTAACACCTCGAAAATTTACGTCCAATAATGTCTTGACACGTGTCATGGGCTTTGAATATGTGAAAACATACTTTAGAGGGACTAAAGTTGTCAAACAGTGAAACTATGTGAATATAAGGGTCCAAAGTGTCAACAATTGATAAAAAGGCTCTAAAATAACCCTACAAGATGTTTATAATCTTAAACGGATAAATCATGGATCACACGAAGCGGAAAATGAAAGAAAGTGAGAAATTACAAACTACAGGGGCTAAAAGTGTCAACATGTTGAAAGTATACCTCTGAGTGATCTTTTGGCAAACCCGAAGCTTTGTAATGATAAAATATACTCACTAGAATATGCGGTAAAAATTTCATCAAGTTTCGTTATCGTATGAAAAAGATATGATCAAAACCGTGCACGAAGGGTTAATTGCGTTAACGTTGAATTTCGAGACTTTTCGGGTAAGCACAAAGTTAACCGAGGACTTTACCATGTTTGTAAAAGTCCCAAGGCCCTTAAAAATAAGATTTGAGGGTCTAATGAGCAAGATAAATCGCCAAAACCACGTTACAAAGGTTAGGGACTGAATTGTAAAATCAAAGAAACTTGTTTTGGCTGGTTTGCACTCATACGCGGCCCGCGAAGGGGCTCTCGCGGCCCGCCTACCAGTTGCCAGCAACAAACAACCTGCAGGTGCCAGTTTCATGTTTGTTTGCGAGTTGTTAACAGCTGTAATCGATACAAGGGCTTCACCAATGAACTTACATGCATGTAAGGACACTTGGACTGATCATACAACATCTACAAACACCTGTATCATCATCAAATCAGATCAAAATGGTCATAAAAGGGTCTTGAAGCTCACTACTTTGAACACTTGCATTCACAAATTTCACAAGGCAACTTCTGGAGCTCTCTGGACGACAAGGCAACTTCCTAGTGATCTCTAAGCTTTGTTAGGACTCTTGTAAGTATTCATAACCTTCTCAAATCCGTTCTAGCTTAGTATTTTAACCGAAAGTCAATCCATCGTAAATTAAGTTTGACTTCGTGATTAAACGAAATTGGCTCAGTCTTTTCTCAAATTGAAAGTACCTACAAGTTGGTATTTATGTGGGTAACAAACCCTCAAAAGGGTATTTTCAGATTCCCACTCTAAGTATGATAATTGTCGAGTCAAAGCTTGTTTCAAAAAGTCAACAGAATTGTTATTTGCAAATTTAAGCATGATTAGCAATTTAGGGTACATGCAACCTGTTTGATCATTAAAATAACTTGGTAATTAATGTAAGATCATGTCTCAACATGTTCATCTCGACAATTTTCAGTTTAAACCCGAATCGGAACCGAAAGTCGCATAAATTGACTTTTTCTTTGACTATCAGTTCTGAACCGTTCTTGCATGTTTGAGATCTGCCTTAGAGCATATTTTGGACCAATTTTCATATAAGTATAACTCTTTGAGATTTTACAACTTGGTTCAACACTTATCCGATTCATATGCATGTTTCCGATTTATGCTTAAAAGTTGACTATTATGCCCTTTTGACTATAAAACATGATTTTTGACAAAGTGAAAGAGTAGAAACATTTGTTACTGATTTATAAACTTGCACCGAAAATTTGATATCAGTTTGATGTCCAGAATAAGAGTTATGCTCATTATTGTAATTTGAAACCTTTATGTTACTTAAACGGCGTAATTAACATATAACCCATTTAAACCCACTTTTTGATATCAAACTTTTTACCCACTGATGTTATATAATATTTTGGGATTTTTAAAGATTTTATTTAATTTTTGGCTGATCATATCATAGGTCTCTAAGTTTAATTCGGTAAATACCGATTTTGCCCTTTTTAGCCATAAAATGAGTTTTATAAATCCTTTTGACCCCAAACCTTTTTCTACTGATTTTAGTTGTTAAATAAAATATTTTGAGCCTTCTGGAATTATAAAAATATCAGCTTTCTTTTAAAAACCCGGAAATGGCTCCAAATCGCCTTTTTAAGCGTTTTTGTCGCATAGTATGTACTATAACCATATTAAACATATAAGGTTGATACCTACTAATGTTTTTAGCATATTTTTATATAATAACAGTAAGTACAAGTTTATAAACTCAGGTTTCCAATTTTGACATTTTTAGCCCTTGTGAAATTACCAAAATACCCCTAAGGTGCATAATTTGGTTTTAAATGATGATTTTCACTTATGGGTCATACCCTACTGTTATAACATGTTAAATTAAGTATATTTACTGTATGAACCAGACCTGTAACTTAGATTTCTAATTTAACTCTTTTATAATCTTTTAAATGACCAAAATGCCCTTATGAGGCATAAATTGTGTTTAAATTCATTTGGGGCATAATAGAAGATATCTTACTGATATTATAACATATTTAAGCCATATTATCTCAGGGAACTTGCATATGACTCTTACGGTTACCCGTAACGCTCTTTTCGCGTTCGGTTCGGTTTATGTAACTAGTTTGCATAAATTGACCGAGACGGGTCAAACATTATCATTTTTGTCTCAATATCCAGAATGTATTTAGTATACCCATATTATACAAGTATTCAAACTTGTCGGGTCTAAATCACATTCTTTCCGGTCTTCGCTTAATCGTGCGTTTGAACCGTTTCGTCCTTAAAGCTAACCGGTCTAAGCATAAGCTTAAATAAAGACCCGTTAGAAATCTAATAGGTTATTATAAACCTTCGTTCCAGATTAGGAGCACCGGTAAAAGCTACTTGCATTTTGCTTGTTGAGAATTATACTTTACTCAGGTAAATACTTTTAACTTATTTTCCCTATACGGGCTTGGGTTACGGTATATAGAATACCGCTTGATCGAGCATCAAATCTTACATCTTTGGGTGGTTAATTGAATAATTTGATCGGCTCTTTTAAACAGTCTTGTTCACTTAAAGCCTTTGGGGGGTTAATGACCATGTCCCGGATATCCTTGGCATCATCTTACGAGATGGCCACGATCTGAGCAGGGGGTGTAGGCGTACACCTGTCAGTGTATAACTCTATAATGTGGTGTGTCTATTGATCTTTAACCCGGACAAGATCCGGGCTACTGAACGCACAAGTAACATGTAATTCGTTCACAAGATTATATTAAATAATTATCCCAAGTTATAAAATGTTTTGTGCCTTGAGCATTCAATCAATTTTCAACATTTTCAAAATGAGTCAGTTAAATTGTATTTACCAGTGTAAACTGACGTATTTTTCCAAAATGTTAAGTGCAGGTACTACCCGTAATAGGCTGGTTGTCTTCTAGAGCGTCAACAATAAGTCTCGCAAGCTTGGACGACAATAAACTGTTGAACAATATCTTATTTTTATTTTGATCCGCTTGTGGATCCGTTTCAACTAATTGGGATATTTAATATTACTCTTTATTAAGTTGAAATGAATCTATCTTTGCTTCCGCTATGCATTTATATATATTGTATTGTTTGTCTATGATGATACCAACTACGTCACGATACTCCCCACCGGCAACACGTGGAAAATAGGGGTGTGACAGGTTGGTATCAGAGCCAACTCTGAGTGAATTAAACACTAGCCATTTGTGTTTAATCTCAGTTACACAATTGCACAATCCTCAATTCTCGAGTCTAGACAAAGAACTTAGGAATTTTCCTAATTTTTGGTTTTTAATTCTAACTTTGTCTTACATATATTTTTGTTGTATCACTTGTTGTTTTTGACAGGTTCACAAAAATGCCGCCACGTATGAGAGGAAGAGGAAGGGGACAAGGAGCTCATGTAGCCCCAAATGACCATGAGGCCGGACCATCACACCGACGGACACCTTCGGACCCTCACAACACAGATGCTCAGGATCTTTGGAGGTCCTTTACTGAACCAGCTAGGCGCTCAGTTTCACTGAGCACCTCACCTTCCATCCCACACTCATTTGGGCCTCATTCTGAGAATGAGCCCCATAACTCTCACCAGTCCTATATTCCTCTAGGACACCAATCACCTTTTAACCAACCATCACCTGTTTTCCAGGGTTTGTTCAACCCTGCTGACTACCTAGATGTGCCTATGGGTGTTAACCCACTTGGGCCCGAAGACCATTTTTCTGGTGGCAACCCGATGGACATCGATGAGGATACTGATCCTGCAATGCCGCCATCTGGAACTCCAAACCACCCCATCGAGATTTCTGATGGGTCACCTTTCATGGGATCACCATACAATGGTCCCGATAGTTATGAGGAGATGTTCAAACAGTATGACTGGGCTTTTACTCCTAGTTACCATAACTCTCCCCTGCACCAGCCACATCACTCTCCCTTGCACCAGCTTCAGCCCAACTCTCCCCTGCATCAGCAGCAGCAGCCACAGTAGCAGCAGAATCCTTCCGAGGATTCCCGACTAGTCGCAGTCACTCCACCGGCAGCACCACCTCGACTTCAGCCTCCCTCGCCCCCGAGGCGAAGGAGAACGACAGTGCGAATATCCGCGCGAGGGGGAATACGCATCAGCACCCCTCCACATTCAAGCAACAGCCGGTACTCGCCTGTCCACGAAGAACCGGAGACGGGAGAATCTTCGCACCCCATCTCAGAGGTGAACACTGCGCCAGTCACGCCACAACCACCATTGGGTTTTGGAGACCCAATCCCCACCTACACTGGCACGGCTGCATTCAACCCTTTCGAGCAGCAGATCCACACAGGCTACAACTTTACAGAGGATCCCTACTGGATAGCAGCAAACTCCAACACTTTCCATCAGGAAGGTCCCTACGGAGGTCCCTGGGCTTCGGGGCAATCGACCTATGGATACCCACCATATGGGTATCAGCAACCGCAGCCTCCTCAACCTCCACATTATCAACAACAGCCTCCTCAACCTCCGCATTATCAGCAACCACCTCAGGCGCCGGCGATGTCACCGCCCCAAATGCAAGAAATCCTTCATGAGATACAAGAGGTGCGTCAAGAGATGCGGCATGAGTTGCGGCATGATCGGAGGCATAACCGGGGGTGTTTAAGAAGATGGTGGATTTAATTAAGGGTAAAAGCAAGAAGGGTCACTGAATCCTTTGTTTGTTTGGTTATCTTAGTGTGGTACTCATGTCACTGCGTGGACATATATTTATTTCAGCACTTTACCCCTGCGTGGGTATTCTTTTTCTGTTCTGCCCCTGCGTGGGCATATCTTTTTAATTGACCCCTGCGTGGGTTTATTTGTTTTGTTAGTTGGCCCCTGCGTGGGCATGTTGTTTATGTAAAAGTCCTGTTTAGGGCAAACTCGTAGTGGTTTAATTTTTAATTGGAATGGTTAATTTAAGTTTTTAATTTTTAAATTATGTGCATAAACATAGTGTTTAAATAAATGAAAAATAACATTTATTATTTTGATTTACCATTTTAATAAAATAATAAGGATCTTAAAAGGTAAAACCTAGCTGTTATGTTGTCATAAATTTAGCCAATATGGTAGAACCTGTTTAAAGATTCAATTCTCTGTTAACATCTGTAAAGATGTTAACATTCTTGGCTAGTGTGATTCGTAAAATCACACATGTCACCCTTTTAATAAATTACCCAAATTTATATTTTTATATATAATTGATTGTGACAAAATGCCTACGGGTTATAAATAATGTCATATAAAACAAAAGGCAGCCATAGTTTATAAACTCCCTGCCAAGAAAAGGATTGATTTGTCTTATTTATTCAAACTTTAATCCTATAAGATCTAAATTTGTAATTTAGAAATTTGTCTACGTGACTAGGCCTGTTGTGCCAATATTTTATTTCATTCTATGATTAAGTTACTAATACAAAGTCCTGAATGAAATTACTTAACAAATTAACTAATATGGCTTTTATTTACCATGGTTAATAGATCGTCAAGAACGATAATACTGTTTAGGCTTCTAAATAGACCTTGTCCTTATTTTTATGTAGCACTTAAAACTACATGGCTAAGTCTGAAGAACTAAACAGTCGTCCAGCAGAAAACCCTGAAAATGCTAAGATATTAGTAACTGGTGCGGAGTTGAAAGCATTAGTGAATGATGCTGTTGTCGAAGCACTAAATAGACAGTATAGTGAATCGAGCGGGACCCGAAGTAGGACCCGATCTGCACCACATTCCAACCCCAAAGTTCACTCGGAGGCTCATAGCAAACCGCCCTCTAAGAAAGATGTACCTAAGATGGATAAGCCAAAGAAGGATGATGATGATCATCACTCCTCGAACCAACACAGTGTCCCGTCAAGGAAGGTCGAGCATAAACAGGAACCGTGTGATAAGTCCTGTACATACAAATACTTCTTCTCATGTAAACCCTGGAACTTTACTGGGGAGAAGGGAGCGGTTGATTGTATGACTTGGTTGGACGAAATGGATACGGTTGTAGACATCAGCGGTTGTGCTGAAAGGGACGTAGTAAAATATGTATCCCGATCGTTCAAAGGAGAAGCACTGGCGTGGTGGAAGTCTCTCATACAAGCTGCTGGAAAGATCCCGCTCTACAATCTATCATGGGATCAGTTTGTTGCCCTTATTAAGGATAATTATTGCCTGCAGCATGAAGTAGAAAGAATCGAGTCAGATTTCCTATCTTTGGTGATGAAGAATTTAGATTGCCAGGCATACCTCACCACTTTCAATACCCTATCTAGATTGGTTCCATACTTGGTAACCCCAGAACCTAAGAGGATTGCTCGATTCATCGGGGGTTTAGCCCCAGAGATTAAAGCAAGTGTCAAGGCATCAAGGCCTGCAACCTTCAGATCAGCAGCTGATCTATCTCTCTCTCTCACCCTGGATGTAGTCAGGTTGAGAGCACTCAGGAATTCAGAAGAGAACAAAAGGAAGCGTGAGGACGATACCTCACGAAGATCAGGTAAGAAACACCGAGGTAATGACGACCACAAGAAAGGGTCGGGATCTAGGAGAGATGGGCAACAATCGGGGGATAAGCCCAAATGTAAAACTTGTAAGAAGAACCACTTTGGGAAGTGTCGATTTGAGTCGAAATCCCAGTCTCACACGAGATCCTGTGGAATTTGCAAATCTACGGATTATAAGACTTTGGAGTGTAAGAAGCTGAAGGATGCAACATGTTACGGTTGCAACGAAAAAGGGCACATTAAGTCTAATTGCCCAAAGAACATCAAAAAAACCGAAGATGGGAAAAAGACCAATGCGAGGGTCTTCAAGATGGACGCTAAGGAAGCTGTTCAGGATGACAACGTGATTACAGGTACTTTTCTCGTAAATGATGTTTTTGCTAGAGTATTGTTTGATTCTGGAGCAGATAAGTCCTTTGTAGATAATAAGTTTTGTGAGTTGTTGAAATTACCTGTAAAACCCTTAAGCGTGAATTATGAGGTGGAATTAGCTGATGGAACCATAGAGACCGCCTCGACTATTTTAGATGGATGTGTTATATCCATTAGGAATCATTCTTTTCCTTTATCCTTACTTCCCTTTAAGCTAGCCGGCTTTGATATAGTCATAGGTATGGATTGGTTATCGCATAACCAAGCCCAGATTGTGTGCAATAGAAAGCAAGTGGTAGTCAAGACTCAGTCTGGTGAGTCACTTACCATCCAAGGAGATACCCAGCATGGATTGCCTGAGCAAGTGTCTATGCTCAAGGCATCCAGATGTCTGCAGAAGGGCTGTGTCATTTATATGGCACAAGTTAGTATAGACGAGCCAAAGCCTAAGATTGAAGACATCCCTGTCATTTCGGAATATCCTGAAGTTTTTCCCGAAGAACTACCTGGTTTACCACCGGATAGGCAAGTGGAATTCCGAATTGACATCATCCCTGGTGCTGCACCAGTAGCAAAAGCACCTTATAGGTTAGCACCAACGGAGATGAAGGAGTTAAGGACACAGTTAGACGATCTGCTAGCCAAAGGTTTTATCAGACCTAGTTCGTCTCCTTGGGGAGCGCCGAACTTGTTTGTCAAGAAGAAGGATGGATCGATGCGTCTGTGCATCGATTACCGTGATCTTAATAAAGTCACTATCAAGAACAGGTATCCTTTGCCCAGGATCGACGATCTGTTCGATCAGTTGCAAGGGGCAAGCTACTTCTCTAAGATCGATTTGAGGTCAGGCTATCATCAGTTAAAGGTTAAAGATGAAGATGTTCACAAGACAGCGTTTAGGACTCGTTATGGACATTACGAGTTCCTAGTGATGCCTTTTGGGCTCACTAATGCACCGGCCGCATTCATGGATCTCATGAATCGCGTCTGCAAGCCTTACTTGTACAAATTCATCATCGTCTTTATTGACAACATCCTTATTTATTCGAAGAACCAAGCTGACCACGAGAAACACCTTCGTTGTATTCTCAAACTTCTACATCAGGAGAAACTCTACGCCAAATTTTCGAAGTGCGAATTTTGTCTTCGGGAAGTCCAATTCCTTGGACATGTGGTAAGTGAGCGTGGTATCCAAGTGGATCCCGCTAAGGTGGAAGCAGTTATGAATTGGCAAAAGCCAAAGACGCCTACTGAGATTCGCAGTTTTCTGGGTTTAGCAGGATATTATAGGCGTTTCATCGAAAACTTCTCAAGGATTGCTGCGCCCCTAACCTCGTTGACACGTAAGAAGGTTAAGTTTGATTGGGGCCCTAAGCAGCAGGAATCCTTTGACATTTTGAAGATAAAGTTGAGTAATGCACCAATATTAACATTGCCTGATGGTATAGAAGAATTTGTGGTGTACTGTGATGCATCACACACTGGTATGGGCTGTGTACTCATCCAGAAAGGCAAGGTTATTGCCTACGCTTCACGACAGCTAAAGGTGCACGAGAAGAACTACACCACCCACGACTTGGAGCTGGGTGTCGTTGTATTTGCATTAAAACTATGGAGGCATTACTTATATGGAACCCAGTGTGTGATCTATTCAGATCACAAGAGCCTTCAACATTTGTTCAATCAGAAGGACTTGAACATGCGACAAAGACGATGGATGGAAACTCTAAATGATTATGATTGTGAGATAAAATACCATCCAGGCAAAGCAAATGTAGTTGCTGATGCCTTAAGCAGAAAAGAAAGAGTAAAGCCGATAAGAATCAATGCCAAGCGCATTGAAATAAGGAATAGTTTAAACGAAATGGTGCGAGCGGCACAGAAGGAAGCTGTGCTGGAAGCTAACTATCCTGAAGAAAAACTGGGAGTAACTGAGGAGCAGTTATCCCATGACAAGGACGGAATGCTAAGATTGAATGGACGAATATGGGTTCCAGTTTATGGAGGACTTCGAGATGTTATCCTCCAGGAAGCCCACAGCTCCAAATACTCTGTTCATCCTAGAGCTGATAAGATGTACCAGGATCTAAAGGCCAACTATTGGTGGATTGGTTTGAAGAAGTCTGTAGCTGCTTATGTAGCTAAGTGTTTGACTTGTGCGCAAGTCAAAGCTGAACACCAGAAGCCGTCAGGTTTGTTACAACAGCCTGAAATTCCCACATGGAAGTGGGAGATGGTGACGATGGATTTCATCACCAAATTGCCAAAGACGAGAAAGGGAAACGATACTATATGGGTCATAGTGGATAGACTGACGAAGTCAGCACATTTCCTACCCATTAAGGAAACTTACAGCTCAGATATGTTAGCACAGTTATACGTTGATAAGATTGTAGCTTTGCATGGTATACCTGTGTCTATTATCTCGGATAGAGATACAAGATACACCTCTCATTTTTGGAAAAGTTTCCAACAATCTTTGGGTACTCGTTTGAATTTTAGTACGGCTTATCATCCTCAGACTGACGGTCAGAGTGAGCGTACTATTCAAACGTTGGAAGACATGCTACGTGCATGTGCGATCGACTTGGGTGGAAATTGGGATAAGAACCTACCACTAATTGAGTTCTCCTACAACAATAGCTACCACACCAGCATAAAAGCTGCGCCTTTTGAGGCCTTATACGGTAGAAAGTGTAGATCGCCCATTTGTTGGGCGGAAGTTGGAGATGTCCAACTATCAGGACCAGAGATAGTTTTTGAAACAACGGACAAGATTGCCTAGATTCGCGATCGTTTGAAAGCTGCCAGGGATAGGCAGAAAAGTTATGCGGACCCAAAGCGTAAGGCTTTTCACTTCGAAGTGGGTGATAAAGTGTTGCTTAAAGTATCACCCTGGAAGGGGGTGATGCGATTTGGTAAGAAAGGCAAGCTAAGCCCGAGATACATAGGACCTTTCGAGGTTATCGAACGTGTCGGGTCAGTTGCTTATAAATTAAACTTGCCTGAAGAACTTAGCGCTATCCATAACGTGTTCCACATCTGTAATTTGAAGAAGTGTTTCGCTGATGAATCACTGGTTATACCGCATACGGATGTACATATAGATGAGAGCTTGAAATTTGTGGAAAAGCCATTATCGATTGAAGATCGACAGGTAAAGAAGCTTCGAAGGAAGCATGTACCTATTGTAAAGGTCAAATGGGATGCCCGTAGAGGTCCCGAATACACATGGGAGGTAGAATCCACGATGAAAGAAAAATACCCTCATTTGTTTCAGTAAATCTCGAGGTCGAGATTTCTTTTAAGGGGGTGAGGATGTAACACCTCGAAAATTTACGTCCAATAATGTCTTGACACGTGTCATGGGCTTTGAATATGTGAAAACATACTTTAGAGGGACTAAAGTTGTCAAACAGTGAAACTATGTGAATATAAGGGTCCAAAGTGTCAACAATTGATAAAAAGGCTCTAAAATAACCCTACATGATGTTTATAATCTTAAACGGATAAATCATGGATCACACGAAGCGGAAAATGAAAGAAAGTGAGGAATTACAAACTACAGGGGCTAAAAGTGTCAACATGTTGAAAGTATACCTCTGAGTGATCTTTTGGCAAACCCGAAGCTTTGTAATGATAAAATATACTCACTAGATTATGTGGTAAATATTTCATCAAGTTTCGTTATCGTATGAAAAAGATATGATCAAAACCGTGCACGAAGGGTTAATTGCGTTAACGTTGAATTTCGAGACTTTTCGGGTAAGCACAAAGTTAACCGAGGACTTTACCATGTTTGTAAAAGTCCCAAGGCCCTTAAAAATAAGATTTGAGGGTCTAATGAGCAAGATAAATCGCCAAAACCACGTTACAAAGGTTAGGGACTGAATTGTAAAATCAAAGAAACTTGTTTTGGCGGGTTTGCACTCATACGCGGCCCGCGAAGGGGCTCTCGCGGCCCGCCTACCAGTTGCCAGCGACAAACAACCTGCAGGTGCCAGTTTCATGTCTGTTTGCGAGTTGTTAACAGCTGTAATCGATACAAGGGCTTCACCAATGAACTTACATGCATGTAAGGACACTTGGACTGATCATACAACATCTACAAACACCTGTATCATCATCAAATCAGATCAAAATGGTCATAAAAGGGTCTTGAAGCTCACTACTTTGAACACTTGCATTCACAAATTTCACAAGGCAACTTCTGGAGCTCTCTGGACGACAAGGCAACTTCCTAGTGATCTCTAAGCTTTGTTAGGACTCTTGTAAGTATTCATAACCTTCTCAAATCCGTTCTAGCTTAGTATATTAACCGAAAGTCAATCCATCGTAAATTAAGTTTAACTTCGTGATTAAATGAAATTGGATCAGTCTTTTCTCAAATTGAAAGTACCTACAAGTTGGTATTTATGTGGATAACAAACCCTCAAAAGGGTATTTTCAGATTCCCACTCTAAGTATGATAATTGTCGAGTCAAAGCTTGTTTCAAAAAGTCAACAGAATTGTTATTTGCAAATTTAAGCATGATTAGCAATGTAGGGTACATGCAACCTGTTTGATCATTAAAATAACTTGGTAATTAATGTAAGATCATGTCTCAACATATTCATCTCGACAATTTTCAGTTTAAACCCGAATCGGAACCGAAAGTCGCATAAATTGACTTTTTCTTTGACTATCAGTTCTGATCCGTTCTTGCATGTTTGAGATCTGCCTTAGAGCATATTTTGGACCAATTTTCATATAAGTATAACTCTCTGAGATTTTACAACTTGGTTCAACACTTATCCGATTCATATGCATGTTTCCGATTTATGCTTAAAAGTTGACTATTATGCCCTTTTGACTATAAAACGTGATTTTTGAAAAAGTGAAAGAGTAGAAACATTTTTTACTGATTTATAAACTTGCACCGAAAATTTGATATCAGTTTGAGGTCCAGAATAAGAGTTATGCTCATTATCGTAATTTGAAAGCTTTATGTTACTTAAACGGCGTAATTAACAAATAACCCATTTAAACCCACTTTTTGATATCAAACTTTTTACCCACTGATGTTATATAATATTTTGGGATTTTTAAAGATTTTATTTAATTTTTGGCTGATCATATCATAGGTCTCTAAGTTTAATTCGGTAAATACCGATTTTGCCCTTTTTAGCCATAAAATGAGTTTTATAAATCCTTTTGACCCCAAACCTTTTTCTACTAATTTTAGTTGTTAAATAAAATATTTTGAGCCTTCTGGAATTATAAAAATATCAGCTTTCTTTTAAAAACCCGGAAATGGCTCCAAATCGCCTTTTTAAGCGTTTTTGTCGCATAGTATGTACTATAACCATATTAAACATATAAGGTTGATACCTACTGATGTTTTTAGCATATTTTTATATAATAACAGTAAGTACAAGTTTATAAACTCAGGTTTCCAATTTTGACATTTTTGGCCCTTGTGAAATTACCAAAATACCCCTAAGGTGCATAGTTTGGTTTTAAATGATGATTTTCACTTATGGGTCATACCCTACTGTTATAACATGTTAAATTAAGTATATTTACTGTATGAACCAGACCTGTAACTCAGATTTCTAATTTAACTCTTTTATAATCTTTTAAATGACCAAAATGCCCTTATGAGGCATAAATTGTGTTTAAATTCATTTGGTGCATAATAGAAGATATCTTAGTGATATCATAACATATTTAAGCCATATTATCTCAGGGAACTTGCATATGACTCTTACGGTTACCCGTAACGCTCTTTTCGCGTTCGGTTCGGTTTATGTAACTAGTTTGCATAAATTGACCGAGACGGGTCAAACATTATCATTTTTGTCTCAAAATTCAGAATGTATTTAGTATACGCATATTATACAAGTATTCAACCTTGTCGGGTCGAAATCACATTCTATCCGGTCTTCGCTTAATCGTGCGTTTGAACCGTTCCGTCCTTAAAGCTAACTGGTCTAAGCATAAGCTTAAATAAAGACCCGTTAGATATCTAATAGGTTATTATAAACCTTCGTTCCAGATTAGGAGCACCGGTAAAAGCTACTTGCATTTTGCTTGTTGAGAATTATACTTTACTCAGGTAAATACTTTTAACTTATTTTCCCTATACGGGCTTGGGTTACGGTATATAGAATACCGCTTGATCGAGCATTAAATCTTACATCTTTGGGTGGTTAATTGAATAATTTGATCGGCTCGTTTAAACAGTCTTGTTCACTTAAAGCCTTTGGGGGGTTAATGACCATGTCCCGGATATCCTTGGCATCATCTTACGAGATGGCCACGACCTGAGCACGGGGTGTAGGCGTACACCTGTCAGTGTATAACTCTATAATGTGGTGTGTCTATTGATCTTTAACCCCGACAAGATCCGGGCTACTGAACGCACAAGTAACATGTAATTCGTTCACAAGATTATATTAAATAATTATCCCAAGTTATAAAATGTTTTGTGCCTTGAGCATTCAAATCAATTTTCAACATTTTCAAAATGAGTCAGTTAAATTGTATTTACCAGTGTAAACTGATGTATTTTTCCAAAAGGTTAAGTGCAGGTACTACACGTAATAGGCTGGCTGTCTTCTAGAGCGTCAACAATAAGTCTCGCAAGCTTGGACGACAATAAACTGTTGAACAATATCTTATTTTTATTTTGATCCGCCTGTGGATCCGTTTCAACTAATTGGGATATTTAATATTACACTTTATTAAGTTGAAATGAATCTATCTTTGCTTCCGCTGTGCATTTATATATATATTGTATTGTTTGTCTATGATGATACCAACTACGTCACGATACTCCCCACCGGGCCCACCGGCGACACGTGGAAAATAGGGGTGTGACAAATACGTCATTTAATTCTCAGTCAAAGACTGTTAAGTCGTCAGTTTCGAAGTTGAACTGTAACTGCACTGTCATTCAATGCTGGAAGCTTCTGCGCGCGCGTGGGTCTGCACGCTCATGCGCGCTGCGTCCATTTGGCTCACAGCCATGCGCGCGTGCGCCACACTGACTCACGTCCATGTGCGTGTGCGCCACGTCACCTGGGAACCTCTACGAGCACGTCACACAGTCGCGCCGTTTTGGCTCACTTTGGTGCGCCGCGCACGTCACATCAGGACCCATGCACCATGCGCAACCGCGCGCCTTCGTGCCACATGTACTCGCGAGCGGACTGCCACGTCACGCGCCTCGAACTCGCATGCCACTTCACCACTTGGTCCTTGCAGCCTCTGTGATCCACCACACGTGCGCCATCAAAGCGCCACATTGCGCCTCATCGCCCACGCCACGCGCGTGTGCGAGTGTGAGTTAGGGTGCTCCGCACCCTTCGCGAGTACACTTAGTGTGTGCTTCCATGAAACAATAAGGATGGAGAGTTCCCACTTAAATACCCATTTAAGTTCCATCTCTCCTCCAATGTGGGACAAGGTGCTACTTTCCCTTTTGTTTCAGCTTTCAATGTTTCAAACACCCAACTTTGAGCATCGATATCTCATTCATCTTAGCTCCGTTTTGGACGTGGTTTAGTTCGTTGCGAAGCTCTTCCAACATAGAACACAAACCCGCAAATAAATATATAAAACCCGCTCATTTTATTATATTTATTTCTAGTTCAGAATAGGAAAAAAATTATTTTCCTATATTTGTGAAACCTCATTACACTCTATGTCCTTTAGCACTAATCAGGTTAAAATTTTTAGTTAAGTTTGATCACATGAGGGTATATTGGTAATTTTACTCATTTGTTTACCCATAAAACCCTATCTCTTCTCTCAGCCATCTCTCTCTCCTTCTTTCTCTCTATTTCTCTTCAACCAACCTCCACAAACACCACCACCACCACTAAATCCATCCACCACCACCGTATCCAGTAACCACCAACACCAAATCCGTCCACCAATTCCCCAATACTACCAAATCCGTATCGAGCAACCGCCACCCACAAAAGGTCAAATCTTTTGTTTTGTTACAACAACATTTCACACATATTTATCAAACAGAGGCTGTTCAGAAACAGAGAAACAATAAGATCAAAACCCTAACGACATTTCAATAAAATACTCAAATCCCCAAAATTACTAAGCCAAAACACCTTAATGAATCACACTAACAACAAAAAAAATCCTTTGTTCATAGTGATTAAAACCCTAATGCTCTGTCAACCGAAAGACCCAAAACAATCTCAAGTCAAAGGGCTTTTTCGTGATCAGAGACATGGAATGGAGATTAGAAGTGGTGGCGGCACTCATTATCTTCTGATCTAGGGTGGTTTTTTGCAAATCTGGTTGTTTGGGGGTGGTGATGGACAGAGAATGGAAATTGAAAGTGGTGGTCAGCGGTTGGAGTGGTGGTGGTGACGAGATTAGGCGGTGGCTAGCGGCTGGGTTGCAGATCTGCAAAGGATCCGACGTTGCAGATCTGACGAGATCATGTTTCTTTGCGCATGGGTTTGTGAAGATGGGGTTAGAGGATCAAATTGTGACTTATTTTGTAAAATGGTTAGGGTCCATATGATGGTGGCGGTGGCATGAGGTAGTTGTGGTGGTGGTTAGGGTTCTAGAGTTGGAATTGAGGAAGATGATGTATATACGTAATTTTATTGATTTTATTTATTAAGATACATTTCAAATAAAAGTGTGAGTTGATCAAATACTAGGAATGGCAATGGGCTGGGTATTGGTAATCCCAGGCCCGTACTGTCACACCCCAACTGATGGCGGAATCATCGGGGCATGGCACTGAGCGAAACAGATTGTCCAGAAGTTTCCATAACAACTATCATTACCATTCGATTAAATAATACGTCCCATACCGTATCTCAAATAGTTAAACAATTATTACAGACAAACATCAAGACAAGTATTATGTTCCGACAACTCAGATTTAAACACAACTAATTTATTCGTTGGTTTCTAGGACTCCAGTTCCTAGCTTCAAGTTCATCACATCACAAAGAGCATAAAAGCAACCTAAGCACCTGTCACATACGTTAAAATAAAGTCAATACATAAAATGTAAAGGTGATCATACAAGTTTGATAATAGCATATAGAGTTCGAATTCGTTTACGCATAACCAGCACGTACACATAGTGAAATGAAGCACGTTAGTTATCGACATAGATCCATCGATACCAATGACTGCGGGTTGACTGCCCGAGGCAGTTCGCAATACATGATTACCACCGTAATCCATGCAAGTAAAAGATCCTTAACAACCCCCGTGTGAACGGGTGCTGAGTCCAAACTATAGTACTATCGTTGCTAAGGCAGGTAGACAACATTCCATGTGTAAACATAACAAACAGGCATTCATAAGCCACGTATAACATGCATTAACGGTTAGCGTTAAAATAGCTTGAGTAATGTGATAGTTGTAGTTTGAATATCTGTAACGCATGTAACACCCAAAAGTGCTAAAAGCAAAAAGGGTTCGAGTATACTCACAGCGATTATGGATTAAAGGGAGCGCTTTTCAGCGAGTACAGTTAGTCTGAATAGATTCGATAGCGTAAAGATAAGTGGCATGGAAAACAGTACAGAATGAGTATGGGTAGGATGACTGGTCGTGCGGACTGGTCATCCGTGCAGATTGGTAGTTCGTGCGAGTGGTCATCCGTGCGGACAAGTAGTCCGTGCGGACAAGTAATCTGTGCGGACAAGTAATCCGTGCAGATCAGTCATTCGTCCGGACTAGTCCCTCGAGCGGATAACTCACTCGTGCGGATAACGCATTCGAGTGGGTTGTTTCTTCCTAAGTTAAGGATGTGTTTGTGTATGATAGCTTGTGCTTTGAAGTTTTCATTGTAGCATTTACAAAACATCTAAATATCTCTATCCTTCAAGCCGGTCGCGCGGACAACAATCCGTCCGGATGGTAGCCCGTGCGGACACAACCTTAAAGGTGAGTCACTTGGTGAAGTCCGTCCGGATGGTAATCCGTGCGGACGATGGTAATCCGTCTGGACAGTCTGTTCGCGCGGACAAAGCCAATCCGTCCGGATAGTCTGTCCGTGCGGACAACTTGGCCGTGCGGATGAACATGTTTGAATTTATTCAAAGTCTTAGTATCTCATGATCCGAAGAGTAATCCATTCAGAGGTCGTCCGTCCGGATTGTTCATTCGTCGATACTCAAACCTCGTTTTGGAATGTGGGTCCCAAGTGTAGCTCGCCCGGGTGAGAACCCGTCCGGATCGTCTGTCCGTGCGGATAGGATGTTCGTGCGGACAGCTTGTCCGTGCGGACAGTTTGTCCGTGCGGACAGCTTGTCCGTGCGGACAACTCACTCGTGCGTACAACTTCCTCATCCTGGTTGTTCCGTCCGGCTACCCTTGGTTGCCTTTGTCGTTCTATCGAGACGTTCTGACTTTGTGGCAACCATTTGGAATCGCGTTCTTACCCGAATGACTATGCCGGCCAGGAATCACCCTAACTCGGCTCGTCTGCGGTCTAGAACGGTCATCCCGGTCTAACCCCAAATCAGGTGTCTTGCGGGTAGAATCCAGATCTAGGACTAATGCACCACTATCATTAAGTAGGAGACTAGAACGGATCCGATTTCTACCGTTTTTTAGGGTAAAAGAAGGAGAAAACTTGTTTATTTCCTTCAACTCTTTTGTCCTTAGAAAAGTTTAGATTTAGGTGAAGTTGTTGTGAAACCTTGTAGAATCGTTTAGATCTGAGTTATTCTTGGTGGAATGAGGTCACATTTGAAGTTCATGAGAACTCCATGATGACGTCACCCGAGAATACTTCAAATCTTGATGGTTTCTCGGTTAAAAGTTTAGATTTGAAAGGTAGAAAGGTGTAGAATTGTGTAATGATCAAGAATGTACAAGAATTAGAGCAAGATCTTACCTGGATTGAGAGAAATCTGAGAAAAGGTGAAGAATGCGTGCTGGTCGGACGCCACTTGCCAAAAGTGGAAAGTTTGGAGAGTGAATGGGTATTTATAGGATGCTAAAAGGGGAAATGGGTGGTTCGTGCGGATCGCAGGCCACCCGGATTGCCTATCCGTGCGGATTGGTCATCCGTGCGGACTGGCAATCCGTGCGGACTGGCAATCCGTGCGGACTGGCAATCCGTGCGGACTGGCAATCCGTGCGGACTGGCAATCCGTGCGGATGGGCCATTCATCCGGATGTCGACTGAAAGATGCGTTCGGGTGCGGTGACGCTTCGGTTTCGATTGCGAGCGATTCGATAGGGTTTCCTAGTCAAATTACTTTTAGTCCCAACTACTTCGTATATGATACGGTTCGATTCGGAATTCGGGTTCGAGTTCGATTACCTTCGAGTTAGACTTCGAGTTCGATTAAGTTCGCTTGATTCCCACAACAAGACATAAATAAACATGCACATGCAACACGTAAGGCACACACACACGTATAACGGCAAGTAAAATACATAGCTCGAGTTACGATTTGATTCGATTCGATTAGTATAGTTCGATTATTAATTGATTAACTTTATCGCATTGTTACTTCCTATCATTCACAGTCGTGAGACGATTGAAATACGGTTAACACGATTCGATTATTGCAATGAACGACACTTACTCCACATAATATAAATAAAACAAAAACATTTCTACGAGTCAAGTCACGCGAAATCGGTCGTTGACTTTGACCTTGACTTTGACTTTCACTCGTGAAAACACGGGGTGTTACAGCCTCCCTTTGTTTAGGGAATTTCGTCCCGAAATTAAGCTGAAGCCGTAACAAGTCGTGAATCACGTGTGAGAGCTTTTCGGTTGGCCCGGTTTTGACTCGTGTAACGTGCGGGATCCGTGCACGATCGTGACCAAACACAATTGCAACGGACTTGAAACCGGGACCTACAAGTGGTATCTAAGCAGGTTCTCGATTGCACAGATCAAACGCACTAGATTTGCACAGGAATTGATCAGATTCAGAGTCGACTTCACTCAGATTTGTCAAACTTTTCATTTCTTCATGTTTCTAGCTGATTTTTGTCAACTTAGACAAGATTTTATGGTTAAATTCGGCTAAAATTTGGATATGTTGTGCGAAATACATTGATCTACAAGCCTACAAAGCTTCATATCTTATGTCAAAGTCGTTTGGGCGAAATCTGCGTTTTTGTGGTTTGCTTCTCTAATTAAACAACTGCGGGTACTTGGCCTTCATGTCGCTTTCGAGTTCCCAAGTAAACTCCGCGCCTCATTTGCCTTCCCATCGGACCTTCACAATAGGAATGCGTGAGCGCCTGAGCTGCTTGGTTTGGCGATCCATGATTTCGACAGGCTTCTCCACGAAGTGTAATGTTTCGTTCACTTGCAGATCGTCTAGAGAAACATGTAAGTCATGGTCGGCGATGAACTTTCGGAGGTTTGACACGTGGAAAGTCGGATGGACATTGCTAAGTTCCTCCGGTAATTCGAGTCTGTAGGCGACTTTTCCGATCCTTTCCAGAATCTTAAAAGGTCCAACAAATCGAGGCGCGAGTTTCCCTTTCTTGACGAATCGGACTACACCCTTCCAAGGTGATACCTTTAGGAGTACGTAGTCACCAACGCCATATTCACGGGGCTTGCGCTTTTTATCGGCGTAAACTTTCTGTCGATCCCGAGCTTTCGCTAGGTTGTCTCGAATTTGGAAAATTTTGTCTGTCGTTTCTTGTAGCAGCTCCGGACCGGTTAGTTGCGAGTGACCGATCTCATGCCACACAATAGGCGATCGACATCTTCTTCCGTATAAGGCCTCGAAAGGTGCCATCTGGATGCTAGCCTGGTAGCTGTTGTTATACGAGAATTCGACCAACGGCAGGTGTCTATCCCAATTACCACCGAAATCTAGAACACACGAACGGAGCATGTCTTCAAGAGTACGAATCGTTCTTTCAGTCTGACCGTCGGTTTGTGGGTGGAACACAGTACTTAGATTAAGCGTTGTACCGAGTGCCGTTTGGAATGTTTCCCACAATCGTGAAGTAAACCGAGCATCACGATCAGAGATGATGTCACGAGGCGTCCCATGTCTACAAATGATCTCGTTGGTGTAGATTCGGGCTAATCGTTCCACCTTGTAGTCTTCTCGTATTGGCAGAAAGTGAGCTGATTTACTCAAACGGTCAATAACAACCCAAATGCTGTCGTGACCTGATGACGTGGTTGGAAGCTTGGTTACGAAATCCATAGCTATACTCTCCCACTTCCACATGGGAATCGGTGGTTGTTCGAGCAAGCTAGAGGGTCTTTGATGTTCAGCCTTGATCCTAGCGCAGGTTAGGCATTTTCCGACGTAGAGAGCGATATCCCGTTTCATACCCGACCACCAGTACCTATAGCGAAGATCATGGTACATTTTGTCAGCACCGGGATGGATAGAGTATCGGGATTTGTGGGCTTCATCCATGATAATCTGTCGCAAATTGGTTCGCTTGGGAATCCAAATTCGGTCTAAGAAGTGGAATATCCCATTTGATTTGCTCACAAGCTGGGCTCCATCGTGGTAGATTCTTTCTTTCTTCAGAGTGCGTTCGTTGAAACATGCATGCTGGGCGTCGCGGATGAGAGCTTAGAGGTTGTGCTGGGCTTGAACGTTATGAGTGCTAAGCAAATAGCTCCGTCTACTAAGTGCGTCGGCAACAACATTTGCTTTGCCTGGGTGATAACGAATCTCACAGTCGTAATCGTTGAGAAGTTCTACCCATCGGCGTTGACGCATATTTAGTTCCTTCTAATTAAAGATGTGTTGTAGGCTCCTATGATCGGTGAAGATCGTACACTTCGTACCATACAGGTAGTGTCGCCAAATCTTTAATGCAAAAACAACTGCGCCTAGTTCGAGATCATGGGTTGTATAGTTCTTCTCGTGGATTTTGAGTTGACGAGATGCGTAAGCTATGACCTTGTCTCGTTGCATAAGGACACAACCGAGACCAAGGTTGGAAGCATCACAGTAGACAATGAAATCATTGTTTCCGTCGGGTAGAGTGAGAACAGGAGCATTGCAAAGCATGTGTTTGAGGGTTCGAAAGGCCGACTCTTGTTTGGTCCCCCAGATAAAAGGCTGGTCCTTATGCATGAGAGAGGTAAGTGGTACAGCAATCTTCGAGAATCCTTCGATAAATCGTCGACAATAACCCGCTAGCCCGAGAAAAGAGCGGACTTCAGACGGGTTCTTAGGCGTAACCCAGCTCTTAACAGCTTCAATCTTCACAGGATCGACGTGAATACCCTGACTATTTACAATGTGACCCAGAAACTGAACCTCCCCCAACCAAAATTCGCACTTGGAGAATTTGGCGTAGAGTTGCTTCCCCTAGAGTAACTCGAGAACCAAGCGTAGATGCTGCGTGTGTTCGGCTCTCGACTTGGAATAGATCAAGACATCGTCGATGAACACGATGACGAAAAGGTCGAGATATGGTTTACACACGCGATTCATCAGATCCATGAAAACTGCTGGTGCGTTGGTTAGGCCAAAAGGCATGACAACGAATTCATAATGGTCGTAACGGGTTCGAAATGCGGTTTTGGGTATATCCTCCTCTTGTATACGCAGCTGATGGTATCCTGAATGTAGATCGATCTTCGAGAAACACGTAGCACCTTGTAGCTAATCAAACAAATCATCGATTCGAGGCAGAGGATAGCGGTTCTTGATAGTCAACTTATTCAACCCCCGGTAGTCGATGCACATCCGGAACGACCCATCCTTCTTCTTGACGAAAAGGACCGGCGCGCCCCAAGGAGAGGTGCTCGGGCGAATAAAGCCTTTCTCAAGTAATTCCTGGAGTTGGGTTGAGAGTTCGCGCATTTCGGACGGCGCGAGTCGGTAAGGAGCTCTGGCGGTGGGATTAGCTCCAGGAATGAGATCAATGCGAAAATCAATATCGCGTTTTGGAGGTAGTCCGGGAAGGTCCTCTGGAAAAACTTGAGGGAATTCCCGAACCACGGGAACGTCTTTTACTTCCTTCCTCTCTTTCCTTTCCTTCTCCGCTGCTACAACGTTCGCCAAGAAAGCTCTGTATTCCTTGCGGAGATACTTTTTAGGTTGGAGGCATGACATAAGTTTGAGACCCTTCGAAGTAGTATCACCATAAACGCACAATGAATCACCGTTTGCGAGCGAAAAACGAATCATCTTATCGAAGCACACAACTTCGGCATGGTTTTCTCGAAAAAAGTCCATGCCTACTATGATATCAAAGCTTCCGAGTTGCATTGGAATAAGGTCGATCGAGAAGATGTGATTGTTGAGCTCGAGGGTGCAATCACGGATAACAGAATTTACAGCGACGGTTCTTCCGGTAGCGACTTCAACATCGAATGCCGAGGAGAGTTTGGAACGTCTACGACTAAGGAGTTTCTCAAACTCGAACGACACAAAGCAATTATCCGCTCCAGTATCAAACAAACATGAAGCATAAATACCATTCACAAGAAACGTACCAGTGACCACGTTGTTGTCGGCCTGGGCTTGTCGCACGTTGAGATTGAAAGTTCTGGCGCGTGCGGCCTGTTGTTGCTGTTGTTGGTGTTGCTGTTGTGGCTGATGCTGCTGTGGTTCTTGTTTCACCACCCTGTTCGGGCACATGTTGGCGAAATGATTCGGGTCGCCACACGTGAAGCAGGCTCTGGCTTTGACTGCGGGTGCCGGAGGAGCTTGTTGACTCTGTGGGGCAGTGAGTATAGCTTGATTGGCAGGAGCTTGGTGAATACGGCAGTTGGCAGTGAAGTGGCCGTAGACATTGCAATGAGCATAGAAGCGACATTGAATAGCAGTAGGGTGGTGATAGGTGCAAGTAGGGCAGAGCGGGTGTGGTCCGGTATATGCACGCTTTACAGGCGGTGCATTGGCCACAGGCCCCACTTGACGTTGTTAAGTGGGTACGGTCTGAACTGGTGCAGCAGTGATCGCACAGTTCTTGTTGGTGGAGCTGTTTTTTCTCTTGTTCTTTCTCTTGTTGCTTGACGAGGTGGGTTCAGCAGTTGGTGCAGTAATGGTAGCTTGATGCAGATGCTTGAAGGTCTTATCCCACACCCCAGCCTTAACCCTTTTGTCATTGATTTCAGCGGCTAGCAGATAGGTTTCCTCGATCGTGGTAGTCTTAGCCGCTTGCACGAAATCAGCAACGCAGTCGGGCAAAGCTCGGATGTACTTCTTGATGGTCATCTCAGGAGTCTTGACCTGATCGGGACAGATAATGCTGAGCTGTTTGAAACGAGCAGTGAGACCAGCATTGTCTCCATCCTTCTGGTGTATGTGCCAAAATTCATCTTCAAGCTTTTGACGTTCGTGAGGAGGGCAGAATTCCTCTAGCATGACTTCCTTGAGTTCATCCCACGACAGACCGTAGGCTGCATCATTCCCTCACTTGTTCCTCTCGGCCGTCCACCAGTCTAGAGCACGGGACTGAAAGACGCCGGTAGCGTTTAGAGTTCGAAGGTCATCAGGGCAACCACTTTGTCGCAGAGTAACCTCGATAGAGTCAAACCAGTGGAATAGTGCAGTAGGACCTCCTTCGCCTGTGAATTCTTTTGGCCCACATGACTTCAATTGCTTGAAACTGAAAGGTCTTGCGGCAGCTTTAGGGCCTTCAGTCCTCGACTCCTCGGATGATTTGCTGACGTTCTCGTAGACATCACTCACGGCTTTAGCCACACTCTTTGCGATGATGGAAGCAAGGCGTTTGTCCCTCTTTTCTTGACGAGAGAGTGCATGACGGGATCCAGACGACATTGTCTGCAATAGACATTGCCATGGGACTCAACACATTGTATTCGAATCTCACCTCACACGTCTACTACTACTAAAGCTCAGTAACACGTTCATTCACGTAATTACTTAACACATAAAGCACGAAGCCACATAAGCACATAATCACATAATTCCTAAGCATACAGAGCGCAGAAGCAAGGAAAAACACATTCACTCTTAGTCACTAAGGGCATTCAGAAAACGGAAACCTAGTATCCCGAGTTCGCGAGCGTTCGGACGTAGTGTAGTGCGAGCGATTTGTTGGTGATGTGTCGTGTGTTGTGTGTGTAGCAAAGGCCAAAAGTATTAGATCGAAACCGGTAGCACCTCAAATTTGTTAACAATTAAGCATAAAACACGTAATTTAGATAAAAGCGACGAAAACTTGGAACACATAAAATCGAGAATAGATTGTCTGCGGCTAGTAGACTTCGACTAACCAAAGTGGTTCGACTATTCACACGGATCCTGTGTGCACAATTACCTTCAGGACTATGCCTTTGCCTCGATTCTTGGGCGTTGGCGTAATTCCCATTGGTCATATTGTGTCTTCAGATCGTTGGAGTCCATCGAAACCTTGGCGGGAGTTTTGTATAAAAACAGGAAAAGTCGTCAAGGTTAGGGTTTCACCCCTATCTCACAACTTCGTCCTTGTTCTTAATAAAATTTGAGGAGATTATTCATCAAAATATGGATTTCACTCCTGATTTGGTATGATTCTCCTCGTTTGTAGCTAAAACGCAAGCTGATTAGGCAACTTTAGTCGAGAGTTTGCGGTTTTCACACCTATTCTCGGCCTCATTACCCGTTCATAACTTGAAAATTCGAGTGCAGTGATAGAAAAGAGCGAGTGATAGTGGCGACTTTACGCATACGCGTGAGTTGGTCTGTTGGTTCTTAACTATAGACTAGGTCTCTAAGACTTCGACCCGGACTAGGTCGAGTCTTGCCTAATTCCCTATAGTTATGGCTCTGATACCAATCTGTCACACCCCAATCGATGGCGGAATCATCGGGGCATGGCATTGAGCGAAACAGATTGTCCAGAAGTTTCCATAACAACTATCATTACCATTCGATTAAATAATACGTCCCATACCGTATCTCAAATTGTTAAACAATTATTACAGACAAACATCAAGACAAGTATTCTGTTCCGACAACTCAGATTTAAACACAACTAATTTATTCGTTGGTTTCTAGGACTCCAGTTCCTAGCTTCAAGTTCATCACAGCACAAAGAGCATAAAAGCAACCTAAGCACCTGTCACATACGTTAAAATAAAGTCAATACATAAAATGTAAAGGTGAGCATACAAGTTTGATAATAGCATATAGAGTTCGAATTCGTTTACGCATAACACATAGTGAAATGAAGCACGTTAGTTATCGACATAGATCCATCGATACCAATGACTGCGGGTTGACTGCCCGAGGCAGTTCGCAATACATGATTACCATCGTAATCCATGCAAGTAAAAGATCCTTAACAACCCACGTGTGAACGGGTGCTGAGTCCAAACTATAGTACTATCGTTGCTAAGGCAGGTAGACAACATTCCATGTGTAAACATAACAAACAGGCATTCATAAGCCACGTATAACATGCATTAACGGTTAGCTTTAAAATAGCTTGAGTAGTGTGATAGTTGTAGTTTGAATCTCCGTAACGCATGTAACACCCAAAAGTGCTAAAAGCAAAAAGGGTTCGAGTATACTCACAGCGATTATGGATTGAAGGGAGCGCTTTTCAGCGAGTACAGTTAGCCTGAATAGATTCGATAGCGTAAAGATAAGTGGCATGGAAAACAGTACAGAATGAGTATGGGTAGGATGATTGGTCGTGCAGACTGGTCATCCGTGCGGATTGGTAGTTCGTGCGAGTGGTCATCCGTGCGGACAGGTAGTTCGTGCGAGTGGTCATCCGTGCGGACAAGTAGTCCGTGCGGACAAGTAATCCGTGCGAACAAGTAATCCGTGCGGATCAGTCATTCGTCCGGACTAGTCCCTCGTGCGGATAACTCACTCGTGCGGATAACGCATTCGAGTGGGTTGTTTCTTCCTAAGTTAAGGATGTGTTTGTGTATGATGGCTTGTGCTTTGAAGTTTTCGTTGTAGCATTTACAAAACATCTAAATATCTCTATCCTTCAAGCCGGTCGCGCGGACAACAATCCGTCCGGATGGTAGCCCGTGCGGACACAACCTTAAAGGTGAGTCACTTGGTGAAGTCTGTCCGGATGGTAATCCGTGCGGACAATGGTAATCCGTCCGGACAGTCTGTTCACGCGGACAAAGACAATCCGTCCGGATAGTCTGTCCGTGCGGACAACTTGGCCGTGCGGATGAACATGTTTGAATTTATTCAAAGTCTTAGTATCTCATGATCCGAAGAGTAATCCATTCAGAGGTCGTCCGTCCGGATTGTTCATTCGTCGATACTCAAACCTCGTTTGGAATGTGGGTCCCAAGTGTAGCTCGCCCGGGTGACAACCCGTCCGGATCGTATGTCCGTGCGGATAGGATGTTCGTGCGGAGAGCTTGTCCGTGCGGACAGCTTGTCTGTGCGGACAACTCACTCGTGCGGACAACTCACTCGTCCTGGTTGTTCCGTCCGGCTACCCTTGGTTGCCTTTGTCGTTCTATCGAGACGTTCTGACTTCGTGGCAACCATTTGGAATCGCGTTCTTACCCGAATGACTAAGCCGGCCAGGAATCACCCTAACTCGGCTCGTCTGCGGTCTAGAACGGTCATCCCGGTCTAACCCGAAATCAGGTGTCTTGCGGGTAGAATCCAGATCTAGGACTAATGCACCACTATCATTAAGTAGGAGACTAGAACGGATCCGATTTCTACCGTTTTTGAGGGTAAAAGAAGGAGAAAACTTGTTTATTTCCTTCAACTCTTTTGTCCTTAGAAAAGTTTAGATTTAGGTGAAGTTGTTGTGAAACCTTGCAAAATCGTTCAGATCTGAGTTATTCTTGGTGGAATGAGGTCACATTTGAAGTTCGTGAGAACTTCATGATGATGTCACCCAAGAATACCTCAAATCTTGATGGTTTCTCGGTTAAAAGTTGAGATTTGAAAGGTAGAAAGGTGTAGAATTGTGTAGTGATCAAGAATGTACAAGAATTAGAGCAAGATCTTACCTGGATTGAGAGAAATCTGAGAAAAGGTGAAGAATGCGTGCTGGTCGGACGTCACTTGCCAAAAGTGGAAAGTTTGGAGAGTGACCGGGTATTTATAGGATGCTAAAAGGGGAAAGGGGTGGTTCGTGCGGATCGCAGGCCACCCGGATTGCCTATCCGTGCGGATTGGTCATCCGTGCGGACTGGCAATCCGTGCTGATGGGCCATCAGTCCGGATGTCGACTGAAAGATGCGTTCGGGTGCGGTGACGCTTCGGTTTCGATTGCGAGCGATTCAATAGGGTTTTCTAGTCAAATTACTTTTAGTCCCAACTACTTCGTATATGATACGGTTCGATTCGGAATTCGGGTTCGAGTTCGATTACCTTCGAGTTAGACTTCGAGTTCGATTAAGTTCGCTTGATTCCCACAACAAGACATAAATAAACATGCACAGGCAACACGTAAGGCACACACACACGTATAACGGCAAGTAAAATACATAGCTCGAGTTACGATTTGATGTCGATTCGATTAGTATAGTTCGATTATTAATTGATTAACTTTATCGCATTGTTACTTCCTATCATTCACAGTCGTGAGTCGATTGAAATACGGGTAACACGATTCGATTATTGCAATGAACGACACTTACTCCACATAATATAAATAAAACAAAAACATTTCTACGAGTCAAGTCGCGCGAAATCGGTCGTTGACTTTGACCTTGACTTTGACTTTCACTCGTGAAAACACGGGGTGTTACACGTACCCGGTTGTAATTCTTTGTCCCATACCCGGCCCGTTACACGTCGGGTATTTATCGGGTAATTACCCATCGGGTATCGGGTATACCCACAGGTATCGGGTATACCCGTTAATTTCTTAAAAATACCCGTTGGGACAAATGTGCAATTTTTACTTTGATGTTTATATAATTTACTATTTTAATGACTATAAAAAATGAAAAATAATTAATAACTTATATATCATATTCAGACCACATATGCCAAATTAAATCAAAACGATTACTTAATTAAGTAATTGTATCAAGACCACCTAATTGCATAAACATCCACATAATAAAGGGTTATAGCTTCCATATCCAATATACATGTTCAAAAATAAGTTATATGTTCACTACACACCTACCAAATACATATACACATATGACTATAGACAAGGTAATAAGTACATGTACTAAGCTTATATATATATATATATATAGAAATCTATAAAAAAATACTTTCGGGTATTATTCGGGTAAATGGGCCGGGTATCGGGCGGGTATCACTAAATCCCATACCCGTACCCGAATTTTTTTCTTTTTTTAAGCCCGTACCCGGCCCATACCCATTGGGCTTCGGGTATACCCGGCCCATATGTTTCGGGTTTTGGGTATCCACGTCGGGCTTGGGCTTTTTTGCCATCCCTATCAAATACCGATAAGTGAATAAACTTAACTGAAAATTTTAACCTGATCTGTGTTAAAGGAACTATGGTATAATGAGTTTTACAAAAAAAAATGTAACTGTAATTATTGAAGTTAAAAGACATCCAAATTCATTACACCCATATATACACATAAAGGAAAAAAAGTGTAATTTACCCAAAAATTAATGTGTGAAGGTGTAACTCCTACATGTTATCATCATATCATAGAGACATATCAAAATAGTATTCATTTATCTGACCTGAGAAATTAATTTTATTAAGTAGAAATTGGCCTAACACACGAGTAAATTCGAAACAAAAAGATTACAATTTCCCTCAATTTTTCACATGAGAGAATCATCTCAATCCCTGTCACATTCTCCTTTATCAACAGTCATACAACTACTATGATTCACATTTGGATGGAAACAATATTTGCCTACATCATCGAATAATTCTAGCCACAATAAGATACAATGTCAACCAAGAATTAAGATCCTAACAAACATCTAACCTAACCCGTCATCTTCATCGAAACATTTTAACCTAACTAAAACCATATTCGAAACCCTATTCGAAAAAGCACACACATAGGCATACCTAAAATCCCAGACAAAACCAAACACTAACCAAATCTATACACATATATCGTTTTCTATATTGTTTATTTCATACACGTTTGTTTTTTCTTAATATAACACAACACATAATATTTTTTTAAATAAGTACATTATCATATATGTATGCTCAATAATATCTTAAGGTATTTGTGTTAGTGGTAAAATGCAATGTTGATTATATAGATAGTCCATATACATGGCTTTGGGGTTTCAAGTTCAAAAGGGTAAATGTTTGAAATATCACAATTCTAATATATATCTCATTAATGTCAAAAGAGCAAATTACAAACCAACAATAAGTAAACGGGCAACAAACTATGTCGCAACCCTCTTTTGAATTGCAAAACCAATCCTACTAAAGACTAAACGACTCTTAAGGGTCGAGATATTACTGTTCACGACCCGTTGGACCCTATTCAGGAATTCCACAGCCTCCGGGACTAGAGACCCAAATATATCAAAAGCAAATGGGATAAACACGTGTTGATTCTCTAAACAAGCTTTCTCGTGTTTAGCGACTTTGCTTGATTCCGCCTTCAACGCTGCCTGGCCAGCAACAAACCCATTATTCCTGAGCCCAACAAGAGGGGACACCCCTGTAAGGTCCACACACGCGTGTTTTCCACCTGCCAACCCAAACACAAGAATATTAGTTGGCTGAAGAGTCCACCTTCCATCGAGCGGATATGTCAGAAAGTTCACCAGAGCCTCCTTTTTAGCCGAAATCCCTGCCCGCTTTAGAACAAAGAATATCCCTAACCAAATCATGCATTTATTTAAACTCAGGTAACTCCTTGCAATGGACCGTTGCAATGGACCGTATGCTCACCAAAAGTATTTAAACAAACCTTGTGACAAACTGGGCAGGGCTCATCAACCTGGGGCAAAGAGATCATTAGTCGGTACTTAAGAATTGCTCAATACTCCACAACCGACACGTGTTGGCCCAATCCTTCAATAGGGATGAGTCTTAAGAAATCTTAAGCATGAGAAGCCCGAATACAATCAAACACAGCTTTCTGAAATATATAAATTTTCATTTGTAATAAGTTTAGGTTCAAACAACAACGAGCATTAAACTTTATGTTAAATTAATAACGAAATGACCAATATATCCTTTTATTGTGAATTTTGAGAGTGTTAAAGAATAAAAGGGAGCGCAAAAGGAGTCAGGTTTAATGTTTTCTAAATTTTTTTATTTAGTTATCTAAAGAGGTAATATATTTACACAAACTTAACAGATTTTTAACAAAGATTGATGTGAAACCAAAACATGTTACAATTGAAAGCCACATGTCTTAATAATAGAACTTTTTAAAGTTGGGTCTCAAATATTATGGTCAAACCACATTAACTATTTATAATTTTATATAATTAACTCTAAAATATATCAATATAAATGTAAAACTATTCACAATCTATATTTTATGTTAATCTCCTAAACAACTAATTTAAAAACTGATATGACTAATACACTATTTTTAATACTCTGTTTGGCAGTTCATTATTAATAGTTTACTTTTCATTTTTTTAACTAACAACAAAAGTTTTTAGGGAAAGGTTACAAGTAGCTAGTATATCAGATAAGATAAAGGAGGGAAGATTGAGATGGTTTGGGCATGTGAAGAGGAGGCAGACGATAGAACCAGTTAGAGTGGTTGAAACCCTCGAGGTGGAGGGGAGGAGGAGTAGAGGCAGACCCAAAATTACTTGGGATGAGCGGATTAGGCAGGATTTGCAAAAATTGCACCTCTCTGAGAACATGGTCCATGATAGGAGCTCGTGGAGACGTAGGATTAAGGTTAAGGATTTCTAGGAAAGGGTACAATTATGTTTTTAGGTGTAGTGGAGTGTATGGTCGTACATAAGTAACTATGTGTATAGGATGTTTTGTACAGTTGTGTTTCTAGGTGTAGTGTGTGGTCGTAAACATGTAACTATGTGTATAGACTGTTTGTGTTGTCATATTTGTTCTGTTCTACCATGCACTATTTTGCAACTCATACTACATTGGTAGCTTCATACACATATACACACACACACCCCATGCTCTATTTATTTCTTTCCTGGGTGTTTTGGAGCCGAGGGTCTCTCTGGAAGCAGCCTCTCTATCCCTAGAGGTAGAGGTAAGGTGTGCCTACATCCCACCCTCCCCAGACCCTACAAATAGCTTTGCTCTTTGTGGGATTTTACTGGGTTTGATTGATTGATTGATTGAACTAACAGCAAAAGTTTGGTGCTTTGAAGTTATTTTTTTTTTAATTTGACATTATGATTAGTATAGCTTTTTTTAATATATTGACTACAACTTTATTTTTTACTTTAAAGTTTGCTACAAAGGTTTTTTTTTTCTTTTTTAAGAATTATCATACAACCCCCTCAACTTTAACCACAAAGGTTTTATTTCTTATTCATTTTTTATAAGTACCATATAGCCCCTCAATTATAACTAAACTTATAAACTACTTCACTTGTTTTTTCAAAGTGATTTTGACGTGCTTTTTTTATTCACATATCGATGTAGGTTTACCATCATGACTTAATTCGTTTTTATGGTTTCATTTGATGTAAAACATGTGTCAATATTCTTGGGGCGTATCACTACTGTATTTTTTGGATTTTTTCTTCTGCTTGCTATATCGAATAACAATACTATAAAAAACCGAACCGATATTGAACAAACTGAATTTCTACCGCATCATGCAGGCAATCCCACTAGTTTATTACATTTAGCATTTTGTAATTTATTTATATGTTAATTTCTTAACGAAGCTACCTTCAATGTCAAACAAGCGAATTTGACAAGGATGAAAGAAGAGATAAAAATGCTTGGATACATGTGGCAGAAGAGTAGAGCAAACGCCCTTAGTCTCACCTGGGAGAATTGGTGCCATTTTGATTTGATTAGTATGAGGTTATAAAATGTATTTGGTGTATGAATTGTAAGGTCTATGGTGTATAATTTGGTGAATCCTTCTGCTTTAACAGTGGGTTAATAAGAAGTTTTAATAAATTTTGTTGGCCTTTCAAAAAAAATATGTATTATATATAATTTCAAATTTATATATGCCAAATAATATTCTTATCTATTAAAATAACTGACTTTTTTCTTTTTTTTATTCATATCTATGTTTACTTAATTTATCTATTAAAATAACTATTTTTTTTCTTTTTTTATTCATACCTATGTTTACCTTAATGACAAAATATTATTTCATCATCAATTTTATTCTTTTGTAGTCTATTATATGGCGTTTTAACTTTTAATGAAACCGAGTTCAATACCACTTTTTAAGAACTCTACGTATCTATAGTATATTATACGCGTTTGGGAAGAATTTCAACAAAATTTAACTACTTATAACATGTTATGCTTATGGAATAATATACTTGACTAAATTAGTAAGAGGATGCTTATGGAACAATACTTGACTAAATTAGTAAGAGGGAAAATTATCTTTCTACATGAATATTAAATATAATTCTTAATATATATTATTGGTATATAATAAATGAAAATGTCAAGATAAATCCTTGAATGTTTCATCTTTCTAAACCTAAAGTAATATTTAATGAACCTAAATTAAAATTAGGAAAGAAAAATCATATTTATTTAACATTTAGGAATTCATTATAAACAAACAATGAACACCAAATAAATTAAAATTGTACAAAGGCTTTTCTTAATTTGCACACCATATATTTCTTTACATTGAGCAACAATCTTTTGGGTTCTGCTTATAGATACATTTTCCACGTTTCGCATGTAAGAAAGCACCTTTTGGGTTCTTTCTCTATACGTGAATCCTTTGCAAATCAATCGAATATAGACATATTTAGTTAGAGAATATCTCGTTGTTTTCAACCCCTTTTTATATTGGAATCTTTAACATCCAGTCTCGTATCAACTGATACTGTCCCCTTTGCCAGTTGGAGCTTACGGATTTTTTTTTAGTTTTCTGAGTAAAAACTTTCGAGGAGGTCACGAATCTGAGGATTACTATCATTCTAACACACTTATGTGCACTTTTCTTCTCATACATATCCATTACGCTTAAAACTTGTTTGTGATATTTGAGATGAGACATTCCTTGTAGCCAATATCAATGATATAGATTATACATAACTAAATGATACAAGATTTGCATAAGTTATCACTTTATTTGAAGTGGATGACTTTTAATAAGTATCAGACATAATACTTGTAAATTTTGAAAACCCTAAAATAATAAATATTAAATTATTTTTAAGTTATTATGTCAGATTTAAACAAACATAAAATATCTTGAAATTGATTAAACGATTACCGAAGAATATGAAATGTCTCGTTTAATAAATATCTATATCTATACTATATAATAAAATAAACAAATAAATCGACACTTGTCATTATTCTAGACCATCGTTAATTGTAGAAAAATATTATTTAATTTAATTTATTAAGTATTAATTAAATTAAAATAAATTTTATCAACTCTAAATTATTGGCATAAACTTAAGCTCAAATCGTAAAGTCTTATATAAACTAAAAAGTATTTTTTTCACTTAATAGTAGATAAACATGCATATTATTTATTGTTAATGTTAATATTATTATTGTTAACTATGAGAAATGATATTAAACAACTTATTAATCAAACCAAAAATTTAAAATAGTATTAACCTAATTTAAAAGATAATAAATCCATTTAGATTTAGCAAGATTTTTTTAACAATAGATAAACCCGTGTAATACACAAGGTTTTTAAAGATATAACATTTTTTTTATTATTTGCTATATAAAATTATATTTATTCAACCCGTACAATACACAGAGTTTTTTTAAATATAATTTTTTATTATTTAGTATATTATTTATTGTTAATATTATTATTGTTAACTATGAGAAATTATATTAAACAACTTATTAATCAAACCAAAAATTTAAAATAGTAATAACCTAATTTAAAAAATAATAAATCCATTTTGATTTAGAAAGATTTTTTTAACAATAGATAAACCCGTATAATCCACAAGGTTTTTAAAGATATAACATTTTTTATTATTTGTTATATAATATTAGATTTATTCAATCCGTACAATACACAGAGTTTTTTAAAATATAATTTTTTATTTAGTATATAAAATTACATTTCTTCCACCCGTGAATACACAAGGTTTTTTTTAAATATAACTTTTGTGTTGTTTGGTATATAAAATTACATTTATTCAACCGGCACAATAAACGAGGTTCTTAAAGATATAATTTTAAAGATTTTTTTAACAATAGATAAACCCGTGTAATACACATGGTTTTTAAAAATATAACATTTTTTATTATTTGCTATATAAAATTAGATTTATTCAACACGTACAATATACAAAGTTTTTTTTAAATATAACTTTTTGTATTATTTAGTATATAAAATTATATTTCTTCCACCCGTGAATACCCACGGTTTTTTAAAAATATAAATTTTTATTATTTGATATATAAAATTACATTTATTCAACTCGCACAATAAACGAGGTTATTAAAGATATATTTTTTATTATTTAATATATAAAATTATATTTACTCAACACGTATAATAAATGAGGTTTTTAAAAAAATATTGTTTTTTATTTAGTATATAAAATTATATTTATTCAACCCGTGTAATACACGTGGTTCTAACCTAGTTATTAGTTTAATTGGATTATAAAACTTGGGTGAGGATCAAATAGAAAGTTTATTTTGACTAGCAATGATAGAAAGCAATAGGATTATGACATGTGACAAAATTTAAAATAAAGAGGAAGGGTATTTTAGTCAATCGTATCATTTCTTCTTCCTTCTTCTCCCCAGTAACTTCAAAACCTACCATTTTCAAAACCCACAATTTTCAACCTTTTTTTCACTTTCTATCTCAATAATCACTACATTATAGTGCGATTTTCGTTAACAATCAATGATTCAAACACCCAATCAACGTGTTCTTCAACTTTTTTGAAGAAACCCAGTTTAACTTCATACAATATCTCATTTTTCCCATGATTTTGAAGCGAATCACTCGATCTGTTCGATTCGATCGCTGATAAGTGTTTCTATCATTCAAATTTCGTCAATCGTTAAAGAAATCGGCTTCGATTCATGTAAGAAATTCTTGAATTGCAATTTTACGATCTGGGTTTTTGAATTGAGTCATTGCGTTTTACGATCTTGGCGGGGGTCCAGGGGCAGCGCCCTTGGGAGCAGGTAGGGCTGTAAACGAACCGAACGTTCAGGGAACAGTTCGTGAACCGTTCGGCGGGAAGTTCATTTATGTTCGTTCGTTTAATAAACGAACGAACATGAACAAGAAATTTCGTTCGATTAGTTAAATGAACGAACATGAACAGAGGTCTCGTTCGTTCGATTGTGTTCGTGAACGTTCGGTAAGGTGTTCGTGAACATTCGTTGATTTGCGTTCGTTTATGTTCGTATAATTATGTTTCAATTGAAGATCTTTGTACTTTCTTATATTTTATTTGTACTTTTTATATTATTAAACTTTTATTTATTTTATTACCTTAACAATTAAACAAGGAAACCCACTTTCACCTTGTTTATGCATCATTTCCCTTTCATTTCTCATTATTTACATCGGCGAATACGATCAACCTTTGTTGCACAATAAGGGATTCAAGTGCGAGTGCTACTCTTTGGGCAATCTATCTTTATCCTTCGTCGCGTTCGCCAAATTTATTTGTGTTCGTTTGTGTTCGTGAACCGTTCGCGAACACACTCATTTCCTTAATGAACGAACACAAACATAAAATCTATTTCGGTAAGTGTTCATGTAAGGACCTTCAAAAATGTCCCAAAACTACCCGTAAGTGCGAACCCAGACCCCTGAAACCCTAATCCATATCAAAAATCAAGAAATCAAGATTTTTGGTCTTCAGACGGGCCGCGTAATGGATAGGCAGACCCTTACGCGGGCCACGTCAAAGTAGGGTTGACCAGATAAGCGTTACGATCCACGTGGCATCCAAGTGGCAGACCTACTGATGACCCAACAACCCTACACGTAGACTAGGTCGCCACGCGGGCCGCGTAAGGGTCAAGCTAAGGTTCACGCGAGCCGCGTGAACCCCATTTTTCACCTATAAATAGAAATGGCCATGGGCTGTTCACTGGTGTCGAAACCAACTTTCAAAAACGAAAGCACACTGCTCAAAATTCAAAATTACAATAGCGAGGCGCTGCTACGATACAGGGTATTAACTCGATCGCTGTTACGATTCAACGTCCGATCGATTGAAACTATCCGATGGATGTTTAAGTGCTGCCCACTTTAGGGCCATACTTTGTCATTAGTCGTGAATTCGACGGATTTTTAAGTATAGCACTTTGTCATTCGTTGTGAGGGTTTTAATCTCGTGAGTTAATCGTAAATGCTGTATTAGTTACTGACCTAGTTCGTGTGCATTGTTATTTAAATTAGGTTACAAGACTAATCAGTAGGCTAAACTCTGTCCGTTTGAATCTGCAAAGTGAGTCATTCTCTTTTATCAAAAGTATTTTACAATACTATATTTTCAAATGTTATAATTACAGGGATTAAATCATGGTTATCTTGAATCACTGGCTAGTGGGGTATTGTGCACATTACTAATTTCTCACAGTTAGGCTAATAAATCCTAACAGTGATAATCATTACTACTTGGGGAAATAGACCCAATAGTGGTATGACCATCGTCACCAGGTGACACGGCGCTAGATAAAAATAAGATAGAAGCCATTGTAATCGCTTTTATGCTGTAATTTATAACTATGTGTCATTTTATTTAACGTGAATGACTCGCCAGTATTTCCCCGTTGATAAAATATTTTTAAAACATGTTTCAGGCGACCTGCTGTAAATCAAGGAAAACGTGCTACAGAGCACTAACAAGCTTGAAGAGGTGGCTCAGTTAAAATAAATAAAAATGTTTTGTAAATCAGGGAATTCCCTTGTGAAATTCCTCTATTGTAAATTACGGGGCTTGTCCCAGATTATCTAAATAAAATAATCGGGCATTTTCAAGTTTTAAAAGATCCTGATAAATCTTCCGTTGTCGCATCAATTAATAAATACCACGGGTTCCTGTCCCGCGGCTCTTGACCGGGTCAAACCGTGGCTGGGGCCGTGACAGGAAAATGTGGTATCAGAGCCACTGATTTAAGCCTATTAAGTATTAAAATACTTAATTTTCCTGATTACTGTCTTGTAATTATGTGTTTCTATCTTGACTATCTGTTAATTTACAGTATGGGTAAGCAAAGAATTTCGTACATCTATCATAAATTAGATAGTTCACCGAAAGATTAGGGAACTTCATCCCAATCCAATTCCTCAAGATACTCAGCAGATACTGAGGAATGAATATTTGTTCGTAAGGCACAGTATGAAAAACCACTTACCCCTAATAAAAGAAGTTTGATTATTAGAAAAAGTGAAGAGAAAATGAGGAAGTCACAACCAAAAGGAGTGATGATCAATAAGGAAACTCAGGAAATAGGCACTAAACCACCATGGGAAGATGAGTTAGATGAACAATGGGCAAATCTCTACATGTAAGCCACTACAGCAGTAAATGCTAACTTATAGTTAAATCACCAAATCAGTACCAGCACCTATGCTACCTACAAGCCATAAACTTTAATATAATAAATTATCCTTAGTATATTTACAGTTATAATTTATATAAAATCGCAATATTTCATATTTTTATTAATACTTAATTGTCTGATTGCCATTATGTGATTATGTGAAAATTCAAAGTTACAAACATTTAACCTAGAATTTTGTATGTTTCCTCATATTTGCTAAACAGCATGAATGAGTTATCTGAAGCCCTTCCGAATCTCAATCTCTATCCTGTTAATGTGGAAGTTTCCAAAGACTTTACCGGGTATTGTGCTGACATGGAGGAACCTATGGAATTTCAAACTCAACCTCCGGAGAAACCAAAGCCAAAGAAAAGAAAAAGAATTGTGGGCTGGAGGCGTGTGCCCAGGAAGAAACCAGCGACACGAAAAGTTACCAAGACGGAAGATCCCAAAAGTAAAGGCAAGGAAATAGAGATTGGGGAAAATTCTAGGCAAAACCAGGAAATGCCACCCTAGGAAGAACTAGATCATAAACTAGCACTTAATGACCTCATCGGACCTATCGGTGAAAACCTCTTTAATTACCCAGCGGAAGCACAACTTCCCGTTGACCTAGAGCCTGAAATCCCAGATTCTATTATCCACACCCAACCTCTACCAGTAGAGCTAGAAGAATGGTGGACCACCGACTGGCACTTTCAGAATCTCCTAAACAACCCTAATACCCTTTTCCCTCAATTTGACCCAGAACCTCCACTATACCCACCTATGAGCATGGAAAATCTGGCTGAACTCCGTCATTATGGCGAGGAGCTGATTGATGCAGGGAATCGCATTAGGGAAGTAGGGGAAAGAATATCTTGGAAATACGAACAGTTTGTACGGATGTCTATTATATATATATATATATATATATATATATAATATCGAAAGTCGAAAGATCGACAATTTTGGCTATACTTGTTAATGTGATTATATGCAATTATTTTGTTATGTTTGGTTATTAATTATTTTATACTAATTACTTATATAAATTAATTACCAGATGGCACACGCTGGTAAGGAACCCGATAATGAAGTTAATCAATCTGAGCATAACAATGAAGATCAATTTCTAAATAGGCAAGATATCGAAAATATCGTTGCTCAGGGAATAGCCAATGCTATTCCAGCAATACTTGCTGCTGCTCGAAATCCAGTTGAACCTCAACAAATTATTCCTAGCAAATGTACCCATGAAGACAACTTCAGTAATAGTGTAAACGGAGGCAGCAATAACAACAATAACAATAACAATGATGTACTACAAGCCCCAATTCTCAAAAGAATGAAAGTTGCAACGCCTGGTTGCACTTATAAGGAATTTCTTGCCTGTAAACTAGCTGAATTTGCAGGCAATGAAGGGGCGACTGCGGCGCTGCGTTGGTTGGAGAAAACCGAAGCAGTAATTATGATAAGTAAATGTATCGAGGAAGACAAGGTCATGTATACGTCACATCTTTTTAAAGAAGGGGCGTTAGAATGGTGGAATACGGTACTTTAAGCCAAAGGAAGAAATATGGCCTATGCCATGAGTTGGGAAGAATTTAAGCAGCTAGTGGAAAGAAAATTCTGTCCCGAGTATGAGAAAGAACAAATGGCGAATAAATTCTTGAACCACCGGATGGTGGATGTAGACTGTCGAGGGTATACTTCGACATTCTTCGAATATGCTAGAATGGTACCTACCCTGGCTTCGCCAGAGCCGGTACTTATTTCTCGCTATATTTGGGGATTGATTGGCGAAATCCGTGACATCGTTAAAGCTGTGAGACCTCGCACTATTGACGATGCTGTGGAATTAGCTAACACTTTAACTGACGGGCTAGTACGCACAAGAGAAGAAAACTGGAAGAAGGAAGTAGCCCAAAAGATTACCCAGGGATTCCATGTGGGTAATCGTAGCAATTTCAAGAAAAAGGGAACTGGGCAATCTTCCACTGTTCCATTTTGCAATGCATGCAAAAGAAAGCATTTTGGAAGATGCAAAGGGTATTGCAATTTCTGCAAAATCCCGGGGCACCAAGAAGAAGATTGCAGGAAGAAGAAAGCAACAATCTGCTACAACTGCGGAGAAGCTGGACATTTTAGGCAAGACTGCCCGAAATTAGCCAAACCAGCTGACAACAAGACCAAACCTGCAGAAGGAGCTACCAAGAGAAATGCAAGAGCCTTCCAGTTGACTACTCATGAAGCAGAACTAATTCCTGACGTGATAACTGGTACATTCCTAGTTCACAACGTTTATGCAAAAGTATTATTTGACTCTGGTGCAAACCAAAGTTTTATAAATACTTCATTTTGCCAAGCTCTTAACCTACCTTTAAGCAACCTTAGGCAAATTTTTACGGTAGAAACGGCAGATGGGAATTCTGTTAACATAGATAAGGTTTTGCGAGAAGCAAAAATCGAACTCTTAGGCCATAAATTCTCTGCAAACCTGTTACCTATGAATTTATCTGGATTTGATGTTGTATTAGGAATGGATTGGTTAGTAGCCAACCATGCCAGAATTCTTTGTGATAAGAATTCCATAGAAATTCATACACCCACAGGAGAATTAGTGGTGATTACAGGAGATAAACCACGAAAACCACTAAAATTCATTTCAGTAATGAAGTTGTCCAGTTATTCAAGAAAACAAGAAATGGTGTATATGATTTCAGTAATCATTAACACTAAGGGTAAGGGACTCAAAGAAATTCCAGTAGTATCAGAATACCTAGAGGTATTCCGAGAAGAACTACCTGGATTACCACCTGATAGGGAAGTCGAATTTAGAATTCATCTAATTCCTGGAACTACACCAATAGCTAAGGCACCTTATCGATTAGCACCCACCGAAATGCTAGAATTGAAAAAGTAGTTAGAGGAATTACTAAGCAAAGGATTCAAACAACCTAGTTCATCCCCGTGGGGAGAGCCAGTGTTGTTTGTAAAGAAGAAAGATGGTTCGATGCGAATGTGTATCGATTATAGAGAATTGAATAAGGTTACAATTAAGAATCGATACCCATTACCTAGGATTGATGATCTTTTTTATCAACTTCAAGGAGCTAGATATTTTTCTAAGATCAATTTACGCTCCGGATACCATCAGTTGAAGGTACAGGAAGAAGACATACCTAAAACTGCTTTCAGAACTAGGTATGGTCATTACGAGTTTACAGTCATGCCCTTTGGACTAACAAATGCTCCGACAGTATTTATGGACATGATGAATAGGATCTGTAAACCGTACTTGGATAAATTTGTAATTATCTTCATCGACGATATACTTATTTATTACAAAAGTCAAGAGGAACATTGTGAGCATTTGCATGTACTCTTAACTTTGTTAAGAAAGGAGAAGCTTTACGCCAAATTCTCGAAGTGTGAATTTTGGCTACAAGAAGTACAATTTTTAGGACACATGGTGAATCACGAAGGTATTCACGTAGATCCCTCTAAGATAGAAGCGATCACCAAATGGAAGGTTCCGCAATCAGCAATGGAAATTAGAAGTTTTATAGGGTTAGCCGGATATTATAGACGGTTTATTAAGGATTTTTCCAAGATAGCTGTACCATTAACTAAGCTAACCTGTAAAGCAGTTAAGTTTGAATGGGGACCTAGACAAGAAGAGGCCTTTAGGATTTTGAAGCAAAAGCTAACAAATGCTCCAATTTTAGCCTTACCAGAAGGAACAGAAGATTTTGAAGTATACTGTGATGCTTCAAAACTAGGATTAAGATGTGTGCTTATGCAACACAAGAAGGTAATTGCGTATGCCTCAAGGCAATTGAAAAAGCACGAAGAAAACTATATGACACATGATTTAGAGTTAGGAGCCATAATTTTTGCCCTTAAAATTTGGAGACACTATTTGTATGGAAGTAAGTTTACTGTCTATACAGACCATAAGAGCTTAAGATACATATTTAGGCAAAAAGAATTAAACATGAGATAAAGGAGATGGATGGAAATCCTAAGTGACAACGACTGTGATATACAATATCACGAAGGAAAAGCAAACGTAGTTGCTGATGCTTTAAGTCGTAAGTATCATGAGAAACAACGACGAGTTCGTTCTCTTCGATTAAGTTTACAATTAGACTTAATGGAACAACTGAAAAACATTCAAGAAACAGCAATCAAGGATGATGCTGAAGGAATGAAAGGATGAGTAAAGGAATTAGAACAAGGCAGTGATGGAATTTGGAGATTCCACAAGAAAAGGATTTGGGTACCTAAGTAGGGAGAATTAAGAAATAAGATTTTAGAGGAAGCCCATAAATCTAGGTATACCATGCATCCTGGTAACAATAAGATGTACCAAGATTTAAGGAATAACTTCTGGTGGATAGGAATGAAAAAGGACATAGCTAGATATGTTTCTAAATGTCTTACTTGTTCGCAAGTTAAGGCAGAACACCAGAAACCCTCAGGTTTACTACAACAATTAGAAATGCCTGTATGGAAATGGGAACTTATAACCATGGACTGTGTTACTAAGTTACCCAAAACCAGAAGAGGTAATGATGCGATTTGGGTAATTGTGGATCGATTAACCAAATCAGCTCATTTTCTACCTATGAAAGAAACCTTTAGCATGGAAAGGTTAGCCAAGTTGTACGTAGATGAAGTAGTATCCTTACATGGAGTCCTACTCTCCATTGTATCGGATACGGATAGTCGTTTCACTTCCCATTTCTGGACAAGTTTCCAAGAAGGAATGGGAACTCGACTAAATCTAAGTACTGCATATCATCCTCAGACAGACGGACAAAGTGAAAGGACGATCCAAACCCTGGAAGACATGCTCAGGGCATGTGTGATAGATTTTGGTGGAAACTGGGATAACCACCTACCTTTAATTGAATTCTCCTATAACAATAACTATCATTCAAGCATTGAAGCTGCCCCATTCGAAGCACTATACGAACATAAGTGTAGAACTCCAGTATGTTGGGCAGAAATAGGAGAAAGTTAATTATCAGGTCCTGAAATAGTGCAAGAAACAACCGACAAGATCACTCAAATCAAGGAAAGACTGAAAACGGCTCGAGATCGCCAGAAGAGTTATGCCGATAATCGACGCAAGCCACTAGAGTTTCAAGTTGGAGACAAGATACTCTTAAAAGTTTCTCCTTGGAAAAGAGTAGTTCGGTTTGGTAAGAAAGGAAAGCTAAGTCCAAGGTACGTAGGACCATTTCCAGTAATACAACGAATAGGGCCAGTTGCCTATCGCTTACAGCTACCAAAAGAGTTAGCTGGGGTACATGACGTATTTCATGTATCCAATCTCAAGAAATGTCTATCTGACGAATCCTTGGTAGTACCTCTTCAAGATGTAGAGGTAAACGAAAAGTTAAAATTTGTTGAGAAGCCACTGCAAATAGAAGACAGAAAGATTAAGTTTCTCAAGCACAAAAGACTAGTACTGGTCAAAGTCAAATGGGATTCAAAGAAAGGACCCGAGTACACTTTGGAGCTGGAATCGGAGATGAAGCGAAAGTATCCTCACTTATTTCAGTAAATCTTGAGGACGAGATTTTAAATAAGGTGGGGAGGATGTAATGACCTTCAAAAATGTCCCAAAACGACCCGTAAGTGCGAACCCGGACCCCTAAAACCCTAATCCATATCAAAAATCAAGAAATCAAGATTTTTGGTCTTCAGACGAGCCGCTTAAAGGATATGCAGACCCTTACGCGGGCCGCATCAAAGTAGGGTTGACCAGATAAGCGTTACGATCCACGTGGCAGACCTACTGATGACCCAATAACCCTACACGTAGACTAGGTGGCCACGCGGGCCGCGTAAAGGTCAAGCTAAGGTTCACGCGGGCCGCGTGAACCCCATTTTTCACCTATAAATAGAAATGGCCATGGGCTGTTCACTGGTGTCGAAACCAACTTTCAAAAATGAAAGCACACTGCTCAAAATTCGAAATTACAATAGCGAGGCGCTGCTACGATGCAGGGTATTAACTTGATCGCTGCTATGATTCAATGTCCGATCGATTGAAACTATCCGATGGATGTTTAAGTGATGCCCACTTTAGGGCCATACTTTGTCATTAGTCGTGAATTCGACGGATGTTTAAGTATAGCACTTTGTCATTCGTTGTGAGAGTTTTAATCTCGTCAGTTATCGTAAATGATGTATTAGTTACTTACCTAGTTCGTGTGCATTGTTATTTAAATTAGGTTACAAGACTAATCAGTAGGCTAAACTCTGTCCGTTTAAATCTGCAAAGTGAGTCATTCTCTTTTATCAAAAGTATTTTACAATACTCCATTTTCAAATGTTATAATTATAGGGATTAAGTCATGGTTATCTTGAATCACTGGCTAGTGGGGTATTGCGCACATTACTAATTTCTCATAGTTAGGCTAATAAATCCTAACAATGATAATCATCACAACTTGGGGAAATAGACCCAATAGTGGTATGACCATCGTCACCAGGTGACACGGCGCCAGATAAAAATAAGATAGAAGCCATTGTAATCGCTCTTATGTTGTAATTTATAACTATGTGTCGTTTTATTTAACCTGAATGACTCGCCAATATTTCCCCGCTGATAAAATATTTTTAAAACATGTTTCAGGAGACCTGCTGTAAATCAAGGAAAACGTGCTACGGAGCACTAACAAGCTTGAAGAGGTGGCTCAGTTAAAATAAATAAACATGCTTTGTAAATCAGGGAATTCCCTTGTGAAATTCCTCTATTGTAAATTACAGGGCTTGTCCCAGATTATCTAAATAAAATAATCGGGCATTTTCAAGTTTTAAAAGATCCTGATAAATCTTCCGCTGTCGCATCAATTAATAAATACCACGAGTTCCTGTCCCGCGGCTCCTGACCGGGTCAAACCGGGGCTGGGGCCGTAACAGTTCTTGAACCGTTCGTGAACACATTTATTTCCTTAACGAACGAACACGAACAAGGCCTTGTTCGTGTTCGTTCGGTTCGTTTACAACCCTAGGAGCAGGGTCCAAGGGGCGGCAGCCCCTGGCGGGGTCCAAGGGGCAGAGCCCCTGGCTGGATCAGAAAATTTAATTTTCTGGAAATTGGCTCATTTTCGTAGACAGTTTTTGATCTCTACTTTCTAGTTCAGACAGTTTTTTAAGTGTTTTTGGTGCATTACGTTTTAGATAAAACACATTTTTATGTGTTTTAAGTCCATTGCGTTTTAGAGAGAACACTTTCTTTTCTGTTTTTAGCCCATTGCATTTTAGAAATAAGACATTTTTAAGTGTTTTCTAGCCATTGCGTTTTAAAAAAAACACACATTTTTGAAACGTTTTTAGTCCATTGCGTTTTAGATAAAACACATTTTTATGCGTTTTCAGTCCATTGCGTTTTAGAAAAAAGACATTTTTAAGTGTTTCTGGCCATTGCGTTTTACAAATAAGACATTTTTTTGTGTTTTTTGGTGCATTGCGTTTTAGGTAAAACACTTTTTTATGTGTTTTCAGTCCATTACGTTTTAGAAAAAAGACATTTTTAAGTGTTTTCTGGCCATTGCATTTTAGAAATAAAACATTTCTTTGTGTTTTTGGTGCATTGTGTTTTAGGTAAACACATTTTTATGTGTTTTCAGTCCATTGCGTTTTAGAAAAAAAGACATTTTTAAGTGTTTTCTGGCCATTGCGTTTTACAAATAAGACATTTCTTTGTGTTTTTTGTGCATTGCGTTTTAGGTAAAACACATTTTTATGTGTTTTCTGTCCATTGTGTTTTAGAAATAAGACATTTCTTTGTGTTTTTGGTGCATTGCGTTTTAGGTAAACACATTTTTTATGTGTTTTCAGTCCATTGCGTTTTAGAAAAAAGACATTTTTAAGTGTTTTCTGGCCATTGCGTTTTACATATAAGACATTTCTTTGTATTTTTGGTGCATTGCGTTTAAAAAAAAGTGGTTTTTTACGTTTTTTTTTTTGCATTGCATTTTACGCAATTGGTTTTTTTTCCATTGCGTTTTACGCAACTGGGTTTTCAATTTTTTTTTTCGAAAATATAGCAATAGTATACTCGTTTTAAAGATAAAAAAACGCTCATTTTTTGTGCAATTTTTATAAAAAAAAATTATGTCGTATGAAAAAGTTATTAACGTTTAAAAAATGGGGGGGGGTATTGGAGGAGAGAGAAACTATTGTCCTGGATTGACTACAATGCCCTTACACAAACCCACGCGCCTCTTTTCTTTCCTTCAATTTCCCTTATTTAATCTAAACCCTTGATTAAATCAATTGATGATCAAGATTACTTCCTATCCTTCCTAGCCAAATAAACTTCCTATTATAAGCTAACTCTGTAAAACTTTAGTGCTTAATAAAATTCAAATCAAACCATAAGGTTTATTATTCATATCATTAGTACTCTAGATGTTACCTCTTCTAAAAAGCTAGTAGGAAAACCATTATGATCCATTCCAACTGTGAAATAGAGAGAATGTACCATCATGTAACCGATCCAGTTTAATGGAAATTATTTGACAAATTGAAACCGAGTTAAGATTGGCCAAATCATTGCACCTATGGCCAGTTCATGGTTCGTCACACACACCATCACCTTCTCAAATCTCTCGTGTCTGTTTTGTATCTTGATCGACACTAGCAATAACCAAATCACGTTATTAGCCAGAGTAAGCCCATTTCCATCATCATTGCTAACTAAGGTAACTATTCGATCTTAGGATTCTTCTTGTATGGTACACCTAGAATTATTCAAACCTAATTGTCACACCCCAACCGATGGCGGAAATATCAAGGCGTGACGTAATAGATTGCTCAAATACAACATAACACTAAATTTGCGACCATAAACTAAAACTCAAAATTTCATTTCATTTCACTAAATCAAGCATTACATTGTTCATGAAAATGGAAAGTACGACAATCGGATTCTTAAAACTAACAATATTAAAATGCATAAATTAAAACTAGGTGAGTATCTAATCCACCCCAAGTCTTCTCTTGCGAAATCATCATCAAATATTCCTACAACATGTATAAAATATCCGTCAACACAAATTATGTCAGTGAGCATACTAGCTTGTCTACATAGCATACGTATGAATGAAATCTTAAATCCACATGTTAGTTGTACACCAAGTGATATAATCATACTAGCATATAAGACTAAACATCAACCAAAAGTTTCCACTAGCGTAACCTTATCATCAGAGTGAATAAGACTGTAAAGATTGAATACTTAACAACGACCTAACAAACGGCGCGATGTGCTAATCCTATAGAGCTATACATGTTAAGGGATGCTTTTTAAAGTTAATGATACATAGCATGCATAAGATTGTCCTAGTATGTATAAACAAGTAACATAACAAGTAAGCTTGTTCAAGAATTGAGTGTTTGCATAAGATTAATTGTATGTGTAATTGTGAATTTGATATGGATACATGTTGCAACCCAAATAGTGTTTAAAGAGTAAAATGGGTTAAGTATGAACTCACGGTTTGCGAAGATTTCCATAAAAGCGAGTAATCTGTCTTTGAAGGACGTAGTCACAAAAGTTTACCCTAAAATGGTAAACAAAGGTGTATGAGTATGAGGATTTTAGGATTGGAATATAAATGGGAAAACTTATAAGTATGAGAATACATAAAACATATCTTGCCTATATACTTATTTGGACACTATTTTTAGTTTGTGTTTTTAATGTGTCTTACACCCATTAGAAGTCCAAAACTAAGATAATTTCCACCTTAACACATAACTTTCAACCATGGTTTCAGTTGATATTATGGTTTGGTTTTTGGAAAAATTATTAGGTATATTATAGTTATGTGTTTGTCATGTATTAGAGGTAGGGTGATCAACTAGCTTCAATATTTCACCAATGCACAAATCATCACATGGACAATACGAATGGTCATGAATACAAGTATGAAGAACATAAACAAAATATCTAATTTACTAATTAAGTAACCAAGTGAGGATAACTAGATGAGTGCTTCCATCATTGTATGGTTGGAAACTTGGTGTAGCTTTGCTCGCTTTGTTGCCTAGAGATTACTTAGGGACTTAGAATGAATGAAATGAAGGCATATGAACCTCAAAGTTTTTGGAACAAAACCTTAACACAAGTCTCTCAAAAATAGAACTTGTTGGTACTCGGGTTGGTGTGCAAAAGTTCCAAGAAACAAAGTAAAGATAAGACTAGTTTTAAAAGTTTGATAAAATCCTAGCATTGGATCTCCAAATGGTGATATAGCATCTTTGTTTACCTTGGTAAACATGTGGTAATACTCTTAGAGATCATTCAAGGAAGGAGAAGGAGAAAAACAAGAAGAAAAAATGTGTAAGAACAAGCTCAAAACTCACCTTTTGGACTTAGAATTTTCTGCCAAAAAGTGGAGGATTCCTTGATGATTTGAGAGAGTATGGAAGTGGTTTAGGAGTTGGGGAAAGTTGTATTTATAAATGAGGATTAGGGTTTGATAGTTATTGAAGGTGGTTGTGAGTTAGAACATTAAAGAAAGTGGTTGGGGAGATGAAAATTTTTCATTTTTAGTCCTTTGAGTTGTTAGGTTGCTTATTTAGTGCTACAAACACATTGTTTTGCATGTTTTACGTATTTTAAGGTATATGAAAGCATGCATAATGAATAAACATGTATGAATATCACTTTAAAGAGAAATATAATCTCGATGTATGATCGGTTTTGAATTAAAGATGTGTATTTCGTGATTGTATACGTATTGTGCATGTATGATTAAACAAGTATGGTATAAATAATTGGAATACAAATAGTTGAAATCAAAGAAAGCCTCCATATGATGTAACCTTCGGTTGTTAATGGTCCTTAAAACATCTATGAATGCTAATCTATGCTTATAAAAGACTCTTAATCATATGCTCGTTCAATCATCTATTACTTGTCAAATCCGAGCCTTAGTGATTATTTTAATTGTTTACTGCGCCAGGCACGTCAGGAAAGGGACCTACTAAGTCGATACCCCATTGCTGGAAGGGCCACGCTGTAGTTATTGGAGCCAGATGATTCTTTGGGCGGAGTGTCTTTGGATCATGACGTTGGCATGACGTACACTTGCGCAAGATCTCTACAGCGTCTAAATGCATGCCAGACCAGTAATAGCCCGCACTCATGATTTTTGCTACTACCATGCGTGGGCCTGCATGGATTCTACACAGTCCTTCATGGATTTCCCAGACCAGATACTGCTCATCGTGTTTGTCTACGCATCTGTTAGGATCAGAGTTTCTTAGATTGTGTTTGTTTAATTAAATTGAGATGAAACAGAGATTTGAATTGCAACGGAATATGAAAGTAAACTTTGAATACACAATCAATGGAAGAAAAGTTTAAGCAAACATGTTTAACATTGAGTCGAATGATTGTATTTAATTACAATAATCAAGGCATGCACAAGTCTCCCCCTCAGTTTGAGCTCAGTAATTGATCGTAAGAATGAATTAGAAGAAAAGAGCTCATAGAACAGTACAAAGTATTGTTCTATTTATAGTATAGCTCAACCACTGAGCATCTTCGGCTGACGTCACCATGAAATTGACATCTAACCTCCTAACAAACTCTAAGGACTGATGCATACAACCACTGATTACTAAACTACTGATTACATAGACAATACATAAATAAAACACTGATTCTTCCTTCCACTGTTGTAGCCTAAGCACTGATATTGAGCATCAATGCTTTCTTCAAAGGATGATCAGTCTTTTAGAAGAGCAGTGCTTTGGTCTTTAACAGTGCTTGGGACACATCAGTAGATTGAGCTTCAGTACTTTAATCTTCATCAGTGCTTGTTCTGTCAGCAGTTGTAATGAACAGTTCTTTGAGTCTATCAGTTGTTGAAGCCACTGTCAAGGGAAAAGACTTGTACAAACACTGCTTATGATGATCCACTGTTCTGAACCAGTTTTGGCTTTGCATATCATCTGTTCCTTTGTAGGGTTCAATCCCAATAGCATCTTAGGAGAGGACCCATGTAAGACTTGCGATACAAAATTCCATCTGCCATCTCGTAATTTAACGCTTTGTGTTGAATTTTTCTTGCTTCTGTTTTCCCTTCTGGGAGAGTTCCATGTTGTAAGTACATAATGATTGGGGACATCCAAGATGGATTCCCAACTTCTATTACATGTACGTGTCTTAGAGGAACGGATGGATTTGAGAGAACTTCAATGCGGACCTCCTTTGCTAGGTGCTTGTAGCGGCTAGCTTACTTAGCGCATCCGCGTGCTTATTCTCGCTTCTGTTGATGTGGATTATTTTGAAGGTCTAAAACTGGTTGATCGGAGTTCTTGCCTGCTCGAAATATAGGGTAATTTCTTCGCCCTTAGCGTCGTAGCGGCCATTAATTTGTTCCGCTACTAACTTGGAATCGACATGTGCTTCAACATTTTTTGCCCCCATTTTTAGCGCTAAGCGGAGACCTCCGAGGAATGCCCCATACGCCGCTTCGTTGTTGGTGCTCTTGAAATCTAGCCAGATGGCGTAGGTAAGTTCATGGTTATTGGGGCTAACTAGACGGAGACCAGCTCCTGTGTCGTCGTCATTGGAAGCACTATCTGTATGTAAAGTCCAGACCCTGTCGTTGAAAACTGGGGTAGGATTTTGAATGGCTTCGCATTCTTGGATCTTATCAATGGGCACTTCAGTGACAAAATCCGTTAGGACTTGACCCTTGATAGCCGGGTGTGGTTTATAGAAAATGTTATATCCGCTCAGTTCAATGGCCCATTTTGCTAATTTGCCCGCGACATCTGGTTTGGACAAGATCTGTCCCATATGATAGTTGGTAAGGATAGTTATAACTTGGCCAGAAAAGTACCTTCGTAATCTGCGTGATGCATAGCCAAACGCGAGAACAAGTTTTTCCATGATGGAATAGCTCGTCTCCGGACCGGTCAACATTTTGCTGATGTAATAAATTGGAGTTTGGACTCCTTCCCTTTCGACCATCAATACTGCGCCAACTGCTACTTCTGATGCGGCGAGATACAAGATTAGTGGTTCTTCAGTTCTCAGAGCTGTTAAAGTAGGTAGTTGGATTAAGCATTCTTTCATTTGTTGGAAAGCTTTCTCTGCCTCTGGGGTCCATTGAAATTGGCTTTTCTTTACGCAGTTGCGTAGTGTGCTGATAAATGGGTATAATTTAGCGGCATGATTTGCTAAGAATTGGTTGAGCGCAGCTAGCCGACCCGCTAGGCATTGCATTTCTTTAATGGATGCCGGTGATGGCATGAGTTGAATACCTTCTACTTTTTCAAGATTGACTTTGAAACCATCTTTGGTTACGATAAATCCTAAGAACTTGCCTTCTTCCATTCCGAACGAACACTTTACAGGATTCAGTTTTAGGTTAACTCTGCGCAGAGAGTCGAAAGTGCGCTGGATGTTTGTGAGCATGGATTCTTCTTCACGACTCATAATGACAAGATCGTCCATATAGACTTCTACTGTTACGCCAATATCATCTCCGAAGACTCTATCCATTAGATGTTGGTAAGTAGCTCCAACGTTACGGAGACCGAAAGGCATTTTTGTGTAACAATATGTGCCTTTGTCCGTGCGGAAAGCTGTTTTGTCTTCGTCTTCTTCCTTCATTTGTACTTGTGATATCCTTTATAGCAATCTAGGAAACATTTCCAGCGGAAGGATGATAAGGAATCTACCTTCTTGTCTATTTCTGGGAGGGCGTAAGAGTCTTTTGGGTAGACTTTGTTGAGATCTTTGAAATCAACGCACATGCACCACCCGCCGTTGTGCTTCTGTACCATTACTGGGTTAGCTACCCAGGTTTGATACCGTACTTCGCGCAGGATTCCAGCCTGAAGTACTTTGGCTACTTGCTCATTCATTGCGTGAGCCTTTTCTGTACTAAGACTGCGCTTCCCTTCTGCGACTGATTCTGCGGAAGGTCGAACATTCAAGCAATGTTTCGTTATTTCTCTTGGCATGCCGGTCATGTCTGCTGGGCACCATGCGAAAACATCCGTGTTCTCAGATAGAAGCTATTTTAATTTTGCTCGGATTACTGGTGAGATGGCGTGCCCTAATAAAATGGTTTGCTCAGGGTATTCACTGTTGAGTTCCCATTTTTTGGTTCATTAGGTGGTGATGGCTTTGTGGATTTTACTGGTGGCTCGACATCTACATACATCACCTATTTGCTTGAATATAAGATTGCTACTCCGGTTTCTATTGGAAAACCGCAAGCAGCGTGTGGTATGGAGGTAATCATGCTAAACTCCCATTGTGAACGTCTTCCCAGCAGTACATCATGGCGTGATGTGGCTGGCATAACCATGAAATTGACTGTAACGGTGCGCGAGTGCTCTCCGTCTGAGAGTGTTACGGGAAAGGCGATTTGACCCAGCAGAAAGACGGCTTCATTGCAGAAGCCAGTTAAAGGGAAATCGACTGGTTTCAAGCGCGCCTTGTCCTCTGGGTCTAATTGTTTAAAGCATTGTTCATAGATAATACCCATAGAACTACCCGGATCAATGAACATGTAATCTGTATGATAATGGCCGAAAATACCAGTGATGATAACCGACCGCTCTTCCTGAGGACCTCCTGGAACAACGGGGAAGACTACTTGTTGTTCACGCCAGTGTTGACTGTGGCTTTGTTTGTTGTGCTTGCGCGAGGGTTCCCTTGCACCATGTATGTTTGTTCCATACTGGTTTTTGGGTTGTGGTCGTCTTCCATATTTTGTCTCATATACCTGAATGTTTTCAGATAACCTCCGCCGTTGAGTTGGGTGTCCTACTGTTGTGGTGAACGTGGGCCCAATACTGTACTATCAGATTTCTTCTGAGACATGTGTTCTGCCTGGGACTCCTGATAACCAGATCTGAGATGGAGGGATTCAGATTCGGTGTTTATCTGAGGTTATACCTCTGTTACTTAAGTCGATAGGTTTAAGAAGTCATATTGAGATCCTCTGGATGTGTCTATGATTTGCACCTGAGTGGAAGATTTTTATACGAAAATTTCATTTATGGTATTTTGGAATTTGGTAAACCAATAAACTGGAGTTTCTTCCGAAAGTAGATTTGGACTAATCTGAGTTCCAGATCCTGAGACAACAGGGCTGTGTACCTTATGATTAATTTTGTTGTTACGTGATTTCCCCATGGTTCTGTCAATTTGAGAAGCATGGACCAGAACGTCCTTACTTTCCGATAGAGGACTTTATGGTAATTTGTCGGAACTTCTATCATAGAAAACAGAAAATGAAAAGAAATTAATCAAACGAGAAGATGAAATTGAAAATTGAAGAATCGGTGGGCGCCAACGAAGAAACAACGATCGGAATGAGTGGAATCAATCAAACCACGGGTTTAGTCTCTGGATAAAAGGGGTTAATCCTCTCGCTTGATTCGGGGGTTTGACTGAGCTCCTTCTCCGGTGATCACTGCAAAACAGAAAGCCGTTAGACTCGCCACAGAGAGAATGGGTGTTCTCTCCGTGACCACCCTCCAGCGTGAGAATAAGTACAATGATCTTGATGATGAAGAAGAAGAAGTAGTAAAAGTGAAGTGAGTGTAACTTGTGATATCATACCTGGAATGACTTATTTATAGCTGGATTTGGGCGGGAAATCTGTTGACGGAGATAGTGACGGAAAGTATTTTCCGTTGGCGGTTATTTTCTTTTCCGTCAATTACTAACGTCACATCCATGCACATGTATCGTGAGTGTGATCGACGGCTGGGGAGATGCCACGTGGAAAGTGGGTTTGTTATAGATTGATCTTCAAAGGAGTGCCATCACCATGATCAGATGAGCGTTCCGGATCATGCCATGTCATAGTTAGTTATAACTGAATGGCTGTGCACGATGAGCATTAACATCTTTCTAGAAGATCTACAGCTTTAAACCTTTATGCCCCTGCCACGTGTCTATTCTGTTATAATAGAAAAAAACACTTTTGTTCAAGTCTTGATTCCAGACGTGCGGAGATGTTTAGGATCTTGTCTTCAAGTTTAACTGTACCCTTGCGCGAGCCCGCACAAGGTATAGTTGAATGTTAGTTTTACCTTTTCTCCGGCGCACGGTTATCGATGATTATTTTCTTCTATATCTTTGTTTAGAACAGCTGCGCAGCCGCGCAGGGTTCTGTTAAAGGTGTTCTTGGAATAGGACTCATGTATGTTCTCGTGATCTTGCGCGAGGTTTCCTAGACCATATTCCTTTGTCTTTGTACTGTTTCTTCCCAATCATGTTTAGGACTGCTACGCAGCCGCACAAGGTCTTTATTCAAGATGTTTTGGGATGAGGTTGTGGTATGGTCTAATGCGTCTGCGCAAGGTTTTTGGGACCATACCCCTTCAAAGACGTAATCACGTACTTGTAAATTAAAAAAAAATAAAAAAATTATAACAATAGCCTAATCAAATTAAAGATAATAAAATGCTTATTTTTATAGTGTAATTTTTTTAAAATAAAAAAAGTTATGTGTGTTTACAAATAGTAGGGGAAGTAGATTCAAAAGTAAAAAATAGTGTATCTTCATAACTTGTCATTTCCCGTTGTTTTTGTACGTGATTCAATTTTTTGAGGCTATTTATTTCTCGATCATTAAATTCTTAGATCAATATCCAATGTTATTTCCTACACTTCCTACAATTATAATACTTTATACTTTGTGCAAGATTATCTTCTTAAATCTATGTACCTTTTATTGAGTTCATATTAAAATTCTAGAAGTATAACAATATATTGTTTCTACTTTCTACTATGTTGGTCCAACGAATCTATGAAAAGAAAATTTGTGTGACTGAATGATGTTTACTATAACCACCCATTTCATGCATGCATCTTTAATGTTTGTGATCAAGAGTAATTAACAAGTCCCTCTCCATTTCAACAAATGATGCACATGCAACGTTGAATTTTGACGATGGAACATTCAATGTAGCATGAGTAGGATAGGTATATAATTTGTAGTATTACTATATTATTCAAATAACCATGCATCCACCATTTATCAATTATTTACTTATTTTTAAAACCACAGATTTATGTTTTGCATTAAAAAAACGAATAGTACACACAGAGCATGTGACTATAGGTGATGTAGGCAAGGTCAAGTTATTCTACACAGACTTCTAATTGTAAGGAGTGTAAGAAGGATTTATAGAGTGATAAGTGCCCAATAACCTAAAATTAAACACACTACATCACCACCCAAAACCTAAACCCCCACCCTCACCCCACCCCACCACCACCCAAAAACCTAAACCCCCCCCCCTAATCCGGCAAAAAAAAAATTATACCTCACAAAAAAAACCTACCCCCCCCCCCCCACACCCCCACCCACCAAAAACCTAAAAAAAAACCTACCCCCCCCCCCCCTCCGCGGCAAAGAAACAAAAAAAACTATACCTCACCAAAAAAAAAACCCTAAAAACCTAAAAAAAACTACCCCCCCCCCCCCCAAAAAAAAAACACTAAACACCCACCACCACCCAAAAACCTAAACCCCCACCCCCTTGGCAAAAAAAAAAGAGTAAACTGCCATTTTGGTCCCTGTGGTTTGGGCAGTTTTGCCACTTTAGTCCAAATCTCAAACTTATTACATCTGGGTCCTTGTGGTTTGCATTTTGTTGTCATTTTAGTCCAAAATCCAAAAACCCTAGTTTTTTTTACTGTTGCAACCTCCTATTTTGTCCTGTAGTGCAGGGGTATTTTGGGGATTGTTAAGAAAATTAAACTTCATCATCAAAATCCAGAAAATCAAGAACATCTTCAAGAAAATCAAGAACATCTTCAAGAAAATCAAGAAACCAGAACAAAACCCAGAATAAAAATATAATTTCATTAAAATTAAATCAAAACAAAAACCGATTTGTAAAAAAAAAACGAGGCTCAGATCTGTATCTTCAAGAACATCATCAAACATCATCATCAAAACCCAGAAAATCCAGCAAATCAAGAACATCATCTTCAAGAAAATCAAAAACCGATTTGTAAAAAGAAACGAGGCTCAGATCTGTATCTTCAAGAACATCATCAAACATCATCATCAAAACCCAGAAAATCCAGAAAATCAAGAACATCATCTTCAAGAAAATCCAGAAAATCAAGAACACACCACGAAAGAACAGTTGTCTCTCTGTCTCTCTCTCTCAATACATATACATGTGTGATATGTATAAAGAAGTTTACCGTTCAAAAAAAAACACAGAGATATGTATACATGTACATATACATATATAACGGAGGGTTGTTGAAGATAATCAAAATCACTGGCGGAAAAAGGCGGCAACCACCCTCAGAAACCCTTGCTCCTCTCTGCCTCATTCTCCGAGTCAAAAGTAAAACAGAGATCCCTAATTTTGCTACACCATCGTAGATCGAACATAGAAGGTTCCAGATCTACTAAACTTTCGCCGGTTTAGAGTTTCAGTATCGGCTATGATGGTGACAGCGGTGGTGGCGCTTTAGGGTTTCAGTGGTGGCGGTGGTTGAGTTCACGAAGAGAGAGAGAGAGGGAGGAGGTTGCGGTTGTGGTGCTATAGAGAGAGAGAGAAGAGAGAGAGAGTAAACTGCCATTTTGATCATCATCATCCCCAATATCATCATCATCATCCTCCTTATATATTTTTTCTAAAAAAAAAACTAAAACAAATGAAATTTTAAAAATGACCAAAATGCCCCTGCACTACAGGACAGAATAGGAGGTTGTAACAGTCAAAAAACTAGGGTTTTTGGATTTTGGACTAAAATGGCAATAAAATGCAAACCACAAGGACCCAGATGTAATAAGTTTGAGATTTGGACTAAAGTGACAAAACTGGTCAAACCAGCCAAACCACAGGGACCAAAATGACAGTTTACTAAAAAAAAATTGAGGTGGGTGATGGGGGTTGGGGTTAGTTGGAAGTTTTTATATCCTTCTTTTTTTACAAGGACAATGATCCGGTACCGGTAATTGCGTTTGCTCAAAATAGATTTAAATGTATGCACAATTGCACACTACATCTAGGGTCAACATATGCCTAACTTTTTAACTTTTTTTTTTCTTTTCTAAAACAAATGATTTATCTAAAGCACATTATCTGAAGTACAAAGCTAACTTTTGGTAGCATCAATTTGCAAGGTGTAGATCAACAGTGATAATCTCCGAGATTAAACACGACTGCACCAAACTCTTGGAACAATACAACAGTGGAGGATCTAGACTAAGGTTTTGTTTGTTTTTTACTAAAAGCGCTTCCTGATGACTTTTGTCTGCACCGCGCAGACGCGGGCAGACATTTTATTTTGCAGACCGTTTGTTTCCTTGAAGTGCTTTTTTAACAAAAAGGTCTTCAAGACCTCTGCCTCAAACAGATGTGGCCTCATGTCTTCAAAGGTCTTCACGACCTCTTCTACCCTTTCCTGCTACACCATTCTTCTTCCACACCTCCACCCCCACATCCCGTCACCACCTCCGCCACCACCGCCACCTGATACATCACCACCCCCATCATCAGAGAGAGAGGGAGGGAACCGTAGAGAGAGAGAGAGAAGAGCGGTGAGAGAGAGATACCGTAGAGACTAGAGAGAGAGGGAGCGGCAGGAGACCATCATCATCATCGAACAAAAAACCCTAATCGAACTCTGCTACACACCGAACAAAACCCCCAAATCGATCTCGGACTCTGCTACACACCGAACAAACCCTAATCGAACTCTGACGGTGGTGGCGGTGGGTTTGCGGTGGTGGCGATGAAGGCAGAGAGAGAGAGAGATCGAGGGAGGAGAGTGACGGGGGTGGGTGGTTGTGACGGGGGAGGTTTGTGGTGTAGTGGTGACGGTGGTGGCGGTGGGTTAGCGGCGGTGCTTGGTGGTGGTGATGAAGGCAGAGAGGAGAGAGATCCAGGGAGGTTTGGTTCTGTTTTTGTGTTTGTGTGTGTCTACAGTCTGAAGAGGTTTATATAAAATAAAAAAACAAACCCTCTTTTTCTTGCAGACTGCAGACCTTTGGTCCACCTCTTCTTCTGCAGATGCCTACAGATGTGGGCCGCAGACTGCAGACCTTTTCCCACAGAAAAAACAAACAGCACCTAAAATTTTAGAGATAACGTATAATTTTTTTTATCATACATCATACAATACAAACGAAACAAAAAAAAAATCACAATAATAAATAAAGTTAAACACAACCTTGATAGATGTCTCCTCTTCAGTTTTTGAAAACTTGAAATCGAGCCATTACATTCTCTTCTTTTACTTTATCAAAAGTTTCTCCTTCAACCGCTCAAATTGGAGCATTGTCCAAATACTCCTCATCCATTCGATTGCGTAAATCCGTCTTGATTAGCTTCAACTTAGAAAACCTCTTTCAATGGTTGCGGTTGCAACCGGTAAAACCAACGCTAGATTCAATATCCGATAAACCAAAGGAAAAATATTATGTTTTCCGGTTTCCACCATTACAAGAGTGAGGTTACACATTCCATTCAATTTTGCAAATGTATCATCTTCCTTTAAAGTGAGATAAAAGACCATAAGATCACCCAAAAGACACTATCTTTCTTCTTTAGTAAAATCATACGGATACATCTCAGAAAATGCTATTATCAAAGATATGTCAAACTTAGAAAACGAATTACAAGGATTTAAACCAAATATATTTTCTATCAAACTAGTTGAGACCTCATTGAATCGATTTCCAAGTTATTGAATTTGCATATCCAAAACCGTATTAAAAACTTTAACTTCAAAATGATGTCGATTAGTAATGAATGTCTATTGGTTTCTTTGACTATAATAACTTTCCGTCAGATCTACATCTCAATCTTGTTTTTTTTTTTTTTTTTTTTTTTCACAAAAAGATGTCACTCTTGCCCATCATCAACAATATTTAATCTATGTTGTCAAAGGGGCCTAGGCCTCTCTCGAAGCCTAGGCGCAAGGCGCTAGGAAAGCGAGATTTTTTTAAGCAAGACGTATAGTATAAAAATGCCATTTTTAGGGGTATTAGACATGTTTTAGGCTTGTTCAAAGCTAATTTAATAATAGACATCAACAATTATCACGTTAATACACTTCTTACATTTATATACTATCAATTATTAACAATCTTGGGCATTAGTTGTTGTATTGTTTGCTTTGAAAGTTGTACAATGATATATAGATGGGATGATATATACAATGGGTTCTTAGTCTTATGCCATTTATATACTATTAATATATATACTATTAATTTGAAACATTTGTGTGCATCTTTGGTTGTAAGTTGTGCTTAAATGGTTGTACCTTAATCAAATATAGGTTGTAAGTTGTGCTTTAGTGGTTGTACCTTAATCAAATAATAATGGTTTCAATTCCTTACAAAATCCAATCTGTTTTGTATGCATGTAAGGTTGTAAATTGTGCTTAAGTGGTTGTACCCTAATCAAATAATGGTTTCATTATCTTACCATATTCAATCGGTTTGATCCATTCAAAGTTGTGTTGTTTTATTTGTAAATTATTATTTATAATAATCTAATTAATTTAGCCAAAATCTTGTATAAATATAATTTGCAACATATTGATGCAATGGTTGTTGTAATGTATGCATTATGGTTTGTATAGTGGTAATGATATATATTATATATAGATATAGATTATGATGAACCTGTCAAACGAGAAAAAACTAGACACGGGTTCATCGTAACGCGCGAGCCCTAGATCAAGTTAGTTATTTTATTCTATATTTTACGTTTCGGTTTAATTTCTTCGCATTAACATCGCAACTTCAGTGTCAGTGGTCGCTGACAGTAGTGTGGCATTAGTGCTCGCCCCCGCCGCAACGCGAGGTACTTAATACTAGTATATAATTAGATTTCAATATATATAAGAAAAATAAAAGTTGTTAAAAAATAAGAAAAAGAAAAAAGAACGCCTAACAAATAGGTTTAGACTTAAAACACGTGGATACAATAAAAAAGGAATTAAAAAAGTCCAAGTCAAACATAAGAAATAAAAATAAAGGGAAAGCTCAAGTCAAAATAAGTCCAAGTCAAACATAAGAAATAAAAATAAAGGGAAAGCTCAAGTCAAAATAAGAAGTAAAAAGAACAGGAAAGCCCAGTAAACTTATAAACGCAAACATTAACCCTGTTAGGGTATCGGTCAAAAGAGAAAAGAATGCCGCTGGATGGAGCGTACAAAGAGAAGAAAGAAGAAGCATGTAGTAGATTAACACGTTCGTTATCTTTTTCATTGAGGAGTGGTAAAATCTTATTTCAGGGGTAGCATAATACAAAAAACTTAAAACAGATAAAAAAATACACTTTCAGGAAAAGTTAAGGGGTAGCACCCACCCCTAACATAACACTACATCCGCCCCTGCAATACAATACAAAAACATAAAAAAACACTCGAACATTATCAGTTGAAACCGATTAACCAAAAAATAAAGCAATTTGGTCATAATCCTAGATATTTGTCAAGAATCACATGATGGGCTACATTAAACAAAAGAACTATTGTAAAAATTTGATTATTTTGCGGTTGTGATAGGAGTATAGTGTAGGGAGACACTACACAAGATATGGGTCATGTTCGTTATGGTTATACACATTAGTCTGGTTTTGTAATAGTTCTTACTTCTTAGGAATTAGCCCCCATAATTCATTCCAAAAGCGACCTTACTTCTTCCTCCTCAAATTACTTATTCTTCATAATTATTAACGTTTATTTTTTAAGAAAATGAACCAGGAAGTTGTTAATGTGTGAAAAAAAAAAAAAAAAAATGAAAATTGTTACCAAAACGAAGAAGAAAAAATGGGTGCTAGGACATGGAGTTTGGATAACCTTTTTATTGGGCCGAAAGGAACAAACCCAAAACCCAACAACAGCTTTTGGGCCTTGCTGTTGAGCCGAAAGAATAGACACACTTGGTGCATATGAATATGATACTCAAAACTACATATAAAGAATTAATGCATTTCCAAACTATCACATTTAAAGTATTGCATCAATTTGCTAAAAATAATGTAAAAAATGGTATTAAACCGATGCAATATCATGCAAACCACGTTTCTTTCACTTCTTTCACCATTGACCATTCTACAAGCGGATGTAGTCACCCATTAAACAACTTATCGTTCCTGCCTTTCCAAAGTCTCGAACATGTTAAGTATATTATTGCCTAGACTATTTTCTTTTCTTATCTCCGATGCTCTCAACCCATTCATAGACACCATTAAGTCATCGATAGAATCATAAGCAGATAATATAAGGGTGTTACTATTTACACCATACACCACACCTTACCCTATAAAAATTATCAATAAATGCACTTTATCCTATCACACTTATCCATAATCAATTATAAACTTTCTAATCATTTATTGATTATACGTAAGCATTAATTACCTCAATATAGAGTTAACTGCCATTTTCGTCCCTGTGTTTTGGTCACTTTGGCCATTTCAGTCCATTTCTCAAAAATGCGCCATTTTCGTCCCCCACGTTCTGGAAAGGTGCCATTTCAGTCCAAAAATCATAACCCAGTTAAGTCAGTTAGTAAATAAGGACTGATTGTGTAAATTTGTAACATAAAGGATTGATTGTGTAATTTTGTAACACCACCACCACTAGCCCTGCCACCACCACCACTCCGCTGCCACCACCACCGCCACCACCGCCACTCCGCTGCCACCGCCACCACCACCACTCGGCTGCCACCACTGCCACCACCGCCACCACCGCCACTCCGCTGCCACCGCCACCACTCCGCTGCCACCACCACCGCCACCGCCACCACCGCCACCACCACCACTCCGCTGCCACCACCACCACTGCCATCATCACCACCACCACTCCGCTGAGTGGATCGAACAAAGCTTGAAACAGACCGTATCTTGGCGGGGTAATATCCGGAGGCTTCTATTTGAAGCAAACGTGATGTTTGCCGCCGCCACCGCACATTCTCATTCATCGTTCATCACCGCACCATCACATTCTCGTTCATCGTTCATCACCACACCACCACAGCCCTGCCACCACCACTCTCACAGATGTCACCGCACCATCACATTCTAGATGAAGTTTGGCCAATGATAGTTCTTGATCCTTCTCTGTATTCACCTTCTGAACTAAATTGCCGATGCATCTGAATGGTGAGCTGGAACCCCTTGGTCTGACAGAGCTTTTTTCTGTCTTGTCTGTTAAAGGTGCTTCAGATACAGGCTTTGATGAATCCATCTGCATCACACGTACCATTGCTTCCAAAGACTTGTACTGTTTAAACGAATTAGATTAGCTAATATGTAAATAAACAATACTATAAGAAAGTGAGTTGCTTTTGAACCTTTTGTTGATACTGAGAAGCTTGAGCTTCTGCATGAATTACAAGTTCAGAAATGTATTCTTTACATTGCTTGATCTGCAAGACAATTGTAAAGAAGCCAATTCTTCCTGTAAATTAAGAATTGCGTTTGTTGCTTCGTTCTCAGCTTCCTCGTGAACTAAATTAACTTGGTCTTTTAAATCTTTTAAAGGATCATTAAGTAATTTCACAATCAGTGGTGGTGGTGGCGGTGGCGGTGGTGGCAGCGGAGTGGTGGTGGTGGCGGTGGTGGTGGCAGCGGAGTGGCGGTGGTGGCGGTGGTGGCAGCGGAGTGGTGGTGGTGGCGGTGGCAGCGGAGTGGCGGTGGTGGTGGTGGTGGCAGCGGAGTGGTGGTGGTGGCAGGGCTAGTCGTGGTGGTGTTACAAATTTACACAATCAGTCCTTTATGTTACAAATTTACACAATCAGTCCTTATTTACTAACTGACTTAACTGGGTTATGATTTTTGGACTGAAATGGCACCTTTCCAGAACGTGGGGGACGAAAATGGCGCATTTTTGAGAAATGGACTGAAATGGCCAAAGTGACCAAAACACAGGGACGAAAATGGCAGTTAACTCCTCAATATATTTGTTCTAAAATATTCTTTTTTTTTTGCGGCCAAAATTTTAACGAATTTCGGAAACATGTAACTAATCTTTTTTTTTATATAAATAAAGTCCAGAAAACTTGTTAAGTTACATCAAAACAGAAGGTAGACGGTCAACAAGCTGCGCCGCCAATCCTTTCTGAATTGCAAACCCGAACACAAACCCCTGCCCCCCTGGGGTCGAACAATTGTTGTGGATAACCCGTTGAACCCTCATCAAGAAGTTGATGGCTTCTGGCGCTAGGGAGCCAAAAGTATCAAAGGCAAAAGGGATAAAGACATGTTGGTTCTCTGCGCAAGTTTTAGCGTGCTTATCCACTTTCTTTGATTCTGCCTTTCTTGCTGCTAGTCCAGCTACAAACCCGTTTTCCCTTAAACCAACCAAAGGGGAAACCCCCGTGAGGTCTACACAAGCATGTTTCCCCCCAGCCCAGCCAAAGACGGGCAAATCCGCTGGTCGCAGAGTAGATCTCCCTTCCATAGGGTCCGTGAGGAAATTCACAGGGGCCTCTTTCTTAGCAGAAATCCCAGCTCTTCTTAAGATGTCCCCCAAAACATCTCGCACCCAGTCATGCCGATATTTAAACCGAGGAGCTCTTTACAGTGAACTGCGTGCTCCCCATATTTATCCATACAAGCTTTACGACATATCGGGCAGGTTTCATCTTCTGGGTACATAGGGATCGTTAGCCGGTATTTGAGAATGGTTCTATATTCTACTGCCGACATGCATTGTCCTAACCCCTCAATCGGGATAACGGACAAAAATTCCTGAGCGTGGGGACCCTTCAGACACTCAAACACCGCCTTCTGGCGGGGTGACAAATCAAAAGCTTCTCCCAGGCTTTGAGCGATTTTGCTAAAAAGTGCATTCGCCAAATTTTTTTACGGCTTCGAGGGGGCGGTGTCCTTGTTAGAGAAACCGCCAATATCCAAGTCTGGGAGAGAGACATTTAAGCGTTCGAGCGCTTGTTGATAGTCTGGGTCAAGCCCGACGACCCCACCGTTTCGAAAGATATGATCATGTAGTTCCCAAGACTGAGCTCTAGACGCCACAAAGACATAAGCCCCAACATCTCGGGATGAGAAGAGGCCCAAACCACCTAGACGCATTGGCAAAGATGCTAGACGCCACTGGAGGTCACCAAAGAAGGGGCCGCCACCCACTACTATGTCTTCTATAGCCTTTCTAAGGCCATCATCGAACCGAGATACCGCATCCTCCATCAAATGGGGTTGACAAGTCCGCAGCCCAAAAAGCAACTTAGCAACACCCATGCACGACCTTAGCAGGAGGAGTTCACATTGGGGATCCCTCAGGCAGGGTAAGAGTTTCATAAGGTCAACCGCCCCCGAGGCCCGCCGCCCTGCCAACTCTCCAATAAAGCTAGGATCCCGACTAACAGCTCCACCAAGGAGCTTAACCCCCTTCTCTGGTCTACCGATCCATCTCGGGAAAAGCCCGTCCTGAACTTTATGGCCGTCGTATGTCGGCCAATAAACCTCTGTTTTCTTAATATTGAGATAAAGCCCTAGAGATGGCCCCTCCTCGTTGATGATGTCTAAGGCCTTAGCAACCTCAGAGGCGTTGCCGATAATCGTCCCATCATCCAAATACCAAGCATGAAAAGGGAGTTTACAGCGGTTCTGAACTCGGAGAATAAGGGGGTGTAAGGCGAGGGCAAAGAAAAGGGGCCCCAAAGGATCTCCTTGTTGAACTCCGGTAGTAGCCCCAATACACTCGTTACCAACATACAACCTAGCAGGCTGAGCGTAAAGAAATTGGACCCACCGATAGATTGACGGGCAACGCTGATGAACCTCTTGGAGAAAGGCTGTGCGGTCGACCGTGTTAAAAGCATTGGAGAAATCCACAGTAAGCAAGACTAAGGAACCATCTGCATGAAACGAGTTGAGAAGCATGTTTGCACTGTAAAGTACCGCCTCTGCCCCATTTGGCAAGTATAACCAAGAGATCCTTCCAAAAAAATAAAGTATAACCAAGAGATAACTTATAAATATATTTTTTAGAATACATTAAAAAATGAAAAGAAGAATTTAAAAGTTTGGAAACAGTAAATGTTTATTTTCTAAAATTCATTTTCAAAAGTAAATGGTTTTTTATTAAAAGTTAAAAATTTATGAGATATTTTTGCTAAGTAGTTGAAAAGGTTAAATGTTTATTTTCTAAAATTCATTTTCAAAAGTAAATGTTTTTATATCAAAACTGAAAAAGTTAATGAAATCTGAAAAAGTTAGTGAAGTATTTTTCCTAAGACCAATCTCAACGAAAAAATCTATACTTATACTATATTATAATGCATGAGGGAGGGATTCCCAAAAGTTAAGAACTTCTTCTCCCCTTATTTATAAATAAACCCCTAAAATGAGGGTAAAGTGGTCTTTTAATCCATAATTATTTTTTAGTCCCTCAATCTATTACATTTAAATCCTTGATATTTAACATAATTATAGGTAATTAGTTTGACTTCCTCCCTCTTTATAATTCAAAAGAATCTTTAATGTTACAACACACATGTATTTATTACACTTATTATTTAATACTTTTGCATAATATTTCTTTTTTTTTCCTTCCATATTTTCTATTCTTATTATTTAACCTTTATCTTAAACAAATAAAAACATAGTGATAAGTGGATGATGTGTTGGTGATTAATACAAACAAATTTCATTTTACAGTAATGGCTAATAAAGTCAAAATTGATCAATTCAAACATAATTAATTAAATTAATCAATAAGAATTAAACATAATATGATAACAAACTAGAATAAGCTAAAACAATCACAATCGATCTAGCTTACTGTAAAAATACCAAGTCCACCATACATGTATACAAATACGTTAATATATAACATAAATAATCACGTGTATCCGACAATTATATAATTACAAAACAAACTTCTTAATTTTCAACTCGGTGCCAACACTTATATAATTCCCCTTACCCCTATCTTGAAAGCCAAGTAATAGCAACATCATTTCTTATATTTTAGTTTCCTTTATCTTTTTTTTTTTCCTTCGATATTTTCTATTCAGCTCAACTCCAAGATGATAAATCGGCACCGCGGTACTTCATTAATCTGCAAGACGAAAACCGTTAATATGATTTTTTAACAAATCAAAGTATATATAATTATTTTGTTCAAAGTAACAATACATATAATTATTATTTCAAAGTTAGTTGTAACTTGTACATATAGAGATGTATGTTGTATGTTTCTGGTTAACACAAAATGAAATCAAAATACCTTTCTGAGCTTGATACTTGAGTCGTCGTTTGATTGTTTGAATCCCCCACTATTTAAGACTCATAACCATAAGCATTTGGGGCCATTTGTAGATATAGAAGAAAGGATTCACAACTTTATAGGTACCAGTTTCTTATTATTTTTTTAACTATAGATAATAGAAAATCTAAGACATAAAATACACACTAAAGGAAATAACAACGGAATGATAACTTAATATTTAAATCTTAACTCAAAATATAAACATAAAGACTTCAAATGGGTTGCCCATAAATTCTAAATAAATAGCTAAACGCATAACACAATCCTGTTGTGATTTGAAAGTTACTAGATACAATTATTATTATTATTTTATGCACGTTTGTTTTTTTTAAAGATTGGTAGATTCAAAATTAAATAGATGCAACTAACTTTCTAAACAAAAGGGTGCCAGATTTCAAAATAACCCTAATTCACCTCTATATTCCTACTATAAATACTATTATAGTAGGGCACCCATTTCTATTGCTTAACATTTGATTATGGATCCAATTTCGAATCCAGTGATTGCGAAAAAACAATCATATGATGTTGTACTTTCAAAGGTTAGATTGTTAATTCGTATCAGTTTATAAATTATGTTTTAATTTTATAATATATGTTATTTTTTCGTTTCAGTTGGAAGGTGAACGCGCCGATTTAAACAATCCAGTTGCAGCTCCCGCTTCTAAGGTTTCGATTTTCTTTTAAGAGTCGGTGATGGGTCTGAAGAATCGATCGAAGGAAGCTATATTCGCATACCAGAGGACATGACAATTCCTTTTAGTAATCCAGAAAACTCTATAAAAGAATTGATCAATGCAGTCTTTCCGTCAATTCAAAGTAATGTATATTCTTCTGATTATATAATCTCTAGAGCAATATTGTCCACTAAAATGACAGTGTTGACGAGATCAATGATCAAATGATTGACATGTTTCAAGGGGATGAAAAGGTTTACTATAGTTTCGATGAAGTCGAAGACGATCGCCACAACTTCTATCCGGTCGAGTTCTTAAACTCACTAACTGTTAGTGGTTTGCCGCCTCATAAACTTCGTTTAAAAATCGGTTGCCCTATAATATTGTTGCGGAATATCGATCCATCACATGGTTTATGTAATGGCACAAGATTGATATGTAAAGGCTTCCAGCGTAATGTTATTGATGCAGAGATAGCTGTCGGGCAACATGCCGGAAAAAGAGTATTTTTGCCAAGAATCCCTTTGTGTCTTTCTGAAGACGACATGTTCCCGTTCAAGCTAAAAAGAAAACAATTCCCCATTCGACTTAGCTTTTCCATGACAATCAACAAAGCTCAAGGTCAAACAATTCCGCATGTTGGTGTTTATCTTCCGGATTCAGTATTTCGCATGGACAACTTTATGTCGCTTTATCAAGAGGGATATCACGTGCTAATACAAAGGTATTAGTACATCCTGCCAAAGACTTCAGACGAGAAGGGGTATACACCTCAAATGTTGTCTATCGAGAGGTGTTACATGACGAATGAAATACTTGTGAGTGAGAATGTGATGGTTTTTTTATGCATTTGGTGGTTTACGCAATTACATTCTAAATATAGTATAGATGATGTTATTATTTTACACACTTTGGTCTCTTTTACTCACTTATTTATTTTTCTCTTGCAGATTGATTAAGAATTTGTTATGGATAAGACAGAGAGCAAAATGGAAGATGTGTCAGGTATCTACCTATCTATCATATCTTATAACTGACAATTACATGATAAAACATATGTAACTAACATACTTAACATTTCTTTCAGTTCCCCAAACTGCTCCAGCAGCTACTACTGATGTATCAGTAAACAAGGAGATCAAAGAAGAAACTCATCCTTCAAAAGATGTAACAATCAAAAAGGAAGAGATACAAGAAATTCCAGAGGACGTTGATCTCGATGATGAGAAATGGTGGCGTGACAATATGGATGAGATCCTTGAGATGTTTAAGCCATATGATCACAAAATTTTTAACCTCGTCATGCAAGTACTTGACATTTGAGCTTTTAGTTTTCAACATTTATGTTTAAGACTTATCTTTCCTTATTTGTGTGCTACTTTATATAACTTTTAATTATGTTTAAGATTATTTTTTCTTATTCGTGTGTTACTTTATTACACCAATGGTTTCTTGAATTAGGGTATAATTAAAATTCTAGACATATGCAACACCTATGACATATATCCACCACAATAATAAAAATATTATACGAATAAGAAAACTACCAGAAATGAGTGCAGCAATGCAAAGTGTCGCCCCCGCCGCATCGCGCGGGCACCCTACTAGTAAAAGAAAACGTATAACAGTAAAATTATAAAATATTTTTTGGTAAGTAGTTGGTTGTTTCTCTTTTTATAATCTTACTGAATAAAACCTAAACTAACGATATAATAATTTATTTACAACAACAAAATAACTTTACTGAATATTAAGGTTAATTTTTAAAATAAACTAGTATTTGCAAAAGAGGAAAAATATGGGGATCAAAGTTGAAAATAAAAATGTGTTAGGGTTAAATTGCAAAGGATGAAAAGTTTTGGGTTAAAAGTACAAAAAACCAAAGAGGTTAAAATGCAAAAAAAAAAAAAAAAAAAAAAAAAAAAAAACTTTAAGTTAGCAGTGAAGACTCAAATTATTTATTAAAAAACTTGGAGTATAACTCCATAAAGCACCAAAATCTTCCTAATTTATAGTATATGGTAAATTTATAATATGGTATTATAAGTTTCTAAAGGATTAATAATAAGGGGAAATTACGAGAATGGCCAAGACCAAAACCCACTTGCAAAAATGGCCAACTCATGCCTCATTGGAACAGGGCATTAGCATTCTTATGCGTCCTTCTTCCTTAAATGGACACGTGTCCCTACACCCCTACACTCTAGGTTTGTCTCCTATGTCCTGTCTCTTTCAATCCCTATTATTTACTTAAAAAAAAAACTCTAGATCTGTCAGCCTTTCTCTCACTAGTCACAGCTGTCTTCATCTTCTCTCTCTCACAGGATTCCTTCATTTATCTTCTTCACTTTTCCAAACCCTCCATTAAAAGACCTGCAATTAACGATCTGAAATCGACACCTGCAACTTAAAAAGGTTCAAAGTTGCTGTCTTCCTCTTCTCTGAAATCGAGCCCCCTAGTTGCAGGTGTCGGAGACGAAGCCGGATGCGTCTGCAACTCGCCGGAGATGACTGCAGCTTTCAGACGCATCCCGTGCACTTTCAGACGCATCCCGGCAAATGCCGGAAAATAATGGCGAAAACCTGCAACTCGCCGGAAAAAAATGGCGGAAACCTGCAAATCGCCGGAAAAAATGGCGGAAACTTGCCCGACGCATCCCGTGCATGATGCCTCGCTCCAAGGACGCATCCTGTGCACTTTTAGACGCTTCAAGTTTTCAAGACGCATCCCGTGCCCTTTCAGACGCATCCCGTGTACTTTTAGACGCATCGGTCAGTGAACTATTTTCAAAGACGCATCCCGTGGACTTTAGACGCATCCCGCGCATTTGAATCCGTGATGCGCCTCTGCAAGGACGCATGAGATGGCCAATTTCGTAAGTCAACACTATTCTTGGCCAAATTTGTAATTTTCCCTAATAATAATTCATTTTAATAATGACATAGAAAATGAAAACCTGTATTAGTTTTTCTTTATTTTAAACAGTGAATTTGTAAACTTATATTAGCTGTATATTAAGAAAAAGGAAATAAAAAAGAGAGTTAATTGTCCGGATGGTCCCTGTGGTTTCACGTCTTTTCACATTTAGTTCCTATCTTTTGGAAATAGCATGTATGCTCCCTGTGGTTTGCTCGATTATTACTCGGGTAGTCCCCTGGCTAGATAGTGGTTAATTTTTCCAGTTAAGTTGATGAGAAATGACTATATTACCCTCCCCACCCACCCACTCTCTTCTCCATCCATTTTCTTCTCCACCTCTGATCAATTTAACTGGAAAAATGGATGGAGAAGAGAGTGGATGGGTGGGGAGGGTAATATAGTCATTTCTCATCAACTTAACTCGAAAAATTAACCACCATCTAGTCATGGGACTACCCGAGTAACAACTGAGCAAACCACAGGGAGCATACATACTGTTTCCAAAAGATGAGGACTAAACGTGAAAGCACAGGGACCATCCGGGCAATTAACTCTAAAAAAGATAAAGACTATATAATTAATATGAAAGAGAATCAATTTTGTTGGATCAATTACTTAAGTTTAATTAATTTTATAGAGTAGGGTGTAACTAGTAAATAGAGTATGGTGCATTTAGAATTACCCATATAAGAATTCTGGTCAATGTACAAATTTGTTCCCAAGTAGACGTTGCTTCCGAGTGAAAACCGCATACTTGACACAAGGTAGAAGAAAGGACCATACTTCTTAGTGTTCCAAGTGAAAACTTGAGTTGCCTTATTTAGGTCCAAGTCTTCCATTTGCCTTTCATAGGAGAAGTCAGCATGTTCAAACCTTGGCAAATAGAGTATTATGTATTAGTTGGTGTAGAGTAGAATAGAATAGAATAACAATTTTCGTTTAAAAAATAAGTCTTTCAAACACCCGTTATGGACTTGCTTTCCTGAATTGAATTATGCACCCTTTTGTTATTGTTTATGGATTTGATTACATTGACCCAAAGGTGTTTGACTTATACCTTTACCACCATTTAACAAGTAAAGTAAGGTTCAACTCCCGGATCCTACCAACATGTTTAGTCACTACTAGGGCTGTAATTGAGCCGACCAGAGCCGAGTCAGGTTGGACTCAAGCTTGGGCTTAAACGAGCCAACATGGCTCACGAGCCTAGCTAGGCTAGCTCGGGCTCGACTCGTTTTCAACTAAACCGGTTTGTTTTGAGCCAAACTTTTTTTAAGCGAGCTGAGCCACAAGCCACCACTAACTTCTCCCACCTTACCAATAAAATAAATAAAAATAAAAAATGAATAAATATTGGATTTCAAAAACCTTTCACCTTCGTTCTCTCTCTCTCTCGGACACCAACACCAACATCCACCACCCGACCATCCACCTACCTTCGCTGTGCGCTACCATCCACCATCTCGCTCGGTGTATTTTCTTGTTTTTCGTTAAACTTGTGTGTTTATTTTAGTAGACTGTAGATTTTATTTCTTTCCTAACTTTGTTTCTGTGAATTTTGGGGGAAGATTGTTGCATGGGGATTAGTTCGGTTTGCCTATATATGATATCAGCTTGAGATTCATTGATAATATATTGGTTGAATAGAGGGTTATGCATGAGTGAAGTCGGTTGGATAATGTCGAGTTTTTAGTCGATTTTGTTTATACGTTTCAAGTGGGTAACTGTTTTCAAGTTTGAAGATATAAATGTTGATATAGGTTGATCTTTGATGTAGTTTGGGAGTAGGGGATGGTAAGTAGTTTTTCAAGTTCGAACTCGGGCTCGGCTCATTTATTATTTGTTAATTAGTTTATATTAATTATATTCGTTTTTTATTGATAATTAAGTTATTTTTCATAATTTTATAAATAGTAAATATTATTATTTAAATATCTATTTAATATATTAATTAAATATTATATAAACGGTGGGCTCGTTTAGGCTCGCGAGTTGGCTCAAGTTCGATAAGTGAAGATCGGGATCGGGCTCCTTTACTAAATGAACTTCTTTTTAGTCTCGAGCTCAAGTTTGTTTATGCTCGGCTCGTTTTGAGTTTTTTTTCGAGCCGAGCTTGAGTAGCTTGGGAGTAGCTCGGCTTGTTTGCACCCCTATTTGGGAGTTATGATATGTGGTGGTCGTTATGGTTTCAAACGGGGATGAGGTTTATGTGTTTAAACGAATTATGACCGGTTTGTTGTTTGATTGGTGGTTTACTTGTTTTTTATGCACGTGGTTAATATTCATACTCTTGTTTAAGTACACTAGACCCGTTTGGTTGATTTGGGATGATGTTAATGTAGGATTATGGGAGCTTTGATTGTTGATGTTGATTGTAAGATTGTGTATTGAGTGTTTAAATATGAAAACTTGTATTTATATGTGTGGATTATGCTTGAATTTTAGTGAAACTTGTTTGTATTGTGATGTGGGTAATTTTCTTTGGGATGGTTCGGTTTGATTGAAGTTAAGAGTTGTGTTAGGATGGTCTTGGGCGAAAATTGTTTGAAACTGGGTTTACAAAAAAAATCAATAAAAAAAATATCAAAAAAAAAAACCCCCGAAAAATGTTAGCTTTGTCGAGTAAATTATTTCGTTACATTCAGTTGCCTCTTTTTGCAGTTATGTCCAACCGACCGGAGCCGAGTGCGGCCAGGGGCCGCAAGAGAGGCCGTGATCAGGCCGAGAGCTCAGCAGCGGCTGAGGAGAGAGCTGCAGTGGCCCGTGTAATGGTAGATTCCTTTTGCTATGTTTGTCAAAATCACTTTCCGTCAAGTAGATTTTAGCTTGCTCTTTGACAATGGAGTAAAAGCGAGTTCATACTCTTTTAGAATAGCATTGTAGATGCATATGTTGGTCTATATTTTGTTTTTAGCGGATCAGTTGGTGAATTATGATTCTGAGGTGTTGTGAATTAGATGAACATTTGCTTAATCCTGGCATTCGTATAGCTTGCATTTTGGCTGTGCTAGGTTTGTTAAGTAAAAAAATTGAGCTCTAACTGTGTCTTTGCTGGATTATGCTCGTTGATGATCAATGTCAACCTGTTTGTGCTTATTTGCATGAAATGATATCGAGCATTTATTTCATAATCAATGTATGGATTAGGTTTTTGTGCAACCACCTTTTTACGATGCTTACGGTACTCAATTTTCATTCCAAATTAGTCGTATCAGGGTTTAGAGTATAAATCACTTGCTGAACGTTGCTGATTGTTTATGACGTTGTCATGCAGGTCACGGACGAACTGGACACTCCCTCTGCTGGAGAGGAGTTGATAATGCTGGTCCCGAGAACTCCAGCGGCAGCATTGAGTATGATCAACACTAGTGCGGTCGAATGCAATGCCGGTAATGCTCCCCACCAGAGCGCGGCATTCTACCTCAGCGTTCTTGCTAATTTATTCCCCGGATTGCTTCCATTGGCCAAAGAAGTTCTTCGAGAAACTGGATACACTGTCAAAGAGGTCACCGAAGATACAGCAGCCCAATACCACATAACACTTCAAGGTTGGATTGACGTTTCCACCGCCCTCGCCATTTTTGGCCAGTTCGCCCTGGTTATTTACAAAAATGTTGATGATCGGAGCTACGTGCGGTCCATGCAAAGCAGGGCAGCCGCAATTAAGAATGTGGCAGGAGTTGTGGGCGATCTCGTGCCAGGTGGAGGGGACATCCTGTTGTCGGTATCAACTGCAAGGAACATTCGGACTATAGTGGGCAGAAACTCTAACTTCCGTGCCGGGTTGGTAAAGATTATCCTTGCTAATCGGGACGGTATGAGCCTATTGAACAGTGTCTGTAACCATCTGGCAGAAATCATCGGTTGGACTGAACGTCAGGTATGCTTAATGTCTTATGTTCAATGCTTAAACAAAAAAAGGAAATGGCGACAAACCGACATATTTCAAAGTGATTTTGACAAACATTGCACAAGGAAACTAAGTTTACGTTTTCTGCTTGTGTTTGGTGTCGCTATTTGCATAAAATTATATCAACCATTTATTTCGTACTATGTTTCTACTTCATAATCAATGCATGATCCAGATTTTGTGCAACCACCTTTGTATGACTGTTATCATCTTATGATACTCAATTTCCATTCCATACGAGTCGTATTAGGGTTTAGCATATAAATCGTTTGCTGAAAGTCGCTGATTGTTTACGTTGTTGTGACGCAGGTCATGAATGAACTGGACGGTCCCTCCGCTGGATTGTCTCATGCTCTCAGACAATTTGAAGGTGGAAAGGAGTTGATAATGCTGGTTAGAGGTCCAGATCCAACAACGAATATGTTCCACACTAGTGCGGTTGAATGCAATGCCGGTCATGCTCCCCACCAGAGCGCGGCATTCTACCTTAGCACTCTTGCTCTGTTATTTCCCGGATTGCTTCCATTTGCCAAAGAACTTCTTCAAGAAACAGGATACACTGTCAAAGAGGTCACCGAAGATACCGCAGCCCCCTACCACATAACACTTAAAGGTTGGATTAACAATTGCACCGTATACGCCATTTTTGCCCAGCTCGCCTTGGTTATTTACAAAAATATTGATGATCGGAGCTACGAGCGGTTCATGCTAAGAAGGGCAGCCGCAATTAAGAGCTTCGCAGGAGTTATTGGCGATCTTGTGCCAGGTGGAGGGGACATCTTGTTGTCAATATCAACTGCAAAGAACATTCGGACCATAGTGGGCGCACACTGTAACTTCCGTGCTGGGTTGTTAACGGCTATCATTGGTAATCGGGACGGTTGGAGACCGTTGAACGGTGTCTGTAACTATTTGGCAGAAATCATCAGTTGGACTGAAATGGCTCCACTGCAGTTTATGTGGAAAGCACTTTGTTTAACTGATTCACCCGTGCTTAGGGACAGCCGGGTGAAACACGAGGTTATAAATCTGTGTGAGGCATATAAGCGAATCAATGAGACACCATACCCACAATACTATCGAATTATGCACCCTACTGAAGCTCGTGTGACCATTGCCAAGTCCAGATTCGCGACTCTTGCTGAAGTTGCCAGGCGGTACATGAGTGAACTAAAAAACACGGTTAGCCAATTTGCAGCATCTTCAAACAATCAAAACACACTGGTGAATAACCTTCTGTCAATTCACCGTGCACACATTACTAGACTCAACAAAGATGGTCGATACATGCCTAAAGTCCAAGGCGATGACGATATATCACGGGCAATCAGGTTTCTTACCACAAATAACATTGACAAGGCCATCAGGTATCTCACCACAATTGAGACTGACGAGCCGGGTGGAGACTAATGAGTGTTATAACAGTTGGAATGTGTGGGGTTTTGTTGACAAAAGGTAATGAAATACATGTTACATTTACCTTCAATGTTTCTGTATGAAGTAAATAAATGAACTAAACTAATCTTCGACGACAGCAGGAATGACGAAGCAGCAGTTTCTTGGTTTTTTGTTTGTGTGACCGAGGCCAAAAGAATTCAAGTTAACAATGGGTGTTTGTATTAGTTTTGCGGAATTTATTTTGGCTAAACCACTCGTGATGTTTTCCGGGAGAAGGGTTTTGTGTAAGTTGACTTTTGATCATTGTTCTGCCTATGTCTCAGGATTGGATTTTGTTAACCCCTTAAGCTTGGATTCAACTGTTTGTTTGGATTATCAAAACGTTTGACTTTGTTTGAAATTGTAGTCCAAGTTCTATCAATTTTTGGTTTCTTTACAATGTGTTCTATAAGGCCATGTATAGTCATAAAGCCCCTTGTGGGGCGTTATGCGACAAGTGGCTAAACGCGTAAGAGAGGGGCTTTATGGGGCTTTATATCACAAGAGGGTGTAGTGGTAAGGGGGTTTTATAACTCTTTCAATTATACGTACATATGTATGTATATATATGTGTGTGTGAGTAGGAAAGAATGGTCACACAACTATGTATTTCACGAGGAGAGCACAAAACCAACCCATAGCGCCGGCCGTAGTGGTGTGGCCGGGCGCTATGGGGCGCCATGGTGGATTCCGGCGGTATATACCGCCCCACTACCGAGGGGCTAACTATCACTTAAGTTGAACAAGTCAACAAAGTCATGTCTATGTGATTCCTCACTAAGTTAATTACTAGTTAAATGTAACAAACTAGGTAATACAAAACGACCCGACACTAAATTTTGGTATGTGGACCAAAATATATTAAATTAAATCACATTTAAATAACATATCTACATTTATTTTTTGAAAGCTTGTGTCACACGATGCATAAATATGGCACTAATAATATTAACTTTTTATTTGACCTTAAGCCCAAGTGAAGGAATTTGGTGGGCTCGTGAGCGTGATCACTCCATAACACCCCCAAGTGATCGTGAGTGCGATCTCCCCTCCACTTACGTATCGTCCATGTGACGAATGACGCGAATGACGTGTCTTTCACAATCATTATCATATATCATAACACATGGTCTCAGGTAAGCTGCTAAAAAGATAAAAAAACTATTTTGCATCACATCTTTCTTAATAATGCAGGACAAGGGGTACGTGTTTTATTAACAGCATACACTACTATCTTTCTTATATATTATATGATATATTTCTTTCAAGTTATAAAGTTTGAATACAAAGATTTAAAAGGAATAAGTTGATAACCAAAAAGTTATATAAAAAGACATTCGTGGTCCAATATATATTAAACCGCATTTAAATAACATATCCACATTTATTGTGTGAAAGTTTAGTGTGACACGAGGCATATATACACCCCTTAGATTATTAAATGTGTGTGGCACACTGGCACTTATAATATAAAGTTTTCATTTGACTTTAAACTAACAAGAAAAGCCAAATAAATGATATTTTCCACACCGGACCCACTTCATGCTCCAATATATTCAAACGTAGCTAGATATATTACACATGTCACAAATCTGCAAAACCTTCACTTGCCAGCACCTTGAAGGCAGCCGACTCTTTAAATGCAGGGTGCCCTACTAGCTTGTATATTTTGCACACGTGTCTCTTCCCCCAATCAATTATTTATAATTAATATTTTTTAACAGCGAAGGCCCGGCACCCTGACAAATGAATCACCTTTCATCCGAAGAACATAACGTGATGACCCGGTCCACCCTCCTAGGAGGAAATCCCATCCGAAGAACATAACGTGATGACTTAGTCCACCCTCCTAGGAGGAAATCCACTGGAAAAAACCCTTGGCTCCAGGGGCGCAGCTTAAGTAGGGCGGGAGGGGGCGGCCGACCCTCCGAACTTTTCGCTCAGTAGTGGAGAGTATGTAGTTTTCGTATAGAAATTTTTGGGTATATACGTTTTCGACCCCCCCCCCCCCCCCCTCCCCGGTCGGAAATCTCAAGCTTCGCCACTACTTGGCTCAACCCAGAATAAAATTTGTCTCAAACGAGACTCAAACCCATAACCACCCATTTGAAATGTCACAAGGCTACCACTCAACCAGAAGGCTTAGTGGTCCCCCCTTCAATTATTTAAAGATATTTTTAAAAATCAAATCTATATTAAATTCCCACAAAACCCTTTATATATCATTTAATATGAACTCAAAGGTATCAACTTTTGTTCATCTTTTTCAACATTCACAAGTAATAGTCACTGACACTTTTCTCTTTGAGTGTTGTGAATGTTTTTGATCTGGGGCTGACTTTGAGTTGACTTTTTGTGTGTTGTGTGATTAGAATGGAGGAGAAATATGAGCCATTAAAAGAGCTTGGTTCCGGGAATTTTGGAGTGGCAAGGCTGGTTAGAGTTAAGAAGACCAAAGAGTTGCTTGCAGTCAAATACATTGAAAGAGGATCAAAGGTATGTGATTCTATTTATTGACCCAGTTTGACTAGTCAGTTTAGTATTCACATGGATATAGTGTTTTAAACTTTGAATATAAGCTTTGGCAAAACCGGCAGGTCGGTCGTGAAACGGGTCAAAACAAGTTCTAGGCAAAATGGGTTTGGATCAAAACAGGTCGTTTTATAAAAAAAAAATCAATTTGGTTCATGTCAAAAGTAAATATAATTTGTTTATTTGTAGTAATAATAACAAGCATATAACTAGTACAATTTAGAAATATTCCATATTACAATTTTTATGGGATATACAGAAAAGGAAAGTGCTGAAATTTTCATGGTATGGTGAAAGGATATGGCTAATCTTGATGTTAGCTAATACTTTCTTGTGTATAAATTTAGAGGTGCCAATTTCGACCCTTTTTACTTAACGGTTTGATTGTGTTTTGTTTGATCTCAAACGGGTCATATAAAAAAGATTATCTAAAGGGGGAAGGGTCAACTACTCATCCAGGTCCGCCAAAAGTATACTTTTAATGCATACAACCTCCTAAAGCTTTTTATTCAAACTTTTAATTCTTGATGTAATAATATTTTTTTTATCATAATTTACACGTCAACTTTTATAAAAAATCAGAGAATATGGTAAAATCGTGCATGCGGTCTCGGTTCAACCTAACCCAACGTGACATGTTTCCACAATTCCGCTGTTAGTTAAACTACCCAAACCTGTCCGGCCTGCGGGCCCGCTAGTATAATCCACTGTGTTGAAATGGTATCTTTGATCTTGTGTGACACAGTGACTAATCTTGATCTCATGCTATTCAAAAACTTCCTTTATGATCGATTTTCGAAAGGTACTAACGCCTCATGTTCTTGTTTCAGATTGATGAAAATGTTCAAAGGGAAATCATCAATCACAGATCACTTAGACATCCAAACATCATTAGGTTCAAGGAGGTAACGTTGTGCTTCTAGAAACATAACTTTCCACTCACTTCATGACAAACCAAAGCTTACCAAGGGTATAACGGTTTGCAAGAAGTTAAACCAAAGATGAATAAAAATTCAATCTTTAAACAAACCAAAGCTTACCAAGGGTATAACGGTCCACAGGTCCGTAGTATAAGAATAATAAATGTGTGCAGGTTTTCTTAACTCCAACGCATCTGGCCATAGTGATGGAATATGCAGCTGGTGGTGAACTCTTTGGCCAGATTTGCAATGCTGGAAGATTCAGTGAAGACGAGGTTCATACACGTCATCACTTTCTCTATTGTACAAATGAAACCGCGAAAAACTAACACCTTGAAATGATATTTTTTGTTAAAACAGGCTCGGTTTTTCTTCCAACAGCTTATATCTGGGGTCAGCTACTGTCATGCAATGGTAAAGATTGTTTTTTTAGCATGCTAATAACTTTTAGTAATTTTGAGCTATTTGTATCGTTTGTGTTTCATAATCATTGTTTTTTTTTGAACTTTAGGAAATTTGTCATAGAGATTTGAAGCTTGAGAACACTCTCTTGGATGGAAGCCGGACCCCTCGTCTCAAGATTTGTGATTTTGGTTATTCAAAGGTTAAAAAGTAAAAACTACCTTTGTTAGGACAATTTTATCTTTTGATGTAAAGTTTTCGATTATCATGCACTTTCTGGTCCTATTTTCAGTCTGGCTTATTGCACTCTCAACCAAAATCGAAAGTGGGAACACCAGCGTACATTGCCCCGGAGGTTATATCTCGTAAAGAATATGATGGCAAGGTACTTTATTGCGTCTTTTGGTTGGTTTGTTTTCTAGCAAAATACTAGAGGTGGCAAAATGGTGGGTCACACGGGTTGGGTTACGGGTCAAAATGTTTGTGCTTATGTACGGGTTTGATTCACCCATTTGTAAATAAATATTGTGTCACATATGATTATCGAAGTCACATATTTGGTTTTATGCATTAAAATACACTTTGGGCGACTGTTTGACCCATTCCCTTCATAAGCTATTCTTTTTTTTTTATAAGTTTACCCTCTTGATATTGATAGAGAATAAGCATAACTCAAAACGAACACTTTATTAGTAAATGGGTCGAATTCCCACACATACAAACATGCCACAGTTTTGTCTGATTGTCGATTTTGTGTTAGATTGCAGATGTTTGGTCCTGTGGGGTGACTCTTTACGTTATGCTTGTAGGAGCTTACCCTTTTGAGGATCCCAAAGACCCTCGAAATTTTCGTAACACAATTGGGGTATGATATATCAAAAACTGTTCAAATTATATTATACATATGTTCCTAGAAGAATAGAGATACATGCTGACTTTACGGTCAAAAGTCAAGACTTGCAATTTCCAGATTCAGAATTATTGTTAATTTGACAACATGATGACCACAGCTTCACATAATAAATATTATCTAGCTCCAAATTAATTATATGCTTCTTTAACTTAAAAGAGTGTCATGACTCGGTTATAACATTGGGTTATTCTTATTATATGCAGAGAATTCTGAGTGTTCAGTACTCGATACCTGATTATGTGCGTGTTTCTAAAGATTGTAGACACCTCCTTTCTCGTATCTTTGTTGCTAACCCATCCAAGGTACCATTTCTTTTTCAATATAGATGGCACGGCATGATGCAGAATCGAGCACGTCCTGCCATCTTCACTGAGCATTTTACATCTTATATGATATTATAAAGCACCATATTATTTTGTTTGTTTCAGCGTATAATATTTAAAAAGGTTTTTATAACCGATTGAATTCGGTTAAAAAATGTTTGTTTAATTCGTTTTTACAAAAGATGGTTCAGGTAAATTTGGTTAACTGTCGGTTTTGGACGTGATTGATTCAGACTCATTCCAGTTAATAAATCCAATTGTATTGTGGGTCAAGTAAATAATCAACAAACATGTTAATATAAAGCAAAATTTGGGGCAAGAAATATGTTATTTATAAAGATTATAACAAAACTTTTATGATAAATAATATTGTTTATAAATATTAAAAAACTAAAGGTTGGTTATTGTCTTCTAAATTGGTTCGATTATTTGGTTCAAGAAAATATGAAACTAAAGTTGCTCAATCATTTGTAAAGAGGATCACTATAGAAGAAATCAAGAAACATCCTTGGTTTAAGAAAAACATGCCAAAGGAGCTGGCGGAAGGCGAGAGAACAAATTATGCAAACACAAGCAGTGATCAATCGCTTCAAAGTGTCGAGGAGATCAACCGGATCATACAAGAGGCTAAAACTCCTGGGGAAGGGTCCACCAGGATTGGAAAAACAGTCATGGGTGAGGGGTCGTTGGATCCAGACGACGATGAGATTGATTTAGACGACGAGATTGAAACCAGTGGGGATTATGAGATCAACTTTAAGGATTAAGTTACAAATACTATGATTTGTATGTTGAAAGGTGTGTTTTGGGTTGTTAATAGAGAATTTTCCTTCTGTATTCATGGATCGGTTGTTTGTTTACCAAGTTTGTGTCGCGTTTTGTTTAAGATATTCGTGTGTAATGATATGTAGTTTGGCACTCCCACTCCACAATCTTACTGGACTATTGGTGTCATCTTTTGAAAATGTGGGATAAATAACATGTACATATGCAGCATATAAATAAAAGTACCATGTAAGTTTCGTAGTAGTTAGTGTCTAAGAATATCATAGCATTGCCCTAATGTCTTGTTGTCCATAATCTGACGACGCATATCATAGCCACTCCCGAGTGAAAGTCTTGTGGACTATTGGCTCGTTGTCCATAAACTGACCATGCACATCACAACCGCTCGAGTGACCATGCCCTAATGTCTTGTGGACTATTGGCTCATTGTCCATAAACTGACCATGCACATCACAACCCCTATGGCTCATTGTCCATAAATTGACAAAGCACATTATATTATAGAGTCACGCTCACCCCTCAAGTGAACGTCGCCACTCCGGTCTCATAAGCTGTACAATCCTCTAGTGACAGGCCATAAAGGCACCGCCCCCGTAGCTCTTATGACAGTCACGTGTCCCGGCCCGGTCATGACGCTGCCATAAGGTTAGTAATAGATTTAGTTACTTGAACTAGGCACTAATCCAAGGCTCTATCCATCAAATCTATACCGCTACTTCGACCATGCAAGACTTAGAACATTTACCCTTTCCTTCATAAACGTGTTAGGTTTTCCATACTACCAATCCTTTTAAACATAACGTTCATTTTAAAAGTAACTCATCAACATAACGGCTTAAAGGCCAAACATTTCATTTTCTTTATTTGTGTCAAATCATGTGATTCTATGAAAACCTATATTGAGTAGGATTCTACAACATTGAAAACATTGCATAATCTGTTAAAAGATCAACAATTAACCTAACATCTTATAGGCATTACTTCATTAAAACAGTATTCAAATCATTTATTAGTGCTATAATCATAACCTTTTCATAAAATTTCATGCAAGCATCCACATCAAACCAAAATAGTAAAAACTGTAAAAAGTGGGAATATAGAACTTACATGGGAATAAGTCAAACCGGTCAATGATCCATATAAAACATGTCAACTTTCGGATGTTTCGTTGTATTTTTGCCAGCTTCTTTCTGGTGGGTTCTTTATAATAGTTGAGTTTTGTTGGCCGTTCAAAAAAAGATTAAGACATGTAGTGAAGTACAATTTGGGGGAAGAAGATACATATTGTTGGCTTCTAGGTTATTAGGTAAATTGTAGGCATATTTTCCAAATACTAATTGAACAAAGCATGTATCAACCACAAAGAATTCAGTTTGCAGGTTTGAATACAGAGACTCAGATGACCAAACACACGGAGGTAGTATCCGATCACGTCAGGTGTGACTCGCAGTCGTATAAATATGTATTAGTCTTAATATAATATGGGTCTACATATTCACACACCTTTTTGCCTATTTCCACACCCTTATAGACGCCTCGTATAGGCCTATACGAGGCGTCTAGGGTTCCTTTTCCCGACCAACTTCTGAACCTCGTACAACGTCACATCAGTCACATTAGACGGGGAGTCTAGGCCTGTACGAGGAACCAATATGAGGCTACTAAGACGCCTCGTATAGGCCTATACGAGGCCTCTTAGAGTCTGATTTGACTGTGTCTGAGATTTGACTTAAAGCAATATGGGGCGTATAGAGCTATACGAGGCGTCTATATTTCATATAAAGTGCAACATACAGTGCATTGTTGGTCCACCCGAGCATTCAACATTCATTTCATTCTGTTTCTTCTACGAGCTCTTGTTGTTTGCATTTGTGTTCTTATCATCCCGAAGTGTTGAAATGTCATCATACTGGGACGGCAACTATGTCTTCGGGCAGTATTCTAGCGACAATTGGGTGCCTGAAAGCGTTCCGGTAACAGTTATTAGCTTAAATTTTTTAATTACTTGTTGTGTTAGTTTATTATTTACTAATGATGATACGGTCGTCTATTTTGGAGGAGTCTGGCGTTCCCGATTCTAATGAGCAAGAGGAGGTTGTGTCTAGTATACAAGGAAAACAAAACATACCGTTTCTAGATTTGAACACGCATCCTCCTGTTGATGAAACAGCCCCTGTAGATGACTCATACCATGCTGGTCAACCAAGTTATCCGACGCAACAAGGGTATCCGGATTATAGATACGGGTGTGAATACTCTTACGGAGGAGACAGTGGATACGGAGGAGACGGTGGATACGGAGGAGACAGTGGATACGGAGGAGACGGTGGATACGGAGGAGACGGTGGATACGGAAGAGACAGTGGATACGGTGGATACAGAGGATACGGTGGTTATCAGCAATTCATTTCCCCGGGCACTCCTTACGTTCATCAAAACAATCCGAACGTTGGAGGATATGGTGGATATGGTAGATATGGTGGTGAGGCACCTCCCATCCCGGACAATCTGTACTTAAAAAAGCAGGTATCAATTACTATTTTATTATTATTATTATTATTATTATTATTATTATTATTATTATTATTTATTAGTTGTTGTTGTTGTTGTTGTTGTTGTTGTTGTTGTTGTTGTTATTATTATTGTTCTTATTATTGTTATTATTATTGTTATTATTATTATTATTATTATTATTATTATTATTAATGTAGGATCGTTTTACCGACCAAACGAGTCGATCAGAAGAGTTCTTAGACAGAATCAGAGGCGGAATTCATTGATTCGGTCTTCGTTCAGCTCGTATAACACTAGAATCACTATTAATTGTATTGTTTATTGATCTGATAACAATTTACAGCACAGAGACACTTCGGCAACACTTCGGCGTCCGGAATACAATATTGTAATTTCGTACGAAATGAAACAATCAGACACCTATATATAGACTTCTAATTTCGCACGAAATAGCCTTGTGCTATTTCGTACGAAATAGCAAACCAACCTGATTTCGCACGAAATAGCCCATATGCTATTTCGTACGAAATAATAAACTCTGATTTCGTACGAAATAGCTTAATGCTATTTCGTGCGAAATAGCTCTACAACATACTATTATCGTTTTCCGTGCCTTGATCTTTCAGTACTAATCTAAGACTCGAACGAAGACGAAGTCGACAGACGTATGCACTAACAGACTCCCCCTCGGAAGTTGACGAAGTCTTCGGTGCGAGTCTTCAGCATGACGACTATTCAGTCTTGATTAGTCTTCTCGTACTTCAGGAACTTCTCCTGGCTTTCTGTAGCAACAGGATCAGAAACCTGTTTTCTTTGTCTTCAGACTCCCACTTTCACTCAGCTGGGATCGCAGTCTGGAATTCTTTATCAATAGCTTAGAATCGAAAACCTGGAATTAGACATCAGGAATTGAAACCTAGCTCTTTCAACATTTTCTGCACTAAATTTCTACTCAAACCATAAGTTTTTACTTAAATCAATAAGAAAAACTTACTGGTAGAAACCATTCAATCATCAATTATTTAAACAATCATCCCAATCCAAAATTCATCATGTTTAGCACTTGGAATTTTGAAAATCAGCTCTTCAACATCAGTTGTAAAAAATCTTTTTGTATTTTTCAAAATTTTATGCTAAAACACACTAAAATCTTTTTGGATATATTTTTTAATGAAATGAAGTAAAGAAATATTTACAGACAATATTTTTGTGAGTTTGTGTAAGAGGATCATATCAGTTTATGAGACAAATCACAAGCACCGTTAAGCTTTAGACATTTTAAGTTCTAAACGATTCACGTTGATTGACGATATAGTTATCCTCTTAAACTCAATCTAAAAACTTTCGAAATGCTTACCGATAGGTTAGGATATATTAATTTTTCACTAAATTCTTATGGACCCCACGATCTCAGCATATCCCCTCATCATGCAATACACTGACTCAAGTAATGCCTTTAAACTTTCATCAACTGTGATTTGTGCAACAAACAAAGCAGAATGTTTAAACATTAACAATCAGGTCGATCTTTCGATACGCAGAGAAAGTCCAATGTTTAAACAAAACAAAGAAATAAAAACAAGTTGAAGATGTTTAAATCTTAACCACCAGATCGATATTCACATATACGCAGAGGTGATCCAAGATTTAAACGAAACACCAAGAAAAAATAAAACAGAACGTTCAGGCACTAACATCCAGTTCGATACTCACGTATACGCAGAGGATGTCCAATGCTTAAACAAAATAAAGAAATAAAACAAGTTTAAATCTTTGCAAAAAGAAATGCACAATCACAGTGACTTTTTCAGCAAGTTGTGAAAGTTCACAAATTGACCGGTTTTTATGCTCTTTAGCATTCAGCGATTACTGAGTAGGCACACAATCAAGAAGGACAAAACTAAGTACTATGCTTTCAACCATGTTTCCCACTAGAACTAGACTTTTTCATTTAAGTTTGTATCGTTATTGCAAATCTACTAGTCTAGCTGAGCCTATCGTCACATCATTAGTGAGACCATTTATCACATTTGACATTTCATTTCTTTAGCATGCTGTGATAGTCCACTGATTTACTATCATTTCCTCTTTTCTCAAAAAAACTTAATTTTAATTTTTCAATGTTTTTGATATTTTTAAATTTTCTAATCTAATTTTTTTTAAAATTCCCCCCCCCCCCCCCCAAATCAAAATATGTTTCAATTTTGATTTTCTGGGAAAATTTGAAAACAAACTTTACAAGTAACATGACAACATGATATCGAATTGCTTCAATTCGCCATCCACTTAGCATAAACAATCAGAACTCCCCCTTACAACAAACTATTTTCCCATTATGATTTCAAAACACTTAAGTTTGTTTTAATCAAAATGGTTTTTCCGGAAAATTAGTTTTGGTTGTTACTACTTGTAGGATAGGGAATAAACTCATCATTTTGTTTCTCTTTTTCAACCATTTGTACAAAAGTTAAATCAAGTACAACTTAATGTCCTTGATAAAACATTTCTCAAGAAAGATGCCGATTCATGCTCCACGCTTACCAACCTGTGAACTCCGGCAAGTCAGGATTTTTATTTGAAAAGATCTACCCAAGCCTGACCAGTCTTGGGTTTGTCAGTTTTCTGTTTCAAATTTCCATTTGACAATGATGGAAAGTTTGCATCATCCATTGTCTTAACGGAAATATCATCTTTTTCCTCAACAGATGGCTCTTCTGGTTTTAACGAACCAGATTCATTGCCTGAACTTGGCTTGTCTGACTTTGATGAGCCAGATTCATCGCCAAAACGTAGCTCCTTTGTTTCCGAAGAAACAAATTCATCGCCATCAAAAACTTTGATAAAGATTTTATCCGAAAAATTAACTTTCTTTGATTTTTTATCGGTTTGATTAGTTAATTTTTCTTTCTTTATCTCATCTTTTGTCCTCATATTTGCATCTGATGAATTCGTTTTACTTGGCTTATCATGTTTTGCCGTGTGAAACAATTCATCAGAACTTTTATGTGAACCAACAGGTGTACCAGAGGACAAAATCTTTTCAAGATACTCTCTTGCCTTCTTTCTTTTCTTTCTAAGTCTGTCTTTCTGCCCTTGTGAAAGTTTCACTTTTTGTTCTTTCACTTTCTGTTCTTTGGGCTTTTCTTTGACTTTGACTGATTTTGTCACCTTTTTCTGAGATTCAGCCCTCGATCTTCCGATTGATTTGATTGGGCAATTTCTCGCAATGTGACCTTTGATTTGACAATGAAAGCATCTTCTCGTCTCAAAACTCTGACTTTGGCAGTTAACAACAATGTGTCATTGATAACCACAAATGTAACACACTCTGTTATTATACCATTCACCACCTTCAAACCAAACACTTAGATCATGACATTGTTTGGCCTTGTGGTAATCATTTCTCCTCGTGTAAGCTGGATTTGTCCTTTGAGCACTGTGGTCAAACCTGCACCAGTTATTACCAACTGTTTTTGAGTTTTGATTTTCAAATTTTTGTGAATTTTTATCACGATTGGATGATTGAACTGATGATCTTTTATTTACTTTTTGAAATTTTTTTGAAATTTTTGCTTTTTGATTCTGTTTTGCATTCTTCTTCACAGTTTTCTGCGTTGAGCATTCACCATTTTCAGTAGTTTGCAAAACAGTTTCTTTAAACTTTTCTTTTAATTTCAAAAATATTTTCTTTTTCTCAAGTTTTTCATTTTCATCATCAGATTTCTCATCACAATCTTTAACTATGACTTTGTCATAGTTTGTGACATTGTCACTTATTGGAACTGAATTGGTCGGTTTTGGACAGATATAATCTGGTGTTGATGACGAAGTCACAAAACCTTTCAATTTATTCTCTAACTCCTTGATTTTATTCCGAGCACTTTCAGCTTCATTTTCAAGCCGAATGATTTTCTGAAGATGAGAATTTATTGCAATCTGTTTTTCAATATTATTTTTACTAAAAACAGACTTTTCATCTTCTAAAATCTTTATTTGACTTTGAAAATCTTTTTCAATTTTTAATTTTTCATTTTCAAACATTTTCATTTTATTTTCAAAATATTTTTCTTTTTCTTTCAAATTTTTGTTTTCTAATGTCAAACTTTCAACATCCTTCAAGAGTTTGACATTTTCATATTTCAGTTATTCACAATTTAAGCGCATCTCAAGAATCTGTTCATCATCAGCTTTCTTCTCAACTTTCAAAGCTGGAATTTTTTCAACCTGCTTCTTCTCAATTTGAACACTCTCATCATCACTCTTTTCATCTGATGAGTGATCAAAGATAGGTGCGTTTTCTACAACCTCTTTCTTTAACACTGGTTCAGGATTCCAAGAGACAAGTTTCTCAGATTCTTCTTTCTTTGGAATTTCCTTTGTCTCCATCTTGTATGTTCCTGCACAAAAATTTTTAATGAAATCAAGAGGATTCGTGTTTTCATCTATATAACAACCCCTCTTAATATCATATTTCAAATTACTTTTTGCTGCAAGACACACATTAAATCTTCTTATTATTTCAACCATCACATCCAAACTTATCTTTTCCAATTCTTTTCCTATTACATTCATCAACTCTCTCTTTTTCTGATTATTTTCATACTCATGTGTTTTGAGTTTACTGATGAACACATATGGAGAAAATTTTGAAAATCTAGAATCTTTTTTTAGTTCAATAAAAAAATCATCCCATTCTGCAGGTAATGCCTCTGCAAACTTTGATATCTTTTTAGCATCTGACATTCGTATCTCATATTCCTTTAAATGATCATTTAGACAATTAAATCGCTTTTCCAAATCATCCAAATTCTCATTTTTATTACATAGAAAACATTCAAATCTATTCATCCACACGTTCTTTTTCTCATCTCTATAACTACTACTCAAATACCCTCGATACCAATTATTTACACATTCAAGATAATAGTTTTCCTTTTCATCAAACATTTTATCCATACTTCAAAACAAACTGATGTACTTTTTACACAACTCGTACAACCTGAAATACTTTTCAAGCGGAATGACAAGTTTCACACGAAAAAAAAACTTTCAAACGAAATACACTTTGATGCGAAATCACATGCAATATAACTTCAAACGAAATAAGGCTTTCACACGAAATTAGAACTTTCACACGAGATAGTGATTTCGTGCGAACAGACCAAACGAAATATGATTTCGTACGAAATCAGCTTGGATTCAAACGAAAATAGCCTCTTTGGAACGAAATAGTAATTTCGTATGAAATACCTCAAACGAAATACTGATTTCGTGCGAAATCAACTACCTTTTCACACGAAATACTGATTTCGTGCGAAATTAACAACAATTTCAAATGAAATCAATCACAAAATGTAATTTCGTGCGAAATCAAGAAGCTATTTCGTGCGAAATACTGCTGATGTCATCATGTCGATCTGATTTTGACAAAATTGATCAAGTTCTAGGTCGATTTTAGATCTGATTCTTTCAAGGATTGATTAAAACACTGTTTCGCTTATAATGTGTGAAAATCAGTCCATTTTAACCATGAAATCTTGATTAATTTTGAAAAGAAGGTGTAGAAATCAGAATTTTCCAGCGAAAACGAGCTAAACGGTAAGAACTCTTCCTCCTGAGCTCTGATACCACTTGTAGGATCGTTTTACCGACCAACGAGTCGATCAGAAGAGTTCTTAGATAGAATCAGAGGCGGAATTCATTGATTCGGTCTTCGTTTAGCTTGTATGACACTAGAATCACTATTAACTGTCTTGTTTATTGATCTGATAACAATTTACAGCACAGAGACACTTCGGCAGCACTTCGGCGTCGGGAATTCAATGTCGTAATTTCGTATGAAATGAAACAATCAGACACCTATATATAGACTTCTAATTTCGCACGAAATAGCAAACCAACATGATTTCGCACGAAATAGCCCATATGCTATTTCGTACGAAATAACAAACTCTGATTTCGTACGAAATAACTTAATGCTATTTCGTGCGAAATAACTCTACAACATACTATTATTGTTTTCCGTGCCTTGATCTTTCAGTACTAATCTAAGACTCGAATGAAGACGAAGTCGACAGACGTATGCACTAACAATTAATATTGTTATTATTATTATTAGAGTAAATTGCCATTTTAGTCCCTGAGTTTTGTCCAAATTTGCCAGTTTAGTCCAAAGAGTTTTTTTATTGCATCTGGGTCCCTGACTTTTACATTTTGTTGCCATTTTGATCATTTTGCCTAACTCCATCCATAAACCCCATCTGTAACCAGGGGTATTTTGGGGATTTCCTTAAAAAATGTTTTCAGTTGCCATTTTGATCCAATTACAAAAAATAAAAAAATCAAAAAAATTCCAAAAATTCCAAAAAATTCAAAAAAATCTAAAAATAAAAAAAATTCTAAAAAATCACAAAAATTCAAAAAAATTCAAAAAAATCTAAAATATCAAAAAAAATCTAAAAAATCATAAAAATTCAAAAAATTCTAAAAAATTCTAAAAAAATCCAAAAATCATTAAATGTTTCAGCACGAACCGTTTCGACCCCGTACCGTTTCGAACCCGTACCGTTTCTACCTGTACCGTTTCGAACCTGTACCGTTTCGACCCGTACCGTTTCGAACCCGAACCGTTTCGAACCTAACCGTTTCGACCCGAACCGTTTCTAGCCGAACCGTTTCGACGCGAACCGTTTCGAACCGAACCGTTTCGACCCGTACCGTATCGAACCGAACCGTTTCGACGCGAACCGTTTCGACCCGTACCGTTTCGAACCCGTACCGTTTCGAACCCGAACCGTTTCGAACCCGTACCGTTTCGAACCCGTACCGTTTCGACCTGTACCGTTTCAAACCCGTACAGTTCGCGTCGAAACGGTTCGCGTCGAAACGGTACGGGTCGAAACGGTTCGGTTCGAAACGGTACAGGTCGAAACGGTACGGGTCGAAACGGTTCGCGTCGAAACGGTTCGGTTCGATACGGTACGGGTCGAAACGGTTCGGTTCGAAACAGTTCGCGTCGAAACGGTTCGGCTAGAAACGGTACGGGTTCGAAACGGTACGGGTTCGAAACGGTTCGGGTTCGATACGGTACGGGTTCGAAACGGTACGGGTCGAAACGGTTCGGGTCGAAACGGTTCGTGCCGAAACAATTAATGATTTTCGGATTTTTTTTTAGAATTTTTTTGATTTTTATGATTTTTTAGAATTTTTTTGAATTTTTGTGATTTTTTAGAAATTTTTTGAATTTTTTGAATTTTTTGGAATTTTTGGAATTTTTTTGATTTTTTTTGATTTCTTGTAATTGGATCAAAATGGCATCTGAAAACATTTTTTAAGGAAATCCCCAAAATACCCCTGGTTACAGATGGGGTTTATGGATGGAGTTAGGCAAAATGATCAAAATGGCAACAAAATGTAAAAGTCAGGGACCCAGATGCAATAAAAAAACTATTTGGACTAAACTGGCAAATTTGGACAAAACTCAGGGACTAAAATGGCAATTTACTCTTATTATTATTATTGTTATTATTATTGTTGTTATTATTATTATTATTAATATTGTTATTATTATTATTATTATTGTTATTATTATTATTAATATTGTTATTATTATTAATATTGTTATTATTATTCTTGTTATTATTATTATTATTATTATTATTATTATTATTATTATTATTATTATTATTATTATTATTATTGTTGTTGTTGTTGTGATTATTGTCGATGTTACAGGTTTTCAACTCTTTAGATGAACTAAAGAAACGGATACAAGAAATAGCAAACGCGGATGGTTTCGTTATTGTCACCCGTCGATCAAAGAAAACCGGGGGAAGAACCGGGAGGGTATGGCTTGAATGTGATCGCGGTGGTGAGCACCAGACTACAGCAACACTTAGAAAAGCCGGAAGCAAAAAAACCGGTCGCCCGTTTTACCTGCTGGCTGTGCGAAACCACCCGTATGAAACCTGGGAGATAAAAGACATAAAAATTGAACGTAACCATGAACTTTGTGAGGACCTGTCAGCCCATGCGTTTGTGCGAAGGTTTACTCCAAGCGAAATGAAACTGATCGAGCAGCTGACAGCTCAAAACATGGAGCCGCGCAAAATATTTCAAACGATAAGGAAGCAGGACCCCGACAGGTTTCATGTTCAGAAAGACGTTCAAAACGTTGTGGCGAAGATTAGAGCCGAACAAAGACAAGGATTGACTCCCATGCAGTCACTAGAAAACGTGCTGATAAACAACGACTTTATTTACGAGACACGGGAGGAACCCGGAACAGAGATCGTAACAGAGATCATCTTTCTTCATCGGTACTCGAGAGACATGTGGCGTGCATTCCCCCACGTCATGCTGATCGATGCGACGTACAAGACAAACATATACAATATGCCATTTATCCAGATTGTTGGTATGACGCCTACCAACAAATCGTTTATTATCGCGCATGCCGTTGTTAGTAAAGAACGGGGTGATAACTTTGTGTGGGTGCTTGAGAGGGTCAAGTCAATGTTGGATGAATGTATGGAGCCACGTGTGATTTTAACGGATAGAGACCTAGCCCTTATGGGCGCGTGTGCTAAAGTATTTCCAAACGCCTCCAGGCTTCTTTGCAGGTGGCACATCTGCATTCACAAAAGAAGACTGGGATAAATTTTTGTCATTCTGGGGGACATTGATTGAGTCTCCATCCATACTCATCTACGAGTACCACTTGCGCAACTTGCGAAAGCGACTTGTGGAGTGCAAACGTTCTAGTAAGTTTTTCTAATAACATACGACTCACCTATGTAAATTTTATTAAATTATTTTGACTTTTTAGGAGTCTTCAATTACGTGTACGATAACTGGCTAAAAGACTATAAGGAGATGTTCGTCTTTGCGTGGACTGATAAGAGGCGCAACTTTGGTAATCGTACCACAAACAGAGTTGAGAGCCAACACGCCAACTTAAAGAGATACGTACTAGATAGGAAGACTTTTCGAGATATAGTTGAGACACAGTTTGGTGAAATAAGGAAGACTTTTCGAGAAAGCAGCGAAAAAACAATGAACCACCACAAACACCCGATGTTTCAACACCTACTTGGAAAAGTATCCCATACAGCCCTTGACTTGTTGAGTGGAGAGGAAATTAGGAAGCTAGATGTCTTGGAGCGCTTTCATTCATCATATGGTTACCAAATGTGGTACAGCTGTGGGTTGCCCTGTGCTTGTAGGATAGAAAAGTACATGCGTGAAGGTAATAATTGTTAAATGTACAACACTTGTGTGATATATTTCCGTTAATCATGTGACTTAAACAATGTTGTTTTTAACCGTACAGAGCGTCCGATTCAACTCGAAGACATAGACGTCTTCTGGCGGAAGCTTAACTTCCAAAGTTGTAAATTGATAGACGATGACGTTGACGTGGTCGAAGAGCTAAATATTGTTAGACAACAATTAGAGTCGCACCCCCCAGCTCAGCAAAAAAGCTTGATGTCAAAGATTAAAGCGGTGTTGACTCCAAAGAAATCTACCAAGAAACCACCGGTTGTCCAACAAAATACTCGTGGCCGACCAACAACAAAGCAGGTACAACAAAGGTTGGACGAGGCCTCTCGTATAGATGAAGAATTGAGGAGAAGCTCCTTCGGTGATGCAAACACGTGCTTTGAAGGTTCCCGACAAAGTAAGTACGATAAACCTCGCCACAGCTCGTACGTTCCGTCACAGGCCTCTCAACAGTCGGTTATAAGGTCCATTTTATCCAAAGCGAGCCTAAGCCGTTCAAAGAGTTCTAAGAAGAAAGAGACACGAGATGATCACGGTTTTCCTTTAATCATTGGGGACGAGTACGTGGGAATCATCAAACAGTTTAAGTCTGCCATTCCGCCAGTGTTTCATCCGCACGTCTCGTGCATACGAGATGTGATGCCGGACGGTCATTGTGGGTTTCGATCTGTGGCTGTGGGCTTAGGTATGGATCAGAGTTCATGGGGGCTCATTCGAAGGGACCTTGTCCAAGAAATGGATCAGAACGAATCGATCTGGTTCCCAATATTTGAAGCATGGGAATAAGGTTATTTTTACACGCATCGTCAGGGCCTAATTTGGGATTCAGTGTCCGGTTGTCCCCCGGATCACTGGATGGACTTCCCCTTAGCAGGACTTCTTATTGCACAAACGTACGGTATCGGGGTGCACCTGTTAACGACAACCTTGGGTGCGAGTTCCACTTTCTTCCCGATACTAAGTCCTCCGGTTAATCAACAACCATTATTCATAACGCTTGCACATGTTAACGAGAACCACTTCATACATGTTAAGCTGGAAGGGGATTATCCAATGCCACCAGCACACGGGCTATGGTTGAACCACCGAAGACCCCATACGGAACAATGGGAAGATATGTACTTGCCACGTCTAGAATGGTATACATCGATAATGAATCCTCCGCCAAGATCAAACCCCAGTCTTAATTACATCGACAGTGATACGGAAGAATAATTTTTGTAATTAATAGTATTTTTTTTGTATTAATTCCTATAATTTTCTACAATTTCTATAATTTTTTTTTTATAATTTCTATCATTTTTTTATAATTAGAATTGATTAAAACAGTTTAATAACATTTTTATAAAAATTTATATAATTTTTTTATAATTACAATTGATTAAAACAGTTTAATAACATTTTTATAAAAAATACAAATATACGCCTCGTATAGACCTAGACGTGTCGTATACGATTGGTCAAAAGACCATTTTGCCCCTGATATGCCCCCATTCTAGGCTTAAATCAGGGGCTAAAAGGTCATTTTAACAAAACCAGACGCCTCGTATAGAGCAGGATGGGTCGTCTGTTAGAGCGGGTTTTTGAAAATTTGAATTTCAAAATTTGAATTTAGCAAAAAAGGACGCCTCGTATAGACCTGGACGCATCTGTTTCACTTTTTCTTTTTTAATTATTAAAAAATGTTTATTAAATTACCATTTTACCCCTGTAAAGCCCCCAGTATAGGCCTTAGTTAGGGGTAAAATGGTAATTAACCATTCCAGAAATATCCTTTTGGATTGGTTAATTACCATTTTACCCCTGATTATGGCCTATACTGGGGGCTTTACAGGGGCAAAATGGTCATTTAACAAAAAGGCTAGACGGATCGTCTAGCTCTATACGAGGCGTCTATGCCTCGTATAAGGGGGGAGACCTAGATGACCCTGTTTATCACCCCAAACAAAAAAAAACTCACATATACGGTACACACACCTGTATACGCCTCAGATTCGTATTTGCATCGTATTTTTAAAGATTTGAAGCATCACTGGTATGTATTTCATCCCGTAGTTTAGTATATTTGCCTCGTTTTTGCCTTTAGACCGTAGGTTTGCCCTGAAATTAGGTTTTTGTTGGGTTTGGGGGTTTGAATGTGTGGTTGAAGATGAAGCCGTAGAACAGGACGCCGAGTATACCTCTATACGAGGCTGATACAAGGCACTGTTTTTTTTTTGTTATTAATGTTATTATTATTGTTATTATTATTGTTTTTATTATTATTATTATTAGTGTTATTATTAATATTTTTCTTATTATTATTATTATTATTATTATTATTATTATTATTATTATTAATGTTATTATTATTATCATTAATGTTATTATTATTATCATTTATTATTATTGTTATTATTTATTATTATTATTATTAATATTTTTAGTGTTATTATTATTTATTAATTATTATTATTATTATTATTAATATTATTTATTATATTATTATTATTTATTATATTATTATTATTATTGTTATTATTATTATTATTATTGTTATTATTATTTATTTTTATTATTATTATTATTATTATTATTATTATTTATTATTATTATTATTAAAATTATTTATTATTATTATTATTATTATTTTTATATTATTATTATTATTGTTATTATTATTATTATTTATTTATTTATTATTGTTTTTATACGTATACTATATTTATTTTCAGATTGATTATGGAGGACATTCCGATTCAGGACGATGACATTCAGGTAGAGCTTGATGGGGCACCACCGGGGGGTCAGCCGGTTCAGCGGGGTCCACGACGGAGACGGCTACCGCCTGTGGATACGCTGCAGGGTCACCCGTATCTTAAGTTTCCCGACGACACCCCTGCCGCCCGTCATTGCCAGAAGCTTAGGAGGATGCACATTGGATCGCATGCAGCGATCGACTGGGATGCGATAGATGAGATTAGTGAGACGGCTAGAGTGCGTCGGTTTATACCTGTCGATTCGCCGTGGCATCGTCTTTTTGATTTGGCGCACACGCCGAGCTACAGGGAGCTGCTGGTCGAGTTCCTTTCGTCATTCATATTTCACCCTCCTGGGGTCCCAGTGCTGCTTCCGCACCCAGATGCAGTGCCCGTGGAGGACCCTCCGGTGGATTTAGACGGTGCAGCGATGCCACAGCCACAGCCACCGCCACCTCCCGGGGCGCCTTAGTTTCCACGTCACGTTATTCCAGGCCATGCCCCAGGAGCTGCGCTACATCCGGATGTACGAGCCGAGCTTGACAGGCTCAACGATTTGGTAGGTTGGTTGGTACGGGCCGAGCAGGATAGACGAGAGAGAGAGGGATTACCCCGATACGGCTTCCACCAGCTCGAGCACCACATCAGCAGCAGCCGCCGCAGCAGCCAGATCCAGAATCGGATTCAGATTTGGATGCATAGACCTGTTGTTGTTTTTGTTTTTGTTATGGATGTACAAACTTATCTTATATATTTTTGTTATGGATGTACAAACTTATCTTATATATGTCATATTTATGTTTGTTATCTGATGCAGTTTCGCCGTGCAATCAAATGGCTCAAGCACAATGATTCATTCAAAGACTTGGAACCGAATGGTTCAAAGAAACCTCAAGGTTTTCTTTACAATAATCAAATCAAAAACTGAATAAACAATTAACCCCAGACCCTAATTTATAACTATGAAAAAGATAAAATAGGAAACTAAATCACGAAATATTAGGAAATTGAAATTCAAATAAATATAAAATAATATCTGATATCCCTGCATCAGCATTTGTTTACCTTTTAGGGTGAGTTGCATCACTTAATTCAAAGTAATTTTCTTAGGCTGTGAGATAAAGATCAATAATTAAATTATTTAGTTTTAGATTGTGGATAATTGAAGGATACGAGTCTGTGATATAGAGTAGCTGATTGACTTCTACTTTCTAATCAGGGCTGATTGTTGCAGGTAGGCAACTAACCAAATATCAATATTGAGATGGTAATGTTACAATTTTATTAAAATATTTTCTGTTTTATACATTGTTGTTTGAGTTTCGATTCTTTTGTTTAATTTGTAGGGAGGTACAAGCGATTTCAAAGGATTAATAACTCATGGACCATGGGGTGGTTCAGATGGGGATAAATGGGTTTATATTCTTCAAAGCTCTATTGGAAAGATAATTGTTAAGCATGGAAAAGCTGTTGACTCCATCGAATTTCAAACCAACTGCAGTTTTGGTGAACCTCAAAGCTCATTCTTTGGTCGCAAAGTTCATAGGACTGACAACAAAATGACCATGGTAACTTATATTCACTAACTGTTGTTTGGTGTCATTTCACACATATTTTAGCATCAACGACTTATGTTTCTATTTTTGCAGATTTCCTTTTACCCTAATGAATATTTGATGTCAATAAGTGGGACAGTTGGTAGTGTACATTTATATGGTTTAGTAGTAAAGTCGATATGCTTTAAGACGAATCTGAACCTTTATGGCCCGTATGGCACTGATGATGACACTGCTTTCTCATATGATGTCAAAGACGAGGTGATTGTCGGATTCCCTGGGTTGACAAACAGTTATTACCTCAATGCTATTAGGGTTTATGCGATACACAAATCACCCGCATCACCTCCAACTTCTACATATGAAAGCAAAATTGTTGGTGCACTTGTGTCTGTACTTTGTCTGTATTTTGTCATGATACAAAACGATGTCCTGTGTTAGTCTGGTTTACGTCTTAGGTCTGTTAATATGTGCGTTCGATGTAAGTTTGACCAAGTCAACCATCCTCCTGGTTTGACTTGACCAAACAGTTCACACATTGTTTGTAAGGTGCTTGGGCCGAAGGATGAGTCATCGAAGGATTGTTTATATCCTTCGATGAGCTCGAAAGATAACCTTCGATGGATGTTGATGGACCTCGAAGGATATCATCCTTCGAGGTATATGTGATCCTTCGATGGGTTTCTGGTCGACAGATGATCTTACGATCAGTCTGTCTGATCCTTCGACCAGACGTGCTGTGATGGATATAAATATCCATGTTATGTGTTCACTTCAAGCAGGGCAGAAAATAGAGAGACACACAAGAGAGAAGACAAGTGAGAGCGCACACACACACGAGAGAACTTTGAGAGTTTATGGAATACATCTGTAAACATTGAGCTTGTAACCGAACCTTTCATACGTATTAATACATGTGGTGTTAATCGGTGAAGTTTGTGTGTTGTGTTTTGTGCTTGTTCTATCTCGGTTTGCATGCTAGCTTGGATTCCGCACGCGCTAGTGTGTTAGACATAACAAGGAATAGGTTAAACCTCAACCTCCGAGGGACCTACAAGTGGTATCAGAGCCGTGGCTCTTTTCCTTGTTAAAAACCGAGTTTTTACAAGACTTTGGAGTGTTTGGTCACTTGGTTTAGCACCCGTTTTCACTGTTTTCTCGCTTTTTCAGACGCTAAAACGTGTTCTAAACTATCCGGGTGTGTTAAAGGTCGGTTTGGGTAACTTAAAAATCTGTTTTTGAGAAGTTTGGCAATTTTCGGCCAAATTCCGGCTTACTCCGGTGACCGGTTTCTGGATAAAAATCGTGTTTTTAAGTAATATTTTATTGGTTCAAATCTTGGTTTGGTAAAAATGATGGTCTGACCATACTTTCTGCCGAAAGATTTCACCAACCCATCACCTTTTCACCAACCTGTCACTCTTTTGTCAACTGTGTCAGTTCAGTTCGAAAGATATCCTTCGAAGTCGAAAGATCATCTTTCGATCAAAGGAGGTTCGATAGATAATCATCCTTCGAACATCTTTCGAAGTCTGTGACTTATCCTTCGTTCCAAGGAATCTTTTCGAAGGATATATATCTTTCGTTCTACAGCACTTTTTCGAAAGATAAGGATCCTTCGTTTGGAGAATCTTTCGAAATCATTGTTCGAAACTCTACAGTGATCTTTCGAACACTGTTGATCCTTCGAACAAGTTCTGTTCCTTCGATACTTGTCTGTTTAAGTTTAACAAGTTTGTGTGTTTCAGGTCTTTCGATCAAGGATCCTTCGGCTGGTTGTTATCTTTCGAAACATTAACATAGTTTGTGAAAATTAAATTTTTAAAAGGAAAACTTGTTTTTCAAATTTTAAATCTATTTTCACTTAATATATTAATTTTTATAAAATGGGAACAAACGGTCAGTGGGATCCAACCGCGTGGACTCTAACATCTTTGACTCCACAATCATCAGCTACGCAATCTGCGTCAGATTTCAACAAAGCATGGATGCAGGCTATTGCCCCACCTCAAGCTGCAATGATAACTGCAAATCAATGGGCATTGGTCACAAATCAAAGCAACAACATTCAATCTATGATGCAGAACGACAGTGAAACTGGTACAAGCACAAAACCGCCAAAGCTAAATCACATCAATGATTGGGGATGGTGGAAAGAAAGGCTGAGAACTTATGTTCAGGGGCAAGGTCAAGATCTATGGATGTGCTTCTTCACCGCATTTGACCATGATTTGGAAGTTGCAGGATCTAATCCAGAAACTTACAGCACTATGTCTGATGATGATAAGAAGAAATTTGAGTTAGAAAAGAAAGCATTCATGATTCTCACACAAGCCCTTCACAAAGACATTTACCACCAGTTTGTTTACTGCACGACTACTAAAAGCTTGTGGGATATGCTCACGTTACGATGTGAAGGAAATGCTCAATCTAGAAAGATCAAGCAAGAATTACTGAAGAAAGAGTTTGAAGGTTTCACGTGTATGGAGAATGAGACTTTGGCAGAGTTATCTACAAGGTTCCATCACTTGTTGAGCGAGATGTTTGGTTTTAGAGTCACTGCCACTCCACAAGAAATGGTGAAGAGATTCGCTGATAGCTTACCAGCAAAGTGGAGCAGTTATCTTGAAATTCTCAAAGAAAATGGTGTTCTAGACACAATCAATGTTTATGAGTTAATTAAAAAATTGGAGAACAAGGATGTAGAAGAAAAGCTTAAGGCAAAAAGAACACTAACTCCTCAAAATCCAGAGATGTACTTTGGGATTGCAGGAGGTATCAGTGGAGAAAAACCAGCCTCTCAACATGCGAAGCTTCAAACAGCTTTCATCTCAAACACCGGACCTTCAACAACAGATCAGTTTGATCCTTCAGCTTACACGATGTTTTCAAGACCGAATGTGCAACCGACAGCTCAGCAGCAACAACCACTACAGCAAGGGTTTTATGGAAGCTCCTCAAACTTTCAAGCCACCTCCAATCCGAACACAGTCAGATTAGACACTTCCAACTTTTCCAAAGTCAGTGTCGAAGTAGCCAAGGAGCATATGGAGATGTTGAACACCTTGGTTAGTGCTTATTGTGGATTAGTTGCAGGTCAGATTGGGAATATCAATCTAACCAATGAAGATTATCAGCAAGTGGATAAAGAAGAGTTTGAAATGATGGATATCAAATGGGCTCTTGCTAGTGCAATTCGAAGAGCAAAGGAGTTTATGGAAAGGACGGGGATAACCAACTTGGAAAGCAAGAAAGACACTAAGTATGGGTTCGACAAGCAAGCTGTAACGTGCTTTAACTGTGGTGAACGGGGTCATTTCAAAAGGGAATGCACAAGACCAGCTCAGCATGGAAACCAAAATCCTTTCAGAAATCAAGGCAACCAGCAGAACCAGAACAGGAACAATGTTCGTACGATGATTCCTGTCAACAACCAAAGTCAAGCAGGACCATCTAATGCCAACCAGGCACTTGTGGTTCAAGTAGATGAAGGTTGCGATTGGTCGCTTCAGTTTGGAAATGATGCTCCAGATGGAACAGCATGTTTTGCTGAAGTCGTAAAGGATTTAAATCACGCCAGTGGTGGAGAATCTTCCGCAAATGGTGGTGAATCCTCAGAAGATGAAGATAGTTTGGGTTATAGTGGGAGCATGAATGGGGAATCACTTGATGCTGGTGATTTATCAAGTGATGCTTTAGATTTGGAAGTTGATGAGCTTTTGGCTGAAGCTGAAGCATTATGCAAGAGGAGATCTATTCTTTGCCAGAAATCTGCTGGAACTTCCGAGAAGCTTGCTCAGTTCTTCTCTGAAGATGGATCTTTTTCTTTCCATTCAGCCTTTATGGCTAATGTCAACAGTTCATCAAGTCAGGTATGTGTCGATGAGCCCACTGTAGTTAGTTGTGATAACTGTGATAGTTTGCGTGTTAAAAATGCTGATTTAGAGGCAAACATGTCTGAGTTGCAAGGCAAACATGATGCTTTACAAGCTAATTTGTTTGACTTGCAAGACAAACATGTTTCGATGAATGATAAGTGTTGTGAATTGCGAAGCAAACACGAGGCGTTGCAAGAGAAATTTGAAATCACATACAAACACAATCAAGAATTGATTGTAGATCTTTCTAAAGCAACTGAAGCTAACTTGTTTTTAACCAGAAATGAAAAGGAATTTAAAGCAACAATTGCGTCATTAAGACATGATGTTTCAGAATTACAAAAGGCTGTTTTGCGAAAACAACATGCTAACAATAATCTTATTGACACTGTCACACCCCAACCGATGGCGGAATCATCGGGGCGCGGCACTAGGGGAATCAGATTGCTCAAGAGAATCCATAACAACTATATTGCGATAATATTTAATACATTCATTATCCCATACTAACAAATAATACAATCACATAAGTTATCACAGACTTCTTGTCCTCTCGAACAATACAAATCCGACAACCTAGATTTTAGTGGAGTTTCTAGACTTCCTAGCTTGATTTGATATAGTCTGCGAGCTAGCCTGCAACATACGTTAAAAGATTTGTCAATACAAAAGTATTGGCGAGTATACAGGTTTGATAAGTATAGCATGGTAGATTAAAAGTGCTGCGAATTTCCACATGCATAAACGTAATACACGATATATATACTCACAAAGCTGATACTACCAACTAAGTCCTCGATGCTCGAATGTACGATGGCATAACTAGACCCCGTCGGGCGCAATAGTACTATACTAGTCTTGGTGGGACGTCGCGAGTATAAGCCCTAGCACATATGCAACTAGCATCACGTATATCTATGCATAACAGTTATTCGCAAGTGATAATTCGATTGATTGAATAGTTCGATTGATGAGTTCGATTTGTTAGAAACGTATGTTACACCCAAAATTCGATTAAAAAGGGGGTCAAGTATACTCACAGTGCGTATTTAGCGAGATTACAACTTGATTGAGTCGGTTACGAGTTGTCTGTAATGATCCTTGAAGAAATAGAGTAAACGAAGTACGGTTAAGCAAGATTTACTTGAAAAGTTACTCGTTTGATTGATTTGGGCCTCATCCGTGCGGATGGCAAGTCATCCGTGCGGTTGGTATGGTGGTACGAGCGGATGGCTGGTGCGCACGGGTGACATGTCATCCGTGCGGGTGACTGACTGTGCGCGCGGATGACACGTGCGTGCGGTGTCATGGTCCGTGCGGATAACAGTACGCGCGGGTGGGTGTGCGTGCGGACATTATGATCCGTGCGGATGGCAGTGGTCCGTGCGGACTGACATGTCATCCGTGCGGACTGACATGTCATCCGTGCGGACTAGGGTCATCCGTGCGGGCTGACTTGTCTGGTTCGCACTCTGACCACCGTTTCTGAATGTTTAACGGAGGGAATACATTTGTTTTCACTAGGGTAGTGTAATTTCGCACTAACACTTGAAGTTCCGTTAATTCCGACTCGTTCTAACGACCGGGAATCACCCCGTTCCATCAGATCTGGCCGTTCATGGTGGTTCTTCATGGTTAACTCGAAATCGCACAGATTTAGGTGTGATTTGTCATTAAAACAAGTGGAAATCACCTGGATCTGAGTCGTTTATAGTGAAATGAGACCCCAACTTGAAGTTCATAAGAACTCTTGGTGACATCACCTCAAAACGCCTCAAATCCGTAGATTTCACGGTTAGAATTCGAGTTTTGAAAGATAGAATGATGTAGATTCGAGTGTAGATTGTAGAAGTACAAGTCTTAGGTTGAAATCTTACCGGAATCACGAGGAAATCGAGAGAAAAGGGTCTTGGTGCGCGTGTGGTTGAACAGGAGCTGTCACATCACTTGAACAGTGATGTGATATAGCATTTATAGGCAACAGAGAAGAGGAAAAGAGGTCTGGCCCGGATAGCCCATCCGTGCAGATGGCCCATCCGTGCGGATGGCCCATGCATGCGGATGGCCATCCGTGCGCATGCCCATCCGTCCGGATGGTCTATCCGTCCGGATAGCCATCCTGACGGGCCGGACTTCTTCGTTTTTGATTGATTTGATAGTTTTCGAAGCGTGTAATGACCATAATTAGTTTATATTATCAATATATTGTTATTATTATATTATTATATATATATATATATCACTAGGGTCGTATTTACGTATCCATAATCCAAAGTTTCGATACTTAACAATCGGTTTCCGTTCGAGTGTGCGATGAATAGCGACGTTTCACGGCCATCAAGGAGGGTAGTATAAGTCCTCTCTCGACGTCCTCGTGAACGTTATTGCGAGTTGTGCCACAAAGACTGACGGGGTACCGTTTACTCGTATTGTCATCATCGTCATGACGACTGGAGCTACAGCACTCACCCGAGAGTCCTTGTTAGCGTTAATTGTTTAAGTTCGACACATCACGGCCACTGAGGAGGGTAGAATAGGTCCTCACTCACTGCCTCCGTGAGTGTTAGTGTGATAATAGTGTAGTATAGTGATACTGTAGCTTGAAAATATGCGATTATCCTTCGAATAGCGATATATACGATATAGTTACATTATGATCTGAATCTCTGGTGCTAGGCGTAACGAGTATAACGAGTAGTAACAACGCACAAAAGTGCGGGTTGTTACAGTCTCCCCAACTTTAGGAAATTTCGTCCCGAAATTAATCCAGTAGGTAGACTTCTAAGAGTTGATCTTGTATAAGTAGCGATACAGCGAGTGATTTGACCGAGAGTTGACAAACAAGAGTGTTTCGAATAAGAGAGATCGATCACGATAGCGAGAAAGTGACGTAAAGACGAAAGTAATATCCCACGAGTTGGCATTCCAACGTGCCTTGCCTTGTGTAGAGTTCGTTAATTCGATGCGATTGTAGACTTAAAGGACTTGAAAGGTTTCTCATGACGTAGAGTTAACCGAGTCGATCGTTAACCAACGTTACAAGAGGCGTTCGTTTTAGACGTTTTAAAAGGAGTTTAGGATACAATTCTTTGAAAATTTTCCTTTTAACGTGCGGTCAACAGAGTTGATGTTAACCGTGGTCGCAAGGAAGCTTAAGTTTCTAAACATTTTAAGGAACTCGAAGATGAAAACTGAGGTTGCGAAACTCTCCTACGGCATGGGTTCAAGCTGAACTCGATGTCGAACCAATGTCGTGAGAAGGATTTCGGTTGGATGTTGTAAAAGGTTTAAGGAAGACTTGGACTTATGAAACTCTTCTTGGACATGGAGTTAAGCTGATTTGATGTTATCTCCACGTTGTGAGGAAATTTCACTTCGCCCATCAAAATTTTTATAAAAAAAAACAAGTTTTAATAGTACAAAATGTAGTTGATCACCGAGCCCCCACTTGGCACTTTTCCACGAAAGTTTGTTAATATGTTTAAAAACACTTATATATAGGAAGTACCAGCGGTGTATCCACCATGCTTTGCCCATATTACTTCTGTTTCGTGAGGCAGTGTCAGGTGTGCCGACATGACACGGATAGAATTTCGTTTACTCGGCCCAATCGATAGAAAGTCGGACCGAGCATAAGATAGAATCGAATAGGTTAATCCAGCGAGTTGATTTGCGAGCGTAGCTATAACGCCGTGCGCGAGTGGCCTTGATGACACAAAACATTTATGTGTCGTGTCTGGGTAAGCGTCGAGTGATAAGTAATAAGCGAATAGTGCGTTTTTGATTAGGTTCCACATCAAACCCACATGGCACGTTTCCACGAGAGTTTGCTAACATGGCGAAACACCATGTTTAACCAGGTTAGTTTTGCCTCGTGAAGCGGTGTCACGTGTATTGATACCACATAGTCTGTAACGAACACCAACGAGCGAATAAGCGGTAGTCTAAACACGATGAGCGATAAGCGATTAGATGATTAAGCGTAGAAACACAAAACACTAGTAACGACGGCGACGATAAACGGATTACGGTAAGCGGCGGTTGTTGCGTGCAAGCGATGAAGGTATACGGTTCGATTTACGCGATTCGATTTGATTGATTGACACCACGGAGTTTAACTATCATTAGACCCCACATGGCCTTTTTCCACGAAAGGTCGCTGATATGACTAAAACACCCTGCTTCAACCATATGAGCTTCATCTCGTGAAGCGAGGTCATGCGTGCTAATTTAACACGAATATCACAGATAGCGGTACATCGATAGATTAATACACGGCAAACGATGTAGATTCACATAATAAGCGATTGAGATTGCGAGAGTCACATGATAAGCGATTGCGATTCGTCGAGTTTCGTTTCGAATAAGCTTTACGTCACGTTGCGACGCATCACGGTTATCGAGGAGGGTAGAATAGGTCCTCACCTGACAACATTGTGAGCGTTAACGTGCTTGATGAGATCGATTGCTATAGACTTTCGACCCGTCTTGCGTCGATGCAATTGTCCTGCGAGGTAGACTCCCCAGAGTCCATCGATGAGGCGATTGCATTGCGTTTGCAGACTTACGACAGGTCTTGCGATGATACGGTTTGTTACGCCTTGCGATTGAGTGTAGTGTGTTGAAAGTAATCAAAATAGTATAATAGGTCTAATAACGTTCAACTCCACGTGGCACTTTCTTCACGGAACTTCGGTAGTATGGTAAGGCATTCCTCGCCCGACCCCTACTACTTTCATCCCGTGTTTTGGTGTCACCTTTTGTCAAACGCTATGGCACTTTTAGAATTCACTACGATCACCGTGCACTGAGCCAAATAATCCCGTGTGCACCCACGATTAATCGTTCCTTGCACGTTTATCGTACCTCGTTCTAGAAGTGTAGTGAGGGTAAAACACATTATTCCGTGATATAGTATATAGTATGTGTGTGAATCTAGCCTAAGTGCGGCGATTACAGAGTGAGAGAGAAGATGGAGACGAGGGTTAACGTTACGCATAGAGGCAATATCGAGTAATAGAGTAGGTTCGAAATATAGAGGTTAACGTTGAAAATCGTATCATTACAACTTTATCCTACACTTGCTAGATGTCGGATGCTGAAGACTTTTGCTGGAGCTGTTGTTGTCATACTCAAGTTCACGGTTCGATGCGACAGTTGCGGGTGAAGTGACCGTAACGGTTGCAGTTATTGCAATAGCGACAGTCAGCCCCAACTGGATGATGATAGGTAAACGAGTAACACTGAGGATGAGTTCCAGTGTAGGCTCGTTTTGGAAACATCGGAACTGTTCGAAGGTCCGGTTGCAGCAGTTCGGTTGTTGGTGAGTTCGGGCTTGAAGTCTTTCGTTTGCGGCTGGGTTCGTCGGTGTCTTGCGAAGAGATGTCGTCGTTGGAGGGTTCGTCCGAAGACTCGCTTGCAGAGTCTTTGGCTGATTTGTCGGAAGATCTGCCGGCTGATTCGTCAGACGAATCGGCAGCAGATCCGTCCGAAGAATCACTAGCAGATCCATCAGAAGAATCGTTAGCTGATTCACTAGAAGAATCGCCAGCAGATTTGTCAGAGGATTCGTCAGTAGGTTCATCAGAAGAATCGTTGACATGTTCGCCTGAAGAATTAATGGTGATTGCCTGGTGAGCTTGCTTGACAGGATTCTTGGAGTAAAATCCTTCCATGAGTCGTTTGTTGTTGATTTCTGCGGCTAAGCGGTATGTTTCTTCGATGGTAGCGGGTCTTGCAGCTTCGACAAAATCACCCACACACTCAGGAAAGCCACGAATGTACTTCGTGATGGCCTTCCCCGGAGTGTTGACTTGACTTGGGCAGATTATGCTAAGCTGTTTGAACCTTGCGGTGTAGCCAGCATTGTCACCTTCGGTTTGCTTGATTCCCCAAAATTCGTTTTCTAGTTTCTGGATTTCATGAGGAGGACAGTATTCTTTCTTCATGAGTTCCTTCAGCTCATCCCAAGAGAGGGCGTAAGCTTCGGAGATCCCACGTTTGTTACGTTCGGCGGTCCACCAGTCGAGTGCTCGTGATTGAAATACTCCGGTGGCGCAAGTAGTGCGGAGGCTATCGGGACACCCACTTTGACGAAGGGTGACTTCGATAGAATCGAACCACTGGAGTAGTTGAGTCGCACCTCCTTCACCCGTGAATTCCATCGGGTCACAGGCTTTGAAGTGCTTGTAGAGAAAAGTAGATTGCGGCTCTCCCGTCTTAACGTCTTCCGAAGCTCGAGAATGGTTGAGAGAGTGAACTCGTGTGGCAATCTGAGGAATGACTTTGACCACTTCCCTGGTCACAAGTGAAGCAATCCTCTTTTCGCTCCTTCGTTTGGCTCGTCTCTTTGCTATCATTCTCGAAGTAGAGTTGTTGGAAGGCATCTAGACAGAAGGAGACTTGGAGTGAGATTCGATCATAATGATTTTTGAGTTTGCGTTGCGATTTGAGCGCGTTCAAATCTTGATGCGATAGTATAATAGTAATACGAATCACATAGGAGCCACATAGGAGACACGAATTTCCTAAGTTCTCACACAATGACTTGTCTGTTTATACGTATCTATACGTATATTTATATAGATGAAATTTTGTAATCATACACATACAGGTCGATTTAGAATAAGCGAGGTCGCGTTGAAGTGAGGAAACGAGAGGGAATGCGATAGATTATGCATTAGTTTTGTTGCGAACATTCGGATTTCGTTTTAGATTGCGATGGCTGTGCGAATCGTGCGTTTATAAAGTAGGGAGTGAAAATCGTTACATCGAGAATTCGATAAAGCGTGAAGTTTCAAAACGTAAATAAGTTCCAATCATTGCAAAATTGGCGGGTCGTATAATAGAGTGCCTTGGGTGTCTAGGCGTTGACTACCCAAGGTAACCCAACTATATCTACAAGTTCGGGCGCGCGCGTTGACCTAGAAGACTCCATGCTTCCACTGGGATGCAGCTCATGGCATTCGCCTTCCTAGTCATCGCGTGGCTCGAGTTGTTACAATAGTCGAGTCCTTGGTGAGAGCTTTTGAAAACCATTTTATAGAGAGTGGAACGACTTATTAAGGTACGGGTTTCACCCCTGACTTAACAGCTTGGTTCCTAATTGTGGTTATGCTCTTTGAATGAATTCGTGAGTTCCACTAGATTTAGAAATGGAGACTTTTGTCGAGATGTGGATGTCACTCCTAACTCGATGAAAGGTTCTCGTGCTAGAAAAATGCGCTGAGTGAGCAATCCCGTCGAGAGTTCTTGGTTTTCACACCTGATCTTGACTGGATCGCTCGGTTTTGCTATGCGAGTATTTTCGAAAACGTGTGTATTGTGTCGGCCTTAGGAAAGGCTAAGTAGTATTTCAGCCTTAGGAAAGGCTTCTTCGTGTGAAGTTGTAGTACGCGGTATTCACACAAAGTCGTAGCTTTTAGCAATTTCGATCGAGAGTATCAAGTAAGCCCAATACAAACCCTACTGGGTTTGTACGAGTCGGCCTGTTGGTACTTAGACTATAGACTAGGTCGATTTCTAAGACGTCGACCCGGACTAGGTCGAGTCTGACCTAATTCCCTATAGTTATGGCTCTGATACCAATCTGTCACACCCCAACCGATGGCGGAATCATCGGGGCGCGGCACTAGGCGAATCAGATTGCTCAAGAGAATCCATAACAACTATATTGCGATAATATTTAATACATTCATTATCCCATACTAACAAATAATACAATCACATAAGTTATCACAGACTTCTTGTCCTCTCGAACAATACAAATCCGACAACCTAGATTTTAGTGGAGTTTCTAGACTTCCTAGCTTGATTTGATATAGTCTGCGAGCTAGCCTGCAACATACGTTAAAAGATTTGTCAATACAAAAGTATTGGCGAGTATACAGGTTTGATAAGTATAGCATGGTAGATTAAAAGTGCTGCGAATTTCCACATGCATAAACGTAATACACGACATATATACTCACAAAGCTGATACTACCAACTAAGTCCTCGATGCTCGAATGTACGATGGCATAACTAGACCCCGTCGGGCGCAATAGTACTATACTAGTCTTGGTGGGACGTCGCGAGTATAAGCCCTAGCACATATGCAACTAGCATCACGTATATCTATGCATAACAGTTATTCGCAAGTGATAATTCGATTGATTGAATAGTTCGATTGATGAGTTCGATTTGTTAGAAACGTATGTTACACCCAAAATTCGATTAAAAAGGGGGTCAAGTATACTCACAGTGCGTATTTAGCGAGATTACAACTTGATTGAGTCGGTTACGAGTTGTCTGTAATGATCCTTGAAGAAATAGAGTAAACGAAGTACGGTTAAGCAAGATTTACTTGAAAAGTTACTCGTTTGATTGATTTGGGCCTCATCCGTGCGGATGGCAAGTCATCCGTGCGGTTGGTATGGTGGTACGAGCGGATGGCTGGTGCGTACGGGTGACATGTCATCCGTGCGGGTGACTGACTGTGCGCGCGGATGACACGTGCGTGCGGTGTCATGGTCCGTGCGGATAACAGTACGCGCGGGTGGGTGTGCGTGCGGACATTATGATCCGTGCGGATGGCAGTGGTCCGTGCGGACTGACATGTCATCCGTGCGGACCGACATGTCATCCGTGCGGACTAGGGTCATCCGTGCGGGCTGACTTGTCTGGTTCGCACTCTGACCACCGTTTCTGAACGTTTAACGGAGGGAATACATTTGTTTTCACTAGGGTAGTGTAATTTCGCACTAACACTTGAAGTTCCGTTAATTCCGACTCGTTCTAACGACCGGGAATCACCCCGTTCCATCAGATCTGGCCGTTCATGGTGGTTCTTCATGGTTAACTCGAAATCGCACAGATTTAGGTGTGATTTGTCATTAAAACAAGTGGAAATCACCTGGATCTGAGTCGTTTATAGTGAAATGAGACCCCAACTTGAAGTTCATAAGAACTCTTGGTGACATCACCTCAAAACGCCTCAAATCCGTAGATTTCACGGTTAGAATTCGAGTTTTGAAAGATAGAATGATGTAGATTCGAGTGTAGATTGTAGAAGTACAAGTCTTAGGTTGAAATCTTACCGGAATCGCGAGGAAATCGAGAGAAAAGGGTCTTGGTGCGCGTGTGGTTGAACAGGAGCTGTCACATCACTTGAACAGTGATGTGATATAGCATTTATAGGCAACAGAGAAGAGGAAAAGAGGTCTGGCCCGGATAGCCCATCCGTGCGGATGGCCCATCCGTGCGGATGGCCCATGCGTGCGGATGGCCATCCGTGCGCATGCCCATCCGTCCGGATGGTCTATCCGTCCGGATAGCCATCCTGACGGGCCGGACTTCTTCGTTTTTGATTGATTTGATAGTTTTCGAAGCGTGTAATGACCATAATTAGTTTATATTATCAATATATTGTTATTATTATATTATTATATATATATATATATCACTAGGGTCGTATTTACGTATCCATAATCCAAAGTTTCGATACTTAACAATCGGTTTCCGTTCGAGTGTGCGATGAATAGCGACGTTTCACGGCCATCAAGGAGGGTAGTATAAGTCCTCTCTCGACGTCCTCGTGAACGTTATTGCGAGTTGTGCCACAAAGACTGACGGGGTACCGTTTACTCGTATTGTCATCATCGTCATGACGACTGGAGCTACAGCACTCACCCGAGAGTCCTTGTTAGCGTTAATTGTTTAAGTTCGACACATCACGGCCACTGAGGAGGGTAGAATAGGTCCTCACTCACTGCCTCCGTGAGTGTTAGTGTGATAATAGTGTAGTATAGTGATACTGTAGCTTGAAAATATGCGATTATCCTTCGAATAGCGATATATACGATATAGTTACATTATGATCCGAATCTCTGGTGCTAGGCGTAACGAGTATAACGAGTAGTAACAACGCAAAAAAGTGCGGGTTGTTACAGACACGATTGAAAAGCAAATGGTAGAGTTGGCAACGGTTCGATGTGAATGTGAGACAATTAAGCAGAAACTGGAAAGCTATTCCAATTCCCGCTATGTATTGGATCACATCATTGACGTTCAAAAGAAAAAGGGGGATAAAATATGTATTGGATTCAAATCATGTCCTCCCCCAATGAATCACAATTACTCCAAATTGCCTGATGACGAGGATATGCCCCGTTTTGAACCTACTGTGCCACTCGATCTAGATGATTTTGCAGCAGGCCTCGGGTTCACAACTGGTACATCATCCTCGGGTCAATCTGAATCTGAATCTGAGAATGTGACAGATTCATCGTGTGTTAAGGAACAGAGTCCTCCCATTGTTGAGGATGCTGATTCTTCGGATGATGAATCTGAAGAAATTGTGAAACAACAGTCTAACTCGGTTACAACAGATATTCCAATCGAGAATCACATCCTGTGTGATCCACCAGTGAAACCGAGTAAGACTGAAATGTCAAAATCAATGGAGTCCCTTGTATCTAGCAGTGAAGAGAATAACTTGTTGTACACGCTCAAAGGAGATGACAAAATCTACTCTAACAAAGATTTTCCAATTAAAAATGTAAATCAAGATTTAATTGAGCAAATTTTTGAAGGATGTACTGACAAGTTTTTGGGAAACAAAAGTGGCAAAGTTACCGTCACTCAATGTGATCCAATTCCGTGTGAACAAGTTAGAAAACAATACGGAAACCAAAAACTACCAATTGAGCGAAAACAACAAGTCAACTCCGGAAAGGGTAAGGTACAGGGAAAGAAGGCTCAGAACAAGAATGTTCAAGCACCTAAAGTTCAGCAGCCTAAGACTGAACAACCAAAGGTTCAACAACAAAAGGTGCAGAACAAAAGAGCTCCTGTTAAGAAACGAGAACCGAAAATGAACTTTGTTGGATCCACGGGTTCAGACAAACTTGAAACATTTCAGGATAAATCTAACATTGATTTTATAAAACAAGTTAGAATTTTAAAACGAAATGATCAGAATAATTACACCCAACACACCAACGGATGTGATTTAGGTCCAAGCACGTCTATATCACAAAGTTCATTGTCTGGTTCTCAGTCTGGTCATCAACATGTTTCTCCGAAGTTTGTAGAGCGGAGAACATGTTTTGAATGTGGGACAGTTGGGCATATTGTAAGATATTGCCCACACGTGCAAAAGCTGAAGTCAAAAACGAGTGCTCCCCAAGAAATCGATTACCGAAAACGATCAGTTTCCCCGAAACAAGACCCACGTGTCTTGAAAGAAAGGGAAAAGAAGTTAAAGCAAAAGAATCAAAAGGTAATTGAAAAGGCCTTAAAATCAGAGGTCAAAGAAGAAAAACCTGTACAAGCAAAATCTGAAACTGTAAAACCAGTAAGTTCAAATACTGGTAAAGGACAAACAGCTTGGAAGCAAAAGCAGGTAATTCAATCAGGGGGAGCACCACAGGTTCTTTTTCCTAATCATCAAGTGATTGAAATCACTTTCCTTGATGATCAAGGACGACCCAAGTCCACAAAGGCTTGGGTCCCTCTCTCCAACTAATCTCTGAGTGAGTGTGTAGGATTTTCCAGGAGGAACTATTGATAGTCTTAAGATTGTTGATAGTGGAGCGTCCTTGCATAAGAAAGGCGACAGAAGAGTTTGTTGCCTTTGATGGAGAGAAATGAGAAAAGAAAGGAAAAAGATAAGAAGACAAACATTCCGATGAAGGAATGATGGTGAAAGAATGTGGTTAAATGAAGTTGAAAAATTCGACATGAAGAGATATGTGCCAAAATTGGTTGTTATGGTTTTTGATCGGGTCCTCAGGAAAGATTCAAATGAAAAGTACGCGACGGCAGCACGTCTGAAGCTTTTTGAAGATTCATGGATTTTTCTTCCACAAGAAGTTCAAAGTCCACAAGGTGAACGTGCAGTGTACATTTCTCCACGGTGTGTTTGAAGAAAATGTGTTTGTTGAACAAACCAACCGGGTGTGCGGATGCCTTGGCGTGGATTGAACAACCGCACACTACTTCTGAAAGAGAAAGACAAAGACCTTCGCTGGTGCAATGTGGAAGACCAGCCGGACCCGGAGGTTTATGATCTTGTTGCTGTGAAGGAATTCAGTAGCTACAAAAATCGACTTTGAAATCCACACCGGGTGGATATCCAGTTTGGGAGAGCGCTCAGATTCCTTGCAATGCACGAAGCAGTTGCAGGATATGGTTTTAAATTTCTAATCTCTCCTATACTTGTCGATATTTAAGCTGATTTATGAATTATTATCATCTCGTACAGCACTCCTTGACCTGACACGTTGATCTCGAATATCACCTCACACGTGATTGTCTCACTATGAAACTCATCAATGTTGTCATGGTCCGCACAGATTACCGACATGCCAACTGGTTTTTCCAAAATTTGATAAATCATTTCTGACAATAATTTAATTTTGGTAAACGACATTGAGGTAAAACAAGAGTAAAACCAACATCGGAAAATCATTTTTGTAAATACCTTTGTGTTTTAAATTTATCTTAGTTTGTTGCTTTTAGGGGGAGTAAATCCAAAATTTGAAAATCCAAAAACATCGAAAAAATTTCAAAAACACAAAAACAATAGAAAAACAAAAATGAGTTTCCTGGCGAGCAAAAGAGAAAATGATAGTACATCAGTGGTCTGTCCAAACCTCTTTAAACCTAAAATGAAAAATGATAAGCAGCTCTATATAAGATGTATCGGTAGGCTCACAATCATTTTAAAGTGTGCAGAGTGATATAAACTTAAATTGACTGAAGACCAGGTGGGAACCATTCATTGGCATATGGTCTTAGTACCGAAATTTCGTTTGAGAGATTGCCGAGGTTCTGAGATATTCGGTCTTTATGCTGCTTATCATCTGGGTATCATGGTTGTATCTTTTACCGAAAAATAACGGGGACGCAAGTCTAGATCTTCCATGATACTATACATACGTGTACATACTGCATTCGACCTCAATAAGTGATCAACAATCACATGTCCCTCAAAATAAGTGATAATATATCACAGATTCTTTCCGGGAGTCAAGTTCGTCTCTCTGCTGTACGAAAGTACTGACCTGTTCACGGACTTGCTCCTGTGCCCTCATGCATATGAAAATCAAGTTCCTCATCAATAAGTGATTTTATCACATAGGGCTTGTTTTTCAAATCAAAATAAGTGAGAATCTCACATCATATACGGTCAAACAAATGATAATCGGTATACTCTCCGGTAAGATGAACCCTCGTGCATACCTTGATACGGGAATGTGTCGTGATGTGGATGAACACCGGTCGGTAAGTATAAATCATACCTTAACGTATCCCCTCGCCATGATTACATCTGATAAGTTGAGCTTATGTGGACAACAATACCGATAATTGTTATAGGATGCTTATCTTAATGTTAATTAACTAAACAACAAGAGCGTTTTGGCATGACCGTACACTGATATGATTCTCTTACCCTCGAAACTCGCAAAAAGAATGTCTGTAGATATTTATTTAATGCTTTCAGTTTCTGTATCCTTGTATATATTTATTTACTGCTTTCTGTCTTTAAATTTGAAATATTCAAAAAAAATTCCAAAAAGATTTTAGGTGTGTTTTAATATAAACTTTATAAAAGCCAAAAAGATTTTATTTCTATCTTATTTTCGATCGTACGATGTTGGATCTCGAGTCTTCGTTACCTGAAACCTGATTGAAAACCGAAACGACTGATTCTTCATAAACGGTCGAAATTTGCAAATTTTGAAAGTTAAAAACTAAAATTGATAAAAATTTGTTAAACTTTCAAACTGTCGGACGGTAGTTGATTGAACAATGGTCACATGTGTGTCGGTTACTTATGATATTCCAAGCAGTTGTTCTCATTACGCGTTTAGATTTCTTGCATGTGCAGATTCTAAAGGCAAGGAGAACATGGTCGATGACAAGCTTCGGAATGAAGACACGACGTGAAGGCACTCAAATGATGAAGATGATCGAGTTGTCGCTGACCATCATCAACACCACAAGGATCTCAATTCATAAAGATCAAGACATTCACGGGCATAACTCAAGGGGGAGCTTATGTTAAGGGGGAGTTTGTCAACACTCTTCCTACATGAAACGGGGAGTTTGTTGGTACACTTTCTGCTTTCAAGACGTGAAGACTTTAAAGATCCTCCGACATTGAAGACTTGAAAAGACGTCAAAGACTTGAAGACACAAGGGACCTACAAGAATTAAGATCGAGACAAAGATCGAGACAAAGTTACAGCCAAGGGGGAGTTTGTTGGTGCACTTGTGTCTGTACTTTGTCTGTATTTTGTCATGATACAAAACGATGTCCTGTGTTAGTCTGGTTTACGTCTTAGGTCTGTTAATATGTGCGTTCGATGTAAGTTTGACCAAGTCAACCATCCTCCTGGTTTGACTTGACCAAACAGTTCACACATTGTTTGTAAGGTGCTTGGGCCGAAGGATGAGTCATCGAAGGATTGTTTATATCCTTCGATGAGCTCGAAAGATAACCTTCGATGGATGTTGATGGACCTCGAAGGATATCATCCTTCGAGGTATATGTGATCCTTCGATGGGTTTCTGGTCGACAGATGATCTTACGATCAGTCTGTCTGATCCTTCGACCAGACGTGCTGTGATGGATATAAATATCCATGTTATGTGTTCACTTCAAGCAGGGCAGAAAATAGAGAGACACACAAGAGAGAAGACAAGTGAGAGCGCACACACACACGAGAGAACTTTGAGAGTTTATGGAATACATCTGTAAACATTGAGCTTGTAACCGAACCTTTCATACGTATTAATACATGTGGTGTTAATCGGTGAAGTTTGTGTGTTGTGTTTTGTGCTTGTTCTATCTCGGTTTGCATGCTAGCTTGGATTCCGCACTCGCTAGTGTGTTAGACATAACAAGGAATAGGTTAAACCTCAACCTCCGAGGGACCTACAAAAATAAAGAATGAGGTTCGTTCTCTTGTAATCTGTTAAAGTCTCTGCTTGTATTTCTTTTCTGAAGCGGATTGAAATAGTCTTTTTTATCTTGCTGATGGATTATTTCACTTTACAGTTATGCTGCAGTAAGTCTATAATGACATTGCCAAGGGATGCAGGCCCGTGGGGAGCATGTGGAAGCCAACCGTGGGATGATGGAGTTTTTTCTACTATCAAACAAGTGTGCGTTCATTTAGGAGAGCTGAATGTCATTTAAGGCCTGCAATTTGAATATCTGAAATCAGATGGTAAATCTGTAATGTCACAAATCCATGGAGGAACAGATGGAGTTGAAATACATCTGGTATGTACTTTAACACTTTTTTTTGTCGCTAACTTCTTGATTCATATTGGCTATAAACAAAACCATGATATTTGCAGGTTAATTTGGATGATAATGGTGAGTATTTGACTGGAATATCTGGGTTATGTGGGCCTGTTAAAGGGTTTGATGGGTTGGAAGCTGTACTCTCTATTAAATTTCATACAAATTTGAGGATCCATGGCCCTTATGGAGAAGAAATGAGTGCAGGGTATGTTTCTTATAGTTCACCAGCATCTTCTGGGAAAGTAGTTGGTTTTCATGGCAAGAATAATGGTTTCTTAAGCGCTATCAGTGTTCATATGGAGTACTTCTGACCTCAAAGCTGTGTGTACCTTTTTTTTAATTCCTTTGTAACGCTGCTTTGAATTCCCTTAATGTTTGTCAGTTTACTATTCCAACTTGGTTTTTTAGAACTCGTGGACTCGAACCTCAGGATTTTCTAAATGTTTGCTATTTATGACATAAATCTGAATCATAGCAATATTGTATGTTAGCATCATCAACCTTTACATTATGGGCACTATAACCAAAAGGTTTGCACAAAAGTCATTATTTTGTGTTTCTTTTTTGAAGGAATTTTTGTATATACTTGCCTCAGTTTCTCTTCCAACTGTCAGTTATAGAAAATGAAGTATATTTCACAACGAGCCATACCATGCTCACTTAACCTTTTTTTACAGCAACAAGGAATATTTCATTCAAAGAATCTAGAAGGAAACTAGTAAGAAAACCCCAAACAAATCCAAAAACCAAGAACAAGCAAACAAAAAGTAAATACATCTCCATAACAAAAGATTTCACTTTAACTACTCCAGAGCATCACTTTTTTCCAAATTACAACTAATAAGACATCTCCATTGATGTCATTATTGTTTTTTTTTTACTTCACTTTTTAGTGTAAGAAAACTAAAGTTACATACTTACTTTTCCATAGAAAACAAGCAAAATGGTTCATTTTGTGAGGAGTTTAAGTAGGGTTGCTAAACGGGTCGTGTTCGCGGGTTGACGGGTTTAACCCGACCCGAACCCGAAAATTTTACACAAACCCGAACCCGACTTAAACTGTTTAAGTCGAGAAGTAGCTGGATTTGCACCGTGAGCTATTGGAAGTTGGAAAGGACAAGCACACATTGAAGGTGGCTAAGAGAAAGTTGGGTACTCACAAGAGAACAAAGAGGAGAGAAAAAATGTCCAGCATAGATGAGGTGTTTTCCTTAAATTTGTCTACAAGCTCTATGATACATTATTTTGAGCATCTTTTTACTTTAGTTGGAATAGGTAGTAAATGATAAATCTTCATAACAAACTTTATTGACCTTTAGTTTTGTGAAAATGGCTTCCAGGTTTGGTGGAGACGCGCTGAAATTATGTCCGGAGGAAACATTGACGATGAAAATGTTACTAATAAGACAACCAATGTGGTGTACAAGGACATTTTTAGTGAAATTTGATTTTTTTTAAACTATCGTATGTTTTTTTAGTTTATTTTATTAATATTGAATCAATTCTCATTTTATTTTTATTAAATACGAATAAATACAAACTATTTTCATTTGTTAAACCGCGTGTACACGCGGGCTCTAACCTAGTGCACTATAAAGAGAATTTAATATACATAATAAAATTACAAGTTACTATTCATCAGAGGTTTGTATTAATATATATAACTAGAATTAAGCACTCGCGCGTTGCGGCGGGGGCGTAAAAGCATGTCAAATAGCACCAATGTCACACAATCGTCAGCAACCATCAACGCTGAAGTTGTGGCGTGTTAAAACGAAGAGATAGACCGAAATGTAGAACATTTAAAAAAATAACTAAGTCGATCTAGGACCCATGTGTTGCGACGAACCTGTCAAATGAGAAAAAATAGACGTAAAAACATTGAACACCACATGGGCGTTACGTCGTGTTAACTCGCAAAATTATGAACAAAACGTATAAAGGTTGAATCACACACGCACGTTGCGTCGTTTTAACTCGCATAATTTAGTACAAAACCTAAAACGAAAATTTGGGATGAATAAAAAGTATAGGAGACCAAAGTTGAAAGTAAAAAAGTTATGAAGTTAAATTGCAAAAGATAAAAAGTTTTGGGTTAAAAAGGTAAAAATCATTTTTGTGAGGTTAAAATTGCAAGAAACCGAAAGATAAAACATATAAAAAAATAACAAAGTCGATCAATGACTCACGCGTTGCGACAAACCTATAAAATGGAAAACAATAGACGTAAAACCTTGAACTACACACAGACGTTGCGTCGTGTTAACTCGCAAAATGATGAACGAAACATAAAATCGTTGAACCACACACACGTTGCTCCGTGATAACTCGCAAAATTTAGTACGAAACCTAAAACAAAATTTTACTAAAGATGAAAAGTATAAGAGACCAAAGTTGTAAAGTGAAATTGTAAAAGAAGAAAAGTTTTGACTTTAATGTAAAAAGTTATAATTTTGTAAAGTTAAAATTATAAAAGATTCAAAGATAGATTTAGGTTAAAAGTAAAATTTTAATTTTTTTTTGAAAACTAACCAGAGCATATAGTATAACACTGTATGCATACAAAAGTTATTTATACTATATAAATAACATCAAACCACATATCAATAATATATTAGAAAATGTCATCTATATAAAATATTCGTATTTATTATTAATCGTATTTACAATGGATCGTATTATTGGCAAACCTTGGAAAATTAAATCGACACCTTCAATAGCCATCTATATAAAATATCCCATAGCCGCCATTCCCATAGTAAAAACGATTGCGGTTTGCAATTCCCGGTTGTATCGCGAGTGGGCATAAGATCTGTGGGCCCTAGTGTCGGATCTGTGACTCCATGGAAGATGTGATTAAGTTAAGCGTGCCGTAAAGTTGCATCTGATTTTTAAAACATTTCCCACTAACACAAGATAAAAGCGCTTCTCTAGACAATCCCCTTGGTAGTTGTTACCATATGACACATGATAAAAGCACTTCTCTAGACAATCTGGGATTATGTTCCGTTTTAGGGTTTCTTCATCACCTGTAACAGTGTCGATAAACGTTGATCGGAACACGTCGTAGAAACTTTGAACAAGATAAGAAGGATGAGATATCAACAGTTAGCTCGAAGAAGTTTCTCTCGATCATTCAACGCGTGTAAGATCCGTGGACCTATTGTCGGATTTGTGACTCCATGGAAGATGTGATTAAGGTAAGCGTGCTGTAAAGTTGCATCTGATTTTTAATAACTTCCATATTCACTTGGTAGTTATTACCATATGACACATGATAAAAGTGCTTCTCTAGACAATCTGGGATTATGTTCCGTTTTAGGGTTTCTTCGTCACCTTTGTCGATACACGTTGATCGGAACACGCCGCTTAAATCTCAGTTATGTCTCATTGCATTATGACAATACTGACAGGGGTGCTGGTCTTTCTCCCACTGTGCAAACTTGAAGAATCTCACTATAACACGTTGTAGACTGGTGGGCTTGAATAGTTTTAATATATTTCATCTTGGACTATCTAGTCTAACACTTGAAAATTGATATGATAATGTCAAGATATTTATCTATCATGTCATCGACCAACTGCTCAAAATCCATTTCGTTTCCTAACACTTTGAAAATGGATATGATCGTGTCAAGATCTTTGTCTATCATGTCATTGACCAACTGCTCGAAATCCCTTTCGTTTCTCGGGTTCGCATTCGACACAACACACCAAAAAATAAACTTCAAAAATTCAGTGCCTTAATACGCATTGTATAGGCCTATACGATGCGTATTAAGCCCGCCGCCAGACAACATCTGTACCTGTCAGTCTGCCAAGTCTTTTACTTTATTCAATACGCATCGTATAGGCCTATACAATGCGTATTGAATTGGAAAAGTGTACGGATAGATAGGTGAGGTGTGCCAATAGATTCTCCGATTGATAATAATAGTTGTATATATCGATAATATATTAATATTAATAATATTATCATTAATAAAGAAGAAAGTTTCATGTGGCATCAATTAGAATTCTTTATTAAAAGTAGGATATGTATAATAAATTAGTTATTAAATATAGACCAAGTCGGCCCGACTCTGACTCGCTTAAAAACCAAGCAATTTTTGTGGGAGCTTTTAACCCAACTAAATTGACAATTTTTTAAATGACTCTTCTTGACATAAACTTATTTCGACCTCAACCAAAATGACCATTTTTTTATAAAAACTCACTATTAGGCTATAGGGTGTGGTCATGACCCTCATAAACATCATGACCCTCCATGTCAGCGCCATATCATCTCCCTCTAATCTACCATCTAAAACCACTATCCTAAAGGTGTGGTCATGATCCAAACCATCATCCACCCATTTTTTTGTGTGAAATATATTTTATTTATATTAAATAAACAACAAATAAAATTAAATAAATTTTAGTAATAAAACTACATAACATTCAAATTAATAAAAAAAATAATATCCAAATTTAAACTACATAATTTAAAGACACCCATTTTTTTAGCAATTTTCGCCTTCGTTTTTTTGCAACACTGCTCTATCTTTCTCGGGGAGTGAGTCGATGCTTGTCGCCATTAGCTTAAAGTCTTCATGATCGGCTGCTTCTTGCATTTCTTTTTCTATCAACTTAAGTCTCGCCGCTTCGGTGATCTTGCTCATCAACTTATCCACCTTCGTTTCACCGGAAGATTCATTTTTGTCAACGCCTCCTTTTATTGGCTGCCGCTTCCTTTTTTGCTTTCTCTCTACCATTTGAGCGTTGCAATTCCGGAATCTCCATCACTTCATCGTCAAACTCGGGTTCGCCATTAATATTAATATGGCAACGCGCATCCGAATGGTCGGCGCTATGCTCTATCGACTCAGATGTTTTAGACCTCTTTGCTCTTGCCACCTCGTTAGGAACCGGCGCCCACTTAATATTTTATTATGTTATCTTCTTCTCTTTCAACTTCTTAAAAACCTTTGTTTCTCTGCAATTATGGAAATAGGTTCACTCCTTAAAATTGCAATACTGATATATATGTGTGCTATTCTATTCGCTTTCAAGAATAGAGGACAAATCTTAGAGGGTCAAAGACTCAAAGCATGCATTATGTGTTCAATTTTATGTCTCCATTCATTAGTTTTGCCACTGTATTATTTAGCATGCATATTTAGTTAACCGCGGCTTTAATACTACTGTTATAATAAATAGGTTAAACTCAAAGAAGCCGCATGTTTAATACTACTGCTATTCAAAGAGGCCACAGGTTCAATACTATTGCTATAATAAATAGGTTAAACTCAAAGAAGAACATGCCTGTTGTAATCCGTATTAAGATGTGCCTGGTATTTAAAAACTGAATAAGAAGAAACCTGGTATACTTGTTGTTGCTGTTCTTGTTGCCGGTATTGTTGACGTGTTTTTGATATCGTTGCTGCTAGGTTTTGTGTTGGGGATGATGGGGGAATCGAAAATAAGGAAAATGTGTTTATATATTTATTGTTCCCATCACTAGAAAATAGGAAAAGTGGGACGTGGTTATCGTGGATTAATCCACGCTCACCACGACATGAAGCTCCAAGGGGGTGGTGTAGGTGTAAATCATGTTCCTACGTGGCGATTAATGACCCAACCCATGCCCCCCACACCCTTCAGCCTTAGGGCTACAAACGAACCAAACGTTTGGCGAACTGTTTGTCGGGAAGTTCATTTGTGTTCGTTCTTTTATTAAACAAACGAACACAAACAAGAAATTTCGTTCGTTTAGTTAAATGCAATGTTTTTAAAACCGGACGTCTTACCGGTTCACTGGTGACCGGTCGGACCGAATTTAAAACCGGATAACATTATTATTAATTATACTCTAAATAAATACTAGAAATATAAAATACAAGAACAAAATACCAAATTAAAATGAAAAGAGTTTTCATTAAATGGTATATATTAATATAAATGAAATATAAAAAGAAATCAAACTAGGTTAGTGTCTCACAGATAAGGTGTGCATCTTCCCATGTATGATATGATGACTTTTGGTTCCCAAGACTTTAAAAATATAAGATGGATCCATTATCCGTTGATTTCTCTGATACTCTCTCTCTAAGCTTCAATATCAATGAAACGCCACACAACCAAGGGTTTCAAGCAATTTTTCAGGCCACTACTCAGACTACTCGTGTGATGATCTCGTCTGAGTTTTTAAAGAAGAAAAACCTTAAAATTACTCCTCCGGTCTGACCCTTTTTACACCGGTTTTCCGGTTCGACCTCCGGCCACCGGTTCGACCTCCGGCTACATGCAGAAAGGGTCCAACACCCTGAATCGGACCGCCTAAAGCGGCGGTCACCGGTTCGACCGGTCTAGCCGGCTGGTCCGGTCCGGCTTTCAAAACACTAGTTAAATGAATGAATATGAACAAAGGTCGCGTTCATTCATTTATGTTCTTGAATGTTTGGTAACTTGTTCGTTTGTCTTTGATAGTTCATGAGAGTTTTTAGTTTTTACATTTTATTTAAATACTACAAAATTCCAACAATAAAATATTTAATAAGTGTCAATATACTATATATTATGTTCATGAACATTTTGTGTTCGTTTATTTCCATTTGTGTCCATAAATATTAGTTTGTGCTTATTTGTGTTGATCAACATTCGTTTATGTCCGTTGACTAAAATTAACAAACAAACACAAACGAACACGAACAAGTTCATTTCCTTGACAAACAAACACAAACATAAAATCTCGTTCGGTAAGTGTTAATGAACACATATATTTCTTAACAAACAAACACGAACAAGCCTATTACCCAAACCGCCCCACCCATTTTGTTGGACATGCTGTATACCAAATGGCTATAGTTTTAAATCAATAAAGTTGACATACCGAACACCGAATGGCTAGAGTTTCAAATCAAGGAAGTTCTTAACTAAACTCTACCATAATGAATTAAAAAAAGAAAAGCAAGCATATGTTCCGTGGAATCACAACAATACAAACTGGCTTGAGTTATAAATCTAAGAAAGTTCTTAACCATAAACACGACAAATTTAATGCTAGTCCCAAGCACCGAAACCAAACGGAAACTATTCAGTTATGAACCACAAAAATTCGAAAGGTCTAGAGTTGTAACACAAGCATAATTGGAAGCGAACCGAATAAACCGCTGAATACAAAAACCCAAACCGTCGGTTAATTTGGTTACATCGATTATGGTGAATTCGGTTTATGCTCACCCATGAATAATTCCAGAATCATATATACGAGGTGCCGGTAAAGATGCTTAATTTAAAGCAAACATATATTAGAATTTGTAGTTGTTAACAAACAATACAAACTTCATTGAAGTACAAACATTACCAATGCTCTTAACATATATAATCTGCAATACTAAATAAGAAATTTATCATATATAATTTAAAGCAACATATATAATCTGCAATGCTAAATAATAAAATTTATAGCTCAATCTTTTGGAGCATCTTCTCAATGTCATCCTTTGACACATTTCCACTTCCATCAATTACTAAACTTATTTTTTTACCGGTAGATTCCAACTCAGCCAACACCTCAAGAATACCATTGTAGTCTATGCTATAGCAAACCTTAATTTTTTGTTTCCCAGCAGGAGCCGGTGGAATACCATGAAGTTCGAACTCATCAAGGAAGATGTTGTCCTTCACGTTTCGACACTCACCCTGATACACATCGACTATAATGGATTCTTGGTTATCTTTAAGTGGCCAATAAATTTTCTCTTTCATGGTGGGTATAGGTGTGTTCCTTGGGATTATTACATCCATGTCTTCTTTGTTGACACAGGTACCAAGAGACAAAGGGGTGACATCTAAAAGTATCAAATCCTTCACAACTTGATTACCAATACCACTTAAGTTTGCAGCCAACGCTGCTGCACCATAAGCCACAGCTTCATCAGCTTTAATGCTCTTGCAAAGTAGTTTCGAGTCGAAAAAGTCCCTTAGCATTTGTTGTACCTTAGGAATCCTAGTTGACCCACCAACAAGGACTATATCATCAATATCATGTTTTTGCATATTCCCATCTCTTAAACAACTTTCCACATGTTCAATACACTTTATAAAAAAGCTAGCATTTAGCTCTTCAAACTTTGCTCGGGTGAATTTCATCGTAAAATCAGTTCCATCATACAAGCAATCAATGGAAATCGACGTTTGTGTTGTTGAAGACAAATCCCTCTTTGCTTTCTCGCACGCAACTTTCAACCTTCCCATTGCTCTTGCATTTTTACTGACATCTTTATTTTGTCTTCTCTTAAATTCTTGTACACAATGATCAACCATCGCCTTGTCAAAATCCTCACCACCCAAACGAGTGTCACCCCCAACAGCTTTAACAGTTATGGTTCCTTCCTTGCTGATAGCGAGAAGTGACACATCGAATGTCCCCCCACCCAAATCAAAGACCAAAACGTTTTTATGGTGCGGGTGGTTTGGATCAGCAAACTTGTCTAGACCATAGGCAACTGCAGCTGCTGTGGGTTCATTGATCAAGCGCATGACATTGAGACCAGCCAGCGTACCAGCATCCTTTGTTGCCTGGCGTTGCTTGTCACTAAAATATGCAGGGACGGTAATCACTGCATCTCTAACAGGTGTTCCAAGGTATGCCTCAGCAGCCTCTTTCAAGTTCTTTAGAATCATGGAAGATATTTCTTCAGCTGAAAACTCCTTGTTGGCACCCATGTGTTCAAGTACGATCACTGGTTTATCACTAGATCCTTCAATAACCTTAAAAGGCCACGATTCTATGTCTTTTTGCAATCTGATATTGCTGAATCTGCTTCCCATAATCCGCTTAACATCTGATTAACATCAAAGTACATAAAATTGATCAGCTAGCATCTATGAATTCTTGTGTGAATGTCTAATAAACATCAAAGTTGTTCATGAGATCAACTTACCAAACACGGTGTTCTGAGGGTTACTAGTGATTTGGTTTTTGGCACCCTCACCTACCAAATGTTCCGTGTCGTTGAAAGCAACACATGATGGGGTGATGGTATTACCCTGTTCATTAGGTAGGATCTCAACACGGTTGTGTTGATCAAACCAGGCAGCAACACAGGAGTATGTTGTTCCAAGATCAATACCGACTGGAGTTGCTTTAACTTTTCTCGACATCTTGGTATAAGGAATAAATGCAATAAATACACATTGTAGTATTAAAATTACAAAATAAATAGGATCAGAAACTATAGTTAGTTAAGTTTTTTTAACTTTTTGAAACAATATATTCAAAGTTTGCATACACCTAGCTTGCATCAGATAGTCTCCTCTTCGTTTTATCAGTCACATTCAATCGAGCCAAACATTTAATCACGATTTAAAATCAAACAACCCATTTGTCTAATCAAATGCATGTAATATATGATGTTTACCTTACTATATTATCCTAGTGGCAATCGAAGCTGGTTCTCCAACCCGTTAACGTGATCTTTGATGTTCCTTCTTGCAACTCAACGGACTTCATTCATTGGACGAACCAGTTCGGATTGGGACTGATAAGGGTGCGCTTTATGGATGGTTGTGGCTGGAAATTGATCTTCAATGTCCGCTGGAACAATGGCTGTTATATGGGTGTCTGAAGTTTCATTTCACAATAATTGCAATTAAACGACAGTATTATCTCCTTTTTCTTTTTTACTTTACTTTTCTACTACCCTTTTTCTCTTTTTTCATCATTTTTTAAACGCGTATGACTAGACATCACACTAACATAGCAACAAAACAAAGTGGAGATGTACAATTCCATAAAGGTTATTGAAAACTAATAATTCAGAAAAGTAACAACTTAAGATGAAAGTTATAGCGAAATTCTTAAACAAGCAGGTGAAGTAAGGAATATAGATGATAAATGGGAGTTTTTTTCAGAAATAATGCTATTTTTGAAAACAATTTCACAACTAATGCCATGTTGAAAAAACTTTCAAAAATAATGATATCTCCATTTGAAATGGCGATTATTGGCACATTATAGGTGTTGTAAGAAAGTGATCAGGGAATGTAAGGATTATATGATTGGAACTAATGGTGTGCAATAACCGAACCGTTAACCGAAACCAAACCGAACACCGACAAAACCGAACCGAAATTAACCGAAACCGAATTTAACCGAAAGTCGGTTAACGGATATTTTTTTCCCATCGGTTAATTGAAATTAAACGAACCGAACCGAATCATTTATTTTTTATATATTTCTAGCTTTTATACCTCTATTTCATGTATTTCATGTTTTATACTTTCATTTCATGTAATAATACATCTATTTCATTTATTTATGCCTTCATTTCATTTATTTATACCTTCGTTTTATGTATTTAAACATCTATTCATGCCTTTATACCTCTATTTCATTTATTTATACATCCATTTCATGTATTTATACATCTATTTCATGTATTTATACCACCATTACATGTATTTCTAAGCAAAAAATTTAGCCTTGTTTGAATTGGTTATTAACCGAAAATTAACCGAACAGAACCGAAAACCGACAAATTAACCGAATTAACCGATGACTTCGGTTACGGTACGGATAATGCTAATAACCGAATCGAACCGAACCGTGCACACCCCTAATTGGAACAAGTACAATTTTCTGACAAATCGCCATTTAGAATGGAGATTTCTGCAAAAGCCATTTAGAATGGCAATTTACTGCAACAAAGCCATTTAAAATGGCGACAACTTCTGCAACAAAGCAATTTTCTTTAAACAGAAGTTGAGTTATATATGTATGCTTCAATCGCTACATATATTATCCAAACTAGAAGCTCCCATGGTGGATGTTGAGGCAGGGTCTTCGTGTGGATAGAGATTGTCATTAAGAAGATGTCAAGATGTTATTATGTAAAGATACTGAGTGGAGACAATCTGTCGTAGAGGAAATTTCACCCCATTTATTTATTGTGCGCTTTTATTTTTCCTAGACTGCTAGTATCACTTTCTTTACTTCCATAAAAAACGAGTAACAACTTAAGGAGCAAAATCAGTGAACTAAGTATCTGCTTATAACTTCCAACCTCTAGTATATACTTAATGTTCTGTCCATTGTTTTACTTATTTGATTTTTCAAAGATTCCAAGTGTAGTATACTCCAATCCAAAACAATAGTCCACTTCTAATACCAAAAGTTTCAAATAGTATTCCACTCATGACCTTGACATTCACTTTTGTTAATTCAGTTGTATCTGTTTCGATACTAATTTAAGAGTTCAGTGCAGTCATAAATCTTCTGTTTTATCCAACTCAAACTTCTGTTTAAAGAAAATTGCTTTGTTGCAGAAGTTGTCGCCATTTTAATGGCTTTGTTGCAGTAAATTGCCATTCTAAATGGTTTTTTGCAGAAATCTCCATTCTAAATGGCTTTTTGCGGAAATCTCCATTCCAAATGGCGCTTTGTCAGAAAATTGTACTTGTTCCAATCATATAATCCTTACATTCCCTGATCACTTTCTTACAACACCTATAATGTGCAACTAATTGCTATTTCAAATGGAGATAGCATTATTTTTGAAAGTTTTTTCAACATGGCATTAGTTGTGAAATTGTTTTCAAAAATAGCATTATTTCTGCAAAAAGCTCGATAAATGGGGAATCAATGAAGGAACACGCATTCGAAATGAAACAAAATTAGCAAAATGAACTTACTTTTAAGATCGGAGTAATTAGCGAACAAGGTATGGATCCGGACTAATAGGCATGAAACTCCTCAAGAACACGGGTACCTATTTGAATAGAGTTAGGAAAAGAGGACATGTTCCAGACCATAAACCATATAACAATTTCTTTTCATCAACTATCTGTAGGTCCCCTTGGTCTATGGATCTTTACAGAATTGTCAATCTAATCAAGAGTGCGGAATCCTCTTGATCAGATTTGTTACAGAAACGAGTAGAAACAGAAATTCCAATTAAACGGGTCTTCTATTGATTATCCAAACTAGTAGTTTTACAATCAATTCAAGACCTCACAACCTCACAGCCTATCTCTGTGATCTTGCTCTAAACCCAATTTCGAAATTTCTCTCTCTCTATATTTTCTCTCTCTAAAAATTCTCTAACCCCAAAAACCCTAATCACAAAACATGTTTATATACCACATGTCTGTGAATTGGGCTTCCTACATGGACTAGGCCATTTTCCAAGCCCATTACAATAATAAACTCACTAACCAATAAGCTAAGCCCAATACAAAATATCCAAAGACTAAATAATCAAACTATTAAGCTGTTGTCACCGAATATGCACCAACAGACTCCCCCTTGACAATAGCTTCATAGTGTAACTTTGTCTTCAAACATCTTGTGTTCTTTTGGTCTTTGGATAGCGTCAGCTACACAGCTTCTGACATCAACAGACTCCCCCTTAGCTGATGCTTCCAATCTCCAAAACTTTCATTCATTGTAGATCAGTTAGCTAGCAATCATTGGTTAAGCAAGTAAGCTCCAACTCTTCATATCTCTTTCTCTCTGCAATGTAGTAGAAGGATCCTACCATGCATCTTCACACATCTTCACTTCACTCTTAATCTGCACTTTACTTGTATTCTGCACTTCATTTTGATAACTGCATCAATCTGTTTAGCAACACAAGCAAGTATCTCGAAAAACCATTAGTCTTTTTCACATTTAAAGATAAACCAATATTTTATCTTAGTTTGCAAAAACAACTACCTGTCAATGCAAAATGGAAGTCCTTTTAAAAAGAAACATTTTTGGTATTTTTGATATTTTAAGAAAGCAGTAAACTATTTACAAAAGCAATAAACACTCTATTTTTGTGAGAATCACCGGTAAGAAGATCATATCAACAAAATCAAACTGTTTCACACAAGCAGTTAATTCTTTAGTTAATTTTTTGTGAAAAGCAGTCCAAGACGATTACCAGTATGTTTGTCCACTCAAACAAAATGCATGAACATTTCAAGTACCATTACCGTATGATATGTTAAGGTAATTTTAATACTGATATACTAGTGTGTCCCACTTCAGGATATACCCCCGCGATCAAGGTATGCACAAAGATTCATCGTAGTAGGTGAGTATACTGAATTCATCCGTTTTATTTTTCAACGTTTAGATAATTGGTGATCAGGTCAGTACTTCCATACAGCAAAGAGACCAAAATATCTAACGAGGGCTATGACAAATACCATTTTTGGTACGATTTATGCATTTTGCACATTTTGAATGACTCTCTATGAGAGCTTCTTCATTTTCAGGATTTGGCATTTTTTGCTCTTTTAAGATATCCTGGTTGTGCCTAGGTCAGCATATATCTGGATGCAGCAGAAGGACAACCCTGATATCCCCAGATGAAATAACAGTATAAAGACCCAAAACTTCAGATTTTGGCAATCTATCAACGCAAGATTTAAGGTCATTAAACCATACACCACTGATGTGTTCCCCACTCATACACAGTTCATTTAGGTTTATATCACATTGGTAAGTTGATTATTTCATGCTTTTTGCCTACTGATACATCGTATGATGAAGCTGCTATCACACTTAAGCAATTTTAATTTTAGTTTCAATGTGACAGTCTAACTTGCTGATTTACTATCATTTCTTCTTTTTCACACAGTGATAACTCATTTTTAATTTTCTATTTTTTATGTTTTTGATTTTTTTTAATGTTTTTGTATTTTTGATTTTTTATTTAACTTAACATAACTTACTTCCCCTAAACACACGCACTATCTAAACTCTTTTTGGCTTAGGGTGATTTCTCCCCCTAAATTTTTGTTTTTATGGAGTAAGTTTTGAAAACACAAATTTATAAACACAAACAGACTCCCACTTTAACCTGACAATAAATTTTTCACCAATAAATCATTAATCAATCACTAAAGTAAATAGTTAGTTACCAACTTTAACCTACTATTCACCTCAGACACTTTACAGGGTAACCACTGTCGAACACATCAACAGTCCTTCTTGGTCATCCTGCACACACTCAACAACTTAGTTAGACATAACAACCCAAACCTGACCGGTTTTGGGTCGACCATGTAAATCCGTATATAATGCTTCTAACCAATATCCATCACACCATACTGGTGTCTTGGATGTTGTACTCGTTGTTGACCAAGATTTATAGCTTCCACTAGGTCTTTGATCGCGAGAGTTCCAATAAAATCTCGGATTTTCCGACCTTTGAAAATTATTATCTTGATACCTTTTTCTCCCATTATTATACCATGAATTTTGAAAAAAAAATTGGATGTTGTTGAACATTTGAGTTATTAAAACCCCTATATTCATTTCTTCTTTGAAAATTTCGATTACCAAAAGTATGGTGTCGATTTTGATATCCAAAATTTCTATTTTGACTTTGAAACTGATTTGATTTACCATTAAAATGACTAAAATGTGTAGAATTGCTTCTTGGTCTATCAAATCGTCTTGATGTTGAAGTTTTAGATTGAAAACTTGGTTGATTACATTGACAATGTGGTTGCACATTATTATTTAAACCAACCCTATTCCCATTCTTAACTTCATCAACTTTTTGCTTATTTTTCTTCAAAGGACAACAACTTGCCACGTGCCCTTTGTTGTGACATCTAAAACAAGATTTTGTATTATAATTTCTCTTTTTCTTAAATCTCTTTTTAAATGTTTTCTTCTTTTCGTCTTCAGTATCCTCATCCGATTTATGAGGTGTACTGCTAGACTCAGCAGATTCTTTCAAAGTAACTTGACTATTTGGCAAGTCCACAGCTATCGGATCCACTACAGCTGGTGTAGTAGGCACAAAATCAATTAACTCATTCTCATCAGGTAGAAAAGAGTAGTCTTGATCCTTAGAAGATGAAGCTTTAGTAAACCCCACTCCCGTTCTATCATTACTCCTTTTTAACCCTTTTTGAATTTGAGTCCTAACTAATGAAGATTTTCCAAATTTGTCTAACTTTCCTTTAAGTTCAACAATTTGGTCTTGTGCAACGGCCAATTCTCTGCACTTATCAGAAAATTCATTAGTTTTATCTTTCACAGTTTCACGAGCCAAATCAATGACCTGTAACAGTTCATTGACTTTGCTTGTTAAACTGCTGATTTTTTGTTCATTTGATTTGAGTTCATTTAAGCAATTTGACTCTCTTTTAATCAAAAGAACATTTGACTCTTTTAATTTTTCCAATTCAGCTAACAGAATTTTGTTCTGCTCCGATAATCTGTTAACCTTGCCCTGTAGTTCAGTGCAATTATGACACGTATGACTTACAGGTTCCGATGTTACCTTCACCTCTGTTGTAAGTTCATTCACACCATTCATGCCCTTTGAAACTTCTGTCTCCTTCTTCTCAACATTCTCCTTCTTCTCTTCTACCACAAAATCTGCTTTTTCATCTAAAGCACGGCCTCCTACACTCTTCCTTGATGAATTCTGATAACGTTTTTCTAAACCTTCCCACAGCTCATAAGAAGTCCCATAGTGCTTGATGGTATGTTTAATTCCCTCAGGCAAGGACATCTTGATCACTGCTAAAGCTTTCTTCTCAGCATTTACCATGAGTTTCTCAGATTCATCCATCATCTCATAAGAAATCACTTTAACTCTTCCGTCAACTCGTCGTGTGGCAGCAATGTACCCATCGATCATACAATTCCACATTCTCGTATCTTCACTTTTCACAAATGCCTCAAACTCCTCTTTCCAGATAGTATATTCTGTGACGTTTTTCAGCTTTGGCCAATTCTTAAGTTTCTCACCAACATTGTCCACTTTAACCATCTTTAAACACGTTTTACCGTAACCGTACTAATAAAACCGTACAATATTTTTCTGAAAACTGTTTTTACCAAATTATACCGTTAGAATCGCCTCGAAAAAACGAATCCAATGATATATAATGTCGAAAACCAAATTCGGGATTTTCCAGAGTCTTTTATTTTTTAATATCAACCGAGTCTAACCGTACAAACGGTTTCGGCAGATGATCTACGGATCACTTTCTATCTTCGAAAACGTTAAATCCTCTATGCGTATCTAAAGAAATACTCCACCTTTTAATTTTGATGGCAAACTAAGTTAATTTCGCCGTGTCACGCTAATTATGCTGGCAAACCAAGTTAAATATGCTGATAGAGTAGTTATAATTATGCTGGTAGAGGAATTATAATTATGCTGGTTTTTAAATTCGCTGGAATAAATATGCTAGCTGATCAAATTCGCTGGGTAATTCCTCTGATCACTTAAATTCGCTGGGTAATTCCTCTGATCACTTAAATTCGCTGGTAAATCAACACAATTTTGCTGGTTCGCCGGTCAGTTAATTTCGCTGGCTAATCAGGTCGCTATTACGACGACGTTAATTTCGCCGATCACCGTAATAATGTCGCTGAGGACAATTATAACGGTTACCAAAGTCGCCTTTGGATTTAATTTCACCGGTCACCGAAGTTAAATTCGCTGGATCAGATAATTCCTCTGATTTGTCAGCGGAATTGTTAATTATGCTGCCAAATTTTGGAAACTCAATATGTTTGAAACTTCTGAAGATTTTCCAGATTCTTTTAACAGCTTCCTGCAAAATCAAAACAGCAAAATCAGCAAAAATTTTCGAAATTTATGAAGAACACGAAGAACAATCTTTGAATCTTCAAGACTTTCTTGCCAAAATCCTTCAAAAATCAACCAAACCTGCAACCAAAAACACTTTAAACAGCAAAATTAAATATGCAAACAGATCAAAATACCCAAAAATTTCAAAAATTCCAAAAACAAAGCTCAAAAATTTCGAAATTTTCCAAAACCCTAGTTTTCAGGTTTCCAAAATTCGAAAATTTTTAACCACTTTCACCCGAATCTGTAGCCTGCAATTCTGAACCGAGCCTTCAAGAGCCTAATGCTCTGATACCAATTGTAGGTCCCTCTGGTCTATGGATCTTTACAGAATTGTCAATCTAATCAAGAGTGCGGAATCCTCTTGATCAGATTTGTTACAGAAACGAGTAGAAACAGAAATTCCAATTAAACGGGTCTTCTATTGATTATCCAAACTAGCAGTTTTACAATCAATTGAAGACCTCACAACCTCACAGTCTATCTCTGTGATCTTGCTCTAAACCCAATTTCGAAATTTCTCTCTCTCTATATTTTCTCTCTCTAAAAATTCTCTAACCCCAAAAACCCTAATCACAAAACATGTTTATATACCACATGTCTGTGAACTGGGCTTCCTACATGGACTAGGCCATTTTCCAAGCCCATTACAATAATAAACTCACTAACCAATAAGCTAAGCCCAATACAAAATATCCAAAGACTAAATAATCAAACTATTAAGCTGTTGTCACCGAATATGCACCAACACTATCAATGAGAACCAATGGGGTTAGTGACTCATTGGCAAAGACAAAGCTTTTAGGCACAACTAGGTTTGGAGGTCTTGGCCTGTTTCAACTCCCACATACGACATGATTAAAGAAATTTGTTGTTCTAAAAAAACAAACTATGAGAAATGATATTCCCCCCACAAGTTATTTGTATTCTAATGGTTCCTAAACATTACAATACTAAAACTATGAACATACATTGGCTATGGTTAGTGCCGCACCGAGTGCTGGTCAGTGCAAGAAAGAAAGGAGACTTATTGTAAACTTATGCAAAAGTTAATTGTATGTCAGCTTTCATCACCATCTTGTTGCCAACGAATTCGAGCTAGCCATATTGAGTGCATATGTTCCGTCCTCACCCCTAAATTGGCTGATCTCGTTAACGCAAATCGTTTCATTGACTTATTGAGGGTTGTGGACACAAACTATCCGTCACTTCAGTAAATCTTACCAATAGTAAAGCTAAAGTTGGGTCTGAGGAGGGTAAGATGTAGATCTATAACTTTATAAGCGTGTCATCATGTTTTATTATAGTTATATATTTGTAAATTTGTATGCTAGCAAGAATGTGTGGTTATATATATAGTGTAAGAATCAAATACAAATGGGTCTTAACATACAAAATGGTCTTAACATGAGAAGTGAATAAGGAGATTTAAAAAAAAAAATAAAAAAAAAAATTCATCTACTTAAGCTTGATGTTTAGTTACAAAATAAAAAAAAAAAAAGTTTAATGTATTTAGTCTAGTAGAGATAGTTATCCTAGGGTAATTATAATTACTCTACTAGTGTTATTTACACATTTTTTTAGATTCTACAATTAAAATATATGCTTAATAAGATAAGAAAAAAATTAAATAAAAAAGTCCCCTGCTTCACTTCTTACGTTAAGCCAATTTGTGACCTATTTGTACCGGAACCTAACTCTATATATATATATCTATACTATATTATAATGCATGAGAGATGGGTGTTTTAAGATACCTAAAGAATAATAACTTTTTCCCTCTTAATTATAAATACACCCATAAAATGATGGTAAATTGGTCTTTTAAACAATAATAATATTCTAGTCTCCCATCTTATTACACTCAAATCCCTGAGTTTTAACATAATTATAGATAATTAGCTACACTTTTCCCCCCTCCACAACAAACTTATAATTCTTTACATATTTTGCCATATCTTATAAACTATAATGTTTAAAAAAATTAAAAGTAACGTGACAACCTACTCAGTTTTGTCGATGTTTCGATAGTTGTCCTGATCAGTATTGACATGTGAATTAAAAGGTACAAATAAATGATGTATTAGTGTACAAGTGATTAAAGTCCAACGTACTTATTCATTATTCCAGAATGTTTAATAGCTGCAGAATGTCAAGTGACTAAATACCGTCAATTTAATTCTCTTATTTAGATTACACCTAAATCCCCCATCTTTAACAAAATTATAGATAACTAGCTAGTGGTTACACTTTATCCCCTTATAAAAAAACTAACCCCCCACCCCTACGATTTTTAAACGGTTATACCTTTTTGGTGCGTTAATATTTTTTTTTTAAATTACATCATATAAACGAGTATTTTATTCTCTTTAATTTAAGTATAGTATTACTATTGTTTTATAAATTAAAAAAACTTGATATGTTACGTGATTAACAGTATCTAAGGGTGAGTAATAACTGAATCGTTAACCAAAACTGAACCGAAATCAACCAAAAACATATTAACTGCAACCCGAATTAACCAAAACGGTTTTCGATTTTTTGTACCGTTATTTAACCAAAACTAACTGGACAGAACCATTCATACTTTCATATATTTTTAGCTTTTATACCTTCGGTTCATGTATTTCATATACCCACATTTTATGTATTTATACCTCTATTTCATGTACCTATACATCCATTTCATGTATTTATACCTAAATTTCATGTATTTCAAATCAAAAGTTTTAGCCAAAGTTTGGTTTTGGCTATTAACTGAAACTAAATGAATCAAACCAAAACCGTCAATCTAACCGAATAAACCAAACCGATTAACTAAAAACGGATTGGTTAATAAAATAGACTAATCGATGACCTCGATTTCGATTAACGATAATAATTTAACCAACCGAACAATGCACACCATGGAAATTTCTGCGTTTCCTGTCGCATGGCGCGTTATTATTGGTTATTAACCAAAACCGGTTAGGGCTATTGCATCCAGAAAACTTATTAAACTGAAGAAACTCTAGATAACCGGGTTTTAACGGATTAAAACTGTCGTAGGCGCCGTAGGCGAACCTAGGAGTACAGAAATACTCATACATGATCCGTAGACTATAACATAGGATCAGGAACGCTTTATTGGGTAGAAAAAGCGTTAAACCAAGCCGCTACCGGTTAGCGGAACACCTTAATTTAAATGCGCACCGTACAATCCAAACATGCGTTGTAACATCAGTTAGCCCGAAAAAGACTAATATAACCTAAATACAAGATGTTTTGTGTCGGTTGGGTTCGTTTTAATTTTCTGCGCAAAAACGCCTATAAAACGCCTTGTTTTACGAATTTTTATCACACCCAGGGAGCGTTTAAGACACAATAAAGAACCTTCGCCTAAATATCTGATTAATCTTATCACTAACCTTGAAATGGGGGGTTTGACTAGTTAAAGGAGTACAAAAAGTCCTCCTTTTTTGTCTGATCGCTATCCACACAACAAACCAAACATGCATACACTTCCATCAACTTATTTCTAACCACAAATATCACCAACCAGCCATTATTTAGTACTGATGTGTGCCAAATGCAACATATAAATTACATCAAATGTGGCATAAAACTAACCCTTTTTTAGTACTAATGTTGGAAAAAGTGTGTTTTTGTCTTCCTTTTGTATTTTCAGGATTAAATGAGCTCAAATGAACAAAAGAAGCAAAAATGCAGCCAAATCTAACAATAATACAAGAAAAGGAATAAATGTGGCATGCCCGACCCCTCGACAGCATCTCCCCAAGCAAAAACAAAAGAACAGAAGGCTGAACACGCCCCGTGCTCACTTAGCACGGGGGTGTGCCCAAGTGTCTGCAGAAAAGACAAAGCTGTAGAAGCTTCTATCACCCAACACAGGGGCGTGTCCAGCGGACACGGGGCCATGGTCAACGCAAAGATTCGCAGAATCTAGGCAAATCTTGATAGTACAGATACGCTTCTGCACACGGGGCCGTGCCTAGCGGACACGGGGGCGTGGTCAACTAATGCAGACAAACTGCAATTAATGAAGAAAGAGAAGATGGGTGGACACGGGGCCGTGCCCAGAGGACACGGGGTCGTGTCCGAGCTTCTGTGCAGGCTACAAATAGGGGTGCTTGGCTCATTTGCAACTCATCCCTTGACTAACCACCTCTCTCACACTTCACCCACCCTCCACCACCATCACAACCCATATCTACCACCATCATCCATCATCCATCATAGAGTGTGTGTAGTAGTCTCGGGATCCAAGATTGATCGTAAGAGTTCTTGACAATCAAAGGCCATGTTTGCCTAAGTCTCTTACATCACTTGGTGAAGACAAGCATTTAGTGTAATACTTTTTATTTTTAATCTTTTCGCACTTTTTATTTGGTTATGTATTAATGACTTTAATAACTAGTTTCTTATGTTGAAGGTGAGTCTTCCTTATCATTTGTCCGTGGTGTCTTGGCGTTATTTTACTGTCTATATAAAATAAAAGATTTACACCATTCATATCTCCACGGTCTATATGGAGATATGTTGGCTACCTGGTCGGGGGTTAAGGGAATGGTTTAGTAAGAGTCTTGCTTTGTTCAGTGTATAGATCCTGCAAGGATCTGGGTCAAGCTTAGTAGGACCTCCTTCAATACCCATTGGGAATTGGATGGCGGGGGTTCGAATTTCTTGATCCCCTCATATGTAAACTACTATTAAAACATTAACCCGGCTATTTAGGATTGTATCCCTGCTGACTCAAACTACTTAGCCGAGGGTAACGTCACCTTCAAAAGAGGGGCCTTCCACATTACGCATTAATAACTTAATTAATTATCTTTCAATAATCCAACCCTTTAGGATTGTATCCTTGCTGACTCAAACTATTGGGTTGAGAGTAACGTCACCTTCAAAAGAGGGGCCTACTACTATAACTAAGATAATCTCTTGAAAAGTGCAAAAGTGCGGAAATAATCAAAGGTTACACTAAAGGCGAGTCGGATCCAAGTGATTCATCTTGTCTATCTGTTTTTATTTTTATTTTTATTTTCAACATTTTAGTTTTTATTTTCTAGTTTAAAACCTTTTTCTAAATTTTTGATTTGATTAGACGTTGAGGATAAACCGGTACTAAAAGCTCTTGTGTCCTTGGACGACCTCGGTATCTTACCAACACTATACTACGCTCACGATGGGTGCATGTTTGGCGTTAGTAAAATATCGTGTTTTATAAATTTAAAACTTGACTAAAGTGTAAAAAGGGCTAAAAATATACATAAAATATATAACCACCACACACGCATCAAGTTTTTGGCGCCGTTGCTGGGGACACAAGGATTTTAAGAAAGTTAGGAATCAACGGCCTAATCTTTTTTTCTTATTTTTCTGTTTTTTAGGATTTTTTTACAAATTTTCAGCTTCTGCAGAATTCAGCACGGGCCGTGTCCGCTGAACACGCCCTGTGCCCAATCTTTGGTACTGGCAATCATGTTTTAAGTCAGACAGTAGCTGAACACGGGGTTGTGCCCACTCAACACGCCCCGTACCCAAGTCTCGGTTATTGAAAACAGAACCGTAAGATCCCGACGGTTGGTAATTTCTGACACAAACATGAGTGATACTGATTTTTTTTTACTATCGGCCCTCTTATGGTACGTGGTGTCAAATATGTGGTGGCAACCACAAAGATTTAGAATGTTATTTTCTAAATTATAAGCCCAACTATATAGACCCATTGTTTTTCCTGTAGCCTTAAGAGGTGCGAAAGTAAAAATAATCCTTATCTCTCCCTTGAATGCTCTCAATCAAACCTTCTAGGAGAAATGTTTCTTGATGAATTATTTCAAATGGAAGACCTGATTCTTAATTGGGTAAAGGAACTTGAGATGGATATCATTAATTCATCTCAGGAAGATACCCAAGAAGAATTGTTGAGATCACATTCGGATAAAAACAACTTCGTTGTTCCCGAAACTACCTCTAACCCTCTTGATGACTTGAACGATAGTCGTCCCTGTGTTGATTGTGCTGTGAAGGACTCCCCATCGACTTCGTTCGATGCATACATAGACCTGAGCGATTCGGCATACACCTTCTTTAACGAGAGCCCGGGAAAGAGTTGGACTTGTCCACCTATATTTAGCATAGGAATCACCCTCACCGACAACCTCTTGCGTTCCCGTCTAAATCTAGAGCAATTAAGGTATCTTAGGCACTTCGGGGTTGTTCCGTCCAGTAAGGAACCACCCGATCCTGATAAATTCCTTAGAAACTAGACGAAACTTCATAAACAGCCTCTAGACACGGGGCCGTATCCAGGTCAGCACGCCCCCGTGTCCACCAAAAGATTCCCATCTGACTTTTTGTCATAATACGGACAAAGTGTGTGAGGATCTTGTCTGCACACGGGGCCGTGTCCAACCGACACGGGGCCGTGTGCAGCTTGTTGTCGTTTTCTATAAATGCAGCAAGATTCCTGCACATTTGAACCACTCCAAAGACAAAGATTTGCTGGGATCTTCACACATACCATCCTAGGTATATTCTAAAGAAGGTTCTCAACAACCATCTTGTCTTTTCCACTTTTAACCATTGCCTTCTTCTTCAGTTTTTCCTTAATACCTCCATTAGAGCTTGAAATCACCATGATTCCAAGCTTTATTGTGATGTTTGTTAGATTTTTATTAAAGGAATCTTGTTAAAAATAAGTTCTACAACAGTGTTTTAAGTTATTTCTGCTTAAAAATTCTTTAAAAATCACGAAAATAATTTGAAACTCCAAGATTCCTTATTCCAAAAATCTGCAGACATATGAACACGGGGTCGTGCTCAATGAGCACGGGGCCGTGTCCGAGGTACTGTTCCAATAAAATTGAACTCTTTTCGGTCTGTTTTCTCATAATGGCGAGCAGAACTAGCGGAACATCTTCATCGCACTCCAGGAACAACCGACAAGGGAGGAGGTCATCAACGGTTGAAGACTCTCTTGTAAACTACGTTTACGCTTTAAGAGAGGCCCTTGATGAGATGACGGGAGTGGAAGAAGCATTGGTCGACCGTATCAATCATTTGACGGTGGGACTAGAGGGATGTCTTCGAGAGGTCAACCTTTTGCACCAAAGGTTGAACATTCTCGCTTCTCCTCATTTGGTACCAATCATCACCCAAAGGGCATGGAATGTGGTACCGGAAGTCATCATACCAGCCGAGTGGTACACCGTATACCCGGAGCCCCCTCAAGACATATTACAAGAGGTCCCGGTTGGTGTTACTCCCCTTCCGCAAGATGTTGAGGAAAACGAGCCCGCCTTCTTCCTTCCAAGAGAGATAGAAGAATGGCTTTAACAACATCTAGGAATACCCCTCGGTTCGGAGTTCTACGAAGTTTTTAAATACCGGGAAGCTATTTCCGGAATTTTGATTCCTACTATAAAAGCAGAACTCCTTAGGATGATTTTATGTATCACTTGACCTATCTATCTTAGGACTTTTAGTTTTTATTTCTCTGCTTTTAATTTTCTAGGACCCTATGTAATGTGTTAGTTTTAATGAAATGATGGTTTAATTATTTGGTGTTTGGATGATGTTGTAATGGATAAAACACGCTCGGGATGGTGAAGGATACTAAGGGAAGCTTGAACCAACTCCCCATGCACAAAAACAGAGCCTCCCGGAAATTTTTTTTCATTACAACAAGTTTGACACGGGGTCGTGTCCAGCCAACACGCCCCGTGCTCATGATCTGCAGGAAAAATGCCCAGTTCAGGTATCTGGACACGGGGCGTGTTCGCTGAACACGCCCCCGTGCCCAGCCTTCTGTTACTTTTTGCAACTTTTTGTTACTGGCAACCTGAACACGGGGCCGTGCCCGGACACCACGGGCCCGTGTCCAGATGCCCAGCAACATAAAAATTTGTTTTTAACACACTTTTTACACATTCAATCAACCTAAAAACTTATTTTTGGGACACATTGACGACAATGTGTAATTTAAGTGTGCGGGGGATGCTAAAACCTTGAATTTTGCAAGTCCTAATTATAAGTCTTACACAAAACTCTATTGGAACCGCTAATCACCCCAATTTTTTTCAAAAACTTTTCATTTTTTTTACTTGTCTTGGTTTAATTTGGGAATTACAAGTTCTAAAAAGGTTATATTTTTATTAATTTACAACCGATAGCGTCGTGATAAAAATAACCAACATAAGAAAATTATGAAACAGCATGACCAATCTAGTTAAAATTTGATTATATATACTCGATCACATAAAAACCCATTCCAACAAAAAGTGAGTTTTGAGCCTTTATTGAGCATACAAATACACATCTATAAAACTAAATGCTCATTTTTCGTTTCTTGTGTGAATAGCCGCTTGGTTCTTACAACTCTAGAACTTGCCACGACGATACATTCCCGGTCCTTATCAACTTAAACCCAAGTAAGTAAATGATGGAGGCATTAGGACTAACCCTTTTTCTTTCAACACCATTATTTTTTATTTTTTTACCACCTACCCAAAATCCCCCTAGTTAACCCATTTGAGCCTAAACCTTTTCATTTCTTAACCGAAAAACAAACACCCTTTTTACCCACCTAAACCCTTTTTTCATTTTAAACTCTTTATTTTAGTAACAAAGCTCGGTTTTCTTGTGACTTCCTTATGAAAAAAAAAGAAAAAAAAGAAAAATGAAGTTAGTAATAAACAAACAAAGCCCATCAAAAGAAGGCTTGTTTGAATAATGCTTCATTGAAATAAAAAAGTCACAAAAACAAAATGTTTTACGAAAACAGACGCTTTTTACGCCTTTCGCCCTTTTTCTACTAACCACTAACCAACCACCTACCTTTAACCCAAGCCTAACCCTTCCCCCAAAAGTCCTCTTGATATTTACAAAGGTTTATAGTTAAAAAGGAGGAGGGTTGATTGCTTGGCAAGCTTATGGTAGGAGTAAGTTCCATGCCGCTCTCGAGTGTTTCACAAAAATACATCTTCGGCCGAGTGTTGAGTGATCCCCCGTGAGGTATGTAAAGTTGTATATAAATGGAATTTTAAAGAGGCATGTTATGTCCTAATAAGTAATTTATCTTATGTAATGTTCTAAATAAATCATAACGAATAGGATTGTAAATAACATAAAAATAAAACCTAATAAAGAATCTTGGAATCCCGACACTCTATGACAAACCCAAAAACCTTCTCTTCTACCCATTCCATTTGGGTGTGTAAGCCACAAATTAAAGAGTTTTGCTTGAGGACAATCAAAGATTCAAGTGTGGGGGTATTTGATGTGTGAAAAATGCAACATATAAATTACATCAAATGTGGCATAAAACTAACCCTTTTTTAGTACTAATGTTGGAAAAAGTGTGTTTTTGTCTTCCTTTTGTATTTTCAGTATTAAATGAGCTCAAATGAACAAAAGAAGCAAAAATGCAGCCAAATCTAACAATAATACAAGAAAAGGAATAAACGTGGCATGCCCGACCCCTCGACAGCATCTCCCCAAGCAAAAACAAAAGAACAGAAGGCTGAACACGCCCCGTGCTCACTGAGCACGGGGGCGTGCCCAAGTGTCTGCAGAAAAGACAAAGCTGTAAAAGCTTCTATCACCCAACTGGACACGGGGTCGTGGTTAACGCAAAGATTCGAAGAATCTAGGCAAATCTTGATAGTACAGATACGCTTCTGCTCACGGGGCCGTGCCCAACGGACACAGGGACGTGGTCAACTAATGCAGACAAACTGCAATTAATGAAGAAAGAGAAGATGGGTGGACAAGGGGCCGTGCCCAGCGGACAAGGGGCCGTGTCCGGGCTTCTGTGCAGGCTATAAATAGGGGTGCTTGGCTCACTTGCAACTCATCCCTTGACAAACCACCTCTCTCACACTTCACCCACCCTCCACCACCATCACAACCCACATCCACCACCATCATCCATCATAGAGTGTGTGTAGTAGTCTCGGGATCCAAGATTGATCGTAAGAGTTCTTGACAATCAAAGGCCATGTTTGCCTAAGTCTCTTACATCACTTGGTGAAGACAAGCACTTAGTGTAATACTTTTTATTTTTAATCTTTTCGCACTTTTTATTTGGTTATGTATTAATGACTTTAATAACTAGTTTCTTATGTTGAAGGTGAGTTTTCCTTATCATTTGTCCGTTGTGTCTTGGCGTTATTTTACTGTCTATATAAAATAAAAGATTTACACCATTCATATCTCCACGGTCTATATGGAGATATGTTGGCTACCTGGTCGGGGTTAAGGGAATGGTTTGGTAAGAGTCTTGCTTTGTTCAGTGTATAGATCCTGCAAGGACCTGGGTCAAGCTTAGTAGGACCTCCTTCAATACCCACTGGTATTGGATGGCGGGGGTTTGAATTTCTTGATCCCCTCATATGTAAACTACTATTAAAACATTAACGCGGCTATTTAGGATTGTATCCCTGGTGACTCAAACTACTTAGTCGAGGGTAACGTCACCTTCAAAAGAGGGGCCTACCACATTACGCATTAATAACTTAATTAATTATCTTTCAATAATTCAACCCTTTAGGATTGTATCCTTGCTGACTCAAACTATTGGATTGAAAGTAATGTCACCTTCAAAAGAGGGCCTACTACTATAACTAAGATAATCTCTTGAAAAGTGCAAAAGTGCGGAAATAATCAAAGGTTACACTAAAGGCGAGTCGGATCCAAGTGATTCATCTTGTCTATCTGTTTTTATTTTTATTTTTATTTTCAGCATTTTAGTTTTTATTTTCTAGTTTAAAACTTTTTTCTAAATTTTTGATTTGATTAGACGTTGAGGATAAACCGGTACTAAAAGCTCTTGTGTCATTGGACGACCTCGGTATCTTACCAACACTATACTACGCTCACGATGGGTGCACTTGCCCATATGTGTGTTTGGTGTTAGTAAAATATCGTGTTTTATAAATTTAAAACTTGACTAAAGTGTAAAAAGGGCTAAAAATATACATAAAATATATAACCACCACACACGCATCAGTACACACAAGCTCATTAGAGTTGAATTTTTGCACACCAAAGTTCAAGAACACAAAATTTCGTAAGCTTTTTTTTCTTTACTTTATTATACCATAATTATGTCTATTTTGATCCATACAAGGCCAACCTCATGGCCATACAATCTGTATTCAAGTGGTTTTCATGTAACACAGAGTTTTGAAATTGGTTTGGGTGGAAAAGATTGAGTTTTGCATAAAAACGACAATTATACGACGTAAAAATCAACTACCGAAAACAATAGAAAAAGAATCCTAAACGAGCTTAATTGATGATTTTAGTTGCATGGTTGTGTTGCACATGTTGTGTAGGTACTATAACCAGAAACTCGGCGCAAATGGATCTCGGAATCTAAACCTAACGAGTGATAAGCGAAAAGGTATAATAATTAGGCGAAATTTCAAGATTTATAGAAATAGTTTTGCCTACAAATTTGGGCGCGGGCACTGTTTGATCATGAGATTTTAGGACATGATTTAGGACAGTATATAAATGATCTCGGAAAATTTCGGGAATTTTTGGCCAAACGAGGAATATTTGGAGAATTTATTACATTTAAACCCAATTAAATAGGAAACAAATAGTTAACTACTTCAATAAATTTCTAATTTTTTCAGAATGATCACATATATTATGGGTAAGCTTCACACAAAATTTTGGGCTCAACGGATAACCCGAGCTGCAGTTTTAAAATCGCACGTTTTACTAGGTTTTCAGTATTTAAAACCGGGTTTAAAAATTTTTTGTGAACTTCAAATTTTTACTGGGAGTTTATATATATAGAGAGAGTGTTCAGTAAAATGTTTGGAATTTTTAGAGTTCGGATGGTCGGTTCGCCAAATTAAACAGTTTATATACGATATAAACCATATTTATTAAAGTTAATAAATAATGTTTAAAAATTATAAAATAATTTATCTGGAAATTTATATTAGAAATAATTTCTACAAATTTTTGGAATTTATAATTTACGGGTTTATTTTTATAAAATTACGCGTTTAATTATTATTTTTAAGTAATAATCGACAAAATTTAAACGCGTAATGAACCCGTCAAAGTTTTTATACCACTCCGGTGATATTTGGCAATAATTGGAAGGTCAAGAATAAATCCCGACCCTTCCAGATTAAATTGGATTAAAACAGGTATATTACACGCTTATCCGGTAATTAACCGACTTTAAATACGGAAACGCTTATTTGGGCGACCTAGACCCTCCAAACACCCGAACTCCCTTAATATAAAACTAATCATTTTTCATATACTACAATATGGTATACTTTATTTAAACATATCATTTCCCGAACACCTCGAACAAACAATCTTGTCCGGCACGGTAAACGGTGTCCTGCGTCCAAACCTGATTTCAAGATGCCGACCATGTCCAACCCCATGTTCTAGTTACCCTATTTTGTTCCTAGACCTTGAAACCTAGTCTAACCTAGCCTACAGACATTAACTGTATGATACTGGTATTATGTATGGATTAGCAGACTTTTATAGCCTAGTACCTGTGCAATCTGTGAGTTCTACTATCCCTCTCTTTTTAATACATGTTTTACTGTTTTCATAGAGGGTACAATTGATTGATATACGTGTGCACATGCAACTGTTTGATGCTATTTATCTAAGTAGACCCCTAACATGCTTAAATCCCCACCAGCAAAACATGCTTAAATCCCTACCAGCAAGTTGTACAATGCCAGTGAATATTGTGGATAGTACTATTTGGCCCGAAAGCCTTGACCGCATTGAATACAAGGTTGTATGCCGGTTACGCAATCACGCGGTCGCACATATTCAAAACGAGCTATGATGTGTTAGGCATAGCCACATGGGATACTTGGTTATTAGTTGTGGTTGGTGTTGGCCACGGTGATTGGATACTGGTCTCGGCTTAACTTGTAACTTAGAGAGATTTCATCACATGTGCAACAAAGCATTTTCAAATATATTTTGAAAACAAACAAACTTGTGGAACTCGCCAACTTTATGTTGATGTTTTACTTCTAAAAATTAACTTTTCAGGTAACTAGGACACTACGTGACGACCCCCTTTGTGTTAGCTGATTGTGAAGTTTATGTGCGATACTATGTGGATAGAGGTATGCTACTTAGCTAAATAAAACGGTTCATGGAACCACGCGTAGTATCTAGTTAAAATATGTAACAGTAATGTGTAATAGCGACACGTAAAACAATGATGTATCATATTTTTAATTAATGTTTAATAGAGTATGTTTATAACAACTCAAACCAGAAGTGTCTGTTGCATCCTTTTTTTATCGTTTCCGCTGCTAGTCGGGGTGTGACAGGTTATCACCGAGCAATAACTAAATCGTTAACCTAAACCAAACAAAAAACAGAGAAACCTAACTGAAATCTACCAAAAACTGAATTAACTGAATTGAAAACCGAGTTAACCAAAAATTGGTTATCAATTCTTTTTTACTCTCGTTTAACCAAAATTAACCGAACCGAACCTAATCATTCATATTTTCATATATTTCTAGCTTTTATACTATGGGTGGGGTTCAGCTACAAAGTCCAAATTTCCTAAAAAGTGTAAAAAGTTATATAACATTATAGTTTCAGCTATAAAACACACTTAAAACCCACAAATGAAATGGATTATCTGATTGCTTCGCTTTTGATCTATGTCTATCACAATGATGCTACAATAAATATTATATGAACAGGAAAACAACCAAAAACGAGTATCGCAATGCAATGTGTCGCTGCTCCCGCCGCATCGTGTGTACATCCTACTAGTATATATATATATATATATATCCATGTCGTATCAATTGTATCTTTATCGTATTTGTCTCAACTTTGTTTTCCGTTATATGGTAGTATTATTAACATTACTTAAATGAGAACAACAAGCAATCTGAGCCGTAGGATCAGGCTGAAATTAAATCCTGACCCTTATAATTCATGAAAAGCTTGGATGTTACTTGACGGTTTATGGATTCCCTTTGACGACATTTAGCGTGCTAGTCAGCAAAGGGGCATTATGGAGCTTCAAGTTAAAAAGAGTGTAGTGGTACAATGCCCCACAATGTCCCAATAGTGAGTACCCAATTATTTTTTTAAATAAAACAAATAATATTACATGAAATACTTGGAAATTTCCTATTGGCTAAAGCAAAAGTTCTCCGGCATTCTAAAGGAAATGCTTAACCAACTTTTTGAAGAAAAATGCCCCGGAGGGCGGTGTACTTGGGCGTGCTGGGGCGTTTAAAAAAACGCTTAAATCCTCTGCCTACGGGTGGTCTTATAGTTAATTTTGCAGAAACTTGGAAGAGGATGTAAATCATGGAATGATTCAAGGGGTAGATTAATTGGTGAGGCCTTCATGTTTAGTCATGTCTCAATAGTAACTTAGTTACTACTAATAAATTGCTTCATTCACTAGTAATAGAGTCATTGTTGATAGTTTGGTTACGTCAGTAGTAACATACATTCCTTTTGACTGCTCAGTTATTACTAATCGTGAGGTTACTATTAAAGAATCGGATCCTACTGATGGATCATTTCTATGCCAGTTCCTACTAAGGTATTATTTGGCCCAAGTAAGTCGTATAAATTAGCTTATTTGTTTGTATATTAGCAATATGGCGTATTATATTATCTGATACCTATGTAACTTAAAATTGTTGTTAACTTGTAGTTCTATGCTGCTATAAAAAACAACATTAAAACCAGAAAAACGAGCAAGCTCGCGTTTGATTTGATGCAAGCATATGAGCTTAGTTAGCTCAGTTGAAAATATCGATTCCACTCGGCTCGGCTCTTATTATTCCCGACTCGAGCCTAAATATGGTTGAATACACACATAATAGTTCATTAATGATTTAATGGTATGAAGATTTGAGATTAAATAAAATGAATATGATTTTTACAAGATTATGAGGCTGTTTGTTTACCTCTTAATGAGTCTCTTAATGGTTCAGACTTCTTACTAATTCAGCACTTAATGGTTTTGACTGTTTGTTTCACGAGCAGATGTCTGAATGGTTCAAACATTTGCCTCTGAATGGTTAAGATTTATACGGAGTCTGAATAATTAAGACCTCTAATCTGAATTGGTTAGACATTTGCCTCTGAACGGTAAAACATTATACAGGCTCTTAATGGTTCAGACCTCTTAGGGGCTGTTTGGTAGCATCTGAATGACATTAAGAGGCTACCTCTTAATGAAATCATTTAAGAGTTTAATAAAGATAATGTAGAAGAATATGACATGTGATGGTTTACCATTCAGATGTTACCTCTTATCCAGTCAGACATAAGGTTACCTCTTATTCATTCAGACATAAAGGCCACAAATGATTTCATTAAGAGACAGAGTCTGAATGGATTAAGAGGCTACCAAACAGCCCCTTACTGATTCAGCACTTAATGGTTCAAACCTCTTACTGGTTCAGCACTTAACCATTCAGATGTTGTCAAACAGTCCCTATATGTCTAAAATCCGGAGTTACGTCATCATTTATTACGTACGTGGAGTCGTAGAGAGTAGTAGAAGACCGATTCAACCCCTATAGAGATCCAAAATATTAAAATATTTGTTTTTGATTTGTTTACTTCATGTCAACGCCTCGATTGAATGTTAAGGTCCACTAAATGCGTTTTAAAGTATAATTAATCCTGTAAATGAGGTGGTGGTGGAGCCGTAACTCGTAAGGGAGAGACTTGGTGTTCTAAGGGACCTAGGTTCGACTCCTGTCTTCCTCGTTATTTTCTGCGGCACCTAGTGATGATGAGAGACTAGGCGAATAGGTGGAGATCGCTAATTCGATCATTGAACTGAGCGGGTTTTACCTCACCACACTGTCGTGCCTTTGGGCGAGTGTTCACAGGCTTCGACCCTAGCTGAGGGTTTTCATTGGTTCGGAGGCGAGCGTATCGCCAGTAGCCCATTTGTAAGATTCCTTGACTGTTAAAAAAAGTATAATTGATCCTAGCTTAATGGCCAAATCGAGGTAGACTAATCTTTAATTACAAATTTTTAGAGTATTGATATATGGTTGCAAGTAATGATAAATAGTTTATTATGTTAGAATAAAAATAACGTTCTGAAGTATGATTTTAATTTTAAGTATGTTTATTCATACCGAAATCGTGTTGAACATTTTTTAAAGTAAAAAACTATTTATTTTTATTTGATTATCTTTGATTCTTTTCTACCCTAGGGAACATATTTTTGTCCATAGAAGTATTACAAAATAAATATACTATGTTAGGAATGTATTATACTTGTTGAAGTTAAAAGTCAGCGTCCGTAAGTGACACCAAGAAAAAAAAATCATAATTTATAATTACCCAACAAAAAATAAAATAAAATAAAATAAAATAAAATAAATAGGCATATTACATTGAGGAGTTTAATTTTGTTCTCACTTTGTACATGCATTATCTTTGAATGAATTGTATAACATACTACTACACACAAAATTGTCTAGTACAAAGTGGCGAATCTAAAAAATCTTTATAGTGGCAACGTTTTAAAAAAAATAGGGTAATGAAATAGAAAAAAACGTCAAATTTTTCTCAAATTTACACTATCGTCAGAGCGTCAAGGGATAACGGGGGTTACCCTTTATTACAAGATAGGTCCGCCCCTACTAGTACAATCCTATGTTACATGAGAAATAAATACATGACAAAAACCATGAAGCTCCATCTCAAAGCATATTATTGTAGATTATTCCTCATATAAACCAATTAATTTAGTTAGACAACTTTTACAGAAAAGATGAGACATGTCGATAGATGGAAGTGTGAAAGGTAAATATTAAAAGGAACAAATTGTCAAGTTGGTACCATGTGAGTCGTTAACCAAGTTCCCACACTACAATGTCCAACACAATATCACCTCACTCCTCTATATATATAAGCTTTTAAATAGAACGGTAATAAGTTAAAAAAAAAAAAAAAGCAACAAATTTCGAAAATTTACACCTTTTAGAATGAAGAATTGTTGGAGTTTGGCTGTACTTTTGATGCTTATGATGGTGTTGGCTATGGCTAGCACCGGACCGAGTGCCAGTCAGTGCAAGAAAGAGAGAAGACTTGCTGTAAACGCGTGCAAAAGTGTATTGTATGGTCGACAACCATCGCCATCTTGTTGTCAACGAATACGAGTTAGCCATATTAAGTGCATATGTTCTGTCCTCACCCCTAAGTTGGCCGCTATCATTGACGTAAATCGTTGCATTAAACTTATCGAAGGTTGTGGACGCAGACTCCCTCGTCACTTCAAATGTGGAAGTATATCTCTAACATTCTCTTTTATCATATATTAAATACAGATTCAACTCGAATTATATTTGTTTATTTTGTAATTGTGTTTAACTTTTGATTTCGGGTTTCACAGGTCTTACTATACCGTAAGCTAATGAATATGATCGATTGGAGAACCTATGGAGTGTCATGATCTCATGTTGAAGCATGTATGCATCTGGGGAAAGAGGTGGATTAAAAAAATGTGTTAATATTATGAATAAAAATGTTTGTGTTTAGAAACTTGAATTATTTGTTCACGATCATAAGTTCATTGGTTCTGTATTAAAGATCCGTACAATCGGTTTGTGACATAAATGAAATTTCAATAATCATACAGAATGCATAACAATGTAAGAATAGAACTAGTAAATACTCCAGCGTGCGTTGCGGCCCGGGTACATTGCAAACATTGAACAGATTAGTCAACAATAAAAAAGGGCATATTATAGCTTTGAAAAATAGAAAACACCTGAAACGTAGAGTAATTTGAATTGGCAAATTGGAAAATAATAATCCCATCTTTCTGAAATTGGCCGATAATAATCCCAAGTCAGTTATTAGCCAATAATAATCCGACCTCGTTCAATTTTTTTTGTAAAATAGTCTGCCGTTAAAATAGCTTAACGGAGTTAAGTTTTTTTCCGAATTACAAACCGATGTGTTAAGGATTTTGATCAGAACGAGGATACGAGTCGATTGATGTAAAACTTACCTCAAAATATTGCCCCCAACCCACGAAAACGGTGCTTCAATTCGGGTGTTTAACTTCCAATTAACAAAATTCAAGCCATTTCGAACACAATTTCGAGGTAAGTTTTACATCAATCGACTTGTATTCTCGTTCTGATCAAAAGCCCTAAAACATCGGTTTGTAATTCGAAAAAAAACTTAACTCCGTTAGCTTATTTTAACGGCGGTCTATTTTACAAAAAAATTGGACAAGGTCTGATTATTATTGGCTAATAACTGACTTGGGATTATTATCAGCCAATTTCAGAAAGATAGGATTATTATTTTCCAATTTGCCATTTGAATTTATATCGTCACATAAAAATGTACTATAGTTAACAACGCTCGATTTGGCATGTAAAGAAAACGTATTATACTTGCGCTGACTCGTTTCCCAAGAAAAGTTTATGTCTAATTGTAGATCAACTCGAATTTATATCCGTACGTAAAAGTTTTTTTTTCAAGTAAAGGAACAAAAGAGGCAAAGTTGAAATTTTTAAAACTCAAGGAGGTTAACGACAAATTAGTTCTTTAAAAAGCAATTAGCGAACGAAAATCACTAAAGAAAATTACGCCTCAACGTAGATTAACTCAAATTTATACCGACACATACAAAAAATTCCGCATGTAAAAACTATTTTTAAGGCACAAAACGGGTAAAATTGAAACAAAGTGAAGTGTGAATTTATATTTTCTATGGAGTAGGGTTAAAATTTGCATTTCGAAATATTTGAGGTGTCTGTCTTATTGTGAAAAGTGTAAGTTATTGTGAAAAGTGTAAGGTCGGTGGAGTAAAAGCCAATGACTTTTTACTTTAAGATAGATAGAAATGTGAAAAAATACAAATATGTCTTTCGGTTCAATTACTAATGTGATGGATAGTTTATTTTATTTTGGAGCATAATGTCAAAATGGTCTTTGAATTTATGTCATTTTTACTACTTCAGTTCAAAAATAAAAAAAAAAATTTGTATCTAGATCTCTGAGGTTTCATTTTTGCAGCTATTTTCATCTAATTGGCAAACTATGTTAGAATTTTCTGTTAATTTCTCCCATTTTTGTCATTTTCCTCATTTAATTAAAGTATACTATGGCATAAAATGACGAGTATACTCTTCATTTAAATGAGGTAAACGATAAAAAGAGGAGAACTTAACAGAAAATTCTAACCTAGTTTGCCAATTGAATGAAAATATCAACAAAAATGAAAACTTAGGGACCCAAATACAAAAGATTTATTTTTGAATTGAAATGACAAAAATAATAGCCTAAACTTATAAACCATTTTGGCATTTTACTCTTTATTGGATATCTGATTGGGCTTGGAGCTTGAAGTTAGTTTCACGAGCCTACTGAGTTTGGGCTTTGCTTAACTACTCAATGAGATCTTGCGTGAAATTCTGGATCTCGGCAGGGCTTTGGGCGTTGGAGGCTAGATAGCAGCTGGCTTTGATTCGTTCATTTTTCCATCAAGTCATTTTCTCTCTAAGGCTACAAGGTATGGGACGTGATTGCCTTTCACCTTAGCAATTTTTCTATCAATAACGCCCCTCACACCATATCATGGGTGCTATTATGGAGGCGCTATTGAGTCGCCTACACAATATATAATGAGGGATATCGGACTTAATGTGGGGCCAAATCAATTTTTAATTAATATACGGGGGGTGCTATTAGTGGATGGAGGGTTTATCCCATTTTTTGTTAGTTATTGTGGGACAAATCAATTTTTAATTAATAACTAGTTACGTTACGTTCGTGGAGAGTGGTAGCTAGTAGGAGACTGATTCAACCCCATATTGATCAAAAGCATTAAAGAGTTTAAAATATTAGTTTCTGATTTGTTTAGTTAGTCAACGCATCGGATTGAATGATTATTTCCACTAAATGCATTTAAAAATTATAATTAATCCCAAATCGAGGTACCTCAATCTCGAAGTTGTATAACATTACTGCTCGGGTACAAGTGATCACTATCCTTAAGTCTATTTTGACTTTCCATTCAATTGAAAAAAAAAAAAAAAAACATTTTTGCTCTATGGCAAATCCCTTCACAAGATATAACGATTGGACGAGTAGTATACCTTATCACTGCACGAGCGGTACTCAATGGCGGAGCTTGACCAAAAGTTTCGAGAGGGCGTAAAGTGATGGGACCCAAATTTTTTTTCCTATCGTTATGTTTCGGGTCGGGTCAGCTATTCGATTCAGGTCGGGTCAAATAATAATAGTTCCAAATAAAACAAAGTGTATATTTACCAAACTACCCATCATTTATATACAAAGTTTATAAATATTTAGGATATACAATTTAGGGAAAATCATCGGGGGGGGGGGGGGGGGGGGGGGGGGGGGAATCCTATATAATTTTTAAATTTTCGGACAAAAAAAACGGAACTTATATACACTTCTAACCGAAACATTGGGGGGACGGGTGCAACCCCGGCACCCACTATACTTCGCCCCTGAACAGACTGGAACTTACATGTTCAAGTATTTCAACCAACAATAAATCATGTTCAGTATAGACATAATTTACCAGTATTATGGTATAAAGGAAACAAAGTTTTGACGTGCTTGAAGAGTTTTTTCTTGTTACAAAAGAACTTTGGTTGTTGTTATATACAGTGGTGAACCTTGACCCGAATGACGGGGGGTCGAAACGTATATACCAAAAAATTTCTATACGAAAACTACATATAATACTACTGAGCGAAAAGTTCGGTGGGTCCGCCCCCTCCCTCTTCTATTCTTCGCCCCTGGTTAACCCTTAGAATGATTAAGAAACCTTTTCAAATATGCAACTTTATTAAGAGAGTTTGCTTACAAGTTGTTATAGGCTGATTCTATACACACCCCCCCTCCCTCCTGATTATACCCCCATTGTGAGAGGAAAATTGCCGGTCCCACGCAGGCCCCACCTGTAAGTATGTGAGAGGAGGGGGTGTAAAAAGTAATTAGGGGGTGTAGAAAGTAGCACCCTTGTTATATTTGACGTATAACATGAGAGCATATTCATCCAAATTTATTGAGGTATACGTTGTTTACAAAAAATACGCCATATGTTGGTAGCTGAAAGTGTGAATGGTAAAAGGATCAATTTGTCAAGTGGTGCCATGTAAGTCGTTGACCTTGAAATTCCCACACTACTTACTTAAAGTACAAGGAACCACACACCTCCCTTCCCCACACTCTTCTATAAGTATAAACTTTCAATTAGAATGAAAAAACAAGTAAAACTCAAGAAATTTTACACTTTTGAGGATGAAGAATTGCTGGAGTTTGGTTATAGGGTTGATGCTTATCATGTTGTTGGCTACGGCTAGTGCGGGACCGAGTGCCCGCCAGTGCAAGACAGAGAGGGGTCTTGCCTTAGGTGCGTGTAAAAGCGTGATGTATGGCCGGCAACCATCGTCATCTTGTTGCAAACGAATTCGAGTTAGCCATGTTGAGTGCATATGTCCCGTCCTCACCCCTAGTGTGGTTGCTCTCATTGATATCAATAGTTTTGTTAAACTTATCGGAGGTTGTGGACGCAGATTTCCTCATAACTTCAAATGTGGAAGTAAATCTCTACATCCTCTTTCTATGGCATTTACATTTTCATTTATTTTTTGTTAGAACTATGTTTAACTTCTAATTTTGGGATTTGCAGGCCTTACCATACCGTAAAATAATAAACATGATCATTAGAGGAGAGGGGATTATTCGGAGTGTCATGACCTCATGTTGAAGCATTGATTTGGGGAAAATGGTGAATTTATGCTTTCATATTTGAAGTTATGGTGTATTCCTTGGTCATTTATGTTTTGTTGCTACTTCTATCTATTGTTTGCTAAGGCGTTTGTTTGTTACTTCTTTTGTTTGTGATCGTTTGTTTGCTACTTCTTTTTATGGTTTCATTTAAGCGAGGTTCAAGCAGGGCCGGCCCAAGCCTAAGTATTTTGAGGCTTGGGCTTTGGGCCACCAAATCAATAGGGCCTCCTGCTTTAAAAAAATATATATGATATTTGGGTTAGACTGAACTTATCTTTACATATACAAAAAATATATAAAAATACAATAACTTCACAAACAATAAACCTTTTAGTTTATTTTGTCGGTCCCAAGCCCAGGTAAAGGAGGGTTTTCTCAAATAGTGTTTTTTTTTATTTGGAAAAAATCCTTGAGTTTTTAATTCGCTTTATGCTATCAAAATGGTTGAGCCGGCCCTGGGTTCAAGAAAGGCAAGATAAGTAATATAGAAAGCATTATATATCATGTAATTGACATTTAGGGTTACTCAACTGTTATGTATTAACGTGGTTTAGAGGAAGTGTCAAATATTTGAGCAAACACTAGAATAAAGATCTAAACGTAATAAACAATCACTTATATTTTGAGGTCGAGTCTCAGGACCTTTCAATACTCGGGTTCAGGTATATACTCGGGAATGGGTATCACCGGGTATTGGTTTTTCGGGTATTGGCAATACCTGGGTCGGATTTGTGTCCAGGTATTGGTCAGGAAAACCATACCTGGTGTACGGGTATTGGTTTTCCGGGTATTGGCAATAATGGGTGTTCTTAAGAGTTAACGCTGAAGAACCCGATCTCAGCCACATATCAAGGGTTTTGCGCAACTTGGCAGCGTTCAGGGAGAGAAAAGAGATGCAAATGTTGGCCGGATTTGTTAGCCAGGGAAAGAGTATATGAAAATGGTGGCCAGATTTGGTGGGTTGTGGTGGTGGTCGCCACAACCGATGTGGTGATTTTGATAATCATATGCGGTAGGGGACTTTTTAGTGGTTGGAATTGGTGGTGAGTGGTGGTGGCCACAGGTGGCAGTGGTGGCATAAGCGGTGGAGTGTTTTCTTTGGGAGTGTATGAAAAATGGACGAGACATTGGACGATTGGGCGGTGGGCTAGGATTATTTTCTTGGAACCCAAACGGGTTGTTCGGGTCGTAAACACGATTATGAGGATGCATTTTCGGTTTTGTAGAATGAGAATTGAAGATGATTATAGAAGATATTGTGGTTGAATGTGATAAAAATAGGAATAATTGTGTGATATTTATAGTGAAAAAATAAATTTTTTTTAACATAGTCGTTGGCCAACGGCTAGCCCAACGGCTATTTTGCTTTGGCCATTGACAGCCCGCCATGTCACCTTGCTTCCCCCGCCCCACACCCCGGCTTGAAACCCAAGCCCCAAGGTCCACGCCCCAACCCAAGCCCCATACCCCATAGTCTAATGAAGGGACCCGGGTTTGAAATTGGAGGAAGCAAAGTTTTACCTTTTTTTGCTTAAAATATTAAATTTAATATCCTCAACTTTACGCAGTTTTTTTCCTTAACTCGGCTACTACTCCTCGACGTTATTTATAGTTCCTAAAGTTTATAAATGTTTTTTCCTTTGATGATGTTGTTTTTATCTACGTCTCCATGTTTTTCCTTGAGATTGCGTTATGAATAGTATGTATAACTTATAGAAACAAAAGCGTACATGCTATCAGACTGAGAAATATTTGGTTTAACGCCCCGTAACGCGGGTGGGGCATCCCACTAGTTTATCTACATATAATATGATAATATATGATTTTCAGCCAATTGCATAGTTGATTCAACCCATTAGATTATTATGTTCATTTATTATAAGTTGTTTATTTGGGTATGTTTACGTTGTTTTTTATTAACAAATAAATAAAACGAATATAAATAGGGTGCTAAAAGAATATACTTATATCTATAGAAACTTATTTTATACATGAAAAACCAATGGAGGAGGTCTTGGGTTAAAACCTCACAAAAACAGGAATTAAAGAAATTTGTCATTAAAAAAAACATCAAAATATGTTGGTTATATTAGTGTTACTGAATCTGTTTTAATTTGATTGGACCTTCTCTCTTTTTGTCTTCTATACACGCATGTATATCTCCAACATATTTAATTTTTTATTTTTGAATTTTACAGGTATCACAAGACGATGAGAACGGAGATGGCCAAACAAGTATGTCTATGATTTTATGTTGAAGTGAAAGCGTGTATGGGAATAATATATATGATTTTATGTTGAGTTGCAACTGTGTATGGTAATAATAAGGTTGGTTTGAAAGTGTTCGGACATATACAATATTATAATTATAATATAATATAATTACTTTTGAACATTCTGATTACAGTATTGCGACTTTCTTATTTTAATCTTCGTCTCAACAAAAATTTTACTCAAAATCGAGTTGTAAATAATAATAATTAAGTGATCATAGCACAAATATACATGTTATAAAAAATGCCTCACATTTTAGTTTTTTTAGATAAAGTAACCCTGTTTACCATTTTAGTTATTTTAATAGATATGAAATTCCGAATATATCGTTGCAGTGTGCTTATTTTATTTATGTTTCTATCTAAGTATTATTTAAAGTTAAACAATATAATTATTTTTTTCTTTACCATGATGCAGATACCAATTTGAACCGAATAACTCTGCTATCGTTATCGATATAATATGAACCAACACTGGCATTTGCTTTTATTGTTTTCGATTGATATACAACAAATGTTAATATCCTCTTGGGCACATCTATTTTCGGTAGCTATATCAAGTAATGATATCGTTCAAAACTATAATGAACCAGAATATAATAATTAAAGTTTTATTACCACAAGTTGAAAAATCATGCTTATTGCTTTAAAAAGAATTTTTACTATTTAGGACATGCACGTTGAAGTGGAACCGTTAAACTAAATAAAAAGTAGATGTAAAAACGTTAAATCAGGTAAAGGTGTTGCAACGTGTTAATTCCCAAAACTTACACCGAAACGTAAAACACAAAAAAAAAAATAACAACTCAACTTATGACCCGCGCGTTGCGACGAAGCCGATAAACTAAAAAAGTACACGTAAAAACGTTGAACCACATATGCACATTGTAGTGTGTTAATTCCCAAAATTTATACCAAAAAGATAAACATTCTTGTAAAAAATAATCATTAAGTCGAAACAATAAAAAGCAGGTAAAACGGAAAATAAAAAAAAAACTAAAAAAACCTTAACTCAATAACAATAATAATAGCCAAATAAACTTATAACATATAGGGGTTACATATAGGGGTTATTAAAATTTAGAGTAAACTGCTATATTTGTCCCGTAGTTTGATGGTTTTTGTCACTTTCATCCAAAAAAAATTTTATTTTGTATTTGGGTCAATGTTTTCAATTTTCTTGCCATTTCCATTCACTTTGCTAACATCATCGATCCATTTTGGCTATTAATTTGAAGAGTATTTATATCATTTTACTTAATGTACAAATTTTTAAGTAATATGTACAATTTTCTTATTTTATAGCAAGATATTAAGAACATGGAATGTGTTGGTTATTTTAGTGTCCCTGAATCTGTTTTAATTTAATTGGACCTTAAGGATAAAGAAAATTAAATGTCTTGTGATACCTATAATAAGCCAATTTACGTTTCGAAAACGCCGCAACATGTACGTGCTTATTTTTATGCACACATTGATATAAATTCAAGTTGGTCTACGTTTTAATGTAAATTACGATTAACAAGTTGTGTGAATAGTGCTTTCATCCTATTGACTTTGTTGTTTCTTTCTTGATATTTTTTCTTTACGATTAACAAGTTGTGTGAATAGTGTTTTCATCCTATTGACTTTGTTGTTTCTTTCTTGATATTTTTTCTTGAGTTTATTATTGGTTTTTTTTTTTTTTTACTTTTCTTTATGTTTAGTGTTTTAGTTTTAGATTTTTTTTACATTAAAGTTATATTTATGATAGCATGTGCGTTTTCATTTACAATTAATTTAAAACCAGTTTGTCTCGCTGTCCAATTTAAATTAATTTTTATGGTTTCCGGTCGCTGTAAAACATGTATCAACATTCTTTTGAGCATAGTTCTTTCGGTTGCTCTACAGAATCTAAATATATATCGACTTGTTCCCCGCAGCATAGCACGGGTAATATTACGAGTTTAAGATACTCATAAATAACTTTCATTTATTTATGGCTGGTGGCTGTGAGTTGATGCCAACACATAGCTGAGTCACACGTGGCCCCAGCACCAACAAAAATCTTGAACCACAATTTCAAACAAAATAGTGATATTGCTGATGAAGGAGTGGGAAGAAATATAGTTTTCAGGGAAGGACTCGGTGAGTATGAATTCTCAGGTAAGGACATTCCGGCATCTTATATATACCCTCTTTTTTTTCTAAACATTTTGCCATACCATACATATTCTTCTGTTTCTTTTCTTTTTTTAATATGACTATCATCGTTGAAGAAACCCAATTCGGTAACCATCTCTTCTTTTTCTTACCTCTTTTTTTAATTATATTCTCTCTCACTCTCACACTCTATAATTGAAGGGGAAAAAGGGGTTATAGGGTTATTGTACACAAGGCTAATAATAACTTGTATTTAAATATGGCGCATCACAAGCCCTTTGTGACTAACTCTTTTAAAAACAACGTCCATATTTATAACATCGTAATGTGATCCTTGATTTATTGTGATCTTACAATTGAAACTAAAATCCGCAAAGAAAAAAAATAATAAGAAGAAATCAATTGAGTATTAATTTTATATTTTGTGTGTATGTTGATTTATATTTATATATGTTTGAGAACAGAAAATGGAAGTCAGGAGCAGATCCTCAAGAGCAGGGCAGAAACAGAACTGGTGTTGGATGGTGGATTTTGCATCCCCCACACCAATTCTTATGGCCACAATTTTAGGTGTTTTTTTTCTTATTTTTATCTTTTAATTTACAAAATTCCCCTTATAAAGAATTGTGAACAGTATCAAATATTTATTTGGTATATTATGGCTTTAATAGTTTAATAGGGCTATAATATCATTATTTTTATATAATCAATTTATATTTCTAACCCTAAGCTTTAATAGAATTATATATATATATATATACAATTACCAACCAGAAAACTGTTAGCAACCCAACCATTGCGTCAAAAAAACAAACTGTTACCAAACAATTATAACGTAACGTTTAGCAACTTCCGTTGCCTTTAACGCGGCGTTTCCGGCAAACCATCGTATCGGTTCATCAATAACCGCTATTTTCAAACATCAACAAATAACCGATGTCAAGATAGCGTACAAACATCACCAAATCCTTTCTTCCCCACATTCTGTTCTCCAATCTACAGAAATAAAATCCTTTCTTCCCCACCCACCCATGTTTTGACATCTCCACCTTCACAGCCGGTCTCAATCACCGTTCGATTTGATGTCGGATCTTACTTCCCAAGGGTCACCATCGTCGCTGCCACTAACTCCGCTGGAATGGCGGCGGTAACGTTTTCAAACCGCCGTCTGACGCTCTTCGAAACGTGTATGTGTGGATGAGCGATGAATGGGTGGGCGTCCCGATGGTTTGCACAGACGGAGAGATATTTTGGACCCTTTCGGCTTTCCGGCGAGGTAACCGGCAATATTTGTTTATTATTGATCGATGATTGAATTTTTTTTGTTATTGATCAATGATTGAAAAAAATTAATTCAAGTTAGGGTACTCGAGAACGAACTTGATTTATGGATACCGGTTGTTTAAGGGTTTGTTTATGTAACGATTAGGATAAATTGGAAATTAAAAATGCCGAAAACCAAACAAACAAAGTTGTGATTGAAGCCAAAATTAGAGAAATAAGTAGAAAGGAGGAATTTGTTCATCGGAATTTCTTTTTTTCTCCCAAAATAATTTTATATTCTCCTTAACTTGAATTGATTATACCATTTAACAGGTTCCGCTCAACCCTCATAATAGTATGTTCTTAATTAGTGTAGCCCCGATTTCTTTAATTTGGCTTCAATCTTTCATTAAATTTTAATCTTAAGTATTTTTAGTAGTGCCTTTTAAAGCTTTAACTTGATTGTTCAGACATACATCGCTCATCATTGCTTGGGGAATACGGTTTTTTTTCCTTAGATTTAGAATGTGTGGATGATTGTCTTTGTGTTAGGGCTGTTTTTTGCTCAATTCGGTTAGTAATCTGGAGTTCATTAATGATAAAAAAATGTTCAAATTTTATATAACTTTTGTTGTATTTTAGTTTTACAAAGTGGTTTTTGTAGTTTTACAAATCATGCATATTGTTTTCACAGGTTACTAGATACTGTGTTATTTAAGGCTCTGATTGCCAAGGAAAGTTAAGAAAAGTTGATGAATAGGATGACTAAATTTAGGGGTTTGACCTTGCGCCGTTGACCATGCGTTGATCTAAATTGAGTATCTAAATGGGGGTTGCCCAGTCAAGTCAATCTGGCAGGCAACTCTGAGCGCAAATAAGGACAGTTGGGGTTGGGATTTGGACGGGTTAGGGTTGTTTTCACTTCAGTTGGAAGTATGAAGAGTGACATTTATTCGTTGAAATTTATTCCTCTAGAGTATGTATTCTCTTGGTTCTTGGATTAATTGGGTTCCAAAGAAGGTTTCTATCCTTGCATGGAGAGCAATTAGGAATAGACTCCCGACTAAGGATGCATTATTGCTAAGGAACATTTTCGTTAACTCTAATCACTGCCTTTTCTGTGGAGACTACCCGGAACTGCGCGAACATCTATTCCTTTCATGTGCGTTCTCTTAAACAGCTTGGCAGGTCATCTCTTAGGTGCAATGTCCCACCCATTTAAGCATTTTGCCTTGGAGATTTGTTGGATTTACATTGCTAAAGAAAAAGAAGAAGGCAATGAAAGCAGTGGTGTTGACGGCTTTATGGAGTGTGTGGAGACTTAGGAATGACATGGTGTTTAAAGGGAGCCAAACTTCCATATCCAAAGTAATAAAGAAATAAAGTCGCTGGCATTTTTACCGGTCTAAACAGCAGCTGAAACTGTTGGTGGTCTTTTAGTGTTTTTGGCTGATTCATGGTTGTTTGTTTATGTTTGGTTCCGGGTTGGGTGAGTTTTGTTTGTTGACTTGGTGATTGTACCGGTACGTCTATTGTCTTGCTAGGCGTTTGTTAATTTTAATAGAATTTTGTTGGTCATAATTTGCCATAATTATATTTAAGTTTTAGTAAGGTTGTAAGGGGCGCTCCACCCGTTGGAGTAGCCTTCCCTCTACCCCAGCCAATCTTACTCTGCGATGTCAACTCCCCTCTCCACTTCCTATTTTGCACTCAAACATTGGCAGCACTCCACCCAAACATTTTTTTCTTTAAAAAAGTAAAGATAAAAGTGTGATTGGGTGGAAGAGAGTGGAATCCACCATTTACCCTTTCTCTCGCGTCTTTTTTGAATAGTGAATACCCCCCTAAAGATTGAGTTTACCATGTGGTGAAGGGGGTTGGCGGCGATGTTCCCGCGAGAGGAGTTGTCCCCTTTTCCCCTTTCATCGCTACACCCACTACACCCTAAGAATATTACATACAAATGGAAAATAACTTCGCATAAGAAAGGAATAACCATTGCATATTTTTGCATGAGCATTAAAAGCTTTATTTAGCAGCATCAAATAAGTTTAATTGCAATCATGTTGCATTATTGTCCAAATGCATTAGAAGAAGGGACAATAAGACATTAATAACCCCTATAAACACATAGTTTACCATATGAACACATAGTTTACCACACAAAGTCAGATAATGCATAAAAAATTAAATTATTAAACTAATAAGCAGGCAAATCAATATGCAAATTGGACTTCTCTTTAGTGGTCAAGTCAAAACTCAAAATACTCATTTCTTGAGATCCAAATTGTTTAATTTTATTTAAAGGTATCTTTAAAAAAATAGACGTTTATGTTTCTCCCATCTTCGGTCACACATTGTCTTCTTTAGAGCCATCTCTCCTGATGCCTTAAAGTACTCATAGTTCCATAAGAAAATTCCCTCCTAACGTAACAAAAAATATTGTTTAATATAAAGGTCTATTATATTTAATGAAATATAATGGGTATATATGACACAGCGCCCGCCTACACCATTTCACCTAACACCAAGTCCAAGGTAACCATTATCAAAAACCTTAACAACACAATTTTCAAGTAACCATTCTACTTACAAACTATATCATCATGTTCAATATAAAATTTTGGCCACCAAATGTGCGCCTTTCCTTAAAAGACTACTGGTGTTTTAGGTAAAATATTTTAGTGTTCTATCGTATGCTGTTAACAAAGCAAAGGACAAAAAGGTTTTGCATAAACTCGAGAATTTTCGCATCTCATATAGCGCTATTAAAGTATTCATAATCAAATCCCGCCGCAACGCGCGGGTTGGCGTCAACTCGTTATCATACGATCCCTAAACTCTCATAGTTTTTTTATAAACGGTTTACATATTCCTCTCTGAAGTTTAATAGATTTTATCAAACGGAAGTTAATAATAATTCGTTTTTCGATAAACGATTTAAGTTTTGACTCCCAAACTTTAATGGAGTTATCATACGACCCTTGAAATTTATTAAAGTTGGTTTTTTTCTTTTTAACAAATATTTGTTCTTTTATCTATTTTTTATAACTTTAACTCTTTTTTATTTTACTTATTATTTATTTAACTTATTATAGTAAAGATAACTATTACCTCTAAACATGTTTAAATAATCGTGTTGTTTGCTTATTTTTACTGTTCAAATTAAAACATACATGATCTATATTAACTCTTTAATATATCAGGTAACAAACATAACTATTTTTTTATTTACCCTATTATAGTTAAAGCTAACTTTTAATTCTAAACATGTTTACTTAACTGTGTTAATTGCTTATTATCACTGACGTTTAGATTAAAGCATGCATAGTCTATGACAACCCATCGATATTATATCATGAAACAAGTACATCCTTGCCAGTAACCTCCTAAGACCCCGCCGCGAAGCGCGGGTTTCAAAACTAGTTTATATTATATTATTAAGTTTTTGATTTGGATCTTTGTTATTCTATAGGGATTATGATGTGGAGAGTGAAAGACAACAAGGAGTTGAGAACTTTTACCGTGTTAATCACATCAATCAAACAGTTGATTTCGTGAGTGTTTTTTTAATTGTGGTTTTTCTTTTTTTTTAGTAAATTTGGGTGATAAATTTCAATTTTTTAAAAACTATATGGATGTATATGTAGGTTAAAAAGATGAGAGGAGAGTATGAAAAATTGAACAAGATTGAAATGAGCATTTGGGATTGTTGTGAGCTCTTAAATGAGGTGATCGATGAGAGCGATCCTGATCTAGACGAACCTCAAATCGAGCACTTATTGCAAACCGCTGAGGCGATACGTAAAGACTATCCGGACCAAGATTGGCTTCACTTGACAGCCTTGATCCATGGTAGCTTCCAATACCGAAATTGGAAAAATGACAGGCATAATGTTAAGTTTTTAATTTATTATATTATTGTACCTAACATGGAAAATTGTTGTGTAGATCTTGGTAAGGTTTTGCTACATCCTAGCTTTGGGGAACTTCCTCAATGGGCGGTTGTAGGTGACACATTTCCGGTCGGGTGTGCTTTTGATCAATCAATTGTTCATAGCAAGGTTTATGTCCTAACAAACTCATCGATGATTCTTTGTTTCGATTGTCCATTTGGTTAAATCAATTTCGGATTTTGAAAACAGTATTTCGTGCAAAATCCTGACTACAACAATCCCGCTTACAATGGGAAGTATGGAATATATTCTGAAAATTGTGGACTCGACAACGTTATGATGTCGTGGGGGCATGACGATTACATGTATTTGGTATTAAGCAACTCTTTACTCTTTCATATTGTTTCTATATGTATTGAACTATCATTCACTTAGGTGGCAAAGGAGAATGGGACCACTCTCCCTTCGGCCGGGCTTTTCATCATAAGATATCATTCCTTTTATGGTATGAAGTCGGTTTGAACCTCAAAAGATGAAATTGTTTCGTAAAATTTGTTGTTAACCAGTTGATGTTGTTGCAATAGCGTTGCACAGGTCAGAAGCGTATAAGCACTTGATGAGTGAGGAAGACGTCGAGAATCTAAAGTGGCTTCAAATATTCAAGTAAGCATCTTGTTGAATAGTACTTTCTTTAATCAACTCAAGTATACTAATATGTTGTTTATGGAATATACACATATAGCAAGTATGACTTGTACAGCAAGAGCAAGGTTCGGGTCGATGTTGAGAAAGTGAAACCGTACTACGAGTCTCTAATCGACAAGGTGAGACCGCTTTTTTGAACCAAAGTTTGTGAATTAAGTTTGTCAATCCTTGTTGTTAATTTATGTTTTGTGCAGTATTTCCCTGCAAAGTTAAGGTGGTGAAGAAGAAGTAGTATCTTAATGGTTAATTATGAATAGGAATAAGTGATTGCTCATATAAGAGAAAGTTATTAGAATACAATGCAATAGTTTCCTTCTATGTAAATGCAGTGTGTATTCAGTTTGAACTACATGAATGTCTTTTATCTTTCTTTTCCAAGAAAAAAATGTGTGTTTTTTTGTCTTAAAGAAAACAAAACAAAAACAAGAGAAAGGTCAAACTAAATGAGAAAGTATAAAAAATGAAACAATCACACAATAGTTTCAACCCGAAATTGATTCATGATTAGTAAAAAGCAATAATTAGTGTTTACTAAATAATGTTTTGTTAATATTCGCCTACTGAATCAACCTAAGATCTTCCATAATAAAACATTAGACCAACCCGTAGTGGAAGAGGTTTTAGGCGTTTTTCCTCCAAAAACGTTCCATCACGCCTACGTCACCGCCCTTAGGGCATTTTTTGATGGTTTTTTTTGTTGGGTGTTCCCTTAAACACGCCGGATCAAAGAGAGAATGACCAATGGAACGTTGGGCAACGGTTAGGAAGTAACGACTATTTTTTTAATTGAATTTCAATATCTATATATATACACACTCACAACCCACAATACCTAAAAAATAAACACAACACCACACCACCTTCTCCAAAAATGGATCCCTCACATCTTCCTCATCTGTTGTATATTATTATTACAAAGAGATTTTAGCCGATGAGGGTGAGTCGACTGACGAGAAGGTCGAGCAAGAGGCAGTTACGAGTGTAAGATATTGAATAATTGCTTGCCTCCTTTCATTCACAAGTTTCAATATATAACGATACAAATGAATCTCCTATTTTTGGAGATTGATTCTACACTAATCACAGATAATATTGCCATATATACATGCATGATTTATGTAGCCTATTACACCCCCGCAGTCGAAGCGGGAGGCATACGAATGCTTAGACTGGACCGAAAATCGTCGAAGAGGACCCGAGGTAGACCCTTGGTAAATATGTCGGCAATCTGAAAACGGGACGGCATGTGTAGAATCCGGATGAGGCCTTTTTGAACGTGTTCCCTGACGAAGTGAATGTCGAGTTCAATGTGCTTGGTCCGCTGATGCTGAACCGGGTTGCCGGATAAGTAAATAGCGCTGACGTTGTCACAGTAAACTAAGGAGGCTTTTGTCAAAGGGCGATGTAACTCAAGAAGAAGGTTTCGCAGCCAACATATCTCTGCAACGACGTTAGCAACACCACGGTATTCGGCCTCTGCACTAGAACGGGAGATGGTGGATTGTCTTTTTGAGGACCATGAGATCAAGTTGTCTCCAAGATAGACACAATATCCGGAGGTAGAGCGACGAGTGTCCGGGCAACCTGCCCAATCAGCGTCGGTGTAGGCACTAATGGAGAGGGCCGAGGAGGAGCGAAGATGAAGGCCGAACTCAACAGTGCCTTGTAAGTACCGGATGATACGCTTAAGAGCGTTCCAGTGAGCTATGCAAGGGGAGTGCATATGCATACATACTTGTTGTACCGCGTAAGCAATGTCGGGTCTTGTGAAGGTTAGGTACTGCAATGCACCGGCCAGGCTTCTGTAGGTGGTAGGGTCATCAAATAATGAATCTGGTGCACTGGCTAATTTACTCTGTGTGTCTACCGGGGTCGCTACAGGTTTGCACGAGTCCATACCGGCACGATGAATGATGTCTTTGGCATATGCAAGTTGGGACAGGAACAACGCGTCCCCTGTTCTGGTAACCGAGATGCCTAAGAAATAGGATAAGGGCCCCAAATCCTTCATAGCAAATTCACCTGCAAGAATACTCATGAGTTGTTGACGGAGTCGGTCAGAGGAGGTGGTGAGAAGAATGTCGTCCACATAGATGAGGAGATAAGCAACATCGTGACCGTGTTGATAGATAAATAGAGAATTGTCCGTCTTGCATTGAGTAAATCCATGTTGAACAACAAAATCAGTGAACCGTTGATACCAAGCTCTAGGAGCCTGCTTGAGGCCGTAGAGGGACTTCTTGAGGCGGCACACATGATCAGGATATTCCCGATGGCGAAATCCCATTGGTTGGTGCATGTAGACAATTTCATTTAAGTGACCGTGTAAAAAGGCATTAGTGACATCTAGTTGATGTATGGGCCATGATTTTGAGAGAGCCAGAGTGAGAACTGTCCGAATAGTGGTAGGTTTGACGACCGGACTGAAAGTATCACCACAGTCAACCCCAACCTGTTGACTACGACCGTCGCATACCAGCCTTGCTTTGTAACGTTCTAAAGAGCCATCCGAACGGAATTTGTGTTTAAAAAGCCACATACTACGAATAATATTCATATCCGGGCGACGTGGTACTAGTTCCCAAGTGTCATTTTTAATAAGTGCACTAAATTCTGTTTGCATAGCATCGAACCATTCATTAGTGGACAAGGCGAGGTGAGGCGTTTTTGGGATTGGAACAAGGGAAGTAGTGTTGAGGTTGAAAAGGTTTTTCGGTTTGGTTATACCGTCCATAGCTCTAGTGCGCATGGTACGGGTCGGTTGCTGAGGAGGGGTAGGGTGGTTTGAGGGTTGAGGTGGTGCATGGTAAATCGGTGTTGAGCCTGGGGCAGAAGGTGATTGAGGTGGAGAGGGGACGTGATTTGGAGGTGGAGTAGGTGAATGGGCCGGTTGTAGGTGAGATGATGGAGTAGGGTTGGGTGAGGCGTGTTGGTTTGGGCCAGGGGAAGCTGTATGTGGGCCGGTTGGGTGATGTGCGGATGAAGCATTTTCAGGTAAGTTTGTGGGGCCGGGTGGGAGTGGGCCGATGAGAGTAGACTGTTGGGCGGTGGGTTGGGCAGTGGGTAGGGACGGATTGATTGTGTCCCACAATAGTGGGCTGAAAGGAGGTGATAGAAAATTATAGTCAAGATGAGTAGTGGAGTTTTGTATGGAGAACGGATATATGGATTCTTCAAAGAGGACATGTCGGGATATAATAATTTGTTTATTGAAGATGTCAAGGCATTTATATCCGCGATGGTTTGGGGGGTAGCCGAGAAAGACACAAGGTTTTGAGCGATCGGTGAGTTTATTTATGGTGGTGGAGGGGGTGATGGGATAGCATAGGCAACCGAAAACGCGGAGATGTGTATAGGTGGGGAGAACATTATATAGAAGGGTGGTGGGGGATAAGAATTTGTGGGTTTTCTTTGGGAGAATGTTTAGAAGATAGGTGGCGGTTTCAAGGGCATGATGCCAAAAGGATGGAGGAAGGGAGGCTTGAGATAAGATTGTGCGAATCATGTTATTGATGGTTCGTATTTTTCGCTCGGCTTTGCCGTTTTGCGAAGAGGTGTGTGGACAGGAGAAGCGGAATTGCATGCCATTGATGTGGCAAAATTGTTTAAAATTATTGTTTGTGTATTCAGTGCCATTATCGCATTGAAATTGTTTAATTTTTCGTTCAAACTGTGTATGAATAAGGTTATGAAAGTTGGTGAAGGTGGTGTAAACTTGAGATTTATTGGATAGGGGGTATGTCCATAGAAAATCCGTTAAATCATCGAGAAATAGAATATAATATCGGTGACCACTTGTGCTTAAAACGGGGGAGGTCCACAAGTCACTATGAATGATGTCAAAAGGCGATTGAGTTTTATTCATAGAATCATAGAATGGAAGTTTAACACTTTTGCCAAAAACACACGATTGACATAGTGTAGTGTTTGGTTTACTAAAATTAATTGAAGAACTAGACTTTAACGAATGCAATAAAGAGTCGCCCGGGTGCCCAAGTCGTTGATGCCAACGGTCTTGAGTAATGCCAACTAATGCAGTGGGTTTGGTGGGATGCTTGATAAAGTTGGTGGTGAGGGGGTAGAGATCTCCCGAGCTATTGCATCGTAGGATAGGTTCCTTGGTCTTGAGATCCTTCACAAGAAAACCAAACGGGTCAAATTCAATTGAAATTAAATTGTCGGTCGTTAAGCGACGGACCGAGATGAGGTTTTTGATAAGGTTGGGAGCATAAAGAATGTTGTTCATTTTTAATGGTGGGAAGGGTGGTGGAAAAGTTTTGTTGCCTTGTCCAATAACGGGAATGGTCGTGCCATTGCCAACAACTATTTGTTTATTAGTGCAAGTATTAAAAGGAAACGGGGAATTCGTACCGGGTTGTTCCATGTGGCCAGTAGCGCCAGTGTCCATGTAGCCGATAGTATCAGAAGGTTGACTTATTGATAAGGTGTAGAGGGCCTGAGCAATGTCGGTGGGTGTTGGACTGTACGTTGCCATGTGGGCCTGTGCAGGGCGAGGGCCCAGAATCCCTTGTGAATTGTTGGGCCGAGGGGTAGATGGGTAAGGGCAGGGAGGTGTGTGATTTGGTTGTGGGCTGTAGGGATTGTTTAGAAGGGAGGCCCATTGGTTGGTGGCCCAGTTGTTAGGAAAAATAATGTAGGGATGTTGGGATTGGGTCTGGTGAGTGGGTTGTCCCCTGGAGCGATTTGAGTGAGGTGAAGTTCGGCCTCTACCGCGACCACGAGATCGCCCACGGCCACGCGTGGAGTCTGATGAGTGCTGTTGTGGGGCGGTGTAGTTGGGTTGAGAAGAAGGTTGGCTTTGGACATGAAGGGCTGTTGCGGCTTGTTGAGAGGAGTGGATTGCTTGGTTGGCTTTTGTGGTTTCATTCATACATAGTTGTGAACGGACCTGAATGAATGAGGGCAGAGGCTTGGTGTTTTGGATGATGGTGCCAACGGTTTCGTATTGTTCGGTAAGGCCGGCTATGGTTTGTAAGACGAGATCTTGTTCGTCAACCGGGGCATCAACATTTGATAACTGATCAGCCAAAACCTTAAGTTCTTGGCAATATTCATGCATGGAGGAGTAATTTTCAAGTCGGGTGTTAGCGAATTTTTGTTTGAGAAGGAGGGCTCGTGTCGCTTTATTGTCTTGAAAAAGGTTCTCGATGGCTTTCCACGCATCATAAGCGGTGGTATTCTTTTTTATCACGGTTTTTATAAGGCCGGTAGAGATCGTGCCATTGATCCATTGGAGAACGATGGCGTCAAGTCGTTCCCACGAGTCGGCCGGAGGGGGAGCAGTTTGTTTTTCTTTATCAGTGGAGGAGGTGGCAGCGGGTTTGGGGCGGGGTGTAAGATGGTCAGCCACAAGGTATGCCGTGCAATGAAGTCGGAAAAGCTCCGACCATGTGTTGTAGTCGGAAGCTTCGTTGTCTAAGGTGACAGGAATGAGAGTTCGGATGTTGGACACGGTGACGGCGGGGTGAAGTTTTTGGTCGGCCATGAAAGCAGAAGGATGAAGAGAATTTTGGACAGAGATTAGAAGGATCGTGAGGGTGATACCATGTAAGATATTGAATAATTGCTTGCCTCCTTTCATTCACAAGTTTCAATATATAACGATACAAATGAATCTCCTATTTTTGGAGATTGATTCTACACTAATCACAGATAATATTGCCATATATACATGCATGATTTATGTAGCCTATTAACGAGTGTGTGTTAACTCGCAGTGAGGTAAATGAAACACGTTAGTCGGCCTCCACACCAAAGTTTGCAAAGAGAATATACGGAACGAGACCGGCTGTTGGCAAACGCTTGTTTGATGGAAGATTACTTTGAAAAGGGCCGACTTACCCAAACTCAAACGTTTCCAAATGAGTAAACGTTTTTTTCTACGCATTGCCGGAGACTTGGAAAACAAGTTTGATTACTTTAAGAAAAACCGGATGTGAGAGGGACACTTGGATTTACCGCTATTCAAAAGTTTACTTCAGCGCTACGTGTGCTTGTGTACGGAAACACGACCGATATCAACGACAAGTATTTAAAGATGGCTGAGAAGACAACACGCGACAGTTTGGAGTATTTTTGTCATGATACACTACAATCTTATAAAAATTATATTCATTCATATTTTTTAGTTAGTTTAATAGTATATATATTTGTTTTTTAAGGAATAATTAATTTGTACGGTGTGTGTTATCTGAGAAAGCCCACTTGGTACGATCTACAACAAATTTACAAGGTGCATTCTAATGAACATGGTTTACCAGGCATGATTGGGAGCTTAGATTGTCGTCATTGGCTATGGTATAATTGTCCAACCGCATGGCGAGGTCAACACACACGAGGTGACGAAAAAGGACCATCGGTTATTCTTCAAGTGGTTGCTTCACACGACATTTAGGTTTGGTCGGCTTACTTTGGTGCCGTGGGGTCATGTAATGACAGTAACATTTTCGAAAAGTCGCAGTGGTAGAGAATTTCATTTCTGGTAAAGCTATGAAAGCATCTTTTTATGCTAACGGAAACTACTACCCACACAGATTCTATTTGTGTGATGGAATATCTCCGAGGTATTCGATTATCGTGAAGACGTTTAGGGATCCGTATGATGAAAAAAGAGCACATTTTAAGAAAGTTCAAGAGTTTGCACGAAAGGACATTGAGAGATGCTTTGGGGTTCTTCAACAGCGTTGGCATTATTTGAGAAATCCTTGTCGTGCATGGACCAAAGAAATAATGAGAGATGCTATGTATGCTTGTATATTCATGCATAATATGATATTAGAAGACGAAGGAAAAACGATATGTCAAAATTATATAACGGACGTTGTTCAGGAATATCCACAAGCAACAATGGATGAAAGAGTGAATAATGCAAATCAAATGCGTTCCGAATTAGCACATTGTGCGTTAGCGTCGGATTTGATCCAATATGGATGGTCGGTTTGGTATATTCCAAACGAGGGTGAAAAAAGAAGAAGATGACGAGGAAGGCCAAGATGAAGACGAGTACGACAAAAGAGAAGATGAAAATTAAGAAGAATATTATTATTTGTGTGTGTTTTAGTATTTATGTAATTTTATTCATTTAAATGAAATATTATTTGTTTTAATTTAAAAAAATAAAATAAATAATTGGGTAATCATTGCAAGAGGCATTATGGAGCACTAGACCACTATAGCCCTTTCTAATTTCAAGCCCCGTAATTCTCTTTTGCTAACTAGGAGCCACATGTCAGGTAATGCGTAAGGAACGGGTTTGAAGTTCAAACCCCACTATACATGGTCTTAGTTTCTCCTCCTATCTTCTCTCTCCTAATCACACTCATTAATGTTTTTCTAGTTTTTCACCCAAAACAAAAACACTTGTCTCACTCTTACATGACACCTAAAAATATCCATATTTTTTCTTTGGGTGAAAGGGGTGCATCCCTCATTAAATGAGGGGAAATTTTCACTCACCCAATCATGATGTGTCATGTCAATTCATCTCTCATACACCACCCTTGCCATAAATATAAGGGGTGGTTTCACCCAAACCATTTAAAAAAAGAAAAATGCATGATTTGTTGAAAACCATTACACCCTCTCCCTCATCTTCCCCGCATGCGGCAACAATACCCCGCACACAGCCTTCACCGAGCTGCAATATTGGGACGGCGGCACCCTCCACTCATGGCAAACTGCCTCCCCGAATGTTTTACCGCTTCCATCCCATTCAACCTTAGTGCTCTAAATACATATGTTTATTTGATACATCTTTTGTATTTATCTGTTAATATTTTTCTTAATTTCATCTTGTGTTCGGTGTCTTGTTGTGATCAACACATCAACATAAATTAATTACGCCTCTAAGTAACTTTGAAATGTTTTAGAAGTTACATGGCTGGCTAAAGAGTTATGAATGATTATTTAGTATCAGAGTAAAGTGCAATGATCTGAGTCCCTAAAGCTAATGGTGTTAGATGCCTCAGCCCCCAACTTTTAAAATGCGCTATGATCTGAGTCCCTAAAGCTAATGGTGTTCAATTTTTCAGTTAAAAACTAACTGAGATGGTAGGTGGCTAATTTAGTAATTTACTGAATTGTCCGGTTTTGGACAAATTGCAGAACTTTGATGTAATCAAGCTTACTTGTATGGCCGTACTCTCTAAGCTTATTTTTAATAAGAACAAACATATATAGCAGAAGAAGCTAAAAATGAAACAAAGTCTGAATTTCAAAACAATAAGAATATCAAAATCTAACTAGTTGTGCCATTCAAGGACACCGGTCATCTCCATAATAAATACCCTAGTTTCCCTCGTGAACGTAGGTCACATACTCTGGCTGAACTACGTAAATGTTTTGTTCGTTTTTGCTTATTGTGTGTGTGATTGTTATCCCTATTCTCCGGGATTCGTTGACTAAACGCCGCAACTAAGGTTTTGACTTTGTGTGTTAATCCTTGCTGCTTAAGAGGATCATAGGTTTCAATTCTTGTAACGTTTCAGATTTTTCGTACTTTCTATTTTTAGAAACTTGTAATCGTATTTTCTTTTCAATCCTTGTAATTCCGAGAATTGATCATAATGAAAATACATTTTATATCACACTTGTTTGATTATGCTTTTGCAATACGTAAACAACCACTGAGATGCCTATTTTATACAAATCATATAACTCACAAACATGATTATACTCACACACCTTGAAACATCCGAAACATGCTTAACATTTCATTTACTACAAAACATAACCAAACAATCAAACACGAGCAACTAAAAGTAAATAAATGACAAAAGCATGGGAAACCATGCCCTCTCGCCGTGCGAGAGCCAAAGGCACTCCCTGTCGCGCGACGCAACAGGGCTGTTTCGACAACAAGTTTGTTTAGAATCCGGGTTTCACTTGTTTTAACCATTTTTCAACTACTAACCACTTCATTAAAACACAAAACCCTAATCCCTCCTTATAAAACCAAGCCTCCCACAACTCAATTTCACTTTCCGCACTCTCTAATCACTACCAAACACTCCAAAATCTTTCGTATTTTGCAACTTTGGGCAGAAGATTTCTAAGTGCAAAAGTGAGTTTTTAACTCACGTCCTTCATCTTCTCTTGTTTATTTGCGAACTGAGTGAACAAATCCTGACCATTGATTTACATCATCAAATTGTGAAATACACTAGTATATTTTCATCATCAAATACTGGCCATTGATTTACACTTGTGTGTTGATAATCAAGGGCTATGATTAGTTCATAACTGTTCACAATTAGGTTCATTTGTGAATAACTTTTTGAGAGTGAACTGTGTGAACTAATCTGGCTCTTGATTATTTTTTAGATTAAAAGGGTAAGATCGACATTAACCAAACATTTTTATTAAATCTCTTAATTTTCTCATATCTTAACTCTCTCTCTCTCTCGCTCTCTCTCTCATTTTTAATTATTTCTCTATTATTTTAATTATAAGAGATTGAAGGGCTAATGTTTTTTTTTAAATAAACTCTTATGCTCTTTTTAAAATTAAATATTAAACCTAATTAAATTATGTTTTTTAACATATTTGAAAACAGGTCGGTATATATAAGACTTATAAACTTGTGTATTATTACATCTTGTTCCCACAGGTCGCTATAAACTAGATTTATACACCTGTGTATTATTGAAGTATATACGTGTATACAGGTCGTTATATACCAGACGTATACACCTGTTTATTATTCAAATACATAGTGTTTACAGGTCGGTATATATACACCTATGTATTATTACATCTTTTTTCCACTATGCATCTTTTATCAAACATTGATCTAATACATATAAATGTATAGAGAATGTAATTAAATATTTTTAATTGTGTTCAAGATGGAACAAAATTTGATAATGTTTGTATTTTTTTAAAGAGTGTTGCTATTTGCACTCCCATTTTTTTTAATTTTACTAGTTGCACTCCCCCCTGAAGTTTGTAAATAAATACAATCAACCCTTGTATTTTGTATTTTTTTCAAAATTTGTATTATGAAATATCCATATTTTTTCTAGGGGTTTATCTAATTGACATAGTTTGAATATTTAGATATATACGTAACAATCCTATGGAAGAAAAAAACCTGCAACTAATTGAAATAAGAAGATTAAGAAAGAGCTTAAAGAAAAAAAAATTCAACTTTGATTTTCATCATACTTGTTTTTTGTATGTATTCTAACTAAAAGTGTTCGTCATCAATTTCAAAAATTCATCAAAAGTGTTCTTGTTCTGCCACTTCACGTTAGTTTTCTTATTCAAAAGTGTTGTAATGTGCAAAATTTCTTATTCAAAAGTGTTAAGAATTAAAAATTTCTTTTTTCGTTGTAACGTAAATTGGCAGAACAAGACTTTTGAATATTTAGATCATAAAGTGATTATTCATTTTAAGTGAAATTTCTTTAAAAATTTCTTTTTTCGTTGTAAGTTAATTGCCCAATTTAAAAGTGTTCTCTCATGTCACTTTCACCAAAAAATCACACAGAACATACGAAAAAAAGTAATATGCTTTTCGGTACACTTAAAGTATTAAATTTTAATTCTTAATACATTATAAAATGATTATTTATGTATATGTTCGAAATTGCTTTTGGGTTTGTCTCTGATACGGTTTATCACAGTTCGACATTAAGAGTTATACAAAAAAATGTCTGCATTTTCTACGAATAAGGTATACGTTTTATTTAAAGGATTATAAGCTTGTATTGTTATTTACATAATGTTTGTAGTTATATGTCCCAACTGTAATATTTTTTATTATTAGGCATTCAAGTCTCGTGAAGAGATGATTAAATGGGTTCAAAACACCGCACGTGCTGTTGGTCATGTTATTGTCATTAAAAGATCACAAAAAAGCCAAGTGGCTATTGTAAAGTCATACTAATGTGTGAACGTGGTGGAGGGTATAGGCCCGTTAAAGGTACAAGTAAAGCAACTGGCACCAAAAAAATTGATTGTCCATTTGAATTGATCGGGGCATATACAAAAGAGAACGATTCTTGGAAGTTAAATGTGATACGCGATGAACATAATCATCTACCTGCACAACATATGGAGGGGCATGCATTTTTTTCTTGGTGTGATTGTTCACCTTTTAAGCATCGCCGGCAATCAAACTTTCTTCCCGCTATTGAATGCTCCAAACCAAATTTGTAGCCCTGATCAAGTGGTGTCGCTTGTTCATGTTCATGGAAACCATTTCATCCATGTTAGATTAGAAGGAGACTATCTGATGCCTCTACCGAACAGTCTTTGGAGTAGCAACCGAAGTGACGCTGCAGCAGATTGGGAAGTTATGTACAGTTCTCGTATAAACCGGTATAAGGAGCTAAAAAATCCTAATCCAGACCGAACTGTACAATATGTTGGTTAAACTTAAGTTGTAATTTGTTTCGGTTAAACTTTATTTGTTTTAGTTAAATCTTAACTTTAATTTGTTTTGGTTAACCTTCATTTGTTTTTTTAATTTGTTACTCATTTGTTTTAAACGTAACGAACTCATCATAGTCTTAATCTTATTTTTTTTTTGACGTAATAGCATCAAAGGCGCTGCTTCTCTGGCCATGTTTCCGGCCACCGGAAAGAAAAAAGGGTCGGAGTTTTGTTTGATGTTATTTAAAAAAAAAATAGAAAATACAATTTTCCACTTTTTTTAAATTTCAGTGAAAAAAAAACAATTCATTGTACTAATAAATAATATTTACAAATGGATTAAACGGAGACATATAGTAACTTACAATTTTTTTACCGAGAATTTGTGAAGTTATTTACTTTATAAAGACAAGTTAAAGAATAAATAATATGATGAATAATTAGTTACAAAACATTTATAAAGTTATTTAAATATTAGTTGAATATCTAAAATAATATTTAAAGGGATTAAACGAAGAACATAAGAAAATACAAGGGTGGAATTTAAAAAATTATAAACATGATATTTTTGGAAAGGGAGGTATAAACAGTAAAAATGGAGGTGCAAATAGCCACACCCTTTTTTAAATTATCAAATATTAAGTTAGATAATTTGTGAGAAAAAAAGTACAGAGAATGTAATTAAATATTCTTTTAATTGGAAAGAGAAATCAGGAGAGAGAGAAAAATAAATTAATTAAATGAAGAGAGAGAAATACAATTATACACTTGTGTCTATTAAAATACATGCAAGTTACAAAATGTGACACCTGTGTCACTGCGACCATCAAACAAATACCAAACCAATGAAATATTGTATTTCATACTTTGGACTTGTATAAATATGTGTATCTTTTGCACATATCAACTCTTGTTCGATTTCAAGCTCTAAATCGCTTTCTGGAAGGTTATACGCGCACTAATGCGTAAATATAACCAGTTTAATGCAACAAACACTCCGGAATAGTGACATAGGCTTAACATACCCTAAATAACCTCTACATAACTTAGAAATAAGTTTTGGAAGGTTTGGTATGGCAAAAACAAGTTAATTCGCTTACAGGGACTAAACTTGACAAACTGCGAAAGTATGCCAATGTGAACTGTAACAGACATTCCGGAACATGACCATAAGTTAAACATGCCATAAATATCCTTCACATAGCTTAGAAATAGGCTTTGAGGGGTTCGGTGTGCTAAAATAAACTTTTGGGTCATTCAGGGACTAAAAGCGTCAAAAAAGTGCACAAGTTTGCACTTTCGCGCATAACTTACGTTCTGAATACCTCCGGACATCCAAAAATTTATGTAAGCACTAAAATATTTTATTTTAGTGTTTGGCATAAGAAAAATCCATTCGTCGCGCAATTTGGATCGTTTTTCGCGCTTATGCGCATTCCGTCGTAATTAAGCGAACATCGCGATCGTACGGCCAAACGAACCGACATCCTAGATATTTTTGAGCATGTTTTGAGTTACCTATACTTTAACTTCATTTTAGAGCCTTGAAATGAGGTTAACGGGGTTCAAACGCATCGAAAATAGCTTAAACGGGCTGCAGGGACCATTTCTGCCATTTTTGAAACTTTGCTGAAACTGATAGGCAGTGGCGTAGCGTGAGCACCTCATGCCTAGGTTGTGGTGCTACGCGAGCACCTCATCTGGACAGAAACATTGCATTTGGTCCATTTTCACTTGTGCACATGGTTTTGGGCAATACCGTGGGCTCAAATGGTTTTGTAAAACCACTATCTTGAGGTGTATGGCCAAGATCAAAGCACGGTTTCCGAGGAACGATCTTAACGGCTCTACGAATCCTATAAATACCCAACCCACCCCATTGCAAAACCCACTAGAATCTTGATTTGAGAAGCTCTAAGTTGAAACCTTTGTTTCATACCTGAGCTACTTGGATCGAGGTTAGCATTCGGGGACCCTTCGTAAGTATTCCTTCGTTCTTTTATTGCTTTTCGAGTCTGAAAGTCAAACTTTGTTTGACTTTCTGTGTTGACCAGTTTATGGTCAATGCGAAGTTCATTTGAACTTCGCAACGTGATTGTAATCACGATGGTCATAGTCCCTTGGGACTATGCCTACTGATTACCACGTTGTCTAGGGTCGTAGGGTAAGCGATCTAATAAATCGCTTATACCTTCGAACCCGACCCATTTGGTCGATCATTAGGATCCGACCAAATACATTAGGTGACCATAGTAGGTAGGGAATAACCTTCCGAGGTTATACCCTATGGTCACATCGTTTGAGTAGTTGTATGATAGGTAGTTTATATGCCTTAGGTAAATTACCAAAATACCCTTTTCATGTATAATTGGTAATTAAGCATATGTAACCTAAACTTTTGTCACATAACTGATTATGTAACATGTTTAGGCATATAACACTTGTCATAGGGCTAGTTAGACGTCTCGAGTGCGCTTTTGCGCGCACGACGCGTTAAAGTAGCATAAGCTACCTTAATGGGTCGCGATGGGTCGAAAGCAGCATAGGCTAGGTTTCATTTAGTATGTAGGCTTTGTTAAACCATACTACATGAGTTCCCATACTCGTTTGGTTTACGAACCCTCATTCTATCCGATCCTCCGATATAGGTCCGGTTTATTAACATAGTTACCTATATTAGGTGCCGTTTGATATCCGTGATCTCTAGCATTGCTTGGTGGTTATCTTAGGACTTCTGAGCAATCTCAAGTGAGTACATAGACCCCTCTTTTACTGTTTTCCAAACTGTTTTGGGGTGAAACACATGTGCCTACTTGTTAGTTTCATGCTTTCCATGTTTTCACATCATATACCTGCTATGTTCGTTAGTACATTATAGTACATGATTTCATTACATTTCATGCTATGTATGCCCATTGTGTGCGTACTTAGTACATCGTTTTACTTTACATACTATGTATGCCCATTGTGTGCGTGCTTAGTACATCGTTTTACATTACATGCTATGTATGCCCATTGGGTGCGTACTTAGTACATCGTTCTACATTACATTTCATGCTATGTATACCCATTGTGTGCGTACTTAGTACATCGTCCTACATTACATTTCATGCTATGTATGTCCATTGTGTGCATACTTAGTACATTGTTTTACATTACACTTATGCTATGTATGTTCTTTGTTGCATACTTAGTACATTGTTATACATTACACTTTATGCTATGTATGTTCTTTGTTGCATACTTAGTAAATTTGTTATTCATCACATGTTTACATTTTGGATACACATTACATGATTTACATTAGACATGAACATTTTACTTTGGTAGTTTGGTTTGATTAAGTGATTAAGTAACGAGGCGTGTGTAATATGATACAAGTATGGTGGATACGCCGCTGGTACTTCCTATATATAAGTGCTTGTATGGTATTACATATAGTAGCGTTATTTGAATCATTTCAATTTGAGACATATAACATTTTATGCAAATAACATACTTTTCACAAGACATTGTTTTACAAACAACTTATCTTATACAAACTCATTTTACATGGTTATTCATTTAACCATACATTATTCTCTTAATTATACATATCATCTGATCTTATCGTTTTTCAAATGATTTACAAGACAAAGCAAATTACAAGGTTCATGACTAAACATTTTCTCAAACATAAGTCATGAATTCTGTTTTCACAAAACTTATGTATCTCACAGGCATTTTTATGCTGACGTACCTATTTTCATATGTGTTTTCAGGAGATGATGCATAGGACTTATCAAGACATACTTAGGCGGACCTGTGCCTTAGTGACTTAAAACGAGACAAGAACTAGTTAATTTTTGTTATATACTCTTTGTTTCTGTTTAAAACAATGTAAACTTTCATGTTTGATTAATAAAACGAAACTTCAATTGCCATGGATTTGAAACAATTAATTCTGTTACAACACTCCCCGACATTTCCGCCACGTTTTGTATGTTCTACGTGGTCGGGGTGTGACACAAAAGATGGTTACAATCTTGCCACTAAAGAAAAAATCTAGATCTATAAAATTAATGGTCATAATAAGTTTATTTTGTTTACAAATACACCATTGTTCACTCATGAACCCTACTATATATATATATATATATATATATATAGGGGACCGCTAAAATGAAAACCACCTCCAGTTGTAAGAACCGAGAGAACCACTTTCTAGCCACTAGATCAACAAGATTAAAAGTATTTAAAAATAATATTAAGTATTTTTTGTCATATTATGTCTTTAATATTTTAATCCAAAAGGTTAGTTTAGTAAAATTACTCTTTTTTGTCTTTTTGTCTTTATTGTTTTTTATTACTTTTTTGTATTATTATATTAGTTTTTATTTTTTAAACATAATTTTTTATTAAAAGCATTTTTAAATTCAGATTGTTTTAACAGATTTTTTAAACTTTTTATGTTTTACTTTTTACGTTAAACTTTTTTCGTTTTACGTAAAACTTTTTACGTTTTACGTTTTACGATAAAATTTTTACGTTTTACGTTAAACTTTTTATGTTTACGTGAAACTTTTTACGTTTTACGTTAAACTTTTTACGTTTTACGTTTAAAAGTTTAGGTTTTACGTTAAAAAGTTTACGTTAAAAGGTTTACGTTTTACGTTAAAAACTTTACGATTTACGTTAAAAAAATTACGTTTTACGTTAAAAAGTTTATGGTTTTAACTCTTTTTTTACAAAAACTTTTTTACGCAAAAACGAACGCAACCAGAAATCGCAACTCGGTAGGTGTCTCAGATAGAATGTTATCATCATCGACTGGGAAAAAAATGTAAAAAACCAACAACATCAAAACAATGTGTGGATTCTCGAAAAAAAACGAGGTTTGGCTCAGATTTTCCGATAATCAAAAGGCTGCAAAGTGGGGTTGCAGGTTCAAAAACCTACCCTCCACCATCCTTGTCGCGCCATCGTCATCAAAATCTACGTTTTTTTTGTATCATCACTGCCAAGAACGTCATCGTCAATAACAATTGTCGGAAAAAAAGTTTCGCATTATCAGTACCAAATGACACAAAAAAACTCACTCCCTGATCCGACAACTTTTCAATCGGCACAATGGGGCACCACCGGGCACCATCGTCACCGCTTGTAAAATCGATCACCTGTAAAAACAGTCGACATCGAAGCCGGCAACAGAAGCACACAAAAAGCATCTCTAATAAAAAATCCAACACCCATTTTCATAAAGAATACCCAAATCAAGGAAAACAAATAATCAAATTTCAACAGTATTCTATCTTCAAACTGCCATTTCAGAGAAACAGAGAAACAGAGCTAACCAAACAAGATGAAGGTGCAAACCAAAATCACAAAAAAAGGTGTTTGATAAAATATCTCAGAGAAACAAAGCTAAACAAACACCATCGTCGCCGTCAAAACCCACCACCACCGTCTCCGTCAATCCTCACCATATCACACCCCAACCGATGACGGAAACATCGGGGCATGGCACTGAGCGAAACAGATTGTTCTAGAGAAATTCCATAACAACTACTTTACCGAATAGTTAAACATTATGTCCCATACCATAACTGAAGGGGTAAGGTCCCAAAAACCTCATAAAAAGGATTTGAGACCATACCACAAAGCAATCTTTTTAGCCTTCCGACCTTGCGCGTCCGCGCATTGGTCTTACAAAGAAAGAGAAGTCAGCAATCTATAACCACGCGCCCAAAGGAAAACATAAATCCTTGCGCCTTCCCCAATATTAACAAAGGATTAAAATCCTCTGTTCAATACTTCCGCATAAGTATCCAGACTTGGATACTATTTAACCCAGACTTGGGATTTATTTGTCTGTGTCCACACAGTAAGGTATCACACCAGATTACAGCAGTAATCTTCTAGAAAGAAATACAATCGTGCACCTCCCAGACGGTTATAACCGTCTAGACACGTGTCATCACCACAAGCAACCCTGAACTCACAACGAAGGCATGCAATTGGAGAGTAATCTCCACTTAATCACTTTCCACGTGGCAATCCCCCAGCCATAGATCAAACCACGATCCGTGTGCAATCACACCGGATCGAGACAACGTGACGTTGGATTAAAGAACTTAACGGAAGAAAATATAACCGCTACGGCGTTAGCATCTTCCGTGATCTTTTCAATAACAGGTTTTCCCTCCCAAACTCCCGGTTATAAATAAGAGAACTGTTCAGGTATAAACTCAGATTACACTCACTTTTCAATTACTTATCTTCTCCGATTACCAATACTTATTCTCACACCGGAGTCGGGTCAAGGAGAGAACCCTCTTCTCCCCTTGGCGAGGCTAACGGTGTTCTTTTTTGCAGAACCACCGGAGAAGAAATCCCGTTGCAACTGAATCAACCGAGAGAGAGCTAACCCTTTTATGCGGATTCAAACCCCCTAACTATCTCGGTTCCGACCATTTAGTTAGTGTTTCTTCATTGGCGCCCACCGTTTCTCAGTTTTTCTAGTTTCTATCTCGTTTTGATTCAGTTCATTCCGTTTTTTGTTTTTACACATGGCAGAAAATTCGTCGTTTCACCGGCAGCCTGGTCCTCGACCAAATGTCGGAAACAATTTACTAATAGAAGAAACTCCAGAACATTGGTTTAGCAGATACCAAACTGCCTTAAACACAATCGTTATTCAAATCGCTAGATCTAATTTACCAAACATCAGATCTGGAAAAGAAATTAATACCACAATATTGGATCCACCAACACCACGCAGGGAGGACATCCAATCCAGCCAATATAATAGTTATCAGAAACAAATACACATGGTTCAAGGAGGTCCGTCGCGAAGACCAAATAAACGAAACTATAATCAACATTGGAGAGAACAGCAAGTCGTGTTCCCTGTTGTTCCTGGGGGCCCTCAGGAAGAACGACCAGTGATTATCACTGGTATTTTAGGTCATTACCGAACCGACTATATGTTCATAGATCCAGGAAGCTCGATGGACATCATATACGAACAGTGCTTTAAACAACTCGATCCAGAAGATAAAGCACGTCTAGAGCCGGTCGATTTTCCCCTCACCGGATTCTGTAATGAAGCTGTATTCCCATTAGGGAAAATTGTTTTCCCGGTGACCTTATCTGATGGCGAGCACTCACGAACAGTTCCAGTCAATTTCATGGTCATGCCGACAACATCACGTCATGATGTCTTGCTCGGGAGAAGGTCACAAAGGGAATTTAGCATGATTACTTCCATTCCACATGCTGCTTGTGGATTTTCGACAGAGACTGGAGTTGCAATACTCTATTCAAGCAAAGAAGTCATGTTCGTAGACGACGAACCACCAGCAAAGGTAGTCAAACCTTCGGCACCAAACGAACCAGAGAAATGGGTTCTAAACAACGAGTACCCAGAGCAGACAATTCTGCTAGGACCAGCCATTTCACCAGCAACACGCATACAACTGAAAGAATTATTGTCTAACAACAAAGATATATTTGCCTGGTGCCCAGCAGACATGACTGGAGTTCCACGCGACATCGCACAACATTGTCTAAACATCAAACCATCAGTAGAACCTGTTGCTCAGGGGAGGCGCAGTTTCAGTGAAGAAAAAGCAAAAGCAATGGACGAGCAAGTAGCAGAGTTACTTAATGCGGGAATCTTGCGCGAAGTAAAATACCATACATGGGTAGCCAACCCAGTGATGGTACAAAAACATAGCGGCGGGTGGAGAATGTGCGTCGACTTCAAAGACCTGAATAAAGCGTGCCCAAAAGATTGCTACGCGCTTCCAGAGATAGACAAGAAAGTCGACTCTCTAGCATCATTTAGATGGAAATGTTTTCTTGACTGCTACAAGGGTTATCATCAGGTCCAGATGAAAGAAGAAGACGAGGACAAAACAGCGTTCCGCACAGATAAAGGCATTTTCTGTTATACCAAAATGTCGTTCGGCCTGCGCAACGCATGCGCAACTTATCAACGCCTAATGGACACAATTTTCAAAGATGATATTGGCAAGACTGTCGAAGTATACATGGATGACCTCGTCATCATGAGCCATGAGGAAGGCACAATGCTTGACAATATTCAGCGCACATTCGACTTCTTGCGCAGCGTGAGTTTAAAACTCAACCCAACTAAATGCTCCTTCGGCATGGAAGAAGGAAAATTTTTGGGATTCATCGTCACAAAAGATGGGTTTAAAGTAAATCCAGAAAAGGTACAGGCTATTCAACTAATGCCATCACCTGCAACAGTTAAAGAAATGCAAAGGCTCGCTGGATGCCTAGCAGCTTTGGACAGATTTTTGGCTAATCACGCAGCAAAGTCTTATCCATTCATCAATACGTTACGAAACTACGCGAAGAAAACTAACTTTCAGTGGACATCTGAAGCGGAGACCGCATTCAAACAAATGAAAGAATGTTTAATTCAATTGCCAACACTGACAGCACCAAAAGAAAAAGAGCCACTGATATTATATCTATCTGCTGCGGAAGTAGCGGTTGGTGCTGTATTGATGGTAGAACGCGAGAACATCCAGACTCCAATCTATTACATCAGCAAAATGCTTACCGGCCCGGAAACTCGGTACTCAATGATAGAAAAGCTAGTCCTAGCACTAGTACATGCATCCCGACGCCTACGCAGGTATTTCTCGGGTCACGTCATCACAGTTCTTACCAATTACCACTTAGGCCAGATTTTATCCAAACCCGACGTGGCGGGACGACTGGCCAAATGGGCAATTGAACTGGGAGGATACAACATTTTCTACAGACCAAGACCCGCAATCAAAGGGCAAGTTTTAGCAGACTTCGCCACTGAAGTTCCTATCGATAAAATACAAGAATGTGAGACAATCCAGAACCCAACACCTGTTTTTGACGACAGAGTCTGGACCTTACATACAGATGGTGCTTCCAATGACGATGGAGCAGGAGCAGGCCTCCGATTAATCAGCCCAGATAACCACGAACTCACATATGCTATACGCTTAGATTTCAAAAGCACGAATAACGAAGCCGAGTATGAAGCTTTCTTAGCAGGTCTTCGCTTAGCGCTAAAAATGGGGGCAAGAAACCTTGAAGCTAACGTTGATTCAAAACTGGTAGCTGAGCAAGTTAATGGTAATTACGATGCAAAAGAGGCTATGGCATTATACCTTGAACAATCGCGGATGTTAATCAGCCAATTTCAAACATTCAAAGTTAATCACATCAACAGAAGTGAGAACAAGCACGCTGACGCGTTAAGCAAGCTAGCTGCTACCAGCTTTAAACACTTAGCAAAAGAAGTACGTATAGAGGTACTATCCAACCCTTCTATTCATTACAAGCAAGTAAGCGTCATTGAAATGGGAAATCCATCCTGGATGACCCCGATTATCTTGTACCTTCAACACGGAAAACTTCCGGAAGGAAAAGCAGAAGCTCGAAAGATACAACACAAAGCAATTAATTACGAAATGGCGGATGGCGTCCTTTACCGAAAATCATTCATGGGCCCATTACTACGCTGTGTTGATAAAACAGACGCGCAATACCTTGTCAGAGAAATCCACGAGGGATTATGCGGGATACACGCGGGACCGCGCATGGTCGTGGCAAAAATAATGAGCGCCGGATACTACTGGCCAGGAATGCACATGGATGCAGTCGATCTATTAAGAAGATGCGAGGCATGTCAACGCCACGCACCAAAGACACTCCGACCCAAAAATCCACTAATTCCCGTTACCTCCGCCTGGCCATTTCAACAGTGGGGCATCGACCTTGTCGGGCCATTTCCTGACGCGCCAGGTGCAGTGAAGTTCATCATCGTCGCGGTAGATTACTTCACAAAATGGGTGGAAGCTAAAGCTCTGGCCTCAACAACAGCAATGGTAATCCGCAAATTTATATGGGAACATATTATTTGCAGATTTGGATTACCATTGCGCATTATTTCCGACAATGGTACAAATTTCGCACCAGACGATCTCCAAAAGTGGTTCAAAGAAATGAAGATCGAGCATAACTTTGCGTCCGTTGCGCATACTCAGGCAAACGGACAGGTAGAAAGTGTAAACAAACAGATCGTTGACGGCATAAAAGCGCGACTCGGGACAGCGCGCAGAGGGTGGGTTGACGAACTTCCCAGCATCCTCTGGGCGCATCGAACAATGCCAAAGACTAGCACCGGCGAGACTCCGTTCAGTCTAGTCTATGGATCTGAGGCCGTCATTCCAGCCGAGATAGGTCTACCATCACCGCGCATGATAGCCATGGAAACACAGAACAATGAACAAGAGCGAAGAATGGATTTGGATCTTTTGGAAGAAAGGCACGAGAACGCCGCGATAACAGAAGCAAGGTACAAATCCAAGCTCGAGAAATATTACAATGCGCGCGTCCGCGTTTGCACATTTGTCCCCGGAGATTTTGTCTTGCGCGACAATGAAGCTTCAAACGCTGAAAAGCAGGGCAAATTAGCGCCAAGATGGGAAGGACCATACGTCATTAACGAGGTCCTAGGCAAGGGGGCATATACCCTGAAAAGGATCGATGGGACCCTAGTCCCCCGCACCTGGAACGCACAACAGTTGCGCAGGTGTTACATATGAACCAACTCTTCAAAAGCGGAAAGAACATACAGGCAATGTATTTCTTTATTATGTCTTGTATCACAAGCCTTGCGCTTTTATCAAAACAAACATTTTTACTTATATCACTGTTTATTACAAATTGCATGTAATTTCTTTGGTTCACGCGAAAACAATATGGTCAAACGTTGTATACCTCATGAACAGTCTAAAAACACGGCAAGTTAGTGCGCTTTTTAGACAAACGTTCAAACATGAGCACAATACCATCTCTCATTCGCCTTACCTATCCAAAAGCAATTAAAAAACATGCAACATATTGTAATCTAAACAAACAATTCACAAGCACAGCAGTGCATCATACAAAAAGTGTAACACAAACACTTCACAAGATCATGGCAAAAATCTTCAAAAAAGACTGGTCCCAAAGACTAGAATATTCACAAACAACAAAAAGAGACATTGTTTCAAACTAGCCATACCGGTGAAATACAAAAAAGAGATTTTTATAAAGCATCAAAAGAAGGAACGAACAACTCCCAAAACTAACCAACCATAGGTTCGTCTTCAACACCAATGTTCACCGGAGGTTTCTTCCGACGGCGATGGTACACCAACTGACACGTACTCGGACGGAGAGTTGAGAAACGAGCCATTAAAACTTCAACCGACAACACAACGGTCTCATTATCAGCCTCCGGCAAACGAAGATCAACATCAACAGACCTAACAGCAGACGTCATCTTGCCAGTTCCGGTAAGCGGCGGTGACGGAGAATTGGCAAGCAGCAACAAGCTCTCGGCAGCATCGTAAAAACTCAAGATATCATGAAGACGACGGGTACGATACAAATCCTTCATTTTCATTTTCCCCAAATTAAAGGAATAAACGAGCAACCAATACGTATATATACAAAAGGAACTCGACCTCGGGAAAAGAGAAACCTACTCATCATTAGTTGTCAGAATTACATCACATCCAAACGGCGCTACAGGAACCAGGGTCATATCCCCATTAATGAAATCTGACAAGCGCCATTACGAATCTCAAGACAAAAAGGGAAATACCCACTCTTACTGCCAGTTGACGTCATTACATATCAAAGCATGATTACAAAGTCAAGTTTTTCTTTTTCAAACTTCCAAGAGAAGATTTCTTATTTCTCGCGCCTAAAAAACACCTCCCTCTCATAAGTCCAGTGCTCCACTTACTTGCATAAGTACAACACTAGACTGGGGGGACTTGAAGGGGTAAGGTCCCAAAAACCTCATAAAAAGGATTTGAGACCATACCACAAACCAATCTTTTTAGCCTTCCGACCTTGCGCGGCCGCGCATTGGTCTTACAAAGAAAGAGAAGTCAGCAATCTATAACCACGCGCCCAAAGGAAAACATAAATCCTTGCGCCTTCCCCAATATTAACAAAGGATTAAAATCCTCTGTTCAATACTTCCGCATAAGTATCCAGACTTGGATACTATTTAACCCAGACTTGGGATTTATTTGTCTGTGTCCACACAGTAAGACACGACAGCAGCGGTGTTGTAGGGTTACGGGATCTGGTAGTTCTCCATTACATCCACAACCGTTTCAACCTTGATGTTCCATACTTGCTACTCCGAAACATGCACCTGAACCAGCTTGCTACTCCCCCGACACCTATCTTCTTTGAAGGGTGGATTTACCTCCTTTTTAAACACTTTGTTGATAGGATGCCAAGGTCTTTTCAAAAGAGCCCATGGTCGGGAAGGGTAGACATGGTCATTTTCCACCATATGAACTTGATTTATGAGGCAGAAGACGGGACAATCAGTTTTCAAAGAGTACAAGGGCATGCATGGAACCCACAAGAAGCACTCGTCTTACACGCTCCACACATCCGTCCTCCTCCTCAGTACCACTACCAGCCCCAGGGTGATCCGGGCCAATCCTCCTCACAAGGAGGCGGTTTTCCTAACTTTCAAAGCTTACACGATTTATTGCAGGAAAACCTCATGTGCACCAGGAACACCTACAACATGGCTAGCAACACATACACCCGGGTCGGAGCAATAGAGAGAAACATCTTCGACATGCAAGATGATATTGGAAACATCCGGGAGTATATGGCGGGCCAGGGAGGAGGTGATGATGATGATGATGATGAAGACGAGGACATGGATTGAGCGGGAGGAGTAGAAGGTAACATCCCACGGTTGGAGGTCCCACAGGTTAACCCCCTTATCTCATGAACAATTTCCGGCCTGCGAGCCGCTTGTTGAACAATTTACTTTCTCTAACACTTTTTAATTTCTGCATTTATTTTTCTTTTTAACTTGTGATGTGGATGATTAACATTGGTAATTTAGGTTGTTTGTGATGATTGGTGTGGTATTTATTAGTTAAACAGGTACATACGAGGCTTAGAGCACTAAACATTAGTGCTACTAAAGTCGGGACAGGAAAACCGAAGCCAGAAACCTGTTTTACACCTTTGTAGTTTGTCCACACGGGTTCGTGTTCATCCAACACGCCCCCGTGCCCATTACCCCAGACCTGCTGTTTGTCTAAATTATGCAAATTTTTGCCAGACACGGGGTCGTGCCTAGCCGACACGCCCCCGTGTCAACCTTCTGTAAGTTCCCGTTACTGGCAATCTGACCACGGGACCGTGTTCATCCAACACGGGGCCGTGTCCAGATATCCAGTAACATAAAAACTTGTTTTTAAACACACTTTTACACATTCAATCAACCTAAAAACTTATTTTTGGGACACATTGAGGACAATGTGTAATTTAAGTGTGGGGGAGATGCTAAAACATTGAAATTTGCAAGTCCTAATTACAAGCCTTACACAAAACTCTATTGGAACCGCTAAACACCCCAATTTTTTTCAAAAATTTTTCATTTTTTTTACTTGTCTTGGTTTAATTTGGGAATAACAAGTTCTAAAAAGGTTATACTTTTACAAATTTACAACCGATAGCGTCGTGATAAAAAGAACCAACATAAGAAAATTATGAAACGGCATGACAAATCTAGTTAAAATTTGATTATATATACTTGATCACATAAAAACCCATTCCCACAAAAAGTGAGTTTTGAGCCTTTTTTGAGCATAAATACACATCTTTAAACTAAATGATCACCCACCACGGGGGCGTGCCCAGCTAAGATTCGCAGAATCTAGGCAAATCTTGATAGTACAGATACGCTTCTGCACACGGGGTCGTGCCCAGCGGACACGGGGGCGTGGTCAACTAATGCAGACAAACTGCATTTAATGAAGAAAGAGAAGATGGGTGGACACGGGGCCATGCCCAATGGACACGGGGCCGTGTCCGGGCTTCTGTGCAGGCTATAAATAGGGGTGCTTGGCTCACTTGCAAACCATCCCTTGGCAAACCACCTCTCTCACACTTCACCCACCCACCACCACCATCACAACCCACATCCACCACCATCATCCATCATCCATCATAGAGTGTGTGAGTAGTCTCGGGATCCAAGATTGATCGTAAGAGTTCTTGACAATCAAAGGCCATGTTTGCCTAAGTCTCTTACATCACTTGGTGAAGACAAGTGTTTAGTGTAATACTTTTTATTTTTAATCTTTTCACACTTTTTATTTGGTTATGTATTAATGACTTTAATAACTAGTTTCTTATGTTGAATGTGAATCTTCCTTATCATTTGTCCGTGGTGTCTTGGCGTTATTTTACTGTCTATATAAAATAAAAGATTTTCACCATTCATATCTCCACGGTCTATATGGAGATATGTTGGCTACCTGGTCGGGGGTTAAGGGAATGGTTTGGTAAGAGTCTTGCCTTGTTAAGTGTATAGATCCTGCAAGGACCTGGGTCAAGTTTAGTAGGACATCCTTCAATACCCACTGGTATTGGATGGCGGGGGTCCGAACTCCTTGACCCCCTCATATGTAAACTACTATTAATACTTTAACCCGGCTATTTAGGATTGTATCCCTGCTGACTCAAACTACTTAGCCGAGGGTAACGTCACATTCAAAAGAGGGGCCTACCACATTACGCATTAATAACTTAATTATTTATCTTTCAATAATCCAACCCTTTAGGATTGTATCCTTGCTGACTCAAACTACTGGGTTGAGGGTAACGTCACCTTCAAAAGAGGGGCCTACTACTATAAATAAGATAATCTCTTAAAAAGTGCAAAAGTGCGAAAATAATCAAAGGTTACACTAAAGGCTAGTCGGATCCAAGTGATTCATCTTGTCTATCTGTTTTATTTTTATTTTTATTATTCAGCATTTTTAGTTTTTATTTTCTAGTTTAAAACCTTTTTCTAAGATTTTGATTTGATTAGACGTTGAGGATAAACCGGTACTAAAAGCTCTTGTGTCCTTGGACGACCTCGGTATCTTACCAACACTATACTACGCTCACGATGGGTGCACTTGCCCATATGTGTGTTTGGTGTTAGTAAAATATCGTGTTTTATAAATTTAAAACTTGGCTAAAGTGTAAGAAGGGCTAAAAATATACATAAAATATATAACCACCACACACGCATCAATGCCGCTCGCCAAATAAAGATGTTACATTTCCCCGGAATCCATTTACACCACTCGAACGAGTAATGATTGTCATTAGGCCCATCTTGCGATAACCAAACCTTCACGTCCTTCACTGAAAAAAAAAACAGCTTTTTTACTCGAAATCCAGCTCCATCTATCTGACCGGTTTCTCAATCTGAAAATCCGTCATCAAGTTGCTGCAGTCATCAAGTTGCTGCAGTCAGCAAGTTGTTGCAGTCAGCAAGTTGCTGCAGTCTGCAAGTTGCTGCAGTCTGCTAGTTGTTGCAGCTGCAGAACCGACCCAGGCGAGCTCAACCATTCCCATTTGTAGTTTCCAATCTCCCCTCACTTCGGACTCTATCCGCCACTGAAACACGTTTGTTTTTTTCCAATATAAACAGTTGTGGGAATCTGTCTTTCAGTTGTGCTTGACATGCCCAACGATCTATCCAAAACGGACCGTCGACCCATCACCTAAGTCACACTGCCGGTTGCTAAACATGTCTGAACCATTTACCTTCAATCTTGTCATGGTTGTCACCAACTATTTCCAAACTCCTGGGAATCTATTATCAACTGGTAGAATATCCCATTTTCTATTCGACCCATGAATCGCCTCTATAATTTTCTTCCACGTAGCGTTGTGTTCATTCATGAATCTCCAAATCCACTTAACGAGAAGGGCGTTATTATTGGTACTCAACTTACTAAGACCCAAACCCCCATCCTTTTTCTCACGAGTAACCATCTCCCACGCCACCCAATGTAATTTTTTGTCCCTTCACTTCCTTCCCACAAGAAATTCCTAACAAGCGATTCCAATGTATTAATCACCTTCACTGGGGCTCGAAATAAAGAGAAATAATATGTAGGTAAACTTTTCAGGACCGATTTAATTAACGTCACCCGGCCTCTAATAGATAACGTCTTAGCTTTCCATTTAGATAACTGTTTTTTGAATATTTCAACAACCGGATCCCAATTTGCCACTCTATTTATATTAGCACCAACTTTAATACCTAAGTACACATAAGGTATCTCCCCAGGTCTACAACTCAATCCCGTGGCCTTCACCAATACCTCTTCCCTTTTTTTACCAACCCCAAAAAGAGTAGACTTATGAATATTAATATTCATACCTGAGCATAATCTGAACACCCTAAGAATCCTCCTAAAGTTGTTAAAATTGTAATCCGACCAATCACCTATAATCATCGCGTCATCAGCATATAATAAATGAGATATCACCAGACCATCATTGGAAAGCCGAATACCGTAGAAGCACCCTAACATAGTCGCTCGACAAAAAATACTAGATAACGCCTCCATCACAACAAGGAAAAAAAAAGAAAAGAAACTAACTGGGGTAGCCAAGTTGGCCACCGACACCCACCTCTTCCCAGAGGTACCGGGTTCGAGTCTTGGGAGTGGCATATGTCGCTCAGGGTAAGAACTCGGCATGGGGAAGTCACCGCGGAGCTAGCTTGGTCGAGTAGCGGCTCCCAGAGTGAGATCACTCCGGCGATTGGGAGGACCGTGCACTATCCCCCCCCCCCACAATAAGGAAAAGAAAAGGAGAAACCGTGTCACCTTGGCGAATTCCTTTCCGACAACTGAATTCAAAAGTTGGAGAGTCGTTTACCAACACTGAAGATAGAGCCGACATCAATACACTCCGAACCCAATTACACCATCTATCCGGGAACCCCATTTGGCCCATAATGCTAATTAAGAATTCCCAATTAACATTGTCATAAGCCTTTTCGAAGTCAACTTTGAACAAGAATATCTCCTTCCCGGGTTTTGATGCCCAAGACAAAACTTCATTAATCATAAGCGGACTGTCGCAACCCCCGTCCCCTATCTGTCCCGGGAACGGGCGGCCGCGAGACCAGATTTAGTGGTATCGGTGTTTATTATTTTAGCAGCGGAAATTACATCAGGACCGTAGTTAGGAAATATTTTATCAGAGTAAATACCATACTTTTATAATGTTAAACACATGGGAAACTCCCAAGTTTTAAGTACACACATTTTCATAGGGATAGACCCTATTTTATTTAATAAAAACATCTCTTTATTTAAGTAACTTTTATAGCCACTTTTCCAAGCTTTCAGTGCTGTCCAGTTGGCTTCTAGTTGGCTTTCACATTTTGTTACCTGAAACGTGTTTAAAAACATTTTGTCAGTGGGAAATACTGGTGAGTGAATCCTAGTTTAATCAAGAAGAGTTTTTTTTCATTTAACAGTATTAAGAGCGATTACAATGTTTATTTCTACACAATTACTCATTCAGTACTGTCAATCCTGATGGTGGGTCATATTACACATTGGCTAACTCTTTGTCCAATGGTAACGTGTTCCACATTTTGTATACAAAACCCCAACATACCGGCAGTAATTTAAGAATTACAAAGACTCAATCACTGCTAATTATAATTTAAAATAAATAAAGGTTTTGTAAAAACAGTTTGCAAAACGGAGATTACTCACATTGCTGTCTTAGGGTTTTTTTAAGGATTTCCTGGTGATTATCTATTAATTACACAAATGCACACGCGTTAGTATAATAACCCAATATTTACATTAGTAATACCCTCCCCGAGACGGCATTCCAACGACTACGTCGGGCAGAACCACGACAACCGTTACGGAACCCTAGATCAATCGGGCAGCATATCTAATACGTAACCGGGGTTATGATACTTACAACGGGGCAGAACTTCGTTATTTAGGGGTGTATTATGCCCGAGAATAGCTTATACTCTATAGAAATTCGAGAGAGAAAAGTGTGTGAGCGAATTCGACTGAACTACCGATGGTTGCTATTTATAGGGCCTGATTTGCAGTTCCTCGCGGCCCGCGAAGACTCAAAGGTCTTCTTACGCGGCCGCGACATAGGGGTAGTAGGGCCTAGCTTGTCCGGGTCATCACACTAGGTCCAACACGTTGCTGCCACGTGGCAGCTCAGGGTGTCACCCTGGTGACTGGCTGTCGCGCCCCGCGTAAGAGGTAGCCAAGGGCTACGCGGCCCGCGAGCGCCCTATTTTCTGGTTTTTATTTAATTTTAATAAAAATAAAGGTATTCGGGGCTCGTTTTCGCAATTGGGGTGTATTTTAAGACATATAGGGACACTTTAAATATATTAGGAGTGTCGAAAAAATATTTTGAAGGGTTGTTATACGGACCATCTAATATGAATCAACCACCAATAAAAGCCGATTGATTGTCTAATATAATCTTCCCAATGACCGCCCGCATCCTATTCACCACCTTGCTTATAACTCCAATCAAGTTGATTGGACGGTAATCCCCAAGCTCCGTTAGTGCAGTTGTCTTTGGAACTAAGGCTACACGGTATGGGGGCCGTCCCCCTACCGTCTTGGATCGGCGCCGGTTTGAACACCGTGCCCCCCCCACGTCCCGTCCTCAACGTCCCTTTCTCGCCGATTGCGACGGTCCAATCCATTTTACAAACGGTCAAAAAGTGTGGGGCCCAAGACCAAAAGTAACCGTTATAATAAAAAAAATTAATTTCTAATTTAAATTATATTTTCAAACGGTAATAATTCCAAAAAACACCCAATTCACTCCCACTTTTATAAATACTCACCTCTTTTACACATTTTTTCACAACTTTTCACCCACTACAATCTCACATCTCTCTCACATTTTATAACCCCTCTTCCCTTTTTATAAAAACTCATATATTTTTATACAATTTTTTACCCGCTAGCACCCGATGCATTAGACGAGTATATTAGGATGTCTGAAAGAACCGCACGTCGATGTTTGCACAAGTTTTGCGAATGGGTTGTCAAATTGTATAGCAAGCGATACCTGCGGAAACCGAACGCAAACGACGTTCAAAAATTATATCAAGCACACGAACAGAGACATGGTTTCCCTGGAATCCTCGGCAGCATTGATTGCATGCACTGGCCGTGGCAGAACTGCCCAGTTTCCTGGCAAGGTCAGTATACTAGGGGAGATCGCGGACATCCGACTATTATTCTAGAGGCGGTTGCGTCACAGGATCTCTGGATCTGGCATGCTTTTTTTGGTCTACCTGGTTCGCTCAATGACCTTAACATCATATACCAGTCACAGATATTTGAGGATGTAGTGACGGGTACAGGTCCAGACACAAGCTTTACAGTTTCGGGGGTGGAATACAGGCGAGGTTACTACCTAGCCGATGGGATATACCCAAAGTACTCGACAATCGTTAAAACTATTCCGCACCCGACAGACGACAAAAGAAAAAAGTTTGCGAAGTATCAAGAGGGTGCGAGAAAAGATATTGAACGGGCTTTTGGTGTTCTACAAAAAAATGGCACATCATTGAACATCCAGCACGTTCGCAAACACCAAAGAGGTTACGACACATTATGTACGTTTGTATCATCCTTCATAACATGGTCATTGAAGACGAAGGTAGAGCGATATGCGAGTACGACGAAAACGCGTCTACTAGAAATTCTGTTCCAGTTAGTGGGGAACAACAAGATTTGAACATGTTCGCTCTACGTAACGAGTACACACATCATAACCTACAAGTGGACTTGGTGGAGTACATTTGGAACAACGCTCAAAACGAACCCGGCCACGACATGGAAGACGAAGACTAGTAGCTTATTTTAATATATTAGGATATTTTTAAGTTTATTTTTTTTTAGTTTATGTTTTTTTTTAAATTTATTTTTTTAAGTTTAATTTTTTTTAAGTTTATGTAATGTTTTTTAATATTAATGAAAATATTTTGTTACTTTATTTGTTAAATGTTAAAAAAAGTTGAAGATTAAAAAAAATAAAAAAACATAAAAGTGGTGGAGGACTATGTATGACTAGGACCATCCTCCCATGCCCTCTAGTTTTGGAGGATGGACCATCTTTGGGAGGACTATGACGTGACGCCTACGTGTCGGATCATCCTCCAAGGATGGTCCATCACCATACCCACTAGCCTAATGTAATGAAAGAAGAGGCAACACCTTTATTAAATCTTCCCGTTTCATAAAACTCCACAAAAGCTCAACGAAATCCAGTTCCAAGATACTCCAAAATTCCTTTATGAAACGAAAATTGAATCCATCCGGCCCTGTAGCTTTATCTTCCCCACAATCAAAAACTGCTTCCTTTATTTAACCGTAAACGACCTCACCAATCATTGAGAATCTTCGTTTTCTAATCGCTTCAAACCATAACATTCCAGTTTTGGTCTGAACTTCATATGCTCAAGAAACTTTTTTCTAAAATAATTATATACCTCCTTTTTCACCATTGTAGGCTTAGATACCCACTCACCATTAATCAACAAACCCGGTATAGAATTCGAAATGCGCCTTTTATTGATAAGGCCATGAAAATGTCGAGAGTTATCATCGCCATCTCTCGCCCACCTATCTCTAGCTTTTTGGCGCAAATCTCTATATTTATGCTCTTCAATCTCCCGTAACCTCTTCTTCGCTTCATCATAAACCCAATTCTCTGCCTCAGACAATATTCTATCTTCTAAAACAAGTTCCAAGTCTTCTATCTCCTTTATCACCGTAACCTCTTCTTCCGTTTCTTTAGATTTTATATTATTATACCACGAAGTTATACACTGTCTAAACCTCTTGAACCGCTTCATTAACCTGATGTCAGCCGGTCCCTCTTCCTCGATGCCTTCCATCCCTTTAGATATAACATCTTTAAAATCTCCCCGATCCATCCATGAATTAAAGAACCTGAAAGGTTTCGGACCAAAGTTACGAGTAACAACTTTAAGAATCAAAACTAAATAGTTAGTTCATTTTGAGAAGTAAAACTATTAATAATTTTGTAGTCCATAATAAAATTCAATAGATATACGTTGAGAAGTAAATCTGTAATAATTTTGTAGTCCTTAAGTCAATTTTGGCTTTCCATTCAATTGAAAAAAAAAATGATTTTTGCTTTATGGCAAATCCCTTCACAAGATATAAAGATTGAACGAGTAAGTATACCTTATCACTGCACGAGCGGACTGGAACTTGCTGATTGTTCAAGTATTTCAATTAACAATAAATCATGTTCAGTATAGACATAATTTACCAGTATTATGGTATCAAGGAAACAAAGTTTTGACGTGCTTCAAGAGTTTTTTCTTCTTACAAATGAACTTTGGTTGTTGTTATATAATGGACTCTTTGTAACCCTTAGAATGATTAAGAAACCTTTACAAATATGCAACTTTATTAAGAGAATTTGCTTATAAGTTGTTATATTTGACGTATAACATGAGAGAATATTCAAGGTCCATTCCTAATTCATCCCAATTTATTGAGGTAGACGTTGTTTACAAAAAATACGCCATATGTTGGTAGCTGAAAGTGTGAATGGTAAAAGGATCAATCTGTCAAGTGGTGCCATGTAAGTCGTTGACCTAGAAATTCCCACACTACTTACTTAAAGTACAAGGAACCACACACCTCCCTTCCCCACACTCTTCTATAAGTATAAACTTTCAATTAGAATGAAAAAACAAGTAAAACTCAAGTAATTTTACACTTTTGAGGATGAAGAATTGTTGGAGTTTGGTTATAGGGTTGATGCTTATCATGTCGTTGGCTACGGCTAGTGCGGGACCGAGTGCCCGCCAGTGCAAGACAGAGAGGGGTCTTGCCTTAGGTGCGTGTAAAAGCGTGATGTATGGCCGGCAACCATCATCATCTTGTTGCAAACGAATTCGAGTTAGCCATGTTGAGTGCATATGTCCCGTCCTCACCCCTAGTGTGGTTGCTCTCATTGATATCAATAGTTTCGTTAAACTTATCGGAGGTTGTGGACGCAGATTTCCTCATAACTTCAAATGTGGAAGTAAATCTCTACATTCTCTTTCTATGGCATTTACATTTTCATTTATTTTTTGTTAGAACTATGTTTAACTTCTAATTTTGGGATTTGCAGGCCTTACCATACCGTAAAATAAAAAACATGATCAATAGAGGAGAGGGGATTATTCGGAGTGTCATGACCTCATGTTGAAGCATGTATGATTTGGGGAAAATGGTGAATTTACGCTTTCATATTTGAAGTTATGGTGTATTCCTTGCTCATTTATGTTTTGTTGCTACTTCTATCTATTGTTTGCTAAGGCGTTTGTTTGTTACTTCTTTTGTTTGTGATCGTTTGTTTGCTACTTCAGTTTATTGTTTCATTCAAGCGAGGTTGAAGACAGGCAAGATAAATAATATAGAGAGACCACCAACAAATATACCCCAAATAATGGGATTTGTTGGTGTTGCTCAATATAAATCTCTAAACACCACCAAAAAATGAATGATAGAAACCAAATTAGTCCACCATCAATACGTGTCAATATGCATTTACCACCATTTAATCCACTACTAGAATATCAAAATTATTTGACACTACTTTGATTGGTTCACTTGGGTTATCTTTATATTTTTTTTAAAATAAAATATAAAAAGGTTATTGGCGATGGATTTTCTATTATGAACAGGTCCGTAAAAATATACATTATTTGAACACATGTTTTTTAGTTTTATTTTATTTATAAAACATTCAAGATCTAATACAAAGGCAAATAAAACAAAAAACTATACAAACAAAAAATGTATAAAATCTAGAGTTAATTGCTCAGCTGGTCTCTCGGGTTTCACATTTTTTTCACGTTTAGTCCCCACCTTTCGGAAATAGCAGGTATGCTCCCTATGGTTTGTCATTTTGTTACTCGGATAGTCCCCTGACATTTATTCAGGGGACTATCTGAGTAACAAAACGACAAACCATAAGGAGCATACCTGCTATTTCCAAACTAACTGCAACTACTCGGGGGACTAGCCAAGTAACAAAATAAAAAATCATATGGAGCATACCTGCTATTTTCAAAAGGTGGGGACTAAACGTGAAAAAACGTGAAACCACAGGGACCATCCGGGCAATTAACTCTAAAATCTACAAGCATAATGAAATAAAATTACATGTTCATTGGAAGCTACAAAGAATGAGATACAAACATGATTTCTATAAAGTCATTTCCTAAAATAACAATTTAAACACATACAATCAAACCAAATCAACATAGTGTATAATTGTACATCCTTGGCACTTCAAAGCATAAATGACGTCCATCGCCGTAATAGTTTTCCGACGAGTATCTTCGGTGTATTTGATGGCATCACGCATAAAATCATCAAAAATCTCGTGTCTTTTCGTAGATAAGGCCATTGATACGCTTTACGCAACATCGCTGGTTTCTTGATACCGTGGAAGCCGTTCCAGAAAACTTTCCGGTGATGTTTTGCTCCTCCTTCACATTTTTCTCTCTCTAAAAAAGATTTTGATTTTAACATTGTGTCTGTATATATATATGGGTATAAAGGTTGTGTTTTTGGAGGCATGATTTGATCCATTGATTAAATAGGATGAGAGCAATTGAAAACCGTAGGATTATAATCCATGTGATGCTTAACAAAATGTTTTGATTGTTTAACTTTGTTGGTGCTATTAACAATTTCACCCTCAAAAAATCAATTTAATGGTGCTATTAACAACTTTACCATCAAAAAATCAATTTAATGGTGTTGTATCTATTTTTTTGGTGGTGTGTTTATTTATTAGTGTGATAATCTTGTTATTTGGTGCTTTGTATTCTAAGACATCACCAAAAAATTGAATTTGACACCACTAAAAAAATGGTTTTGTACTAGTGATTATGAGGGTGTTTGGGGTTGAGTTTTGAAAATAGATTATACGTTTTGAATAATCAGAATCATATAATTAGCTGTAACAAAACGTGCTGCAGAAAGATAGTGTTGGATTTGATTATGTTGTTTGATATCATAATAACCAGATAATCAACAGTGTTTGGATTTGATTATGTTGTTTGATATCACAATAATCAGATAATCAACTATTTGAGTGTTTGGCAAGTATATATATTTTAAAAAATAAATAAGTGAAAACGTAAAAAATCAGTTTTTGGATTATCACGTTATCCTGCAGTAAGGGGTGACCTATTTTTGGATTATCACATTTTGATCTCTACAAAACGTAAAAAATCAGTTTTTATTAATTTTTTACCAAACACTCAAAGTAGATTTTTTTTGCGATTTCAAAACACAATAATAAAAAAAAAACAGGTTGAAAAAGCAATCCCAAACGCACCCTATATATCATGTAATTGACATTTAGGGTTACTCAACTATGATGCATTAACGTGGTTTAGAGGAAGTGTCAAATATTTGAGCAAACATTAATTAATTAATTAACTATATATTAATTTGCAACATTTTGTTGCATTGTGGATTGTAATTTTGGCATAAATAGTTGTATCCTACTTGATTTCCTTTTATTTTACTCTAACCCAGTACTTTTACATCTTTGACAATTTAACACCAATATTTTTTATTTTCAACTTTGGTTTCTATACTTTTCACCATTTACAAATTTTTCGTTGAATGTTTGGGTCTAAATTTTGCAAGTTAACACATCACAACGTGCGTGTGTGGTTTAACATTTTTAAGCCTAATTTTCCCGTTTAACAGGCCCATTGCAATGCGCAGGTCTTAGATCGACTTAGTTATAGTTTTCTATGTTTTACATTTCATGTGTGTGGTTCAACGTTTTTACGTCAACTTTTCTTTTCATTCTGTTTATTTTTTTTTTGTTAATTTTTTTAATACGAGTTGTTCCGGTGTTAGTGGTCGCTGGTTGTAGTGTGATATTGGTGCAACTTGACACGATTTTAGTCCCCCGCCGCAACGCAAGGGGCTTAATACTAGTTAGAATAAAGATATAATCGTAATAAACAATATCACTTATATTAACATTTGAGGTCGGTTCTTAGGACCTTTGAATACTCGGGTTCGGGTATATACCCAGGTACGAGTATCACCGAGTATTGGTTTTTCGGGTATTGGCAATATTCGGGTCGGGTTTGGGTCCAGGTATTGGTCAGGGAAACCCTACCTGGTGTATTGGGTCTTGGTTTTCCTTGTATTGGCAATAATGGGTGTTCTTAAGAGTTAACGCTGAAGAGCCCGATCTCGGCCACAGATCTAGGGTTTTGAACAACTTGGTGGCGTTCAGGGAGAGAAAAAAGATGCAAATGTTGGTCGGATTTGTTGGTTAGGGAAAGAGTAGATGAAAATGGTGGCCAGATTTGGTGGGTTGTGGTGATGATCGCCATAACCGATGTGGTGTTTTTGGTAGTCACATGCAGTGGGGGACTTTTTAGTGGTTGGAATTGGTGGTGAGTGGTGGTGGCCATAGGTGGTAGTGGTGACCACAAGCGGTGGAGTGTTTTCTTTGGGAGGAGAGAGTTTAGAGAGAGATGGTAGATATTATGGGATAATATATACATTTCTTTTTATTTATTTCATATATTTTTTATTTTTAAAATATATATAAATAAATATGTAAAAAGACTAACCTACCATTGGGTGATCTGATTTAACAAGAAAAATTTAATTGCTTGGGGTCAAAAGATGTAACATGCAAAAATTTTAAACATAAACTACAAAATTCCATCAATTTTAGCGCAAAAAGACACCGTTTGAAATAAGGTATTAACACAAAGGATAAAACGTGAAATTTACCCTAATTATACACTTCCGTATAAAACCCAAATAGTTTGATGTGTAAACATTATTCGACTAAAGCCTAACCTTTAGAGCACTTTAACCTATTATTATCTACATCTACAAATACCATGGCAGGGAATAGTGTTTCCCTTCCATTGGTCGAAATTGACGGCTGCCACTCCATCATTTGACCAAACACTTTATTATTTTTATCAAATTTAAAATTACGTGTTTGCTCCAGAATAGTGTTTCCCTATCATTGGTTCAAACCACTTTATTATTTTATACCCACTTTAAAATTACGTTTTTGCCCCCAGTTAAAATATACGTCCTTGCCCCAACTTCAAAATACATTTACCCTTTTGCCCCGAGCTAAAAAATACGATTTTGCCCTCGGTAAAAAATTACGCTTTTACCCTCAGCCAAAATTACGTTTTCGCCCCAATTAAAAATAAAATTTTGTTTTTTTCTCCCCGGCTCAAAATTACGATTTTACACCAGTTTATTATTTTATACCCACTTTAAAATTACGTTTTTGACCTTAGTTTAAAATTACGTCTTTGCCCACAGTTCAAAATAAAATTATGCTTTTGCCCCTAGCTCAAAATTACGAATTTACCCTTGGTTCAAAAATACGATATCACCCTCAATTCAAAATTACGTTTTTGCCCCCTATTACAAAATAAAAATATGGTTTTCTCCTAGCTAAAAATTACGATTTTACCCTCGGGAAAAAAATTTGATTTCCCCCCCGGTAAAAATAAAAACATAACTTTGCCCCCAGTTAAAAATTGTGTAAATGAGCTGCCTAACACTCGCTCATTAGTCCTTACAAATTACTGTTTTGCCTTGAGCTCAAAATTACAATGTTTTCATCGTTTTGCTTTTTCTTCTAGCAAAACTATAGTACTGTTTTTTAATTGGTTGAGAATTATTCGGCTATCGCCCCGCAACGCGGGCGGGGCATCACCTAGTTATGAAATAAAGGACAAAACGTGAAATTTACCCTTATTTATATATTCAATACGTACAAAACCCATGAAGGGTAATAGTACATGCCCCCAATTGGTTGAAATGGGCGGCAGCCTTAATTGCCTGACACTCCCCTATTGGTCCAATAAATTTACGATTTTATCTCGTCTTAAAATTATGATTTTGCCATCGATATAAAATTATGTGTTTACCCCCACTTAAAAATAAATTTGCGCTTTTGCTCCCAGCTAAAATTTTGATTTTGCCCTCGATTCAAAATTATGATTTTGCTCCGTTTAAATTTACACTTTTGTCATTATGTGTTTTTCCTTAAAATTATGATTTTCCCATCAGTTAAAAATTATGTTTTTACCCCTCACTTAAAAATAAATGTACACTTTTGCTCCTAGCTAAAAAATTCAATTTTGCCCTCAGTTACAAATTACGATTTTGCCCCGTTTAAATTTACAGTTTTGCCATTAGCTTTTTTCCTCACAGCCAATTTACGATTTTCCCCTCAACTTAAATTTACATTTTCTCCATCGTTTTTGTTTGTTTTCCTGGTTAAATTACAAATTTGCCCCCAGTGTAAAATTGCAGTCATGCTGGCAGCTGTCTGGCACTCCACCGTTGGTCCTTTTAATTTATGATTTCATCCCTGAATTAAAATTATGATCTCGCACTCAGTTCAAAATTACGTTTTTCTCATCGTCTTAGCCTTTTTTTGAAAAACTATAAAAGTTTTTGTTTTAATTGGTTGACTCCATTTAATTTTTTTTTCGTGTCAAGGAGCCGCCTAACACTCACTTATTAATCCTAAAAAATTACAGTTTTGCCCTGAGCCGAAAATTACGGTCTTATCATCGTTGTAGTTTTTTCCTAGCAAAATTATAGTAATGTTTTTTTAATTGATTGAGAATTATTCGGCAATCGTCCCGCAACACGGGCGGGGCATCAACTAGTATTATACATTTCCGTATCAGGACCAAATAGTTTGATGTGTAAACATTATTTGACTAAAGAGACATGGGCGGATATACATTGACTCCAGCCGGTGCACAGGCACACCCTGAGATTCAACTTTGTAGAAGAAATTTTTTAGTTGTTTTAAAAATACATTAAAGGACCCTTGCCATCTACAAATCGAGAAGACAGAGAAGGAAATCGAATAAATGTAAGAAACTATGGTGTAGAGAAGATGAAGTGAAAATGGGGTATCATAGAGAGAGAAGATTTTGTCAACACATTTCTACTTTCAACATCAGAAGATTTTAGCCAGATTTGGTGGGTTGTGGTGGTGGTCGCCACAACCGGTGTGGTTTTTTTTATGGTCACATGCGATGGGGGACTTTTTAGTGGCTGGAATTGGTGGTGAGTGGTGGTGGCCACAGATGGTTGTGGTGGCCACAAACGGTGGAGTGTTTTCTTGGAGAGGAGAGAGTTTTGAGAGAGAGAGGGTAGAGATTTTGGGATATAATATATATCTCTTTTTATTTATTTCATATATTTTCTAAATTTATTTTTTTTATTTTTAAATAAATATGTAAAAAGATTGAACTACCCTTGGGTGACCTGGTTTAACAAGAAAAATTGACTTGGTTTGCAAAATTTTTAAACATTAAGTACAAAATCTCATCCATTTTAGTGTCAAAAGACACCGCCTAAAATAGAGTATTAACATACGTGAAATTTACCCTAAATTATACATATATACATATATTAATTAAATTTATTTTATTATTTACTAGTGGTAAACCCGCGCGTTGCCGCGGAGTCGACAATTAACAGTGTGATACTCGTTTTCCGTTAATTTATCACTTACTTCATTTTATGTTTGGTTGACCAAAATTGCAGGGCCCTAAGTTTTCATGGATCGGTTGATGAGATGCTCAATGTTTCACTAATCAGTCAAAATCTACCACCCAATAGTTAAGAGAAGTTTACTTGTGTAAATTTCAGATAAAAAAAGTACAATATGATATACAAAAACATTTTATTTTAAAATGAATGTAAAGATTAGGAATATAGAGTTCATTCAAGAAAAATATATGTTATATCTATATGAATTGTTATTTCAAACATACTCATTCTTACATGTTTGATCACCGCTAGCTGAAGCACTCGCATGTTGCGGTGGTTGAGCGGTAACATTATACGAAGTAGATTGTGAAAAGCAAATGGCAATTAGCAATATCACAATAGTTGTCCCCTCTAGAAATTTGTGTCCATATATTAGAGCGACTAAGAAAAGACAAGGAAACAACATTGAAAATACCATAAAAACACGATACGTAAACCCAGTGGATCTTGAGAGACAATGGAACCGGAAACCTGAAAGTAGAATTAAAAAACGGTAGTGGTAATTTGAGTTAGGGATGTTAAAAAAAACATCGAAACCGACATAACTACCTAAACCAAGTTAAATCGACCAACTAAGCTCGGTTAGAAGTAATATGGCTTGGCTTATTATGGTTTATGGTTTGTATCAGGGCAGGATGACCATACCGACGTAATATTAATAAAAAATAACATGTTTTTCTACTTGTATGAACCTAACATTAAAATACATTTAGATTATTAATTTAGTCGAATACGTACTCTTATTTTTTTTCCTTTTTTACTTGATTCGTAAACCCTTTAATACTAAAACGGTTGGCTGGTCTGGCGGTCTAGTCGACCTTGCCAACCCGACTGGTTTGGCTTAGTGTTTCCAAAAACCGTGATAAAGTAAAATTACCTGATTGCTTCTAGTTAACTGCTCTAGCTTGGAAAGCAAAAAAAAAAAAGCATCCTTTTTCTGACATCAGGATTAATCCAGGGCTGCTCCCATTCACTATCTTTATCATCGAATTCCTAAGGGCTATGCGTTACATCTTCTGCGTCATATTTAACAAGATATCTTTCCCATGGACTTCTGGGAAGGTCAGCGAAATTACCACCGGCCTCATCCTGCCACCATACCGAGCATTTATCACTATGGGATGGGTAGATATGCTATCTTAGTTTTTAAAAGGGCATATATGATTTTATGAAATTTAGATGGATAGATATTTTGAACTTTTAGAAGGACAAATTTGAAACTGTCCCTAAATTTAAAACCAAAACAGTATGCAGAGCTTAAAAAGCTCATAAATAATCAATAACCAACATTTTGAGGCACACTGCATAACGTAACCAACTTTGGTTACATATATATTCTGGACAACACTTGTTTTCACTCACAAAATGCTCAAATTTTCCAAAAAAAAGTCAGCATGGTCAAAGTTACTAACATATCAGCTGACATAAATTAAAGACCTTTTAGCACCAAAATTTCATAAATACAATACCTATGGTATCAATGATCAAAATAAAATTTTATATAGGTTTTTAGTCATTACCTATAGTTCTTCCTTCAAGAACAACTGCAGCATGGCGATTGATATCTTGCAGAAAAGATCTTTTGAATGGCTCATATTGTGCTTCTAGTTCATCCTTGATATCTTCATTAGCTAGCTCGAACCCGAAAAAAACCCAGAACTGGGTTTTTTTTATACCCAGGTTTTTAATACCCGAACCCGACCCTACTCGTAGGGTACGGATAGGGTATGAATTTCACTACCAAAACCCGTACCCGAACCGGACCCGATTTGTACCGGGTAATACCCAAAACCCGGAACCGGTTCCATACCTGGAACCGGGTTTTTCCAATACCCGAAACCGGGTTTTTCAAATACCCGATCTAAACCCGAAATTACCCGAAAAATACCCAAAAATACCCCTAAAAAGTGCAACCCATTAAAAAATCTAATCTATACCCGAAATATATATGGAAAAAAGCCCGAAAAAACCCAAAAATAGGGTTTTTTCAATACTCGAAAATAGGGTATTCAAATACCCGGTTCTATACCCAACCCAAACCCGATGCGTAGGGTATGGTTTCTAGAGACAATACCTGGACCCAAACCCGACCCGGGTATTGCCAATACCCGATTTTCCAATACCCGGTCATAGCCGAACCCGGTTCCATACCCGAAACCGGGTATTCGAAAAACCCGATTTGTGCACCTCTAGGGGTGGGATAGATGTAGGGGTGAGCGGTCCGCGGTTTCGACTCACGAGAACCTTGGACCCGAACCTTTTTAAATATGCGGGTCGGTTTGTGGTTTTAGATTTATGTGAAATATGGTTCCAGGTCGGTCGGTTGACCTCGCTGTTCTAATACAAGAACCACAAGAACCTTTGGTATTATTATTAGAATGTATAAAAAACCTACAATTTATAAACATGGTCTAATACATATGTACTGTTAACGAAAAAAGTAAAACAATACTCTTGTTTCATCTCTTCGCTATTCTTTTTTATGTGTTATTGTAATCGATTTCACATGATGTTAATGCAATAATAAGGAGTATTATATTAAAAAAATGTATTTTCGTTGATTTTTTTCGGTCTACATGTATATGTATGGATGCAATATATCACATAATACATTTATCATAAGTAAACCAGCAGAAATTGTAAGCTCTAACTTAGATGTATGCATATTGGCCAACAAAATAAATTGAATCAAATAAGAAAACCATATTAATTATTTCAGCTATTTAGAGCTCGTAATCTCCACTAAAAAAGAGTATATGGATTGCATTGCATGGGTCTTCCTTTAACCGCACACTATTGTAATGTTCCCAATCATGATAAGACCTGTAATCAATCTGAATGCTATAATTCTATACATACCAGCAAGTGCGAGTTGATGGCTTTTGTAAATAAAATCACAAAAGCGAAAACATCATCATAAATCTAAGTAACGAGAACGGTGGACATGCTTCGGAAATTTTCAAGAAACATTACCGTTTTGTCTACCCAGACTTAAGTTAAAAATTACTGGTAGGGTTAAAAGAAGCAATAGTGGAATGATTATTACCTGGCTCATTCGTGGTGGTTTTGGGGCTAAATAGCGAATGCAGGCTGCAGCAGCTTCAATCATCCGAAACATTTCTACCTGCACGTAGTTCTTTCCCAGCCTTGGATCTACCAATTCTTCAAAATCCTCGTTTTCAAGTGCTTGGTTGAGTAAAGGACGTGCCTCAAAGTACATGATGATGAAGAACAATGAATTTAAATTTTACTTAATCAATTTCTGTAAATCTGATTGGTTCATAACAAACTATTAAACCTACCCATTCCACCAGGCTCTCATCACCAAGGGGTTGAGATGCATCGACAGGCTTACGGCCAGTGATGAGCTCTAAGACCACTACCCCGAATGAGAAAACATCTGATTTTCAGTCAACTTCCCGCTTGAAGCATACTCAGGAGCCATATATCTAAGCAAATCACAAAAAAATATCTTTGTGTCAAATGTATAAAGAGATTAAATAGACCAAAAAGAGTTATGTTCATGTTATAGTAAAATCTAGGTTTTCAGGAGAGATATCATGTTTAACCAACTGGAAACAGTTACTTACCCAAAGGTGCCCATGACACGAGTTGTGACATGTGTATTTGAATCCATTGCTAACTTTGCAAGGCCAAAATCTGCCACCTGCCAATTCAGATCATATAGTTAATTACTCGTATTGTAGAACAAAAAGACAGGTCTAAGGATGCCAAACACAACTGCTAAATCATGTTGAAAAGTGTAACATACCTGGGCATCAAAGTTTTCATCCAATAAAATGTTTGATGATTTAATGTCCCTGTGAATGATCCATGGATGACCTGATACACAATACGAACATCACAGTTACGAAATTAAAAAATAAATAAAAAAAAATTCCCGAGAGTCTGAAGTCAGAACTTACAATCTTCATGCAAGTAAGCCAAACCACGAGCTGCACCAGCAGCAACTCTAATTCGGGTCGCTCAGTCCATAACCAGCCTGCCTTCACCTACAAAGGGATAAAAATCATTATAAAATATTGCGAAACATTATCCCACATGAACTAAAAGTTCCAAAACTCACAATGAAGATTGTAATGACATGTTAAAGTTCATGTTTCTATATCAACTTACCCTAATTTCACTGTTCAACACAAAGACGATATCAAAATCAATGAACCATATCATATTGAAACCCTAATTAAACTTCTCATAATCAGAATCACAAAAACTCTAATATTTGGTTACGACTGAAACCGACCACAATAAAAAACATATGAAACCTCAATTCTCTCCGGTTTCACTTAATTTCAAACACGAATTCAATTTTAGAGATAGAAATTAAACATGAAATTGACAGATCAAATACAGGATGATTCAAATTTAGACTAAATTACTGACCTAAATAGAAAATTAACAGCAAAACAATGAAGAAATGGAACAAAATTACCTGAATTTGGTATGGAATTGACAAGAAGTGAGGATCGGCGTGCCAAATCGGAAGTAGTCACAAGCGATCGATTGATCGAACACCATCTCTTGATTATTGCGTGAAAGGAAAGCAGGAGAGGCGGTTGAAATGTGAGTAAACTATTCAACTGCAGGAGAAAATAAGTAGAATAACCTAATTGACGGATTCGGAGACTGGAAACGAAGGGGCACCATTCAATTCTCATTTGATAGCAAATGGAAGCCATACAATCGCCGATGAACGCATGTCATAAATGAGGGTTTCTAAAATTTCATGGAGGAAATTCCTATATTAACCCTATTGCGTCTTAAAATTTCCTACACTTTCCTAATATATACCTTTTAAATGGCTTGAAGTCTCTTGTACCTAATGCTTCTAAATTTGTATGTGTAGTAAAATTACATTTCTATCCATCACTTTTCCTTTTTAATATATTATAGATAAATGGCTTGAAGTCTCTTGTACCTAATGCTTCTAAATTTGTATGTGTAGTAAAATTACATTTCTATCCATCACTTTTCCTTTTTAATATATTATAGATTATTACTATCTATTAATTTCTAAACGAAATGAATAGTGATTCTTCTGATTGGTTGATCTACCCAATAAAAGGTCTCCACCAAATTAATACGTGGCATTTACACCTCTTTCCAGCACACCCTTTTATTTATGTTTTACCTTCTTCATTTGGCTACAGAGAACGAAATGAATAGTGATTCTTCTGATTGGTTGATCTACCCAATAAAAGGTCTCCACCAAATTAATACGTGGCATTTACACCTCTTTCCAGCACACCCTTTTATTTAGAGAAAATTACCAAAATAGCAAAGAAAAAGTTTGACTTACCAAAATAGCCACCTCATGAGTCCTTGGAGAGGGGCATCACTGATTACGAGAGAGCTAATGCGTCTGCAGGGCTCATTCATGCGTCTGCCAATGTAGAAGTGACACGTGTCTCAATGACATCATGCGTCCCATGCGTCCCATGCGTCCGTGACTCATCCCATGCGTCCGTTTGAGGCATCCCATGCGTCCCTGACTCATCCCATCATCCCATGCGTTCGTGACTCATCCCATGCATTGCTGACTCATCCCATGCGTCCCTGACTCATCCCATGCGTCCCATTTTCGTACTTGCTGCTTCATCCAGACACGCATCCATATAAAGAATGGCAGACGCATAAGATGTGGGATGCCCCTCTCCAAGGACTCATGAGGTGGCTATTTTGGTAAGTCAAACTTTCTCTTGGCTATTTTGGTAATTTTCTCTTTTATTTATGTTTTACCTTCTTCATTTGGCTACAGAGAAAGAGAGGATCGCCGATGAAATCCGGCGCCCCCGCTGCCGTCTGTTCCCTGTCGTTACGGACGTCGGCCAGTGGCGATGGTCTCTAGTTTCAGACGACGATGGAATGCCGATGAACACAGATCCACCGCCCGCCGCTGCTTTTGTCCTGACGTTCCGACCGTCGGTCAGTGATGACGGTCTCTGGTTCAGACGACGATGGATGGGGCCGTCGGCCAATGGCGATGGTCTCTGGTTTCAGACGACGATGGAATACCGATGAACACCGATCCGCTGCCCGCCGCCGCCTTTGTCCTGACGTTCTGGCCGTCGGTCAGTGATGACGGTCTCCGGTTCAGACGACGATGGATGGTGGCGATGGTGGCCGATCTCTGTATCGTTGTCACGTTTAACAGAGAATGGAGTGACGCTGACCACCCACCTCAGACCAGCTTTGGTCGACTTCGTTCAGACTTTCTTCTCTTTTCTCTGGTACAAGTGATTTAAGAACCAACAGAGGTATGTTCCTTGCCTCCTCCAAACTTTTCTCGTCAGTTTTTTTTGGCCAATTTAGGGTTTGGTGCAAGTGATTCAATTAAGAATTGAGGTATGTTTGGTGGAGGTGGGGTTTATTTGTTTTTTTGGGTGTTGATTATTTAAAAAATGATTTAGGTTTTTGTTGGAAAACTGCCGGTCCCACGCGGGCCCCACCTTGTGAGAGGAAAACTGCCGGTCCCACGCGGGCCCCACCTGTAAGTATGTGAGAGGGGGGTGTAAAAAGTAATTAGGGGGTGTAGAAAGTAGCACCCTCTCATAATTGCAGAGATTGAGATTGTTAAAAGGCTTATTATCATTCTTGCGTTAACTAGGAAGACATTTTCTTTCAAAACAAGATATAATTGTGGTGAGTTATTTTTCCATCATTTCCAGACATTTCGCCCTTTTTGAAGGTTCATATGACTTATAAATTGCTACCACATAAGTTGCCATTGATAAAATATTCTAGCATTACTCATTAAGTGAAGATTATAATGATATAGGTTGGGATAAATTGACCGAACCAGATAGTGTTTTTTTCTAAACTTATATGAATTCTATAAAATTAGTGTCTTGAATAAAAAACTTTATAATTCTAATCATAATGCAGTTATATTAATATATACTTTAGTGTACCCACTTTACCCGTTCCATTTTTAGGAAAGTTTTTGAGTTTTTAAATTATTGATTCCAATACTTAGAGATGTTTATGGATGTGATTTTGCAGGTTTTCAACTTTTTAGTGTTACTATGATAGACCATTGTTGCATCATTTGTTTGGTTTTTTAAGCATTCTATTGAATATCACCATAAAATGCCTTGGCGTTGTAGGTTAGAATTCTTTGTCTTCTTGCAAAGGTTGCGGGCTGTGATGACATTTAGTCTCTCGGTCACTTATTGTAAGATTTTTTTATTACATTTTGGTTTACATCTCTAGGCATAGTTTAAACTTGACAAAAAAACACTACAATTTAATGTGTTATCAATTGAATAAAGTTGGAGGCTTGCAATCCTTAAATCTAATATGCAAACGTGCCTCCATTCTTGCTAAAATGGCACACGAAAAAGCCTGTCTTTGAATCTCCAAAAGTCCATTTGATACTAAAAATGTTCGTTCAATTGCATCTATAGAGCTATAATCTCCAACACTTTCAATTTAGTTACATGATGTTCTTTGGCCTCTAATATGACTTTAATTGAAAGCATCTATATATATTCTAAAGTTTAGTTATATGTTCTATTTTAAAACCAAAATTTATGGTGGTATTTATGGTGGTTTTAAGTCTACATAATACCTAACATGATCCTTAGGATATAGCCCGGCCCAACGAAACCCAGATCATGTGCGGCCCAATTCATAACCCTACCCGAGCAGCCCAGTTTACTTTCATAATCCACAATTCTCATTTAATCCCTGTAACTAAATCAATTAGTTAGGTTTAGCATTAATGCAACAATTATTAGATCATACTAAGAATAAAATAACATATATGTGATGCATCGGTTGAATTAATAACATACCCAATATTAATTCAACCAAGTTATCAATTCAACTAAGAATAAAATAACATACCCAATCGATGCATCACATATATGAATATATAAATATTCAATTCAATTCCACTAAGAATAAAACAAACATACCCAATCGATGCATCACATATATGAATATATAAATATTCAATTCAATTCCACTAAGAATAAAACAACAGTTCATGCACCAAGTTATCGGTTATCTATACTACTATATTAAAGAAACTTGGTTTTCTACCCTTTTGGTCATTTTACGCACGTATAAATTTTATAGCATTACGTACAATAGAGTACAAGCTGTTTTAGAGGGGGTAAACTTGCCCATTCTTCAAAAATTTAAGACACTTTAGGGGTAATCTAGACATTTGATCCATTGAGTCCACATCCTCTTATGTATTCCATTAATTAAACCATAATTCAATCTGCAATCAATTTAAAATTAAATACTTAACCTGTTCGATTTCCCATTCTTTTTTAACCTGTTCTCGTCATTTATCACCACCCCACTTAAATGCAATTGAAAGAAATCCTTTATTGTCCACCTCTCTTCCACATGCCCTCATCGATTGAATGCTAATTGATTTCATTACCATCCTCTCATTCAATTCCCATTCAAAACTCCTGGTGATGTTCAAAGCCGAGAAGAAACGAAGACGATGATGACGAAGGGCGCTCAGGTAAGGTTATGGGTTTTGCTTATGTGCTCTTGTACAGGGACGGACGATGACGACGGGCGCTCAGGTAATGTGATGGGGTTTGATAATCGATCTTGTTGCACATAACTATCACTCCAAATCAAGGATTTTGTAGTTAGGGTTTTAAATGATATCTATTAAGCAGTCTCTTTTATGGCTTTCATATATGTTGCCTTTTTTTTTCTAGATAATGGGGTTTCTTGATGTTCTTCAACAATATATTCTTCATACATAAACCCATCGATTTGATTTATTACAGGAAAAAAGACGGCATTTACTTGTTAGTTCAATTTCCACAAGGGCTTTGAAGTTTCCCTTGGAGTCTTTTCGGTCATGGGCACCAAAATCAAAGGGGGTTTTCAAAGGCTTCAAGTTCATCTCACAGATCTTTGGTACCCCTCTTGAGGTATCTATTTAAAGTATTATATATATATTCAGTGTTTGTTTATGTGTTTTTAAATTTAATAACAGTTTCTACTTATGTGATCTTGAATCAATAGCAGTTTCTGCTTATGTGTTTTGTAATTGTTAGTCAGTTTCTGTTGATGTGCTCTTAAATTCAGTAACAGTTTTTGCTTATGTGCTCTTTGATTTAACTACAATTTATGTTTATTTGCTCTTAAATAGTCAAATTTAATAACAAAATATGTGAAAACCTTCATATTCGTTCCTACCTTTTTTTTTGTTGTTAATTGATTGGTGTTGTGTGTTGCTGATAATGTGTAGGTATCAAATACCGATCGCTCTTGCTGGTTTGGCATCCAGTTTGGCACTTTGGGATCTGTTTGCATACTTCAGTAAACGTTGGGGGTTAGATAATCATTCCGTTACTCGAGAACGTTTGCTTCGGTTGTTACAATGTGGTTAGTTTTCAATTTTCCATATCCAAATTCTTATGTGATTTAATTTGTATGTAATGTGATCGATTGCATATTACATTCTTTGCGTTCGCTGGAACCGTTTTGATATCTGGTTACTGAATGACTACATTATTATCTAATGAAATCTTTCTGATATTGGAATTTCAGCCACTGCAGTTGTTATATTCGTGTGCAATGTTCGAACAGCGATCATATACGCTCTTGCAGTTAGCTATGCAGGTCAGTCGAACCATCTCTTTTTGATCATTGTGACTGTACTTTTTCTAAAGTGTGTAATCGTTGTAGTGATGATGCTGCATGACTCATTAAGGGAATTCATGAAGACGAGGCAAACATCTTAGATAGGAAAAGTGTGTTTGGATCAAACACATACCCGCGGAAAAATGGGCGAAGTTTTTGGGTACTTACTCTTCGTCTTTCTGGGATAACTTGATTCCATTTTATGTTTGGTTATGTGATAATTTGATTAATTACATTCTTTCTGTTTGATAGAGGTTTTTGTTGGATGCTTGTCGTGATACGACCTTGATCATCTTGATGGTAGCGGCTGCTGCTTCTTTGGCTCTAGGAATAAAAACAGAGGTAAGCGAATCATATCTTGTTTATCATAAGATAATAATATTTCCGTTTCTTTTTTTTAATCTTGTACTGTATTTTCAGGGGATCAAAGAAGGATGGTATGATGGAAGAAGCATAGCTTTGGCTGTTATAGAGGTTTTACAATCTAAATTTTATGCGTTCAAGGATTAACATTTATACATTGTAGTAAATTTTATCTGGAACTAAATTACAAATATTATATAAGTACCTTGCGCCTTGCCCTTTTTAAAACAAAGGGGCTGGGTAAAACGCAGCTTGTGCTGGGCAAGTGGCCTTCAAAATCATAATCTTGTTAGACCCGTACGGGTTTACGTCTAGATTTTTTTTTTTTTTATAAAAAAAGCTGATAATAGCATACAGTATATCCATGATTATGCATCTATATAAATAAGGATTAGGATAAATCAAGTATTCTTTCTTGATTTGATGAAGAAAGAATTAGCAAGTAAAAAAGTTCATGAAAATGTATTGTTTTTAATTGATGTGAATTTTGATCTTCATAGGTTGCTCGTATGCTGACTGTTAAGCGCGAGAGAGAAATTGACGACGGTATTGGGAAGAGGCAGTCAAGGAAGCTTGACCGGCAATGGAGAAAAAGCATTCTACCAAGACCGCCTCCATCTCTGCTAAAGTTACAGGAAGAAGAGGCAGCTGAAGAAGCCAAATAATCTGCAGGATCAGCTTAAGTAGTCAAAATGTATGTGCCTCGTGTTTTTTGATTATCGCACTTACTATTGTAGCCGATTTAGATCTTCAACTTCAATAGTATAATTTATCAATCTTTGATTATCTATCGCGTAATGCTTATATCTTTATATTCAAATGGTCATGTTATTTGTGCTTTGTATATCATATTCCTAGATTCTGTTTTGGAATTGGTAGTAGTATATGCATTAGTGAATCCACCAAACAATGCTCAGCATTTACGTAATTACATGTAGTGTATGCATTTATGAATATCCTAAAAAAATACTGTTTTCACCAATGAATACAATAAAGTTATCTGAGGGTGGTAGGGGTTGAAGACCAGCCACTCTTGAAGGATGGTATGATGGAGGAAGCATAGCTTTGGCTGTTATAATCGTCATAGTTGTTACAATACTTCATTAGATAAACATCGATATCGTCAACGTTAGTTTGTGTTATGAGCCGAAACTTATTGTCTAAACGCTTGATTTGTGTTCTGTAGCTATAAGTGACTTAAACGCTTGATTTGTGTTCGGTAGCTATACGTATATAACTGAAAAAACAAATTGAATATGAAATCATTCGGGACACCCGCTGCAACGCGCGGGCATTCCCACTAGTATCAATATATGAATATTCAACCACATGCCCCCTGACAATTCACATGCCTACAATTATACACACATTTAATACTTACTGTTAATGATGATCTACTGATTTATTGGTGATCTTGGTCTCGCAATGATTGGGTAATTTATATGTTAATATTTCGATGATTGATTAAATAATTTCGTTGATGTTGATCTTGTGACTGTTGGTATGTAATTAGGGTTTTCGGCTAATGATTACACTACACTAAATTAATAGTGATTGGTGTTTAAGGATTATTAATTGATGATAATTGATGGTGATTACCTATGATTATATAAAATTAAATTCTCTTTTATGTTTTCTTTTTCCAGCAGATTAAGAGCTTGCCTTGAACCATTCGTTGTCCAGGGTTTCATTGAAAGCCACCGATTCATATTCTGTAACTACTCTCTCTTTACCTATATGCTGAAACTCTCAACTTCTTCAGATCACCCCTGTTTCTCCTTGGCCTCTTCCCTCTTTCTGGTACGTCTCCTCCGCCAGCCACCTCTCTAATCCGTGATTTACAATTGTGGAATTTTATTTGCATTTGTTTAATTCTTGGTTTTGGTGTTTGATTTTGGGTTTTCTATGGCTTCAACGCATCAGACGATTGCAACAACAGAACATCAACAACAATCATCAAGTAAGTGAATAACAGATTGATCCTAAACCCTAATTTTTCAAATTTATGTTCTAATCTAAGTGACCCCATATCCTAAGTAAATTGAAATTTCTCTATAAGTTCTCTAATTGGTGTTCTGATGTTTGAAATAAGTAATCACGTCTGGTGCTCCGGTGACTTGCAACCCCGCTTTTAATCAGGTCGGTGATATGGCGGCAGATCGGGTCGTCGGTTCTACATCAATACCCCTGTATTTGGAATCCTTCTAATTCGATCAATAATACTTGAATTTCGTTCCAGAATCCAGATTATGACTATCATCTTCTACATTTCAAGGTATCTTAAACCTGCAACTTTAGTTTGCTTCACACCATTCACAGTGATATCTTGATTTCACAATAATTTATTGGGATTGAATTGAATTGAATTGAATTGATATCATATTCTTCATTTTGCTATTGTTATTTATTGCGATTGAACTGAATAGAAATATTATTCTTCATTTTTTACATTGTTTTCAATACATGCATACAAGTTGTTTGGTGAAATGCGTGTGTGAGGCTATCATTTTAATTAAATGTGACTACAGTAAGCATTGATGTCGTAAAGTTAAAAGTGTTCCCCATTGTTTGTCAGGTTTGATTAGTGAACTTGGATCACTATCTATTAGTACCACAAAAAGATTGCTCATAGTGATGACATAAGGGTTGGGTTTTAATATGGTTTTGATCTGGTTAATTCAACTTTTTATACACAATAGCCAAATTACAAAACTAAATTATCAAAAGTGATCTCGATTGGGTTTATCAAATTACTTTAACACGTGAAGCAAACCAACTTAAGAGTTTTAAATCAGTCATCCCTTTTATGATTTGATGACACATTTGAAACTTTATCCTCCTTAAGCACCGACCCATTCTATTTGCCTGGTAAAAATTGGTCCACAAGCTTTAGTTCAGTTATCTTGTGTTCAAGAACCGACCCGACCCGATACCCGAAATCTATAAAATTCAAGAACCGGAATTATACGTCTACAAATGGCTAAGGTTCGGTTTCGAGTAATTTTCGGTTCGGGTCTTAAACATTCAGTATGTTTTTGACTTTTTCTTCGGTATTAGAGTGCATTTAATTCAGCATTGTATGTGCATAATAATCTTCTTTGACGCCCGGTTTAATATTCTCACCTGTATCTTTTGTAGATTAAGGGAGATGGAAAATATCAAAAATAAACGTTTACAGGTGTTAAAAAATTCTGGAGCTGAAAAAATCTTTGATGCTAATCAATGGGTATAAGCACACAAACATGAATTTAAGAAGGAGGTGTATGGGCCTGTATTAATTTAGGTTACTTCATGTTGTGTTTTGAATTTTCAGTATGGATATGTTTTATTATTTATTTTCTTAAATTGATTTTTAATCATGCTTCAGGTCAATATTTCAACCCAGCTTCATGCTTCATACTTAGACAGTCATGTTCCTTATTACATTTGGAAGGTACCTTTAAATTTGGAAATTTTCAGTATGGATATTTTTTTGTTTATTTTCTCCTTGCCGATCATTTAATTCCTTTTTCTGTCTAAACGCAGGCTTTTATCACACAACATTCTGCTGACCGTGACCTTTTGTTCAGAAACCTTAAGTCTTTTGATGATGTCGTAATTAACCACGTTGCTGATGGAAATCGCAACCCAGAGCCATTTAATATTTCTCAAGAGGCAAGTGATGTTTTTATTTAATATTATACGCTTCTTATCATCTTATGGAACTAATTTGTTTCCAATCTGATGAAACAAGCAGATGTCATCCATGGGCCTATATTCAAGGCTTGACCAAGTTTTTGACGCTCCACATGCCGTCAAAGAGGTTTTGATTGGGCAAGCGGGTCTTGAACATTCAGTATGTTTTTGACTTTTTGTTCGTATCCGGTTTAGGTTTTTTTTTTTAATATTTATAATAAGGGTATGCTAACTTTATTTTGGCTTTCAATGGTGCAATGGAACTCAGTGAATGGGTGTCATTGTTTTTAAGATACAACGGAGAGAGGAAGCTACCAATAAGCATGAACGTGCCATGTCGTATGCCTTCTCTCACCAAGTATATATATTTTAAAGGTGACAAGACATGTAGGTTGATTGGGCTGGGTAATGGGTCAAACATGTTCGGGTTAACACGAGTCACTTTTTAAGCCGGGTTGGAGCGGGTCCATTTCTTTTGGGTATGAAAAATTGTTTTCAATTTGTTTTTTTTTAATCCAGAGACATTTTAATCGTAGTTAATTGGGGTCATCGTGCATGTTTAAGTAGCTGTGTATTTGCTATTAATGGATCCAGTCATGCATGTTTAAGTAGCTGTATATTTGCTATTAAGGACTCCATAATCAGAGCCGATGACATTGATGCTGAACCGAAGGGCCTTGGTGCGTTTTAAATTAGAGTTATTCAGTATACACCGTTAGGATTTATGAGGCGTGCTATAGAGTGTCCACAGAATGTGAAATACATTGATTTCAAAAGTAGAGTGTCTGCCAAGGTGAACTTACCCTCCGACGGTTTTAGGATGACTTATCAATTTCCCTTTTCATCTTCTAACCAAAACAACATTGTAGTTGTTGACATTGCTGACGACGAGGACCTTAAGGTATTTATGAAAGAAAGTTGGTTATTTATAAGGGGAGAAGTTGGCTTTTGAAAAAAATAAACTTGGTATCGTTATAAATGGAAAGGCAACAAAAAAACTTTCAACTGTAATTGATTGATTTCCATAAACAATGTAATTGTGCATATTTATTTTTGGATAACCGTCTACATAAATGTTTCGTGCTTTTCCTTCGCAGGCTTGCTTATGCAGATTCGGATTCAGAAGAAACAGTTGACAGTGACCCACATGAAAGGTATACCGTCTGCACTTAGTGTTAGTAATGAAAACCTGTACTACTTTTCGATGCATATATACGTAAACATAGTATACCATTTTTAATAGTTTTCTTTTCGTTATTTCACTGCAGTCAGTTGGCTGGTGATGGGATTGGGGATGATGTTATCCAATAAGATAGGAAGGCGTGCGAGAGTTTATGCGTTTTCCCTTTTTCTGTTTCATGTTTTTTCCCTTGGAAGACATCTTTTTTCACTTCTTTTTGACCGGCAAGTTTTGCCAAGGAAACAACTTATGGCCCATGGTTTAATAAACTTTAATCACGCCCCTTTGTAGGCATATTGTCTTACATGTTATGCACCGGCCGTGTTAGACATCTTACCACGAACAAACAATAGCTATTATGCATGCCGTGCATCGCACGGGCTTTTTCCCTAGTTTAGTTAAAAACATAGTAATTAAATTTAATGTGATCCCATGTATATAGGGGATCTAATGTAAATAGTTCCCCCTTTCACTGCTATACTTATACCTAACAAATGGTTTGGGTCAAAACGAGACACTTTATATCATAAAAGTATCAAACAATTAAAACAAACATTATAATTTATAATCATTAGAAATGAAGTTTTATTCCTAGCCCATTGTATTCGATAATAAAATATTTTTAAAGGTCCAAACAATTATATTTATAGCCAGTTATCATCAAATATTGTGTGTTAAGTTACATTATTCATTCATAGGTTGTATGTTTTTTTCCTGCTCTGTGATTTTAAAGAAACAAAACAATGATCATTAAATCATTATTTTATTGTTCACAGATATCAACTTATTATTATTATACACATAAACCATCATTAACCCAAATTTGTTGTGTATTTTGCAGGTTTTGTTGGATTCTATTAATTTGTGAACGAAATGAATAGTGATTCTTCTGATGGTTGATGCACCCAATGAAAGATCTCCACCAAATCTGTACGTTGCAGTTACACCTTCCCCAGCCCACCCCTTTTATTGCCCTTATATTCTTCATTTGTCTGATCATTGGTTTTTTTTGATTGGCTGTGATGAGTTCAAATTATTTTTTCAAAAATTGATGAGGATGGCATGACAATGATGATGGATGGTAGGTTTTGACCTGCAACCCGTCTTGCAGCCCTGATTTTCAGAAGCTCTGAGCCACAGAAAACTTGATTTTCACTTGGGTGCGTATTTTTGCTTTGTTTTGGTGTATTTTTTTAAGATGGCTTTTTGCACCCCAACAGACAGTTTGTGATTTCCTTGATTTGTATGCATTAGTCTAATTGTCACTAGCTATGATGTAAAATCTGAGCCACTTTACACTTTGAATTATTGGTTAAATCTGAGCCATAGTTTGGTTTGAGCCACAATTAAACCAGACTTGCTCGCGCAACGCGCGTGGGGGAATAACCCTAGTTTATTTATTTAATTTTTTAAATTAATTAATTAATTATTAATTATTATTAATTAATTATTATTTTATTATTAATTATTATTATACATATATTAAAAACTGTACGTTTTGAACAGTAGCAAGGTCATTTTCGTCATTTCATTGTATAACCAGTTTAAAGAAACAATAGAGAGACAGAACACCCTCAAAGAACCTGTTAGAGAGAGAAAGTTGTGAGAGAGAGAGAGAGAGAGATAGCGCAGAGGGAGGCCGATGACGACACTCCGATGGTGTTACAACCTGCTCGCCGGCATCAACAACACTCGACGATGACGTTCTGATCATCGTGGTGGCGGTGGCGTCGATCCTTAGGAACAGTTCTCAGATCTCTGCCGTTGCTTTTTGATCCGACTTCCGATATTTCTTCACCACTTCCCTCGCCTGCGTTAAAGCCTCTCAAAACCCTAGGTGAATATGTACCACGATCGACGGTCAGAATCAGCGAACCGAATTGGGTAAATCCACAAGAATGATGTGATCCGCGCACACCTGCTATTCGTTTGCATTGCTCGCAGGTAAGAACAGTTCCGAATGAGTTTACGGAGTCACAGTGGTTGTAATCCGGCGGCGGCATGACGGGGTTAGGTTTTCCAGGCCCGATCTGTTGTGTTCTCTGTAGATCGATCTCATGCAATAACATTTGAACAGAATCCGTTGCTCTCAAGTTGTCGCGTGACTCTGGTGGTTTAGGGTTTTCAGGACCGCTACAACAATGACCATAATTCTGGCGATCTCAGCAGCTCCCTGCTTTGTATTTTGGCGATCTATCGGAAACTCGATGCTGTTGCCATGACTCTGGAAGCAGCAACACCGATGTTTGTTACTCTTTCAATGAGGATGTATCAGAGATTGAGGTTTGAATTGGTAAATTTTACTTATTTTTCCTTTTTAGGTTCTAATAACCTAATCTAATCATCAATTTGATTCGTATTAATGTATGTATCGTATGTTGTAGTTATTGATGATTATTGGAATTTTGATCTAGCATAGTTCAATCAGTATTCGACGGTCATACTATTGCTTTAGACCTGTAGTATTGTTACACTTAAACATTATTTTGCTGCGAACTTACTATATCTTAAAATAGTTGATGTGGTAAACACAACGGAAACTTCAACTTTTATTGTTTATAAGAATCGACGTGAATTGTTATTATATGATAATATGATTACCTATTGATATCCTCAGAACACATGTATGTTTTTTTATCCGAATATAACAATGAGGTATGCGTTTAATCCACCCATATAATTACTATAGGTTGAGACATGGGTAGGGCGGAGTGCGTAATGAGTCAAGACGGCTCATTATCGAATACAGGTCAGGCCAAATCATGTTGAGGCGGAACATTTTTCCAAAATATTTTCTCAATTTTGTAATCTAAATTTTGTCATATGAGCCCTATGGTTTCAGTAATCATTTATATAAATTTTGTATTAAAATAACAGGATCTTGGAGGAGGATGTGTGAAAAAAAGTTACGCTTTCGGTGATTCTTCACCTATTTGGCCCGTTTTGTCTTCAGCTAATTCTTTCATTTTCCCTGTTTTGGTTTATCAAATGCCAAAATTCAAAGGGATTTTATAGTACGGTTCTGCATTTGGCCGCGAGGATTGCGGGTACGCTTATGGAACTTAATAAGTTTCAAAAAGCTGCAAACATGTTAATACAGATTTTAGTATGCCCCTATGTGATTTAGGCAGAGGAGAAAGTCAAAATAACTTTCATATATCAAAGTCAAAGTGTACTCTATACAGATATGTAATATGTGTGTTCTTGATGAAAACACCTACCGGGTGGAATCCCATACTTTTGCTCTTTGTATGATTTTTCTACTACTCATAGAAAACACAAATGTCATTAATTTTTAATATTCTTTTTTTTTCCAATTTGCAGCTACCCATCATCATCATCATCATCATACTCAGTATGTCCCACCAATAGCAAAGCTAAGGTAGGGTCTGAGGAGGGTGAGATGTAGACAGCCTTACCTCTACCCCGTAGGAAAAGAGAGGCTGCTTCCAATGAGACCCCCGGCTCGATAGTAGTTTTGCATCAAGCCTTGGACATAAGGCACATGACACTCAGCAATTGAGACAAACGCCGATTAGTGCATGTACCCCTTGTCTTTCGGCTATCAACGCCACCACATGATGCATGATTAACCATCCCCCTCTTTTAACGTTATTTTCACGATATTAGTAAAATAACGTTAAAATTAGTGCACTTTCACTTTTGCCCCCCGAGCGCCCAAACATATATACATTATATGAGCATACCGCAAGCGGGGCCCAAACATATATAAAATTTGCAGCTACCCAAGATGGCTTATTGTTATGGCTAACATGTTTCTCATCATTCATGTAATTGGTGGCTATCAGGTATGACTAATAATTATGTGTCTCTTTTATATTTTTGCTCCTTAATTTTGCATGTTTCCTTACATCATTTGTTAGCAATACTTTGATGTCTTTTTTAGTTGTAGCAAAATGGACGGGTTAGGTAATGTGTTTAGACCAAGGTGAAGTGAAACATTTTTATCCAAATAATTTTTAAAAATTATATTCAAATTTATGTTAAATAAGATTTAAAACATATATCATTACATGAATAATGTGGTATTTTGATTTATGCTCCAAATGTAGGTGCCATCCGTAATAAAGTGGTGTGAAGGTCTCTCTTTCTTCCAAATCGTCTTCAGCGATACATGTTCACACTATGCTTTTCACATGACTTGGACAAGCAAACTGTTTAGTAGTTGGGAGTGTTTGGATGGAGGCAAACTGCAAATTTATCATCTGAAATAGTTATGTCGAATGAAATAAAGTGTAAAAAATGTTATTGATTACACAATAATATATCGAAATCTTTTGGATTCAGGTTCTTCATCACACATTAATTCCTGCTACAAACATAGATACATTCTTGGCTTAAAAATCGATGAAACCCGCAGCGAAGCGCGGGATATAATTACTAGTTATTAAAATTAAAAATTAAAAACTGAACGAAATGAACAGTGGTAAAACCCACCATCTACCACGCATCCAAATACCCACCGCCCTTCTCCATTCTACAAAACCTAACCCTAACCCATATGAAACAGAGTTCGGAGAGAGAGACAGGGGAGACAGAGCCGGCGCGAAGTCTCCGGCTTCGACACGGTGGACGCGCCGCACATGGCTCTCCGGCGTCGACACGACAGACGGATCCGCCGTACATGGTGGTGGGGTTATTTCGGATAACCGCAAGGGCAGTCAACAGTGACGACGGTTACCGTATGACCGTTTTGAGCAACGACGGTCATCACATTAAGAGAGACAAGGAGAGAATCAGAAGAGAAAGACTGCGAAGGAGAGGCAATTTGAAGGATTTTGTAGGTTCACCCGCAAGAGGGGTTTGTAGGGAACGGGTTCAAATCGCCTTCTGGTGATGGGTCTAAAGAGACGCCCCTGCCTGTTGACTGTTTGACCGATGACGGACGTCAAGCTAAACAAGGTGGTTCAAGTTTTTCCGGCAATACTTTGGCCGGTGAAGCGGAATTTAGTGGAGGTGGTGATGAATACATTCATGTTCGGGCGCGAAGAAGTCAACCTACCAACAGTCTAGTCTTGCAGAAAGAGTAAGCTTTTCCTTAAATATATCCCGATTGTCGTATTCAATCGTTTTTTATCTTCTATATGTCACTCCCCATAAGAATACATACAGTAGATGATACAAATGGATTATAATGTCATAAAATAGAATTTTAGTGGATATTAAAATGTCATAAAACATGGTAGAATATGAAGTTTCACTTCAAATGATTGACTTACAGAAGTGTTTTACTTCGATTATTAATAGGTGAGAAGGGAGAAGATTAGTGAAAGAATGGAATTCCTACAAGATCTTGTACCTGGATGTAGCAAGGTTAGTTATTAAAATTATTTACAAGTTTGCCACCAGAATCTTGAATTTGTACCAAACAAAAGTTCTAATATCACTTAATGTTGAATGTGTTTGAACTTTTAAGGTCACCGGCAAAGCGGTTATGCTAGATGAAATCATTAACTATGTATAGTCACTACAACGACAGGTCGAGGTATGATACTATGATGACCGAAAATAATATCTTTTTTATTTCTATTTTTTTAAAGCATTGAACTTTAATTTCTGCAGTTTTTGTCGATGAAACTTGCTACCATTAGTCCTCGAATGGATTTTAACCTTGAAGGACTCATGGCAAAAGACGTAAGATATATTTCAACAAAACATTAGTAGCATTTTCCCTATAAAACAATCTTAAATGATTATCCTAACGGACGTTTATAACTTTATATTAATTAGGCGATGGAATCGCGCTTGGGACCTTCTGGCTCGCTTGGTACTGACATGGCAATGTCGTATGCTCTTAATCAATCACAAATGGCGATTATGCAAGGCGGGATTTCTGGTTTTGGAAGAAGTTCAGATGCGGGAAGAAGAACGGTTAATTCCCATTTAATGTCTATCAGTGGAGGATTTAAAGATCCTACTTCACAGGTAATTTGCTGTTTATTTTAATAATTAAATTGTTGTCTATTGTTTATTTAAATTAAAGTAAAGTAAAAGCTGACCCGACCCGACTCGAAACCCGGTCTGACCCGGACCCGTTTCGACCCAAACCAAAACAACCCTTTTTTTATAATTGACCCGTTTTGACCCATGACCCATGACCCATGACCCGACCCGACCCGTTTGCCAGGTCTATATAATATCATAATCAAAATGGCCAACAAGTATGCATGACAGCATGATTGTATAACACTGGTAAATAATTGAAGTCTCGCAAACCGATTTGATTCGTTGTTATGAAGTTGGTTTGAGAGTATATGTTTTGAAACCTGTTAAAACAGAACCGAATGGATTATCACCGGTTTCAAAACTCTTCACATCATTATATTTAAGAACTGGTTCTAGATCAGAACCATTTATTTGAAATTGTTTCACATGATGTTACTACGTTTCAGCTATTCTTCTTAATCTTGGTTGTTTTACTGTGGTTTGCAGTTGTAAGTGTTGGCAATCATTATTGTGAAGTAATACTTTTGTGATATCTTGACTTACCGCAAGGTGATTGGTAAGAAAGTGTGCAAGTATTTATATATTGATGACCATGTGTATATAATCGAATTTGATTTACGTTATAAATAATTACAACACTTATCAAATGAAATAAAACTCCTAGCAATTACTTAGTCATCTGGTGGTGGGGTTTTCAAAAATCCATCTCCACATCATATTCTCCAACTCCAACGCCTTTTTCACCTCCTGCCACCGCCCAAAATAGATCTTTATTTATTGGTTTTCAATTTTATCTGAGCAAAACCATATACTTATGTGTAGATTCTTAGGTAGGTTGTTTTAGAGTTTCATTCTTCTATATATTAAAAACCCAACGTTTTGAACAGTAGTCAATAGTGAAACAAGCCATGGGTCATCTTCATTGGTTTACAAGGGCGGTGCCTTCACCCCTTCAGTCCATATATAACGCGGTGAGAAAGAGGTGTCGATTGATGATTATGGAGCGGTTAACGGAGGAGCACCGTCGCCCCTTCCGTCCATCTTGTCTGATCGACGCCTATCCCGTCTTCGATCTCCTAAGCGCCTGTTCAGTGAATACCCGTCGTCGCCGGCGGCCATTTGAGTCCGATTCTGGCAGCAACGGCTATCCCGATGGAGGCCTATTGTTGCCGGCGGCCATTCTTGAGTTTTTTACTTTTAGAGCTTTTGGTATAATGCATGACTTCTCTAATTTGAGAACTCTTTGGATCTGTAATGCCTAAAGAATTTCTGGTGTAAAACCCTAAGTCAACTATGAATTTCTAGGGGTGGAGTTTAATTGTTGGTATTGGGTTCTGAAATATGAAATCCGGTGATCATGAAGTTGTAAAGGTGGAATCTTTGCATGTTAGGAACTTAAATATCAAGATTTAGAATTAGAACTTTGATCGTCTTGCTGTTATGAAACCCTAACGGGTCTTTGTTCCTGAATGGGGTCTTTGATTTGTGTTGTTGTAGTCTTTGTATCTGAATGGGGAATTTGATTGTACCATTGTATTGAAACCGTAAGTTAGTCTTTATTTTTGCAACCTCCATTGCAGCCATTATCAACCAGTTGAATTTCACCCGGCCTGTTGGAATTAAGGGTATATGAAACTGAAAGCTATATTTGGTCGTTGCGTACCGAGTTCGTTTGCTGGCTATGATGACTTTGGTTAAAAAAAAGTTTAGGTTTGATGTTGCATAGCAAGGATGGCGAGTGCAGTGTTTGCTACTAGCAACCTGTTATGCAGCTATGACAACCTCAATACCTACTCTGAGCTGTCTATTACAAGTTATTAAAAAACCAAAACGAGTTCCAGTTCCATAAACGACCTCATTAAAATGAGTGAATCATTTCTGTTTGAATGGATCAGTAAAAATGGAAAGAAGGGTTTCATGTAACTTCAATGACTGCAACTAGCAGTCGTTGGGGTGTTGTGACGTCAACAAACGCATGATTTTTTTACCAGGTATTGTTATGTGCTTTTATCGAGCATATAAAAGTTATAGCAGAATATTAAATTCGCAAATTTGAATGCATATTGTTAATATTTTGTTACGTTTACAACCAGGCCGACTCGGTTTGTAAAGTAGCCGAGGCCAGCTCCGGGGAAGTTCCGCTGACTGCGTTGGTGCGTCAACCCTATCAATCGAAAGCCTAGATCACCGTGAAGCTCACGGTGACGATCGTTTATCTGATTACAAGGCGGTGGTGGCTCAATTGAGACCTCAGACAGTCGGCGGCTACGGTTCATGACTCTAAGGTGATGACGGAGACGATGTAGGTTAAGTTTCAGGCGATCAATGGTGTCAAACGATGGTCGTTCAGAACAAATGGACGGTCTGCGACGGTCAAAACAAGGGAACACATTCTGGTCACCTATGGTTTAGGGTTTTCACCGTACCGACGATTAGGAAGGCGATATGTTTGGTAAGATTTAATCCTTCGATTCTGTTTTGCCTCTTCGCTTTATTTCTGTGATTTCGTTTTTGCAGTTGAGTCCTGAGTTTTTCTGTTTGGAATGATGTTTTATGTTATTCATTTTTTCGCTTGATTAGGATGCTATATCTACAAGGTTTTCATTGCATCCTTTTGGCTATTGACTTGGCAATTGATATTAAGTTTTATGAAATTATTCGGAAATAAGGTGTTAATTTGATGTTGATTTTCTAATTATGCAGTTCTTAGGTTTTGCATTTTGGTACTGGTGATGATAACTTTTGCCTCAAGAAGAAAATGGTATGATCTCTTGCTTTACCTTAGTTCCTATTATGAATTTGGTTTTCATTTTTTTTAAATCCGTTTGCATATATCATACACGTAGTTTAACCTATTGATTGCTTCTTTTTGCTTGCTTATTTCTTAATGGCAGCTTACGTTTTTTTTTTTTATTATTATTAAATAGCATTTTAACACTCTTTGATGTTTGTTATGCAAGTATGCAGTTCTAAAGAGTCTTAAAACTGATTTGAATGGTGAATAAATCATCTTTCAGTTTGTGTTATAAAAAAGAGGTACAACGAGTTTCTTGCCCAAGTGAGATCAGTGCTTAAACACCACCCAACTCTTCAATTATCTCTACCAAGAGAGGTTACATTTGTCTTTTCCACATAATTATGCAAATCATATATTTGTTTTAAAAATTTGATCTCTTTTCACTTTAGGTCTACATATAATATGTGTGTACACAGTGTATGTACCGTAGCATGTAATGTGTTTTAAATGTGTTAAAGATTATTGGTTGTGAACGTATGTGAAAAAATCACGGGTCAAAACGGGTCGACAACTTCAAAGAAATAGATCAATGTGGGTTGGTGTCTTAAAGAAACGGGGCAAGTTTCAGATCAAAACGGGTTTGGTTCGGATTGAGTTTCGGGCGGCCGGGACGGGTTTCGGATCGGAACGTAGTTGGTTCGGATGTGATTTTAGGTAAGCACGGGTTTCCGCACGGGACGGGTTTCGGGCCGACGTGAGTTTTCACACTGGACGAGTTTCGAGTCGGGACAGATTTTAGCACGAGACGGGTTTCAGTTCGATTTTTTTTGTTTTGTTTGGGTTGGTTAATTTCGGTTTCGGTTGAGATTTTTTTTCGTTTTGGTTGCTTTTTCGGTTCGGTTTCGATTTTTCCATTTTTTTTTCGTTTTGGCCGGTTTCAATTCGGTTTTTTGTTCCTTTTTGACCAGTTTTTCCGTATCGGTTTCGAAATTTTCAGTTTTTTTGTTTTGTTTTGGTTGTTTCGTTTCGGTTCAGTTTTCGGTTTTTTTTTTCGTTTTGGTTGCTTTTTTCGTTTGATTTTTTTTACAGTTTTTTTGTTTCGTTTCGGTTCAGTTTCGGGTTTTTTGTTTCGTTTTGGTCGCTTTTTTCGTTCGATTTTTTTCAGTTTTCGTTTTGTTTCGTTGCATCCTTTTAATTTACCAGATAGCCTAACTCCCGCGATTTCAAAATCGGAAAATACCACCAACTGATGCAGTAATCTTGATTTCTTATGAACACCACCAAACAGATTTAAAAACATATTTTTCAACACTTCGATTTATACATTTAGAAAACACACCCAGACCCGATTCAACCCGACAAAATTGCCCCTTGATGTACAATCTCTCTTTAAAAAAACCCATTTTTTTAACCAAACCGACCCGACCCGACCCGAAACCCATTCTGACCCGGAACCGTTTCAACCCGAACCCGTTCCTACCCGAACCAAAACAACCCTTTTTGTAACTGACACGTTTTGACCCGAACCCGTTTTGACGCGGACCCGTTTTGACCCACGACCCAACCCGACCCGGCCCGACCCGTTTGCCAGGTCTAAATTCTACACTTTGTAATGACATGTAAATATGAAGTGATTTTGAATAAATTTTAAGCAACTTTCAAGACAATCAAAGTAAATTTACCTATCTTGTCACTGAGTGCATACTTTCAATTGGGAATTTTTAGGTTTTCAATTTACTAACTTTTCTTTGAAATTATGTTTCACTCCATTATTTACTTGAATTTTACGACTCAACTTAAGTTTGTTACTATTAGTGTTGATGTATGCAAAGATTTTGTTTTACTTCTTACAATGCTATGGGTTGTCATATATATAGTTTCATAACCATGTCGTCGCACACGCATTTTCTCCAGCAACGCCCCCAGTGACAGGAAAAGCTGCTGATGTTATGCTACTGGAGAGGTTGCAAAGTAAGGGTGCACGGGGCGTTCTTCGGGGAGTGGTTCAGTGAGCCTAGTCACCGATCGGGAACACCGCCGCCATCCAAGCGGGGACCCGAATCGGTGATAGGTTTCGGTGGTTGTTCACCGCGAGAGGGGAGGGAGAGAGATGGTGGGCCCCATTTTTTCAACCAATCAAACCATTTTCTTTTTTTTTTTTTTTTTTTTGAATAAAAAAACAAGGGGAGTTAAAGAGGGGAGTGGCGCCATCAAATTGGGGTGTTAGGGGAGTTTAAGAGGGGAGTTGACGTGGCATATGCTGATTGGTGGTGCGTAAGAGAGGGGACTCCCCTCTTAGGGGAGTGCCCCTCTCACCCTAAGGGTTTGTACCAATTATGTGACTTATGTTACTAAAATAGATAATAAATATATGCACGCACCCGTATGCACTTATTATATATAGGAAAATGGTGGTTAAAAATACGTGTGTTATTTATGTTTTATAGGAAATGAGCTACTACGGGACCACTATGTAAAGACCGAGCTTTTCACCCCCGAGCTCATGGTATCAGTCAAACCGTTTACTAGGTACCATTTCATGCATTTCAACCATTTACAACCCATGATATTACTAGCACTGATACACCAGGACCCTTGAAGTATTCAGAACAATTGTTTCAACTTTTTCTATAGTAAAATGTGCAGGCAGCAGGCATGATGATCGGAAAACCAACTCACTGACTGACCAACCAAGCTCGGTCATAGCATACGGAAGACTGAGCACACCGGCTCCAACTATGGCTATGACAATGTGGAAGGCGGAGCACCACCATGTGGCATTGCGTGATCACGTGACTGGAAGCCATTTGTCAATGGCTCGGGCCGTTCGGTTCTGTTGTCAACCTGTCACAGTCATGATTTTTTAAATAAGTTTTTTAGAGGAACAAAATTTTAATTGTACCAAAAGTCAATAATTAATAGTCATAATGTTAATAAGAAACACAATCATTATAATAATACGGATAGTTTAAATATGTGGTAGCTATCCAAACGACAATTGTAATGGACCTGCGATGCATCGTCTACGAGTAATCTTATATGCTCCATATTATTCAACGAAGCGAGTAATCTTATATGCTCCATATTATTCAACGAAGCGAACTCCCGTTAATCCCTGGCGCAACGCGCTGGGTTGATACCACTAGTTCTTTTGAAATCAAATGAGGGCAACAAAAATATCTTCTTGTTTTTTCCTCAAATAGTTAGCTTTGTATGTACATAGTCTTACAGTTGTTTTTAGATATTGTTATTGTTTAGGTTGAATTTGTATTGTGCATGGGTTGAATGGCAAAGGGATGCAGGAGGAAAAGAGGTGAATGGTTCAACATACCAGCTAATGCCATTGGCATACACCTGCTCCGCACACTATTGACGGGGATAGGCATGTCGAATCGCCTTCGATCTTACTGGCATGGACTATATGCATTTTGTTGACTAATTGATTAGGTTGTTTGTTGTGCATCATTTGTTTTGTTTTTATATGTATGAAGCAGAAATACATTTTGTTCATATCAATCATGAAGATCAAAACGCAGCTATTGTCATTCTTTAAACCATCCCATTATTGAACAGGTAGCACCTTTTCTGAAACATGCAACAGGAAGCATAACAAGGAATGATTTGGTCATAGGTAAGGTAGGTGGTGTTTCATGAAGAAGTTGGTAACAATTTAGAAGTTATTGTATTTGTAACTATTTAGAAGTTTTGTATTTGTAAAAGTTCAATTTAATAGATTTGTATGTTACAAGTGTCTATACCGCCACGAATCACAAATGAACCGAATCAAGCCCCGCTAATCATAGGCGCAACGCGCCACGTTGATAACACTAGTTATATAAATTATACACTTATGTATAGGAACCAAATAGTTTGATGTGTAAACATAACCTTTAGAGTACTTCAACCTATTAGTATGGAATAAGTTAAATAAAAAATATTTGTTGGAAAGCATTTTGAAAGTCCTTTTTTGTATTTCTTTGAAGATGGTTTAGTAACTCGTTTACTCTAAAAATAAACAACTATGGCTTCAAGAGACATATACACACATGCCCGCACCAAAATTTATATTAATTAAACAAAAATACCATAAACTAAAAGGATCGTTGCTTCTTTTATCAACCACTGTTTTGATTTGTTAAATTATTGGTAATTAGTTTTTCTCTATAATTTATAAGGTTGACTCATATGGTTAAACAACTCAATCAAACATTACACTGGAGATATAGAGGGACTCACAACTTTTTTCTTAGGTTAAATAAAACGAGAGTAAATCAAAATCAAAGCAAGCTAATCATATATATAAAACTATTCTAACGTGTTCTCAAATTGACAAGCTATTCAAAAAATGTGACTCAATATCTCTAAATAAAAATAAGACAAACTTTAAATGTAATAATCAAAACGGACCCTAACTTTTATTTAATTTCAAGATTAGTCCTTCATTCACCCCATAATCTTCTTGAAATATTCATGTTTTTGCCTTTATTGTAACGTTTCGCATTTTCGTATTTTTCATATTTAGAAAGTTGTATTTACGTTTCTATTTTTAGCAACTTGTATTCATATCTCACTTCCAATCTTGTAATCTAAGACTTCGATTATGATGGGAAATTCATATTTATATCAATCAACTTGTTATATGCAATTAATCGTTAAATACATGTTTATATACAAAACCGAGACTTGCTATACATTCAAACTATCAATCATGCACGCACGATACATAACACATGCATACATACACTTCCTATACTTGTAAACCTTCAAAATATTAACTATTAGCATGAAATAACAAACATATAGAAGTTGAGGGACTAATATGTGAATAAAACCAAACTTCGACTGAAAAAAAAAAGACCCACCGCGTCGCGCGTTCCCCGACGCGAAGAGGCTTAATATGTAGAAAGGTGTTTCCCCCAATCCGGGTTGCACCTTTTCTCACTCCCTTTCTTCCCCAATCACCTTTGAACCTCATTAAAACTCAAACTCTAATCAACCACTATATAACAAGCCTCTCCGCACATTCATTTCACTTTTCCCACACTCTATTCTCACTCACAGCACTCTCAAACATCTATCTTTAGCAAGTAGTTTTTTAGCAGAAACTTTGCAAGTTTATAAGTGAGTTTCCTCTCACTTTTCCTTCCTCTTCTTCATGAATTCTTGCTTCAAAACACTTGGATAGCATCTTGGATTGTTACCCAATGTTCACCATGGTGTAACAAGGTGGTACAACTCCAGAAAAGAGGTCCAAAGTGGTTATACTTTCTGTTTTGATTTAAGTTTTACTAAATGCTTCTTGCTTATGTTATTCTTGTGGAATCATGTCCCTACCTTGTTCCCAATCAAACTCATGGTTGTGGGGCTTGAGTATGGTTGATTTCCATAAAATTAGAGGTCTAAATACCTTCTAACTTTATGTTCTAAAGTTTCCAAGTAACCTAAACAAGTGTTGAAACCATCCAAGCTCACAACCTTCAATGTGGTGAGACTTGTGTTTTGGTAATTTGTGAACCTTGGGAGCCTTGGCTTTCCAAATATGATGCCACTACTTCACTTGCTTGATTTGTTAGCCAATCTTCACCTAGGATACCAAGTAAACTTACTAGTAACAAAGTGACCAAACTACACCAAGTCTCCAAACATTTGCCATGATTGGAACACACTAGTCTAGTTTGAGATCACTTGGTTGCTTGGTACCCTCGATGATACAAAGTTCCACGTAGCTTTCAAGAACCAAAATGAACCAACCCCACCTCGTCTCCAACACTTATCATGTTGGGTATGTACTCATCGGGTTGTCCTCATTTGGCTACTTAGTAAATTATATGTACTTTCAATTTTAGTCTATATTCATGACCAATCGAAATCTTCAACTAAGTTGACGATTTTATGCTTTGGTGAATCAGATAATAATGAGGTTTAATAGATAGAAATCATCCTACCTCCTTGTGTGACCATTTCACGGTGCCTTACTTTACATTTGACTATAATATATAATTATCCTGTAAATTCCGAATCCAATCCAATAATCGAATCCACAACTCGCACACCTTCGTTTCCCCATCTTAGGGTGACTTCGGTGTTCCAAAACACAAGACTTGTCAAACTCACTTACGTGGAATCTCTACGCAAACCGTGAATATACTCAAATCCCCTTTTTTAGGCTTTAGTCACTTTTGGGGTGTAACAAGTATGACTTAATCAAATGCACTTATGCACACAATTAAACTTATGAATCCCCTCAATCCATCAAAGATGCTATTTGTTATGCTTAGGTTATTCATGCTAACTTTTTATCTCTACACTTCTTGTCATAAACATAACATTAGGAGCTTATATTTAACTTAGTATAATTAACTTCGGCCAAGCCCACTGTAGTAGATTATAGCGCTATAGGTCTGACAAACCCATCCATGTATGGATCTAGGGATGATTGAAACGGCAACATCCACAAAAAGGTTAACTTTTCGCAATTTCTTCGGTCACAAGGTTTGATTGTGCGCCCCATTTGTTCCTATGTGCCCCCTTTGTTCCTATGTTTTGTTTTCACAAGATAGTTTTAAATAAACTTGACATTCTACTTGCTTACTCACCTATTATAGCAAACCTATGTATGCTCACGAGCTTCTTTGTGTAGTTGACCCATTATTTTTCACATGTTTTAGGTATTAGAGTTTGTTAATGCTTACAAGATTTACTACTCACATAGAAAGCATATTGGGACTTAGATAAATTTAACATAGATTACTTTGTATTAGTTGCTTTCATTATGTATTATATGATTCAAATTAATTAACAAATATTTAAATTTTAGTTCCATGTGCCATTAAACAATCTACCAAAGTGATGCCCTGATATTTCCGTCATTGATTGGAGTGTACAAATCATTACTTTGACGAAACCACAATTACTAAAATAGAGTTCTACTCTAAAGAGTTACATATATATGAATGAGCGTAAACAAACTTATTTTCCTTAAGCTGAATATAAGGTGATATTTTTTAGTATTTATTTATTTTAGTTAAACTTAATCATCCAAGTTGTTAAACTGAATATAAGGTGATATTTTTTAGTATATATTTATTTTAGTTAAACTTAATCTTCCAAGTTGTATGTATTATGAAACTTTCCTGCAACATCAAATTTGTATGCATTATGAAACTTTCATACTTATTCCTAAGAAAAGAGTGTTTTATTTTTTTCTGATTAATTATGATTCTAAACAAACAAAATCTTTTATCAACTTATTAAAATAAAAAGGATAATATACAAAACTACAGACGTCATTGATCGTGTAGACTGTCCTAACTCCTTGCGGTGCTAGTTGACTTGACTTAAAACACTTCCCAACTACAAGAAATGAGTTCGTGCATATTTTATTTTTCTTGTAAGTTTTTATGTTGTTTCTTTCAAATATAAATCATATAATATTTACGAAGAATTAGTCATATTAATTGGTTTTATTAGTATTAATAATTAACTATAGTTCATAATCATCAATAATTTATTTAGAAAATAAAATGACTCAACTTTAACTCATACCGCGTACATATTTACCAAGAAAGCCAACCCCCTCTATAAATACAAATGATCACGAAACAAAGTGAAAATAACAAAATATAATTTTCAAACTAAAATCTTAACAAAATGAAAGCATGTTGGAATTTGGGTATAGTTTTGATAGCAATGATGTTGATTTTAACTAGTGTTCGTGCAGCACCAACGGCCCAGGAGTGTAAGGAAGAGAGAAGGCTTGCAGTTGCCGCATGCCAAAGCGTGTTGTATGGCAGGCTACCATCCGCGGCTTGTTGCCAACGAGCTCGGGTTAGCCATGTTGAGTGCATATGCCCTGTTATCACTCCTAAATTGGCTGCACTTATCGATGTCAATCGTTTCACAAAACTTATTGAAGGTTGTGGACGCAGAGTCCCTCGTCACTACAAGTGTGGAAGTAAATCTCTCTCTCTCAACTGCCGGTTCTTTTTGTCTTCAATACACATATATATCTCCAACATGTTTAATTTTTGATTTTTTAATTTTTGGAATTTTACAGGTATCACAACACCATGAGAACGGAGATGGCCAAACAAGCATGTCTATGATTTTATGTTGAAGTGCAAGCGTGTATAGGAATAATATATATGATTTACGTTGAAGTGCAAGTGTGTATGGTAATAAAATTTAAAGTGCAAGCGTGTTCGGAAATATACAACCACAGATTACGACTATAAATATACTGGAAAAAATACAGTCCCAACCATGTAGAGGACATAGACATTTTTTCCTTTATTTATTATAAAAGTATTAATATTATAATTACTTTTCGGCATATTTTGTTTTTCTCTTGTATCTCTTAAAATACAATGTTTTATGACATTCTACCGGTTTAATCACTTTATTAACCAAGTTCTTGGAATCATAAGTCATCGAATTAACACAACATCAATTATTTTTAACACATGATGATATCAAACATCATTTTAACTTGAATATATCATCATTTTCATCTTATTATACAAAACCCATTTCATGGCAAGTATGATTTATGTACTCAAACACCTAAAATATTCAAGTATCTTCTTATTAATACTATGTATGATGATTCTAATCATAACTGTATCATCAATTTCATCATATGATTAAAACCCACTTATTCTAGTGTGGTAAATCATCTAAACACTCAATTCATAGCATCATATGTATAATTTTTACTTAGTGTTTTGTTCCTAAGCAAATATACATCACTAATTCAGCCATAGCTTCTAAAATTCATACATAATTCGCGATTATGATATTTATCAATTTTCACAACTTCAAGAATCATCAAAATTTTACTTTTTTTTTGAAAAGTAAACTTCATTCACAAGCAGCCGGCCCAAATCGAGCCGACCAAAACAAAAGCTACAAGAAAATTACATATTTACAAAGGACACCCACTCCTCTCATGAAATCCCTTTATACTTCGATCTATTCAAAAACCATAAGAACCCTAGAGACTTTATTTCACTAATAATACCGTCAATTCTAACCGGAGTGTTGGAAAAAATCAGCTTGTTCCTAGCACGCCAAAGGCTCCAACGAGAAATGATAATTAAACCTTGAACCGCCTCCTTCTTCTTGACTGAAACCGAAAGATCCTTATATAAACAAAGAAGGTCCTTTATAGAGAACGCGTAGATGCCAGGTATCCTACACCACTCGCTGACCACATTCCAAACAATTGACGATACATAGCAAGCCGTATATAAGTGCTCCGCGGACTCTTCAGCAGACGAACACAGCAGACAAGTCGGCTCTCCTTGCAAAATATTTCTCTTCCTTAAAGCAACCTTAGACGGGATTTTTTCCATTTCCGCTCTCCACACATGAATATTGCATTTATCAGGGACCCAATCACACCAATCCATAACATTGTGATCCCCTAGCTTGGGTGATCGTTAATTCACGTTCAATTGTGAATTTGAGCTTCGTTTAAATCTTCAATTTGATGATTTTGTATAAGTAGGGTGTGTGTGTTATTTTGTTTTAAGTTTTTATAATTAAACTTTTAACTTATCCAACTTTGGCCCCTCATGTTTGGTTAGTTATTAAGTTGGCTACAACCTACTTATTTCCAACAATATTCCCTCTTATTAACTAGGTTAAACATTCCTAGTTAACTTAGTGGGTTCGGGGAGGTTACAACTCGTTTTTTTTAAGTCCCGTTAACTCGGGCCTTTTATAAATTGTTTTCCTCAAAAGCCTTCGTTCAACTTTTATTTAATATTAAGTTTATTTGTTTAAATCCTAATATTTACCGGGTTAGTTTTACCACTAATAGTACTTTACCCGTTTTTTAATATTAACATGGTTTGATTACCAAACCCGTTTTCGGGGTGTTACACACGTGCGGTTTCTTTGGTTCGTAACACAATCTACAAGTGTCCTAAATTCGTTAGACACTTAGGTCTATGTATAACTATGTACAAGTCTTGTAAGATTAAATATATTATGGTATAATATTTAATCTAGTAGTCATTATAATCATTTACATTATATGGATCAAAATATATAACAACCTATTAAATAATTAGTTGGTAATTGTTGATGGGCCTAATTACCCTTATTAACTAATTAGGGTTTCCTCCTGGGTGCATATATAAGGAGAATAATGTGGAGGTTCTAGGGTTAGACAATTACACAAACCCTAATAACACATAACATCAATCTCGCCTCTCTCTCCCAACCGAACACCCTAATCGGTTTCTTCATCACCATCATTAGATTGCACCCTAAGGAGGAACCAGATCAAGCTGACAATCATGTCAAACACTACCGCTGGCCTGTCTGATGCAATCAAAGGTATGTTTTCATGTTTTACATTATGTTCAAAACAGAACTGAACCAACATGTGGTATCAGAGCGTATGTTGATTAGTCAGTTCTGTTTTGTATCCGAATTTGGTATAAAAAACTGGAAAACAGTTTTGAAAACCCAATAAAATTCCGTTCTTGCCATCCGAAATCCTCATTACAGATGATTTCGGATGATTACGGATATGGGTTTCATCATCTCGAATGCATCTCGGATCATTACGGATCATCTCTGATCATTACGGATCATTTCGGATCATTACGGATCATTACGGATGATTTCGGATCTGGGGTTTCATCATTACGGATGCATTTCGGATGAATATTTGAATGTTTTATCTTAGGGTTCATCACATGTTCATAAGAAAATTCGAAAATTCCATAAGTTTTGGAATAAATTTGGATTATTGGGTGTTTTCCTGTTTTTGATCTAATTTTATCTACTTAACAATTTTTCGAAATCTGTTAATTTTATTAATGGATATAATTTTTGAAATAAACAGATAAATATAACTAACTTTTAAACAGGAAACATAATCCCATAATCCCAAAATTTCGGATTTTGAACCTTATCAATTAATAACTGCTTAAATTAAGGATTTTATGGCTTGAGTAACACATTTCGGATGAACATTCCGGATGAACATTCCGGATGCACATATGTTCGTCCATCACGGATCAATAACTGTCTGATCATTCCGGATGAACATTCAGGATGAACATCTGTTCGTCCATCACGGATCAATAAATGTCTGATCATTCCGGATGAGCATTCCGGATGAACTTTTGTTCGTCCATCACGGATCAATAACTGCCTGATCATTACGAACCATTTCGGACTAAGCATCACCATTTCGGATGAATCTCGGACTAAGCATCATCATCCGAAATCATCCAAAATGACTCGACTTACGCGTCTTGGACACATTCAAAATCATTCGAAATCATCCATTTCGGATAGTCCGAAATGATTCGAAATCATTCATTTCGGATGAATCCAAGACATGATTTATTCGGAATCATGAGTGTTCATAACCAAGACTTATCCAAAATCCCATTACTTTATTAAGCAGTTGATATGAACTAAAATTCAGCTCGGAGCTCCGCCCCGAACCTCGTGCGGGGGCATGCTGTTCCCCTGCACCCCCCAGCGAACTCACCGCGGAGTTCGATCCGCGCTAACAGGTAGTTTGTTATTAAATGATTGGTTTTGTAAATACTTAGTTAATTAGTAAGGATCAAATAATGTTTTACAAAACCAAAATGGCTTTACTTGAATGAGCTTCTGATGTATCATTTCTGGCCAAAGCTGATTTGATACATCTATTTATCGTTCAAGTATTACGAAAGCTATGTTAAGTGTGCATCATAAACATGAATGTCTTAATATCTGGCCAAAGCTGATTTAATTCCTTCATAGATGGCATACTTAACAAGTGCATAACTAAAGTGAATGTCTCAATTTCTGGCCAAAGCTGATTTGTTACAACCACTTTGCACACATGCTTAAATGATTACACTTCTGGCCAAAGCTGATTTGTCTTCGTTTAAGTAGAACTTTAAATCAGTCTATTATTTTGATGTTAGTAATAGACATATCACAACCTCTTCACATAATGATCCTTATATTAATGATCCTTCATTATTTTTTTATGATCATTTCGTCTGCCTTATTTTAAGTACCCATAACTTTTCTCACTATAACTTTCTTCTATAAATCAATATCTCACCCACTGTAATTCTTAAACCTAAAATGTTTTGTTTTATTTAAAGTTTCTATAAGAATTAGCTCTTAGATTAAATCCTTGATTATCTCTTAAGACACGATAATCCTACTGCTCTCTTCTGGTAAAGGTACTACAGAAGATAATTAGAGCATGATGAACAGGACAAATCGAACATGATGTCTCTTATGATAATCAAGATCTCTCTAAAATAAATGCTATCACTAAGGTTATTACAGATTAAGTTTTTCCTAAGACTAATCTATTATGTGTGGTTTAATCACAAGAACTCCTAAGATGCATGCCTTCATTTAAATTCTAAAGTATAAAGTTAAGTGGTATATGTGAATACATTATAATGTACAATACCATGACCCATAAAGTTAAGGGCTTACGCATGGAAATAAGTACAATTTTCCAGTACATAACATACTTAGATTTTCACTTGTACAATTTGATGCCTTATAAATCAACTATAACACTCAAAAGTACCAAAGTATAATGAGTGTGTTGATAAGCAACATATATACAAAGAAATAAATATTAGAAATTGGAAAATAAGTTGGTACTCACCTTACAACCACTTAAAATTTTAAAAGAGGATTGTTCTAAGGCCCATAGACAAATTACAAGTAAAAATTCCAACTCTAAGGTTCTTCAAGGGAAAATCTCACTGCATAATTATGCCATTAGACTAGGCATAAGCAACGAGACTATCTATTATTTAGAAGAATAGTTGGATAAGTTAATTAGGTAGTCACTTCCTAATGATATCTAAGTCTGCTAATTTTTAAATATTCCTATTAACACATGATTAGTTGACTCTAGTTCTAAACGTTTCCTTACCAGAAGTCAAACAAATAATTAACATGAGAGTTAGTGACAAAATTAAATGTTAAGGCTATAAGAACCATAATAAGCAGTCTTCTAACAACACTTTTCGATACCTTATATATTCTGAATATTAATCAGAATATAGTATCATAATTAAGCAAAGTTATGAACGTTGTGAGGTTTGCATAATCAACATAAAGTCACACTTACCTTAAACTCTCATCTTATTTGTTCTAAATATCTGGATTGAAACATTACTAAGATGGAACTAGATGATACCTTACACTTTCACAACTTTTGTCATCATGCAAATGAGAATTTGACAAAAGGAAAATGAGACTTATAAATTTCATCCATTATAACTGAAATTCATGAGAAATCATGACATGGTTAATGAGGATGATTTTTTATCTAATCTCATTCTAAGTGATTTTAAATCATGACATTAAAGCCCTAAAATATGATTTGGCTTAAGGAATAAGTATGGGTCCATCATAAGTCATTCATTGACATTCGTGGAACTTATTCCAAATGGAATATTCAGACATAATTCATTTTATCATTTAACAGACTATCAACTTGTATCTAAATTTTGTCGCATATGGCACACGGTCTTAGAAGAAATCTATTCATATATATACTTAATAAGATTTCTATTAAATATGTCCCTAAAGTTTCTTATGATATCTGGACATTAAAGAAATCACATAAAGTCTAACGTATATGTGATAGGTTCCCACGTCACGTAGCTTATTGAAACTTCTCTTGTAGCATTCTAGAGATATTAAAGATCAGTGGGAGCATTAAGTGTCTTAATAATAACTTGCAATAGTTGCAAGAGATGGGGAAGTGAAAATTTTACATTACCTAAATTTACACCTCTTGTACAAGACACTGCTCCATCTTGACACTGTTCTATCATAACTTGTCTCCTTAAAATCTAATGTTACTCTTACAAAAGCTTCATTGTTGCTTAATTGTGGGTACACTTAGATTTCTTACCTAAACTAACATAATCCTCAACAAGAGAAATCACAACGACTAACGTCATTAACTTGTTTCTCTATTAGAATTTGTTGGTCGTTAAATATTGACCCTAAGCATGCTGAGTTCCTAAAGATTTCTAAGGTCAGTGGGAGCAGTCAAAGTCCTTATCATGATTTGCAAGGAATACAAGAGGCGGGGGGAAGAGTGTCATTAAATTTCACTCCGAATTTAACTCTGATTACACCTCTTGTACACCATACTGCACCAACTCTTACAAACTTAGAATCCTGAAAATGATAGCAACCTAACCAAGAGCTAATCGATAAAACTGAAACTTCTAATAAACCCAATAATCAACTCAGGAGGTCATCTAGGTTTAAAAGCCTACTAACTTTGATGATTACATAACCTCCCTAATTGAAGTTGAAATGGATTTTGGAAAAGTTTACTGATCATATCTCTTCAAATTAAGCCATTAGCGTCAATTAATCTTCTGAATGGAATAAAACAGTTTTCTAGTAAAACTGATTTTATGTGTTCGAATAACGTTTGGGATTTGATTGAATTACCTAAGAGTGTTCACAACCAAATCCTAATGTAAACATTAAGACACAAAGAAGCATGATTAATTGACAAAGGTTACACTCAGAAAGAGATGAATTATCAAAGAGTCTTTCTTACCTATCTTACATAAGATTTCTTTGAGGATCAACACTGTTCTAGTAGCTTATAATAGTTTAAAGCTACATTAGATGAACATTATAAACAATTTTCCCGAACAAATGGCTGACACATTTACATGTTAATTAGATAACACCCTAAAGTTTCAAACTAAAGGTTAAAGAACACTTTATTTGTAAGCCAATAATATCCATGTATGGGTTAATGCAAACATCATAATGTGATGAAAAGCTAACGTAATTATTTTCATCAAGAATCAAGTGGATTAATGTACCTACCTCAAAATGAGTGGGAGCAACTAAGATAAACTTGTCTATATAGATGACATTCTTTTGACAAGTATGTGTTACATAAGTCAAAGCATTGTTAACACAAACTTTGATATAATATATCTCAGAGATATCTCTTACGTGATAAATATCATAACATACCGAGATAGACCCAGTGGGACATTAGTTCTGTTCCATAAGTTTAACATTAAATGGGTCCTTACGTATGTAACAAACAATACTGCTCTTCCTTTAGAGGATAATAGGATAAATGAGATTATTTATTTACGCTTCATTAATTAGAAGCCTTATGTAAGTTCAAGTCTACACTCGTTTAGATATTATTCACATTGCAACACACTAGATATGTCTAGATTAATGTGAAGCATTTAACAGAGTATTACAATATTTTTAAAAAGAAACGAGAGGCTACAATTTAAAGAAGAAGTGAGAATTAAAATCGGTTTATTACTTTAACTTTGTAATGTTCAAAGATAACAAAATGTAATTTTGGGTATATCTTTATGTTAGCAGACAAAACCTATCTCATGGAGAAGTCATAATGGACTGATATCAACAACCTAAGTTATAACGACATAATATAGTCACTAAATGTTGTTGGAAATTTATCAGTGGACTCATAAGTTTATTAACTCCATATAATTAATGTTTTGAAGACTTAGTGTGATAAAGTCAGCTACCATAACTCCTTGAACAGTAACAGTTCAAGAGGTGCTGCATTAAATTTCGATACGCAATTAATTATTCGTTTATGAACGAATTGAGGAAACTAAGTTTTGTATCGAATACATTCATGATATGCTTAAGGATCCTATAACTGAAGGGCTATTACCCATAAGTGTTATTTAGAGAGCTCATAGACGGGTATTAATTTGATGGTCGTGCGCAACTGCATATCGTACTATGAATGACTAAGTATTAGTTAATTTTCCTCATCAGTTTGATTTTGTATGTCTCTAAGAATATGTCAAGCTAGCATAATGGCATATAGACAAATAAAGTTACAAATCAAACAAAGGGCTTATGCGTATTTTGATCATAACGATTAGGTTTTAAATTAAGGCTATAGTATGACTAATGGGGGTCCTGAGTCGCATAATGATTCAACGGCTGTATTTCTCTGCTATAGTACTTGTTTAAGGCTAAAATGAGTGTTAACTCCTGATCAGGCTTATCTAATACTCATAGTAAATGATTACTCGGCTAAGTGGGAGAATGTAAGATTAAATGTATTATGGTATAATATTTAATCTAGTAGTCATTATAATCATTTACATTATATGGATCAAAATATATAACAACCTATTAAATAATTAGTTGGTAATTGTTGATGGGCCTAATTACCCTTATTAACTAATTAGGGTTTCCTCATGGGTGCATATATAAGGAGAATAATGTGGAGGTTCTAGGGTTAGACAATTACACAAACCCTAATAACACATAACATCAATCTCGCCTCTCTCTCCCAACCGAACACCCTAATCGGTTTCTTCATCACCATCATTAGATTGCACCCTAATGAGGAACCAGATCAAGCTGACAATCATGTCAAACACTACCGCTGGCCTGTCTGATGCAATCAAAGGTATGTTTTCATGTTTTACATTATGTTCAAAACAGAACTGAACCAACAAGTCTCTCATCTTGAATGTGTATTATGACTTGTATTTATTTGTATGAAAACCTTGTTTAATTCTTCATGTTGATACGACCTTACTTGAACAGGATCTGTTCTATAGGCTCGTAAACCAGGACCATGTAACCAGAGCGTGATTAACAGAGTCCATGGTCTTGACCATGGCTTAGTAGAGGATCGTTGTCAGTTCATCTTCTTGGGCTTTGACATGGTTACATGGTTGTCTGACAGACATCCTATCCTTTTTTTTTCCTTCATGTTGATAGATTGGTTATTCAATAAGTTGTTAATATATATTCCATATTTGTATGCTCTCGTTCAGGGCCGTCTCCGAAAATCACAAAAAAGAATTTGGCCCTGTGCAAGATAAAAAATTTGGGTCCTATTCATAAATCGATTATGTTTCTTTATTAATTTGAGTCAAGCCATTAATCCATTACACAATAAAATAGTTGGGTTTATGAATTTGGTTGACAAAAACACTTGGTCTTTAACGTTTTTGGTTTATAAATTCAGTAACAAAAGTTATTTTTATAATAATAAACCAGTCTAATTTATTAAAATCATTAATAATAATAGTGCACTGCAATTCAGATTATGTAAATTTATTTATAAGTCTAATAATGCCCTGAATGGGCTTCAGGGCCCAACCATGAAACCAAAAAAATATGAAAAAAACAGATGGATTGTTGGTGTCGAACTGGAGACTTGAATGTTAAAGGGGAAGCGCAGAACCATTCGGACTACAACAAGCATCTTGTTTTTATTCTGACTATAAATGTTTTATATAAGCGAAACGAAAAATATTTTGGGCCCTAAAAGTTTTTGGGCCCTGCTCGGTTGCACGGCCTGCACACCCTTTGAGCCGGGCCTGCTCTCGTTGAGTATTAATGGGTCTAGCACTCGTATGACTTCATGCCTCGCATGAGTGTTTTGTATATATGTGTCCTCGACATATGCAAGGCCTAGCCCCCTTGTAGTGATGTTTCGCACGATTGTCTCGTCCATATCTTTAGTATATATTTTATCTCTTAAAGATATATTCTTGTTACATGTAATCGTCGATCTGGGTCATGTGTATATGTATACATATTTAATCCTAAATTATATACATGTTTTCTATGTTCGATATGTTAGTTAAAAATAATATATTTTTAACTTGTCTTGATATATATATATAAATTTTCGAAGTGCGATATGTTTGTTAAAAATAATATATTTTTAACTTGCCTTAGGCCACAGGGGGCACTCCGTTATTTTTCACCGTGATGGAATATATAACGCGTGATGGCACAATTATTCCACCGCCACTGTAACATTAACGCGTGATAGAATAACGAAAACACGATTTCGTTATTTTTTCAATGCCGTGATGATATTATTTTGTGAGGGTAGTTGTTGGTTAGGGGGAAATTGTTGGGTGTGGTGGTGAGTGATGACCACCCCCCACTAAAAAAGGTTGTGAGTGATGGAAAAATGGTTGCTGACATGGCGGAACATGATTGGATATTGTGAGTGATGGAATTTTATCACTAGTGACGACCCCCCCCCCCCCTCCCCTTAGTGTGTATGTGTGTATATATATGTGTGTGTGTGCGCGCGCATGTTCATGTACTTGTGGGTATACACGAATAAGTCTTGTATTTGTTAAGTATTATACATATACGTATTCCTAAGTATAAGTATACTTAGATTATGGGTAACTATGTATTGATATATGTATTCCCATGAACGGGTACAATACTTATATTCTTGTCTTTGTGTATCTTTGACCAAGTCAAAGTATATATATTTATTTCTCAATATAAATATATATAATTTATTTTAATATTTTATTAAAAATAATATACTAAATATTATCTTTGGTATGAGTATACTTGTATAAATTAATACATGGAATCTTGTATTTTCACTAAGTGTTTTGTATTATACGTCGACACGTATTTCTACGTATAGGTATACGTATGTATTTGTATTTATTGGGGTGCTTCCCACACTTAGCATTTTATTGGTTTTCCGGAATTTTATTTCTTGTGAGGTATATATGTATTTATATTCTAATTGTCAAAATATATACCTTCATTTGTCATATTTTAGCATAACTTTACCGAGCCGGTTTAATATATATCTTACACTTAAATATATGTATATATATGTGTACTATGAACTTATAAAACTCATCGATATATACCTTCATTTGTCATATTTTAGCATAACTTTACCGAGTCAGTTTTGTCACACAATATTCATATTTTTATGTGTACTATGAACTTATAAAACGAGGTTACAATTACGAGTTTGTACTTAACAAATAAAAGTTATGACTAAATGATCATGCGTTTACTACACAAATTTAACGTGTATATTAAAGACTAGAGACCCCATTATAAAAAGTCTACAAAATCAAGACATATTTATAAGAGCTAGTGAGTTGGCCCGCATAATACTATGGACATTACTAAGGCTTTTTTGAAGAATGTAATCTAACCCTGCCTGTTTTAAACACATTATATTTGGATACAATGTAAATATTTACTAATTATATACTTATTTATTTAAATGATATAATACTACGCAATGCGGCGGATGTCACCAATGCTCTTTTATATAGCGCAATCTAACTCTAATTAGTCGAAAATCTTGGGACCCACCAACCCTTCACGAGGTGTGGTCTGCATCACGCCTCCCTTTGTTTTCACCGGTGGTAACGCTCGAAGGGGCGGTATTCAACGCCGACTAACGACCTGGCCAGTCACCACAGGTGTTAATTGGTAAAACATGATACAACCTCAAAATGATATAAAACGAGGTTTGAAATTCGTACATATAGTAGGTGAGATGAAAAATCATAAAACAAGATTTGAAATTCGTACATATAATAGGTGAGATGAAAAATCAGTCGCTTTTTATATGAATAAGATACAAGAAAATAATATAACAATGACTATATGATAAAAGTCCGTCAATTGGACTGACCCTAGTCAACGTCTAAATAACAGATAATACTAGTGAAATCCGCACAATTTATTATAATAGAGAGAATATACACATTTCATAAATTTTGTCACTAAATTCTTAAAGAAAATGTATTTACACTAAAAAGTATATAAGGATACAAATTTATAGTCCTGGGCTTTTAACCTTTAGAGTTAAATGCCATTTTAGTCCCTGTGGTTTGGGCCATTTTGCCAGTTTAGTCCAAAGGTTTCATTTTTAACCTGTGGGTCCTAAAAGGTTTCACAGTTGCCATTTTAGTCCACTGGGTTAACTTCATCAATTTTTTCTGTTAACTAGAAGGCCAATTTGGTCATTTTGTATGTAATTCTGTTAACTAAAACGGCAATTCAGCCATATAAAATGACTGAAATGGCCTTCTGGTTAACAGAAAAAATGGATGAAGTTAACCCAGTGGACTAAAATGGCAACTGTGAAACCTTTTTGGACCCACATATTAAAAATGAAACCTTTGGACTAAACTGGCAAAATGGCCCAAACCACAGGGACTAAAATAACATTTAACTCTAACCTTTAACATTAACATTTACTACATCTACATTCTTAAGATGAGGTAATAGTGCTTTTCAATGATTGGGTGAAACAGGCGGTAAAGAGAATAGTGTCAGGCAACATTCTCAAGATGCGGTAATAGTGCTTTTCAGTGATTGGGTGAAATGGCCGGTAAAGGGAATAGTGTCATTAGTTTTTTTTTCTCAAAATTATGATTTTGCCCCGTTTAAATTTACAGTTTTGCCATTAGTTTTTTTTTTCTCACAGTCAAGTTACGATTTTGCCCTCAACTTAAATTTACATTTGCTCCATCGTTTTTGTTTGTTTTCCTGGTTAAATTACAATTTTACCCCCAGTGTAAAATTTCAGTCATGCCGGCAGCTGTCTGGCACTACCCGATTGGTCCATTTAATTTACTTTATCCCTGAATTAAAATTATGATTTCGCCTCAGTTCAAAATTACGTTTTTCCCATCGTTTTAGTTTTTTTGGTAAAACTATAAAAGTTTTTTGTTTTTATTGGTTGACTCCATTTAACTTTTTTTTCGTGTCATGGAGCTGCCTAACACTCGCTCATTAGTCCTGAAAAATTACAGTTTTGCACTGGGCCGAAAATTACGGTCTTATTATCGTTTTAGAATTTTTCCTAGCAAAATTATAGTAGTGTTTTTTAATTGATTGAGAATTATTCGGCCATCGCCCCGCAACGCGGACGAGGCATCAACTAGTACAATTACATTTTCCATGTGTGTTGGGAAATAGTAAGAATAGGCCATTGGTCAAAAGAGACGGTGGTTTTTTTTCCTTATTACTTATTTTAAATTAATATAGAGTAAACTGTTATTTTGGTTCCTGTGGTTTGGGCACTTTTGTCATTTTAGTCCAAATCTCAAACTTTTTACATCTGGGTCCATGTGGTTTGCATTTTGTTGCCATTTTAGTCCAAAATTCAAAAACCCTCATTTTTTACTGTTGAAAGCTGCTTGTTTTGTCCTTTTGTGCAAGGGCATTTTGGTCCATCTCAGGTTTTTTATAACATATTAATATATAAGATTCTTGTGCCTTGCACATGATTATAACACCCTACTTATTTGCTCAAGTGTTTTACAATAAGTCAGCCACAATTCAAGCACAGAAGCCACAATTCAAACACAGATCCCAGAACTATCAATTAGCCAATTCCGATTTCTTTGTAGACACAAACACACAAAATTCGAAATCACAGATCAGTTATCATCGGAATCCACATGAACCTTGAGATTGCTGGTTTAAACGATTTCAAATAGCGCTAAAACCCTAAAAAATGCCTTATCGAACACATTACCGTTATCTGCCATAGCACCACCGACGTCATAACATTACCGCCGCCGTAGCAAAAAAAAAATACCATCTTTCTTTCTCACCCCTGTCTCTCTCTCTCTCTACCTGTGATAATGTGGGGATGTCTCAGACAACGGTGGTTGGATTTGGTGGTGTAGGTGACATACCTGAGATTTGGGAATCGGCAAGAGGGCAATAGATGACGAACTAGATCTAGGGTTTCTCTGTCGGTTTAGGTTACAGGGGTTTAGAAAGAGTGTGTGTGTTAAGAGATATGAAATTAACTCACTGAGCCCTTAGATACATGAATCGATGATCGAGATCTGCGAGGGTTTCACATCTGAAGGAGGATTTCATGGGTTGAAGATTTCCGATCAAAATGTTGAGGGTGGTTCCAGTGTCGGTTGCCGGAGTGGTGGTGTTGAAGGGTGTAGGTGGAGGCCGGAATGGTAGTGAGGCGTTTAAGCCGTCGCCAAAGGGGTGGTCGGATAGGGCCGGAGTTGTTGTGGTGGTGAGGCTTAGGTTATAGTGGTGGCTGGGGTGGGTTTACAGAGAGAAAAACAAAAAGTGTTGAGAGAGAGATTACTTTTGTTACATATATATTACATATATAAAAAAACCTGAGATGGACCAAAATACCCTTGCACAAAAGGACAAAACAAGCAGCTTTCAACAGTAAAAAATGGGGGTTTTTGAAATTTGGACTAAAATGGCAACAAAATGCAAACCATAGGGACCCAGATGTAAAAAGTTTGAGATTTGGACTAAAATGGCAAAAGTGCCCAAACCACAGGGACCAAAATGGCAGTTTACTCATTAATATATTTTAACAATTAAAAGCAAACTCATGTATTAAAATGGTAGAGTTAAATGCCATTTTAGTCCCTGTGGTTTGGGTCATTTTGTCAGTTTAGTCCAAAGTTTTCATTTTTATCCTGTGGGTCCAAAAAGGTTTCACAGTTGCCATTTTAGTTGTAACACCCCGTGTTTTCACGAGTGGAAGTCAAAGTCAAGGTCAAAGTCAACGACCGATTCGCGCAACTTGACTTGTAGAAATATCTTTATTTTAATTATATTATGTGGAGTAAGTGTTGTTACTTACAATAATCGATGAGTATTAATCGTATTTCAATCGACCTACGACTGTGAACTAAAGGAAGTAACAATGCGATAAAGTAAATCAAGCTATGCTAATCAAATCGACATCGAATCGTAACTCGAACTACGTAATTTTACTTATTTTTTATACGTGTGTGTGTCTTACGTGTTACCTGTGCATGTTTATTTATGCTATGTTGTGGTAATCAAGCGAACTCGAAATCTAACTCGGATGCTATCGAACTCGAACCCAAATCAAAATCGAAGTAGTTGAGACTGAAAGTAATTTGACTAGGAAACCCTATCGTATCGAACCGCTCGCAATCGAAATCGAAATATCCGAAATCGTCGCGTGAAACACTGAAAAGGTGCAACCGATCGATCAGGCTTCCCAGCCGATCGAACAGCCAGCCGAACGGACTGCTGTCCGATCGGACAGGCTGTCCGATCGAGCTGCCAACCGATCGGCTAGCCCTTTCCTCTTTTGTCATCCTATAAATACCCCTGTCATTGTCATCCTTTACCACTTTTGGAAACCTCTGTTCGACCAGCACGCTCAACTCGCCTTTTCCCAGATTTCTCTCGATTCCGGTAAGTTTTTGTCCTAAATCTTGTACTTTCTTGATCTACACCTTTCTATCTTTCAAATCTAGACTTTTAACCATGAAATCACCAAGAATCAAGTGTTCTAGGATGATGTCATCATGAGTTCTTGAAGAACTTCATGTTTTGGCCTCAATCCACCAAGAATGACTTGGATCTAGCCGATTTCCACAAAAACAAACAAGGATCTTTTATAGATCTGAACATATACTTGATGAAAAGGATTGAAGGATGGATTTCCCCAAACTTTCTTCAACTCTTTTCACTCGAACCAGTGGAAACGGAACCTGAGCCGGTTTACAAAGCACTTCAGTGGTTATACGGCTCAAGATCTGGATTCTATCCACGAGGTTAACCGACTTCAGGTTAAATGCTAAACTTCATTCCGAACAGACCACCGACCGGATTTGGGTGATTCCTGTCCGACCCGGGAGACCAAGTAAGAACGAGGCATCTATGGTTTTACTCGTTGTCAAAGTACCTCGATAAAACGACAAACAAACAGAACAACCCAGGTGTTAGACGCAAGGCTGATCAGGTCAGGATGCTGACCGATCGGACTGCTGTCCGAACGGACAGCCAGCCGATCGGATAAACCAGTCGATCGACTGGCCAGCCGATCGGCTAGCACATGGTTCCACACAACCAACTTGTTTTGGAGAATGGTATTGAACGAACTGCTGTTCGATCGAACTTCTGTCCGATCGGATTACCCTTCGGATCATGAGATACTATGCTTCAACACTTAATCAATTTTCAACATGTTTAATGCACTAGAAGTGCCACCCGATCGAACAGCCGTCCGATCAGGTGACACCCTGCTGTCCGATCGAACAGCAGTTGTGCTATTCGATCGACCAACCATCCGATCCATCTTGCAATTCATTAAAGTCTTTGACTTGCTGACTTGCCAACCGATCGAACACCTGTCCGATCGAACACCTGTCCGATCCAAAGACTTCACCTTGAAATTCTGTTGAAGGCCTAACCGACCGGGCTGCCGGCCAATCGAACAGCCGTCCGATCGACCGACCTGAAAGACAAAGGTACTTCAATGTTTTCAAAATGCTACAACGAAAACTTCAAAGGTCAAGCCATCATACACAAACACATCCTTCTCAAAGGAAGAAGCAATCCACTCGTACAGCCATCCGATCGGCCTACCGACCGATCGAACTGCCGTCCGATCGACCAGCTGTCCGACTCCTCAATACTTGTTTCCTGTTTTACGTTTCACTTATCATTATGCTACCGAATCTATTCAGGCTAACTGTATTCGCTAAGCGCTCCCTTCAATCCATAAATCACTGTGAGTATACTCGATCCCTTTTTGCTTTAAGCACTTTTGGGTGTTACATACGTTACGAATATTCAAACTACAATTATCACACTACTCAAACTATTTGAACGCTAACCATTAATGCATGTTATACGTGGCTCATGAATGCTTGTTTGTTATGTTTACACATGGAATGATGTCTACCTGCCTTAGCAACGATAGTACTATAGTTTGGACTCAGCACCCGTTCTCACAGGGGTTGTTAAGGATCTTTTACTTGCATGGATTACGGTGGTAATCAAGTATTGCGAACTGCCTCAGGCAGTCAACCCGCAGTCATTGGTATCGATAGGTCTATGTCGATAACTAACGTGCTTCATTTCACGATGTGTACGTGCTGGTTATGCGTAAACGGATTCGAACTCTATATGCTATTAACAAACTTGTATGCTCACCTTTACATTATATGTATTGACTTTATTTTAACGTATGTGGCAGGTGCTTAGGTTGCTTGTATGCTCTCTTTGCTGTGATGAAATCGAAGCTAGGAACTGGAGTCCTAGAAACCAATAAATAAACTATCTTTATCTTTTTATTTGAATCTGAGTTGTCGAAACAGGATATTTGTCTTGATGTTTATCTGTAATAATTTGTTTGCTATTTGAGGCGTGGTATGGGACACGTTAACTTAAATTAAATGGTAATGATAGTTGTTATGGAAACTCCTGGACAATCTGTTTCGCTCAGTGCCATGCCCCGATGATTTCCGCCATCGGTTGGGGTGTGACAGATTGGTATCAGAGCTATAACTATAGGGAATTAGGCAAGACTCGACCTAGTCCGGGTCGAAGTCTTAGATACCTAGACTATAGTTAAGAACCAGCAGACCGACTTGTGCTTAACCGGTATGGGTTAAGTACGAGCTTAGTTCTCGTTATTCTCGCTTATTCTACACTCTCACTGCACTCGAAATTTCTAATTATGAATGGGCAATAAAGCCAAGAATAGGCGTGAAAACCGCAAACTCTCGACTAAAGTTGCCCAATCAACTCGCATTTTAAACTACAAACGGGGAGAATTATGCCAAATCAGGAGTGAAATCCATATTTTGATGAATAATCTCCTCAATTTTATCAAAACAAGAACGAAGTTGTTAAGCCAGGGGTGAAACCCTAACCTTGACGACTTGTTCCGCTTCTATACAAAACTCTCACCAAAGTCTCGACGGACTCCAACGACCTGAAGTCACAATATGACCATCGGGATGCGTGCCAAATGCCTAAGAATCGAGGCGAAGGCGCAGTCCTGAAGGTTAAATGTGCACAACAGATCTTTGTGAATAGTCGAACCGCTTTGGCTAGTCGAAGTCCACTAGCCGCGGACGATCTACCTCCCGATTCTTTTTTTAGCATTTCCAAGATAGATTGCCAATTTTATATGTGTTTTATGTGTCATTTCTCATTTATGTGCTTATTTTGACTCCGAAACGATTGCGAACCGAACGTGTGACGTGCGGAATCCGTACGCGAACGAGACCGAAACACACGAGACGTAGTATAATCTGTAATTCGATATAGACGTAAAAGGTACAAAGAAACGTGAATCACCTTTCGCCTTTCTCTCTAGTTTCTCTCCCTAGCTACGTTATGCTCTTTTCGGACAATCGCAGACTTGGAATGATAGGTTTCTGTTTTCTGATTGCCTCTATTAGTTAAGATGTGTATGTGCTTCCTTACTTCTGTGCTTACGTGCTTAGGAATTAAATGACTATGTGCTTTATGTGCTTATGTGATTTTGTGATTTCGTGATAAGTATTTACGTAAGTATACGTGTTCCTGAGCTTTAGTAAGAAATAGACGTGTGAGGTGAGATTCGAATGCAATGTGATGAATCCTGTGACGATGTCTGTTGCAGACCATGTCGTCTGGATCCCATCATGCACTCTCTCGCCAGGAAAAGAGGGACAAACGCCTTGCTTCCATCATCGCGAAAAGCGTAGCAAAGGCCCTGAGTGATGTTTATGAGAATGCCAGCAAATCATCCGAGGAATCGAGGACCGAAGCTCCTAAGACTGCCGCAAGGCCCTTCAGTTTCAAGCAATTCAAGTCATGTGGGCCAAAAGAATTCACTGGCGAAGGAGGTCCTACTGCACTATTTCACTGGTTTGATTCTATTGAGGTTACTCTGCGACAAAGTGGTTGCCCTGATGACCTTCGAACTCTGAACGCTACCGGCGTTTTCCAGTCCCGTGCTCTAGACTGGTGGACGACTGAGAGGAACAAGCGAGGGAATGATGCAGCGTACGGACTGTCGTGGGACGAGCTCAAGGAAGTTATGCTAGAGGAATTCTGCCCTCCTCACGAGCGCCAAAAGCTAGAAGATGAATTTTGGCACATACAGCAAAAGGATGGAGACAATCCTGGCCTTACTGCTCGTTTCAAGCAGCTCAGCATTATCTGTCCCGACCAAGTCAAGACTCCCGACATGACCATCAAGAAGTATATCCGAGCTTTGCCCGACTGCGTTGCTGATTTCGTGCAAGCGGCTAAGACTACAACGATCGAGGAAACTTATCTGTTGGCCGCTGAGATCAACGAGAAACTGGTTAAGGCAGGGGTATGGGATAAGACTTCCAAGCATCTACATCAACCTACCGCTACCGCACCAACTGCTGAACCCACCTCATCAAGCAACAAGAGGAAGAACAAGAGAAAGAACAGCTCCACCAATAAGAATTGTGCGATCACTGCTGCACGAATTCAAGCTGTACCTGCCCAACAGCGTCAAGTAGCGGCGCCTGTGGCCAATGCACCGCCTGCAAAGCGTGCATACACTGGGCCACACCCGCTCTGCCCTACTTGCACCTACCACCACCCGACTGCTATTCAATGCTGTAACACCTCGAAAACTCACGTCCTATAATGTATTGACACGTGTCATAAGCTTGAACGTGTGAAAGAACACCCTAGAGGGACTAAAGTTGACAAACTTGAAAAGTATATGAAAATACGAATTCTAAATGTCAACAGTGAATAAATATACTTCATAATAACCCTATATGATGTTTATACCATCACACGAATAAATCATGGATCATACGAAGCTAAAAGTGAGAGATTACAAACTACAGGGGTTAAATGTGTCAACATGTTTAAGTTATACCTCTGAGTGACCTTTTGACAAACCCGAAGCTTTGTAACGGTTAATTATGCTCACTAGAATGCACGATATAAATTTCATAAAGTTTCGTTATCGTATGAGAAAGTTATGATCAAATCCGTATGCGAGGGGTAAAGCGTTAACGTTGAAAGTTATGACTTTTCGGGTTAACCGGAAATGTCCAGGGACTTGGCAAAGTGGGTATAAGTCCTAAAGCCTTTGTAGGTAAATAAGAAGGGGTCAAATTGCAAGAAATAAGTCGGTTGCCCTTTCGAATGCTTGAAAGGCCAAGCTTTTGCATTCTACCTATTTGTTGCGCACCGCAACAAATATTTGTTACGGTGCGTAAGCATGTTACCAGCGACAGAAAGTTGCTGTTTGCTGTTTTAAACGCATTCTTGACCTTTTAAACGGTTTTCCTCATATCCCTTGGCCCCTAAACAACCCCTAAACACTTAGGGACACTTGTTAATCAGTTGTGGGCACTTATAGACTTGTGTGTCAACTTCTTATGGTGATTACATTCACTATATAATGCCATGAGTTGCAACTCATTCCTCACACCTTCATTCTGCAATTGAGGAGCCTTCTGGAGCTTCAAAGCAGACCCAAGTCCTTTCTAATCAAGCTTAGGACTTCAGTAAGTTTGATAATCCTTTCTTAATTAAGTTTTAGCTTAGTTTTAGCTTTAAAGTCAAACCGTCGTAATTAACGGTTGACTTTAAGATTAATCACTAATGGTCCAGTGATTAGTCGAAGTGAAAGTAGTTATAAGTTGGTAATTATGTGGGTAATAAACCCTTAAAAGGGTTCCCCCTGATTCCCACTCTAACTATGTCCCGCCTAGTTCCTTATTTAGTCACCCCTGAACCTAAACGCATAGCGCGTTTCATTGGAGGCCTAGCACCAGAAATAAAAGGAAGTGTTAAAGCATCTAGGCCAACCACATATAGGTCCGCGGTGGACTTATCCTTATCTCTCACCTTAGATGCAATCAGAATTAAGTCGGTTAAGGCTTCTGGCGAGGGAAGAAGAGAAAGGGAGGAGGAAAATTCTCATCGATATAACAAGAAGAAGAAGGAAAATTCTGAGCGCGGGAAGGATTCCGAGTTTAGGAAGAACTCGAGTCAGTCTGATAACAGACCCAAATGCAGTAACTGCAAAAAGCAACATTTTGGAAAATGTACAATCGACCCACGTGCTAAATTGTGTGGAATTTGCAAGACCAAGGGTCACAAAACCATAGATTGCAAGGGGTTAAAGAACGCCACATGTTACAATTGTAACGAGGAAGGGCACATCAAAACCAACTGCCCAAAGCTTATAAAGAAGTCGGGAGAGGCCAGGAAAATAAACGCATGAGTCTTCCGGATGAACGCCAGGAAATGGTGCAGAAGGATAACTATATAGCAGGTACCTTTCCTTAACAAGCAGTTCATGCAGAAATTTACTTGATACTGACACATATGATTCAATATTGAACAATAACTATAGGGAACTGTTGTCTCCGCCTGATTAGGACTTCGGTCATTTAATACGAGGTAGAAATTGGCCGATGATACTTTAGTAAATGCTCCAACAAACCTTAGATGGATATTTTATATCTAATAGGAATCACTCTTTTCTGATATTCCTATGGCAAGCTTTCAAGCTACCTAAATTCTTTAATATAATAAAGACAGATGTGACGTTTTGATCCACTGTCAGAAAAGTGATGGACTAGGTCCAAATCTTTAATGCCATTGATGGTCTTTTGCGACCTAGGCTAAGTAATATTAATATATTTTAAATAACGTTCATTAAGAATGTTAGTGCTATAATAGCATGTATAGGTTATTGACACCATGGTTAGTATATATTAAGGCCATTAGAGTGAAAAAAATAGCAGTTGTTGGATTTCAACTAAGAAATTGTTTTATTGGTATTAGGAACCAATATCGAGTATGGCAAACTCGGATAAGACAACAGTCAATCGCGCCATTGATGACGCGACGCATGCTAATGATGCTGAAATTTTAAACCTTAGAATTTCCAAAGATGTTCTTCAAACTATGATAGACGCAGCCGTTGGAAAAGCTGTGAAGAAGGCTGTGAAAAAGTTAAAGTAGCCCCATGCTGCTCGGTCCAAATTTTATCTAGGACCACATTTCCTTACTCTTAAGGAGGATCTCGTTCATGCCTCTGATGCAAAGGATGAACTAAAAAGGAAAAGGGAGGTAGATAACTCCCAGAGTTCTAAGAAAAAGAACAAACAAAAGTCCGACCAGAAACCAGTATGTGAGACCTGCAAGAAGCGCCATTATGGGAAATGCAGGTTCGAACCAAAATCCAAATCGCAGCCCAGGGCTTGTGGGATCTGCAAGTCTAAGGGACATAAAACGTTGGACTGTAAGGACATGAAGAATGCAGTCTGTTTCGGCTGTAATGAGAAAGGCCACATCAAGACTACGTGCCCTAAATCTGTCAAAGGAAATGCGGCGGAGGAAGTAAAGCCTAAAATTGAAAGCGCCTAAAATGCCTGAGCTAGTCCATAAATAATGGCATCAGGTACATTCCTTGGCATTTTATCAGTAATTTAAATACTAAGAATTTTTATTTTGGTTCGAATACCAGTAAATCCTTCATAAACTATAAGTATAACAAGTTAAAAAAAATGGTGGAACCGGCCGTCCCCGGAATCGAACCTGGGTCTAGGCCACACCCTTTCGCGCGCCTAGCCAACCGAGCTAGGTGCCTAGTTTGTGAAAATTTCCATTCTGATTAAATATAAGCACATATAGTTGATATCTCTTTAATCTCTATCGATTTCGAATACCAAATGGTATGACAAAAGCGCTATATGAGGATTGGTGTATCTTAATAAGTTCCATAGATTGCTTCCATGCCTGATCAGTATGGAGGTTTAATGCATGGAACCACAAAGATATCCCAATGATCATATGGTACTAAAGTCAACTAATGGAACCCAAAGAAGATATCCAGAATGGAATTGTCCAAATAAATATTCCCTAGTAAAGAAATATGTGGGCTCAAAACATAAATGTGTCACTTATTAGACACAAGCGTTGATGAGTGAACTGGAGCCTGAGATATGGAAATCTCAGTAATCTCCTTGTATCTTGATTATCTTCTCCTAACACTACCCTGTTTACCTCCCGAGAGGCAGTAGCGTTAAGATTTATATCCCATTTAGGGCTGCATTATTATGAAATCTCCAAGACAACTAGTACCATTATTGGCAGAATCGAAAACCCTGGTTAAGTAAGTTTTAAGACGTAGATTCATAAAGCCAAACTCAATATCCTGAGAATTCGGTATAGTAAACTGTGAAAGACGGTTCATTATGCTAAGGCATTGTTTACCGCAACCTTAATTAGGCGACGATTAAGAATCGCCATCAGCTGCCCAGGATCGTCGATTTGCTCGACTAACTGTAAAGATTTGCTATTTCTTAAGATTAATTTTGATCAATGGTTGGAATAACCATCTCATCTTAAGATAAGTTGTTCTCTAATAGCTGTTATATAAGTATCAAGGCTACCCCTTTGAAGACCTTGTATAAATGGAATGTTAAACGTCCATTGATAGGACAATAGATTGGTAAGTCCAATCATCAGGATCTGAATGTTGCATTAGAAACGATCAATAAGGTCACACAAATTCATAATCATCTGTAAGATGTCAGTATTCGGCAGAAAATTAAGGATTAATGAAAATAGCAAACCTCCTAAATTCTTGTTAAGGAATAAGGTTCAACAATAGATATCACCCTGGAAGGGTGTGCTAAATTGTTAAATTATCGGGCTAGTTAAGCTTCGAGAATATAGAATCATTCGAAGGGAATCGAATGTATCAAGATCAAATAGCTTACGAGCTAAGACCTAATTAAGGGGCTTGGTTGAACGCGCAATGTGACCCACACTAATGATTTAGCGACGTGTCACCAATAAGTTGAAAAGCGCTATCACATAATGATATGCAGGACTATGATAGTATGAGCAACCTGTTTCGATTGAGGATCGACGGGATTAGAAGCTCCAAAAAGATACAGGTGCCTATTATAAAGGTCAATTGTAGTGCCTTAGAGGCTCAAAGGTACTGGGGGAAGATTAAGCCCAATATAAGGCAGAAAATACTTCCTTACTTTAACAAATCTTGAGGTCGAGATTTCTTTTAAGGGGGTGAGGATGTAACACCTCGAAAATTCACGTCCTATAATGTATTGACATGTATCATAAGCTTGAACGTGTGAAAGAACACCCTAGAGGGACTAAAGTTGACAAACTTGAAAAGTATATGAAAATACGAATTCTAAATGTCAACAGTGAATAAATATACTTCATAATAACCCTACATGATGTTTATACCATCACACGAATAAATCATGGTTCATACGAAGCTAAAAGTGAGAGATTACAAACTACAGGGGTTAAATGTGTCAACATGTTTAAGTTATACCTCTGAGTGACCTTTTGACAAACCCGAAGCTTTGTAACGGTTAATTATGCTCACTAGAATGCACGATATAAATTTCATAAAGTTTCGTTATCGTATGAGAAAGTTATGATCAAATCCGTATGCGAGGGGTAAAGCGTTAACGTTGAAAGTTATGACTTTTCGGGTTAACCGGAAATGTCCAAGGACTTGGCAAAGTGGGTATAAGTCCTAAAGCCTTTGTAGGTAAATAAGAAGGGGTCAAATTGCAAGAAATAAGTCGGTTGCCCTTTCGAATGCTTGAAAGGCCAAGCTTTTGCATTCTGCCTATTTGTTGCGCACCGCAACAAATATTTGTTACGGTGCGCAAGCATGTTGCCAGCGACAGAAAGTTGCTGTTTGCTGTTTTAAACGCATTCTTGACCTTTTAAACGGTTTTCCTCATATCCCTTGGCCCCTAAACAACCCCTAAACACTTAGGGACACTTGTTAATCAGTTGTGGGCACTTATAGACTTGTGTGTCAACTTCTTATGGTGATTACATTCACTATATAATGCCATGAGTTGCAACTCATTCCTCACACCTTCATTCTGCAATTGAGGAGCCTTCTGGAGCTTCAAAGCAGACCCAAGTCCTTTCTAATCAAGCTTAGGACTTCAGTAAGTTTGCTAATCCTTTCTTAATTAAGTTTTAGCTTAAAAGTCAAACCGTCGTAATTAACGGTTGACTTTAAGATTAATCACTAATGGTCCAGTGATTAGTCGAAGTGAAAGTAATTATAAGTTGGTAATTATGTGGATAATAAACCCTTAAAAGGGTTCCCCCTGATTCCCACTCTAACTAGGTCTAATGTCGGGTCAAACTTGTTAATAAAAAGTCAACAGGATGCTTAGTTTCTAATTTATGCATAATTAGCAATGTAGAACACATACAACCTGTATGATCATTAATATAACTTAGTAATTAGTGTAAGAACATGTCTAAACATGTTCAACCCGACAATTTTATGTTTAGACCCGGTTCGGAACCGAAAGTCGCAAAGCTTTGACTTTTGCTTTGACTTCAGTTCTGACCCGCTTTAGTATGATTTGGAAATGCCTTAGAGCTTCCTTAGGACCAGGCTACATGTTAGCATAACCCTCTGTGGTTGGTTCATTGATTGACCCATTCGTTTACGCGTTTCCGTTAATTGCTCATATGTTGACCATTATGCCCTTTTCACCTTAAGACGTGATTTTTGAAAAAGTAAAAGAGTAGAAACCTTAATTACTGATATATAGACTTGTATGCAAAGTTTGACATCAGTTTGAGGTGTAGAATAAGAGTTATGCTCGTTAGCGTAAAATTAAAGCTTTATGTTAATAAAACGGCATAATTAGCGTATAGCCTAGTTAAGCCCACTTTTTGATACCAAATATTTTACCCACTGATGTAATATATTATTTTGGGATTTTTAAAGATTTTTAATAAATTTTAGGCTGAGCATAACTTATAGTCGTAGTCTTAATCCGGTAATTGTCGGTTTTGCCCTTACGGGCCATAAAATGAGTTTTACATATCTAAACGACTCCAAACCTTTTGCTACTGATCACATATGATAAATAAATTATTTTAATCCTTCTATAAATATAAAAATATCAGATTTAAGTATCAAACCCGGAAATGGCCTTTAATAGCCTTTTTAAGCGTTTTTAACGCATATTATGTACTAGAAGTATTTTAAACATACAAGGGTTGATACCTACTGATATTTGAGGCAAATTATAATATTTTAACAGTAAGCAAAGGTTGTTAAACTCAGACTCCAGTTTTGAGCTTTTCGGCTTATGTGAAATTACCAAAATACCCCTACGGGGCATAGTTTGGTTATAATTGATAAATTTCACATATGTACTTTACCCTACTGTTATAACTCATTAATTTGAGTATGTTTACTGATTACATCAGACCTGTAACTCAGTTAAACACTTAAACCCTTTTTCAACCTTTAAAATGACCAAACTACCCCTACGGGGCCTAGTTTGTGTTTAAACACGTTTCGGGCATAATGAAAGACATCTTACTGATGTCACAACATATTTGAGGCATAATTAACTTAGGAAACCTGTATATAGTGTGACAACCGGTAATTTACGCCCTTAATTACGTGATTAACAAGTGGTTAACGCGATAATAAATAGTGTTTACGACGCTAATTAACTTAAACAGGCCCTTGGAGTGCCCAGAAACGTTTGTCCAGCTATACAGTGCGCGTGTGGTGATTTATGGGAATCTGCTAAATATGACGCGACAACGGACTGATACCGTACGGAATACTGACAACGCCGACAAACACGGAATTTCTAAGAATATTTTACGCTTATGGAGCATGGGTCGCGATATCAGGTCTCGTAGGAATTACGGGTCATTTACACATAAGATGGGCTTGTGGGCCCTGGGCCCAAGCCCAAAACCCACAAGCCTAAACCTGCACATATAATATGTTAGAATCCTTCCAAAATCTATACAAGATCTTTGCAAATCTATAGTAAATCTACACAAAAGATTTGTCTCTAAAAGTGGAACATAAGGTCTTGTGAATAATAAGATTGTTACATGATCCACCAAGTAATACCCATTTACAAGTGTATAAAAGGGGGCTATGACCCTTAATTGGGCAGACAAAAATAAATCAAACACAAACAACAACCTATTACCCCCTTTCTTTTTAATGTATCTTATACACACACAGAGACAATAACAAACACCCCCTACCTCTCGAATCTACTGCTTATACACAAAAAAATGGAGTTAAAGCTTTCATCAAACACACACACAACCTGCAATCCCTCGGTTCCTCTGTCAACCAACAATCGGAGTCACTTCGGTGACACCGCCAGTCGCCGCATCTCCGATGAGCAGCCCCCCTCTCTTCGAACAACAAACAAACCACCACCACCACTGTTCGGTGGTGGTGCGACGACGACCGAACAGAAGAAGAGAGAGAGAGAGAGGCAGAAAGATGAGAGGAGAGAGAGAGAGGAACGGTAATGGTGGTGAGCGGCGGTGGTGTCTCGTACCAGTGGTCCTTTACTCGGACCGGTGGGCCTTGTCTTTATCCAGTAGTCACAGCCAATACTCCAGCAAAAAGAACACCTACACCCTCGTTTCTTCTTCAGTTAGCGGTTCCGGTGAACGATTATGATGAAGACGGTGGAAGATGGCAGCCGGTGACGGGCCGTCGGATCGACAACCAGAAGCTCCGGTTAGTGAACCAAGTATGTTATTTTTGTTCTTACTCAGATCCGTTGGATCTTGTGCACTCAAATCCACGTTTTATGTTTGTTATTCTTTCCAATGATGATTTCGGTTTCGGGTTTGTTTTGTTCAAGACAAACGGATCAGTGCAGTTCCAGTCAAAAGGCGGTCAACAGGAGGTTTTGGTTAGGCTCAAATCAGCCTGTTTCGGTTCATAGATTTGGTGCTTTCCGGCTCGACTTAGTTCTATACGGCTCAACTCGGTCCGACTCAGCTTGACTCGGTCCAACTCGGCTCAACTCGGTCCAACTCGGCTCAACTCGGTCCAATTCGGCTTGACTCGGTGAACTCAACTGGTCAACTCAGTCGACGGTTCGACGCGAAGAGCGGTAAAGTTTTAACGGCGCGAATTATTACATTATTGTTATAAACCTATTTACTTTCGTGATAACGAGCTTGAACCGGTCGATTAGAGTATATTTTATAATTTGACATATTTGGCGAAAGTTGATCTATTTTGACTGAATAATCATTGATTGAATTTTGAAAATTATAACGACACTTAGTTGTCAGGGCCGTCCAAAAACAGAGGAAACTCTGCCCGTTTTTCGAGAAAACCCGTAAAATAAAACGAGTTTTATTATAAAAACGTGCTTTTCTTGTAAAACGACAACTATTGTTATAAGCGACTTTTACGAGATACAAATATGAAGTTTCTTTCGACAACGGCTTACAACTTACGAGAACAACGATACGGAAATTATTTCAACAACAAAAATAAATATAGTTATTATTATATTTATTTCAAACGAACTCGAATTCTTTTATAAATAAATATAGTTATATATTTATTTTCCAATACAAGTCGACGATTCTTTTACAAAATAAATATAACTTTTATATTTATTTTATACGCCTAGACGGCACATACGTATATTTTTGGCAAATATATACAAGATGCAATATATATAATACAAGTTTATTATATATTACTTTCATACGAATATTCCTACATACTCAAACGACTTCTCGCGGCAGTTTAACTTAGTCATTTTCATTAAGTTAACTATTTACCGTCAAATCGTTCGATCAACGATTCGGTAGAGCTCGGTAACACGTAGATTAGTTACCACATTATTCGAAACTTATTAGATATTCCGTTTTAGGAATACTGTAGAATGCACGCTAGCAAGTCAAGCCTTGGAAACGACATCACGAAGTCGTAAATTAGCTAGCTTTGCACAGGAATATTCAGGTGAGTTCATAACCCCACCTTTTTACGATTTTACATTTTTCTAAATGTTTTTGGGGTGGAAAGACATGCACTTTTTGCAAAGGATACAAGAAATACATATTTATAAACCATTTTACAAGCAATATTTATCTGACACAAATGGTTTACGAAAAACTTATGTTTTATACCGGTTTTTCAAACAAGCGTTTACACACGAATTCTAGTTTTCTAAACTACGAGAAAATACAAATACAAGAGTATACAAACACATGAGAATCGATACTTGACATAAAGAATACAAGAACTGAAAATTGATACTTGATATGATGAATACAAAAACAAGAAGCGCCCTTGGTGATAACTAGTACCAAGTATGATGCGTTTGAGGAATGACACGAGAAATAGTGTCACGAATAGGGTACCATAAGCACCATTAATCGTGTACACACTTAGACCGCAGAACAAAAGGTTAGATCTAACGGGTGTCAGGGCAGCCCCACTCTTGGTGACAACTAGAACCAAGTAGTGTTTTTGTGTCTCAGTCGTGAATCGACTATAGAAAAATGCCTAAGGTTTGGTGACTTCCTATGTCGTGTCACATGTTAATGGCCTTGCAACCCATTAACAACAAGATACATACAGAATACTTGATTTATATAAGAAAACATGATACATACAAGAATACGTGATTTATACAAGAATACATGATACATACAGAAATACTTGAATTATACAAGATACATACCATGTTTTCATACAAAGTTTCTGTATAACTTGACAAGAAAATGATTTTAAATTCGTTTTCTCAACAATACTTCAAAAACCGGTTATTCAAAAAGATTTATTTCAAATCTTTTACAAACAAACTATGAACTCGCTCAACTTTATGTTGATTTTTCGCATGTTTCTTTCTCAGGTTGCTTTTCAAAGTTATGGCACGGTTGGAATAGGAGAACCATGAAGAGTCGAGTACTTAGTGGCGTTCATTTTCTAAAAGACTTAGCTTATTTGCTTCCGCTGTGCAATGAAGATACCAGTCCAGTCACGCCAATGCTCTGATATTTCAGGGTGTGACATATAGCTCTCATGAATACCCGTCACGCTTATTACACGTACGGTTCGGTTTATGTAACAAGTTTGCATAAATCAGCCGAAACGGGTCAAACGTTATCGTTTTTTTCTCAAAATCCAGAATGTGTTTAGTTTACCCATATTATACAAGTCTCCAAACTTGTCGGGTCTAAATCACATCCTATTCCGGTCTTCGCTTAATCATGCGTTTTGAACCGTAAACCTTTCCTTAAAACTAACCGGTCTAAGTTACGACTTAAATAAGACCCGTTAGGAATTTAATAGGTTAATAAAACCTTCGTTCCAGATTGAGAGCCCCAATAGAAGTACTTGTGCTTGCTGATTAGAATATACGGCTGAGTATAAATTGCATTGCTAGCTTAGGTAAATACTTTTAACTTATTTTCCCTTATACGGGCTTGGGATACGGTATTATAAAAATACCGCTTGGTCGGGTGTAGAAACCTTTTAATCGGAGATGATTAAATTGCATAATCCCGTTTTAATCTGTATTGATTGATAACAAATAACATTGGGGGTTAATGACCGTGTCCTGGATATCCTTGGCTCATTTTAAAAAGTGAATGGCCACGACGTAAGCACAAGGTGTAGGCAAAATACCTCCTGTTGCATATGTATAACGTATACTCACTCGTAAGGGTATCTTCTTGTGAGATTATATTTGTGGTGTGTCGATTAATCTTGTCCGGCTTGTATTGTATAATCACCGGCCCTAAATGTTGGACAACCATGTAAATCGGATACAAGATTTTTATTAATAAAATTGTCCCAAGTATAAAAGATTAATTTTGCCTCTGTGTATTTTAATCCAGTTATAAAAGATATTTTGTGCCTCGTGCATTCAAATCAATTTTTAAACTCTTTTCCAAAATGAGTCAGTTAATTGTATTTACCAGTGTAAACTGGCGTATTTTCCAAAAGGTTAAGTGACAGGTACTATGCGTAATTGGCTGGGAGCTCAGGGCGTCGTTAGGGAATCTTGCAAGTTCTAGATGCCTAAAGTCTGTTGAACAGTTTTCTTTTATTGTTCCGCCTGTGGATCCTTTACCTTCCGTTGTAATACTTTGACATTAATTATATTCGGAATGTAATATATTTATCTTTTGCTTCCGCTGTGCATTTATATATTGTGTTGTTTGACTATGATGATCTCAACTACGTCACGATACTCCCCACCGGGCCGACCGGTGACACGTGGAAATCGGGGTGTGACAAATGCCGCTTTTGTGCTCACTGTAATGTGTACGGCCACTTTACTGCCAACTGCCGTATTCGTCAAGCTCCTGCCAATCAAGCTCTAATCACTACCCCACAGGGTCAAGAAGCTCCTCCGGCACCCGCAGTCAAAGCCAGAGCCTGCTTCGCGTGTGGCGACCCGAACCATTTCGCCAACGTGTGCCCGAACAGGGTCGTGAAACAAGAGCCTCAGCAACAGCAGCCACAGCAGCAACAACAACAGCAGCAGCAACAACAGGCCGCACGCGCCAGAACGTTCAACCTCAACGTGCGTCACTCGAATTTGAGAGACTCCTTAGTCGTAAACGTTCCCAACTCTCCTCGAAGTTCGATGTAGAAGTCGCTACCGGAAGAACCGTCGCTGTTAATTCTGTTATCCGTGATTGTACTCTTGAGCTCAACAATCACATCTTCCCAATCGACCTTATTCCCATGCAACTCGGAAGTTTTGATGTCATAATAGGCATGGACTTTCTCCGAGAAAACCATGCTGAAGTTGTATGTTTCGACAAGATGATTCGTTTTTCGCTCGCCAATGGTGACTTATTGTGTGTTTATGGTGATACTACTTCAAAGGGGCTCAAGCTTATGTCATGCATCCAAGCCAGCAAGTATCTCCGTAAGGAATACAGGGCTTTCTTGGCTAACATCGTAGTAGCGGAGAAGGAAAAAAAAGAGAAGAAGGAAGTGAAAGACGTTCCAGTAGTTCGAGAATTTCCTAGTGTTTTCCCAGAGGATCTTCCCGGACTACTGCCAAGTCGTGATATCGATTTTCATATTGACCTCATTCCTGGAGCCAACCCTATCGCCAAAGCTCCATACCGACTCGCACCGTCAGAAATGCGCGAACTCTCAACCCAACTCCAGGAATTACTTGAAAAAGGCTTCATTCGCCCGAGCACCTCTCCTTGGGGCGCGCCAGTCCTTTTCGTCAAAAAGAAGGATGGGTCGTTCCGGATGTGCATCGACTACCGGGAATTGAATAAGTTAACTATCAAGAACCGCTACCCTTTGCCTCGTATCGACGATTTGTTTGATCAACTACAAGGCGCTACGTGTTTCTCAAAGATCGATCTACGTTCAGGTTACCACCAGCTACGCATTCAAGAGGAGGATATACCCAAAACTGCATTTCGAACCCGTTACGGCCATTACGAATTCGTTGTCATGCCCTTTGGCCTAACAAACGCACCAGCGGTTTTCATGGATCTGATGAATCGCGTGTGTAAACCATACCTCGACCGTTTCGTCATCGTATTCATCGACGATGTCTTGATCTATTCCAAATCGAAATCCGAACACGCGCAACATCTACGTTTGGTTCTCGAGTTACTCCAGGGGAACCAACTCTATGCCAAATTCTCCAAGTGCGAATTCTGGTTAGGGGAGGTTCAATTTCTGGGTCACATTGTAAATAGTCAGGGTATTCACGTCGATCCTGCGAAGATTGAAGCAGTCAAGAACTGGGTTACGCCTAAGAACCCGTCCGAAGTCCGCTCCTTTCTCGGACTAGTGGGCTATTATCGCCGATTTATCGAAGGATTCTCGAAGATTGCTGTACCACTTACCTCTCTTACACATAAGGACCAGCCTTTTGTTTGGGGAACTAAACAAGAGTCCGCCTTTCGAACCCTCAAACACATGCTTTGCAATGCTCCTGTCCTCACATTGCCCGACGGAAACAATGATTTCATTGTCTACTGTGATGCTTCCAACCTTGGTCTCGGTTGTGTCCTCATGCAACGGGACAAGGTCATAGCTTACGCATCTCGTCAGCTCAAAATCCACGAGAAGAACTATACAACTCATGATCTCGAGCTAGGCGCGGTTGTTTTTGCATTAAAGATTTGGCGACACTACCTGTATGGTACTAAGTGTACGATCTTCACCGATCATAGGAGCCTACAACATATCTTTAATCAGAAGGAACTTAATATGCGTCAACGCCGATGGGTAGAACTTCTTAACGATTACGACTGTGAGATTCGTTATCACCCAGGCAAAGCGAATGTTGTTGCCGACGCACTTAGCAGACGAAGCTACCTGCTTAGCACTCGTAATGTTCAAGCCTAACACAACCTCGAAACTCTCATCCGTGACGCCCAACATGCATGTTTCAACGAACGCACCTTGAAGAAAGAAAGGATCTACCACGATGGAGCCCAGCTTATGAGCAAATCAAATGGGATATTCCACTTTTTAGACCGAATTTGGATTCCCAAACGAACCAATTTGCGACAGATTATCATGGACGAAGCCCATAAATCCCGCTATTCTGTTCACCCCGGTGCTGACAAAATGTACCAGGATCTTCGTTACAAGTACTGGTGGCCGGGTATGAAAAGGGATATCGCCCTCTACGTCGGAAAATGCCTAACTTGTGCTAGAGTCAAGGCTGAACATCAAAGACCCTCTGGCTTGCTCGAACAACCACCAATTCCCATGTGGAAGTGGGAGAGCATAGCTATGGATTTCGTAACCAAGCTTCCACCCACGTCATCAGGTCACGACAGCATATGGGTTGTGGTCGACCGATTGACTAAATCAGCTCACTTTCTGCCTATACGAGAAGACTACAAGGTGGAAAGATTAGCCCGAATCTACACCGACGAGATCATTTGTAATCATGGGACGCCTCGTGACATCATCTCTGACCGTGATGCTCGGTTTACTTCACGATTGTGGGAAACGTTTCAAGCGGAACTCGGTACAACGCTTAATCTAAGTACTGCTTTCCACCCTCAAACCGACGGCCAGACTGAAAGAACGATCCGTACTCTTGAAGACATGCTCCGTGCGTGTGTCCTAGACTTCGGTGGTAATTGGGATAAACACCTGCCGTTAGTCGAATTCTCGTATAACAATAGCTATCATTCTAGCATCGAGATGGCACCTTTCGAGGAATTATACGGAAGAAGATGTCGGTCGCCTATTGTGTGGCACGAGATCGGCCACTCGCAACTAACCGGTCCTGAGCTATTACAAGAAACGACAGACAAAATTTTCCAAATCAGAAACAACCTGGTGAAAGCTCGGGATCGACAAAAGGTTTACGCCGATAAAAAGCGCAAGCCCCGTGAATTTGGCGTTGGTGACTACGTACTCCTAAAGGTATCACCTTGGAAGGGTGTTGTCCAATTCGGCAAGAAAGGGAAACTCGCGCCTCGATATGTTGGACCTTTTAAGATTCTGGAAAGGATCAGAAAAGTCGCCTACAGACTCGAACTACCGGAGGAACTTAGTAACGTCCACCCGACTTTCCACGTGTCAAACCTCCGAAAGTGCATCGCCGACCACGATTTACATGTCTCTCTAGACGATCTACAAGTGAACGAAACATTACACTTCGTGGAAAAGCCTGTCGAAATCATGGATCGCCAAACCAAGCAGCTCAGGCGCTCACGCATTCCTATTGTGAAGGTCCGATGGGAAGGCAAACGAGGCGCAGAGTTCACTTGGGAACTCGAAAGCGATATGAAGGCTAAGTACCCGCAGTTGTTCGAAGGGTGAAGTTAGAGAGAGAAAGTAGTACTGTGACTTTAGTGTTTTGTACGATTTCATATTAATCTATAGAACCACCGATTATAGTACGAATCTGTGCGTTTGACCTTCGCAACCGAGAACCTGCTCAGATACCACTTGTAGGTCCCGATTTTCAACTCGGTTCAAACAAAGAGTTCTCAAACGTGATTCACGGCTTTGTTACGGCTTTCAGCTTAATTTCGGGATGAAATTCCCTAAACAAGGGGAGGCTGTAACACCCCGTGTTTTCACGAGTGGAAGTCAAAGTCAAGGTCAAAGTCAACGACCGATTCGCGCAACTTGACTTGTAGAAATATCTTTATTTTAATTATATTATATGGAGTAAGTGTTGTTACTTACAATAATCGATGAGTATTAATCGTATTTCAATCGACCTACGACTGTGAACTATAGGAAGTAACAATGCGATAAAGTAAATCAAGCTATGCTAATCAAATCGACATCGAATCGTAACTCGAACTACGTAATTTTACTTATTGTTTATACGTGTGTGTGTCTTACGTGTTACCTGTGCATGTTTATTTATGCTATGTTGTGGTAATCAAGCGAACTCAATCGAACTCGAAATCTAACTCGAATGCTATCGAACTCGAACCCAAATCAAAATCGAAGTAGTTGAGACTGAAAGTAATTTGACTAGGAAACCCTATCGTATCGAACCGCTAGCAATCGAAATCGAAATATCCGAAATCGTCGCGCGAAACACTCAAAAGGTGCAACCGATCGATCAGGCTTCCTAGCCGATCGGACAGGCTGTCCGATCGAGCTGCCAACCGATCGGCTAGCCCTTTCCTCTTTTGTCATCCTATAAATACCCCTGTCATTGTCATCCTTTACCACTTTTGGAAACCTCTGTTCGACCAGCACGCTCAACTCGCCTTTTCCCAGATTTCTCTCGATTCCGGTAAGTTTTTGTCCTAAATCTTGTACTTTCTTGATCTATACACACTCCTACACCTTTCTATCTTTCAAATCTAGACTTTTAACCATGAAATCACCAAGAATCAAGTGTTCTAGGATGATGTCATCATGAGTTCTTGAAGAACTTCATGTTTTGGCCTCAATCCACCAAGAATGACTTGGATCTAGCCGATTTCCACAAAAACAAACAAGGATCTTTTATAGATCTGAACATATACTTGATGAAAAGGATGAAGGATGGATTTCCCTAAACTTTCTTCAACTCTTTTCACTCGAACCAGTGGAAACGGAACCTGAGCCGGTTTACAAAGCACTTCAGTGGTTATACGGCTCAAGATCTGGATTCTATCCACGAGGTTAACCGAATTTGGGTTAAATGCTAAACTTCATTCCGAACAGACCACCGACCGGATTTGGGTGATTCCTGTCCGACCCGGGAGACCAAGTAAGAACGAGGCATCTATGGTTTTACTCGTTGTCAAAGTACCTCAATAAAACGACAAACAAACAGAACAACCCAGGTGTTAGACGCAAGGCTGATCAGGTCATGATGCTGACCGATCGGACTGCTGTCCGAACGGACAGCCAGCCGATCGGATAAACCAGCCGATCGACTGGCCAGCCGATCGGCTAGCACATGGTTCCACACAACCAACTTGTTTTGGAGAATGGTATTGAACGAACTGCTGTTCGATCGAACTTCTGTCCGATCGGATTACCCTTCGGATCATGAGATACTATGCTTCAACACTTAATCAATTTTCAACATGTTTAATGCACTAGAAGTGCCACCCGATCGAACAGCCGTCCGATCAGGTGACACCCTGCTGTCCGATCGAACAGCAGTTGTGCTATTCGATCGACCAACCATCCGATCCATCTTGCAATTCATTAAAGTCTTTGACTTGTTAACTTGCCAACCGATCGAACACCTGTCCGATCGAACACCTGTCTGATCCAAAGACTTCACCTTGAAATTCTGTTGAAGGCCTAACCGACCGGGCTGCCGGCCGATCGAACAGCCGTCCGATCGACCGACCTGAAAGACAAAGGTACTTCAATGTTTTCAAAATGCTACAACGAAAACTTCAAAGGTCAAGCCATCATACACAAACACATCCTTCTCAAAGGAAGAAGCAATCCACTCGTACAGCCATCCGATCGGCCTACCGACCGATCGAACAGCAGACCGTACGGACTGTCAGCCGAACGGTCAGCCGTCCGATCGAACTGCCGTCCGATCGACCAGCTGTCCGACTCCTCAATACTTGTTTCCTGTTTTACGTTTCACTTATCATTATGCTACCGAATCTATTCAGGCTAACCGTATTCGCTAAGCGCTCCCTTCAATCCATATATCACTGTGAGTATACTCGATCCCTTTTTGCTTTAAGCACTTTTGGGTGTTACATACGTTACGAATATTCAAACTACAATTATCACACTACTCAAGCTATTTGAACGCTAACCGTTAATGCATGTTATACGTGGCTCATGAATGCTTGTTTGTTATGTTTACACATGGAATGTTGTCTACCTGCCTTAGCAACGATAGTACTATAGTTTGGACTCAGCATGTCACACCCCCAAAATCCACCATGCGGAGTACCACCGCTTGGAGGCGTGACGTGACCAGGATCGAGCCACCAATCATATTGAACAACATAATTAAGTAAATAAAACCAAACACAATACGATTGGTGACCAAAAGGAAGTAAACCGATTTTAGGTTAACAACGGAAGCATAAAATATAAGTTCAAAACGTAAGTCCAAAGTTCATAAGTTTAAAGTCCAAAACGTAGGTTTAATAAGTTCATGAAGTTTATTCATTAAGTACGGGACATATCAGTTCGCATCCCACAACGACCACCTCCATATGCAAGCTCCATAGCATCTAACGACCTGCAAAGCATGTAATAACGAGTCAACAACAAAGTTGAGTGAGTTCACGGTTGGTTGTCCATTTTAGTGTTGTTTCCAAAAACATAGTTTAATCTCATTCGGCCGTCCAGCCGTGGGGGTTACCCCATAGTTCGAAAACGTTTATTAGTTAACCATCCCATGTCCACCTTCCCTGGCTATCCAGCCCGGCACTTCGGCCGTGGGGTGCTGCCCCAGTATTTTAAACTACCAGACTCGTTTATCATATCGACTACTAACAAAAATCAATTGTGCCCTAGCGTCGGTGTTCTATCACCACCGACGTGCCATAGTCCATTAGTACACGCCCGTCCGACTGGCACGGTGTGAGGTTTGTTAAACCTAATAGCGCTATTAACTAATGACCCGCTCGCCATAGCCTCGGCGATTAAGTCGATACAAAAAGGGAGGGACTTCACTGATAGAGTTCTAGTCTAGTAAGTCTAATCCGTCCCAGCAGGACGTGGAATTTACATTCCTGAACACGTCTCAAGGACGAGGAACCCACATTCCTGAACGCGTCCCAAAGGACGAGGAATCCCTATTCCTGTACCCCATTCCCATTCCCATTCCCACCGGGAATTACCATGCTTTGTAGAAAAGTGTGAACTCACCTTGGTTTGCTCGGTTAGATTCTCAAATATAGCTAACAGTCAAGGTCGGTCAATCACGTCCTAGTATGATTTACCAGTTAGTCATTTAGTGGCTTTCAAATAGAACACGAAGTTCCTACACGTATCTATCACACAACATGCATCATTTTAACGGTTTATGCCCATCTAAGTTTCCCATCCATTCCCCACTCAAAATCAAACATACGATAATGCACATAACATATATAACATGTTAGATCACTCACAGATAGCATACTTGACATTTAGACACGCGAGTCACAACTTATGTCATTTCAGCATTTATATTCAATACCGGCTGTTTTCGGACATTTTAATAAAATGGTTAAATTATTCCAAAAATTCCCAAATTTTTACAGGATGTCTTAAACGTTCCATATTTTATTGTGTAAAAATATCGGGGTCCGGTTCATTACTGATATTTTATAAAAATTCATATTTCGGACTGAACTCAGATTTGTGTATTTCTGACCACAGTCCACGGAACAATTTATTAAAAATTCATCGAGTGTCCGATTTACGAAATTCCAGTGGGGTAATTACAAATGCATCGGTTTTCATCTACTGTACAAATTTCATGGTCCGATTCATCACAAAACTCAGGTTATGACTGAAAGTATGACACCCATTTATTGCTGTCAAAATTCAGCTTAAGTTGCTGTTACAAATTAACACTTTAAAAATAGTAAACGAAGTCCAAAAATTACGATTCCGGTGCCATTAGAACCGTATTTCATAATAACATATTTTAGATTCAAAATATCGGTTTTTCGTTGAGTTTATGGCCTGTTTACAGCCAACTGAAGTTGGCTGTAAAACCGGGACAGATTCTGTTTTTCAGTGTTTAACCTTCTAAATCGCGTTCGATCGATTCCGTTAACAAGTTAATTAATCACAACAACATTAAACATCAATATTAATCAGCAAAACATTAGATAATCAACCAATAATCATAACAACACAAGATCTACATGATTTACACACATATTCATCCATTAACCACCTTGTTCATCACTTTAGTAGACTTTTAGTTGGTGATCTTATATGTTAGTGATTTTTAACCGACGAAACTCTTATTAACCACTCTAGACAAGATCAAGAAGGCGTTTAGAGTCACTTACTACTAGCTCGAGGCTAGGGAAGATCAAAGGCGTAAAAGTGGTGGATAAAAGAAACGTAGTGAGGTCCTTGAGATCCCGAGTGCACCGAGCTTCCTTATGTGATCCCTTGCACCTTTGTATGTAAGAAAATGGCTTGTAGGAGGCTTGAAGGTGGTGGTATGGTGGATGGTTGTGGCTGCCGATTTCAAAGAAAGAGAGGAGAGGGAGAGTGCAATTTTGATAAGTGTTGAAGTAAATGAATTGTAGTCTTAAGGTTATATTTATTAACCAACTTCATACTTTGTCCACTAGACAATGTGCTTTCTAGATTTTAGGCAACATGGATTATTTTAATCAAAGTTGTAAGATGGTGTCCCCCATGGGGAACCGATCTCGTTAGGGGGGGGGGGGGGGTTCCATGGTTAGATTGTAACTAATTGTTAAGTATTAGTTAGTTAGTTAGAGATTTAATATTAGTTACTAGTGTGTTGTAAATTGTAACGGGTGTTAGGGTATTCGGGGACCCTAGCTGGCTCAGAAAAGAAAAACAATGTCATTGACAATATTTTTATGTTCCGGGTGAAGTCCGGTTGTTCGGTTCGGTGTTGATCCGTTAAAATGCTTAATTAATCCGTAAAGCGTCCTATTTATATATTTAGTAACGTTTTTACTTTCTAACACTTAGGAAAATATAACGGACTATTTAGTAACCTTTCTGCATACTACTAGTATGTTGACAAGCACATGTAAGCACATCACAGATATCAGAAAGCAGTTAAGTAATTCCACACAGTCGTCAAACACTTTAATTATCAATAATAAATTGTACGGAATACATAGGATTTTGAGGGTTGTCACATTCTCCCCCTGTTAAGAGAATTTCGTCCCGAAATTTAGCGCGTGGTTACTGAGGAAGCTAGTTAAGTTGCGTTGTTTTCCAGATTTTCCTGGGGTGTCACATCATCCCCCCGTTGATTTGGAATTTCGTCCCGAAATTCTACAGTAGCTTCAGCCTCAGTAGTGGTTGCGTTTGTCTTAAACAGTTGGGGATACTTGAGTTTCATTTGGTCTTCTTGTTCCCAGGTATACTCTGGGCCACGACGAGCATTCCAACGAACTCGGACCAGAGGTATCCTGGTATGCTTGAGGATCTTAACATCTCGATCCGTAATCTCTACTGGTTCCTCGACGAATCGTAGCTGGTCGTCGATTGTGAGTTCCTTAAGAGGAACTATGAGGGTCTCATCTTACAGACACTTCTTCAGATTCGATACATGGAAAACATTGTGAACTCCGCTGAGTTCTTCAGGTAGATTCAACCTGTAGGCGACTTTGCCAATTTTCTCGGTGACTTCGAAGGGTCCGACATATCGCGGGTTGAGTTTGCCTCGTTTACCAAAGCGGACTACACCTTTCCAATGTGAGACTTTGAGTAACACTCGATCCCCAACCTGGAGCTCGAGTGGTTTTCTTCCCTTATCAGCATAGCTTTTCTGACAGTCACGAGCTGCCGCCATTCGCTGTCGTATCTGAGCAATTTTCTCGGTGGTATCTACCACAAGTTCTGGGCCAGTGATTTGGCTGTCACCAACTTCTGCCCAACAGAGAGGTGATCGGAATTTGCATCCGTACAATGCCTCAAACGGAGCGGCTTGGATGCTGGTGTGGTAGCTGTTATTGTACGAAAACTCCACCAGCAGGAAGTGCCTTTCCCAGCCATTACCAAAATCGATTACACATGCCCTAAGCATGTCTTCAAGGGTTTGGATGGTGCGTTCAGATTGCACATCCGTCTGTGGATGATAAGCGGTGCTCATATCTAAACGTGATCCAAAGGACTTGTGCATAGCTTGCCACAGTTCAGAAGTAAAACGCGCGTCACGATCAGAAATGATAGAGGTTGGCACTCCGTGCCTCGATACCACTTCCTTTAGGTAAATGTCTGCAAGAGTAGAAAACTTATCCGTTTCTTTGATAGCTAGAAAATGTGCAGACTTGGTTAATCGATCTACGATCACCCAAATGGTATCGTTTCCGCGTTGAGATCTGGGCAGGCCGGTAACGAAATCCATGGAAATTTGCTCCCATTTCCATTTCGGGATCTCCGGTTGTTGAAGTAGGCCTGATGGTTTCTGATATTCAGACTTGACTCTCGCACAAGTCAAGCACTTGCTGACGTAGGTTGCTATGTGGGCTCTCATGCCAGGCCACCAGTATGTGGTCTTTAAGTCGTGGTACTTCTTATCCGAACCAGGATGTACTGAATAACGAGACTTATGTGCTTCATCCATCACAAGCTCGCGTAAGTTGCCATAGAGTGGAACCCAAATACGCCATGTTACATAGTAGGCGCCGTCTTCCTTTTGTTCTAGCCGTTGCCTCGATCCTCGTAGGGACTCAGCCCTGATGTTCTCTGCTTTCAATGCTTCGACCTGGGCATCTCGAATTTGAGCGGGAAGGTTGGATTGGATGGTAAGCTGTAAAGCACGTACACGCCTAGGTATGGTATCCTTTCGACTGAGGGCGTCGGCCACAACATTGGCTTTACCCGGATGATACTTGATTGCGCATTCATAATCGTTCAAGAGCTCAACCCATCGGCATTGACGCATGTTTAACTCCTTTTGCTTGAAGATATGCTCGAGACTCCTGTGATCGGTGTAAATGGTGCACTTGGTACCGTACAGGTAATGTCTCCATATCTTAAGCGCGAATACAACTGCTCCCAGCTCCAGATCATGAGTAGTGTAGTTTCTTTCGTGAACTTTAAGTTGGCGCGATGCGTAGGCAATGACCTTGTCACGTTGCATCAATACGCAACCCAGTCCTTGGATGGAAGCGTCGCAATAAACCACGAAATCATCGGTGCCTTCGGGCAATGAGAGGATAGGCGCGCTACAAAGTCTATCCTTTAGATTTTGAAATGCGGACTCTTGTGCATGACCCCAACGATAGATGACACCCTTCTGAGTCAGCGAAGTGAGAGGTTGCGCAATCTTGGAGAAGTCTTTAATAAACCTTCTGTAATATCCTGCCAAACCCAAGAATTGGCGGATTTCTGTTGGTGTGCGGGGTGCAGGCCAGTTCTTAATTGAGTCAACCTTGGATGGATCAACATGAATCCCATCCTTGTTTACCACATGGCCTAGAAAGTGGACTTCGCGGAGCCAGAAGTCACATTTCGAAAACTTGGCATACAACTGCTCTTTTCGAAGAAGTTCCAGGATAAGTTGTAGATGCTGCTCGTGTTCCTCCTGACTCTTGGAATAGATCAGGATATCGTCGATGAACACAATAACGAACTTATCCAGGTAAGGCTTGCACACTCGGTTCATGAGATCCATGAAGACCGCTGGTGCATTCGTCAGCCCGAATGGCATAACCAGAAACTCGTAATGGCCGTAACGAGTTCTGAATGCTGTTTTGGAGACGTCCTCATCTCGGACTCTCAGCTGATGGTATCCCGATCTCAAGTCAATCTTGGAGTAATAGCTCGACCCTTGCAACTGGTCGAACAAGTCGTCAATACGTGGAAGAGGATAACAATTCTTCACAGTCACCTTGTTAAGCTCGCGATAGTCAATACACATTCTGAAAGTACCATCTTTCTTCTTCACGAATAGTACTGGAGCTCCCCAGGGCGAAGAGCTAGGACGTATAAAACCCTTTTCCAAGAGTTCTTGTAGTTGTGTGGACAGTTCTTCGAGTTCTGATGGAGCTAGACGATATGGTGCTCGAGCTACTGGCGCTGCTCCAGGAGCTAGCTCGATTTGAAACTCGACTTGGCGATGAGGCGGAAGACCAGGTAATTCCTCAGGAAATACCTCGGGAAAATCGCGCACAATAGGAATGTCCTCAATTCTCTTCTCTTCCGCTGATGTGTCAGTAACGAGTGCTAAAATGGCAGTGTGGCCCTTTCGTAAACACTTCTGGGCCTTAAGGAAAGAGATGATGCCTTCGACAGCACCACTCTTGTCGCCACGAATCATGAGAGGTTCTTCACCAGAACGAGGAATGCGGACGATTTTCTCCTTGCAAACAATCTCCGCTTGATGATGAGATAGCCAATCCATCCCAATAACAACGTCGAAACTACCCAGTGTGATAGGAATAAGATCGATAGAGAAAGTCTGACCAGCTAAGACGATGTTACAACCTTTAACTATGTGTGTGGCTTCAAGACTTTTACCGTTAGCTAGTTCTACCGTGTGTTTGGTGTTCAGGAGTGTTGGAGTGCGCTTAAGCATTTGGCTAACTTTTACGGACACATAACTAGTATCGGCACCTGAATCGAATAAAACAGTAACAAAGAAGTCGTCCAGAAGAAACTTACCCATCACAACGTTGGGATCGTTCCTTGCATCACCCTGACCAATCACGAAAGCACGACCTCTTGCCCCATTACCATTGTGGTTTCCTCCATTGCCGTTTCCATTCCCCTGATTGTTGTTGTTTTGGTTCTGATTTAGCTGGGGGCAGTCTTTCTTGAAATGGCCCTCAGCACCACATTGAAAGCACCCTTTGTTGTTACCTTGTTGTTGCCGCTGCTGGCGTTGATTGGGTGGGGCTTGCTGTTGCTGCCGGTTCTGATTTGCCGGATGCTGACTCCTGCAGTCCCTTGCCATGTGACCAGGCTTATTGCATCGATGACAGTTGCCTTTACCACATGGCCCACTGTGGTGCAAGTTACAGCGATTGCATTTGGGGTGATTTCCCTTGTATCCACCCTGACCTTGATTTCCAGAAGACTGCTGACTGGGGCTCCTGTACTCATCTGTCTTTCGCTGCTGGGACTGAGCTGAAGTAGAACCTTTGCCTGAATTCCCATCCCATTTTCGCTTGTTATCATTGGGTGCGTCAGCAGTAGCAGCACCAATACGCTTGGGCAGTTTGTTTTGTTCCACAGCTTGATCGGTGAGACGATGGGCTAACTTAATGATCTGCTGAATGGTACCCAGGTTAGCCGAAGTCACGTGACTCTGAATCTCGGGTACAAGGCCCTTGAGGTAAAGCTCAATACGTTTGATGGGAGGGTCCACCATCGTAGGGCACAGGATGGTCAGTTCATTCGACCTCTTGGTATACGCCTCAATCTCAGACCCCGTCATCTTTAGATTGAAAAATTCCACCTCCAGTTTGTGGATGTCATCCCGACTGCAGTACTCTTCCTTGATCAGTTCCTTGAAACCGTTCCATAGGGTGGCATTAGCAGCAACCAACCCCAGCAGCTGAACCTGAGCGTTCCACCATGTGAGCGCTACCCCTTCAAGTGTTCCGGTAGCGTATTTCACCCTACGGTATTCGGGGCATTCGCACATCTCGAAAACTGACTCGAGCTTTTCAAACCAGTGAAGAAGGCCCACTGCTCCTTCGGTGCCGCTGAAAGTGGTAGGTCGGCAGTCCATGAACGTCTTGAACGTGCACACAGGAGGTTGAGCATGTTGGCCTCCTGCAGGAACAGCTGCGAGTGCCTCAGTAACTCGTTCGTTGATCAAAGCCGTCAACTGGGCTTGAGTGAGATTGATACGTCCTCCGCGTCCGCTCATGATCTTCATAATGAAGCAACGTAGGTGAGAAAAGTGTCGCGAAAGTGCGTAAGTGTGGGACGACAATAGAGAGTAAGCACACAAGGTTCAAAAAGCAACTACCACATTATCTAATGCACAGTGAGAACTATCTAACCGACAATATAACATAAATCATACCACTTATGGTGTCGAGTCTTGCACGTGGAGCGAAGTGTCGTTGTGGATCGTTGAGCACTGTACTGGTTATAGTCTGGTTTTTATCAAAAACTTTTCCCTTTTTAAAAACCAAGTTCACTATAACCAATGGCTCGGATACCAATCTGTCACACCCCCAAAATCCACCATGCGGAGTACCACCGCTTGGAGGCGTGACGTGACCAGGATCGAGCCACCAATCATATTGAACAACATAATTAAGTAAATAAAACCAAACACAATACGATTGGTGACCAAAAGGAAGTAAACCGATTTTAGGTTAACAGCGGAAGCATAAAATATAAGTTCAAAACGTAAGTCCAAAGTTCATAAGTTTAAAGTCCAAAACGTAGGTTTAATAAGTTCATGAAGTTTATTCATTAAGTACGGGACATATCAGTTCGCATCCCACAACGACCACCTCCATATGCAAGCTCCATAGCATCTAACGACCTGCAAAGCATGTAATAACGAGTCAACAACAAAGTTGAGTGAGTTCACGGTTGGTTGTCCATTTTAGTGTTGTTTCCAAAAACATAGTTTAATCTCATTCGGCCGTCCAGCCGTGGGGGTTACCCCATAGTTCGAAAACGTTTATTAGTTAACCATCCCATGTCCACCTTCCCTGGCTATCCAGCCCGGCACTTCGGCCGTGGGGAGCTGCCCCAGTATTTTAAACTACCAGACTCGTTTATCATATCGACTACTAACAAAAATCAATTGTGCCCTAGCGTCGGTGTTCTATCACCACCGACGTGCCATAGTCCATTAGTACACGCCCGTCCGACTAGCACGGTGTGAGGTTTGTTAAACCTAATAGCGCTATTAACTAATGACCCGCTCGCCATAGCCTCGGCGATTAAGTCGATACAAAAGGGAGGGACTTCACTGATAGAGTTCTAGTCTAGTAAGTCTAATCCGTCCCAACAGGACGTGGAATTTACATTCCTGAACACGTCTCAAGGACGAGGAACCCACATTCCTGAACGCGTCCCAAAGGACGAGGAATCCCTATTCCTGTACCCCATTCCCATTCCCATTCCCACCGGGAATTACCATGCTTTGTAGAAAAGTGTGAACTCACCTCGGTTTGCTCGGTTAGATTCTCAAATATAGCTAACAGTCAAGGTCGGTCAATCACGTCCTAGTATGATTTACCAGTTAGTCATTTAGTGGCTTTCAAATAGAACACGAAGTTCCTACACGTATCTATCACACAACATGCATCATTTTAACGGTTTATGCCCATCTAAGTTTCCCATCCATTCTGTGACAACTCGAAATTTAGAACCTTTCGTTGTATGCTTAAACGTGTGAATAGTCAAACTTATGTGATTAATGATAAGCTACAACCTCTTATATGATTATGTGTTATGTTACATGTGTGCCTATGTGTATGTATGCGAGTATGTATATGAACCGAGACAACACGAACCCGACTCGAGACCATGTGGTCTCGAGTGAACTAGTATAACTTACGGGCCGGTTGGGCCGTGCACCTCACCCGAAGCCCACTAGGGTGCACCAATGTGGACTAGTATATAAACTAAGTGATAACCATAGGTGCCACTTCCTTGAACAACACACTCACCTATACACACATTCCATCCTCTTCACTAAAACCCTAAACACTAAACATCACACTCTTCTCCTTTCTTTTCGGATCAAACCAACCGACCACAAGAAGGATTCTCGGATTTTGCTCGTTCACACCAAACAAAGCTTCATCTTTCACCACCTCACAATCGGTTAGTGTTTATGATATTTAATAGTGTTTATGATACTTGTTGGATAGCGATTCTTGTTTGGTATTTCGGATGTTGATGATGATAATGTGTTTGCTTGCTAAAGATTCATGTATGATTAAGTGTTTGTTTGATGGATGAGCTCTTGTTTGAGTAAATGATACATGCTTAGTTACAACCTTTGTTATGAACATGACCTCTTTAATAAAGGTATAGATTTTTGTATGATAGAAGAATAATGATAATCATCCGGTTTTTATGTATGAGACTATGGAATAAATGTTTTGTTACAAGATAAGCTTGTTGTCTAGTTTAGGATTGATGATGCTTGTCCGAAAATGCAAGAACTTATGAACAAATGTTGAATGAAGATATGAATATCCGAATATGTGTTGAATGTGTTTTGAACATTTGATGAACATGAAGAACTTGATGAATATGACATGAACATGGTTGAATATTTTGAAATTTGATGTGTTTGATCCATTTTTAGTAAATTGCTAGACAAGGAACATGTTTAAGGAATTTGGTTGGATAGTACAAACTGTTACATGAAATCAGAATAGTACACTGTTCCGAATCAGTAGTTGTCCACTCGAAACCGCTAGTTGCGACTCGAAACCATTGCATGATGAGTCGAAACCGCCCAATTGCGACACCGGTTGCGAGTCGCAAACACCTGGTTGCGACTCGAAACCACACATGATCAGCACACCAACTTGTGACTCGAAACCATTGTTGCGAGTCCGGTTGCGACTCGTAACCAAGACAGCATGAACCGAAACCATGGTTGCGACTCCGGTTGCGAGTCGCAAACGCCTAGTTGCGACTCGAGACTATACACGCTGTTTGGGCTTTCACCTTGTTTCGGACTTAACTGCTTGGGCCGGACTCTTGGGCCCAATGCACAGACCTTATGTGTTACTGTTGAATGTGAATATCGATGAACTGCCATGATTAAACGTGTAACCCATACGTGCACTACTTGAATACGAACCTGATTGTATGATACAACTATGATAGGACGTGAGTAGCCTCAACGTTGCTTGTTTGACTTTCTGTGTTTTCTACCGAGCAAACCAAGGTGAGTTCACACCCTCTACAAAGCATGGGATCCCCAGGGGTCGGGGATTGGGGTTAAGGAACTGGGTTCCTCGTCCTCCTTGGGTAGGACAGCAAAGGTTCAGGAATGTAATTCCTCGTCCTCACGGACAGATAACTCGTACTAGACCAAAACTCTATCACGAAGTCCCTCATTTTTTTATATCGACTTAATCGCCGGGCCAATGGCGAGCGGGTCATTAGTTAGATAGCGCTATTTAGGTCTGACAAACCTCACACCGTGCCGCAGAGGACGGGCGTGAACTAATGGATCTGGGGCACGTCAATGATGATAGACATTGACAGTTTCAGGGCACATAAACATGACTACAGTCAGCAGTCGATATGGTAACGAGTCTAGTGTATACATGGGGTAGCCCCCACGGCCGAAATGCCAGATAACTAACACGGGGTAGCCCCCACGGCAGGATTGCCAGAGTAACCGGGAATAAACAAGTCACGTTTTTAACTATGGGGTAACCCCCACGGCAGGATGCCAGCTAAAGGAAACTGTTTTCGAAACAACTTAAAACGAACACCCAACCGTGAACTCACTCAACTAGTTGTTGACTCGTTACTACATGCTTTGCAGGTCCTTAGGTTCTTGAGCTGGAGCTTGCATGGAGGAGGATCGTTGTGGGACATGGACGGCTGTGTGCCATGTTAAACTATGAAACAACTAAACTTATGTTTTGATTTAAGACTTATGCTTCCGCTTGCAACTTAACTATGTTTTGTTTGAACACCAATTGTATTGGTTGGATTTTTTAACTACTTATATGCTTGTTCAATATGATTGGTGGCTGGATCCTGGTCAGTCACGCCTCCAAGCGGTAGTACTCCGCATGTGGATTTTGGGGGTGTGACAGATTGGTATCAGAGCCATTGGTTATAGAGAACTTGGTTTTAATAAAGGGAAAAATGTTTTGTTAAAACCAGACTATAACCTGTACAGTGCTCAACGGTCCACAACGATGCTTCACTCCACATGCAAGGCTCGACATTCTAGGTAATATGATCTGTGTATATATTGCCTACTTGTTAGTTACATAGTACATTGCTTATGGTATGCTTGGTTAGTATAACTACTGTTGCTTGAACACGTGCGTGCCTACTCTATCCTATCATCGCATTTTCGCGAACCCCACTCACTCACGTTCTTCTTGGTATGAAGATCATGTCTGGACGCGTTAACATGACACAAGCCCAGTTGACGGCTCTGATCAACGAACGAGTTGCCGCAGCGCTTGCAGCTGCACACGCAGGAGGTATATCCTGCAGTCCGAACTCATTCTAGGATCTTTAGGATCCTACTCTCGTGAACCAACCTTTGTGTTAAACTCTGTCTTTTCTTTCACCACGATAGGTCAGCATGTTCAGCCACCCGTGTGCACTTTTAAGACTTTCATGGACTGCCGACCAACTACTTTTAGCGGCACTGAAGGAGCAGTAGGACTCCTACACTGGTTTGAGAAACTAGAATCTGTCTTCGAGATGTGCGAATGCCCTGAGGCGCGCAGGGTGAAGTATGCTACTGGTACTCTCGAGGGTTTAGCCCTCACGTGGTGGAACGCTCAAGTTCAGATGCTAGGGTTGGTTGCTGCCAACGCCACCCCATGGGAAACTTTTAAGGAAATGATCAAGGAAGAATACTGCAGCCGTGATGAGATTCACAAACTGGAAGTGGAGTTCTTCAACCTCAAGATGACGGGGTCGGAAATTGAAGCTTATGTGAAAAGGTCGAACGAACTGGCAATTCTGTGCCCTACTATGGTGGATCCTCCCATCAAACGCATCGAACTATTTCTTCAGGGCTTAGTGCCAGAAATCCAAAGTCATGTGACTTCAGCGAACCTCGCTACCTACCAGCAAACTGTCCAGTTGGCTCACCGTCTCACGGATCAGGCGGTGGAGCAAAACAAGTTACCAAAACGCATTGGCGCTGCAACTATTACTGGCACCTCTAGTGACAACAAACGGAAATGGGATGGAACTTCAAGTAAGGGTTCGACTTCTTTTCAGACCCAGTCTCAGCAGAGAAAGACTGAGGACTACAAGAGCCCTAATCAGCAATCGTCTGGTGGTGGATACAAAGGAAATCATCCTAAATGCAATCGCTGCAGCCTACACCACAGCGGGCCATGCACCAGGGGCAACTGTCATCGGTGCAACAAGCCTGGTCATGCTGCAAAGGATTGCAGGAGCTTATACCCCGCTAATCAGAATCGTCAGCAAGCTCAACAGAACCAGCGCCAGCAACAGCAACAGGGTGATAACAAAGGGTGCTTTCAGTGTGGAGCTGAGGGCCACTTCAAGAGAGATTGTCCCCAACTGAACAGGAACCAGAACAACAACAACAACAATAACAACAATCAGGGGAATGGTAACAATGGGAACAACAACAATGGCGCCAGGGGGCGAATGTTTGTGATCGGCCAAGGTGAAGCAAGGAATGATCCCAATGTTGTGGCGGGTAAGTTCCTTCTCGACGACTTTTATGTTTCAGTTTTATTTGATTCGGGTGCCGATACTAGCTACGTGTCACTAGAAGTTAGTCGAATGCTTAAGCGTATTCCAACACCTTTGAACAACAAGCACACCGTAGAGCTAGCAAATGGTAAGAGTTTAGAAGCCACACACGTAGTCAAGGGTTGTAAACTTATCCTCGCTGACCAAACCTTCTCTATCGACCTCATTCCTATCGTTTTGGGTAGTTTCGACGTTGTCATTGGGATGGATTGGTTATCCCAGCACAGAGCAGAGATTCTTTGCAACGAGAAGGTTGTCCGTATTCCAGGTCCCGATGGTGAACCTCTCATGATTCATGGCGACAAGAGGAGTGCCGTTGAGAACGTCATTTCTCTCCTTAAGGCCCAAAAGTGCTTGCGAAAGGGCCACACTGCCATTTTGGCTCTCGTTACTGACACCTCAGAAAAAGAAAAGAAGATGGAAGATTTTCCAGTTGTACGCGATTATCCAGAGGTATTTCCTGAGGAATTACCTGGTCTTCCGCCTCATCGTCAAGTCGAGTTTCAGATCGAACTAGCTCCTGGAGCTGCGCCTATAGCTCGTGCACCTTATCGTTTAGCTCCATCAGAATTGAAGGAACTCTCCACGCAACTACAAGAACTCTTAGATAAGGGCTTTATCCGTCCTAGCTCATCGCCCTGGGGAGCTCCAGTATTATTTGTGAAGAAGAAAGACGGTACTTTCAGAATGTGCATCGACTACCGAGAACTCAACAAGGTGACGGTGAAGAATCGTTATCCTCTACCGCGGATCGACGACTTGTTCGACCAGTTGCAAGGGTCGAGCTACTATTCGAAGATTGATTTGAGATCGGGTTATCACCAGCTGAGAGTCCGGGAAGAGGACGTCTCTAAAACAGCTTTCAGAACTCGATACGGGCACTATGAGTTTTTGGTCATGCCTTTTGGGATGACAAATGCACCTGCGGTTTTCATGGACTTGATGAACCGAGTGTGCAAGCCTTACCTGGACAAGTTTGTTATAGTCTTCATCGACGACATCCTGATCTACTCTAAAAGTCGGGAAGAACACGAGCAGCATCTGCGACTTATTCTGGAACTCCTTCGAACAGAACAGCTTTATGCAAAGTTCTCGAAGTGTGACTTCTGGCTTCGAGAAGTCCATTTCCTAGGCCACGTGGTGAACAAGGATGGGATTCACGTTGATCCATCCAAGATAGACTCGATTAAGAACTGGCCTGCACCTCGTACACCAAAGGAAATTCGCCAATTCTTGGGTTTGGCGGGATACTACCGGAGATTCATAAAGGATTTTTCTAAGATTGCACAGCCTCTCACCTCACTAACGCAGAAGGGCGTTGTTTATCGCTGGGGAAACGCACAGGAGTTGGCATTTCAGCACCTAAAGGATAGACTTTGTAGCGCGCCTATCCTTTCCTTGCCGGAAGGCACAGACGATTTTGTGGTTTACTGCGACGCATCAATTCAAGGTCTTGGTTGCGTGTTAATGCAACGAGACAAGGTTATAGCCTACGCCTCACGCCAACTCAAGGTTCATGAAAAGAACTACACGACGCACGATTTAGAGCTGGGAGCTGTTGTCTTTGCGCTTAAGTTATGGCGGCATTACCTGTATGGTACCAAGTGCGCGATCTACACCGACCACAGGAGCCTCGAGCATATCTTCAAGCAGAAGGAACTGAATATGCGGCAACGACGATGGGTCGAACTACTAAATGACTACGAGTGCTCAATCAGATATCACCCGGGCAAGGCCAATGTTGTGGCCGACGCCCTCAGTCGGAAGGACACTGCGCCTAAGCGCGTGCGAGCTCTACAACTCACGATCCATTCTAGTTTGCCTTCCCAGATACGAGCAGCTCAGATAGAAGCACTGAAACCAGAAAACGTCAGGGCTGAAGCCCTACGCGGGTCAAGGCAACGATTAGAACAAAAGGAAGACGGTGCTTACTACGTAACGGGACGCATTTGGATCCCACTCTATGGCAACCTACGAGAGCTTGTGATGGACGAAGCACACAAGTCTCGCTACTCGGTACATCCTGGATCGGATAAAATGTATCACGACATCAAGACTACGTACTGGTGGCCTAGCATGAAGGCCCACATAGCGACCTACGTCAGCAAGTGTTTGACTTGTGCGAGAGTCAAGTCGGAATACCAGAAACCATCAGGCCTGCTCCAACAACCAGAGATACCTCAATGGAAATGGGAGCAAATTTCCATGGATTTTGTTACTGGTCTACCTAGATCCCAGCGCGGGAACGATACTATTTGGGTGATCGTGGATCGACTCACAAAGTCTGCACACTTCCTGGCTATCAAGGAGACGGATAAGTTCTCCACTCTTGCAGAAATTTACCTCAAGGAAGTTGTTTCGAGGCACGGGGTGCCCACCTCCATCATCTCGGATCGAGATGCACGTTTTACTTCAGAGCTGTGGCAAGCAATGCACAAATCCTTTGGCTCACGATTAGACATGAGTACGGCGTACCATCCTCAGACGGACGGGCAGTCCGAGCGCACTATTCAGACCTTAGAAGACATGCTTCGTGCATGTGTAATCGACTTTGGCAACCGCTGGGAAAAGCATCTGCCACTTGTGGAATTCTCGTACAATAACAGCTACCACACCAGCATTGGAGCTGCTCCGTTTGAGGCATTGTACGGACGTAAATGCCGGTCTCCTCTTTGCTGGGCAGAGGTGGGAGAAAGTCAGATCACTGGTCCAGAATATGTGGTAGATACAACCGAGCAGATCGCTCAGATCCGAAAACGCATGACGGCCGCTCGCGAACGTCAGAAAGTTTACGCCGACATGGGCAGGAAACCACTTGAGCTCCAGGTTGGGGAGCGGGTACTACTCAAAGTTTCACCCTGGAAGGGTGTGGTTCGTTTTGGTAAACGCGGCAAACTAAACCCACGATACGTTGGACCTTTCGAGGTCATTGAGAAAATAGGCAGGGTGGCCTACAGACTCAACTTACCAGCGGAACTCGGTGCAGTTCACAACGTTTTTCATGTGTCGAATCTGAAGAAGTGTCCGTCAGATGAGACCCACGTAGTTCCTTTGAAGGAACTCACGATCGACGAGCAGTTACGATTCATCGAGGAACCAGTCGAGATCACGGACCGGGATGTTAAGGTCCTCAAGAGCATTAGAATACCTCTCGTTCGAGTTCGTTGGAACTCACGTCGCGGCCCAGAGTTCACCTGGGAGCGCGAAGATCAGATGAAACAAAAGTATCCCCAACTGTTCGCAAACAGTACACCCACTACTGAGGCCGAAGCTACGGAATTTCGGGACGAAATTCCAGATCAACGGGGGGTGGATGTGACACCCCAGGAAAACCGGGAAAACCATACAACTTAACTAGCTTCCTCAGTGAGTGCCTACCAAATTTCGGGACGAAATTTCTTTCAACTTGGTGATGATGTGACAACTCGAAATTTAGAACCTTTCGTTGTATGCTTAAACGTGTGAATAGTCAAACTTATGTGATTAATGATAAGCTACAACCTCTTATATGATTATGTGTTATGTTACATGTGTGCCTATGTGTATGTATGCGAGTATGTATATGAACCGAGACAACACGAACCCGACTCGAGACCATGTGGTCTCGAGTGAACTAGTATAACTTACGGGCCGGTTGGGCCGTGCACCTCACCCGAAGCCCACTAGGGTGCACCAATGTGGACTAGTATATAAACTAAGTGATAACCATAGGTGCCACTTCCTTGAACAACACACTCACCTATACACACATTCCATCCTCTTCACTAAAACCCTAAACACTAAACATCACACTCTTCTCCTTTCTTTTCGGATCAAACCAACCGACCACAAGAAGGATTCTCGGATTTTGCTCGTTCACACCAAACAAAGCTTCATCTTTCACCACCTCACAATCGGTTAGTGTTTATGATATTTAATAGTGTTTATGATACTTGTTGGATAGCGATTCTTGTTTGGTATTTCGGATGTTGATGATGATAATGTGTTTGCTTGCTAAAGATTCATGTATGATTAAGTGTTTGTTTGATGGATGAGCTCTTGTTTGAGTAAATGATACATGCTTAGTTACAACCTTTGTTATGAACATGACCTCTTTAATAAAGGTATAGATTTTTGTATGATAGAAGAATAATGATAATCATCCGGTTTTTATGTATGAGACTATGGAATAAATGTTTTGTTACAAGATAAGCTTGTTGTCTAGTTTAGGATTGATGATGCTTGTCCGAAAATGCAAGAACTTATGAACAAATGTTGAATGAAGATATGAATATCCGAATATGTGTTGAATGTGTTTTGAACATTTGATGAACATGAAGAACTTGATGAATATGACATGAACATGGTTGAATATTTTGAAATTTGATGTGTTTGATCCAGTTTTAGTAAATTGCTAGACAAGGAACATGTTTAAGGAATTTGGTTGGATAGTACAAACTGTTACATGAAATCAGAATAGTACACTGTTCCGAATCAGTAGTTGTCCACTCGAAACCGCTAGTTGCGACTCGAAACCATTGCATGATGAGTCGAAACCGCCCAATTGCGACACCGGTTGCGAGTCGCAAACACCTGGTTGCGACTCGAAACCACACATGATCAGCACACCAACTTGTGACTCGAAACCATTGTTGCGAGTCCGGTTGCGACTCGTAACCAAGACAGCATGAACCGAAACCATGGTTGCGACTCCGGTTGCGAGTCGCAAACGCCTAGTTGCGACTCGAGACTATACACGCTGTTTGGGCTTTCACCTTGTTTCGGACTTAACTGCTTGGGCCGGACTCTTGGGCCCAATGCACAGACCTTATGTGTTACTGTTGAATGTGAATATCGATGAACTGCCATGATTAAACGTGTAACCCATACGTGCACTACTTGAATACGAACCTGATTGTATGATACAACTATGATAGGACGTGAGTAGCCTCAACGTTGCTTGTTTGACTTTCTGTGTTTTCTACCGAGCAAACCAAGGTGAGTTCACACCCTCTACAAAGCATGGGATCCCCAGGGGTCGGGGATTGGGGTTAAGGAACTGGGTTCCTCGTCCTCCTTGGGTAGGACAGCAAAGGTTCAGGAATGTAATTCCTCGTCCTCACGGACAGATAACTCGTACTAGACCAAAACTCTATCACGAAGTCCCTCATTTTTTTATATCGACTTAATCGCCGGGCCAATGGCGAGCGGGTCATTAGTTAGATAGCGCTATTTAGGTCTGACAAACCTCACACCGTGCCGCAGAGGACGGGCGTGAACTAATGGATCTGGGGCACGTCAATGATGATAGACATTGACAGTTTCAGGGCACATAAACATGACTACAGTCAGCAGTCGATATGGTAACGAGTCTAGTGTATACATGGGGTAGCCCCCACGGCCGAAATGCCAGATAACTAACACGGGGTAGCCCCCACGGCAGGATTGCCAGAGTAACCGGGAATAAACAAGTCACGTTTTTAACTATGGGGTAACCCCCACGGCAGGATGCCAGCTAAAGGAAACTGTTTTCGAAACAACTTAAAACGAACACCCAACCGTGAACTCACTCAACTAGTTGTTGACTCGTTACTACATGCTTTGCAGGTCCTTAGGTTCTTGAGCTGGAGCTTGCATGGAGGAGGATCGTTGTGGGACATGGACGGCTGTGTGCCATGTTAAACTATGAAACAACTAAACTTATGTTTTGATTTAAGACTTATGCTTCCGCTTGCAACTTAACTATGTTTTGTTTGAACACCAATTGTATTGGTTGGATTTTTTAACTACTTATATGCTTGTTCAATATGATTGGTGGCTGGATCCTGGTCAGTCACGCCTCCAAGCGGTAGTACTCCGCATGTGGATTTTGGGGGTGTGACACATTCCCCACTCAAAATCAAACATACGATAATGCACATAACATATATAACATGTTAGATCACTCACAGATAGCATACTTGACATTTAGACACGCGAGTCACAACTTATGTCATTTCAGCATTTATATTCAATACCGGCTGTTTTCGGACATTTTAATAAAATGGTTAAATTTTTCCAAAAATTCCCAAATTTTTACAGGATGTCTTAAACGTTCCATATTTTATTGTGTAAAAATATCGGGGTCAGGTTCATTACCGATATTTTATAAAAATTCATATTTCGGACTGAACTCAGATTTGTGTATTTCTGACCATAGTCCACGGAACAATTTATTAAAAATTCATCGAGTGTCCGATTTACGAAATTCCAGTGGGGTAATTACAAATGCATCGGTTTTCATCTACTGTACAAATTTCATGGTCCGATTCATCACAAAACTCAGGTTATGACTGAAAGTATGACACCCATTTATTGCTGTCAAAATTCAGCTTAAGTTGCTGTTACAAATTAACACTTTAAAAATAGTAAACGAAGTCCAAAAATTACGATTCCGGTGCCATTAGAACCGTATTTCATAATAACATATTTTAGATTCAAAATATCGGTTTTTCGTTGAGTTTATGGCCTGTTTACAGCCAACTGAAGTTGGCTGTAAAACCGGGACAGATTCTGTTTTTCAGTGTTTAACCTTCTAAATCGCGTTCGATCGATTCCGTTAACAAGTTAATTAATCACAACAACATTAAACATCAATATTAATCAGCAAAACATTAGATAATCAACCAATAATCATAACAACACAAGATCTACATGATTTACACACATATTCATCCATTAACCACCTTGTTCATCACTTTAGTAGACTTTTAGTTGGTGATCTTATATGTTAGTGATTTTTAACCGACGAAACTCTTATTAACCACTCTAGACAAGATCAAGAAGGCGTTTAGAGTCACTTACTACTAGCTCGAGGCTAGGGAAGATCAAAGGCGTAAAAGTGGTGGATAAAAGAAACGTAGTGAGGTCCTTGAGATCCCGAGTGCACCGAGCTTCCTTATGTGATCCCTTGCACCTTTGTATGTAAGAAAATGGCTTGTAGGAGGCTTGAAGGTGGTGGTATGGTGGATGGTTGTGGCTGCCGATTTCAAAGAAAGAGAGGAGAGGGAGAGTGCAATTTTGATAAGTGTTGAAGTAAATGAATTGTAGTCTTAAGGTTATATTTATTAACCAACTTCATACTTTGTCCACTAGACAATGTGCTTTCTAGATTTTAGGCAACATGGATTATTTTAATCAAAGTTGTAAGATGGTGTCCCCCATGGGGAACCGATCTCGTTAGGGGGGGGGGGGGGTTCCATGGTTAGATTGTAACTAATTGTTAAGTATTAGTTAGTTAGTTAGAGATTTAATATTAGTTACTAGTGTGTTGTAAATTGTAACGGGTGTTAGGGTATTCGGGGACCCTAGCTGGCTCAGAAAAGAAAAACAATGTCATTGACAATATTTTTATGTTCCGGGTGAAGTCCGGTTGTTCGGTTCGGTGTTGATCCGTTAAACTGCTTAATTAATCCGTAAAGCGTCCTATTTATATATTTTGTAACGTTTTTACTTTCTAACACTTAGGAAAATATAACGGACTATTTAGTGACCTTTCTGCATACTACTAGTATGTTGACAAGCACATGTAAGCACATCACAGATATCAGAAAGCAGTTAAGTAATTCCACACAGTCGTCAAACACTTTAATTATCAATAATAAATTGTACGGAATACATAGGATTTTGAGGGTTGTCACACAGCACCCGTTCTCACGGGGGTTGTTAAGGATCTTTTACTTGCATGGATTACGGTGGTAATCATGTATTGCGAACTGCCTCAGGTAGTCAACCCGCAGTCATTGGTATCGATGGGTCTATGTCGATAACTAACGTGCTTCGTTTCACGATGTGTACGTGCTGGTTATGCGTAAACGGATTCGAACTCTATATGCTATTAACAAACTTGTATGCTCACCTTTACATTATATGTATTGACTTTATTTTAACGTATGTGGCAGGTGCTTAGGTTGCTTGTATGCTCTCTTTGCTATGATGAAATCGAAGCTAGGAACTGGAGTCCTAGAAACCAATAAATAAACTATCTTTATCTTTTTATTTGAATCTGAGTTGTCGAAACAGGATATTTGTCTTGATGTTTATCTGTAATAATTTGTTTGCTATTTGAGGCGTGGTATGGGACACGTTAACTTAAATTAAATGGTAATGATAGTTGTTATGGAAACTCCTGGACAATCTGTTTCGCTCAGTGCCATGCCCCGATGATTTCCGCCATCGGTTGGGGTGTGACATTAGTCCACTAGTTTAACTTCATCCATTTTTTCTGTTAACGAGAAGGCCAATTCGGTAATTTTGTATGTAATTCTGTTAACTAAAAGGGCAATTCAGCCATATAAAATGACCGAATTGGTCTTCTCGTTAACAGAAAAAATGGGTGGAGTTAACCCAGTGGACTAAAATGGCAACGGTGAAACCTTTTTAGACCCACATGTTAAAAATGAAACATTTGGACTAAATTGGCAAAATAGCCCAAACCACAGGGACTAAAATGACATTTAACTCAAAATGGTATGTGCTGAAGTTCTTAACGCATAACAAGCAAATTATGTTATAATCCCGTATATTACACGGATTAATAAATGTAATGTTTTTTAGTTAGTAATAAAATGTTATGTTTTAAAATAGCCGGGTATAGTGAACCATTGTTATTGGTAAAACAGAGCGGCAAACTATTATCATTGGTGAAAAAAGGAGGCAGCCAACAAGTGGATGTCATGTGCATCCACTTGGTGCTTTATTATTTTTTTAATTGCTGCATTTTTAATGTCACTATATATATAGTTTAAAGAAAAAAAAACTTCGTATTAAAATGATGTGTGGTGGAGTGGTTAATTTATGCTAAACCTAATGAAGGGACCTGGGTTTGAAACTGAACGCAAAGTTTTGTCTTTTTGCTTAAAATATTAAATTTATTTTCCTTGAGCCAAACGGATTTTACCGGTAATTTCACCGTCGTGCCTACGGGCGGGTGGGTTACCGGATTTTCCTCGGAATTGGTGGTGGACTCGGGTTACTCTCGGAGTACTCCGTTTGTCCAATGGGTGGTGCCCCGAGAGTGCTCGGGATTGAGTTTGTTGGCCGTTCAAAAAAATTATCCATCAACTTTATCCAGTTTTTTATCCTTAACTCGGCTACTACTCCTGGACGTTATTTATAGTTCCTAAAGTGTATAAATGCTTTTTCATTTGACGATGTTTTTATCTACGTCTCCATGTTTTTCCTTGAGATTGCGTTATGAATAGTATGTATAACTAACAGAAACAAAAGCATACATGCCATCAGATTGAGAAATATTTGGTTTAACGCCCCACAACGCGGGTAGGGCATCCCACTAGTTTATCTACATATAATATGATAATATATGATTTTCGGCCAATTGCATAGTTGATTCAACCCAATAGATTATTATGTTCATTTATTATAAGTTGTTTATTTGGGTATGTTTACGTTGTTTTTTATTAACAAATCAATAAAACGAATATAAATAGGGTGCTAAAAGAATACACTTAGGGGTTGTTTGGTAGCATCTGAATGACATTAAGAGGCTACCTCTTAATGAAATCATTTAAGAGTTTAACAAAGATAATGTAGAAGAATGTGATATGTGATGGTTTACCATTCAGATGTTACCTCTTATCCAGTCAGACATAAGGTTACCTCTTATTCATTCAGACATAAGGGCCACAAATGATTTCATTAAGAGACAGCGTCTGAATGGATTAAGAGGCAACCAAACAGCCCCTTACTTATATCTATAGAAACTTATTTTATAGCAAGATAATAAGAACATGAAATATCAGGCCCGACTTTGTGGGCTGGGCAGCTCGGGCAGATGCCAAGGTCTAAAAGGTTTATAGGGCCCAACAAAAATTTAGGGTCAAGATTTTTAAATGAGCACTGTTATCTTAAATGTTTAATAAATGACTATAGTTATAAAAATGAAGCTACTTCAATGGTTAAGATACTCAAATTTGAAAAACAAGGTCATGAGTTCTAAACCCTTCATTTACATTTTTATTTCCTAAACAATTTTCAGTTAATCCCATGCATTTTTTATTTTCTAAACTGTTTTGAACTATCAATTCACTTAATTAATTGACTCTTCGATCTTGTTAACAAGATGATTATATGATTAATTAGTTAACGTTTTTGGTTATAATATTGAGGTCATGAGTTCAAACCCCATGATTAGCATGTCGTATTGTGGTTTCTTGATATATATTTGATGAGTTTATATTATACCAATTCTTTTGTTTTGCCCAGGGCCTAAATTTTTTTTTATCACTCTTAGAGACAGCCCTATGAAATATGTTGGTTATTTTAGTGTCACTGAATCTGTTTAAATTTGATTGGACCTTCTCTATCTCTCATTAACTATTTTTGGCTGGCTCTTTTTGTCTTCTATACACGAATATATATCTCCAACATATTTAATTCTTGTTTTTTGAATTTTACAGGTATCACAAGATGAGAACGGAGATGGTCAAACAAGTATGTCTATGATTTTATTTTGAAGTGCAAGCGTTTATGGGAATAACATATATGATTTTATGTTGAATTGTAACTGTGTATGGCAATAATAAGGTTGGTTTGAAAGTGTTCGCACATCGACTATAAATATTGAAAAAAATACAGACTCCACCACGTAGAGGACACAAAGACATTTTTTTTCTTTATTAATTAAATTTATTATAATATTATAATTACTTTTAAGAATATTTTGTTTTTCTCTTATATCTTTTAAAATACAATGTTGTATAGCATTCTGATTACAATATAGCGACTTTCTTATTTTAATCTACGTCTCAATAAAAATTTTACTCAAAACCGAGTTGTGAATAATAATAATAATAATAATAATAATAATAATAATAATAATAATAATTAAGTGATCATAGCACAAATATACGAGTTATAAAACATGACTCACATTTTAGTTTTTTAGATAAAGTAACCCTGTTTACTATTTTCGTTATTTTAATAGATATAAAATTCCGAATTTAATATTGGAGTGTGCTTGTTTTTATCTATGTTTCTATCTAAGTATTATTTAAAGTTAAACAATATAATTAATTTTTTTTCTTTACCATGATGAAGATACCAATTTTAATCGAATAACTCTGATATCGGTATCAATAAAATTTGAACCAATACCGACATTTATTTTTATTGTTTTCGATCGATCTACAACAAATGTTAATATCCTTTTGGACACATCTCTTTTCGGTAGCTATATCGAGTAATGATATAGTTCAAATACTATAATGAACCAGAATGTAATAATTAAAGTTTTATTACCACAAGTTGAAAAATCATGCTTATTGCTTAAAAAGGAAATTTTACGCGTTGCAGTGGAACCGTTAAACTAAATAAAAAGTAGATGTAAAAACGTTAAATCACGTAAAGGTGTTGCAACGTGTTAATTCCCAAAACTTACACTGAAACGTAAAACACAGAAAAGAATAACAACTCGACTTATGACATGCGTGTTGCGACGAAGCCGATAAACTAAAAAAGTACCGTAAAAACATTGAACTACACATACACATTGTAGTGTGTTAACTCTCAAAATTTATACTAAAAAGATAAACATTCTCATAAAAAATAATAATTAAGTCGAAACAATAAAAAACAGGTAAAACGGAAAATAAAAAAACTAAAAAAAAAAACTTAACTCAATAACAATATTAATAGCCGAATAAACTTATAAAATATGAGGGTTATTAAAATTTAGAGTAAACTGCTATATTCGTCTGTGGTTTGTTGGTCTTAGTTACTTTCATCCAAAAAAAAAATTATATTGTATTTGGGTCAATGTGATTTCAATTTTCTTGTCATTTTCATCCATTTTGCTAACATTATCCATCCATTTTGGCTATTAATTTGAAGAGTGCTTATATCGTTTTACTTAATGTACACATTTTTAAATAATATGTACAATTTTCTTGTTTTATAGCAAGATAATAAGAACATGGAATATGTTGGTTATTTTAGTGTCACTCAATCTGTTTTAATTTAATTGGACCTAAGGGTGAGAGGGGCACTCCTCTTTTAGGGGAGTCCCCTCTCTTACGCACGGCCAATCAGCACGCGCCACGTCAACTCCCCTCTTAACTCCCCTCAGGGTATACGGGGCACTCTCGGTGACCCCATGCGGTGACCCAAGTCCCCGAGCGGGAACACCGCCGCCATCACCGCGGGGAGCGAAATCGGTTAGCAGGATCGGTGTGTATTCACCGATGAGGGGATCGAGGTTTAAACGGCTATATAGCCGTTATACATTTAAAAAAAAAAAATTCCTAACCCCTATAAATACTACCTCTTTAATCTTTTTATTTTTCAAACCCAAAACAACTCTCACCCATTCAACTCATCTAATTTTTTTAACCAATCTTTAAAAAAAATGGATTCCAAGTTCCCGTTTTTTTCTCCCCTGCCCGACTTTCCCGACGATGAAGATTCATCGTCAAGCGATGGTAGTTTAATTTTCTTCCAAAATCTCATCCAACAAGCGGAGCTACTAGACACGGCATCGTCTAGTAAAAAAATTGTCCGTCGAGATCGTGTGGGAGGCCACGAAACACTCATGGCCGATTATTTTGTCGAAAATCCAAAATTTAATGCCGATATTTTTCGTCAGAGGTTTCGTATGTCCAAGTCTTTGTTCCTAAAAATTGTTAGTGACGTGGAAGCGAATAACGAGTGGTTTCAAGAGGGCTTGGACGGGAGAATGAAGAAAAGTTTCACTGCGTTGCAAAAGGTTACTTCTGCGATTAAACAACTTGCAACCGGTAACCCACCAAACGAAAACGACGAGTATTTAAATATGGCTGAAAGGACCTCTCGTGAGTGCCTTGAATATTTCTGCGAGACGGTCTGTACAATGTATGCCGGTGAATTCTTACGTAGACCAACGAGCCACGACGTTGCGCTATTGTATCAGGCTAAAACACGATCTCGTTGAGCATCTCGGACGTTTAGATCTACCTCACCTTGAAGTGAGTTCCGACGACAAGTAGTTTGTTTTTTTTATTTTTCTAGTTTGAATGTAATTTTTATTTTTAATTTAATGAAATGTCTTTTATTAAATTTTATTTATTTTTTATTAATATTTGTTTAATTTATAAACATGCATAATTACAACAAATAAAAAAAAGAAAAAAAAAAGTCCCCTAAGAGAGGAGTGCCGCCATCAAATTGAGGGTGTATAAAGAAATTAAAATGTGTTGTGATACCTTCTTAAAGATAATAAGCCAATTTACGTTTCGAAACTCTACAACATGTTTTAACTATTTTTTTACGTGCTTATTTTTATGCACGTGTGGATATAAATTTAAGTTGTTCTACGTTTGGATGTAAATTACAATTACAAGTTGTGTGAATAGTGCTTTCATCCTAATCCTATTGACTTTGTTGTTTCTTTCTTGATATTTTTTCTTGAGTTTATTATTGTTATTTTACTTTTCTTTATGTTTAGTATTTTCGTTTTAGATTTCTTTTTCATTAAAGTTATATTTATGCTAGCATTTGCGTTTTCATTTACAATTAATTTAAAACCCGTTTGTCACGTTGTCCAATTTAAATTTATTTTTATAGTTTCCGGTCAATGTAAAACATGTATCGATATTCTTTTGAGCATGTTTCTTCATGTTACTTTACAGAACCAAAATAGATTTCTTTTGAGCATGTTTCTTCATGTTACTTTACAGAACCAAAATAGATGTCGACCGACATAGCGTAGCACGATAACATTACTAGTTTAACATACTCATAACTTTCATTTATTTATGGCTAGTGGCTCTAAGTTGTTGCCAACACATAGCTGAGTCACACGTGGCCCCACTACCAACAAAAATCTTGAACCACAATTTCAAACAAAATAGTGATATTGCTGATGAAGGAGTGGGAAGAAATATAGTTTTCAGGGAAGGACTCGGTGAGTATGAATTCTCAGGTAAGGACATTCCGGCATCTTATATATACCCTCTTTTTTTCTTAACATTTTGCCATACACCCCACCCCATACATATTCTTCTGTTTCTTTTTTTAATTTAATATGACTATCATCGTTGAAGAAACCCAATTCGGTAACCATCTCTTCATTTTCTTACCTCTTTTTTTTTAATATTATTCTCTCTAACACTCATACATATATATCTATAATTGAAGGGGGTAAAAGGGTTATGTTGGGAAAAAGGGGTTATAGGGTTATGAGTACACAAGGGCTAATAATAACTTGTATTTAAATATGGCGCATCACAGGCCTTTTATGACTAACTCTTTTAAAAACTACGTCCATATTTATAACATCGTAATGTGATCCTTGATTTATTGTGATCTTACAATTGAAACTAAAATCAGCAAAGAAAAAAAATGATAAGAAGAAATCAATTGAGTATTAATTTTATATTTTGTGTGTATGTTGATTTATATTTATATATGTTTGAGAACAGAAAATGGAAGTCAGGAGCAGATCCTCAAGAGCAGGGCAGAAACAGAACTGGTGTTGGATGGTGGATTTTGCATCCCCCACACCAATTCTTATGGCCACAATTTTAGGTGTTTTTTTTTTTAATTTTTATATTTTAATATACAAAATTCTCCTCATAAATTATTTTATTTATATAATATTATTAAGTTTTTGATTTGGATCTTTGTTATTCTATAGGGATTATGACGTGGAGAGTGAAAGACAACAAGGAGTTGAGAACTTTTACCGTGTTAATCACATCAATCAAACAGTTGATTTCGTGAGTGTTTTTTTTTTTTTTTTAATTATGGTTTTTCATTTTTTTTAAATAAATTTGGGTGATAAATTTTAATTTTTTTAAACTATATGGATGTATATGTAGGTTAAAAAGATGAGAGGAGAGTATGAAAAATTGAACAAGATTGAAATGAGCATTTGGGATTGTTGTGAGCTCTTAAATGAGGTGATCGATGAGAGCGATCCCGATCTAGACGAACCTCAAATCGAGCACTTATTGCAAACCGCTGAGGCGATACGTAAAGACTACCCAGACCAAGATTGGCTTCACTTGACAGCCTTGATCCATGGTAGCTTCCAATACCAAATTTGGAAAAATGGCAGGCATGATGTTATGTTTTTAATTTATTATATTATTGTACCTAAAATGGAAAATTGTTGTGTAGATCTTGGTAAGGTTTTGCTACATCCTAGCTTTGGGGAACTTCCTCAATGGGCGGTTGTAGGTGACACATTTCCGGTCGGGTGTGCTTTTGATCAATCAATTGTTCATAGCAAGGTTTATGTCCTAACAAACTCATCGATGATTCTTTGTTCAATTGTCCATTTGGTTAAATCGATTTTGGATTTTGAAAACAGTATTTCGTGCAAAATCCTGACTACAACAATCCCGCTTACAATAGGAAGTACGGAATATATTCTGAAAATTGTGGACTCGACAACGTTATGATGTCGTGGGGGCATGACGATTACATGTATTTGGTATTAAGCAACTCTTTACTCTTTCATATTGTTTCTATATGTATTGAACTATCATTCACTTAGGTGGCAAAGGAGAATGGGACCACTCTCCCTTCGGCCGGGCTTTTCATCATAAGATATCATTCCTTTTATGGTATGAAGTCGGTTTGAACCTCAAAAGATGAAATTGTTTCGTAAAATTTGTTGTTAACCAGTTGATGTTGTTGCAATAGCGTTGCACAGGTCAGAAGCGTATAAGCACTTGATGAGTGAGGAAGACGTCGAGAATCTAAAGTGGCTTCAAATATTCAAGTAAGCATCTTGTTGAATAGTACTTTCTTTAATCAACTCAAGTATACTAATATGTTGTTTATGGAATATACACATATAGCAAGTATGACTTGTACAGCAAGAGCAAGGTTCGGGTCGATGTTGAGAAAGTGAAACCGTACTACGAGTCTCTAATCGACAAGGTGAGACCGCTTTTTTGAACCAAAGTTTGTGAATTAAGTTTGTCAATCCTTGTTGTTAATTTATGTTTTGTGCAGTATTTCCCTGCAAAGTTAAGGTGGTGAAGAAGAAGTAGTATCTTAATGGTTAATTATGAATAGGAATAAGTGATTGCTCATGTAAGAGAAAGTTATTAGAATACAATGCAATAGTTTCCTTCTATGTAAATGCAGTGTGTATTCAGTTTGAACTACATGAATGTCTTTTATCTTTCTTTTCCAAGAAAAAAATGTGTGTTTTTTTGTCTTAAAGAAAACAAAACAAAAACAAGAGAACAATCTTAAATTAATAAATAAAGGTCAAACTAAATGAGAAAGTATAAAAAATGAAACAATCACACAATAGTTTCAACCCGAAATTGATTCATGATTAGTAAAAAGCAATAATTAGTGTTTACTAAATAATGTTTTGTTAATATTCGCCTACTGAATCAACCTAAGATCTTCCATAATAAAACATTAGACCAACCCGTAGTGGAAGAGGTTTTAGGCGTTTTTCCTCCAAAAACGTTCCATCACGCCTACGTCACTGCCCTTAGGGCATTTTTTGATGGTTTTTTTTGTTGGGTGTTCCCTTAAACACGCCGGATCAAAGAGAGAATGACCAATGGAACGTTGGGCAACGGTTAGGAAGTAACGACTATTTTTTTAATGGAATTTCAATATCTATATATATACACACAACCCACAATACCTAAAAAATAAACACAACACCACACCACCTTCTCCAAAAATGGATCCCTCACATCTTCCTCATCTGTTGTATATTATTATTACAAAGAGATTTTAGCCGATGAGGGTGAGTCGACTGACGAGAAGGTCGAGCAAGAGGCAGTTACGAGTGTGTGTTAACTCGCAGTGAGGTAAATGAAACACGTTAGTCGGCCTCCACACCAAAGTTTGCAAAGAGAATATACGGAACGAGACCGGCTGTTGGCAAACGCTTGTTTGATGGAAGATTACTTTGAAAAGCGCCGACTTACCCAAACTCAAACGTTTCCAAATGAGTAAACGTTTTTTTCTACGCATTGCCGGAGACTTGGAAAACAAGTTTGATTACTTTAAGAAAAACCGGATGTGAGAGGGACACTTGGATTTACCGCTATTCAAAAGTTTACTTCAGCGCTACGTGTGCTTGTGTACGGAAACACGACCGATATCAACGACAAGTATTTAAAGATGGCTGAGAAGACAACACGCGACAGTTTGGAGTATTTTTGTCATGATACACTACAATCTTCTAAAAATTATATTCATTCATATTTTTTAGTTAGTTTAATAGTATATATATTTGTTTTTTAAGGAATAATTAATTTGTACGGTGTGCGTTATCTGAGAAAGCCCACTTGGTATGATCTACAACAAATTTACAAGGTGCATTCTAATGAACATGGTTTACCAGGCTGATTGGGAGCTTAGATTGTCGTCATTGGCTATGGTATAATTGTCCAACCGCATGGCGAGGTCAACACACACGAGGTGACGAAAAAGGACCATCGGTTATTCTTCAAGTGGTTGCTTCACACGACATTTAGGTTTGGTCGGCTTACTTTGGTGCCGTGGGGTCATGTAATGACAGTAACATTTTCGAAAAGTCGCAGTGGTAGAGAATTTCATTTCTGGTAAAGCTATGAAAGCATCTTTTTATGCTAACGGAAACTACTACCCACACAGATTCTATTTGTGTGATGGAATATCTCCGAGGTATTCGATTATCGTGAAGACGTTTAGGGATCCGTATGATGAAAAAAGAGCACATTTTAAGAAAGTTCAAGAGTTTGCACGAAAGGACATTGAGAGATGCTTTGGGGTTCTTCAACAGCGTTGGCATTATTTGAGAAATCCTTGTCGTGCATGGACCAAAGAAATAATGAGAGATGCTGTATATTCATGCATAATATGATATTAGAAGACGAAGGAAAAACGATATGTCAAAATTATATAACGGACGTTGTTCAGGAATATCCACAAGCAACAATGGATGAAAGAGTGAATAATGCAAATCAAATGCGTTCCGAATTAGCACATTGTGCGTTAGCGTCGGATTTGATCCAATATGGATGGTCGGTTTGGTATATTCCAAACGAGGGTGAAAAAAGAAGAAGATGACGAGGAAGGCCAAGATGAAGACGAGTACGACAAAAGAGAAGATGAAAATTAAGAAGAATATTATTATTTGTGTGTGTTTTAGTATTTATGTAATTTTATTCATTTAAATGAAATATTATTTGTTTTAATTTAAAAAAATAAAATAAATAATTGGGTAATCATTGCAAGAGGCATTATGGAGCACTAGACCACTATAGCCCTTTCTAATTTCAAGCCCCATAATTCTCTTTTGCTAACTAGGAGCCACATGTCAGGTAATGCGTAAGGAACGGGTGGTTTGAAGTTCAAACCCCACTATACATGGTCTTAGTTTCTCCTCCTATCTTCTCTCTCCTAATCACACTCATTAATGTTTTTCTAGTTTTTCACCCAAAACAAAAACACTTGTCTCACTCTTACATGACACCTAAAAATATCCATATTTTTTCTTTGGGTGAAAGGGGTGCATCCCTCATTAAATGAGGGGAAATTTTCACTCACCCAATCATGATGTGTCATGTCAATTCATCTCTCATACACCACCCTTGCCATAAATATAAGGGGTGGTTTCACCCAAACCATTTAAAAAAAGAAAAATGCATGATTGGTTGAAAACCATTACACCCTCTCCCTCATCTTCCCCGCATGCGGCAACAATACCCCGCACACAGCCTTCACCGAGCTGCAATATTGGGACGGCGGCACCCTCCACTCATGGCAAACTGCCTCCCCGAATGTTTTACCGCTTCCATCCCATTCAACCTTAGTGCTCTAAATACATATGTTTATTTGATACATCTTTTGTATTTATCTGTTAATATTTTTCTTAATTTCATCTTGTGTTCGGTGTCTTGTTGTGATCAACACATCAACATAAATTAATTACGCCTCTAAGTAACTTTGAAATGTTTTAGAAGTTACATGGCTGGCTAAAGAGTTATGAATGATTATTTAGTATCAGAGTAAAGTGCAATGATCTGAGTCCCTAAAGCTAATGGTGTTAGATGCCTCAGCCCCCAACTTTTAAAATGCGCTATGATCTGAGTCCCTAAAGCTAATGGTGTTCAATTTTTCAGTTAAAAACTAACTGAGATGGTAGGTGGCTAATTTAGTAATTTACTGAATTGTCCGGTTTTGGACAAATTGCAGAACTTTGATGTAATCAAGCTTACTTGTATGGCCGTACTCTCTAAGCTTATTTTTAATAAGAACAAACATATATAGCAGAAGAAGCTAAAAATGAAACAAAGTCTGAATTTCAAAACAATAAGAATATCAAAATCTAACTAGTTGTGCCATTCAAGGACACCGGTCATCTCCATAATAAATACCCTAGTTTCCCTCGTGAACGTAGGTCACATACTCTGGCTGAACTACGTAAATGTTTTGTTCGTTTTTGCTTATTGTGTGTGTGATTGTTATCCCTATTCTCCGGGATTCGTTGACTAAACGCCGCAACTAAGGTTTTGACTTTGTGTGTTCATCCTTGCTGCTTAAGAGGATCATAGGTTTCAATTCTTGTAACGTTTCAGATTTTTCGTACTTTCTATTTTTAGAAACTTGTAATCGTATTTTCTTTTCAATCCTTGTAATTCCGAGAATTGATCATAATGAAAATACATTTTATATCACACTTGTTTGATTATGCTTGTGCAATACGTAAACAACCACTGAGATGCCTATTTTATACAAATCATATAACTCACAAACATGATTATACTCACACACCTTGAAACATCCGAAACATGCTTAACATTTCATTTACTACAAAACATAACCAAACAATCAAACACGAGCAACTAAAAGTAAATAAATGACAAAAGCATGGGAAACCATGCCCTCTCGCCGTGCGAGAGCCAAAGGCACTCCCTGTCGCGCGACGCAACAGGGCTGTTTCGACAACAAGTTTGTTTAGAATCCGGGTTTCACTTGTTTTAACCATTTTTCAACTACTAACCACTTTATTAAAACACAAAACCCTAATCCCTCCTTATAAAACCAAGCCTCCCACAACTCAATTTCACTTTCCGCACTCTCTAATCACTACCAAACACTCCAAAATCTTTCGTATTTTGCAACTTTGGGCAGAAGATTTCTAAGTGCAAAAGTGAGTTTTTAACTCACGTCCTTCATCTTCTCTTGTTTATTTGCGAACTGAGTGAACAAATCCTGACCATTGATTTACATCATCAAATTGTGAAATACACTAGTATATTTTCATCATCAAATACTGGCCATTGATTTACACTTGTGTGTTGATAATCAAGGGCTATGATTAGTTCATAACTGTTCACAATTAGGTTCATTTGTGAATAACTTTTTGAGAGTGAACTGTGTGAACTAATCTGGCTCTTGATTATTTTTTAGATTAAAAGGGTAAGATCGACATTAACCAAACATTTTTATTAAATCTCTTAATTTTCTCATATCTTAACTCTCTCTCTCTCGCTCTCTCTCTCATTTTTAATTATTTCTCTATTATTTTAATTATAAGAGATTGAAGGGCTAATGTTTTTTTTAAATAAACTCTTATGCTCTTTTTAAAATTAAATATTAAACCTAATTAAATTATGTTTTTTAACATATTTGAAAACAAGTCGGTATATACAAGACTTATAAACTTGTGTATTATTACATCTTGTTCCCACAGGTCGGTATAAACTAGATTTATACACCTGTGTATTATTGAAGTATATACGTGTATACAGGTCGTTATATACCAGACGTATACACCTGTTTATTATTCAAATACATAGTGTTTACAGGTCGGTATATATACACCTATGTATTATTACATCTTTTTTCCACTATGCATCTTTTATCAAACATTGATCTAATACATATAAATGTATAGAGAATGTAATTAAATATTTTTAATTGTGTTCAAGATGGAACAAAATTTGATAATGTTTGTATTTTTTTAAAGAGTGTTGCTATTTGCACTCCCATTTTTTTTAATTTTACTGGTTGCACTCCCCCCTGAAGTTTGTAAATAAATACAATCAACCCTTGTATTTTGTAATTTTTTCAAAATTTGTATTATGAAATATCCATATTTTTTCTAGGGGTTTATCTAATTGACATAGTTTGAATATTTAGATATATACATAACAATCCTATGGAAGAAAAAAACCTGCAACTAATTGAAATAAGAAGATTAAGAAAGAGCTTAAAGAAAAAAAAATTCAACTTTGATTTTCATCATACTTGTTTTTTGTATGTATTCTAACTAAAAGTGTTCGTCATCAATTTCAAAAATTCATCAAAAGTGTTCTTGTTCTGCCACTTCACGTTAGTTTTCTTATTCAAAAGTGTTGTAATGTGCAAAATTTCTTATTCAAAAGTGTTAAGAATTAAAAATTTCTTTTTTCGTTGTAACGTAAATTGGCAGAACAAGACTTTTGAATATTTAGATCATAAAGTGATTATTCATTTTAAGTGAAATTTCTTTAAAAATTTCTTTTTTCGTTGTAAGTTAATTGCCCAATTTAAAAGTGTTCTCTCATGTCACTTTCACCAAAAAATCACACAGAACATACGAAAAAAAGTAATATGCTTTTCAGTACACTTAAAGTATTAAATTTTAATTCTTAATACATTATAAACTGATTATTTATGTATATGTTCGAAATTGCTTTTGGGTTTGTCTCTGATACGGTTTATCACAGTTCGACATTAAGAGTTATACAAAAAAATGTCTGCATTTTCTACCAATAAGGTATACGTTTTATTTAAAGGATTATAAGCTTGTATTGTTATTTACATAATGTTTGTAGTTATATGTCCCAACTGTAATATTTTTTATTATTAGGCATTCAAGTCTCGTGAAGAGATGATTAAATGGGTTCAAAACACCGCACGTGTTGTTGGTCATGTTATTGTCATTAAAAGATCACAAAAAAGCCAAGTGGCTATTGTAAAGTCATACTAATGTGTGAACGTGGTGGAGGGTATAGGCCCGTTAAAGGTACAAGTAAAGCAACTGGCACCAAAAAAATTGATTGTCCATTTGAATTGATCGGGGCATATACAAAAGAGAACGATTCTTGGAAGTTAAATGTGATACGCGATGAACATAATCATCTACCTGCACAACATATGGAGGGGCATGCATTTTTTTCTTGGTGTGATTGTTCACCTTTTAAGCATCGCCGGCAATCAAACTTTCTTCCCGCTATTGAATGCTCCAAACCAAATTTGTAGCCCTCATCAAGTGGTGTCGCTTGTTCATGTTCATGGAAACCATTTCATCCATGTTAGATTAGAAGGAGACTATCTGATGCCTCTACCGAACAGTCTTTGGAGTAGCAACCGAAGTGACGCTGCAGCAGATTGGGAAGTTATGTACAGTTCTCGTATAAACCGGTATAAGGAGCTAAAAAATCCTAATCCAGACCGAACTGCACAATATGTTGGTTAAACTTAAGTTGTAATTTGTTTCGGTTAAACTTTATTTGTTTTAGTTAAATCTTAACTTTAATTTGTTTTGGTTAACCTTCATTTGTTTTTTTAATGTGTTACTCATTTGTTTTAAACATAACGAACTCATCATAGTCTTAATCTTATTTTTTTATTGACGTAATAGCATCAAAGGCGCTGCTTCTCTGGCCATGTTTCCGGCCACCGGAAAGAAAAAAGGGTCGGAGTTTTGTTTGATGTTATTTAAAAAAAAATAGAAAATACAATTTCCACTTTTTTTAAATTTCAGTGAAAAAAAAACAATTCATTGTACTAATAAATAATATTTACAAATGGATTAAACGGAGACATATAGTAACTTAGAATTTTTTACCGAGAATTTGTGAAGTTATTTACTTTATAAAGACAAGTTAAAGAATAAATAATATGATGAATAATTAGTTACAGAACATTTATAAAGTTATTTAAATATTAGTTGAATATCTAAAATAATATTTAAAGGGATTAAACGAAGAACATAAGAAAATACAAGGGTGGAATTTAAAAATTATAAACATGATATTTTTGGAAAGGGATGTATAAACAGTAAAAATGGAGGTGCAAATAGCCACACCCTTTTTTAAATTATCAAATATTAAGTTAGATAATTTGTGAGAAAAAAATACAGAGAATGTAATTAAATATTCTTTTAATTGGAAAGAGAAATCAGGAGAGAGAGAAAATAATAAATTAATTAAATGAAGAGAGAAAAATACAATTATACACTTGTGTCTATTAAAATACATGCAAGTTACAAAATGTGACACCTGTGTCACTGCGACCATCAAACAAATACCAAACCAATGAAATATTGTATTTCATACTTTGGACTTGTATAAATATGTGTATCTTTTGCACATATCAACTCTTGTTCGATTTCAAGCTCTAAATCGCTTTCTGGAAGGTTATACGCGCACTAATGCGTAAATATAACCAGTTTAATGCAACAAACACTCCGGAATAGTGACATAGGCTTAACATACCCTAAATAACCTCTACATAACTTAGAAATAAGTTTTGGAAGGTTTGGTATGGCAAAAACAAGTTAATTCGCTTACAGGGACTAAACTTGACAAACTGCGAAAGTATGCCAATTTGAACTGTAACAGACATTCCGGAACATGACCATAAGTTAAACATGCCATAAATATCCTTCACATAGCTTAGAAATAGGCTTTGAGGGGTTCGGTGTGCTAAAATAAACTTTTGGGTCATTCAGGGACTAAAAGCGTCAAAAAAGTGCACAAGTTTGCACTTTCGCGCATAACTTACGTTCTGAATACCTCCGGACATCCAAAAATTTATGTAAGCACTAAAATATTTTATTTTAGTGTTTGGCATAAGAAAAATCCATTCGTCGCGCAATTTGGATCGTTTTTCGCGCTTATGCGCATTCCGTCGTAATTAAGCGAACATCGCGATCGTACGGCCAAACGAACCGACATCCTAGATATTTTTTAGCATGTTTTGAGTTCCCTATACTTTAACTTCATTTTAGAGCCTTGAAATGAGGTTAACGGGGTTCAAACGCATCGAAAATAGCTTAAACGGGCTGCAGGGACCATTTCTGCCATTTTTGAAACTTTGCTGAAACTGATAGGCAGTGGCGTAGCGCGAGCACCTCATGCCTAGGCAGTGGCGCTACGCGAGCGCCTCAACTGGACAGAAACATTGCATTTGGTCCATTTTCACTTGTGCACATGGTTTTGGGCAATACCGTGGGCTCAAATGGTTTTGTAAAACCACTATCTTGAGGTGTATGGCCAAGATCAAAGCACGGTTTCCGAGGAACGATCTTAACGGCTCTACGAATCCTATAAATACCCAACCCACCCCATTGCAAAACCCACTAGAATCTTGATTTGAGAAGCTCTAAGTTGAAACCTTTGTTTCATACCTGAGCTACTTGGATCGAGGTTAGCATTCGGGGACCCTTCGTAAGTATTCCTTCGTTCTTTTATTGCTTTTCGAGTCTGAAAGTCAAACTTTGTTTGACTTTCTGCGTTGACCAGTTTATGGTCAATGCGAAGTTCATTTGAACTTCGCAACGTGATTGTAATCACGATGGTCATAGTCCCTTGGGACTATGCCTACTGATTAGCACGTTGTCTAGGGTCGTAGGGTAAGCGATCTAATAAATCGCTTATACCTTCGAACCCGACCCATTTGGTCGATCATTAGGATCCGACCAAATACATTAGGTGACCATAGTAGGTAGGGAATAACCTTCCGAGGTTATACCCTATGGTCACATCGTTTGAGTAGTTGTATGATAGGTAGTTTATATGCCTTAGGTAAATTACCAAAATACCCTTTTCATGTATAATTGGTAATTAAGCATATGTAACCTAAACTTTTGTCACATAACTGATTATGTAACATGTTTAGGCATATAACACTTGTCATAGGGCTAGTTAGACGTCTCGAGTGCGCTTTTGCGCGCACGACGCGTTAAAGTAGCATAAGCTACCTTAATGGGTCGCGATGGGTCAAAAGCAGCTTAGGCTAGGTTTCATTTAGTATGTAGGCTTTGTTAAACCATACTACATGAGTTCCCATACTCGTTTGGTTTACGAACCCTCATTCTATCCGATCCTCCGATATAGGTCCGGTTTATTAACATAGTTACCTATATTAGGTGCCGTTTGATATCCGTGATCTCTAGCATTGCTTGGTGGTTATCTTAGGACTTCTGAGCAATCTCAAGTGAGTACATAGACCCCTCTTTTACTGTTTTCCAAACTGTTTTGGGGTGAAACACATGTGCCTACTTGTTACTTTCATGCTTTCCATGTTTTCACATCATATACCTGCTATGTTCATTAGTACATTATAGTACATGATTTCATTACATTTCATGCTATGTATGCCCATTGTGTGCCTACTTAGTACATCGTTTTACTTTACATACTATGTATGCCCATTGTGTGCGTGCTTAGTACATCGTTTTACATTACATGCTATGTATGCCCATTGGGTGCGTACTTAGTACATCGTTCTACATTACATTTCATGCTATGTATACCCATTGTGTGCGTACTTAGTACATCATCCTACATTACATTTCATGCTATGTATGTCCATTGTGTGCATACTTAGTACATTGTTTTACATTACACTTATGCTATGTATGTTCTTTGTTGCATACTTAGTACATTGTTATACATTACACTTTATGCTATGTATGTTCTTTGTTGCATACTTAGTACATTTGTTATTCATCACATGCTTACATTTTGGATACACATTACATGATTTACATTAGACATGAACATTTTACTTTGGTAGTTTGGTTTGATTAAGTGATTAAGTAACGAGGCGTGTGTAATATGATACAAGTATGGTGGATACGCCGCTGGTACTTCCTATATATAAGTGCTTGTATGGTATTACATATAGTAGCGTTATTTGAATCATTTCAATTTGAGACATATAACATTTTATACAAATAACATACTTTTCACAAGACATTGTTTTACAAACAACTTATCTTATACAAACTCATTTTACATGGTTATTCATTTAACCATACATTATTCTCTTAATTATACATATCATCTGATCTTATCATTTTTCAAATGATTTACAAGACAAAGCAAATTACAAGGTTCATGACTAAACATTTTCTCAAACATAAGTCATGAATTCTGTTTTCACAAAACCTATGTATCTCACAGGCATTTTTATGCTGACGTACCTATTTTCACATGTGTTTTCAGGAGATGATGCATAGGACTTATCAAGACATACTTAGGCGGACCTGTGCCTTAGTGACTTAAAACGAGACAAGAACTAGTTAATTTTTGTTATATACTCTTTGTTTCTGTTTAAAACAATGTAAACTTTCATGTTTGATTAATAAAACGAAACTTCAATTGCCATGGATTTGAAACAATTAATTCTGTTACAACACTCCCCGACATTTCCGCCACGTTTTGTATGTTCTACGTGGTCGGGGTGTGACACAAAAGTTGGTATCAGAGCCAATGGTTATAGGGAATTAGGTTATTAGTAATACTTTGACCTAGTCTATAACCTTCTTAGGACCCTAACGTGAGTTTACTTGCGTTTAGTCATAAAACAATACCGTCACCTATCCTTAGGCGACGACCACAACAAGAACATAAATTTCAAAACCGCTTTGAAAACTAATCATCTGTTCTAGGATGATTGATTACTAGGTTTTGAACCCTCTATTGTAAGGTTTTGAACCCTCTGTTATAAGGTTCTGAACCCCTTTGAATTTTCAAAACTCTCGTCAAAGTTTTGGGTCCTAAATAGTGTGAACACGTGCAAACTGGAAGAGTGAATGCCTGTACCCTGGGTTTTCTGTCTAAGGCTAGAGTGTTCGTACAAATCCACATAATCGGACCAGTCACTCTTACCTGGGAACTCTTGGGGTGAGTGTCCACTTATAGGCGAGCATGTCTTCGCGATACACTATGAGGATCTATTTACTTTGATTCAGCCTTTGTGTTGTTTGTTTGCTTCGTGGTTCAAACAAATGACCATCAACCATGATTTTGGTCGGTATTTGTAACATCCTATTCTTACCCAATGCCATTTCATTTGTTTTCTCTCTTGTTTCCCCTTTTAGAATGCCTCCACGACGCGAAAATCCGGTATCCATTGAAGAGCTGGCAGCTGTCATTACACAGCAAATGACTGCTGCAATCCCGAACATCGTTGCTCAATGTCACCAAGCTCTCAACAACAATAATGCCCCCTGCAATTTCAAGACGTTCAACTCGGCTAAGCCATTAAAGTTTTCTGGGTCTCAAGGAGCGACTGCACTTCTGCAATGGTTCGAGAGTTTAGAGAGCACCTTCAGACATGTTCAATGTCCAAATGAGCGAAAGGTAGATTTCGCATCTAGTGTCTTTGAGAAACGAGCTTTGACGTGGTGGAACGGTGTGGTGAGAGATAGGGGTGCCGAAGTGGCACTGGCTCAAACGTGGGAAGAACTTAGAGCACTGATGATGAAGGAATTATGTCCTCGTCACGAGATCAGGGCCTTGGAAAGGAAATTCGACGATCTTAAGCAAGACAGCGGTGAACATCGAGCCTACACTGATCGATATGAGGAGTTGAGCCTGTTGTGTCCTACTATGGTTACGCCTTTGGATAAGGCAATCGAAAAATACATTGATGGTCTCCCTGACTCAGTTCAGGACATTGTTACTGGTAGTAACCCCACTACGGTTAGGCAGGCCATTGAGCTAGCTGCAACCTTGACTGAATCTCAGATCAGGAAACGTAAGCTTTTCCGAAAGGGTGACAAGAAACCGGTCGAGGAGTCGAACCAATCGAGGAATCAAAGACCATGGATGAACAGACTGGATCCCCTAAGAAGTCAAAGAAGCGAAAGGCTTCTCAGAACTTCGCCATGGTTACTCACAATGATCAAGCCATCCCCAATCAACCTGCTCAACCCCCTACTAGGAAGCCATACAATGGAACTTCACCCTTGTGCAACCAATGTAACCTTCATCATCATGCTAATGTGAAGTTCCGCGAATGCCAAATTTGTGGACGTAAAGGTCATACAGCAAAGGTTTGCGTAGCAGCAGTTGCACCAAATCAAGCTGACAACAATCCTGCTCAAGCTCGCTTTCCACCAGGTTCTTGCTACAATTGTGGCGAGATGGGTCATTTCCGAAGAAATTGCCCAAAGCTTGCTAATGCTAATCCAGCACAGGGATGAGCATCTGACCGACTAGAAGACAACACCCTTTAGAAATAATTACGTCTTATGTATTATTTTCTTTTGTTGTCAAGGTCCATGAAACAGTTGTTATCATTGTTTATAAATAAATCTTTTATTTACATTGCAATGTATTTATGAGGTTGTGTGCATAAACAACATATCCCTTACAATACCGACAATTAAGGAATCGTATTCCTTGAAAAGCAAACTACCCCCCCCCCCCAAGATTTTTCTATTTTATGATCTCTTGCGCTTTCCACGAAATTCCTAAGTACCCATTTTCTTCTAAGGAAATCGAAGTACAAGGCGCAATTTACAACACTGGACGAATACCCAAAGTACCACTATAAATCTTTAATAGGGTACCTAAGGGTATTTCCGTAAATCCTAAAATTGTTATGTTCCTTAATTCGAATATTACGTTTCTTTGAAAACAAAATCGAATTTTGGGAGATCTTCCTATCTTTTCAGATAGATCCCAAAGGACATTGAAGTCCATTGACTGGTTTCCATATCCATTTTCAAACGATAACAAGTTAATAACAAATTAAACAACTATGTGATTATGTGCTTATGTGTTCCCTTTTATGTTTTTGGTATAATCCAAGTTTTTGTTATCCAAATCCTCGTAGAATCTTCCATATCACTCGTATGAGGGATTCATAGTAGGATATCCAAAGGTACTATATTAAATCCTCAATGGGCTTTTACGTAATAGTAAAGACCCTTGGATTATATTGTACTATTCCATAATTAGACCCTTGAGTGGTCTAGTTAAACAGATTGATCCAAAAATCTGGTTAGGAATATCAGGTGATGATATAACTGAAAGGACTCCTTGGTGGCCTAATTAAAAGGATCATTTGTCGATCTAATTAAAAGGACCCTATGGTAGTCTAGTCGCACTCATCACAGGTTTGATTTTCATCCCCTTCACATTACAAGACAAATTGTGCGGACTGTGCAAGGAATTGCGTAATTATGGATGCATACATAATTATGAAATTCAGTGCACAGAAACCACAGCAAGTTTGGTCGTGTGTCTAGAAATGACTCATTCCGTGCATTTTCATTTCTGAAGAAATTGTGGAAAATGACTCATTCTGTTCATTTTCATTTCTGAAGAAATTGTGGAAAATGACTCATTCTGTTCATTTTCATTTCTGAAGAAATTGTGGAAAATGACTCATTCTGTTCATTTTCATTTCTGAAGAAATTGTGGAAGATGACTCGTTCCGTTCATTTTCGTTTCTGAAGAAATTGTGGAAAATGACTCATTCTGTTCATTTTCATTTCTGAAGAAATTGTGGAAAATGACTCATTCTGTTCATTTTCGTTTCTGAAGAAATCGTGGAAGATGACTCGTTCCGTTCATTTTCATTTCTGAAGAAATTGTAGAAAATGACTCATTCTGTTCATTTTCATTTCTGAAGAAATCGTGGAAGATGACTCGTTCCGTTCATTTTCGTTTCTGAAGAAGTTGTGGAAAATGACTCGTTCCGTTCATTTTCGTTTCTGAAGAGGTTGTGGAAAATGACTCGTTCCGTTCATTTTCGTTTCTGAAGAAGTTGTGTGAAATGACTCGTTCCGTTCATTTTTGTTTCTGAAGAGGTTGTGGAAAATGACTCATTCCGTTCTTTTTCGTTTCTGAAGAATGCCTATTGAAAATAACTCTGTTCATTTTTCATTTCTGAAAAATGTCCGTTAAAGAGAAATAACAGGATTATGCCTTTCTTATCTTTGATTGTTACTTAACACTAAGCCACAGATAGACTCCTACGAATTAATTTCGGGACGAAATTTCCTAAAGTAGGGGAGACTGTGACACCTGTGTCACTGCGACCATCAAACGAATACCAAACCAATGAAATATTGTATTTCATACTTTGGACTTGTATAAATATGTGTATCTTTTGCACATATCAACTCTTGTTCGATTTCAAGCTCTAAATCGCTTTCTGGAAGGTTATACGCGCACTAATGCGTAAATATAACCAGTTTAATGCAATAAACACTCTAGAATAGTGACATAGGCTTAACATACCCTAAATAACCTCTACATAACTTAGAAATAAGTTTTGGAAGGTTTGGTATGGCAAAAACAAGTTAATTCGCTTACAGGGACTAAACTTGACAAACTGCGAAAGTATGCCAATGTGAACTGTAACAGACATTCCGGAACATGACCATAAGTTAAACATGCCATAAATATCCTTCACATAGCTTAGAAATAGGCTTTGAGGGGTTCGGTGTGCTAAAATAAACTTTTGGGTCATTCAGGGACTAAAAGCGTCAAAAAAGTGCACAAGTTTGCACTTTCGCGCATAACTTACGTTCTGAATACCTCCGGACATCCAAAAATTTATGTAAGCACTAAAATATTTTATTTTAGTGTTTGGCATAAGAAAAATCCATTCGTCGCGCAATTTGGATCGTTTTTCGCGCTTATGCGCATTCCGTCGTAATTAAGCGAACATCACGATCGTACGGCCAAACGAACCGACATCCTAGATATTTTTGAGCATGTTTTGAGTTACCTATACTTTAACTTCATTTTAGAGCCTTGAAATGAGGTTAACGGGGTTCAAACGCATCGAAAATAGCTTAAACGGGCTGCAGGGACCATTTCTGCCATTTTTGAAACTTTGCTGAAACTGATAGGCAGTGGCGTAGCGTGAGCACCTCATGCCTAGGTAGTGGCGCTACGCGAGCGCCTCATCTGGACAGAAACATTGCATTTGGTCCATTTTCACTTGTGCACATGGTTTTGGGCAATACCGTGGGCTCAAATGGTTTTGTAAAACCACTATCTTGAGGTGTATGGCCAAGATCAAAGCACGGTTTCCGAGGAACGATCTTAACGGCTCTACGAATCCTATAAATACCCAACCCACCCCATTGCAAAACCCACTAGAATCTTGATTTGAGAAGCTCTAAGTTGAAACCTTTGTTTCATACCTGAGCTACTTGGATCGAGGTTAGCATTTGGGGACCCTTCGTAAGTATTCCTTCGTTCTTTTATTGCTTTTCGAGTCTGAAAGTCAAACTTTGTTTGACTTTCTGCGTTGACCAGTTTATGGTCAATGCGAAGTTCATTTGAACTTCGCAACGTGATTGTAATCACGATGGTCATAGTCCTTTGGGACTATGCCTACTGATTACCACGTTGTCTAGGGTCGTAGGGTAAGCGATCTAATAAATCGCTTATACCTTCGAACCCGACCCATTTGGTCGATCATTAGGATCCGACCAAATACATTAGGTGACCATAATAGGTAGGGAATAACCTTCCGAGGTTATACCCTATGGTCACATCGTTTGAGTAGTTGTACGATAGGTAGTTTATATGCCTTAGGTAAATTACCAAAATACCCTTTTCATGTATAATTGGTAATTAAGCATATGTAACCTAAACTTTTGTCACATAACTGATTATGTAACATGTTTAGGCATATAACACTTGTCATAGGGCTAGTTAGACGTCTCGAGTGCGCTTTTGCGCGCACGACGCGTTAAAGTAGCATAAGCTACCTTAATGGGTCGCGATGGGTCGAAAGCAGCTTAGGCTAGGTTTCATTTAGTATGTAGGCTTTGTTAAACCATACTACATGAGTTCCCATACTCGTTTGGTTTACGAACCCTCATTCTATCCGATCCTCCGATATAGGTCCGGTTTATTAACATAGTTACCTATATTAGGTGCCGTTTGATATCCGTGATCTCTAGCATTGCTTGGTGGTTATCTTAGGACTTCTGAGCAATCTCAAGTGAGTACATAGACCCCTCTTTTACTGTTTTCCAAACTGTTTTGGGGTGAAACACATGTGCCTACTTGTTACTTTCATGCTTTCCATGTTTTCACATCATATACCTGCTATGTTCGTTAGTACATTATAGTACATGATTTCATTACATTTCATGCTATGTATGCCCATTGTGTGCGTACTTAGTACATCGTTTTCCTTTACATACTATGTATGCCCATTGTGTGCGTGCTTAGTACATCGTTTTACATTACATGCTATGTATGCCCATTGGGTGCGTACTTAGTACATCGTTCTACATTACATTTCATGCTATGTATACCCATTGTGTGCGTACTTAGTACATCGTCCTACATTACATTTCATGCTATGTATGTCCATTGTGTGCATACTTAGTACATTGTTTTACATTACACTTATGCTATGTATGTTCTTTGTTGCATACTTAGTACATTGTTATACATTACACTTTATGCTATGTATGTTCTTTGTTGCATACTTAGTAAATTTGTTATTCATCACATGTTTACATTTTGGATACACATTACATGATTTACATTAGACATGAACATTTTACTTTGGTAGTTTGGTTTGATTAAGTGATTAAGTAACGAGGCGTGTGTAATATGATACAAGTATGGTGGATACGCCGCTGGTACTTCCTATATATAAGTGCTTGTATGGTATTACATATAGTAGCGTTATTTGAATCATTTCAATTTGAGACATATAACATTTTATACAAATAACATACTTTTCACAAGACATTGTTTTACAAACAACTTATCTTATACAAACTCATTTTACATGGTTATTCATTTAACCATACATTATTCTCTTAATTATACATATCATCTGATCTTATCGTTTTTCAAATGATTTACAAGACAAAGCAAATTACAAGGTTCATGACTAAACATTTTCTCAAACATAAGTCATGAATTCTGTTTTCACAAAACCTATGTATCTCACAGGCATTTTTATGCTGACGTACCTATTTTCACATGTGTTTTCAGGAGATGATGCATAGGACTTATCAAGACATACGTAGGCGGACCTGTGCCTTAGTGACTTAAAACGAGACAAGAACTAGTTAATTTTTGTTATATACTCTTTGTTTCTGTTTAAAACAATGTAAACTTTCATGTTTGGTTAATAAAACGAAACTTCAATTGCCAATGGATTTGAAACAATTAATTTTGTTACAACACTCCCCGACATTTCCGCCACGTTTTGTATGTTCTACGTGGTCGGGGTGTGACACAAAAGATGGTTACAATCTTGCCACTAAAGAAAAAATCTAGATCTATAAAATTAATGGTCATAATAAGTTTATTTTGTTTACAAATACACCATTGTTCACTCATGAACCCTACTATATATATATATATATATATATATAGGGGACCGCTAAAATGAAAACCACCTCCAGTTGTAAGAACCGAGAGAACCACTTTCTAGCCACTAGATCAACAAGATGGATGAACAAGATTAAAAGTATTTAAAAATAATATTAAGTATTTTTTGTCATATTATGTCTTTAATATTTTAATCCAAAAGGTTAGTTTAGTAAAATTACTCTTTTTTGTCTTTTTGTCTTTATTGTTTTTTATTACTTTTTTGTATTATTATATTAGTTTTTATTTTTTAAACATAATTTTTTATTAAAAGCATTTTTAAATTCAGATTGTTTTAACAGATTTTTTAAACTTTTTATGTTTTACTTTTTACGTTAAACTTTTTTCGTTTTACGTAAAAAATTTTACGTTTTACGTTTTACGATAAAATTTTTACGTTTTACGTTAAACTTTTTACGTTTTACGTTAAACTTTTTACGTTTTACGTTAAACTTTTTACGTTTTACGTTTAAAAGTTTAGGTTTTACGTTAAAAAGTTTACGTTAAAAGGTTTACGTTTTACGTTAAACACTATACGTTTTACGTTAAAAACTTTACGTTTTACGTTAAAAAAATTACGTTTTACGTTAAAAAGTTTATGGTTTTAACACTTTTTTTACAAAAACTTTTTTACGCAAAAACGAACGCAACCAGAAATCGCAACTCGGTAGGGGTCTCAGATAGAATGTTATCATCATCGACTGGGAAAAAAATGTAAAAAACCAACAACATCAAAACAATGTGTGGATTCTCGAAAAAAACGAGGTTTGGCTCAGATTTTCCGATAATCAAAAGGCTGCAAAGTGGGGTTGGAGGTTCAAAAACCTACCCTCCACCATCCTTGTCGCGCCATCGTCATCAAAATCTACGTTTTTTTTGTATCATCACTGCCAAGAACGTCATCGTCAATATCAATTTTCGGAAAAAAAAAAGTTTCGCATTATCAGTACCAAACGACACAAAAAAACTCACTCCCTGATCCGACAACTTTTCAATCGGCACAATGGGGCACCGCCGGGCACCATCGACACCGCTTGCAAAATCGATCACCTGTAAAAACAGTCGACATCGAAGCCGGCAACAGAAGCACACAAAAAGCATCTCTAATAAAAAATCCAACACCCATTTTCATAAAGAATACCCAAATCAAGGAAAACAAATAATCAAATTTCAACAGTATTCTATCTTCAAACTGCCATTTCAGAGAAACAGAGAAACAGAGCTAACCAAACAAGATGAAGGTGCAAACCAAAATCACAAAAAAAGGTGTTTGATAAAATATCTCAGAGAAACAAAGCTAAACAAACACCATCGTCGCCGTCAAAACCCACCACCACCGTCTCCGTCAATCCTCACCATATCACACCCCAACCGATGACGGAAACATCGGGGCATGGCACTGAGCGAAACAGATTGTTCTAGAGAAATTCCATAACAACTACTTTACCGAATAGTTAAACATTATGTCCCATACCATAACCTATTAAGCAAGTAAGTTATTACAGACATAGATATCTCCAAAACAAATAAAACTGTTCCGAAAACTCAGATTCAAATAAGAATAAATTGTCTTTGTTTGTTTCTAGACTCCCCTAAGCTTGGTTCCATCAAATAGCAAGCAAAGCACAACATCCTAAACACCTGCCACATACGTTAAAATAAAGTTCAATACACAGAGTGTAAAGGTGATCATACAAGTTTGATAATAGCATAATAGAGTTCGAAATCGTTTACGCATAACCATCATGTATAACGTATAATGTGAAGCATGTAAGTTATCGGCATAGATCCTATCAATACCAATGACTGCGAGTTGACTGCGAGTAGCGAGTGCGCATCACATGTTCACCACAGTGAACACGTGAAGTATTGTCCTTAACAACCCCTGAGTGAACAGGTGCTGAGTCCAAACTATAGTACTATCATTGCTAAGGCATGTAGACAGCAATCAATGTGTTAACATAACAAACAGGCATTCATCGAGTCACGTATAACATGCATTAGAGGTCAGCATATAAATAGTGTTTGCGTTGTGTGTTCGATGTGATTTAGAATAAGTAACGTATGTAACACCCAAAAGTGCATAAAGCAAAAAAGGGATCGAGTATACTCACAGATAGCGTTTAACTTAAAAAAACACTGCCTTGGATTGAAGAGAGCGCTGAGAGAGGTTAGCCTGAACAGTTAATGACGGCATAAACGATAAGCGGCGCGTAAAATGGTGCAAAAATACCAAGTATCGGATGGTAACCCGATCGGATGGCCATTCGATCGGATGTCAATCCGTTCGGATGGTCATCCGATCGGATGGCCATTCGATTGGATTGACACCTCGTTTGGTGATGATATGTTTGTGTATGATGGTTTGTTCTTTGAAGTTTTCGTTGTAGCATTTTGAAAATAGAGAAGTATCTCTACCCTTCAGGTCGATCGATCGAACGGTCGTTCGATCAGACGGTGATTCGATTGGCGAGGCTTCTTAGTTGAGAACAAGTCCACAGCAGGACGGTCACTCGATCGGATGGCTATCCGATCGGGTGGCAATCCGTATGCATTGAACATGTTGAAAATTGATTAAGTATCAAAGTCCCAAACGTCACACGATCGGGTGGTCGTTCGATCGGATGGCAATCCGATCAGACGGCAATCCATTCGACGTCCAGATCCTTGAAAAGTTTGAATAAAAAGTTTAAGTATTGAACCAAGCGCAACCCGATCGGATGGTCGGTCGGTCGGATGGCAATCTGATCGGACGACAATCCGTCCCAACGATCATGATCGTCTTAACACCTGATCTTGTAGAAGTTTTGTAATTTGAACGAGGCGTTATGATAACTTGCTTAAACAACAGAAACCCCATCTCGACCCAAGTGACCCGATCGAACAGGAACCACCCTAGTCCGACCGGTTCACGGTTTGAGACGGTTGTTCATGTTCAAACCCGAAATCAGTAGTCTCTTAGATAGAATTCAGATCTGGAACTAATACATCACTAAAAATGAGTAGAAGATCAGAACAAGCTCGGATTCTATCGGTTTTGAGTGCATTGAGTGTAAAAGAGTTGAAAGAAAGTTGGAAAACCTTCTCTCAATCCTTTTAACCATGAACATGTGTAGATCTTATGCGAAAACATTGCTTAATCTTGTGGAAATCTGTCGCAACCCCCGATCACCGGGAACGGGCGGACGCGATCACAGAGTTTCGGTGGTATCAGGTTTATTTAATCTTGCAGCGGAATTTACATCAGGACCGTAGTTAGGAAATGTTTATCAGAGTAAAACCACCTCATTTAATATTAATAATCACATGAGTAAAACCCAAGTTTCTTATTATAATACTTTCATAGGGATGAACCCTATTTTATTTAAATTTAAAACACCGTTTATTTGGTAACTTTTATAGCCACATTATCCCCAAACCTTCAGTGCTCTCCAACTGGGTTTTTATTAATTGGCTGTCACATTGGGTTACCTGAAACGTGTTTTAAAAACATTTGTCAGTCGGAAATACTGGTGAGTGAATCCCAGTTTAATCAAGTTTAAATAAAAAGTCACAGTGAACAGTATTGAGAGCGATCACATTGTTTATGTCTACACAATTACTCCATTAGTACTGTCAATTCACTGACTTGTGGGTCATATTACCCATTGGCTAACTCATTGTCCAATGGTAACGTATTGTCATCCCGACTTACTACTTACAGCGTAGTACATTTTATATACAAAACCCCAACATACCGGCAGTAATTGAAGAACTACAAAGACTCAATCACTGCTAAATTTCATAGTAAAACATTTAAGGTTTGGTAAAACATTAACAAAAAGAGGATAAACTCACTTTGCTATCTTAGGCTTCTTGTAAGGGTTTCCTGGATATAATCTATAATTTATACAAATGTACATTGGTTAGTATCATAACCCTTTGAAATTATTAATGATACCTTCCCCGACACGACATTCCAACAACTACGTCGGGCAGAACCACGACAGTTGTTACGGAACCCTAAATCAATCGGGCAGCGTAACTATTACGAAACTAGGGTTATAATACTTACAACGGAGCAGAACCTCGCTAATTAAGGGTATAATACCCGTGTATTATAACTTTCCTACAGAAATTATGATTCGAGATTGAAATTGTGAACGAACTGAATTGAAAACCGATGCCATCTATTTATAGTTCTGATATACGACTCTCACGCTGCCCGCGTAAGATAAGCACAAGGCTTACGCGGCCCGCGTCAACCTTGGTCAACGCTGTAGCTTAGCCGGGTCAGCTAATAGACTCGCCACGATGTCGACACGTGTCGGCCTGGGATGTCTCCGCGTTTCATAATCTATCGCGGCCCGCGTCAACTGTCTAAAACTCTCACGCGGCCCGCTTTAACTAAAGAAATCAGCGGAGTCAACTCCAGTCTTAATACCGCCCGCGTGAGATGTTGGGGTGGGTCTACACGGCCCGCCTCAACTCCATTTTTCTTATTTTTATTTTATTTTATATGTTATAATCTATTTCGGGCTCGATTTTCACATACGGGGTGTAATATAAGACATATGGGGACATTTTACAATATAATGGGGTGTCGAAAATATTTATGAGAGTGTTGGTTTTATCGAGGGTTGTTACATTCTCCCCACCTTATTTAGAGCTCGTCCTCGAGATCTACTGGAACAAATGCGGATATTTCCTTTGCATTTCTGACTCGAGTTTCCATGTGTACTCAGGTCCTCTTTTGGAGTCCCACTTCACTTTGACTAGAACTAGTCTCTTGTGTTTGAGATTCTTGACTTTCCTATCTTCAATCTGTAGAGGTTTTTCTACAAACTTAAGTTGTTCATTTACCTCTATATCCTTAAGAGGTACTATTAGTGATTCATCAGCTAAACACTTTTTAAGATTTGATACATGAAATACATCATGTATACCTGCCATTTCCTCTGGCAGTTGTAGTTGATAGGCTACAGGTCCTATTCTTCTAATAATCTTAAAAGGTCCAACATACATGGGACTTAACTTCCCTCGTTTGATGAATCTTACTATTCCTTTCCAAGGAGAGACTTTCAACAATACTTTATCTCCTATTTGAAATTCCAATGGCTTGCATCGGTTATTAGCATAACTCTTTTTTCGATCACGTGCTGCTTTCAGTCGTTCCTTGACTTGAATAATCTTATCGGTTGTCTCTTGTACTATCTCAGGTCCAGATAGTTGCTTTTCCCCAATTTCTGCCCAACATACTGGGGTTCGACACTTTCGTCCATAAAGTGCTTCGAATGGTGCAGCATTTATACTTGTGTGGTAACTATTATTATAAGAAAATTCTATTAAAGGTAAGTGATCGTCCCAATTACCTCTGAAATCAATTACACAAGCTCTAAGCATGTCTTCCATTGTCTGGATTGTCCTTTCGCTTTGTCCATCCGTTTGAGGATGATAAGGTGTGCTCAATTTTAACTTGGTTCCCATTGCCTTTTGGAAACTTGACCAAAAATGAGAGGTAAATCAACTATCCCTATCAGAAATAATTGATAAAGGAATACCATGTAAAGAAACAATTTCATTTACATACAATTTAGATAATTGTTCCATACTAATTGTTTCCTTCATTGGTAAGAAATGAGCTGACTTAGTTAGTCTATCTACAATCACCCAGATTGTATCATTTCATTTCCTAGTTTTGGGTAATTTAGTAACAAAATCCATTGTTATCAATTCCCATTTCCACACCTGCATTTCTAATTGTTGTAACAAACCTGAGGGTTTCTGGTGTTCAGCTTTAACTTGTGAACAAGTTAAACATTTAGAAACATAGACTGCTATGTCTTTCTTCATTCCTATCCACCAGAAATTTTTCCTTAAATCCTGGTACATTTTATCACTTCCTGGATGCATTGTATACTTCGATTTATGGGCTTCTTCTAGTATACGATGACGTAGGTTTCCTAATTTAGGTATCCATATTCTCTTTTCATGGAATCTCCAAATTCCATTTGTTCCTTGTTTTAATTCCTTTAACATACCTTTTAATTTTTCAGAATCATCCTTGATTACTGATTCTTGTGCTTCTCTTATTTGCTCATTTAAATCTACTTGTAGATTTAATTTAAGAGAACGTACCCTTCTTGGCTTTTCATGATATTTTCGACTTAAAGCATCTGCTACTACATTTGCTTTTCCTTCATGATACTGGATATCACAATCATAATCACTGAGAATCTCCATCCAGCGTCTTTGTCTCATATTCAACTCCTTTTGCTTGAAGATATACCTTAAACTTTTATGATCAGTGAATATGGTAAACTTACTACCATAAAGGTAATGTCTCCAAATCTTAAGAGCAAAAATTATAGCTCCTAACTCTAAATCATGGGTTGAATAATTCTCTTCATGATTTTTAAGTTGTCTAGATGCATAAGCTATAACCTTTTGGCGTTGCATTAATACACATCCATAACCTAATCTAGAAACATCACAATAGACTGCAAAGTCTTCAGCTCCTTCTGGTAATGCTATTATGGGTGTATGGGTCAATCTTTGCTTAAGAATTCTAAAGGCTTCTTCTTGTTTTAATCCCCATTCAAACTTAACAGATTTACAGGTTAACTTAGTTAAGGGAATGGCTATTCTAGAAAAATCTTGAATAAATCTTCTATAATAACCGGCTAATCCTAAGAAACTTCTAACCTCGGTTGGTGATTCAGGGGTTTTCCATTTAGTAATTGCTTCAATCTTTGTTGGATCTACATGAATTCCTTCATGATTGACTAGGTGTCCAAGGAATTGCACCTGTTTTAACCAAAATTCACACTTAGAAAACTTAGCATAAAGTTTTTCCTTTCTTAATAGACTTAAAAGTGCGTGCAAATGTTTTGCATGATCCTCTTTACTCTTAGAGTAAATTAGAATATCATCTATGAAAACAATTATGAATTTATCCAAATATGGTTTACATATTCGGTTTATCATGTCCATAAATGCAGCTGGGGCATTGGTTAAACCAAATGGCATGACAGTAAATTCATAATGGTCATACCTCGTTCTGAATGCGGTTTTAGGAATGTCCTCTTCCTGTACCTTTAATTGATGATATCCTGACCTTAAATCGATTTTAGAGAAAAATCGAGCTCCTTGCAGTTGATCAAACAGATCATCGATTCTCGGTAATGGGTACCGATTCTTAATCGTAACCTTGTTTAATTCACGGTAATCAATGCACATACGCATTGATCCGTCCTTCTTTTTAACAAACAGTATCGGCGCTCCCCATGGCGACGAACTTGGCTGAATAAATCCTTTTTCTAACAATTCATCTAATTGTTTCTTCAATTCTTGCATTTCTGCAGGTGCCAAACGGTAAGGTGCTTTGGCAATTGGTGATGTTTCTGGTAGCAGGTGAATTCTGAATTCAACTTCTCTATTTGGAGGTAGTCCTGGTAATTCTTCTGGAAAGATATCTGAAAACTGTGACACTACTGGAATATCTTTTAGTTCTTTTCCTTTAGTGTTAGTGATTATAGAAATCAAATACACTATAGAACCTTTTCTTATACAACTTGCAGTTTTCATCACAGAGATGAGCTTAGTGGACCTAGAAGGCTTTTATCCTTTAATTGTGATCGTTTTACCTTTTGGTGAATTTACTTGAATTGACTTTTGATCACATACAATATTGGCTTTATTGGCTATTAACCAATCCATTCCTAAAACAACATCGAATCCTGCCAGATTCATGGGATATAGATTTGCTATAAATTTCTGATTCAAAATTTCTACGCTTACTCCCTGCAAGATTTCAGCAATCCTAACAGTTTCTCCATTAGCTGTTTCTACTAGACATTCTTGTGGTAGTTTAGTTAATGACTGATTTAGAATTTTGCAAAACGAAGTATTAATAAAACTTTGGTTCGCACCAGAGTCAAATAATACTTTAGAAAATATATCATTAACTAAAAACATACCAGCTATAACGTCTGGGATCATCTGGGCTTCTTCTGTAGTCAGAACAAATGCTTTAGCATTTTTAGTATTTTTGTTGTCTGTGGCTGGAGCTTATTTTGGGCAGTTTGGCCTAATATGACCTTTTTCTCCACAGTTATAGCATAATCCATTACTGAATTTCTTCCTGCAATTTTCTTCCTTGTGTCCTGACATCATGCAATAATTGCAGAGAGTGGAGCATTTTCCCGAATGTTTTTTCTTGCAGACCTTGCAGTATGGTGCAGAGGTAGAACCCATATTCCTACGATTGAAATTTCCAGAACGGAATTCTTGAGTAAGCCTTTGGGTTAAGTTCCTCCTCTGATCCTCTTCTCTAGTACGAACTAATTCATCAGTCAAGGTATTTGTTAATTCTACAGCTTCTTCTATGGTTTGAGGTCTAGCTGCCTTGACTATGTGTCTAATCTCCCCAATTAATCCCCAAATATAACGAGAGATTAACACTGGTTCTGGTGAAGCAAGAGTTGGCATTATTCTGGCATATTCAAAGAATATTTTAGTGTATCCCTTACTATCCACACCAGTCATCCTAAGGTTTAGGAATTTGTTTGCTATCTGCTCTTTTTCATTGGGTGGGCAGAATTTCCTTTCTACTTTGTTTTTAAATTCTTCCCATTCCATATTGTAAGTTTGATCACTTCCTCTTGTCTGGAGGATAGTGTTCCACCATTCTAATGCTGCATTCTTAAACAGATTAGAAGCAAACAGTATTTTATCTTCTTCAGCACACTTGCTTATCCTTAAGACTGCCTCAGTCTTTTCTATCCAGCGTAAGGTAGCAATGGCCCCTTCATTGCCCGAGAATTCCATTGGTTTACAAGACCAAAATTCTTTATAAGAACAACCATAAGGCATGGTTCTTCTTCTTTTGGGAATAGGCAATTGAAGTATAGGTCCATTGTTCACACTTTTTTCTGGTTCAACGGGTCGCTTACTGCTATGCTTACTTTTATTATCAGCATCCTTAACAGTTTGAAGAATAAATGGCACTGCATCTATAATTCCTTGTGCCACTATGTGTTAGATAGCACTATTATCCACTTGGTTTCCATTGTTATTGATGCTCGGATTATCATTAACCACGTTAATGTTACTCTGGTTATCGTTATTCAGATTTTCTTGATTTCCTTCGTCGGCCATCTGAATTTTAAACATTTATCCCATATTAATATCACAATTTATATCTAATATAGTTAATCACATGACACACAATCTAGCCAAAAAACGTAGATCATTGCTACTATACTCTTTTCATATACTTATGCGTCTATTACATACTAGTACTGAAATGAAATTACAATACCAACAGAAATAGAATCATACTAATATGCCTCCGTACACACATATATTTTATTTTTATTATTATTACTACTACCATTTCCTCCATTCACACATTCACGGATATGGATTTATCCAAAAATCCATATTGCGTTCATCGTATTTCCATACGAGACGCTCTCCTACCTGACGCATTCTCTCACTGCTCTCCAAAATTTCCTCCCCAAAAGTCCTAAGTTCTTGAACGTTTTCTACACTCATTGGGGGTGCAGGTTCTTGGACTGGGTTTGGAATCTGGGGTGCGTTTTCCTAATATGGGGGTGACAGTTCATGAAATTGGTAAGGATCCTCTAATATCTCCCTAATATAATCATCTTGGTAATAGGGATCTAAAGGGTCCATACCTGGGTAGACTTCTATGTTCTGTATGGGTGGATAATCCTGGATAGGGTAACGTTGCACAAAGTCCCTATTATCGTCCCACAAGGGGTCATAATTCGGGTCTAGTGGGTTTGGTGCAGGTACCCTAGGGATTTCTTCTGGGTTAAAGTCGTGCATCTCCACTTGGTTTTCCTGATTTTCTATCTCCATGGGTTGTTCTGGGTTTTGTGGTTGTGGGGCTACTAGTTGTTCCAGACTTGGGTCAGCAGCAGTTGTAGCTAGGATATGGAAATTAGCTAGGCTTCTATTTAACATATCTTGAGTATGGGCATCTGTCTCTCGCTTAATAGCTGCTAAAGCCCTTTGCTGTTGCAATTTTCGCATTTTCTTCCTACGAGCAAAAGCTTCTTTACTGAACCATCCTCGTTTCTTATTAGGAAATGGTTCTTCAGATTGAGCTCTAAAGGCAAATATTCCTTCCTCCTGATCAGCAGAATACCCTGAAAGGGCAGGCTGTGATGATGTACCCTCATTCCTAGGTGAATCAGATAACTGACGATTCACGTCTGATGGTCCTTGATCACTCATACTGAAAACTAACAAATAGTCAAATAACACATAACACATAATTACAGTTATACACGTATTTCCGTAATTTATTTCCTAACACAAAATATAAAATTTAAGTGTCAGCATAACACTTCGTCGGTCATCTGAATTTTAAACATTTATCCCATATTAATATCACAAGATAGTAAGTAATATAGTTGATCACATGACACACAATCTAACCAAAAACGTAGATCATTGCTACTTTACTCTTTTCATATACTTATGCGTCTATTACACACTAGTACAGAAATAAAGATTACAATACCAACAGAAATAAAATAGTAATATGCATCCGTACACACATATTTTTATTTTATTTTTATTTTTATTATTATTACTACCGCTTCCTCCATTCTAACATTCATGGATATGGATTTATCCAAAAATCCATATTGCGTTCATCGTATTTCCATACGAGACGCTCTCCCACCTGACGCATTCTCTCACTGCTCTCTAAAATTTCCTCCCCGAAAGTCCTAAGTTCTTGAACGTTTTCTGCACTCATTGGGGGTGCAGGTTCTCGGACTGGGTTTGGAATCTGGGGTACGTTTTCCTGATATGGGGGTGACAGTTCATGAAATTGGTAAGGATCCTCTAATATTTCCCTAATATATTCATCTTGGTAATAGGGATCTAAAGGGTCCATACCTGGGTAAGCTTCTATGTTCTGTATGGGTGGATAATCCTGGATAGGGTAACGTTGCACAAAGTCTCTATTGTCGTCCCACCAGGGGTCATAATTCGGGTCTATGGGGTTTGGTGCAGGCACTCTAGGGATTTCTTCTGGGTTAAAGTCGTGCATTTCTACTTGATTCTCCGGATTTTCTATTTCCATGGGTTGTTCTGGGTTTTGTGGTTGTGGGGCTACTAGTTGTTCCAGACTTGGGTCAGCAGCAGTTGTGGCTAAGATATGGAAATTTGCTAGGCTTCTATTTAGCATATCTTGAGTATGAGCATCTGTCTCTCTCTTAATAGCTGCTAAAGCCCTTTGCTGTTGCAATTTTCGCATTCTCTTCCTACGAGCAAAAGTTTCTTTACTGAACCATCCTCGTTTCTTAGTAGGAAATGGTTCTTCAGATTGAGCTCTAAAGGCAAATATTCCGTCTTCCTGATCAGCAGTATACCCAGAGAGGGCAGGCTGTGATGATGTACCTTCACTCCTAGGTGAATCAGCTAACTGACGATTCACGTCTGATGGTCCTTGATCACTCATACTGAAAACTAACAGATAGTCAAATAACACATAACACATAATTACAGTTATGCATGTATTTCCTTATTTTATTTCCTAACATTAATTCAAAATTTAAGTGTCAGCAGAACACTTCTTTGGCTCAGACCAGTGGCTAGGCTCTGATACCACCTTCTGTCGCAACCCCCGATCCCTGATCCCCGGGAACGGGCGGACGCAATCACAGAGTTTCGGTGGTATCAAGTTTATTTAATCTTGCAGCGGAATTTACATCAGGACCGTAGTTAGGAAATGTTTATCACAGTAAAACCACCTCATTTAATATTAATTATCACATGGGTAAAACCCAAGTTTCTTATTACAATACTTTCATAGGGATGAACCCTATTTTATTTAAATTTAAAACAGCGTTTATTTGGTAACTTTTATAGCCACATTATCCCCAAACCTTTAGTGCTCTCCAGCTGGCTTTTTATTAATTGGCTGTCACATTGGGTTACCTGAAACGTGTTTTAAAAACATTTGTCAGTTGGAAATACTGGTGAGTGAATCCCAGTTTAATCAAGTTTAAATAAAAAGTCACAGTGAACAGTATTGAGAGCGATCACATTGTTTATGTCTACACAATTACTCCATTAGTACTGTCAATTCACTGACTTGTGGGTCATATTACCCATTGACTAACTCATTGTCCAATGGTAACGTATTGTCATCCCGACTTACTACTTACAGTGTAGTACATTTTGTATACAAAACCCCAACATACCGGCAGTAATTGAAGAACTACAAAGACTCAATCACTGCTAAATTTCATAGTAAAACATTTAAGGTTTGGTAAAACATAAACAAAAAGAGGATAAACTCACTTTGCTATCTTAGGCTTCTTGTAAGGGTTTCCTGGATATAATCTATAATTTATACAAATGTACATTGGTTAGTATCATAACCCTTTGAAATTATTAATGATACCTTCCCCGACACGACATTCCAACAACTACGTCGGGCAGAACCACGACAGTTGTTACGGAACCCTAAATCAATCGGGCAGCGTAACTATTACGAAACTAGGGTTATAATACTTACAACGGAGCAGAACCTCGCTAATTAGGGGTATAATACCCGTGTATTATAACTTTCCTACAGAAATTATGATTCGAGATTGAAATTGTGAACGAACTGAATTGAAACCCGATGCCATCTATTTATAGTTCTGATATACGACTCTCACGCTGCCCGCGTAAGATAAGCACAAGGCTTACGCGGCCCGCGTCAACCTTGGTCAACGTTGTAGCTTAGCTGGGTCAGCTAATAGACTCGCCATGATGTCAACACGTGTCGTCCTGGGATGTCTCCGCGTTTCATGATCTATCGCGGCCCGCGTCAACTGTCTAAAACTCTCACGCGGCCCGCTTTAACTAAAGAAATCAGCGGAGTCAACTCCAGTCTTAATACCGCCCGCGTGAGATGTTGGGGTGGGTCTACGCGGCCCGCCTCAACTCCATTTTTCTTATTTTTAATTTATTTTATATGTTATAATCTATTTCGGGCCCGGTTTTCACATACGGGGTGTAATATAAGACATATGGGGACATTTTACAATATAATGGGGTGTCGAAAATATTTATGAGAGTGTTGGTTTTATCGAGGGTTGTTACAAAATCCTTCAGATCTAAGTTGTTCTTGGTGTAATAAATCAAATCTTTGAAGTTCATAAGAACTCCATGATGACATCATCCTAGAACACCTCAAATCCGGTGATTTCACGGTTAAAAGTTAAGATTCAAAGGTGAAAATGATGAAAAAGTGTGTGTAGATCATAAAAGTACAAGATTTAGGTTGGAAACTTACAAGAATCGAGAGAAATCAAGAGAGAATGAGAGCTAGAAGTCGGCTGGTCGAACAAGGGAGCTGTCACATCACAAATGATGTGACAGGTGGGTAATTATAGGGTTTCCCAAAAAGGAAAGTAGGGAAGTGCCGGGTCTATCGGGTGGCAATCCGATCGGGTGGCAGCCCGATCGGGTGACAACTCGATCGGATAACAATCAGATCGGATGGCAATCCGATTGGATGGCCATTCGATCGGTTGGCCACTCGATCCAAGTGTTCGGCGCGATGAGTTTTGTCGTTTCGATTCGCATGTTGAGCGTTGCGATGCGATTCGAGTGAGCGATACGATAGTATTACCCATTAGTTACACAAATAACATAACTACTATATCTAACATACAATCATTATAATTAACTTGCGTTCAGCGTTTGCGATTCGATTTCGATACGATAGATTGTGATTGCAGTTAACACCTCAACATAAACATAACATGCACAAGTAACACATAAATAGCACACACACGTAAAACAATATCCAGAACACATAATTCGAGTTGTGAATGCGATAGCGATAAGCGATAAATTGATTAGACATGCGCTTAAATAGCGATTAAACCTCGATTATTAATAGATACTCCACATAATACAACTAAAGCAAATAAATAAATAGATTCGATTACAAGTCAAAGAAGTCAAAACAGTAGTTGAGCAAGGAGTGACAGATCGCAATTAGCAATCTTTTCTCCCTTTGACTTTAATCTTGACTTTGACTTTTACTTTCGAAACACGGGGTGTTACACACCACTACCACCGTCGCCCTCAAAACCCCCCACCGCCACCACCGTCTCCTTCAATCCTCACCACCACCAACGACTCCGTCGCCGTCGCCGTCAAAACCCACCACCACAGTCGCCGTCAAAACCCACCACCACCGTCGCCGTGAAACCCACCACCACCGGAAGAAACCCCCCAGAAAAATCCTAAAGAAAAACCCACTACACCACCTTTCAAGCTGGATCTAATCCTCTAATAAATTATTAGCTTGAACTACGGCCATGGAGAAAGACAGAGGGTCGCCGGAGAAGGAGGGGGTCGCCGAAGAAGGAGGGGTGTAGGTGGAAGACATTTTGGAGTTTGGGTAGTGGTGGGAGACGGTGGTGTTTGGGGGTCGCCGGTCTTCATCTTCATCAGAGATGAAGAAAAGATAGATGCTCTGATATTTTCAAAAGTTGAAAATGAAGAGAGAGAGAGAGAGAGAGATTGGACATTTGAAGGAAATGACCAAATTACCCCTTATTCTGATTGGTTGAGAGTGGTTCTCGCGGTTCTTACAACTGGGGATAGTTTCTATTTTAGCGGCTCCCTATATATATATATATAGGACAAAGATCCGTTAGGAACCACCTCTTATTGCGAGAACCGCGAGAACCAATGTGAACGCAACCAAAAATGCCTAAAAATAGCTAAAAATCACACAAATTTTTTTTTTTTTTAAATATTTTTTATAACAAAATCGCTACTTTTCGTAGCAAAAAAAAAAAAAAAAAAATTTTTGCTTCTAAAAGTAGCGATTTTAACATAAAAAATATTAAAAAAATCAAAAAAAAATTTTTAGATTTTTTTTTGATTTTTTTAGATTTTTTTAGGTTTTTTTGCGGTTTAGTTTTTAGCTTTTTAGCTGGGGGGGGGGGGGGTTAGGTTTTTGGGGGGTGGGGGAGGGGGGTTTAGGTTTTTGGGGTTGGGGGGGGGGGGGTTTAGGTTTTTGGGGTTGGGGGGGGGGTGGTGGGGGGGGGTTAGGTTTTTTTTAGGTTTTTTGGGGGGTTTAGTTTTTAGCATTTAGCTTGGGGGGTGGGGGGTTTAGGTTTTTTTTGGGGGGGGGGTTTAGGTTTTTTTTGGGGGGGGGGGGTGGGGGTTAGGTTTTTTTTAGGTTTTTTTAGCTATTTTAGGTTGTGTTCACATTGGTTCTCGCGGTTCTCGCAATAAAGGTGGTTCTCGCATGAACCTTACCCTATATATATATATATATATATTTAGGGGACCACTAAAATGAAAACCACCTCCAGTTGTAAGAACCGAGAGAACCACTGTCTGGCCATTAGATCTTCAAGATCAATGGATGAGATTAAAAATAACTAAAAATAATTTTAAATGCTTTTTGTCTTATTATGTCTTTAATATTTTAATCCAAAAGGGTAATTTAGTAAAATGACTATATTTTGTCTTTTTGTCTTTATTGTTTTTTATTAGTTTTTGTATTATTATATTACTTTTTATTTTTTAAACATAATTTTTTTATTAAAAGCATTTTTAAATTCAGATTTTTTTTAAAAGATTTTTTTTACTTTTTACAATTTAAGTTTTATGTTAAACTTTTTACGTTTTTTTAACGCGCCGTTTTTTCGCCCGACTTTTTCAAGCGTCATATTTTACGCGCCGTTTTCTCAAGCGTCGTTTTTTTAACGCGCCGTTTTTACATGTTTTTTTAACACGCCGATTTTTACACTTTTTACGATTTATGTTTTACGTTAACGTAAAACTTTTTACGTTTTTACGTAAAGCTTTTTACGTTTTACGTAAAGCTTTTTACGTTTTACGTAAAGCTTTTTACGTTTTACGTAAAGCTTTTTTGTCTTCTTCTCCTTTCACGATCAGGGTCCGAGGGGTTTTTTTGTCTTTTTAGTATTCTTCTCCTTTCACGATTTTCATGTTTGACATGTTGCTTTATTTTTTGCGTACAAGATAATTTTGGCGTTATGTAGAATTATTAATTATTTGGCGTTTTACTGTTTTTTCTCAGATTTCTTCTCATTGAATTAATTCTTTTTGTGTCACATAGTTAATTTTTTGGCGTTATGGCTTTTTCCATGATCATTTTTGGCGTTTTGTATTTTTTTGTTAATAATTGATTACCATAGATTAATATTTTATAAAACTACAATAACACGAAAATCAAAATAAACTAATAGTCTTCCGTAGGTGGGATTACATCAGAGATGTACCCATCGCTTTGTTTATCACTTTCTTCAGATTCTTCATCATCAAATTTCATTTTTGCGTATAACGCCATTAGCTCGTCTCCTCTTTGCTGCAGCCTATTCTTGAATATCATTGCATCTTTGGATTTTGGATCGTTTGAAGGTGTTAAATCACAGAGTTGTTCAATGATAGATAGCAACCCTCTCTTCAACATTTCTTCCGTTGGCCTTGAATATTGCACCCCGTTTTTATAAGTCACTTCAAGTGTTCCTTCTTTCTCATGCAATACCCAACTACTAAGTTTTGGTATATGAGTATCTTCAATATCATCATCGTCTTTATCATCTTCTGCCGGAAATTTTTACTTCAGTCTTTTTATTACAGTTCTCGTTCTTTCACAATCGTTGTCTATTGGAACCCCAAATCCGGGGATATCCTTCTGAACATTTTCATTCATTCCAAGCATGGCTTTGATTGTCTTTACCTTTACACTTCTCCTATCAGAGAACTTTATGATGAATCGTTTCTCTTTCCTTTCAAACCTCCATGCAATAACCTTAGCCATTTTTAAATTTTTTGGCGTTTTGGACAATATGTGGCGTTTTGGACAATATGTGGCGTTTTAGTCAAATTTTTTGGCGTGTTTGAGCTTGGGTTCTCATGGTCTTCTTTTATATTGACTTTTTTTCCCGCGTATGACAGGTAATTATGACGTTTTGAAAAAGATAAATAAATATAATAAATGTTAGTAATTATGTTTTCTGTCGTTTCATTTTACTGTTTTTTGCAGTTTACCGTGTTTTGTTTTCAGACTCAAACGTAAAACTTTTTACGTTTTACGTTTAACGTAAAACTTTTTACGTTTTTACGTAAAACTTTTTACGTTTTACGTAAAACTTTTTACGTTTTACGTAAAACTTTTTACGTTTTACGTAAAACTTTTTACGTTTTACGTAAAGCTTTTTTGTCTTCTTCTCCTTTCACGATCAGGGTCCGAGGGGTTTTTTTGTCTTTTTAGTATTCTTCTCCTTTCACGATTTTCATGTTTGACATGTTGCTTTATTTTTTGCGTACAAGATAATTTTGGCGTTATGTAGAATTATTAATTATTTGGCGTTTTACTGTTTTTTCTCAGATTTCTTCTCATTGAATTAATTCTTTTTGTGTCACATAGTTAATTTTTTGGCGTTATGGCTTTTTCCATGATCATTTTTGGCGTTTTGTATTTTTTTGTTAATAATTGATTACCATAGATTAATATTTTATAAAACTACAATAACACGAAAATCAAAATAAACTAATAGTCTTTCGTAGGTGGGATTACATCAGAGATGTACCCATCGCTTTGTTTATCACTTTCTTCAGATTCTTCATCATCAAATTTCATTTTTGCGTATAACGCCATTAGCTCGTCTCCTCTTTGCTGCAGCTAATTCTTGAATATCATTGCATCTTTGGATTTTGGATCGTTTGAAGGTGTTAAATCACAGAGTTGTTCAATGATAGATAGCAACCCTCTCTTCAACATTTCTTCCGTTGGCCTTGAATATTGCACCCCGTTTTTATAAGTCACTTCAAGTGTTCCTTCTTTCTCATGCAATACCCAACTACTAAGTTTTGGTATATGAGTATCTTCAATATCATCATCGTCTTTATCATCTTTTGCCGGAAATTTTTACTTCAGTCTTTTTATTACAGTTCTCGTTCTTTCACAATCGTTGTCTATTGGAACCCCAAATCCGGGGATATCCTTCTGAACATTTTCATTCATTCCAAGCATGGCTTTGATTGTCTTTACCTTTACACTTCTCCTATCAGAGAACTTTATGATGAATCGTTTCTCTTTCCTTTCAAACCTCCATGCAATAACCTTAGCCATTTTTAAATTTTTTGGCGTTTTGGGCAATATGTGGCGTTTTAGTCAAATTTTTTGGCGTGTTTGAGCTTGGGTTCTCATGGTCTTCTTTTATATTGACTTTTTTTCCCGCGTATGACAGGTAATTATGACGTTTTGAAAAAGATAAATAAATATAATAAATGTTAGTAATTATGTTTTCTGTCGTTTCATTTTACTGTTTTTTGCAGTTTACCGTGTTTTGTTTTCAGACTCAAACGTAAAACTTTTTACGTTTTACGTTTAACGTAAAACTTTTTACGTTTTTACGTAAAACTTTTTACGTTTTACGTAAAGCTTTTTTGTCTTCTTCTCCTTTCACGATCAGGGTCCGAGGGGTTTTTTGTCTTTTTAGTATTCTTCTCCTTTCACGATTTTCATGTTTGACATGTTGCTTTATTTTTTGCGTACAAGATAATTTTGGCGTTATGTAGAATTATTAATTATTTGGCGTTTTACTGTTTTTTCTCAGATTTCTTCTCATTGAATTAATTCTTTTTGTGTCACATAGTTAATTTTTTGGCGTTATGGCTTTTTCCATGATCATTTTTGGCGTTTTGTATTTTTTTGTTAATAATTGATTACCATAGATTAATATTTTATAAAACTACAATAACACGAAAATCAAAATAAACTAATAGTCTTCCGTAGGTGGGATTACATCAGAGATGTACCCATCGCTTTGTTTATCACTTTCTTCAGATTCTTCATCATCAAATTTCATTTTTGCGTATAACGCCATTAGCTCGTCTCTTCTTTGCTGCAGCCTATTCTTGAATATCATTGCATCTTTGGATTTTGGATCGTTTGAAGGTGTTAAATCACAGAGTTGTTCAATGATAGATAGCAACCCTCTCTTCAACATTTCTTCCGTTGGCCTTGAATATTGCACCCCGTTTTTATAAGTCACTTCAAGTGTTCCTTCTTTCTCATGCAATACCCAACTACTAAGTTTTGGTATATGAGTATCTTCAATATCATCATCGTCTTTATCATCTTCTGCCGGAAATTTTTACTTCAGTCTTTTTATTACACTTCTCGTTCTTTCACAATCGTTGTCTATTGGAACCCCAAATCCGGGGATATCCTTCTGAACATTTTCATTCATTCCAAGCATGGCTTTGATTGTCTTTACCTTTACACTTCTCCTATCAGAGAACTTTATGATGAATCGTTTCTCTTTCCTTTCAAACCTCCATGCAATTACCTTAGCCATTTTTAAATTTTTTGGCGTTTTGGACAATATGTGGCGTTTTAGTCAAATTTTTTGGCGTGTTTGAGCTTGGGTGCTCATGGTCTTCTTTTATATTGACTTTTTTTCCCGCGTATGACAGGTAATTATGACGTTTTGAAAAAGATAAATAAATATAATAAATGTTAGTAATTATGTTTTCTGTCGTTTCATTTTACTGTTTTTTGCAGTTTACCGTGTTTTGTTTTCAGACTCAACTGTTTTAATGGTGTAACACGTCAAATCTTTGACGGCTGTAATTATGGCGTTTTGTTTTCCAATGGCGGTTAGATAACTATTGGACTTCTTTTGTTTTATATTCTTTGCACATTGTTTCACGCTTTTTTTTTATAATATTAGTTGTTCAAATTAATTTTAATATAGTTTGGTAGTTTTTTGAGGGGGTTTTTATAGCATTATGGCGTTTTACACGCATTTGCTAATTTTGGCGTTTTATTATATTTTTCATTATAGCATTAATATTCTTTTGTTGTTTATTAACTGACATTACAAAACAAACAATAGATAAATAAAATTAAAAAAAAACAAAGTAGAAGCAATTTATGATTTTAAATCTTCAGTGTCATCAGTCTCTTTTTTCTTTTGAAACTACAAGAAATGTGACAAATAAATGGCGTTTTGGGTTTGGCGTTGTTTATTTTCTTTGTTCATGTGTTGAAGTGTCTTTGTGGATGTTGGAGACATAGATCGACCCCGTGTGGGTGGATGCTATCTGCCTGTCGTCTTCATTATAATCAAAGAGGCCAAAGTAGCATTTACACTGGTATAGATCTCTTCTTATCATCCAAACCTTCTTCAGGAACAAAGATGACAGTATGACATATGGGTGTCATCAGTCCCTCTTTTTTCAATTTTGTCCATCTCATGCAGCAAAATCTTACTACACTCACGTTACAAATCATTAAATGAAGCTTCAGGCAGAACATTACTGAGGATCAAAGAAAAGATGTTTGCCGTCGTTTTATTTTTTGGCGTTTTAAATTGAGTTGTAAATTTTTTTAGCAACTACTGTGTGTTTTTTTTGTGTGATAAACGGAAGGTGGTGAGACGTTTCTATTTATAGATTTTTTTTGGCGCGTAGTTTAGGCGGGATGTTATTTTTATAACAAAAAATGTAATTAACATTTATCCGGATGTAAGATTTGGCGTTATATATAATGGCGTTTCATATTTTTTGGCGTTTTTGTAGCCAGAGAGCTTAAATAAAAACACAGAAAAAAGTACGAAGTGATAAAATTGGCGTTTTGTATTTATTTGGCATTTTATTTTTCAATGGAGTTTTATGTGAGAAATGGTTTTTTACTTTTTACCCTTAATGAAGCGCGTCCACGTAATAAAATTGGTGTTATTTACTAAAATGCCACCGCGCCAGTCTAGTCCATAGATTGTTTTGATCGGACGATCAATAAGGGTTCTCACCGTTCTCACACTTTCTACCGTTTTCTCTAAATCTTGACCCTATATATATAGCGTAGGGTTCTAGAGTGAACGCTAGGTTGAGAGTGAACTGTGTGAACTAATCTTGGCCATTGGATTACATCATCTAGAGATTTTTAAACAATGGCAAGATTGTAATTATAATTTTGTAACTTACTTTTAAAATAAATGACATAAGGGTATTTGGGTCTTTTGTAAATTGCATTTATTAAACAATATAATCCAAATCCCTAAAATCTCGCTAGTTTCCGTATATACAAGATACACAGTTGTTAGTGTATACATATGTGTACAGTCTCGCTAGTATCAGTTTGTACAAGATACACATATGTTAGTTTATATACATGTGTACAGTCTCGCAAACTATCAGTTTATATGAGATAAGCATCTGTTAGTTTATACACATGTGTACAGTCTCGCTAACTATAAGTTTATACAAGATAGCCAACTGTTAGTTTATACACATGTGTACAAACTTTTATACATCTGTGTATTATATTCAGAAATGGTTACATATGTGTATGTTAACAACATATAGTATATTATGCATGCACATGAGTAGATTCATATAAAAATTATGAAATTAATGAAAACGAAACAAATCACATGTATGCAAAAATAAATAACTTCATCTCATATTCAAAAAAAAAATTAATGCAAAAAAATAATTACAATTTCAATCTCAGAGAAATTTTTCAATATTTATTGAAAATTACAAAAAGTTAAAAGCAATATATTATGATATCTATATATACGGATAATAAAAGAAAAAAAATAATTAAGTTAAAATTAAAACAAAATTTATGGATAAAGAAATGAGTGCTACGAATATTTGGAAATTAAAAAATTTGTGAAGAAAATATTTCAAAAAAACATTTGAAAAAAATAATAGTTTTGTCTTTATTATCTTCTTGGGTGATAAGAATATCTACAATATTCATTAATTAACTTCAACATATGAGCTGAAGATGTAGAATGATAATGTCATAATCCATGATGGTCAACCAAAATTTAAAGCTCTTCAATTTTTTATAATTAAAATAATAGAGAAATAATTAAAAATGAGAGAGAGAGTTAAGAGATGAGAAAATTAAGGGATTTTAATTAAACATATTTGGCTAATGTCAATCTTACCATTTTAATCTAAAAAATGATTAAGGGCCAAGATTAGTTCACTCAATTCACTTTTAAAAAGTTGTTCACTCTTGAACCTAATCCTATATATAAATAGATTGAGGGATCGAGTCCCGCTATAATGATCTTGGTGTGATAATTGGTGCCCCTGCCTCTGAGGTCGAAGGATCTAGATCCACTGTAAACATTGGAATATAATTATGTTTTGAAAAAAATATTAAGCCTTAAACATGTATAGATGAACATTTCATACTTTTTTTCTTAAGAAAAGAGGCCTTAAACTTTTAAATTTATCTATGATAATAACCAAACAAAATAAAATTTAACAACTCATTAAAATGGAAAAAAAAGGGTGCTACTTTCTACACCCCCCTAATTACTTTCTACACCCCCTCCTCTCACATACTTACAGATGGGGCCTGCGTGGGACCGTCAGTTTTCCTCTCACAAGGGGGTATAATCAGGAGGGGTGAGGGGTGTGTTTAGAATGAGCCAAAAAAAAAAAGATAACATACAAAAATATGAAAGTCATTGATCTTACGTGCCGTCTTAGTAAAGATCATTTGACTTGACTTTTCGAACAATACCAACTACAAGAAATGTGTTTATGCATATTTTATTTTTATCCTAAGGGTGAGAGGGGCACTCCCGGAGTCCCCTCTCTTACACACACCCAATCAGGTTATGCCACGTCAACTCAGGTTATGCCACGTCAACTCCCCTCTTAAACTCTCCTCACACCCTCAATTTGATGACGCCACTCCCCTCTTAACTCCCCTTGTTTTTTTATTAAAAAAAAAAAAAAAAATCTTTTGATTGGTTGAAAAAAGGCTGCCCCCTCTCTCTCTCCTCTCTCTCATGCGGTAACTACACCCCGAGACCACTCACCGAATTCACTCACCGCGGGGATGGCGGCGGTGTTCCCGCTCGGGGAATGGGGTCACCGATCCCCCTCCCCGCGAGTGCCCCGATCACCCTAAGTTTGCATGCGGTTTCTTTCATGAAGAAGTTATATATATAAGTTGGTATTAAAGGTTGAAGTAATCATATTAATTTACTTTTTATTTGTATTAAACATAGTTGATAATTCTCATTAATTTATTCAGAAAACGCGTTGATTTAACTCTTTTAGCAAATAGTCAAATGCTCAAATACCACGTATGTATTCATGACCAAGAAAGCCTATCATATCATATCACCCTCTATATATACAAATGACGAATCAAAGTGAAAAGTACCATATATACAATTATCAAACTAAAATCATATCCCAAATGAGAAGCTCTTGGAACTTTGATACTATTCGGATAGCAGTGATGTTGTTGTGTTGTTTGGTATAGAGAATGATCTCTGAATAGGGTTTGAATTGTATTGAGAAAAATTGTATTGAAGTTGTACAAGAATTGGGTTACATAGAGATGGTGTATATATAGAACACCATATTACACTATAGCCCCTATACTATCTTTTTCCTTCTTTCCGACACTCCCCCTCAAGTTGAGTAGTGGGGTCACCAATACTTAACTTGCTCAAACAGCTACTAAAAACGTTTCCGTTGACTGCTTTTGTGAGAATATCTGCGAGTTGTTCTTTTGTTGATATATATGGGAGCTCTATGATTCCTTCCTCCAGTTTTTCCTTGATGAAATGTCGATCCACCTCCACGTGCTTTGTTCGATCATGCTGAACTGGGTTTTCTGAGATTTGTATTGCAGCTGTATTGTCGCACATAATTTTACTGGGTGTCGCCCTTTGGGAGAAACCAATGTCTTCTAGGAGCTTCCTGATCCAAAGAACTTCACTTAGCCCTCGAGCTATGCCTCTGAACTCAGCTTCTGCACTCGACAGAGCGACCACATTCTGTTTCTTACTTCTCCATGTGACAAGGTTTCCACCAACCAAGGAGAAGTACCCTGACGTTGACCTTCGGTTTCCCTTATCTCCTGCCCAGTCGGCGTCCGTGTACAGCTCAACATTTAAATGTCCACTAGCTTTGAACAACACTCCATGGCCTGCGGTACCCTTTAGATACCTTAAAATTCTCTGAGCAGCTTCCATGTGGGCAACTTGCGGTTGGTGCATAAACTGACTTACCACTCCAACAGCATAAGCTATATCAGGGCGAGTATGGGAGAGATAAATTAACTTGCCCACGAGTCGTTGATATCTTTCTTTGTCTGCGAGCTTTCCATCGAGTTCCATGTGAAGATTGTGGTTCACCACAATTGGCGTATCTGCTGGTTTACAATCAATCAGCCCAGTTTCCGCCAGGAGATCAAGAACATACTTCTTTTGGAAGATGAAAATCCCCCGTTTAGACCTGAGAACTTCTATTCCAAGGAAATACTTGAGATTCCCAAGGTCTTTCATTTCAAACTTTGAAAACAAATTTCTTTTCAGCTGTGCTATTTCTTCTACATCATCTCCGGTGATAATCATGTCGTCCACATATATGATCAAGCAAGTTACGCTGCCGTTCCTCCTTTTGAGGAACAAGGTATGATCAGCGTTACTTTGGTGATACCCATATTCTTTCATGGCCAAGGTGAACTTTCCAAACCATGCCCGAGGAGACTGTTTTAGTCCGTATAAAGATTTCTTCAACCTACAAACTTCCCCATCTTTAAAACCCCCTGAAAAACCTGGAGGTGCTTCCATGTAAACTTCTTCAGTTAGGTCTCCATGAAGAAATGCATTTGTAACATCAAATTGATGAAGGGGCCAATCCTTATTAGCTGCCACGGAAAAAAGAACTCTGATGGTATCCATTTTTGCAACTGGAGAAAATGTCTCAGAGTAATCGATCCCATACGCCTGAGTGTACCCTTTGGCTACAAGCCGGGCTTTGTATCTTCCAATAGAGCCATCTGGTTTATATTTAATCGAATACACCCACCGGCATCCAACTGTTTTCTTTCCTTTAGGAAGAATGCACTTCTCCCATGTGTTGTTTTTCATAAGAGCACGCATCTCCACTTCCATTGCTTCTTCCCAGTTCTTCTTACCTTGAGCTTCCTTTACGGAATTAGGTATTTGTTCAGTGTAAAGAGAAGTAACAAATGCTTTCGCACTGTTAGATAAGTTTCCGTTGACCATATTAGCTACAGGATATCTTGAATTTCTGGTCTCCCTCTCTGGGGAGTACCGTTTTGGAGGAACCCCTCTATTGGCTCTAGGTGGAAGAGAGTATCTTCCGGTAGTCTCTGCTGCACCTGGTTCAACATGTTCAACGACTGGTTCAACCTGTTCAACCACTGGATCAACATGTTCTGTAGTTGTTGGTTCTATGTGTTCTCCTGTTGTCTCATAGTTATAAGACGTAGAACATTCAAGGTTCTCAGTATTTCTTACCTCAGGCATCACGTTGGATGGACTTTCTTCAGTGGTACTGTGCTCCGCGGATTGTGTGTCTGTGTTTGAAGGACTCGCAGTACTGTGATAGTTTTCTGTTGTGACTTCTTCAGATGAGGGAATTTGGGTTAACCAGCTCAGAGTGTCTATACTGTCATTCTCCCCCTGACCACTGAGTTGGGTGTTATAAAAGTATTTTGTTTCAAGAAAGTCAACATTCATTGTGGTGAACATTTGACGAGTTGTTGGATTATAACACCGGTAACCTATTTGATCGATTCCATAGCCGACAAATACACATTTTTCAGCACATGGACCAAGCTTGTTTCGATTGGTTTTGGGTATATGAACAAATGCGGTACACCCGAAGATTCGGGGTTCAAGTGTAAGAGGATGAGGAATACTGGCAGACTTAGACAGACAATCTAAGGGAGTCTTAAATTTAAGAGCTTTTGTGGGAAGCCGATTCAGCAGATACACAGAGGTTGCAACTGCCTCCGGCCAGAAAGATTTAGGGACCTGAGATTCGATCAAAAGAGCTCGAGTCATTTCAAGAATAATACGGTTTTTCCGTTCGGAAACACCGTTTTGTTCGGGGGTATGAGCACAAGAGGTTTGATGAATTAATCCTCTGGTTTTAAAGAATTGTTTCATAGATGTATTGACAAATTCCCCCCCATTGTCGGATCGAAGGATTTGGATTTGAGTTTGAAATTGAGTTTGAATCATAGCATAAAATGTGACAAATTTTTCGTAAACTTCGGCTTTGGTTTTTAAAAAATATACCCATGTCATGCGAGTGCAATCATCCACGAACAGTATAAAGTACCGAAGACCCTGCCCCCCATCACAGGAGCAGGACCCCACACATCAGAATGGATTAGTGAAAAAGGTGAAGCAACTTTCGTATTGCTAGGTTTGAACGGTTGTCGATGGCTTTTAGCGCGAAGACAGGTTTCACAATCTGTTTTTCCATTTGAAGGGAAAAGTTTTGGAAACAAAAGGTGCGAATAACCACTGGATGGGTGTCCCAAACGTCTATGCCATAGCCAGGCTTAACGGTTTTCTGTTCCATGTGCCAACATCACAGTACCCTGTTGAGCCACTTCATCCACATAGTACAATCCGTGGCATTCAGTACCACGTCCGATAATCACACCCGTCCTGATATCCTGTAAGAGGCAGAAAGTAGGGTGCATTAGTACCGTGCAATTTAATTCTTTGGTAATATGACTAATTGAGAGCAATTTGTGTGATAATGACGGAACATAGAGGCAATTTGATAATTTCATAGTTGGTGAAATTTCAATTACTCCTCCTCCTTTCACTTGCATCATTCCGTTGTTTGCTGTATGGATTTTAGTTTTTTGAGGTTGGCTCATTGAACGTATGTCCAATGGTTCAAACGTCATGGTGTCCGTAGCACCAGAATCAAATATCCAAGCACTATTTTTCCCATGATTGATTTCCATTTTTTCAAAAAAAATTTTAACTTCGCTGGAAGCCCGTAAACTCGCGTTCAAGACTTATCAAATTCGCCGGTAACCGAACTGAGCGACTTAAATCCGCCAACAAAACGACGCCAGAGAATGACGTTCGCTTACCGGCGTATTTATTAAATACACCGGTAACTTGAACTCGCGTTCAAGGTTTAAAGTGGACCCCGAATAATTTCGCCCGAACACCTTCGCTGGTTCAAAAAACAAAACAAATCCGCTATCTTGTTGACTTGTCTGACTTCGCTGACTTCCGGATTAAACAAGTTCAAATTAGGGTTCGCTGACTCCAAATCTCCGCCGCCACCACCACTATGACTTCTGAACAGATCGGTTAGGGTTTCTTACGTGTGGGACAGGTTCTTGTCGGCCCTTTGAAACAAAAAAAACAACCGCCACGTGATATTGATGATAATCCAACCTAGGAGTAGGGAGTTGGTGCACAATGAGAATAATTAGATTAATAAAAAGGAGCACACTTTTGCTTCTTTGTCAAAAAAGTCAACAAGCAGAACGATCAAGAGAAGGAATTAATTCTCTTTAGCAAGTGGGGGCGGCAATAAGACAAAAGGCACAAGGAATTGACGGCAGCAAGGTAAAAAGAAAAAAAATTTGTAGGTTGATGTCTAGGTTTTGATTTTGATTTGTTGGATTTTTTTCTGGTTTGAGTTTGGATTGAATGGGTTTTTGAGTTTTTGGTTTTGAGATTGACGAACAGAGTTTTCAAGGATCATAACTCTGCTCTGATACCATGTTGTTTGGTATAGAGAATGATCTCTGAATAGGGTTTGAATTGTATTGAGAAAAATTGTATTGAAGTTGTACAAGAATTGGGTTACATAGAGATGGTGTATATATAGAACACCATATTACACTCTAGCCCCTATACTATCTTTTTCCTTCTTTCCGACAGTTGACGAATAGGGTTAATACAACACTAACGGCTGATGAGTGTAAGAAAGAGAGAAAGCTTGCAGTTAATGCAGGAAAAAAAGCACATCCCCAGCTTGTTGCTAGCTAATCAACTATATGTATAGGTCTGGAAGTAAACTTCTTTTAATCCTCTCTCCTGTTATCTTTTATTTTTCTTTTCATCTTCTGTGTGTGTGTATATCTCCGACGAGTGGTATTTGTGGTTCGGTTTAAAACCATGTAACGGTTCAAACCTGGTTTGGTTTTGCAACAGTTTTTTAAAAAAAGATTAGCTCGGTTAAGGAGGTTTCAAGTCGTACCGAATGGTTTGCTATGTGGTTTATGTAAGATTAAATATATTATGTTTAATATTTAATCTATAGCCATTATAATCATTTACATAATATAGATCAAAATATATAATAACCTATTAAATAATTAGTTGGTAATTGTTGATGAACCATATTACCCTTATTAACTAATTAGGTTTCCTCCTGGGTGCTTATATATGGAGAATTATGTAGAGGTCATTAGGTTACACAGTTACACACTTAATCAGGCAACCTAATCATAACATCATCATCATCATCATCATCATCATCATCATCATCATCGACCTCCCTCTCCATAACCGATTCCCTTGTCGGTTTTCTTAGTCCCCATCATCAGTTAGCACCCTAAGGAGGAACCAGATCACACTGACAATTATGTCTAACGGGATGTCATCTTCTCTGACTGGATTCTCCACTGCACTGTCTGCTGTAACAGGTATGTTTTAATGTTTTTCCCTCATGTATAAACAGAACTGATCCAACATGTGGTATCAGAGCATATGTTGATTAGTCAGTTCTGTTTTGTATCCGTAAATCTGGATTAAAAACTGGAAAACAGGATTTGAAAACCATAATAATATTCGGTTTTATCATCCGAGATGCCATCTCGGATCTGTTCAATTCATCTCGGATCATATATTGATTCGTTATAACTGTTCCGAAATCATCAGTTTGAGAAACATGTTTAAATGTGTAATTATTTCCAGATTTCGGATATAGGATTATGGTTATTTTTTTTAGGGTTCATCATGTTCTTAGTTAAAATTCGAAATTTCCTTTATGTTTTGGAATATGATTTGAATTGTGGAATGTTTTCCTAATTTTGATCTAATTTTATCTAATAAGGTTTTTGAAATCTGTTAATAGGATAAACAGATTATGATTTTCGAAATTTTCTGATAATATTAGATCAATGTTAAAATAGGAAACTCTATCACAATTCCTAATTTTTGAATTTTCTGTTATGATTTCACATTAACAGCTGTAACAGCTTGCAGAACACATTTCGGATGATCATTCCAGATGAACATTGTTCGCCCATTACGGATCAGCAACTGTCTGATCATTCCGGATGAACATTGTTCGCCTATTACGGATCAGCAAATAACCATTTCGGACTAAGCATTACGGATGATCAAAGAACTGACCATTTCGGATGAATCTCGGACTAAGCATTACCATCCGAAATGCATCACGGATCATCAAGAACTGACTATTTCGGATGAATCTCGGACTAAGCATCACCATCCGAAATCATCCGAAATCAACCGAAATGACTCGACTTACACGTCTTGGACACATCCGAAATCATTCGAAATCATCCATTTCGGATAATCCGAAATGATTCGAAATTATTCATTTCGGATGAATCCAAGACATGATTCATCCGAAATCATGAGTGTTCATAAAATTTGGCAGTTAATGTGAACTAAAATTTGGCTCGGGGCTCCGCCCCGAACCCCGTGCGGGGGCACGCTGTCCCCCTGCACCCCCAGCGCTAACGGGTGGTTTGCTATTAAATAAATTGGTTTTGTAATTACTTAGTTAGTTAATCAGAATCAGATAATGTTTTACAAAACCAAAATAGCTTAACTTGAATGAGTTTTGATGTATCATTTCTGCCCAAAGCTGACTTGGTACATCTACTTATCGTTCAAGTATTACGAAAGCTATGTTAAGTGTGCATCATAAACATGAATGTCTTAATATCTGGCCAAAGCTGATTTAATTCCTTCATAGATGGCATACTTAACAGGTGCATAACTAAAGTGATTGTTTCAATTTCTGGCCAAAGCTGATTTGTTACAACCACTTTGCACATATGCTTAAATGATTACACTTCTGGCCAAAGCTGATTTGTCTTCGTTTAAGTAGAATTTTAACTAAGTCTATTATTTTGATGTTAGTAATAGACAATATCACAGCTTCATAATATAAAATGGTCATTATTTATGCCTGCCTTAGTTTAACATGCCCTTAGATCACATTAGAACTTCTTCCTAAGTATCATAACTTGCTCATCTTATTTCCACTATCAGCACCGAATTAGGGGATTCCACCTTTGACTGGTGATAACTTTGCTGCATGGAAGGATGCCCTCATGCTTACACTTGGATTGCTGGACTTTGATTATGCTCTAAGAGAGAATAAGCCAGCGGACCTTACCACTCAAAGTACTATTGTTGAGCAGATAGTTCATGAAAAATGGACTAGGTGTAACCGTATGTCTCTCATGTTCATGAAGCAGTCCATCAGTAATGCAATCAGACGAGCCATTCCTGATTTTGAAGATGCTAAAACCTACTTGGAACATGTGGAGGCGCAGTTCAAAGGGACGTCTAAAGCACACGCTAGTACCCTTATCCTCAAGCTGGTGACAACTAAGTATGATGGGAGGAGCGGCATTCGCGAGCACATCATGATGATGAATGATGAATGACATGGCCAATAAGCTGAAGAGGCTGGAAATGGAGATCAGTGATGGTTTCCTTGTTCATTTTATCATCACTTCGCTTCTTTCATCCTTTGAAGCATTCAAGATCAATTACAACACTCAGAAGGACAAATGGACGATGAGTGAGCTGGTCGCTATGTGCGTACAGGAGGAAGAGCGTATGAGGATGGATCGCCCTATTGATGTTGCTAACTTCACCACCTCCAACTCTAAGAAAAGGAAGAACAATCATCAGAGAAAGGATGCTTCAAAAGTCCAAAGGCCTAATCCTAATACAAGTGCACCCTCCAGCTCTAAGAACTCCTTAGGCAGACTCCGCTGCAAGTTCTGTAAAAAGGCAGGACATATGCAGAAGGAATGCCCTGACTTTAAGGAGTGGCTGGCTAAGAAATGTAACGATTATTTTATGATACTTGAGTCCTATAATTTAAGTGTTCCTGCTAATTCTTGGTGGTTTGATTCTGGTTCTATGGTTCATGTTACCAATTCAACTCAGGGATTCCTTTCAATCCGGAAGCTGGAAAGAAACCAAAGAACGCTTAAGGTTGGGGATGATCGAGAATTAGAAGTGAAGGCCATTGGAACATTACAATTAGTTATGAAAACTGGTTTATGTATTAAACTTTATGATACCTTATATGTTCCTGAGGTAACTCAGAACCTTGTATCAGGACCAAAGTTAGACATGGACGGTTTTATTGTTTCCCATGGTCATCGCAAACTCTCTATCCTCTATGATTCTGTTCTTTATGGTACTGGTATTCTGGATGGTGGTCTCTATAGATTAGAACTAGATGATGGCTTTTCCAAGTCTTTGTTGTCATATAACATTAATGAATCACTCACAAAGATGAAAGAGAAACGATACCTAGAGACTTCATCCATGTTGTGGCATCAGCGTTTAGGCCACATTTCAAAAGAACGATTAAATCGTCTTGTAAAGGATGAAGTCTTACCTCCTCTCGATTTCTCTGATTTTGGAACATGTGTCAAATGTCTTAAAGGTAAAATGACATTAGCGAATAAGAAAGGTGCCACTAGGAGCTCTAATTTATTAGAACTCATTCATACTGACATTAGTGGTCCCTACCAAATCGCTGGCATAACAGGACATACTTCATTTATCACTTTCATTGATGATTATTCTCGTTACATGTACTTGTATCTAATTAAGGAGATCAGATAGATCGTCAGATTAAAGTTGTGAGATCAGATAGAGGCGGTGAATATTATGGAAGACATACTGATGTGGGTCAAGCTCCTGGTCCATTTTATGAGTTTTGTAAGGGCCAAGGGATTGTGAACCAATACACCATGCCTGGTACACCTCAGCAGAATGGTGTCGCTGAAAGAAGAAACCGTACCCTTATGAACATGGTGCGCAGTATGTTAGCCAACACTAATTTACCATTATTTCTCTGGACTGAAGCGTTAAAAGCAGTTGTTCATATACTCAATAGAGTTCCTTCTAAGTCTGTCCCTAAAACTCCTTATGAACTTTGGATAGGAAGGAAACCGAGTCTTAAATATATGAAAGTATGGGGCTGCATTGCTGAAGAGAAACTTTACAATCCTTTCCTAAGGAAACTTGACCCTAAAACAGTTACCTGTTTCTTTATTGGGTATCCTGAGAATTCTAAGGGTTATCATTTCTATTGTCCTTCCCATGTCACCCGTATTGTTGAAACCAATCGTGCCGCGTTCCTGGAGGATTTCAAGGTCAGTGGGAGCAGTACCAACCCTTAAGAAGAATTGCAAGAAGTACAAGACGCGGGGGGGGAGACTCGTCGCTTACCATTACTCCGATTACTCCTCTTGTACCCAATGCAACTACTGTACCTGAAGCTACTGCACCAACTACAAATTTACCTCTACAATCAGAACCCATTATACCTCATGACGAAGGCACATCAAACGCTCAAAACCAAGACAATGTTGAACCCGATAATCCACTCAGGAGGTCATCTAGGCAAAGAAGGCCTACTAATTGGGATGATTATGTTACCTACCTGACTGAAATGGATCCCGGAAAGCTCAATGATCCTATCTCTTACAATGAAGCCATTAGCAATGATCAGTCTTCTGAATGGAATAAAGCGATGATTGATGAGCTTGAATCCATGAAGAAAAATGACGTTTGGGATTTGGTAGAATTACCCAACGGTGTCAAACCAGTGGGATGTAAATGGGTGTTCAAAACAAAACTGGATCCGAATGGGAACGTTGAACGCTACAAAGCGAGATTGGTTGCAAAGGGCTACACTCAGAAAGAGGGAATTGATTATCAAGAGACATTTTCACCTGTCTCTCGTAAAGATTCATTAAGGATCGTCATGGCCCTAGTAGCTCATTTTGATTTAGAGTTACATCAGATGGACGTTAAAACCGCTTTCCTTAACGGAGATTTGGACGAAGATGTTTACATGAAACAACCTGAAGGCTTTAAACCTGAAGGTCAGGAGCATCTAGTCTGTAAGTTGAAGAAATCCATTTACGGGTTAAAACAAGCATCACGTCAATGGTACCTCAAGTTTGATGAAGTCATGAAGAAGCAAGGTTTTATGAAGAATCAAGTGGATCAATGCACTTACCTCAAGATGAGTGGGAGCAACTTTACTATACTTGTCCTTTACGTAGATGATATTCTATTGGCAAGTAATAGTTTAGACATGTTGCATGAGTCGAAGCGGTTACTCTCGCATAACTTCGACATGAAGGATCTTGGAGGTGCTTCTTACGTCATTGGCATCGAAATTCACCGAGATAGACACAAAGGGATCTTAGGATTGTCCCAGAAGGCTTACATAGATCGTGTCCTTACACGTTACAACATGCAACAGTGCAAACCCTCAGTCGCTCCAGTAGTTAAGGGAGATGTTTTCGGTTCATTCCAATGTCCAACAACAGAGGTTGAGAATGAGCAAATGAGCCAGATACCTTACGCGTCAGTAGTCGGGAGCTTGATGTATGCTCAAGTCTGTACTTGCCCAGATATCACTTATATTGCTGGAATGCTAGGCTGTTATCAGACTAATCCTGGCCTAGATCACTGGAAAGCAGCTAAGAAGGTACTTTGATATCTGCAAGGGACGAAAGACTATAAACTGACTTACAGAAGAAGTGATCATTTAGAAGTGGTGGGCTATTCTGATTCTGACTTTGCCAAGTGCAAAGATGACAAGAAATCCACTTCGGGCTATATCTTTATGTTAGCAGGCGGCCCTATCTCATGGAAGAGTCATAAACAACAGTTGACCACAACTTCCACAATGATGGCAGAGTACATTGCTGTTTATAACGCAACCTGTCATGGAATGTTGCTTAGAAATCTGATCACTGGACTCAAAATTGTTAATTCCATTTCTAGACCATTGAAGCTTTATTGTGATAATTCAGCTGCCGTTAGTTTCTCGAACAGTAACAGTTCGAATGGAGCTGGTTTATATCTCGATACAAAATATCTGTTCATACGTGAACGAGTTGAGGAAAATAATCTTTGTATCGAGTATATTAGTACTAAAGATATGCTTGCGGATCCGATTACTAAAGGTCTCCCTCCTAAGGTTTACGAAGAACATGTTCGGAATATGGGATTTAGTAAAAACCTTATTTAGCATATTGTACTAGCTTATTGTCACACCCCGATTTCCACGTGTCACCGGTGGGCCCGGTGGGGAGTATCGTGACGTGGTTGGCAACGTAATAGTCAAACAACACAATATATATGAATGCACAGCGGAAGCAATTTAAAAGATATAATACAACCGAATTTATTATTGTAATATCAAATGTCACAATATTCGGAAGTTTATCCACAGTAGGATCGAAAACAAAATAGTTCAACAGACTTTGACATCTAGAGCTTGCGAGACTTGAGTAATGATGCCTGGAGTAGCCAGCCTATTTCGTCTAGCACCTGCACTTAGCCTTTTTGGAAAATACGTCAGTTTACACTGGTAAATACAACTCAACTGGCTCATTTTGAAAAGAGTTTGAAAATTGATTTGAATGCACTTCGGCAAATATCATTTATAACTTGGGACAATTATTGAAATAATCATGTATACAGTTTTACTTATTTGTCGTCCATCAGGACAGATTAAGTGACACGCCACAGGTATAATGCCCACAGGCTATCATCCTTTAAGTGGATTACCGGCTTCGGTATAATGCCCACAAGGATGATACCTCTGAGTGGATTACCAGTTTTTACATAATGCAACTGTCAGGTGTACGCCTACACCCCGTGCTTAGGTCGTGGCCATTTCTTCGAATGATGCCAAGGATATCCGGGACATGGTCATTTAACCCCCAAAGGCCATACACCAAATAATACATATTAAACGGGTTATGCAAATACATTAATCACAATCCGATTTAAATGACTACATACACCCGACCAAGCGGTACTTTTATAGTGCCGTATCCCAAGCCCGTATAGGGAAAATAAGTTAAGAGTATTTACCTGAGCAAAGTATCAATCAAATACAACAAATGCAAGTACTTTTACTGGGCTCCTAATCTGGAACGAAGGTTTATAATAACCTATTAGAATTCTAACGGTCTTTAATTAAGCTTAAGCTTAGACCGATACGGTTCCAACGCGTGATTAAGCGAAGACCGATTTAGAATGTGGTTTTGACCCGACAAGCTTGTATGCTTGTTTATTATGGGTAACTTAAACACATTCTGGATTTTGGGATAAAACCGATAAGGTTTGACCCATTTCGGCTAATTTATGTAAACTAGTTACATAGGCCGAACCGTACGCGTAAGAGGCGTAACGGCTAATTATAAGAGTCCTAACCAGGTTTCCTAAGTTAATATGCCTCAAATATGTTGTGACATCAGTAAGATGTCTTTTATTATGCCCGAAACGAATTTAAACACAAACTATGCCCCGTAGGGGTAGTTTGGTCATTTAAAAGGTTATAAAAGAGTTTAAGTGTTTGCCTGAGTTACAGATCTGATGTAATCAGCAAACATACTCAATTTAATAAGTTTTAACAGTAGGGTAAAGTATATATGTGAAATTTATCAATTATAGCCGAACTATGCACCGTGGGGGCATTTCGGTAATTTCACATAAGCCAAGAAGCTCAAAACTGAAGTATGAGTTTATCAACCTTTGCTTACTGTTAAAATATAATAATTTGCCTAAAATATCAGTAGGTATCAACCCTCGTATGTTTAATATAGTTTTAGTACATACTATGCGTTAAAAACGCTTAAAAAGGCGATTAAGAGCCGTTTACGGGTTCTATATACTAAGCTAATATTTTTATCATTCCAGAAGGCTTAAAATAATTTATTTATCATTTTTAATCAGTAGAAAAAGGTTTGGAGTCGTTTGGATAAGTAAAACTCGTTTTATGGCCCGTAAGGGCAAAACCGACGATTACCGGATTAAGCCTACGACTATAAGTTATGCTCAGCCTAACATTAATTAAAAATCTTTAAAAATCCCAAAATAATATATTACATCAGTGGGTAATAAATTTGATATCAAAAAGTAGGTGTAATTAGGCTATACGCTAATTACGCCGTTTAGTTAACATAAAGCTTTCATTTTATGCTAACGAGCATAACTCTTAATCTACACCTCAAACCGATGTCAAATTTTGTATGCAAGTTTAAATATCAGTAACTAAAGTTTCTACTCTTTTACATTTTCAAAAATCACGTTTTAAGGTGAAAAGGGCATAATGGTCAACATATGGGCAATTAACGGAATCATGCGTATTAATTGGATAACTAATGATCCGAGGTGTATAATCACAGAGGGTTATACTAGCATGTAACCTGGTCCAAATAAGGCTCTAAGGCATTTCTAAAACATACCATAACGGGTCAGAACTGAAAGTCAAAGTAAAAGTCAAACTATGCGACTTTCGGTTCCGAACCGGGTCTAAATAGGAAATTGTCGGGTTGAACATGTTTAGACATGTTCTTACACTAATTACTAAGTTATATTAATGATCAAACAGGTTGTATGTGTTCTACATTGCTAATCATGCATAAATTAGAATTTAAACATGCTGTTGACTTTTTATTAACTAGTTTGACCCGACATTAGACCTAGTTAGAGTGGGAATCAGGGGGAACCCTTTTGAGGTTTTATTACCCACATAATTACCAACTTCTAACTACTTTTGATTCGACTAATCACTGGACCATTAGTGATTAATCTTAAAGTCAACCGTTAATTATGACGGTTTGACTTTTAAGCTAAAACTAAGCTAAAACTTAATTAAAGAAGGATTAGCAAACTTACCAAGGTCCTATGCACGAAATGTGATCACTTGAGAGAAGGTTTGAGCTCCAGAAATGATCAGATTGCAAGAATGAAGTGTGAGGAAACTTGGTTGCAACTTTGGTCCTTATATAGTGATTTAATCACCATAAGAACTTGACACAAAAGTCTACAAGTGCCCACAAATCATCAACAAGTGTCCCTAGATGTTTATGAGCCACTTAGGGGTCGCCCATGTTGAGCAAATATCGTTTAAAGGTCGGTTTATCGCGAATACAGGAGTCTGTCCACGTTTTCTGTATCTGGCGTGCTGACGCGGCCCGCGTAAGACTTTAAGATGTCTTACGCGGCCCGCCTTAACCCTTCTGATCAGATTTTTCATTTTCAGGTTTCCACATCTTGTCCCTTGGCCTTTTGAAAGGGCAACTAAGCCTAATTCTTGCAATTTGACCCCCTTATATTTACCTACAAGGGCTTTAGGACTTATACCCCCTCGCATACGAATTTGATCATAACTTTCTCATACGATAAGGAAACTTTATGAAATTTATATCGTGCATTCTAGTGAGCATAATTAACAGTTACAAAGCTTCGGGTTTGTCAAAAGGTCACTCAGAGGTATAACTTAAACATGTTGACACATTTAACCCCTGTAGTTTGTAATCTCTCACTTTTTGCTTCATATGATCCATGATTTATTCGTTTAAAGGTATGAGCATCATTTAGGGTTAATGCACAATATATTTATTCACTGTTGACATTAAGAACTCGTATATTCACATACTTTCCATGATTGTCAACTTTAGTCCTTCTATAGCATTCTTTCACAAGTTCAATCATATGACACGTGTCAACACATTATAGGACGTGAATTTTCGAGGTGTTACATCCTCACCCCCTTAAAATAAATCTCGACCCGAGATTTACGGAAATAAATAAGGGTACTTTTCTTTCATCGTGGACTCAACCTCCCACGTGTATTCGGGACCTCTTCGGGCATCCCATTTGACCTTTACAATAGGCACATGCTTCCTTCGAAGCTTCTTAACCCGTCGATCCTCAATCGACAAAGGTTTTTCAACAAATCTTAAGCTCTCATCTATATGCACATCTGTATGTGGTATAACCAGTGATTCGTCAGCGAAACACTTCTTCAGATTGCAGATGTGGAACACATTGTGAATTCCACTGAGCTCTTCGGGTAAGTTTAACTTATAGGCAACTGACCCGACACGTTCGATAACCTCGAAAGGTCCTATGTATCTTGGGCTTAGCTTGCCTTTCTTACCAAATCGCATCACTCCCTTCCAGGGTGATACTTTAAGTAACACTTTGTCACCTACTTCGAAGTGAAAAGCTTTACGCTTTGGATCTGCGTAACTCTTCTGCCTATCTCGGGCAGCTTTGAGACGGTCACGAATCTGGACAATCTTGTTCGTCGTTTCGAACACTATCTCCGGTCTTGATAATTGGACATCTCCAACTTCTGCCCAACAAACGGGCGATCTACACTTTCTACCGTATAAGGCCTCGAAGGGCGCAGCCTTAATGCTGGTATGGTAGCTATTGTTGTAGGAGAATTCGATTAATGGTAGGTTCTTATCCCAACTACCACCTAAATCAATTACACATGCACGTAGCATGTCTTCCAAAGTTTGAATAGTACGCTCACTCTGACCGTCAGTCTGAGGATGGTAAGCCGTACTAAAATTCAAACGTGTGCCCAAAGATTGTTGGAAACTCTTCCAAAAATGTGACGTGTATCTAGTATCTCTGTCAGAGATAATAGACACAGGTGTGCCATGTAAGGCTACAATCTTATCCACGTATAACTAGGCTAACATGTCGGAGCTATAAGTCTCCTTGATGGGTAAGAAATGTGCTGACTTAGTCAGTCTATCAACTATGACCCATATTGTATCATTTCCTTTCCTTGTCTTAGGTAACTTGGTGATAAAATCCATAGTTACCATTTCCCACTTCCAAGTAGGAATTCAGGCTGTTGTAGCAAACCTGACGGCTTTTGATGTTCTGCCTTGACTTGTGCACATGTCAAGCATTTTGCTACATAAGCGGCTACAGACTTTTTCAAGCCTATCCACCAATAATTTGCCCTTAGATCCTGGTACATCTTATCAGCTCCAGGATGAACGGAGTATTTGGAACTATGGGCTTCCTGGAGGATGACATCTCGAAGTCCTCCATAAATTGGGACCCATATTCGTCTATTTAACCTCAGAATTCCGTCATTGCCAAGAGATAACTGCTCCTCAGTTACTCCTAGCTTTTCATTAGGATAGTTAGCTTCCAACACAGCTTCCTTCTGTGCAGCTAACAACCTTTCAATCAAATTATTCTTTATCTCCATGCGCTTGGCATTGATTCGGATGTGTTTCACCCTCTCCTTTCGACTCAAGGCATCGGCGACTACATTCGCCTTGCCGGGATGGTATCTTATTTCACAATCATAATCATTTAAAGTTTCCATCCAACGGCGTTGCCTCATGTTTAATTCCTTCTGATTAAACAGATGCTGGAGGCTCTTGTGATCAGAATAGATCGCACACTTGATTCCATAAAGATAATGCCTCCACGGTTTTAGTGCGAATACAACGGCACCCAACTCCAAGTCGTGGGTGGTGTAATTCTTTTCATGCACTTTCAATTGACGTGATGCATAGGCAATAACCTTGCCTTTTTGCATAAGTACACACCCCATGCCAGTGTGGGATGCATCGCAGTAAACTACGAATTCTTCGATTCCATCAGGTAACGTCAATACAGGAGCGTTGCTCAACTTCTGCTTTAAGATGTCAAAGGACTCTTGCTGCTTAGGGTCCCAAACGAACTTTACTTTCTTCTTAGTCAGGGAAGTTAGGGGTGCAGCAATCCTTGAAAAATTTTCGATGAAACGCCTGTAATATCCTGCCAATCCCAGGAAGCTACGAATCTCTGTAGGCGTCTTTGGCTCTTGCCAGTTCATGACTGCTTCAACCTTAGCGGGATCCACTTGGATACCACGCTCATTCACCATATGTCCAAGAAATTGGACTTCATGAAGCCAAAATTCACATTTAGAAAATTTGGCATAGAGCTTCTCCTGATGCAGGAGTTTGAGAATACAGCGAAGATGCTTCTCATGGTCAGCTTGATTCTTCGAGTAGATAAGAATGTCGTCGATGAAAACGATGACAAATTTATCTAAGTACGGCTTGCAAACGCGATTCATGAGATCCATGAACGCGGCAGGTGCATTAGTGAGCCCAAAAGGCATCACTAGGAACTCGAAATGACCATAACGAGTCCTAAATGCTGTTTTGTGCACGTCTTCATCTCTAACCTTCAGTTGATGGTAGCCTGACCTCAAGTCAATCTTTGAGAAATAACTTGCTCCTTGCAATTGATCGAACAAATCGTCGATCCTGGGTAAAGGATACCTATTCTTGATCGTGACCTTATTAAGCTCACGATAATCGATGCACAGACGCATCGATCCGTCCTTCTTCTTGACAAACAGGACTGGCGCTCCCCAAGGAGACGAACTAGGTTTAATGAAACCCTTGGCTAGCAATTCGTCTAGCTGTGTCCTCAATTCTTTCATCTCCGTTGGAGCCAACCTATAGGGTGCTCTAGCAACTGGTGCTGCTCCGGGGATGATATCAATCCTGAATTCCACTTGCCTATCTGGTGGCAAACCAGGTAGTTCTTCCGGAAAAACTTCTGGGAATTCAGAGATGACAGGGATGTCTTCTATCTTCGGTTTGGGCTCATCAATAATTACTTGCACCGTGTAGATGACACAACCCTTCTTTAAACACTTGGAGGCCTTGAGCATAGTCGCTTGCTCAGGCAGTCCATACTGGGTATCTCCCCGAATGGTAAGTGATTCACCAGTCGGAGTCTTAATCACCACTTGTTTCTTGTTGCATACTATTTGGGCCTGGTTATGAGATAACCAGTCCATACCCAATACTACGTCAAAACCGGCTAACTTAAAGGGGAGTAGGGACAGAGGAAAAGAATGGTCCCTAATGGATATAACACATCCATCTAACACGGTTGAGACGGTTTCTATGGTGCCGTCTGCTAACTCCACCTCATAATTTGTACTTAAGGTTTTGACAGGTAAATTTAGCAATTCACAAAACTTATTATCTATGAACGACTTATCAGCGCCTGAATCGAAAAGTACTCTTGCAAAAATGTCATTGATGAGGAAGGTACCTGTAATCACGGTGTCATCCTGGACGGCTTCCCTTGCGTCCAACCTGAAGACCCTTGCATTGGTCTTCTTGACCTCCTCATGCTTCTTGGCGTATTTAGGGTAGTTGGTTTTAATGTGCCCCTTCTCCCCTTCTCCTTGCAATTGTAGCACGTGGCATCTTTAATCTTCCTGCAATCAACAGTCTTGTGCTCCTTAGACTTGCATAACCCACATGCAGGTGATATAGACTTAGGATTGGACTCAAGTCTGCACTTTCCAAAGTGGCGTCTTTGACAAGTCGGGCACTTTGGCTTTTCCTCTGTTCGCTGACTGTTCCTTCCAGACCCAGACTTCTTAGAATCAGTGTTTCCCTTGTGCTTCTTCTCTGACCGTCGTGAGTTATCATCCTCACGCTTCCTCTTACTTTCTTCAGATTTCTTTAGTGATCTCAACCTGACCGCATCTAAAGTAAGGGACAGAGAGAGGTCAGCTGCTGACCTAAACGTAGCAGGTCTTGAAGCCATAACACTGGCTTTGATTTTTGGGGCTAGACCCCCAATGAAGCGAGCAATTCGCTTGGGTTCTGGTGTTACTAGGTAAGGAACCAGTCTGGACAGAGTATTGAAACTGGTGAGGTAAGCTTGACAATCCAGGTTTGTCATCACCAATGATAAGAAATCCGATTCAATTCTTTCGACCTCGTGTTGAGGGCAGTAGTTTTCCATAATGAGAGCAACAAACTGCTCCCATGACATGTTGTAGAGAGGGATCTTCCCAGCAGCTTGAATGAGAGACTTCCACCATGCCAGTGCCTCTCCTTTGAATGATTGGGATACATACTTTACTACATCCCTTTCAGCACAACCGCGGATGTCCACCACCGTGTCCATTTCATCCAACCAGGTCATACAATCTACTGCTCCTTTCTCCCCAGTGAAATCTCGGGGTTTACAGGAAACAAAGTATTTATAGGTACAAGACTTGGTACGTGGTTCATTATCGAACGCTATCTTCTTGGATGGAACACTGTGTTCATTTGATGAATGACGATCGTCATCCTTCTTTGGCTCCTCTTTCTTAGAGGGGGGCTTGTTATGAGGCTCTGAATGAGTTTTAGGGACAGATTTAGAATGGGGTACATATGAGGCTTTACTATTAGTTCCACTGTACTCCCTGAATTGCTCCTCTACAGCTTTAGATACAGTTGTATCAATCAGTGAACGAAGCTCTCCTTTGGTTATATTAATCCTATCATTATCATCGCGGTTTTCCAAAGGATGACTGTTTATCTCGTTAGAGTCAGCCATGTAGTCTTAGATGCTACAAAAGAAAATAAGGGCAAGGTTTATTTAGAAGCCCTTACAGTACTATCGTTCTTAAACGATTTATTAACCGTGCTTTTAATACACATATTAGTTAATTTTGTTAAATATAAAAATTGTTCAGGATCTTTATCATAATCCTAAATTATAAGTTAATATTAGCACAAAAGGCCTAGTCACGTAGACAAGTTTAATTTATAAGCCATGATTTCAGAGAACCAAGGCATTAAGGTTTGAATCAAAGTTCATTACCTTTTCTTGACAGGGAGTTGTAGGCTTCCACAGTCTTTAGTCTCAGAGGACGTTAATCATAGCCCGTGGGCACTTCATCCATAAGGGGTGATTATATAAATAAGGGAATTTAGAATAACCCATTTAAAAATGACCTATGTGATTTTATCGTATCACACTTTGTCAAGCATGTTAATATGCTTTCAGATGTTTAATAAGGGTTTGAATCTCTTGAATAAGATCTACCATCTTGGCCTTGTCTTCAGTGACTCTTAAGCTAGGTTTTACCCCTTTAGATTCTTTTTAATAATTAACGCAGAACAATTTTCTAAATTGAACTGTTAACAAGGATCTGAATCTAATTGTGGAACTACCATCTTGGCCCTGTCTTAATGTGACGTATGGCTAGGTCTTGTCCTTTTTTTTTAGATTTTGCCATTTTATCATAATGGTAGATCTTATAACATAGGAATGATATTTTAAACATAATCGTTCCTTTTAAAATTTTAACAAGTATATGGCTGCCCTAAACGGGACTCCTTATAAAATGACTTGCCCATGCAAGGGCAAATCAGAAAAATAACAAGAGAAGTAATCAAAGACAGTGAAACGAATTTGGATTAGTCCTATGTTCTTGTCTAGACTCAAGAATGTGCAATTGTGTAACTGAGATTAAACACATAGGCTAGTGTTTAATTCACTCAGTGTTGGCTCTGATACCAACCTGTCACACCCCGATTTCCACGTGTCACCGGTGGGCCCGGTGGGGAGTATCGTGACGTGGTTGGCAACGTAATAGTCAAACAACACAATATATATGAATGCACAGCGGAAGCAATTTAAAAGATATAATACAACCGAATTTATTATTGTAATATCAAATGTCACAATATTCGGAAGTTTATCCACAGTAGGATCGAAAACAAAATAGTTCAACAGACTTTGACATCTAGAGCTTGCGAGACTTGAGTAATGATGCCTGGAGTAGCCAGCCTATTTCGTCTAGCACCTGCACTTAGCCTTTTTGGAAAATACGTCAGTTTACACTGGTAAATACAACTCAACTGACTCATTTTGAAAAGAGTTTGAAAATTGATTTGAATGCACTTCGGCAAATATCATTTATAACTTGGGACAATTATTGAAATAATCATGTATACAGTTTTACTTATTTGTCGTCCATCAGGACAGATTAAGTGACACGCCACAGGTATAATGCCCACAGGCTATCATCCTTTAAGTGGATTACCGGCTTCGGTATAATGCCCACAAGGATGATACCTCTGAGTGGATTACCAGTTTTTACATAATGCAACTGTCAGGTGTACGCCTACACCCCGTGCTTAGGTCGTGGCCATTTCTTCGAATGATGCCAAGGATATCCGGGACATGGTCATTTAACCCCCAAAGGCCATACACCAAATAATACATATTAAACGGGTCATGCAAATACATTAATCACAATCCGATTTAAATGACTACATACACCCGACCAAGCGGTACTTTTATAGTGCCGTATCCCAAGCCCGTATAGGGAAAATAAGTTAAGAGTATTTACCTGAGCAAAGTATCAATCAAATACAGAAAATTCAGGTACTTTTACTGGGCTCCTAATCTGGAACGAAGGTTTATAATAACCTATTAGAATTCTAACGGTCTTTAATTAAGCTTAAGCTTAGACCGATACGGTTCCAACGCGTGATTAAGCGAAGACCGATTTAGAATGTGGTTTTGACCCGACAAGCTTGTATGCTTGTTTATTATGGGTAACTTAAACACATTCTGGATTTTGGGATAAAACCGATAAGGTTTGACCCATTTCGGCTAATTTATGTAAACTAGTTACATAGGCCGAACCGTACGCGTAAGAGGCGTAACGGCTAATTATAAGAGTCCTAACCAGGTTTCCTAAGTTAATATGCCTCAAATATGTTGTGACATCAGTAAGATGTCTTTTATTATGCCCGAAACGAATTTAAACACAAACTATGCCCCGTAGGGGTAGTTTGGTCATTTAAAAGGTTATAAAAGAGTTTAAGTGTTTGCCTGAGTTACAGATCTGATGTAATCAGCAAACATCCTCAATTTAATAAGTTTTAACAGTAGGGTAAAGTATATATGTGAAATTTATCAATTATAGCCGAACTATGCACCGTGGGGGCATTTCGGTAATTTCACATAAGCCGAGAAGCTCAAAACTGAAGTCTGAGTTTATCAACCTTTGCTTACTGTTAAAATATAATAATTTGCCTAAAATATCAGTAGGTATCAACCCTCGTATGTTTAATATAGTTTTAGTACATACTATGCGTTAAAAACGCTTAAAAAGGCGATTAAGAGCCGTTTACGGGTTCTATATACTAAGCTGATATTTTTATCATTCCAGAAAGCTTAAAATAATTTATTTATCATTTGTAATCAGTAGCAAAAGGTTTGGAGTCGTTTGGATAAGTAAAACTCGTTTTATGGCCCGTAAGGGCAAAACCGACGATTACCGGATTAAGCCTACGACTATAAGTTATGCTCAGCCTAACATTAATTAAAAATCTTTAAAAATACCAAAATAATATATTACATCAGTGGGTAATAAATTTGATATCAAAAAGTAGGTGTAATTAGGCTATACGCTAATTACGCCGTTTAGTTAACATAAAGCTTTCATTTTACGCTAACGAGCATAACTCTTAATCTACACCTCAAACCGATGTCAAATTTTGTATGCAAGTTTAAATATCAGTAACTAAAGTTTCTACTCTTTTACATTTTCAAAAATCACGTTTTAAGGTGAAAATGGCATAATGGTCAACATATGGGCAATTAACGGAATCATGCGTATTAATTGGATAACTAATGATCCGAGGTGTATAATCACAGAGGGTTATACTAGCATGTAACCTGGTCCAAATAAGGCTCTAATGCATTTCTAAAACATACCATAACGGGTCAGAACTGAAAGTCAAAGTAAAAGTCAAACTATGCGACTTTCGGTTCCGAACCGGGTCTAAATAGGAAATTGTCGGGTTGAACATGTTTAGACATGTTCTTACACTAATTACTAAGTTATATTAATGATCAAACAGGTTGTATGTGTTCTACATTGCTAATCATGCATAAATTAGAATTTAAACATGCTGTTGACTTTTTATTAACTAGTTTGACCCGACATTAGACCTAGTTAGAGTGGGAATCAGGGGGAACCCTTTTGAGGTTTTATTACCCACATAATTACCAACTTATAACTACTTTTGATTCGACTAATCACTGGACCATTAGTGATTAATCTTAAAGTCAACCGTTAATTACGACGGTTTGACTTTTAAGCTAAAACTAAGCTAAAACTTAATTAAAGAAGGATTAGCAAACTTACCAAGGTCCTATGCACGAAATGTGATCACTTGAGAGAAGGTTTGAGCTCCAGAAATGATCAGATTGCAAGAATGAAGTGTGAGGAAACTTGGTTGCAACTTTGGTCCTTATATAGTGATTTAATCACCATAAGAACTTGACACACAAGTCTACAAGTGCCCACAAATCATCAACAAGTGTCCCTAGATGTTTAGGAGCCACTTAGGGGTCGCCCATGTTGAGCAAATATCGTTTAAAGGTCGGTTTATCGTGAATACAGGAGTCTGTCCACGTTTTCTGTATCTGGCGTCCTGACGCGGCCCGCGTAAGACTTTAAGATGTCTTACGCGGCCCGCCTTAACCCTTCTGATCAGATTTTTCATTTTCAGGTTTCCACATCTTGTCCCTTGGCCTTTCGAAAGGGCAACTAAGCCTAATTCTTGCAATTTGACCCCCTTATATTTACCTACAAGGGCTTTAGGACTTATACCCACTTTGCCAAGTCCCTGGACACTTCCGGTTAACCCGAAAAGTCTTCACTTTCAACGTTAACGCTTTAACCCCTCGCATACGAATTTGATCATAACTTTCTCATACGATAACGAAACTTTATGAAATTTATATCGTGCATTCTAGTGAGCATAATTAACAGTTACAAAGCTTCGGGTTTGTCAAAAGGTCACTCAGAGGTATAACTTAAACATGTTGACACATTTAACCCTGTAGTTTGTAATCTCTCACTTTTTGCTTCGTATGATCCATGATTTATTCGTTTGAAGGTATGAGCATCATTTAGGGTTAATGCACAATATATTTATTCACTGTTGACATTAAGAACTCGTATATTCACATACTTTCCATGATTGTCAACTTTAGTCCTTCTATAGCATTCTTTCACACGTTCAATCATATGACACGTGTCAACACATTATAGGACGTGAATTTTCGAGGTGTTACACTTATGTTTTATGATTAATGAAATTTCCTCAGTTTGATTTTGTATGTCTCTTAGAATATGTTCAACCGGTATAATGGCATATAGACAAATAAAGTTACAAATCAAACAAAGGGCTTATGCGTATTTTGATCATGACGATTAGGTTTTAAATTAAGGCTATAGTATGACTAATGGGGGTCCTGAGTCACATAATGATTCAACGGCTGTATTTCTCTGCTATAGTACTTGTTTAAGGCTAAATGAGTGTTAACTCCTGATCAGGCTTATCTAATACTCATGGTAAATGATTACTCGGTTAAGTGGGAGAATGTAAGATTAAATATATTATGTTTAATATTTAATCTATAGCCATTATAATCATTTACATAATATAGATCAAAATATATAATAACCTATTAAATAATTAGTTGGTAATTGTTGATGGACCATATTACCCTTATTAACTAATTAGGTTTCCTCCTGTGTGCTTATATAAGGAGAATTATGTAGAGGTCATTAGGTTACACAGTTACACACTTAATCAGACAACCTAATCATAACATCATCATCATCATCGACCTCCCTCTCCATAACCGATTCCCTTGTCGGTTTTCTTAGTCCCCATCATCAGTTAGCACCCTAAGGAGGAACCAGATCACACTGACAATTATGTCTAACGGGATGTCATCTTCTCTGACTGGATTCTCCACTGCACTGTCTGCTGTAACAGGTATGTTTTAATGTTTTCCCTCATGTATAAACAGAACTGATCCAACAGTTTATACTCACCGTTTTTTTTAAATCGAACGAAGTCGTGTAGAGTTTTGTGCTTTGTAACTTTTTATATTTTACTTAGGCTTTTGGTTATTTTAATGAGAAATTTACGAAAATGACCAAGAATAAAGTTGACTTACCAAAATAGCCAGCTCATGCGTCTTTAGAATGGGGCATCACCCCTCTTATGCCCCTTAATTCTTTTAAATGGATGCGTGTATGGATGAAGCAGCAAGTACAAAAATGGGATGCATGGGATTAGTCACGGACGCATGGGATGAGTCGGCAACGCATGGGATGAGTTACAGACGCATGGGATGCCTCAAACGGACGCATGGGATGATGGGATGAGTCACGGACGCATGGGATGCCTCAAAACTCCTAAAAGTAAATTTTATGAGTTACGGACGCATGAGACGCATGATGTCACTAAGATACGTGTCACTTCTACATTGGCGGACGCATGAATGAACCTGCAGACGCATAAGCTCTCTCGTGATCAATGATGCCCTGCTCCACCGACGCATGAGCTGACCATTTTGGTAAGTCAAACATTTTCTTGGCTATTTTCATAAATTTCTCTATTTTAATTTGGACTATACACATGTTTGGGTGTTTCTTTAACAATATAATACATGTATGGAGTCTTTCTTTCAAGTTTAACCTGTTTGAGCATAATCGTTTCTTTGTAATGGATTGTGTTTTATGTATTTTTTTTATTATAAAGGCTAAGCCCAAACCGTTAAACCAAACCAAAGTCAAAGCATTACAAACGGTTTGATTTGGTTCAGTTTATTCTACAACAGTTTGCTTTAGGCTTCTAGTTGTCAAAAACCATTACCAACAATATGACTAGAAAAACTAAAAACCAACCCAACTACCCAAGCATTTATTGTAAATCTTTTTATTGTTGTATTTATTTTAGTTTTTTGACTGAATATTCTCCTTTTATTTTAATTTTCTTTACATTTTATAGCGTTTTTTAAGATCCATGGTTATTTTAAGTTGGGTCTCTTTACATTTGTAACATATAAGCTTTATTATGGCTAAGTTACAACTCTTGCACAGTACAACCATTCAAAAAATATTACTTGTGTCGGAAGGAAAAACTCAACTTTGTGAATTGTGTGTCGGTGGGAAAAAATCAACTTTTGTGTTACAAATCAGAAGTAGAAAGTGATATCATATATGTATGCAACCCATCTCAGTGTACTATATATAGGATTACTATTTTTAAACTTTCAGTACAAGTAATCTTGCATGTTGTACCAATACGCATGCATAAAAAATAACGCCAAAGTTAGTCCATTTGTAGAGTTTGTTGGAGTTAAAAAAAGTAGTTAGTATGAATTTCTCATGATATAGGTAGAATTCATCATCCCATGCTTAATACTATAAAAAAGGCTTTAATACATATTTTTTTAATCAAATGATGTAAAAATTGAAATGATACTTTATACAGAAAAAAATTGTGGTCATTCTACATTACTAGCAGAGCCGTCCCTGAAAACCCTTGAAAAAATTTAGGCCTCGGGCGACGAAAAGAATTGGGCCCAAAATTATGGTTAAGGGTAAATGAATTAAAAAAATAAAAACTTAGTGATAGACCAAAGACTCGAACTTGAGAGTTGAGACCTTTATATTATTTTGAGATGGTTTTGCCACTACACCACCAATACTTTTTTTGCATAATTAACGGATAAATATACTAAATATATAATTTAATAAATATATACAAGCTTATAAAGACTTTTCGGGCCCTTTGAAATTTTGGGCCTCGGGCGTCGGCACAGATTTGCCGGGCCCAGAGCCGGCCCTGATTACTAGCTATTCACTACATAGTAAAAGGTTATTTTTATTTTATACCTAACAAGTATGTGGTCATCATCCGTTGCTAGCTATTTACTACCCATGTCACTTGTGTATAAAACGCAACGTGACCAAAACAATAACATATACTAAAAACATGGGTGGTGGTGTTACTATCATGATGGTGGCCATGACGATGGTGCTAGCCATATCCGGGTTGAACGCGTCCAAGCACCGAGCAGGACCAAGTGCTGCTCAATGCCATAATGAGAAACAGTTAGCGGTGAGTGCCTGCTATTCGGTGTTGCAAGGAGGGCGTCCAAGCGCACAGTGTTGCCGTCGGGTAAGGGTCACCCATGCGAAGTGCATATGTCCGGATGTCACACCCGAGTTAGTTAGAGCGGTCGGAGGCATCACTCGAGCCATTAGGCTCATAACAAACTGTGGTAGAAAAGTTCCTCATCATTTCAAATGTGGAAGTAAGTCTCTTTAGATACATTTATTTTCATGTTTTACTCGATCTTGATTTAATTTTAATTTTAATTTTAATTTTAATTTTAATTTTAATTTTAATTTTAATTTTAATTTTAATTTTAATTTTAATTTTAATTTTAATTTTAATTTTAATTTGTGTTTGTATTTCAATTTTGCAGGTGTGACTACTCCATAATGATTGATTGTCGGCTAAACCGTTCCTTCCGGTTAAAAACAATGGTGTAATATTACTTTCTGTTTAGTCTTTGTTGAAAATATTAATCCAAATTATTGTGTAATATTACTTTCTGTTTAGACTTTGTTGGAAATATAAGGAAATAATGGATTTTAATAATCTTAACTATTCATCGTTGGTCGCCAACATTCTTAATTTAAAAAATAACCACTGGCAGTCCCAACTATTTGCATGTTGGCCTTCAATTGACCCTGACTAACAGAACTGTAACGCCGTTAGTCTCCGATCGCCGGAAAACTCAACCTTTTCGTCCCAAACCTCTTTGTAACCTTATTACAAACCTTTAGGAACCTTTTTTCTAGTAAAAGCCCCAATTATTGAAGTCGTCGAAAAACTTATTTTTTCGTCGGAAAACTTCTTTTTGGCCAGAAAACTCAACTTTTTGGCCGGAAAACTCAAAATTTTCGTCCCAAGCCTCTTTATAACCTTATATCAGACCTTCAGGAACCTTTTTCTAACCAGAAACAGTTTTTCGGCAACCGGAGACTAACGACGTTAGGGTTCTGTTAGTCAGGGTCCATTGAAGGCCAATATGTTAATAGTTGGGACTGCCAGTGGTTATTTTTAAAGTTGGGACTGTTGACAGCCATTGGCGAAGGTTATTAGATAAACTAATTATCATTATAATTTTTTGTAATAAGTCTATAGATTAAAATGGCAAATAAAACAACCTCGACGAGCACTACGCAACAATGGAGCATTAGTGGCTTGACGAATATTAAACATAAAGAAAACAAAATGTATTCGAAATTTCTATGTTTTTTCCCAATGAATTTATGTTTTTGTAATGAACTTAAATTTGTTTACTTTGTATATTTAAAACCACTGTTAGGGGATTATCCGTGTAATAAAGTGTAACACCACAGGAAACATGAGTTATTTATCAAAAGTTGGGGACTATGTATTATTTTAATAAACCACAAGAACTATTCGGGCATTTTACTTCAGTTATTTTGGTTAACCGGTCTGGTTGACTATCAAACTAGTTTTGACGGGTAACACTTTAGGCATCCTCGGACCTCGAATCAGTTATTTATTTATTTTTTTATTTTTGTTGACAGGTGAACTTCTTTTGTGGTTATTCACATCCCCAAGTCGGGGACCCTAACCAAGATCTGACCCAGACTACGTTGTCTTAACCGGGCCCGCGCTGGGTATAGTCAGACTTGGCTACGGCTATCGCCCGGAACCGTACCACCTCCACACGAGATACCGCGCTGGAGTAATGGCCGGATAAAACCGGGGCGGCTCAGGCTCGAACTTGCGCAACATTGGCTAACAAGCGCTTACCATCATTGCCTGGTCCCCACACCTTTCGCTACACCCGGGAGTCGAACCGGAGTCTCCAAGAAAACCAACCGGCCCAACTCCCAACTGAGCTGGGGTGGGGGATCCTCGAATCAGTTATTTCTTAACCGGTTTTGACCACTTTGACTTTTAACCGAATTGGTTAATAACCGAACCCCTTCTTTTTGTAATAACTGATTTGTGCACACCTCTAAATGTGGGAACGATTGTACAATGTTCAGGTTCGTGTAATCAAGGCTCGGGCCCATGTCTTCAATCTCAAATCAAGAAAACGACACATGACAAATTGGGCCCAGCTTCGAGTAGCTCGACAACTCCTATACACCCACCATCAATTCTCTTTTAAAATTGCGTCATTTAACTATACCCACGTTCACTAGCCCAATTGCGTCAGCCATGACAATACAAAAGGTGCCTTTGTAAAAAATAAAAAATAAAAGAGTGAATCGCAAGTTTTCTCATTTATCTTTATACCCAATTTCAAACGGTATCCTTGTCTTTAAAATTGATATGTTTTGTACTTAATGTTTTAAAATTTTGCACGGTTTGTCATTTAACTCTAACATAGTTAGATTTTTCTCAGGGCCGTCTCCGGAAATTTAAAAAAAAAAAAATTGGCCCTGTGCGAGATAAAAAATTTGGGCCCTATTCGCGAATCTTACTTTAACATAAACCCATCAATCATTCAATCAAATATATAAAAATTAAAAACCCTAAACATGAAATCACACAATAAGACTAAAGGTTCTAAAATAAAACAAGAATCTCAAGAATTTTATACCCTAATCTCAAGATTATCCACCCAACAAAACCCTGGAATCTCCCTTTGAAACCCCTCCTGCATCAATGATGATGATGACATCCTTGCTTCCTCACTCGATTTCGACCTATCAATCCACTCCTCTGCTGCGATGATGATGAATGAATGAACCCAGTGACCAGCGTGAATGATCGACGTTCTGACTTCTTCTATTGCCCAGCACCGCCCACAATTGGGTTATAATTTTTGAAATACGTTTGTTTATAAGCCACTTGGGGCCTGGGCCTATTAACTAGGCACAAATTGGCCATTGGGCCTTTTAACTTTTAAGGGTTACCTATCTCATTCTCATATATGATGTACACACTTATAACACATACCCATTTAACATTTTTTTTTGTTATACACAGACCCTTTAAGGATATATTTATAAAAACATACAGATTTTTTTTAAATATATATGTATAAAAATAATTTAAAAGTTTTTCAGGCCCTATATTGGTTTGGGCCCTGAGCGCAAACCCACCATGCACTTGCTCAGGGCCCGCTCTGATTTTTCTGTTAAATCTGGTCATGTGACTTGCACATATGACATATTTGTCTTTTTACCATTACATGGACGCTTATGCAAATATTTAATATCTATGGACTATTGGGATATTGTGTAAAGTAATATTAAAATATATATATATAAATAAAATAAATTTGTATTCTCTCTCTCTAACCTTTAGACCACCACCACCCAGTTACCGCCACCACTTAGGGCTGACATATCGTGTCAACCCGACCTGTTAAGAATCGAACACGATAAGACACGAACCCGAAACAGGTAAACATGAACATGACACGAAATCTTATCATGTCAGATTTTCCAAACACGAACCTGATAATAAACAGGTTACACGAAACGACCTGTTAAGACACGAAAAATTTACCAACGTATCATATAACCTGTTAAGACACGAACAAGATATGTTAAGACATGAACACGACCTGTTACTATATGTTTGGTATTTAGCCATTAACAGGTATTAACAAGTATTGTATAATGTTCTTAAGTCTTAACATGTCATATCGTGTTTGACATGACTTGTTAAGACACCGACACGACCTGTTAAAACATGAACACGATAAGACACGAACACGAAATACGTAAACACAAACGCGACACGAAATTAAACAGGTCTTATCGTGTCGACCTGTTATAGACACGAAACCTGTTAACTTTGTGTAGGTTCGTGTCGTATTATCGTATTCATGTCAGAATTGCCAGCACTACCACCACTTACTACCACCTCCAACCCAACTCACCCACCTCTCTTTAACTGTAAAACCCCATGTTTTTTTCAATCCAACAATGGCAGGAGCAACTAAAAGATCTCAAAACCCATTTACGCCAATATATTTCCAATTGCTCAAACTTTTTGCCTAAAATGTTCTCTCAACAGCTCTCTAGATGCCAAAACCTCCATAGCCAGCATAGGTCTCCTGGAAAATCCATTAACAGCTCGTTGAAGCACCGAGCACGTATGGTTCTAGTTTTAGTTCTATGGTTTGAGATGAACGATCGGATGAGGTGGAGGAGTCTGGACCATAGGTTCGGAGAGATCCGCCGGCGTAAGCGATGAGGAGGTTTGAGTCATAGGATTTGACGGAGTTGATCTTCGTAGGGCAGCCGGTGAAGAGTTTGAGTGAGTCGTATGCAGTGTTAATCGAACCCGATTATGGTGTTACCTGATTAACCCGAACCCAAACAAGATGGAAACCAAAACCCGAAATTAGTATTCGGGTCGGTAATTGGGTTGAAAAAAAGTTAACCGGCTTGACCCGATTAACCCGAATTACATAAAAATAGTCAATTACATTAATACATAGATAATAACAATAAAGGTCACATATATTTTAAACATGATGTTTTGTTTTGTTGTTTTGTCGTTTTTTTAGCGACTAAAAAAATTCGGTTCGGTTGATACGGTTTGGTTTTATGCTTATTGTATTTGTCGCTTATTAAGTTAATATATATGTTTAACGCATGGGTTTGAATGAAATATCATATTAGGAGTGTTTTTATTCCACATTTTGCGCTTTTTACTTGATATTAATCATGTTAAGTTAATTTATATAGTACGCATTGCAACTTATATTTAAAAAACCTTATATCGATTAACACGACCTGAATAAACCTAAAACCGATCCGAATCTTATTTGGGTTAGATTACGAATAGGATTGCCATAACAAAAAACCCAAACAACTCGATCCGAATAACCCGAAACCTGAAGAACACCCCTACTTCCAGTGCAGAAATTGTAAAAACACGTTATGCGGCGTTATAATGCAGCCAACTACTCACTGTTTATTGTATTGTTTTCGACTTGATTTTCAGAACCACCAGATTTTTGAAACATAAGAAAAGGATGTCTTTTTTTTTGGGTTAACAGATCTAATGAAGCTTGTGGATTAATGCAGAAGTAGAAGAAAAACAATGACCAAGCCTTCAAGGCTTGTGATTTCAAGTGGTGTGCCCCACACCCAAAAGGTCAGGGATATCAATTTCTACAAAGTGCAAGCTTGAGGGCAGACTGTCATATTTGGTGATACCAGTTATACCAAAATAAGTATACAGCAGAAGTATGTCATTGTGATTTTAAAATTTAAAAATCAATTTGGAAGATTTTGTAAACAGGTTTAACGGTTTAAACCGGTATAACCAACCTTACTGACAGATTTAGAACTTATGCCGTTTCTCCGTTTTACCGGCCTTAATCGTATCAGGGCCGTGTCCAGTATAACGGGCCAGTTTATACCGGTATTTAAAACATTGATACCAAAATACGTGCACAAACAAAATACATAACTCATTTCAGACATACCAATGCTCCATAATACAAGATGTCAAACAAGAAACTGGATATAGAACTTCAAGTCAAAATAGCAATGCTAATTTCTATAAAAAAACATTACCTGATATTGTTTGAAGTTGAACAACTTAAAAGAAAACAAAAAGTAGAAAACTATTGTTCAAGCACCAATAACTTCGGTTGCTTCAGGAATCGGCTCATCAGCAGGCCTATCCACCTTCACACCTACATCTTCAGAGTAATCACCATGAACCTGCATATCGTAAAAAGTAGAGAACCATAAATCGTGTTGTTCATCACACGGTCAAAGTAGTGTTTGGTAGGTCCTTAACACGACGAGCTTAACACAAAAAATTTATTTATTTTGCACATTAATAAATAATTATCTAAAAATACAACTTTACAACAAAAGAATATAAAAAACATACTTCCATCAATTTCCCAATGTCAAACTTAGGCGCCTTCAAAATCTTGACTTTGCGGATAAAAACGTTCTGCAGCGGATAAATGCTAGATGTCGCCTTCTCAATCTCCCTACCGATTGATTCGGGGATGAACTTTTGAACCAACTCCTTTAGATCACAAGATTGTGCTTGGGTAACCATGATCTCCCTCATCTTCCTGCGAATCTTTTACAGTAAAAAAACATAAAACAAAAAATTAGCAACATATTTTCTTAATGCATATTTATGATGCACTGCAACCATAATTGTCAAATAGAAAACTCAAAAGAGTTCATATGTACCTGTCGGATTTGGCTAGATTGTGCGTAGCAAGTCCTCTTCACCTGATTGGCCCTCTTCTTAGTGAAGCCGATGCAGAACATTCTCAGAGTGTAGTTGTCGGTTGTCTTAACATCAACATGAGCCTCGATCAATGATTGCCATTTCTTAACGAGTGACCTCAGCTTATCAGTTGTGAAGTCCATACCCTAAATAATGCAAATTGTTGTGCTTAGGATATTGTTAACTAGATATAAAACAAAAAATTAAATATGACGGAATAAGTGTCATACCCAAAAGTTGGTCAACACATTCTTTCCTTGAACATCTTCAGCTCTCAAACGGATCTTTCTGTAAGCATGGTCCTCATCATTTTGAAGGTCAGCCAATGATACTTCGAAAACACGATGTTTTAGACCTTCTGAAGCAATCTGATAAAACAATAAACATTTCGATATTCATAACGAAAATTAACTGCAGAATACGCATTGTATATGCATAAGAATGAATCTATGCATAACCCTAAATGTTGCAATAACAACAAAAAAAATTCATTCAGTCTTTTATTCTTAAAATTTTCTACGGTATAAAATTACGAAAAAATGAAGTGCTTGATCATCTCTATAAATTCAAAGAAAGATATTAACAAATTTATAGAGCCAACACATATGTAAGCCATGTAAGTAAATGGTTACAATCCACAAAGTTAAAAAGCTCCAAAATCAAATAGCGGTCAAGCACCGATATTTAAGATACAGATTTGGTAATTTTATATCATGCAAAATTTATATATTATATATTATATAAAACGTAAAATATAAATAAAACTAATAGTAATAACAAATGTCAAAAATCAAAAGTACCAACATTTGAAACATAAGCATATATGCATTTGTATGTAAAAGATACAAATTTTGAACACTATGAAACAATACTGAATGAAAAAATTAAAAGGCTTATAACATTCCAAATAAAGACCAAGTATAGATATGATAAAAAGGGCAGATTACAGCTAACAGTATGTCAAACCTATATGAAAGCTCTTGATCATATCATGTACACTAACAGGTACTAAATTCATTTATTTAAATAAAAAGAGCATGAATGCAATTTACCTTAGTACCCTGAGTACGAGTAACTAGGGTTTTGCCAACATTTCTGGTGCTGAATAGTGATGGAGCTTTAATATCATACCAATCCTTCTTAGAAAACGGATCCGCACTGTTACACATATGATCAAATCAAAACACTAAAAAATTTCCAACAAAATTAAAAAAAAAATAAAAAAAAAATAATGAATACTCACGCTTTCTTCTTGCCTCCTTTCTTTCCCTTGGAAATTCTCTTATTCTTCCTGTTCAAACACAATACGAATTACAGAAATAAACGTAAGATAAGGATCAAATGTATAAGCTTTTGAGCGAAAGTGATGGAGAGACGGTGGTACCCGACGGCCATTGTTACGATTACGAGCTGTGAGCAGATGAAGAAGGGGTAACGGCTGCTAGAGAAACCCTACCTTTCGATCTGTAAACGAAACCCTAGAGTGGGTTTTGGATTTATACATTTGATTGTAGACTTTGGCCCAGCAATCTGGACCCAAACACTTTATGTTTTGGTTCATTATGGGCTCTGCCTTTGGGCTCTTTGGGTTTGAGTATTATTATGTATAGAGGTTAGGGCCGAGCAATTTATGGTTCTGGACCGTCGGAACCATCAAATCCGAACTGTATTGTTGTATTTAGGGTCTAGTTGTGGTTCGTAAATTTGGGAGAAAATGGTTTCTGGTTCAGTTCTTGTTATACCCGACGGGTCCAGATAAGGAACCGCTAGAATCGGTTTGGGTTCAAACTTTAAATATTATATTGAAAAAATATTAATTTATTTAAACTTTAAACATTATATTTAAAAATATGTTTCTAGGATTAAAGAATGTAAAAATAGTTTTTACATAATGTTTGAATGATCTTTTTGTGATGGTTAAGTAAAAGTTTTTTTTTTTACTTAATTTTCATTTTTTGGTTTGAAACATTTTTTATTATACTTTTGTTTTGGATGATTTGAACTTTGGATGTTGCAACTTGTAGCTATATTTTTAAACGGTTTTGATTGTTTTTATTTAATTGACAATCGGTTCCGGCAAGAGCCGTTTACACGAGAACCGTTTAACCTGGTTTCGAACCGAAACCATTCCGGTTCGGCTCTGAACCATTGCACAACCCTAATAGAGGTGAATAAACCGGGTATTTCTAATAACAGGTTTGGGCATGGAATCGGTTAATGTTATAACCGGTTTGGGTCCAGGTGCGGTTACTTGACAAAAAAATTATACCTATATACTCGGGTCCAGGTACGGTTACATAACAAAAAAATTATACCCTATGTACTCGGGTCCGGGTAGGGTTCTTGAAAACTGAGTATTAAAATTCCCAATTTTCAAGTTTTTTAATATACCTTGGTGGGTTTCTTGTTGAAGTCGAGATTCTAGGTAATATTCATATGTGTGTATTGGGTAACTAATCAAAACGTGTTATTTTTTGTCCGGGTCAAATAGACCCAGACCAGTGTAGTCTAAAATTCTAAAATCTTTATTTACACTTATCGTCACAAATTTCATTGCAAAGGCTATGTTTTTGTTTTAATTTTATCCATAGTACGTACAATTTTTTTTTTATTAAAGTTTTGTATTGGATAATACTAGGTTATTGCCCCGTGTAATAAACGGGGTGAATCATAATTATAATGTGAAATAAAAAAAATATGTTCTATGATCTAAGTATATATAATATAGAGTAATATGCAGACCAAATACGAAATAAGTATTGAAGTTTGTATAGCCATTCATAATAATATGATCTGTTATTTGTTTTAGTATTTGTTATAGGAATTTAAAATTTTGTACCACTACTAATATTTATTGTGACATTTTCTTGTTCAAAGGTAACATGTCTGATTTTATCTGATAATAGATTATTCTGACGGGTTATTGTTGGCATAATATTATATTTTCTGCCATCCAAATATAGTTTCCTCACTTTCGCTATCATTAACATTAATATAAGGTATGCTCTTATTCAAAGCTATAAACCAATATGAATTGTCCGAAATAATTACTTTTATCACAGTTAGTAAGGAAACCAATAAAAACTATTGATAATGTAATATGTCTCTTATCATTTGAAAGGTCTGAAAAGGGACTTCTAGACCGATAAAAGTAATATAAATGAATAGACAAGAATTGAATCAATAAAACCAATTAACTATAGTTGAGAAAATACTATGTATAGTGTAATACTTTACATGTACAATTGAACCAATGAAACATATATATAAGTGAAAAAATAAAAATAAAGACATGAGACACCATACGACAACTAAGTAAATCTTAATTTAAAAAAAAATTATGACATTCCGAATATGAAGATACCTTTCACATACCTCTACATCTTAGTTACAATAGGGAAAAATATGTATGTTAAGAGTTTACCTTGTTTTAAAACACATATATCTAACTTATCTAAAAATACATGATGTTTTGTATGTGACATAGATAATATGCATATTACTTATTTTACATGGTAAACTTATCTAAAAAAACATGATGTTTTCTATGTGACATAGATAATATGCATAGCATATGAAGAGTAAAAAAACATACCTAATATTTAGAATGAAGTGGAGTTTAATTCTAAATATTTGATGTAATATATTGAATATTAAATAATGATTTTTTATATTCTTGACAAAACTTTAATTATCACAAAAATCTAATTTAATTCTAGAAGGGAAAGTAAAACTTACGAAATTGATTAAATGATTACTAATTTTATGGGTTTTTGTTTAATAATTTCAAATCAAAATTAAATCCATAAATTATAGCTTAGATTTAAAACACATTTTAGACTTTAGATTTACAATCAAAATAAAATTCTAATATAATATTTAAATATTTTTAATTTAAAATTTAAAATTTATCTATAAATTATTGATGCCCTCATTGAATGACATGTGTCTCAAATCAGGTTTCTTTTATTATATAGTATAGATTTGTTTATAAACAAACTAGGTTATAGACCCATGTATTACATGGGGTTGACGATAGAAAATGAAAGGTCTTTAGATAATCATGGAGTTGATCGAGTTCTTCGAAAAAATTGTGTTTTCCATCTATATAAACTTGAATGATTTTTTTTTTTAATAAATATGTTATTGTTGAGGTTGGTTGTGTTTGAGGAACAAAATTATTATAAATTTTGAATTATTTTGGAAAATGTGATCAAAGTAGATGGAATGGAATTTGTTCATGATCAAAGCACGTATATATATTTTAGTCATATATATATATTGTTTATATATTTTTTATAATATATATCGTATAAATTTTGATAAATTTGTTTTCTATTTAAAGCAGAGATAAGTAGATAACTAATATTAATTATTAATAATATCAAAGTGATACAATCATGAATCTATGATTTTATATATATATATATATATATACTAGTCACGTACCCGCGCGATGCGGCGGGAGTGGCAAATTACAATAGTATAATTGTTTACCGTTAGTTTATCCGTCGTCTCGTGATATATTGTATAGTACTTAAGTTAGTTTTCTTATTCGTGATATGATGACACTGGTTTTTCTGTTAGTTTATCGATTCTTTGGTGATCTTCTACAAGAAGAGTACAAAACAAGGAAGTAGATGTAATTAAAAACAAGAAGAGTTCAAAACAGTCAAGTAGCTGGACAAAACAATAAAAAAAATGTGGGGAGTCTCTTGTATCTCTTCCTGTTTTACCAATACATCCGTTCGCTTATGACTTTCTTGTATCTTCTCCTCTACTGTACCAGATTTCGACACATAAAAAAAATGTTAGACGCTTACAGGTGATTTAAAATAGTAATTAAAAGGTAATTTATGGAAGCAAATAAGGCACAAAATCTACTAACTTACCTTCTTTTTGATACGGATGCGATTAATTAATCACGCAACACTTCCTGGTAGACAACATTTGATGTGTAAACTCCGCGTTGTTTGAATTCTTTGGCGAGATGTACCAACACCTTCGTAAGAGGCGGGGTCCACTGATGCTACGGAATTTGTGATCATGAATAAAAAGAACAACGAAAGTACAACCTTTTGAAAGTTTCCAAGAGTGATAAACTGATAATATATGGATCACCGTTTACTAAAGCGGGTTCACATAGTTTTATAGCTGTGAAGATCTTTCAGATGTCCCCACTTAGTTTCACGTTTTAGTCTTATATATAGAACATTTCATTAAACCTTAATCTATACAAATTTAAAAACAAACATTACATAGTGAAATAGTTACAAATATCACTAATTGATAGTGAGTTCTTTCATCAATCTACCCTTTTAGCAATAAACCGGCCACCTGCTGTCCGCCCAAAATTAGTTCCTCCATGATACTGCCAAAAAACAGAACAAGATTAACTTATTTGCAATATGCTAATATATATCATATAAATACAAAAATGTTTGATTTACCATATAATAGTTGATAAAAGATCCACCACTCTGAATAAACTTAGCTACTGAGTATGCCCAAGTCTTCAGCTGGTCTATAAGGCACTGCACCTCCAAACTCAGTGAACCTGGTTCATTCATTTTTTTAAATAAATCAACAAAATAAAAAAATAAATAAAAACAATAGGGTAAGGCGCATTCGCATTCATGACGAATTATCAACCATAAAACAAAATCAGTATTTCATGCATTATCATTATTCCCGAAAAACCAAGAATTGTTAAAGGTAAATAGACCGATTTTACTTTTGGTATTGAAACCTCCTTTTTCACTGTAGATGCAAATATATAAACTCGAAAAGAGAATGACCTGAGTTTTAACGGAGAGAATGGCATTAGCAAGGTCCTCGTTTAGTGAAATGGGCACCGGTGGCCTAGGCATGCATATCTCATGCTGCAAGAATTGAAGTGCAATTCTTATCCATTAGCAGAAATTATATCAATATAATTCAATCCATATACTTATTAATGGGTCGATTAATTTGAGTTTAGTTTTATCTATTAACAGATTGAATGAGTAAAAAAAAAATTTTTAAAAAATGTTAGAAAAGGAAATGGGTCAAACGGGTCGGAAGTAATTCAAAGTGTATTTTAATAAATATCACTTTCTAACTTCCTTTATTCAGAATTTACATATATTTTTTTCTAATCATACTTAAGACCCTAGTTTTCTAGAAATAAATTTTAAAAATTTGGAAAGAAGCGTGTCGGGTCAACCCGACCCATCTCAACTACTAAAAATTACCCATTTGACCCAAACCTGTTTTGACCCGTTACTCAACCCCAGACACATCCATGTTCTCACCTCAAATATGTACAGAAAAAATAACAAGTTCTATGAATATCAATATCTGACATACTCGTTTAAGATGGCAGTAATATTGTTCTTGATCTGCCTAAAAAGATCGGAATTGTCCTGCAGCTATTGATTGATGTTGTAAAGCATCAGCTTCTAGTAAAAGACTACTCAACCATACAAAATTCAAAACTGCAATCTATGTTGTCATCCTTTTTATCGAAAAAAAATTCAAGCACACATATACAAGAGATATATTAGTTGAACTGGAACAATTACTTTACCTTTAGTGTGTGTATATTAGTTGAGATCTGACCAAGAACTCGGTTGTTCTGTTCCAACAGATGCCGCATTGAGCTTTGTAATGCTGCTTCAATGAATAATATAAAAGCCAATGTGTTATAAAGGGCATACAATCATCATAAAATTTGACAAATGTACGTATTAGCAAAGATGAATTTCACAACTGCAACTATTTACTGAATACTGTCATATGAAAAAGATCCTAGTTTCTGTTCAGAGTAAAATTCCATTTTCGTCCCTGAGGTTTGGCCAGTTTTGCGACTTTCGTCCAAAGGTTTGTTTTTCCGCATCTGGATCCAAAAGTTTTGCGACTGTCATATGGCAAGGTTTTAAACCTTTTGGATCCAGATGCGGAAAAACAAACATTTGGACGAAAGTCGCAAAACTTGCCAAACCTAAACGCGTAGCTCTCCAACGCGGGTCCAAAGTTATAGCCAGGACCGGGTGCAAGTAAGGTGAAGTTTTTGGGGACCTTCACCGTGTAGTTGGTGTTTCCGGATTCACCAACAGTGATCTGGAATGAGCTGATAACACCTCCTTTACAGCAGTTTGGAATCTGCTGATTGTAAGGGGCTTCAGGTGATAAATCGACAACAGTGAGTATTCTTGCAGCAATGTGGTACACCTGGTGCAGTTTTATATCTTGAAAAGTTTCCTTGCTCGGTGGCTTGACCGCCAAACATGTTCCATATAACCTCCTTGTTGGCCCAGAACCAGCTTAAGGTCCACCCATATGGTGAGATTCGAAACTGCCACATATAGATTATTAATCAAACTTGTTAGTTGGAAGTAATTAATCAAATGCTAAACAACTAAATAGGGAATTTCTATGAAAAAATGTCACCTCGTAGTAACCTTTTTCTTTCAAACCAATATCGTTCAAATGTAGTAAAAATTTTCATAACGGGTTAAAATGAGTGACATATCTGTTCTGTGGAACTTGGTTACTAATTAATGGTTTTTTATCAAACCAAGTTTCATAACCATTCAGTTTAGGTCACTCATTTTTAACCAATTATAAGAGAAAATTCACAATACTAAAACCGCATTGAAACTTGAAACTTGAGTGGTTTTTGTAGCTGAAAAAATATTTGAGTGACTTTAGTGGGACAATAGTGAAACTTGGTTACTATTAAGTGGTTTTCACCCAAGTTGTATCAATACCTCCTCCAGAAAGCTTTGTTATATCTTCTTCCCTTTGTAGGATCGGATTATCGTCATCGAACTGAACCCGTTTTCCTATATTTATATCAATTGTTCAAGGAGAGTAAAGCAAATTAGTATAAACAAGATGATATAGAGTGATAGCAGATAGACAACAAGTACTGACCATTTTCTTGCTTGACCCAAGCAACATAATGGCCTGAATCTGCACTTCTGCCTTTATGGGTCAGCACAGCTACTAAATCATCACTCCAGTCAACTGGACATTCTTAGCAGAAGAAGCACTTGTAAACCGGGGGTCGAAAACGTTAATACCTAAAAAACTACATACCGGGTACTACTGAGCGAAAAATCCGGGGGTCGAAAACGTATATACCATAAGTCACAGGAAACGCTAAAAGACCCTTGTATCGCGTACCAGATCGGCCGTACCGAATCAGGGTACAGATTCCAGTACAGCCAGGTCAACTGTACCTAAAATCAAATATTAACTTAGTCATCAATCCTAAAATTTCATAAAGTCAATTGTTGACTTTGAAAGTCAGTTTTTGAAACTTACAGAATTTGGGATGTTATATTGCTGGCCCAATGCATCACCACCTTTAACCAACTGAACACTGGGTGTTGCGTGGATAAAAGCGGGATTAGACGGGCCTGTCTGCCACGATGCGGGGTTAACCGAGATGAATCCGATCACAAAATCAGAATGCTCTTCGGTGATTTTTGCTGCTGCAGCTGTGGAATCTCCTTTAGCAAAGTTACCAGCTGAACTCATTTCGGCGAGTAGTAGTAACCCTCTTCCGCGAGGTAAACCCTAAAAGTCAACAAATTCGTCAACCCCCTTTTCATTTAGAACCTAAACGAAGAAAAGACAAAAGGTTACAAACCTTTAACTTCAACCCGTCAATGATTCCAGGACCTGAAATTATGTTTGTCTGCAATCTGGAGAACATATGCACGGAATGTCAGCAGAAGCAAGCGTAAAACACAATTATTACTATTCAGCAAGTTATTTAAAAGATCAATTAATTATAAAACAAATTTAGCATTTACCTGAGTAATTTTGGAACCATTGCGGTTGCAGAAATGATTAAACATCAGACCTGCTGATATTATCGAGGGTAAGTTCGTCATTGAACAACTTTGCAAATCCCAAAATTTCGTCATTAGCAACAGAACCAGGCAGCAAAATAACAATCATAAATTGCTGGTTAACTAAAAGATTTCAAAATGACCTAAAACAATAATAAGAACAGGGACCCGAATCACATACAAAATAACAAGAAAATGGAAGACAGAACCGGAACTTATCAAAGACACCACCATCTCATAGTTGCTAATCATTAATTCTTTAGTTACAGTTCACTGATCTTCAAAAAACACAACCACAACACCAAACATTATGTCTGCTTTTTATAAATGGTTAATACATTAGAAATGATTACAAAATCTAGAATTCAAAATTAAAACATTTTCAGGAGATGTAAGCACTAAAAACTCATGTTCAACCTGAGATTACCCTTTTATCTACATTTTTTTAATCTGGCCCATTTGATCCATTAGAGACAAACCATGACCGGAATAAAAAACGATCAGATCTGTCTCTATTTCTTCCACATTTGTTAGTTTTGATTCCTTTAGCATATTGAGGGGCTATTCATTTTACAATACTGCAAGTTTAACACCAACCAATCAAACTAAACCAACAAACTTCACTTTTGGAATTACTAACTTAGGGTTTTTGTTACATTTATGATGAATTTGAAAAGAAAAAAAAAAACAAGCAAATAGACTAAAAGATTAAAACCCAAATTAGGAATCACTAAAATTCAGACTCATAACTAAGGGACTTCAAATTAAACCCCAAATTAGGGCTAAGAAATTACAGTACATGATGGAAGACTAAAGATTTATACCTTTAAAAACAGTACATGATGGAAGACTAAAGATTTATACCTTTAAAAATTGTTCGTTGACGCTTTTTTGTAGCTCAGTCTAACGGCACAATCGATCAAAACCCTATCTATTCAAACCTGAAAAAACTTCAAACAACGGTGATAAAGCCAAACATATAAAACCAAAGATGAATATAACCTAATCACAAAAAATAACACTGAAGCTAAAAATAAACCAACCGTAACAGAAAAAAAATGCTAGAAATCTAACCTTGGTAAATAGATAGATTATCACAAAGGATCTACCAATCGATCAAAACCCTATCTATTCAAACCTGAAAAAACTTCAAACAATGCAAAAAATAGTGTCAGAAACGTAATTTTGAAAACTTAGGGCAAAAACAATCCATAATTCAGTCAACACCTTCACAAGCTCTTACGATATGTAACATTAACAAAAAGATAAAGTCCGGTTGATATAACACCTTCACAAGCACCTAGATCTGAATCTCTTGGATCTGAATCTCCTTGGATCTGAATCTCTTGGATCGTGCGAGAGAGAGATAGCAGAGAAACCCTAGATCCAGATCTGGATCTGGAATCGCCATCGCCAGAGAGAGAGAGAGAGGTGAGATGTGAGTTGTGAGTTGTGAGAGAGAGGAGAGAGAGGAGAGAGAACCAAGGGGAAAGTGGATCCGAGTGAAAAATACATCAGCCGTCGGATCGCGATCCGTGTGAAGACATAAAGGAAATGGATGGTGATGATGGATCCGGGTAAAAGCTAAAAGTTTTTGAGGGGCATAATTGGAAGTGTAAATTATTTTGTGCTTTAGAGGGTTGTAAACCAAGCTTTAGAGGTGTTTGAAGGGAAATTTTATGGACTTTAAGAAGTCCTTCCTATATGTATTATAAAGTAGTATAGATATATATATATATATATATATATATATAATTCAATCATTTAATATACATATTTTTATTATTATTATTTTCGAGAGTGAGAGATATTGCCACATGACTTTCTATGGAATTTCTATGGAATTTAATATAGTTGACTTTGCATAAGAAATTGCCACTTGACATTTAGGGGGAATTCTTTATTAGAATTAGATTAGATTGGGTGTGTTGTTGATAATACTTTGAATATATTTTTTTTGTCAATTATTTCATATCGTATTATTTTTTCTGTCTCGTGAAGTTCACGGGTATTACCACTAGTTTTATATATAATATCCATTAGTAAATTTTTACTTTGTACATCAAATTCACATTATACAAAAAGAATAGGCCGTCTAGGCTCGCGAGCCTACTTGAGCTCGATAAATGAAACTTAGACTCGGGCTCGTTTATTAAATAAGATTATTTTGGCTTTTAAGGCTTCGCTGAAGAGTTAGTTTTTGAAGCTTAACACAATAGGGCGATTTGTTTTTATTGTTTTTACTTTCGATTTTGAATCAAATTTTTGATAACCATATTTTGAATCAAATTTTTGATAACCATATTTTGAATCAAATTTTTGATAACCATGACAAAAGTGGGTTGCGAATGTAAAATTAAATATATTTATTTTATATTTAATCTAGTAGCCATTATAATCATTTACATTATATGGATCAAAATATATAACAATCCTATTAAATAATTAGTTGGTAATTGTTGATGGGCCTAATTACCCTTATTAACTAATTAGGGTTTCCTCTTGGCATATATAAGGAGACTTATGTAGAGGTTCTAAGGTTAGACACATAACCTAATAATCATAACATCAATATCGACCTCCATCTCCATAGCCGAACTCCCTTATTCGGTTTTCATAATCACCATCATTAGATTGCACCCTAAGGAGGAACCAGACAAAACTGACAATCATGTCAAACCTTATTGCTACATCTACATCTGGATTCTCCGCTGGCCTGTGCTGATGCAATCAAATGTATGTTTTCATGTTTTCCATTATATCTAAACATAACTGATCAACATGTGGTATCAGAGCATATGTTGATTAGTCAGTTCTGTTTCCGTATCCATTATTCTGGGATTAAAATCTGGAAAACAAAAGTTTTGAAAACTCAATAAAACTCACGGTTGTTTTCGGGTCATATGTGTCGAGATCAATGTTTTCGGGAAAAGAATGTTTTTTAAATGACTCGGAATCATAATGGTAAATCTTAATTGTACTGAAATCTGTTTAAAGCCTTAAAATTCAGGTTTCGGGTTCCAGAATCATGTTTTTATTTTTAGGGTTCATCATGTGTTCTTAGGAAAATTCGAAATTCCTTTATGTTTTGGAATATAATTTGGATTTTTGAGTGTTATTTCCCTGTTTGATCCAATTTAATCTGTTAAAAGATATACAGTTATAATTTTCGAAATATTATGATAAAATTAGATCATCACTAAAACAGGAAACCATATCTCAAAATCCCTAACAATTCGAATTTTCGGTTATGTTTTCACATTAATAGCTGTAACAGAAGTTTCGAGATAAGTTTTAACCACCCGAGACAAAGGTCTCGACTCGAGACCACAAGAACTCGACTCAAAATCATAAGTGTTCTCAAATGTTTATAACTCAAGACAACGATTTCGACTCGAGATCATAAGGTCTCGACTCGAGACCACTGAGGTTTCGACTAAGGGCTTAGATCTGTACAACTCGAGACAAAGGTCTCGACTCGAGACCATAAGGTCATAACTCGAGACCATAAGGTTGCGACTCAAGACCATAAAGGTCACAACTCGAGACCTCATAAGGAGTTGAGATCTCATAATTCACAGCAGTCGAGACCATGATTACGACTCGAGACACTGAGGTTGCGACTCGAGACCATTAATGAGTCGAGATCTCATAATGTTATAAGCTGAGTCGAGACTTGACTCGACATCTCACTCGAGACCTCATAACTGACTCGAGACCTGACTCGAAACCTCATTTTTTAGGCTGTTTAATGTGAACTAAGATTTAGCTCGGGGCTCCGCCCCGAACCCCGTGCAGGGGGCACGCTGTCCCCCTGCACCCCCCAGCGAACTCACCGCGGTCGATCCGCGCTAACAGGTGGTTTCCTACTAAATAATTGGTTTTTGTAATTAGTTAGTTAATTAATAAGGATTAAATAATGTTTTACAAAACCAAAATGGCTTTACTTGAATGAGCTTCTGATGTATCATTTCTGCCCCAAAGCTGATTTGATGCATCTACTTATCATCCAAGTATTACGAAAGCTATGTTAAGTGTGCATCATAAACATGAATGTCTTAATATCTGGCCAAAGCTGATTTAATTCCTTCATAGATGGCATACCTAACAAGTGCATAACTAAAGTGATTGTCTCAATTTCTGGCCAAAGCTGATTTGTTACAACCACTTTGCGCACATGCTTAAATGATTACACTTCTGGCCAAAGCTGATTTGTTTTCGTTTAAGTAGAACTTTAAATAAGTCTATTATTTTGATGTTAGTAATAGATATATCACAACCTCTTCACACAATGATCCTTATATTAATGATCCTTAATTAATTTTTATGATCATTTCGTCTGCCTTATTCTTAGTACCCATAATTTTACTCACTGTAATTTTCTTCTATAAGTCTATATCTCATCCACTCTAATTCCTAAATCTAATATGTTTTGCTTAAAGTTTCTATAAGAATTAGCTCTTAAATTAAATCCTTGATTATCTCTTAAGACACGATAATCCTATTGCTTTCTTCTGATAAAGCACTACAGAAGAAAAGTAGAGCATGATGATTAGGATAAATCGAACATGATGTCTCTTATGATAATCAAGAATAAGCGCTGTCACTAAAAGGTTATTCCAGATTAAGTTTTTCCTCAAACTAATCTATTATTGTGGAATAATCACAAGAATTCCTAAGATGCATGCCTTTATTTAAAATTATAAACTATAAAGCTAAGTGGTATATGTGAATACATAATAATGTACAATACCATGACCCATAAAGTTAAGGGCTTACGCATGGAAATAAGTACATTTTCCAGTATATTACATACTAAGATTTTCACTAGTACAATTTGATGCCTTATAGATCAACTATAACACTCAAAAGTATCAAAGTATAACGAGTGTGTTGATAAGCAACATATGTACAAAGAAATAAATGTTTGAAGCTGGAAAATAAGTTGTTACTCACCTTACAACCACTTAAACTTTAAAAGAGGATTGTTCTAAGGTCCATAGACAAAATACAAGTACAAAATCCCAACTCTAAGGTTCTTTAAGGGAAAATATCACTACATAATTATGCCATTGGACTAGGCATAAGCAACGAGACTATCCATTACTCTAAAGAACAGTTGGATAAGTTAATTAGGTAGTCACTTACTAATGATATTTAAGTCTGATAATTTTTTAAAATTCCAATTAACACATGATTAGTTGACTCTAGTTCCATACGTTTCCTTACCAGAACTCGACAAATAACTAACATGAGAGTTAGTGACAAAATTAATTGTTAAGACTATAAGAACCATAATAAGCAATCTTTAAACAACGCTTTTCGATACCTTATATATTCTGAAGATTAATCAAAATATAGTATCATAATTAAGCAATGTTATGAATGTTGTGATGTTGCATAGTCAACATAAAGTCACACTTACCTTAAACTCTCATTTTATTTGTTCCAAATATCTGGATTGAAACATTACTAAGATAAAACTAGATGATACCTAACACTTTCACAACTTTTGTCATCATGCAAATGAGAATTTGACAAAAGGAAAAATGAGACTTATAAATTTCATCAATTATAACCGAAATTCATGAGAAATCATGACATGGTTAATGAGGATGATTTTTTTTATCTAATCTCATTCTAAGTGATTTTAAATCATGACGTTATAGCCCTAAATATTACTTGGCTTAAGGAATAAGTATGGGTCCATCATAAGTCATTCATTGACATTCGTGGAACTTATTCCAAATGGAATATTCGGACATAATTTATTTATCATTTGAAAGACTACCAACTTGTATCTAAATTTTGTCGCATATGGCCCACGGTCTTAGAAGAAATCTATTCATATACATACTTTATAAGATTTCTATTAAATATGTCCCTAAAGTTTCTTATGATATCTGGACATTAAAGAAATCAAATAAAGTCTAACGTATATATGATAGGTTCCTACGTCACGTAACTCATTGAAACTTCTCTTGTAGCATTTCTAGAGATATTAAAGATCAGTGGGAGCATTAAGTGTCTTAATAATAACTTGTAATAGTTGCAAGAGGTGGGGGAGTGAAAATTTTACATTACCTAAATTTGCACCTCTTGTACAAGACACCGCTCCATCACGACATTGTTCTATCTTAACTTGTCTCCTTAAAATCTAATGCTACTCTCACAAAAATTTCATTGTTGCTTAATTGTGGGCACACTTAGATTTCTTACCTAAACTAACATAATCCTCAACAAGAGAAACTACAACGACTGACGTCATTAACTTGTTTCTCTATTAGAATTTGTTGGTCGTTAAATATTGACCCTAAGCATGCTGAGTTCCTAAAGTTTTCTAATGTCAGTGGGAGCAGTCAAAGTCCTTATCATGACTTGTAAGGAATACAAGAGGCGGGGGGAAGAGTGTCATTAAATTTCACTCCGATTGCACCTCTTGTACACCATACTGCACCAACTCTTATAAACTTAGAATGAAAATGATAGCAACCTAACCAAGAGCTAATCGATAAAACTGAAACTTCTAATGAACCCAATAATCAACTCAGGAGGTCATCTAGGTTTAAAAGCCTACTAACTTTGATGATTACATAACCTCCCTAACTGAAGTTGAAATGGATTTTGGAAATGTTTACTGATCCTATCTCTTCAAATTAAGCCATTAGTGTCAATCAATCTTCTAAATGGAATAAAACAGTTTTCTAGTAAAACTGATTTTGTGTTCGTATAACGTTTGGGATTTGATTGAATTACCTAAGAGTGTTCATAACTAAACCAAATCCTGATACAAACGTTAAGACACTAAGAAACATGATTGATTGTCAAAGGTTATACTTAGGAAGAGATAAATTATCAAAGTTTTCTTTGAGGATCATCACTGTTCTAGTAGCTTATAATAGTTTAAGGCTACATTAGATGAACATTAAAAACAATTTTCCCTAACAAACTGGCTGACACATTTACATGTTCATAAAACAACCTGAAAGTTCTAAACTGAAGGTTAAGGAACACTTTGTTTGTAAGTCAATAAAATCCATGTATGGGTTAATGCAAACATCATAATGTGATGAAATCTTAACGTAATTATTTTTCATCAACAACCAAGTGGATTAATGTACCTACCTCAAGATGAGTGAGAGCAACCTTCTGAATTCTTATCAATAGTTGAAGAAATCAAATGAAAAGTATTCTATTTTTACGTCTTAAATGAAATCAACGGGCTATCATCGGCGGTCTTCTATGAGATCCGAGAGTATGGTAAGTAAAATAAACTTGTCTATATAGATGACATTCTTTTGACAAGTATATGTTACATAAGTCAAAGCATTGTTAACACAAACTTTGATATAATAAATCTCAGAGATATCTCTTACGTGATTGATATCATAACATACTGAGATAGACCCAATGGGATATTAGTTCCGTTCCATAAGTTTAACATTAAATGGGTCCTTACATATGTAACAATCAATACTGCTCTCCTTCAGAGGATAATATGGTAAATGAGATTATTTTTTACGCTTCATTAATTGGAAGCCTTATGTAAGTTTAAGTCTATACTCGTTTAGATATTACTCACATTGCAACACACTAGATATATCTAGATTAATGTGAAGCATCTAATGGAGTATTACAATATCTTTAAAAGAAACGAGAAGCTATAATTTGAAGAAGAAGTGAGAATTAAAACCGGTTTATTACTCTAACTTTGAGATATTCAAAGATGACAAAATGTAATTTCAGGTATATCTTTATGTCAGCAGACAAAACCTATTTCATGGAGGAGTCATAATGCACTGATATTAACAACCTAAGTTATAACGACATAATATAGTCACTAAATGTTGTTGGAAATTTATCAGTGGACTCATAAGTTTATTAACTCCATATAATTAATGTTTTGAAGACTTTGTGTGATAAAGTCAGCTACCATGACTCCTTGAACAGTAACAGTTCAAGAGGTGCTGCATTAATTTTCGATACGCAATTAATTATTCGTTTATGAACGAATTGAGGAAACTAAGTTTTGTATCAAATACATTCATGATATGCTTAAGGATCCTATAACTGAAGGGTTATTACCCATAAGTCTTATTAAGAGAGCTCATAGACGGGTATTAATTAATGGCCATGCGCAATTGCATATCATACTATGAATGACTAAGTATTAGTTAATTTTCCTCATCAGTTTGATTTTGTATGTCTCTAAGAATATGTCAAGTCGACATAATGGCATATAGACAAATAAAGTTACAAATCAAACAAAGGGCTTATGCATATTTTGATCATGACGATTAGGTTTTAAATTAAGGCTATAGTATGATTAATGGGGGTCCTGAGTCGCATAATGATTCAACGGCTGTATTTCTCTGCTATAGTACTTGTTAAAGGCTAAAATGAGTGTTAACTCCTGATCAGGCTTACCTAATACTCATAGTAAATGATTACTCGGCTAAGTGGGAGAATGTAAGATTAAATATATTTATTTTATATTTAATCTAGTAGCCATTATAATCATTTACATTATATGGATCAAAATATATAACAATCCTATTAAATAATTAGTTGGTAATTGTTGATGGGCCTAATTACCCTTATTAACTAATTAGGGTTTCCTCTTGGGTGCATATATAAGAAGACTTATGTAGAGGTTCTAAGGTTAGACACATAACCTAATAATCATAACATCAATATCGACCTCCATCTCCATAGCCGAACTCCCTTATTCGGTTTTCATAATCACCATCATTAGATTGCACCCTAAGGAGGAACCAGACAAAGCTGACAATCATGTCAAACCTTATTGCTACATCTACATCTGGATTCTCTGCTGGCCTGTGCTGATGCAATCAAAGGTATGTTTTCATGTTTTCCATTATATCTAAACAGAACTGATCAACAGCGAAAAGATAAGAGTCCCAAACCAACTCACAACGTATTTTGTCTGATTTGTAACTAAAGTTTTGAGTATGCCATTAGATGATTGCGACGAGTGACACTCATGCCAGAGAATAGATGGGCATGGAGATTGTTAAAAAGTCAACCATTGGGAGGAGGGGGTATGTAAGACCATGTATAGTGGTCTCGTGGTCCACCAAATCACATGCAATCATAGGCATAAGACCCCACTATTTTCATGTTGTTTGGGTTTTTTGGCATGTCCTCGTGCTTTACGCCACGAGATGAAGATTGTTCATTCCCAATTTATTTTTCTTTTTCTTTTTCAATTTCAAATCTATATTTAGCCTACTAATTTCACATGCATCACCACTACACCAATTTACTTGGTGAAACACTTATGCTGACATGGACGCCACATGGTAAAGACCATTTCACGTGGCTTACCACCACACATGGTCTAAGAGCATTTGTAATTGGGTATTGTCGCCTCATCGATGGCTATGTAGATGAGAGAAGGCTGAGGTGAAAAAGAGAGGGTGACGGAACTCATGGTTGTCCAATGCCAAAGTTGATGTGAAGGTATTTGGCCTCTATTGCGTTACTAATGCTTTTCTATAACTATCATTTATTATTATTGTTACAACTTAAAGAATCATTAAAACAACCACTAACACCTCACCAACCACGTCATAAAAAGTGTAATGGGCTAGGAGGTTTGATAATTACAAGTTGTGCTCACCTTTTTTGCTGACGATTCACTCCACCTCCTAGTATATGACAAAGCAAAACATTGAATATGTATGATGTTCATATCCATGCAACCCGATTTCTCGTCTCTCTTGTACTTGTTAAACAGATCGTGTTCATGAGTTGAGAGTTTAAACATAACACGAACTTGGTTTTTTACACGAACATGAAAATCTTGTCACGCGTATCATTTCGAACTGTGTCATGTATTCACGTATTGACACTAATACACGTTTAACCTAAAAAAACATTATTTAATTAGTTTTACATATTAATAGTTCAAATTTCCTAAATCCACATATTATTTTAATCTTTTTAAGCAATTATACTTAACACATGTCAATTTGGTTAACTTATAAAACTTGGAAAAAAACCAAATAGTTTAAGTTATTGCATAAACACATTTAAAAAACAAACACATAAATAAATACATTAAACGAGTCAACCTATGAAACTAACATGAGCCCATTTAGACTAAAATCAGACCCTGAATTTCATGTCATGTCAGACTCCACACCCCTATGCAATAGTCAATGCGCAATAGTCAAAACGACCACCAAAACAACGTTTTTAACACCCTTTCTCATCACAATTAAACATCTCACATAGAGATTTAGTAATACATACACATGATATGGATGTTCTTAACATTAGTCATTTAAAACCAAACCTTTAACAAAGAGGAATATACAATCATCTTAAAATTGTCAAATATATACACACAAAAAGTTGAGTATATGAAGTAGAAAAACAAGCTAGTGTTTTAATTTTTTATTTTGTGACGTTGACGACCATTCAATGGACTAGACAAAAAATACACCTATTTATTGGTCTCAACACCTCTCAACATCTAAAAAGTTATGGCACCTAACAATGATTTGTTTTCTTCTTATGCATTAAAAGGTTGTACATCTTGTTCCCAAGTACAACCCACCAACATGTGACCTAGAAACAAATTCAACCACATAATTTTTGTGATCTTATATTGGTCCAAATATAACATTACATAAACACCAATAAACCATTAAAACATAGGCTACAAGAAAGTTGATCTACAACAAACTTTAAAGATTCAAACTTTTATCATAAAGATTAATTTCATTGTCCACATTCGCTATTATTTCTTCTCGTCTTGCCAAGTTGCTTGCCACTGCTTGTCGTAAAAGGTAGTCTCGTCGATTAATTTTTTCAAGGTGTCAATGTCCTCGTTCTTTCGGATGAAAAGAACACCAGCTACTGCTACAAAAAGAAGTGTTTTGCAGAAGAAATTTCCCATTTGGTCAACTAGACCCACCCCGGTCAAACTATCCACAAAGTAAGCCATGAAGAACCCTACCATGGCAGCCCGGCCTGCAAAATAGTGGTTAAATGTGTCAATGTCCTGAGAAACAAATAACTCAGTTAGCCAATTAATGAACTGGTGGGAACATTATAGGTGAAAACGAGCCGAGCCAAGCTCGGCTCGTTTATTATCTATTAATTAATATATTAAATAAAAATAAAATAATAGACTCATTTTGGCTCGTGAGCTCGATAAGTGATGCTCGGGCTTGTTTAGTAAACAAGCTTATTTTTAGGTTCGGGCTCAGCTTGTAAACAAGTTTAAATAAGCTCGTTTACTAGAAAACTTTAAATAATGGGTAAATAATTAATAAAAACTAATATTACACTAAGGCTTGACGAGCTTCACATGCCAGGTTCGAGCTCGGGCTTGATAAATAAACGAACTTTATCTTTGGCTCAGGCTCGGCTCGTTTCGAGCTTTTTCTCAAGCCGATCTCGAGCAGCTCGACTCGTTTGCACCCCTAATTATAGGGGTGTAAATGAGCCAAGCTGCTCGTGAGCATCTCGAGATCAGCTGACTAAAAGCTCGAATCAAGCCTAATGCGTTAGGCACAAATTACATCATTTGGGACTTTTTAAGATTTTTGTACTTTTTATTTTATTTTATTTTAAAATGCGTAAAACCAAGGAGTTCCTGTGGTTATGCGCTACCTCAGTTAGGGAATTTTGGTATGTTGGATCAAGCTTTGAATTTTTGACTGAACCCATAAAAAATAACTTCATACTATACAGAACCATGTTATGTATGCCTGGAAAGATTGTCTATAATAGATGAACATTCATTTCACTTTGAATACTTCAGTATTTCTGCTTGTTATCAGTATAAGCAAAAGAGTGATAGATTGATGGACTAACCGTTGAGCCGTTCGGCTTCAGGAAGATGAAACCGTTTAATCCACGCCCACCAGGGAATAATGGAGGTATCGAAAACTACAGGGAAATCATTGTTGGAAGATTCCGGATTGTCTTCAAGCCATTTCCTTCTTTTAACCTCTAGAAAAGTAACATCAAGAATGTCAAGACATACTTCAAGCATTATCATAATACATTAATACCATCTTCATTATCATCCAGCAGTAACAAAAAGTTAGCAAAAGAACAAAATTTGGCATTTTCATCAAAAACTACGTTGTTGAAGAACAATGAACATAATTTATCAAATTTCAAGAACATCCATGATGCTCATATTGTTAAATTTTGTAGCAAAAAAAAAAATTTAAATGACTTTCCTCTTCCATTAAGAGCAAAATCAAAAACTAAAGCTCAAATTCTTGTTGTATTTTGTCAATATTGTACAGGAATTTAGAGTCAAGTTCATCTTCAACCCCTTTATCAAACAGGAAATCAAAGAAACTTCAAAGAACAATTTAGGCTAATTTTGATAGTACTTGCAGCATGCAATTCAAGATTTTGTTCACAAACTGAAGTAAAATTAGATTAATTTCATGTAAATACACTAAACAAGGTTCCTAAATAACCCTTAATTATACTCAAATTAATATCTAAATCCCAAGCACATAAATATTATAAAAAGAAGGACTTTTATCAAACATCTGGTGTGCACAAACTCACCAGCATCAATAACAGCATCCCAATCAGTAGCTCCATCTTTCTGAAACTGCTTCAGATCCCACGTACCCGAAACCCATTTCGGATCTTCAAACACCACAACTTCCTCCACCACACCCGCTACCGGGGCTCCATTTCCGATCGGATCCTCCTTCGTCTCAAAATCTTTCTTTTCCTCCACAACAATGGCCGCTCCAGACCCATTTTCAGTAGCTCTAACAGGCACAAAAAGCAGGCGACTTTGAGGCTTTAGAGAGAGAAATGGGTTGATTGGGAAGTGGGTTTTGGAGGAAGATGAAAAAGATGGAAGATTTGTTGGTGTTGAGGAGATAAAAGCCATTGATGAGGACATTGTTTAGAGGTTTTTTGAGGAAGAAAGGTTAGAGCATGGTTGTTGAAGATGATAACATGAGGTTGAGAATTGGTGTGGGTGTTGAGAGTATGTAACCATGGTACATTGGGGATTTTGCTGGATTGGGTTAAAGATAGTGAAATCACAAAAGTATTTTGTTTTTGGTACATGTCATGGTTTTAAATTATGTTTTTATAGTCATAAATATCCACATGATGACATGAATTTTATACATGTTAGTGTATCCCTTTGTACCAGACTCCTGTTTTGCAGCGCACTAGCTTGAGAGTATAACTTGATGTACACAATCTTAGAGCCCCTAGTCACCTCACACTCATTAGCGGCCTATAGCGCCCTCATCCTTTGCACGCCTAAGTGGAGAGGGTGTGAAGCCGGAGGAGATGATCTGTATGCTGGATTTGAGAAAACAGAGAAAGTGAATAGTAGAGATAAGGATAGTCGATAGATGAAGCTGTTAACCGCCATTGTTGGTGAGTTGAAAATGGAAGTTGTGAAAATATTGTTATTGTTTTGTCAATTTTTAAACTAATGGACGGTAATAGTTATTTTCAACAAACCACGGGGATGGAAACATAATTAACTCTTTATTTATTTATTTATTTATTTATTTTGTAGTTTTATTAATAGGGGCATTATGGTCATTTCAAATAAACTAATAGAATAACTAGATGGTGTTAGTGAGGGTGGTCTGTAATAAACTAATGGACTAAAATAGTTACAAAAGTGAAACCATCATGCTTCTATTTGAACTAAAACGGTGTGCCTAATCTAGTTATAGTGTCTAGGTTGTCCAAATAAAATGACTTGTCTATATTATTTACAACAGTATGTTTAAACCAATTATAGAGTTAATTACATTTTTCATCGCTTTAGTTTGTCAATAATCACTATTTCAGTCCATTAGTTAAAAAACTGCCAAAACAGTCCCCGTGGTTTCACTTTTGTAACTATTACAGTCTACCCACACTAACGTCATCCAGTTACTCTATTAGTTTATTTGAAATGACCATAATGCCCCTGTTATTAAAATTAAAATAAATAATAAGTTAGTTACGTTTTTCATCCCTATGGTTTGTTAAAGATAACAATTACAGTCCATTAGCTTAAAAATTGCCAAAGCAATACCTGTATCCTTCACGTTATTTTTCACTCTCCCTGTTTCTTCAGTACCTGCCAGAACATCACCTGCTCTGGCTCCACAACTCTGTTCTAACGACTTAATTTCACCACCGCTCCCCTTCGCCGTATCACCGTCAACCGGATCTCCTCCGTCACTTCCACCTGCGTCAGATCTGTCTCCGTCAACCGGTTACACCATAATCGAAAGCGCCGACCACATAAGTTTCCCCATCACAATCGAAATCGCTGGCCACCTAATCTTCCCCATCACAATCCGACGTCAGTTGGAAAACTTGAGGACCGAAAAACTTGAGGGGAGGAGATGAAGTATGGGTGCTGCCTTGTGTAGTAATCGGAATTGGTAGAATTTTGTGACAACTGGCACGAAACCGTTAATTTCCATACTATTTTAATAATTATTTATTTCCTGCATTTATGTGTTTAAACGTCAACATTATATGCTTGCAAGTTACGCATTTGGAATCATGCATGTTACATACTTCATTTATCGCATTGTGCAATACATTAAGCATTGCATCGAAACGATTAGTAAACTCACCGGTTAGACAAGCTGTGTCAACACAACTTCAGTACCCAGCTAAACGATAGATTTAGGACTTAGATGCAAGTCCAACATCAAAAATACATTAAAACCCAAGTGGGTGAACAAGGGTTTACATTAACACTTTCCGGAAGCTAAAATAAGCACTAAAAACTATCTGAAACGCACTTTAAACACAAAATTATGCACATTTCAGCAAAATTCAGCATTTAAACATTAGAATAACATGCATAAATAATGATTTAACATCCAGAATAACTTGTAAAGTGTCGGGAATGAAAACATGTCACAAAAGGTACTTCATACCTTGTAAATTTCACAACTTAACACTTTAACGAACTGACAACCGAACGATTAACCAGACACTATCCAAAACACCAAAAATAGACTAGAAACATAGTTTTAGTGTTTTAAAGCTAGTTATGATGATAGAACACATTAAAAATCATAACAACACTTAAACACACTAAACATCATACTTAACCCCCTAACTTACCTTCTAACCCCTAATCTTCCAAAAACTTACATATCCCCCCCCCCCCCAATGTAGCCGTCCCCATGAGGGACCCACATGGTGATCATGTTGACCACACATTGTTTAGTCAAAGATGCTAAAACACAAAACCTTTGGTTAATGATATGTTGGGAGATTATATGAAGGAACCATTAGGTGATGAACACTATCATTTCACACTTTCAAAAATTTCATCTCTTCTCCTCTCCCTCCCTTGTGCTTTCTGCCATAACCACATCCCACAACACTCTCATTTTTCTTCATCATTCAAGAAGATCTAAGGCTACTCAAAGGTGTATGGAGGCTAACTAAGAAGGTGTTGAGCATTAGAAGTGGAAGGACCTTTCTAGGGAGCTTTTAACCACCTTATTTGCATCATCTTCTTCTTCATCTTGTTCTTTGCCATTTACCTAGCCACAAGAGCTAGTGGTAAGCTTCATAATACTTCATGTTAGTGTTATGTACAATTTACACCATCTAAAAATCTAAACTTTAAAAGATGAAGACATGAAGATCTAACATAATCTAAGTAAAAAAGAAGTGATTTTAGTGTTGTTTGATGTATGATATGAAAGATCCATGAAGAAACTTGATGATGAACTTGAATGTCTTCAAAGTAAGCTTGAAAATTGTTTTAAAATAGGTTTTTCAGGATCTTGAAACCACTAAACATATGGATGATTTGTTTTGTGAAATAAAGTTTCATTAAAGTTTAACAAGAAGGCTTGATTTGAGAAGATCTAAGTGTTTAACACACGGATCTAAAAGACTTCATATTTTTAAGAATATTCAAGTTCATCACATGAATAAACATGACGATTTCAGTGATTGTTACTTGTTAAATTTGTTGAAACTTGAATCTTGGTGATTTAAAGAAAATAAACACATGTTTCAAAAACATGGGAAACCTTCATTTTTTAGGGGAAACTATTTCAAAATTTTTAAAATTTTGACACTTAGAAAAATATAAAGTTGGTGAAACTTTTCTACAAAAGTTGTTCAAAAATATTACCAAAGGTTTCCCTAATTTTTATACCAAATTACAAGTTAAGTAAATAAAGTTTTATTCAAGAATAAAAACAAGTATAAGTATGTATATTTTTAGGAAAAATATATATATTTAGTGGTTACAAAAATTATGTGTTATGTGTATATTATGTGTAATATATATTAGTGTAAGATTGGGAACTTGAAAATACACTAAATACTCCAAAGGAGTATAAACACCAAAATACACATAAAAATACACAAGGAAATATTTAAGAATATATATACAAAAATTTCCCATAAATGGGTATATGGACAAATACAAAAATATATATTAATATGAATATATTCCTTACAAATTTATGGACTTGGACAATATTTGGATATTATTGCACAAATATATATATTTATGGACAAATATATATAATACTACCATATAATGGAAATTATACAAAGTCGGACAAGTGACAAAAATAAATATATATATATTTAACAAGTATGACAAAATATATATATTGCAAACAAACCTTAAAAATATATTATTTTTAAGAAATATAATTCTGAAAAGTATTAAAAATCAAAAGAGTTGATTTTTGGCAAATAATGTAAAATACACAAGTATTTACACCTAAATACAAGTATACTTTCCTAAGTATACTTATACTAAAATAATATTGAAAATATTATTTAACAAATTACTTATATTATTTTGAAAAATAATATAAGTATCGTATATCTGGATAAGTTACAAATATATATTATTTTTAACATATATCATTTTCAAATACTGCATATACAAATATTTATATTTTTGGGAATAAAATATATATAATCACAAGTGAAAATACAATTTAAATTAACAATAATGCGCGATTAACAATAATACGACGAACGGGCAAGACCCGACCATCATGGGCACGCCCCACGCATTTGACGAACATATACGATTAAAACAAAACAAATACATAAGTCAAGATGGTAACTTGTACTTAGTGAGTTACAAGTTTAGGTGACTAACATACGTTCACGTCGCATACAAAGCAGACATCGGTGGAGTTTAGACGCTGAAGACGCAAAACAGTGAGTTCATGTCCCCACTGTTAAACATTTTCTTGTTTTCAAAAATTTGGGGAAAATACATATACAATGGTATGTTGGAACAAAACTAAGGAATGATACATAGATCATGTCACGAATAAGGTGAAACTTAAGCACCATTAATCAACGTATACATTTAGACCGGGGAGCGAAAGGTTCGATCTAATGGGTTTCAGGCATGTAACACCTCGAAAATTTACGTCCTATAATGTCTTGACACGTGTCATAACCTTTGAACGTGTGAAAGAATGTTCTTGAAGGACTAAAGTTGACAAACAATGAAACTGTGTAAATATAAGGGTTCAAAGTGTCAACAATGAATAAATATACTTTCCAATAACCCTACATGATGTTTATAACCTTAAACGAATGGATCATGGATCATACGAAGCGAATTGTGAAAGAAAGTGAGAGATTACAAACTACAGGGGTTATATGTGTCAACATGTTAAAGATATACCTCTGAGTGACCTTATAGCAAACCCGAAGCCTTGTAACGATTAATTATGCTCACTAGAATGCACCATAAAAATTTCACCAAGTTTCGTTGCCGTATGAGAAAGTTGTGATAAAATTCGTGTATGAGGGTTAGAATCGTCAACATTGAAAATTAGGGCTTTTCGGGTGATCACAAAGTTACCCGAGGACTTAACAAAGATGGTATAAGCCCTAAAGCCCCCATATGTTAATATTGAAGCCTCATAATGCAAGAATTGTAGTGAAAACGACCTTTCGGGGGACCAAGGACCAAAATGCAATAACGAAAAACTTGTTTAACCTGAATCCAACCTCCAGGCGGCCCGCGTCAGGATTACCTATATCTCAGGCGGGCCGCGTGACAGCTACCAGCGACAGAAAGATGGACAGATGGCTGTTATGGGCTGTTAACCGACTTTGGTTGATCTTATCTGCATTTGTGAGCACCCCCTACATGTTTTATAGTCCCTAGGACACATGTTGATGATCAATGAACATTGGTAGAGTAATTTGTCATGTTTACAAGCCAATACATCCACTATATAAAACCCGAATGTTTGTGTTCATTCTTCCATTCATCATCTGATCAACTTCTGGAGCATAAGGATCATTCTCAATCATCCTAAATCGATCATTAGACTTGTGTAAGTACCCTTGATCTTCTCAAATTCAGTTATGCTTAGTTTATAGCCTAGAAATCAAACCGTCGTAACTACGGTTTGACTTCGCGATAAAACACAATAGGTCCAGAGTTTTGTCAAATCGAAAGTTGTTATAAGTTGGTAATCATGTGGGCTTTAAACCCTTAAAAGGGCACCCACTGATTTCAATCCTAACTATGTCGTTTGTCGAGTCAAACTTCTTCCGAAAAAGTCAACAGAATTGTTATGTTTGATTTAATGCATGATTAATGATGTAAATGGCGTATAACCTATTTTATCATTCTTATAAACTGATAATAAGTATAAAAACTTGTCTATGCTTGTTTGATTCGACAACTTTCTGTTTTGAACCGATTCGGAGCCGAGAGACGCAAAAGTTTGACTTTTGCTTTGACCTCAGTTCTGACCCGGTTTAGATAGTTTTAGACATGCCTTAAAGTTCCATTAGGACCTAGTTACATGTTGGTATAACCCTCTGTGTTTATACCACATGAATCCTTAATTGTCCGATGTTCCGTTAATCGCCTAAATATTGACCGTAATGCCCTTATGATCATAAAACGAGATTTTTGGAGATATGAAAGTAAAATAATATTAGTTACTGATTATTAGGCATGTCTGTAAATTTTCACATCAAGCGGAGGTCCAGATTAGGAGTTATGCTTAATGACGTAATTATAGCGATTCTTAGTAATTAAATGACGTCATTAGCGTAACGCCTATCTAAAACCCATTTTTGACACCAAACCTTTTATCCACTGATGTAATATAATATTTTGGGATTTTTGAAGATTTTTAATTATTTTTAAACTGATCATAAGCTAGGATTAGTGCCTTAATTCGGTTAATACCGAATTTACCCTTTTCGGCCATAAAATGAGTTTTACAAATCCTTTTGACACCAATCCAATTGCTACTGATTTTAAATATTAAATGGAGTGTTTTGAACCTGTTTAACTGACCAGGAAACTCAGAATCCTATTTTAACACGTACGTCGCTTAAAACGGCTTTATACGCGTATTATACGCATAGTTAGGGTTTGAAACTATTTTGGCATATAAGACTTATAACCAAATGTTATAACCTGTTAAAATAAACCATTTTACTGATTTAATCAGACCCGGATCACAGAAGATAAATTAATTCCTTTTATAATCTTTAAAATGACCAAAATACCCTTACGGGGCTTAATATGAGATTAAACTCGTTTTGGGCATAACGGAAGGTATCCTACTGATATCACAACATATTTAAGGCATGTTAACTTAGGAAACCTGTTTAGGACTCTTATGGATTACCCGTTACGCGTCATACGCGTTCGGTTCGGTTTATGTAACTAGTTTACATAAATTAGCCGAAACGGGTCAAGACTTATCAGTTTCGTCTCAAAATCCAGAATGTGTATGAAATACCCATATTAAGCAAGTCTTCAAACTTGTTGGGTCTAAATCACATTCTATCCGGTCTTCGCTTAATCATGCGTTTGAACCGTATCTCCCTCTTGAAAACTAACCGGTCTAAGTAAAGGCTTAATTAAAGACCCGTTAGGATTCTAATAGGTTATTAAAAACCTTCGTTCCAGATTTAGGAGCCCAGTAAAAGCTATATGTACTTGCTGATTTGATACGGCTGGGATTGAATTTATATTTAGCTCAGGTAAATACTTTTAACTTATTTTCCCTATACGGGCTTGGGGTACGGTATATAAAATACCGCTTGGTCCGGCATTGAATCTTTAATCGAATAGAGGTTAAATCATTGATATGCTACGTTTTGAAATGTTTTGTTTGCTTAAAGCCTTTGGGGGGTTAATGACCATGTCCCGGAGATCCCTGGCATCATTTTACGAAATGGCCACGACCTTAGCACTCAGGTGTAGGCGTACACCTGTCAGTGTCTCATTATATAAAGTGGTGTGTCTATTGATCTTTAATCCGGTCTACGGATCGGACTACTGAACGCATAAGAAACATGTAATTCATTTACAAGTATTATATTTAAATAATTATCCCAAGTTATAAAATATTATTTGTGCCATGTGCATTCAAATCAATCATTTTTAAAACCTTTTCAAAATGAGTCGGTTGATTGTATTTACCAGTGTAAACTGACGTATTTTCCCAAAAAGGCTAAGTGCAGGTACTAATCGGAATTGGCTGGCTACTCCTAGCTTCATTAAAGAGTCTCGCAAGCTTAGATGCCTAAAGTCTGTTGAACAGTGTTATTTTATTTTCGATCCGCCTGTGGATCCTTTACTTCCGTTGTAATACTTTGATGTTACACTATTACAGATTGTAATATATTTATCCTTTTGCTTCCGCTGTGCATTTATATATTGTGTTGTTTGACTATGATGTTGCCAACCACGTCACGTTACTCCCCTACCGGGCCCACCGGTAACACGTGGAAATTTGGGGTGTGACAGGTTTAAGTAACACGTGGAAATTTGGGGTGTGACAGGTTGGTATCAGAGCCAACATTGAGTGAATTAAACACTATCTTTTTGTGTTTAATCTCAATGACACATTAGCACATACCTTGACCTTCTGAGTCTAGACTTAACATAGGAATATTCTCAATCCTTATCTGAAATTTCTGCTTCCAAAATTTTTATATTTTGGATACGTCGCTAAGCGAAGAAGCCGTAATAATAATTCTCCACACCAGGAGCCTTGATTTGCTGACCTTCGTACAGTGGCTAGGACGAAACATGCAACCAAGGAGAAGGCATTCAGAAATAAAATGAAGAAGAAACTCCTTTTGCTAAAAATCTTTTCCTTAATAGTCCTTAAAAGGACATAATTACCTTTCAGTTCCTTCGAGGACAACATTATTCCTTTCCAGTCCCGTCTTGGGCACATCTGTATTTTTAATTTTATAGTGGAATAATTAACTTTAAATTTTCATTCAGACATTCCTTTTATAAGATCTACCTTTATATAAAATGGCAAAATCTAAAAAGGACGAGACCTAGCCACGCAATATTTTGAGGCAGAGCAAAGATGGTAGTTCCATAATTAGATTCAGATCCATATTTAACACCTCAATTTAGGATTGTTCTGCGTTAAATATTAATAAGAATCTTAAGAGTGAAACCTAGCCTTCGGGTCATTTTAAGGCCGGGCCATGATGGTAAGACCTGTTTAAAAGATTCGAATCCCTGTTAACATCTGTAAATATGTTAACACTCCTGACAGACGTGATTCATTAAAATCACACACGTCATTCTTATTAATGGATTCTTCAAAAGATTCCTAACCCAATGTAATGATCTCTGAATCATGGGTTTAGATCATCACTTGAGATGATCACATTTTGACTATACGTGGTAATATAGCGCCTACAGGCCCTGTTCATTTCCATATGAACCAAAAGACAGTGGTAGTGATGACTCCCTGTCAGATAAAGGTAATGAACTAGGTTCAAACCTTCATGCTTTGATTCTCTGAAATCATAGCTTATAATTTATAAATGTCCTTGTGACTAGGCCTGTTGTGACAGCAATACCTTCATGCTTTGATTCTCTGAAATCATAGCTTATAATTTATAAATGTCCTTGTGACTAGGCCTGTTGTGCCAGCAATACCTTCATGCTTTGATTCTCTGAAATCATAGCTTATAATTTATAAATGTCCTTGTGACTAGGCCTGTTGTGCCAGCAATACCTTCATGCTTTGATTCTCTGAAATCATGGTTTATAAATTAAACTTGTCTATGCGACTAGGCCATTTGTGCTATTATTAACTTGTAAATCAGGATTTATGATAGAAATCCTGAATAAAATAAATATCATTCCTTTCCTGCCAGTATAATTATTAAAGGAGAATCTTAAAAGGTTTGACCTAGCTTGAATGTCAATTGAAGACCTAGCTAAGATGGTAAAATCTGTTTAAAAAGAGATTCAGATCCTTGTTAACACTTGAAAATGTGTTAACACTCCTGATAACAGTGATGCGATAAAATCACCCTTGTCACCCTTATATTAGGAATTTTACAAATCCCTTAGTTAGCGTAAGTGACCAATAGGAATCATGGCTGGTAAACGCCGAAAATGATGTACGCATCAAAACATCCATTTGGGATGTATACATACGAGTAAAGATGAATACATGAAAAAGATAGTTTTATTTCATAACTTCTTGTCAAGACAATGAACTATGAAATTTTCCGACCCAAAGGAATCATCGATTATGTTTTAAAATTTCCCTAGTGACAAGGTCTCTGAGCCATCATAAGTCCTTTGGAACAAGCCCTTGTGCTATATATAAAAGATGTCAGTATGACATTGGCAGTCGTGACTTATGTCCCCTGTCTGATAAATATGAAGGATTATATTCCGCTTAAATGCCAAAGATGGTTTATTTAAACTTAGGCAAAACATAATCAGATAAATTAAATTATATCTATTGGCCTATATGGTTTAATTGCGCCATGGCTGTTTATTCATCAAATTCGACAATTCACTATATGATTAAACAAATTGTTTCTACTTGGATAGTAGCCTTCAAAGCTTCACCATGGCTGACTCCTCTGAAGCTCGCCATCATCCAGTTAATCAGAATGATGATGCAAGACTGAACTTAATAAGCACCGAGTTACAGGCTATGATAAATACAGCCGTAAGCAACGCCGTGGACCGTGTGTTGAAGGATTATAAGCGAATGTGCGATGATACCCCAAATAAAGGTTACAAAAATAGTAAGACCGGTTCAAGCTATAACCAGTCCAAACCAAAGAAGGCAAAACCCGAATGTAAAACCTGCAAAAGAAGACACTGGGGACAGTGTCGATCAAATCAAAAGATAAAGCAATGTGGCATCTGTAAAAGAGCTGGCCACCAGTCCCACGAATGTAGGGATATAAAGAATGCAAACTGTCATGGCTGCGGCGAAAAGGGCCACACCAGTACTAATTGCCCTAAGGCTGCCAAGGGAAAAGCAGCTAAGTATGGCAAGGATTTAAAGGACAACCAGCAGTCAGGTGAAAAACCCAGATGCAAAATCTGTAAGAAACAGCACTTCGGGAAGTGCAAGTATGAATCGAACTCGCATACACAGACAAGAACTTTTGCATGTGGGATATGCAAGTCCAAGGGGCATAAGACCTTGGACTGCAAGAAGATGGAAGATGCAACCTGCTATGGTTGCAATGGAAAAGGGCACATTAAGACCAACTGCCCTAAATACGGTAAAAAGCTTGAGGAAGATAAGAAGACCAAAGCTGGAAGCTCTCAAATGGATGCTCAGGAGATTGTTCAGGATAACAATGTCACCACAGGTACTTTCTTTACCAGTAACGCTCATGCTAGAGTATTAATTGATTCATGTTCAGATAAGTCTCTCATAGACAATAGATATTGTAAATCATTAAATCTGCCTGATAAAACTCTAAGCGTTAAGTATGAAGTAAAATTGGCCGATAGTACCTCAGAGACTAATTCAGCAATATTAGATGGATGTTTTATATCCATTAAGAGTTACCCTTCTCCGTTGTCCTTGTTCCGTTAACAAGAGGACTCTATATAGTAATAGGTAAGGATTTGTCGTCTTGTGACCAAGCCCATATTGTGGGTGATAAGAAGCAGTTAATTATCAAGACTGTCATTTTGAAGGTTTGCTTCGGATCAGAAGATCCATGCGGCCCGCGTAAGCCCTGGGTGATACCTTACGCGGCCCGCGTAAAAAAAAATGGTGGAACCGGCCGTCCCCGGAATCGAACCTGGGTCTAGGCCGCACCCTTTCGCGCGCCTAGCCAACCGAGCTAGGTGCCTAGTTTGTGAAATTTCCATTCTTATTTAATATAAGCACATGTACAATAACTTCCATACTTCTTACTATAAGTCACCTACTTATCCTTCTTCTGTTAACTAAGTATTAGAATCCAAAATTTTATCTCTATGTTTTAATTACTCTTGGCTTGCTTATGTTGACTAAACACTAGAAGGGATGAAGTAGAAACCATTAAGTATATAGGTGGTTATGCTAGAAAGGACATGGTAAGGTATACATCACAGTCATTTGATGGCAATACTCGTAATGAGTAAGGACATTAATGAAATCCTCAAGAAGGATCCTCTTATACATCATGGAATGGTCCAAGTTTTAAGGACCTTATTAGAAAAAACCTAGCATCCGTTTCGCGAAAAAGGGAAAAGACGGAATAAGAATTTTCTGACTCTCGCCATAAAAGTTCTAGACTGTCGACAGTGTGTCGCAAATTTTAATTCATTGGCTGAGATAGTACCCTATTACAGCACATAATTATTAGTGGTTAACATTGGCTATGAGAGGGCACATTAAGGTTTAAAAACCTACTCATTAAGAATCCATTATGGATCTACCTCAGCTACCCACGTTATAATGATTAAGAAGTAATCAGTCAAAGTTGAGACTGCCCTAAAGTTATCTAAGATTTTACAGCTAAGTTAGAAGGATTAATAATGGAGGCGTTTAACCCTCCTGTTGAATAATTAGAGACAGCTCACATTGTGAATTTCACCAGATAAACCCTTAATTGTGAATTTATTGCTATAAATTACATGTGGTTTCGGGTGCTGTTAAGTCTCTCACCAGACCATAAACTTAGCAAACTTTTAGAAATTTTTCCTTGTAAGAACCCCAGATGTTAAGTGTAAGGTAGAACCTTCAGGCAAATCATATGAACCATTTCTTCTGTTCTTGTCAGAAACCTTTAGGCATAAAATTTTAGAAGTATCCTCTCTCTAAAAGGAAGTGCGAAAGCATATATAGTTGATATCTCTTTAATCTCTACCGATTCCGAATACCAGATGGTATGATAAAAGCGCCATATGAAGATTGGTGTATCTTAATAAGTTCCATAGATTGCTTCCATGCCTGATCAGTATGGAGGTTTAATACATGGGACCACAAAGATATTCCGATGGTCATAGTGTACTAAAGTCAACTAATGGTATTCAAAGGAGATGTCCAGAATGGAATTGTCCAAGTAAATGTTCCCGATTAAGGAATTTGTGGACTAGTAACATAAATGTGTCACTTAATTGACACAAACAATGGTGGATGAATTGGAGCCTGAGATTTGTAAAAATCTCTGTAACCTCCTTGTACCTTGATTATCTTCTCCTAATATTACCCTGTTTACCCCTGAGAGGCAGGTAGAGTTAAGGTTTAAATTCCGTTTAAGGCTGTGTTATTATGAAATCTCCAAGACGGTTAGTACCATCATTGGAAGAATCGAAACCCTGATTAACTAAGTTTAAAATAGAGGGTTCATATAGCCTAACTCAATATCCTGGGAATCCGGTATAGTTAAGTATGATAGACGATTCATTTTGCTTATGCATTATCACCGCCACCCTAATTAGGCAACGATTAAGAATTTGCCATCAACTGCCAGGATCGTCGATCTGTTCGACTAATGGCAAGGATTAGCTGTTCCCTAAACATTAGCTAAGAAGTGGTTGGAATAACCATCTCACCTTAAAAATAAAGCTTTTCTATAATAATGGATATGTAAGTATTAAGGCTACTCCTTTGGAGACCTTGTATAGATGGAATGTTAAATGTCTAGTGTTAGATAGAGAATTGGTAAGTCCAATTATCAAGATCTGAAAGTTGCCTGGGGGACAACAAATAAGATTATACAAATCCATAATCGATTGTAGGTTGCCAGTATATGGCAAGAAATCGAGGAGTTATGAAAATAGCAAACTTCCTAAGTTCTTGTTAAGGAATATGGTTTAACAAAAGATATCACCCAGGAAGGGTGTACCAAATTTGTGAAATTATCAGGCTAGTTAAGCTCTGAATATATGGAAATCATTCGAAGGAAATCGAATGTATCAAGATCAAGTAGCTTGTAAGCTAAAACCTACTTAAGGAGTTTGACGGAGCTCGCAATACATTACACACTAGTGACTGGAGGATGTGTTCCGCCAATAAGTCAAGAAGCACTATCACATAATGACATGCATAATTATGATGTGATGAGCATCCTGTATCGATTGAGGATTGAAAGGTCAAGAAGCTCCAAAAGGATACATACGCCTAATATAAGAGACACTTTGGGAGCTTGGAAAGACTCCAGATATGCTATAAAAGTTAAGTCCCTTATGCGACAAAGAGTACTTCCAGCATTTTAACAAATCTCGAGGTCGAGATTTCTTTTAAGGGGGTGAGGATGTAACACCTCGAAAATTTACGTCCTATAATGTCTTGACACGTGTCATAACCTTTGAACGTGTGAAAGAATGTTCTTGAAGGACTAAAGTTGACAAACAATGAAACTGTGTAAATATAAGGGTTCAAAGTGTCAACAATGAATAAATATACTTTACAATAACCCTACATGATGTTTATAACCTTAAACGAATGGATCATGGATCATACGAAGCGAATTGTGAAAGAAAGTGAGAGATTACAAACTACAGGGGTTATATGTGTCAACATGTTAAAGATATACCTCTGAGTGACCTTATAGCAAACCCGAAGCCTTGTAACGATTAATTATGCTCACTAGAATGCACCATAAAAATTTCACCAAGTTTCGTTGCCGTATGAGAAAGTTGTGATAAAATTCGTGTATGAGGGTTAGAATCGTCAACATTGAAAATTAGGGCTTTTCGGGTGATCACAAAGTTACCCGAGGACTTAACAAAGATGGTATAAGCCCTAAAGCCCCCATATGTTAATATTGAAGCCTCATAATGCAAGAATTGTAGTGAAAACGACCTTTCGGGGGACCAAGGACCAAAATGCAATAACGAAAAACTTGTTTAACCTGAATCCAACCTCCAGGCGGCCCGCGTCAGGATTACCTATATCTCAGGCGGGCCGCGTGACAGCTACCAGCGACAGAAAGATGGACAGATGGCTGTTATGGGCTGTTAACCGACTTTGGTTGATCTTATCTGCATTTGTGAGCACCCCCTACATGTTTTATAGTCCCTAGGACACATGTTGATGATCAATGAACATTGGTAGAGTAATTTGTCATGTTTACAAGCCAATACATCCACTATATAAAACCCGAATGTTTGTGTTCATTCTTCCATTCATCATCTGATCAACTTCTGGAGCATAAGGATCATTCTCAATCATCCTAAATCGATCATTAGACTTGTGTAAGTACCCTTGATCTTCTCAAATTCAGTTATGCTTAGTTTATAGCCTAGAAATCAAACCGTCGTAACTATGGTTTGACTTCGCGATAAAACACAATAGGTCCAGAGTTTTGTCGAATCGAAAGTTGTTATAAGTTGGTAATCATGTGGGCTTTAAACCCTTAAAAGGGCACCCACTGATTTCAATCCTAACTATGTTGTTTGTCGAGTCAAACTTCTTCCGAAAAAGTCAACATAATTGTTATGTTTGATTTAATGCATGATTAATGATGTAAATGGCGTATAACCTATTTTATCATTCTTATAAACTGATAATAAGTATAAAAACTTGTCTACGCTTGTTTGATTCGACAACTTTCTGTTTTGAACCGATTCGGAGCCGAAAGACGCAAAAGTTTGACTTTTGCTTTGACCTCAGTTCTGACCCGGTTTAGATAGTTTTAGACATGCCTTAAAGTTCCATTAGGACCTAGTTACATGTTGGTATAACCCTCTGTGTTTATACCACATGAATCCTTAATTGTCCGATGTTCCGTTAATCGCCTAAATATTGACCGTAATGCCCTTATGATCATAAAACGAGATTTTTGGAGATATGAAAGTAAAATAATCTTAGTTACTGATTATTAGGCATGTCTGTAAATTTTCACATCAAGCGGAGGTCCAGATTAGGAGTTATGCTTAATGACGTAATTATAGCGATTCTTAGTAATTAAATGACATCATTAGCGTAACGCCTATCTAAAACCCATTTTTGACACCAAACCTTTTACCCACTGATGTAATATAATATTTTGGGATTTTTGAAGATTTTTAATTATTTTTAAACTGATCATAAGCTAGGATTAGTGCCTTAATTCGGTTAATACCGAATTTACCCTTTTCGGCCATAAAATGAGTTTTACAAATCCTTTTGACACCAATCCAATTGCTACTGATTTTAAATATTAAATGGAGTGTTTTGAACCTGTTTAACCGATCAGGAAACTCAGAATCCTATTTTAACCCGTACGTCGCTTAAAACGGCTTTATACGCGTATTATACGCATAGTTAGGGTTTGAAACTATTTTGGCATATAAGACTTATAACCAAATGTTATAACCTGTTAAAATAAACCATTTTACTGATTTAATCAGACCCGGATCACAGAAGATAAATTAATTCCTTTTATAATCTTTAAAATGACCAAAATACCCTTACGGGGCTTAATATGAGATTAAACTCGTTTTGGGCATAACGGAAGGTATCCTACTGATATCACAACATATTTAAGGCATGTTAACTTAGGAAACCTGTTTAGGACTCTTATGGATTACCCGTTACGCGTCATACGCGTTCGGTTCGGTTTATGTAACTAGTTTACATAAATTAGCCGAAACGGGTCAAGACTTATCAGTTTCGTCTCAAAATCCAGAATGTGTAAGAAATACCCATATTAAGCAAGTCTTCAAACTTGTTGGGTCTAAATCACATTCTATCCGGTCTTCGCTTAATCATGCGTTTGAACCGTATCTCCCTCTTAAAAACTAACCGGTCTAAGTAAAGGCTTAATTAAAGACCCGTTAGGATTCTAATAGGTTATTAAAAACCTTCGTTCCAGATTTAGGAGCCCAGTAAAAGCTATCTGTACTTGCTGATTTGATACGGCTGGGATTGAATTTATATTTAGCTCAGGTAAATACTTTTAACTTATTTTCCCTATACGGGCTTGGGGTACGGTATATAAAATACCGCTTGGTCCGGCATTGAATCTTTAATCGAATAGAGGTTAAATCATTGATATGCTACGTTTTGAAATGTTTTGTTTGCTTAAAGCCTTTGGGGGGTTAATGACCATGTCCCGGATATCCCTGGCATCATTTTACGAAATGGCCACGACCTTAGCACTCAGGTGTAGGCGTACACCTGTCAGTGTCTCATTATATAAAGTGGTGTGTCTATTGATCTTTAATCCGGTCTACGGATCGGACTACTGAACGCATAAGAAACATGTAATTCGTTTACAAGTATTATATTTAAATAATTATCCCAAGTTATAAAATATTATTTGTGCCATGTGCATTCAAATCAATCATTTTTAAAACCTTTTCAAAATGAGTCGGTTGATTGTATTTACCAGTGTAAACTGACGTATTTTCCCAAAAAGGCTAAGTGCAGGTACTAATCGGAATTGGCTGGCTACTCCTAGCTTCATTAAAGAGTCTCGCAAGCTTAGATGCCTAAAGTCTGTTGAACAGTGTTATTTTATTTTCGATCCGCATGTGGATCCTTTACTTCCGTTGTAATACTTTGATGTTACACTATTACAGATTGTAATATATTTATCCTTTTGCTTCCGCTGTGCATTTATATATTGTGTTGTTTGACTATGATGTTGCCAACCACGTCACGTTACTCCCCTACCGGGCCCACCGGTAACACGTGGAAATTTGGGGTGTGACAGGTTTAAGTAACACGTGGAAATTTGGGGTGTGACAAGGCAGCCTCACTCTTGGCCCTACATTTGCTTAAGAGTGCTTTTGGGTCTCAGTCATGAATCGACGGAAAAATGCCTAGGTTTGGATGCTTCCTATGTCGTCACACATGTTAATGTCCTCGCGAAACATTAGCGATCTCAATTTCCTTACATTTACAGAGTTCAGATTTACAATTACATACCATGTTTTCATACACCTACAACTCGTACACTTCATGCAAACTGCATGAATTCACACTAACTTTTGTTGACGATTTTCAAACTTACATGTATTTCAGGAAATTAGTGGATGCTCACGGCCTCTTTTGTTCAAGAAGTAGCTTTAAGTTCAAGATGTTATGTGTCCATGCTCCATTGCCACCTTTTGATGGATTTGTTTGTTATATCCCGCCTCCTTGCGGTGATATAGGAAACAAAACCTTGATCTTTAATTTGAAGTGATGTTGTAAACTTTTCAAACAATTATCTTTTGTTGAGATGTAAACTCTAAGCTTAACTTGTATTTTGGATGTTTTAAACTTTGAATTGTCACACCCCAACCGATGGCGGAATCATCGGGGCGTGACACTGAGCGAAAACAGATCGTTCAGGAGAATCCACAACAACTATTAAATTACCGAATCTTTAATGTTAATATCCCATACTACTAACAGATAAAGTAACAATAGTTATTACAGATAATTGTCTCAAAAACAAGTAAACTGTTCCGACAACTCAGATTTTTATTAGATTCGTTTCTAGACTCCATCCTAGCTTGATTCCGGCAAGTAACAAGCAAAGCATCCTAAACACCTGTCACATACGTTAAAATAGAGGTCAATACACATAGTGTAAAGGTGAGCATACAAGTTTAATAGTATAATAGATTGCGAAAGAGTTTACGCATAACCAGCATGTAACATGTTTAATGTGAAGCAAGTAGGTTATCGACAATGAAATATGCACAGACGTGACTGCGAGTTGTAGAGTGCGCAACACATATCACCACTGTGACACGTGAAGAAATGCCCTTAGCAACCCCCGTCCACGACTGGCGCTGAGTCCAAACTATAGTACTATCATTGCTAAGGTGTCAGGCAACAATCACTGTGTAAACATAACATACAAGCATTCATCGAGTAACACGTATAACATGCAGTAGAGGTTAGCGTATAAAAGTGTTTGCGTTGTGTAATCGATGTGATTTGATATATGTAACGTATGTAACACCCAAAAGTGCTTAAAGCAAAAAGGGATCGAATATACTCACAGATCGTGTTTAGTAAGTAAACACTCTCTTGGATTGAAGGGAGCGCTGGGGGAGATTAGCCTGATCAGAACGATAGCACGAGTGATAAGCGGCACATAAAACAATGTGACGCGATTAAGTGTCGAAGTGTCATCCGAACGGATGGCAATCCGATCGGATGGTCATCCGTTTGGATGGCCATTCGGTCGGGTTGCCACTCGTTTGGGATGGATGTGTTTGTGTATGATGGCTTTGAAATTTTCGTTGTAGCATTATGAAAACAGAGAAATGTCTCTACCTTTCAGGTCGTCCGGTCGAACGGTCGTTCGATCGGATGGTGATCCGTCTAGTGGAACATTTCTTAGAAAACAAGTCCACAACAGAATGGTCATTCGACCGGATGGCAATCCGATCGAATGGCCATTCCCTGGTTTGAATATGCATTGAAAGTTGTGAAAAGTTCAAGTGTTGAAGACCAAGTTGTAATCCATTCGGATTGTCATGCGATCGGATGGCAATCCGATCGGACGGCGATCCGTTCCGCAACCTGATCATTTTGAAAACTTGGATATTTTGTTTTGAAAAGTTCATAGTTTGATCGAGACGGTATGACAACGTGTTAAACAACGAAAACCCCGCCACGTCCAGACTACCTGATCGGATAGGAATCACCCCAGTCCGATCAGTTAACTGTTCGGGACGATTTGCTCATGTTCAACCCGGAATCGCTTGTCTCTTTGATAGGATTCAGATCTCGAACTGACACTTCACTAGGAGATGAGTAGAAGGCCTGAACGAGCTCCGATTCCTTCAATTTTGAGTGCATTGAGTGTAACAGAGTTGAAAGAAAGTTATAAAACCATCTTTCAATCCTTTTTAACCATGAAAATGTTTAGATTTGTGTGAAAATAGTGTTGAATCTTGTCGAAATCCTTTAGATCTGAGTTGTTCTTGGTGGAATGAGGCCAAAACTTGAGGTTCATAAGAACCCCATGATAACATCATCCTAGAACACCTCAAATCAGTGGATTTCATGGTGAAAAGTTAAGATTCAAAGGTGAAGATGATGAAGAAGTGTGTGTAGATCAAAGATGTACAATATTTGTGTAACACCCCAAAACCCGAATATTTATATTCGTTAAAATGTTATGATATGATACATCAAGAAATAAATAGCTAGGCTATTTAACCTACTTAAATGTATGGTTAAAATTATTAAAAGATTGAATGTGGTAAATGTTTCGCAAAGCAAGCAAGGGAGCAAACTATAGGGACCAAAACCGTTAAGTGGGGAAACATGATTTTTATAAAATAAGCTTAAAACACCACACACACATATAGTGTGTGTGTGTGTGTGTCGACATCCAGGAAGAAGAAACAAGGTCCAACCCTAGTTTCACAAAAATCCTCAAATTGGAAGGGTAAATGAAGTCTAAATCCATAACCGAGTACGGATTAACGATCACCTTCTCAATGGGATTCTAAGGTATGTGTTAAAAGTTAGATTGGTGATCTTTCACAAAGTGGGTTATGATGTAAATTTCGAAATTTGTATGAAATTGATGATGGATATGTGTTAGAATCATCATATATAACATGGATTATCCATGGTTTAGGTTAATTTGATGTTTAATGGTGAAACAAATTTCTAGTAGTAATGTTATGAAGATGATGATGTTGCATGTGTTAAATCAAGTATGGTTTTGATGTATATGAAGTTGAATATTGTGGATTATTGTTAATGACCTTGATTTAGGATGAAAGTTATGTGAGAATTTGTGGGAAATTGATGATCTTGATATGAACTAGTAAGAAGATGCAAAGAATGCTTGTACTTTATGCTTAGGAAGTAGTATGCACACCAAGTGTATGATAAAATGTCTAAGAGAAGTTAAGATGTGAGATTTTAGGAAGTGGCTTGACATATATGAATGATGTATGATAATGATGTAATTAGTGGTATATTAACTTAAAGAGTGTGCTTTAGATGGAACTAGTACAAGAATTCGGGTTGAATGTATGTGTTGTTAAGATTATGCATTAGAGGCTTGTACATTATGCTTGAATGGGCGATGCTCGCCATGTGTTTCTATTAATCACTTAATTGCGATTAAGAAGTGAATGTATATTGAATGTACAACATATGACCATACTAGTAAAGGGGTGATGTTATGAATTACGTTAAGTTGTCTAACTTAGCTATGTGATTGTCAAATGTAGAATCATGAAAGCATAAGTATGTGTATATGGTGTATGTGAATAGGCGATCATGCAGTTGTTTGTGTCATACAACATTATGTATGAAATGAATATCATGTCATTAATATGGTCCACTATATCAACATGAATGCGTGATCATAAGTTGGGAATTATATGCTAAAAGGTTGACTTTCTGAAAGTCAACCGAGAAATTATAACATGGTTAAGTATTTTGACACAAATATAAGAATCGAGAGATCGAGGAATACGTGTTAGACCAATTATGTGTTATGTGTGATAACGAATTTAGATTTCGAAGATATTGAACTATGTGATTGACGAGTCATGTCATATGCGTGTTAGTGAAAGTCAAATAGATAAAAGTTGGAAAATATATGTTAATATGAATAAGCATGAATACTAACATAATCATGGCATGACGGCATGAAAGAATAGGAACCACACTGGCACGGACCAAGCATGGAAGGCTAACGGGTCAAGATGAGGCAAGGAAGATGTTACGAACGCGGATGCACAAGGTAAGTGATTTCCGTAATCACTTCTTAGTTGTTTACATAAGGATATGTGTTAGTAATTAAAGTATGATGATTGAAGGCAATTGAGGATAGATGGTATGAAATCGATGATTTTCGTTAAGAAGATATAACGGGTCAAAGATGGGGTTTGTTGTTGTATCGGGAATAAGGGTATGAAAGGGTTACGGTATGATAATCGGGTAACGGGGATTGGGTGTGTAAACCCCAAGTACGAAACTCCGGACAATGTAAAGGTATCTTGGTAGTAATGTTCATGCAAGTTTCGGGGTAAAACAAATGAGTTGTGTGATGAAAACAAGAATGGGTAAAGTTGTCCGAAAATGAAAATATAGGCATAAACGTGTAAGTTAGGAATTTCCTTAACCCGGATATGGGGTTTTAAGTTTATAAGTTAGAATGTGAATTTACAAGCATGTAGGAAGAAACGGGAGGTTAAACGGGTAGACGGTTCATGAGCTACGCGCGTTTTAGCGTTTTCGGACGACGAAACGATTCTGCAGAAAAAGAAGAATTAGAGAGGCCGTCGCCGACGGGTCCCTACCCCGTCGCCGACGGGCCTCGGTTTGTTTAAAATGGCCGACGGCCTATCCTACTGCCGACGGGTTGATGTACGAGACGGGCATTTCCCGAGCCCGTCGCCGACGGTTTGTGTTGATTGTTTTCTCCGTTTTTCGCGTCATGCATTCCCGGTTGACCCGTAACACTCCCGAAAGGCTCCTTAACCTTGTATGAGATGATATCTATGTATGATGAGGTAATTGCGTAGTATATGTACGGTTGTGTGAGAGCATGTATATGTATAGCTACAATAACTTATTGAATGTATGTAAGCGTGAAGTTATGTATGCATGTATGTTTATATGTAGTCATTGGTGTATGCATGAAATCAAGTAATATGTATGTGTATGAGCTCTAAGTGATTAAGTATAAAGGTATACGCGTGTGTAGGTATGAATATATATATATATATATATATATATATATATATGTGAATGGAAGTAGGTAAGTTTGTATATGAGTAGGTAGTAATGTATGTAAGTATGTATAGATGTAATGATGTATATGCGAAGATGCGTATGTGTATATGTACGTATGTAGAAATGTAGTAACCTATATGTATATGTAGATGGGTATTTGGTATATACTAAGCTACGTATGAGTGTATGCATACATGTAGATGTATAAGAAGGCATGTACGTTTTTAGAAGTATATGTATGCATGTAAGGATGTATGTATGCGTGAACTGAATATGTTGTATAATACGCTATTAATGGTGTGCCTTGAGAATGATACGCCATGCAGGTGCATTAACGAAGCCTCACCAGGATATGGATACGCGGATGAAATGCTGAAAGTTATATAAGATAAATAATGGAATGGAGGTGTACGAGATTGAATTCTAATTATGTAATTTATACTAATGTAATGTATATATGTGGTGAGTGCAGGTTGTACAATTCACAGGCGGTTAGCACGAGGATTAGAGATCAAAGATCGAGTCACAAGACGGATTGTACGGGGACATCGAATGTAAAATGTAGCAATCATAGGTTATGTTTTTAATTAGTAAATAAGAAGGCGAGATGGATTTATGAGAAAGAACTTTATTAAGTTAGATTTTAAATAAGTTGAGGTGTTTATTATGAAAAGAATTTTATGGTTCATATTTTCCGCTGCGACTTTCGTCATGTACGATTTAGGGTCTAACAAGTTGGTATCAGAGCCCTGGTTTGAGAGAATCAAGTGTAAGAAGGTAAGTGCTTGAACTCAAACCTGTGTGCTCTTGTGATAGGAAACCCGTACAATCCAAGACTCGGTCAAGATCCAAAGGTAAAAGAGAATGTAAGTATGTACTTGTGTATACGCAAAAAGAAACTGACTGTTTTGTATATGCAAGGTAAGTATAAGCGTTTGAAGAGGATGATCCGCGAGCGCGGTCAAGTACCGACACCAAGGCATGAAATAAGATAAAGTTGAACCCAGGTACGTAAATTTAATATGTCGGTATATGAAATGGTAAAATGCATTAAGGGAAGAAAAATGTTAAATGAAGGACCATGATGGTATAGTAAACATGTTTTGAAAAATGATACACGTGCCGAAACCAAATTCTACGGACATAAGGTGACAATTACACGAAGACACGAAACTAGTATGTGGATTGTGTACCTGGCCAGTACACGTGAAGCATATGACGTTCGTGAGACCGTGATAATTGATACAGGTATGTCCGCTAGGAGTAAGTAGTAGGTGGACGTGAGGGTGAAGAGATATGTAAGACTCTCAAGAATGAGAGTATGAAATGCTATGCTAGAATCCGCGAGACGGATTCGAAATACGATATGCTACGCTAGAATCCGCGAGACGGATTCGAAACATGATATGCTATACTAGAATCCGCGAGACGGATTCGAAGTATGATATGCTATGCTAGAATCCGCGAGACGGATTCGAAACATGATATGCTATACTAGAATCCGCGAGACGGATTCGAAGTATGATATGCTATGCTAGAATCCGCGAGACGGATTCGAAACATGAAATGCTATGCTAGAATCCGCGAGACGGATTCGAAACATGAAAGAAGTTAAAGTATGAATGCGGTGCTTGAATCCGTGAGACGGATTCAAGGGATGAGAAGCGCATATGCAATGTTTGAATCCGCGAGGCGGATTCAAGGAATGAAAGATATGAATGATGCAAATTCCTTGTGAAATTGGTTATGATAAGCGAAAGCTGTAACAAGCTATGCACGTCGACCGGTTCAAGTTGAACAAGTCGAGTGAGGATGAGGTACCATCCATTTTGAACGAGTGGTCGTGAATGCAATAACGAATGTATGAAGTTCAATCCGTTATACGGATAGAACGGAAGAATTACGTTGAAAGCAATTAACCCGATGTTACCGGGTCGTAAGTGGTATGCTTGAATCTCATTATGAGAGTATATGCTATTACCCAATTAAGTGGATAACCGAATGCGTGAAAGAAATGAAAGTATATAAGCGGACGAAACCAAAAATGTTGGAATGGGCATGGCATAATATGGGAAGCTTGGTTCTAATGGTTGACGTAGGAATGAAAACTATGTCATTAAGAAGTGAAATCTTAATGTATTGAGTAAAATATACGAGTATTAGTTAAACTCTTGTATGATGAATGTGCATGATGCGTATACCTATGTAACTTAAGTAAATGCGCAAAATGAGAGGAATAGTAATGTAGAAAGATGTTAACTATGGAGTTAAGCGTGTAGACGTGATTATGGAATGAATGAATAAACATGTAGTGATGATCATCACTAAGAAACTGTCATGAGGCAAGAAGTTGAGGTCTAAAGATATATAGTTTAGAAGCATGTTATTTAGGAGGGATGGTAGTAACCGGTAAGTAAAGGATTATGGTCCCGTAGATATGAGCAAGGTTTCGGGGACGAAACCTCTTTTAAGGGGGGTAGACTTGTAACACCCCAAAACCCGAATATTTATATTCGTTAAAATGTTATGATATGATACATCAAGAAATAAATAGCTAGGCTATTTAACCTACTTAAATGTATGGTTAAAATTATTAAAAGATTGAATGTGGTAAATGTTTCGCAAAGCAAGCAAGGGAGCAAACTATAGGGACCAAAACCGTTAAGTGGGGAAACATGATTTTTATAAAATAAGCTTAAAACACCACACACACACATAGTGTGTGTGTGTGTGTCGACATCCAGGAAGAAGAAACAAGGTCCAACCCTAGTTTCACAAAAATCCTCAAATTGGAAGGGTAAATGAAGTCTAAATCCATAACCGAGTATGGATTAACTATCACCTTCTCAATGGGATTCTAAGGTATGTGTTAAAAGTTAGATTGGTGATCTTTCACAAAGTGGGTTATGATGTAAATTTCGAAATTTGTATGAAATTGATGATGGATATGTGTTAGAATCATCATATATAACATGGATTATGCATGGTTTAGGTTAATTTGATGTTTAATGGTGAAACCCATTTCTAGTAGTAATGTTATGAAGATGATGATGTTGCATGTGTTAAATCAAGTATGGTTTTGATGTATATGAAGTTGAATATTGTGGATTATTGTTAATGACCTTGATTTAGGATGAAAGTTATGTGAGAATTTGTGGGAAATTGATGATCTTGATATGAACTAGTAAGAAGATGCAAAGAATGCTTGTACTTTATGCTTAGGAAGTAGTATGCACACCAAGTGTATGATAAAATGTCTAAGAGAAGTTAAGATGTGAGATTTTAGGAAGTGGCTTGACATATATGAATGATGTATGATAATGATGTAATTAGTGGTATATTAACTTAAAGAGTGTGCTTTAGATGGAACTAGTACAAGAATTCGGGTTGAATGTATGTGTTGTTAAGATTATGCATTAGAGGCTTGTACATTATGCTTGAATGGGCGATGCTCGCCATGTGTTTCTATTAATCACTTAATTGCGATTAAGAAGTGAATGTATATTGAATGTACAACATATGACCATACTAGTAAAGGGGTGATGTTATGAATTACGTTAAGTTGTCTAACTTAGCTATGTGATTGTCAAATGTAGAATCATGAAAGCATAAGTATGTGTATATGGTGTATGTGAATAGGCGATCATGCAGTTGTTTGTGTCATACAACATTATGTATGAAATGAATATCATGTCATTAATATGGTCCACTATATCAACATGAATGCGTGATCATAAGTTGGGAATTATATGCTAAAAGGTTGACTTTCTGAAAGTCAACCGAGAAATTATAACATGGTTAAGTATTTTGACACAAATATAAGAATCGAGAGATCGAGGAATACGTGTTAGACCAATTATGTGTTATGTGTGATAACGAATTTAGATTTCGAAGATATTGAACTATGTGATTGACGAGTCATGTCATATGCGTGTTAGTGAAAGTCAAATAGATAAAAGTTGGAAAATATATGTTAATATGAATAAGCATGAATACTAACATAATCATGGCATGACGGCATGAAAGAATAGGAACCACACTGGCACGGACCAAGCATGGAAGGCTAACGGGTCAAGATGAGGCAAGGAAGATGTTACGAACGCGGATGCACAAGGTAAGTGATTTCCGTAATCACTTCTTAGTTGTTTACATAAGGATATGTGTTAGTAATTAAAGTATGATGATTGAAGGCAATTGAGGATAGATGGTATGAAATCGATGATTTTCGTTAAGAAGATATAACGGGTCAAAGATGGGGTTTGTTGTTGTATCGGGAATAAGGGTATGAAAGGGTTACGGTATGATAATCGGGTAACGGGGATTGGGTGTGTAAACCCCAAGTACGAAACTCCGGACAATGTAAAGGTATCTTGGTAGTAATGTTCATGCAAGTTTCGGGGTAAAACAAATGAGTTGTGTGATGAAAACAAGAATGGGTAAAGTTGTCCGAAAATGAAAATATAGGCATAAACGTGTAAGTTAGGAATTTCCTTAACCCAGATATGGGGTTTTAAGTTTATAAGTTAGAATGTGAATTTACAAGCATGTAGGAAGAAACGGGAGGTTAAACGGGTAGACGGTTCATGAGTTACGCGCGTTTTAGCGTTTTCGGACGACGAAACGATTCTGCAGAAAAAGAAGAATTAGAGAGGCCGTCGCCGACGGGTCCCTACCCCGTCGCCGACGGGCCTCGGTTTGTTTAAAATGGCCGACGGCCTATCCTACTGCCGACGGGTTGATGTACGAGACGGGCATTTCCCGAGCCCGTCGCCGACGGGTATAGAGCCCGTCGCCGACGGTTTGTGTTGATTGTTTTCTCCGTTTTTCGCGTCATGCATTCCCGGTTGACCCGTAACACTCCCGAAAGGCTCCTTAACCTTGTATGAGATGATATCTATGTATGATGAGGTAATTGCGTAGTATATGTACGGTTGTGTGAGAGCATGTATATGTATAGCTACAATAACTTATTGAATGTATGTAAGCGTGAAGTTATGTATGCATGTATGTTTATATGTAGTCATTGGTGTATGCATGAAATCAAGTAATATGTATGTGTATGAGCTCTAAGTGATTAAGTATAAAGGTATATGCGTGTGTAGGTATGAATATATATATATATATATATATATGTGAATGGAAGTAGGTAAGTTTGTATATGAGTAGGTAGTAATGTATGTAAGTATGTATAGATGTAATGATGTATATGCGAAGATGCGTATGTGTATATGTACGTATGTAGAAATGTAGTAACCTATATGTATATGTAGATGGGTATTTGGTATATACTAAGCTACGTATGAGTGTATGCATACATGTAGATGTATAAGAAGGCATGTACGTTTGTAGAAGTATATGTATGCATGTAAGGATGTATGTATGCGTGAACTGAATATGTTGTATAATACGCTATTAATGGTGTGCCTTGAGAATGATACGCCATGCAGGTGCATTAACGAAGCCTCACCAGGATATGGATACGCGGATGAAATGCTGAAAGTTATATAAGATAAATAATGGAATGGAGGTGTACGAGATTGAATTCTAATTATGTAATTTATACTAATGTAATGTATATATGTGGTGAGTGCAGGTTGTACAATTCACAAGCGGTTAGCACGAGGATTAGAGATCAAAGATCGAGTCACAAGACGGATTGTACGGGGACATCGAATGTAAAATGTAGCAATCATAGGTTATGTTTTTAATTAGTAAATAAGAAGGCGAGATGGATTTATGAGAAAGAACTTTATTAAGTTAGATTTTAAATAAGTTGAGGTGTTTATTATGAAAAGAATTTTATGGTTCATATTTTCCGCTGCGACTTTCGTCATGTACGATTTAGGGTCTAACAATTTGAGATAGAAACTTACAAGAATCACGGGAAATCGAAGAAGAAAGGTCTGAGAAGCTGAAGAGTCGCACCAGAGCTGTCACATCACTGATTGTGGTGTGACAGGTGCTATTTATAGGATTCCAAAAGAGGAAAGAGGAGCACAGGTGACGTATCTGATGGCCATCCGATCGGATGGTCATTCGTACGGATGACCATTGGATCGAATGGTCATTCGATTGATTGGCTCCGGCGAGTTGCGTTTCGATGTTTTGTTTCGTGCGTTGAGTTTTGCGGTGCGTTGCGAGTAGGCGATGCGATGGATTTTAATTAATAGTCACACAATTACTATATCTAACATACAATCAACATAAATAACTTGCATTTAGCATTTGCGATGCGTTGCGATAGAGTTGCGATTATGTTTAAACACCTCAACATAAACATAACATGCACAAGTAACACATAAGAGCACACACACGTAAAACAATATCCATAATCTGTAATTCGAGTTGCAAAGCGATAGCGATGCGATTAACGATTAGTAGATTAGCGATTAACAGGCGATTAAACCTCGATTGTTATAGATACTCCACATAATACAACTAAAGTAGTCATATTAAAGGATTGATTACAAGTCAAGTGTACAATTCCATAGTTAAGCAAGGAGTGGCAGATCGCAATTAGCAATCTTTTCTTCCTTTGACTTTGACTTTGACTTGTACTTTGACTTTCAAAACGCGGGTTGTTACATGAATGGCAAATTTGGAGTTTGTTTTTACATCATGTAGCATGTTTACTTATCGTATGCAATGAGAATCAATCACGATCACACCTCGCGCTTCTGCCTCTGAAAGGGGTGTGACAAATTCATCAGTAGAAAAGGAGTTAGCCGATGATTGGTTGAAGAAAACGGCCATGGTGTGTGGGGGTAGGGGTGGGTGGCAGTTTGATGACAGTGGTGGGTATAATGGGTGGTGGAGGTGGTCGTCGTTCAGGTATATGTGTGTGGTGGTGGGAGATGTTGAAGATGGGTGAAGGGGAGAGGGTGTGAAGCCGGAGCAGATGAACTTTACGCTGGATTTGAGAAAATAGAGAGAGTGAATAGTAGAGTAAAGGATAGTCGATAGGTGAAGCTGTTAACCGCCATTGTTGGTGAGTTGAAGGTGGAAGTTGTGAAAATATTGGTACTGTTTTGGCAATTTTTAAACTAATGGACTGTAATAGTTATTTTCAACAAACCGCGGAGATGAAAACATAATTAACTCTTTATTTATTTATTTATTTTGTAGTTTTAATAATAGCAGCATTATGGTGATTTCAAATAAACTAACAGAATAACTAGATGGTGTTAGTGAGGGTGGTCTGTAATAGACTAATTGTAACACCCATATTTTTTTTACAGTTTTCGCATAATTTACGAAAATAAATTATTAATGAACGTAAGACCCGTCTCTATTAATCAATATTATAATATTAAACACGCATTTTATACGAAAATGCAAGCTTACAAAAACTTTTCCAAGTTAAACTTCTTACATAATTTAAAACATTCCAAAATATAATTTCAAGTGTTTACAATATCCACTTTTTAAACTAGAACAAAATAAGATCGTTGCGGAAGCTTCGAGACACGTGTTCGGTTCTCCTTTCTTGCTTGAACCTCATCCGGAGTTCCATAAGACATTCCTAAAATCAAAACCAACATAAAAGTTAGTTTTGACAGTTTCATAACAAGTTATAAACATATTTCCATCCAAGTCATTCATCCATTATTCAAAATTCTTGTTTCATTCGAATTCAAATATCCGATTCTTAAACCGAATTATTTGACCCGTTATGGGTTTTTATGTCAAACTATAATTTTATCAACTCTTAAAAAAAACTCTTATTTCCTCCAACCATAATCCATATTATGGTTGGTACATGTACCATTCACGAGAGTATCATTCCTTGTGCGTACCTGGCACGGGTCAACGTTGACTCGTTTTTAATACTTTGCATTACCTTTCGTCAACTTTGGCAAAACATGCTCATACTTTCCGCTTGCCTGTATTTATAACACTTAACAATACATAATATTACCAATCATCATTTATATTATTAGACAACTTCTGACCAAGTATTGAGTCAAAACTAAGTGTTTAAGACCCCGAAACAATTTCTGCAAGTACGAACCTGCTTGCTGTCAACAACTATTTTGTTGATAAAACGTTCGCGAAAACCATATGAAATAACTTTCGAAAAATTTATAAAAATTACCATTCATCATTTATATTGTTATACCACTTCTGACCAAATATTGAGTCAGAACTAAGTGTTTAAGGCCTCGAAACAATTTCTGCAAATACGGACCTGCTTGCTATCAACAACTATTTTGTTGACAAAACGTCCGCGAAAACCACGTTAGAAAACTTCCTAAAAGTTTATAAAAATTACCAGTCATCATTTATATTGTTATACCACTTCTGACCAAACATTGAGTTAAAACATAGTGTTTAAGGCATCGAAACAATTTCTGCAAATACGGACCTGCTTGCTGTCAACAACTATTTTGTTGACAAAACGTCCGTGAAAACCATGTTAAACAACTTCCAAAAAGTTTATAAAAATTACCAATCATCATTTATATTGTTATACCACTTCTGACCAAATATTGAGTCAAAACTAAGTGTTTAAGGCCTCGAAACAATTTCTGCAAATACGGACCTGTTTGCTGTCAACAACTATTTTGTTGACAAAACGTCCGCGAAAACCATGTTAAACAACTTCCGAAAAATTTATAAAAATTACCAATCATCATTTTTGTTGTTATACAACTTCTGACCACATATGGAGACAAAACTAAGTGTTTAAGACCCCGAAACAGTTTTGCAAATAACGGACCTGTTTGCTATCAATAACTATTTTATTGACAAAATGCCCGCGAAAACCATGTCCATTTTATTATTCACAATGCTATCCATTATACAAGTAAGTATTCTATTCTAAAAGGTGTAAGCTTTACTTACCTTGCATCCGAAACACGCTTTTCCTTCACACTTGATTCGTTCGACCCGTTTCCTTTCCAAGCCTCCACCTAGCTTGTCAAGCGTCAAACTATCATCATAATTTGTAAGACGGTTAGATTAGTCATCATTAATTATGACTATTCCATCTTACGGATTTTACATCAAAATTTACCATTTGATTTCATTTTGGTCAGTTTGACTTTTAAAGGTCAACCTGCCTATTAGCATAGGTGATTATATTATGAAACTCGACAATTCATTTAAGCACTTTTTCAGGTATCCGATAGGCATTATTCTTATGCCACCGTTTTAACTACTTTTCAAGTCTAAGTTTATGCTATTATTAACACCAATTTAACTTAGCTCTCGATTATGAAAGCTAATTATTCACTTGTTAAGCAAGAACTAAAAGTTTCCATCTACATGTAAAAACCCGGTTCATCATAGCATTAGACATTCATCCGAACATCTAATATAATCTAGTTCTACATATTAATTAGTAGACATCATGATTCCAAAGGCCTATTTACATGAACAAAATCACTAATTTCATCATAATATACAAAAACCCATTTCAAGTCATATATGAGCATTCACTCGAACTCATAAATTGTTCAAGTATTTTGCTCCAACTATTAAATATGATGATTCCAAGCACATGCATTTCATCATCTTTACTATTTAGTCAAAACCCACTTAGCTCATACTTGATTAATTGACTAATCACTAGTTTATGGCACAATTCTACAAGTTTGCATCTAGGGTTTATTCCTAGACTTATACTCACATCAATATCACTATAACATTCAACATTCATACAAAAATTTCGTTTATGCATGTTTATCACAAATTCAAAATGTCACCAAACATCAAATTTCAACATATCTTGTGATTCCCTAAGCTTGGTGATCACGTTTTTATTAAAAGCCCCAATTTCCCGGCTCGATTTCTCTTTTAATTTGCTGAATTTTTGTGATTAGGGTTCAAGAGAAGAACCCTCCTTTGCTCTGTGTAGAAGTCGACCAGGAACACACTCTTGTGTGTGTTTTTGGTGTAGATTTTTCTTTTATTAAATTCACTTTCACTTTTGCTTATTTTAGTCCCTCCAATATTCAAGGTTTATAAAAGGCTTACTAATTCATGCTTCTTTATTGTTTTAAAACAAATAACTAACTAGGTTATTTATTCCTAGTTAACTTAGTGAGTTCCGGGAGTTATAACCCGTTTATTTTAAGTCTCGTTAACTCGGGCCCCTTTTTATATACTTTGTTTTTCTCAACATATTTATCCTCCTTTTAATTAATATTAGGTTTATTTATTTAATTCCTAATATTTACCGGGTTAATTTCACTACTAACGGTATTTTACCCGTTCATAAATATTAATGTGGTTTGATTACCAAACCCATTTTCGGGGTGTTACACTAATGGACTGAATTAGTTACAAAAGTGAAACCATCATGCTTCTATTTTAACTAAAATGGTGTGCCTAATCTAGTTATAGTGTCTAGGTTGTCCAAATATAATGACTTGTCTATATTATTTACAACAATGTGTTTAAACCAATTATAGAGTTAACTACATTTTTCGTCCCTTTGGTTTGTCAAAAATCACTATTTCAGTCCATTAGTTAAAAAACTGCCAAAACAGTCCCGGTGGTTTCACTTTTGTAACTATTACAATCCACCCACACAAACGTCATCCAGTTATTCTGTTAGTTTATTTGAAATGACCATAATGCCCCTGTTATTAAAATTAAAATAAATAATAAGTTAGTTACGTTTTTCATCCCTATGGTTTGTTAAAGATAACAATTATAGTCCATTAGTTTAAAAGTTGCAAAAATAGTACCTGTATCCTTCACGTTATTTTTCACTCTCCCCGTTTCTTCAGTACATTCCAGAACATCACCTGCTCTGGTGTCACACCCTGACTTTTGCGGAAGTATGGTTATTGGTGTGACTTACTTTATACCATAGCATTCAATCATAACAATGCTATATGATAAAATCATAAGATGTTCATCCATAAAATTAAGCTCGAAAATACCACAACATTCTTGTCTGAGACATAGACACCAAATTTTAAGTTACAACCACAACATGTTTAAATGAGTTCACGAAGACTCAACAAAAGACCTTAAATAAAACCGGGTTTAGAAACATGTATCCCGTCCAGGAATAGGATACATCTCCTAAACCCTACGACCACGGATAACACCCTTTATTCATGACGCAGCTTGACAACATGCAAACACCTGCCAGATCCACTTAGTTCCCTGAAATACATGTAATTTGAAAAACATCAACAAAAGTTGAGCGAGTTCATGTGTTTGTATAAGTATGTATAAACCTTTGTAAATAGTGTATGTAATTCCCGATATGAAAGCAAACAAGGAAAAGATCACCAATGGTTTGCAAGGCCACTGATATGTGTGACGGTGTAGGAAGACTCAAACCTAGCAAATTTGTACCGGGCTTCCGGCTGGAAGACATAGTCAACCTATGGGCCACCCTGGTCCTCATGGGTGTGGGCTCGCTACACCCAAATAGATCTATCACTCATGCCCCTCGGTCCTTATACGAGGATTAATGGTCTCAAGTATCCGCCTACCCATTCACATGATCTATGGTTCTTTCCTAGGCTAATCATACCAATAGTATTCGTATGTAATCCTTTTGTAACATGTATTTCACCCCCGAAGTAAATAAACAAAATAGTTTAAAGAAAAGGGGGACATGAACTCACAGTATTGCGTCTTCAGAATCGTAACCCAAATCTCTTCAGAAAACCCGACTACCTACAACGTACTAATGTCTATTAAACGAACGGGCCGTGCCTTGCCTTGCCTTTGTATTTACGTTTTTGAGTTACGCTTCTTTTAATATTATCCCAAGTTATAATTTCTTGTTAAAATAATAATTATTTCAACTTAAATTATATTTGAATTTTGGAATAATTATTTAAACAATATTTTGTAACAATACTTCTCAAGTATTTATTTTCGTATTTCCTTCCCAAGGATGGGGGTATCTTATACATGTATTTTCGTATGCTTGTATTTGTAATTCCAAAATAATATATTTCTAAGTCTAACTTTAGAAAATATATTTAACTTATTTTTATCCATAATTAATGTATTCCAAGAAAATATATATATTTTTCCCAAAAATATTATATCTTCTAAAATTTCCAAGAAAATATATTTTTACTTCCCAAAAATAATATTCTTCCTTTTGTCAAAGTATGATATAACTTGTAATAATAATAAAAATCATACTTTCATTCCTTTTGTATCCAAAATATTATTTACCGAAAATATATTTATAACGATATTTTTCGAAATATTTTGTAAGTTACGTTCTATTGTTCGGTTCCACAATATTAAGTGTGTATAACTTATATATCTATGCCTTGTGATTTTTGGTATTATTTTGGATTGTAAATTCTTGGTATTTTGTTAAATTATATTACTTTAAATCCTAAAATAATATAACTATTACACCAAGTATACAAATAATCACACACAATGTGTTATTAATGTAAATATATATTCTAAATACATATTTATCCATTTTATTTATAAAAACCAACCTCCACTACTTGTATTTTTGTAACAAAATCTATGGCAAAGTTTATATTGAAAACCATAGTTAAAACTCACTTATAAATATTTGTTTAGAAAATATTTTTCTAAGTGTTTGTATTTTTAGAAAATTTCACCATAGTTTCCTTTAAAAATGGAGGTGTCCACGCTATTAAAGCATATCATTTTCTTTTCAAAATCAACACCAACAATCAACAATCAAATTACACTTATCAAGTGCTAAAACAAAGCTATCTACATAATAATCATGAACTTGAACTCTCATAAAAAAAACTTGTAGTAACTTGGTAGTGTGTTTAGTAGGTTTAGTTACCCTTTAAAGTGTGTTTATTTCTTTAAAAATCTCATTCTTGAAAGATTTGAGTGTTTACAACTTGTAAACATATTTTACAAAAACGTTTCTTTGTGAAATCTTCTTGTTTCTCAAGTGTTTCTACACTTGTTTTATCACCAAAAATAGTGTATATTTGAGCAAGAACCAAGACCTTCTAAAAATCACATTTTGAACTTGGTTCTTTTGGAAAGCCTATCATAAATCTTAGATCCATAAGATTACTTACTCACTTTGTTTATTATTTTTCAAGAAATCACTTTATTCTTCAAGTTCATGCTTATATATGAGGATGATCATCTTGTTTTGTCCCCTAATCATCCTCTCACTTGCTAGATCATGTGTTTAATCACAATCTAGCAAGCTCCTTATGATGACCAACATCATAATCTCAAGAATATAATAATCAAGTATCATACATACATTAAACAACATAGTTTCATCATAATTTCATCATATTTCAAGCTTATGTTCATGTTTCATGTTTATGTTCTTTGGTGTTCTTCAAGATTACTAACATACATCATCTTTTAACCATCAAAATATGAAGTAGAAACAAGTTACAAGGAGCTTACTAGTAGCACAAGGGCTAGGGAAGAACACTAGAAGATGATGATGGCAAAAGTGAAGGATAATAGCAAATGGGAGAGGTCCTTCAAGATCCAAGACCATCAAGCTTCCTATTCTTGCTTCTTACACCTTGAGTGCACTTGGAAATGGATGATCTTGAAATGGAAATGATAGTGATGTGGGGGTGGCTCTCGGCCGAGAGTGGGAGGAGAGGGAGAGAGATGAGTGGTGTTGTGAAGTGTGAAAGATGTTGATGGTGATGATTTACTTATAATCCAAATTAAGCTTTTAACCAATGGTTCATATGTTTCCCAAAGTACAAGCATGATCTCTAACCAATCCAAGTAAGATCAATGGAGATCTTAGGAAGATTAAGAATGATTGTGGGTGGGGCCACTCCCTTGGTGACCGTAAATGTGAAGGGGGGGGGGGGTCTTGTGTAAATTTAAATCATAGTTAGAGATATTAGTTAGATTTCAAGTGTAGTGTTTAGTGTTTATGCATATCATGTGTTATATAGTGTGTTAGGGTGTTCGGGGATCATAACTAGCTCAGAAACCTTACAACAATGCTTCTAGTATAATTTTGGTGTTTCGGGTAATGTCCGGTTGCTCGGTTAGATACCGGTTCGTTAAAGTGTCAAACTATACCGTTTAGTGTTCTTTAAGTACCCTTTTATGACACTTTTAATTCCTGATACTTAGGAAAGCATTCAGGACCATTTAGTCATATTTTTGCATGATACAAGCTTATTTAAATGCTGAATTTTGCTGATTTATGCAAAATTCTGCACTTTATGTGGGTTTTAGGCACTTTCCGGCACTTAAACTATCACCTAGTGAAGCAGTTTTATGGTCCTTACTTCCCTACACACCGTACTAGTGTAGTACCTTGTCTCTAGCCCATACTGGGTCTTAAAACACTGTCTGTCTATGTACTGAACATCGTCAGCATTTTTCTGAGTTATCCGCTAACTGTACTAGCTGTGCTTTGTGCATCGTTTATGTCACTTAAAGTTTGTAAGTAAGAATGATGTGACAGTATGCAATATGTGATGCACATGTATGTATGATGCAGTAATCAGAAAGCAATTATTTGTAATTCAGCACAGTCATTAAGCACTAATCATGATTAATTATTTGTACGGATACCTGGATTTTTGACGGTTGTCACATTCTCCCCCTGTTAAGAAAATTTTGGTCCCGAAATTTTAGTTCTGCTACTAGCTGCAGGGGAGTTTGGGAACGTGTGCGGATATTTTGCTTTCATGCGATCCTCACGCTCCCGAGTGAACTCTAGGCCGTGTCGCGCGTTCCAACGAACCTTGACGAGTTTAACACTACTCCTGCGTGTCTTGTTAACCTTCCAATCAGTAACCTTAATAGGTTCTTCAGTAAAGTGGAGTGTGTCATCAATGTGGACTTCATCGGCAGGGATGCTAACTGTTTCTTAAGTTGGACTCTTTTTCAGATTAGATACATGAAATGTATCATGAACGCCATTCAGTTCTGCGGGTAGATCCAACTTGTAAGCTACAAGACCAATTCTTTCTAGGATTTTGAACGGTCCAATGTATCTTGGGTTCAACTTCCCACGCTTCCCAAAGCGTGCTACACCCTTCCAGGGTGAAACCTTTAACAAAACCATATCTCCCACTTGAAACTCCAAAGGTTTCCTCCTTTGGTCCGCGTAACTCTTTTGTCGATCACGAGCCGCCTTGATGCACTCTCGGATCTGTATAATCTTATCAGTCGTCTCTTGAACCAATTCGGGACCAACAAGCTGTCTATCACCCGCGTCTGCCCAACATAACGATGATCGACACTTGCGTCCATAGAGAGCTTCAAATGGTGCAGCTTGGATACTCGCATGGTAACTGTTGTTGTACGAGAATTCTACCAAGGGTAAGTGAGTGTCCCAACTACCACCCAAATCCATTACGCAAGCTCGCAACATGTCTTCCAATGTTTGAATCGTTCATTCGCTCTGGCCATCCGTCTACGGATGAAAAGCAGTACTCAGATTCAGCTGAGAACCAAACGCTTCTTGGAAGGATTACCAAATCCTTGATACGAATCTTCCATCTCTATCAGAAATAATGGAGAGAGGCACACCATGTTGTGCAACTATCTCTCTCAGGTATAGCTCAGCAAGCTTGCTAGTGTTGTCTTTTTCCTTGATTGCCAAAAAGTGTGCAGATTTCGTCAGACGGTCTACGATTACCCAAATCGTATCGTGGCCTCTGGGCGTCCTTGGTAACTTCGTTATAAAATCCATTGAAATCTGCTCCCATTTCCACATGGGTATTTCAGGTTGTTGCAGAAGACCTGAAGGCTTCTGATATTCGGCCTTTACCTTGGCACAAGTCAAACATTTGCCAACATACGTTGCAACATCGCCTTTTAATCTCGGCCACAAATAGAATTCCTTCAAATCTTGGTACATTTTATCTGATCCTGGATGGATCGAGTACCGTGACTTGTGAGCTTCATTAAAATTACTTCTCTCAGACCACCAAAGAGGGGAACCCAAATTCTTCCCATGAAACACAACGTTCCTTCCTCGTTTGGTACTAACTGTTTCTCCATCCCACAGAGATACTCATCCTTAAGAGCTTCTCTCTGCGCGCAACGAATGCGCAACGAGAGGTCCGTTTGAATAATCATTTCCAATGCCCTAACCCTTATGGGCTTGATTCTTTCCTTCCGACTTAAGGCATCTGCGACCACATTCGCCTTCCTTGGGTGATACTTGATTTCACAATCATAATCATTTAACAGCTCTACCCATCGTCTCTGTCTCATGTTAAGCTCTTTATGATCGAATATATGCTGTAAGCTCTTGTGATCAGTATAGATTGTGCATCGCGTGCCATACAAATAATGTCGCCAGATCTTCAGAGCAAACACCACTGCGCCTAATTCCAAATCATGTGTGGTGTAGTTTTTCTCGTGAACCTTCAACTAGCGTGAAGCATAAGCTATAACCTTCTGTCGCTGCATCAGCACGCAGCCTAAACCTTGACGCGAGGCGTCGCAATATACCACGAAGTCGTCAGTGCCTTCGGGTAGGGATAAGATCGGTGCATCGAAAAGCTTGTTTTTCAACAACTGAAATGCTTCTTCTTGCTTGTCTCCCTATTCGTACTTCTTGTCTTTCTGAGTGACGAAGGTCAAAGGTTGAGCGATTTTCAAGAAATCCTCAATAAATCTGTGATAATATCCTGCCAAACCTAGGAACTGTCAAATCTCGGTTGGCGTCTTCGGAGTCCCCCAGTTCTTAGTCGCCTCGATCTTTGTGGGATCCACATGAATTCCATCTCCGTTAACCACATGACCAAGGAACTGAACCTCACGCAGCCAGAACTCGCACTTTGAGAATTTCGCGTACAATTTCTCTTCCTTGAGCAGCTCTAAGATAGCTCTTAGATGTTGCTCATGTTCTTCCTTCGTCTTCAAATAAATCAAGATATTGTTAATAAACACAATCACAAACTTATCGAGATATGGCTTGCAGACTCTATTCATCAAATCCATGAATACTGCTGGCGCGTTTGTCAAACCAAACGGCATAACCAGGAACTCGTAATGTCCATACCGAGTCCTAAAGGCAGTCTTTGGAATACTCTCCTCTTGAATCCTCAACTGGTGATAACCTGATCGAAGATCGATCTTGGAGTAAAAACTCGAACCTTGCAGTTGATCGAACAGGTCATCAATCCTTGGCAAAGGATACCGATTCTTAATGGTCAACTTGTTCAGCTCGCGGTAGTCGATACACATGCGTAAACTACCATCTTTCTTCTTAACGAACAAAACTGGAGATCCCCAAGGCGAGAAGCTTGGTCTGATAAATCCCTTGTCTAATAGCTCCTAAAGTTACGTTGACAGCTCTTGCATTTCTGAAGGCGCAAGTCGAAAAGGTGCCTTAGCTACAGGCGCAGCACCTGGAACTAGGTCAATGTGAAACTCGACTTGCCTTTGTGGCGGCAATCCTAGCAAGTCTTCGGGAAAGACTTCAGGATATTCCTTCACGACTGGAATGTCTTCCAACTTTGGCTCAGCGGCTTCTTTGTCCACAATGTGTGCCAGGAAGGCGACACATCCTTTCTGCAAACATCTGCGGGCTTTCAAGTAACTAATGATCCTTAGAGGCGTATCGTGCTTCTCTCCATGCACTACAATTGTTTCTCCATTCGCCATCGGAATGCCAATGATCTTTTCGTGACATATGATCTCCGCTAGGTTGCTCGACAACCAATCCATTCCCACTACCACGTCAAAGCTTCCCAACTCGACTAGCAGTAGATCAAGCGTAAACTCATGCTCTCCTAGTTCTATCACGCAACCTCTAATTACTTCATTCACTTCTACTAGCTTCCCATTAGCTAGTTCTATCGAATATGGAATATCTAGCTTACTAGCTACCAATCCAAGTATATTCTTAAATTCTAGGGATACAAAACTATAATCGGCACCGGTATCAAACAGTACAGATGCAAAGCGTTGGTTGATAGGGAACGTACCAGTGACCACATTTGGATCTTGGCGAGCTTCCCTCGCCCCGATGTTAAAAACCCTTCCCTGAGCTTGATTGAGCTTTGGGCACTCTCTCTTGAAATGCCCCACGTCTCCACAATTAAAACATCCTGGTCCCCGACCATTACCATTCCCATTACCACCTTGAGTGTTGTTTGCTCCACGGTTTCCACTACCAGCTTGATTCCCAAAATTATCTCGATTCCCATTACCGCCATTTCCTCCTTGAGGGTGGTTTCCATACCTATTACCACCGCGGTTACCGTTTCCATTTCCATAACCTCTCTGACCACCACTACCACGACCAGCACCAACCCAGCACGTCTCCCTCGAATGACCAACTCTTCCACAAGACTCGCATCTTCCAGCTCGGCATCGTTCATTGTGATGCAAATGACACGCATCGCATTTGGGCAAGGTGCCCATATACCCTTTTCCTTTGTTTTCAGCACCAGCTTTGGCCTTGGCTGGCGCGTTTGCCTCTTCCTTCTTGCTAGCACTGCTGGTACCTTTCTTGAAATTTGAGAACTTCCTTTTGTTCTCATCGGATGACTCAACGTGAGTCTCCTTCTTCTTCTGGTCAGAGATCGAAAACTTGTTTAACCTGATTGCCTCTTCAGTTAGTGCTACACTTAGATCAATAGCCTCGGTGATTGTTGCAGGCTTCGACGTCGTCACCATACTCATAATCTGAAGTGCCAACTCCCAAATAAATCGCTCGATGCGTTTGAATTCTGGATCAACCATGTATGGTACCACGCGAGATAGGTCGTGAAATCTCTGCACATACTCCGCGATCTTTGGGCCATCCATCTTGAGATTCCAGAATTCAGTTTCCAACTTTTGGATTTCAGCCCTGGAGTAGTGTTTCTTTCGCATGAGTTCCTTCATTTCATCCCATGACATGGCATAAGCAGCTTCTTCTCCCAAGGTCTGGACTTGAAGATTCCACCAGGAAAGCGCTCCGTCTAAGAACAATCCGAGATATAGGTGACTTGGTGTTCCGGAGCACATTTACTCATCCTTATCACAGAATCAGTCTTTTCCGTCCATCTGACAAAAGCTACAGCACCCCCGGTGCCGTCGAAATTTAGAGGCTTACAGTCTAGAAACTGCTTATATGTACAGCCTGTATCAGCAACATCGTTCACATAAAGCATTAGCGATCGCACATGGAACATCCAAAAGTAACGTAATGTGTCTTTTAGTGACTTAAACATTACCAAGAGGTGGGTTGCTTCCCGAGGTACCTCCGCTATGTTCGGAGCGTAGGGCCTCGTGTTGTGTTATCGCTCGTGAAATCCGTTCTTGTAACTCAGCCTCAAGTGTGTTATCTCTTCGAGGAGGCATTTTCTAAAGAAGATAGTATAGGTCAGGTCTTATGCATATAAGTACGTAGTACGCGTATATAATAACATTTTTCAACGTAGGTAAACACATAACATCCCAATCATAATGTAAACAAGTAATTCAACAACATATGTAATGAGAATGTTGCGATTGAGCTTTCATATATCAATGACCACAATTACAGTTTTACATGTTCTACAATGTACCATACATCGAAAGGGACTACAGGGTCACATCACCCTTGTCCAAAATATCCATCAAACTACAACAATCAAAAGTAAAAAAGAAAAGTGTTCTTCAAAAGGTCGTGTAATCTGGGCTCAATAGCGACACTCTCACCAAAAGTATGCTACCTGCATAAAACCAAAAACTGCTATGCTGATGGTGGAGGAGGAGGAGGTGGAGGTGGAGGTGGAGGAACGAAAAGCAAAATGCGCAGATGCGCTAACTCCTCCTCAAGAGCATAAACGGTACGCAACAGGTAACTAATCTGCTGCTCCATAGTAAGAAAACGAACGTCAAAATCTGGGTATGGTAGAAGTGGAGCGGGTGGAGTCGCGAATGGTGACTGACAAGGACAGGGTAGAGGACGTGGAATCCTCTCTAACTCCATGACTCTACGGCACAACAACTCGTGCTGGAGCTGTAACGACAAAAGCAGATCATCCCTCGTGTACCCAGTGTAATGTGAAGGATGATATGGATCAGAAACAGGCATCGTGTTGGGCGGAAACCAAATAAGTGGCTCGCCCGATGGTGCAGAGGCAAAAGGAGCAGTATGTGAAAACTGTGGCATAAAGGGAAAAGCTGCTGACACAGGAGGAATATGACTGGGCTGCTGACCCGATGGACCTTCCCCTGGACGGGGAGGGGGGGATATCCTGTAAGAACGTGATCGGCAGATCGGTGCGGTGTATGTCAGACACATGTGGGTTAAACGGGGCAATGTCTACGGGTGCTTGTGTAGGTGCAGGTGGGGGAGTAACAGGCCTAACGAAAGGAGGTAAGTCATCATCATCCTCTATCCACCCGTTGCGGGTGAATCCATATCTGGGGTCAATCTGATCTGCAAAAGGAGCATGGTCAATAGGTGCATGGATCGGGTCAGGTAAAGGTGGTGCAACAACAGGTGCAAGGTCATGCTTAGGTAAAGGATCATGTGCAAGTATAGGCTCGGGTGCAGGCATAGGCTCAGGGTCAAAGTCGTGTGGAAAGACAGGTGCGGCAGACATAGCTGTGTCAGAATCAGAGTCAGTGGGATAATGCTGCAATCCCAGTGCGTGCAAAGTAGTAGATGACACAGACTCAAATGAATCAGTGTAACACCCCGTGTTTCGGAAGTCAAAGTCAAAGTCAAGATTGAAGTCAAAGGAAGAAAAGATTGCTAATTGCGATCTGTCTCCCCTTGCTCAATTCCTGTTATGACTTCTTTGACTCGTAGTTAGTCTATTTTGTTTTCGCTTTAGTTGTATTATGTGGAGTATCTATTAATAATCGCATAGTAATCGCTATTTATCGCTTGATTAATCGCTTTATCGCTATCGCAATCGCACTCACAACTCGAATTACGCATTTTGGTTATTGTTATACGTGTGTGTGTGCCTTATGTGTTACTTGTGCATGTTTATTTATGTTATGTGTGGTAATCAATCGAAACGCAATCGAACTCAATCGCAATCGAATCGTAAACGCTAAACGAATACGAAGTATGGATGCTTGTATATTGATATAGTAGTTGGGATTAAAAGTAATTTGACTATGAAACTTTATTACATCGAAACGCTCGCAATCGCAATCAAAACAGCAAAACTCGTTGCACCGAACACTCAAACAAGGTGACTGATCGACCAGGAGACCAGTCGATCGACCAGCCACTCGATCAGACAGCTGTTCCATCGGACTGCCTAACCGATCGACCAGCCCCTCTCCACTCCTTTCCACTTTGGGAAACCCTATAAATACCCCTTGTCACTCTCATACTTTCCACTTTTGGCAACTGACGTCCGACCAGCGCTCTAACCTTGCTTTTTCTCCGATTTCTCGCGATTCCGGTAAGATCTCGTCCTACATCTTGTACTTCCTTAATCTACACGCACTCCTACACCTTTCTACCTTTTGAATCTTAGCTTTTAACCGTGAAATCATCAAGATTCAAGGTGTTCTAGGGTGACGTCATCATGTGTTCTTGAAGAACTTCATGTTTTGACCTCAATCCACCAAGAACAACTTAGATCTAACCTATTTCCACATAAACAAATAAAGATCTTTCATAGATCTAAACATATTCACAATGAAAAGGATTGAAAGATGGTTTTCCAAGTTTCTTTCAACTCTTTTACACTCAATGCATTCAAAACCGATAGAATCGGAGCTTGTGCCGACTTATTACTCATTCTTGTGGTTGTGTTGGTTCAAGATCTGGATTCTATTCACGAGACTACCGATTCCGGGTTAAACATGGAACATCGTCTCAAACCGTCAACTGACCGGGTTTGGGTGATTCCTGACCGATCAGGAGTACCAAGTAGTGACGAGGTTTCTGTTGCGTAACACGTTATCAAAACATCTCGATAAAATGACAAACAATCAAAACAACCAAGTGTAAGACGAACAGGTCGACCAGGACGGAGTACCATCCGATCGGACTGCTGTCCGATCGAACAACCAATCCGAACGACTGGCCAATCCGAACGACTGGCCAATCCGAACGACTTGCACCTTCGGTTCCACACTTAACCATTTTTGCCCAACATTTGAAGTCTGAATGTTGAACGAATTGTTGTCCGATCAGACTACCATCCGATCGAATTGCCATTCGAATCATGAGATATTTAAACTTCCACACTTAAACAATTTTCAACATGTTCAATGCACAAAGGATGCCACCCGATCGAACAACCGTCCGATCGAGTGACAACCTGCTGTGAACCTGTTCTCGCTGAAGTGCCCAACCTATCGGATTGTCACCCGATCGAACGATCATTCGATCGATCGACCTGAAAGGTAGAGATACTTCTATGTTTTCAAAATGCTACAACGAAAACTTCAAAAGTCAAGCCATCATACACAAACACATCCTTCTCAAAGGAAGAAACAATCCACTCGAACGGTCATCCGACCAGACGACCGTCCGAACGGACTGTCACTAGCACGATCGGCCGTCCGATCGGACTACCATCCGATCGTACTGCTGATCGACCCAATCTTCACTTGTTCCATTTTACGCGTCGCTTATCGTTATGCTATCAATCTATTCAGGCTAACCCTACTCTCTAGCGCTCCCTTCAATCCATCAACCGTTGTGAGTATACTCGATCCCTTTTTGCTTTAAGCACTTTTGGGTGTTACATACGTTACTTATACAAAATCACATCGAACACACTACGCAATACTTTAAACGCTAACCGCTATCGCATGTATACGTGACTTAATGAATGCTTGTTTGTTATGTTTACACATGGAATGTTGTTTACCTGCCTTAGCAACGATAGTACTATTAGTTTGGACTCAGCACCCGTTCACTCGGGGGTTGTTAAGGACAATTACCTACATGGCTCACAGTGGTGAGTATGTATCGCGAACTGCCTTGGGCAGTCAACCCGCAGTCATTGGTATCGATAGGTTCATGTCGATAACTAACATGCCTCATTTCACACTGTGTACGTGCTGGTTATGCGTAACGCTTCCGAACTCTATATGCTATTATCAAACTTGTATGCTCACCTTTACACTATGTGTATTGACTTTTACTTTAACGTATGTGACAGGTGCTTAGGATGTTTACATGCTTTGTGTGCTGGTGATGAAATTGAGGCTAGGGACGGAGTCCTAGAAACCAATAAATAAACAATGGTCTGTAATAAAAATCTGAGTTGTCGGAATAGAACAATTTGACTAGATCTTTTCTGTAATAATTGTATTATCATTTATGACATGGTATGGGACGTGTTGCTTTAAATATTTGGTAAATATAGTTGTTATGGAAACTTCTGGACAATCTGTTTCGCTCAGTGCCATGCCCGATGTTTCCGCCATCGGTTGGGGTGTGACAGATTGGTATCAGAGCCATAACTATAGGGAATTAGGCAAGACTCGACCTAGTCCGGGTTGATGTCTTAGAGACCTAGTCTATAGTTAGGAACCAACAGACCGACTCGTGCATGTCCAGTAGGGATTATGTGTGAGCGTACTGCTATTTCTCGTTATTCTTGCATATGATGCACTATCACTGTAGTCGAATTTTCAAATTATGAATAAGCGATTAAGTCGAGATTAGGTGTGGAAACCGCAAACTCTCGACTGAATTGCTTGATCAACCCACATTTTCATCTATAAACTTGAGAAATTGCGTTGAAATAGGAGTGAAATCCATACTTTGACGCATAGTTCTCTTTTACTTTATCAAAACAGGAACGAAGTTGTTAAGCCAGGGGTGAAACCCTAACCTTGACGACTTGTTCCGACCTGTACTTGGTTTTACAAAAACTCTCACCAAAGTCTCGACGGACTCCAACGACCTGAAGTCACGGTATGACTAAAGGGATGCGAGCCAAACGCCCAAGAATCGAGGCAAAAGCACAGTCCTGAAAGTCAAAATGTGTACAACAAGTCCTTGACAATAGTCGAATCACTTTGGTTAGTCAATGTCTAATAGCCGCAGACGATCTATTTTCTCGATTTTTATGTGTTTCGATTCTGAGCCCGCAACTGCTGACTCTGATGATTCGTCGATTTTATGTGTTTATATGTATGATTATCTGTTTATGTGTTTAATTTTGGAGAATTATTCGATTTTTGCTTTCACTTCGATCGACACGCGCGACTCGCACTGCACTTCTATCTCAAAGCGCTGACAAATCGCTAAAGTGTGGACGACCCTATGATACGCTTATGCTATACTACCCGCTATACTATTCGCTTATACTATACTACTCGGTAAGTTATTCGCGACTGCTATATTCGAACACTCGCAAACTTTGAATGACAAGTTTCTGTATTCTGACCGCCTCTGTGTGCATCTAGACAAGTTATGTGCTTATATGCTTATGTGTTTCTGTGCCCTACATGCTTATGTGCTTCTGTGCTTATGTGAATCTGTGAGTATGTGCCTATGTGCTTACGTGATTGTACGTGTACCCGAGTTCTATTAGTATTAGGCGTGTGAGGTGAGATTCGATTATATTGTGTTGAGTCCTGTGGCGATGTCTGTTGCAGACAATGTCGTCATCTGGATCTCGCGCTACCCGTGATGCTCGCTGAAAGCAAGCAGACAAACGCCTCGCTGCCATGATTACTAAGCAAATGGAAAAGGTTGTACCCCAAGTCGTCAGTGAACTGTACGAAAACATGAGCAAATCGTCTGAGGAATCCAGGACCGAGACTCCCAAAGCTGCTTTCAGCTTCAAACAGTTCAAGGCATGTGGACCGAAAGAGTTCACCGGCGAAAAAGGCCCTACGGCTTTGTTTCAATGGTTTGACTCGATCGCAGTCACTCTGCGACAGAGCGGATGTCCTGATAATCTCCGCACACTGCGCGACCGGCGTCTTCCAGTCCCGCGCTCTAGACTGGTGGACGGCCGAAAAGAATAAGCGCGGAAATAATGCAGCTTACGGTCTGTCATGGGACGAGTTGAAGAACGTTATGCTCGAAGTGTTCTGCCCTCCCCATGAGCGCCAGAAGCTGGAGGACGAGTTCTAGTACATTAAGCAGAAAGAAGGTGACAACGCTGCCCTGACTGCTCGCTTTAAGCAGCTCAGCATCATCTGCCCCGATCAAGTGAAAACGCCTGACATGGCAATCAAGAAGTACACCCGAGCTCTACCCGACTGTGTTGCGGATTTTGTGCATGCCGCAAAGACAGCAACGATCGAAGAAACTTACTTGCTTGCCGCAAAAATCAACAACAAGCGAGTAAAAGCTGGTTTTTTGGATAAAACTTTGAAGAACCTGCACCAAGTCACCACCGCACCAACCGCTGAAACCGCCGCCGCTCAATCATCAAAGTCCTCACGCCGCAAGAAGAAGAACAACAATAGCAGCTCCAGCAACAAGAACTGTGCTGCCACCACCACTGCTCCTCCACTTCAAGCCGTACCGGCTCAGCAGCAATCTCACCACCAACAAGCACTAGTTACCTATGCACCACCCGCAAAGCGTGCATACACAGGTCCTCACCCTGCCTGCCCGACATGCTCTTACCATCACCCAGTGGGTCTAGCTTGCCGTTTTTGCGCTCACTGCAATATGTACGACCACTTCACTGCCAACTACCGCACTGGTCCCCGTCAAGCACCAGCTCAAGCCACTGCTCATCAAGCTCTGCTCCCAGCCCCACAAGGCCAACAAGCGGCTCAGGCACCCGCGGTCAACGCCCGAGTCTGCTTCGCATGTGGTGATCCCAACCACTTTGCGAACATATGCCCGAACAGGGTTGTGAAACAAGAGCCCCAGCAGCAGCAGCCTCAACAGCAGCAACAGCCTCAGCAACAACAGCAAGCCGCACGCACCAGAACTTTCAACATCAACGTGCGCCAAGCCCAGGCTGACAACAACGTGGTCAATGGTACGTTCCTTGTGAATGGTATTTTTGCTTCGTGTTTGTTTGATACTGGAGCCGATAATTTCTTTGTGTCGTTTGAATTCGAAAAGCTTCTTAGTCGTAAGCGCTCCCATCTCTCCTCGACGTTCGATGTTGAAGTCGCCACCGGAAGAACTGTCGCCGTTAATTCTGTTCTTCGTGATTGTACTCTTGAGCTCAACAATCACATCTTCCCAATCGACCTTATTCCGATGCAACTCGGAAGTTTTGACATCATAGCAGGCATAGACTTTCTTCGTGAAAACCATGCTGAAGTTGTGTGCTTCGACAAGATGATTCGATTCTCGCTCACGAATGGTGATTTATTGTGTGTCTATGGTGAAACTGCTTCGAAAGGTCTCAAACTCATGTTATGTGTCCAAGCTAGCAAGTATCTCCGCAAGGAATACAGAGCTTTCTTGGCTAACATTGTAGTAGCGGAGAAGGAAAAGAAAGGAAAGACAGAAGTGAAAGACGTTCCTGTGGTTCGTGAATTTCCTAATGTGTTCCCTGACGATCTTCCCGGTCTTCCGCCAAGTCTTGATATCGACTTTCGTATCGACCTCATTCCTGGAGCCAACCCTGTTGCCAAAGCTCCTTACCGACTCGCACCATCCGAAATGCGTGAACTCTCGAGTCAGCTTCAGGAATTACTTGAGAAAGGCTTCATTCACCCGAGCACCTCTCCTTGGGGCGCGCCAGTCCTTTTCGTCAAAAAGAAGGATGGGTCGTTCAGGATGTGCATCGACTATCGGGAATTGAATAAGTTAACTATCAAGAATCGCTATCCCCTGCCTCGCATTGATGATTTGTTTGATCAGTTACAAGGTGCTACGTGTTTCTCGAAGATCGATCTACGCTCAGGCTATCACCAGTTACGCATTCAAGAGGAGGATATACCCAAAACCGCATTTCGCACTCGCTATGGTCATTATGAATTCGTTGTTATGCCTTTTTGTTTAACCAACGCACCCACGGTTTTCATGGATCTGATGAATCGCGTGTGTAAACCATATCTCGACCGTTTCATCATCGTATTCATCGACGATGTCTTGATCTATTCCAAGTCGAAGGCCGAACACGCGCAACATCTACGTTTGGTTCTCGAGCTACTCCAGGGGAATCGATTCTATGCCAAGTTCTCCAAGTGTGAATTTTGGCTGGAGGAGGTTCAGTTTCTGGGTCACATCGTAAATAGTCAAGGTATTCACGTCGATCCGGCGAAAATTGAAGCAGTCAAGAGTTGGATTACACCCAAGAACCCTTCTAAAGTCCGTTCTTTCCTCGGATTGGCGGGCTATTATTGACGTTTTATCGAAGGATTCTCAAAGATCGCTGTGCCGCTTACCGCTCTCACACATAAAGACAAGCCTTTTTTTGGGGAACTGAACAAGAGTCTGCTTTCCAAACCCTTAAGCGCATGCTTTGCAATGATCCTGTTCTCTCATTGCCCGATGGAAACGACGACTTCATTGTCTATTGTGATGCTTCCAACCTTGGTCTTGGTTGTGTCCTTATGCAGCGGGACAAGGTTAAAGCTTACGCATCTCGTCAGCTCAAAATCCACGAGAAGAACTATACAACCCATGATCTCGAGCTAGGCGCAGTTGTTTTTGCGTTAAAGATTTGGCGACACTACCTGTATGGTACCAAGTGTACGATCTTCACCGATCATAGGAGCCTACAACATATCTTTGATCAGAAAGAACTTAATATGCGTCAACGCTGATGGGTAGAACTTCTCAACGATTACGACTGTGAGATTCGTTATCACCCAGGCAAAGCAAATGTCGTTGCCGACGCTCTCAGCAGACAGAGCTATCTGCTCAGCATTCGTGATGTCCAAGCCTAATACGACCTCGAAACCCTCATCCGCGAAGCCCAGCATGCCTGTTTTAATGAACGCACTCTGAAGAAGGAAAGAATCTATCACGATGGAGCCCAACTTGTGAATAAGCCGAATGGGATATTCCATTATCTGGACCGGATTTGGATCCCTAAACGGACCGACTTGCGAAAGATACTGATGGAAGAAGCCCATAAATGCCGGTATTCTATTCATCCCGGTGCCGACAAAATGTACCAGGACCTTCGCTACAAGTACTGGTGGCCGGGCATGAAAAGGGATATTGCTCTCTACGTTGGAAAGTGCCTGACTTGTGCAAAGGTCAAGGCTGAACACCAAAGACCCTCTGGCTTACTCGAACAACCGCCGATCCCTACGTGGAAGTGGGAGAGTATAGCTATGGACTTCATAACAAAGCTTCCGCACCCGTCATCAGGTCACGACAACATCTGGGTTGTTGTTGACCGTCTAACCAAATCATCTCAGTTTTTGCCAATACGGGAAGACTACAAGGTAGAACGATTAGCCCGAATCTACACCAATGAGATCATTTGTAATCATGGGACGTCACGCGACATCATCTCTGACCGTGATGCTCGGTTTACCTCGCGACTGTGGGAAACGTTTCAAGCGGCTCTCGGTACTACGCTTAATCTGAGTACCGCATTCCACCCTCAAACCGACGGTCAGACTAAAAGAACGATCCGTACTCTTGAAGACATGCACCGTTCGTGTGTCATAGATTTCGGTGGTAATTGGGATGCATACCTGCCGTTAGTCGAATTCTCGTACAACAACAGCTATCATACCAGCATTCAAATGGCACCATTTGAGGCTTTATACGGAAGAAAATGTCGATCGCCTATTGTGTGGCACGAGATCGGTCACTCGCAATTAACCGGTCCTGAGCTATTGCAAGAAACGACTGACAAAGTCTTCCTGATTCGAGATAACTTGTTGAAAGCTCGAAGTCGACAGAAAAGTTACGCCGATAGACGACGCAAGCCCCTTGAATTTGACGTTGGCGACTACGTACTCCTAAAGGTATCACCTTAGAAGGGTGTGGTCAGATTCGGCAAGAAAGGGAAACTAGCGCCTCGATATGTTGGACCTTTTAAGATTCTGGAAAGGATCGGAAAAGTCGCCTACAGACTTGAACTACCGGAGGAACTTAGTAACGTCCACCCGACTTTCCATGTGTCAAACCTCCAAAAGTGCCTGGCTGAGCATGACTTAATTGTACCTCTCGATGACCTCCAAGTAAACGAAACACTACACTTCGTGGAGAAGCCTGTCGAAATCATGGATCGCCAAACCAAGCAGCTAGGACGCTCGCGCATTCCTATTGTGAAAGTCCGATGGGAAGGCAAACGAGGCGCAGAGTTCACTTGGGAACTCGAAAGCGACATGAAGGCGAAGTACCCGCAGTTGTTTGTTACGACTTCAGCCTAATTTCGGGACGAAATTCCCTCAACTAGGGGAGGCTGTAACACCCCGTGTTTAGGAAGTCAAAGTCAAAGTCAAGATTGAAGTCAAAGGAAGAAAAGATTGCTGATTGCGATCTGTCTCCCCTTGCTCAATTCCTGTTTTGACTTCTTTGACTCGTAGTTAGTCTATTATGTTTTCGCTTTAGTTGTATTATGTGGAGTATCTATTAATAATCGCATAGTAATCGCTATTTATCGCTTGATTAATCGCTTTATCGCTATCGCAATCGCACTCGCAACTCGAATTACGCATTTTGGTTATTGTTATACGTGTGTGTGTGCCTTAAGTGTTACTTGTGCATGTTTATTTATGTTATGTGTGGTAATCAATCGAAACGTAATCGAACTCAATCGCAATCGAATCGCAAACGCTAAACGAATACGAAGTAAGGATGCTTGTATATTGATATAGTAGTTGGGATTAAAAGTAATTTGACTAGGAAACTTTATTACATCGAAACACTCGCAATCGCAATCAAAACAACAAAACTTGTCGCACCGAACACTCAAACAAGGTGACTGATCGACCAGGCGACCTGTCGATCGAGCAGCCGATCGATCAGACAGCTGTTCGATCGGACTGCCTAACTGATCGACCAGCCCCTCTCCACTTCTTTCCATACTCAAACAAAAATATTGTCTGTAAATATGTTTGTACATATTTCTTTACTGCTTTATATTTTCAGATAATACAAAAAGATTTTGATTTCTGCTTTATTTTCGACAACTGATGTCTGAGTGCTGAGTTTCAAAATCTAAGTAAGCTGATTGTGTTTCTGAAAATAAAACAAGTTCATTAATTTGAAACTTGATTTAAAATCAAAAATTTCAAAAACAGTTTGTGATATCTCCAAGGTCATTAACTTGAACTTGGATGATTAACTGTGAGGGAGTTGGATTCTTTAATACTGCTAAATCTATGAAGTTTGTTGATAGGGGGAGTGGATTAGAGATTGATTGAAAATTCAAAATGCTGTTACTCATAAATGTTTGAGAAATTGCAGATGATAGTCCAGATTACGATCCCGGAAGCTGAATCTAAGGGGGAGTCTGAAGACGATTTCAAAGCAAGGGGGAGCTTGTAATCGAAAAGCAAGGTGTCGATCCCAAAGCACGGAAGCTTGACGAAAGGGGGAGCCTGATGAAGAAAAGAGGAAAAGCTGAAACTGAAGACAGATCCACCGGGATTCTGTTCGAGAAGATTCAAAAAGGGAAAGAGAAAGAAAAGTCGCTACGAGCTACTCTACAGATTGACTACAGCAATATCCAAGGGGGAGTCTGTTAGTGCATTTATCTGTCTATCGCCTCCGTCAATCTAGTCCGTAGTGGAAAACTGAAGAAAACGAGAGTTACATTGTTATTTTAGAATTAGTTAGTCAAAAAGGCAAGGTGGCATAACTGTAATTAATGAGATTCCTCATTAAATGCCTTGGCCTATAAATAGATCTCTAGGGCTTCTAGTATAGAACTTTTGCCATTTTCACATCTTGGAGAGCTAGAGGCTAGAGAGAGAAAGCTAGAGAGAGAAAGTTTATTGTTCGTGATTCAGGTGCTGTACGTTATCAGATTTGTTAATAGAATCACGTTTAGATTACGTCATGTGTGTTTAGGTCGCGTTCGTGTACGGATTCCGCACGTTTCACGTTCGTTTCGCAATCGTTTCGGAGTCAAACCGGTCCTAACAAGTGGTATCAGAGCTCAGGAAGAAGAGTTTAGCTCGATTGCAATTAGATTCTGACTTCTACACCTTCTTTTTAAAACTGAACGAGATTTCATGGTCAAAATGGATTGAACTTCTCACCGAACATGCAAAACAACAGTTTAACAAAGTCTTGAAAGTTTGAGACCGAAATTCGCATTAAAAATGACTGAAATGGACAGAAACTTGATTTCGCTTGAAGGAGTTCGTAGATTATAGTTGATTTCGCTTCAAAATCAGACTTATTGGACTAATTCGCTTGAAAACTGTTGAAGCGAAATAGACTTGACTGGATTTCGCTTGAAACTTGAAGCGAAATAGGGATTGTTTGGTTTTCGCTTGAAGATCAGTTGAAGCGAAATAGTAGGTTTCGCTTGAATAGTGCTTTGAAACGGATTTCGCTTGAATTGAACTTGAATCATCTGAAGCGAAATAGTGGATTTCGCTTGAACAGTTTAAAAGGAGATTTCGCTTGAAGTCTCATTCTGCTTCAACTTGAGATTTCGCTTGAGTTTCTTATTTCGCTTGAAAAGTGAAATTTCGTGTCAAGATTATTTCACGTCAACTGTGTATCAGTTTGTTTCAGGATATTATTGTGTATACTGATTGTTTGTTTGTTTGTCTGCAGGTGATTCGAGGTGATTTACAAAGCACAAATACCAAGAATTCAAAATGTTTGATGAACTGGAAAACACTAAATTTGAAAGAATAAACAATTGGACTTGTTGTTCTTCTTTTGAGAAAAAGGAGGTTTTACTTGAAAGATTTGAATATTTCATGTGTCAAAAGGATGAAACGTTGGATGAATTGGAAATACGGTTTAAAATTTTGATGGACAGTTTGAGAAACAAGGATATTAGAATATCAAATGATGAACAGATATCGAAATTGGCAAATGCATTACCTGCTAAATGGGATAAATTCTTGGTTAAGCTAAAAAGGGAAGATTTTTTTCAAGAACTTTATCCAAAACAGTTCTTTAATGAGGTTAATGGAGAGTTTCGTAAGGAATATAAGAAAAAGAAGGAAATTTTGACCGAAATGGAAAAGAATTTACAAAAATTGGAATTGGATGTTATTACTGAAATTGATAATAGAATTCGTGTGTGTCTTGAAACAAAGAGTATTCTGAAATATGATATTAAAAGGAAATGTTATATTGATGAAAGTATGAATCCTTTTGATTTCGTTAAACTCTTTTGTGCAGGAACATATAAGATGAAAACAAAGGATATTTCAAAGAATGAAGAATTTTTGAAGCTTGGATCTTCAAGTTCGGAATTAGTATGCTATAAATGTGACAACTTTAAGGCTGAAAATGACAAACTTTTGAAGGATGCAGAAAGTTTGACATCAGAAGTCGAGAAGTTGAGAGATGAGAAGCAAGCTGATGATAAGCAGATTCTTATTTTGAAAGAAAATAGTGAGAAGTTGAAAACTGAAAATGACAAACTGTTGGGTAATTTGAACAGTTTGACATTAGAAAACAATGCTTTGAAAGAGAAAGAAAAGGATTTTGAAAGCAAAGAGAAATCTTCAGAAGATGAAGATTTCTGGATAAAACTTGAGAACAAAAATTTGAAAACAAATGAAACAAAATTTCAAGAACAGATAAAAGATTTGGAAAATGAAAAGTCTGTTCTTGAAAACATTAAGATTGAGAATGAAAAGACAATCAAGTCTCATTTTGAGAGAATATCTCAGCTTGAAAATGAAGCTGAGAATTCAAGGAACAAAATTGATGAACTTGAAATGAAATTAAAAGGTTTTGTGACTTCTACATCACATGTTTGTCCAAAACCAATCAATTTCAAAATTGAAAATGTCACAAACTTTGACAAAGTCAAAGTTGAAGATTGTGATGAGATATCTGATGATGAAAAAGAAAAGAAAAGAAAAATATCTTTAGATTTACAAGAAAAATTTCAAAATACTGTTCTGCAATCTACTGAAACAGGTGAATATTCTAAACAAAAACCTGTTAAGAAGAATGCAGAACAGAAACAAAAAGATAGAAATTTGAAAAATTCTAAAATTGAAATTAAAAGCTCATCAGATAAATCATCCAATCATTATCAAAAATCACAAAAATTTAAACATGAAAACTCACAATATGTTGGTAATAAGTGGTGCAGGTTTGACCACAGTGCTCAAAAGACAAATCCAGCATTGAAGAGGAGAAATGATTATTACCAAGCCAAACAATGTTATGATTTGAAGGTTTGGACTGACAAAAGTGGATGGTATGATAACAGAGTGTGCTACACCTGTGGTGTTAGAGGACACATTGCTGTTAATTACCAGAATTGGAATTATGAAACAAGAAGATGCTACAATTGCCATATCAGAGGACATATTGCAAGAGATTGCCCAAAGAGATCAATGGGAAGATTGAGGGTTGAATCTCAGAGAACAGTAAAGAAACCAGTTACTGTCAAGCCCAAAGAACAGAAGGTTCTAGAACAGAAAGTGAAGCTTTCACAGGGGCAGAGAGACAGATTGAGGAAGAAGAGGAAGAAGGCAAGAGAGTATTTGGAGAAAATTTTGTTTTCGGATTCACCGGTTGGTTTGAATAAAAGTTCTGATGAATTGATTCACTCGACAGCAAAGTCAAGCAAATCAAATTCTTCAGATACAAATCTGAGGACAAAAGAGAAAAAGGAAAAGAAGAAAATGGTCGGCGATGAATCTGATGTTTCAAAAACAGACAAGCCACCATCAGGCGATGTATCTGGCTCATCCAAGTCAGATAAGCCAAGTTCAGGCAATGAATCTGATTCCACAAAATCAGAGGAGCCACAAGTTGAGGTAAAGAAGGAAGAAATTGTTTCTTTGATGAATGATGAAAAATTTCCTCCATTACAAGCCACAAACACAAAATCAAAAGGTGTTGATGCTGGAAAAATGTTTAATAGCAATGTTAAACATATTTTTAGTAAGATGGTTGATGGTAAGGAAAAAGGAGTGAAAGAGTTTTATGAAGAAAAGAGAAAAGCTCAAAATACACCCAAGGACAGTCAGGTTTGGGTGAAACTTTTCAAATAGAAAAATCTGACTTGCCGGAGCTTCCAGGTTGGTAAGTGTGAAGCAGGTATCGGCATCATTCTTGAGAAATTCACAGGATGGTAACTGTGATATTTTATCTTACAAGTGGTCAATCAAGGACATTAAGTTGTACTTGATTTTCTACAAGTGATTGTGGTGTTTGATCTTATATTGTTAAAATCTGTACAAAATGGTTAAAAGAGAACAAGGTGATGTGATAACACTGAACCCACAAGTGATGGGTTAAACAAACTAATTTTTCCGGAAAAACCATTCTGATTAAAACAAACTTAAGTGTTTTGAAATCATTATGGGAAAATAGTTTGTTGTAAGGGGAGTTTTGATTAAATACGCCGAAACCCTCACGGCTGAACAAACATGATTACTTTCATCAGATTGAAAAACGGTTTTCAAACTGTAAAAAATCAATGGGTTGTAAATCATGGGGGTATTTACGTTATATTTTCTGCAAATCAGAGCACTTGAAGCAGAAAATGGATGGCGAGACAAAGCTATTAGTGTTGGTTGTCAAATTTTCTTTATATGGTTTTGCATTTTAGGGGGAGTAATATTGTCAGAAAATACAAAAACATTTGAAAATTTGAAAAATACAAAAACATGATAAAATTCAAAAATTGAGTTTTTGCGTAAAAAGAGGAAATGATAGTACATCAGTAGACAGTTACAGTATGCTAAAGAAATGGAAAGTTTAAATGTGTTAAATGATCTCACCGTGGATGTGTCGGTAGGTTTTTATACATTTAGTAAACTTTTTCGGGATATAAACCTAAATTCAAACTTACTTATTTTGTGGGGAACACTACTTGGATATATAGGTAACCCCTGAAATCTTGTTTGAAAGGTCTCTTAATCTGATATACTAGGTCTTTATACTCTATGATGTCTGGGGTATTATTCCGGGACTTCTGCTGAACGGTAGTTCTAACCTAGTCCCTGGCTAATACTTGCTGAAATGCTTGAAATACAGCATTAAACCCTCAGCATGCTGAAACAATAAAATTGATAGTCGCTGCTGTTGTAAGTAAAAAGATCCTCTAAAGGGGACATACCGTTAAGTCGAAGCTGATATCTCTCTGCGTATACGAAAGTATCGATCTGAGATCCCTCGGCCCTCGCATACCTAATTTATATACAGATATCATTGTAGTATTCTCACCTGTAAGACTGATTATTGGGATTCTGGATACGGGAGTATATTCAAGAGGTGGGACACATGAATGTGCTAAGTTCATAAGACATCTTAATTCATATCCTGAATTAGTTGAAATTTGTATGAAAATTTAAGTGGATCAGTATATCGACAATCTAAGTGAATTGTTTAATGCATAATGTGTTTTTAAGCTCAACGGTACTTGTGATTTGTCATAAACTGATATGATCCTCTAACGCATACTCAAACAAAAATATTGTCTGTAAATATGTTTGTACATATTTCTTTACTGCTTTATATTTTCAGATAATACAAAAAGATTTTGATTTCTGCTTTATTTTCGACAACTGATGTCTGAGTGCTGAGTTTCAAAATCTAAGTAAGCTGATTGTGTTTCTGAAAATAAAACAAGTTCATTAATTTGAAACTTGATTTAAAATCAAAAATTTCAAAAACAGTTTGTGATATCTCCAAGGTCATTAACTTGAACTTGGATGATTAACTGTGAGGGAGTTGGATTCTTTAATACTGCTAAATCTATGAAGTTTGTTGATAGGGGGAGTGGATTAGAGATTGATTGAAAATTCAAAATGCTGTTACTCATAAATGTTTGAGAAATTGCAGATGATAGTCCAGATTACGATCCCGGAAGCTGAATCTAAGGGGGAGTCTGAAGACGATTTCAAAGCAAGGGGGAGCTTGTAATCGAAAAGCAAGGTGTCGATCCCAAAGCACGGAAGCTTGACGAAAGGGGGAGCCTGATGAAGAAAAGAGGAAAAGCTGAAACTGAAGACAGATCCACCGGGATTCTGTTCGAGAAGATTCAAAAAGGGAAAGAGAAAGAAAAGTCGCTACGAGCTACTCTACAGATTGACTACAGCAATATCCAAGGGGGAGTCTGTTAGTGCATTTATCTGTCTATCGCCTCCGTCAATCTAGTCCGTAGTGGAAAACTGAAGAAAACGAGAGTTACATTGTTATTTTAGAATTAGTTAGTCAAAAAGGCAAGGTGGCATAACTGTAATTAATGAGATTCCTCATTAAATGCCTTGGCCTATAAATAGATCTCTAGGGCTTCTAGTATAGAACTTTTGCCATTTTCACATCTTGGAGAGCTAGAGGCTAGAGAGAGAAAGCTAGAGAGAGAAAGTTTATTGTTCGTGATTCAGGTGCTGTACGTTATCAGATTTGTTAATAGAATCACGTTTAGATTACGTCATGTGTGTTTATGTCGCGTTCGTGTACGGATTCCGCACGTTTCACGTTCGTTTCGCAATCGTTTCGGAGTCAAACCGGTCCTAACAACCTTGGGTTCCACACTTAACCATTTTTGCCCAACATTTGAAGTCTGAATGTTGAACGAATTGTTGTCCGATCGGACTACCATCCGATCGAATTGCCATTCGAATCATGAGATATTTAAACTTCCACACTTAAACAATTTTCAACATGTTCAATGCACAAAGGATGCCACCCGATCGAACAACCGTCCGATCGAGTGACAACCTGCTGTGAACTTGTTCTCGCTGAAGTGCCCAACCTATCGGATTGTCACCCGATCGAACGGTCATTCGATCGATCGACCTGAAAGGTAGAGATACTTCTATGTTTTCAAAATGCTACAACGAAAACTTCAAAAGTCAAGCCATCATACACAAACGCATCCTTCTCAAAGGAAGAAACAATCCACTCGAACGGTCATCCGACCGGACGACCGTCCGAACGGACTGTCACTCGCACGATCGGCCGTCCGATCGGACTACCATCCGATCGAACTGCTGATCGACCCAATCTTCACTTGTTCCATTTTACGTGTCGCTTATCGTTATGCTATCAATCTGTTCAGGCTAACCCTACTCTCTAGCGCTCCCTTCAATCCATCAACCGCTGTGAGTATACTCGATCCCTTTTTGCTTTACGCACTTTTGGGTGTTACATACGTTACTTATACAACATCACATCGAACACACTATGCAATTCTTTAAACGCTAACCGCTATCGCATGTATACGTGACTTAATGAATGCTTGTTTGTTATGTTTACACATGGAATGCTGTCTACCTGCCTTAGCAACGATAGTACTATTAGTTTGGACTTTGCACCCATTCACACAGGGGTTGTTAAGGACAATTACCTACATGGCTCACAGTGGTGAGTATGCATCGCGAACTGCCTTGGGCAGTCAACCCGCAGTCATTGGTATCGATAGGTTCATGTCGATAACTAACATGCCTCATTTCACACTGTGTACGTGCTGGTTATGTGTAATGCTTCCGAACTCTATATGCTATTATCAAACTTGTATGCTCACCTTTACACTATGTGTATTGACTTTTACTTTAACGTATGTGACATGTGCTTAGGATGTTTACATGCTTTGTGTGCTGGTGATGAAATTGAGGCTAGGGACAGAGTCCTAGAAACCAATAAATAAACAATGGTCTGTAATAAAAATCTGAGTTGTCGGAATAGAACAATTTGACTAGATCTTTTCCGCAATAATTGTATTATCATTTATGACATGGTATGGGACATGTTGCTTTAAATATTTGGTAAATATAGTTGTTATGAAAACTTTTGGACAATCTGTTTCGCTCAGTGCCATGCCCCGATGTTTCCGCCATCGGTTGGGGTTTGACAATCAGGACCAGAATGGTCAGATGAAATCTCAACAACAGGAATCTCAATAAGCGGAACAACAATGACATCATCGACTGGAACTCCATCATCCTGGGCACCCTCAGGGGGACCCTCAATAAAAAGATCAATGTCGTCGTCAGACATGGCATCAAAAGGCAGATCATCTAGAGGAAATGCAGCAAGAGGAAAAGGACCAGGGATCTGAACAAGAAGTAGATCCTTGCCAAGAAGACCATCAGCTAACGGTATATCATCGCCAAAATATGGTAAAGCAAACGGCTGGAAATCATCATCATCGCTACTCTCAGTGTCAGATATGAAAACCTCAGGGTCCGGGACAATCTCATCGTCCGAAACTATGGCCACGGGGTCTACTGTATCAGATACTCCCCTCTCAGAGGAGGTCACGGTGTCTGTAACAAATCAATCACAACATATGCTCATACGTCAACAATCATCAAATAAGCATGTAAGTAGTAATAATGTAAGCATGTATGTATCCTAGTCTTCCCAAGACTATCCCAGCCAGCCTCTCAGACTGAACTACTTAGTCTCTCAGATTACCCAGCCTCACAGACTGAACTACCCAGTCTCTCAGACTGCCCCTGCTAGTCTCTCAGACTAACTCCCCAGTCTCTCAGACTGCACTACCCAGCCTCTTAGACTGCACTACCCAGTCTCTCAGACTGCACTACCCAGTCTCTCAGACTGAACTACCCAGTCTCTCAGACTGAAATATAAATGAATTCCTTGAAATGTATTTTGTGTCTTTTATTTGAAAAAATGTTTGTTTCCTGGATCTGGACATTTTGTGTATGCAATGAAAATATGAAAACATTTTCGTGAGAGCCCTAAGGATCGTAGTCTAGACTCGAGAAGGAATCCTAGTTAGCTACGATCGAAGCTCTGATACCAAGCTGTCAGACCTTGACTTTTGCGGAAGCGTGGTTATTGGTGTGACTTACTTAATACCATAGCATTCAATCATAACAACGCTATATGATAAAATCATAAGATGTTCATCCATAAAATTAAGTTCGAAAATACCACAACATTCTTGTCTGAGACATAGACACCAAATTTTAAGTTACAACCACAACATGTTTAAATGAGTTCACGAAGACTCAACAAAAGACCTTAAATAAAACCGGGTTTAGAAACATGTATCCCGTCCAGGAATAGGATACATCTCCTAAACCCTACGACCACGGATAACACCCTTTATTCATGACGCAGCTTGACAACATGCAAACACCGGCCAGATCCACTTAGTTCCCTGAAATACATGTAATTTGAAAAACATCAACAAAAGTTGAGCGAGTTCAAGTGTTTGTATAAGTATGTATAAACCTTTGTAAATAGTGTATGTAATTCCCGGTATGAAAGCAAACAAGGAAAAGATCACCAATGGTTTGCAAGGCCACTGATATGTGTGACGGTGTAGGAAGACTCAAACCTAGCAAATTTGTACCGGGCTTCCAGCTGGAAGACATAGTCACCCTATGGGCCACCCTGGTCCTCATGGGTGTGGGCTCGCTACACCCAAATAGATCTATCACTCATGCCCCTCGGTCCTTATACGAGGATTAATGGTCTCAAGTATCCGCCTACCCATTCACATGATCTATGGTTCTTTCCTAAGCTAATCATACCAATAGTATTCGTATGTAATCCTTTTGTAACATGTATTTCACCCCCGAAGTAAATAAACAAAACAGTTTATAGAAAAGGGGGACATGAACTCACAGTATTGCGTCTTCAGAATCGTAACCCAAATCTCTTCAGTAAACCCGACTACCTACAACGTACTAATGTCTATTAGACGAACGGGCCGTGCCTTGCCTTTGTATTTACGTTTTTGAGTTACGTTTCTTTTAATATTATCCCAAGTTATAATTTCTTGTTAAAATAATAATTATTTCAACTTAAATTATATTTGAATTTTGGAATAATTGTTTAAACAATATTTTGTAACAATACTTCTCAAGTATTTATTTTCGTATTTCCTTCCCAAGGATGGGGGTATCTTGTACATGTATTTTCGTATGCTTGTATTTGTAATTCCAAAATAATATATTTCCAAGTCTAACTTTAGAAAATATATTTAACTTATTTTTATCCATAATTAATGTATTCCAAGAAAATATATTTTAACTTCCCAAAAATAATATTCCCCCTTTTGTCAAAGTATGATATAACTTGTAATAATAATAATAATCATACTTTCATTCATTTTGTATCCAAAATATTATTTACCGAAAATATATTTATAACGGTATTTTCCGAAATATTTTGTAAGTTACGTTCTATTGTTCGGTTCCACAATATTAAGTGTGTATAACTTATATATCTATCCCTTCTGATTTTTGGTATTATTTTGGATTGTAAATTCTTGGTATTTTGTTAAGTTATATTACTTTAAATCCTAAAATAATATAACTATTACACAAAGTATACAAATAATCACACACAATGTGTTATTAATGTAAATATATATTCTAAATACATATTTATCCATTTTATTTATAAAAACCAACCTCCACTACTTGTATTTTTGTAACAAAATCTATGGCAAAGTTTATATTGAAAACCATAGTTAAAACACACTTATAAATATTTGTTTAGAAAATATTTTTTCTAAGTGTTTGTATTTTTAGAAAATTTCGCCATAGTTTCCTTTAAAAATGGAGGTGTCCATGCTATTAAAGCATATCATTTTCTTTTCAAAATCAACACCAACAATCAACAATCAAATTACACTTATCAAGTGCTAAAACAAAGCTATCTACATAATAATCATGAACTTGAACTCTCATAAAAAAACTTGTGGTAACTTGGTAGTGTGTTTAGTAGGTTTAGTTACCCATTAAAGTGTGTTTATTTCTTTAAAAATCTCATTCTTGAAAGATTTGAGTGTTTACAACTTGTAAACATATTTTACAAAAACGTTTCTTTGTGAAATCTTCTTGTTTCTCAAGTGTTTCTACACTTGTTTTATCACAAAAAATAGTGTATATTTGAGCAAGAACCAAGACCTTCTAAAAATCACATTTTGAACTTGGTTCTTTTGGAAAACCATTCATAAATCTTAGATCCATAAGATTACTAACTCACTTTGTTTATTATTTTCAAGAAATCACTTTATTCTTCAAGTTCATGCTTATATATGAGGATGGTCATCTTGTTTTGTCCCCTAATCATCCTCTCACTTGCTAGATCACGTGTTTAATCACAATCTAGCAAGCTCCTTATGATGATCAACATCATAATCTCAAGAATATAATAATCAAGTATCATACATACACTAAACAACATAGTTTCATCATGATTTCATCATATTTCAAGCTTATGTTCATGTTTCATGTTTATGTTCTTTGGTGTTCTTCAAGATTACTAACATACATCATCTTTTAACCATCAAAATATGAAGTAGAAACAAGTTACAAGGAGCTTACTACTAGCACAAGGGCTATGGAAGAACACTAGAAGATGATGATGATGGCAAAAGTGAAGGATAATAGCAAATGGGAGAGGTCCTTCAAGATCCAAGACCACCAAGCTTCCTATTCTTGCTTCTTACACCTTGAGTGCACTTGGAAATGGATGATCTTGAAATGGAAATGATGGTGATGTGGGGGTGGCTCTCGGCCGAGAGTGGGAGGAGAGGGAGAGAGATGAGTGGTGTTGTGAAGTGTGAAAGATGTTGATGGTGACGATTTACTTATAATACAAATTAAGCTTTTAACCAATGGTTCATATGTTTCCCATAGTACAAGCATGATCTCTAACCAATCCAAGTAAGATCAATGGAGATCTTAGGAAGATTAAGAAAGATTGTGGGTGGGGCCACTCCCTTGGTGACCGTAAATGTGATGGGGGGGGGGGGGTCTTGTGTAAGTTTAAATCATAGTTAGAGATATTAGTTAGATTTCAAGTGTAGTGTTTAGTGTTTATGCATATCATGTGTTATATAGTGTGTTAGGGTGTTCGGGGATCATAACTAACTCAGAAACCTTACAACAATGCTTCTAGTATAATTTTGGTGTTTCGGGTAATGTCCGGTTGTTCGGTTAGATACCGGTTCGTTAAAGTGTCAAACTATACCGTTTAGTGTTCTTTAAGTACCCTTTTGTGACACTTTTAATTCCCGACACTTAGGAAAGCATTCGGGACCATTTAGTCATATTTTTGCATGATACAAGCTTATTTAAATGCTGAATTTTGCTGATTTATGCAGAATTCTGCACTTTATGTGGGTTTTAGCACTTTCCGGCACTTAAACTATCACCTAGTGAAGCAGTTTTATGGTCCTTACTTCCCTACACACCATACTAGTGTAGTACCTTGTCTCTGGCCCATACTGGGTCTTAAAACACTGTCTGTCTATGTACTGAACATCGTCAGCATTTTTCTGAGTTATCCGCTAACTGTGCTAGCTGTGCTTTGTGCATCGTTTATGTCACTTAAAGTTTGTAAGTAAGAATGATGTGACAGTATGAAATATGTGATGCACATGTATGTATGATGCAGTAACCAGAAAGCAATTATTTGTAATTCAGCACAATCATTAAGTACTAATCATGATTAATTAATTGTACGGACTCCTGGATTTTTGACGGTTGTCACATCTGGCTCCACAACTCTGTTCTAACGACCTAGTTTCACCACCGCTCCCCTCCGCCGTATCACCGTCAACCGGATCTCCTCTGTCACTTCCACCTGCGTCAGATCTATGTCCGTCAACCGGTTACACCATAATCGAAATCGCTGACCACCTAAGTTTCCCCATCACAATCGAAATCGTCGGCCACCTAATCTTCCCCATCATAATCGATGTCAGTTGGAAAACTTGAGGACTACCCGAAAAACTTGAGGGGAGGAGATGAAGTATAAGTGGTGCCTTGTGTAGTGATCGGAATTGGTAGAATTCATTGGTAAAAAAATATTTCGCCGATGATTGGTTTGAAGAAAATGGCCATGGTGTGTGGGGGTAGGGGTGGGTGGCAGTTTGAAGACGGTGGTGGGTATAATGGGTGGTGGAGGTGGTCATCATTCTCATATATGCGTGTGGTGGTGGGAGATGTTGAAGAGGGGTGAAGTGGAGAGGGTGTGAAGCCGGAGCAGATGATCTTTCCGCTGGATTTGAGAAAACAGAGAGAGTGAATAGTAGAGTAAAGGATAGTAGATCGATGATCTTTCCACTGGATTTGTCAGTTCATTTAATTCTATAAGGGTCGTATAGGGTTATACGACCCGTATACACCTTGTTAAAACAAGATTTTACCCTGTGTTAATATTAACACCCTTAAACATGTGTACATAAGTTTAAATGGTCATGCATAAAAAAGTAAAATTGGGTGGAAAGACTATAATACCCATTCAACATACATAGATATTTTGTACTCTGTGCACCATAAGTTGGATCCCTAAATTTTCAACTTTCTTTCTCTTATATACATTATATATACTAGTGTGAGGTTCATTAGGGAACACTAAAAAAGTGGGGAACAGTGGGGAACCGACTCAAACGAACTCCGATTGGACTCATTCCAGCGGCGTTGGAACCGGCTCGTTGAACCCTAACTAGGATCTCTTAACCCTAAACCCTAAATCATAACCCCTAAAACCTAAATATATTAGGGTTTGGCTTGTACGGTTTAGCTTTAGGGTTTAGCCTTAGGGTTTAGCTTTAGGGTTTAACTTTACGGTTTAGGGTTTAGCTTTAGGGTTTATGGTTTAGCTTTAGGTTTAGCCTTTAGGGTTTAGCTTTTAGGGTTTATAGTTTAGATTTTAAGGTTTAGCTTAGGTTTTAGCCTTATTTTTTAGCTTTAGGGTTTAGAGTTTAGGATTTAGGGTTTAGGGTTAAGAGATCTTAGTTAGGGTTCGACGAGCCGGTTCCAACGCCGCTGGAATGAGTCCAATTGGAGTTCGTTTGAGTCGGTTCCCCGCTGTTCCCCACTTTTTTAGTGTTCCCCAATGAACCTTCCCCATATATACTATTATATAATACATATTGGAAAGAGAACTTAAAGTTAAGAGATTTACAAGAAAAGAAGCCCAATGTACAAGTTATGTATGCATATATATTAGAAATTGAAAACCAGTATCATGTTGCTCACCAAGTGGTTCTTCAATTTGAACCTCCATATTGGAAATAAATCATCGATTAAAGCTATAGATTCTTAGTGGTGTCAGAACACCCAAATTTTGAATTCCCAGGTGCGCATTATATCTAATTTTCCACCTTTCAAAATTCAAATACCGTTTTTCACTCTTCTTTCACACACTACAACAAAGAACTTGGGGATTACGGAGACCTTCCCTCCGATGGTTATAGTTTTAGTGATTTGACATGGTTTGGGATAAGACGCAGGTATAGGATAACTGATACGTGGTTGAAAGCCCTTTGCTTTATCGTATTAAGTTCGTGTATTTACGTGAATTTTGGTTTTGAATGGCCTAATTTGATTAGAATTGTGTTTTGCAAGTCTAACAGATGATGGAACGGGAAAACCTAGGATGTAGAAGATCATAACATGAGTGATTCGACAGATTTTGATTCCTATATATATGTACTCATGTGGTACTTTATTATACCATATAGATATCACCATCTATATCCAGAAAGCCGTATGCTTTGGAAGAAGCTTGTACAGTTTGGGAAGGGGTTTTGATTTATAAAAAAGAAGAGTATACTTCAACCGATATGCCTTTAGGCATGACCATATATAACGTAGAAATCACACTTGGAAAGGGTGGACAATTAGCTAGAGTAGCGGGTGCTGTAGCGAAACTAATTACAAAAGAAGGGAAATCGGCCACATTAAAATTACCTTCTGGGGAGGTCCGTTTGATATCCAAAAACTGCTCAGCAATAGTCAAACAAGTGGGGAATGTTGGCTGAACCAGAAAATTTTGGGTAGGGTCGGATCTAAGCATTGGCTAGGTAAGCACCAATGTAGTAAGGGGAGTAGTTATGAACCACGTAGACCATCCACATAGGGGTGGTGAAGGGAGGGCCCAATTAGTACAGAAAAACCCACCCCTTGGGTTATATTGCACTTGGAAAAAGAAGTAGAAAAAGAAATAAATATAGCGATAATTTGATTCTTTGTGGCCATTGTAAATAGGAGAGAAAATAGAATTTCTTTCTTTATCTTTACAAAAAAAAAGGAGGAAGCTGTGACACGTTCACTAAAGAAATCCTTTTGTGCCGAATCATTTATTAAAATAAAATAAATAAGCTTAACACAAAAGAAGAAAAAGAAATCATAATAATATGGTCTCAGGCATCTACCATTATACCCATAATGGTCAGCCATTTATATTCAAGCCGAACCATTTAATATCTATTATTTGATTGAATAATCATTTATATTGGAATGGTTGAAGAGTCAAATGGTTTGGCAATTCCTCAGGAGGGGAGGGAATGAATCAAAAGAATTTTGAATTAGAGCTCTAGATTTTTGTTCATCCCTCATCACAATAGTATCTCGGGGTTTGCAACGATAACTTGGTATATCTACTACATGACCATTGACTAAAATATGTCTTTGGTTAACTAATTGGCGAGCTCCCAGAATAGAGAATAGTCGGAGCCATACCTAACCGAAAAAGGATGTTATCCAGGTGCATTTCAAGTAAAACCTGACCTATTGGCCCCTTTGTCTTTCCGGCGATACGAACATATTTAAGTAATTGTCGTTCTATAAGACCATAATGAAAACCCAATTTTTGTTTTTCTTCTAGACGAATACGATATTGGGATTTTTTCCCGGAACGCGATTGGTTTCCTTTCCAAAATAAAAATTCAAACACTGATTATTATTACAAATATATAAGACTATCCCTATTAGTGACTTTTATTTGATTTGGTTATCACTAAAATAATATTGGTTATATTAAAGTTAAAAAATAAAAAAAAAAGAAAATTGAAAGCCACGACCAGGATATTGAAGCAACCTAGGTCATGACCCAAACTCATGCTCAGCTTCATCCATTTGTCCAAACTTGACTGGTGCACCATTATATTTATTAATTGCTAATTCTCTCATCAATTTAATTACTCAAATGTTTTTTTTTATAAAAAAAAACTAAACACACAATATTTCTTAAAATATTTTTTGAACATCCCAATATAAATTTTATTAAGAAAAAATTACACCGTTGGTACTTGTGGTTTCTGCCAAATTTCACTGTCGGGTACTAATTGTTTTTTGTTGCAAAATCAGGTATTAATGTACTAATTTGTTACAATTTTGAGTACTAAGGCCAAACCTTGTTAATTTTTTTTTGTTAAGTCTTACTAAAATAACTAAAATGCCCTTTAATATCTAGAGAGTCTATTTTTAATTAATTATATTTGACTAAAATAATGTAAAGTTTTATTTATATTTATATTTTTAGAATTTTCTTTTTTATTTATATTTTTTATAAAATTAAATGGATTTGAAGTTTTTATTTATAAACTTTGAGTTTATGTATAATAATATGCTAGTAAAATAAACTTTTTAACTTAATCTAAATAGTATTATATATTATTTAAGTAAAAAAGTTGCAAGTTTAAATCGTTTGGGTTAAAATAAAAAACTTAAAGTGGGCGAGTCTATCATATCCGGATTAGGATCAAATACAAAGGGGAAAATAAATAAGAAAGGTAAGAATGATTTTGGTCAATTGGTCTACGTTTGGCCGATGACTGAGTTGAGATTATTATCGGCCAAATTGAGAAAGTTGAGATTATTTAAATCCAAATTGCCAAAAGAAAAGAGTGGAAGGGTACAAAAGGGATTTTACATTTATTAACGTTCTCTTCACATGCAAGTCACATGTCAATTCCCTCTGTCAATTTAAAATGTCCAAAAAAGGGATTTTACATTTATTAACGTTCTCTTCACATGCAAGTCACATGTCAATTCCCTCTGTCAATTTAAAATGCCAAAAACTTTTTCATACGACATTTTTTTCAAAAACAATTTTACCATAGTAACAAGTGTTTTTTTATCTTTAATATAAGTATGATATTGCTATATAAAAATAAAATAAAAAATTTCACTTTTCCTGGGTTTTCTTTGCATTGTGTTAAAGGTTCAGGTCATTGTGTCTTTCAACTGGGTTTGGTCATTACGTTTTTACTAGGGTTTCTATACATTGTGTTATTATCAAACCCATATTTACACACACACATATATATATATCCTTATGATTGCTGCTAACCTTGTAAATTAGGTTTGATGTTAACATTTGGGTTATTATACTGAGATGGCTTCAACGAAGCAACTACCGGTTAAACCTTGGTTTCTGCGCCACGAAAATCATATTTACAAGGAATATCGGATTTTAATAATCTCAACTATTCGTCGTTGGCCGCCAACAGTCCCAACTTCAAAAATAACCACTGGTAGTCCCAACTATTGACATATTGGCCACTAATGGACCCTGACTAACAGAACCCTGATGCCGTTAGTCTTCGGTCGCCGAAAACCGTTTTTGTCCAGAAAAAGGTTTTAAAGGTCCGATCTAAGGTTATAAAGAGTTTTTGGACGAAAATATTGAGTTTTTCGGCAAAAAGTTGAGTTTTCCTGCGAAAAAGAAGTTTTCCGGCAAAAAAGAAGTTTTTCGGCAAAAAAGAAGTTTTCCGAGGACTTTAATAACTGGGGTTTTTACTAGAAAAAGATTCTCAAAGGTTTATAATAAGGTTACAAAGAGGTCCGGGACAAAAATGTTGAGTTTTCCGACCAAAAATGAGTTTTTCGACCAAAAAACGTTTTCTCGGTGACCGGAGACTAACGACGTCAGTGTTCTGTTAGTCAGTGTCCATTGGAGGCCAATATGTTAAAACTTAAAAGTTAGGACTGCTAGTGGTTATTTTTAAAGTTGTGATTGTTGGCGGCCAACGACGAATAGTTGGGATTATTAAAATCCAATATTCCTATTTACAATATGGTTATGCCTATAAACTTCAAGATCAAATAACTATGAAATGTTTTTTTTCATATATTTTTGGCTGTTTTTTTTTATATCCAGGTTTCACTTTTTTTGGGCGCAATTACGAATCGAGAATCTATATACGGAATCATTAATTAACTTAGTTTTTGATTGATTGTTTTCTCTAAATTATTGATAAAAGTTGTTTATATTTTCTTCCTTAACTTATAGGTTGCCAATGTCTACTTCTCACGAACCAATGGATGCTTTCAAACAGCTAAGCCGTATTTTGGACGAGGTTTTGGAGTCAGATCGTAGGGTCACCCAAAAGATCGACAAGCTTACCGATCATGTTTCCAAGATACACATACACGAGAAGCGCAAGAAGCAAATAAAGATTTAGACGGAAACAAACGCGTTGTATGCACGATACGTGCAAGCTAATAGCGTAGTTAAAAAATAATAATAGGCGTATATGTTTTTGTATATTTAGTCATTGATTGTAAATTTTTATCTTTAATATTAGTAATCAATGTAACAAATGTAAATTTTTGTTGTAACTTAACCAAAACGTGGCTGGGCTAAATTCTCGTTATTAGGATCAAATTATTTGTATGGAACCGGCCTTATTGTTTGTTATTAGGATCAAGGGTATACAAATAATCATTTGTATGGAACCGGCCTTATTGTATGTATTACGTTCCTTTGAGTTATATTACTTGTTTATCCAAAAAAAAAAAAAAACCCGGAACCTATTTAGTTTTTACTTTTTAGTGGGAAAATGTTTAATAACAAGTTCTTTTTTTCTTCTATACTTTTTAGTGCGAAAATGTTAAATAACAAGTTTTTTTCTTCTAGAAATTGATGTAGGGATCGACTAAACCAAGTGTTTTCAAGTATATTCCATGGATCAGACCATTTGAATAAAAACCATAAATGTCATTAAATCGCGTTATCATAATTAGACTATGTGTTGTGGGGCGTTTTTTTAAAAAAAAATTAAAAAAAACGCCCGAAAACGCCCAAGGCACCATTACATGGGGCGTTATTTTTAAAAATCTTTGAAAAAAATTGTGATCCGCGTTATATATAAAACGCTCAAAACAATTGCTTTATTCTGACATTTTGACTTGAAGGGGCATGTGGCCAATGAGATTATTTAGTCTGACAGTTTGCTTTATTTTTTTTTTATTTTTTTTTTCAAATGATTGAATGGGGGTTATTGGCATAATGCCCCACTACACCTCTTTTGCTATAATGCCCAAGTGTGACTAGGATGCCACGTGTCGTATAATGCCCCATGGTAGGGGCATTATTTTTGTTTACCACTACGGGTGGTCTTAGGAGTAAGGAGATCAATACAATAAACAGAAAGATATAACCCATAACTTAGTAATTAGGAGTCAGGAGATCAATATAATAAAAAGAAAGATATAAATTAGTAATTACAATATATAATATTAGTTTGTAAATATATAATACTAGTTTTTGAGACCATGCGCGTTGCCGCAGGATCGTTAAAACGAAAAAAAAAACATGCGTTAAAACGTTTAACCATGCATGTATGTTACGGACAATTATGTAAACACAATGATTAACATTGGTTTGTTATGGTACGGACAATCGCTACAACAAACGAAAGAGTAAACCCAAATGCGTAAAATGATAAATATCCATCGAGAACCATATGATTGAATATCGTCACTTATACAAATTATAAGGGATGTTTAAATAACTTAGATATTTTTAATATAAACGATTTTGAAGTAACATATAGATTGATAGTAATTAGTTTATATTTTGAAAATAGATGATAATTATTTTAAGTAAGTAATAATAAAATTCATACATACAATTAAATATATTAATGCACGGTAAGAATATTAAAGATGGTTAGTGGATATTTAAATAAGAAAATATAATTTTATAAATAAATATTGTAAATTATTCTGATCTACACCTCTCTTTTAACTTAAAAGATTGAAGGTTAACAAAACCACCACCACGTCAACCACAACAAAACCACAACCGTCACCCTCTTTTTTCTCTTTGAAAACCCGAAAGTACCGCCTCAAACAACGACCACTCACTACCGCAGCAAGTAAAAAATAGGGGTATTGGATTTTAATAATCCCAACTTTCAGCAATTGGCCGATAATAATCCCAACTTCAAAAATAGCCTACAACACTCCCAACTTGTAACATTTTGGCCACCAATGATCCTTTGCTAACTGGGTTATAACCCAGTTAGTTTTTTGCTGACTAGGCTGCTGACGTGGCACCATCACCACCTCCGGTGACCTGCAACTTATTCCGACGACCCGTTTTACCCCTGAAACCACCAAACGAGACCACCACCAATCATCTCCGACCTCCTGTAATCTTCTCCGCTGCTCAGAAGTTCAAAAACCCAACTCTGGTGACCTGCAACTTATTCCGGCGACCCGTTTTACCCCTGAAACCACCAAACGAGACCACCACCAATCATCTCCGACCTCCTGTAATCTTCTCCGCTTCTCAAAACTAACTGGGTTATAACCCAGTTAGCAAAGGATCATTGGTGGCCAAAATGTTACAAGTTGGGAGTGTTGTAGGCTATTTTTGAAGTTGGGATTATTATCGGCCAATTGCTGAAAGTTGGGATTATTAAAATCCAATACCCCTAAAAAATAAGGTGAGGAAAGGTTAAAATTGTAAACTTTTCTAGGAGGTTTAAAGAAATGAACGGATAGGATGGAAGCACTATATTTTTTTTGGAAGGTGACTTTCAATGTACAGGACCTAGGTCACGGGGGTCATGTCGAAGACATTCCCCCGTCAGCCCCGCTCTTCCGGACGCGATGTTCGATCGGGGCCCGGCCGTTGCGCAAGCTGACTTCCGCCCGGAAACCATACTGCCCCCACACGAGAGACTCGCTGGGGTAACAGCTGGGTAAAACCGGGTTGCCCTCAAGACCGCACCATGCCTCGGTAGGATACGATCCATCATTGGGACGTCCCACCCCCGTATGCCGCAACCGGGAGTCGAACCGGCGACCTCCAAGGAGGAAGCCGGCCCAACCTTAACCAACATGGGGATAACCGGTTCCCGAGGTGGACTTTGAAATATTTTCTTAACTATTCTAAAGTGTTCATAACAACCTATAAGCCCTTTTTTTGGTTGATTCGTGCATACAAACCTTTGAAAAACAATTAGTCAATTACATAGACAAACCACCACCACAACATCGTCAGTGATGGAGAGATAACACTGTTATCCGCCACCTAACACAACCACCACCCTCCTCCTTCACTACCACTCTACCAGCCGACTGCCAACACTGTCAGCACCAAATCGCACTGCCACCACCACCACAACAGTACATCACCTTCTAGCGGTCGGTGAGCGGTGAAGCACGGAGGTGACCTCCGGCCGACGAACTTCGACGTTTCATAACCGGCCCAACTTGCCTCTCCTATGAACCCACGTTTCATAACCACCGCTATTGTGGTCTCGTGAAGCACCGGTGGTGCACACTGGTTTGGAGAGAAAACAAAAGTTTGTTCTTGTTCTTGACTGTGGTGAGATAGTAGTGTTGACTGTTGAGGAGGGAGGAGGGGAGAGGGAAAGAAGGGGAGAAGAATGTAGGTAGTGGAGCAGAAGAAAGAAAGAGATAGAGCTGGACCAATAATAAGAAACAAAATTGAACAGTAATTTTGTGTCTATAACAACTTTTGATAAATAATAGAGGGTAAATTACAAACTAATATTACGTATTGAGACATTGATAAATATATAATATTACGGTAATTACAATATAAGTTACAAAACAATCATTGAATATCTTGATCTCTAAAATCAACTTATAAACTATAAAGATTACGCTAAAAACAAAATTTATCTCTAAAATCAAATTATAAACTATAAAGATTATGCTAAAAACAAAATTTACAACATATAAATACCCTTCATCTCATTTGTAGTTAAACCACCTTCGTATACTTTTACTTAAAATCCAAACGAAAGAAAGATTATGCTAAAAACAAAATTTACAACATATAAATACCCTTCATCTCATTTGAAGCTCGCTATTGCATATTTTGCTATTTTCAGTCTAGTTTTCGTCTCATTTACGGATTGTAAGTTCGATATATTTGTTCTCTTTCTCTCACAACAAACAAAGTATTAAGATCACATGATTGTCATAGTTCAATCACTAAATATTCCATAATACATTAACTTGTATGCAGGCACAAGAATCCAGAGCATTCAAAGACATGAAGCCAGTGTTTTAAACTCGTCAAGCAAAGGTGTTTCATTCGTTTGCATGAAGCAAAAACAGATCCCTGGTAAACCAGAGCAGTGGTGTTGTTTATGTGACGTTCCCGACATCGTTTGCTTCTATAGTAGTGAAGCTGAATGCCAAAAAACTTGCCTAAGCCAATGTGGCCACAAAAAGTAATAAATCTGCGTTTCGAATATGTTCTTATCATATCATGAGATGTAACATAATTTGGGTTCACCATCTAAAATGGCTTGATAAATAAAATGATACTGAAAGTGTATGTCGTTTTTATTCGAGTGCCAGTTTTTACTAGATGTCTTATTTATATGATATGTTTGATTATGGTCAGGGCCGGCACTGGGGGTGGGCAGGGAGGACCACCGGCCAGGGCCCGATATTTCGGAGGGCACACTATTTTTAGAAAAAACCCGATATGTATACGTAAAAATTTCTTTTTTAATAGGGTATACCTGTACAAACAACAACATAGGCCCACTTGCAAAACTATTCTTATGCTTTAGATTAGTTATTAGCCCATTGGCATTAGATTTAGACCTTTATTGAGCCCAATACCCAATTTTGTTAACGCCTAAGGGCACGTTTTTGGGAGCTCGAACAGGGTACACTAATTCTCAGGACCGGCTCTGATTATGGTAATGCTTAAAACGCCAAGTCAACTCTTTATATGTTTATAGCTGGGTCGGGTCAAAACTGGTCCAAATCTATTTAATTAAATCCTCTGCAGTGGCTAAACTTGAACATTTAAATTGAACTGGGTAGAGGCGAAAATATATATGTTTAATTGGAGCGTTTGGATTAGTAGTGGACTGACCAAATAGAGGTAATATTTTTTCAAAGGTAATGGCTAAACTTACAATTCTAAGCCTAAAATAGGGGGTCTGGGCTCCTTCTAGCCCTTAGTAAGTTCCGCACATGACCCTCTGACCCTTCATCTCTGAACCATTTTCTGCTCGTTTCAAATTTTCATCAATGGCAGCAGTGGCTTCCTATTTCCAGCAACTCAAATGGAAAAAGCGTCGGTTTTACAAAGAACTAATTGATAGAAGCGGGTTCTTTTGCTTATATGCATTCTGGAGAAAAATGGACATGGTTAATAAAAAAAAAAGTTAACAATATTGAATGATTTACAACACGGTTGTTTTTTTTAGAAATTAGGTTCTATTATTTGTTTTGAGAAACCAATATATAATGGAGAACTAATAGAACACGTTTATTTGTGTAATCAACAAGGCTGTATTTAACAATATGGAACCTGGTTCCTTTGAGTTATATAACTTTTATTTTTTGAGTGCAAGAAAATGTTTCGTAACCCGTTTTTTCATAGACCAAATTAAATTTGGAGAGATGTAAACGGTTTTTGTAGTCGTAGTAGTAGTGTATTTTCTACCCAAATGGATACGTTAGACACTAATTTTGTTTTTTGAATGACTAAACTCGTATACCATGGCCGGGGATTGAACCTCTGACTCCTCATACACTTAAACTCTATCTAAACTTACCAAAGCCACTGGGCTACTCCCAAGTGGATACTTAGCCACTTATTGTTGTTCTTCTTTAATAGGTAACTAGGTTATCACCCGGGTAGAAACCCGGGCTAGAAAATTAAAATTACATTAATCATAGGTGTATAAATAAAAGTAATGCAAATAAAGTAACATAAGGGGGCTGTTATATAGAACACGATGTTATACATTTAGCCCCCACTATACATTTAGTTTACTTTTCGACACTATGCGCGACTACTTGGGCTTTATAAAACTTTGGAACATGTTAAAAACATAACTTCACTTGTAAAACTATAATGAAAAAGAATCCTCAATCTACACTTTTAAATAGGGTAACTTTACAGAATGTTAACCAAGTTTCCATTTTGTTCTACCAAAGTCACTTAATATTTTTTTGTCTTTCTAAAATCACTCAAGTATTATATCTTGTTCTAATCTTGCGTAATTTGTAGGTTACCAGGTAAGTTTGATGAAGTATCAGGTCACATTCTTTTTTATGCTTACGTGGATCATACATTATAATTGACATGGCTTTTTGAGTTAAAAAAATAAATAAAATGCCAATTTTTTTATTTTATTTAGAAAATTATTTTTTTTTGTTTCTTTAGTCCTAAAATATAGTAATACTTTTTATTAAACCTATTTTTAATTCACCGACAACCAAACGTTTGGTAATTTTCAATGTTATTATTAAGAATCCATTATTAATCAAACTAGGCTAATGCCCGCGCGATGCGCGGCTTCATCCAAAACCATATTATTTCCTTTGAAATATAATATTTTGTACATACGCATACATTGGAAGAAAAAAAACAAAAAAACAATTCAAATTCCGGAAAAAACTTCCTTGTAGACTACATTTGTTGTTTTACTCGTTACATTCCCATCTTTGTCTAGTATAAGCAACTTCACACCGCCTCTGCTTTTAACTCTTGATAACGCAACATAAAGCTGACCATGTGAGAAAACTGGATATTTCAAATACAATCCAACCGTCGATAGAGATTGTCCTTAACTTTTATTTATAGTCATTGCAAAACATACATTTATAGGGAATTGTCGTCGTTGAAACTTGATAGGAATTCTTTTATCCGACGGTGTTAAACTAATTCGTGGAATAAACGTTCTGGTCCCTATGTTTCCTCCGGATATAATCTCCGCCTCTATAACATGTTTATAAAGTTTAGTAATCCGTAGTCTCGTACCGTTGCACAAACCATTTTGTTGATCGATATTACGAAGCAACATTACAGGTACACCAACTTTAAGGACTAATCGATGATTAGGCAGACCAGAAATTTTTAAACCATTTAGAACATCAGGAGAATATAGTCTCGCATTTGCTTCATTCTTTCCTTGATCAGTTTGACAAATACTATCAGAACTCAGATACTCCACTTCATCGCCAGGAAACGAATCAAGCAATTTTTCATTTATTTCTTGAACAACCTCGTTTGTTGGTGCCAGTATAGCTCTTTCAGCAAAATAATCTTTATCTTTGTACAGTTGAAGAAGCGAAGGATATACAAATTCGATCAGGTCTGACATAGGATCCTCAGAACACTTGATTAACAAATCTTCAGGAATATCTATAACCACCTCACAATCATCACTGTCACCGATCTTTCCCTCGCCCAAGTCAAGCAACCAATCCGCAAAAGCTTTAATCTCCTCTATATCAGATGCGTTCGCTCCTACAGTTAACCTCATGTTTTTGGTTAACGTAAGGACCTTGCAAGTACTCCAAATATACGACGACGTGATTGAAGCATTAACGATATCTCGCCTACTGCCATTTGGTACAACCAGAAGTATTTGTCTAAAGTCACCACCGAAGACCATAACTTTTCCACCAAATGTCATCTCACATTTGAAGATATCTTTCATTGTTCGGTCAAGTGCTTCAAACGCATGTTTATGATTCATCGGTGCTTCATCCCAAATGATCAATTTCGTTTTCTTCAATAAATCAGCAACGTCATCATCGGGTTTAATAAAACACATCGAGGTTTCTGTTAAATTTAGAGGTATATGAAACCTTGAATGTGCAGTACGCCCACCAGGTAACAACAGAGATGCGATTCCACTTGATGCAACATTTAGTACAATATCGCCTTTACATCTAATGGATGCAGATAATGTCTTCCAAAGAAACGTTTTACCAGTACCTCCGTAGCCATATACGAAGAACAAACCACCCGCATTACTATTAACTGCTTCAATTATCTCATCAAACACTAAACGCTGCTCATCGGTTAGGCTGCTTAAATTATTATCAAATTCAATGGCAGTAGCGCTTACATCGTACCTAAGCTCGTCAGCAATTAAACGGTTGTCTGCTGAATATATTGATTCACTGTCGGGTTGAGGCATAGACGGAAACCGACTTAAACTTGAGTTGTTACGTAATAAGTAACGCTCAATTTCCAACAACGTTAGGTTCCTTATTTGTTCTTCTGGAAGAGACAAACCTATTAAAATTATGTAAATAAATTATTAAAATTCTTGTAAATAAAAAATGAAATTAATTAAAACTAATCTGTAAAACATAACTGACAAAATATTAAATAACAATTTGCGTACCTTCGATATTCAAAAGCTTTTGCCGATTGTATAAAATTCCATCCGCAAGGTACTCCCATGTGTTTTCCCAAACATGTTCAGGCTTTGATAGTGTAGATGCCAACATTGTAGCAAACAGATTACGAAGATAGTAACCAGAACCTGTGTAGTGCGCCTCTTTGATAGCTTCTATATACTCCTTGTCGTCGTCTAAAAGGCCTCTAGCATAGCACGCGTCTCTAAATGTTGGGAAGACTTGTCCATTCACAGTACGAATGTCTTCAAAAGACTTAGGACCTACTACCTTATTAAGAAGAATTCTTAAAAAGTATGCCTCGCCCATAGAAGGATTCACACAATGAATACGACCAATGGTTTTGCCTATAATGCGTTTATCCCATATCCTTTCGTCCTTCTTCCAAACAAATTTAGTTGGAAACTCAACGTAAGTAAGGGTGCGCGCCAACGGATCTTTTTCGTTCTTTTCCATCACCCAAAAAACATCGTAGAAGAAACAGAAGGTTTTTGTAGAACACTATCAAGTTCGTCGTCAGGGCCATATACAACGTTTTGTTTATCAGGTAGATGAAACGGAAGCCTGATTATGGATGGATAGCGGTAATGAACATCAAATGCAAATATGCGCCATGAAGCTTCGCATGCCGAGAGATATCTACAATCGTAATACTCTTTAATTTCATCTTTACCATCTTCAAGCTGACCTTCATCACCATTTGGTACAAAACCAAATTCTGCCCTATCTGGTCCTTTGTTAATGTATTTAAACAAATACTTAATGGACGCAGCCTGGTTACACCATTCGACGTTAATGTGTGCTTGATAACGTCTCAATAGGGTTTTGCTATACGGAACCACGCTTCTATTATCAAGCTGAATACCAGATTTCTCAACAAAAACACTTGAATCGGCACGTCTATAAACCGGATAACCATTCGAATCTAGACAAGTCTTATCACAGAACTTCTTAGGAAATTTCTTCGAACACTTACCGTCGACCATACACGGACAATTTGGTTTTGCAACACCACAAGGTCCGTGAATCATATAGTCGCTGACAAGAGTATATAGATCTGGTTCTAAGTTTTTGTCAGGTATCTCCGCAGAAATGAAGTTGTCAACATGCTCAACCGATGGAAGCTTACTTTCGTTACTTAAGAACAGACAGATATGCGCATGCGGTAGACCTCGTTTCTGAAACTCTATGGTATAGACAACTGTGATAGGATAGTTAATATTAAAATACTTATTTTCGAAGTTACGGTTATGAACGTAGCATACCAAAAAAAAATATAATAAAGTAACTGATTTAAATGTATGCTTACCTGCCGATGCAATGCCGAATAAAGATTTCTCTCGCAAGTCTTTCATGATTGCGTCAAGCTTAATTTTGAACAATCGGCATAAAATGTCCGGTCTATCCTCGGGATTAATCTTCGTGTCCTTTAGAAATCTTTTAATCTCCGGCCATTTCGGATTGCAAGTGATCGTAATGAAAAAATCAGGGTAGCTAAATCATTTACAAATGGCCATCGCATCATAATAATTCTCCCTCATATAACGCGATCCACCAGTAAACGAAGAAGGTAGTAGTATGCATGTTCCAACGTTTGACATATCTGGATTACCATTTTGTCCAAGCTTTTTAAGGTTATCATATGTCTCAGATCTCAGTTTTTTTTGCTGCAGACGTATGAATAGTAATCGTTCACTTTCAATCATCGTATATACGTCAACCAAGAACTGTTTCAAAAGTCTTCGAGCATTGAGAATCAAAGAGAAATGATTCACTCTATCTTGAACATGGTAAGCAAAATACTCTCTCATTGTACATTTTGACTCTTTCTTCTTCGTTGATGCCCTTCCTTCTCTATGAAGAATATCAACCCGGTAACCATCTTCACCAAAAGGGAAAAGCAATGGATACTGAAGCGCGAGATACGAAGGATGAAGCTCGCTAATACGTTGTAGACCATCTTTCTTTGACTCAACAACTACATCACGATTATCAAGAGCTTCCTCAATGTTTCCAACAATAAGCGCAGCAACTTCGGACGACGTCGGTAGGTTGTATGTACGACCATCTTTAGACCTATTTGCCTTAAGCCTTAATTTTAAGTCAACTTGAGGATTATCAACAAACCGATCTCGTACACGTCTATATGTTTTCACCAGCTCATTATTTGAATCTAAAATCACCTTAAGGTACTCTATGAATTCAGTGTCAAGCATATCAGAAGTTGCGGAAGCTGGTTTGTTTGAGTTACTGCAAAGCAATTGTAAGAAAAAAGTGAAAGTATAAGTAAGTGTTTATATAACATAAAACCAAAAATAAATAAAAAAATTAATAAAGAAATGGTTTCCAGAAATACCTAAATACGGTTTTGCGATTACAGACTTCATTATCTGTGTCGTATATGTAAAGCTGCGCAAACTTTGGTTCACCACCTTCTTTAGGAAGAAGACTTCCCAGTGTATGATAGTTCTCGCCACTAATTCGGTATACATACGGAGCATTTCCTCTATTGATTTTCGAATCAACTTTACCACCCATTGAAGTGAACGAAAACATAGAATTAAAACAACGAATATTGAGTAAGAAATGCTTGCTCCTTTCGTCTAAACTCTTAAAAAGACTTTGATATTCCAGACACGTCTCTTTAAAATTAGGAAGATGTACTTTTCCATATGCACAACAAAGCATATAAGTTGTTCTTCCTGAGTAAAGCTTTCCTTTTCCGGCCTCAACTTTCCACAACTTAGCATTACATATGTCGCATACAACTACTTGATCACCATGATCCAAATAATCTATTATTGAGCATAAAAAATATATCATTTTGTGCTATTCGTTATGAAATTAATATAATGACGTTCTTCAAGTGGAACTTAAAGTAGTGAGTGTGTAAGGTACTAACTGTTAGAAACTCCTTTGTATGGATCTTCAGCTAATTGTTGAGGAATAATATGATCGTCAGAAGATAAGTCAACCATTGGAATATGATATACGTTTCTACCCTGATTAGTAGAAAACCTTTGTTTACCTCTTTGTTTCCTCTTTACACCTATATGTTGAAACCAACGAAAAAAAATGTCAAAATAAAAAAAAAGAAATGTTACAAACATAAATATATACCACCAACCTGAAGTAGATGCTTCAGACAGATTTGTTAAAGGTGTGGTTGAATCAAAACGTGGATCGAAGGTATTGATATAAGAGAATGAACGCATTGGTGTTACGATCCGGCATTCATTTGTATGGGATGCAGAAACATCGAATGACCGAGTAACGTCTTTTGAAATAGAAGATTGGTTACTCAAATTATTTCTCTTATTATCCAAACGTAATTTCCTATATTTTCTTCGTTCAGCTGATTGTTGATGCTCAACATCATTAAAAGCAACTGAAAAAAAATATGGATATCCGTATAATATCAAATTATACAATAAAATTTGTATTTTTGTCTAAAAAACCAAAGAGTTTACCATTTGTAATGTTACACAAATTATAAATGAAAAAACGTATGCATATGTAAAAAATTATAGAAGGTACCATTTGTAATATTAACCAATGGACTTCTTTCAGCTTCAACTACAACAAAAAAACTATAAGTCACCGTATGAAACATGTTTATATATTACATAATTTTTTATTTAAAAAAAAAACTCATAATCATAATAAATAAAATTTAAATATGTAAGTAAATAACACCAACCTGAAGTATACGCCTCGTACGGATTTGTTAAAGGTGTGGTTGGCAAGATACGTCGATCAATGGTATTGATATAAGATGATGAAGGAATTGGTGTTACAACACGGCAATCATTTGTATCGGATACTGAAACATTGGATGATCGAATTACGTTTTCTGTTGTGTTTAACTTGTTGGCCACATTATGTCTCTTATTATCTTCATGTAGTTTCTTTAATCTTCTTCGTTCAGCTGATTTTTGATTCTCAACATCATTATAACCAACTGAAAAAAAAAATTGATATCCATAAATTATCAAATTATACATTAACAAACGAATTCCTTTATAAAAAAACAAATAATTTACCATTTGTAATGTTAAACAAATTTTAAATGAAACATTATATTCATGTGTACAAAAATAAAAAAATTACCATTTGTAATATTAGTCAATGGACTTCTTCCAGCTTGAACTGCAACAAATAAACTCCAATGTACCAATCAAATATGTTTATGTATTACATAATTTTTGATTTAAAAATAAACACATAATCATAGTAAACAAACACAAAAGTTACTTACACGCTACGTAGGGATTTGTTAAAGGTGTGGTTGGCAAAATACGTCCATCCATGTTATTGATATAAGAGGATGAACGAATCGGTGTTACGACATGGCAAACATTTGTATCGGATAATGAAACGTTGGATGAACGAATGACGTTTTGTGAAGTGGACGATTTATTATTTGCATTTCTTCTTTTATTGTCCAAATACAGTTTCCTTAACTTTCTACGTTCAGCATAGTCTTGATGCTCAACTTGATTATGATCAACTGAAGAATAAAATGCATATAGTACTTTTTTAAGTATTTATAAAAAAACAATAATTTCAATTTTAAAAAATTGCAAACATTACCATTCGTAATGTTAGACAAAGGTCTTCTACCAACAACACCTACAAAATTTTAAGTAAAATTAACATTACTTAACATAGTTACCTAATATATTATTTTTTATTGTATTTGTAAACAAAAATAAAACTAAAGTACATACTATTGGAAGGTTCAACACCAATAGGAAGTGGAAATGAAGGTAAAGGTTGACGTTTTGCACGCTTCGGCATATCCTAAAATTGTATCATATATAACATACCAATGTATTAAAATGAGTATTAGAACAATATAAACGTACAAGTATAATGTAAAAAGATAAAACTTACGTGTATGAGAAATGACCAAACGTCAAAACTTCAAAAATGATGAATGTGGGGAGAGAGTTTTCTGATTAGACTTGTACAATCTTTAGTATAAAACATTGAGTGTGTATTATGAATAAGAGTAGAGGTTCTTATAGTATTGGAAGTGATTATAAAAAAGGAAACTATAAATTTTTAAAAAAAATTTCGGTTATAAATGTAAAAAAGGAAACAATTTACCATTAAAATTAAATGGAGGTAAATCTATAAAATTTAATGGCGGATTTTTTTAAAAAAAATTTATAAATTGTCGGTTATACAATTTATAAAAGGAAACAAATTCATACAAATTATTATCTTTAGATAAATTTAAAAAAAGTGGAGGTTTATTATACATTTTATATATAGTAGTTACATAATGATTATAGTAATTACATAATGATAGTAATTACATAATGATTACAACAAATTTTTTTTACATAAAATCGGTTAATAAATTTTTTATTTACAGTTTAAATATTAAAAAATAGACAAAATTGCAGAAAACAACCTTTATGTATACCCCAAACTGCACTTTATACCTTTCACTATGAAATCCGCCAAAACCAACCTTTACGTTCATGTTTTGTTACACATCACAACCTTTACACCAAACCTAGTCAAAAAAGTCAGTTAAGTTGCCCCATGTGCGATGCATGTGAGGGCATATATGTCTTTTCCTTTGAATAATATATTTAAATAAATAATTAAATCAGATTTTAATTAGGAAGAGCTTTAACTGTTAATACCACTATTCAAAATCATTTCTTTTGTGGGGGTTAGATCTGTAATCACACCAGATTTGTCTGTAATCACACCACTCTTTTATGCTAACTGCACTTGCTTGATTGATGGGTCTCAATTTGTCTCATAATCACCTGAGTGGGAGTATTCCAGATAGCATCGGAAACATGAAGGCGTTAGCATCTCTTGACTTCTCAGACAACCAACTAAGCGGGACGATCCCTCCAAGCATGGCTGCTTTAAACGTTTTGAGCTCAATGAATCTGTCACACAACAAACTGTCAGGAAGAATTCCAACCGGAAAACAACTGCAGACACTTATCAACCCATCAATATATGCTGGTAACAGGGATCTCTGTGGTGCACCTCTGCCAAATAATTGTTCCAATCCTGAAAACCCACCAGCTACAACAAGCAAGAACAAATACAAAAAGGCTAATGGGCTATGGAATGTATGGTTTTACTTGGACATAACGTGTGGATTTGCAACAGGTTTTTGGGGTATTATTGGAATTTTGGCATTCAAGAAGCAATGGAGAAGGAAGCTTTTTATGGTTGCAGAGGTAACCATGGATAAGGTGTATGTGGCGGTTGGTTGCAGTGAAGATTTCCAAGATTAAAAGAGGCAGAGAAGCCTAATAGATTCTTATAATTGACAATATTTGTAAAATTGTTGTTTTGATTTAAAATACTCTGTTGTGTAATATATTTAGACCATGGGTGTGTTTAATACAAATAAAAATATGACAAAATTGCAGAAAACTATTATGTTCTTCATCTTGATCTTGAAGTGGCCGCCGTCCACTGCTCCTCCGCCACCGTGTCCTGCCCCACCTGCAACTGCATAAATCTCCCAAACTATGATGAATTTCGAAATTCTGTTCAATGGGTTTTGTTCGTCTTGAAAAGTTACGCAATTTGCACCCAAGAATTGCTTGATTTCATTAAGATTTGAAGGAGACATGGTGTCTTGAAATTCTAGGGTTTATAAGACTTTTTATGAAGAAGATGATGTTGATGAAGATTTCAGATGATGATGATGATGATGATGATGTATAAATGGTGAATATTGATTTAGGTTTTTTTTTTAATTTTAGTATAGTTAAATTACCAAAATACCCCTTAACGGATTTTTTTTTTAAATTAATACCATAATGTTTTAAATGAATTTTAGTAAAAGACTTAAATGCCCTCACATGCAAGGCATGTGAGTCCATTTAACTGAACTTTTTGACGTGGTTAGTGCTAAAGGTTATAGGGTGTAACGAAACATGAACGTAAAGGTTGGTTTTGGCGGATTTCATAGTGAAAGGTATAAAGTGCAGTTTGGGGTATACATAGAGGTTGTTTTCTGCAATTTTGTCAACAAAATATAAAGTAACAAAAGGTAAAGTTTAAAGAAGTTTAAGTAATAGGAAACATTCCAAACCAACCATATGTCTCAACTAAAAAACCAATCATATGTCTCAAATAAAGAACCAACAACCCATGCATCAAATGAAAAACCAAACAACCATATGATTAAAATCCAAAATCAAACAAACAAACCAACCATGACAAAACAATCGAAACCAATCTAACACGCAAACTAAACCAAAGCAGCAATATTCGAAAAAAAATAAATTGTTTTTCTTAAACCTACTTCAACCATGAACTACTTCTCCAACTTTGGAACCAGCAAAATCGTTTCATCATCAACTTGAACATCCGAGATACCAGCCTTTTTAACCTTTGTTGATGATAGAGATGTGCTTTCTTCAACTTCATACACGTCAGCAAGGTTACGTTTCAATTCCGAAGACGAGTCTTAGAACAATCTTTAGATGTGCAATCGGGTGTGAAGCTATCACCAATAGAATCCACGGCATCCTGAATGATATATTCAAAATTAGAAAGTATATAAAATGTTTAAAACATTTGGTATTTTGTAACATTAACTTAAAATACATACCTTTAGAGCAAAAGGGTTTTGAGTTGACATATCACTAAGTGAAACATCAGCAGACGCCTCGTCCACACCCTACAATTCAAAAAAATAATAAGGCTAGACACAATAAAACTAATAAATGTTGTAACATAACTATAATTCTAAGGTTTGTAAGTGTTAACCTGATCAGCTGGAATTCGGCTCTCCAAGGACTCAATGATTGCTGCATCATTCACCAACTTATGAACAGCATAACCATCAATATGGTTGTCAATATTGAATTGACTAATTTGAATCTTGAAGGCAAACTTCTTATCATTCAAAGATTTAAACCGATAGGGAATGGTTTTCTCTTGCAAAGATGCCTAATATACATGAATCAAAATTTTTTGAAAACAACATAGAAATAACATTTAAACATTAATAATATGTAACTTGTATATGAATTTAAAGAAAGGACTGATGTGAAATACGTTACCTGATCCACTTTACACTTCTCAAGCAATTGAATTGCAGTCATACCAAACATTTTTCTAGCTTCACGGTCGAACAAAGTCAAAGAGGCAATAGCTGCATAATCTTGTACTCTTATCGGAATCCTAAAACTAAATGCACAAAATAAATACATTTTACATTCCTAAAGTAAAATAAAGTAATCATAAATATAATATAATTACAAATAATATTAGTAACTTACATCGGCGTTGCAGCCACAACCTCCTTAGGACAATCTTGATTTGAGCAAACTAAAACCTGTTTAAACTTCGGTTCTTCAGCACCGTCTTCAGCATCCTCAATGACCATAGTTGTCTCAACCTTTCGAGTGCACTCCTCACAACCAAGGTAGTACCAATCATCTTTATCATCCACACCCATGATCGTACCAAGAACTATGACCTCGCAAGGCTGAAATTATATGTAAGACATTAGAGTTATAAAAATGAATTTTTGAAACAAATTTGTGTAATGTATTTACTTAAAATATTAAAATGTAGACACAAACCTTATCCAAGAGCGTAATATCACGGAAATTAGAAAACGGATGCTTCACTAAAAAGTCATCCGCAACGCTTATGCTTCCAGATGAACCAATTGATTTCTGACCATTAGAAGATGTTTTACACATCTTCTCAACAAACCTGATTATAATAATGGAAGCAAAAAAATTTAACAACATCAATAAGTAGTTCATATTATTTTAGAAACTGTTTACTTTGTTCTAAATGAACGAATCTCCTCTATGTCAGCATTGATAAACAGCCTTGTTATATGGAAAGCATTAGATAGCGACGTCTTCCCTGTGTAAAAAAATTAATATCAGATATTAGGATATTCAACTTCGTAAATGATATAAAAATTTTATAAAATTAAAAAAATATTTAATGAATTAATACCTTTATACTTGTTGAAACTACCAAACTGCACAAGCAGAACAACATGAACTTCTTCTTTATGACTCTGAATGTAACCAAACATCTCATCGCAATACTCATCCCATAAAGTGCAGTTTAACTTGATACCCCTACAAAAATACAAAATAAACATATCAGAGGATATCATGTAATAAAAAATATATAACACTAAAGTTACAATAAACTTAATTTAGAATTTAATTAACAGACTCTTCATCCAGCAATTGCAAGTTCATGTATTTGCTATCTTTTCCCATCTTCGTTTTGGTCATCTCTGGTTCAGACCACTCATCTACATATCCAATAAAATCTGGAAAAAAAAAATTGATTAATAAATAATGTAATCAGCACAAAAAAAATTAATCTATATTTATATATTTCTTAATTTAGCATGTTGTTGTTATATATGATGAAGTACAAACCAACTCGATACTTGACATCGACTTCACCGCCTTTAATGGACTCAAAAGATGCTAACTAAATACCATATAAACTTCCATCAAAGTTCTCACACTTTTTAACAGATGTATCAAAGTTTAAGCTAATAGCATGTTCCTTATCAAAGTGTTTGAAATTTGACTTAATGACAGAAAGTTGAGATTTATAAATGTAATAAGACTCGTTTTCATTAAGCAAAATTTCATGTTTTTTCATAAACTTGCTCCAAACAGTTGCCTGCATCCTGGTACCCTAATAAAAACAGAAAAAAAATTGGTAAGTATAGACAAAAATATAAAAAATAAGGTACATTTTAAAAAGCAAATGACATTAAAACCTACCTGCTCATCCATAACCACAATTTCAGTACCAAGGATTTCTCCTTCTCTTTTTGGATTCACACGAATCTAAAGTCTTAACACCTTGATTTTGATGGTAAACAACTTGGATCTCCAATCAAGATTGTTTAAGAAAGTAACATTATTTTCATCCATTTGTATGATATTTGAGCCGAACTGAGATGATTAATGTTAGAAAATAATTCGTAATTAAATCAAATGAATGTATTAACTAACTATATATATACAAATTTAGTTTACTTATTTTTGTAAAGTTAAAAAATTTATTAGAAAACAAAATTTTGGCCGAAATTAAAGACATTATTATTTTTAGAAATGGGTTTACATTTCTAAAAAAACTACAAATCACAAAAAGATTTAGGAATTTATTTATTCAAGTTAATTGATTAATTAAATATGGCATGATTGTAATGGTTTACAAAACTTCAATACAAAATATTAAAAAAATGATTCTTACTTTCCATCATTAAAAACAAAACTTAGGAATGTTTTATTAAAAACTTAAATAAAACGGCCAAATATAATTTAGAATTGAAAAACTGAAAAATTAAAAATAAAAAACCAATTTGATACACAAATTTATTTATTTTTAATATTCACTTAAAAATTATAAACATTTGATTCTTTAATCTATTAATAATGTATATTTAAGAATTTCAAACACAAATATAAAAAAAACTATATTTTAATTTCAAGCCTTTCAATTTCAATAACCAACATTTTTTTATTTTTAAAAAATTAATTTAAATGGAAAGTATTTTTAAGTTTATATACATAAATAAGATGGTAAATATATGCGTGTAAAAAAGGAAACAACATAAATTCAACCTAATTATAGGTAATCCTATAGAATGTGGCCGTTTTTTTTAAATATATATTGTGGGTTACAAAATTAAAATAGGAAACAAAATCATACGAAACTTTATTTTTATATCAGTTTCTTTTTGAAAAGTGGCGGCATAAACAATTTTTTCAAACAAATTACGTTAATGAAGTTTAATATGATCACTAATTTTCTTAATTATCAAACTAAGAAACATAAAATTTCAAAAAAAATGTTGATTACAATAAAAATAGGATACTAATAAAAAACAGGTAGAAAAAAAAAACAGAAACAAAGTCTAGTCATATAAGCATTCAAAACTAAGTACTTCGGCACAAATATAAAAGGCCCAAAAAAAGTATCACCAACATCTACCATGACATCAGATCTACGTACCAACCACACCAAAAACATACCACTAAATGTATTCTAACGATGAACAGTGTATGCAAAAAAATACTACCAAATAATACCATGTACCTTCACCAACTCAGTTATAAAGCAACATACCTTTACTTTTAACAAAAACCATCTGAAACGAAGAACCAAATACCAACCGTTTGTCTCTAACAAACTCTCACATACCGGTAACATTGAATCGCAGACAGCATTGTGAGAACTCCTTACCAATAGCCACATTCCAAGTTTGACCAGCGCTGTCCTTGATGGTCAAATCCATCTTTCGATCCAATCCATGAGTTTGTGCCCACTTTTTCTTCAAACTCTACAAATCAGAATATAAAATTAAATAATAGATACCATTAAATCTGGTTTTCCTACAACTAATGACTTCAACTGGATTTACAAAACATACATTAATATTATGAAAAAGTAAATAATAAAAACTTACATAAACGTTGTCAACAACAAAAGTAACCGGTACTTCGTCATCAACACTCTGTTCAAATACAAGCGCAGCAACCGCATTAGGCACCTCATCACCAGACACTTAAATTAAGTCATCAATTGGTTCTTTTTTTATAACACACACTTCAGGCGGGTAAGTAAGAAGGGCAGGCTTACAACTAAACATACTCAAATCAAAAATCTTAAAATCAACCATTTCTAAAACCAACAAATGATCAAAATCGAAATACACTATTACAGATTCTAATTAAAAGAAACTGTACACAGGAATTAAACACCTAATCGGCTACCAACAACAGTAACATCAACAAATAACAATACATGAACAACGAATTTAAAACCCTAAAACACAAAAAAAAAACCCAAACATCAAAATCGACTATTAGAGACCATAAAAAAGAAACTGTACAAATGAATTAAAACCCTAATCGGCTATGACAATCAGTAACATCAACTACTCACAAACGAACAATCTAACAAAACCATTGAATCTGAAAATCGAATCAAAGAAAACGAAATCTTATGTAACTGATGGGGTTATCGGAATGAAGCATGAATAACGTCGATGAAGAAAGTTACCTAAAAAGATTGGTTATACCTCTTCACTAAATCACCGATTTGATCCGGCCGATGTGATTTCCTGCAAAATTAGCCATATTAAAACATATAATCGATCATGAAATACTATAATTAGATAGTACCGTAGATGATCTGACTTCAAATCCGATGAGTCTTGAACAAAATTATTGGATCGATTATAGTTCCTGTGTTCGCCGTGTTCGTTCAGAGAGGAAAAAAGAGAGAGAGTTCGATTTAGGGTTTTGAGAGGAGAGAGATTGTGATGAACGTAAATGAGAAACACTCCTTCAATCCTCAACTATGAGGTGTGCCACATAGATGCTGACATGTCTGCTTAGTGACATGTGTCCCCCAATGGTTTGCTTTATTAGATATATAGATTCCCAAACCCATTTTTTGATTTTATTCATCATATCCTCAATCCATTTCTTTATTTTATTCACCAGATCCTCAATCCATTTTGACTTCATTTGTTCTTACTATGAACCCATTTATTATTCATCAAATCCCCAAACCCAATTCTTGATTTTATTCATCAAAACCCTAAACTGTTTTTTTGTTAATCATCGGCAAATCATTCCAAACAATTATGGGGTAGGAAGATTTCGAACAAGTGGCTAATCCAAAAGAAAGACTAATGGATTTTTTTTTTTGGAATAGAATATATGGAGCAGGTGGTTAATAAAAAAATTTTATCTACTGGGTTTTTTAGGGTTTGAAATTTGTTTACATAATATAAATAATTTTCAAATAAGCATTAAAAAAATAAGAGAGAAAATAGTAACATGATGACCTCGTAAATACACATTATTAGAACACTAAACTAAATTTAGTTACTTTAAAGTGACAAATAAAGTTTGGATGACTTAATTGGAACAATAGGCAAACTTGGTTACATTTCTGTGGCGTTTTTCCCTTTTAAATACAACTCCTGTTAAGTAAATAAATGATGAAATAAATAAAAAATTATGAAGTCAAGTATTGTGGTTGTGAAGTATTGTGGTTTGTTAAAGACAATATATAGGATCCATATTTAAGAGATGGGTGACCCGAATTTTAAATGGATCCCGCTTCCACCTACAATCTTATTCAACACATTTATATAAGTGAAATGCAAAAAAAAAAGGAAAAAAAAGAGAAAAAGCTATGCATTTGGTTAAATTCTTGACAAATATTAGTTCATCTCAACGCCATCTCAAATTATTACCTGCTCTAGCAAATCTTAAAGTTGCATACAGAAAGTCATATATTGTAGGTAAATAATAGAGGTGGCATGTACATATAATTTCAAATTTTCATAAACCATAGCAGTGTAAAGTAATCTAAATAGTTGATTTACTGATGTGTACTCTACCATACAAAACTGAATGCAAAATAAATGTGTTTTGGGCTTTTTCTGGGATTTGTGAATTAAAAGACTGCATCATCTGTTTCTCATCTTCTCCCTCAACTTCATCTCCTCCTTGCTATCAAGGTGACATCTATAATATCTTTGCCTATTGCTACTTCAAAGCTTTAAGGAAATGAAATAAACACTTCTTTATATTAAAAAAATACTTCTGATAAAAAAAATTAAAAGATACTTCCTTGAATAACAGGAAGAATGTTTGCATCCAGCTTCTACAAATGTTGTCAGGAATATGAAAAGTTTTCAGGTAATTGTGTTTAAAATGTTTTTTTTTTTTTGTGAAATAGAAAGTCAAACCTTGTTATCTATAAGAAGCTCCAACATATAGTTATTCCATAGGAACCGCGGTTCTGCCTGTGTCAACGAAATTCAAACATGTATTTCATTGCTAACGGGTCGAATGTGGAAGGAAAATTAGCTAAAAAGAAATAGTAGTCTAAAGTATATACAAAATGGACATAAAAAGTATTGATAGGCTTAAACAGGCCCGACCCATTTTGACCCATCCCGCACAATTTGCCAACTCTAGTTTCGGCAATGGTAGATCCATGATTTCTATTAATGTAAGCAATACTTACCTACCTCCCGAGAGGAAGAGAGGAAGTCTGGTTGATTCTTCACCCAAGTCATTCAACCGTTGGGCGCTGCAAAAAGGCAAAAAAGTAAGGGTTGTTCAAAAAGCTCGCGGCTCGCTCGAAATTGGCTCGTTTGTAAAAGGGCCGAGCACGGGCCAAGGTAAGCTCGACTTGGCGGCTCGCTCGTTAGGCTCATTTAAATTAAAACCCAAATTTTAATATATGTAAATTATAACCCAAAATTTTATTATATATAAATTATAAATTCTTTTGTTTAAAAATTCTTTTGTGTAAATATGTGTAGAAATATAAAATTAATACTCTTTAAAAAAATGCGACGGCTTGATGAGCTGGATAGAGCACAACATTTCAACTCGTAAAGATAAATGAGTCGAGGCGGTTATGCTCACTTTAGCCAGGCATGGCTCGGCTCGTTTACAGCCCTAACAAAAGTCATCATTCACATTCGAAAAAAATCCTTATTTTTTCATAAATATGGAGAAAAAACAGTCCTTATTTTGAAGGTATATTTTCAATTATTTACTTTTATGATTGGCTTTTTACCTTCCCTTGACGATTGAGGGCCTCTGGGGTTCCAAATTTTTCAAGCATTTTGTCAAGAAGTGTATCTACTCGACTAACAAAGAGAGAAGCAACACTTGTAAGCCTAGATAAGTCATGAAGACCCGAAGCCTCCAATCCATCTAAAAAATCACCAACAGCTGCCACATATATTGATAGTGAAAATATAAGCTTTGACAAATCATTAAAAAGAAGCAAAAAAAAAAGAGAATAGTATTGAACTAAAAGTTTAGAGTGACACGTAAAAATGATACGTATTCAGGTCCAAGTATATAATTGCCCAAGTAACCTTTTTTGTTATTTCTTGTCTATTCCAGGCAAAGGTATCGACCACAAGGCCTTTTAGTTTGATCAACACCATGGGTTTGAGCACTTAACATGCATGTTATGTTCCAGAAGTGCCATTGCCAACTACATTGGCTATATAATGACTCCATAATTATACTTGATTATATCCATGTTGAACATACATGATTTTAAATTGGTTATTATTTAGTACTTGCTAGTATGGTTGACCCAATACTCTTTCCCCAAATAGTTTAAATTTTTATATATAAAGTTTTTATTATTTTATACACACTTTTTACGCTTAAAAATACACTATAAGAACCATTTGACCGATGTGGGATTTTCCTATGGTGTTACAATGGTCCATGTTAATATTTTGAGTATCTATATCGTTACAATCTCCCCCCCTAGGGAGTCATCGTCCTCGATGAGGTTTGCCCCACCATCCCGAATGACACAGGGGTGGCATTGATACCAATTGTAACATCCGGCCCCTCGCATCAGCATTATTGTTTGCTCTACTACTGATGGGCCAGAAATTCACAGTTTTTTATTACGCCAGTGGAGACTTACATGGAGGTCACCGATCCTAGTACTACTTCCACCTGAGCATGCTTAACTGTGGGGTACCCCCGATGGAGTGCCCATTCAGGAATGGATTTGTTTTTGGTTGCCCGGTGGAGACTTCCCAGAAGGTCACTGATCCTAGTGGTACTCCTACCTGAGCACGCTTAACTTTGGAGGTTTCATGTGCCCCACAACCAACTAACCAAGAATCTCTCCTGGCCACGACCGATGTGGGATTTTCCTATGGTGTTACATGTAGGAAGTAGATTCACTTTTTATTAAAATATTAATAAAATAAATAATAATAACGAGACTCTCGTTATTTATGGGAAATTCTTCTAGTACAATACTGGTTACAAAAATAAATAAACCGATATAAAATACAATATAATTGTACCAATCTTGATTCAAGCCAGCATCTTTGGAAGAACTTCAACCGCACCATCTTGTATGAACCTCCGCTGCAAGAATGAACAAACTATCGTTGACGGTTTTGGTTGAGGATCGTGTTAGACACGGGGCCCTTAAAACAAATTCCGCGCCTCCTCTCAGACGGTCTGTTTCCAGGATACAACAACCGAAGCAGTAGTTGTACTGCCGGAGATGGCTCTCGCGCCCGAGATCACACCGGGTATAATTTGGTGTTTATAAAATTAGGAAAAAGATGAAGTTGTGAAAATTTGAGAGTACTCATCTCAAAGGAAAAATGAGAATAAAGAGAATGTCTATTTTCTTATGTATCTAGTATGAACCACCAAGTTCATATATATACACCTATAGTTTTAATCGCATTAAAACTAGTAATAAAATAGACATTAATCTTGTCATAACTATAACATTAATCTTGAAATAAACAAGATAATGAATATAACATTAATCTCTAATTAAATGGACTTAAGTGGTTAGTCAAAAAACGGTCATATTCATCATGACACGCATTAAACGGTTTGAGACAACTAGTTTGACTAGGTCCAACCAGCTCTTCAATTACTGTTGCAAACCTGCGTGCGTGCTAGAACTGATCCCCCAGTCCGCGCGCCACGCTTCAAGGATCTCATGCCAAGCCATATGGAGTCGCGCACCACATGGATGCGACTACGCATACCAGGACGCCACCTGGTCATGCGCCATCCAAACTCGTGCGCCACTTGCATTCTTCGCCATAGCCAATGACGTGCGCCATGCGCCTAAGGATCTCGCGCCGCATCGACATGTGCCATGCCATGGCATCCGCCTACACCACCCAAGGGTGCGCCATAAGCGGACCCGCCATGTATCTGACCACGCGCTCATGGGCAAAAATACAAAGGCGGTGTGCGAAGTTCAAAGTGCACCACATTGGGTTTATAGCTCACGTCACGCGCGCATGTGTGCAGGTGCGCTGCACCCTTTTGGGTCCCCACTAGTGTTTGCCATCAAGGAGTGCTCCTCCTTATAAACCACTTTAAGTTTTGTCAGTCCACCTATGTGGGACAAGATGACAAAACACAATCCATTTTTCTCATCTTTGTTTTTCCAAACATACAACTTCAAGCTTCGATATCTCATTCATCTTAGCTCTATTTGGACATAGTTTGAACACAAACCATAAATAATTATTTATACAACACATATATAAATATTATTAATGTCCAAAATATTTAGTGAAAAACTGATTTTCACTAAAATTTCCAACATTACAATGGTCCATGTTAATATTTTGAGTATCTATATCGTTACAATCTCCCCCCTAGGGACTCATCGTCCTCGATGAGGTTTGCCCCACCATCCCGCATGACACAGGGGTGGCATTGATACCAATTGTAACATCCGGCCCCTCGCATCAGCATTATTGTCTGCTCTACTACTGATGGGCCAGAAATTCACAGTTTTTTTATTACGCCAGTGGAGACTTACATGGAGGTCACCGATCCTAGTACTACTCCCACCTGAGCATGCTTAACTGTGGGGTACCCCCGATGGAGTGCCCATTCAGGAACGGATTTTTTTTGGTTGCCCGGTGGAGACTTCCCAGAAGGTCACCGATCCTAGTGGTACTCCTACCTGAGCACGCTTAACTTTGGAGGTTTCATGTGCCCCACAACCAACTAAGCCCAAAACGCGTTGGTGATTTCAGAGGCAGGGCATTCCTTATGAACCAAAATCTCTTCTAGCCACGATGTAGGAATTCCCTAGGGTGTTACAATGGTTTATATTAATCTTGACGATATCGTTATAATGAAAACTTCAAAGTTAAGCATGCTTAGGTGGAGTAGTTCCAGGATAGATGACCTCTTGGGAAATCTCCATTGGGGCAATGAAAAACAAATCCCTGAGTTTCTATATGGGCAACCCATCGGGGTTAAAGTGGATAATATTGGTGGTAAGAGGGGTCGGATGTTACAAATGGTATCAGAGCCACTCCAATCCTGGGACGTTCGGGATGGTGAGGTAAACCTCATCGAGGACGATGAGTCGTTAAGAGGGAGGGGTGATTGTAATGATACCGACTACCGAAAAGATTAACATGGTCCATTGTAACACCTTAGGCAAATCACACATCGGCCATGGCCAAGAGAGATCTTGGTTCATAATGAATGCGCCACCTCTTACATCACAAACAAGTTTTGGGCTTAGTTGGTTGTGGAGCAAATGAAAACTACACACTTAAGCGCGCTTAGATGGGAGTAGTACTAGGATAGGTGACCTCATGGGAAATCTCCACTAGGGAAACCAAACACAAATCCATGAGTTCCTGGATGAGAAACCGATCGGAAACAAAGCTGATAATATTGGTGGTAAGAGGGAGCGGATGTTACAGACATACACTAGAACGGTTAAGTTAGGCATCGCATATTTCGTTATTTTCGGTATATGTTTTGTTGCATTTCTTAAGTGTAAGTTCAACATTTGTTATTTTTTTCTATTCAACAATCTAGACCGAGAACACCGTTGGTCCGATGGGTGGACAGGAGTAAGCTTGGTAAAACTAAACAACGTTTTTAGTAAATTACACTTGTCGTCATTTATATTATGTAATATTACATATAGCAACATGTGTGTGCCCACCAATTATTTGTCAAATTTCCGACATTTCGCTGTCATTACACCTTTTCAAATATACAAAAGCAACGAAACGCACCGTTCCTATTTCCGTCACCTCAAGTTAAACCCATTTCCGTCACCCCACGCCTCCCTACAAACTTCACCACTGTCATCCATTTTCATTATATAACCCCATTTTATTTATCCTTCAAACGAAGTGTTCTGAATTTGTTAGGTTTTTAGGTATAATCATCTAATGTTGATACTAACGTGATGTGTGAATAACTATAACATTAATCTTGTAATAAACAAGATAATGAATATGAAATTAATCTCTAATTAAATGGACTTAAGTGGTTAGTCAAAAAACGGTCATATTCATCATGACACGCATTAAACGGTTTGAGACAACTAGTTTGACTAGGTCCAACCAGCTCTTCTATTACTGTTGCAAACCTGCGTGCGTGCTAGAACTGATCCGCCAGTCCGCGCGCCATGCTTCAAGGATCTCATGCCAAGCCATATGGAGTCGCGCACCACATGGATGCGACTACGCATACCAGGACGCCACCTGGTCATGCGCCATCCAAACTCGTGCGCCACTTGCATTCTTCGCCATAGCCAAAGACGTGCGCCATGCGCCTAAGGATCTCGCGCCGCATCGACATATGCCATGCCATGGCATCCGCCTACGCCACCCAAGGGTGCGCCATAAGCAGACCCGCCATGTATCTGACCACGCGCTCATGGGCAAAAATACAAAGGCGGTGTGCGAAGTTCAAAGTGCGCCACATTGGGTTTATAGCTCACGTCACGCGCGCATGTGTGCAGGTGCGCTGCACCCTTTTGGGTCCCCACTAGTGTTTGCCTTCAAGGAGTGCTCCTCCTTATAAACCACTTTAAGTTTTGTCAGTCCACCTATGTGGGACAAGATGACAAAACACAATCCATTTTTCTCATTTTTGTTTTTCCAAACATACAACTTCAAGCTTCGATATCTCATTCATCTTAGCTCTATTTGGACATAGTTTGAACACAAACCATAAATAATTATTTATACAACACATATATAAATATTATCATTGTCCAAAATATTTAGTGAAAAACTCATTTTCACTAAAATTTCCAACAATCCCCCACATGAATGGAGATCGATTAAAACACACAAAATTCCCCGATGAAAACTCGACAGTCGAGTATTGCAGGATAGGTAGGTGTAGCCTTTGAACCTTCCTTTGTGAAGCATACTTAGCCTACTAGGGTTTTGTAGATGTGATGTCCTTGAACAACCCCCCATTTGTGTAAACGACAATATACATTCACACAATACTTTCCCTAGCCGGGCCATCTCCTCATGTATGTCTTCAATAATGGTCATGGAGCACTTTCCTGGTTCTGCGGGTGCTCTAGGAATTATGCCCTAATTCCATTCGAAGTGACCACACTTCTCTCCAACATAGGTGATTTCCCTTTAAATCATTAAAAGCATTATGGTTTACTATGATTTACACAAATCATAAAACCACATATTATGCTTAACCTCACAACAATGTCACTGAATATTATAGGAATGGACTAGAACGTATTTAAACACCCTTTTATAGTTTTAGGGGGATATATCAACATATACACTAGCTTATATATAAACATATATATTAGCTATGCCCCCACAGTGACTACCACTCGGTTCATGATTAAGTTGGCCTATTGAACCTAGATCTTGGGATCTCCAGTCAACTAGGTTAGGTTTCCCTCATGTCCCTTTTTTTTCATGGCTTTAGTCCCATTCCACAACCTGATCTCTTATCAACCCACTGGTTGTTGGATCCAAAATTATCTTTGACTTCGCTAAGTCACCAACGACAATTGAGATCAGTTGTTCTAACGTGTTCTTGACTCGCTAGTCACCTTTTCCTTTTAGTCGATTCATAAGACTTCTAACTCGTGATCTCAACCTGGATCCAGTTATGTACCTTGTCTTAGAATGACATGAAACTCAATTCATGGCTAGACACGTTTTCACCATGCCTATGGTGTGTCATGACTGACATCTTACTAGATTTTGAATCTAACCAATTGGCATTTGAGTCTAATCTACTCGATTGACTCCATATAACCATTGTGTACTCCACTTGGTCATGCGTTTGCAATATATGCAAGTCACCCCCACATTTAAGTGTAATTGGATAGCATCCAAATGGGGCGATGAAAGGTTCTCCCTTTCATTTCGAGTTTGAGAAAACTTCTCAACTACCATTTCCACATTCAAATGCAAGTCACCCCCACATTTAGGTGTAATTGGATAGCTTCCAAATGGGGTGATGAAAGGTTCTCCCTTTCATTTTGAGTTAGAGAAAACTTCTCAACTACCATTTCCACATACCCTAAAGGGTTTGTTTCTTAAATGGGCTCATCCCCCCACATTGCTTGCATTTTAATGAAGTTATATTTATAGTTTTGTTTAGCACAAAATTCGTTCTTGTGTCATCACATATTTTGAATGTTTAACGTTAATTTAATCTCCGTCGAGCATATAAATTAACAAGTATTAGTCTAGCATGCTTTAGACCACAATACTCTAGCATGTGAACAGAAGATGCATCATTCTGATTCTTCACAGCCTTAAGAGATAACGCACTATCTCTTTCGAACATTCTTTTCTTAGTTTAGACACAATAATGAAATTTTATTTCACCATTCCAAAACCGTCGGTTTTTAGGAAGGCCTCAAAACCATAGTTAACTTCATCCACTAGGATCATAACTCGTTTGCCTTTTTTATCTCCAAGGCTTCACCATTGACTTCCTAAAGACTTAAACATAAGTCTTAATCCTAGTCACTTTGATGAAAGATCTTTGTATAAAATCACTTGAGTCTTGAGATATAGCCAATTAAATTGACTCTCAACAACAAAGCATTCACGTATGCCTATAGTGATATATACATTTACGTTGTTGTTTCATTAATACCATGTATTGGGATACTCTCCCAAATTGAGGACCAAGCCTCAACATAGTTTAAACAACATTGATGGTGGTAGAAGCATCTACAAGTCCATCACTATTGTAAATTTCCATTAATAAATTTTCTAAATTTATTAAAACATTTACAATAATAACATATATTTCTTTCATATGTTATATTCTTTGAAAACTTACATGTGCATTTCCATGTTGATGCTCTCAACATTAGATGACATATCTCGTTTTCGTGTATTCCATCTCAAACCATGCACCACGTTTCTCACGAACTCGTTATACGTTTGATGTTTGATGTTTGATTTGTGACTTATTACATAAGTCATGATCACAACCCGCTCGTTGTGTCCGTGTAAATTAATTTTTACACCTTGTATCAAAATGTGTATCCTTTTGACAACTTATTAGTAGTCAAAATAACGGATACACCAATGATATCTAAACATCAAATCCCAAAGTGTTATTATTTTCAACACACTTTAGAACGAAATAAACGCAATTACATCGTTCTGTCATGTTTTGAGGTACTCCCTCAATGGAACACGTATAACTTGTTTCGTCTTGAAACTCTAAACTTGAATAATCACAAGTTGTCCAAAAATATAAAGTTGTTTACAATTAACTACTCGCAAGTAGTTGAGCAACTTATTATATTTATAACAACATCTAGTTGTTTTTCCCCAAATAGTCTATCCGAGACTATTATATGGTTGAAGACGTTATACTTCTCGTGGAAGTATCGAATCACTTATACTTCGAAAAGACATGTTTTATTCATTCAAAACATTTCTCGTTTTTGCAAGTGTTTTAATATTAAACTATATATTTACGTTTTGATTACAAATCAAGACAATAAACCTTATAATAGTTTAATAAATAAAACAATTTCAAACTCGCTCGTTTGAAAATAAAACGAATACACATCGTTTCAATAAATGATTTATCATATTCAAACCATTTCTAACCGCTGTTAGATAATAACGATTATCAATCGTTAAAAAGAGTGGTTTGTATGATAACCAATTCTAATATGCTAATTAGAATTTAAATGTTGAACAAACATTCAAAATATTCGGTTTTTATAAAGTAAACCGCTTATAACGCGCTCGTTAGAAATAAAACGAATACAATTATTCAATTTTGGTTTAAATTAACGTTTTCTAACACGCTCGTTAGAAATAAACATAAACCTTTTCTAACACGCTCGTTAGAAAATATATATAAACGATTACAAATCATCTTAAATAGTTTATCATAGTTAACCTGGTTCTAACCCGCTCGTTAGAAATTAACGATTGCAAATCGTTAAAATAGTTGGTTATAAGATAAACTAATTCTAATACGCAAATTAGAAAATTAGACGATTATTTAATGCCATAAGCCGTTTTTGGTTTATATAAAATAAACGTTTTCTAACCCGCTTGTTAGAAATAAACAATTGACAAAGTCGTTAAATCGTTTCTAACACGCTCGTTAGAAAATAAACAACTATCAAACTCTTTAAATCGTTTCTAACACGCTCGTTAGAAATAATCGATTACAAAATTTGTTTCGAAGTTTATAAAAAAAATATAAACTATTTCTAATACGCTCATTAGAAATAAACAAATAAAAATCGTTTAAACGTATGTGGAAAAAATCCGTTTCTAACTCGCTCGTTAGAAATTTAATAGTTTAGACGAAACCGTTACAAGGTTTATTATCCAAAATAATTGTCTCCAACACGCTCGTCGGTAATTATTTGAAATAATAATATTTTCTAACACGCTCGTTAGAAAATCTAAACGTATATTTTCTAGCACGCTCGTTAGAAAATCTAATCGTCTTTTAACAAGTTAGTTTTACACAATCATCGTATCTAACACGCTCATTAGATATAAAGGATGATATTAAAACTTATTATTCTATAAAATTCTAACACGCTCGTTAGAGATATAAAAAGTTTTAATCTTGTTATTCTTTCAACAATGTTTCTAACACGCTCGTTAGAAAATATTAAAACTAGTTATTTTATAAAATAATTACTTTTCTAAAATGCTAATTAGAAAATATAAAAATTTAAGACTTTTAAAACCAACATTAATCTCACAATTATGGTTATTAAAAGCTTATTAAAAAATAAATTAAACGTTACAAACATTTAATTTGTAAGGGGTTACAAAATAAAATTTTCTAATACGCTCATTAGAAAATTTAGTATTTCAAAAACCTATTGAAATACATATTATTTTGCATATGTTCGGTTTTATCTAAACACGAACAAAAACCATGAACTCCAAAACTTGAATCAAAAAGTCGTTTTGCAACCCGGTATTCGGATTAAAGATTGTACCCCAATCATAAAATTAATCCGACTCATTATACTAAATAAATATTTCCCAAAAAATATTTTCAAGATTTTAACAAAAATCTCATTAAAATTTTAACTTTCGTGAACCTAAATCCTCATAGAGAAGGGATTTTAGATTGTAGCAACAATCTTCACGAAAGTCTGTTTTAAGATTGTAGGAAGTAGATTCACTTTTTATTAAAATATTAATAAAATAAATAATAATACCGAGACTTTCGTTATTTGTGGGAAATTCTTCTAGTACAATACTGGTTACAAAAATAAATAAACCAATATAAAATACAATATAATTGTACCAATCTTGATTCAAGCCAGCATCTTTGGAAGAACTTCAACCGCACCATCTTGTATGAACCTCCGCTGCAAGAATGAACAAACTATCGTTGACGGTTTTGGTTGAGGATCGTGTTAGACACGGGGCCCTTAAAACAGATTCCGCGCCTCATCTCAGACGGTCTGTTTCCAGGATACAACAACCAAAGCAGTAGTTGTACTGCCGGAGATGGCTCTCGCGCCCGAGATCACACCGGGTATAATTTGGTGTTTATAAAATTAGGAAAAAGATGAAGTTGTGAAAATTTGAGAGTACTCCTCTCAAAGGAAAAATGAGAATAAAGAGAATGTCTATTTTCTTGTGTATCTAGTATGAACCACCAAGTTCATATATATACACCTATAGTTTTAATCGCATTAAAACTAGTAATAAAATAGACATTAATCTTGTCATAACTATAACATTAATCTTGTAATAAACAAGATAATGAATATGACATTAATCTCTAATTAAATGGACTTAAGTGATTAGTCAAAAAACGGTCATATTCATCATGACACGCATTAAACGGTTTGAGAAAACTAGTTTGACTAGGTCCAACCAGCTCTTCTATTACTGTTGCAAACCTGCGTGCGTGCTAGAACTGATCCACCAGTCCACGCGCCACGCTTCAAGGATCTCATGCCAAGCCACATGGAGTCGCGCACCACATGGATGCGACTACGCATACCAGGACGCCACCTGGTCATGCGCCATCCAAACTCGTGCGCCACTTGCATTCTTCGCCATAGCCAATGACGTGCACCATGCGCCAAAGGATCTCGCGCCGCATCGACATGTGCCATGCCATGGCATCCGCCTACGCCACCCAAGGGTGCGCCATAAGCGGACCCGCCATGTATCTAACCACGCGCTCATGGGCAAAAATACAAAGGCGGTGTGCGAAGTTCAAAGTGCGCCACATTGGGTTTATAGCTCACGTCACGCGCGCATGTGTGCAGGTGCGCTGCACCCTTTTGGGTCCCCACTAGTGTTTGCCTTCAAGGGGTGCTACTCCTTATAAACCACTTTAAGTTTTGTCAGTCCACCTATGTGGGACAAGATGACAAAACACAATCCATTTTTCTCATCTTTGTTTTTCCAAACATACAACTTCAAGCTTCGATATCTCATTCATCTTAGCTCTATTTGGACATAGTTTGAACACAAACCATAAATAATTATTTATACAACACATATATAAATATTATTAATGTCCAAAATATTTAGTGAAAAACTCATTTTCACTAAAATTTCCAACATTACAATGGTCCATGTTAATATTTTGAGTATCTATATCGTTACAATCTCCCCCCTAGGGACTCATCGTCGTCGATGAGGTTTGCCCCACCATCCTGAATGACACAGGGGTGGCATTGATACCAATTGTAACATCCGGCCCCTCGCATCAGCATTATTGTCTGCTCTACTACTGATGGGCCAGAAATTCACAGTTTTTTTATTACGCCAGTGGAGACTTACATGGAGGTCATCGATCCTAGTACTACTCCCACCTGAGCATGCTTAACTGTGGGGTACCCCTGATGGAGTGCCCATTCAGGAACGGATTTGTTTTTGGTTGCCCGGTGGAGACTTCCCAGAAGGTCACCGATCCTAGTGGTACTCCTACCTGAGCACGCTTAACTTTGGAGGTTTCATGTGCCCCACAACCAACTAAGCCCAAAACGCGTTGGTGATTTCAGAGGCAGGGCATTCCTTATGAACCAAAATCTCTTCTAGCCACGATGTAGGAATTCCCTAGGGTGTTACAATGGTTTATGTTAATCTTGACGATATCGTTATAATGAAAACTTCAAAGTTAAGCATGCTTAGGTGGAGTAGTTCCAGGATAGGTGACCTCTTGGGAAATCTCCATTGGGGCAATGAAAAACAAATCCCTGAGTTTCTATATGGGCAACCCATCGGGGTTAAAGTGGATAATATTGGTGGTAAGAGGGGTCGGATGTTACAAATGGTATCAGAGCCACTCCAATCCTGGGACGTTCGGAATGGTGAGGTAAACCTCATCGAGGACGATGAGTCATTAAGAGGGAGGGGTGATTGTAATGATACCGACTACCGAAAAGATTAACATGGTGTAACACCTCGCAAATTTCGGGTTTAATATTAAAACGACACGTGTCATATAAGACAAAAACGCGTTGAAAACCCGGATTTAATAAAGATGTTTTCGGTAGGATTTAAAGTGGCGTCATGTTAAATTATTACCTCTGAACACCTCAATTTTAAATCCCAAGACCCGATATAATATTTTACACATCTATGCACCCTCAATTCAGGGAATTATTGCCAATAATGGAATTGGAAAAGTATGATTGATCCCAAGAAGAAAATGAATGGTAAACCGATGTTTTCGGGTCTTGTTTATGCATTCATTTGAAACATTGGATAATGGTAGGGTATGTTCAAGCATACAGACACTTTTGGGAGGCCCCCTACTGATAAAATAAGTCCACAAGTCGTTTATAACGGCTGCCCTTTCAAACCATCAACAAACAAAACAATTCTGATCAGACTAGGGCGTCGCGTAGCGCGACGGCCCCTCGCGCGACGCGAGGGGTGCCCAGCGACAGATGACTTGCTGTTGGCTGTTGTGTGCAATTGTGACCCTCTTGGCCGGTTTTTCTTGCACATACATGGCCCCTAGACATCCGTACACACTACTTACAAGTGTTGATCAATTGTGGATGGCCCTAGACTTTGTTGTCACTCTCTTGTGGTGCTTGATTCTTGTATATAAAGGACCTTCAAGTGCAACATTCATTCACACATCATATTCAAGCATTCTGATTATTTGGGGAGCTTGCAAACTGATCAAGAGCCTTTCTAATCATCCATTAATCATCTAGTAAGTTGCCTAACCTTTCTAAATTAATTCTAGCTTAGTAATTAGCTTAAAAGTCAAACCGACGTAACTACGGTTTGACTTCGCGATTAATTAACGATAGCTCAGTCGTGTGTCGAATTAAAAGTACCGTTAGATAGGTAATTATATGGGTATTAAACCCTTATAAGGGCAAGTACCAATTCCAGACCTAACTAGGTCGTTTGTCGGGTCAAACGTTGACCGAAAAAGTCAACAGAATTGCAAATTATGATTTAATACACGATTAATGATCCGAGAGGCGTGTAACCTGTTTTAACCTTAATATAACTTGGTAATAAGTATAAAAACTTGTCTACGCTTGCCCGACTCGACAACTTTCTGTTTAAACCCGATTCGGAACCGAAAGGCGCAAAACTTTGACTTTTGCATTGACTTCGGTTCTGACCCGTTTTAATTTGATTCGGTATTGCCTTAGTGCTTCATTAGGGTTGGATTATATGATAGAATAAGTCTCGGTATTTGTTTCGTTGATTATCCGATGCATGCACACGTTTCCGTTAATCGCTTAAATTGGACCATAACGCCCTTATGACCATACAACGAGAATTTTGAAAATGTGGAAGTACAATAATCTTAGTTACTGATTAATTAACATGTACGTAAATTTTCACGTCAATCGGAGGTCTAAATTAGGAGATATGCGCATTAGCGTAAATAATAAGCTTTTTATTAATTAAACGGCGCGATTAACGCATAGCCTATCTAAACCCGATTTTCGGTACCAAAACTTTTACCCACTGATGTTAAATAATATTTTGGGATTTTTGAAGATTTTTAATCATTTTTAAACTGATCTTAAGCTAGGCTTATCGCATTGATTCGGTTAATACCGAATATGCCCTTTTAGGCCATAAAACGAGTTTTACGAATCCGTTTGATACCAATCCAATTGCCACTGATTTAAAATAATAAATAGAGTGTTTTGAGCCTGTTTTACTGATCAGAAAACTCAGAACCATATTTTAACCCGTACGTCGCTTAAAACGGCTTTATACGCGTATTAAACGCGTAGTCTAGTACTAGAACCATTTTATCACAAAAGACTTTATACCAACTATTGATACCTGTTAAAATAAATAATTTTTCTGATTAAACCAGAACCGTATCTCAGAGGTATTATAAATCCCTTTTATAACCTTCAAAATGACCGAAATACCCCTACGGGGCATAATTAAGGATTAAACTCGTTATGGGCATTATGGAAGATATCATGATGATATCACAACATATTTAAAGCGTATTAACTTAGGAAACCTGTTCGGGACCCTTTTGGTTACCCGTTATGCATTATACGCGTTCGGTTCGGTTTATGTAACTAGTTTGCATAAACTAACCGAAACGGGTCAAACGATATCATTTTTATCTCAAAATCCAGAATGTGAATAGTAAACCCATATTAAACAAGTCCTCAAACTTGTCGGGTCTAAATCACATTCTATCCGGTCTTCGCTTAATCGTGCGTACGAACCGTATCGTTAAAAACTAACCGGTTTAAGCTTAAGCTTAATTAAAGACCCGTTAGTATTCTAATAGGTTATATTAAACCTTCGTTCCAGATTAGGAGCCCAGTAAAAGCTATCTGCAATTTATTCGATTAAGGATTTATACTTGCAAAGGTAAATACTTTTAACTTATTTTCCCTATACGGGCTTGGGGTACGGTATATAAAATACCGCTTGGTCGGGACGTTGAACCTTTGATTGAATGTATGATAATGAAAGTATTGAGACGTCTCGTTTAACATTGTTTTGTTTACTTAAAGCCTTTGGGGGGTTAATGACCGTTGTCCCGGATATCCCTGGCATCATTCTACGAATGGCCACGACCTCAGCACCCGGCGTAGGCGTACGCCGTTGGTGTCTCATAATTATAGTGGTGTGTCTATTAATCTTTAACCTGGCTCGACCCGGGCTACTGAACGCATAAGGAACATGTAAATCCATACAAGTATTATATATTTAAATAATTATCCCAAGTTATAAAATATTATTTGTGCCTTGTGCCTTAAATGCATTTTCTTAAACTCTTTTCAAAATGAGTCGGTTGATTGTATTTACCAGTGTAAACTGACGTATTTTCTTAAAAGGTTAAGTGCAGGTACTACGCGAAATAGGCTGGCATGTCTCCTAGCATCCATATTAAGTCTCGCCAGCTTGGATGTCATAAACTGTTGAACATTTGTTTCCTTTTTATTTGGATCTACCTGTGGATTATATGCGACTAATTGTAATACTTAATATTACAATATCGGTTGGTTGAATTAAATCTATACTTTGCTTCCGCTGTGCATTTAAATATTGTGTTGTTTGACTATTATGTTGCCAACCACGTCACGTTACTCCCCTACCGGGCCCACCGGTGACACGTGGAAATTCGGGGTGTGACAGGTTGGTATCAGAGCCAACACTGAGTGAATTAAACACTAGTCTTTTGTGTTTAATCTCAGTTACACAATTGCACATATCTAAACTTTTGAGTCTAGACTTATAACATAGGACAAATTCCACCTTATTCGGTTTTTGTTTTGTCCTTTAAGCTTTACATTTTGTTATTTGTTATCTTATGTTTTGTGGACAGGTATAACCAAGATGCCTCCAAGATTTTTACGTATGCGAGGACGAGGAGGAAAGGGGCCGACCACCGCCCCCAACGATCACGAAGCAGGACCTTCGAATACACGAGGTCCTATCCCCGCCGAGAGTGATGGTACTCGACGGAATCAGAGAGGTCTCTTTCAACCAGCAAGACGGTCGGTTTCGAACAGCTCGACGACTCCCGCTCAAGACTCCTACGGGCCACAATCAGAAAATGAGCCTAGAGACTCACACCATTCGCCCATACCGTTACAGCGATCTATGTCGCACCGCCCTTTTGGAGACCCCACTCCAATCTTTCAAGGCCAGTTTAACCCGGCGGATTATATACAAGAACCAGTGGGTTTTAACCCATTGGGGCCGGAGGACCATTTTTCTGGAGGAAATGATATGGACGAGGAAGACGACCCCGAAGAACCCGCATCAGGAACTCCCAACCACCCAATCGAGGTCTCGGATAGTTCCATTTACCACGGACCACCCTATAATGGTCCAGATAGCTTCCAGGCTATCTTTACTCGGCACGAATGGTATTATACACCTTCTCACCATTCGTCGCCGCATGAGCAGCTTCAGCCTCACTATTCGTCGCCGCATGAGCAGCATCAGCCTCACTATTCGTCGCCGCATGAGCAGCATCAGCCTCACTATTCTTCGCCGCATGAGCAGCAGCAGCAGTATCATCAAGATTCCTCTGGGAATCACCAGTTTGTGGCAGTTACACCACCGCCTCCACCGCCACCAGTTCAACCGGCGCCTCCGCAACCGCAAAGACGTATGAGAACCGGACCCCGGATGACCACACGAAGAGAAGAGTTTCATTTCAGCTCTCCTCTACAATCAAGTGGCAGAAATTATCAGCCGGATCAAGAAGATCCACAGTTGGGTGGACCATCAAACCTTGTCGCACAGCAACCGCCACCAATAGGTTTTGATAACCAGATACCGGCATACACGGGTCCTTCGATGTACAACCCGTTTGAGCCACCGACTCACACTAACCTCGGTTACGCTGAAGCCGACCCGTATTTGGTAGCAGCTAATTACAACGCCCTTAACCAGGAGGGACCGTATGGAGGTCCTTGGGGAGTAGGCTACCCAGCACAAGGATACCAGATGCCTACACAACCCCCGTACTACCAACAACCCCCGCCGTCTCTACAGATGTCGCCACCACTGCATCAGGAGATCCTACAAAGTATTAGGGAGGTGCGGCATGAGGCACGGGAAGACCGAAGGCGTAACCAGGGGATGTTCAAGACCTTGACGAACTTAATCAAGGGAAAGAGCAAGAAGGATCAGTAAATCCTTGATGTGTGTATGTCTACTTTAAAATTAAGTCCCTGCGTGGACATTTATGTGTGTATGTAGTCCCTGCGTGGACATTTATCTTTGTACCTAGTCCCTGCGTGGACATCTATTTAAGTAATCAGTCCCTGCGAGGACTTGTGTTTTAAATGTAACCCCTGCGCGGGTAAATACTTGTTTGACCCCTACGTGGGAAATGGTTGGTGTGAAAAGACCCGTTTAGGGCAATATGTAACCTATGTATAATTAATGGAATGTTTGTTTTATAAATTTCATGTTTTCCATTATGAGCATATAAAATTTATAAATGAAATAAATAAATTAAAATCATTCCTTTTAAATTAATCTGCCTATGAAATTTATTTAATTAAGGATCTTAAAGTGTGAAACCTAGCCACGTGTCAAATATAAGACCGGGCCAAAATGGTAAGACCTGTTTAAAAGATTCAATTCCCTGTTAACATCTTAAAACATGTTAACACTCCTGGCAGAAGTGATTCGTTAAAATCACATACGTCATTTTTATAAAGGAATTCTTTAGAAGATTCCTAACCTAGTTTAATGATCTCTGAATCCTGGGTTATATCATCAATTAAGATGATCATATTTTAACCATACGTGGTAATATAATGCCTACGGGCCCTGCTCATTTCCATAGGAGCCAAAAGACAGTGGTAGCTTTGACTCCCTGTCTAATAAAGGTAATGAACTTTGTTCAAACCTTCATGCTTTGATTCTCTGAAATCCTAGCTTATAATCTATATTGTCCCTGTGACTAGGCCTTATGTGCTAATAAATACTGTTATTATTTTATAATTAGGATAAATTATATTAGAAATCCTAAATAAAGGGGAGTAATAAATTAACCATATATGGTCTATGTTTACCACAGTTAATAAAAATTTCCATAAAGGACAATACTATAATAAACTCACCAATAAGTTATTGCCAATGTGTTACAGTTCAAGAAACATGGCAGACTCAAATGAGGTCAACAGTCACCAAGGGATAGGGAATGATAATGCCAATGTAAACGTAGGAGGTGCAGAGTTGCAAGCTATGATAGACAATGCAGTTAATAAAGCTATGGATAGACAACACCATGGGTCAAGTGGTACCCATACGAGAACCCATTCTGCATCACACACTAGAACACCCTCCAGGACCCACACTGCCCACAACAGTAATTCCCACCACTCCTCGAATCAAAGGAGTAATCCATCTCAGAGAGTCCTACAGAACCAAGAACCTCGTAATAGGGGTTGCACCTATAAATACTTCGTATCGTGCAAACCCAGAGACTTCAATGGGGAAAAAGGAGCTGTTGATTGCATGACGTGGATGGATGAAATGGATACTGTGGTGGATATTAGTGGTTGTCATAATAGGGACATTGTGAAGTTTGTCTCACAATCTTTCAAAGGGGAAGCCTTAGCCTGGTGGAGATCTTTGATCCAGGCCACAGGGAAAGTTCCGCTATACAACATGACCTGGGAACAGTTTATGGCACTCATCAAGGAGAATTTCTGCCCTCAACACGAGGTTGAGAGAATTGAATCTGATTTCCTGGCACTGGTCATGAAAAACCTGGACTGCCAGGCCTACCTTACCACTTTCAATACTTTGTCAAGGTTGGTCCCTTATTTGGTGACTCCGGAGCCGAAACGTATAGCTCGTTTTATCGGGGGTTTGGAACCGGAGATCAAAGCAAGTGTAAAGGCCTCCAGACCAACCACTTTTCGGTCAGTAACGGACATATCGTTGTCTCTGACCTCAGATGCTGTCAGGCTGAGATCACTGAGGAAAAATGATACCGAAAAGAGGAAGCGTGAGGATGACAACTCACGACGATCAGATAAGAAGCAGAAAGGAAACAATGACTCTAAGAAGGGGTCGGGATTCAAGAAGGATGGCCAACAGTCGGGTGAAAAACCCAAGTGTAAAACCTGCAAGAGACAGCACTTTGGTAAGTGCAGGTTTGAATCCAACTCACAAACACAATCAAAGCCTTTTGCATGTGGGTTATGCAAATCCAGGGAACACAAAACCGTGGATTGCAAGAAGGTAAAGGATGCGACCTGCTATGGTTGCAATGAAAAAGGGCACATCAGGAGCAATTGCCCAAAATATGCCAAGAAGCCGGAAGAGGCTAAGAAGACCAATGCTAGGGTCTTCAGAATGAATGCTAAGGAAGCTGTCAAGGACGACAACGTGATAACAGGTACCTTTCTCGTAAATGATGTATACGCGAGAGTGTTATTTGATTCGGGCGCTGATAAGTCGTTTGTAGATGATAAGTTTTGTGAATTGTTGAAACTGCCTGTTAGAACTTTAAGTGTGAATTATGAGGTGGAACTAGCAGATGGCACTTTAGAAATCGCTTCAACCTTATTAGATGGATGTTTCATATCCATTAAGAATCACTCTTTTCCTTTGTCCCTACTTCCTTTCAAACTAGCCGGATTCGACATAGTTTTGGGCATGGACTGGTTATCTCATAACCAGGCCCAGATTATTTGCAATAAGAAGCAAGTGAGGATCAAGACTTCGTCTGGTGAATCACTTACTATCCAGGGAGATACCCAGTATGGGCTGCCCGAGAAAATGTCTATACTCAAAGACTCAAAGTGTTTGAAGAAGGGCTGTGTCATCTACATGGCACAGGTGATTATTGATGAGCCGAAACCCAAGATTGGAGATATCCCAGTCATTTCTGAATACCCTGAAGTATTTCCTGAAGAACTACCTGGGTTGCCACCAGATAGGCAAGTGGAATTCAGAATCGACATTATTCCTGGATCAGCACCAGTTGCAAGGGCGCCTTATAGGTTGGCACCAACAGAGATGAAGGAATTGAGGACGCAGCTAGATGATTTACTAGCCAAAGGTTTCATCAAACCTAGTTCGTCTCCTTGGGGAGCACCAGTTTTATTTGTAAAGAAGAAGGATGGATCGATGCGACTGTGCATCGACTACCGTGAGCTTAATAAGGTTACTATCAAGAATAGGTATCCTTTGCCCAGAATCGACGATCTGTTCGATCAACTTCAAGGGGCAAGTTTCTTCTCGAAGATTGACTTAAGGTCAGGCTACCATCAATTGAAGGTTAGAGATGAAGATGTGCACAAAACAGCATTTAGGACTCGTTATGGTCATTACGAGTTCCTAGTGATGCCTTTTGGGCTCACTAATGCACCAGCCGCGTTCATGGATCTCATGAATCGTGTTTGCAAGCCGCACTTAGACAAATTCGTCATCGTCTTCATCGACGACATTCTCATCTACTCAAAGAACCAAGCTGACCATGAGAAGCATCTTCGATGCATACTGGATTTACTTCATAAAGAGAAGCTCTATGCCAAGTTCTCAAAATGTGAATTCTGGCTTCGAGCAGTCCAATTTCTTGGACATGTTGTTAGTGAGCATGGTATCCAAGTAGATCCCGCTAAGGTGGAAGCTGTCATGAATTGGCACGAGCCAAAGACGCCTACAGAAATACGTAGCTTTCTAGGTTTGGCAGGATACTATAGGCGATTCATAGAAAACTTTTCAAGGATTGCTGCACCCCTGACTTCGCTGACACGTAAGAAGATTAAGTTTGACTGGGGTCCTAAGCAGCAGGAATCCTTCGAAATTCTGAAACAAAAGTTGAGCAATGCTCCAGTACTGACATTGCCTGATGGAATAGAGGAGTTTGTAGTTTATTGTGATGCATCACACACCGGGATGGGATGTGTGCTTATGCAGAAAGGCAAAGTCATTGCCTATGCTTCACGTCAGTTAAAGGTGCACGAAAAGAATTACACCACCCACGACTTGGAGTTGGGTGCCGTTGTATTCGCACTAAAACTGTGGAGGCACTACTTATATGGAATCAAATGTGTGATCTATTCTGATCACAAGAGCCTTCAACATCTGTTCAACCAGAAGGACTTGAACATGAGGCAACGTCGTTGGATGGAAACTCTTAATGATTACGATTGTGAAATAAGATACCATCCCGGCAAAGCGAATGTAGTCGCCGATGCCTTGAGTCGGAAGGAGAGGGTGAAACCCATCCGAATCAATGCCAAGAGCATGGAAATAAAGAACAGTTTGATGGAAAGGTTGTTAGCTGCACAGAAGGAAGCTGTGTTGGAAGCTAACTATCCTAACGAAAAGCTAGGAGTCACTGAGGAGCAGCTATCTCTTAGTAAGGATGGAATTCTTAGATTGAATGGACGAATATGGGTTCCAATTTATGGAGGACTCCGAGATGTTATCCTCCAGGAAGCCCACAGCTCTAAATATTCTATTCATCCAGGAGCTGATAAAATGTACCATGATCTTAGAGCAAATTATTGGTGGATAGGCTTGAAGAAGTCTGTAGCTACCTATGTAGCTAAATGCTTGACGTGTGCGCAAGTCAAGGCAGAACATCAAAAACCGTCAGGTTTGCTACAACAGCCTGAACTTCCTACTTGGAAGTGGGAAATGGTAACTATGGATTTTATCACCAAGTTACCCAAAACCAGGAAAGGAAATGACACCATCTGGGTGATAGTTGACCGACTGACTAAGTCAGCACATTTCCTACCCATTAAGGAGACCTACAGCTCCGATATGTTAGCCCAACTGTACGTTGATAAGATTGTAGCCTTACACGGCATACCTGTAGCTATTATCTCTGACCGGGATACTAGGTACACGTCTCATTTCTGGAAAAGTTTCCAACAATCTTTGGGCACACGTTTGAACTTTAGTACGGCTTACCATCCACAGACTGACGGTCAGAGTGAGCGTACTATTCAAACGTTAGAAGACATGCTACGTGCATGTGCGATCGATTTGGGAGGTAGCTGGGATAAGAACCTGCCATTAATCGAATTCTCCTACAACAATAGCTACCATACCAGCATCAAGGCTGCGCCTTTTGAGGCATTATACGGTAGAAAGTGTAGATCACCAGTTTGTTGGGCGGAAGTTGGGGAAGTCCAGTTATCAGGACCAGAGATCGTGTTCGAAACGACGGACAAGATTGTCCAGATTCGAAACAATCTCCAAGCTGCCCGGAATAGGCAGAAGATTTATGCTGATCCAAATCGTAAGGATTTTCACTTCGAAGTAGGTGAAAAAGTTCTACTTAAAGTGTCACCCTGGAAGGGAGTGATGCGATTTGGTAAGAAGGGCAAACTAAGCCCGAGATACATAGGACCTTTCGAGGTTATCGAACGTGTCGGGTCAGTTGCCTACAAGTTGAACTTACCAGAAGAGCTCAGTGGAATTCACAATGTGTTCCACATTTGCAATCTAAAGAAGTGTTCCGCTGATGATTCACATGTCATGCCACATACAGATGTGCAAATAGATAAGAGCTTAACGTTTGTGGAAAAACCTTTGTCGATTGAAGATCGACAGGTAAGGAAGCTTCGAAGAAAGCACATACCTTTTGTAAAGGTCAAATGGGATGCCCGAAGAGGTCCCGAGTATACGTGGGAGTTGGAATCCACCATGAAAGAAAAATACCCTTATTTGTTTCAGTAAATCTCGGGTCGAGATTTATTTTAAGGGGGTGAGGATGTAACACCTCGCAAATTTCGGGTTTAATATTAAAACGACACGTGTCATATAAGACAAAAACGCGTTGAAAACCCGGATTTAATAAAGATGTTTTCGGTAGGATTTAAAGTGGCGTCATGTTAAATTATTACCTCTGAACACCTCAATTATAAATCCCAAGACCCGATATAATATTTTACACATCTATGCACCCTCAATTCAGGGAATTATTGCCAATAATGGAATTGGAAAAGTATGATTGATCCCAAGAAGAAAATGAATGGTAAACCGATGTTTTCGGGTCTTGTTTATGCATTCATTTGAAACATTGGATAATGGTAGGGTATGTTCAAGCATACAGACACTTTTGGGAGGCCCCCTACTGATAAAATAAGTCCACAAGTCGTTTATAACGGCTGCCCTTTCAAACCATCAACAAACAAAACAATTCTGATCAGACTAGGGCGTCGCGTAGCGCGACGGCCCCTCGCGCGACGCGAGGGGTGCCCAGCGACAGATGACTTGCTGTTGGCTGTTGTGTGCAATTGTGACCCTCTTGGCCGGTTTTTCTTGCACATACATGGCCCCTAGACATCCCTACACACTACTTACAAGTGTTGATCAATTGTGGATGGCCCTAGACTTTGTTGTCACTCTCTTGTGGTGCTTGATTCTTGTATATAAAGGACCTTCAAGTGCAACATTCATTCACACATCATATTCAAGCATTCTGATTATTTGGGGAGCTTGCAAACTGATCAAGAGCCTTTCTAATCATCCATTAATCATCTAGTAAGTTGCCTAACCTTTCTAAATTAATTCTAGCTTAGTAATTAGCTTAAAAGTCAAACCGACGTAACTACGGTTTGACTTCGCGATTAATTAACGATAGCTCAGTCGTGTGTCGAATTAAAAGTACCGTTAGATAGGTAATTATATGGGTATTAAACCCTTATAAGGGCAAGTACCAATTCCAGACCTAACTAGGTCGTTTGTCGGGTCAAACGTTGACCGAAAAAGTCAACAGAATTGCAAATTATGATTTAATACACGATTAATGATCCGAGAGGCGTGTAACCTGTTTTAACCTTAATATAACTTGGTAATAAGTATAAAAACTTGTCTACGCTTGCCCGACTCGACAACTTTCTGTTTAAACCCGATTCGGAACCGAAAGGCGCAAAACTTTGACTTTTGCATTGACTTCGGTTCTGACCCGTTTTAATTTGATTCGGTATTGCCTTAGTGCTTCATTAGGGTTGGATTATATGATAGAATAAGTCTCGGTATTTGTTTCGTTGATTATCCGATGCATGCACACGTTTCCGTTAATCGCTTAAATTGGACCATAACGCCCTTATGACCATACAACGAGAATTTTGAAAATGTGGAAGTACAATAATCTTAGTTACTGATTAATTAACATGTACGTAAATTTTCACGTCAATCGGAGGTCTAAATTAGGAGATATGCGCATTAGCGTAAATAATAAGCTTTTTATTAATTAAACGGCGCGATTAACGCATAGCCTATCTAAACCCGATTTTCGGTACCAAAACTTTTACCCACTGATGTTAAATAATATTTTGGGATTTTTGAAGATTTTTAATCATTTTTAAACTGATCTTAAGCTAGGCTTATCGCATTGATTCGGTTAATACCGAATATGCCCTTTTAGGCCATAAAACGAGTTTTACGAATCCGTTTGATACCAATCCAATTGCCACTGATTTAAAATAATAAATAGAGTGTTTTGAGCCTGTTTTACTGATCAGAAAACTCAGAACCATATTTTAACCCGTACGTCGCTTAAAACGGCTTTATACGCGTATTAAACGCGTAGTCTAGTACTAGAACCATTTTATCACAAAAGACTTTATACCAACTATTGATACCTGTTAAAATAAATAATTTTTCTGATTAAACCAGAACCGTATCTCAGAGGTATTATAAATCCCTTTTATAACCTTCAAAATGACCGAAATACCCCTACGGGGCATAATTAAGGATTAAACTCGTTATGGGCATTATGGAAGATATCATGATGATATCACAACATATTTAAAGCGTATTAACTTAGGAAACCTGTTCGCGACCCTTTTGGTTACCCGTTATGCATTATACGCGTTCGGTTCGGTTTATGTAACTAGTTTGCATAAACTAACCGAAACGGGTCAAACGATATCATTTTTATCTCAAAATCCAGAATGTGAATAGTAAACCCATATTAAACAAGTCCTCAAACTTGTCGGGTCTAAATCACATTCTATCCGGTCTTCGCTTAATCGTGCGTACGAACCGTATCGTTAAAAACTAACCGGTTTAAGCTTAAGCTTAATTAAAGACCCGTTAGTATTCTAATAGGTTATATTAAACCTTCGTTCCAGATTAGGAGCCCAGTAAAAGCTATCTGCAATTTATTCGATTAAGGATTTATACTTGCAAAGGTAAATACTTTTAACTTATTTTCCCTATACGGGCTTGGGGTACGGTATATAAAATACCGCTTGGTCGGGACGTTGAACCTTTGATTGAATGTATGATAATGAAAGTATTGAGACGTCTCGTTTAACATTGTTTTGTTTACTTAAAGCCTTTGGGGGGTTAATGACCGTTGTCCCGGATATCCCTGGCATCATTCTACGAATGGCCACGACCTCAGCACCCGGCGTAGGCGTACGCCGTTGGTGTCTCATAATTATAGTGGTGTGTCTATTAATCTTTAACCCGGCTCGACCCGGGCTACTGAACGCATAAGGAACATGTAAATCCATACAAGTATTATATATTTAAATAATTATCCCAAGTTATAAAATATTATTTGTGCCTTGTGCCTTAAATGCATTTTCTTAAACTCTTTTCAAAATGAATCGGTTGATTGTATTTACCAGTGTAAACTGACGTATTTTCTTAAAAGGTTAAGTGCAGGTACTACGCGAAATAGGCTGGCATGTCTCCTAGCATCCATATTAAGTCTCGCCAGCTTGGATGTCATAAACTGTTGAACATTTGTTTCCTTTTTATTTGGATCTACCTGTGGATTATATTCGACTAATTGTAATACTTAATATTACAATATCGGTTGGTTGAATTAAATCTATACTTTGCTTCCGCTGTGCATTTAAATATTGTGTTGTTTGACTATTATGTTGCCAACCACGTCACGTTACTCCCCTACCGGGCCCACCGGTGACACGTGGAAATTCGGGGTGTGACACATGGTCCATTGTAACACCTTAGGCAAATCACACATCGGCCATGGCCAAGAGAGATCTTGGTTCATAATGAATGTGCTACCTCTTAAATCACAAACAAGTTTTGGGCTTAGTTGGTTGTGGAGCAAATGAAAACTACACACTTAAGCGCGCTTAGATGGGAGTAGTACTAGGATAGGTGACCTCATGGGAAATCTCCACTAGGGAAACCAAACACAAATCCATGAGTTCCTGGATGAGAAACCGATCGGAAACAAAGCTGGTAATATTGGTGGTAAGAGGGAGCGGATGTTACAGACATACACTAGAACGGTTAAGTTAGGCATCGCATATTTCGTTATTTTCGGTATATGTTTTGTTGCATTTCTTAAGTGTAAGTTCAACATTTGTTATTTTTTTCTATTCAACAATCTAGACCGAGAACACCGTTGGTCCGATGGGCGGACAGGAGTAAGCTTGGTAAAACTAAACAACATTTTTAGTAAATTACACTTGTCGTCATTTATATTATGTAATATTACAAATAGCAACATGTGTGCGCCCACCAATTATTTGTCAAATTTCCGACATTTCGCTGTCATTACACCTTTTCAAATATACAAAAGCAACGAAACGCACCGTTCCTATTTCCGTCACCTCAAGTTAAACCCATTTCCGTCACCCCACGCCTCCCTACAAACTTCACCACTGTCATCCATTTTCATTATAAAACCCCATTTTATTTATCCTTCAAACGAAGTGTTCTGAATTTGTTAGGTTTTTAGGTATAATCATCTAATGTTGATACTAACGTGATGTGTGAATAACACACGATCTGATTATGAATTTGTAAGGATTGTGATTATTAATAGTGAAATGACGGTCCAATTTTGTTAATTTGTGGTTGTTTTGCTTTTCATTGTAGAAATTACGGTTGTTTAGAATCATGAATACGCTAATGATGCTACAAAATAGTGAAATTAGTCTCCGATTTCAGTATATTTGTTATCGTAACGCTGTTAAAAACCATAACAATTGTTAGAATTGGTTGTATCTACATGATATCTAACTAATACACAATTGGATTAGTAATTTGAAAGCATTATGATGATAGAAAGGGAAATTAGGTTCCGATTTGTTAATTTGTTACCGTATGCATTTCATTTTCATATTTGTAATGATGGTTGTTTAGAATTATGAATCATGAGTGTGTTGATGATGGAAGAATACATTGATATTAGGATCCGATTCTATTAATCTATTTTTCTATCAATATTCATCACCCTCCCTTTCTTATTCAAAAGCCTTAAATCTTATATGTTACCCAAAATCAAACACAACTTTTATTTGATGTTATATCAATGATGGTTAGGGGTGTCCTTTTTACATATTCAGGCGCGCCGACATTTCTGCTAAGAAAGAGACACCCATTATGTCACAACCCCCGACCATACCCTGGACGGGAGCCATGAACAGTCAAGTGGTACCGATGGTTATTTTGAAAATATTGCAACGGAAATTTCATCAGGAGTGTGAGTTATAAAAATATCAGAGTTTAGAAACACCGGAGTTTTATTTATAACAAATGGGAATAAAACCCATGTTTTACAAAGGTAGCTTTAATAGGGGATAAACATGAATACATAAAACCATGTTTCTTAATTTGATTAATAAAATAAGCCACTCCTTTAAGCCTTTTGATGGCGTATCACAAATCTTATTCAGATCTATTGTAATCACCTAAAACATGTTTAAAAACATTTTATTAGAAGGAAGGAAATACTGGTGAGATCATTCATTTGTATAAAAGACACTTTCTTATAATTACAACATTAAGAGTTTTACAATTGTTTATATCCTACTATTAACCAAAGGTATTTGTCACTCGGCAATTCTTGTAACTGTGGTCATATCACTTTTGATCATTCTCTAAACTAGTGAAGCTTATCAAATAGTGTATACAAAACCCCACATACTAACACTAATTTTCCAGTAAGAATACAAAGACTTAATCACTCTAATATAAGTAAAAACCGGAAAACATTTAGTGTTTTGCAAATCATTTGAGAAAAAGAAAATGACTCACAATGTTGTGAGAAAAAGAGAATGACTCACCTTGGAAATCTATAGTTCTTGATTTAACATACCTCCTGATTCTTAGCCTCTGGTACTAAGTCTCTTGATTAACAGTAAGTTCATATTTCTGAGTCTTCTGATAATGAAGCTTCTACTTTATCAGTGAATTTAAGCCTTCTGGTTCAAACCCCTAATTTCACAAAATGTAATCCATATTAATGTATAAACCCAACTCAAACTTTAACGATAATTACGATATCAAAATCTCAACGTAGTTAACAAAATATAGCCTTATTAAGGCAGCACTTTGGCATCCGTTGACTGGTTTCGGATTGCTCGGACAGGGTATCGTACTAGTGATCAGGGTTTAGTACACTTCTTACCGAGCAGAGTTTTGAGGTTTAGGGGTTCTTGCATTAGAACGACAGAACGCGAGAGAAAAAAAGGATCGATTTTTTATTGAAACCGATGCACTAAAATTGTCCCAGACCTGGCCTTATATAGCAGGCTGGATTCTCCCATGCATCGCAGAAGGAGCCAGGGAATCTCTCACGTGGCGCCTGGGAGGTCAGCCTGGCCGAGGCTGCCACGTGTTGGCGCGATGTCGTGACACGTCTCCTCGGCTGCCTTTTTACTCCAATCATGCATTTTTCTTGATTTTCGTTCCGATACTTATCGCGTATGCTCAGGTCTTAATCCTAAATGGTTTGGTTTTTAATTGTGATTTTAGTAAGTGAAGAAACAGTGGTTAACCAAGAGGTTAGTCCACGGGTCGAGTCTCGTCAAGTAGGGTTAATCCCTTCTTTCCTCGATCGATGGCTGGGTCGTCTCTAATATGTCAACTACACAATGAAACACACCGTGACTCGTAACAAGGAGAATGGGGTGGGGGTTGCTCCTTGTTACCACCCTTCGACGCGAGAATAAATATTTTCTTTGGAAGCAAGATAAATGTTTAAGTAGTAGGTGTGAGTGAGCAGACTAGCATTACTTCAAACCTGGTTCGAAGTTGGTATTTATAGCCAAAGAGTGAAGGAGAAAGACCAATGGGCCACTTAATGGGCCTTGGGCCTGACTGACAACTTGCAGCTTTTCATAGATCTGGCAGGAGCGTAGCCCCCGGATGTGTCAGGTGCACGGTGGAGGTGCCGCCACGTATCCTGCTGTATCAGTCGCACGAAGGAACGATCGCCACGTGGCCTGCTGGGTTGTCAGTCTGTTCATCAGATTTATGCAAGTGGACTGGGTAGCTGCATATTGGGCGGTCAGCTGACCGCTGTTGTCAGTGTAAAGTCATGTCGATTGTCCACAGAAGTCAAGGTGACAGTTCCACTTGTATTATCAGAAGATGCTGCCCTCGCGCATGCACCTTACGAGCTTGCGCAAGCTCGTAACGTGCGTTGGTTGAATTGTACACGTATATGTCAACATATCTATACATTACTCTGCACTTCCTTCGCCATCCCCTCGTGTGCCCGTGTGGGACCGCAGCATGGAAATGTGTTTGACAGAAAGTGAATGTACTAAACACGACAGTTATAGAAGATGTGGATTCAGATGATAGTAGCAACTATCATCTTTAGTAGCAATCACCGCATTCCGTGAATGTTGCCGAAAATAGCCATTTTCATACACAATGTGAGATTCGCATCTTTTCCTGAGTGGGAAAGTAAACCGGGTCAACGCTTGCCCGTGTGAACTGAGGCATGTTCTTTGTCGATTGGGACAGTAAACTTGGTGATGGTCACTCACGCCCAAGCCTGGTGCAAGATTTGGGACCATACCCCTTCAGTAAGGGTATTTTTGCGTGGGTTGGTTCATCAACCGTCAAGTTTTCTTAAATGCTAAGTTTTCTGATTGATCATTACAAGTTTCGTCGCTCGCACTTGGGGTTTTGATTACGGATTTGTTCGGGATATTTTTTAGGGTTGTTATACGCAGGGACGGACCCACCCTAAGCCATGGGTGGGCGGACGCACCCCTTAGAAAAAAAAGGTTTTAATGTTATTTTTCGTCGGAAATCCCAACAACACCCCTTGAAAAATTTTATCCGCACCCCTTGAAAAATTTGACCCCGTGATAAAGAAGATATGAAGCAAAAGGAAAAAAATGAGTCATCAGAATTGATTTAATCATTTGCAGAGTCCACCGGAGGAGAAGAACTAGAGTGGGGAGAAGTTGATAGTATTTTATTTATATTTTATTCTTTTGCATTGGGTAAAGAAAAGTCTTCAAAATGTTGAATATGTACCAATAGAATAGAGTGATAGTACACTAGGACAAACCTAATTAAAGGTTTTATCTACACCCATTAAAGGAATCCAATTTAAAACAAACTAGTTTTAGAAAGTCCAATAAAAAAACTCGTTAGGTGTATAATGCAATTTCTATGCTTTTTTTAATGTAGTTTGCTTTCTATTTAGATATTAATTTTTTCACTTATACTAATTATTTAAATACATTTTTAATTAAAGTAGATTACAAGCTTAAGGATTAATTTGAATTTTAAAAAATCCAATTAAAAAAATCGATGCAGTTTCTATGTATTTATATTTTTGAAATCCAGTTTACTTTTGAAATAGCCATTACTTGTTAGAGCATTCACATCCATTCCATTAAATTCTGTGTGTGGAGTTTTTATAATATAAACACTATAAAAAGTGGTTGTGAGTGGAGGAGAGAGACAATGTTATTTAATTGTAATGATAAAGGTATAAAAAATATTATTTAATTGAAAATGAGAGAGAAAACGTAGTGTTTTTTTGGTGTAATTTAGGGTGAAAATATGGTGGAATGGATGTGAATGCTCTTACTTACACTAATTGTTTAATCATTTATTATTTAGTCTAGCAACTTATTTTTGATAAAAACTCGCAATGAACGATTATATATAATTTTATTATTATTTTATTTGTAAAGACAATCGTATTTATATTATGTGTATTTATAAATTCTAATGACAATGTTTTTTTTTTATAATTGTATTGTGTATTTATTAGGTAACATATGACAATGTTTCTTTATTATTGTATGGTAAATTTTTTATTATTGTGTGATTAATGTGGATTAGAAGTTTATTGAGTAATTATAAGTTATAAGTGAGTATAATCACCAATATATTATGTGAAATCCATGTTAAATACTAAAATTGTAAGTGAATTTGTGATGATGTGATTTTGAGATATGTTATTGAGTTATTGACTTAAATGAGAATCATGATGATAATTCCTGCCCTTGATCCGACCAGACTAGACCTGATCCGACCCGAATTGAACCAATAAAACTATTATATATCAATAGACGACATGACCCTTCAAAATTCCACCCCCCCCCCATAAATTTTTTTTTTGGGTCCGCCACTGGTTATACGTTAATTTCTTAACTGACCCATTGGAAGGGAGATCTACCCTTAAACAAGTTGGCATTTTGGTCTTTGGATGGGTAGGAGGAAAACATGCATGTGTGGATCGAACAGGAGTTTCCTCGCTTGTGGGCTTAGAGGGTAGTGCTTTCACGGTTGGTCAGACTGCTTTGGGCATAGTGACCAAACACGAGAAAGCATGCCTTGGCAACCAGCACGTGTTTATCCCATTTACTGTTGATACTTTTGGTTTCCTGGTGCAGATGCTGTTGACCTACTTAGTCGAGTTCAAAGGGTCATGCGTAGTAATATCATGACCCCAAGATCTATGGATGTAGTTTTTAAAAGACTTAGTTTTCTATTCAAAAAGAGGTAGCGGTGAGCTTGTTGCCTGTTTACCATCTATCTTGATGTAAATTCAAGGAAATATATTTTGTTGTGTTCTCAACCGTATTCAAGAGAAAAAATAACTACCATTTGATTTTGTCTAGTATATATGATAGCCTTTGTTTTATTGGTGGAACACATCTGTTTGATATTTTGGTTCCGACATGAAGAGTGATGATTGACCGGTTTTTGTTTGATACTAAACATTACTTTTTCTCTGAAACCATGATTCTTATTCTCAAAGGGTGTGCCTATTGGCACACCAAACCCTAGCAAAACTAGGGTTTATATACGCAGCGTATAGGGTTAACCATCTACGCTGCGTATTGACCTATACTCAGCGTAGGTAAACCCTGATTCTCAGTGCCTGATCAGCAATCATTGCACAGAAAACAAGGGTTTATATACGCTGCGTATAGCTCAATACGCAGCGTATATAAACCATCTGAATTTTTGGGGTCATTTTGGTGGGTTTGAAGCATCAGTTTTTCACATGGTTTATATACGTTGCGTATATAAAGGTCAGAAAATGTCCTTTATACCCTTGTGTTGAGGCTATACGAAGCCAAATACAAGGGTAGTTGTGTCATTTTTGTTTCATACGTTGCGTAGGGATCTATACGCAGCATATATAAAGCTTCATTTTTGTATTTTTTTTTTGTGTATTCCTTTGTTTATTTGTAAAAAAAAATTAATTGTGTGTATTTTGGGGTATTTCCATGTTTATTTATAAAAAAACAATATTATTGGTAAATAATACAAATATAAATTATAAAAATTAAAAATAATACAAATATTATGAAATACAAGACCTACAGGGAACCTATACGAGACTTATACTATACTATACGATACGATACGATATAACACCCGTATAGGCCTATAAGTGTGGTTTAGGTCCCATATTGACCTCGTATAAGCCTATAAGTGTGATATCGTATCGTATAGGTGTGGTTTAGGTCCCGTATTCACCTCGTATAAGCTTATAAGTGTGATATCGTATCGTATAGGTGTAGTATAGGTCACGTATTGACCGCGTATAAGCCTATAAGTGTGATATCGTATCGTATAGCGTAGTATATGTCACGTATTGACCTCGTATAAGCCTATAAGTGTGATATCGTATCGTATAGCGTAATATATTTCCCGTATAGGCCCATATGCATATACAAGACCTATAAGAAACCTATACGAGACTTATACTACACTATACGATACGATATAACACCCGTATAGGCCTATAGGTGTGGTTTAGGTCCCGTATAGGCCTATATGCATATACAAGACCTATAGGAAACTTATACGAGACTTATACTACACTATACGATACGATATAACACCCGTATAGGCCTATAGGTGTGGTTTAGGTCCCGTATAGGCCTATATGCATATACAAAGACCTATAGGAAACCTATACGAGACTTATACAACACTATACGATACGATACGATACGATACGATACGATACGATACGATACTATACAATACAATATAACATCCGTATAGGCCTATAGGTGCGGTTTAGGTCTTGTATCTACGTATAGGCCTATGCGGGACCTATACTATAGTATCGTATCGTATTGCATCGTATCATATCGTATATCATACAGTGTATAGTATAAGTCTCGTATAAGCCGATAGGCCTACATCTATAGGCTTATACGAGGACATATACGAGGCCTATACAGGACCTATACTACACCTATAGGCCTATATGGGACATATACTACGCTATACGATACGATATCACACTTATAGGCTTATACGAGGTTAATACGTCACATATACTACGGTATATGCCTATAGGCCTACACGGGACCTAAACTACACCTATAGTGTAGTATATTCGAACCGTATATACGTTTTCCAAAACAATTTAACGTTATATAATATTATTTGTATAACATTAACGATTATATATTTTAAGCGATTTAACGTTGGAACCGAGTGAGAATTTATACCACAAACAAATCAAAATAGCAAAAAAAAACATTTATATACGCTGCATATAGGTCTATACGTAACGTATATAAAGGGTCAAAAAGACCATTTACCCTTTCATTTGGGGCTATACGAAGCCAAATGCAAGGGTAAACTTGTCTTTTGACCCTTTATATACGCTGCGTATGGGTCTATACGCAGCGTATAGTGGGAAAGACCATTTTACCCCTGCATTTGGGGCTATACGCAGCCATATGCAAGGGTAAAATTGTCTTTTTGACCCATTATATACGCTGCGTATAGACCTATACGCAACGTATATAAAGGGTAATTTTTATTTTTAACACCAAACCTCTGGTAAAAATATATTTTTTGACCCTTTATATACGCTGCGTATATAAAGGGTGAATTAAAAAAAATTTAAGTATCGTATCGTATAGTATAAGTCTCGTATAAACCTCGTATAAGTCTCATATAGGTCTTGTATTTGCCTATAGGCCTATATGGGACCTATACTATAGTGCCGTATCGTATTGCATCGTATCGTATCGTATAGTGTATAGTATAAGTCCCGTATAAGCCGCGTATAAGTCTCATATAGGTCATGTATATGCCTATAGGCCTACACGAGACCTAAACCACACCAATAGGCCTATACGGGACCTAAACCACACCTATAGGCCTATACGGGTGTTATATCATATCGTATAGTATAGTATCGTGTTGCATCGTATCGTATAGTGTATAGTATAAGTCTCGTATAGGTTCCATGTAGGCCTTGTATATGCCTATAGGCCTACACGGGACCTAAACCACACCTATAGGCCTATAAGGGACCTATACTACATCTATACGCTTATACGAGTGTTGTATGGTATCCTATAGTATCGTATCGTGTTGCATTGTATCGTATAGTGTATAGTATAAGTCTCGCATCATATCGTATCGTATCATGTTGCATCGTATCGTATCGTATCGTATCGTATCGTGTTGCATCGTATCCTATAGTCCTATACGGGACATATACTACACCTATAGGCTTATACGGGCGTTATATCGTATCGTATCGTATCGTATCGTATAGTGTAGTATATTCGAACCGTATATACGTTTTCCAAAACAATTTAACGTTATATAATATTATTTGTATAACATTAACGATTATATATTTTAAGCGATTTAACGTTGGAACCGGGTGAGAATTTATACCACAAACACAACAAAATAGCAAAAAAAAAAAAAAAAACTGATGGGTTATATACGCTGAGTATAGCTCTATACGCAGCGTATATAAACCCTTGTTTTCTGTGCAATGATTGCTGATAAGGCTCTGAAATCCATGGTTTATATACGCTGAGTATAGCTCTATACGCAGCATATAGAGGTAACCCTATACGTTGCGTATAGACCTATACGCAGCGTAGGTAAACCCTAAGTGTGTAGATAGCCAACCAAGGTGTGCAGATAGTTTGGCCCTTAAAAAAACGTACATAACCATTATGATTTCGTTATCTCTAAACTTGTATGCGCAAGAATCGGGAGCAATCAAAGACATGAAATCGGTGTTTTAAACCATGAATCCCAAAAAGGTGGTTGGTACATTTGCAAGGAGTATGACGTTCCTGGTTTTAGACCAGAATGGTGTTGTGGATGTAATGATCAAACGGCCAGCTTCTATAGTTCCTTGGATGACTGCAAAAATGATTGCATGAAAGAATGTTAGTGAGGAAAATATGTGTCGACTATATGTCTATTAGATCATGGGATGCAAATAAAACTGGTTTCACCGCCTGAACAACATAATAAATGAAGATTAAATCAGTGAGTTCTTATTAAATTACGTTTAATTATTTTTCTTCAATCGTGACACATGAGACATTTGATTTTTATTTTTTAAACTTTTCTTCTGAGGTTTTAAACTAACCTAGAAATAAGATTATAAGGTGCTGTTTGTTTTTGCAGACAAAAAATGTCTGTAGTCTGATTTCAGCTGATTTTATGTCTGCAACTGAAGATGTGGTCTGAAGGTCTGCAAGCTGAAAATATAATACTGTTTGTTTTATAAACTGGATATCGTCTGTATAAGCTGAAAATTATTTATCATAATTATCACAATTGATAAAAGTCATTTAACATTCAACTTACATATAAAAAAAAAAACCAGCCCCATCAACCAGTAGCCCACATTGATTGTACAAGAAAACTCTACACTTTGAGTTTGGCCCAAATAAATTGAATTTATGAACTGGTATTCTTCAATAATCAAATGAGCCCACTCAAAATACAAAGCTCCATGGCCGATTCAAAAACTTCATCAGATTCAACCTAGATGTCAAATAACACTTCCAGCCGACAACTTTGTTTTGTTGTACAGTAGTTGCTATCATCTTCAGTAATAACATGCTACCTTTATCTCTTCTAATTCCATTTCTCTCTTCGATAAACACCAACAAAACCAGAGATTTCCCATTTTTTTTTAATCTCTGCGATACCAACATCAAAATCTCAAAGCCCTAAATCACATAGAAAAAAAAACAACCGACATCTCACTGATTCACCTCGGCAAACAACATCAGATCTGGCTGTGGTTTTGGGACTTGATTTCACCACAACTGAATCTGCAGCGGGTTGAGAGAAAAAAAATGGACGGTGATGGCTACCCGTATCACATGCCGGAGGAGAAGGGAGTGAGTTCGTCTGATTTTGGGGTGTGGATGTTTGAAGATCTGATTTGTTTTGAAGATGTTAGATGTGAGCTTTTTTTTTAAGATAATAAAAGCTATTTTCAGATCTTCTTTAAAAAAAAAAAAACAAACAGTCTTCAAGGTCTTATGTCTGTCCGCCTACAGACATAAGCTCCTTGCAGACGTTTTAAGCAAAAACAAACAGCCCCTAACTGAAAGATTCAAAAGAGCTAAAACCTATGTTGGTAAATAATATTTTAGATATATTGATTGTATAACCGAAAACAAGATCACTTTTTATAGAGATGACACTGAAATTGATAATAATAATAATAAAAAATTAACCAACAAATGATATTGTAACTATCCTAATATTAAACAATCCTAATACTAAGAGCACAGATAGAATAATAACTAACAAATATACTTAAAGATGAATAAAAAAAATTTGTAACAATAACTAAAGTTTCGCAGTAAGCTCATGAGATATCTTGGTTAAAGTATCATCACCTATTCACCTTCATGATTCACTCTTTTGTATTCTCTTTCTCCGGATTATTCTTCCGCGCATTTTCTTTTAGTTTTTATAGTATAGGGTCGGTACCTAATTCTTGCAAATCATTGTTGCCTTTGTTGTTTCAAAATTTAATAAAAGGAATTCAAACTAGAATAGCATAATAATTTGGTCCGCATAAGCGATAACGGCGTTGGTGATAAAAACGTCAATAAAGTGTTGCATTTTACTGATCGATTTACTTTCATTGTGTTATTGTTTTTCATGTTCGCTATTCTCGAATAACAAATACAATGAAATAAGTCAATAATATTGATGTCCTAAGGAAAATTATTATTTATGAAATAGGTATCCATATTTTTATATATAGAATAACTAGCTAAGAGTTTAAATATAAATGATAACTGTAACAGATTATAAACTCGGTTAACAATAGCATTGATATTAAAAAATGACATAGAATTAATATACCACTTTAGGCTAGAAGATGTGTCTAACTCGTAGCCATGCGGGTTAGGGTGAGTAGTAGCGGGTTGGGGGGTAAATGGCCACATGCTAGACGAGTTAGGGTGTGGGTAACTTTTGCAAGTACTACAACCCGGAGTGAGTAGGGTGAGTGAAGTGTTGAGTTGACTACCATTGCAGCCATGGTATCTTTGGTTGAAACCAAGTTCCATTGCAACAATTATGAACCTTTGATTGTTTGGCTTTTGGTTTACTACCGGTCGATTGGGTGTTTATATGCTTTAGCCCTCACCGCCTCTTCCTCTTTTACAATTTGTACGTCTCTCTAGGCGCATTACTTTTGGCGGGTTTTGCATGTATATCGTTAACCTCCGTTGTATGGAAGACGTTATACTTTTTGTTGGGTATATTGTCTAGTTGTTGGAGACTATTTGCTTTTCGTGTGCGGGTATATGATGACATGCTTCTGTCATTGTTGTTAGATGGTGGCCTATTGATGGGTGTTTAGTTGGTGAAGGTGGCTTTTAAGCTGCCTAATAGTGTTTACAGTCTTTGGTTGGATTTGTGATGCTTTGGTTGAACGATTGTTGATGAAAGTTTTCTTACTGTTGGTTTGGTACTAACGAGGTGATGATGATTATGTATTGTAGAAGTGGTAATTTCGGAATTTCTAGATCTGATCTATACGATGTAGATGGAAATTGTGTTGTTTAGAGATTTTTTTCAAACCTTTTGCAACTACGATTACAGCCATGGTAGATTTGGGCGAAAGCGAATTCCATTACTACAATTTTGAGCCTTTATTCATACAATGTTAATTTACAAGGTTTCTTTCATTGTTGGGTGTATCTTTTGCTTTGTTGTTTTTACTTGCTTTGGGTAGGTTGTTCATTTGATTGTTTCGACTTTCTTAGCATTGTTGTGTTGTACGTTTGCTTTGTTTAATCGCATGTTACGAATTATTTGAGTTTTGGACGCGTGTGCTTATGCTTCCATTAAAGACTTTACCTTTACAACTTCTAAGCCTACTTTGGTCTCCATTTTGCCCGTCCCTGCCCGCCCATGGCCCAACCCAGCAAGACTGAGACTGACCTACCTATTAATAATATTCCGACCCTATGGAAAATAATATGTAAAATCAAGTTTTGGATTTAGTTTGGTCTGGTTTCAACCAAACGCACACCCTTATTTTAAGCCATTCTCCTATATATTATTATTATTATAGGGTAAAGATCAAATAGGAAGTTAATTTTCTCTAGGAAGGATAGGAAGCCATAGGATTATGACATGTGGCAAATTTTAAAATAAAGAGAAAGGGTATTTTAGTCAATCCAACTCCTTCTTCTTCCTTTTTCAAAACCCAGTAAATTCAAAAACCCATCATTTTCAAAACCCACCATCTTCAACTATTTCTTCACTTTCTATCTCAATAATCACTACATTATAGTGCGATTTTCATCACAAATCAATGATTCAGAACCCGATCAACGTGTTCTTCAGCTTTTTTTTGAAGAAAACCCAGTTTAATTTCATAAAAAAATCTCGTTTTTTCCGGTGATTTTGGAGAGAATCACTCGATTCGAGCGTTGATAAGTGTTTCTATCATTCAAATTCCGTCAATTGATGAAGAAATCGGCTTCGATCCATGTAAGAAATTCTTTAATTTCATTTTCATGATCTGGGTTTTTGATTTAGTCATTGCGTTTTACGATCTTTGCGGGGGTCCGGGGGCGGCAGCCCCCGGTAGCGGGGTCCCAGGGGCGGCAGCCCCTGGCGGGGTCCAAGGGGCAGAGCCCCTGGCTGGGGTTGAAATTGCTGTACTAAAAACGCATCAGAAAAATTAATTTTCCAGAAATTGGCTCATTTCAAAGACAGTAATTCGTAGACAATTCAGACAGTTCACAAACAGTTCAGAAACAGTTTTATGTGTCCATTGCGTTTTACAAATAAGAGACTTTAGAAACAGTCCAAATAAGAGAGTTTCAGAAACAGTCCAAATAAGTGAGTTTCAGAAACAGTTTAGAAATAAGAGAGTTTTATGTGGTTTCTGGCTATTGCGTTTTAGAAAAAACACATTTTTAAGTGTTTTTAGTCATTGTGTTTTAGGTAAAACACATTTTTTAGGTGTTTTCAGTCCATTGCGTTTTAGAATGAGTCATTTTTAAGTGTTTTCTGGCCATTGCGTTTTACATATAAGACATTTCTTTGTGTTTTTGGTGTATTGCGTTTTAGGTAAAACACTTTTTTATGTGTTTTCAGTCCATTGCGTTTTAGAAAACAGACATTTTAAGTGTATTCTGCCCATTGCGTTTTACAAATAAGTCATTTTTTGTGTTTTTTGTGCATTGCGTTTTAGGTAAAACACATTTTTATGTGTTTTCTGGCCATTGCGTTTTACAAAAAAATCATTTCTTTGTGCTTTTGGTGCATTGCGTTTTAGAAAAATGTCATTTTTAGGGTTTTTTTTTCATTGCGTTTTACGATACTGGGGTTTTTTCTATTGCGTTTTACGCAACTGGGTTTTAAATTTTTTTTTTTCAAAATATAGCAATAGTATACTCGTTTTAAAGATAAAAAAACGCTCGTTTTTTTGGTGCAATTTTTATAAAAAAATAATGTCGTATGAAAGAGTTATTAACGTTTAAAAAATGGGGGGGAATTGGAGGAGAGAGAAACTATTGGCTTGGATTGACTAGATTGCCCCTGAAAAAAGTCACGCGCCTCTTTTTTTACTTTCAATTTCCCTGATTTAATCTTAGCCCTTGATTAAGTAAATGGATGGTCAAGATCACTTCCTAGCCTTCCTAGCCAAATAAACTTCCTATTATATCTCCACCCTATTATTATATATTAAAAATACAATGGTTTAAACAGTAAAAGATATAATAATATATATGGTTTTTTTAATAGTTTTATTATTTTTTTACTTTTTAAGTTAGATAAGCTTTTGTTAATTGGTACTCGTATCGAAAATACCAGTACGGTTATCGGTACATAAAGATAAAAACCGAAACCAGCCTGTTACAGAAAACATCGAAAGTCGGTATCGAATTGATTTTGAAAATCTTTTAGTTCGGGAAATTTGGTACTGCTACCCGGCATCATTTGCTCATCCCTGATCACGGGTGTCGTATGAACAACGGTATCGTGCAACTTTTTTTTCTTCAACTTTTAATGATTTCTTTTTTTAGTTTCATTGAAGGTAAAAACGGTAGCGAACCGGTACCAGTAACGCCAAAAGTCGTACCGAATTGGTACTTAAGATCTTTCGGTTCGGAAAATTCGGTACCGGTATCCAGTATCATTTGCTCATCTCTGACCACAGGTTTCTTACGAACAACATTATTACCATACAATTTTTTTGGTTAATTTTCTTTTGGTTATCTTTTAGTGTTTTTTTCTATATTTTCTTTTTATTTTTGTCAGCGGTTTCCGTGCGCAACGCGTTCGTAGTGATTTCAAAACACATGTAAACACAGACTAAACAACAAAAGACGTTCGCCGCAACACGGCGATAGTAAAAACTAGTTTGCTTAATAATAAAAGAAAATTTAATTGCTTTATGATAGTAAAAGTAAACTAATTGCAATTCTAACAATTGCAATTATTATTACTATATATTACTTTATTTTACTATATATTTTAATATTAATAATAGTGATTTTAATATTATAATAATATATAGTTTTTTTAATACTTTTATTATTTTTAATATTACTATAATATTTATTTTCTTTACTTTTTAACTTTAATCCTTTTTTTAATATCAAGGGTTAGGATAAGTTTGGTGTCAACTGGTATCGAACCAGTACTGGTATCGAAAAGACCGGTACGGTCCTGTTCGGTATCAATACATGAAGGTAAAAACCGGAACTAATACAGAAAACACCAAAAGTTGGTGTCGAATTGATCTTGGAAATCTTTTGATTCGGGAAATTCAGTGCTGCTACCCGGTATCATTTGCTCATCCCTGATCACGGTTACCGTACGAACAACGATATCGTACAACTTTTTTTTGTTAATTTTCTTCAACTTTTATTTTTTTCTTTTTTTAGTTTCATGGGTAGGGATGAGCTCGGTGCCAACCGATACAGAATCGGTACTGATACCGAAAATACCGGTTATGATACCGGTACATGAAGGTAAAAAACGGTACTGAACCGGTACCAGGAACGTCAAAAGTCGGTACCGAATTGGTACTTAAGATCTTTTGGTTCGGCAAATTTGGTATTGGTACCCAGAACAATTTACTCATCTCTGACCACGGGTTTCATATGAACAACATCGTTACCATACAACTTTTTTGGTTGATTTTCTTTCTGTTATCTTTTAGTGTTTTTTATATATGTTCTTTTTATTCTTGTCAGCAGTTTCGTTCGCAACACGCTCGTAGTGATTTCAAAACACATGTAAACACAGACTAAATAACAAAAAAAATTCGCCGCAACGCGTCGAACTTCTTTAAACCTAGTTATATTAATAATTTGTTTGGGAATCTTAGCTAGTTTTCACGTTCGATCCGTACAAAAAAAATTAAGTAAAAGGCAATATGTTTATAAACATGTGAGTGTATTTAATTTTTTTTAACGGCCAACAAAATAAAAGTCTGGCTGCGGTAACCTAATGGCAAAAGGCAACCGCATACGCCCATGGCTGTGGACAGCACTAGGTAGCCTAATCGCACTATCACCGGTTCTGAGGAAAACCTGTTGCCTAAAGTGTCACTGCGGTAAAACTCGGTTGAGACTAAATTTGAACTTGAGAGCTATACCCTCAAACTCAAATCTTCACTTCCCAACTAATGCTAATTGAGTTATAGCTCATTAGCATGTGAGTGTATTTAATAAATAGTTGATATCACCCATTAGTTGTTCACATAAAATACCTAAAATTAGAGTCATCCATGTGTCTTTATTTAAGCTTTCATAGTAATTACTAATGTTTATTAGAAAGATGGAACAATTGAAGTGGATTTTTTTACCAATCCATGCCTTAGTTAAAAATTCTTTTGTGATAGTATCAAAGCCCATTAGCTACACCAAACTCATGAGTATCATATATATAATGCTCTGCAACCCACAAATATCATAAATATTTCAAGTAAGGGAAACAAAGGGGATATGTGAAAATATATGCGAAAAAATATACATAGAACCAATCAAGTCACACGCATACGCTTCCGTAAAAGTCAGGGTGTGACAGTTTGGTATCAGAGCCTCGATTGTAGTGAACTAGGATTCCTTCTCGAGTCTAGACTACAATCAGTAGGACTCTCTCACGAAAACATTTTTACAAAAGGTTTTTCATTGCATTTACAAAAGGCGCCAAGATCCATGAATCTAACATTTTTCAAAGGAAAGAACAAACGAGAGTTATATGAGACATGCATCAATTATTTGCTTGTGTATACTAAGTAACGTTATTATATTTGCATATATGTGTACGGAATGAGACTATCGATCTCGCGTACACTGCGGAGCTTATGACAGATTACCAACGAGGCCCCGAGCTGGATTCTGTAGAAAATGGCTGTTCTTCCCCTTGAATGAGGAGGTGCCTGACTACGGCAGTGACGGTGAGGCGGAGGAGGCAACCTTGGACAGCGACCTTATCAGTGAGGCAAGACCCCCGGCGACTTTTACGAAGCGAGATTGACGACCCTCCCGTCCAATCAAGGAAGATGAAGTACTCATCTTGAAGGTGCCCCTCCAACTTCCAGGAATTCCCCTTATTCCTATTACATCTAAAGCATTGTGCCTATATGCGTGTAGCGATAACAAATGATGACGCGTAGACCACCATAATGGTCTTTTCCGTGTCGGAGGTATAAGGACAGTAGTGTCCCCTCTGGGGTTGATCATCTACTTTGAACGAGGGAAAGTTGGGGTGACCGTGCAAGACAATTTATTATTACGGGGCCCACGTAATAACGACTTGTAGTGCATGGAAATCCTGGTGGACTCTGCGGGTCAAGCTAATGATCACCACCCATCCAAAACTTTCTAAGTGTTCACACCTTCATACAGTAGGGCAATACCTAGATAATTGCTATAGCACCTTACAAGCAGGAAACCTGTCTTCGCCTACTTCGTGTCAGACACTTCTACCCATAATACAACACCGACGCACCCATCAGCACTTCCACCCTCATTATCCCGTGGTGCACCCCATTGTGTCAGCAATTCTGCAGAAAGCAGTCAGACAATAGAATTGGGGCCTAGGAGTAGGTCCAACGTATAAAATACATTAAAACCCAAATATGGATACAAGGATTAACATATAGACTTTTCGGAAGCAAGAATATGCACTAAAAAGCACCCGAAACGCACCTTAAATGCAGAATTCTGCACAAATCAGCAATAAATCAGCTATAATCAGCTTTTTAACAAAGAAATATCATGCAGAATTCATGTTTTATTATCCAGAATACCTTCCTAAGTGTTGGGAATTAAAAGTGTCACAAAAGGGTACATAAGGAACACTAAACGGCATAATTTAGCACTATAACGAACCGGTATCTAACCGAACAACAGGACACTACCCGAAACATCAAATTTATACTAAAAGCATTGTTTTATTATTTCTGAGCTAGTTATGATTCCCAAACACCATAACACCTCTTATAACATAATAACACATTAAGTCCCTAATCAAGACACTTGAAACTTAACTTATTTATGTATTTAGTGATTGAAACTTACACTTTACCCCCCCCCCTCATATCTACGGTCACAATGAGTGACCCCACCAACAAAATCTTCCCTTGATTCACCAAGATCCCATTTGATCTTCCTTGGATTCACTAGAGATCTTGCCATGTACTATGAAGACATAATACCCAATGGTTAAATCTTAAACATGGTTATAAGTATAATCATTCTCATTCATCTTGCACACACCATCAACCCCCTTCTTCTCTCCTCCATTCTCGGCCGAACTCCAAGCACCACACCACCACCATTTTCATCCAACTTCAATCCATTCCAAGGTTTACACAAGGTGCTAGAAGGTGTTTAAGGAAGTGTGGAGCTTGTGGATCTTGAAGGACCTCTCCCGATTGCTCTTAACCACCACATTTGTCATCTTCAACCTCTTGTGTTCTTCCCTAGCCTTGAGCTAGTAGTAAGACCCTTATGATCTCTTGATACTTCTTATGTTGTTGGTTAAAAGATGATGAACATTGTTAAACATGATGAACACTAAAAGACATAATCATAAATCTCTAACATAAGCTTATAAACATGTGAATACTTCTTGATTTGTGTTTATTTGCTTCTTGTTGATTGATTACTAGTGTTAGTGATGTTAGACATCATAAGAAACCTACTAGATTGTGATTAAACACATGATCTAGTAAGTTAAAGTGATGATCTTGTGAAAGACCAAGATCATCATGCTTTATGTTTTCATGAACTTGAATGATGAAATTAGTTTTCATATGTAAAGATGATTTAAACAAAATACAACTCTTGTAAATAGATGATTACAAAAATAATTTTCTCAAGAAACCAAGTTTATGTATAAGATTTACAAAGTCTTGGTTTCTAAATAAACAAATCATATTTTTAATGTTTAAACAAGACTAGAAACATGTTTGTAACAAGAAAAATACAAAAGATATATTTTTAGAAAAATCATCTTACAAGTTGTAAATGACTAAATCTTTCAAGAATGTGATTTATAAACAAATAACAATGTTTTAAAGGGTAACTAAACCTACTATATAACATGGTAAGTTACTACAAGTTTTTACAAAAACTTCAAGTTCATGATGTAGTGTAATTTACTTGATTTTGACACTCGGTAATTGTTGAATGAGTTGATGATTGTTTGTGATGATTTTAAAAGAAAATAAACACATGTTTTGAAAACATGGGAAACCTCCATTTTTAGGGGAAACCATGTCAAAATTTCCATAAAATTTTGACACTTAGAAAAATATAAGTTTTGGCGAAACTTATTCCCTAAAAATTTACCTAAAAATATTTACCAAGGTTTCCCTAATTTTTGTGTAAATTTCAAGTTAAGAAATGATGATTTCTTCAAGATAAAAGTTGATATTAAGTATGTATATTTTTGAGGAAAATATATATATTTATTGATCACCAAATTTGGTGCTAAGTGTATGTAGTATGTATTATATGTAATAGTGTATTAGGACTTGAAAATACACTAAATACTCCTAAGGAGTAAAAATACAAAAATACACATACAACATGCTTAGAAAAATACAAGATACTTATATTTATTTTTGAGAAAATAATATAAGTAAGATTCATAGTTAAAAATATAAATTATTTTTAACAACAAAGAACACATACATAAAAGATGGTGACTTGTACTTGTGCGATACAAGTCTAGTGACTAACGTAAATAAAACACGTATAGGTCACGACGCTATATAAGCAAACTTGGTGAAGTTTACGACGCAGGACACGCAAAGTTGTGAGTTCATGTCCCCACTTTTAAACTTTTACATACTTTTTAAACTTGGGGAAAATACATGTGTTATGGTATGTTGGATACAAAAACTAAGGAATGATACTTTAGATCATGTCACGAATAGGGTACCAGAAGCACCATTAATCGTGTACATACTAAGACCGCGGAACAAAATGTTAGATCTAATGGGTTTCAGGCAGCCACACTCTTGGTCATAACTAGTACCAAGCAGTGCTTTTGTGTCTCTAGTCGTGAATCGACAACGAAAAATGCCTATGGTTTGGATGCTTCCTATGTCGTGTCACATGTTAATGGCCTTGCAAACCATTAGCGATCTCGATTTCCTTATATTTACAGAAATACTTGATTCATACAAATTACATACCATGTTTTCTTCAACGAATGCTTGAATGTTTATACAAAAACTGCATGAACTCACACCAACATTATGTTGACGATTTTCCAAAACTTACATGTATTTCAGGAAACAAGTTGGATCTTGGGCGCTGGTGTTGTTTTCAAGATGAAAATTTCAATGTCATCCACTTTTGTTGTATCATAACTTGAGGGTTGTGGTTGGAACTTAAATGACTTGTGTTGTAATATTTCAAACCTTTGAATGGATGAACATCATTTTGTTGTTTATTATAATCGAATGCAATGAGAACCAATCAAGTCACACGCATACGCTTCCGCAAAATTCAGGGTGTGACAGTTTGGTATCAGAGCCTCGATTGTAGTGAACTAGGATTCCTTCTCGAGTCTAGACTACAATCATTAGGACTCTCTCATGAAAACATTTTTACAAAAGGTTTTTCATTGCATTTGCAAAAAGCACCAAGATCCATGAATCTAACATTTTTCAAAGGAAAGAACCAACGAGAGTTATATGAGACATGCAACAATTATTTGCTTGTGTATACTAAGTAACGTTATTATATTTGCATATATGTGTACGGAATGATTATTGACGAGATACCTTCGACTTCGAATCCTATTATAGTTCTTGACTTGCGCAAGGAGACTATCAACCTCGTGTACACTGCGGAGCTTATGGCAGATTACCAACGAGGCCCCGAGCTGGATTCTGTAGAAAATGGCTGTTCTTCCCCCTTGAATGAGGAGGTGCCTGACTACGGCAGTGATGGCGAGGCGGAGGAGGCAACCTTGGACAGCGACCTTATCAGTGAGGTAAGACCCCGACGACTTTTACGAAGCGAGATTGATGACCCTCCCGTCCAATCAAGGAAGATGAAGTACTCATCTTGAAGGTGCCCCTCCAACTTCCAGGAATTCCCCTTATTCCTATTACATCTAAAGCATTGTGCCTATATGCGTGTAGCGATAACAAATGATGACGCGTAGACCACCATAATGGTCCTTTCCGTGTCGGAGGTATAAGGACAGTAGTGTCCCCTCTGGGGTTGATCATCTACTTTGAACGAGGGAAAGTTGGGGTGACCGTGCAAGACAATTTATTATTACGGGGGCCCACGTAATAACGACTTGTAGTGCATGGAAATCCTGGTGGACTCTGCGTGTCAAGCTAATGATCACCACCCATCCAAAACTTTCTAAGTGTTCACACCTTCATACAGTAGGGAAATACCTAGATAATTGCTATAGCACCTTACAAGCAGGAAACCTGTCTTCGCCTACTTCGTGTCAGACACTTCTACCCTCATTATCCCGTGGTGCACCCCATCGTTTGGGTAGTGCATTCACACTCTGGAAACCACTTTACGGTTGCTGCAAGGCACAATTCGGTCCCGAGGAAGAAGTCATGTACCCTCACGACCTTATCTATGTGTTTTCACTATCACTTACCTCTATACGTGGTAGAAATGCACAACCCCCCCCCATCTCCTGTGAAGCATACCCGTTTATGTAAAACTAAAGACTATGGAAGAGTTAGAGACTTGAGGAATAAACAAGGAATAAGGTGAGGGGAAGACCTCACCGTATTTTTATAGCCCTGGATGACTTGCATCAATCGGAGTAAGGTGACTCCGAGGAGGTTGCGACACAAGACAACGACATTTATTCCAAAATAAATGTTTAATCTTGTCAATATGTTTCATACAAGAGAAGCACATGGAACCACAACAAAGGAAACGTTGGCCGAGTCTAATCAGAACCTTTACCTGCAACAAGAGCTGAGCCTGAAGCTCTGTGGAACCAACAGGTTGCTGAATCAATCGTCCAATACGAAGCAAACAATAAGCATGAAGAAACCGCTACGACTAGGAAAGTCAAGGCATTCGTTGTCACGACTAAGATAGGTGATAAAAACCTACCAAGGAGAACTACCAAAGTGTGATAGAGGTGGTTATTATCACACAGGTCCGTGCAGGACTCGTAGGTATGAAATTGGGTCAAGACCGGGCTTAGCAAGGAGGCATGCTGGCTTGGTTTGAGACATGTGTATGGAATTTAGGACAGTAATAGCAATGGCAAAGGTCGAGAATTGCTACGGATGTGGTGACAAAGGACACTATCGGAAGGACTACCCGAAGGAAAAGTTCAAGCTCTTGGGAGCATTTTCGTGAAGGGAATATGCAAGGCACGCTAGGACCCGAACGTAGCTACGAGTACGTTCCTTATAAACCGACGCATTGCATCCGTTCTATTTGATACCGGCGCCGACTTTGGTACTAAGTCTATGGAACTAAAGGATATACTTGGCTTAGGAACAAGTAAGCTAGACTCCCAACATGCTATAGAGTTGACAAATGGGAAATCAGTCGAAATGGATAAAATTGTTAAGGGTGTATACTTGGACTTGGGGAAAACAAAACTTCTCCATCAACCTTCTACCAACTGGTTTAGTTAGTTTTGATGTGGCGATCGTCATGGATTGGATATCCAAGAATAAGGCTGAAGTTGTTTGCCACAGGAAAATCATTCGCATCCCCCTTGCGAATGATGAAACTCTCATCATGCATGGAGAGAAACAAGACACGCCTCTGCGAATCATCAAATGTATGAAGGCGCAGAAGTGCTTAAGGAAATGATGTGTTGCATTCCTGGCACACGTTGTAGACAAGAAGGCTGAGGAGCCGAAACTCGAAGACATTCCTGTGGTGAAGGAATTCCCTGATGTTTTTCCTGAAGATTTGCCAGGATTACCTCCGCAACGACAAGTCGAATTCCATATAGACTTGGTTCCAGGAGCCGCTCCTGTAGCCAAGGCACCCTATCGGCTTACACCATTCGAAATGCAAGAATTATCTACACAACTCCAGGAGTTGTTGGATAAAGGATTCATAAGGCCAAGCTTCTCGCCTTGGGGAGCTCCAGTATTGTTCGTGAAGAAGAAGGATGGAACACTGCGGATGTGTATCAATTATAGAGAACTGAACAAGCTCACCATCAAGAATCGGTACCCACTACCGAGGATTGATGACTTATTTGATCAGTTGCAAGGATCGAGCTACTATTCCAAGATCGACCTTCGATCTGGATACCATCAGTTAAGGATTCAAGAGGAAAGCGTACCAAAGACTGCATTCCGAACACGTTATGGGCATTACGAATTCCTTGTGATGCCATTCGGACTGACGAACGCGCCAGCGGTATTTATGGATCTGATGAACCGCGTTTGCAAACCATATCTCGATAAATTCGTGATTGTATTTATCGATGATATCCTGATTTACTCGCGATCGAGAAAGGAGCACGAGCAACACCTCAGGACCATTTTGGAACTACTGGAGAAAGAGAAACTTTATGCAAAGTTCTCAAAGTGCGAATTATGGATTCGCGAAGTACAGTTCCTTGGTCACGTTGTGAACGAGAAGGGCATTCATGTAGACCCATCCAAGATTAAAACAATAAAGAATTGGGAAGCCCCCAAAACCCCAACTGAAGTTCGACAATTTTTGGGCTTAGCGGGCTATTACCGACGATTCATCGAGAATTTCTCCCAAATAGCTCAACCGCTGACTTCCCTTACGCAGAAAGACAAGAAGTACGACTGGGGTGATAAGCAGGAAGAAGCCTTCCAACTGCTCAAAAATAAGCTATGCGATGCACCGATACTATCCTTACCCGAAGGCACTGAAGACTACGTGGTATACTGCGACGCTTCACGTCAAGGTTTGGGTTGCGTGTTCATGCAACGCCAAAAAGTCATCGCTTACGCTTCAAGACAGTAGAAGGTGCATGAAAGGAATTACACGACGCACGAATTGGAGCTAGGCGCAGTGTTATTCACTTTGAAGATCTGGCGACACTATTTATATGGTACTCGATGCACAATCTTCACAGATCACAAAAGCCTACAACACATATTTGATCAGAAGGAATTAAATATGCGTCAACGACGATGGGTCGAGCTGCTGAACGATTATAATTGTGAGATTAAATACCATCATGGTAAGACGAATGTAGTAGCAGACGCGTTAAGTCTAAAGGAAAGGGTTAAGACCCTAAGAGTTCAAGCATTGGAAATGAATATTCGAACGAACCTCACTGCACGCATTCATGACGCACCACAAGAAGCTCTTAAGATGGAGAACTGTAGAGCTGAATCTCGCCGAGGTACGGAGAAGAAATTGGTGCCAGATGAAGAGGGAACCTTGTACTTTATGGGGCGCATTTGGGTTTCGCTCTATAGCGGTAGTCGAGAAGTCATCTTTAAGGAAGCTCACAAGTCGAGATACTCGATCCACCCAGGATCGGACAAAATGTATAAAGACCTAAAAGAACACTACTGGTGGCCAAAACTTAAGAGCGACGTAGCTGTTTACGTTGGAAAGTGCCTAACCTGTGCTAAGGTCAAAGCCAAGTATCAGAAACCGTCTGGCCTACTGCAACAACCCGAGATACCCATGTGGAAGTGGGAGCAAATCTCGATGGACTTCATAACTAAATTACCCAGGACCCCTAAAGGGCATGATATGATATGGGTGATAGTTGATCGATTGACGAAGTCTGCATATTTCTACCCATCCGAGAGAAGGATAGCACCGGAAAGCTTGCTGAGCTGTATCTTAAGGAAATTGTAGAACGGCATGGAATGCCTGTTTCGATTATTTCAGACAGAGATGGACGTTTTGTTTCAAGGATCTGGCAATCCTTCCGGGAGGCCTTTGGATCTCAATTAGATCTAAGCACGGCCTTCCATCCGCGAACCAACGGCCAGAGCAAACGGACCATGCACACACTAGAAGATATGCTTCGCGCATGTGTTATGGACCTAGGCGGCAGCTGGGATACTTACCTACCTTTAGTTGAGTTTTCCTACAATAACACCTACCATACGAGCATAAAAGCCGCACCGTTCGAAGCTCTATTTGGCCGCAAGTGCCGCTCGCCATTATGTTGGGCAGACACTGGAGACAAACGTATGGTTGGTCCTGAACTTGTTCAAGAGACGACCGACAAGACCATGCAGATCCGAGAGTGCATTAAGGTGGCTCGTGATCGACAGAAGAGCTACGCTGATCGTAGACGAAAACCTTTAGAATTCGAGGTAGGAGACAAAGTTATGTTGAAAGTCTCACCTTGGAAAGGTGTAGCAAGACTCGGAAAACGTGGAAAGTTGAATCCACGGTGAATAGTCCAATGTACCCAACGAATTTGCATCGTTAAACGTTCAGAATCAAGACGAGCATAAACTATCCATTCAAGATCTTGGAAAAGGTTGGTACCTGGACGTACAAGTTAGAATGACCAGGAGAACTTAATAGTGTATATGATATGTTCCATGTATCCAACCTCAAAAAGAGTCCAACCCAAGAAACAGTTATCATCCATGCGGAGGAGGTGCATATCGACGACACACTCCAATTTACAAAATAACCTATTGAGGTAACGGACTGAAGATCCATAAAACAAGGAGGAGTCGCATTAAGCTTAACAAAGTACGTTGGAACTCTAAACACGGACCCGAGTACAAGTGGGAACGTGAGGACCGGTTAAAAGCCAAGTACCCCCATCTGTTCGAGAAAGCTCCTGTGGGAGATAACTCAGCCTGAATTTCGGGACGAAATTCTTTTAACGGGGGGGAGACTGTGACAACTAGCACAAAACCAGTAATTTCCGTACAGTCTAATTATTATTAAATATCTGCAATTATGTGCTTAAATGTCAACATAGAATGATTTCATGCTATACAGGTGAATTCATGCACGTTTTATACTTCAAATATGGCTTTATGCATTAATGATTAGCGTTGCGTCAGAAAGACTAGTAAACTCACCGGTAAGACACATTGTGTCAGCAATTCTGCAGAAAGCAGTCAGACAATAGAATTGGGGCCTAGGAGTAGGTCCAACGTCTAAAATACATTAAAACCCAAATACGGATACAAGGGTTAACATATAGACTTTCCGGAAGCTAGAATATGCACTAAAAAGCACCCGAAACGCACCTTAAATGCAGAATTCTGCACAAATCAGCAATAAATCAGCTATAATCAGCTTTTTAACACATAAGTATCATGCATAATTCATGTTTTATTATCCATAATACCTTCCTAAGTGTCGGGAATTAAAAGTGTCACAAAAGGGTACAGAAGGAACACTAAACGGCATAATTTAGCACTTTAACGAACCGGTATCTAACCGAACAACCGGACACTACCCAAAACATCAAATTTATACTAAAAGCATTGTTTTATTATTTCTGAGCTAGTTATGATTCCCAAACACCATAACACCTCTTATAACATAATAACACATTAAGTCCCTAATCAAGACACTTGAAACTTAACTTATTTATGTATTTAGTGATTGAAACTTACACTTTACCCCCCCCCCCTCATATTTACGGTCACAATGAGTGACCCCACCAACAAAATCTTCCCTTGATTCACCAAGATCCCATTTGATCTTCCTTGGATTCACTAGAGATCTTGCCATGTACTATGAAGACATAATACCCAATGGTTAAATCTTAAACATGGTTATAAGTATAATCATTCTCATTCATCTGGCACACATAATGGAGAGTGTAAAACCCGAGTGTTAACGTGCTTATTTTACGTGTCTTATTGTGTTTTAAGTGACTACATACTTTGAATGTGTTAACTACGAGTGTTCGCGGTTTTACAGGTAAAACGCGTAATATGGTGAAGTTAGAGAGTTCAGTGATGAAACGATACAAGCATGGATGATTAGAAAGAGGTATCGCATTATTTGGGAATGTTTCAGACCGAATGGTTACGTGAAATCGAAAGAACACGAAATAACGGAGTCTAGGGGCCTTATTGTCATTTGCTGAAAGTGGAAATACATGTGAAATATGGAGTACAAGAACCGACGTAAGCTAAAGTCTCATGACCGTAGCCTACGGTTGATGTATGGTGAATAAACAATGTACAACAGTTTTGGAACGTAACCTATGATGTTTGAGCGTAGCCTACGTTGTGCAATACAAAAAGTTTCAGAAAGAATAAAGCGTAGCCTACGAATTTTAAACGTAGGTTACGCCACATATAATTTGGAGTATACGTTTGACTTTTGGGATGGCATTTAAAAGATTTTAAATTCTAATTCATGGAGGACAAGCTGTACGTGAAGAGAAGGCTTTGTTTCATAAATAAAAATCACATCATCTTGACATCACCATTCATGTGAACTTTGGCAGCCATGTTGGGAGGATTATTATATTGTTAAAATGAATTCACAATTGAATTGAGGGGACACACACGTGAACAAGTCAACAACCCCATCATCACTATGGGTCGACATGATTGGACTTGGGTGTGCACGGCACATGCTGGACAATAGATTGGGCGGCTGACTTCTTCATCTGTGGACATTGGGCCAACATCTTGGACTTCTTTTGGGCCGACTTTGAGGGGACAATTAGAAGCAGCATGTGACTTAAGGAAAATCATCATACATCATCATCATCTGGGGACGGCAGACTATTGGGCCGCTAACATTTAGGTCCATCACAGGCATCACGTGAACAAGACTTCGAGGACGTAGGGTTTTATTTGGAATTCGATATCAATTCATCATCATCATACACATTCGGGGGGTTGGAAGGGATTGAAGATCAACAACCTATCATGAGCGGCTAAATCTCTCGTGGACACTTCGGGTGAAAGATTCTTGTGAGACACTTTTAATTCTAGTTTCTGTTTTGTATTGAGATTTTGATTTGTAGTCGGGTGATAGCCGACTATTTACGTGATTATATAATTTGTGTGACAGACAAATCCTGAGTGACAGTCAGAGTTATAATCATGTGTTGAATCCAATTATGCTTTTGTTGATTGAATGATTCCTATGTATGCTTGTTTTAATATTTATATGATCAATTAATATTAAGATTTTGAACTGCATAGGTAATTGGTAGATGTGACAGATTTACTATTCAATCAATAGCATCCAATAAAATCAGAACTAGGTTATTAGTAATTACAGAATCTGAATCCCGGAGTGCTCACCTTTTCTCATCATTGTTTATTACGACTCAATCTTTTTCTTAATTGGAACTTGTTTCATGTGTTTTTAATTCCATATCAGTTTTATAATCATCAGTTAGTTTAGTAAAATAAACAAACAAATAATAATTAGCATTAACCACAGACTCCTCTGGATTCGATACCCTGCTTACCCTAGCTACCTAGGTTAATTAGGTTTTTGCATGTCACTAACGACAGACATCAAAATGGCGCCGTTGCCGGGGAGTCGTGCGCTTAGTGCTAGTTTAGTTTAGTTTTGTTTGTTTGTTTGCTTTCGTTTTACATAAAAACTAAAAAATCTAAAAAGCATTTGCCTTTTCTAGTTAGTTTGTTATTTTTCTTTCACTTTGTCTTTGTTTTCTTTTTGTTCGGTACTGCTTTTCGTTTGCTACTTGTGCAGGAAATATGAGCTGGGAATATAAAGAATATGTTTCATGCACAAGGTGTGGGTGCCAAGGACATTGGGCATTCATATGCCCAATGTTCGAGAGTAAGGCTGAATTTGATGAGTGGGTATGGTCCCAACGCATGCAAAGACAAGAAGATGCGGGTTACCAGGGTTATTCTTATCAAGATAGATATCAAGAAGAGATCGGTGAAATGGATTACCATCATGATCCAAATTGGGAGTACAGTGGTTATGAGATGGATGATGATCACCGGTACAAGCCAGATTGGGGTTGTAATAGAAAATCAGAATAATTTGAGGACTATGGTTATGAAGGCAATAGTCATTTTAATGAATATGACTCATCAAGTTACGCCCAAGACATCCCTGATGTATATCAGATTTATGAAGATGTAGTCAAGCTAGGTGAATTCATAAATGCACTATGCAATGAGCGGGTTAAAAGAGAGTCCGAGAGGTTAGGAAGCAACAATCAAGTGGACTCACAATCTCAAATATCTGAGTCAATCACGGATTCTCAAGTTGAGGTTTGTATTGAAGAATCAGATGTAGAGGCAGTAACTCCTGCACGGGTAATAGTTGATGATAATGATTCACCCGTCCGTTTAAATATGACCATTGGTGCAATCCGTTTGGTTGCAAGTGTTGAAGATGAAGAGGAGAATGGGCCTCTGATCCCAGTCCAGTTGGGTGAGTTCAAGACTGATAGGGCATTGATGGATCATGGGGCAAGCATAAGCATAATGGCGGGTCGAGTGTTTGATGAATACGATTTTGGTGAGCTTGAAGAGGTGGACACCACGATTGTGCTTGCAGACGGGTCAAGGAAACCATCTAGGGGGATGTTGAGAGGAATTGCTGTAAGAGTAGGCGATTGTTATTACCCCGAAGATTTCCTAGTTGTGGACCACACGCCATCTAATGTTGAAGGACAACCGCCAGTTATCTTAGGTCGGCCATTCTTGAAAACCGCGAAGGCTATCATTGATTGCGATGCTAATACGGTAAATATGGTCTTCGGGTCACGTAAGTTTTCCTTAAACTTTATGTCTCACACTTGTGCTTATTCTAATATTGCTAATAAGTGTCATCCTCCAATTAATGAGGATGGCCCAAAAGAGAGTGTTGCTATGATTGACAGGTCTAAAGATGAAAAGGTCGTGAAGGATAAATTGGTCAAATCACCGTGGTGGCTCAAGATGAGAAACAAAAAGAGATCAGTCAAGTTAGAAAAGGAGTCACCAAAGGATGCAACCAAATCCAAGAAGAGACCACTTGAGATGAATATGGGTGAGGTCTCACAGTTGAAGGAAAAGAAGAAGCCCGCGAGGAAAATTAAGGGTGAATTCTTACCGTCGATAGATTTTGATAACCCGGATCATTTGGATGCCATATGGAGTGAAGGATGGCAGTGGGATACTAACCATTCACCAGCACAAGTGTTCTTTGCACGAGAGATGCCATTTGAACCACCTTGAGCATATCAGGTACGGTCTGGCTGAAGACCTTTAAACTTAGCGCTCTCGGGAGGCAGCCCGAGGATGTAGAGTATTGTATTTTGGTTTGGTTTCATTTTGGTGTGTTTGTGTTTTGACAGGTTTCTACGTTCCATCTTCACGGATGCAATGAATCAAGTGTGGGGATGTTTTGCAACATCCCCGGTGAGATCTCAAAGAATCTATGAGGGGCGTATTTTCCGGTTAGATCGCAGCAGCTACACCATTACAAACACTCACTTGTTTTCTGATCAGGTGCATGTGTTTATCTATCTTGTGTTTTATTTGTTTTTGTGTACTTGGTGGTGTGAATTTTTTGTGTTGGGAGTGGTTTCTTTGTGTTGAGTCGTCTAGTTGTTAGCCGTTCATGGTTTGTTAGGTGGTATCTCTCGAGTTTAGATTATAAAGTGTACCATACATTGGGGACAATGTATCCCAACTGTGGGGATGCGGTAACTCGAGAGAGGGTTGGTAAGTTGCTGATCTTAAATGCTTGAATTGGTTGAAATTGGAAAAAATTGAAAAAAATTGAAATTTTTTTTTTCTCAAGTATGCTTGAACTATATGAAAACCTAAATTTTCAATCGCTAATGGGTTCCTTGCTGATATTAAACTAACTTAGATCCTTAGTCATGGTTGTCCCTTTAAGTTTCATGAGAGTATTTCTGACAAGTTTAGAAAATAGTTGAGAAGAGATGCCTAACTAGGGGTAACATGCTTTAGGAATTACACATGCTACGTGTCGGTAATTCATATTCCTTTTGTTCGGTGAGATATTTGAGCCTACTTCATTATTAGTTGAATTGCAATAAATGTTCATTTGCTGAGAGTAGGCCTTATGTTGCTTTGTGTTAGAACTTGTGTGGTTTGATACGTGCCGAGACTGTGCTTTAGCGTATACACATAGATGATAAAGGCATTAGGATCCATTCATTGTTCTATATGTTGATTGTCGATTCCACCCACCTTAGTTAACCATGTTGAGCCTTTTATCCTTCGTTTGCTACACCTCGTTTGACCCGTTTGATTACCAACTATGAATGACAAGTACGTGTTAGATGTTTGATTGAAAAAAGAAAAAAATGAAAAGAAAAAAAAAGGAAAAAAAATTCATTGTTATGTTCGTGTTAAATAAATGGGTTGAAAATCACCCAAAGTGTTAGTACTATTGTGAATAAGTTGTCATGGTTTGGTATGTTCATTTGTGCTCGCCATATAAACATAAAAAAATAATAAAATAAAATATTTCTTCACCTTTACCTTTAACCCCAAACCCGAAAGTCCTTTTGATATGTGTTACGTTAGTTGATACAGTGGAGGTGTGATTGCTATACAAGCTTATGATTGCAAAGTAGCGTATTTGGTTTTGAGTGAATATATCCTAGCACATTACACGCTAGTCTTGATTAAGCTGAGAGGAGTGATTATTGTGAGGGGCGTGTGGTATGTTAGTTTTAGTTAGACAAGTCTTAAAGTTGTTACAACATTATATTATTTACTTGTCAGATTGCCAATCTCGATTGTGTCAGTCTATGGGACGGGTATGACTTGGGACCTTAAATTGTTAATTCGGTAAGGGATGTAATGGTGATTTGTTAATAAGGTGAGTAATGTTTGTGATGGTTGCTTGAGGACAATCAATGTTAAGTGTGGGGATGTGATGGAGAGTGTAAAACCCGAGTGTTAACGTGCTTATTTTACGTGTCTTATTGTGTTTTAAGCGACTACATACTTTGAATGTGTTAAGTACGAGTGTTCGTGGTTTTACAGGTAAAAAGCGTAATATGGCGAAGTTAGAGAGTTTAGTGATGAAACGATACAAGCATGGATGATTAGAAAGAGGTATCGCATTATTTGGGAACGTTTCAGACCGAATGGTAACGTGAAATCGAAAGAACACGAAATAACGGAGTCTAGGGGCCTTATTGTCATTTGCTGAAAGTGGAAATACATGTGAAATATGGAGTACAAGCACCGACGTAAGCTACAGTCTCATGACCGTAGCCTACGGTTGATGTATGGTGAATAAACAATGTACAGCATTTTTGGAACGTAACCTATGATCTTTGAGCGTAGCCTACGTTGTGCAATACAAAAAGTTTCAGAAAGAATAAAGCGTAGCCTACGGCACATATAATTTGGAGTATACGTTTGACTTTTGGGATGGCATTTAAAAGATTTTAAATTCTAATTCATGGAGGACAAGTTGTACGTGAAGAGAAGGCTTTGTTTCATAAATAAAAATCACATCATCTTGACATCACCATTCATGTGAACTTTGGCAGCTATGTTGGGAGGATTATTATATTGTTAAAATGAATTCACAATTGAATTGAGGGGACACACACGTGAACAGGTCAACAACCCCGTCATCACTATGGGTCGACATGATTGGACTTGGGTGTGGACGGCACATGCTGGACAATAGATTGGGCGGCTGACTTCTTCATCTGTGGACATTGGGCCAACATCTTGGACTTCTTTTGGGCCGACTTTGAGGGGACAATTAGAAGCAGCATGTGACTTAAGGAAAATCATCATACAACATCATCATCTGGGGACGGCAGACTATTGGGCCGCTAACATTTAGGTCCATCACAGGCATCACGTGAACAAGACTTCGAGGACGTAGGGTTTTATTTGGAATTCGATATCAATTCATCATCATCATACACATCGGGGGGTTGGAAGCGATTGAAGATCAACAACCTATCATGAGCGGCTAAATCACTCGTGGACACTTCGGGTGAAAGATTCTTGTGAGACACTTTTAATTCTAGTTTCTGTTTTGTATTGATATTTTGATTTGTAGTCGGGTGACAGCCGACTATTTACGTGATTATATAATTTGTGTGATAGACAAATCCTGAGTGACAGTCAGAGTTATAATCATGTGTTGAATCCAATTATGCTTTTGTTGATTGAATGATTCCTATGTATGCTTGTTTTAATATTTATCTGATCAATTAATATTAAGATTTTGAACTGCATAGGTAATTGGTAGATGTGACAGATTTACTATTCAATCAATAGCATCCAATAAAATCAGAACTAGGTTATTAGTAATTACAGAATCTGAATCCCGGAGTGCTCACCTTTTCTCATCATTGTTTATTACGACTCAATCTTTTTCTTAATTGGAACTTGTTTCATGTGTTTTTAATTCCATATCAGTTTTATAATCATCAGTTAGTTTAGTAAAATTTACAAACAAATAATAATTAGCATTAACCACAGACTCCTCTGGATTTGATACCCTGCTTACCCTAGCTACCTAGGTTAAATAGGTTTTTGCATGTCACTAACGACAGACATCAAAATGGCGCCGTTGCCGGGGAGTCGTGCGCTTAGTGCTAGTTTAGTTTAGTTTTGTTTGTTTGCTTTCGTTTTACATAAAAACTAAAAAATCTAAAAAGCATTTGCCTTTTCTAGTTAGTTTGTTATTTTTCTTTCACTTTGTCTTTGTTTTCTTTTTGTTCAGTACTGCTTTTCGTTTGCTACTTGTGCAGGAAATATGAGCTGGGAATATAAAGAATATGTTTCATGCACAAGGTGTGGGTGCCAAGGACATTGGGCATTCATATGCCCAATGTTCGAGAGTAAGGCTGAATTTGATGAGTGGGTATGGTCCCAACGCATGCAAAGATAAGAAGATGCGGGTTACCAGGGTTATTCTTATCAAGATAGATATCAAGAAGAGATCGGTGAAATGGATTACCATCATGATCCAAATTGGGAGTACAGTGGTTATGAGATGGAAGATGGTCACCGGTACAAGCCAGATTGGGGTTGTAATAGAAAATCAGAATATTTTGAGGACTATGGTTATGAAGGCAATAGTCATTTTAATTAATATGACTCATCAAGTTACGCCCAAGAGATCCCTGATATATATCAGATTTATGAAGATGTAGTCAAGCTAGGTGAATTCATAAATGCACTATGCATTGAGCGGGTTAAAAGAGAGTCCGAGAGGTTAGGAAGCAACAATCAAGTGGACTCACAATCTCAAATATCTGAGTCAATCGCGGATTCTCAAGTTGAGGTTTGTATTGAAGAATCAGATGTAGAGGCAGTAACTCCTGCACGGGTAATAGTTGATGATAATGATTCACCCGTCCGTTTAAATATGACCATTAGTGCAATCCGTTTGGTTGCAAGTGTTGAAGATGAAGAGGAGAATGGGCCTCTGATCCCAGTCCAGTTGGGTGAGTTCAAGACTGATAGGGCATTGATGGATCATGGGGCAAGCATAAGCATAATGGCGGGTTGAGTGTTTGATGAATACGATTTTGGTGAGCTTGAAGAGGTGGACACCACGATTGTGCTTGCAGATGGGTCAAGGAAACCATCTAGGGGGATGTTGAGAGGAATTGCTGTAAGAGTAGGCGATTGTTATTACCCCGAAGATTTCCTAGTTGTGGACCACACGCCATCTAATGTTGAAGGACAACCGCCAGTTATCTTAGGTCGGCCATTCTTGAAAACCGCGAAGGCTATCATTGATTGCGATGCTAATACGGTAAATATGGTCTTCGGGTCACGTAAGTTTTCCTTAAACTTTATGTCTCACACTTGTGCTTATTCTAATATTGCTAATAAGTGTCATCCTCCAATTAATGAGGATGGCCCAAAAGAGAGTGTTGCTATGATTGACAGGTCTAAAGATGAAAAGGTCGTGAAGGATAAAGTGGTCAAATCACCGTGGTGGCTCAAGATGAGAAACAAAAAGAGATCAGTCAAGTTAGAAAAGGAGTCACCAAAGGATGTAACCAAATCCAAGAAGAGACCACTTGAGATGAATATGGGTGAGGTCTCACAGTTGAAGGAAAAGAAGAAGCCCGCGAGGAAAATTAAGGGTGAATTCTTACCGTCGATAGATTTTGATAACCCGGATCATTTGGATGCCATATGGAGTGAAGGATGGCAGTGGGATACTAACCATTCACCAGCACAAGTGTTCTTTGCACGAGAGATGCCATTTGAACCACCTTGAGCATATCAGGTATGGTCTGGCTGAAGACCTTTAAACTTAGCGCTCTCGGGAGGCAGCCCGATGTAACACCTCGAAAATTTACGTCCTTTGATGTGTTGACACGTGTCATAAGTTTGAACGTGTGTAAGAATGTTCTTGAAGGACCAAAGTTGACAAACCTGGAAAGTATGTGAATATACGGGTTTTAAATGTCAACAGTGAATAAATATACTTTACAATAACCCTACATAATGTTTATAACCTTAAACGAATGGATCATGGATCATACGAAGCGAATTGTGAAAGAAAGTGAGAGATTACAAACTACAGGGGTTAAATGTGTCAACATGTTTAAGATATACCTCTGAGTGACCTTTTAGCAAACCCGAAGCCTTGTAACGATTAATTATGCTCACTAGAATGCACCATAAAAATTTCACCAAGTTTCGTTACCGTATAAGAAAGTTATGACAAAATTCGTGTGTGAGGGTTAGAATCGTCAACATTGAAAATTAGGGTTTTTTGGGTGATCACAAAGTTACCCGGGGACTTTACAAAGTGGGTATAAATCTTAAAGCCCCCATATATCAATTACAAAGGCTAAAAATGCAAGAAACCTTGTGAAAACGACCTTTCAGGGGACCAAGGACCAAAGTGCAATAAAAGAAAACATGTTAACCTGATCCGGACATCAAGGCGGGCAGCGTAAGATCCTTAAGATCCTTACGCGGGCCGCGTGACAGCTACCAGCGACAAACATAACAGCCAGCTGCCTGTTGATGTTGTAACCGACTCAAATCGCAATTTTGTGATACAATGGGCTGCCTATAATGGTATTTAGCCTATAGAAGACACATGTATAAATCCTTGATTGTTAGTAGACCCATTTGGCATCAATCTAACATGATCAAAGTCAATATATAAGCTTCTTAATGTTGCAACATTCTTCCATTCATCATCTGATCAACTTCTGGAGCATAAGGACCATTCTCAAGCTTCCTAATCATCCATTAGACAAGTGTAAGTCCCCTTGACCTTTCTAAATTAAGTTATGCTTAGTTTATAGCCTAGAAGTCAAACCGTCGTAACTACGGTTTGACTTAGCGATAAAACACAAACGGTCCAGGGATTTTTCGAAACGAAAGTTGTTATAAGTTGGTAATTATGTGGGCTTTAAACCCTTAAAAGGGCACCCACTGATTCCAATCCTAACTAGGTTGTTTGTCGAGTCAAACTTCTTTCGAAAAAGTCAACAGAATCATTAATCATGTAATAAACGATGTAGAAGGCGTGTAATATGTTTTATCAGTCATATAACTTGAAAATAAGTATAAAATCATGTCTACGCTAGTTTGATTCGACAACTTTCTGTTTTGAACCGATTCGGAACCGAAAGACGTAAAAGTTTGACTTTTGCTTTGACCTCAGTTCTGACCCGGTTTTGATAGGTTTAGACATGCCTTAAAGTTCCATTAGGACCTAGTTACATGTTGGTATAACCCTCTGCGTTTATACCACTTAAATCCTTAAGTGTCCGACGTTTCCGTTAAATGCTTAAATATGGACCATAATGCCCTTATGACCATACAACGAGAATTTTGGAAATGTGAAAGTACAATAATCTTAGTTACTGATTATTAAACATGTCTGTAAATTTTTACATCAGTTGGATATATAGATTAGGAGTTATGCTCAATGACGTATTTGAACGCTTCTTAGTGATTAAACGGCGTCATTAGCGTAAAGCCTATCTAAACCCAATCTTTTACACCAAAACTTTTACCCACTGATGTAATATAATATTTTGGGATTTTTGAAGATTTTTAATTATTTTTAAACTGATCATAAGCTAGGATTAGTGCCTTGATTCGGTAAATACCGAATATGCCCTTTTTGGCCATAAAATGAGTTTTACAAATCCTTTTAATACCAATCCAATTGCTACTGATTTTAAATAATAAATGTAGTGTTTTGAACCTGTTTAACTTATCAGAAAACTCAGAATCCTATTTTAACCCGTACGTCGCTTAAAACGGCTTTATACGCGTATTAAACGCATAGTTTGGGTTTAAAACTATTTTGGCATATAAGACTTATAACCAAATGTTATAACCTGTTAAAATAAATTATTTTACTGATTTAATCAGACCCGAATCACAGAAGCTTAATTAAACCCTTTTATAATCTTTAAAATGACCAAAATACCCCTACGGGGCTTAATATGAAATTAAACTCGTTTTGGGCATAATGGAAGGTATCATAATGATATCACAACATATTTAAGGCATGTTAACTTAGGAAACCTGTTTAGGACTCTTATGGTTACCCGTTACGCTTCATTCGCGTTCGGTTCGGTTTATGTAACTAGTTTACATAAATTAGCCGAAACGGGTCAAACCTTATCGGTTTTGTCTCAAAATCCAGAATGTGTATAATATACCCATATTAAGCAAGTCTTCAAAATTTTCGGGTCTAAATCACATTCTATCCGGTCTTCGCTTAATCGTGCGTACGAACCGTATCTTTAAAACTAACCGGTCTAAGCTTAAGCTTAACTAAAGACCCGTTAGGATTCTAAAAGGTTATTATAAACCTTCGTTCCAGATTAGGAGAACCGGTAAAAGATACTTGCACTCGCTGATTTTGATTTATACTTGCTCAGGTAAATACTTTTAACTTATTTTCCCTTTACGGGCTTGGGGTACGGTATATAAAAGACCGCTTGTTCGGTCATTCGACCTTAATCGTTTTGGGGATTAAGTATTATCGAGATGACCGTTTAAATTGTTTTGTTTGCTTAAAGCCTTTGGGGGGTTAATGACCATGTCCCGGATATCCCTCGCATCATTTTACGAAATGGCCACGACCTTAGCACACAGGTGTAGGCGTACACCTGTCAGTGTCTCATATACATAATGTGGTGTGTCTATTGATCTTTAACCCGGCATGAACCGGACTACTGAACGCATAAGAAACATGTAAATCTTTTACGAGTATTATATATTAAATAATTATCCCAAGTTATAAAATATTATTTGTGCCTTGTGCCTTAAATGCATTTTCTTAAACTCTTTTCAAAATGAGTCGGTTGATTGTATTTACCAGTGTAAACTGACGTATTTTCTCAAAAAGGTTAAGTGCAGGTACTACGCGTAATAGGCTGGCTTTGCTCCTAGCATCCACAATAAGTCTCGCAAGCTTGGATGTCATAGACTGTTGAACATTGTTTCCTTTTATTTTGATCTACCTGTGGATTTATATTCGACTACTTGTGATACTTAATATTACAATATTGTTTGGTTGAATTAAATCTATACTTTGCTTCCGCTGTGCATTTAAATATTGTGTTGTTTGACTATTATGTTGCCAACCACGTCACGATACTCCCCCACCGGGCCCACCGATGACACGTGGAAACCGGGGTGTGACAGGTTGGTATCAGAGCCAACGTTGAGTGAATTAAACACTAGCCTTTTGTGTTTAATCTCAATGACACAATTGCACATTCCTAAATCTTCGAGTCTAGACAAAGAACATAGGAATAATCCAAAATGTTTTTTTTTTATTTAATTTAAATTTTTGTCCTTTATTTTTCCTTGTTATTACCTTGTTTATATTAACATGTTTAGCAATGCCGCCAAGATTCAGGCGAGGAGATCGAGGAAAAGGGCCAATGAGCGCCCCTAACGACCACGAGGCCGGGCCTTCGGGCCGGCTAACTCCTTCTTCTACAGGGAGTGCAGATCCGCAAGAACCGTGGAGGATTTATGAGGAGCCTTCTAGACGATCGACGTCGTATAGCTCAACGCCTCCATATCATCACTCCTATGGGCCTCATTCTGAGAATGAGCCCCACAACCCGCAACCCGCAACCTTCATACATACCTCTACAACGATCAGCATCGCACCGTTCCTTCGACGACCCTACTCCTGTCTTTCGGGGCCAGTTTAACCCGGCGGACTACCTACCAGAACAAGGGGGTTTTAACCCGCTAGGACCGGAGGATCATTTTTCAGGTGATCAAGCGATGGACATGGACGAGGACACAGATCCCGTCGAGCCTGCAACCGGAACCCCGAACCATCCTGTTGAGATCTCTGATGGTTCGTCTTTTCACGGAACACCATACCATGGTCCGGATAGTCATCAGGCACGGTTCGAACGGTGTGAGTGGTACTATACACCATCTTACCATTCATCGCCTCACCAGTAGCCGCAACCGCAGCAGCAAGATCCCTCTGGGGATCCACGTTTCGAGGCAGTCACGCCACCGCCTCCACCGCCGCCAGTTCATCTAGAGCCTCCAGCACCACCAAGACGTAGGAGGACTGGCGCACGGATGTCAGCACGAGAAGGGGATTTTCATTTTAGCACCCCTCAACACTCTAGTGGCAGCCACTACCCGCCACTATATGAAGAGCCACAGGAGGATGGACCTTCAGTTCCAGTATCAGAGGTGAATTCGGCACCTATTGCACCGTCACCATCGGGTTTTGGCAACCCTATCCCTGCTTATACTGCTCCACCAGCTTACAACCCATACGGACTGCCAGCATACCATAACTATAACTATGCTGGGGATCCTTACCAAGTGGCAGCAAACTACAATGCCTTTAACCCAGAAGGACCTTATGGAACCCCTTGGGGAATAGGACGCCCAGCTCGAGGGTATCAAGTACCTGTTCAGCCGCCGCCACAATACCAGCCACCACGGTTTTCTCCACCAGAGCAGGAGGATCTCCGTCAAAGACTGGACATGGTTGAGCGAGACCTCGAGAAAGAACGTAGGAAGAATCAGGGATTCATGAGTGGTCTGGCAAGTTTGCTAAAGGGAAAGAAGAAACGGGATCGTTAAATCCCAATGTGTATTATTGTATTTCCTTGTTTAAATTAAGTCCCTGTGTGGACATTTCTTTATGTATGTATGTAGTCCCTGCGTGGACACTTATTTATGTGTGTATGTAGTCCCTGTGTGGACATCTATCTTTGTACTTAGTCCCTACGAGGACTTGTCTCTATTAGTCCCTGCGTGGACATTTACTTTTGTAAACCGTCTCTGTGAGGACATGTATTATCTGTATAGCTCCTGCGTGGGCAAATGTTTATGTGAAAAGTCCCGTTTAGGGCAAAGTGTACTACTTTTAAAATTTTAAATGGAATGTAAGTTTATAAATTTCATCTTTGCTATGTTATGCATAATTAAATTATATATGAAATAAATAAATCGGAATCATTCCTTTTTAAAAATCTATCTGCCTATTTTAATTTTTAAATTAGGATCTTAAAGGTATAACCTAGCCTGCATGTCATTTTAAGACCTGGCCAAGATGGTAAAACCCGTTAAAAAGATTCAAATCACAGTTAACATCTGAAAACATGTTAACACTCCTGGCAGACATGATTCGTTAAAATCACACGTGTTATTATTATATATGGATCTTTTCAAAGATTCCAAACCCAACTAAATGATCTCTGAATCATGGGTTAAATCATTAATATATATGATCAGTTCTTTTTACCATCCATTGGTAATAGAATGCCTACGGGTCCTTCTCATTTTCATATGAGACAAAAGACAGTAATAGTCTGTGACCCTGTCTGATAAAGGTAATGAACTTTGTTCAAACCTTCATGCTTTGATTCTCTGAAATCATAGCTTATGATTTAAATTGTCCCTGTGACTAGGCCTTATGTGCTAATAAAACTGTTATTTTTTTATAATTAGGATAAATTATATTTGAAATCCTAAATAAATGTGAGTAATAAATTAACCATATATGGTCTATGTTTACCACGGTTAATAAAATTGCCATAAAAGGCAATTCTATAATAAACTCACCAATAAATTATTGTCGATATGTAACAGTTCAAGCTACATGGCAGACTCAAATGAGGTCAACAGTCACCTAGGGAGAGAGCATGATAATGCCCGAGTAAATGTAGCGGGTGCAGAATTACAGGCAATGATAGATAATGCCGTTAATCGAGCTATGGATAGACAGCTCCATGAATCAAGTGGTACTCGTGCAAGGACCCAATCTGCACCACACTCTAGAACGCCCTCTAGGACCCACACTGCCCACAACAGTAATTCTCACCACTCATCAAACCAGAGGAGTGCTCCATCCCAAAGAGTCGTACAGAATCAAGAACCCCGTAATAAGGGTTGCTCCTATAAGTACTTCGTATCATGCAAACCCAGGGATTTCACTGGGGAAAAAGGAGCAGTAGATTGCATGACTTGGTTGGACGAGATGGATACGGTTGTGGATATCAGTGGTTGCAATAATAGGGATATTGTGAAATACGTGTCTCAGTCTTTTAAAGGAGAAGCATTGGCTTGGTGGAGATCTTTGATCCAAGCTACGGGGAAAGTCCCGTTGTACAATATGACCTGGGAACAGTTCATGTCGCTGATCAAGGAAAACTACTGCCCTCAACACGAGGTTAAGAAAATTGAATCTGACTTCTTATCACTGGTCATGAGAAACCTAGACTGTCAGGCATACCTTACCAGTTTCAACTATTGGGATTGAACCCTATCAGAGGAACAGATAATTAAAGCCAAAACTGGATCAGAGCAGTGGATCCAGAATAAGCAGATGTTTACATTCAAATCTCTCCCCTTGAAAGTGGTTTCATATCTGCTGACCTCCTATCTGCTGATCTTACTAAGTGCTGACCTACAACTGCTGTCTTGCATCTACTGCCCAAAGTCAAAGACTGATGGAAGACCAAAGCTCTGCTGATTCAATCTACTGCCTTGAGTCTAGTACTGCTGATCCGGACAAGCACTGCTGGGTTCACAGCAGTGGAAGGATGCAGCAGCTGTTTAAGTGTCTTTTATGTAATGAATTGTAATAGCAGTAGTTAGTACATCAGTATTTGTATAGATCAGAGGTTAGAGTTTGTTAGGAGGTTAGATGTCACTTTCATGGTGATGTCAGCTAAAGATGCTCAGTGGTTTGCTAGTGCCTATAAATAGTTCAGTACTTTGTACTGTTCTATTAGCTCTTGCAATACCGTCTTCTTTGCACGAACAAACGCTGAGCTCTGGCTGAGGGGGAGTTTGTATTCAAGCATTACTTGTAATCGTTGTTGAAAGATAATTCAATCATTCGGTTCCTTGTTCAAAATGTCTTGGTCAAAGCAATACTCTCGTTTGATTGTATGCAAAGTTTGTTTCCATATTAATTCCGCTGCACAACTCTTTCATTTCCATCTTTAGTTCAAACGAAAATACAATCAGAAACAAACTCAGATCCAACAATTGGTATCAGAGCTTGGACAGTCAAATTTGATTTAACAATCATTTTGACATAAATAGTTCGGCTCATAATAGTTGATACTGATCGTTTGTTCGTCCGCTGAAAAACAGAGCAAGGATTAATCACCATTAAAGTTGATTTCTCAGTGTCTGTAAAACAACAAGAATGACGTCACAATCTCAAGATGATAAAAACAACATCGGCTCACTTTTTAAACCACCTATGCTAAAAAGAAATGAGTACAACATCTGGCAGAGGAGGATGGGTCACATCCTTGCTCAACAAAGCACAGGTTGTTGGAGGTCTGTCATTTATGGTCCCCATGTTCCTTCAGTGCCAAGCGCTGAAGATGCTAAAAAGTTCGTTCCAAAACCAGTTGAAAATTATACCGAAACCGACTTTCAAAAGATCGAACTGGATGCTAAAGCGTTTAGCATCATAGCATCAGCGCTGCCCAATGAGATATATGCTGGACTGTTACACTGTAACAGTGCCAAAGAGTTATGGGACGCACTTAAGGAACAGTTTGGGGGAACCGAAGAAGTCATAGAAAACAATAGGGAAATCCTGAACCAACAGTATGAAACATTTTGTTACGTTAAAGGTGAATCACTAACGCAACAATTTGAGCGTTTCAGTTGTCTCATCAGTGAACTGAGGCTTGTTAACACCACTTTTACAAACTCAACTCAAAATAGCAGGTTCCTCAGGTCACTGCCAGAAAAATGGGACACCATAGCTTTTGTCACCCGGAACTCACCTGAGTTCAAGGATCTGACCTTGACCCAACTCCACGGTCGACTCCTGACCTACGAAAGGGAGTTGAACCAGAAAAGGAGGTTACAAGAGTCAGGAAAAGTTACTGATGATTACACTTTCGGTAATACTGCTTTTCTGGGTCAAGAAGAATCTGGGAGCAGTGGTAAGGAACAGGGTTATGATCACTTCATTGACATAACTGCTGGTGCAAATTTTAACAACCCTGATCCTCACTCTGCAAGTTATGCATTCACTGCTAACGAAAACCAGATGTCAGATAATCTAAGCTTTGAACTCAATGATTTACAACATTTCGATCCCACTGACTTAGAGGAAATGGACATCCTGCACCAACTGGCTTTGCTAAGTGTTAGAACTAGCAAATTTTACAAAAGAACAGGGCGAAAATTCCCAGGTTTGCATGGGAATCTAAGGGTTGGGTTGGATAAATCGAAAATCAAGTGCTACAAGTGTAATAGGTTGGGACATTTCGCTAGGGAATGTAGGAGTCAAACTACTGGTCCCATAATTACTCTCCTAGCTCAAATCCTAGACCTCAAAACCAAAGCACTGTGCACTATGCCCAGTATGCCCCAGCAGCTCAAGTGAACACTGCTCACTATGCTGCTGCCCCTGTGCCAGTGCATTATGTCCAAACTACTGTTCCACAGATCCAATATGTTCAAACCCCTATCCCCCAGGCACAGGTGCAGCCTGCACCTCAAACCACTGCTCCAGCAGCAGTACAACCAGATCAACAAAGTTTTTTCACTCAAGGGTTTGTTGACTGGAGCAGTATGCCTGAAGATCTTAGTGATGAAAATTTCGCACTCTATGCTTCTAATGATTCTTCTAATAATGAATTTTGTTTGATGGCATTAGAGTCAATACAGGAGGGGGTTGAAACTGAGGAGGAACAGCTGAGCATTGAAACCGTGGATAAGGTGACTGAAGCAGTGGTTACTGCTGTGGCTGGTGAACTACTGTTGGGAGAAAGTTCAGGTACCCTGATTGAACCAATGACAGATCCATGGTCTGAAGAGGACAAAGAAGAAGAGAAGGAAGAAAAGGCTGGTGAAAAGAAGGTGAAAGCTGATGATGAGGAAGATCATCAATGTGATTGTGCAATGATGGCAGCTGCCAAGGGAGCTTCTGCATGCTTTGATAGTCTTTGGTATGTAGATAGTGGAGGCTCCAGGCACATGACAGGATGTAAAGCCCTCCTCAAAGACTTTAAAATCCATGGAGGGGGTGATATATCCTTTGGGAATAATAGTAAAGGGAAAGTTCTGGGGTCTAGTACAGTGCAATCTGGAAATGTAAAATTTGAAAATGTCAATCTGATAGACAATCTAAAATTCAACCTTCTGAGTGTGTCCCAAATGAGTGACAAGGGATTTGGGTCATTCTTCACAAAAGACTGTTGTAGGATTGTTGGACCAGAAATGGTCAAAAAGATTGAAGCAAAAATCAAAACTGGTCAAACTAAACTTGTTGCTCAAAGAAGTGGCAATGTTTATGTTGTTGACATGTCAAAAGAGTGTCCCAGAGCCGATGCCTGTCTGTTCTCAGCTGCCTCTAACAAAGAGACAGAACTTTGGCACAGAAGGCTGGGGCACAAAAATCTTAAGACAATCACAGAAATTTCAAAAAATGGTTTGGTGAGAGGCCTACCACAAAAAATGTTTTCATGTCCTGAACATTGCATTTCCTGTTTAAAAGGAAAACAGCATAAAAGTTCTTACAAGTCCATTGAAGAGTCCAAAACAACCCAGTGTTTGCAAATGCTACACATGGATTTGTTTGGCCCAGTTCAAGTCATGAGCCTCAAAAAGAAAAGATATTGTTTGGTTATTGTTGATGACTTTTCTAGGTTTACATGGACTTTCTTTTTACACTCAAAAGATGAGACTGCAGGCATTTTGCAAGACTTTGTGACACAGGTTGAAAAGCAATTTGACCTTCCAGTGAAAAGCTTCAGGAGTGACAATGGCACAGAATTTAAAAATAAGGAGTTGGATGCCTTCTGTGTGAAGAAAGGGATTGTAAGGCAGTACAGCATCCCTAGAACACCAGAGCAGAATGGGGTAGTGGAAAGGAAGAACAGAACTTTGATTGAGGCTGCCAGAACCATGCTTGCAGATTCAGGTTTGCCATTAACTTTCTGGGCAGAGGCTGTAAACACTGCTTGTTATGTTCAGAACAGAGTTTTAATAAACCCCAGGCACAAAAATACTGCTTATGAAATTTTGTATAAAATCAAACCACTGATCTCATATTTCAAAGTGTTTGGCTGCCCATGCTTTATTTTGAACTTAAAAGATTCCATTTCAAAATTTGCAGCCAAAATTGATTGTGGTTATCATTTGGGATACTCAACCACTGCCAAGGCCTACAAAGTGTTCAATACACGGACCAAGGTAGTGGAGGAGACTTTGAATGTAAAGTTCAATGAACTTTCATCAATGAAAATCCCAGCAAACCCTGCAGATCTGTTTGATCTTGAAAAATTTACTTTTGAAAATACTGCTGTCAAGACTAACAGTGCAGGTCCATCAGAAGATACAACACCAGACTATGGGTATGAAATCATCATCCCTCAAAGGTCTGCCACAAAGGGAAAAGCAGCAGCTGTTCAAAACAGTTGTCAAAGCTCAACCACTGCTACCTCAACAGTTGTTGACCAAAGTAGCCCATCAACCACTGCTTCCACATCCTCAAACACTGCTGACAAAAGTCCTCAAATAGTGGATAAAAGTCAGCAGTTGTCCACTTCATTACCTCCTATTCCACCACCTTTTGAAGCCACTGCTGGATCATCAAAGTCCCCAGCAGTGGTTAGCTCAGATGATACACATTTGCAGCCTTCACCAACTAATGCCATCATACCATACCAAGGAGATTTAATCTTCTTGAGATCTCATCCACCTGATCAAATCATTGGCAACATAAATGAAGGGGTGCTCACAAGAAGCCAAACCCAAAACATTTGTCTTTTTGCTGGTTTTCTATCACTCCATCAGCCAGTCAAGTACCAAGAGGCACTGAAAGACAACAGCTGGGTAGAAGCCATGCAAGAGGAGCTCCAACAGTTTAAAAGACAACAAGTATGGGAGCTTGTACCACTGCCAGAAGAGGTTAGTCCCATTGGCACAAAGTGGGTCTTCAAGAACAAAACTGATGAAAGGGGTATTGTTGTCAAGAATAAAGCCAGGCTTGTGGTTCAAGGTTACAGACAGGAAGAGGGGATTGATTATGATGAAACATTTGCCCCAGTTGCAAGATTGGAAGCCATTAGACTGTCCCTGGCCTTTGCTGTCAACCACAATATGAAGGTGTTTCAAATGGATATCAAAAGTGCTTTCCTCTATGGTACAATTCAAGAAGAGGTGTATGTTTGTCAACCTCCAGGTTTTGAGGATCCATTTTATCCAGATCATGTCTACATGCTAAACAAAGCCTTGTATGGCCTGAAACAAGCACCAAGGGCCTGGTATGAAACTCTTTCCAACTTCCTACTCTCAAATGGTTTCAAAAGAGGTACCATTGATAAAACATTGTTTTTAAAATGGAGAGGGAAGGATTTAATGATTGTCCAGATTTATGTGGATGACATTATTTTTGGAAGCACATGTAACTCAATGTGTGAAGAGTTTAGAGAACTCATGACAGCTGAGTTTGAAATGAGTGCAATGGGTGAGCTGCAATGCTTTCTTGGTCTCCAAGTACAGCAATTGCAAAATGGAACTTTCATTCATCAAAGCAAATATGCTAAAGAACTTTTAACCAAATTTGATATGAATGATTGTAAACCATGCAGCACACCCATGGCAACAAATAAGCTGGTCATGTCTGATGAAAAGGATGAGCTGATTGACCAGACACTTTATAGAAGCATGTCTGTGCAAGAAGTCAATCAGCTCCCAGAAAATCAAATCTCATTGCTGTAAAAAGGATCTTCAGATACATAAAAGGTGCTCCCACACTTGGTATCTGGTATCCAGCTAATGGGAACATCAAGCTTTCAGGTTTTTCAGACAGTGACTTTGCTGGATGTCACACCACAAGGAAGTCCACATCAGGAGGGTGCCAGTTTCTAGGTGATTGCTTAGTTTCTTGGCAAAGCAAAAAGCAAGCAGCTGTTTCAACATCCACTGCTGAAGCTGAATACATTGCTGCTGCAAGCTGTACAGCCCAACTCCTGTGGCTTCAAAATCAGTTGCTGGATTTTGGTATCACTGCCTTAAAGACACCACTCATGTTGGACAGTCAGGCAGCAGAAAATATCATCAAAAATCCAGTTTCCCATTCAACCACCAAACACATCGACATCAGACATCACTTCGTGAGGGATTGCTATGAAAAAGGTTTGATTTCTCTGCATCATGTCCCAACTAAAGACCAGCTGGCTGATGTGCTCACAAAAGCACTTGATACAGCCACTTTTGAAAGTTTGGTCTCTAGGATTGGGATGCTGAACATGGAATAACAAGCACCATCTTGTTTTTCTATGAATAAAAGCAACAAAATGTTTTCAGAAAATCAAAACTCCATCCTTAAAAATAGCTAAAAATGAAATTTTTCATTAAAATCCTTAAAAGTCTGCCATTAACCACTGATAGTTCAAAAGTCTGCTTTACTTAAAAAGTCTGTCCACTGCTGAAAGTCAACCCCTGTTCTCTCATTCCCTTGATAAACTCTGTTGTTCAAAAGCAGTGTCTTATCCACTGATATACTATCCACTGATAGTGAAAATCATCCACTGTTCTACTACCACTGCCTTCATCAGTCACTTTCACAAAAGTACTGTCCTTCACTTTCACCAGGGGTTGTCACGTGGGCAGTACATATTGGTCAGACTTTTTGTAACGGCTGCCACGTCAGCATTCACTTTCTTCCCTATAAAATCCCCCACTCACCACCAAAACAGGGTTTTACTGTCGAATTGAATTCTTAAAAATTCTCTTCTCAAAGCAGTTTTTCTTCTCATCTCTCACAAATTTCTTCGATCATTCATCTTCAAAATGACAAAATCGAAGTCATCTTCAAAACCCTCATCCAAATCATCATCGAAAACAGCCTCTCAAAAGGCAATCTCCACTGAAATTCCACATAAACCATCTCACAATCAACTAGGTCTTCTCACAAAACCAGGAACCACAAATGTTTTTGATTCCATCATTGACATCTTGGCAAAATCAAAGTACAAAACTTTGTTCACTGCCGATGCACCAATCTACTTGGCAACCCAAAGAGAGTTCTGGAAGAATGCAACCCTTGAAAAACAAGGAGACACTGCAACCACCATAAACTCTTCTATAAAGGGTAAAGCTGTCCAAATCACGCCACAATCCATTTCAGAGGTCTTTCAACTCGGTGATCAGGAAGGTAAAATTTCTTTCACTAAAAACGAGTTACAAACTGACTTCATTGAGAGAGGGTATGAAGCCACAATGATGAAGAAACTTACCTTACAAAAAGGTTATTTTCCTTCTGCAACCAGATTTTTATTTCATACCCTCCTACTATGTATTTCAAACAAAACCACTTCTTTCAATGAAATCCCTTTAAAGATTCAAAATCTGGGATATGCAATTCTTCAAGGAAAAAATTTTAACTATTCTCGGGAAATTTTTAAAGATTTGGTTAATAATGTTGAAACAAAATCATTCTTATTGTTTCCAAGGTTTTTAAGTTACTATTTTGCAAAGAAATTCAGTAAGGATGATTTAGCTGTAATAAACCAAGGTGATTCTACTCAAATAAACAGTTTAACAACTGAAACTTTTTCAAGAATGTTAGCACCTTGCAAAACACAAGCAGAGGTGCCTGAGCAGATTTCAGCAGTTACAACTGCTCCTCAGGTATCTGCTGCTGAGCCCACTGCTCAAGGTGATCAAAGCAGCAGCACAACTGCTTTGAAACCCACACCTATAATCTCCAAAAAGCCTACAAAAAGAAAAAATCAAAAACCCCCAAAACCCGTCAAAAGGGCAACTCTGGAGGATGAGATACCAGAGTTCCTGCCTGTGACAACACAAGTGTCACAAGAAACCACTGCTGCTACTTCCTCACAGCAGTTGGTACAAATATCTCAACCCATAACCGAAACTCCTCCTGCTTCTTCACAAAAAGAACAGGTTGTACAAATAGGGTCTCCACATCATGATGCTCTGGAAACACTCGTTTCTATCATCCACAGCTCAATACCCGGGGCAAATCCACTTTCTACACCACCCTTCACATCCACAATTCCCACACCAACTAAACTGTTGTTGGATGCAATTGATTTGAACCAGGCATTAACCAGTCCTTCTCAATCACCTATCAATGAGAATATACCTCAACACCTGACTGGGTCTGATGTATCAATCTTTGCTAACCCACCAACACAACCTGAGGAGGTTAGACCCCTTGAGTTACAAGTAACTCTTGGTGGTAGTCCAAGTGAAGCAGCCACTACAACTGTTGAACCCATTGGTTTACAGTTGGACAGTGGTTACATCAATAAGACTTCCTTGGAGGCAATTCCTTTTATAGCACCTCTGCCAACCACCAGTGGATTTATTTATCCTACTGGCAACATCAAAAGGTTGTCAAGTGTTGAAGGAAGAAGACCCCAGTACCAAGAAAAAGGGGCATCAGTGGTTAATGCTTGGAGTATACTCCCTACATCAACTACTGATAAAACCACTGTTAGTGGGAAATCAGATGATCCCATTAACTTGGGTGATGGTTTAAAGTACCAGAAATTGACGGGTCGTATTGAAAAGCTTGATAAACTCTGTTGCAGAACTCAAAGATATGCTACAACAGGTGTTACAAGTACAAAAGGTACAATCAACTGCTGTTCCATCTCAAGCACCTGCTCCACAAAGGGCACCTGCTACAAATGAGCTCTGGAACTTGTTATAACCTTTTCTCCATCAACAAGCATAATTAGCAGATCAGCAACATGAAAAACATGTCCAACAGCTGAGAAATGCAATGGAGTCATGGTTCAAGAACACTCAGGCTGATCTAAAGGTTCTCAAAACTCAGATCCTGCACACCACTGGCACTGCTCCTCCAACAGTACTTTTCATTGATCAACTCCCAGACGATAATGCCAAAAAGGGGGAGAAAATTCAGGAGTGGAAAAAGAAAGGAATAGATGATGGTCTCTACATTGAACCTGAAAAGGATGCTATGACCAGAAAAATTCCTATGCCAGATGGTAGTAAAAAGGTTGATGCTACTCAAGAAGCACTTGATGAAGGAGTAGCAAGTGTAAAAAGAGATAGAATGGCAAAGGATGTTTCAAGGTGGAATGAGGAGAAAAGAGCTTTCATGGAGCTGTATGAGCAGGGTTGTTCTGGTTCAAAGGATACTAAAAATCCTAAGACAAAAAGGAAGCCTAAGTCCATCTCATCCAGAATTCCAAAGCATATTCCAAAACCACCATCCAAAAGTCATCAGCATCAAACCTCCATCCAAACAGCTGTTGTAACTCCTGCTGTATCAACTACTGCTGGTACCTCAGTGGTTTCAACATCTGTTCTCTCTTCAACACACACCACCTCAACACACACCACAACCACTATTTTACCACCACTGTCACCATCAAAAACCATTTCACCACCACTTCCACCTGCTGACAAAAAAGCAGAAGACAACAAATGTTATAACATCTGTTGTAATGACAACAGTGGTTGAAACACCAGTTGTTTCAACAGCTGTTAGTCAATCACAAACCACTGCCATACCATTTACCACCACTGTTCCACCCAAAACATCATCTGCTTCTTCTAAAACAAAAAGGAGAAGGATTTATATATCAGATGATGATTCACCTTCACCACCACCAACATCCTCACAATCTCTGTCACTTGTCACAATTCCTAAACCCATACCTCTCTCTTCAGCTCAAACTTTAAAAACATTACCTCCTGCTGGTGTCTCATTTCCTCTAGAACTCATTGCATTCAGGGAAGAAATCAAATCCTTCTACTATGAGGACGACCCAGTTAAAAGGAGCTTGCCATCAGTTGCAGGATATCCCAGGCCTAACAATATTGAAGAATACTTGAAACTCAAGGCTAAGCAAGCAGAGGATATTGCACTCAAAAACAGAAGAGGGAAATCTGATAGAGAATTTCAACAAAACTATCAGTTTCTACTCTCACAGGTCAATGCTATGGAGCGATTTGCAAAAAATGTATGTCAGCAAATTTCAGAAAGGGCAGATGAGTCCTTGAGAAAAGACTACATTGAGAGTATCATGACCTACAAGAAATACAAGGGGAGAAATACATGTACAAAAACTGGACCATTCCTGAGCTTGAAAAAGAAGCAGCCAGGATTCAAGAAATGATCAAAAATAAGGTCAAACAGACTCCCCCTGAAAAATTCAAACAATTTAAAGCTGAGAAGGCATTAATGTTGAAGAGAATGAAAGAGGAGCTGATTGCAGCTGATTATGGGACGAAGAATTCTGTGTCAAAGTGGGGAGAAGATAGGGTCAGGGCTACTTACAAGAAGTTGGAAGAGCTTAGAAAGAAAGATCCAAAAGTTCCACAAAAGCCTGACTACTCTAAAGCAGAGGTTTCTAAAAGACCACCAAAGCTGCAAGTTAAAAGAACCACTGCTCCAGCTGGTGCTGCCATCTACAAAAGAAGGAGCAAAAACCAGTTGAGTATTGAAACAATTCAAGATCTATTAGCTGGAGATGCCATTGTAAAAGCAGGCACGAAAGTAATGATAAAAGAAGATCTTGAATTGGAACACTCTGCAAGTGCTGCTCAGACAGTCATGAATAGGCCAGCCTCACCAAATACTTCTGCAAATAAACATCTCCCAAGAAACCCACCAGGCTCAAAAATACAAAAGTGGGAAACTGACAAACAGACCTGCGTATTGACTTTGCTCAGGTCTGGTGGAGAAGTGGAGAAAATATCAAGGGAACAAGCTACCTGAGTCTTGAAGATTTGCAGGATCTCCTTAATCTTCCACTTAGCAGGGATGATGAAGATACAGATGCCCTAGACTTTGAATTACAATTTAAAGGCCAGATAAGGGAACTGTTGATGAGGCAATAAAGATTTCCACAATAATGAAGAGTTTTGGCATTATCTGTTCCAGGGGGAGATTGTTGGGATTGAACCCTATCAGAGGAACAGGTAATTAAAGCCAAAACTGGATCAGAGCAGTGGATCCAGAATAAGCAGATGTTTACATTCAAATCTCTCCCCTTGAAAGTGGTTTTATATCTGCTGACCTCCTATCTGCTGATCTTACTAAGTGCTGACCTACAACTGCTGTCTTGCATCTACTGCCCAAAGTCAAAGACTGATGGAAGACCAAAGCTCTGCTGATTCAATCTACTGCCTTGAGTCTAGTACTGCTGATCCGGACAAGCACTGCTGGGTTCACAGCAGTGGAAGGATGCAGCAGCTGTTTAAGTGTCTTTTATGTAATGAATTGTAATAGCAGTAGTTAGTACATCAGTATTTGTATAGATCAGAGGTTAGAGTTTGTTAGGAGGTTAGATGTCACTTTCATGGTGATGTCAGCTAAAGATGCTCAGTGGTTTGCTAGTGCCTATAAATAGTTCAGTACTTTGTACTGTTCTATTAGCTCTTGCAATACCGTCTTCTTTGCACGAACAAACGCTGAGCTCTGGCTGAGGGGGAGTTTGTATTCAAGCATTACTTGTAATCGTTGTTGAAAGATAATTCAATCATTCGGTTCCTTGTTCAAAATGTCTTGATCAAAGCAATACTCTCGTTTGATTGTATGCAAAGTTTGTTTCCATATTAATTCCGCTGCACAACTCTTTCATTTCCATCTTTAGTTCAAACGAAAATACAATCAGAAACAAACTCAGATCCAACATCAACACTTTGTCAAGATTGGTTCCATATTTGGTAACTCCGGAACCCAAACGTATAGCCCGATTCATTGGGGGTTTGGCCCCGGAGATCAAGGCAAGTGTAAAGGCCTCCAGACCAGCTACTTTTCGGTCTACAGCGGACATATCCTTGTCTCTTACCTTGGATGCGGTCAGGCTGAAATCGCAGAGGAACACTGATACCGAAAAGAGGAAGCGTGAGGATGACAACTCACGACGTTCAGACAAGAAGCAGAAGGGAAACAATGACCATAAGAAGGGGTCTGGATTTAGGAAGGATGGTCAGCAGTCGGGTGAAAAACCCAGATGTAAAATCTGCAAGAGGCAGCACTTTGGAAAGTGCATGTTTGAATCGAATTCGAATTCACAATCGAAAGCTTTCGCATGTGGGTTGTGCAAGTCCAAGGAACACAAGACCTTGGATTGCAAAAAGATGAAGGATGCGACCTGCTACGGTTGCAATGAAAAGGGGCACATAAAGACCAATTGCCCAAAATACGCCAAGAAGCCTGAAGAGGCTAAGAAGACCAATGCTAGGGTCTTCAGGATGGATGCTAAAGAAGCCATCAAGGACGACAATGTGATAACAGGTACCTTTCTCGTAAATGATGTTTATGCGAGAGTGTTATTTGATTCAGGCGCTGATAAGTCGTTCGTAGATAATAAGTTTTGTGAATTGTTGAAATTACCTGTTAAGACCTTAAGTGTGAAGTATGAGGTGGAACTAGCAGATGGCACTTTAGAAACCGCCTCGACCTTATTAGATGGATGTTTCATGTCCATTAAGAACCACTCTTTTCCTTTGTCCCTACTTCCTTTAAAACTAGCCGGTTTTGACATAGTTCTAGGCATGGACTGGTTATCTCATAACTAGGCCCAGATTGTCTGCAATAAGAAGCAAGTGATGATCAAGACTCCGTCTGGTGAATCACTTACTATCCAGGGAGATACCCAGTATGGGCTGCCTGAGCGAATGTCTCTGCTCAAGGACTCTAAATGTTTGAAGAAGGGTTGTGTTATCTACATGGCACAAGTGATTATTGAAGACCCGAAGCCCAAGATTGGGGATATCCCCGTCATTTCTGAATACCCTGAAGTTTTTCCGGAAGAACTACCTGGTTTGCCACCAGATAGACAAGTAGAATCCAGAATTGACATTATTCCTGGATCAGCACCAGTTGCAAGGGCGCCATATAGGTTGGCACCAACAGAGATGAAGGAATTGAGAACGCAGCTAGATGATTTACTAGCCAAAGGTTTCATCAAACCTAGTTCGTTTCCTTGGGGAGCACCAGTTTTATTTGTCAAGAAAAAGGATGGATCGATGCGTCTGTGCATCGACTACCGTGAGCTTAATAAGGTCACTATCAAGAATAGGTATCCTTTGCCTAGAATCAACGATCTGTTCGATCAACTTCAAGGGGCAAGTTTCTTCTCGAAGATTGACTTGAGGTCAGGCTACCATCAATTGAAGGTTAGAGATGAAGACGTGCACAAAACAGCATTTAGGACTCGTTATGGTCATTACGAGTTCCTAGTGATGCCTTTTGGGCTCACTAATGCACCGGCCGCATTCATGGATCTCATGAATCGCGTTTGCAAGCCACACTTAGATAAATTCGTCATCGTTTTCATCGATGATATACTCATCTACTCAAAGAACCAAACTGACCACGAGAAGCATCTTCACTGCATTTTGGAACTACTTCATAAAGAAAAGCTCTATGCCAAGTTCTCGAAGTGTGAATTCTGGCTTCGAGAAGTCCAATTTCTTGGACATGTAGTTAGTGAGCGTGGTATCCAAGTAGATCCCGCTAAAGTTGAAGCTGTCATGAATTGGCACGAGCCAAAGACGCCTACAGAAATTCGTAGCTTCCTAGGTTTGGCAGGATACTATAGGCGATTCATTGAAAACTTCTCAAGGATTGCTGCACCCCTGACTTCGCTGACGCGTAAGAAGATTAAGTTTGACTGGGGTCCTAAGCAGCAGGAATCCTTCGATATTCTGAAACAAAAGTTGAGCAATGCTCCAGTACTGACATTGCCTGATGGAATAGAGGAGTTTGTAGTTTATTGTGATGCATCACACACTGGGATGGGGTGTGTGCTTATGCAGAAAGGCAAAGTCATTGCCTATGCTTCACGCCAGTTAAAGGTGCACGAAAAGAATTACACCACCCATGACTTGGAGTTGGGTGCCGTTGTATTCACACTAAAACTTTGGAGGCACTACTTATATGGAATCAAATGTGTGATCTATTCTGATCACAAAAGCCTTCAACATCTGTTGAATCAGAAGGACTTGAACATGAGGCAACGCCGTTGGATGGAAACTCTGAATGATTACGATTGTGAAATAAGATACCATCCCGGCAAGGCGAATGTAGTCGCCGATGCCTTAAGTCGGAAGGAAAGGGTGAAACCCATCCGAATCAACGCCAAGCGCATGGAAATAAGGAATAATTTGATTGAAAGGTTGTTAGCTGCACAGAAGGAAGCTGTGTTGGAAGCTAACTATCCTAACGAGAAGCTAGGGGTAACTGAGGAGCAGTTAACACTTAGCAAGGACGGAATACTAAGATTGAATGGACGAATATGGGTTCCAATTTATGGAGGACTTCGAGATGTTATCCTTCAGGAAGCCCATAGTTTCAAATACTCCGTTCATCCTGAAGCTGATAAGATGTACCAGGATCTAAGGGCGAATTATTGGTGGATAGGCTTGAAGAAGTCTGTAGCCACCTATGTAGCTAAATGCTTGACATGTGCGCAAGTCAAAGCCGAGCATCAGAAACCGTCAGGTCTGCTACAACAGCCTGAACTTCCCACCTGGAAATGGGAAATGGTAACTATGGATTTTATTACCAAGTTACCTAAGACAAGGAAAGGCAATGATACTATATGGGTGATCGTTGATAGACTGACTAAGTCAGCTCATTTCTTGCCCATCAAGGAGACTTATAGCTCCGACATGTTAGCCTAGTTATACGTTGATAAGATTGTAGCCTTACATGGTATACCAGTGTCTATTATCTCTGACCGAGATACTAGATACACGTCACACTTTTGGAAAAGCTTCCAACAATCCTTGGGCACGCGTTTGAATTTTAGTACGGCTTACCATCCTCAGACAGACGGTCAAAGTGAGCGTACTATTCAAACGTTGGAAGACATGCTTCGGGCATGTGTGATTGATTTGGGTGGTAGTTGGGATAACCACCTACCACTAATTGAGTTCTCCTACAACAATAGCTACCACACCAGCATTAAAGCTGCGCCTTTCGAGGCCTTATACGGTAGAAAGTGTAGAACGCCCGTCTGTTGGGCGGAAGTTGGAGATGTCCAATTATCGGGACCAGAGATAGTGTTCGAAACGACGGACAAGATTGTCCAGATTCATGACTGTCTCAAAGCTGCCCGAGATAGGCAGAAAAGTTATGCTGATCCAAAGCGTAAAGCTTTTAATTTCGAGGTAGGTGATAAAATTTTGCTTAAGGTATCACCCTGGAAGGGGGTGATGCGGTTTGGTAAGAAAGGCAAGTTAAGCCCGAGATACATAGGACCTTTCGAGGTTATCGAACGTATCGAGTCAGTTGCCTATAAGTTAAACTTACCAGAAGAGCTCAGTAGTATACACAATGTGTTCCACATCTGCAATCTGAAAAAGTGTTTCGCTGATGAATCACTGGTTATACCACATACAAATGTGCATATAGATGAGAGCTTGAAATTTGTGGAAAAACCATTGTCGATCGAGGATCGACAGGTTAAGAAGCTTCGAAGGAAGCATGTACCGATTGTAAAGGTCAAATGGGATGCCCGTAGAGGTCCCGAGTATACGTGGGAGGTTGAGTCCACGATGAAAGAAAAGTACCCTTATCTATTTCATTAAATCTCGAGGTCGAGATTTCTTTTAAGGGGGTGAGGATGTAACACCTCAAAAATTTACGTCCTTTGATGTGTTGACACGTGTCAAAAGTTTGAACGTGTGTAAGAATGTTCTTGAAGGACCAAAGTTGACAAACCTGGAAAGTATGTGAATATACGGGTTTTAAATGTCAATAGTGAATAAATATACTTTACAATAACCCTACATAATGTCTATAACCTTAAACGAATGGATCATGGATCATACGAAGCGAATTGTGAAAGAAAGTGAGAGATTACAAACTACAGGGGTTAAATGTGTCAACATGTTTAAGATATACCTCTGAGTGACCTTTTAGCAAACCCGAAGCCTTGTAACAATTAATTATGCTCACTATAATGCACCATAAAAATTTCACCAAGTTTCGTTGCCGTATGAGAAAGTTATGATAAAATTCGTGTGTGAGGGTTAGAATCGTCAACATTGAAAATTAGGGCTTTTCGGGTGATCACAAAGTTACCCGGGGACTTTACAAAGTGGGTATAAATCTTAAAGCCCCCACATATCAATTACAAAGGCTAAAAATGCAAGAAACCTTGTGAAAACGACCTTTCGGGGGACCAAGGACCAAAGTGCAATAAAAGAAAACATGTTAACCTGATCCGGACATCAAGGCGGGTCGCGTGACAGCTACCAGCGACAAACATAACAGCCAGCTGCCTGCTGATGTTGTAACCGACTCAAATCGCAATTTTGTGATACATTGGGCTGCCTATAATGGTATTTAGCCTATAGAAGACACATGTATCAATCCTTGATTGTTAGTAGACCCATTTGGCATCAATCTAACATGATCAAAGTCAATATATAAGCTTCTTAATGTTGCAACATTCTTCCATTCATCATCTGATCAACTTCTGGAGCATAAGGACCATTCTCAAGCTTCCTAATCATCCATTAGACAAGTGTAAGTCCCCTTGACCTTTCTAAATTAAGTTATGCTTAGTTTATAGCCTAGAAGTCAAACCGTCGTAACTACGGTTTGACTTAGTGATAAAACACAAACGGTCCAGGGATTTGTCGAAACGAAAGTTGTTATAAGTTGGTAATTATGTGGGCTTTAAACCCTTAAAAGGGCACCCACTGATTCCAATCCTAACTAGGTTGTTTGTCGAGTCAAACTTCTTTCGAAAAAGTCAACAGAATCATTAATCATGTAATAAACGATGCAGAAGGCGTGTAATATGTTTTATCAGTCATATAACTTGAAAATAAGTATAAAATCTTGTCTACGCTAGTTTGATTCGACAACTTTCTGTTTTGAACCGATTCGGAACCGAAAGACGCAAAAGTTTGACTTTTGCTTTGACCTCAGTTCTGACCCGGTTTTGATAGGTTTAGACATGCCTTAAAGTTCCATTAGGACCTAGTTACATGTTGGTATAACCCTCTGCGTTTATACCACTTAAATCCTTAAGTGTCCGACGTTTCCGTTAAATGCTTAAATATGGACCCTAATGCCCTTATGACCATACAACGAGAATTTTGGAAATGTGAAAGTACAATAATCTTAGTTACTGATTATTAAACATGTCTGTAAATTTTTACATCAGTTGGATATATAGATTAGGAGTTATGCTCAATGACGTATTTGAACGCTTCTTAGTGATTAAACGGCGTCATTAGCCTAAAGCCTATCTAAACCCAATCTTTGACACCAAAACTTTTACCCACTGATGTAATATAATATTTTGGGATTTTTGAAGATTTTTAATTATTTTTAAACTGATCATAAGCTAGGATTAGTGCCTTGATTCGGTAAATACCGAATATGCCCTTTTTGGCCATAAAATGCGTTTTACAAATCCTTTTAATACCAATCCAATTGCTACTGATTTTAAATAATAAATGTAGTGTTTTGAACCTGTTTAACTGATCAGAAAACTCAGAATCCTATTTTAACCCGTACGTCGCTTAAAACGGCTTTATACGCGTATTAAACGCATAGTTTGGGTTTAAAACTATTTTGGCATATAAGACTTATAACAAATGTTATAACCTGTTAAAATAAATTATTTTACTGATTTAATCAGACCCGAATCACAGAAGCTTAATTAAACCCTTTTATAATCTTTAAAATGACCAAAATACCCCTACGGGGCTTAATATGAAATTAAACTCGTTTTGGGCATAATGGAAGGTATCATAATGATATCACAACATATTTAAGGCATGTTAACTTAGGAAACCTGTTTAGGACTCTTATGGTTACCCGTTACGCTTCATTCGCGTTCGGTTCGGTTTTTGTAACTAGTTTACATAAATTAGCCGAAACGGGTCAAACCTTATCGGTTTTGTCTCAAAATCCAGAATGTGTATAATATACCTATATTAAGCAAGTCTTCAAACTTGTCGGGTCTAAATCACAATCTATCCGGTCTTCGCTTAATCGTGCGTACGAACCGTATCTTTAAAACTAACCGGTCTAAGCTTAAGCTTAACTAAAGACCCGTTAGGATTCTAATAGGTTATTATAAACCTTCGTTCCAGATTAGGAGAACCGGTAAAAGATACTTGCACTCGCTGATTTTGATTTATACTTGCTCAGGTAAATACTTTTAACTTATTTTCCCTTTACGGGCTTGGGGTACGGTATATAAAATACCGCTTGGTCGGGCATTCGACCTTAATCGTTTTGGGGATTAAATATTATCGAGATGACCGTTTAAATTGTTTTGTTTGCTTAAAGCCTTTGGGGGGTTAATGACCATGTCCCGGATATCCCTGACATCATTTTACGAAATGGCCACGACCTTAGCACACAGGTGTAGGCGTACACCTGTCAGTGTCTCATATACATAATGTGGTGTGTCTATTGATCTTTAACCCGGCACGAACCGGGCTACTGAACGCATAAGAAACATGTAAATCTTTTACGAGTATTATATATTAAATAATTATCCCAAGTTATAAAATATTATTTGTGCCTTGTGCCTTAAATGCATTTTCTTAAACTCTTTTCAAAATGAGTCGGTTGATTGTATTTACCAGTGTAAACTGACGTATTTTCTCAAAAAGGTTAAGTGCAGGTACTACGCGTAATAGGCTGGCTTTGCTCCTAGCATCCACAATAAGTCTCGCAAGCTTGGATGTCATAGACTGTTGAACATTGTTTCCTTTTATTTTGATCTACCTGTGGATTTATATTCGACTACTTGTGATACTTAATATTACAATATTGTTTGGTTGAATTAAATCTATACTTTGCTTCCGCTGTGCATTTAAATATTGTGTTGTTTGACTATTATGTTGCCAACCACGTCACGATACTCCCCCACCGGGCCCACCGGTGACACGTGGAAACCGGGGTGTGACACCCGAGGATGTAGAGTATTGTATTTTGGATTGGTTTCATTTTGGTGTGTTTTTGTTTTGACAGGTTTCTACGTTCCATCTTCACGGATGCAATGAATCAAGTGTGGGGATGTTTTGCAACATCCCCGGTGAGATCTCAAAGAATCTATGAGGGGCGTATTTTCCGGTTAGATCGCAACAGCTACACCATTACAAACACTCACTTGTTTTCTGATCAGGTGCATATGTTTATCTATCTTGTGTTTTATTTGTTTTTGTGTACTTGGTGGTGTGAATTTTTTGTGTTGGGAGTGGTTTCTTTGTGTTGAGTCGTCTAGTTGTTAGCCGTTCATGGTTTGTTTGGTGGTATCTCTCGAGTTTAGATTATAAAGTGTACCATACATTGGGGACAATGTATCCCAACTGTGGGGATGCGGTAACTCGAGAGAGGGTTGGTAAGTTGCTGATCTTAAATGCTTGAATTGGTTGAAATTAGAAAAAATTGAAAAAATTTGAAAATTTTTGTTTCTCAAGTATGCTTGAACTATATGAAAACCTAAATTTTCAATCGCTAATGGGTTCCTTGCTGATATTAAACTAACTTAGATCCTTAGTCATGGTTATCCCTTTAAGTTTCATGAGAGTATTTCTGACAAGTTTAGAAAATAGTTGAGAAGAGATGCCTAACTAGGGGTAACATGCTTTAGGAATTACACAAGCTACGTGTCGGTAACCCATATTCCTTTTGTTCGGTGAGATATTTGAGCCTACTTCATTATTAGTTGAATTGCAATAAATGTTCATTTGCTGAGAGTAGGCCTTATGTTGCTTTGTGTTAGAACTTATGTGGTTTGATACGTGCCGAGACTGTGCTTTAGCGTATACACATAGATGATAAAGGCATTAGGATCCATTCATTGTTCTATATGTTGATTGTGGATTCCACCCACCTTAGTTAACCATGTTGAGCCTTTTATCCTTCGTTTGCTACACCTCGTTTGACCCGTTTGATTACCAACTATGAATGACAAGTACGTGTTAGATGTTTGATTGAAAAAAGAAAAAAATGAAAAGAAAAAAAAAGGGAAAAAAAAATTCATTGTTATGTTCGTGTTAAATAAATGGGTTGAAAATCACCCAAAGTGTTAGTACTATTGTGAATAAGTTGTCATGGTTTGGTATGTTCATTTGTGCTCGCCATATAAACATAAAATAAAATAATAAAATAAAATATTTCTTCACCTTTACCTTTAACCCAAAACCCGAAAGTCCTTTTGATATGTGTTACGTTAGTTGATACAGTGGAGGTGTGATTGCTATACAAGCTTATGATTGCAAAGTAGCGTATTTGGTTTTGAGTGAATATATCCTAGCACATTACACGCTAGTCTTGATTAAGCTGAGAGGAGTGATTATTGTGAGGGGCGTGTGGTATGTGTGTAGTATCATAAGCATGTTAGTTTTAGTTAGACAAGTCTTAAAGTTGTTTCAACGTTATATTATTTACTTGTCAGATTACCAATCTCGATTGTGTCAGTCTATGGGACGGGTATGACTTTGGACCTTAAATTGTTAATTCGGTAAGGGATGTAATGGTGATTTGTTAATAAGGTGAGTAATGTTTGTGATGGTTGCTTGAGGACATTCAATGTTAAGTGTGGGGATGTGATGGAGAGTGTAAAACCCGAGTGTTAACGTGCTTATTTTACGTGTCTTATTGTGTTTTAAGCGACTACATACTTTGAATGTGTTAACTACGAGTGTTCGCGGTTTTACAGGTAAAACGCGTAATATGGCGAAGTTTGAGAGTTTAGTGATGAAACGATACAAGCATGGATGATTAGAAAGAGGTATCGCATTATTTGGGAACGTTTCAGACCGAATGGTAACGTGAAATCGAAAGAACACGAAATAACGGAGTCTAGGGGCCTTATTGTCATTTGCTGAAAGTGGAAATACATGTGAAATATGGAGTACAAGCACCGACGTAAGCTACAGTCTCATGACCGTAGCCTACGGTTGATGTATGGTGAATAAACAATGTACAGCAGTTTTGGAACGTAACCTATGATCTTTGAGCGTAGCCTACGTTGTGCAATACAAAAAGTTTCAGAAAGAATAAAGCGTAGCCTACGGATTTTAAACGTAGGTTACGGCACATATAATTTGGAGTATACGTTTGACTTTTGGGATGGCATTTAAAAGATTTTAATTTCTAATTCATGGAGGACAAGTTGTACGTGAAGAGAAGGCTTTGTTTCATAAATAAAAATCACATCATCTTGACATCACCATTCATGTGAACTTTGGCAGCCATGTTGGGAGGATTATTATATTGTTAAAATGAATTCACAATTGAATTGAGGGGACACGCACGTGAACAAGTCAACAACCCCGTCATCACTATGGGTCGACATGATTGGACTTGGGTGTGGACGGCACATGCTGGACAATAGATTGGGCGGCTGACGTCTTCATCTGTGGACATTGGGCCAACATCTTGGACTTCTTTTGGGGCGACTTTGAGGGGACAATTAGAAGCAGCATGTGACTTAAGGAAAATCATCATACAGCATCATCATCTGGGGACGGCAGACTATTGGGCCGCTAACATTTAGGTCCATCACAGGCATCACGTGAACAAGACTTCGAGGACGTAGGGTTTTATTTGGAATTCGATATCAATTCATCATCATCATACACATCGGGGGGTTGGAAGCGATTGAAGATCAACAACCTATCATGAGCGGCTAAATCTCTCGTGGACACTTCGGGTGAAAGATTCTTGTGAGACACTTTTAATTCTAGTTTCTGTTTTGTATTGAGATTTTGATTTGTAGTCGGGTGACAGCCGACTATTTACGTGATTATATAATTTGTGTGACAGACAAATCCTGAGTGACAGTCAGAGTTATAATCATGTGTTAAATCCAATTATGCTTTTGTTGATTGAATGATTCCTATGTATGCTTGTTTTAATATTTATCTGATCAATTAATATTAAGATTTTGAACTGCATAGGTAATTGGTAGATGTGACAGATTTACTATTCAATCAATAGCATCCAATAAAATCAGAACTAAGTTATTAGTAATTACAGAATCTGAATCCCGGAGTGCTCACCTTTTCTCATCATTGTTTATTACGACTCAATCTTTTTCTTAATTGGAACTTGTTTCATGTGTTTTTAATTCCATATCAGTTTTATAATCATCAGTTAGTTTAGTAAAATTTACAAACAAATAATAATTAGCATTAACCACAGACTCCTCTGGATTCGATACCCTGCTTACCCTAGCTTCCTAGGTTAATTAGGTTTTTGCATGTCACTAATGACAGACATCAACACACCATCAACCTCCTTCTTCTCTCCTCCATTCTCGGCCGAACTCCAAGCACCACACCACCACCATTTTCATCCAACTTCAATCCATTCCAAGGTTTACACAAGGTGCTAGAAGGTGTTTAAGGAAGTGTGGAGCTTGTGGATCTTGATGGACCTCTCCCGATTGCTCTTAACCACCACATTTGTCATCTTCAACCTCTTGTGTTCTTCCCTAGCCTTGAGCTAGTAGTAAGACCCTTATGATCTCTTGATACTTCTTATGTTGTTGGTTAAAAGATGATGAACATTGTTAAACATGATGAACACTAAAAGACATAATCATAAATCTCTAACATAAGCTTATAAACATGTGAATACTTGTTGATTTGTGTTTATTTGCTTCTTGTTGATTGATTACTAGTGTTAGTGATGTTAGACATCATAAGAAACCTACTAGATTGTGATTAAACACATGATCTAGTAAGTTAAAGTGATGATCATGTGAAAGACCAAGATCATCATGCTTTACGTTTTCATGAACTTGAATGATGAAATTGGTTTTCATATGTAAAGATGATTTAAAAAAAATACAACTCTTGTAAATAGATGATTACAAAAATAATTTTCTCAAGAAACCAAGTTTATTTATAAGATTTACAAAGTCATGGTTTCTAAATAAACAAATCATATTTTTAATGTTTAAACAAGACTTGAAACATGTTTGTAACAAGAAAAATACAAAAGAAATATTTATTGAAAAATCATCTTACAAGTTGTAAATGACTAAATCTTTCAAAAATGTGATTTACAAACAAATAACAATGTTTTAAAGGGTAACTAAACCTACTATATAACATGGTAAGTTACTACAAGTTTTTACAAAAACTTCAAGTTAATGATGTAGTGTAATTTACTTGATTTTGACACTCGGTAAGTGTTGAATGAGTTGATGATTGTTTGTGATGATTTTAAAAGAAAATAAACACATGTTTTGAAAACATGGGAAACCTCCATTTTTAGGGGAAACCATGTGACACTTAGAAAAATATAAGTTTTGGCGAAACTTATTCCCTAAAAATTTACCTAAAAATATTTACCAAGGTTTCCCTAATTTTTGTGTAAATTTCAAGTTAAGAAATGACGATTTCTTCAAGATAAAAGTAGATATTAAGTATGTATATTTTTGAGGAAAATATATATATTTATTGATCACCAAATTTGGTGCTAAGTGTATGTAGTATGTATTATATGTAATAGTGTATTAGGACTTGAAAATACACTAAATACTCCTAAGGAGTAAAAATACAAAAATACACATACAACATGCTTAGAAAAATACAAGATACTTATATTTATTTTTGAGAAAATAATATAAGTAAGATACATAGTTGAAAATATAAATTATTTTTAACAACAAAGAACACATACATAAAAGATGGTGACTTGTACTTGTGCGATACAAGTCTAGTGACTAACGTAAATAAAACACGTATAGGTCACGACGCTATATAAGCAAACCCGGTTAAGTTTACAGCGCAGGACACACAAAGTTGTGAGTTCATGTCCCCACTTTTAAACTTTTACATACTTTTTAAAATTGGGGAAAATACATGTGTTATGGTATGTTGGATACAAAAACTAAGGAATGATACTTTAGATCATGTCACAAATAGGGTACCAAAAGCACCATTAATCGTGTACATACTAAGACCATGAAACAAAAGGTTAGATCTAATGGGTTTCAGGCAGCCACACTCTTGGTCATAACTAGTACCAAGCAGTGCTTTTGTGTCTCTAGTCGTGAATCGACAACGAAAAATGCCTATGGTTTGGACGCTTCCTATGTCGTGTCACATGTTAATGGCCTTGCAAACCATTAGCGATCTCGATTTCCTTATATTTACAGAAATACTTGATTCATACAAATTACATACCATGTTTTCTTCAACGAATGCTTGAATGTTTATACAAAAACTGCATGAACTCACACCAACATTATGTTGACGATTTTCCAAAACTTACATGTATTTCAGGAAACAAGTTGGATCTTGGGCGCTGGTGTTGTTTTCAAGATGAAAATTTAAATGCCATCCACTTTTGTTGTATCATAACTTGAGGGTTGTGGTTGGAACTTAAATGACTTTTGTTGTAATATTTCAAACCTTTGAATGGATGAACATCATTTTGATCATATAGTTGTTTATTATAATCGAATGCAATGAGAACCAATCAAGACACACGCATACGCTTCCACAAAAGTCAGGTGTGACAAGCCAAGTACTTCTTTGAATTCTCTTACTTCTGAATAGTTTAATAAGTTGCTAGTCTTTTGAGTGATAAGAAGGCTGAAGAACCTTCAAAGTCTAATGTAGGAGGTAAGGTGTTTTCTTCATTTGGGTGGTATAACAAGGTTTACTGTTTTAATGCAACTGGTTTTTCCAAATTAGAATGTAGTTGGATAGTTGATTCAGGAGCAAATCAACACATGGTTATGTCTGATAAAAAACATGTTTAATTTGATAGATGTTTCTGAGTACAACATAAGTGTAAAACAACCAAATGGGACTAATGTCAAAGTGTCTAAAATTGGTTGTTTAAATATAATTGAGTCTGTTATTTTAAAAGATGTTTTTGTAGTTCTGGATTACTATGCTAATCTCATTTCTGTTCATAAACTTGCAAAAGATAATAAGTTGAGAGTGGTTTTTGATGAATCAAATTGCTATATTCAGGATTTGTCTACAAGGAAAACCCTGGTGACTGGTAGACAAACTGATGGTAACCAACAACACACCAATCAAATTGCTATGAATTCTTGTTGGATCGTTGTACGACCTGACTGAGTCGATCAGAAGAGTCTTTTATCCGAATCAGAGGCGGAATCAAAGATACGGACACTCGATGTAATTATAATGTCTCTTCTATTAATATGAAACTGATTTACAACCTGGAGACGATCTGGCAGAGCTTCGCTACTCAGATCCGAAAGTTACAAATGAATAACCAAGTGCACCTATATATAGAGGTTAAGATTTCGCTTGAAAGCTTGAAGCGAAATCTGATGTGAATGATTTCGCTTGAAGGCTTGAAGCGAAATCAGTTGTGGATGATTTCGCTTGAACAGTTTCAAGCAAAATCTTCACTTAAACCTCTTTTCTCAATTTCTTGAACCTCGTGCACTGATAATTCTATCCTATTACATGATACAAGACGAAGTCAATAGACGTAGTGCACTAACAGACTCCCCCTCGGATATTGACGTAGTCTTCAGTGACTATTCTTTGTTAAGACACCTTCTTCAGTCTTGATCATTCTGCATCCTCTCTTAGATTGTAACATTGTAATCATCCAACTATCTTCTTCTATCAGCTTCAGGCTCCCCCTTTCATCAAGCTTCCATGCTTTGGGATCGACACCTAGCTTTCCATCTACAAGCTCTTCTTTGCTTCAAGCTTGTCTTCAGACTCCCCCTTAGACTCAGCTTCCGGGATCGTAATCTGGAATCTCATCTGCAATCACTCAAACATTTATAAGTAACAGCATTTCAAATTTTAGCTATCCAGGAATTGTAACCTGGCTCACTCAACTTTCTAAAACAAACCATTTTCAAGAAATTTGGCAGTTTCATCGAATCAAATTGGAAACTAGCTCTATAACAGTATAAGCATCCAAATCCCTCTCAGTTAATCATCCAAGTTCAAGCTAATGACCTTGGAGATATCACAAACTGTTTTTGAAATTTTTTTTATTTTAATTCAAGTTTCAAATTAATGAACTTGTTTTACTTTCAGAAACACAATCAGCTTACTTAGATTTTGAAACTCAGCATTCAGACATCGGTTGTCGAAAATAAAGCAGAAATCAAAATCTTTTTGTATTTTCTGAAAATATAAAGCAGTAAAGAAATATGTACAAACATATTTACAGACAATATTTTTGTTTTGAGTATGCGTCAGAGGATCATATCAGTTTTTGACAAGTCACAAGTACCGTTGAGCTTAATTTCACTTTATGCATTAAACAATTCACTTAGATTGTCGATATACTTGTCCGCTTAAATTTTCACACAAAGTTCAACTTATTCAGGATACGAATTAGGTATTTTAGGAACTTAAACCCATTCATGTGTCCCACCTCTTGAATATACTCCCGTATCCAGAATCCCAATAATCAGTCTTACAGGTGAGAATACTACAATGATATCTGTATATAAATTAGGTATGCGAGGGCCGAGGGATCTCAGATCGATACTTCCGTATACGCAGAGAGATATCAGCTTCGACTTTACGGTGTGTCCTCTTTAGAGGATCTTTTTGCTTACAACAGCAGCGACTATCAATTTTATTGTTTCATCAGCATGCTGAGGGTTTAATGCTATGTTTCAAGCATTGCAGCAAGTATTAGCCAGGGACTAGGTCAGAACTACCGTTCAGCAGAAGTCCCGGAATAATACCCCAGACATCATTGAGTATAAAAACCTAGTATATCAGATTATGAGACCTTTCAAACGAGATTTCAGGGGTTACCTATATATCCAAGTAGTGTTCCCCACGAAATAAGTAAGTTTGAATTTAGGTTTATATCCCGAAAAAATTTACTAAATGTATAAAAACCTACCGACACATCCACGGTGAGATCGTTTAACACATTTAAACTTTCCAATTCTTTAGCATACTGTAACTGTCTACTAATGTACTATCATTTCCTCTTTTTACGCAAAAACTCAATTTTTGAATTTTATCATGTTTTTGACTTTTTCAAATTTTCAAATGTTTTTGTATTTTTCTAACAATTATCTAACAACATTACTCCCCCTAAAATGCAAAATCATATAAAGAAAATTTGACAACCAACACTGATAGCTTTGTCTCGCCATCCATTTTCTGCTTCAAGTGCTCTGATTTGCAGAAAATATAATGTACCCCCATGATTTACAACCCATTGATCTTAACAGTTTGAAAACCGTTTTTCAATCTGATAAAAGTAATCATGTTTGTTCAGCCGTGAGGGTTTCGGCATATTCAATCAAAACTCCCCTTACAACAAACTATTTTCCCATAATGATTTCAAAACACTTAAGTTTGTTTTAATCAGAATGGTTTTTCCGGAAAAATTAGTTTGTTTAACCCATCACTTGTGGGTTCAGTGTTATCACATCACCTTGTTCTCTTTTAACCATTTTGTACAGATTTTAATAATATAAGATCAAACATCACAATCACTTGTAGAAAATCAAGTACAACTTAATGTCCTTGATTAACCACTTGTAAGGCGAAATATCACAGTTACCATCCTGTGAATTTCTCAAGAATGATGCCGATACCTGCTTCACACTAACCAACCTGGAAGCTCCGGCAAGTCAGATTTTTCTATTTGAAAAGTTTCACCCAAACCTGACTGTCCTTGGGTGTATTTTGAGCTTTTCTCTTTTCTTCATAAAACTCTTTCACTCCTTTTTCCTTACCATCAACCATCTTACTAAAAATATGTTTAACATTGCTATTAAACATTTTTCAAGCATCAACACCTTTTGATTTTGTGTTTGTGGCTTGTAATGGAGGAAATTTTTCATCATTCATCAAAGAAACAATTTCTTCCTTCTTTACCTCAACTTGTGGCTCCTCTGATTTTGTGGAATCAGATTCATTGCCTGAACTTGGCTTATCTGACTTGGATGAGCCAGATTCATCGCCTGATGGTGGCTTGTCTGACTTTGAAACATCAGATTCATCGCCGACCATTTTCTTCTTTTCCTTTTTCTCTTTTGTCCTCAGATTTGTATCTGAAGAATTTGATTTACTTGACTTTGCTGTCGAGTGAATCAATTTATCAGAACTTTTATTCGAACCAACCGGTGAATCCGAAGACAAAATTTTCTCCAAATACTCTCTTGCCTTCTTCCTCTTCTTCCTCAATCTGTCTCTCTGACCCTGTGAAAGCTTCACTTTCTGTTCTAGAACCTTCTGTTCTTTGGGCTTGACAGTAACTGGTTTCTTTACTGTTCTCGGAGATTCAACCCTCAATCTTCCCATTGATCTCTTTGGGCAATCTCTTGCAATATGTCCTCTGATATGGCAATTGTAGCATCTTCTTGTTTCATAATTCCAATTCTGGCAATTAACAGCAATGTGTCCTCTAACACCACAGGTGTAGCACACTCTGTTATCATACCATCCACTTTTGTCAATCCAAACCTTCAAATCATAACATTGTTTGGCTTGGTAATAATCATTTCTCCTCTTCAATGCTGGATTTGTCTTTTGAGCACTGTGGTCAAACCTGCACCACTTATTACCAACATATTGTGAGTTTTCATGTTTAAATTTTTGTGATTTTTGATAATGATTGGATGATTTATCTGATGAGCCTTTAATTTCAATTTTAGAATTTTTCAAATTTCTATCTTTTTGTTTCTGTTCTGCATTCTTCTTAACAGGTTTTTGTTTAGAACATTCACCTGTTTCAGTAGATTGCAGAACAGTATTTTGAAATTTTTCTTTTAAAACTAAAGATATTTTTCTTTTCTTTTCTTTTTCATCATCAGATATCTCATCACAATCTTCAACTTTGACATTTTCAAAGTTTGTGACATTTTCAATTTTGAAATTGATTGGTTTTGGACAAACATGTGATGTAGAAGTCACAAAACCTTTTAATTTCATTTCAAGTTCATCAATTTTGTTCCTTGAATTCTCAGCTTCATTTTCAAGCTGAGATATTCTCTCAAAATGAGACTTGATTGTCTTTTCATTCTCAATCTTAATGTTTTCAAGAACAGACTTTTCATTTTCCAAAGCTTTTATCTGTTCTTGAAATTTTGTTTCATTTGTTTTCAAATTTTTGTTCTCAAGTTTTATCCAGAAATCTTCATCTTCTGAAAATTTCTCTTTGCTTTCAAAATCCTTTTCTTTCTCTTTCAAAGCATTGTTTTCTAATGTCAAACTGTTCAAATTACCCAACAGTTTGTCATTTTCAGTTTTCAACTTCTCACTATTTTCTTTCAAAATAAGAATCTGCTTATCATCAGCTTGCTTCTCATCTCTCAACTTCTCGACTTCTGATGTCAAACTTTCTGCATCCTTCAAAAGTTTGTCATTTTCAGCCTTAAAGTTGTCACATTTAGAGCACACTGATTCTGAACTTGAAGATCCAAGCTTCAAAGATTCTTCATTCTTTGGAATATCCTTTGTTTCCATCTTATATGTTCCTGCACAAAAGAGTTTAACGAAATCAAAAGGATTCATACTTTCATCAATATAACATTTCCTTTTAATATCATATTTCAGAATACTCTTTGTTTCAAGACACATACGAATTCTATTATCAATTTCAGTAATTACATCCAATTCCAATTTTTGTAAATTCTTTTCCATTTCAGTCAAAATTTCTTTCTTTTTCTTATATTCCTTACGAAACTCTCCATTAACCTCATTAAAGAACTGTTTTGGATAAAGTTCTTGAAAAAAATCTTCCCTTTTTAGCTTAACCAAGAATTTATCCCATTTAGCAGGTAATGCATTTGCCAATTTCGATATCTGTTCATCATTTGATATTCTAATATCCTTGTTTCTCAAACTGTCCATTAAAATTTTAAACCGTATTTCCAACTCATCCAACGTTTCATCCTTTTGACACATGAAATATTCAAATCTTTCAAGTAAAACCTCCTTTTTCTCAAAAGAAGAACAACAAGTCCAATTGTTTATTCTTTCAAATTTAGTGTTTTCCAGTTCATCAAACATTTTGAATTCTTGATATTTGTGCTTTGTAAATCACCTCGAATCACCTGCAGACAAACAAACAAACAATCAGTATACACAATAATATCCTGAAACAAATTGATACACAGTTGACCTGGAATAATCTCGACACGAAATTTCACTTTTTAAGTGAAATAGAAAATTTTAATAAAAAAAAACACTTGTTGAACAGTTGAAGCGAAATCAACTGTTTGTGTCTTGAAGCGAAAACAACTATTGGTCTCTTGAAGCGAAATCAACTGTTAACTACTTGAAGCGAAATCAGTACTATTATGTTCAAGCGAAACTTTCAAGTAACCACTTTCTGAAGCGAAATACTTGAATCGAAATCCTTCAAGCGAAAACAGATCCTGTTTGAAGCGAAATGTTAAGTGTCGCTTGAAATTTCAAGCGAAATTGTCCAATAAAGCTTTGATTTTGAAGCGAAATCAAATAAATCCACGAATTCCTTCAAGCGAAATCTAGTTTTTGATCCAATTCAGTCACTTTTAATGCGAATTTCGGTCTCAAACTTTCAAGGCTTTGTTAAACTGTTGTTTTGCATGTTCGGTGAGAAGTTCAATCCATTTTGACCATAAAATCTCGTTCAGTTTGAAAAAGAAGGTGTAGAAGTCAGAAAATAATTGCAATCGAGCTAAACTCTTCCTCCTGAGCTCTGATACCACTTGTTGGATCGTTGTACGACCTGACTGAGTCGATCAGAAGAGTCTTTTATCCGAATCAGAGGCGGAATCAAAGATACGGACACTCGATGTAATTATAATGTCTCTTCTATTGATAATATGAAACTGATTTACAACCTGGAGACGATCTGGCAGAGCTTCGCTACTCAGATCCGAAAGTTACAAATGAATAACCAAGTGCACCTATATATAGAGGTTAAGATTTCGCTTGAAAGCTTGAAGCGAAATCTGATGTGAATGATTTCGCTTGAAGGCTTGAAGCGAAATCAGTTGTGGATGATTTCGCTTGAACAGTTTCAAGCAAAATCTTCACTTAAACCTCTTTTCTCAATTTCTTGAACCTCGTGCACTGATAATTCTATCCTATTACATGATACAAGACGAAGTCAATAGACGTAGTGCACTAACAATTCTATTATTTGTTGTCTAAATAAAACAGAAAAAGTAAAGCTGTGACACTCTAGGACAGGTCATCCTACACACCAAGTGTTAAAAGTTTTAAAATTGGATGTTAGCAGCCTAGAAACTGAACCTTGTAAGATATGTCACAAGGCTAAACAACATAGGTCTTCATTTCCATTAAGTGATCACAAGTCTAGTAAAATAGGTGACTTAGTTCATCTAGATGTGTGGGGTCCTTACAAGGTTGCATGTAACAACCCGTTTTTTTTGGAAAGTCAAAGTACAAGTCAAAGTCAAAGTCAAAGGAAGAAAAGATTGTTGATTACGATGTGTCACTCCTTTCTTAACTACTGGTTGTGCTTCTTGACTTGTAATCGAATTCAATTATTTGTTTGCTTTAGTTGTATTATGTGGAGTACTTGTTAATAATCGAGGTTTAATCAAAGTTTAACCGTTAATCGACTTATCGCTAATCTCATCGCTATCGCATCGCAACTCGAATTATGTGTCCTGGATATTGTTTTACGTGTGTGTGCCATTATGTGTTACTTGTGCATGTTATGTTTATGTTGAGGTGATTAATTGCAAACGCAATCGCAACTCTATCACAACGCAATCTAGTCGCAAACGCTAGACGCAAGTTATTTATAGTGATTGTATGTTAGATATAGTAGTTAGGTTATTTGTGTAACTGATGAGTAATACTACCGCATCGCTCGCTCGAAACGTATCGCAACGCTCAACACGCAAAACGAAACGCCAAAATCCAACTCGCCGGACCGCTCGATCGAATGACCATTCGATCGAATGGTCATCCGAAAGGATGACCATCCGATCGGATGGCCATCCGATCGATGTGTGTCGTCCGATCAGCTCCATTTGCCACTTTCCTCTTTTGGCAACCTATAAATACCCCCCTGTCACATCACATCAGTGATGTGACAGCTCCCTCTCGTTCGACCTGCGTTCCAGCCTACTTTTCTCTCGATTTCTCACGATTCTTGTAAGTTTTCCACTCAAACCTTGTACTTCTATGATCTACACGCACTTCCTCATCATTTTCACCTTTGGATCTTAACTTTTAACTATGAAATCAACGGATTTGAGGCGTTCTAGGATGATGTCATCATGGGGTTCTTATGAACTTCAAGTTTTGGCATTATTCCACCAAGAACAACTCAGATCCACATAATTTCCACATGATTCAACACTATTTTCATCTAGATCTAAACATTTTCAAGGATTAAAAGGATTGAAAGATGGTTTCTAACTTTCTTTCAACTCTTTTACACTCAATGCACTCAAAACCAATAGAATAGGAGCTAGTTCAGACCTTCTACTCGTTTCCTAGTGAAGTGTCGGTCCAAGATCTGATTCCTATCAACGAGACAACCAACTTCGGGTTGAACACGAACAACCGTTGTGAACAGTTAACTGATTCGGATTGGGGTGATTCTCGTTCGATCAGATAACCTGGGCCTGATGGGGTTCCTGCTGTTCAAATACGTAGTCATACCGTCTCGATCAAACCGCAAAACTATCAAAACATTCAAGTTCAAAATGATCAGATCGTTGGGACGGATTGCCGTCCGATCGGATTGCCATCCGATCGAACGACAATCCGATCGGATTGCACTTGGACTTCAACACTTAAACTTTTTGCAAATTTTCAAAGATCATTGGTTTCTAACGGATTGCCATCCGATCGGAAGACCATCCGATCGAATGACAATCCTGCTGTGAACTTGTTCTCACAAAGTGTCCCGCCGATTGGATCGCCATCCGAACGAACGACCTGAAACGTAGAGATACTTCCCTGATTTTGAAATGCCACAATGAAAACTTCAAAGCCATCATACACAAACACATCCATCCCAAACAAACGCCAATCCGATTGAATGGTCATCCGAACGGATGACCATCCGAACGGATTGTCATTCGATCGAATGACCATCCGTTCGGATTGCCATCCGATCAGATGACCATCCGTCACTTTGTTCACTTGCACCGTTTTAACGCACCGTTCGTTCGCTCATGCTATCATTAACTGTTCAAGCTAATCACTCTAGCGCTTCCTTTAATCCATTAACTGCCATCCCTGTGAGTATACTCGATCCCTTTTTTGCTTTACGCACTTTTGGGTGTTACATACGTTACTTATTCTAAATCACATCGATCACACAACGCAAACACTTTATACGTTGACCGTTACTGCATGTTATACGTGTTACTCGATGAATGCTTGTATGTTATGTTAACATAGTGATCGTTGCCTGACGCCTTAGCAACGAAAGTACTATAGTTTGGACTCAGTACCTGTCGTGGACAGGGGTTTTTAAGGTTATTTCCTCACGTGTCACAGTGGTGATATGTGTTGTGCATTCTACAACTCGTAGTCATGTCTATGCATATTTCATTGTCGATAACCTACTAGCTTCACATTATACATGTTACATGCTAGTTATGCGTAAACGCTTTCGAACTCTATTATTACTATTAAACTTGTATGCTCACCTTTACACTATGTGTATTGACCTCTATTTTAACGTATGTGACAGGTGTTTAGGATGCTTTACTGTTACTTGCTGGAATCGAGCTAGGATGGAGTCTAGAAACAAACTAAATAAAATCTGAGATGTCGGAATGGATATTTGTCTTGAGAACAATGTCTGTAATAACTGTTTTTATTTTATATGTTTGTGGTGTGAGACATGAACCTTTAATATGTTATAACTAATAGTTGTTATGGATTCTCCTGGACAATCTGTTTTGCTGAGTGTCGCGCCCCGATGTTTCCGTCATCGATTGGGGTGTGACAGATTGGTATCAGAGCTATAACTATAGGGAATTAGGCAAGACTCGACCTAGTCCGGGTCGATGTCTTAGAAACGACCTAGTCTATAGTTTAAGTACCAACACACCGACTTGTGATACACGGTATGGATTTTTGCACAAGCTTACTTGCTATTTCTGGATCGAACTTGTCACGGCCCCCGGCCCGGTTTGACCCGGTTCAGGAGCCGCGGGACAAAAAATCCCGTGGTATTTATTTAATTGAGTTGACAGCGGAAGATTTTAGCAGGATCCTTTAAAACTGAAATTTCCCGATTATTTTATTTCATAATTCGGGATAAAACCCCGGTAATTTACAATATGGTGATTTCACTGGGAAATCTTTATTTTACAAAACATGTTTCTTTATTTATATTGAGCCACTTCCTTAAGCTTGTAGCGCTTCGCAGCACTTTTCCTGGATCACAACAGATCACCTGAAACATGTTTGAAAAAGGTTTTGTCAGCAGGGAAATACTGGTGAATCATTCTTTTTACTAAAACGACATGTTGTTATAATTTACAGTATTAAGAGCGATTACGATGTTTCTATATGTCAACCATCTACCCACAGTATTTATCACTCGACCACCTATTGGCTATCTCGTTGTCCAATGGTGTCTGTGATTATGGTCATATCACCCCTTGGCTAACCGGTTATCCAATGGTAACGGTTATCAAGTAATGTATACAAAACCCCACATACCGGCTGTAATTTGGTGACTACAAAGACTTAATCCCTGTAATTATAACTTTGAAAGCAAACATGATTTTGAAAGCAAATTTGATAAAAAGAGAATGACTCACTTTGCAGATTTAATACGGGCAGAGTCTAGCCTACTGATTAGCCTTGTAACCTAATTTAAATAACAATGCACACGAACTAGGTTAGTAACTAATACAGCATTTACGATAACTCACGAGATTAAACCCTCACAATGAATGACAAAGTGCGATACTTAAACATCCATCGAGTTAACGACGAATGACAAAGCATAACCCTAATGTGGGCAGCACTTAAACATCCATTGGATAGTTTCAATCGATCGGACATTGAATCGTAGCAGCGATCGAGTTATTACCATGTTTTGCGGCAGCGTTTCGTGCTGTGTGTGTATTTTGTAGTAATCAGATCATAACTCAGTGTGTATAACGAATTTTAACGTCGTTCCAATGCAGAAATCTAAGTCCCAAACTCCACTATTTATACTTAAAATTTGACCCCCTCGCGTGACGCGAGGGGTCCATGTGGGGGCGTCGCGTGACGCGAGGGGTCACCACTCTATTATAGAGTAGCCCCGTGTGTTTGTAGCCTTGCTGAGTCAGTGGGTTGTTAAAATTCGAATTTGACAGCAATTTTTATGGATAATCGTCAATAGGGAATACCCCCCCTTGTTTAGGGGCCCTGATCCTGATTCTGATTTTTCTGAAAATTTTAGGTTTTATACAGAATCACTTGGGGGTCTCAATTAGGATTTCTTATTAGACAAATTAAAATAATAATTAGGACTTTTGATACGAGTTGTTACATCCTCCCCACCTTAATAAAAATCTCGTCCTCGAGATTTACTGGAATAACTGAGGATATTTCCGATTCATTTCTGATTCCAGCTCCCAAGTATATTCAGGTCCTCTCTTTGAATCCCACTTGACTTTGAATAGTACTAGTCGTTTGTGTTTGAGAATTTTGATCTTTCTGTCTTCTATTTGCAGTGGCTTCTCAACAAATTTTAACTTTTCATTTAATTCTACGTCTTGAAGAGGTACTACTAGAGATTCGTCTGATAGACATTTCTTGAGATTGGATACATGAAATACATCATGTACTCCAGCTAACTCTTCTGGTAGTTGTAAGTGGTAAGCAACTGGTCCTATACGTTGGATTACTGGAAATGGTCCTACGTATCGTGGACTTAGCTTTCCTTTCTTACCGAACCGAACTACTCCTTTCCAAGGAGAAACTTTCAAAAGTACCTTGTCACCAACTTGAAATTCTAGTGGTTTGCGTCGATTGTCGGCATAACTCTTTTGACGATCTTGAGCAGTCTTTAGTCTTTCTTTGATCTGAGTGATCTTGTCAGTAGTTTCTTGCATGATTTCAGGACCTGATAACTGACTTTCTCCTATCTCTGCCCAACAGACTGGAGCTCTACACTTGCGTCCATACAGTGCTTCGAATGGGGCAGCTTCTATGCTTGAATGATAACTATTGTTATAGGAGAATTCGATCAAAGGTAGGTGATCGTCCCAGTTTCCACCAAAATCTATTACACATGCTCGGAGCATGTCTTCTAAGGTTTGTATCGTCCTTTCACTTTGTCCGTCTGTTTGAGGATGATATGCAGTACTTAGATTTAGTCGGGTTCCCATTGCTTCTTGGAAACTTGTCCAGAAATGGGAAGTGAAACGACTATCCCTATCCGATACAATGGAGAGTGGAACTCCATGTAAGGATACTACTTCATCTACATACAACTTGGCTAACCTTTCCATGCTAAAGGTTTCCTTCATGGGTAGAAAATGAGCTGATTTGGTTAATCGATCCACAATTACCCAAATCGCGTCATTACCCTTTCTAGTTTTGGGTAACTTAGTAACAAAGTCCATTGTTATGAGTTCCCATTTCCATACAGGCATTTCTAATTGTTGTAGTAGACCTGAAGGTTTCTGGTGTTCTGCTTTAACTTGTGAACAAGTAAGACACTTAGAAACATATCTAACTATGTCCTTTTTCATACCTATCCACCAGAAATTATTTCTTAAATCTTGGTACATTTTATTGTTTCCTGGATGCATGGTATACCTAGATTTATGAGCTTCTTCTAAAATTTTATCTCTTAATTCTCCTTGTTTAGGTACCCAAATCCTTTTCTTATGGAATCTCCAAATTCCATCATTTCCTTGCTCTAATTCTTTTATTCTTCCTTTCATTCCTTCAGCATCGTCCTTGATTGCTGTTTCTTGAACATTCTTTAGTTGTTCCATTAAATCTAACTGTAGATTTAATCTAAGAGCACGAACCCTTCGTTGTTTCTCATGATACTTACGACTTAAGGCATCTGTAACTACGTTTGCCTTTCCTTCGTGATATTGAATATCACAGTCATAGTCACTTAAAATCTCCATCCATCTTCTTTGCCTCATGTTTAATTCTTTTTGCCCAAAGATGTATCTTAAACTCTTATGATCTGTATAGATAGTAAACTTACTTCCAAACAGATAGTGTCTCCAAATTTTAAGGGCAAAAATTATGGCTCCTGATTCTAAGTCATGAGTCGTATAATTTTCCTCGTGCCTTTTCAATTGTCTTGAGGCATACGCAATTACCTTCTTGCATTGCATAAGCACACATCCTAATCCTAGCTTTGAAGCATCACAATATACTTCAAAATCTTCAGTTCCTTCTGGTAAGGCTAGAATTGGAGCGTTTGTTAGCTTTTGCTTCAGAATCCTAAAGGCTTCTTCTTGTCTAGGTCCCCATTCAAACTTAACTGCTTTACATGTTAGCTTAGTTAATGGTACAGCTATCTTGGAAAAATCCTTAATAAAGCACCTATAGTATCCAGCTAATCCTAAAAAGCTTCTAATTTCCATAGCTGTTTATGGAACCTTCCATTTGGTGATCGCTTCTATCTTAGTAGGATCTACGTGAATACCTTCGTGATTCACCATGTGCCCTAAAAATTGCACTTCCTGTAGCCAGAATTCACATTTCTAGAATTTGGCATAAAGCTTTTCTTTTCTTAACAAAGTTAAGAGTGCATGTAGGTGCTAACAATGCTCATCCTGACTTTTGGAATAAATAAGTATATCGTCGATGAAGACAATTACAAATTTATCCAAGTACGGTTTAAAGATCCTATTCATCATGTCCATAAATGCTGCTGGAGCATTTGTTAACCCAAAGGGCATGACTGTAAACTCGTAATGACCATACCTAGTTCTGAAAGCAGTTTTAGGTATGTCTTCTTCTTGTACCTTCAATTGATGATATCCAGAGCGTAAATCGATCTTAGAAAAGTATCTAGCTCCTTGAAGTTGATCGAAAAGATCATCAATCCTAGGTAATGGGTATCGATTCTTAATTGTAACTTTATTCAATTCTCTATAATCAATACACATTCTCATTGACCCATCTTTCTTCTTTACAAACAACATTGGAGCTCCCCAAGGGGATGAACTAGGTTGTATGAATCCTTTACTTAGTAATTCATCTAATTGTTTCTTCAATTCTAGCATTTCTGTGGGTGCTAACCGATAAGGTGCCTTGGCTATCGGTGTAGTTCCAGGAATTAAATGAATTCTAAATTCTACTTCCCTATCTGGTGGTAATCCCGGTAACTTTTCTGGAAATACACCTGGGTATTCTGAGACTACAGGAATCTCCTTAAGTTCTTTATCCTTAGTACTAATGATTACTGAAATCATATATACTATTCCTTGCTTTCGTTCATAACTAGCAACTTTCATTACTTAAATGAACTTCAAGGGTTTACGTGGCTTATCTCCTGTAATCACGATTACTTCTCCGGTAGGTGCACGAATCTCTATAGAGTTCTTATCACAAAGGATACGAGCATGGTTGGCTACTAACCAATCCATTCCTAACACAACATCGAATCCAACTAAATTCATTGGTAATAGATTGGCATGAAATTTATGACCTGAAAGTTTTATATTTTCTTTTTGCAAAACCTTATCTATGTTAATAGAATTCCCATCTGCTGTTTCGACAGTAAAAATCTGCCTAAGGTTGGTTAAGGGTAAGTTAAGAGCTTGGCAGAATGAAGTATTTATAAAACTTTGGTTTGCACCAGAGTCAAATAATACTTTTGCGTAAACGTTGTGAACTAGGAACGTACCAGCTATCACGTCAGGAATTAGCTCGGCTTCCTGAGTAGTTAACTGGAATGCTCGAACATTTTTCTTGGTAGCTCCGTCGGCTGGTTTGGTTTTATTGTCTACTGGTTTAACCAACTTAGGGCATTCTGTTTTGAAATGTCCCGCTTCTCCACAGTTATAGCAAACCCTTGTTTTCTTTCTGCAGTCTTCTTCGCGATGTCCTACAACTTTGCAAAAGTTGCAGGTTACATTGCATTTTCCATAATGTTTCTTTCTGCAATTCCTGCAGAACGGCGGAGTTGAGGATTGTCCCGTTCCTCTTTTCTTGAAGTTGCTATTATTACCCACAAGAAATCCTTGGGTAATTTTCTGAGCCAGTTCCTTTTTCCTGTTTTCATCTCTTGTGCGTATCAGCTCGTCAGTTAGGGTGTTAGCTAATTCTACTGCATCGTCAATAGTGCGAGGTCTCGCAGCTTTAACGATATTACGGATTTCGCCAATTAATCCCCAAATATAGCGGGAAATAAGTACAGGTTCTGGCGAAGCCAGTGTTGGTACCACTCTAGCATATTCGAAGAATGTCGAAGTATATCCTCGACAATCTACACCCACCATTCGATGGTTAAGGAATTTATTTGCCATTTGTTCTTTTTCGTATTTAGGACAGAATTTTCTTTCTATTAGTTGCTTAAATTCCTCCCAACTCATGGCATAGGCCATATTTCTTCCTTTGGCTTGAAGTACCGTATTCCACCATTCTAACGCCCCTTCTTTAAAAAGATGCGATGGATACATAACCTTGTCTTCTTCAGCACATTTACTAATCATAATTACTGCTTCGGTTTTCTCCAACCAACGAAGTGCCGCAGTCGCCCCTTCATTGCCTGCAAATTCAGCTGGTTTACAAGTAAGAAATTCTTTGTAAGTGCAACCAGGCGTTGCAGCTTTCATTTTCTTAGGGAGCGAGGCCTGCCGTGGATCATTATCGTTGTTAGTATGATTACCGCCTCCGTTTACGCTATTGCTGAAGTTATCTTCAGAAGTACGTTTGCTAGGAATAATTTGTTGAGGTTCAACAAGTTTTTGGACAGCAGCAAGGATTGCTGGAATAGCATTGGCTATTCCTTGAGCAACGATATTCTCGATATCGTGCCTAGTCATAAATTGATATTCCTGGTGTTGCTCAGATTGGTTAACCTCGTTAACTGGTTCATTATTAGCGTTTTCTATCTGATAATTAATATATATATATATATTTTATTAGTATAGAGTAAATAACAATTATACACAAAAAAAATCATGAAATTTCACAATACACATATAGCCAAAATTATTGATTTCTCGATTCCTATTTTATATATATGTTATGCATCATTACACACCGTTATCTTACAAAAGTTTTATTTGTAGGTTATTTACAGACTTATTTTATTATTATTATTACTATTATACAATCACAACTTCATAACCATCCTATCCCTGGGCACCTTAGAAGCGACGTTCCCTTTCATCGTACTTCCAGGAGATTTGTTCTCCCACTTCCCGGATCCTATTCCCTGCACCTATCAGCTCCTCGCCAAAATGGCGGAGTTCAGCTAAGTTTTCATTGCTCATTGGTGGGTTTGGTATAGGTTCTGGGTCGAACTGAGGGAAAACGGTATAAGGATTATTTAGGAGGTTTTGAAACTGCCAGTCATTGGTCCACCACTCGTCCATTCCTAGAGGTTGAGTATGGATTAAAAGTTCTGGGATGGCTGGTTCCAAATTTATTGGAAGTTGAGTTTCAGCAGGATAAGGGTAAAGGTTGGTATTGATAGGGCTAATGATATAACAGCTTGCCAGTATGAGATCCAATTCCTCCTGTAGAGGTAATTCCTCAGCTTGCCTTGAACTTTCCCCAAATTCCATTTCTGTTTGCCTAACATCTTCCCTGATCTCAATCCCTTTTCCTTTATCTATGGGATTCTCTATTTTGGGAATTTTTCTAGTTGCTGGTTTTCTCCTGCGTACACGCCTCCATCCTACAAATCTTCTCCTTTTCTTAGGCTTTGGTTTCTCCGGAGGTGAAGCGTTGAATTCCATAGGTTCTTCTATATCGGGTATGTAACCAGTAAAGTCTTTGGAAACTTCTATTTTCACCGGATAGAGATTGAGATTCTGAAGGGCTTCAGATAACTCATTCATGTTGTTTAGCATATATGCAAAAATGCACACAAAATGCTAAGTTAAAATTTTATAATAAAAATCTCTCAGATAAACATTCAAGTATTATTAAACACCGTATGACTTAATTTAATACAAAGGACAACTGATAATTAAAACATACTAGGGTTTATTGTAAACTTATTTATTTACTGGGTAAAGTTTCTGGCTTGTAGGTGATATGGGTGCTATAACTGGGTCAGGGTATTTAAATGTTAGCATTGACTGCTACCGTAGCTAACATATAGAGATCTGCCCATTTTTCATCTAATTCGTCTTCCCATGGTGGATTACTGCCTAGTTCCTGGGTTTCTTGATTAACCCTCACTTCTTTTGGTTGTGATTTCTTTATTTTCTCCTGACTTTTCCTAATAATCGAACTTCTTTTATTAGGAGAAAGTGGTTCTTCAAATTGTGCATTTCGAACAAATATTCCTTCCTCAGTATTTGTTGGGCATTTTGAGGATGAAGTTCCTTTTTCTTTCGGTGAATTATCTAATTTATGGTAGATATCCGAAAGTCTTTGCTTACCCATACTGTAAACAAATTTTCAAATAATAAAACACATAATCACAAAAATGGCAATCAGTAAAATTAAGTATTTTCTAATTACTTAATTGGCTTAACTCAGTGGCTCTGATACCACCTTTTTCTGTCACGGCCCTCGGCCCGGTTTGACCCGGTTCAGGAGCCGCGGGACAGAAAATTCCGTGGTATTTATTTAATTGAGTTGACAGCGGAAGATTTTAGCAGGATCCTTTAAAACTGAAATTTCCCGATTATTTTATTTCATAATTCGGGATAAAACCCCGGTAATTTACAATATGGTGATTTCACTGGGAAATCTTTATTTTACAAAACATGTTTCTTTATTTATATTGAGCCACTTCCTTAAGCTTGTAGTGCTTCGCGGCACTTTTCCTGGATCACAACAGATCACCTGAAACATGTTTGAAAAAGGTTTTGTCAGCAGGGAAATACTGGTGAATCATTCTTTTTACTAAAACGACGTGTTGTTATAATAATACAGTATTAAGAGCGATTACGATGTTTCTATACGTCAACCATCTACCCACGGTATTTATCACTCGACCACCTATTGGCTATCTCGTTGTCCAATGGTGTCTGTGATTATGGTCATATCACCCCTTGGCTAACCCGTTGTCCAATGGTGACGGTTATCAAGTAATGTATACAAAACCCCACATACCGGCTGTAATTTGGTGACTACAAAGACTTAATCCCTGTAATTATAACTTTGAAAGCAAACATGATTTTGAAAGCAAATTTGATAAAAAGAGAATGACTCACTTTGCAGATTTAATACGGGCAGAGTCTAGCCTACTGATTAGCCTTGTAACCTAATTTAAATAAAAATGCACACGAACTAGGTTAGTAACTAATACAGCATTTACGATAACTCACGAGATTAAACCCTCACAATGAATGAAAAAGTGCGATACTTAAACATCCATCGAGTTTACGACGAATGACAAAGCATAACCCTAATGTGCGCAGCACTTAAACATCCATTGGATAGTTTCAATCGATCGGACATTGAATCGTAGCAGCGATCGAGTTATTACCCTGTTTTGCGGCAGCGTTTCGTGCTGTGTGTGTGTTTTTTGTAGTAATCAGATCATAACTCAGTGTGTATAACGAATTTTAACGTCGTTCCAACACAGAAATCTAAGTCCCAAACTCCACTATTTATACTTCAAATTTGACCCCCTAGCGTGACGCGAGGGGTCCATGTGGGGGCGTCGCGTGACGCGAGGGGTCACCACTCTATTATAGAGTAGCCCCGTGTGTTTGTAGCCTTGCTGAGTCAGTGGATTGTTAAAATTCGAATTTGACAGCAATTTTTATGGATAATCGTCAATAGGGAATACCCCCCCTTGAGTTTTAGGGGCCCTGATCCTGATTCTGATTTTTCTGAAAATTTTAGGTTTTATACAGAATCTCTTGGGGGTCTCAATTAGGATTTCCTATTAGACAAATTAAAATAATAATTAGGACTTTTGATACGAGTTGTTACAGAACTCGTTGCACACTACACTATTGCGCGAACATCGCATACTACAGTTCCGCGCAAGATTAGCCTTTCCTAAGGCTGGACACTCGCACAAACGGATGATCTGGTTAAGATTAGGTGTGAAAACCGCGAACTCTCAACCAGGTCACTCGTTCGATTCGCTATTTTCACTATAAACAAGAGAATTTGCGTTGAATCAGGAGTAAAATCCATACTTCAAAACGATTCGCCTTACCTATCTCATGGTTCCATCACAACAAACAGGAATGTAGTCGTTAAGTCAGGGGTGAAACCCGAACCTTGAGGACTCGTTCTACTCTCTATGATGGTTTTACAAAACTCTCACCAAAGTCTCGACGGACTCCAACGACTCGAGTCGCGCTGTAATTGGAAGGATGCGTGTCGATCGCCCAAATTGAGACGAGAGCACAGTCCAGAAGGCCAAAGTGTGCGCTTAAAGTCCTTGTGAATAGTCGATTCACTTTGGGTAGTTGATGTCTACACACCCAAGACAATCTCTTCTCGAATTTTATGTGTTTCGATTCTGGAACCCGCAGCCGCTGACTCTGTGATTTACTGATTTTATGTGTTTTTATGTGATTTCATGTGTTATGTGTTTCGATTTTTGGTGATTTACTCACTTTTCGCTGTCCGCTTTGATCAACACGCACAACTCGCACTGCACATTTATCTCAAAACGCAAACAAATCGCTTGTGATATTCGCAATCGCTACTCGTTATTCGCACTTGCTATACTCGATCATTTTACGCTGCTGTGAAAAGATAGGTGAATATGTGCAACATAGGAAAGTGAATACGTGCAAAATGTAGTGAATACATGTTTTCCTGCTTATGTGCTTATGTGATTACGTGAATTATATGTTCCTGTGCTTTATAAAGTAGCTCTTGTGAATTCGCTAGACTATACTAGGGTTAATCGAAACCGTGTTTGAGTCCTGTGACGATGTCTGTTGCAGAAAATGTCGTCATTTGGATCATACTCCGCTCGCTCCGCTCGACGCAATCAGGATGACAAGCGCATTGCTGCACTCGTTGCTAAGCAGATGGCAAAAGTCATCCCGCAAATTGTTAGTGAGCTGAATGAGAATACTAGCAAGTCTTTGGAGGAGTCCAGGACTGATACTCCCAAGGCAGCTTTTAGCTTCAAGCAGTTCAAAGCCTGTGGTCCAAAAGAATTTACCGGCGAAGATGGGCCTATGGCCATGTTTCAATGGTTTGATTCAATCGAAGTCACCCTGCGCCAGAGTGGCTGTCCAGAAAACCTTCGCACTATTAACGCCACCGGCGTCTTCCAATCCCGCGCTCTTGATTGGTGGACGGCTGAGAGAAACAAACGAGGAAACGATGCAGCTTTTGGGCTGACATGGGACGAGTTGAAGGACATCATGATGCAAGAGTTATGCCCTCCCCATGAACTCCAAAAGCTAGAGGATGAATTCTAGCACATTAATCAGGATGGCAGAGATAACGCTGGTTTAACTGCTCACTTCAAGCAGTTGAGTATCATCTTCCCAGGTCAGGTTACTACCCCCAAGATTACGATCAAGAAGTATATCCGTGCTCTGCCGGATTGCGTCGCAGACTTTGTGCAGGCCGCCAAGACGACAACTATTGAGGAAACCTACCTGCTCGCCGCTGAGATCAACGATAAGCAAGTCAGGGCTGGTTATTTCAATAAAGCCTCCAAGAATCTGCATCAAGTCACCGCTGCTCCTACCGCTGAAACCACCACCGCGCCGCAGTCTTCAAAGCTCTCACGCCACAAGAGAAAGAACAACAGCAGTTCCAGCAACAAGAACTGTGCAGTTACTGCCGCTCCACTCCAATCAGTACCTGCCCAACCGCAACCTCAACACCGCCAAGTAGCGGCACCTATGGTCAATGCACCGCCTGCCAAGCGTGCATACACTGGACCACACCCGCTCTGCCCTACTTGCACCTATCACCACCCGGTTGGTATCGCATGCCGGTTCTGCGTTCATTGCAGCATGTACGGCCACTTCACCGCTAATTGTCGTACCGGTCCACGCCAAACTCCAGCTCCAGCTCAAGGTCAAGCTCCTGCACCACAAGCTCTCCTTCCTGCCCCCAGGGCCAACAAGCAGCTCCTGCACCCGCTGCTCATGCTAGAGCTTGCTTCGCATGTGGTGATCCCAACCACTTTGCAAACATGTGCCCCAACAGAGTGGTGAAGCAAGGGCCCCAGCAGCAGCCGCAACAACATCAACACCAGCAGCCTCAGCAGCCCGCAGATGTGCTTTCAACATCAACGCCCGCAAGGCTCAAGCAGACAACAACGTGGTTAATGGTACGTTCCTTGTGAAAGGTATATATGCTTCGTGTTTGTTTGATACTAGAGCAGATAACTGTTTTGTATCGTTTGAATTCGAAAAGCTCCTTAATCGTATGCGAGCCCATCTCCCCTCGACGTTCGATGTTGAAGTTGCCACTTGAAGAACTGTCGCTGTCAATTCTGTTCTACGTGATTGTACGCTTGAACTCAACAATCATGTCTTCCCTATTGACCTTATTCCGATGCAGCTTGGTAGTTTTGACGTCATAGTAGGCATGGATTTTCTTCGCGAGAACCGTGCTGAAGTTGTTTGCTTCGATAAGATGATTCGTTTCTCGCTCGCTAACGGTGATCAACTTTGTGTGTATGGCGAAACTCCTTCGAAAGGTCTCAAACTCATGTCATGTGTCCAAGCGAGCAAGTATCTCTGCAAGGAATACAGAGCTTTCATGACTAACATTGTAGTAGCGAAGAAGGAAAAGAAAGGAAACACAGGAGTGAAAGACGTTCTCATTGTTTGTGAATTCCCTAACGTGTTTCCTGATGATTTACCTGGTTTACCACCCACTCGTGATATCGATTTCCGAATCGACCCCATTCCTGGACCAAATCCTATTGCTAGAGCGCCTTATCGTCTTGCTCCTTCTGAAATGTGCGAACTTTCGAGTCAGCTCCAGGAACTACTTGACAAAGGCTTCATTCGCCCTAGCGCCTCTCCTTGGGGCGCGCCTGTCCTTTTCGTCAAAAAGAAGGATAGATCGTTCCGGATGTGTATCGATTACAGGGAATTGAATAAGTTGACTATCAAGAACCGCTATCCCTTTCCTCGAATCGATGATTTGTTTGATCAGTTACAAGGTGCTACGTGTTTCTCGAAGATCGATCTACGCTCAGGCTATCACCAGTTACGAATTCAAGAAGAAGATATACCTAAAACCGCTTTTCGAACCCGCTATGGTCACTATAAGTTTGTTGTTATGCCTTTTGGTTTGACTAACGCTCCCGCAGTCTTTATGGACCTAATGAATCGCGTGTGCAAACCCTTTCTCGACCGCTTCGTCATCGTGTTCATCGATGATATCCTGATCTATTCCAAGTCAAAAGCAGAACACTCGCAACATCTACGTTTGGTTCTTGAGTTACTCCAGGGAAACCGTCTCTGTGCCAAGTTCTCCAAGTGTGAATTTTAGCTTGAGGAGGTTCAATTCCTCGGTCACATCGTCAATAGTCAAGGAATTCATGTCGATCCTGCGAAGATCGAAGCTGTTAAGAGTTGGGTTACACCAAGGAACCCGTCCGAAGTTCGTTCATTTCTCGGATTGGGGGGTTACTATCGCCGATTCATCGCTGACTTTTCGAAAATCGCTGTACCGCTTACCTCTCTTACGCATAAGGACAAACCTTTTGTTTGGGGAACCGAACAGGAGGACGCCTTCCAAACTCTCAAAGCTATGCTTTGCAATGCTCCCGTGTTCTCACTGCCCGACAAAAATGACGATTTCGTAGTCTACTACGATGCCTCTAACCTCGGTCTTGGTTGTGTTCTCATGCAACGAGACAAGGTTATCGCGTACGCCTCTCGACAGCTCAAGATCCATGAGAAGAACTATACAACCTACGACCTTGAGCTAGGTGCAGTTATTTTTGCGTTAAAGATTTGGCGACACTACCTTTACGGCACCAAGTGTATAATCTTCACCGATCATAGGAGCCTACAACACATCTTTGACCAGAAAGAACTGAATATGCGCCAACGACGATGGGTTGAACTCCTCAACGATTACGACTGTGAGATTCGTTACCACCCAGGCAAAGCAAACGTCGTTGACGATGCTCTCAGTCGATGAAGCTATTTGCATAGCTTTCGTAATTCTCACGCCCAGCATAATCTCGAAACTCTCATCCGCAACGCCCAACATGCTTGTTTTACCGAACGTACTTTGAAGAAGGAAAGAATTCTTAACGACGGTGCTCAACTCGAGAATAAATCGAATGGTATATTCCATTATTTAGACCGAATTTAGATTCCCAAGCGTATGAACTTGCGACAGATTCTGATGGACGAAGCCCACAAATCACGATATTCCATCCATCCCGGTGCCGACAAGATGTACCAGGACATGTGCTACAAGTACTGGTGGCCGGGCATGAAAAAGGATATCGCTATCTATGTTTCGAAGTGCCTGACTTGCTCGAAAGTCAAGGCCGAACAGCAAAGACCCTCTGGCTTACTCGTCCAACCCGAAATTCCCATGTGGAAATGGGAGAGTATAGCTATGGACTTCATAACGAAACTTCCGCGCACGCCATCAGGTCACGACAGCATCTGGGTTGTCGTTGACCGTTTGACTAAATCAGCTCATTTTCTGTCAATACGAGAAGACTTTAAGGTAGAAAAATTAGCCCGAATCTACACTGATGAGATCATTTGTCGACACGGGACGCCTCGTGACATCATCTCTGACCGCGATGGTTGGTTTACCTCGCGTCTTTGGGAAACATTTCAATCTACTCTCGGTACTACGCTTAATCTAAGTACCGCTTTCCATCCCCAAACCGACGGTCAGACTGAAAGAACGATTCGTACCCTTGAAGACATGCTTCGCTCGTGTGTCATAGATTTCGGTGGTAATTGGGACTCGCACCTACCTTTAGTTGAATTCTCGTACAATAACAGTTATCACTCTAGCATCCAAAAGGCACCATTTGAGGCATTATACGGAAGAAGATGTCGATCGCCTATTGTATGGCCCGAGATCGGAGACGCACAAATTACCGGTCCTGAGATGTTACAAGAAACGGCTGACAAAATCCTCCAAATTCGAGACAAATTATTGAAAGCTCAGAGTCGTCAGAAAAGTTACGCCGATAGACGTCGCAAGCCCCTTGAATTTGACATTGGCGATCACGTACTCCTAAAGGTTGCACCTTGGAAGGGGGTAATCAGATTCGACAAGAAAGGAAAGCTCGCGCCTCGATATGTTGGACCCTTTAAAATTCTGGAAAGGATTGGAAAAGTGGCCTACAGACTCGAACTACCGGAGGAACTTAGTAATGTCCACCCGACTTTCCACTTCTCGAACCTCAGAAAGTGTTTGGCTGACCAGGAATTACATGTCCCTCTAGAGGATTTATAAGTGGACGAAACATTACACTTCGTGGAAAAGCCTGTCGAGATCATGGGTCGAGAAACCAAGGTGCTTCGACGCTCACGCATTCCCATTGTGAAGGTTAGCTGGGAAGGCAAATGCGGCGCCGAGTTCACCTGGGAACTAGAAAGTGACATAAAGGCAAAGTATCCGCAACTGTTTGTTACACCTGCTTCTTAAATTTCGGGACGAAATTTCCTAAAGTAGGAGAGGCTGTAACAACCCGTTTTTTTTTGGAAAGTCAAAGTACAGAAAAGATTGTTGATTGCGACCTGTCACTCCTTGCTTAACTACTGGTTGTGCTTCTTGACTTGTAATCGAATTCTATTATTTGTTTGCTTTAGTTGTATTATGTGGAGTACTTGTTAATAATCGAGGTTTAATCGCAGTTTAATCGTTAATCGACTTATCGCTAATCGCATCGCTATCGCAACTCGAATTATGTGTCCTGGATATTATTTTACGTGTGTGTGCCATTATGTGTTACTTGTGCATGTTATGTTTATGTTGAGGTGATTAATCGCAACTCTATCACAACGCAATCTAATCGCAAACGCTAAACGCAAGTTATTTATAGTGATTATATGTTAGATATAGTAGTTAGGTTATTTGTGTAACTTATGAGTAATACTACTGCATCGCTCGCTCGAAACATATCGCAACGCTCAACACGCAAAACGAAACGCCAAAATCCAACTCGCCGGACCGCTCGATCGAATGGTCATCCGAACGGATGACCATCCGATCGGATGGCCATCCGATCGATGTGTCGTCCGATCCATTCCATTTGCCACTTTCCTCTTTTGGCAACCTATAAATACCCCCTTGTCACATCACATCAGTGATGTGACTGCTCCCTCTCGTTCGACCAGCGTTCCAGCCCACTTTTCTCTCGATTTCTCGCGATTCTTGTAAGTTTTCCACTCAAACCTTGTACTTCTATGATCTACACGCACTTCTTCATCATTTTCACCTTTGGATCTTAACTTTTAACCGTGAAATCAACGGATTTGAGGTGTTCTAGGATGATGTCATCATGGGGTTCTTATGAACTTCAAGTTTTATCATTATTCCACCAAGAACAACTCAGATCCACATGATTTCCACATGATTCAACACTATTTTCATCTAGATCTAAACATTTTTAAGGATTAAAAGGATTGAGAGATGGTTTCTAACTTTCTTTCAACTCTTTTACACTCAATGCACTCAAAACCGATAGAATCAGAGCTAGTTCAGACCTTCTACTCGTTTCCTAGTGAAGTGTCGGTCCAAGATCTGATTCTTGTCAACGAGACAACCGACTTCGGGTTGAACACGAACAACCATTGTGAACAGTTAACTTATTCAGATTGGGGTGATTCCCGTTCAATCGGATAACCTTGGCCTGATGGGGTTCCCGTTGTTCAAATACGTAGTCATACCGTCTCGATCAAACCGCAAAACTATCGAAACATTCAAGTTCAAAATGATCGGATCGTTGGGACGGATTACCGTCCGATCGGATTGCCGTCCGATCGGATTGCCGTCCGATCGGATTGCCATCCGATCGAACGACAATTCAATCGCATTGCACTTGGACTTCAACACTTAAACTTTTTGCAAATTTTCAAAGATCATTGGTTTCTAACAGATTGCCATCCGATCGGAAGACCATCCGATCAAATGACAATCCTGCTGTGAACTTGTTCTCACAAAGTGTCCCGCCGATCGGATCGCCATCCGATCGAACGACCGTTCGATCTAACGACCTGAAAGGTAGAGATACTTCCCTGATTTTGAAATGCCACAATGAAAACTTCAAATCCATCATACACAAACACATCCATCCCAAACGAATGCCAATCCGATCGAATGGCCATCCGAACGGATTGTCATTCGATCGAATGACCATCCGTTCAGATTGCCATCCGATCGGATGACCATCCGTCACTTTGTTCACTTGCACCATTTTAACACACCGTTCGTTCGCTCATGCTATCATTAACTGTTCAGGCTAATCACTCTAACGCTCCCTTCAATCCATTAACTACCATCGCTGTGAGTATACTCGATCCCTTTTTTGCTTTACGCACTTTTGGGTGTTACATACGTTACTTTTTCTAAATCACATCGATCACACAACACAAACACTTTATACGCTGACCGTTACTGCATGTTATACGTGTTACTCGATGAATGCTTGTATGTTATGTTAACACAGTGATCATTGCCTGACGCCTTAGCAACGATAGTACTATAGTTTGGACCCAGCACCTGTTGTGGACAGAGGTTGTTAAGGTTATTTCTTCACGTGTCACAGTGGTGATATGTGTTGCACATTCTACAACTCGTAGTCATGTCTGTGCATATTTCATTGTCGATAACCTACTAGCTTCACATTATATATGTTACATGCTGGTTATGCGTAAACGCTTTCGAACTCTATTATTACTATTAAACTTGTATGCTCACCTTTACACTATGTGTATTGACCTCTATTTTAACGTATGTGACAGGTATTTAGGATGCTTTACTGTTACTTGCTGGAATCGAGCTAGCATGGAGTCTAGAAACAAACTAAATAAAATATGAGTTGTTAGAATGGATATCTGTCTTGAGAACAATGTCTGTAATAACTGTTTTTATTTTATATATTTGTGGTATGAGACATGAACCTTTAATATATTATAACTAATAGTTGTTATGGATTCTCCTAGACAATCTGTTTCGCTCAGTGCCACGCCCCGATGTTTCCGTCATCGGTTAGGGTGTGACATTGCTGTTATTGAAGGATATACATATTTTTTAACTGTTGTTGATGATTATACTAGGGCTAATTTGGTTTATTTAATGAAGTCTAAAACTGAAGTTTTTGAGAACATTGTTAGTTTTGTGAATTTAATAAATACTCAGTTTAAAATCAAAGTAAAAGTATTTAGAAGTGACAATGGTACTGAGTTTGTGAATGGGAAGATGTTAGGATTTGTTAATTCACTAGTTATTATTCACCAAACTTCTTGTTCTTACACACCAAAACAGAATGGTGTGGTAGAAAGGAAGCATAGGCATCTGCTTAATGTCGCCAGAGCGTTACTCTTTCAGGCTAATTTGCCTTTATATTTCTGGTCAGAGTGTGTTTTAACGGTATCTTATTTGATCAACATGACACCCTCTTCTGTGCTAAATGGTAGGTCACCTTATTTGCTTTTGTTTGGTTTTGAACCCTCCTTACATCACTTGAGAGTCTTTGGGTCATTATGTTTTTGTACTATTTTGAGTAACAATGATAAATTTGAAGAAAGAGCTGAAAATGTGTGTTTATGAGATATTCAAACTTAAAAAAGGGATACAACTTATGGAGTTTGAATGAAAATAAATTTTTATTTTCAAGAGATATAAGTTTCTATGAAAAAGTGTTTCCATATAAACAAAAAGTGTTTGATAATTCAATTCATTTTCAAAATCTTAATGATGTCAATCATTTGAATTTTTTTGATCTTTATGACTCTTCAAGTGACATAGTGCCCAATGATGAGAAGAGGGTAATAACATACTGGTCCTTGTAGTAGTCAACAACTAGATGAATCTACTACGTCTGTAGGGGCTGATGATGCACAACGGCCTATAAGTAGAACAGGAGCAACCCTCTTCTGCAAGGTCTGGTAGTGAATCTGTGAGGATTGATTGTCCTAGGACCAATCAGGAAGAGTCTGATCTGTCTGAGGGTAATATCACTAATGCAAATCAAAATGTGAGAAAATCATCTGGAAGTTTAAATATACCTAAAAAGTTTGATGATTTTGTTATAGAAGGACAAGTTAAATATGGGTATGAAAAGGTTATTAATTATGTGAATTTACCTAAAGATAGTTTCTCTTTTGCTATCAACATTAATAAAATTAGTGAACCTACTTCTTATAAAGAAGCTATTAATGATATTAATTGGGTGAATGCCATGAATGATGAGATATCTGCTTTATATAGGAACAATACATGGGAAATTGTAGAATTACCTAAAGATAGAGTTCCTATAGGTTGTAAATGGATTTACAAAGTTAAGTATAAGTCAGATGGTGATATTGAAAGATACAAGGCAAGGTTAGTTGCCAAAGGGTTTAATCAGAGAGAAGGATTAGATTTTGATGAAACCTTCTCTCCTGTTGTGAAAATGTTAACTGTTAGATGCGTGCTAAGTATATATGTTCAAAATAATTGGCAATCGTATCAATTAGACGTTAACAATGCCTTTCTTTATGGTGAACTAAAGGAAGATGTGTATATTCCTGAAGGTTTAAATGATCATAGTTCAAATTTGGTGCGTAAGTCAAATAAATCTTTACATGGGTTAAAGCAAGCACCCAGAATGTGGAATAATAAACTGGTTGATGTGCTTGTTAAATTTGGTTTTACTGAGTCAAAATGTGATCATTCCTTGCTTGTTAAGAACATAAATGGCAGTCTTGTGATATTACTTGTATATGTTGATGATATTGTGTTGACTGGGAATGATCAATCTGAGATAAATAGCATTAAAAAATTGCTACAAACAGAATTTTTAATAAAAGACTTAGGAAAATTAAGATATTTTATAGGAATTGAAGTGATTGCAAAAGATCAAGGTTTGTGGTTAACTCAAAGAAAATACTGCATGGATCTATTGAATGCATATGGTATGAGTGGTTATAAACCAGTTAATTGTCCAATAGAACAAAATCATGTTGTGACTAAGTTTGTAAAGATGAAGATGTGCTATTACCAAATGTTACTGAATATCAAAAGTTAATTGGTAAACTAATATATCTGTCTCATACAAGACCAGATATATCATATAGTGTGCATTTTCTTAGCCAATTTATGCATAAACCTAAAAAAGGACACATGCAGTTGGCTATGAGGTTGTTGAGATATTTAAAGAAGGCTCCTGGATTAGGAGTCATGTTAAAAGGAAGTAGTCAGTTTCAGCTTATGCTAACTCTGACCGGGCGAAAAACTATACTAATAGAAGATCAGTAACTGGGCATTGTGTTTTCCTTGGAGAATCACTTATCTCCTGGAAAAGTAAGAAACAATATGTTTGATGTGCACAAAATGCAACATATAAATTACATCAATTGTGGCACAAAACTAACCCTTTTTTAGTACTAATGTTAGAAAAATTGTGTTTTTGTCTTCCTTTTGTATTTTCAGGATTAAATGGCTCAAATTAACAAAAGAAGCAAAAAGGCAGCTAAATCTAACATAAATACAAGAAAAGGAACAAACGTGGCATGCCCGACCCCCCGACAGCATCTTCCCAAGCAAAATCAAGAAGACAGAAGACTGAACACGCCCCGTGCTCAGTGAACACGGGGGCGTGCCCAAGTGCCAGCATAAAAGACAAAGCTATAGAAGCTTCTATCACCCACCACGGGGGCGTGCCCAGCGGACACGGGGCCGTGGTCAACTCTAAGATTCGCAGAATCTGAGGAAATCCTGATAGTACAGATATTCTTCTGCACACGGGGGCGTGCCCAGCGAACACGGGGGCGTGGTCAACTAATGCAGACAAACTGCAATTAATGAAGACAGAGAGAAGGATGGACACGGGGTCGTGCCCGAGCTGCTGTTCAGGCTATAAATAAGGGTGCTTGGCTCATTTGCAAACCATCCCTTGGCACACCACCTCTCTCACACTTCACCCACCACCATCACAACACCATCATCCACCACCATCATCCATTGTCCATCATAGAGTGTGTGAGTCGTCTCGGGATCCAAGATTGATCGTAAGAGATCTTGACAATCAAGGCCATGTTTGCCTAAGTCTCTTACATCACTTGGTGAAGAAAAGTGTCTAGTGTAATACTTTTTATTTTTAATCTTTTCGCACTTTTTTACTTGGTTATGTATTAATGACTTTAATAACTAGTTTCTTATGTTGAAGGTGATTCTTCCTTATCGTTTGTCCGTGGTGTCTTGGCATTATTTTACTGTCTATATAAAATAAAAGATTTTCACCATTCATATCTCCACGGTCTATATGGAGATATGTTGGCTACCTGGTCGGGGGTTAAGGGAACGGTTTGGTAAGAGTCTTGCCTTGTTCAGTGTATAGATCCTGCAAGGACCAGGGTCAAATTTAGTAGGACCTCCTTCAATACCCACCAGTATTGGATGGCGGGGGTCCAAACTCTTTGATCCCCTCATATGTAAGCTACTATTAATACTTTAATCCGGCTATTTAGGACTGTATCCCTGCTGACTCAGACTACTTAGCCGAGGGTAACGTCACCTTCAAAAGAGGGGCCTACCATAATATGCATTAATAACGTAATTAATTATCTTTCAATAATCCGACCCTTTAGGATTGTATCCTTGCTGACTCAAACTACTGGGTTGAGGGTAACGTCACCTTCAAAAGAGGGGCCTACTACAATAACTAAGATAATCTCTTAAAAAGTGCAAAAGTGCGGAAATAATCAAAGGTTACACTATACACGAGTCGGAGCCAAGTGATTCATCTTGTCTATCTGTTTTTACTTTTATTTTATTTTTCAACATTTTAGTTAGTTTTTATTTTTCTAGTTTAAAAACCTTTTTCTAAACTTTTGATTTGATTAGACGTTGAGGATAAACCGGTACTAAAAGCTCTTGTGTCCTTGGACGACCTCGGTATCTTACCAACACTATACTACGCTCACGATGGGTGCACTTGCCCATATGTGTGTTTGGTGTTAGTAAATATCGTGTTTTATAAATTTAAAACTTGACTAAAAAGTGTAAAAGGGCTTAAAATATACTTAAACTTATATATACACTACACACGCATCAAGTTTTTGGCGCAGTTGCCTGGGACACAAGGATTTTAAGAAAGTTAAGAATCAACGGCCTAATCGTTTTTTCTAATTTTTCTGTTTTTTTTTTTTTTTTTAGGATTTTCTTAGTTTTTCAGCTTCTGCAGAACTCAGCACGGGCCGTGCCCGCTGAACACGCCCCGTGCCCAATCTTTGGAACTGGCAATTTTGTTTTAAGTCAGACAGTAAGCTGAACACGGGGCCGTGCCCACTCAACATGCCCCATGCCCAAGATTCAGTTACTGAAAACAGAACCGTAAGATCCTGACGGTTGGTAATTTCTGACACAAACATGAGAGATACTGATACTTTTTACTTTCGGCACTCTTATGGTACGTGGTGTCAAATATGTGGTGGCCCTCATAAAGAATTAGAATGTTATTTTCTAAATTATAAGCCCCACTATATAGACCCATTGTTTTCCTGTAGCCTTAAGAGGGGCGAAAGTAAAAATAATCCCTATCTCTCCCTTGAATACTCTCAACCTGATCTTCTAGGAGAAATGCTTCTTGATGAACTATTTCAAATGGAAGATCTAATTCTTAATTGGTTAAAAGAATTTAGGATAGATTTCAATAATTTATCTCAAGACGATAACCAAGAAGAATTGTTGGGATCGCATTCAAATAAAAACAACTTCGTTGTTCCCGATGTTACCTCTAACTCTAGCGAGGACTTGAGCGATAGTCATCCCTGTGCCGATTGTGCCGTGAAGGACTCTCCATCGACTTCGTTCGATGCATACATAGACCTGAGCGATTCGACATACACCTTCTTTAACGAGAGCCCGGGAAAGGGTTGGACTTGTCCACCTACATTTAGCATAGGAATCACCCTCACCGACAACCTCTTGTGTTCTCGTCTTAGTCTAGAGCAATTAAGGTATCTTAGGCACTTTGGGGTTGTTCCGTCCACTAAGGAACCGCCCGATCCGGATAAGTTCTCTAAAAATAGACGAACTTCATAAAACAGCCTTTCAACACGGGGTCGTGCCCAGGTCAACACGCCCCCGTGTCCACCAAAAGATTCTTTTCTGACTTTTTGTCAGAATACGGACAAAGTGTGTCAGGATCTTGACTGCACACGGGGCCATGTCCAGCCGACACAGGGCCGTGTGTAGCGTACTGTCGTTTTCTATAAATGCAGCCAAGAATCCCGCACATTTGGACCATCCAGGGACAGAGATTTGAGAGGATCTTCTCACCTACCATCCTAGGTATTTTCTAAAAGAAGGTTCTAACAACCATCTTGTCCTTTCCTCTTTTATCCATTGCATTCTTCTTCATCTTTCTTGCCTCAACACCTCCATTGAAACTTGATATCACCATGATTCCAAGCTTTATTGTGATGTTTGTTAAGTTTTGTTCAAGGAATCTTGTTAAAAATAAGTTGTATAACATTGTTTTAAGTTATTTCTGCTAAAAAATGCTTCATAAATTGGAAAAATAATTTGAAACTCAAAGATTCCTTGTCCAAAATATCTGCAGAAAAGTGAACACGGGGCCGTGTCCGTAGTTACTGTTTCATTAAAATGAACTATTTCTGGTGTGTTTTCGTAGAATGTCTAGCCAAAACAGTGGAACCTCTTCTGCACACTCCAGAAACAGTCGAAGGGAAAGAAGGTCATCAATTGAAGCAACTCTCGTACGCTACGTTATGGCATTACGCGAGGCTCTTGATGAGATGACGTCGGTAGAGGAGGTCCTAATAGACCGTATAAATTATCTTACGATAGGGTTGGAAAACAGTTTTCAAGAAATCAACCTCTTGCACCAGAGGTTGAACATTCTTGTGACACCTCCCATGGAACCAATCCTCCCTCAAGAGGATTGGAACCTAGCACTTGGAATCAACAACCCGACCGGATGGGATGACATTCCAGCGAAACCTCCTCTTGAAGATCTACAAGAAGTACCGGTGGAGGTTGCACCACCTCAAACCAACGCCAATGAGCCCGCCTTTCTTCTCCCAAGGGAGATAGAAGAGTGGCTCGCCGACGTGTGAGGAACCCATGTCCGAAAAAGGAAGTTCTTCAAGCCGCATCCAACCGAGGGAATTATCTTTCGGAAATTTTGCTAGTAGAATAAATTTAGGCTAGAACTCCTTGGTTTAGATTTCTTGTGCTTCTTTGACCTATTTATCTAGAATTTAAACTATTAGGATTATTATGTAATTCTCTCTATGTTTTAATGAAGAATGGTTTTAACTAAATTGGTGTTTGGATGATGTTGTAATGGATGAAACACACTCGGGACGGTGAAGGATACCAAGGGAACATGAACCAGCACCCCATGCACGAAAACAGGGCCATCCGACAACTTTTTCTTCATTACAGCAAGTTCAGCACGGGTCGTGCCCGCCCAACACGGCCCCGTGCTGCACAATCTGCAGGAAATGCCCAATTCAGGTAACTGGACACGGGGCGTGCTCACTGAACACGCCCCCGTGCCTAGGCTTCTGTTTCTTTTTTATAATTTCTGTTACTGGCGATCTGAACACGGGGCCGTGCCCGGACATCCCGGGGCCGTGTCCAGACGCCCAGTAACATAAAATTTTGTTTTTTCACACCTTTTTACACATTCAATCAACCTAAAAACTTATTTTTGGGACACATTGAGGACAATGTGTAATTTAAGTGTGGGGGGATGCTAAAACCTTGAATCTTGCAAGTCCTAAATACAAGCCTTACACAAAACTCTATTGGAACCGCTAATCACCCCAAATTTTTTCAAAAATTCTTCATTTTTTTTCTTACTTGTCTAGGTTTAACTTGGGAATTTCAACTTCTAAAAAGGTTATATTTTTACAAATTTACAATCGATAGAGTCGTGATAAAAAGAACCAACATAAGAAAATTGTGAAAAGGCATGACGAGCTTAGTTAAAATTTGATTATATATACTTGATCACATAAAAACCTATTCCCACAAAAGTGAGTTTTGAGCCTTTATTGAGCATACAAATACATATCTTTAAACTAAATGCTCATTTTTCGTTTCTTGTGTGAATAGCTGCTTGGTTCTTACGACTCTAGAACTTGCCACGACGATACATTCCCGGTCCTTACCAACTTAAACCCGAGTAAGTAAATGATGGAGGCATTAGGACTAACCCTTTTTCATTTCTACACCATTATTTTTTCTTTTTTTTTTACCACCTACCCAAAATCCCCCTAGTTAACCCCTTTGAGCCTAAACCTTTTCATTTCTTAAGCCAAAAACAAACACCCTTTCACCCACCAAAACCCTTTTTATTTTTAACCCTTTGTTTTAGTAACAAGCTCGGTTTTTCGTATGACTTTTCAAAAAAAAAAATATGTGTTGATGATGAAGCAAAAGAAATAAACAAGCAAGTTCATCAAAAATAACTTTGTTTGAATAATGGCTTCATCAAAATAGTGCAAAAATAAAAAGTCTTACAAAAACCGATGCTTTTTACGCTTTTCGCCCTTTTCTACTAACCACTAACCCAACCACCTACCTTTAACCCAAGCCTAACCCTTCACCCAAAAGTCCTCTTGATATTTACAAAGGTATATAGTTAAAAAGGAGGAGGATTGATTGCTTGGCAAGCCTATGGTAGGAGTAAGTTCCATGCCGCTCTCGAATGATTCACTAAAATACATCTTCGGCCGAGTGTTGAGTGATCCCCCGTGAGGTATGTGAACTTGTATATAAGTGAAATTTTAAAAAGGCATGTTATGCCCTAATAAGTAATTTATCTTATGTAATGTTTTAAATAAATCATGACGAATAGGATTGTAAATAAATAAAAATAAAACTTAAAGAATCTTGGAAATCCCGACACTCTATGACAAGCCCAAAAACCTTCTCTTCTACCCATTCCATTTGGGAGTGTAAAGCCACATTATAAAGAGTTTTGCTTGAGGACAAGCAAAGATTCAAGTGTAGGGGTATTTGATGTGCACAAAATGCAACATATAAATTACATCAATTGTGGCACAAAACTAACCCTTTTTCAGTACTAATGTTGGAAAAAGTGTGTTTTTGTCTTCCTTTTGTATTTTCAGGATTAAATAAGCTCAAATTAACAAAAGAAGCAAAAAGGCAGCTAAATCTAATATAAATACAAGAAAAGGAACAAACGTGGCATGCCCGACCCCCCCCCCCCCCGACAGCATCTTCCCAAGAAAAATCAAGAAGACAGAAGACTGAACACGCCCCGTGCTTAGTGAACACGGGGGCGTGCCCAAGTGCCAGCATAAAAGACAAAGCTATAGAAGCTTCTATCACCCACCACGGGGGCGTGCCCAACAGACACGGGGCCGTGGTCAACTCTAAGATTCGCAGAATCTGAGGAAATCTTGATAGTACAGATATGCTTCTGCACACGGGGGCGTGCCCAGCGAACACGGGGGCGTGGTCAATTAATGCAGACAAACTGCAATTAATGAAGACAGAGAGAAGGATGGACACGGGGCCGTGCCCAATGGACACGGGGCCGTGCCCGAGCTGCCGTTCAGGCTATAAATAAGGGTGCTTGGCTCATTTGCAAACCATCCCTTGGCACACCACCTCTCTCACACTTCACCCACCACCCACCACCATCACAACACCATCATCCACCACCATCATCCATTGTCCATCATAGAGTGTGTGAGTCGTCTCGGGATCCAAGATTGATCGTAAGAGTTCTTGACAATCAAGGCCATGTTTGCCTAAGTCTCTTACATCACTTGGTGAAGAAAAGTGTCTAGTGTAATACTTTTTATTTTTAATCTTTTCGCACTTTTTTACTTGGTTATGTATTAATGACTTTAATAACTAGTTTCTTATGTTGAAGGTGATTCTTCCTTATCGTTTGTCCGTGGTGTCTTGGCATTATTTTACTGTCTATATAAAATAAAAGATTTTCACCATTCATATCTCCACGGTCTATATGGAGATAGGTTGGCTACCTGGTCGGGGGTTAAGGGAACGGTTTGGTAAGAGTCTTGCCTTGTTCAGTGTATAGATCCTGCAAGGACCTGGGTTAAATTTAGTAGGACCTCCTTCAATACCCACCAGTATTGGATGGCGGGGGTCCAAACTCTTTGATCCCCTCATATGTAAGCTACTATTAATACTTTAATCCGGCTATTTAGGACTGTATCCCTGCTGACTCAGACTACTTAGCCGAGGGTAACGTCACCTTCAAAAGAGGGGCCTACCATAATATGCATTAATAACTTAATTAATTATCTTTCAATAATCCGACCCTTTAGGATTGTATCCTTGCTGACTCAAACTACTGGGTTGAGGGTAACGTCACCTTCAAAAGAGGGGGCCTACTACAATAACTAAGATAATCTCTTAAAAAGTGCAAAAGTGCGGAAATAATCAAAGGTTACACTATACACGAGTCGGAGCCAAGTGATTCATCTTGTCTATCTGTTTTTACTTTTATTTTATTTTTCAACATTTTAGTTAGTTTTTATTTTTCTAGTTTAAAAACTTTTTTCTAAACTTTTGATTTGATTAGACGTTGAGGATAAACCGGTACTAAAAGCTCTTGTGTCCTTGGACGACCTCGGTATCTTACCAACACTATACTACGCTCACGATGGGTGCACTTGCCCATATGTGTGTTTAGTGTTAGTAAATATCGTGTTTTATAAATTTAAAACTTGACTAAAAAAGTGTAAAAGGGCTTAAAATATACTTAAACTTATATATACACTACACACGCATCAATGTTACTGCCAGATCTTCTGTAGAAGCAGAGTATAGATCAATGTGTGATGTAACCTGTGAGGTGATGTGGTTGGTAAATCTGTTGAGGGAATTGTATGTGATATACAATATCTTGTGGTGTTGAAATATGATAATACAACTGCACTTTCAATCGCTATGAATCCTGTGTTTCATAATAAAACAAAGCATTTTGAGGTAGACTTGTTCTTTTTACGATAAAAGATTGCAGCTGGTATTATCAAAACTGTTGGTGTGGAATCGACTGTACAACTAGCTGATGTGTTTACCAAGGGTCTTCTGCCTAGTCAACATGAAAATAAGTGTAAGTGGCTGAGATTAGTTAATTTATTTCAAATATAAAACTGATGGGGCATGTTAAAAATATATAATCGTTTATCAGTTTTATATTCTTTGTTCATCATGTTGTGTTTTGATTCTAATAAAATTGTTTGTTTTGTTTTGTGTGAGGTTTAAATGGGCTCTTATTTTGTTAGCTGCTGATGGACGTATAAAGAACATTTGGGCTGGACTTATAAAGAACATTTGGGCTGGACAAATGGAGCAAATGGGATGTGGATAACTAACTGAAGATATGAAGAGACTGGAAGTGCCTTGACTATATAAAGTGAGTCTCTCTCACATTTGCAGAACACACTTCCAGAGAGTTCTTTCACTTAGTTGTTATGCTAGGGTTTTCTATCGTTTTTCTCAGTGATTTAACACGTTGTTCGTGAATCCTGAAAGTATTAGAGTTGTTTGATGATCATCACATTGATGATCATCCGCTAGAGAGTTGTTTAGTTGTATTTTTCTCAGATCTCCAATAACGTCTAGTTGAGATTATTACAGGCCAATTCCCCTATTTTAAATACGATAAATTACCTTTTCAGTCCTTGTGTTTTGGGTGTTTTAGCTAGTTAAGTTCAAAATCAAAATATTTAATGCCCTGAATACCCACATTATGAATTCTTAACCCATTGAGTCAAAAATCATGATGGTTGTTAACTCCTCTATTAAGTCTCCACACGTGCAATCCACGTGAGGGGTATTTTTGTCCTAGCAGGTCATTATAAAAGCTTTGTTTATTCCAACACTTACCTAAAAGCCTCTCATTCAATTCCACCCCCAAATTTCACACTCGCACACTGAAATAAACAATGATCATCTTCTTCACACTTGCACACTGCAATCCAATGATCAATGAACTTGCACGACATCTCAACTTGGTCCATTTGTGGTGCCGCACAACATTTTGATCCATATGAGGAGTATGGTAAGCATTTGATAACCTAAATTTCATGTAATAACATGTAAAATTTGAAACTAAATCTACCTCTGTTTTTGTTGATATTAGTTGGTGAGCCTACATTGTTCAACATTCACGTGTTCCATGATAGGGAGTTCATAGATAAACCTGTATATAAAAGGTAAAAGTAACCACATTGATTACATAGATGCAAACGTCGCATTAAACTCCATAACTGAATTCTCAGTTATGGAGTTTAATGCGACGTTTAAGTTTTTGTATTCTCCAGAAGATGAAGTTGTGTATTACCATTTTAGGATTCTGGATAAAAGTTTAGCTGAAGGTATTAGGGCTCTAGGGACTCATTAGGATGTGATAGATATGTGTTAATACGTTGGTAGGTTTAGGGATATAGAGGAGGTCTACGTTGAACGCTGGGTAACAACAATTGACACATATTTTGTGTCACCTAAACCTACTTCAAATGTTGTAATCCAGGAAATTGATGAAGGTGGACCATCTGTAGGGAATGTTCGTCCTAGAGCTAAACATAGAGCGTGTTCTAGTATAAGAAGACTTGCACTAGATTGGATGGAAGATAGTGATGTTAATGAAGTTGTAAATGAACTAGAAAATATTGTAGGAAATGATGTAAATGAAGTGGTAAATGAAAATGAAGTGGGACATGTTGAAGGTGTTAGTCAAGTAGAAAAAGGTTGTAAATGAATTGGCTGGGCAAGATGTGGATGCAATAGGTGTTAAAGTCTAATCCTTCTCTCTGGTTAAACCCTTTGGAAACTAACCTTGCCTTGTATCTTTCAATATCACCATCTGACTTATACTTAACTTTGTAAATCCATTTACAACCTATAGGAACTCTATCTTTAGGTAATTCTACAATTTCCCATGTATTGTTCCTATATAAAGCAGATATCTCATCATTCATGGCAATCACCCAATTAATATCATTAATAGCTTCTTTATAAGAAGTAGGTTCACTAATTTTATTAATGTTGACAGCAAAACAGAAACTATCTTTTGGTAAATTCACATAATTAATAACCTTTTCATACCTATATTTAACTTGTCCTTCTATAACAAAATCATCAAACTTTTTAGGTATATTTAAACTTCCAGATGATTTTCTCACATTTTGATTTGCATTAGTGGTATTACCCTCAGACAGATCAGACTCTTCCTGATTGGTCCTAGGACAATCAATCCTCACAGATTCACTACCAGACCATTCTGTTGTGGTGTGTAAGAACAAGAAGTTTGGTGAATAATAACCAGTGAATTAACAAATCCTAACATCTTCCCATTCACAAACTCAGTACCATTGTTACTTCTAAATACTTTTACTTTGATTTTAAACTGAGTATTTATTAAATTCACAAAACTAACAATGTTCTCAAAAACTTCAGTTTTAGACTTCATTAAATAAACCCAATTAGCCCTAGTATAATCATCAACAACAGTTAAAAAATATGTATATCCTTCAATACTAGAAACCTTGTAAGGACCCCACACATCTAGATGAACTAAGTCACATATTTTACTAGACTTGTGATCACTTAATGGAAATGAAGACCTATGTTGTTTAGCCTTGTGACATATCTCACAAGGTTCAGTTTCTAGGCTGCTAACATCCAATTTTAAAACTTTTAACACTTGGTGTGTATTATGACCTACCCTAGAGTGTCAGAGCTTTACTTTTTCAGTTTTATTTAGACAACAAATAATAGAATTCATAGCATTACCACAGAAATATTATCCATCAGTTTATCTACCAGTCACCAGGGTTTTCTTTGTAGACAAATCCTGAATATAGCAATTTGATTCATCAAAAACCACTCTCAACTTATTATCTTTTGCAAGTTTATGAACAAAATGAGATTAACATAGTAATCTGGAACTACAAAAACATCTTTTAAAGCAACAGACTCATTTATCTTTAAACAACCAATTTTAGACACTTTGACATTAGTCCCATTTGGTTGTTTTACACTTATGTTGTACTCAGAAACATCTATCAAATTAAACATGTTTTTATCAGACATAACCATGTGTTGATTTGCTCCTGAATCAACTATCCAACTACATTCTAATTCAGAAAAACCAGTTGCATTAAAATAGTAAACCTTGTTATACCACCCAAATGAAGAAAACACCTTACCTCCTACATTAGACTTTGAAGGTTCTTCGGCCATCTTATCACTTGGCTGCTGTATAGAAGACTCACTAGTAGAATTATTTGAAATAGTTGACTTATTCCATTGACCAATATTCTGATTCGTTCTTGGTCTAAAGTTCAGAGGATATCCTATTAACTCAAAGCATTTTTCAACACCATGACCAAGCTTATTGCAATGAGTACATTTTAAAGTTGAATTTGAATTTCTGTTAAATATTTTTTTATTAGCTTCGATGTCAATATACATCATAACCAAAACATAAACATGTTACTACAAACCAACATTTACCAAACAAACAACCTCTTAGCTTCGATGTCAACCGAAACATGTTACTACAAACCAACATTAAATCATATAGTAAAATTAGAAGGTTATGATCAAAAATAGGAGATTAAGATTATATAATAAGAAATTTATAAAGTAATACTATATAAGTTACAAAAGAATCATTAATTACCTTAATCTCTATAATTAACTTTTAAACTACCAAAATAACCCAAAAATCAACTTTTACCAACATATAAATTCTCTTCATCTCATTTGCAGTTGAACCACCTTTTTATGCATTACTTGTAATCCAAACGATACAAAGAAGACACACAAGGATGTTGAAGCCCATCGCATATTTTAATATTTTCAGTTTGGTTTTCGTCTCATGTATTGATTGTAAGTCAACATAATTGTTTTCTCTTTCTCTTAGAGCACATACAAGAATAAGATCATATAATTATCATAGTTTGGTTGATAAATATTCCTTAACGTAGGCACAAGAATCGAGAGCGATCAAACACATGAAGTCGGTGGTATAAACTCGTCAAGCAAACTTGGCTCGTTCGCTTGCAAGAAGCGTAACATCCCTGGTTCCAAAGTAGGGTGGTGTTCAGTGGCGGATCCAGGAATATTTTTCACTGGGTTCACTTTTTTAGATACTCCAATTTCATGTAACTGAACATAAAGAATTTCGGGTCGGTTCGATAGTTCGGATCGGGTAAGGTTCATCACATAATAAAAGTACGATACAATGATGAAAAGAAAATCGTCATTAGAAATTAAAAAACACAATATAAAATACGATAGTCTTTACAAATAAAAAAACTACCTAAAGTTGTTGACGACGAGTTTTCATCTTTTGAAAACGTTGCATTACACTCTCAACGGAAACTTGTTGTAAGAACTCCTTTTAAATGTAACAAATGCAAGAATCGTTCATGTATCCATCACCCATCCTATTACGCAATTCTGTCTTCACAAGCTTCATTGAAGAAAAACTCCTTTCAACACTAGCCGTTGCAACCGGTAAAACTAGTGACAACTTTATTAAACGATAGACCAACTGATACTCAATGTGTTTCCTTGTTTCCACCATCCTTTTGGCAAGATCACTAACCCCATTCAGGTTATCAAACCGACTATCTCTTTTCATATTAGAAATGTAGTGGCCGAGTTCATCGATAAGCTTATCTTTTTCATCAAAAGTAAAATCATACGGATACATTTCGGGCAACTTTAGCAAGTTTAGTTTATTAAAGGAACTAAAATTATCACGCGGGCTCAAAGAACTCATACACGTAAGCAAGTTAGTGGTTACCTCGTTAAAACGGTTTCCAAGCTCTTGAATTTGCATGTCGAGAACCGTGTTGAAATTATTGACCACAAAATGATGACGATTGGTGATGTTGGTCTTTCTTCTTCTGTTTTTCGGGTCAACATACTCATCTTCCATGTTAATCATCTCAATATCATACTTGTCACAAAAGGATGTGACATCTTTTAAAAGTGAGTCACTGGTGTTGTGTATGTGATAATGGCAATATCATCTGCCATAGTAGTTATGAGGAATGCGTAAGAACTTGCTCAAACTCATGTGGTGCCACAAAGTAAATTGTTCGTGAATAACCGTAATAACATTACAACAACAACAACCATACCCAGTAAATCCCACAAATAGCCAAGCTACTTATAGGGTCTGGGGAGGGTGGGATGTAGACAGACCTTGCCTCTATCCATAGGGATAGAGAGGCTGCTTCCAGAGAGACCCTCGACTCGAAAACGAATAGCAAACCAACACACCAAGTTAAAGACTATAGCAATAAAGAAATAAGAAGTCGACCATACTAAGAAAGTGAACAGAGTGGTACAATATATTGTAAATCATGTAAAAAGCAAACAACATCATTTGTGCATAAACATAACAAACAACATCATTTGTGCATAAACATAAGAAGGCAATCACCGGAAAAGCAAACGACCCCACAATAACCGTAATAACATTGTGTTTGGGTATTAAGAGATGTAAATGAATTATCATTCAACTCCAAAAAAATGGCTTAATAAATAAAGATTAATCTAAAAGTTTATATCGCTTTATATAGAGTGATGACAATTATGAGATGTCTTATTTATTTTTCACTAAAAATGGCTTGATAAATAAAGTGTAATGTTTAATTGTTTACAACGGTTATATGAATTAGCTAACTGTAATACAATTGTACAAGTATTTGTTTCAGATTAAAATTTACACATGTGCTAACCAACAATAGGATAGGAGGTCAACTGACAGTAATTTTTTAATTTACATATAAAAAATCGAGTAAATTGCCAAAATCGTCTCTAAGGTTTGAGCATGTTTGTCATTTTCATCCAAAACAATTTTTTTGTACAATATAGTCCTTCACTTTTGGGATTTTTTGCCATTTTCATCCAAACGTCTAATTTGTTTTATTTTTTATAACAAACATTTGGATGAAAATAGCAAAAAATCACAAATCTCAGGGACGATTTTGGCAAAAAAGTCAGACGTTTGGATGGAAATGACAAAAAATCCCAAAAGTGAAAGACTATATGGTACAAAAATATTGTTTTGAATGAAAATGACAAACATGCCCAAACCTCAGGGACGATTTTGGCAATTTACTCTAAAAAAACCCGATCCGATTAATTCTGATTAATCGCGAGTAGTCGCTAGTCTCCACCTCACCGGCCGACTAGCGAGTTCTCCAACCTTGGTACCGGTATTTACCGGTGTTTTACCGTAAACACCGGTACCCTACTGGTACGGGTACCGAACAACATAAAAAGTGGGTACCGGTACCGGAAATGCTCATCCCTAATTGACTAATTCAAACAAGTATTTAACCCGAATAACTTGGGCGGGTAAGTCAAACCGGGTCGGGTCAAAACTGTTCCTAATCTATTTCCCCCAACCTTCCAACCCTTCATCTTCTCCAAACAATTTCTTCTGCTCGTTTCAATGGCGTCCCACTTGTTCCCTAGCGCACACATCCTATCAAAACCCAATTCAACAAAAACTCGCACATCTTCTTCTTCTTCCTCCATTAAAGCTTCTTTATCCACCAATTTTATATCTCCGTACGTCGGCACCGGTATTTCCAGCGATTTCTCCGGCCATAAGATCCGACCCGCATCCCTCAACCCGTCTTCAAGCTCTCATGGAAAACGCCTCGGTGTTACTATGGTAATTTTCCCCCTTTTTTCGTCTCAATTTAAATTGCAATTCGTTATGTTTGTTATTTGATGGGTATATGTTATTTAATGCCAAAAGATTACTGCTTTAATTAGATAATTCAGTTGAAAGTAAATATTATAAATCACTGGTTCAGTTACAGCAAAAGGAGCAATAGAAAACAAAATATTATGCAGGATTAGCATGCTTACAAGGTAATTCTTGAATTTGAATGTATTAAAATTAGGGGCGTTCACGGTGCTGGTTTTGTTATAAAATATGGGTCGAATTACTAACTACGGTTTCGGGGAATGATGAACGAAAGCCAGTTTGGTGGTTTAAACTGTAATAGCGACAAATAGCGGTAACTGGTAAGGTACCTATATGCTACGTAGCGAATAGCGATATATGGCGGGCGGCTATTTTATAATAGGGAGCCTAGACTTATACGCTACGTGGCGCACTATAGCGATCGCTACGCTCGCTATTGACAACTATGGGTGGGATGTAGGCAAAACCTTACCTCTATCCCTGGGAACAGAGAGACTGCTTCCAGAGAGATCCTCGGCTCCAGAACAAACAAAAATAACTTAAAAGTATATAAACAGAAGCTACCAGTGAGTCAGTAACAAAACAAGGGGTGAATTGTACCATAGTAAACATATATAACATCATTGAACAACATGTAGACATAAATACCGAAAACCAATCACATGCATAGAACATCAGTGACTTCATTTTATAGGGTTAGAAATAGATTACTTAAATAGGAACATTCTTTTGTTTCTTGTTCTTATAAACTACAGAACATCTTTCTTCCAGTAGTGCTTTATAGTGATCAATAAATAAGCTTCACATACTATTGACACAAACTTAAAAGACTGTATTCTTATCATAGCATTGTGACAACTACATTAAACCATATATAGGTTGTTGGTTATTCATTATTGGAATATAATCTACATTTGGTGTACTAATTATGAGTTTATGACAGGTGATTCCTTTCTCGAGGGGAAGTGCTTGGGAGCAACCACCTCCGGATTTAGCATCGTATTTATACAAGAATAGAATTGTGTATTTGGGTATGTCGTTAGTCCCATCTGTCACGGAACTAATACTGGCAGAATTTCTGTACCTACAGTACGAGGATGACAAAAAACCAATTTACCTTTACATAAACTCTACGGGAACAACCAAGGTATTGCCTTTTTTTAACTGATTCAACATGCTTTATAAATGCAAGATTTTACTAAGCTCATAGCTTGATTATTAATGGATAAAATGTAGTCTTGGATCTCAGCACTCGGCAACCGTACTTTTCTTTTATTTAGACTCTTCTTTTTGTTTCTACATCTCTCTCAGTTGTAGCTAAATGACGCTCAAGGTTCATATGCACAGATTGCAAACAAATTCTGTTAATATGCATGGGTTGCAAACAAGTTTTATTTGTTTTTTACTTTCTCCAGGGTGGTGAAAAGTTGGGATACGAGACAGAGGCTTTTGCAATTTATGACGTTATGAGGTAGCAAGTCTTTTTGCGTCTCATAAGTATGATATTACACTCGTGAATACCATACAATAGTTATTTATTACATTATCAGTTGATTGTTGCCGTGTTTATATACTAGCATATATTACTTTATTATATATGTTTAAATAATTAAATGAGTTTTGACCTGTTATAGTTTTCTATACAGCTTCAAATGTTTTTACATTTGAATGTTTTTGCAGATATGTGAAGCCGCCAATTTTTACACTGTGTGTCGGAAATGCATGGGGAGAAGCTGCCTTGCTTTTGGCTGCTGGTGCAAAGGGAAACCGTTCAGCCCTGCCCTCTTCAACCATCATGATTAAACAGGTAAACTAATTAAAAAAATAGAACATGTAAAAGAATTATAAAAAAAATAAACATGTAATTTTTGTACACATGCTCGATATCGCGTCTATGCTTCCAAAGTTAGTGATAAATGTGATAATGTATGTTGATTGTTTTGCAGCCAATTGCAAGGTTTCAAGGTCAAGCAACAGATGTTGAAATTATGAGAAGAGAAATGAAGAATGTGAAAACTGAATTGGTATATACGAGGACTTCAATATTTTTCATCTGTCCAAAATTACCGATTTGACTAATTGGTTACTTAAATGTAGTTTTTTAATAATGATTAAAGGTAAAACTGTATTCAAAGCACATTGGCAAGACAGAGGAGCAGATTGAAGAAGATATAAGGCGTCCAAAATACTTTAGTCCTAGTGAGGCTGTTGAATACGGAATCATTGATAAGGTAACAACGGGTCAATGCATGATTGGGTCAGAAAACTCAAAAATGTTAGGGGTGCAAACAAGCCTAGCTCGAGCTCGATTAACTTATGAGAGCGCAAGCTCGGCTTGTTGGTAGTATCTCGAGCTCGGCACATTTATTATCTATTAGTTAATATATTAAATAAAAACAATATAAATAATAGACTCGTTTAGGCTTGCAAGCTTGATAAGTGAAGCTCGAGCTCGGGCTCGGGCTCGTTTACTAAACAAGCTTATTTTTAGGTTCGGGCTCGGCTTGTAAACAAGTTTAAATAAGTTCGGCTCGGCCGTTTACTAGACAACTTTAAATGAGGGGTAAATGTTATTAAATACTAATATTACCCTAAGGCTCGACAAGCCTGACGAGCTTCACATGCCAGGCTCGATAAATAAACGAGCTTTATTTTAGGCTCATGCTCGGCTCGTTTCGAGCTTTTTCTCGAGCCGATCTCTAGCAGCTCGTTTGCACCCTTAGTTTAAAATAGGCCCGGTTGACCCACCAATAATGTTTTATATACAATTAGAAAACGTGTATCATTACATTAAGAATCTGGTGATTTAGAAGGTTATATGCATGAAAAGTACACTTTGGACTCGATTGATTTGACTGGTAGTGATAACACATGACCAACAATCCAACCTCGACTCGTTTATAAGTAAATGGGTCGTAAATCGGCATCTTTATAGCGAATTATTTATATTATTTTGTTTGATTTACTTACTTATATTTGTTGTTTGTAGGTTATATACAATGAGAGGGGGAGTGAAGATAGAGGAGTTCTTTCTGACCTGAAGAGAGCACAACTAATCTGACAGCTGTCAGTTGCTAGTTATGATTATTCTTTCTTATTTGGTGTAGCAGTTGTGATATTATATATGATGGCAATGGTTATACTTGTATCTTGCATCAAGAGACTGATTTCATAAACCAAAAAAAAAAGATAGATAGATTTTCCAGTAGTGTAACATTATCGGTCTCTACAATCCCACCCATTATTCAGTCCCTGTTACTCCTAATGAAAGTGGTTCGGCTTCATGAGGAACACCATTAAGTGGCTGAACTATTGGTTCACACCAAGATTGGTATAACAGGGAGGTTGGTTCAGGTTGTGTTATGATTTCGACCAAAATGACTGTGGGCTAGAAGAGTTTTTTTGGCTTTGTGCTCCTTTACAAAGGGTCAAGGAGTTTTTGACAACTTAATAGAGAGAGCATAGATGGCGGGGTGGCGTGACCACAATGTTGTCTTATATTGCGATTTGTCATCATTGATGCAAATTGACAACTGACAAACCCCGTCACTATATATCTGTTATAACAAAATTTATCTAAAATTTTTAGTTAGCGTTCATGGCCTAGCCTTCGGATAGGTTGATAGTGTTTATACGTTGATAATTTAGCAATTGAATATTATATAATATCAGTTAGGAACATTTGTAAGCATCAAAGCGTGTACCTTATGCTTAACATTTATTTGAATTGTTGTTAAATTCAATTCAAAGCCTCTATATAAAACAATAAAACCTCAAAACTTATTAAGTCCTCTACCTAAAACATTAAAACCTCATAACCTACTAAGCCCAAATAAAAATAATTGATCTATAATCCATTACCTACTAAAAACCCAGCCCAACCGAGGCAGATCCAACCTTTTTACGGGCCCAACGCGAAATCAAATTTTTAGGGCCTTTTTCATCTTTGACTATTTGGCCGTCGAGTATACTCTAACGTCCATAGGCGTTAATCCTAGTTGGCATTTGTTAACACCCGTCATACCGCTCCTAGGGGGTGTTAAGAGGCATTAAAAAATTCATGTGTTAAGAAGTTAACTAAGGGGGGGGGGGGGGGGGGGGGTAATTAAGTATTGGGAAATTTGCGCGCACACACACAACATGCCATATATATGTACTTTAATTAGTTTAAGGGGCGGGCCGTCAATGAGGGTTAAACCATTTCCTTGGTGTGAGGTGAAGTGATAGAGGGTAAAGTAGGTGATGTGGCACCTACGTGTAGTTAAGGGGCGTGAAAGTATACCCGATGGCCTTATAAATCATACTCCTTTATCCGGGCTTCGAACGAGGCAAAAATCTAACACAACAATTATAGAATGTGGTTTGCTTGCAAAAGAAACCATACTAATCTAAAACAATAAGTTTGCACTCATATTAATATTAATAGTTAGCATATATAATTTTTTTAAGTTCGGGTCTTATTTTTATGGGGCCCTAGGCTCAAGTGTTACTTATGCTACAGGCCGGCCCGCAACACATAACCTTACAATAAAACCCATTCTTGTTGCTAGATCCCACTGAACAACCGTATTTTCATCCTCTTTCCAATGAGAACGAGTAATGTGATAATATTTCCTTTCCCATGCACAGGCCACATAAACCCTATGTTAAACCTCTGCCATCTTCTCTCTACTCGTTCCGGGCTCACCACCGTTTACACCGTCTTCGTCACAGACGAATGGCACGCGACGTTCGGGTCTGACCCGAAGCCTGATAACATCAGATTCGCCACTATCCCATACGTTTATTCACCAGAGCTTGAGCCTAATGACACTGAGATGGCAAAGCAGTTCGAGCGGACATTGTCACACCTTACAAATTAAAGGGGGGCTCCATGGCTGACATTGTCACACCCCCAAAATCCACATGCGGAGTATCACCGCTTGGAGGCGTGACTGACCAGGATCCAGCCACCAATCATGTTGAGCAAGCATACAAGTAATTATAAAAGTCTAACCAATACAATTGGTGTCCAAACAAACATAGTTTAAGTTGTGAGCGGAAGCATAATGTTTAAAACCAAAACATAAGTTTAAATATCCCAAAGTTTCACATGGCACACAGCTGTCCATGTCCCACAACGACTCTTCCCCATGCAAGCTCCAGCTAAGTACCTATTGACCTGCAAAGCATGTAGTAACGAGTCAACAATAATGTTGAGCGAGTTCACAGTTGGGTGTTCGTTTTAAGTTGTTTCGAAAACAGTTTCCTTTAACTGGCATCCTGCCGTGGGGGTTACCCCATAGTTGAAAACGTGATTTGTTTATCCCATTTACTCTGGCAATCCAGCCGTGGGGGCTACCCCATGTTTAGTTATCTGGCTTTTCGGCCGTGGGGGCTACCCCATGTATACTACTAGACTCGTTACCATATTGACTGCTGACTGTAGTCATGTTTATGTGCCCTGAACTGTCAATGTCTATCATCATTGACGTGCCCAGATCCATTAGTTCACGCCCGTCCTCTGCGGCACGGTGTGAGGCTTGTCAGACCTAAATAGCGCTATCTAACTAATGACCCGCTCTCCATTGGCCTCGGCGATTAAGTCGATATAAAAAGGAGGGACTTCGTGATAGAGTTTTGGTCTAGTAAAAGTTAACTGTCCATGAGGACGAGGAATTACATTCCTGAACCAGTACTGTCCTACCCAAGAAAGGACGAGGAATCCATGTTCCTTAACCCCATTCCCAACCCCTGGGAATCCCATGCTTTGTAGAATGTGTGAACTCACCTTAGGTTAGCTCGGCAGATAAACGAAAGGTCAATCGAGCTGCTAGAGGTCAACCACGTCCTAACATGGTTACCATATAAGTCAGGTCTAGGTGCACGTATGATTACACATAGGTAACAGATTATGAACACAGGTTGATCATGGCAAACACATAATTCATGTTATCACATTAACAGTAGCATTCAAGTACTCATCATGTCCAATCTGTACGATCCAGAAGATAAAGCCCAATAACAGGCGGCCCAACATGTTGTGCGTTCAGCACAGCCTTGTGCGATCCACAACATGTTGTGCGTTTCCGTTAATCACCCGGTCCAAACAACAAGAAGCCCAAACAAGTCTATAAGCATAAACACTGCCCAATTAATTAACATAAGTCTTGTGCGATTCGGACTGCTTGTACGATCCGGTCGACTTGTGCGATCCGAACTAGCCCAGCCCATCATGAATACCCGGCCCAACAGTTAAACAACGTAACCACCTGTGCGATCCAACAGTCTTGTGCGACTGGGGATCTCTTGTGCGATTGGATCATCTTGTGCGATTGGACAAGACTTGTGCGATCAGTCTTGTGCGTTCAGTCTTGTGCGACTGGCTAGTTTGTTCGATCAGTTAAGTGAATTTCCTAAAATCATGCAATTCATTCAACAGTTTCCTAATTCTCCTCTATTCAATCAATCCTCACTAACAGTTTCCAACCATACATTTAATCGATCAAATAAGTGTTTTAACATCAAATCTTTATGAACCCTAATCATGTTTCAAGAACACAACCTATCATAACATTCAATCGGACCTAACACTATGATCATCACATATCATCCGAATTCAAACACAACACAGCCGACTTACCTACCATCGGTTCTAATCATCGTTTAATATTGTTTGATACTAATTCATATAATGATCTAAACATACACATGTAAGCCGATTATATGAACATCAACCATTAATAGTTTCTATCATATTCAATCATAAGATATCATTAAATCGCCATGTAGATCATAACATCATGCAACCTAATATTAATGATTCTACAAACAGAAACCCTAACCGGATTCGATCAACATATGACAATACACAAACATTGATCAACAATCATGTATCATTTACAATTCGTCACATGAGCCATGTATAATCACATAACATAAAATCAACTAATAACAAAACACTAACCGGTTGAGAGTGTATAACGAGAATGATCCAAACACAAAGATCTTCGATGAAGAGGGTGTGTGTGTGGCTGTCGTCGGGTTCGTGAGGGAGAGAGAGAGGAGAGCTAGGGTTTGTGTGTATGAAGTGTTTAGCAAACAAATGAGGAGTATACCCTTTCTCCTAATGCTATGCGTGTAAAAGAGAGAGCGGGCCGAACCCTCCTAATGGGTTGCCCATTCGGTTCAAGTTCAAGAGAAGTGGGCCGAGGGTAGTAAAGCCCAAAGGCTTGTGCGTTCGAGTTGCCATTGTGCGATTGGTTTATTTCGTGTGATTCCAATACATATACATACAAGCACAACACATATTCATATAACATCCACTTATAACATTCATTAAACCAACATGATTCATGTAATCACATAAGGTCTACATACGTTACATTAACACAAAGAGAAGTTTTAAATACGAGTTGTCACAGACATGGATCTACGTGGATCCTACGTGGACTTGATAAAGCCCCATGAGGCTCCAACCACACCCTATAGCCTTACAAAGTGTCAAGTCTTCTCCCTTTTTAATAAACGATTAAACATGGTTGGTTGGGTCTGCTTGCTCTCTAAATACTTTCGACAACTTCACAAAGTGGTGAGGCCACAATGTTGTCTTATATTGCGCTTTGTCATTTTGGACGCTAATTGACGACACACCAATCCAAATCACCATATATCTATTCTAACAAATTTCCTGTTAAACTTTTTATTAGCATTCATAACTTCGGTTCAGAAATTTGGCGATCGATATTAACAATATAACGCAACATTGGTATCATTCGGTGCTTGTTATAATATATTTTTATCCCAATAAAAAAGAGGCATTGTGGGATGGGATCAGAAATAATCACTTTAGTAGAAATTTACACATTGTCAAAAAATAATGACATAAATCTAGTAATATGTTTACTTAAAGTTTTTTTTCCACCAACACCTCTGTCTTTCGGTTAAAAATGTATTAATTTAAGTTCTTGTTGCGCTATCAAGGGAGCATTATTGTCATATATAACAACTTAAAAAACACTATCAACCTCACAAAAGACGATGTTTGGGCTTGCTTTAAAATTAGGTTAAAGATGGAGTAACTCCAACATTGTATCTCCTAACCTGTAATAAGTGATAATGGGGAAATGTACATGTAAAAAATGTAGTTCTTATACAAACATCATGCAAATGGTGCAAACAGTGCTGTTTGATAAGATAACTCACTATTTGAGTTTAAGAAAAACACTATGTGGTGATATTTTTAAAACCATGGATCACTTTCTAACAACCTGATATTTGGCAACTGTCATATGGCAACACATTAGTAATTGGTGCATAATAACACCCATTTTTCTTTTTTCAGTGAGGGACCTAATGGAGGTGCACAAAGGAGTCCAAAACAGGGGCGTAACATAATGGGGCGGGAGGGGGCATACTTCTAGCTCCTTGCTAGATGTCATTTTCCCTCTATTAATTTATAAGTTTCTACTCTCCTTACATTCTACTATTCATTTTTTTAGTTTGTGTTGATTGGTTTAGATTAGAAGGTTTGACCAAGCGTCTGAAATACAATACACAACATAGAGAGCATTGTACACGTGGCTCTATGGTCCCTTGATCTCTAAAGTAAAAAAATTATTTGATTTTTTTTATTATATTATATCGTTATACATACGTTTATCTATCTACTATAATAAGAGAAACCAAGTTTTGTACACGTGTCATTCATTGAAGCCATCTATTTTTATAGATAATTAATATCAATTAAAAGATAATTATACAATTAAATTTAATATAAATTTAAATAATTCATATAGGAGATAATATATATAATATTTTAAAATACAGTAAATTACAAAAATCGTCCTTTATGTATGTCACTTATTGCAAACTGTGTCCTTTGTCTTCAATAATTACATAAAACGTACTCGATGTTTGCAAACCCTTGCAAGTTATGTCCTTTAGCCCTAACTCAGTTAATTTAAATGATTTATTTATTTTATTAAACTAAAATAGTTAAGGGTAGAACCTATTTCAAAAATGTTTAAAATGTGTTTATTGGTTCTATACTTATATTTCCGTGTTCAATTCTCAACTCAAATACGGTAATCACTATGTTTACGTGACATTTATAAGAAAAATCACCACAATCACCCCATCCATTGTATATCCGTTAGTTTTTTTTTAAGATATAAATTTTATTAGATTCATTCAACACGTGTAATAAACGAGGTTTTTTAAAGATATAACATTTTTATTTTTTACTATACAAAATTACATTTATGCAACTCGTGTAATACTCGGGGTTTTAAAAATATAACTTTTTTTATTATGTAGTATATAAAATTAGATTTATTCAATACATATAATACATAAGATTTATAAAGATATAACTTTTTATTGTTTGGTATATAAAATTACATGTGTTCAACCCGTATAACACATCCTCCCGCTTTAGTCTCCCTAACGGTCGAACTTAGTCTCGCTCCTAAGCTCGACGAGGTTCTTAAAAATGTAACTTTTTTATTATTTAATATATAAAATTAAATTTACTCAAGCCGTACAATACACGGGGTTCTTAAAGATATAACTTTTTTATTATTTAATATATAAAATTACATTTATTCAACCAATATAATAAACGAGATTTTTAAATATATATTGTTTTATTATTTGGTATATAAAATTGCATTTATTCAACCCGTGTAATAAACGAGATTTTTAAATTTTTTTTTTTATTTGATATATAAAATTACATTTATTCAACCCCGTGTAATACACAGGGTTCTAACCTAGTATTGTATATAACAAACATCAACTAAAAATTAATAATTTTATTATTCTTTGTTTCCATTTCTATTTTCACCCTTTATATTATCTTAAAAATATACTTTTTACGCATTTAGTTTTTTATAAACATAGTTTTTCTTTATAACTTGTGTTTGTTACTTTCTGTTAAAAACCAAATACACAGTTATAATTTTTTTCTCACCATCTGATACTAATTTTGTTGAAAACAGGGTTATATTAAAATTAAAGTTTTTTTTTTAGTATCCTAAGTTATAATGAGTGTCAGTGCCATACCGAGACCGACTGAACATCGGTACTGGTATCGGCAGTGCCGGCTAAAGGATAAGTTAAATGAAGCATTAGCTTAGGGCCACCAACTTTTAGGGCCTCTCATCTTGGATTTTTTTTCCTATATATCTGATATATTTTGGCTTGTGCTGTTTATTTTGGGTTAACTAAATGAAAAGGGAAGCAAACAAAAGAAGGTGGTAGTTGTGTTTGCTTGTAGGGCTAAAAGTCAAAGTTAGGTCATGCGTTTGAGTTTCAAGAAAATTAAAAAAACGACTCCCTTTGAAAAATGAAACGGCACCTACAATTTGTCAGAGAAGTCATTTGTTTTATTCTCAATTTTGTTAATTACCCTTTTGTAATTTTGATCATTCATCACTCCTATGCAATTGTTTTGAATTGGTTCTGTAATGACTGTTGTGTAATAGCTTAAAACTGTTCATCAATGTTCTGCCAACCTGTGTAATAACATCGAATCTGCAGGCTTGAAGCAGAAGGTAATCGCTTCGATTATTTTGCTAGACTAATTAGTTGATTATTTTTGCTAGACTACTTAGTTAATTATTTTTGCAGTTATCCTTTTGGTAGAGATAGTCTTCTAGAACTTAGTTATCCTAGTTTTGCCTAATTTGCTTGCTATTCTATTAATTGGTTTTGCTTGAAGGTAATAGTTGTTAAAACTATTGATTTTGAGTGATAATTTATGCCCCTAATTTGCTAATAGTTTATACGATAATGGTTAAACACTTGATTCTGTTGATGTTGTTAAACGCTAGTTTATACCTTAATAGTTAAGCACTTGATACGAAAAAGGGCCTCAAAATTTTATTTCGCTTTAGGCCACCAAAAACATTGAGCCGGCCTTGGGTATCGGTTTTATGGCAACCGATATTGGTATTCTTGTGAGTTGAACCTACGGTTTACTTAGATTACATATACGCATACGGGCCTGCCGCAATGTACACGTCTTGAATACTTGGTTTTTATCATTTATAGAAAAACTTGGTAGGAGTTAGGACATACGACTCTTCTTGCGCAGTTGCGCTTGCTTCCTGTCGGCCACAACCAAGTAGCCAAGGCCCAATGGGCCCGCTTTCTTTTAATTCTTTTTGGGCTGCTCAGTGAAATTTTTTGTGGTGTTAGTGGCCCACTAATTATACTTGTGAGGGCCGTGAGGTGATCAATTCTTCAAAATAAAAGGCCCACTTCATATTTAATTTCAATTCATTCAAATTCATCTTTTATCATCTTTCCTCACGTTTTCTTCTTGATGACTTTATACCAAAAATAGTACCAACTCTTTAATTCACACGTTTAGGGGAGGGGGGTGGTTACTAGTGATAGGATTCTATCACTCCCACTATCCAATCAAATCATGCCATGTCATCACCCAATATTATATCACTAGTGATAGAAATGTAGTGGGGTGGTATCACTAGTGATGGGATTCCAATGTACAAGTATTAATGCACAATGTACAAGATACACATTCATCACCCAATATCTTCAACGCGTTATATATATAACGAGTTATACCCTATCACTCGTTATGGAAGTAGAGGCGGCGGTGTTCCAAGTGCTATCACTCGTTATGGTGACTCCATAACGGACCACCCCGTGTGGCCTAAGTGAATTATCTTGTTTAGTTGTTTTCAAGATTTATTTTCGTTGCTTCACATTTCAATTAGTATGAATCCGTTGTTTTACCTCGTGATCTCTTGAAATTTAAAAAAAAAATATGAAAAGAAATAAAAGTAATATGTTATACACATAAACATATAATACATTATGTAATAACATGCGTGTAGAAAATACACCGATCAGTAATCCTCACATAACAAACCAGTCACAAATAGGGATTGATCTGGAGATCCGAAAACGTAGATATTACTTCAAGTTGTTCAATGTAGGATATCGTATGAATAAATTCTCTATATATGAGTTATTGAATAGCTAATGATTCGAACAAAAAATTTCAACGAATCACATATAACAAAAAAAAAAGTTTGTATTACCGAGACTCTACATAGATAACCGAAGGGAGATACACGAGACACAAAAAAGCATGTTTTGTAGAAGATGCATTTGTGAATGCACTAATGGGAATTAATTGCTCATAGGCGAAAGAAATGTGGTATGCAACTACAGGTCATTGTAAAGTTGAATTTAACTAGACGTTTGATGAAATATAGTGGATATGGGAATTAATGTAAACACGCGGCCAAGATGGCTCGTAAACATTAGAGATAGACGTAATTAATTACTCACATGGCTATAGAGGTATATCGCCAGTAGAGCTGAAATTTTAATACATAAATTGTTAACACGATATGACTTGGCTAGAAGTTACGCAAGTTAGGATTTAAGTTATATGGATTCGAGTCATAAACGGCTCAACACGTTAATGACAAATAAAAATGTGGCTCAAAGGTTTAACCCGTGTAACTTGTGTATGGCACGCAGTGGCGGACCCATGAATTTTTTTCATTGGGGTCCATTTTTTGTGTAAAGATTTTTCACAACCAAACATTAAAATTTTCGGATCGGTCATCGTAGTCGGGTCGGGGCAAGGAAATAATGTAGAAGCATTTAGTGGACATGAAACCACTATATTATATGTTGGAACTTTTATTTGGTAATCAAGTGTTAAATAAAATCGACATTCAATTTATCATTTTAAAGAAGCAAATTAGAGGGTCAATGGGTGGTTGTGATGTTTTAAAACACTAGTTTAATTTTGATGGATAAAAATAAACTAAAAAAACAAGACATATAAGACTTGAACTTGAGATCTATTTGTTGAAACACAAAAGAATTTACCACCACACCATCTTTGCTTTTAATACTATGGGGTCCAATTAATTTATTTTATGGGGTCCTTGAAAAAATTAACATACCAGTTCTACTATTTTCTAAAAAAAGATTGGGGTCCGTGGACCCCGACCCGGACCATATGGGTCCGCCCCTGAATTGGCATGAATAACGCATTTAATCAATCGTATTAAATGGGTTAGCAGGTCAGTACAACATGTTTAAGACCCATTTATTATTATAAAGTAGATTTATGACTTTATAAATAACTAAATGTATCATAATTAACTTTCATCCACTAATGTAGTTCTTTAAAATAATTAGTGATGTCTTATTATTTATCAACCATGTTAAGTAACTCTGTAAAGCTTTTTGCTAATTGCTGTTTTTATTGTTAGCTGCATATGCATCTTATGTTTTTGGTTGGTACATCTTTGTATTTGTTATTGCATATATGTATACTTCATCTTTATATTTAATAACAAGTTTTGATTATGCTGAAAAACCAAAAAAAAAAAAAAAAAAATGCCTTCAACAAAAATAGGGTTTTCTCAAAGAAGAGTAAAATGTCATTTTTGTCCCTAAGTTTTGGTCATTTTTTACGAATTTCATCCAAAGGTTTGTTTTCCACATCTAGCTTGTGGTTTTAAAATCTTGTTGTATTCGTTCACTTCACTAACCTTATCCAAAATCTCTGTTAACTTTTTGTTAAAAGACCAAAATACCATTGGAATAAATAAGAAAAAAATAAATAATAACCTTTGTACAAAAGTCCCAAAAGTAGCTAAACCTCGTGAAGAAATGACATTTTACTCTTTAGAGAAACTCTTGGGCTTTTCCTTTTAGAAGCCAAGGCCTTTTCACTCAATAGTGAATAAGATGAGATTGTTCATTCAGTTAATTAATTATGTGGTCCACGTTTTTTACACCATTTGATGTAAGAAAATATATTGTAGAATATGTGCACATCAAATATATATTGCCTCTAATGTATACATAAAAGTTGTATACCTAACTTTAATGCCAATTTCCTTCACATAGATTATATACACAGTAGTATATAATAATTAAATTCTTTAATTTATTTATAAAACTAAAACAAATTATTTGATGTATAAAATAAATATAATACATATGCACACATACATCTATTAATTAAAAATATCCACATCAATACAAGTGTGGAAATTAGGTGTTCTTAAATGGGATTACTTTAAAATTCACATCAATACAAGTGTGGAAATTAGGTTTATTGGATCACCAAATCTTTTAATCACTTTATGCGAATAGATCTTAAGTATTGGTATCCAAATGGATTAACATTAAATGGTTTTTGTAAGTATATTAAAATAAATAACATATTTCTAATTATAGTATGTTCAAAAAAAACATCCACTATACATCGTTTCATAAAACAACCACACATTCTTCGTACTTCATACACTTTATAAAAGTACTTAATATTTAATCATTAAAATGCGTTAATTATATATTTATATATCCCTAAAACTATGAATATTTTATTTAGATAAAGATAAGCTTTGTTTTTCTCATTTCGTCTGACAAATAGCTGATTTTACAATTTTCTTTTATTAGAAAGATTTGAGTTTTTAAATATAAATAAAAGATAAACTTGATATTCTTAAATTGCGACTAATAACATGTCATGATTGATTACATACAAAAGATTAGTTGTGCCAACGTAGCCGAAAATGATAATGTGACACCTAGATGACTTTTTAGACCGCCCGTAGTGGGGCGTTTTTTTAAAAAAAATTGCTCGAAAACGCCCGATAACGCCCTACCCCCCATTACAGGGGGCGTTTTGGGGCGTGATTTTCGAAAAAAAACTCCCCCGGCGTTTAAATTAAAACGCTCGCTCAAAGAAAACCAACCAATCAAACGGCTATATTCTAACGGCTAGTTCTTTTAATTTTTTTTTCTTTTAAACCTATTATATATATATATATATATATATAAACAACCAAAACTCATCCATTTTCAACAAAAACAATCTCAAAACCTCTCTAAAAAATCCCACCATTTTTAAAAAAACTTGATGGATTCTCCTAGTTCTTCATCCATGATCAATTTTTACTACAACGAGTATTTTGCGGATGGCGATGGTTCGACCGATGAGGAGATTGAGCAAGAGGCGGTTACGAGTGCATGTCAACTAGCGGTGCGATACGTCAAGCATTCTCGTCGGCCCCAAGCACAAAAAAATAAAAGAGGCTATGTTGAACGAGACCGACGCGCGGCACACGATCGTTTGATGAAAGACTATTTTGACGAGGCGCCGACATTTTCGAACGAAATGTTTAGGCGTCGTTTCCGAATGAGTAAGCGGTTGTTTCTACGCATACGAAGAAACGGAGGACGACGCAGACGAAGTTGGCGAGGGTGAAGAAAGCGAAGATGAAAACTAGTGTTTTTTTTTCTGTTTTTTTTTTATTTTCGTTTTTTTTTCTGTTTTTTTTTATTTTCGGTTTTTTTTTTCTATTTTTTTTTTATTTTCAGTTTTTTTTTATTTTTATTTCAAGTAATGTAATTTTTTTTAATTAATGAACTTTTTTATGTTTTAAATTAAAATAAATAATTGTGAAATGATTGTGAAATGATTGAATGGGGCATTATACCCACTACACCACTTTTGCTATAATGCCCCCTTGCTGACTAGGACGCCACGTGTCGTATAATGCCCCATGGTGGGGGCATTATAACCTTCTACCACTACACATGGTCTTATTAAGAAAAATGTTTATGTGGGATCGGATTTACATGTTTGGCATTTAATGTCAACTAGTGGAATCCCCCGCGCTACGCGACGGTAATTCGATTGTTATCGGTTTGGAACGTCAAAGCACCGACGATATCGAAAACACCCGAAAGATAAACTAAAAAAATAAAAATAAAGTCATGATGTATCCAAAAAGATATCCATAAGTGTTTTACGTTACCCATAAAAACAAATACCGGTACCAATACCGATATTTTCAGTTGAAATAAGTGTTATTTAGTTGGATTCAGTTCGTTTCGTCATGGTACCGGTACAACACTCGTGTAGGTTACGATACGAAAGAAAACACTCTATTTAGAACACAACTTTATTTTTAGCTAATTTTATACCGGTCTGTCGAGGAAAAAAAGTTATACACAACCACATATTCAGTTTTTTTTAAGTTATACACAACCAAGTACTTAGTTTTTTTTTTTTAAGTTATCCAATACAATGTGTTAAAAAATATATTTAAAAAAATTAAATAGATTGAAAACATATATTAAACAATTAAATGGATCAAATGTTTACTCAAATTTCTCACATGAGTCCAAACAGAAAAAAATGCAACGTCACCTGTAAACAAAAATAAATAAAAGTATTAATATTAGTTTGTTTCAAATTTTCATCCTTCTTTGTCATGACTTCTGAGTTCTGACCAGTCACCACCACCCTTTTAAAGGCACATTATAGGCTCAAGTGACATGGCAATTTAAAGGCACTATAGGCTCAAATGAGATGACATTAAACTCTTGCGGCTAAAGTAGAAAAACTGTCAAGTTTCCTAGCGCAAACCTATGTTGACAATTGATATATATAATAATGTAGAAACGATTTTTTTCTTTTTTGCTTTAATATTTGAAATAAATTCCAGATAATAAAAGACTCGTGGTCTTGCTTAAATGTTTAAATTGACTATTGAAGTCGACGTATAAACTTGTTTACTAAAACTATCTTAGTTTCTTACTATTATAGTTCTAGATGGAATATACATAGGGTGTTGTTCAGCTACAAAGTCTGTTTTTGTTACAAAATGTACAAAGTAATAAAATACCACAATTTCAGCCATAAAAAACACTTAAAACCCACAAATAACAGAGTGAAGACCACTAAAAAACAACATCCAAACCATAACAATCCATAAAAACTTCAAACACACTATCGGAGAACTATGAATATAAAACACAACATGATAATCAACATGAAACACACTTATGTTAGGCATCCGATAATCAAAGCCTTATCATGCAAAATACAACACAAAACCTATAAATATGTCGTTTTAGTAATCATCACTTTGTTATTTGTGGGTTTTGAGTGTATTATATATATATATAGGGTAAGGTTCATGCGAGAACCACCCTTATTGCGAGAACCGCGAGAACCAATGTGAACACAACCTAAAAAAACCTAAAAAAAAACCTAACCCCACCCCCCCCCCCCCCAAAAAAAAAACCTAAACCTCCCCCCCCCCTCCAAAAAAACCTAACCCCCCACCCCCCAAAAACCTAAACCCCCCAGGCTAAAATGCTAAAAACTAAACCCCCAAAAAACCTAAAAAAATCTAAAAAAAATTTTTAAATATTTTTTATGTTAAAATCGCTACTTTTAGTAGCCAAATTTTTTTTTAAATTAATTTTTTTTTCTACTGAAAGTAGCGATTTTTTTATAAAAAATATTAAAAAAAAAAATTTGTGTGTTTTTTAGCTATTTTTAGGCATTTTTAGTTGTGTTCACATTGTTTCTCGCGGTTCTCGCAATAAAGGGTGGTTCCTAACGGATCTTTGTCATATATATATATATATATATATATATATATATATATATAGGGTCAGGATCTAGAGAAAACGGTGAAAAGTGTGAGAACGGTGAGAACGCTTATGGGTCGTTCGATCAAAACAATCCATGGACTAGATTGCGCGGTGACGTTTTCGTAAATAACATCAATTTTATTATGTGGTACGCGCTTCATTAAGGGTAAAAGGGTCTTTTACCGCTCATATTCAAAACGCCATCAAATGATAAACGCCATTCAAAAAAAATAAAACGCCATTAAAACAAAACGCCAAAAATTAGTGATAAAACGCGTTGGATATTACAGGAAGATGAAACAACACAATAACTGAATTTCAGTTATTAACATTTATTAGAAGAAATTCCCTCCTAAATTACGCGCCAAAAACATCATTATATAAACGAGGTAAAACATAGCTTCCATAATCACTTAAATCTATCCATTTCTACAAAAACATTTTCAACCAAAAACGCCAACTTAACCAAAACGCCAAAAATGCCAACAATCGTTTCGTGGAGATACACTCTGGCAATCAGGCGATTCGTCCTCCGTTTTGACAACAGAAGGAGGGTGTATGTTAAGACGGTCAGGGCAATTTTGAATATGGAAGAAAAGGTACAGAGGGGTATCTTATCCCTTGGCATCGCTCTAGACAACGAATACCATGAAACACATATGCTTATGAAAGCATTAACCAAGAAATTTGGACCAATCAAAGCAGATGTGAAGCAAGACCCTGTCATGACATCATGGCGTTTTGATGATGAAACAGACATGGTGACCGTTACATACGACAGTGGAGAGCAGGAAGTCTACTGGCTTGAAAACATCATGACAAAGCAGGGTCTTGGTTTCATGGAAGAATTGCATAACGCCACTTGTACGAACACAGAAATGGACTCAAAATTGGAGTTAATGCAAGACATGTTCAAGTGGAGGCTTCAGAATCTTCAGGAACAAGAAGCTGATGAAGGTGAAGGTAATGACATGGATGACGATCCAGATGAAGACTCCGAGGAAGAAGATGACGCAAGTGATGGATACTTTTCAGATAAAGTACCTTCTGACGAAGGGTTTTAATTTTTTTTCTTCTGTGTAATCTTTTTTTTTTTTAAGATAATTAAATGATATATTTCTCTATTTATTTGCAAAACACCAAAAAAATACTAAAAAAGGTTATTGCTTACAAAACGCCAGAAATAACAAAAAATATTTTTCCTGCTTAATATTTTATTTTCTCCGTTATTGTATTTTGTCATCTTGGTCTGCATAACGCCATTAAAAAAACGCCAAACTTAGAAGATGGGACATCTATCACCTATAAACTGATAAAGCTGATCAAAACAGTAAATACAAAAACAGTAACTGAAAAGACAGTTACTTTATTACCATCATTTATTACAATAAAAAAATCCCACCTAAACTACGCGCCAAAAAACTCCTATAAGAGAGAGGTCTATACACATTGAATTGATCACACCTAGAAAAACAAACGCCATATCCTTTAGAAACCACTCACTTTAAAACGTCAAAAAATGTTGGTTAAAATAACCACAGATGGCAAAGCTTTCACTGAACTGGATTCTTCTTCTGAGGGTGTTATCTCAATAATATTTTGCTAAATGAGATGCACAAATATTCAAGAAAAAGAGACTGATGACAGTGATATGCCATCATGTGAGCTTTGTTCTTGATGAATATCGGCATGGAATAAAGGGATCAACACAAGTGTAAAATGCTATTTAGGACTCCATTATTATAAATAGCATCAAGCAAGAGTTGATCTTCAATGACATGCCACCAAACAAGAATATCACACCAAAAAACAGGATGCCACTAAGCAGCTTCGCCTGAAAAAGACGGGGTTTATGTAGGAAAATTGGCATCTAGCTAAGGTATTCAAAAAAGGTTCAAAACGCCAAAACAAATTCAAAAAGAAAGAGGCTGATGACAATGAAGATTCGGAAGAGAAATTAGATTACCATTTTTTATTTTTTTATTTTCATTTTATATTGTTTTGATATCAAGTTATATGTTGTTTTGTTATCTAATTCTCTATAAATAAAATACATTATTATATAAAACGCCAAAAACTACAAACACCAAAACGCTAGAAGTATGAAAACTGTGAGAACGGGTTCTGGCAAAGCACCTTGTAAAATGTATTAAACGCCAAAAAATTCACTAAACGCCAAAAAAAACATTTGGTCTTATTGGAATCTTATGAAAATATTAATGACTCGTAGTGAATGAATACAAAACGCCACAAAACGTCAAAAAATTGACCCGAAAACGCTATAACGCCAAAAAATTATCTATATGACACAAAAACAATTAATTCAACGCCAAAAAGTTTAATAAATACAATTAACGCCAAAAAAACTTAGACGCCAGAAAATATTATACCGCGTTGGAAAAATAAAAGAAAATTGAAAAGACAAAAAAAACCCCTCGGACCCTGATCATGTCCCGCGCCACGTGTTGGGCCAGGTTGCGTTCTCACTGTTCTCACACTTTTGAGCGTTTTCTTCTGATCCCGTTTCTATATATATATATATATATATATATATATATATATATATAGAGGCCAGTTAACGTACAATACGGCTTAACGTACATCACGTACGACAGATAATTACGCACGTTCATTTGAAAATCACGCACGTTATAAACTAAAAAACCCAAATCACGCATGTTGGAAAACATTAATCACGCATGATGAAAACATTAATCACGCACGTTATACACATAATCACGCACGTTGTCGTACGTGATGTACGTTAAGCCGTAATGTATTTTACACTTTATATATATATATATATATCTTAAAAGAAGATAAATAAATTAATCTAGACCCTGTATTTTTTTTTATCAATGGTTGTGAATCAAGATATCATTTTGTCCACTTTTAATTAATGTTTTAATTACTAAGGGTAGTATAGACAATTTGATGTAGAATATTAATAAATATTTTAAAGAGTTACTCAAGTTTCATTAATGCAACCATAGTTTCCTCCTTCACCGCCATTAATGTGTTGGCCCCTACACCAATTTTATTAGACCAACCGTACTGGGGCGTGTTCCCCCCTGATAACGCCGAAAAACGCCCGCCCCCCACTACGCTAGGCGTTTTGGGGCGTTTTTTTTTTGAAAAAAAATGAAGATGGCGTTTTAAAAAAAAACGCTGAAACTTGCTTTGGGCCAAGAGATGACCGTTTGACAACGGTCATTTGTTTTATATTTTTTTTAATTCATAATTTACCCACTATATATATATCTCCATCTTTCTTCCATTTTTTATAAAAAAAACCTCACTTTCTCTCCTACAACTTTTATATTTTATACAATCATGCATCCATTCCGACCCCCTTTTGGTGTCCCCGCAAGACCCACGAACCCGAACACAACCCAACCGCAACACCCGTATAACCTTCAAGACATGGACCCGAGCTTTTTAACGTACGCGGCCTACTTGAGTGGCGCCACTACGTTCTTGCCTCCCACCTTCGGCTATGGTCAAACCGGCGGGTCGCAACCGTCATAACAACAAGCCGAATCCGAACCTGATGTCGATGTCGTGCCGGAGACGCAACCCGAACCGGTGCAAGAGAAATAGAAACGCGGCAGAAGGTCGCATAAGAAGAAGGAAAAGGACGAACCTCGACGTACAAAAACTACCATTAAATGGACGAAGGACGAGGAATTCACGTTGACTCGGGCGTGGCTCGACATTTCGGAGGACGAAGAAACCGGTAACTTTTATATATTTTTTTTACTTATTTTTTACTTATATTTTTACTTATATTTTTACCTTTATTTTTAACATACAACTTATATTTTTACTTTTTTTTAATTTGTAGCAAACTTTCAAACGGGCCCCGTTTTTTGGGATAGGGTTCGTGCACTCTTTTTTAGCACGTGGGGTCAAGGCGAACATCGGGACAAAGATTCCATTTCTAGCAAATGGACCGACATCAACAACAATTCTCACGCGTTCCATTAAGTTTATCAACGTAACTACGATACTCGCCCGAGCGGTGAAAGTGACGTCGGGGTTTTAACGAGGACTTTGGAGGAGTTCGAGAGGACGAAATGCCCTTTCGTGTACTATAAGTGTTGGGATCTACTACGAAAAAGTCCAAAGTGGGCGCTAGTTAATCCAATGACGTGTAGTAGTAGACGTCGAGCTAAAAGGTCAAAAACATCATCCTCCGTTGACCCTTCAACTTCGACATCGGATGCCCGCAATGTCGATTTAAATGAGGTGGTGGACGTTGACGAGGAACTTCAAGAAGAGTTGACCCGACCGCCCGGTAGAAGAAAGGATAAGCGAACCGGGAAAAAAACGGTGGAGTCGTCTTCCGATCTCGAGTTAAAGGAAGATTTCGAGGAGATGAACCGTCGTCTCCAAGACATTCGTGACCTCGGCCACCAACGTTATGAGATTATGAAAGAACGAGTGGCCGAAACCAAAAAGTTTAACGAGATGCAAGAGGCGAGGCAAATGGAAAAGGACATTGAGTTTTTGTCCAAACCTATCGACCACCTCCAAGGCGATGCGTTGATCCTTGCGCAAATACGTCGCCAAAAAATTCGAGAAAAATATGGACTCTAGATCATCTTCTTTTTTTTAACTTTATTTTTTTTTTGGTTTTTTAATTTTCTGTTTTTTTTTTCGGTTTTTTTTTTATTTCAAGTAGTGTAATTTTTATTTTAAATTAATGAAGTTTTTTATGTTTTAAATTAAAAAAATAATAATTGGGAAATGATTGCATGGGCGTTATTGGAATAATGCCCCACTACACCACTTTATGCTATAATGCCCCATGCTGACTGGGATGACACGTGTCGAATAATGCCCCATGGTGGGGGCATTATTTTGATTTACCACTACACATGGTCTTAGAAGTGAAAAAATTATTTGAAAATGTTGTGTCTTACACATATTTTATTATGAGTAGCAAAGTTATTTAAAAGTGTTTGAGTCCTACACATTATGTATCTTGCACCAAAATATTGTTTTAATGGTGTAGGAAACGTTGAATATGTAAGATCATGTGCGAGATTGTTTTTATTGTGTAAGGTGCACAACTATTTTATAAGATAGACTCATTAAGTAATTATAGTTCATTAATTTGATTAGCAAAAATAAATAATAGACTCATTAAATAATTTGTTCAAATTACCTTTGTATCCTTTATTTTTTTGTTCTTAATTTGTAATTTCTTCTCATTTGAACTCTCCACTATATTATATATATATATATATATATATATATATATATATTTAGAAAAAGTGTATCGTACATTGTGTCTTAACGTACGAGCGTACGCAATGTCAAATTCAAATGTTATAACAAAAGGTCACATGTTGTACAAAGAAGATCGCATGTTCAAAAAGAAAAACAAAAATCACATGTTTATAAAAAAAACAATTCCGCATGTTAGATAAAAAAATCGCAAGTTGTTCAAAAAAACCAAACTCGCATGTTATAAACCATTTTTTGCATGCTGTCGTACGCTTTGTATGTTAAGGCAATTTGTACAATAACCGGCCTATATATATATATATATATATATATATATAAAGATGGATGAGAAAGAGTTTTCCAGAAAGCGTAAAATTTATAATATAGCATGTATCCCTATTTTTTTAATAATTAGTTATGTAGAGAGAGGATAGTGTACAAGACAAACAAATCATACGAAGCCTACGCGACAAGGCAAGTGTCACACCCGCTCATAGGCGGAAGCACGAGGTGTGACTGTGATTGATTCTCATTGCATACGATAAAGTAAACATACTATATGAATAAAACAAACTCCCATGCCATTACCATAAGTTTCAAAACACAGCCAAAGGTTAACAATATCGTTTACAATACTTCAAAAGAAAATAAGTCTTTAAATTGCCATACAACATTATTCAAAGTTTTAAAATTCAATGTTTGATCCCAATATCACCGCAAGGAGGCGGGATATAATGAGCAAATCCTTCAAAAGGTGGCATGGAGTTTCTAGCACTTGACTTCTTGAAACGAAATCCCCGCAAAAGTTCCACTAATTTCCTGAAATACATGTAAGTTGAAAAACGCCAACAAAGTTGTTGAATTCATGTAGATGTTTTGTATTAAATGAATATTTGAAAATGTAAGATGTGTTTGAATAAAAATCGGTATGTAAACGGCGTTGATTATTAATGTTTTGCAAGGACATTAATATGTGTGACGACATAGGAAGCAATCCAAACCTTGACGATTTTTGTGTCGATTACCCTCGACTGGGACACAAAAGCACTCTTCCATGTGGGTCCTATGGACCAAGAGTGGGGCTCACCAAAACCCAATAGATCTATCCCTTTTCGTTCCTCGGTCTAATATGATTAATGGTGCTTAAGTACAACCCTATTCGCACATGATCTAGTTGTTCCATTCCCTAGTTTATCATACCATTTGTACATGTATTTCCCACAAAAGTTTAAAAACTAGAAAACGTTTAAAAAATAAAGGACATGAACTCACTGAATTGTGTTCCATAAGCGTAGTAAATTCACCGGTGATTCTCTTGTCTTGCAACGCAACCTACAAGTGTCCTAAATATGTTAACCACCTAGGCTTATGATTACTATGTACAAGTTGTCCATCTTGAATGTGTATTAAGTTATATGGAATTTGCGTATTGACTTTGTTGTAGATGTATATGTTCTTGAGTTGTTAATATATATTTTACAAAATACATATTTTTTGTATACTTGTGAGTTGTATCAACGGGCCTAGCCCTCTTGTGACTTTCGTGCCCCGCATGAGTAATATGTACATGTCCACGACATGTATAGGGTTGTGCCCCTTGTAGTCGGGTCTCACCCATTTGTTTTGTTAACGTCGTTTAACGAATATGTTATACATTGTTAAAGTGTATTATCTAGTTGTATGTGTATATTTATTTCCAAATATATATATATATATATATAATTCAAATTCGATGAGTATTATAAATATTATATTTTTAACTTATTCTCGTATGTATATACTTGTATTGTCTTATGTATTCTTGTCTTTGTATCCGTTTGACCAAGTCAAAGTACATACACACATTTTATTAAATAATATTTACAATATTATTTTAGTAAAAATATACTTGTATTTTTACCAAGTGTATACTTAGGCAAGTATACATGTATTTAGGTATGAATACCCATGTATTTTGTATTTAGTGTTAAAAATCATTTCTTATGATTTTATATTTTCTGGAATTATATTTCTTAAAAATAATATATTTTTAAGGCTTGTTTGTAATATATATATATATATATATATATATATATATATATATATATATATATCATACTTGTTAAATATATATATTTTATCATTTGTCCGATTTTTATATATCTTCCACTAATTTTTGTTAATATATATTTTGATTTTAAAAAATATATATATTTGTCCATATAGTCCAATGTCCAAATGTCTATGATTTTTGATAGGGGAATATATATAAATATATATTGGTTATCTTTGTCCATACACCCATTCTTTGGGTAAGTATATGTATTTTTATACTTAATTATTTTTCAAGTTATCTTGGGTGTATTTTATATTTGTATTTCTTGTGTGTATTTTGGTAACTTTTGAACCCTACATGTATACTAATACATAATACACATAATATACACATAAACACATAATTTTTTGGGTGACCACTAAATATATATAATTTGCCCTAATTATATATATTTACATCCACTTTAATCTTTAAGAAAACACTATTTTCTTAACTTATATTTTGTATAAAAACTTGGGGAAATTATGGTTAAACACTTTAAATATTTTAACTAATAAAAAGTCTTGCAAAAATATATTTTTCTAAGTGTTATAATTATACAAAAATTTTGCCATAGTTTCCCCTAAGTTTATGAATTTTCTCATGTTTAAAAACATGTGTTTATCAATTTCAAAACTCAACAAATCATCCACAACAATTTTACAAGACTTTTATATACTAAAATTTCCAATAATTATGTATGAACTTGTAAACAACATGAGACTTTTAAATCCATAACTTTCTTCATGTTCATCATCCTTTTTAACAACTTTAGGTTAACTTTGTAAACTCACTTTTGTCACACCCCGACTGCGTAAAACAACAAACCGCGGCGGAATCGTCGGGGAGTGTCGCAGCAGAATCATTGTTTCATAACACATGGAAATTGTAGTTTTGTTTTATTGAATTAAAAGAGGTTACAATGTCTTAAAAAATAAGAAACATAACATAATTAACTAGTCTTGCATCTTTTATTGTCACTAAGGCCCAAGTCCGCCTAAGTGTATCTTGATTAATCCTATGCATCAGCTCCTGAAAACACATGTGAAAATATGTACGTCAGCATAAAAATGCCTGTGAGATACATAGGTTTTATTAAAATAGGATTCATGACTTGTAAGTTTTAAAAAAAATGTTTAACAAAAGTAGTCATGAACCTTAAAATATTTTCTTTTAAAATTCAAACGAAAATCGGTAAGAAATCAGATGATATAAAAGAATAATGCATAATGAAATGAATAACCAAGTAAAAATGAGTTTGTATAAAATATGTTTTTTGTAAAGATATGTTATTTGTGTAAAATGTAATATGTCAAAATTGAAATGGTTTAAATAACGCTACGATATGTAATATCATAAAAACACTTATATATAGGAAGTACCAGCGGCGTATCCACCATGCTTTTATCATATTACACACGCCTCGTTATTTAAATCACTTACTCAAACAAACCACCAATGTAAAAATGTTCATGTATAACCAAATGTAATGTATAGTGAATAAAAACATTTACTAAATAAAAGCATTTACTCAACCCTATAAGAAAGAAATGTACAAAACAATGTATTTGATTAATCATAATTTAAATCAAAAGTTATGTTTTGTAAAATTCATGCTTTAATGATACAAACATCTACGCGGTAATGTTCTAACGTCTACATTCAAGCCTTGAGACTGAAGAGATAAACCCTAGAACAAGTCAGAGGTCTACCAAAAATGAATTCGGATTCGGTCATTCCTTCCACCCAAACAAACCTAGGATTTCAGGAACGGGAGTTGTCAATTCCTATGGTACCACTACCTACTACCGAGCGACATGATCGGTGTTAATGAATGTATTAGTCTCGTTAAACAAACCAAATGTTATACTAAGTGTAAGCATGTTATATGAAAATAATGTACTAAATATGCTAAATGAACATACAAAGTAGAAATGTAAAACAATGTGTCCATATGCAGAGTGAACATATGCAACAAAAATGCAATGAAAATCAATGTGTCCATATGCTGAGTGAACATATGCAACAAAAGTAATTATGAAAATCAATGTGCTAGCATGCTAAGTGAACATACATAGCAAAACATAATGAAATCATGTACTATATGTGTACTAATGAACATAGCAAGTATATGTTATAAAAGCATGAAAAGCATGAAAGTAACAAGTAGGCACATGTGTTTCACCCCAAAATGTTTGAAAACAGTAAAAGAGGGCAACTATGTACTCACCTGTCACACCCCGATTTCCACGTGTCACCGGTGGGCCCGGTGGGGGAGTATCGTGACGTGGTTGGCAACGTAATAGTCAAACAACACAATATAATAATGCACAGCGGAAGCAAGTTTAAAATAAGATACAACCGAATTTATTATTGTAAACAAAGTCACAATTATCCGGTGTTTATCCACAGTAGGATCGAATTAAAAACATTGTTTATGGTTCAACAGACTTCGGCATCTCTAAGTTTGCGAGACTTCTAATGATGCTTAGGAGAATCCCAGCCTATTTCGCCTAGTACCTGCATTTAATCTTTTTGGGAAAATACGTCAGTTTACACTGGTAAATACATTCAACTGACTCATTTTATAAAATGATTGAAAATTGGTTTGGATGCACATGGCATAAACATTTTTATTTAACTTGGGAGAATTATTTAATATTATAATCTTGTGAACGATTTACATGTTACTTATGCGTTCAGTAGCCCGGAATGTATTCCGGGTTAAAGATCAATAGACACACCACTTATGTGAGTTATACACGGGAGTACGCCTACACCCCGTGCTCAGGTCGTGGCTATCTCGTAAGATAATGCCGAGGATATCCGGGACATGGTCATTAACCCCCCAAAGGCTGTAAAGTAAACACATCTGTTTAAAACGAGCCGATCAAATTATTCAATTAACCACTAAGCGTGGAAGATTTGATGCTCGATAAAGCGGTACGCTATGTACCGTAACCCAAGCCCGTATAGGGAAAATAAGTTAAAAGTATTTACCTGATGCAAAGTATAGTCACAATAGTCAAATAGCAAGTAGCTTTTACTGTTTCTCCTAATCTGGAACGAAGGTTAAATATAACCTATTAGAATCCTAGCGGGTCTTTAATTATGCTTAAGCTTAGACCGGCTAGGTTCGAAGATACGGTTCGTACGCACGATTAAGCGAAGACCGGATAGAATGTGATTCAGACCCGACAAGTTTGAAGACTTGTTTAATATGGGTTCATTATTCACATTCTGGATTTTGAGATTAAACCGATAAGGTTTGACCCGTTTCGGCTAATTTATGTAAACTTGTTACATAAACCGAGCCGAACGCGTAAGATGCGTAACGGGTATCCGTAAGAGCCATATACAGGTTTCCTAAGTTAATATGCTTCAAATATGTTGTAACATCAGTAGGATGTCTTTCGTTATGCCCCGAACTAATTTAAACACAAACTATGCCCCGTAGGGGTAGTTTGGTCATTTTAAAGTTTGTAAAAGAGTTTAATTATCTAACTGAGTTACAGGTCTGATGTAAACAGCAAACATACTCATTTTGATGGGTTATAACAGTAGGCTAAGGCATATATGTGGAATTTATCATATTTAACCAAACTATGCCCCGTAGGGGTATTTTGGTAATTTCACATAAGCCGAAAAGCTCAAAAACGAAGTCTGAGTTTATTAACCTTTGCTTACTGTTAGAATATCATATTTTGCCTCATATATCAGTAGGTATCAACCCGGTTATGTCCAATATGATTCTAAGACATACTATGCATTAAAAACGCTAATTATGGCGATTAAAGGCCATTTCCGGGTTCTATACTTAAATCTGATATTTTATATTTCCAGAAGGCTTAAAATAATTTATTAATCATATGTGATCAGTAGCAAAAGGTTTGGAGTCGTTTAGATAAGTAAAACTCATTTTATGGCCCGTAAGGGCAAAACCGATTATTACCGGATTAAGCCTACGACTACTAGTTATGCTCAGCCTAAAATTAATTAAAAATCTTTAAAAATCACAAAATAATATATAACATCAGTGGGTAAAAGATTTGGTATCAAAAAGTATGTTTAACTAGGCTATACGCTAATTACGCCATTTTATTAACATAAAGCTTTAATTTAGCGACAATGAGCATAACTATTAATCTACAAGTCAAACTGATGTCAAACTTTGCATACAAGTCTAAATATCAGTAACTAAGGATTCTACACTTTTACATTTTCATAAATCATGATTTAAGGTAATAAGGGCATAACGGTCCACGTATGAGCATTTAACGGAAACTCGCATATTAATTGGATAACTAGTGAACCAAGGTGTATGATCACAGAGGGTTGTTCCAACATGTATCCTAATCCAATTTAAGCTCTGAGGCATTTCAAAAATATGCCCAAACGGGTCAGAACTGAAAGTCAACCGAAAAGTCAAACTATGTGACTTTCGGTTCCGAACCGGGTCTAAACAGGAAATAGTCGGGTTTTATAGGTTTGAACATGTTATTACACTAATTACTAAGTTATAACAATAATCAAACAGGTTATATATGATCTAGATAGCTAATTATGCATAAATGACATTTTAAGCAATATGTTGACTTTTTAAGTAAATGTTTGACCCGACATTTGACCTGCTTAGGATGGTGATCAGGGGAAACCCTTTTGGGGTTTTATTTCCCACATAATTACCATTCTAAAACTACTTTTAATTCGAGATAAGACTGAGTCATTAGTGACTAATCTCGAAGTCAAACCGTAGTTACGACGGTTTGACTTTTAGCTAATTAACTAAGCTAAACACAACCAAATAAGAACTAGTAGACTTACAATAGTCCAATGCACGAATTTTGATCAGAAGGGAGAGTTCCTTAGCTCCAGGAATGCTCCAAAGATCAGTTGTAAGTGTGAAGAATGAATGTGCAACATGTTGGGCTTTATATAGTGAAGAACTCACCATGATTGGTTGACAACTCACTCTAGGACTAACCACAATTCGTTTACACATGTCCCTAAGGTCTAGGAACATTTTAGGGGTCGTTTACAACTGATAAAACCGAACAAACAGGTCACAATCGCGAAATAACCTGCTGCAGAAGGTTTTCTGATGCTGGGCACTACCTTACGGACCTCAACCTTGTGGAGGTTACGGTCCGTAAGCTTCCTTCCAGCCACTATTTTTGACTTTTCTTTGGTGTTTCGAAAAGGTAATCACTTGTGTCGACTTTGGGACTTTATTTTGACAGTTAGGGACCTTCCAACATGCCTTAGTACAGTCCCTTACCCTACCATTTGCAATTGCTTGCTAGATTCCATAAACAAGACCCGAAAACTAAGTGTTACCATTGTTTTTTCTTAGTATGATCACATCATGCACTTGGGGTCCTATCATAAATCAATAATTTCTGTATTGAGGGTATAAGAGAGGGATATAACATTTAATCGGGTCTTGGGATTTATAATTAAGGTCGTTCAGAGGTAACAATTTAACATGACGTCACTTTAAATCCTACCGAATCATCTTTATTAAACCCGGGTTTACAACGCGTTTTGTCTGTCATGACACGTGTCGTTTTATTATTGAACCCGAAATTTTCGAGGTGTTACATCCTCACCCCCTTAAAATAAATCTCGACCCGAGATTTACTGAAACAAGTAAGGGTACTTTTCCTTCATCGTGGATTCAACCTCCCACGTGAAATCGGGACCTCTACGGGCATCCCATTTGACCTTAACAAAAGGTATATGCTTTCTCCGAAGCTTTCTTACCTGTCGATCTTCAATCGACACAGGTTTTTCCACGAATTTCAAGCTCTCGTCAATATGCACATCTGTATGTGGCATGACATGTGTTTCGTCAGCGGAACACTTCTTTAGATTGCAGATGTGGAACACGTTGTGAATTCCACTGAGCTCTTCTGGTAAGTCCAACTTATAGGCCACTGACCCGACACGTTCGATAACCTCGAAAGGTCCTATGTATCTCGGGCTCAGTTTGCCTTTCTTACCAAACCGCATCACTCCTTTCCAGGGTGACACTTTAAGTAGGACTTTTTCACCCACTTCGAAGTGAAAATCCTTACGACTTGGATCCGCGTAACTCTTCTGCCTATCCCTGGCAGCTTGGAGATTTTTACGAATCTGGACAATCTTGTCCGTCGTTTCGAATACGATCTCTGGTCCTGATAACTGGACTTCTCCAACTTCCGCCCAACAAACTGGCGATCTACACTTTCTACCGTATAATGCCTCGAAAGGCGCAGCCTTTATGCTGGTATGGTAGCTATTGTTGTAGGAGAATTCGATCAATGGTAGGTTCTTATCCCAGCTACCTTCCAATTCGATCGCACATGCACGTAGCATGTCTTCTAATGTTTGAATAGTACGCTCACTCTGACCGTCTGTCTGAGGATGGTAAGCCGTACTAAAGTTCAAACGTGTGCCCAAAGATTGTTGGAAACTCTTCCAAAAGTGTGACGTGTACCTAGTATCCCGGTCAGAGATAATAGCTACAGGTATGCCATGTAGGGCTACAATCTTATCAACGTATAATTGGGCTAACATGTCGGAGCTATAAGTCTCCTTGATGGGTAAGAAATGAGCTGACTTAGTCAGTCTGTCAACTATAACCCATATTGTATCGTTGCCTTTCCTCGTCTTGGGTAACTTGGTAATAAAATCCATAGTTACCATTTCCCACTTCCACGTAGGAAGTTCGGGCTGTTGTAGCAAACCTGACGGTTTCTGATGCTCGGCTTTGACTTGCGCACATGTCAAGCATTTTGCTACATGGGCGGCTACAGACTTTTTCAAGCCTATCCACCAATAATTTGCCTTTAAATCCTGGTACATCTTATCAGCTCCAGGATGAACGGAGTATTTGGAACTATGGGCTTCTTGGAGGATGACATCACGAAGTCCTCCAAAAATTGGTACCCATATTCGTCCGTTTAACCGCAAAATTCCGTCCTTGCTAAGAGTTAACTGCTCCTCAGTCACTCCTAACTTTTCATTAGGATAGTTAGCTTCCAACACAGCTTCCTTCTGTGCAGCTAACACCCTTTCTATCAAACTGTTCTTTATCTCCATACGCTTGGCGTTGATTCGAATGGGTTTAACCCTTTCCTTTCTGCTCAAGGCATCAGCGACTACATTCGCTTTGCCGGGATGGTATTTGATTTCACAATCATAATCATTTAAAGTTTCCATCCAACGGCGTTGCCTCATGTTTAATTCTTTCTGGTTAAACAGATGCTGGAGGCTCTTGTGATCAGAAAAGATCACAAACTTGATTCCATAAAGATAATGCCTCCACAGTTTTAGTGCGAACACAACGGCACCCAATTCCAAGTCATGGGTGGTGTAATTCTTTTCGTGCACCTTTAACTGTCGTGATGCATAGGCAATAACCTTGCCTTTCTGCATAAGCACACACCCCATGCCAGTGTGTGATGCATCACAATAAACTACAAATTCTTCAGCGCCTTCAGGTAAGGTAAGCACAGGAGCGTTGCTCAACTTTTGTTTCAAAACATCGAAGGACTCTTGCTGCTTAGGACCCCAAACGAACTTTACTTTCTTCTTGGTCAAGGAAGTTAGGGGTGCAGCAATCCTTGAAAAATTTTCAATAAAACGCCTGTAATATCCTGCCAACCCCAGGAAGCTACGAATCTCCGTAGGCGTCTTTGGCTCTTGCCAATTCATAACAGCTTCAACTTTAGCGGGATCCACCTGGATACCACGCTCACTGACCACATGTCCAAGAAATTGGACTTCCCTAAGCCAAAATTCACACTTGGAGAATTTGGCATAGAGTTTCTCCTTATGCAGAAGTTTGAGAATACATCGAAGATGTTTCTCGTGGTCAGCTTTGTTCTTAGAATAAATGAGGATATCGTCGATGAAAACGATGACGAATTTATCTAAGTGCGGCTTGCAAACGCGATTCATGAGATCCATGAACGCAGCCGGTGCATTGGTGAGCCCAAAAGGCATCACTAGAAACTCGTAGTGACCGTAACGAGTCCTAAATGCAGTCTTGTGTACGTCTTCATCTTTGACCTTCAGCTGATGGTAGCCTGACCTCAAATCTATCTTTGAGAAGTAACTTGCCCCTTGAAGCTGATCGAACAAATCGTCGATCCTGGGCAATGGATATCTATTCTTGATCGTGACTTTGTTAAGTTCGCGATAGTCGATGCACAGACGCATCGACCCATCCTTCTTCTTGACAAACAGGATTGGCGCTCCCCAAGGAGATGAACTGGGTCGAATGAAACCCTTAGCCAGCAATTCATCTAGCTGCGTCCGCAACTCCTTCATTTCGGTGGGTGCCAATCTGTATGGTGCTCTAGCAACTGGTGCAGCTCCTGGAATGATATCGATCCTGAATTCGACTTGTCTATCTGGTGGTAGGCCATGTAGATCTTCAGGAAATACTTCTGGGTATTCTGAGATGACAGGGATGTCTTCTAACTTCGGTTTAGGCTCATCAATAATTACCTGTGCCATGTAAATAACACACCCCTTCTTCAAACACTTTGAAGCCTTGAGCATAGTCACGTGCTCAGGCAGCCCGTACTGGGTATCTCCCCGAATGGTAAGTGGTTCACCAGACGGAGTCTTGATTACCACCTGTTTCTGGTTACAGACGATTTGGGCCTGGTTGTGAGATAACCAGTCCATACCCAGAACTATGTCAAAACCAGCTAATTTAAACGGAAGTAGAGACAAAGGAAAAGAATTGTTCTTAATGGATATAACACATCCATCTAACACAGTAGAGACGGTTTCGATGGTACCATCTGCTAACTCTACCTCATAGTTCACTTTTAGGGTTTTGACAGGTAAATTCAACAATTTACAAAATTTATGATCTACGAAGGACTTATCTGCGCCTGAATCAAAAAGTACTCTTGCAAAAACATCGTTTACAAGGAAAGTACCTGTTATGACGTTATCATCCTGCACAGCCTCCTTTGCATCCATCCTGAAGACTCTGGCATTGGTCTTCTTAGCCTCCTCAGGCTTCTTGTTGTACTTAGGGCAGTTAGTCTTTATGTGGCCTTTTTCATTGCAACGGTAGCACGTTGCGTCCTTCATCTTCTTGCAATCCAAGGTTTTGTGTTCCTTGGACTTGCACAAACCACAAGCGAATGACCTGGACTCGTTATTTGAGGTTGATTCGAATCTGCACTTTCCAAAGTGCTGTTTCTTGCAAGTTTTGCATGTGGGCTTCTCCCCAGAACGATGCCCATCTTTCTTCGAATCTGACCCCTTCTTGTGATCACCGCTCCCACGGTGCTTCTTGTTTGACCTACGCGAACCGTCATCCTCATGCTTCCTCTTCTCGGCCGCCTTATTCCTCTGCGATCTCTGCCGGACCGCATCCAGTGTAAGGGATAAGGAAAGGTCAGTTACAGACCTGAAGGTAACTGGCCGAGAAGCTTTGACACTGGCCTTTATCTCGGGCTCCAATCCACCAATAAAACGAGCAATCCTTTTAGGCTCCGGGGTTACCAGATAAGGTACCAACCGGGATAGTGTATTGAAGCTCGTCAGATAAGCTTGACAATCGAGGTTCTTCATTACCAGTGATAGGAAGTCATATTCTATCTTTTCCACCTCATGTTGAGGGCAGAAATTTTCTTTGATCAGTGCAATGAATTGATCCCACGTCATGCTATACAACGGGATCTTTCCTGAGGCCTCCATCAGAGATCTCCACCAAGCTAACGCCTCACCCTTGAAGGACTGTGAGACAAATTTAACCACATCACCTTCAGCGCATCCGCTGATGTCCACGACCGTGTCCATTTCATCTAGCCACGTCATGCAGTCTACGGCTCCTTTCTCCCCCGTAAAATCCCTGGGTTTGCAAGACACAAAGTACTTATATGTGCAACCCTTGTTACGGTGTCCTTGATGTAGTACCAACTGCTGAGATGGATTACTTTGGTGATTGGTGGACTGGCGATCATCACCGTTTTTCTTTGGTTCCTCCTTTTTGGGAGGAGGCTTGTTATGAGCCTCAGAATGAGTCCTTGGCTTTGATTGTGACACAGAGTGAGTCCTACTCCGAGTAACACTGTACTCCTCATATTGTCTATCCAGAGCTTGTGTGATAGCGCCGTCTATGATTGCTTTTAGTTCAGCACCAGTTAATGTAATCTGGGCGTTCTCATTCGGCTCCACAGGATGACTATTTACTTCATTGGAGTCAGCCATTGTATTGAACTGTTGCAGAAAACAAGGTCAATATTTCATTTGGGATTTTATTATGGAATTACCCCTTAGGGTAATTCGTTAACCATGGTAAACAGAGACCATATTTGGTTAACTTATTAATCGCATTAATTTAGGATTTAAATTAAAATTTATCCTAAACATGAACAATAACAATATATATTAGCACATAAGGCTTGGTCACATGGACAATTTAATAAACTATGATTTCAGAGAATCAAGACTTTTAAGGTTTGAACCTAGTTCATTACCTTTATTGGACAGGGAGTCATAGCTACCACTGTCCTTTGGCTCATGTAGAAATGAGCAAGGCCTGTAAGCACTATATTACCACGTATGGTTAAGTATAATCATCTTAATTGATGATGTAATCCAGGATTCAGAGATCATTAAACTGGATTAGGAATCTTCTAAAGAATCCTTATTCATTTAAGAATGACATGTGATTTTTAACGAATCACTTCTGCCAGGAGTGTTAACATGTTTTAAGATGTTAATAGGGATTTGAATCTTTTAAACAGGTCTTACCATTTTGGCCCGGTCTTATATTTGACACGTGGCTAGGTTTCACACTATTAGATCCTTAATTACATAGGCAGATTTATTTAAAAAGGAATGATTTTAATTTATTTATTTCATTTATAATTTATTTATGCTCAAATGGCAACTATGAAATTTATAAAAATAACACTCCATTAATTTATCACTATATTACATATTGCCCTAAACGGGTCTTTTACACATGAAATTTGCCCACTCAGGAGCTAAAACATACCAACATGCCCACGTAGGGGTCTTACAGAAAGATACAAGTCCTCGTAGGGACTTTAAACAAACATGAGTCCACGCAGGGACTACTTACTCAAACCACACACACCCACGTAGGGTTTTAAAATAAACAAGCATGCCCACGCAGGGGCTTAACAACAACTACACCCACGCAGGGGCTCATACATCAGCGATGGAAGAATTTAACGATTCTTCTTGTTCTTCCCCTTGATCAGACCCATCAGTCCTTGGAGGAATGTTTGCCTTTCCCTTCGTTCTTCATGTGCTTCCCGTTCCACCTGCTCCAACCTATGCAAAATTTCCTCCCTATTTGGAGAAAATCGTGGTGGCTGCGACTGCGTCCTTATGATGGGCCTAGGTGGTATCGAGTATCCCTGTGTTGGGTAACTCACCCCCCAAGGATCCCCATAAGGTCCTTGCGTGCCATAGTTCGCGGCTACCGAGTATGGATCAGCCTCTCCATAACCGTAGTTATGTTGTGTTGGTGGCTCGAACGGGTTATAGCCCATACCACCCGGGTATGCTGGTATTGGGTTTTCAAAACCCATTGGAGGCGGCTGCAGTACGGCAGGGTTAGAGGGTCCACCCATTTGCGGGTCCTCGTAGTGCGGTGGGTAGTGACTAGCACTAGACTGTCGTGGGGAATCGAAAGTGAAGCCCCCCGGTCGCACAGATATGCGGGCACCGGTTCTTCTACGCCTTGGCGGTTGAGGAGGTGGCGGTTGAACTGGTGGCGGTGGAGGCGGTGGCGTAACTGCCACAAAGCGATGATCCTCCGAAGAATCTTGATGATGCGGCTGTGGTTGTGGCTCTTGTTGCTGATGAGAATGATGCTGTTGATGCTGCCCATGTGATGACGAGTGGTGTGATGGTGTGTAATACCACTGATGCTGATCAAATAGGGCCTGGAAGCTATCTGGACCACCATAGGGTGATCCGTGGAAGGATGATCCGTCTGATATTTCAATCGGATGATTCGGCGTACCGCTAGCTGGCATGATGGGGTCAGTATCCTCATCCATATCGTCAGCTTGATCACCAGAGAAGTGATCGTCTGGCCCTAGTGGGTTGAAACCCACGGGTTCTTGTAGACAATCGGCCGGGTTAAACTGGCCTCGGAAGATAGGTGTGGGGTCCCCATATGAATGATGAGATAGGGACCTCTGCAGTGGTACGTAAGACGGTTGAGGGTTATTAGGTTCATAGGGATTTAGAGCAGGAGGTGTGGAAGTATGTGAAACCGATCGTCTGGCCGGCTCGTATTGGTTCCTTCGGTTTTCCCGAGGGTCGTCACTCTCGGTGTTTGATGGAGCTCGCCTTCGTGAAGGCCCAGCTTCGTGGTCGTTGGGGGCGGATACTGGCCCCTTACCTCGTCCTCGCGTTCTGAAAAATCTTGGAGGCATCTTTGATGTTCCTGTCAATAAAGCATGAGATAACAATACAGAGATATATGCAAAATTTAAATAAAGGACAACACAATCAATAGTGGAATTTGTCCTATGTTATAAGTCTAGACTCAAAAGTTTAGATATGTGCAATTGTGTAACTGAGATTAAACACAAAAGGCTAGTGTTTAATTCACTCAGTGTTGGCTCTGATACCAACCTGTCACACCCCGATTTCCACGTGTCACCGGTGGGCCCGGTGGGGGAGTATCGTGACGTGGTTGGCAACGTAATAGTCAAACAACACAATATAATAATGCACAGCGGAAGCAAGTTTAAAATAAGATACAACCGAATTTATTATTGTAAACAAAGTCACAATTATCCGGTGTTTATCCACAGTAGGATCGAATTAAAAACATTGTTTATGGTTCAACAGACTTCGGCATCTCTAAGTTTGCGAGACTTCTAATGATGCTTAGGAGAATCCCAGCCTATTTCGCCTAGTACCTGCATTTAATCTTTTTGGGAAAATACGTCAGTTTACACTGGTAAATACATTCAACTGACTCATTTTATAAAATGATTGAAAATTGGTTTGGATGCACATGGCATAAACATTTTTATTTAACTTGGGAGAATTATTTAATATTATAATCTTGTGAACGATTTACATGTTACTTATGCGTTCAGTAGCCCGGAACGTATTCCGGGTTAAAGATCAATAGACACACCACTTATGTGAGTTATACACGGGAGTACGCCTACACCCCGTGCTCAGGTCGTGGCTATCTCGTAAGATAATGCCGAGGATATCCGGGACATGGTCATTAACCCCCCAAAGGCTGTAAAGTAAACACATCTGTTTAAAACGAGCCGATCAAATTATTCAATTAACCACTAAGCGTGGAAGATTTGATGCTCGATAAAGCGGTACGCTATGTACCGTAACCCAAGCCCGTATAGGGAAAATAAGTTAAAAGTATTTACCTGATGCAAAGTATAGTCACAATAGTCAAATAGCAAGTAGCTTTTACTGTTTCTCCTAATCTGGAACGAAGGTTAAATATAACCTATTAGAATCCTAGCGGGTCTTTAATTATGCTTAAGCTTAGACCGGCTAGGTTCGAAGATACGGTTCGTACGCACGATTAAGCGAAGACCGGATAGAATGTGATTCAGACCCGACAAGTTTGAAGACTTGTTTAATATGGGTTCATTATTCACATTCTGGATTTTGAGATTAAACCGATAAGGTTTGACCCGTTTCGGCTAATTTATGTAAACTTGTTACATAAACCGAGCCGAACGCGTAAGATGCGTAACGGGTATCCGTAAGAGCCATATACAGGTTTCCTAAGTTAATATGCTTCAAATATGTTGTAACATCAGTAGGATGTCTTTCGTTATGCCCCGAACTAATTTAAACACAAACTATGCCCCGTAGGGGTAGTTTGGTCATTTTAAAGTTTGTAAAAGAGTTTAATTATCTAACTGAGTTACAGGTCTGATGTAAACAGCAAACATACTCATTTTGATGGGTTATAACAGTAGGCTAAGGCATATATGTGGAATTTATCATATTTAACCAAACTATGCCCCGTAGGGGTATTTTGGTAATTTCACATAAGCCGAAAAGCTCAAAAACGAAGTCTGAGTTTATTAACCTTTGCTTACTGTTAGAATATCATATTTTGCCTCATATATCAGTAGGTATCAACCCGGTTATGTCCAATATGATTCTAAGACATACTATGCATTAAAAACGCTAATTATGGCGATTAAAGGCCATTTCCGGGTTCTATACTTAAATCTGATATTTTATATTTCCAGAAGGCTTAAAATAATTTATTAATCATATGTGATCAGTAGCAAAAGGTTTGGAGTCGTTTAGATAAGTAAAACTCATTTTATGGCCCGTAAGGGCAAAACCGATTATTACCGGATTAAGCCTACGACTACTAGTTATGCTCAGCCTAAAATTAATTAAAAATCTTTAAAAATCACAAAATAATATATAACATCAGTGGGTAAAAGATTTGGTATCAAAAAGTATGTTTAACTAGGCTATACGCTAATTACGCCATTTTATTAACATAAAGCTTTAATTTAGCGACAATGAGCATAACTATTAATCTACAAGTCAAACTGATGTCAAACTTTGCATACAAGTCTAAATATCAGTAACTAAGGATTCTACACTTTTACATTTTCATAAATCATGATTTAAGGTAATAAGGGCATAACGGTCCACGTATGAGCATTTAACGGAAACTCGCATATTAATTGGATAACTAGTGAACCAAGGTGTATGATCACAGAGGGTTGTTCCAACATGTATCCTAATCCAATTTAAGCTCTGAGGAATTTCAAAAATATGCCCAAACGGGTCAGAACTGAAAGTCAACCGAAAAGTCAAACTATGTGACTTTCGGTTCCGAACCGGGTCTAAACAGGAAATAGTCGGGTTTTATAGGTTTGAACATGTTATTACACTAATTACTAAGTTATAACAATAATCAAACAGGTTATATATGATCTAGATAGCTAATTATGCATAAATGACATTTTAAGCAATATGTTGACTTTTTAAGTAAATGTTTGACCCGACATTTGACCTGCTTAGGATGGTGATCAGGGGAAACCCTTTTGGGGTTTTATTTCCCACATAATTACCATTCTAAAACTACTTTTAATTCGAGATAAGACTGAGTCATTAGTGACTAATCTCGAAGTCAAACCGTAGTTACGACGGTTTGACTTTTAGCTAATTAACTAAGCTAAACACAACCAAATAAGAACTAGTAGACTTACAATAGTCCAATGCACGAATTTTGATCAGAAGGGAGAGTTCCTTAGCTCCAGGAATGCTCCAAAGATCAGTTGTAAGTGTGAAGAATGAATGTGCAACATGTTGGGCTTTATATAGTGAAGAACTCACCATGATTGGTTGACAACTCACTCTAGGACTAACCACAATTCGTTTACACATGTCCCTAAGGTCTAGGAACATTTTAGGGGTCGTTTACAACTGATAAAACCGAACAAACAGGTCACAATCGCGAAATAACCTGCTGCAGAAGGTTTTCTGATGCTGGGCACTACCTTACGGACCTCAACCTTGTGGAGGTTACGGTCCGTAAGCTTCCTTCCAGCCACTATTTTTGACTTTTCTTTGGTGTTTCGAAAAGGTAATCACTTGTGTCGACTTTGGGACTTTATTTTGACAGTTAGGGACCTTCCAACATGCCTTAGTACAGTCCCTTACCCTACCATTTGCAATTGCTTGCTAGATTCCATAAACAAGACCCGAAAACTAAGTGTTACCATTGCTTTTTCTTAGTATGATCACATCATGCACTTGGGGTCCTATCATAAATCAATAATTTCTGTATTGAGGGTATAAGAGAGGGATATAACATTTAATCGGGTCTTGGGATTTATAATTAAGGTCGTTCAGAGGTAACAATTTAACATGACGTCACTTTAAATCCTACCGAATCATCTTTATTAAACCCGGGTTTACAACGCGTTTTGTCTGTCATGACACGTGTCGTTTTATTATTGAACCCGAAATTTTCGAGGTGTTACATCACCTTAGAATGCTTAGAAGTCTTTGAATAACAACCAAGCAAAGCTAGAGGGATCACGGAATCAAACGGCACCTAATATAGGTAACTATGTTAATAAACCGGACCCAAATCGGAAGATCAGATAGGATGAGGTTTCGTAAACCAAATGAGTATTGGAACTCATATGATATGCTTTAACAAAGCCTACATACTAAATCGAAACCTAACTTAAGTGCTTACGACCCATTACGACCCGTTTAGGTAGCTTACGCTACTTTAACGCGTCATTCGCGTAAAACGCGTTCGGACCGCCTAACTAGTCCTATGACAAGTATTATATGCCTTAACATGTCTAATAATGCTACCTAATCAGTTTAGATGTAAAAATTTAGGTTACATATGCTTAAAATGAATTTATGCGTAAAAAGGGCATTTTGGTAATTTTCCTAAGGCATATAAATTACCTATCATACAACTAACTAAACGTAGTGACCATAAGGTATAACCTCGGAAGGTTATTCCCTATACAACTATGGTCACAAAACATGTTTGATCGGATCCTAATGATCGACCAAACGGGTCGGGTTCGAAAGTCTAAGCGGTTGTTTAGACCGCTTATCTTACGACCCTATAAAAGCACTAAACTAAAAGTGACGAGTTAAACATGTTAAAACGTGTTTAATTAAGTTAGAAAACAGGTTTGATATCAAAACAAAGGGTTTTGATACCCAAGAATAGTTTGGATGCAAAATACGCATGAATACGCATTTTGACCGAAACTATGACTCGTCACTATACCTAATCAACGTGGTAATCAGTAGGTATAGTCACAAGGGACTATGACCATCGTGATTACGCTCACGTTGCGAAGTTCAAACGAACTTCGTATTGACCATTGACCGGTCAAAGTACTGTTTGACTTTTACGCTTAAAAACGCATAAAAGCATGAAAGAAACTTACAAAGGGTCCAAGCAATGAAGAACTTGATCTAAAATACTTAGGTATGAAGCAAAGGCTTCAACTTAGAGCATAAATCAGATCAAGTGTGAGGAAAACAAATGAATCAAGGTGGGTATATATAGGATTTGGACAACCGTTAGGATCGTTCCTCGAACTTTGAGCTTCAATCTTGGCCCTCCATGTGTGCCCACTGATTTTATATACCATGGGAGCTTGAAAACCAGCTCCATGTTTGTTAAAACCATGCACATAACCCAGAAACCAGCTGCTGATTAAGAAAACTGATTTTTGCAGAACTGGGAGGCTCTCGCAGGCCGCGTAAGAGTCAGGGCAAGCTTACGCGCCCCGCCAGAGACAAGTTTGACATATTTGTCAATTTTAGTCCCTGCAGGTGTAAAACTTGTTTTCTGGTGCATTTTTGACATGTTTAAGCCCCGTTAACCCCATTTCAAGGCTCTAAAATGAAGTTAAAGTATAGGGAACATGAAATATGCTCAAAAATATCTTGGATGTCGGTTCGTTTGGCCGTACGGTTGCATTGTTCGGTTAATTACGACGAAACACGAAAAAACGATCCAAATTACGCGACGAGTGGAGTTTTAACATGTCAATCACTAAAATAAAATATTTTAATGATTACAAAAATTTTTGGATGTCCGGATATGTTTATAACGTAAGATATGAGCGTAAATGCAAACTTATGCACTTTTTGACGCTTTTAGTCCCTGTTTGACCAATAAGTTTATTTTAGCACACCGAACCCCTCAAAGCCTATTTCTAAACTATGTAAAGGATATTTATGGTATTTTTAACTTATGATCATGTTCCAGAAGGTTCGATACCATATGAATCGGTAGACTTTTGCAGTTTAACGCAAATAGTCCCTGCGATCGAGTAAACTTGATTTCGACACACCAAATCCTCCAAAACTCATTTCTAAGTTATGTAAAGGTTATTTAAGGTATGTTAAGACCATGTCACTATTCCGGAGTGTTTTTCGCGTTAAACTGATTACGTTTACGCATCAGTTCGCGTATAACTTTCCAGAAGGCGATTTGGAGCTCGAAATCGAACGAGAATTGATATGTGAAAATGATACACATATTTATACAAATCCCAAGTATGAAACACAATATTTTATTGATTTGGTATTTGTTTGATGGTCGAAGAGGCACAGATGTCACAACTTTTTCAAGAACAAATTTCATCAACAGGATTTATCACATACTTTTATATGTTACATTTCAAAAATATATCATTTTAACCACATTTACAAGTTCATAACTTCATGTTGGTGGATCTTGCTAGATCTAACATTTTTATGTTAGATCTATACTTTTAACATAATGTTACAAGATCACTTAGTCCATAATAACCATCTTACATGACCTAACATATAAACAACTCAAACAAACAAGTAAAGAAGTTAGGTTTTAGTGTTATTTCATGTTTACCAAGTATGTTATGATGAGCTTTAAGATGGATCTTCTTGTATTTTATAAACAACATGAAATGAGAAGATGAACAAGGTGTTAGTGGACTTACTACTAGCACTTGTGGCTAGGGAAGAAAGATCAAGAACAAGAAAATGAAGATGATGTAAAGTTGGTGGTTAAAAGCTTCCTAATGAGGTCCTTGCACTTCCAAGACTTGAAGCCTTCTTAGGTAGCCTTGGTACACCGTTGTATACCTTTGGATTGCTTGTAAACTGATTGAAAAAGGAAGGTGAAGTGGGGATGGTTATGGCAGAAATGAGAGAAGACATGAGGAAGGGGATGAAGTTGATTTTTGAAGTGTGATGAGAAGATAAGGTTTTTGTTTAGTGGTTTGTTTATAACTTCCATCAAGTCTTTAACCAAGGGATTAAGAAATAGCATCTTTGACCATCAAGGCTAAGTCAACATGAGAAAGAGGTGGGTCCCCCTATGGGGACAGTTAAATGAGGGGGTGATGGCGAGTGTGAAACACGAGTGCTAAAGTGCTTATTTTATGAGATTTAGTGCGTTTTACATGATTATATGCTTGTAATATGTTTACTGCGAGTGTTTATGTTATTGCTAGTAAAACACAAAATTTGGCGAAGTTAAGGTGATTAAAGATGATGCGGAGCGTTTGAGGATGATGACTACGACATTCATAGTGATCGGGAGTTGATTCGGGTCGAAATAGAGTTTGGAGATACAAGAAATATAATGCAACAAAGTTCGAGGGCCGATTGGTAATTAAATGAAAGATTAAATGTAGTTGATATGTGAAGGAATGAGGAATAATAATCTACAGGGGGTGAAAGTGGCATATGATGAAAGTTATATGGTGAGTATAATAAGGTTGCAAGTTCACGCCGTCACCTACGGTTTACAAACCGTAGGTTACGGTTGAGATATGCAAGAAAGAAAAGAAACAGAATCCTTGCACCTTCACATGCGGATCACACGTCCACCTGTGGAGAGGAATATTATGGGATTGCCTGAGCCGTAACCTACGGTTCTTAAACAACCCTAATTTTCAGGGAATACTTCTCCTTGGACGATTTTTGAAGCAACATTATCATACTTTTGGCCTCCGATTCATCCACATCATCATAATTCTCTCATCTATAGCCGGATCAATCATGCAACAATCATCCTTCCAAGCCTTTGAAGATCGTTTGTGCGAGATGAGCGGCTAAAACTCTTATGGTTTCCTCCGGATGGAGGGTTATTGTAAGTTAGATAATTTTATGTGTTTGTGACAATCGTATAACTCGGTGATCTAAGCATTCGATGCTTTTCACCTTTGAGTTGATTAATCAATTGTAACCGGTTGCATTTTCTTTAACTTTAATCTTTGATCATTCAATTCCCGAGAGTTCTAGTAATTAGGATATATTTGCTATGGGATTAGGGTTGGTAATTGTAACTGATAGTCATTTGATAACCTCCCGTTATGTATTGACCGGAGTATTTAGTCTTTGATTATCACAATTGATGAATTAGGTTAAAAACTTATGTCTATGTGAGTGTTTCGATTAAACACATAATTGAATTTAGCTACAAACCTGAAATTTGGAGGAACCATTGTTTCTCCTACTGATTTAAACTTCGATTTTAGTTGTTAATTTAGGTAAACAATCAACCCATCAATTGAGTTTTACTTTTTAGCAATAGTTAATCATTACTTAGTATCGTGACACTTTCCACAATCCTCCTCTGGATCGATATCCGACTTACTCTATCTATATAGTTTATTTCGGTTTTTGCATGTTCTTCACGATAGACATCAAAATGGCGCCGTTTCTAGGGAGGCGTGCGCAAAGTGTTTAGTGTTAAGTTTTTAGTATAAATAGATAAAAAAATCCAAAAATAGTGTCGTTTTGTTTTGTTTTATTTTGTTTTGTTTTGTTCAGAATTACACGAGATTTTTCTTGTTTGTGTTGCGTAGGTAATCTCATACGTGTATTCATCATTCTCGGAAGTCAGTGTTAGGTGATGGTTGAGTGGGTGTTGGCGAAAATTGAGTTTGCTGAGATGGTGTGGCAGGTGGCTTCTCGAGATTACTTGAGTTTTCCATTGGCTTGAGTGACGGTATTGGTGATTGCAAGATCTTATTTCTCTGTGCAAGAATCGGGTGTGCCGAACTGTCCGCTCAATTTCTGGATCGTAAACTAGAGGTGAAGACTTCCCGGACTTCCGAGTATGATGCATACACGTATGAGATCACCTGTGCAACACAAACAAGAAAAATCTCGCGTAATTCTGAACAAAACAAGCCGACACTATTTTTGGATTTTTTATCTATTTATACTAAAAACTTAACACTAAACACTTTGCGCACGCCTCCCCGGCAACGACGCCATTTTGATGTCTATCGTGAAGAACATGCAAAAACCAAAATAAACTATATAGATAGAGTAAGTCGGATATCGATCCAGAGGAGGATTGTGGAAAGTGTCACGATGCTAAGTATTGATTAACTATTGCTAAAAAGTAAAACTCAATTGATGGGTTGATTGTTTACCTAAGTTAACAACTAAAGTCGCAGTTTAAATCAATAGGAGAAACAATGGTTCCTCCGATGCTACCAGGGGTAATGATGTGATGGAAATGTTGAAGTTAATGCAACAGGAGATGCAGAAGCGCAATCAGCTGGATGATGTGCGAGCACAGAAGGATGAAGTACGGGATAAGGCCATTCAATCGTTAACTACACAAATGGGCCAACTCGCAAGTGAGCTGAAGGAATTGGAGCAGAATAATGGAAGGCTTCCCAGTGATACAACAACGAATCCCGCTCGTCAGAAGAAGGGCAGTCAAGTCGGCCAAGTAAGTACTCTTCGTAGTGGTAAGGTTTATAATAGGGTCGACACTCCACTACAAATGGTTGACGGTGTGGTGGAGGATTTAGGTGAGGATGGTGAGAGCGGGGATGAGTCAGAACCTAATGTGATTAAAATTGATGATAACACCAACTCTAAAACCTGTACTGAAAAGATTGAACCTACCAAGGCTAAGGAAGGGGAACCAATTCCACCTCCTTTTCCCAAAGCTTTGAAGAATCCGGGTAATAAAAGCATAATCAACAAACGGGGGCCTCAACAAGAGGAAATTTGGGAGGTGTTTAAACTAGTTAAAATCAATTCACCTCTACTGGATGCAATTAAATAGGTTCCGGCTTATGCCAAATACTTGAAAGATATGTGCACACAAAAACGGCAACACAAAGTCCCTAAGAAAATTGATTTAACTGAAAGGGTCAGTGCCTTTTGAATGAAGCGCTTCCACCTAAGTTGCAAGATCCGGGAACGCCCCTAATTCCCATTCAAGTGGGAGATTTTAAAATGAACCGGACGTTATTTGATCTTGGAGCTAGTGTGAGCATCCTTTCAGGAAGCTTGTATGACCAATACGATTTTGGTCCACTTCGTCGTGCCGACACAACCGTTGTGTTGGCAGATTTGACTCCTAAGCTTCCTCGAGGGATTGTTCGCGATGTGATTGTGAATGTGGAAGAGTTCTACTACCCAGGTAGATTTTTTAGTGCTTGATTATGTTTCGTCTGATCAAATCAAGCAACCAAACATGATTTTGGGCCGACCTTTCTTAGCCACTGCACATGCATTGATCGACTATCGTACTGGCACCGTCGATATGACATTTGGCAATAGAAAGGTCCAATTAAATGTGTTTTCTAACGTTTCTGACATGTTTCCTAGTGATGAATGTTTCATGGCAGATATTATTGATGGGTGTCATCCTCATCTTGAGGATGATGGCTCTTAGTCATGTGTGTTGTGTGACAGGATGGAGCAGAATCATACCTATGATTTGGAAGAAGAAGTTAGAAGTTTAGAAGTACTGGCCATACAGGAGAAAAAGCCTCCTTGGACTCACCAAGTGGAGAGCCTTCTGGCTGAAATCTCTTCGGGATTGAAGTCGTCTTTGATTAGTCCACCCAAGGTGGAACTGAAAGAGCTGCCGAACCATTTAAAGTATGCTTTTCTTGGGGAGGATCAAACTCTTCCAGTAATCATTGCAGCGAATCTAGAGCCAGAACAAGAAGAAGCACTACTGAAGGTGCTCAAGAATCACCGAGCAGCGATCGGTTGGACTCTCACAGATTTAAAAGGTATAAGCCCTTTCTATCGTAATGCATAAAATTATAACCGATGCAGATGCAAAGCCTGCACGGGATACACAAAGGAGCTTAAACCCCAACATGCAAGAGGTTGTTAAGAAGGAAGTAATCAAGTGGTTGGACGCCGGGATCATCTATCCCATTTCTGACAGTGCATGGGTGAGTCCAACCCAAATAGTGCCCAAGAAAGCAGGAATTCAGATTGTCACGGGCGAAAATGGTGAGCAAATAGCCACTCGGCCGGTAACCGGGTAGCACGTATGTATTGATTACAGGAAACTTAATGCTGCCACATCAAAGGATCACTTTCCTTTGCCCTTTATCGACCAGATCGTAGAAAAACTCTCAGGTCAGAAATATTACTGCTTTCTAGATGGATATTCGGGGTATAATCAGATTTCCATACACCCTGACCCCCAAGAAAAGACCACATTCACATGCCCGTATGGCACCTTCGCATTCAGGCGAATGCCATTCGGGCTGTGCAATGCCCCTGCCACCTTTCAAAGGTGCATGATGAGTATCTTCTCAGATATGGTCGGTGATGCCTTAGAAATATTCATGGATAACTTTTCAGTTTTTGGTTTGTCATTTGATACTTGTCTAAATTAGTTATCTAAGGTTTTAGAAAGGTTTGTCCAAACAAATTTGGTACTTAGTTAGGAAAAGAGCCATTTTATGGTTCAAGAGGGCATTGTTTTGGGACACGTGGTGTCGAGTAAGGGAATCGAGGTAGATAGGGCTAAGATTAAAGTGATTTATACATTACCTCCTCCTACAAACATTAAAGGCATCCTTTCCTTTTTAGGACATGCCGGATTTTATCGTAGGTTCATTAAAGGATTCAGTGTCATAACCAAACCGTTGTGTAACCTACTTTTGAAAGATGTTCCGTTTGAATTTAATGATGAGTGTATAAAAGCTTTCAATGTGCTAAAGGAACAATTGGTATAAGCCCCAATCTTGCAATCACCAGACTGGACAAAACCTTTTGAAATAATGTATGATGCAAGCGATTTTGCTATTGGGGATGTACTAGGGCAAAGAGTAGATAAGAAGCCAGTCGTTATCTACTATGCAAGCAAAACTCTCTCCGATGCTCAACTTAATTACACTACAACGGAGAAAGAGTTGCTTGCAGTTGTCTATGCATTAGACAAATTCCGGTCATACATTTGGGGAAGTAAAGTAATTGTGTATTCTGATCACAGTACAGTTAAGTATCTAATGGAGAAGAAGGATGCCAATCCGAGGCTGATTTGGTGGATCCTATTACTGCAAGAATTTGATTTAGAGATCCGAGACAAGAAAGGGTGAGAAAACGTTGTTGCTGACCATCTGTCAAGACTACCTTCGGGGGTAGAGGATGTCACACCCGCGATTAATGAGCAATTCCCGGATGAGTTTATTATGTCTGTTAATTCTGGACCATGGTATGCTAACTTTGCCAATTATCTTGTTTCAGGTACGGTGCCAGATGCGTGGAATAAATGAAGGAAACAACAATTCCTCACACAAGTGAAGACATACATTTGGGACGAACCAGATTTGTTCAAGATTGGTGCTGATTAGATTATTAGAAGATGTGTCCCAGAGGCAGAGTTCGTGGAAGTTTTCGTGCATGCCCATTCATCTGCATGCGGTGGCCACTTTAGCGGTTAAAAGACGGGTCATAAAGTTCTCGAATCTGGCCTTTATTGGCTAAACATTGTTTAAACTGTCAAAAGATGGGTGGGATCTCAAAACGGGATGAAATGCCATTGCAACCAATTCTGGTTGTGGATATTTTTGATGTGTGGGGAATAGATTTCATGGGACCGTTCCCCAATTCGAATGGTAACTTGTACATCTTGGTGGCGGTTGATTACGTTTCTAAATGGATAGAAGTAATCGCTACCAAGACCAATGACCATGCCGTTGTCTGCAAATTTGTGCAATCAAATATTTTTTCAAGATTTGGGATTCCCCGTGTGATCATCAGTGATGGGGGATCTCATTTTAAAAACTTTAATGTTGGCAGACTACTTAAACGGTATGGCGTGGACCATCAAATTGCAACACCATATCATCCACAAACGAGTGCACAGGTTAAAGTGTCCAATAGGCAGATTAAGGAGATTTTACAAAAAACAGTGCGAACTGACCATAAGGATTGGTCCACTAAGCTGGATGACGCATTGTGGGCTTATCGCATTGTCTACAAAACTCCTATTGGCACTACACCCTCTTGTTTAGTGTATGGAAAGGGCTGCTATCTACCCATGGAAATCGAACATCGTGCATTATGGGCCGTGAAACAAATAAATACTGACTATTCTGATGCAGGTGCCCACAGGTTGTTGAAGCTGTCTGAACTTGAAGAGCTACGCAATGAGGCGTACGATACCGCAACCGCATACAAAGATAAGATGAAAGTGGTGCATGACGCGAAGCTAAGGCGTCAAGTCTTCACGGTTGGTCAAAAGGTATGGTTGTTTAACTCTCGTGTTAAGTTATTTCCAGGGAAATTGAAAAGAAAATGGGCCGGTCCGTTTGTTATTACGAGAGTTGGAAGGTTCGAAGACGTAGAGATCGAGGATCCGAAGGATCAAAGGAGACAAATAGTGAATGGACATCGGCTGAAGCCGTATTTAAATACAGATGATCTCGATACACGATCTATGGATGAGGTGAGCTTCCTTGCAAGTTCACCGGAGTATACGACCGACTGAGGGTCATGAAAAGTCCGGCTGAAGACTAAAACTTAGCGCTACCAGGAGGCAACCCGGATTTCGGTACATATTTCATTTCGTTCGTGTTTATTTTCATGTATTTGTTTGGTTTTTATGGTTTGAAGGATTTCCGGAACATACACCAACGACATCAAGCAAGTGTGGGGAAGTTGAAAGTGCCCAGGTACGTTTAGCACTAAATTGAGTGTCGCGGACGACACAAATTTTTACGAGGGGTGGAGCGAGCGAGTAAGCGATAAAATGAAGTAAATTCGTTCTTTTACGATAAGACTTCTAAGGAAACCATCAAATCATTTAAATCATGTATATATTACTATAAAAAAATATATATATAAAAAATAATAATAATAAAAGTTTTGATCATGATAAAAATAAGTTGCAAAACCTTGTAGATAAAGAGCAATTAGAGCTCTTGGAGTCATAGGTCATGTTAATGGTTGAAAGTTTGCAATGAATCAAGGCCATATTTAACCGTAGCCTATGGTCCATACCGTAGGTTACGGTCTGGACAAAGTTAAACACACAGAATAGTTGAACCGTAGGTCAAGGTCTACACCTCCACCTACGGTTCCAGAAGGCGCTGGCAAATGACGATACACCGTAACCTATGGTGTAAACCATAGGCTACGGTTCATGATATCCAATTTAAACAGAAACTGTATATACCGCAACCTACGGTGTAGACCGTAGGCTGCAGAGCGGTGTTAATCAGCGAGTAAGTGGCCTTGGGTCGGGTATCATGGACACAAAACGAATCAAACCCACTTTTAACCAAACCCGACCCATGTACTAAACATCCAACATCATTATACGGGTGATTTCATCCATTATGCACCACACGTTCACCCCAAACATCTTCTTCTTCTTCTTCTAAGTTCTCAAGACCTCCAGAGCTACCCATTTTCATAACTTGCTCGTTTCTTGACCGATTGAAGTGATTCAAAGCTCAAAGTTGCTTCTTTTTTCGAGAGGAACACAAACCCATCCTCGGTTTCCTCTGAAAATTACTATATTTGTGTGAATCAGAGTTGACACAAAGAATCCTAAAATTTCAATTTTGGGGCTTTTTCTTCTAACTTAAATCTCAAGCCATCCAAGTGTTTCCTAAGCTTCCTAAAGCAAAAAGGTATGATTTTTACCCCAATGTTGCTTATAGTTGATGAAGTCAAGGTATGGTTTGTCGATTTGTGTTTGATTCATGCTTGATTAGTTATACAATGGTTGATTAAGTGTGTTGTGAGTAGGGGTGCAAACGAGCGGAGCCGAGCCCGAGCTCGGCCAGGCTCGAGCTCGAGCTCGATTAACTTATGAGAGCTCGGGCTCGAGCTCGGCTCGATTCGAGCTTTATTTTCAAAGCTCGAGCTCGGCTCGTTTGTATTTTATCAAGCTCGAGCTCGGCTCGTTTATTATCTATTAATTAGTATATTAAATAAAAATAATATAAATAATAGACTTTTTTGGCTTGCGAGCTCGATAAGTAAAGCTCGGGCTCGGGCTCGTTTACTAAATAAGCTTATTTTTAGGTTCGAGGTCGGCTTGTAAACAAGTTTAAATAAGCTCGGCTCGACTTGGCTCGTTTACACTAAGGCTCGATAAGGCTCGACGAGCCTAACGAGCTTCACATGTGAGGCTCGAGCTAGGTCTCGATAAACAAACGAGCTTTGTTTTGAGGCTCAAGCTCAGCTCGGGCTCGATAAGACTCGGCTCATTTCGAGTTTTTTCTCGAGCCGATATCGAGTAGCTCGCGAGCCGCTCGGCTCGTTTGCACCCCTAGCTGTGAGTCATACATTGATGAATGTTTTCCTTGAACTACTGAATTAAAAGGGGCAGGGGTATACATGTGGGTTAGATGGATATTATGGCTATTGGTAATGATAAGGAACTTGTTTAAGAGGCTTTAGATGAAAATAGTTCTGAAATTCTTAATTATGCCAGTGAATTGAACCTGATGGGTAATGATTTCACGAATAAACAAGTGTAGCCATAGTGTAGAACAAGTGTGGGGATGTTCACGGGAACATACACTTGTTCTTGATTGTAATGTGAGTGAAGTTAATTGATTAATTTCCTGTGTTGTTGGTTTGATTGTGTGTAGATGGTAAGCAAAGACCAGGGAAAGAGAAGGCGGTGGAGCCTGCTGCACCGTCCAAAGCGAAGAAAAGGAAGGGCACAGGAATAGAAATTTGGGATGCAAAGATGGAGGACGTTGAAGAACGACCTCAAGAAGTACAACACCGCCATGGAGACCATCCGTTCTGGCCTACATGGGATTCGGGGCCATTGAGCAAGATACTCACAGCGTATCAACCGGAGCTGTTTTATGCAAAGATGGGGGAGGAACGATCCATTAAATATAATTTATGCCTTGAGAAGGTAGTGTATAGGCCTGATTTCAGGGCTTTAGGATTTTACAAGATGCTGGAGGATCTCGGATGGGGGGCGGTGATAGAGTTTCGGGGTAATGAAAAAGGAGATATATACTTGAAAAGTGTCCTGGCGTGGCTGAGCACGCTAGGTAAGGATGATGGACCAACCCCGCCGAGAACAAGTACTTTGACCGGTACAGTAAATGGTAAGTCGGTTACGTTGTCGTTTGAAACTCTAAGGCAGTTAGCCCCATTTGACTCGAAGCCAGATAGGTTCTACAACTATGTTGATGAGAAGCATCTGTTTTGCATCAAAAGAAATTAGCAAGCGAAAGTGTGATGCATAAGGAGTTGTTCATGTTGGAAAAGGGGGAAATTGCAATGAAGCGGGATCATTTAAAACCATTGGTGCGGTTGTTGTTAACCTTCGTGATATCGAATGTGAGTCCAAGGATGGGGGATCGATCTTCATTGAGGTTGTGGGAGGTCCCGATTTTGTATGTGATGTTTGTAAAATGCAACATATAAATTATATCAAATGAGGCATAAAACTAACCCTTTTTTAGTACTAATGTTGGAAAAAGTGTGTTTTTGTCTTCCTTTTGTATTTTCAGGATTAAATGAGCGTAAATGAACAAAAGGAGCAAATATGCAGCAAAATCTAACATAATTACAAGAAAATGAATAAACGTGGCATGCCCGACCCATCGACAGCATCTTCCCAAGCAAAAACAAGAGATCAGAAGGTGGAACACGCCCCGTGCCCAGCGGACATGGGGGCATGCCCAAGTGTCTACAGAAAAGACAAAGTTGTAGAAGCTTGTATTTCCCAACACGGGGGCGTCCCCAGCTCAACACGGCCATGGTCAACGCTAAGATTCGCAGAATCCAAGCAAATCTTGATAGTACAGATACTGAAAACAGAGCCGTAAGATCCCGACGGCTGGTAATTTCTGACGCAATCATGAGTGATACTGATAATTTTTACTTTCGCTCTTCTTATGGTACGTGGTGTCAAATATGTGGTGGAACTCGTGAAGATTTAAAATGTTATTTTTTAAATTACAAGCCCCACTATATAGACCCATTGTTTTCCTGTAGCCTTAAGATGGGCGAAAGTAAAAATAATCCCTATCTCTCCCTCGAATGCTCTCAATCTTCCATTCGAGATGAAATTATTCTTGAAGATTTATTTCAAATCGAAGAACTAATTCTCCGATGGATAAAAGAACTTGAGATAGACATAACCAATTCATCTCAAGACGACGATCAAGGAGAGTTAGTGGGATCGCATTCGGATAAAAACAACATCGTCGCTCCCAAAATCACCTCTAACGCTTGCGAAGACTTGAGCGACAGTCGTCCCTATGTCGATTGTGCCGTGAAGGACTCCCCATCGACTTCCGTCGATGCATACATAGACCTGAGCGATTCGACATACACCTTCTTTAACGAGAGCCCAGATAAGGGTTGGACTTGTCCACCTACATTTAGCATAGGAATCACCCTTTCCGATAACTTCTTGCGTTCTCGTCTAAATCTAGAGAAACTAAGGTATCTCAGGCACTTCGGTGTTGTTCCATCCATTAAGGAACCACCCGATCCGGATAAATTCCTTAAAATAGACAAAACTTCATAAACAGCTTCTAGACACGGGGCCGTGTCCAGGTCAGCACTGTAGGGACCTGCAAAAATGTCCCAAAATACTCCGTAAGTGGAAACCCGGACCCCTAAAACCCTAATCCTTATGAAAAATCAATAAATTCAAAATTTATTTGTCTATCGCGGGCCGCGTAAGCCTTAAGGGAAGCTTACGCGGGGCGCGACAGCTTGGAGGAACTCCGGATAAGCTTTAGGCCACGTGTCAACCACGTGGCGGGCCTACACGTGACACGGCAGCCCTAGCCGTAGCTAGGGTGGCCCTCGCGGGCCGCGTAAGATTCTCTTCAGGTTTACGCGGGCCGCGAGAGACTCAAATTGCAGCTATAAATAGGACGTGCATGGGGCTGTCATCTATGTTCGTAAAACTTCTTCAAAAACGAAACATTCTGCTCATTTTCGTAGATTTAAGTAGGGAAACGCTGCTACGAGTACAGGGTAATAACTCGATCACTGCTACGATACAATGTCCGATCGATTGAAACCGATCCGATGGATGTTTAAGTGCTGCCCGAATCCGGGCTATACTTTGTCATTCGTCGTGAGGGTTTTGATTTCGTGAGTTTATCGTAAATGTTGTATTAAGTTACTAACCTAGTTTCGTGTGCATTGTTATTTAACTAGGTTACCAGGCTTATCAGTAGGCAAAACTCTGTCCAACTAAACTTGCAATGTGAGTCATTCTCCTTTTATCAAAACTGTTTCACAAAACCTCAAATTATTTTTAAGTTATATTTTACAGGGGGTAAGTCTTTGTTATCTTAAATTACTGGCAGTAAGTGGGGTATTGTGCACATTAGTATTGTTCTCTCACTTTTAGGTGGACGAACCTAAACAGTGATAATCATCACTATTGGGTGAAAGGACCCAATGGTGGTATGACCATAGTCACCAGGGCGTGATACTAGACTAGATAATTGTAAGATAGTGGCAATTATAATCGCTCTTAGTCCTGTAAATTATAACCCTGTGTCGTTTTGTACAAATTGAATGACTCGCCAGTATTTCCCCGCTGATAAAATCTTTTTAAACATGTTTCAGGTGATTTACTGTGATCCAGGAAAAGTGCCGCGTAGCACTAAAAGCTTGAAGAGGTGGCTCAGTAAAATAAATAAACATGTTTTGTAAAACAGGGAATTTCCTCGTGAAATTCCTTTATTGTAAATTACGAGGTTTGCCCCAAAATATGAAATAAAATAATCGGGTATTTTTTAGTTAAATGACCCTGCAAAAATTTCCGCTGCCAATTAACACACCAATACCACGGGTTTCTGTCCCACGGCTTCTGGACCGGGTAAAACCGGGCCGGGGGCCGTGACAGAAAAAAGTGGTATCAGAGCCACTGATCTAAGCCAATTAAGTATTTAGAAATACTTAATTTTCCAATTTGTCATTCTGTGATTCTGTGAAAATTTAATTTAATAAATAAATAAAATTTTAACTTAAAATTTTGTGTGTTTCTTCATGGGTGCTAACAGCATGAATGAACTGTCGGAGGCACTCCGAAACTTTACTATCCATACCACCGATATGGATACCACAGGAAACCAATCCGGCTATCAAGCGGATACTGAAAACCCACTAGTGTTCCAGGCCCAGTCCCAGGAGAAACCCAAGCCTAAGAAAAGGAGAAGAATCCTGGACTAGAAACGTGGACGAAGGAAGAAGCCACCTACCCAGAAGGTGAAAAAGACTGAGGATCCGAAAGACAAGGGAAAAGGAAAGGAGATAGGGGAAAGCTTCAACCAGGCCCAGGAGATGCCACCTTGGGAAGAGCTTGATCGAAAACTTGCCAACTGTGACCTCATCGGACCTGCCGATGAAAACCTTTTTAATTACCCTACCCAATCACAACTTCCAATTAATTTGGAACCTGCAATTCCGGACCCTATTGTCGACCCCCAGCTTCTACCCGGAGAATTGGAGGAATGGTGGACGAGCGACTGGCAATTTAAGAACTTCATGAATAACCCCAACGTTTATTTTCCCCAGTTTGATACTGAACCTGCACCAAACCCACCTATGAGCATAGAAAACTTGGCTGAACTCCGCCACTATGGTGAAGAATTGGTGGATGCGGGAAATAGAATTCGAGAAGTGGGGGAGAAAATCACGTGGAAGTACGACGAGAGGGAACGTCGTTTCTGAAATGCCAGCTGACTGTGGTTGTGTGGTTGTGTAATAATAATAATATAAAAACAATATAATAATAATAATAATATAATATTGTGTAATAATAATTAAAATAAAACTTTTGTAAAATAGATGGGGTGACTTTTGTAAAATAGAAAGTATGTATCGATGCATACTAATATATATAAAAATATAAAAGTCGCAAGATCGACAATTTTGGCTTTATGTGTTGACGTGATTATGTGCTATAATTGTTTTGTCGTGTTTGGTTGCTTTCCATTTAGTGACAGTAATATATATATTGTTAATTATCAGATGGAACACGCAGTCAATGAACCAGTTAATGAAGTTAACCAGTCTGAACAACACAACGAGGATCATTTTCTTAATAGACAGGATATAGAAAACATTGTTGCCTAGGAAATAGCCAACGCTATCCCAGCAATCGTCGCTGCTGTTAAAAGCCATGTTGAACCTTCGCAAGCCAACCATAGTAAACGCACGCGTGACGATAATTTCAGTAACAGTGTGAATGGAGGCGGCAATAATGATGATAATGTGATTCAAGCCCCAATACTTAAGAAAATGAAAGTTGCAACACCTGGTTGCACTTACAAGGAATTTCTTTCCTGTAAGCCAGTTGAATTTGCAGGCAATGAAGGGGCGACTGCCGCACTGCGTTGGCTAGAGAAAACCGAAGCAGTAATTAAAATAAGTAAATGCGCCGAGGAGGACAAGGTTATGTATGCATCCCACCTTTTCAAGGAAGAGGCGTTAGAATGGTGGAACACGGTGCTGCAGGCAAAAGGAAGTGATGTGGCTTACGCCATGAGTTGGGAAGAATTCAAGAAATTGGTAGAAAGAAAATTTTGTCCCGACTATGAGAAGGAACAAATGACGAATAAGTTCCTGAGCCACCGGATGACAGATTTTGATTGTCGAGGGTATACTTCGAAATTTTTCGAGTATGCTAGAATTGTCCCAACTCTGGCTTCACCAGAACCCGGTACTTATTTCTCGCTATATTTGGGGTTTGATTAGCGAGATTCGTGATATCGTCAAAGCTGCAAGACCCCGCACAATTGACGATGCTGTTGAACTGGCCAACACCTTAACCGACGGGCTGGTACGCACCAGGGAAGAAAATCAGAAGAAGGAATTAGCCCAAAAGATTACCAAGGGTTTTCGTGGGGGTAATAATGCCAGTAACTTCAAGAAAAAGGGAACCGGGCAATCCTCCACTGCTCCATTTTGCAGTACCTGTAAAAGAAAGCATTTTGGGAAATGTAAAGGGTATTGCAATTTTTGCAATAGGCCGGGGCACCCAGAAGAAGAATGCAGGAGGAAGAAATCAACGATTTGCTTCAACTGCGGAGAGGCTGGACACTTTAGACCAGAATGTCCAAAATTAGTCAAGCCAGCTGACAACAAGGCCAAACCTGCTGAAGGAACTAATAAGAAAAATGCAAGAGCCTTCCAGCTGACCACCCAAGAAGCAGATCTGATTCCGGATGTGATTGCTGGTACATTTTTGGTACACGATGTTTATGCAAAAGTATTATTTGACTCTGGTGCAAACCACAGTTTTATAAATACTTCATTTTGCCAAGCTCTTAGGCAACCTTTAACCAAACTCAGGCAGATTTTTACGGTAGAAACGGCAGATGGAAATTCTGTTAAAATAGATAAGGTTTTGCAAGAAGGAAAGATAGAACTTTCAGGTCATAAATTTTCTGCAAACCTGTTGCCTATGAATTTAGCTGGATTCGATGTCGTATTAGGAATGGATTGGTTAGTAGCCAACCATGCTCGAATCCTTTGTGATAAGAATTCCATAGAAATACGTACGTCAACAGGAGAAGTAATTATGGTTACAGGAGATAAGCCGCGGAAACCAATGAAGTTCATTTCAGTAATGAAAGTTGCTAGTTATGAACGAAAACAAGGAATAGTGTATATGGTTGACGGGTGGTCCATAGGACAACCCTTTTATGATGTTAAAAGACAAGTTTATCCCTCATTTGATCATGTAATTATCTTGAATTAGATGACTACAGTTGCATATGTTTCAGGTACACTTTGGAGCTTAAAATGGAAAAAATGCAGCTTTGGACGGTTCGGCTTGGAACGGGTCGCGCATGGAACAAAAGAAGAAATAAAACCCAACTTTCAGGGCTCCACCGTATTATACGGTGCCCGCCGTATTATACGGTGGCCCTGAAAGTCACATGTGCGTACCGTAATTCAGTAGAGATGTATCGTAACATTCTGAAGTTCACCGTATTATACGGTGTCCACCGTATTATACGGTGGACACTGCGAGGAAAAGTGTAACTACCCATTAAAACAGTTTTTGGTGGTATCTTTTGATATGATCTCATCATTGGACGTTTCTCTGGAGTGTTGGGGCGAATTTTGGCTTTTGGCAAGTGTTTGTGAACAATTTCTAACATTCGGTTTGTCTTTTGCTTGACATGCACTTCAACCTTGATGCTATGATGATCCACCAAACAATGTCTGGCTAAACTTTCGGTGATCATCTTAGGTGAAGGTTTCTTATTGACTTTTGTGTGATGAATCTTTATTTCTAGAATAATAGACTTGGTATGTTGCTATGTTTATTATGATGCATGAATGTTTGATTGTAAATTGTTAATTGATGTTTTGTTCCTAATCTAAATCGTACGTTCTTGGTGTCGTTGACAATCGAGATATCACGGGAAGGGTTAGGGTTGGATATTGATTAATTGATTATCGGGTAACAACCTCGCGTTTACATAATCCGAGTACTTTGTTCCCTTTTATCACAACAAACGTTTATGCATGAGTTATGTCTATGTAACTCTTTCTAGTTGGATTCGCACACAATTGTTAATGGAAACCGGAACTTAAGATGGTCATTTTATCTTAATCTGTTAAACACCCAATTTTGATTTGCAATTAGCTAGTAATTTAGTTTTCTAAAACAACAATCCAAATCATTAATCTTTAAATTCTGCAAATTAGGTTAATTTTAGTTTAATCGCAAAGCTATAAAATCTACACATTTTCCACATACTCCCTGAGTTCGATACCCATTTACCACTATCTATAGTTGTTATTTGGATTAAATTTGCGTGTACCATGACTGCACGTCAAATTTTGGCGCCGTTGCCTCTTTTGTGTACACAATTCTTTTAGAAATTTTGCATAAGCGGGTACTTGTTTTATTGCATCAAGAAGTGGAAGGTTAATTTTAACTTTTTTAAACATGTCCCACAACTCTTCTTTTTGGGGACCTCTTGGTGCAATAAAATTTTTTCTACCCGGATCAAGTAAAGCCGATGGAAACGGGACTTGACTCGGTTCACCCTCAACTTTTTCATTTTTTTCATTTTCTTTATTTTCACCCAACCCCGGTTTTTTAACATTTGATTCTTTAGGTGTAACCGGTGAAACTTCATCATCACTATCATTACCCGTGATGTCCTCAACTACCCCCTCAACCAATTCGGGTGACAAATTGGCTTTAAATTCTTTCCACTTCTTAAAACACTAACATGATGAACATTAACATTACCTCGTGACGAACCGTGTGAAGGATTTACCTTGGTGTCGCTAGGAAGTTGACCCTTGTTTTTCTTCAATTCCGCCACATCGGTTGCCAATTGACCCATTTGGGTTGTTAATGATTGGATGCTTTTGTCACGAACCTCATCTTTTTGCATTCGAACTTCATCGAGTTGGTTCCGTTTTTGCATCTCCGCTTGCATGCTTTTTAGCATTTCCATCATCTCATTTCCACCCGAAGACCCCCTTGTTCTTGACCCGTTTGATATTGCTTTTGATACCCTTGGTTGTTCCCACCTCGATATCCACTTTGATTGTTGTAAGGTTGGCGCGAACCAAAGTTACCTTGGCTACCTTGAAAGTTCGGGTTAGCTTGATTTGAAGGGTTCCCATACCGAAAATTTGGGTGGTTCCTCAACCCGGGGTGGTAGGTATTAGAATTCATGTTGCTGTAATTTCTACCACCCCTTCTTGACCTTGAACCGCATGAACTTCTTCATATTGCCCTTCCACCATTCCTTGGCAATTTTCAGCCGCATGACCTATTTCATTACACAAGGCACAAACATCATAAATTTGGTTAGTGGTTTGAACATTACCATCATCTATTGCGTGCACTTGAGGTCGGGCAATGGCCGGTCGTGCTCTCCTCGATGCTTGAGCTTTTCTTTTTGATGTAATTGCCATGTTCTCCAAAAACTCCCAATCATCATTCTCGTAGTTTGTACCAAAAGTCCCACCGGTAATAGACATTAAATCACGAGCATCTTCGGCACTCAACCCCTCGTGGAAGGCATTCATCAACTCCCAAAGTTCAATTCCATGATGAGGACAATTCTTGATCATCATGTTAAAACGCTCAAAGGCTTCATGAAACATTTCGCCTTGTTGTTGTTGAAAACTCCTCAACCCCTTCCTAGCATCGTTGGTCTTTTGAGCGGTGTAAAATTCGTCTAAGAAAATTTGTTGCATCTCCGCCCAAGTATAAATAGATGCTGAAGGCAAAGTGTAAAACCACTTCTTTGCCTTGTCCTCCAAAGAAAATTGAAACAGGACTAACTTGACATCATCAACCGAAAAACCTTGACTCCCAAGAGTATTGCAAATTGAGTCATAGGCCTCTAAGTGGAAATACGGTTCCTCCGTTGCTAGCCCTTTATATTTCGGCAAACTTTGCAAAGAATTTGTTCTCACTTCAAAGGTTCTCCCTTGATCATTGTGAGGAATAACTACCGGTGAGGGATTTTGAGTGATTACCGGCCTAAAATGAGCTTCAATTCCTCTCGCATGTTCTCTAAGATGCCTTCTTGGCACCCCCAACCTAACCCTTGGTCGAACAGGACCCATTGGCCTTGGTATATGCCCTTGTGGTGCGAATGGTTGTTGAAATTGCTGTTGTGGCATCGGTTGGTGTTGAATCGGCCTTTGGAATTGTGGTTGTACATTTTGTGGGCGAACTTGTTGCAATGGTATAGGGCGTTGCACTTGTAGCCCTTGTGGTCTTGGCCGAATATGTTGTGGTATGAGTTGTTGTTGTTGTGGCATTCCACCTACACTTGCCATCCCTTGAGACTGGCTTTGCACATAACCGAACTCTCCTTGATCACCATAACCCCCATAAGCATACCCGTCTTCATCATAGCCCTCAAAATCTTCGTATCCTTCTTCATATCCATCTCCCCCTATACCTGAAGTTTGCCCAAATGGAATGAATGAGTATTGAAAGCCCATTTGGTTTGATGGTCTAAATATAGAGGTAGAATGGACAATATTTGATGTATAGGGTATTGAGTAGTGGGAAGATGATTGACCCGTAGATGGGGGAAAGAAGTGTGATAATGGTGGGATTGTGGCTGAAGGGCTAAAGGTAAGATTGGGTTCAACTTGAGTGGTGATCGGTTGTGTGGTGTTGGTTGGTGTAGTGTCATGAGGTGGAGTAGGAATTGTAGTGGTATTAGGTATGGTTGTGTTTGGTGATGGGTGTGTGGAAGTAGGTATAAATGATGAGGTCGTTTGACCCATTGTGGGTGTTAATTGAGATTCTTGCATGATGTTTCGTGGTGTGATGGGTGATGTAGGTGAACCGATAATTCTGTTTTCTCTTACTAAAACACGGTTTTGCCTTAGCGTTCTTTCGATCTCCGGATCAAATGACAATGGTGAAGACTTATGAGAGCCTCTAGTATGCATGCACCTGTAGAACCTGCACACTAAACACACCAGTGTAAACCCGAAAATAACAAAGCAAAACTAACAAACTGACACACGTTGCGCACAACTCCCCGGCAACGGCGCCAAAATTTGACGTGCTGTCGTGGTCCATAGGACAACCCTTTATGATGTTAAAAGACAAGTTTATCCCTCATTTGATCATGTAATTATCTTGAATTAGATGACTACAGTTGCATATGTTTCAGGTACACTTTGGAGCTTAAAATGGAAAAAATGCAGCTTTGGACGGTTCGGCTTGGAACGGGTCGCGCATGGAACAAAAGAAGAAAATGCCTAAGCGAGTGGACTTAACCAGGCAAGTAAGTGCAGTCTTAAATGGGGAGCTTCCTCCTAAGCTCCAAGATCCAGGCACACCATTGATTAATATACAAGTTGGTAATTTTCAAATGGCTAAGGCGTTGCTAGATCTTGGAGCCGGAGTTAGTATTTTACCGGGGGGCTTATATGACCAATATGATTTTGGTCCGTTAGCTAGGGTGGAGACAACGGTTGTTTTGGCCGATTTGTCTCATAAGCTACCTCGAGGGATGGTTCAAAATGTAATTGTTAAAATTGATGAATTTTGTTACCCGGTTGACTTTCTAGTCTTGGACTACTCATCCGCGGACCCAAAGCAACAACAAAACGCAATTTTGGGTCGGCCATTTTTGAGCACCGCACATGCAGTAATCGATTGTAGATTTGGTACAGTCGATATGACTTTTGGGAACCGAAAAATGCGTTTGAATGTTTTTACTAACAATTCTAATGCTAATGGTGTTGATGAGTGTTTCATGGCAGATTTAGTTGATGGATGCAACCCGCATGAGTATGAGGAGGATGGTTTGGATGTTTGCTTGTGTGATTTTTCTGAACAGGTACATGCTTATGCACTCCGGGTTGAAGAGGAAAAACAGGATGCAATGGCCTTGAAAGAAGGTCGACCGCCATGGACTCACCAATTCGAAGGCTTGCCGGTGGAGATAAACTCGGGTACTAAACCATCGTTAGAGGAACCGCCAAAGTTGGAACTTAAAGACTTGCCGAGTGATGCGTGTGAAGTGTGTATATAAATTTAAGTATATTTTAAGCCCTTTTACACTTTCTTTAGCCAAGTTTTAAATTTATAAAACACGATATTTACTAACACTAAACACACATATGGGCAAGTGCACCCATCGTGAGCGTAGTATATTGTTGGTAAGATACCGAGGTCATCCAAGGACACAAGAGCTTTTAGTACCGGTTTATCCTCAACGTCTAATCAAATCAAAAAGTTTAGAAAAATGTTTTAAGCTAAGAAAAATAAAAACTAATTAAAATGCTGAAAAATAAAAATAAAAGAAAAAACAGATAGACAAGATGAATCACTTGGTTCCGACTCGTGTATAGTGTAACCTTTGATTATTTCCGCACTTTTGCACTTATTTAAGAGATTATCTTAGTTATTGTAGTAGGCCCCTCTTTTGAAGGTGACGTTACCCTCAACCCAGTAGTTTGAGTCAGCAAGGATACAATCCTAAAGGGTCGGATTATTGAAAGATAATGAATTAAGTTATTAATGCAAATTATGGTAGGCCCCTCTTTTGGGGGTGACGTTACCCTCGACTAAGTAGTCTGAGTCAGCAGGGATACAGTCCTAAATAGCCGGGTTATAGTATTAATAGTAGTTTAACTTATGAGGGGATCAAAGAGTTTGGACCCCCGCCATCCAATACCGTTAAGTATTGAAGGAGGTCCTACTAAATTTGACCCAGGTCCATTGCAGGACCTCTAAACGCTGAACAATGGCAAGACTCTTACCAAATCGTTCCCTTAACCCCCGACCAGGTAGCCAACATACCTCCATATAGACCGTGGAGATACGAATGGTGAAAATCTTTTATTTTATATAGACAGTAAAATAATGTCAAGACACCACGGACAAACGATAAGGAAGAATCACCTTCAACATAAGAAACTAGTTATTAAAGTCATTAATACAAAACCAAGTAAAAAGTGCGAAAAGATTAGAAATAAAAAGTATTATACTAGACACTTGTCTTCACCAAGTGATGTAAGAGACTTAGGCAAACATGGCCTTGATTGTCAAGAACTCTTACGATCAATCTTGGATCCCGAGATGACTCACACACTCTATGATGGACAATGGATGATGGTGGTGGATGATGGTGTTATGGTGGTGATGGGTGGTGGGTAAAGTGTGAGAGAGGTGGTGTGCCAAGGGATGGTTTGAGCTTAAGCCAAGCACTCCTATTTATAGGCTGAACAGAAGCCCGGGCACGGCCCCGTGTCCACATCCTCTCTTTCTTCATTAAATGCAGCTTGTCTTTATTAGTTGACCACGCCCCCGTGTCCGCTGAGCACGACCCCGTGTGCAGAAGAATCTTTGTACTATGAAGATTTGCCTGGATTGTGCGAATCTTATAGTTGACCACGGCCCCGTGTCCGCTGGGCACGGCCCCGTGGTGGGCAATAGAAGCTTCTACCACTTTGTCTTTTCTGCTGACACTTGGGCACGCCCCCGTGCTGGCTGAGCACGGGGCGTGTTCAGTCTTCTGTCTTCTTGTTTTGCTTGGGAAGATGCCGTCGTGGGGTCGGGCATGTCACGTTTGTTCCTTTTCTTGAAATTATGTTAGATTTTGCTGTATTTTTGCTTCTTTTGTTAATTTGAGCTCATTTAATCCTGAAAATACAAAAGGAAGATAAAAGCACACTTTTTCCAACATTAGTACTAAAAAAGGGTTAGTTTTATGCCACAATTGATGTAATTTATATGTTGCATTTCGCACACATCAAATACCCCCACACTTGAATCTTTGTTTGTCCTCAAGCAAAACTCTTTATAATGTGGCTTTACACTCCCAAATGGAATGGGTAGAATAGAAAGTTTTTAGGCTTGTCATAGAGTGTCGGGATTTCCAAGATTCTTTATTAAGTTTTATTTTTATTTATTTACAATCCTATTCGTCATGATTTATTTAAAACTTTTCATAAGATAAACTACTTATTAGGGCATAACATGCCTCTTTAAAATTCTATTTATATACAAGTTCACATACCTCACGGGGGATCACTCAACACTCGGCCGAAAATGTATTTTAGTGGATCACTCGAGAGCGGCATGGAACTTACTCCTACCATAGGCTTGCCAAGCAATCAATCCTCCTCCTTTTTAACTATATACCTTTGTAAATATCAAGAGGACTTTTTGGGTGAAGGGTTAGGCTTGGGTTAAAGGTAGGTGGTTGGGTTAGTGGTTAGTAGAAAAAAGGCGAAAAAGCGTAACAAGCGTCGGTTTTCGTAAGACTTTCTATTTTTGTAACTTTTATTTTGATGAAACTATTTTTCAAACAAAGTTATTTTTGATGAACTTGCTTGTTTATTTGTTTTTGCTTCATCATCAACATTTTTTTTTTTTGAAAAGTCATATAAAGAACCGAGCTGGTTACTAAAACAAAAGGGTTAAAAATGAAAAAGGTTTTAGTGGGTGAAAGGGTGTTTGTTTGGGTTATGAAATGAAAAGGTTTAGGCTCAAAGGGGCTAACTAGGGGAATTTTGGGTAGGTGGTAAAAAAAAGAAAAATAATGGTGTAGAAATAAAAAAGGGTTAGTCCTAATGCCTCCATCATTTACTTACTCGGGTTTAACTTGGTAAGGACCGGGAATGTATCGTCATGGCAAGTTCTAGAGTCGTAAGAACCAAGCGGCTATTCACACAAGAAACGAAAAATGAGCATTTAATTTAAAGATATATATTTGTATGCTCAATAAAGGCTCAACTCACTTTTGTGGGAATGGGTTTTTATGTGATCAAGTATATATAATTAAATTTTAACTAAGCTTGTCATGCCTTTTCATAATTTTCTTATGTTGGTTCTTTTTATCACGACGCTATCGGTTGTAAATTCGTAAAAATATAACCTTGTTAGAACTTGAAATTCCCAAATTAAACCTAGACAAGTAAAAAAAATGAAAATTTTTTTTGAAAAAAAAAATTTGGGGTGATTAGCGGTTCCAATAGAGTTTTGTGTAAGGCTTGTATTTAGGACTTGCAAGATTCAAGGTTTTAGCATCCCCCCCACACTTAAATTACACATTGTCCTCAATGTGTCCCAAAAATAAGTTTTTAGGTTGATTGAATGGGTAAAAAGGTGTGAAAAACAAAAATTTTGTGTTACTGGGTACTGGACACGGCCCCGTGCCTGGTGGGCACGACCCCGTGTTCAGGTGCTAGTAACGAAAACTTACAGAAGGTGGACACGGGGGCGTGTTGGCTGGACACGTACCCGTGTTTGTCAAGGTCTGCAGAAATAAAACAAACAACAGGTCTGGGGAGTGGGCACGGGGGCGTGTCGGCTGGACACGGCCCCGTGTGGACAATCTGCAAGGTTGAAAAACAGGTTTCTTTCTTTGGTTTTCCCGTCCCGGCTTTAGTAGTACTGATGCTTAGTACTCTAAGCCTCGTATGTACCTGCTTAATCAATAAACACTATACCACACCATAGCAAATACCCTAATTTTACCAAGTTCAACATCCATGTCAACAAAGTTAAAAGAAAAATAAATGCAGAAAATAAAAGAAGTTAGGGAAAGTAAATTGTTCAACACTTGGCACGCAGGCCTTAAATTGTTCAAGATTAGAAAAGGTTAACCTGGGGAATCATCAACCAACCGCTTTTTCCTCCGCTCATCCCGCCTAATCCATGTCCTCGTCTTCATCATCATCATCATCTCCACCATGGCCAGCTATGTACTCCCGGATATTTCCAATATCATCTTGGATATCGGATAGGTTTCTCTCGATCGCCCCAACCCGGTGGTACGTGTTGCTTGCCATATTGTAGGTGTTCCTGGTGCACATGAGGTTTTCCTGCAACAAATCATGTAAACTTTGAAAGTTAGGAAAACCGCCTCCTGAGGAGGATTGGTCCGGATCACCATGGGGCTGGTATTGGTATTGATGATGTTGTGGAGCGTGGAGGACAAGTGTCTCTTATGGGTTCCATGCATGCCCTTGCATCCTTTGGAAGCTCACCGTCCCGTCTTCAGCCTCTTAGATTAGGTTCATTGAGCGGCAGATGTGTATATCCACCCTACCCGACCATGGGCTCCTTGCGAATGACCTAGGTATGTTGGTGAAGTGCTTGAAGAGACGGTACACCCATCCTCCAAATAAGATGAGGGTTGGTGCAGAAGCAAGGCGGTTCAGATGCATGTTTCGGAGCATGAGGAAAGGAACATCGAGGTGCCTACGGTTATGGATACAGTGGAGGACAACAAGATCTCTTAACCCAACGACGCCGCCGCTATCATGCCTTTGACTAAGAGAGTAGCCGAGGAGCCTATGGATGTATTGGTAGAGCGGATCCCTCAACTTCGTGCTGCTCGGATTGTAGTACCCTTCACCAATCTGAGCCCACGCGGCTTGGCGATCGTTTTCGTCTATCTCTCGCATCCCTCCAGTATTTTCCTCGTTTCCCGCATCTTCCTCCGCGTACAACCCGACAATCGACCCAAATTGTGCCATAGAGATCGAATACCTAGTTCCGCCACATCGGAACGCTACCCCATCGTTGTCGAATGGGTCGCACCTTGAGTTGAATGTGAAGGTGCTATAGAATTCCAAAGTGCATTCGTGGACGGAACGGAGTCGAGTTGTTAAGGCGACTCTTAGAGGTCCTGTGACAAGGTTGTTGAAGCGGTCGAGTTGGTTCACCATTGTTAACAAATCCGTGCATGCTTGCCTCAGGTATTCCTCCGGCCTTGTTTGAAGTACTTCGTATCTAGCCCTTGCATCGAGCTCATTTGCGTTAAACCTTGTGAACTTCCTTGCCATCTGAAAGAATACACCAAAAGTTAGCACGAAACATTAGGATTTTTGGACAAAACGTGCAAACAGTGGGCTGGACACGACCCCGTGTTCAGCGGACACGACCCCGTGTCCAGGCGTCTGTTACACAAAAATTCCATTTTTCGACCCAGTTTCGAAAACTTGAAAATTTTTGGTTCACTGGGTGCGGTTTCCCCCGAAAATGAAACCCTAAGTGCCGTTTTTCCCAAAACAACCCGTTTACCCTATCAATTTTATCTTTTTCGGTTCAAAAACAAGGGTTTGTGGTTTTTGTGAGAAATCGGGCGAATCTATGAACAATACAAGTGGATTTACTTCCCATAACACTAATCTAACTAAATGCTAACAGATCTAAACAAAAATTTCAGGTTTGATCCGGATGAACTTCAAGAACCCTAGATTTTTCCCCAAATTTTTGGTGTTTTAACTACATGCAAGTAACTAATCTAACTAAGAATAGTGATAGAATCATACCTTGATGTTGTTAAAATGATAGGAGACGTTGAAAATCTGCGGAAAATCGTCAGGAACCAGAGTGTTTTCGGGGAAACGGGGCGTGTGGAATGAAGTAATTGTTATGAAAAAGGGGTTTTATCCCGACTGCAACGCGGACACGGCCCCGTGTCTAGCGGACACGGCCTTCCGAGCAAAGTTTTGAATTTTTTTTAGTGCTCGTGTGAGTGCCCGTTGTTTCCCAAAAAGTTTGGTTAGAAGACTTTACCGATTTAAATGTCGTCCTTATCGTTCATAACTTACCAGGTATGATGATGATGTTTTCATTCTTCAATCGTTTGAAGCGAGATCTCCTCCTCTTCATCCTCAATGAATCCTTGATAGAGTTTCAGCCGTTGGCCATTGACTTTGAATGGGGGTCCATTCCGAGATTTAATTTCTATTGCACCGTGTGGGAAAATATGGGTGATGGAAAAAGGTCCTGACCACCTAGACTTTAATTTACCAGGAAACAATCGAAGTCGTGAATTAAACAAAAGAACTAGATCTCCTACTCGAAATTCATTAGGTTTAATATGTTTGTCATGCAAATTTTTCATTCTTTCCTTATAAATTTCGGAGTTTGAGTAGGCATAATTTCTAAGCTCGTCTAATTCATTTAATTGACAAAATCGATTTTTACCAGCAAATTCTAAATCTAAGTGTACATTTTTAATTGCCCAGTAGGCTTTGTGTGCAATTTCTACTGGTAAGTGACAACTTTTTCCATAGACTAGCTTATATGGGGTTGTACCTATTGTTGTTTTATAAGCAGTTCGAAAAGCCCATAAAGCATCATCTAATTTATCTGCCCATTCCTTTTTATTTATCCCTACGGTTTTTTCAAGTATTCGTTTTAAACCTCGATTAGTCACTTCGGCTTGTCCGTTTGTTTGAGGGTGATATGCTGTCGAGACCCGGTGATAGACCCCATATCTTGTTAAAAAAATTTCAAGTTGATGGTTGCAAAAATGGGTACCTCTATCACTTATTAATGCTTTAGGTGTGCCAAAACGAGAGAATAGTTTTTTCAGAAATCTTACCACGACTCTTCCATCATTTGTTGGAAGTGCTTCGGCCTCGGCCCATTTAGACAAGTAGTCTACTGCCACAAGTATATATTTGTTTCCTTTCGATGGTGGGAAAGGTCCCATAAAGTCGAGTCCCCACACATCAAAAATTTCACAAACAAGAATGCCATTTTGTGGCATTTCGTTTTTGGAAGAAATATTACATGTTCTTTGGCAAGCATCACATGTTTTGACAAGACTTTGGGCGTCTTTGTAAATGGTTGGCCAATAAAATCCTGAATCAAATACCTTTCGTGCGGTACTAGCGGCACCATGATGCCCTCCGTATGGACCTTCATGACAATGGCGGAGAATTCTTCGTGCTTCGCTACCATGTACGCATCGTCGGATGAGTTGGTCGGCACACATTTTGAAAAGATACGGGTCTTCCCAAAAATAGTGTTTCACATTGGCAAAGAATTTTTTTCTTTGATGATGTGGCCAACCCTTAGCGACTATACCGCTAGTTAGGTAGTTAGCATAGTCGGCGTACCATGGTTCTTCTTTATATTCCACCATTTCTAGGGACTCAGTTGGAAATTTTTCGTTGATTTGCTCGTCCCTGGTTACCTCCAAAGCTGGGTCTTCTAAGCGCGAAAGATGATCTGCTGCGGTATTTTCTGCTCCTCTTTTATCTTTGATTTCAATATCAAATTCTTGGAGGAGTAGAATCCACCGAATCAAACGTGGTTTTGCGTCCTGCTTTTTGAAGAGATATCGAATGGCTGCATGATCTGTATAGACTATAGTTTTAGAAAGAACAAGATAAGAACGAAATTTATCAAAAGCAAATACCACCGCTAGTAATTCTTTTTCAGTTGTTGTGTAATTTTCTTGTGCATCATTTAGTGTTTTACTAGCATAATAAATGGGGTGGAAATGCTTTTCTTTTCTTTGTCCCAAGACAGCTCCAACTGCAAAGTCACTAGCATCACACATGATTTCGAAAGGAAATTTCCAATCAGGCGCTATCATGATAGGTGCATTGACTAACATTTCCGTTAGGGTTAGAAATGCTTGATTGCAATCCTTGTCAAAGATGAAAGGGGCATCTTTTTCAAGTAATTTTGTTAGTGGCTTTGAAATTTTAGAAAAGTCTTTGATAAACCGCCTATAAAATCCGGCATGCCCTAGGAAGCTTCTGATAGCTCTTACGGAGGATGGAGGTGGTAGTCTAGAAATGGTATCTATTTTGGCTCGATCCACCTCCATTCCTTCGCTTGAGATTTTGTGACCAAGTACTATTCCCTCCATTACCATGAAATGGCATTTTTCCCAATTAAGGGCGAGGTTAGTTTCCTCACATCGGGATAACATTCGTTCAAGGTTATCGAGGCATTGGTCATATGAATCCCCAAAGATAGAAAAGTCGTCCATGAAGACTTCCATTGTCTTTTCTATCATGTCGTGGAAAATGGCCACCATGCAACGTTGGAATGTTGCGGGGGCATTACATAGATCAAACGGCATGCGTCGATAAGCAAAAGTTCCATAGGGACATGTGAAAGTTGTCTTTTCTTGGTCTTCGGGTGCTATCGGGATTTGAAAGTAACCTGAAAAACCATCCAAGAGACAATAAAATTTATGACCGGATAATCTTTCTAACATTTGATCAATGAAGGGTAAAGGAAAGTGATATTTTCTTGTTGCTTCATTTAACCGTCTATAATCTATACATACTCTCCATCCTGTGACGTTTCTCGTTGGTATTAATTCATTTTTTTCGTTAGTTATCACCGTCATACCTCCTTTCTTTGGGACTACTTGGACGGGACTTACCCAAGGACTATCGGAGATAGGATAGATAAGTCCGGCGTCAAGTAATTTGATGACTTCGTTTTTAACCACTTCTTGAACATTTGGATTTACTCAACATTGTGGTTGTATTACCGATTTGTAGTCATCATTCATTAAAATTTTGTGCGTACACATGGAAGGGCTAATTCCTTTTATGTCTACAAGTTTCCAAGCGATCGCGTTTTTATGTTTTTTTCAAAAGACTAATTAATTTTTCTTTTTCTAAGCTATTTAATTTAGACGAAATAATTACAGGTAAATTACCATCTTTGTCTAGAAAAACATATTCCAAACCTTTTGGAATTTCTTTGAGCTCAAGTGGTGGGTCTTTAGGAGACTCCTTATTCGGTTGCTCATTTCGATCAAGAACTTTAAAAGTTTGTTCTATGGCGACCTCTTCTTCAACAAAGTGGTCAATCTTTTCACTTGTATCGGGTGGTTCATCTTCATCTTCAATTAGGGGGTCATTATTGCCGAATGGATATTTCATTGACCGTTCAAGATCGACACTTCTTTTAAATGCCCCTAATTGAAGAGGTAGATTGTTGAACTTCCGGTTTCTCAAAGCTTCGTGAGTTTTTACAAATGGTCGTCCCAACACTAGAGGAGCGTCATCGAGGATGACAAAGTCGGTCGGGATTACCATTTGATTTGTTTGAACCAAGACATCTTCAACTATACCGATTGATTTTATTACTTTCCGATTGGATAGAAAAATGGGTATTTGAAGTGGAGAAAAATCACTAATGCTTAATTTTTCGAAAATGTAGTTAGGCATTATGTTAACACAAAGATCTTTATCAATTGTGACATTACTAATAAACGAATTTTGAAAGAAACATGGAACCGGTGTAATGTTAATTTCAAATGGGTCTTCTTTTATTAGCAAGGTTTGATCATTAGTTAACTTAACACTTACCGTTTCGTCAATTTTAGTGTTAGTGTTTAACTCTTTTAAAAACTTAGCATGAGTGGGTACTAAACAATGATTTTCGAAAGAAGGTGACAAGAGATTAATTTCTTCAAAATTAGGCTCTTCTTGAATTTTAACGTTGTCGGACTCACCTTTTTCGTTGTTTAACTAATGTGTCGGCTCTTCACTTATTTGTTCTTCCATTTTTTCACTTTCGGTTATCTCATCCTTTTTTAATTCTTCTCTTGCGCGGGACTCCTCTTCCCTTGCGCGAGATTCTTTTATATAGCGATCGATAACTCTAAGGTGTTCTAATATCCTATCGGTCACTTCGGTTATAGAAATAGAATCGGGACTTTCAAAGCTTGAATCCGGTTGTTCGATCCTTTGTTCCTCATAATACCCATATGAAGTAGATGGTTCACACCATTGTTCTTCATTGTAAGCATATGATGGATAAGGGTCGTTATTTTGTTCTTCATAATACTCATATGAGGTGGGTTGTTCACGCCATGGTTCCTCATAATAAGTGTACGAAGGTGGTGGCTCATATCTTGGTTCCTCAAAGTAAGAGTAAGGAGGCTCATACATTGGTTCATCAAAATATGAGTACGAGGGAGGAGGTTCATACCTTTGGTCTTCATAGGATGTGTATGAAGCTGATGGCTCGTACCTGGGTTCCTCATAGTAGGTGTATGAATTGGATGGTTGATATGAGTGACGATATTGAACCGAGTGCGTGTTACTACAATTAGTGCAACAATTACTCCTATAATCATCCTCCTCATAGGTGTAGTTGTAATCTCCTGAATATTGATCCATAAGAATCACTCAGCAGACCACAACCAAGTCTCGAGATCAGAAAACGAAAATAAAAACGGAAACAGAGGCTGGACACGGCCCCGTGTTCAGTGGACACAGCCCCATGTACAGAATCTATATCTGGGCGTTTTAATTAAATTTACTGATCTGGTTGAGCACGGGGTGTGTTCAGTGAGCACGGCCCGTGTTCAAGTGACTGTTACTGGGTGTTTTTATGAAAATGTGCAGCACGGCCCCGTGTTCAGTGAGCACGGCCCGTGTTCAGGTTACTGTAAATGCAAAACTAAACTAAAATGCAGAAAAATGTGCGCGCGTTTTAAAAAGGTTTTGAAAAACTGATTAGGCCGTCGATTTTAAGCTTTCTTAAAATCCTTGTGTCCCCGGCAACGGCGCCAAAAACTTGATGCGTGTGAAGTGTGTATATAAATTTAAGTATATTTTAAGCCCTTTTACACTTTCTTTAGCCAAGTTTTAAATTTATAAAACACGATATTTACTAACACTAAACACACATATGGGCAAGTGCACCCATCGTGAGCGTACTATAGTGTTGGTAAGATACCGAGGTCGTCCAAGGACACAAGAGCTTTTAGTACCGGTTTATCCTCAACGTCTAATCAAATCAAAAAGTTTAGAAAAATGTTTTAAGCTAAGAAAAATAAAAACTAATTAAAATGCTGAAAAATAAAAATAAAAGAAAAACAGATAGACAAGATGAATCTCTTGGTTCCGACTCGTGTATAGTGTAACCTTTGATTATTTCCGCACTTTTGCACTTATTTAAGAGATTATCTTAGTTATTGTAGTAGGCCCCTCTTTTGAAGGTGACGTTACCCTCAACCCAGTAGTTTGAGTCAGCAAGGAAACAATCCTAATGGGTCGGATTATTGAAAGATAATGAATTAAGTTATTAATATAAATTATGGTAGGCCCCTCTTTTGGAGGTGACGTTACCCTCGACTAAGTAGTCTGAGTTAGCAGGGATACAGTCCTAAATAGCCGGGTTATAGTATTAATAGTAGTTTAACTTATGAGGGGATCAAAGAGTTTGGACCCTGCCATCCAATACCGTTAAGTATTGAAGGAGGTCCTACTAAATTTGACCCAGGTCCATTGCAGGACCTCTAAACGCTGAACAATGGCAAGACTCTTACCAAACCGTTCCCTTAACCCCCGACCAGGTAGCCAACATACCTCCATATAGACCGTGGAGATACGAATGGTGAAAATCTTTTATTTTATATAGACAGTAAAATAATGTCAAGACACCACGGACAAACGATAAGGAAGAATCACCTTCAACATAAGAAACTAGTTATTAAAGTCATTAATACAAAACCAAGTAAAAAGTGCGAAAAGATTAGAAATAAAAAGTATTATACTAGACACTTGTCTTCACCAAGTGATGTAAGAGACTTAGGCAAACATGGCCTTGATTGTCAAGAACTCTTACGATCAATCTTGGATCCCGAGACGACTCACACACTCTATGATGGACAATGGATGATGGTGGTGGATGATGGTGTTATGGTGGTGATGGGTGGTGGGTGAAGTGTGAGAGAGGTGGTGTGCCAAGGGATGGTTTGAGCTTAAGCCAAGCACTCCTATTTATAGGCTGAACAGAAGCCCGGGCACGGCCCCGTGTCCACATCCTCTCTTTCTTCATTAAATGCAGCTTGTCTTTATTAGTTGACCACGCCCCCGTGTCCGCTGAGCACGACCCCGTGTGCAGAAGAATCTTTGTACTATGAAGATTTGCCTGGATTGTGCGAATCTTATAGTTGACCACGGCCCCGTATCCGCTGGGCACGACCCCGTGGTGGGCAATAGAAGCTTCTACCACTTTGTCTTTTCTGCTGACACTTGGGCACGCCCCCGTGCTGGCTGAGCACGGGGCGTGTTCAGTCTTCTGTCTTCTTGTTTTGCTTGGGAAGATGCCGTCGTGGGGTCGGGCATGTCACGTTTGTTCCTTTTCTTGTAATTATGTTAGATTTTGCTGTATTTTTGCTTCTTTTGTTAATTTGAGCTCATTTAATCCTGAAAATACAAAAGGAAGACAAAAGCACACTTTTTCCAACATTAGTACTAAAAACGGGTTAGTTTTATGCCACAATTGATGTAATTTATATGTTGCATTTTGCACACATCACCGAGCCACTTGAAGTATGCGTTTTTAGGGGATAATGACACTTTACCGGTCATTATTGCCTCTAATTTAGAGTTGGCTCAAGAGCAAGCGTTGTTGGAAGTTTTGAAAGAAAACAAGGGAGCTATCGGATGGACGATTGCCGATCTCAAAGGAATTAGTCCATCAATTGTCATGCACAAAATCATTACCACCGAAGATGCCAAACCAACACGAGAAGCTCAAAGGCGATTGAATCCGAACCTAAGGGAGGTAGTAAAAAAAGAGGTAATCAAATGGTTGGACGCGGGAATCATCTATCCGATTTCGGATAGTGCTTGGGTGAGTCCCACCCAAGTTGTGCCTAAGAAGGCCGGCATTCAAGTAGTCAAAGATGAAAATGGTGAACAAATTGCCACCCGACCGGTCACCGGGTGGCGTGTATGTATTGACTACCGAAAGTTGAATGCCGCCACTTCTAAGGACCATTTCTCGTTGCCTTTTATTGACCAAATCATTGAAAAATTATCGGGTCAAAAATATTACTGCTTTTTGGACGGGTATTCGGGTTACAATCAAACAGCAATACACCCGGATGACCAACACAAGACCACTTTCACTTGTCCATATGGTACCTTTGCCTTTCGGCGAATGCCATTTGGCTTGTGCAATGCACCGGCAACTTTCCAACGATGTATGATGAGTATCTTCTCGGACATGGTTGGAGAGTCGCTTGAAGTGTTTATGGATGACTTTTCCATTTTTTGCACTAGTTTCGAATCTTGTCTCAACGAATTACAAAAAGTTTTAAAAAGATGTGTTGAGAAAAATTTAGTGCTTAGTTGGGAGAAAAGTCATTTCATGGTGCAAGAGGGTATTGTGTTGGGTCATGTAATTTCGGAAAGGGGAATGGAGGTGGATAAGGCAAAAATAAGGGTAATAGCATCTTTGCCACCTCCGAAAAATGTTAAGGGTGTAAGGTCATTTTTGGGACACGCGGGGTTCTATAGACGTTTCATAAAAGGTTTTAGTGTTATCACCAAACCTTTATGCAATTTGTTATTAAAAGATGTCCCATTTGATTTTACTAATGAGTGTATGCAAGCTATCACTGTTTTGAAGGAACACTTGGTCAAAGCTCCTATTTTGCAACCACCGGATTGGTCAAAGCCGTTCGAGATAATGTGTGATGCAAGTGACACTACTATTGGTGCAGTTTTGAGTCAACGGGTTGATAAAAAGCCGGTGATGATTTACTATGCAAGCAAAACTTTATCCGAAGCGCAACTCAATTACACCACAACCGAAAAGGAGTTATTAGCGGTGGTGTATGCTTTGGATAAGTTTCGTGCTTATATTTGGGGGAGCAAGGTGGTGGTTTATTCGGATCATAGTGCGGTCTGATATTTGATGGAGAAAAAGGATGCGAAGCCCCGCTTAATTCGGTGGGTGTTGTTATTACAAGAGTTCGATTTAGAGATCCGAGACAAAAAGGGAAGTGAAAACATAGTGGCGGATCACTTGTCTCGGATTCCGGTGGAAGGGATCGACGATGTTAGTGAAATAAATGAAACGTTTCCCGACGAGCAACTCTTAGCCGTTTCCACCTTCGTTGCACCGTGGTATGCTCACTATGTCAATTACTTAGCCATGGGTGCCATCCCAAGTCATTGGACCAAGAAGCGAAGACAACAATTTATGGTCCAAGTGAAGCAATACATTTGGGATGAACCGGATCTTTTCAAGATAGGGCCGGATCAAGTTATTAGGAGGTGTGTGCCCGAAACGGAAGTGTTGGAAATTCTGACCCATGCTCATTCATCCGCATGTGGAGGTCACTTTAGTGGGCATAAAACGGGCTACCGAGTTCTCTCATGTGGGTTTTATTGGCCCACAATTTTCAAGGATGCATGTGAGTTCGCTAGAAATTGCATAAATTGTCAAAAGATGGGAAGCATATCGAAGAGGGATGAGATGCCATTACAACCAATCTTGGTTGTGGAAATATTCGATGTTTGGGGTATTGACTTTATGGGTCCCTTCCCAAATTCGAATGGATTCCTATATATTTTGGTAGCGGTGGATTACGTCTCGAAGTGGATTGAAGCTATTGCAACACGCACAAACGACCATTCGGTTGTTTGTAAATTTGTTCAATCCAACATCTTTTCACGCTTTGGCATTCCAAGAGTTATCATAAGTGATGGTGGTTCGCACTTCAAGAACTTTAATTTCGGGAAACTGTTGAAGAGGTATAGTGTGAATCACCGGATTGCCACACCTTACCATCCGCAAACGAGTGGACAAGTTGAGGTGTCCAACCGTCAAATCAAGGAGATTCTCATGAAGACGGTAAGAACGGATAGGAAGGATTGGTCGAGTAAATTGGATGATGCGTTGTGGGCATACCGAACGGCCTACAAAACTCCTATTGGCACAACACCTTACCGGATGGTTTATGGAAAGGGTTGTCATTTGCCAATGGAGTTAGCGCATCGGGCTTATTGGGCAATCACTACGGTTAATGCGGATTACAATGAAGCGGGAAAGATGAGGAAGTTACAATTGTGTGAAATTGAAGAGCTTAGAGACCAGGCGTATGAATGTGCATCGGCGTATAAAGATAAACTCAAGAAGGTACATGATGCAAAATTGAGAAAGAAAACATTTGAAGTGGGTCAAAAAGTTTGGTTGTGCAACTCAAGACTTAAGATGTTTGCGGGCAAGCTTAAAAGTAAATGGATGGGCCCGTATGTTGTTCGGCGAGTTGGAAGGTTTGGTGACGTAGACATCCAAGACGAGCAAACACTTAAACAACAAACGCTGAACGGTCACCGGTTGAAACCATACTTGGAGGGGCACGACATAAACAACTTGGAGCTTGACAAAGTGGGCTACATTCTACGCCCGGTCGATGAGGAACAACCGTGAGAGGCCCAGGTTTGGTAGTGTAAATAGTAGCATTTCATTTTGTTTTGTTTTGTATAGTTTGCACAATTACCGTATTTCCTTAAAATCCGTGTTTGAAACAAGTGTGGGGACATTCGGGTCACGAATTGCTCTAACATTGTGTTGAGGACAACACGGGATTTTCGAGGGGGTAGGGTGATTTTTACATGTTTTTGAGAAATTAAAAAAAAAATTCGAAAAACTGAAAAAATCTAAAAAAATAACACTTAAATCTCAATTTTCAGCGAAGCAGAGATGCCCAGGTGCCACCGTAATTTACGGTGGCACCGTAATTTACGGTGGCACCGTAATTTACGGTGGCCTATAAAATTTTTTGGTTTTTTCGGTGTAACCCTACTGAGTTACGGTAGGAATTGTTGGCCAGCATCCACCGTAATTTACGGTCCACACCGTAATTTACGGTGGACCTGGCGAGACCAAGGGTCGTTCCTGGGCAGCGTTTTTTTATAAAAATAAAAATAAAAATAAAATAAAATAATAACAACAATCATTCACCTGACTTAACCCCAACCATTCCTTTTCTTTCATTCTTCCTTCACTACAAACATTATCCATCACTTTCATCTAAACCCCACAAGATCCCCAACATTCTTCAACCTTAATTCTTCTATATCTCACTCAATTCTTATCCAAACCAAGTGAAATCTAGGTCTATCTTGACTAATTTTTCACGTAGTTTCTGATTTTGCCATGAGATTTACGAGAAAACAAAGTTTTCGGGTCTGAATCACAAACCCTAGGTCCGAAAATTTTGGGGCTTTTTGAAGTTCTTGCTTCATTTGTGTTTCTTACATCTTCAAACAAGGTATCGAAGTTTATTTATTATGTTTTGATGATGCATTGTGAAAAGTAAAGTTATTTGTGTTAGTTGTTCATACCCACTTGCTTGTTCTTAGATTTTGTTATGAAAATGGTTACTTGAACATTGATATGGGTTGTAGATGTAGGATTGATGGTAAAGTAGTGAACTTTTTGGGAAATTTCTACAATGTAGAGACATCATGCCAAAATTTTTGGAAAAAATTTAAAACTCTTGGTTCACTAGCATCTACAACCATAGTAACAAGCAAGTGTGGGGATATCTTGGAGAAAAGGGTCTAATTTTGTGTGTTTGGTTGTGTTATTTGCCTTAATGTGTGTAGGAAATGGTACGAACAAAAGAAAGAGTCGGAGCAAGTTTATCTTCTTCGTCTAAAGATAAGGGCAAGCAACCGGAACAACAACCGAAAAAGAGACAATATTTGGGTCGAGTTAGTGAAAGTGAAAGCGAGGATGAAGAAATGATAGAGTTGGATCCATCTAACAAACCAAAATGGGAGTCGGGGCCATTAGATGATCAGCCGGAGCATTGGCAACCAACTTTATACCATGATAGGATGAACCGATTGAAAAACAAGGCAGCCGCATTCATATGTGAAAGGGAGGTGGTCGAAGTTGAATTTGGGCCATTCAATGTGTTTTCTCAATTCCGTGCTTTAGGATGGGAGGGAGCTCTAAGTTGCTATGACAAGGATAAGAAAACTTTATTCATGGATGAAATCCAAGAATGGATGGCAACCCTCAAGTGCAACACATATGAAAAGCCATCGCAAATGAAGTTAACGGGTGTGGTGAATGGGATTCCGGTAGAGATGTCATTTGACACATTAAAGAAATTGGGGAAGTATGACAGTTTACATGCTCGTGAGTACATGATCCCTAGCCTTGATGATTTGTTTCACAAACCGGATAAGCATCCTCGTTGGAATGATATGTTAGCAGCATTGTTTTTGCCCGGTACTTATAGTGGAGTCTTGTACCGGAGGAACTTAAGAATTGAAGCGAAGTTGTTGTTAACAATTTGCATTCTCAATGTCATTCCGCGAAGGGGGGACAAGGAGCAAGTGAGATACCCGGAAGTACCCATCCTCTATTCGCTACTAAATGGGTCTCCGCGCTTTCCAATCCGTTATTTGATCATGAACCACCTCTGGATTAGCTGAAACAAGTTTGGGAGAGACATTGCCCCGTATTGCCGGATCATCACGGGATTGATGAAGCAGCAAAAGGCAATTACGTCGGAAGATGTAGGGCATCCGAAGAGGCATCAGTCTTTTACTCTACAAAAGCTGGGTTATGGGTGGACCTACACCCAATCTGAAAGATATCATAAACTTAAGTCGGAGGGGCAGCGATGGAGAGCACTAAAGGTGGGTGCAAGAAATCTTTTACCGGGAGAACCGGATGAACCGGAAAGTGATGTGGAAGTTCCGAGCGGAGATGAAGATTATGCGGATGAGCCGCATGGTGGTGAGAATGTGGGCCAAGGGGGCCATGGTAGAGGTTATGGTGGTGCCTTTTACGATTATACGGAGCATTCTTATGTGCCAAATTGGGCTTATGATGGCACGATGCAAGAGGTTATCGAAAATCAACGTCCTCCGGCACCCATGTTTGAATCATGGTCGGGTTCGGAGCGGACGTTATTTGATCAACATACAATGATGAGTGCAAGCATAGAGCGGTCCTTGAAACAAAACCTTGATCGTCAAGAGGCGTGGAATCGCACACACGCGTATTCCCGTGAAGTAGAAATGAATAATCGATACCATGATGACCAAGAAAGGAGATTGCATGCAGATTGGCACGCCGGGCGGCCGGTGGTTGTGGATCCACAACATGTGGATTATGCGTCTCTACCACCGTATGATGGTAGTGTTTCGTATCCAACCCCGCCGCTCCATCATTCACAATGGATCGATCCGCGCCAACAAGAAGGAGCTCAACAACAAGGTGGGAGTAGTAGCGGTTCATTTGCATTTGGAGAATGGAATGACATGATGTCTTCCATTTTTGGACCTCCGGGCCACGCTATTACTAGTCAGGTCGTGTTTCTTCCTTGTATATTTTGTGAATATTTATTTAGCTTGTTTTGTTTATGGTTGGGCGGTTGGGTGGTGTTAGTTTGTAATGTTATGTTTTGGTTGGTGCGAGTTGGTGTGTGATGTTTTTAAAAGAAAAAAATATATAAAATGAAAAATCCAAAAAAAAATTTGTGGTTTGAGTTGAAGAGCTTTCAATTGATGTGAAAGAGTTTTAAGCGATCAAAGCCTCCTAAAACCATACATTGGGGTCAATGTATCCCAAGTGTGGGGATAGGGGGAAATTTTTGAAAATTTGAAATTTTTTTAAATCAAGCGAAACGATGTGAGAATTTGAACACCCTAGATTAACCCCAACCGATGCACCGGCAACCCTTGATACCCTTTTATTCTTGGTGATAGTTGAAGCCACATTTGTAAATAAATAATTCTTGTCTTTGATGAGAGTGGCTACAGGTGGGGGTGCATTAGAACTTGTGCCTTGATACGGTTTGAGTCCTTAGTTGGATATGAATGCGAAGAGGATAAGGGCATTTAGGGAGCCTCGTCTTTAGTGTGTGTGAGTGTGGGATTTGGGGGGTTGGACCTCATAAGTTATATATATGAGCATGGTTGCGAGAGGGGCGGGGGTTTGGACATTTAGTTGCCCAATTTTGTGCCTAAAAGCCTATCATTTGTTTCCCCTAGCTAGTTACCTAAAAAATAATTTACCCAACTTGACCCGGTTTTATAGTGTTAGTGGTTGTTTAGTAGTATGTAATTTTATTTGATGTTATGTTGAAAGTTATTATGTTTATGTTAGAAAAAAAAATCAGAAAGAAAAGGAAAAAAAAAAGAGAAAAAAGCAATGAAAAAGGAAAAAAAGTGATGTTTAGTTATCTTGTATATAGTAGTTAAGTTTGGTAGTTGTTTGTTTGTTTATTTGTGTAATAAAAGACCGGGTTAAGTTTTCGCTACTTCATATATATTCCATTTCCTACCCATGCACCTAGCCATGTTACAACCTTGAAAGTCCCTTTGATTTGCATTCATGTTTGACACGATTTAGGAGAAGGATTGATTTAGGTACAAGCTTATAGTTGTGCAACCGCCCGATAGCCTTTGTGTGTCTAGCTTACAATTGCTAGTGCTTACTTGTTACCGAGAGGAGAGACATAGTGAGGGGTGCATTATTTCGGGTGTTAAAAAGGGGTTAGTAAAAGGACTACATGCTTCTGCTTGGTTTATATTGATCGCTTATTTTGAAAACGGTTTGATGAGTTGCTTGGGACAAGCAACGGTTAAGTGTGGGGATGTGACGGGTGGTCCATAGGACAACCCTTTATGATGTTAAAAGACAAGTTTATCCCTCATTTGATCATGTAATTATCTTGAATTAGATGACTACAGTTGCATATGTTTCAGGTACACTTTGGAGCTTAAAATGGAAAAAATGCAGCTTTGGACGGTTCGGCTTGGAACGGGTCGCGCATGGAACAAAAGAAGAAATAAAACCCAACTTTCAGGGCTCCACCGTATTATACGGTGCCCACCGTATTATACGGTGGCCCTGAAAGTCACATTTGCCTACCGTAATTCAGTAGAGATGTACCGTAACATTCTGAAGTTCACCGTATTATACGGTGGACACTGCGAGTAAAAGTGTAACTGCCCATTAAAACAGTTTTTGGTGGTGTCTTTTGATATGATCTCATCATTGGACGTTTCTCAGGAGTGTTGGGGCGAATTTTGGCTTTTGGCAAGTGTTTGTGAACAATTTCTAACATTCGGTTTGTCTTTTGATTGACATGCACTTCAACCTTGATGCTATGATGATCCACCAAACAATGTCTGGCTAAACTTTCGGTGATCATCTTAGGTGAAGGTTTCTTATTGACTTTTGTGTGATGAATCTTTATTTCTAGAATAATAGACTTGGTATGTTGCTATGTTTATTATGATGCATGAATGTTTGATTGTAAATTGTTAATTGATGTTTTGTTCCTAATCTAAATCGTACGTTCTTGGTGTCGTTGACAATCGAGATATCACGGGAAGGGTTAGGGTTGGATATTGATTAATTGATTATTGGGTAACAACCTCGCGTTTACATAATCCGAGTACTTTGTTCCCTTTTATCACAACAAACGTTTATGCATGAGTTATGTCTATGTAACTCTTTCTAGTTGGATTCGCACACAATTGTTAATGGAAACCGGAACTTAAGATGGTCATTTTCTCTTAATCTGTTAAACACCCAATTTTGATTTGCAATTAGCTAGTAATTTAGTTTTCTAAAACAACAATCTAAATCATTAATCTTTAAATTCTGCAAATTAGGTTAATTTTAGTTTAATCGCAAAGCTATAAAATCTACACATTTTCCACATACTCCCTGAGTTCGATACCCATTTACCACTATCTATAGTTGTTATTTGGATTAAATTTGCGTGTACCACGACAACACGTCAATGGTTTCGATAATCATTAACACTAAAAGTAAGGAACTTAAGGAAATTCCAATAGTATCAGAATACCCGAATGTATTCCCAGAAGAGCTACCTGGACTACCACCCGATAGGGAAGTAGAGTTTAGAATTCATCTAATCCCTGGAACTACACCAATAGCTAAGGCACCTTATCGGCTAGCACCCACAGAAATGCTAGAACTGAAAAAGCAGTTAGATGAATTATTAAGCAAAGGATTCATACAACCTAGTTCATCCCCTTGGGGAGCACCAGTGTTGTTTGTGAAAAAGAAATATGGTTCGATGCGGATGTGTATCGATTATAGGGAACTGAATAAGGTTACAATCAAGAATCGATACCCTTTACCTAGGATTGATGATCTTTTTGATCAACTTCAGGGGGCTAGATATTTTTCTAAAATAGACTTGTGCTCCGGATACCATCAGCTGAAGGTACAAGAAGTAGACATACCTAAAACTGCTTTCAGGACTAGGTATGGTCACTACGAGTTTACAGTCATGCCCTTCGGATTAACAAATGCTCCTGCAGCATTTATGGACATGATGAATAGGATCTGTAAACCGTATTTGGATAAATTCGTAATTGTCTTCATCGACGATATACTTATTTATTCCAAAAGCCAAGACGAGCATTGTGAGCACCTGCATGCACTCTTAGCTCTGTTAAGAAAGGAAAAGCTTTACGCCAATTTCTCGAAGTGTGAATTTTGGCTACAGGAGGTGCAATTTTTAGGTCACATGGTGAATCACGAAGGTATTCACGTAGATCCCTCCAAGATAGAAGCAATCACGAACGGGAAGGTTCCGCAATCAGCTACCGAAGTTAGAAGTTTTCTAGGATTAGATGGATATTATAGGCGATTCATTAAATATTTTTCTAAGATAGCTGTTCCATTAACTAAGCTAACCTGTAAAACAGTTAAGTTTGAATGGGGACCCAAGCAAGAAGAGGCCTTTAGGATTTTAAAGCAAAGGTTAACAAATGCCCCAATTCTTGCTTTACCAGAAGGAACAGAAGATTTTGAAGTCTACTGTGATGCTTCTAAGCTAGGATTAGGATGTGTGCTAATGCAACGCAAAAAGGTAATTGCGTATGCATCAAGGCAATTGAAAAAGCACGAAGAAAATTATACAACTCATGATTTAGAATTAGGAGCAATACTTTTTGCCCTTAAAATTTGGAGACATTATCTGTACGGAAGTAAGTTTACTGTCTATACGGATCATAAGAGTTTAAGGTACATATTTGGGCAAAAAGAATTGAACATGAGGCAAAGAAGATGGATGGAAATTTTAAGTGACTACGACTGTGATATTCAATATCACGAAGGAAAAGCAAATATAGTAGCAGATGCCCTAAGTCGTAAGTATCATGAAAAGCAAAGGCGAGTTCGTGCTCTTAGATTAAATCTGCAGTTAGATTTAAGGAAACAACTGAAGGATGTTCAGGAAACAGCAATCAAGGATGATGCTGAAGGAATGAAAGGATGAATAAAGGAATTAGAGCAAGGGACAGATGGAATTTGGAGATTCCATAAGAAAAGGATTTGGGTACCTAAGCAAGGAAATTTAAGAGATAAGATTTTAGAAGAAGCCCATAAATCTAGGTATACCATGCATCCTGGTAACAATAAGATGTACCAAGATTTAAGAAATAATTTTTGGTGGATAGGAATGAAAAAGGACATAACTAATTGCATTTCTAAGTGTCTAACTTGTTCGCAAGTTAAGGCAGAACACCAAAAACCTTCAGGGTTACTTCAACAGTTAGAAATGCCTGTATGGAAATGGGAACTAATAACCATGGATTTTGTTACTAAGCTACCCAAGACCAGAAAAGGTCACGATGCAATCTGGGTGATTGTAGATCGATTAACCAAATCCGCTCATTTCCTACCCATGAAGGAAACCTTTAGCATGGAAAGATTAGCAAAGTTATACGTAGATGAAGTAGTATCCTTATATGGAGTCCCACTCTCCATTGTGCCGGATAGGGATAGTCGCTTCACTTTGCATTTCTGGACAAGTTCCCAAGAAGAGATGGGGACGCGATTAAATTTAAGTACGGCATACCATCCCCAAACAGATGGACAAAGTCAAAGGACGATCCAAACCCTCGAAGACATGCTCAGGGCATGTGTGATAGATTTCGGTGGAAACTGGGACGACCACTTACCGTTAATAGAATTCTCCTATAATAATAGTTATCATGCAAGCATCAATGCTGCCCCGTTCGAAGCACTGTATGGACGAAAGTGCAGAACTCTAGTATGCTGGGCAGAGATAGGAGAAAGTCAACTATCAGGTCCCGAGATTGTACAGGAAACCAACGACAAGATAACTCAAATTAAGGAAAGACTGAAAACGTCCCGAGATCGCCAGAAGAGTTATGCAGACAATCGACGCAAGCCCTTGGAATTCCAAGTTGGAGACAAGGTACTTTTGAAAGTTTCTCCTTGGAAAGGGGTAGTTCGGTTCGGTAAGAAAGGAAAGCTAAGTCCAAGGTACATAGGACCATTTACCGTTACCCAACGGATAGGACTAGTTGCTTATCGCTTACAACTACCAGAAGAATTAGCCGGGGTACATAACGTGTTTCATGTATCTAATCTCAAAAGGTGTTTGTCTGATGAATCCCTGGTAGTACCTCTTCAAGATGTAGAGGTAAATGAAAAGTTGAAATTCGTGGAAAAACCTCTTCAAATAGAAGACAGAAAGATTAAGTTCCTCAAGCACAAAAGATTAGTGCTGGTCAAAGTCAAGTGGAATTCAAAAAGAGGACCGGAGTATACATGGGAGTTAGAATCAGAAATGAAGCGGAAGTATCCTTACCTGTTTAAGTAAATCTCGAGGACGAGATTTTCAATAAGGTGGGGAGGATGTAAGGACCTGCAAAAATATCGCAAAATACTCCGTAAGTGGAAACCCGGACCCCTAAAACCCTAATCCTTATGAAAAATCAAGAAATTCAAAATTTATATGTCTGTCGCGGGCCGCGCAAGCCTTAAGGGAAGCTTACGCGGGGCGCGACAGCTTGGAGGATCTCCGGATAAGCTTTAGGCCACGTGTCAACCACATGGAGGGCCTACACGTGACACGGCAGCCCTAGCCGTAGCTAGGGTGGCCCTCGCGGGCCGCGTAAGATTCTCTTCAGGTTTACGCGGGCCGCGAGAGACTCAAATTGCAGCTATAAATAGGACGTGCATGGGGCTGTCATCTGTGTTCGTAAAACTTCTTCAAAAACGAAATATTCTGCTCATTTTCGTAGATTTAAGTAGGGAAACGCTGCTACGAGTACAGGGTAATAACTCGATCACTGCTACGATACAATGTCCGATCGATTGAAACCGATCCGATGGATGTTTAAGTGTTGCCCGAATCCGGGCTCTACTTTGTCATTCGTCGTGAGGGTTTTGATTTCGTGAGTTTATCGTAAATGTTGTATTAAGTTACTAACCTAGTTTCGTGTGCATTGTCATTTAACTAGGTTACCAGGCTTACCAGTAGGCAAAACTCTGTCCAACTAAACTTGAAATGTGAGTCATTCTCCTTTTATCAAAATTGTTTCACAAAACCTCAAATTATTTTTAAGTTATATTTTACAGGGGGTAAGTCTTTGTTATCTTAAATTACTGGCAGTAAGTGGGGTATTGTGCACATTACTATTGTTCTCTCACTTTTAGGTGGACGAACCTAAACAGTGATAATCATCACTATTGGGTGAAAGGACCCAATGGTGGTATGACCATAGTCACCAGGGAGTGACACTAGAACAGATAATTGTAAGATAGTGGCAATTGTAATCGCTCTTAGTCCTGTAAATTATAACCCTGTGTCGTTTTGTACAAATTGAATGACTCGCCAGTATTTCCCCGCTGATAAAATCTTTTTAAACATGTTTCAGGTGATTTACTGTGATCCAGGAAAAGTGCCGCGTAGCACTAAAAGCTTGAAGAGGTGGCTCAGTAAAATAAATAAACATGATTTGTAAAACAGGGAATTTCCTCGTGAAATTCCTTTATTGTAAATTACGGGGTTTGCCCCAAAATATGAAATAAAATAATCGGGTATTTTTCAGTTAAATGATCCTGCAAAAATTTCCGCTGCCAATTAACACACCAATACCACGGGTTTCTGTCCCACGGCTTCTGGACCGGGTAAAACCGAGCTGGGGGCCGTGACAAGCACGCCCCCGTGTCCACCAAAAGATTCTCGTCTGACTTTCGGTCAGAATACGGACAAAAAGTGTCAGAATCTAGTCTTCACACGGGGTCGTGTCCAGCTAACACGGGGCCGTGTCCAGCGTGCTGTCGTTTTTTATAAATGCAACAAGATTCCTGCACATTTGGACCATTCCAAAGACAGATATTTGGTGGGATCTTCACACATACCATACTAGGTATATTCTAAAAGAAGGTTCTTAACAACCATCTTGTCTTTTCTACTTTTGTCCATTGTCTTCTTCTTCAATTTTCCCTCAACACCTCCATTAGAGCTTGAAATCAACATGGTTTCAAGCTTTATTGTAATATATGTTAGATTTTTATTCAAGGAATCTTGTTAAAAATAAGTTTTATGACACTGTTTTAAGTTATTTTTGCTTAAAAATGCCTCAAAAGTCAGAAAAATAATTTAAAGCTCCAAGATTCCTTGTCCCAAAAATCTGCAGAGAGGTGAACACGGGGCCGTGCTCAGCGAGCACGGGGCCGTGTCTGAGGTACTGTTTCAATAAATTGAACTCTTTTCGGTTTGTTTTCTTAGAATGGCGAGCAAAAATAGCGAAACATCTTCATCGCACTCCAGAAACAACCGACAAGGAAGAAGGTCATCGATAGAAGACTCCCTCGTCAACTATGTTTATGCCTTAAGAGAGGCCATAGATGAAATGGCGGTGGTTGAGGAAGCTCTGGTCGACCATATCAATCATTTATCGGTGGGTCTAGAAGGGTGTCTTAGAGATGTCAACCTTTTACACCAAAGGTTGAATATCCTCGCTTCTCCTCCTTTGGTACCAATCATTACACAAAGGGCATGGAATGTGGTACCGGAAGTTATCATACCGGCCGAGTGGTACGCCATGCACACATAACCCCCTCGAGACGTACTACACGGGGTCCCGATTGCCGTCGCTCCTCCACCATAAGATGTTGTGGAAATGAGCCCGCCTTCTTCCTCCCGAGGGAAATAGAGGAGTGGCTCAACGACATCTAGGGGGCACCTCTCGGTTCCGAGTTCTACAACGCCTTTAAAATACCGAGAAGCTATTTCCGGGCTTTTGTTATATCTACAATAAGGGTAGAACTCCTAGGGATGATTTCATGTATCACTTGACCTATCTTAGGAACTTTCTTTTTAGCTTTCTATTTTTTTCTTTATTCTTAGGACCTTATGTAACTCTCTATTTAATGAATGATGGTTTTCAAATTATTTGGTGTTTGGATGATGTTGTAATGGATAAAACACAGTCAAGATGGTGAAGGATACTAAGGGAAACTTGAACCAACGCCCCATGCACAAAAACAGAGCCTCCCGACATTTTTTCTTCATTACAGCAAGTTCAGCACGGGCCGTGCTCAGCCAACACGTCCCGTGCTCAAGGGTCTGCATAAAACCGCTCAGTTCAGGTACCTGGACACGGGGTATGTTCGCTGAACACGCCCCCGTGCCCAGCCTTCTGTTACTTTCTGTTATTGGCAATCTGAACACGGGGTCGTGCCCGGACACCACGGGCCCGTGTCTAGATGCCCAGTAACATAAATTTTTGTTTTTAACACCTTTTTTACACATTCAATCAACCTAAAAACTTATTTTTGGGACACATTGAGGACAATGTGTAATTTAAGTGTGGGGGGAATGCTAAAACCTTGAATTTTGCAAGTCCTAATTACAAGCCTTACACAAAACTCTATTGGAACCGCTAATCACCCCAATTTTTTTTCAAAAACTTTTCATTTTTTTTACTTGTCTTGGTTTAATTTGGGAATAACAAGTTCTAAAAAGGTTATATTTTTACAAATTTACAACCGATAGCATCGTGATAAAAAGAACCAACATAAAAAAATTATGAAACGGCATGACAAATCTAGTTAAAATTTGATTATATTTCAACATTTCTTATTTTTTTTATGTTTTTTCTAGGATTTTTCTAGAATTTTCAGCTTCTGCAGAGCTCAGCACGGGCCGTGCCCACTGAACACGCCCCGTGCCCAATCTTTGGTACTGGCAATCCTGTTTTAAGTCAGACAGTAGCTAAACACGGCGCCGTGCCCACTAAACACGCCCCGTGCCCAAGCTTTAGATACTGAAAACAGAGCCGTAAGATCCTGACGGCTGGTAATTTCTGACGCAATCATGAGTGATACTGATAATTTTTACTTTCGCTCTTCTTATGGTATGTGGTGTCAAATATGTGGTGGAACTCATGAAGATTTAAAATGTTATTTTTTAAATTACAAGCCCCACTATATAGACCCATTGTTTTCCTGTAGCCTTAAGATGGGCGAAAGTAAAAACAATCCCTATCTCTCCCTCGAATGCTCTCAATCTTCCCTTCGAGATGAAATGATTCTTGAATAATTATTTCAAATGGAAGAACTAATTCTCCGATGGATAAAAGAACTTGAGATGGACATAACCAATTCATCTCAAAACGACGATCAAGGAGAGTTAGTGGGATCGCATTCGGATAAAAACAACATCGTCGCTCCCGAAATCACCTCTAACTCTTGCGAAGACTTGAGCGATAGTCGTCCCTGTGTCGATTGTGCTGTGAAGGACTCCCCCATCGACTTCCGTCGATGCATACATAGACCTGAGTGATTCGATATACACCTTCTTTAACGAGAGCCCGGATAAGGGTTGGACTTGTCCACCTACATTTAGCATAGGAATCACCCTTTCCGATAACCTCTTGCGTTCTCGTCTAAATCTAGAGCAACTAAGGTATCTCAGGCACTTCGGTGTTGTTCCATCCAGTAAGGAACCACCCGATCCGGATAAATTCCTTAAAATAGACAAAACTTCATAAACAGCTTCTAGACACGGGGCCGTGTCCAGGTCAGCACGCCCCCGTGTCCACCAAAATATTCTCGTCTGACTTTCGGTCAGAATACGGACAAAAAGTGTCAGAATCTAGTCTGCACACGGGGCCGTGTCCAGCCAACACGGGGCCGTGTCCGATGTGCTGTCGTTTTCTATAAATGCAACAAGATTCCTGAACATTTGGACCATTCCAAAGACAGAGATTTGGTGGGATCTTCACACATACCATACTAGGTATATTCTAAAAGAAGGTTCTCAACAACCATCTTGTCTTTTCTACTTTTGTCCATTGCCTTCTTCTTCAATTTTCCCTCAATACCTCCATTAGAGCTTGAAATCACCATGGTTTCAAGCTTTATTATAATATTTATTAGATTTTTATTCAAGGAATCTTGTTAAAAATAACTTTTATAACATTGTTATAAGTTATTTCTGCTTAAAATGCCTCAAAAGTCAGAAAAATAATTTAAAGCTCCAAGATTACTTGTCCCAAAAATCTGCAGAGAGGTGAACACGGGGCCGTGCGCAGCGAGCACGGGGCCGTGTCCGAGGTACTGTTTCAATAAATTGAATTCTTTTTGGTTTGTTTTCTTAGAATGGCGAGCAGAAATAGCGGAACATCTTCATCGCACTCCAGAAACAACCGACAAGGAAGAAGGTCATCGGTAGAAGACTCCCTCGTCAACTATGTATATGCCTTAAGAGAGGCCATAGATGAAATGATGGGGGTTGAGGAAGCTCTGGTCGACTGTATCAATTATTTATCGGTGGGTCTAGAAGGGTGTCTTAGAGAGGTCAACCTTTTGCACCAAAGGTTGAATATCCTCGCTTATCCTCCTTTGGTACCATTCATTACACAAAGGGCATGGAATGTGGTATCGGAAGTTATCATACCGGCCGAGTGGTACGCCATGCACACAGAACCCCCTCGAGACGTACTACACGGGGTCCCGGTTGTCGTCGCTCCTCCACCACAAGATGTTGTGGAAAATGAGCCCGCCTTCTTCCTCCCGAGGGAAATAGAGGAGTGGCTCAACGACATCTAGGGGGCACCTCTCGGTTTCGAGTTCTACAACGCCTTTAAAATACCGGAAAGCTATTTTTGGGCTTTTGTTATATCTACAATAAGGGTAGAACTCCTAGGGATGATTTCATGTATCACTTGACCTATCTTAGGAACTTTCTTTTTAGCTCTCTATTTTTTTCTTTATTTTTAGGACCTTATGTAACTCTCTATTTAATGAATGATGGTTTTCAAATTATTTGGTGTTTGGATGATGTTGTAATGGATAAAACACAGTCAAGATGGTGAAGGATACTAAGAGAAACTTGAACCAACGCCCCATGCACAAAAACAGAGCCTCCCGACATTTTTTCTTCATTACAGCAAGTTCAGCACGGGTCGTGCTCAGCCAACACGCCCCGTGCTCAAGGGTCTGCAGAAAAACGCCCAGTTCAGGTACCTGGACACGGGGCGTGTTCGCTGAACACGCCCCGTGCCCAGCCTTCTGTTATTTTCTATTACTGGCAATCTGAACACGGGGCCGTGCCCACGGCCCGGACACCCCGGGCCCGTGTCAAGATGCCCAGTAACATAAATTTTTGTTTTTAACACCCTTTTTACACATTCAATCAACCTAAAAACTTATTTTTGGGACACATTGAGGACAATGTGTAATTTAAGTGTGGGGGGAATTCTAAAACCTTGAATTTTGCAAGTCCTAATTACAATCCTTACACAAAACTCTATTGGAACCGCTAATCACCCCAATTTTTTTCAAAAACTTTTCATTTTTTTTACTTGTCTTGGTTTAATTTGGGAATAACAAGTTCTAAAAAGGTTATATTTTAACAAATTTACAACCGATAGCGTCGTGATAAAAAGAACCAACATAAGAAAATTATGAAACGGCATGACAAATCTAGTTAAAATTTGATTATAAATACTTGATTGTGACATCTGTGCCTCCACGGCAATCAAAAAATGCCTAACCAATGAAATATTGTGTTTCATACTTGGGATTTGTTTAAATATGTGTATCATTTGCACATATCAATTCTTATTCGATTCCGAGCTCTAAATCGCTTTCTGGAAAGTTATACGCAAACTGATGAGTAAATGTAATCAGTTTAACACGAAAAACACTCCGGGATAGTGACATAGGCTCAACATACCTTAAATAACCTTTACATAACTTAGAAATAAGTTTTGGATGGTTTGGTGTGTCGAAATCAAGTTTGTTCGATCGCAGGGACTATTTGCGTCAAACTGCGAAACTATACCGATTTGTATAGTAACGAACGTTCCGGAACTTGATCATAAGTTAAACATGCCCTAAATATACTTTACATAGCTTAGAAATAGGCTTTGAGGTGTTTTGGAGCGCAAAAATAAACTTATTGATCAACAGGGACTAAAAGCGTCAAAAAGTGCCCAAATGACCAGATTCATTGTATCTAGTCCAATTTTGATGTTTGATGGTTTTTAACCCCAAGTTTTGCATTCTATGGGATAAAATTTGATGGTATTTCATGTCCCCTTGTATTGCAATACCATTTGCCCACATGGAGGTCAAGATCAAGATCAAGGCACGAAATGCGAGAAACGATCCTAACGGTTCTCCGAAATCTATAAATACCCAAGCTCTCATTCTATTTTCCTCACACCTTGATCTGATTTTATGCTCTAAGTTGAAGCTTTATGCTTCATACCTGAGTATTTAGATCAAGTTCTTCCTAGCTTGGACCCTTTGTAAGTTTCTTTCATGCTTTTATGCGTTTTTAAGCACGAAAGTCAAACTGTGTTTGACTTTCTGCTTTGACCAGGTTATGGTCAACACAAAGTTCGTTTGAAATTTTCAACGTGAGCATAATCACGATGTTTATAGTCCCTTGTGACTATACCATTGGATTACCACATTGATTAGATGTAGTGACGAGTCATAGTTTCGGTCAAAATGCGTATTCATGCGTATTTTGCAACCAAACTATTCTTAGGTATCAAAACCTTTTGTTTTGATATCAAACTTGTTTTCTAACTTTGTTAAACATGTTTTAACATGTTTAACTCGTCACTTTTAGTTTAGTGCTTATATAGGGACGTAAGATAAGCGGTCTAAACAACCGCTTAGACTTTCGAACCCGACCCGTTTGGTGGTTCATTAGGATCCGACCAAACATATTTTGTGATCATAGCTGTATAGAGAATAACCTTCCGAGGTTATACCTTATGGTCACTTCTTTTAGTTAGTTGTATGATAGGTAATTTATATGCCTTAGGAAAATGACCAAAATGCCCTTTTTACGCATAAATTCATTTTAAGCATATGTAACCTAAATTTTTATATCTAAACTGATTAGGTAACATTAATAGACATGTTAAGGCATATAATACTTGTCATAGGACTAGTTAGGCGGTCCGAAAACGTTTCACACGAACGACGCGTTAAAGTAGCGTAAGCTACCTAAACGAGTCGTAATGGGTCGTAAGCACTTAGGTTAGGTTTCGATTTAGTATGTAGGCTTTGTTAAACCATGTCATATGAGTTCCAATACTCATTTGGTTTACGAAACCTCATCCTATCCTATCCGATCTTCCGATTTAGGTCCGGTTTATTTATATAGTTACTTATATTAGGTGCCGATTGATTTCCGTGATTCCTCTAGCTTTGCTTGGTTGTTATTCAAGACTTCTAAGCATTCTCAAGTGAGTACATAGTTCCCCTATTTTACTGTTTTCAAATGTTTTGGGGTGATTCATATGTGTTAAATGATTTCAATGTTTTTAACGATGGTTTCGAAAATGATTAAAATGGTTTATATTAAATTAATAACGATTTCGATAATGTGGATAAACTTGTTGGTTGTAATTACATAACGAATAACATTCATTAGTTTTGGCCGAACCGACCAGTATTAGGTTATGGTACCATAGGATCTGACAAATCCCGTAATCAGACTGCACCCATGGTTATGTGTGGGTTAGGTGGGTAACGACTGAATCTGTGATTGTTAATTTACCCTTTGGTGGTTTATTAATGCGAGTTTCGAGATAGTCGAGTCACGAAGGTTTGGATGTTATTAGCGAGACGACCAAAAGTAGTTTTCACAATTAAAACGAGAATGATTTAAACGACTGAAGCGATTTTAACGAGTTAAATGATTTGGGTAAATAATTGGTTTTTGGTTAGTGTTTAGATAACGGGACGAGTGTAATGTGATGAAAACATGGTAGATACGCCGCTGGTACTTCTTATATATAAGTGTTTTCATCATACTACATGCCGTGGCGTTATTTAGTTCACTTGGGTAAACGATTCTGAAACGATGTCACACAATGATGTTTTCTGAATAATATAAACCATACGAGTTTTATATACGAGTTTTATTAACGAGTTTTTACGAGATGTTTTACAATTTGATTTAATTAAATAAATGTTTTGGGGTTAAGAATCATGGCTACGAGATTTTATAAATTATAACCAACTTGATTTGAGTTGGTTAATTATGTCGCAATACTATATTTTTCAAAACAAGGTTTTTAATTAAGTATTGCAACATGTAAACTAGCCATGAATCCGACACTCTCATAAACCTATGTGCTCGCCAGCATTTCTTTGCTGACTTTGTTTTTACATATGTTTCAGGTGTTGTTGAATGATGTTGATTGCTAGGATGCATGCTCACATAGGACTGGACGAGGCCTTAGTGACTTAAAAACAATAATAGACTATGTTTAACTTGTTTATTTAGATTTCAGGACGATGTAAATGTTTAATGTTTAATAAAACGAAACTTCAAATTTCCGTGTGTTTTGAAACAATGATTCTGTTACAACACTCCCCGACGATTCTGCCGCGATTTGCTGTTTTACGCGGTCGGGGTGTGACAGAAAAGTTGGTATCAGAGCTCATGGTTATAGGGAATTAGGTTATTAGTAATGCTTTGACCTAGTCTATAACCTTCCTAGGACCCTAACACAAGATCCTTGTGTTTAGATCTTAAAAACAATACCGTCACTTATCCTTAGGTGACAACCACAACAAGAACATAAATTTCAATTCCACTTTGAAAACCAATCATCTGTTCTAGGATGATTTATTATAAGGTTTTGAACCCTCTAAGTTTTCAAAATCTCATCAAAGTTTGGGTCTTATAATGTGAACACGTGCAAACTGGAAAGGTGAATGCCTGTACCCTGAGTTTTCTATCTAAGGCTAGAGTGTTCGTACAAATCAGCAGTATCGGACCAGTCACTCTTACCTGGGAACTCTTGGGGTGAGTGTTCACTTATAGGCGAGCATGTCTTCAGTGATACATTATATTGACCCATTTACTTTGATTAGTCACCGTCTCATTTGTTTGCCTTAGGTAACAAACAAATGATCGCAATTTTTATACGTTGTCATTATCCGATAACATTTCACTTGTTTCCTCCTATGTCTTTCATTTTCTCCAGAATGTCTCTTCATCACAGCGACACTCAAATGTCCGAGCAAACTACCAAATTTGCCCAGCGAATAGGCGAAGTAATCCTGAAGACTGTTGATTTAGTTGTCGCCATGTCTCGTCTCAATAATGAAGCCACCCAAAAAGCATCAAAGGAAGCAGAAGCCGATCCTTCGAAAAAATCAAAGAAGCGAAAAGCTCCAAAGGATCCCGTAGCCGTTACACCAAATCAAGCAGAACCTAGCCAGGTGGCAGCACCACCAGCCAAGAAGCCGTACTTGGGAACTGCTCCTTTGTGCAATCAGTGTAACCTCCACCACTATGCCAGTGTCAAATGTTGAGAATGTTTCAACTGTGGACGATGGGGACATCTGGTTAATATGTGCCATTTTACTATCCAAAGCAAAACTGTTGCAGATCCTACTGCTGCATAAGCAGATCCAGCTCGAGCTCATTTTCCTCCTGGAACTTGCTACACCTATGGCGAGACGGGTTATGTCAGGGGCAAATACCCAAAGATTGTCAATGCAAATCTGACTCACGGATGAGCATTTGGCCGATTAGAAGAAGATGCTGCTTTGAATAATCGGAATCCTATGTTTATGTTTCTAGTATTTTCCTTTGAACTCTGAAACAATCAATTTTGTTTATAAATAAATCTTTGTTTGCAATTCTGATGTACAAATGTAGTTGCGTGTGTGTATGGCATACCCCTATGATACCTACACCAAAGAACCATATTTGTAATTCTCTCGTTCATATAATCTCTCATGATTTCCTCGAAAATTCTAAGTGCTCGTTTCATTCTAAGAAACGAAGTACAGAAAATAAGTGATATCTTGAGTAATCACTTTAAATCCTTGGTTAGATAACTAAGGATACCTTTCTTCAATCCCATATCATTGCATTCTAAGTTTGTATAACAACATACATAGTATATGTATTTCAAAACACAACCTTCATGATTTCAAAATATTTCATATAGTTTGAAAACGATTTTTAACACAGTATATTTACTTAATGTATCAAATGCATGATTTCAAAGGCATTACCCATATTTTCAAATGAGGCATAAAACTAACCCTTTTTTAGTACTAATGTTGGAAAAAGTGTGTTTTTGTCTTCCTTTTGTATTTTCAGGATTAAACGAGCGTAAATGAACAAAAGGAGCAAATATGCAGCAAAATCTAACATAATTACAAGAAAAGGAATAAACGTGGCATGCCCGACCCATCGACAGCATCTTCCCAATAAAAAACAAGAGATCAGAAGGCTGAACACGCCCCGTGCCCCGCGGACACGGGGGCGTGCCCAAGTGTCTGCAGAAAAGACAAAGTTGTAGAAGCTTCTATTTCCCAACACGAGGGCATGCCCAGCTCAACACACCCGTGGTCAACGCTAAGATTGGCAGAATCCAAGCAAATCTTGATAGTACAGATACGTTTCTGCACACGGGGCCGTGCCCAGCAGACACGGGGGCGTGGTCAACTAATGCAGACAAACTGCAATTAATGAAGAAAGAGAAAGTGGATGGACACGGGGCCGTGTCCGGGCTTCTGTGCAGGCTATAAATAGAGGTGCTTGGTTCACTTCAAAGGCATCCCTTGGCAAACCACCTCTCTCACACTTCACCCACACTCCACCACCATCACAACCCACATCCACCACCATCATCCATCATCCATCATAGAGTGTGTGCAGTAGTCTCAGGATCCAAGATTGATAGTAAGAGTTCTTGACAATCAAAGGCCATGTTTGCCTAAGTCTCTTACATCACTTGGTGAAGACAAGCATTTAGTGTAATACTTTTGTCTTTTAATCTTTTCGCACTTTTTATTTGGTTTTGTATTAATGACTTTAATAACTAGTTTCTTATGTTGAAGGTGAAACTTCCTTATCATTTGTCCGTGGTGTCTTGGAGTTATTTTACTGTCTATATAAAATAAAAGATTTACACCATTCATATCTCTACGGTCTATATAGAGATATGTTGGCTACCTGGTAGGGGGTTAAGGGAATGGTTTGGTAAGGTTCTTGCCTTGTTCAGTGTATAGATCCTGCAAGGACCTAGGTCAAGCTTACTAGGACCTCCTTCAATACCCAATGGTATTGGATGGCGGGGGTGCGAATGGCTTGATCTCCTCATATGTAAACTACTATTAATACATTAACCCGGCTACTTGGGATTGTATCCCTGCTGACTCAAACCACTTAGCCGAGGGTAACGTCACCTTCAAAAGAGTGGCCTACCACATTACGCATTAATAACTTAATTAATTATCTTTCAATAATCCAACCCTTTAGGATTGTATCCTTGCTGACTCAAACTACTGGGTTGAGGGTAACGTCACCTTCAAAAGAGGGGCCTACTACTATAACTAAGATAATCTCTTAAAAAGTGCAAAAGTGCGAAATTCATCAAAGGTTACACTAAAGGCGAGTCGGATCCAAGTGATTCATCTTGTCTATCTGTTTTTATTTTATTTTTATTTTCAGCATTTTTAGTTTTTTTTTTATTTTCATGTTTAAAAACTTTTTCTAAATTTTTGATTTGATTAGACGTTGAGGATAAACCGGTACTAAAAGCTCTTGTGTCCTTGGACGACCTCGGTATCTTACCAACGCTATACTACGCTCACGATGGGTGCACTTGCCCATATGTGTGTTTAGTGTTAGTAAAATATCGTGTTTTATAAATTTAAAACTTGACTAAAGTGTTAAAAAGGGCTAAAAATATACATAAAAATATATTCACACCGACACACATCAGTATGCTATTATGACCGGATAGATAAAGCTCTCTTTTCAACATCTAGTGTTGATGAATGTTCGTAGATGTCGTAATAAAAAAGGGAAGAAGCTAACGCCCCACGTGAGATTGATTATCACTTTGTTGGAGAAGCACCAAGCCTTTTTGCCGAATGAGCGACCATATAATAGGTCGCACGGGGTTTACAGAATTAGTGAAGTTTGTTTGCACGAGAACCATTTATATAAGCAAACCAAGTTGTGGCATAAAGTGGAATTCGGTGATAAGGCGAAGCTGAAAGTGTTACAGTGGGGGAAAGAAAAGCCAAGTCGGGGTGAGATGGACGACTTAGACTCCAGTGATGAGGAGTTGATGAGAAGAAAAAGAGAAGCTGGGGTAGTTGTGGGTGAGGGTTCGAGTGCACAAGTGGAAGAGCCGGTACGTTCAGAGCCGAGACAGTCGGCTTACTCATGGGGTGTTTTTGATGACGAGATGCAGGCACGGGTGGAAAGCTTGCGACCACCTAAATATGTTACACGGGAACCCTTCCAACAGTCAATCTATGACCAGGGTTTGAGGCAGGACGCCGAACGGGAGCGTCAGCACAGGGAGTTAATGGCTCATCACCGGGCGGTGCATATAGGCAATGAAATGAATCTGAATTTATGGGCCTATGATGAAAATGAAACAAGGCGGCACAATGATTATTATAATGGGGTGTCTTATGTACAAAATCCACCTTACGTGGATTATAGTCAGTTATCGCCGTATCAGCCTGGTATGGAACGACACCCCACGCCACAAGTGCACGGTTCTATGTGGCTGCCAAGAGAGTACTCATAGCCGCACTTCTAGAGCTCGTATCCTTTTCAACCACCACCTTATGAGTACCCGGCTCGTCGTCAGCATCAACAGGAGCAGCAATCATCGTCCCAGTAACAACAAGACCCGCCAATCGGAGGTTTGGCGGATATCTTTGATATGAGCTCATTCTACGACACCCTGTGTGGCTATTATGGTAAACTGGGTCCATCATATTAGTGGGCACTCGCTGATCTGCATCATTGTTCAGGTCCACGTGCTCGTTCTGTACTTTATTTGAAACAATTTTATTTTTCGTTGTTTCGGTGTGTTTTATTGTATTTGGTGGTGTTAAACTTTGTTTGTTTAGGGAATGTGTTTTGATTAGTTGTGATAAGAGTTAACCGCTTATGGGTTGTTTTGTTGGTATTCCCGGGCTAGTTTTAAAAGCACCATACATTGGGGACAATGTATCCCAAGTGTGGGGATGTGGGGACCCGATAAAGGTTTGGGGATAAAGGATTGAAAGCGATTGAAAATGATTGAAATCAATGAAATTGAAAAATTTTGAAAATTTTGAAAAAAATTTATCGCCTTAAGTAAACTAAAATGGATTCGAAAACCTTAAGTTTCAATCGCTAATGGGTTCCTTGGCGGTAGTAAACTAGCATAGTCCCTAGTCATGGTTGTCCCTTTAAGTTTCATGAGAGTGTTTCTGACAGGTTTTAGAGAATAGTTGAGAAGAGATGCCTAACTAGGGGTAACATGCTTTAGGAATCACACATACTATATGTTGGTAACCCATGTTCCTTCTATTCGGTGAGATATTTGAGCCTACTAGATTGTTAGTTGAATTGCAATAATTGTTCAATTGTTGAGTGTAGGCCATATGTTGCTTTGTGATTAGAACTTGTGTGGTTTGATACGTGCCGAGATTGTGGTTTAGCATATGCACATAGATGATAAAGGCATTAGGATCCCTTCATTGTTTCATATGTTGATTGTTTATCCATCCCACCTTAGTAAACCATGTTGAGCCTTCACCTTTCATTTGTTACACCTCGTTTGACCCGTTTGATTACCAATCATGAATGACAATTGTGTGTTAGATATTTGTTGAAAGAAAGAAAAAAAAGAAGAAAAGAAAGGAAAAGGGAAAAAAACAAAAATCATTGTTATTTCATGTTATATAAGTGGGTCGAAAATAACCCCAAAGTGTTAGTATTATTGTGAATAAGTTGTCATGGTTGGTATATTCATTTGTGTTTGCCAATAAATATAAAAACCCAAAAATATTTCCTTACCTTTACCTTTTACCCAACACCTAAAAGTCCTTTTGATATGTGTTACGTTACTTGATACAGTGGAGGTGTGATTGCTATACAAGCTTATGATTGCAAAGTAGCATATTTATTTTTGAGCGAAATATATACTAGCCTATTACACGCTAGTCTTGATTAAGCTGAGAGGAGTGATTATTGTGAGGGGCGTGTGGCATGTGTATAGTATCATAAGCATGTTAGTTTTAGTTAGGCAAGTCTTAAGTGTTTTAATTGTGTTTCAATTACTTGTTAGATTGTTAACCTCGATTGTGTCAGTCTATGGGACGGGTATGACTTGGGACATAAATTGTTGATCTTGTTGAGGGATTTAGAGGTTTTGTTACTACGGTGAATAGCTCCAGATTAGTTTACTTGAGCACAATCAAAGGCAAGTGTGGGAATGTGATGGCGAGTGTGAAACACGAGTGTTAAAGTGCATATTTTATGATATTTAGTGCGTTTTACATGATTATATGCTTGTAGTATGTTTACTGGCAGTGTTTATGTTATTACAGGTAAAACACATAATTCAGCGAAGTTAAGGTGATTAAAGATGATGCGGAGCATTTGAGGATGATGAACATGGCATTCATAGTGATCGGAAGTTGATTTGGGTCGAAATAGAGGTTGGAGATACAAGAAATATGATGCAACAAAGTTCGAGGGCCGATTGGTAATTAAATGAAAGATTAAATGTAGTTGATATGTGAAGGAATGAGGAATAATAAACTACAGGGGGTGAAAGTGGCATATGATGAAAGTTATATGGTGAGTATAATGAGGTTGCAAGTTCGCGCCGTCACCTACGGTTTACAAACCGTAGGTTACGGTTGAGATATGCAAGAAAGAAAAGAAACAGAATCCTTGCACCTTCACCTGCAGATCACACCTCCACCTACGGTGGAGAGGAAGATTTTGGGATTGCCTGAGCCGTAACTTATGGTTCTTGAACCGTAGGTGGAGGCGAGATTATAGGGGCGCGCAGGAGAAGTTAATTTGGAGGGTTTAATAAGCAAACAACCCTAATTTTCAGGGAATACTTCTCCTTGGACGATTTTTGAAGCAAAATTATCATACTTTTGGCCTCCGATTAATCCTCATCATCATAATTCTCTCATCTATAGGCGGATCAATCATGCAACAATCATCCTTCCAAGCCTTTGAAGACCGTTTGTGCGAGATGAGCTAAAACTCTAATGGTTTCCTCCGGAAGGAGGGTTTTTGTAAGCTAGATAATTTTATGTGTTTGTGATAATCGTATAACTCGGTGATCTAAGCATTCGATGCTTTTCACCTTTGATTTGATGAACCAATTGTAACCGGATGCATTTTCTTTAACTTTAATCTTTGATCATTCAATTCCCGAGAGATTTAGTAATTGGGAAATATTTGCTATGGGATTAGGGTTGGTAATTGTAACTGATAGTCATTTGATAACCTCCCGTTATGTATTGACCGGAGTACTTAGTCTTTGATTATCAAAATTGATGAATTAGGTTAAACACTTATGTCTATTTGAGTGTTTCGATTAAAAACATAATTGAATTTAGCTACAAACCTGAAATTCTGTGAGTGCAGATATGTCTATCGCCTCCGTCAATTCAGTTCGTAGCAGAAATCAGAAGAAAACAAGATTTTATAATAGAATATGTAGGGAAAAGGGCAAGGTGGCATTATTGTAAATAAGGAAACCTTCCTTATTGCCATGGCCTATAAATAGAGGAGTCATGTTATTCATTAACAACTTTTGGCATTTGCTACTTTGGAGCTTGGAGCTTACAGAGAGAAAGTAGCAAGGTGATTCACGGTTCATTTGTACGTTGTTATACATTCTATAGAATCACTATTATATTACGTTCTTGTGTTCGGTCCGTGCACGCGCACGGATTCCGCACGTCACACGTGTCGATCGCAATCATACGGGAGTCGTAAACGGTCCTACAACGCGATCACAAGTGGTATCAGAGTAGGAGCTCGATTGCACGGATCAAACTCACAAGAATTCACGAAATTTCATCAGTTTCAGATTCAAAATCGCATCAGATTTGTGAAATTTCTTCCTTTACTCATTTTCTTCACTTTTCGTCACAAAAACGCAAAATTAACGAGGTTTTCACTGTTAAAATCGGCTGATTTTTTGATATTTTGTGCGAAAAACATTGTTTTACAAGCTTACAAATTTTTAGATCTTAACTCCAAGTATTTTGTGAGAAATCGTGATTTTTGTGACCGAAATTAATGATATTCGCTGCTGTTCATCTTTTACCCGGATGGCCATCCGTTCGGATGGCCATCCGTTCGGATGACCATCCGGACATAGGTCCAATTGAAAATTTGAGTTTGCAAAGTAACGGATAGTCATTCGTTCATACTCAAAGTCATCCGATCGGAAGTCTTATATTTACATTGACATCAGACGGAAGGTCGTCCGAATGAACGACCATTCGTTCCAAAAGTCATCAGATCGCTCCTCACATGTGATATATTAAAGGTGAGGCCCAATAAGTAATTTGTATTGTATAAAGGTTGTCGGCCACACATATCGGCCCAATATGATTAACACTCTCACATGAAACTTGTCAGTGACTCATGTGACAATATCAGTTAATGTGCATGTTCATTGATTACACGCAATTGATTTGATATTGTGATTTAAGTGGTGCTTTGGTTATAACTCTACAGTGGCGGCACATATCTCATCCGACAATATACCAAAAGTGGTCCAATAAGATTGAATCTATTATTGTGAGTCAGTCCATTAAAGTCTTTGCAGCCCATTTTTCATCACAGTTATCGGCCCAATCAAAGAATTTTGATCACATATTATCTGATAAAGAGACACTCAAAGTCAATAAAGTCAGACGTCATATTGTGGTAGCACAAGAATTTTCTTATGACTTGTGTTGTTGATCGGATATTCATCCGAGTGGTTGACACATGCACATGATCGGATGACCATCCGTTAGTTTTGTCATCCGATCCATTGAGGAGCCCATTATCTCATTGTCAGCTCTCGGATTTACATCCGACCGGACGACGTATAGTGACTTAACTTCAGTCGAACGGTCATTCGATCGAACGACAATCCGATCCAGTACATTCAAAAAGATAGTGATCCGACCGGATCTTGATTCGATCGAAGTCATTCGATCATAGCCATCCGATCGAAGTCATCCGATCATAAGTCATCCGATCGAAGTCATCTGATCATAGCCATCCGATTGACTTTCGTTGACCCCGTCCGATCGGTTAATCATCCGATCCAACTGACTGTTTAAACTGATCGTTCGTTTGTTTGTGTATTTACAGGAGATAAATGAGGTGCAAATTCAAAGTACGATACACGAAGAAGAAAAACGAGGAATCAAGCGTCATGGCTGAAGAGTTTTACAACACATTTTACAAGGCGTTCACTTCAAGATCTTCTGAAACATCGACAGTTACACCGAAAAGCTTATCGAAAGCAATGACTGAAAACATTAATCATGATAACTTTTACGGAACCAATTCGAAACCACCAAAACTTGACAGTATTGAAGATTATACGTGGTGGAAAGAACGATTCATTAACTGGGCCAAAGCTTATGCGCACGAAAGCTGGTTTTGTATGGAATTTGGTTACAGCAGGCCATTCGATGATAAAAACGAAGAAATTCCACTTAAAAGCTTATCCGTTGACGATAAAAAGAATTTCTCATATGAACAACGAATGATTGCTTTAATACAACAATCGATTAGAGATGACATATTCGCACTGCTTAATCACGATGGATCATCTAAATCATTGTGGGAAGCATTACGGGTTAAAGTTGAGGGAGGGAAACAAATCAAAAGAATAAAATAGCTTTACTTAAAAAAGAATTTGATTTGTTTGATGGTATAAAAGGTGAATCAGTAAGACAAATGATTGAAAGATTCTGTCACCTTAAAATTGAACTCGATAGGTTTGGAATAACAAAAACCCATGAAGAAATCATTGATAAAATCATTGAAGCGTTACCACGAGCTGATCAGTGGCAAACGTTCGTGTTTATTTTGAAAAATGATGTGTTGTATGATACAATTACTCTTGATGTTTTGATAGAAAAGATTGAAAGTCATGAGCTTGAATTGTAGAAACAAAGCAAGATGAGCAGTTCATCACATCAACAGAATGTAGGTCTTTACTACAAGGGCAGTGTACCTTCGGTGACAGTCAGTGAATCGCCAAAGACTCCATTCAGTGTTGAAAAGTCAAAAGACTCACAGACAAGCTCACCAAATTACAATCCAGGGTATCATTCATCTTCAACAGCTTCAAACTCTGAAGAAACCGAAGAAATTCTTTGCAACATTGCATTAAAGATGAAAAATTCTCCAACAATGAGCATTAACGCTGCTAAACAACAAATGAGTTTTCTGGAATCATACGAAAGTCTGGTAGCTGGGAAAATTGGAAATTCTGAACTGACAAAGGAAGATTACGACCAGATAGATCCAGAAGAGATGGAACTCATTGAACTGAGATGGTGCTTGGCTAGCTGCATTCGAAGAGCTCAATGGTTCATGGAAATTACTGGCAGATAAACAATCGGTGGACCATCAACAAAGTTGGGTTTCGACAAATCAAAAGTAACCTGCTTCAAAGGCAAGCAAAAGGGTCATTTTAAAAGAGAATGCAGAAACTCTACTGTTGAAGAAACCGCTAATCCATTTAAAGACGATTACTATCGTAAAGAAATTTATCACAGGAGCAAAGAGGAGCCACCAAACTTGAAACAAATTGAAAACAACTCTGAGAAAGAGAAGTCAAGAGCTTTCGTAGTGATCCAAGATGATGAAGGGTATGACTGGAGTAAAGTTCTTCCTGAAGAGGATGCTGTTGGTTACTCGTTCACAGCATAAGTCATGAAAACAAAAGAAAAGATTTTGAAAGAGAAGACATTGATGAAGGGTATGACTGGAGTAAAGTTCTTCCTGAAGAGGATGTTGTTGGTTACTCGTTCACATCATAAGTCATGAAAACAAAAGAAGAGATTTTGAAAGAGAAGACATACAGAGAGAGATGTAATGTTGGGTATCGAATCGAAGAAATGGAGAAAGAATATGAAGAAGCAAAGAACTATGGAAGGTATGACAAGAAACGAGAATGTTATGTCAACAACAAAGGTGAACCAGTTGTCCATCGAAAAGAAATGGTGTTTAACGACGTTCTTGCAGTAATCCCTCTATCTGGCGAGTACTATTCAAATGTTGCAAAAGACAAACATTATGAGAAAAAGCTGGATAAAATCATCAGAGATGTCATGACAGCGAGTCTACGACAGAGAGATGAAGAGAGGATGAAGAAGAATGTTGAAATTTTGGTGGATGATTTGAAAAAGTTACTGAAGAACAGCAGAACGAAGATGATCTGAAGAAGAAAGAAGAAGATGATGTGAAGTTGGAAAGTTCAGTTGAAGTGATCGGTGCTGATGATGGTAAGGGACAGCAAAAGAAAGAAGTTACTCAGACACAGACAGCAGAAAAAGCCGAGGTGCCAATCACTGAGGTAAATACGTCAACTGAATCTTCTGAAGTCTTAAATAAAACTGCTGAACAGTGCAAGAAATGCATGGAAACGTGCAGTGCTTGTATTGAAAAAGATTAAAAATTCAGAACAAGAGACTTAGAATTCACTAAAATTGAAAAAGTTTTCAAGGAAAAATGCAAAGAAATGTTAGAAAACGAAAAAGTTTTGAAAGACAATGATGAAAAGTTAACACAAAAATGCAAGATTTTAGAAAAAGAAAATGAGAGTTTTAAAGAAAAAGTTACAAAAATGACTGAAAAGTGTTTGCAGAAAGAAAGTGCTTTTCAAGAAATGAAAAAAGAGTATGATTCAATAAAACTTGCATATCATATTACAAAAGAATCATATGAAGACGTGAAGAGTCAAATGAAACTTGTTCAATCGAGATTGAAACATTGTTCTGAAACATCTGATACGCTTAAGCGACAGTATGAAATTAAACAAGAAGTTGTAAATTCTTACATTGAAGATGTTGCTAAGCTAAAGCGTAAAATAGCTGATTTAGAACAAGATAACAACAAGTTACACAGTTATCACGCTTCATCGTATGTTCTTGAACGCATTTTCAATCTAAAACCGAATGGTAAAGATTCTGAGCAAAACAAGAAAGGACTTGGCTCAGAGTATCATCAGGTTCCACCACCGTTTGAGGAAAAAATCACATTCTATGATGATGAGAAGGTGGAAAAAGCTTTCAACATGGTTGATCAATTGCCAGATAACATTGACGTAACCTATTCCTAATCTGATGATTCTAGTGATTCAGAGGTGGTAGGTAAGGTCGTTGAAAGTGTTTTGAAAGAAGAGTCAGTTGAAACAGGTAAATCTGAATCACGGGATGAAAATGAAGGTAGTTTTCATGAAGGTTATATGAAAAACTCAAAATATGAGAATAATGCGAATGAAGATTTAAAAGGATTGGTTTATACCATGATTGGATCGGACAAGTTATTTTCAGATCTTGAAGTCCCGATTCAGAATGTCATTTCAGAAAAGATTGACAAAGTGTTCAAGATGATTGAAATTGAAAAATCTGAGATTTCAAAGTTTGCTGGAAAGAGTCATAAAACTTTTTATAACAAACCTGGTTACAAAAAGAAAAACATGAAGGCTGGGTTGGGTTATAAAAGAAAATAGAATTGGAAAAGAAATGAAACGCCAAATTATCATAAAAAGATGAACTTTGTTCACGGAACCAGTTCTGAGGAAGAGAAAGAACTTCAATTTAGAGGACAGTCTAATGAAGAGTTCTATGCTCAGAAAAAACAACAACAACAGGTTAAAGATGTGTCCAAGAGAACATGTTTTAAATGTGATCAAACTGGACATCTTGCACGCAAGCGTCCAAATCCGAAACCTGTTGATGTTGAGAAAAAGAAGTCTGATGTTGAAAAACAGAAATCTGAGGATGTGAAACAAAGGTCAACCAGATTTGATTCAAAACAAACTTGGAGGTATAACACAAACAATTTTGCTTCGAACTAAACTTGGAAATCAAACCCAACTAGGTTTGATTCAAGACAAACCTGGAATTCTCATATACCCAGATTTAGAACAACACAAAGTTGGAAAACAACAGTTGATGCAACAAAACCAAGTCAGTTTTGGAAACCAAAAGTTGTTGTTCAAAATCAAAATATTCAAAATGAATCTCATTTTTACAAAAGAAGTGCTTCAAAAGGACAAAGCTGGGTGGTTAAGACACAACCTAGTTCTGAACAGAAAACTGATTCAATCAAAAGGGATAAAGTAAAAGATGAAAAGTTATTTGTACCAAACGACGATAATTTTCCAAGATTGAATGAAGCTTATTGTGTAGAAATGCCTAACGTCAAACAGGCCTGGGCTAAATTGTTCAAGTGATTGAGTAAGTGTGAATGTACAGGTGCTCAAGAAAACAGATGATTCTCAAGTTGGAAATGAGAGCAGCCTGGCATGAGAGAAGGCTGCTGAACCCTGCATCTGAAACAGGGAGTTTGTTCATTTCTGTACATAAATAAACCATATTCCAAAAACCCTAAAAATTGAAAAATTTTAAAACTAAAAATATGCTTTTATTTTGTCAAAAATAAAAAATCCAAAAAATATGTTAATTGAATATGCCGAAACCCTCACGGCTAAACAAACATGATTAATTTCACAAGATTGAAAAACGGTTTTCAAACTGTCGAATATCAAAGTGTTGTAAATCATGGGGGTATACTTTCTGCAAAACAGAGCATGTAAAGCAGAAAATGGATGGTGAGACAAAGCTATCTACATCGGTTATCAAATTTTCTTTAGATGTTTTGAATTTTAGGGGGAGTAAGCGTTGTCAGAAAATCCAAAAACATTTGAAAATTTTAAAAAGCAAAAAACATGATAAAATTCAAAAAATAGTTGTGTAAAAAGAGGAAATGATAGTACATCAGTAGACAATCACAGTACGCTAAAGAAATGGAAAGTTAAAATGTGATAAACGGTCTCACTGATGATATGCCAGTAGGTTTTTACACGCTTAGTAGATTGTTTTCGAGATATAAACCTAAATATCAAATACTTACTTATCACGGGAACATCTCTCGGATATATGGGTAACCCCCGAAATCTTGTTTAAGAGATTGCCTGATTATGAGATACTAGGTCTTTATACTGTTTGATATCTGGGGTATTATACATGGTCTTCTGATATTGCGGAAGCAATGGCCTAGACCTCATATATACTTTACGCGCTTTTTAAGCTTACGCTCTGCATAAAAATTGAAAAATATCGAAAGATATGAATCAATTGCAGTTGAAGAAAAGATTCTCTAAAGGGAACACACCTAAAGTCGAGCCTTCATCTCTTCGACTGAACGGTAGTTCATATCTGAGCTCTCAAGGTCTCTGTCACACCCCCAAAATCCACACGCGGAGTATCACCGCTTGAAGGCGTGACTGACCAGGATCAAGCCACCAATCATATTGAATATAACAAGAAATAAGTAAAATTCAACCACACAATATGATAGGTGTTCCAAATCAAAAACGTAGTTAAGTGTTTAGCGGAAGCATAATTGTAAAACCTAATGCAAGTATTAAGTACGAAATAAAGAAATGTTTTTAACATGGCACACACTGCCATGTCCCACAACGATTGCGCCTCCCTGTGCAAGCTCCATGAGTACCTAACGACCTGCAAGGCATGTAGCAACGAATCAACAACAAAGTTGAGCGAGTTCACAGTTGGTTGTTTAGTTATAGCATTCATTTCGTAAATCGTATGTTCGTTTTGTAAACCATGTATCGTATTAATTCGTATCGCGGTCTCCCAGACATGTTTGCGAAGATTGGTGGGGGCTTCCCATGTGTTACTAGACCACGCGTATCGACTGCTACGAAAATGTAAGAGGTGCCCTAAGTCAATGTCTATCAGCATTGACCCTTTGCCCATAGTCCATTAGTACACGCCCGTCCGACTGGCACGGTGTGAGGTTTGTTAAACCTAATAGCGCTATTAACTAATGACCCGCTCGCCATAGGCCTCGGCGATTAAGTCGATAAATGAGGGACTTCAAATGATAGAGTTGATGGTCTTATGGTAGTACGTATCCTGTTGTATGGGGGATACGCAAGTTTGTAGTTATCGTTCAGTTCTTTAACCCATTCCCAACCCTTGGGAATCCCATGCCTTGGCTAGAGTGTGAACTCACCATGGTTTGCTCGGTATGTTAAACTATGTGCTCACAAGTAATCAGTCAAGTCCTATAGTTATGCATGTATACACAATCAGTTAAGCTCGTATAGATTCGCATGCAATATATGTCACGAAGTGTGTTTAAGCAATCATCGTCATGTAACACATAACAGTTATTTCACGTTCATCCAATCATGCATCATATGACAGAGTTCTTGGCCAATTCTAACATAGTTATTCAATAACACACTTAACAGGGTTATCAGGGTTAACAAGATCAACATACTTAACAAGGTTAACAAGCTTAACAGGATTAACACATTTACAGATTTAACAAACTAACAGTGTTAATTAACAAACTATTAGCATTAGTTACTTAACAGAGTTATTAACTAACTGAATTAATAACTAACCTAGTTAACAAAATAAAAGGTCATTGGACGAAAACCCTTCTTTTGTGGCGAAATCACTTTGGATGAAAACCCCTAGGTGACAAAACCCCAAGGGTTTTCGTCGGTTTACATATGGCGAAAACACCTTAGTGTTTTCGTCTGTTTCCCTGTGTTTTCGTCTGGTTGGGTTTTCGTCAACTACATCATCATCAACAACATCAGTTATGCAACGCAGAAACCCTAACCCCAACTAACAGTTACATGAAAATCATTAGCATAAGATCATGACCATACTAACCATCTATCATTCTCAATAGCCTATAACCGATCACTTAACCACAGGGATTAACGAGAACCATTAAAAATCACAGAGATCTAACCCATTTGTTTATCAATCATTAATCAATCATGGCTCATGATAGCAGTTAATACGGAATGACAAACAAACAATCAATAAATCGGAAAGCTAATACCATCGCTTAAACACTCAATCATCTGTACGATCAAAATTATCATTCAGGAATCATGTAATCAGAATCAATGGAATCTATTCCAGTACTATGCGATCATATATCCATCAAGATTAATCCCAACATATCACACAATACACGAATGATCTAGTTACTTATCAAACACTCCACCATCCCAGTTAACATATGATAATCAAACAGATAGTATATGCTGAAACAAAATAAATAACTAACAACAGTTGATTACTAACCAAAACAAAGAAGACAGCAAGTCGATCAGATCAGTGAATGAAACTCGAATGCTCACGTCTGCCGTCGAGCACAAAGGGGAGGTGAGAAGTGACTAGGGTTTGCCGAGTAAAAGTTCACGTAAAGGTTAAGAACAAATGTTTATCTAATCAGACTGGGCCAAAGCCCATTTGGTTTTCGTTGGCTAGTTAGTGGACGAAAACACATGAAGTGTTTTCGGCCATGGGGTGTTTTCGATGGGGTGTTTTCGTGAGGGATGTTTGGCATGTGTTCCATTTTATTACTCAAACAACACATATATTAACCAACATACAACCATATATCAGCAAATACACTTATGCTGCACATCAAATATAACATATCAATCACAACACGATATAACGTATTACAAACGTGCACAGTTGCGAAACAAACAAGTCGTGTAACAACAACTTAAACAATTAACGTGCAATAAATGCGAAGGTGGAAATCTTGGAAACTCGAGTTGTCACAGTCTCGCATTAACCCATAATACAGATATCAAATTGGTATACTCACCTGTAAGACTGAATCTAGGTAATTTTGATACGGGAGTATATTTTGAGGTGGGACACACAAATAAGTTTAAGTTCTTAAAACATTAATCTCGTATCTCGATTCAATTGAACTTTGTGTGAAAATTTAAGTGGATCAGTATACTGACAATCTAAGTGAATCGTTTAGAACTTAAAGTGTTTAAAAGCTCAACGGTACTAGTGTTTTGTCAGAAACTGATATGATCCTCTGACACGAACTCAAACAAAAATATTGTGTGTAAATATGATTGTAAATATTTCTTTACTTCTTTATGTTTCAGAAAAAAAATAAAAAAAGATTTTGATTCCATTTTCGACAACCGGTGTCTGGGAGCTGAGTTTCAAAATCTAAGTATGCTGATCGTGTTTCTAAAAATAAAACAAGTTCATTAATTTGAAACTTGAAGTTTTAAAATCAAAAATCAAAAACAGATTGTGATATCTCCAAGGTCATTAAATTGGACTTGGATGATTAACTGTGAGGGTTTTGGATTCTTAAACTGTAAAATTCATAAAGTCATTGATAGGGGGAGAGAGTCAAGTTAATCCTAGATATATTCATATTATTATATTTGTGCAATAGAGCCAGGTTCTTGATTCAAAAAGTTTTTAAAAGCCAGGTCATTATTCCTGGACAACCGAAAACGCTTTCACTGTCGTATATTTGAAATATTTCAGCTTATGCTGAGAGCCAGGTTTTCAATCCTGGATGTTCAAAATGCTTTCACTTATAAATGTTTGAGATTTGTAGATGAAAGTTCCAGATTACGATCCCGATAGCCGAGTCTAAGGGGGAGTCTGAAGACGAGCTCATCGCAAGGGGGAGCTTGTATCCGGAAATCCAGGCGTCGATCCCAAAAGCACGGAAGCTTGACGAAAGGGGGAGCCTAAAGAAAAAGAGTCTAAACGAGAGGGGGAGCAACTGAAGCTGTAGACAGATCCACGGGAAGTCTGTTCGAGAAAGAGGGAGTCTGTGATTGCTGAAGATGATAAAGCTTCAAGAAGACTTAGAGAAAGAGAAAAGACAAGACACTACGAGATTGACTGCGGCAATATCCAAGGGGGAGTCTGTGAGTGTAGATATGTCTATCGCCTCCGTCAATTCAGTTCGTAGCAGAAATCAGAAGAAAACAAAATTTTATAATAGAATATGTAGGGAAAAGGGCAAGGTGGCATTATTGTAAATAAGGAAACATTCCTTATTGCCATGGCCTATAAATAGAGGAGTCATGTTATTCATTGAGAACTTTTGGCATTTGCTACTTTGGAGCTTGGATCTTAGAGAGAGAAAGTAGCAAGGTGATTCACGGTTCATTTATACGTTGTCATACATTCTATAGAATCACTATTATATTACGTTCTTGTGTTCGGTCCACGCACGCGCACGGATTCCGCACGTCGCACGTGTCGTTCGCAATCATACGGGAGTCGTAAACGGTCCTACAACGCGATCACAAATTCGGAGGAACCATTGTTTCTCCTACTGATTTAAACTTCGATTTTAGTTGTTAATTTAGGTAAACAATCAACCCATCAATTGAGTTTTACTTTTTAGCAATAGTTAATCAATACTTAGCATCGTGACACTTTCCACAATCCTCCTCTGGATCGATATCCGACTTACTCTATCTATATAGTTTATTTCGGTTTTAGCATGTTCTTCACGACAGACATCAGGGGGGGTTAGATGATGAAGTTTGAAAGTTGAGGGTTATATATGTAAGTTGAAGGGTTAATTAGATGTTAATTGGATTTAAGTGTTTCTAAGTGTTTTGAGTTGTGTATTGGCCATAACTAGTTCTACAATGTCAAAATAATACTAACTAGTTAATATTTGGTGTCTAGTTAGTGTTCGGATAATTGTTTGGTGCTAGTTTCGTTAACGGATCGTTAAAAGGTTAAGTTGTGTAACTTATATGGTATGATGTACCTTTGTGTCTTAATGGTATTCCCGATACTTTTTAAGTTGTTTTTGATGTTTATTATGTAATACCCTTACTAATTTTATAAACACTTCATCACATAAAGTATGCATTTTACGACAAAAATGCCGTTTTACAAAATCATTCACATAACGATGTTCACATTGAGTTTAAAACATTCAAAATACAGTTATTAAGTGTCTACATAATTCATAATATCAAAACTAAACAAAGATCGACGTGGAAGCTTCATTTAACATGTGTTCAGTTCTTGCACGATGCTTGATCTTCATCCAAAAGGTTATAATGTTCACCTATAATCAAAACCATCATAAACATTAGTTATGAGAGTTTTGGAACACATTTAATCAAGTTCTCTAAGCAAAATAAACAAAACAAGATAATTTGCCAGCTTTTATGCCCGTCGTGTGCCGAGACGGGTTTCACTTGATCCTTCGCGTGCCGCGAATTCCGTGGCGTAGCGCGACGGTGAATGCCTTCTCCCGTCGCGTGACGCGAATCCCCTTTTTGCACAGAAAGTTCGTTGCTGGTCTACAGTTTTGCCCAGCTATGCCATGTTTCATTCAAACACTCTTAACTTACACAATTCATATCCGATTTTAACGAAACTTGGTTCTACGCGACCGTGATACATTTACATATGTATTTAACACTTCAGGTTCACAAAATCTTGATTTGTAAGCCACACTTATAAAATATTTTATAAATCCCTTATGAGGTTATTCGACCCGCTTGGTTTGACACCAATTCTAATAACTTATGGCGAGGACCAATCCTTTGCCATTTTACCCACTTCGGGGCTTATTAATAACTAGCGTATTTCGCTCCCATCACATGGTTTGCATACGCGTTTACGTCCGCTTGAAATCTTTGATTCAAGCATACGTTTTTCCATCAATATTTCAAGAAATCTAGTTCTCTAAGTTTTAACCCAAATCTAAGGTTCGTCTATCAAACTTTAGCGTATCCGATACTCGGCTTACGCATCCAATTTACCGGTTTATTGGCGTGACATTCAAATGACTTGAAACCGCCAATTAGCTAACTCTTTTGTTTTGACCTGTTTGGTTGTTTTAGTGAATTCCATCATTTTTGCAAACACACCAAACGCATCCAATTTTGCTATTATCATACATACGACACATCATTGACCAAACTTGTCTATAGAAATGTAACGAAACAACAAGTTACGTACCTTATAGCTTATCCTTCAAGCGCGCGTCCGTTCCAACTTGACCGTTTGACGCTTTGCCTATAGAGTTCAATCAATTTCATGTTTAGAACTCATTTCACATATCCCACGTAATTTGTCATATTAGCCAATTACGCGATTCTTTCATATTTTCAACATATCAAGGATCATTTAGGTATTTTAACGAGTATCTTGTGGGCGAGATTTTTGTGCATCAATTATCAAGTTCATGATTAACTTTTAACCAAGTTTTAACATCATAATCAAGCCCCTATGTCTAGTGTACATGAGTAACATCTAGAACTTGCATCATAACATCAATTTTTCACAAATTTAACACTCTAGTTCAAGTGTTCATCATATTTTCATAAAACCCACTAGTACATACAAGGTTAATCCTTCAATCACTAGGCTTATGGAACTAATTCAACAAGTTTACATCTAGGGTTTGTTCCTAGACTTGTACTCATATCAATTTCACTAATACATTCAACATTCACTCTAGAATTTCCTTTATGAGTGTTCATCATAAATTCAAAATATCATCAAACATCAAAATTTGACATACCTTGTGATCTCCTATCATGGGTGATCACGAATTTAGTTAAAACCCTGATTTTCTAGCTCGATTTCCCTTTGATTTTGTTGAGTTTTGTGAGTTTAGGGTTTTGAAGAGAACCCTCTTTTGTTCTCCTGGATAGATCGACCAAACACACACACATGTGTGTGTTTTTGGTTTTTACTTGTTTTAATTAAAACAACTTTCATAACTTGCTCCTTTTAGTCCCTCTAGTTCCAAATTTTATAAAAAGGTTTACTAGTTCATGTTTCTTTATTGTTTTCAAACAATTAACTAACTAGGTTAATTATTCCTAGTTACGTTACCCTTGGTTATGACCATCTTATGTTTATATATGTATACGACATTATGTGTTTATTATAGGTTGATTTGGATAATGTTTTGTATATAATTTATCCTTAATACGTGATTAAATATGAAATATTATGTATTACATGTTTTTGTTTTTTCGTAATCACGTAATCACTCAGTGTGGTATCACATAAAATACTATAATGAAATCACGTAATCACGAAATGAATATTCAAAATCACGTAGTCACGTAATAATACATAGTCAGCTATTTTTATGTAATTACGTAATCACTTAGTGAGGTTTTACATTCTATAATGCAATCACGTAATGGGTATTCAAATCACGTAGTCATGTTGGGTTTTCAAAATCACGTAATTACGTAATGGGTATTCAAAAATCATGTAAATTTTTTTTAAGAAAACTATAGCAAAAGACTGCTCGAATCAAAGAGAATGAAATGCTCGTTAATACGGTGTATTTTTTTTAAAAAATATTAACGTATGAAAAAGTTATAGACGTTTGAAAATCACGGGGGAAAGGAGTTCAAGTGGAAAAGGATCAAAATACTATTTCTCTATTTGTTTTTTCAATTGTTTAAACCTAGTAATTACGAAAATGTCATCCCTAGTTATCACTAGCTCACGTTGTCGCCTATTCTTCACACACATCAATTGTCTTGTACATTATCCCTGCAACCTAGTTATGTAATATACAAACCACCCCCCCCCCCCCCCCCCCCAAAAAAAAAAAAAACAAGTTTGTATTTTTCTATTTTTCTTACATTTCTCTATCATATTTATTCTTGTTTCTCGATATACATAACACAAAATCTTATCATCACCATGGAGTCGAGTGTGAGTTTTTAGTTTTTACTTTTTACCACCAAAATCATTCCTTAACTTCCTAAAAAAAATTATCAATTCCTAAACTTCCTAGAAAAATATTTTTACAACAATCTCTCGGTATATATTTATATACTTGTGTCTGAATGAATACACAATTTCAATCTCATGTTAATATTATTTGATAAAAGTTTAAACTATCAACAAAAGACAACATGAAGAATAATTGTAATCATCTCAGTCGGTGTTGATTGTGTGTACATTGTTAATAGAATTGGTGGAATTCCCTTCCACATAGCTACGACCGGCAGGTATTCTATATATGCACAAAACATAGAATATTGTTTAGAGTAGTAACATATCTAGTTATGTAAAAGTTGTGTAAGCACAAACATAAAGTGGTGTTGGTATAAAATGCTGCATATTTGTTAGGTGTTGAAAATGTATCTAGCGAACCTTGTTAGCGTTGATATATTGAAACCGAAAACCCTATGATATTGGTACGTTACCAGTACTCGGTATAGTTTACGTTACAATAAAAATATACTTTATTTTCTATACAACTCCATTTTTTTCTTAAATTTATATCAAAATGTTAAAAAAAAAAACTAAACTTAATTGTGTATTCAGTTTTTTTTTTCAAAAAAATTAACAAAATTTATTAGTCTAACGGTCTAACCAAATTACAAATAAATAAATATTAAAAAAATAAATAAATACTTAAAAAGTCAAATGTTATTATTAATTCTAATAAAATATATTCAATCGATAAACGAAATAAAGAAAAAACACTTTCAATTTCGCTTTAAATATTTTTAAATTTTTTTGTTATCCTACGGGATGCATTTATAACACCTTCATAAGTACAGGGGGGCTTATTGAAAATATTCCGTTTATATTATCATATAAAGGCGGGAAAGTACCTGTACCTGCAAACTAACGAAACTGGCGGGAAAATTGATCTTTAAAAAAAACAGAGCCTCACGAAATGACACGAATTCGGTTAATCAGAAACGGTAAACGCATGTAACCCAATTACTTCGCCGATCATACGCAGTCGGAATCTTAATTATCTCTCCGTCATAAGAAACAATGCGTTTTTTCTGAGAGTTTATGCGGGTAATCTTGAGATTTTAGGAGCGAATCGTAGGGGATTTTTATTTTCTGGAAGATGATGATGTGATGATTTGGAGTTAATGGGGTTAAAATTGGAAATGGGATAACAGAAGCCTCTGGAACGGGGTTAATTAGTTGTCCAATTGGGAATGCACACAAGGTGTTTGTGGAAATGTCACTGAGAGAATAAATGGATGTTATGAACTTTGGAAAGTGATGGAAGTTAACCATACATGTGCGATTAATAAGGCTCGTGAACTGTCGTTTTGGATGAAGGTGTTGGGCGGTGGTTGTACGAAGCAGAGGGTTCTTACCAAACGTGAAACCAAGGGCGGGTCAAGAGGGTCCGCAGGCCCCACGGTCACCAAAATTTGTTGGATTTTTTTATAATAAAATTTGTTTTTTTTAACAAAAAAAAATGAGTTGGACCCCTTGATTGTAATCAGTAGAGACGAAATAGACCTTATGATGATCCCTGACTAAAAGTTTCTTGTTCCGCCACTGTCTTGCCAATGTCAGCCACCCTGATAAAAAAATTGTAGTGTTATTTTTAAGCAAAGATCCCGATCGCCTCTCTTAAAAGTTTGATTAAGCCCCCCGATTGCCCCACTGTGAAAACAAATTCTGGGTCTACCACTGATGAAGATACCGATGGAGGAGGTAGAAAGTGGTGGTGGTGGCTCCCACAAGGTCTTCAAGATCAAAGCTTGCATCTCAAAACTAATACATGGAGTTGATCCAGGTACTATGATGCTATCTTTTTCTAAGAACTTACAATATCTTTTGGCATGTGATGTTTGCTGATCTTTTCCTTTATATTAACTTTGTGTACAACAACAATAGTTCATTTATTCTTTCAAAATCCTCATCCTCTATTATTGTTATGGGCCTGCTCCACAATAAGAGGTGATGGCATCAAATGAATAGATTCCAACTATTTCACTCTTTGACAAAACCCAATTAGTTTTGGTCTATTTGACCATATTTTGAGGGTTCAATATGTTATTCTTGAGTTTCCATGAATGAGTGGAATCTTTTTTTAGGGTATCTAAGATGTATGGTTTAATACTTTATAGCTCTAGCCCTTCAAAGTGGGTTGATAGGCTTGAGCACAAAGTGTATGGTCCGTAAAACCTGAACGAATCAAAAATTTCAGTTATGCATCTTTCATGTACAGTATGCAAAAGATAACACTTAAATACTATATACCACTATGTAATGATTTGACATCATGATGGTGAAACATTATTAAACCATGTCACTTTCCTCAATATATCTATATAATACATATAAGTTATAGAGTAGGGTTTCTGCGGAAAGTGTGTTTTTCCTAGAAAGTCTAGGAAGCGATCTGAAGGCGACATGTGGCATTGAAGGATTTTAAATAAAAGGGCAATTGTGTAATTTGAATATTATTTTAATTATGGATTATTTTATTAGGATAACTAACTAACCAGAAAATTATGGAAACTAAATATTCCATTTAAATCAAATTGACAGTTTCGATTTAAATCATACAAGATGCTGTGTTTTAACAGCAATCAGATTTCTTGACGATGTGTTTTAACAGCAAGCAGATTTCTTGACGATGTGTTTTAACATCAAGCAGATTTCTTGACGCTGTGTTTTAACAGCAAGCAGATTGCTGGAGGATTCTTGACGCTGTGTTTTAACAGCAAGCAGATTGCTAGAGGATTCTTGACGATGTGTTTTAACAGCAAGCATATTTCTTGACATTGTGTTTTAACAGCAAGCAGATTTCCTTGACACTGTGTTTTAACAGCAAGCAGATTGCTGGAGGATTCTTGACGCTGTGTTTTAACAGCAAGCAGATTGCTGGAGGATTCTTGACGCTGTGTTTTAACAGCAAGCAGATTTCTTGACATTGTGTTTTAACAGCAAGCAAATTTCCTTGACACTGTGTTTTAACAGCAAGCAGATTGCTGGATGATTCTTGACGCTGTGTTTTAACAGCAAGCAGATTGCTGGAGGATTCTTGACACTGTGTTTTAACAGCAAGCAGATTTCTTGACATTGTGTTTTAACAGCAAGCAGATTTCCTTGACACTGTGTTTTAACAGCAAGCAGATTGCTGGAGGATTCTTGACACTGTGTTTTAACAACAAACATGTTAAAAAATTAAAAGTTCAAATTCAAAGTAATTCTTGATAAAATCTGCGAAAAACCTTGAGGAACAGTTGCTGGTGCGCGCTGAAAATAGGGTTCATTCGCTGAAACTGATCTTGTTCATCCGCCGATATTATACATTCGCAGATTCATTTTTTTGCGAATCAACAACTCCATCCGCAATATGTCCAATCGGAGAAGCAATATTTGCAGGAAAATATGGCTGGTTCTTCTTTGGTTGCGGTTAGGGAGAGAGAGAGAGAGAAAGATGGGAAATCCCATGATTTTAGGGATTGGTTTATTGATATGGCAGTTTTTGACTGATTTAAAACACTTTCAATTACCAAAATACCCTCACTATATTAAAAGTCTCTAATTATATAACTAAAATATTACGAAAATGCCATCCATTTGATCTAAGCCATTAAAAACACCAAACGGATGACTCAGATCGCTTCCTAGACTTTCTAGGAAAAACACACTTTCCGCAGAACTCCTACTCATAAGTTATAATAAATATAAGTAAAATAAGTATGACAAAGGGGTAATTTTACATGATTTAAAGAAGTTCAGTAATTACAACTTTTAAGACATATGGTATAATATTTTAAAACATATTATTATTAACTTTAAACCAACTTCTCTCCATAATTTTTAAACGGTTCACAACTTTTTCATCAGTTAACATTCTTTAAAAAAATTACACCATTAAAAACGAGTATTTTATTCTTTTAGTTTGATTATGGTATTGCTATATTTTTTTTAATTATAACGTGTTATGTGATTACCAGTGTATGTTTTCTCTGTTACATCACATGGGCACTCCTCTAGTATGTGTGTGTATATATATTATAGGTGTACTATTTCATGTTACTATAAAAGCTATTTCTTAAATAAAGTTGGCCATTGATTGGCTTGCATAAGATAGAATAGAAGGGCTCATTCTACACGCACCCCCCCCCCCTTCCTGATTATACCCCCCTTGTGAGAGGAAAACTGTCGGTCTCACGCAGGCCCCACCTGTAAGTATGTGAGAGGAGGGGGGTGAAAAAAGTAAATAGTGGGTGTAGAAAGTAACACCCAATAAAAGATAGTTATAATGCATGCTTTTGGGCTTTTCTACCCTTATATCATCCTTGTATGGTTCTAGCCTTCTAGGTAAAGATCTAATCTCAATCATTCAGGCAAGAGAGCACTACCATTCAAACCTAATTCACATGCTTCCCACATAGTCAAATATGACATCTTTCTCTCTTATATTATAAGAAGATTATAGTGGTTATTTTGAATGATACTTCACTAGATGATAATAAAAATAACAATACAAAATTCAAAACATTTTTTATCCATAAAAATAAAGATATGAAAAGTCCCATTATAATAAAGTTAAATATAATTAGGTTTGAGGAAAAGTAGCTTGAAATAAAGAACATACAAAAAGCAAGCTACAAAAAGACATTTACACCTTCTAAAAGCATCAAACACAACTATTAAATAAAGTCTACATACAAGTAACTTATATACCAAGAAACTTATTCTTTTAGTGCATTTTTAATTAGCAAAGTTAGCTCCAAGTTGCATAAAAAAAATCTCTTTGGTTAGAACATACAAAAAGAACCCAAAAAAGCAACCATCAAACCTTAGTATGCAAACTAAATGTTTGGGATGCAAAACAAAACACAATGAACCCAAACCATAAAACATCATGTGCACATGTAACCAACAAAGCCACGGTAGCAAGGTATTCGGTACACTGAGGCTACAAAGTTTACAACGGTTCGGCATTGGTTATGATAGTAGAGAAAAGTCAACTACATAAACTCTAGAAACATAGACTTCGACTAGTTTGTGTCACGGGCCCACAAAATTTTGATATATCGAGCTACTACTAGTGCTTGCTTGGGCTGCTGCCGCAAAACTTGAACTTGGTAGCAGTAGTTCCGCTTGAGGGAATGAAGTGTTCGACGGCACGTCTAGCAAGAGATCTTGATCGCCACTTTCGTCTGCGTTTTTTAGTGAATCGAGCATTAGGAGGCTATGATCAGGTGGTAACGCGAACAGGCTTCTTGGGCTGAACCCTGGGCCGTCATTGTCCATAGCGTCTTTGTGTTCGTAGCTCCCCTTCATTGATGGTCTTTTCGGGCTCTTCATTGCAGTCTTTGGTCCTGAAAGATTCACTTGTTTCATAACGTATTCATAATGCAGCTGTTAATAGCGGGCGCTATAGCGAAGGCGGCATGTGTCGCTATCTGATTTTGACGCCTCCATAGTGGGATTTTAGTTTTTTTTTTTGTTTTAATATAAATAGCGATATATTATACATATAAAAGAGCATGATTTACTATTTTAGGTGTTTTGTTAAATATACATATAAAACAGCGTATTTGGATATAATATACATATAAAATATTTCTAAAATTTTCTTCTAGTGTATCGCTAGACATAAAATAGTGCCTGCTATTTCATTGCTATCGCTACGTATAGGCAGTAAACAAAGGAATATAACCAACTTTTTTATCTTTTGTGACAAAACAAACGGAAAATGAGATTTAAAATACGATGCTAACCTGAATATGGTTGAAATTGAGCATCGCGGGATCTCTTTACATTTACAGAATGCCCAGGTGTCACAGCATTACTTGCTCCACCAGCTACAGACCCCCCTCCGGTATCATATTTACGTGGTGTACCCTAAGAGAAAAACAAACATAGAATTAGTAAAAAATAAGTAAATTCTTTCAAAAGATTCGATTATGATAAGACGTATTTTTATTTTTGTTTAAAATGTAAACCTGAAGCTGATTATATTTCTCCACCCAATCGGATTTTGTAGGACTACAAAGAGCAAGCTTCTTCAATGTTTTACAGCCTTCCGTTTTCCCCATCGGTAAAGAGAAGTCAAAGATCCCTTCAGAAAGAAGTTTCTGGAAGGATGATAGGTTCTCCTTAAACTGAGGGCTATCAAATATGCTTTTGAGGCTGCAAATTTGAAAATAAACGCTTATTACAATCATTTATATGAACTATGAACTTAGATAACTTTAATTTGTCTCTATTATGTAAGATAAGTATTATCGTTGAAAACCTATCGGGAACTTGAACAGTGTCAACAGGAGCTAAATATTTGAGCAATTGTTGTTGTTCATCATTTGTCATATGACTTCGAAACTCTTCAAAGTTGATAACATCCTGCCATATATGAAGTTAAGGTTCATATCAAACAACAAAGACACATCCAAACACTATTTTCCACCGTCCGTTATATTACAGCTGATTATCTGTTTATTTATATTCGGTTTCATATAATCATTTCAAAACACACAATCCAAACACCAGTTTAGCAAGTTCTTTATTTAAAGGAAAATTGGAGTTTAATAACCTCAACTTTAACATATTGACCGGCAACAGTCCCAACTTTTAACCTATTTTCCCTCAGCGATCCCACACTAACTAAAAGTTAACCCAATTAGTTTTTGTTGACGTTGACCGCCACATAAGCAGTCCACGTCATCAAAACTTTGCCGTATAAGCAATTTACGTCATAAAAACTTTGGCATATTTGCAACATAAGCAGTCCACGTCAGCAAAATTTAGATTTTTTTTGCCACATAACTACATAAGGAGTCCATGGCAGCAAAAACTAACTGGGTAAACTTTTAGTTAGTATGTGATCGCTGAGGGAAAATATGTTTAAAGTTGGGACTGTCACAACATTTCTTTAGTTGGAATAGTTGCCACCCAATATGTCAGAGTTGGGACCATTAAAATCCATTTTTTCTTTATTTAAACCTACATAGAACATGTTAAACCATCCCCTAAAAATTGCATCAATTTAATTTAATTGTACTTACTTTGAGATCTATGTGGCACAGTGGAGATTTACGGTTCATGAGCATCTGTAATTTGTCGTCATTATCCCTGTAACCAACGGCAAAAGTTAATAAATCTCACTTATATCTAAAAGAACAAAAATAATTCTATGCATATATAATATATACTTATTCATATGATCTTGATTCACGGGCTTTTTGGGCCGGCTCGAGAAATTTCCACCCAGATTAGCATTATATACAGGAAGGGTAGTGAAGCGTGAATAAGCCTCGTTTTTCGTATCAACAGAAAGAGAACTTGCTTCAGATTCCTCTTCACGAGCCGCCGAGTTTGGATGGCGAATAAGAACACTCCCGTGCCCGATTTCGACCGAAACCATTGGTGTGTCGCTGTCGAAGATCAAATCTTCCTCCGATGAACCCGAAAAGTAAGATCGTTGTTCATGTAAAATGGTGTGTAGATCTTTCGTAAGTTTCTCGACGGATGATTGTGATTGTTTTAGTCGGTTGGAACATGTTCGTTTTCTTGAAGGTACGATTGTATCCCATACGACTGATGATTGCGCTGGACCTGAAAGGTTAAAGAGAGGAATGTGAGCTTCAAAAGTAGGGCTGTAAACGAACCGAACGTTCAGTGTACAGTTCGTGAACCGTTCGGCGGGAAGTTCGTTTACATTTGTTCGTTTGTTTAATAAATGAACAAACATGAACAAGAAATTCTGTTCGATTATTTATATGAACTAACACAATATATTAATACCCGAACGTTCAGCAGGAAGTTCGTTTACGTTTGTTTAATAAATGAACGAACATGAACAAGAAATTCCATTCGATTAGTTATATGAACTAACACAATATATCAATACCCGAACGTTCAGCAAACAATTCGCGAACTGTTGGGAAGTTCGTTTAGTTCGTTCGTTTAATAAATAAAAGAACATGAACAAGAAATTTTGTTCGATTAGTTAAATGAACGAACACGATATATAAATACCTGTCAAATCGCTAACATCGGCACTGCCAATGTGCATATACCCATCAGAATTAGACATAGCGGAGCCCGAACTCGATCGGTTGCTAGTATCTTCATCAAACCCTTTGCGAAAACCTGGGTTATGGTGGTCATACGCGAACCCACCGCCACCGAAGCCACCAGCACCACCACCAAGCATAATGCTAGCAGTTCCGCCTGCTACATTGTCATAATTCTGTTTTCTTTTAAGTAATTTCGCCTCTTTGTTCTTAATGGATATGGTTTTCACTCTCGAAACCCGATGATCCTCGAAATCATCGGGCTCGGCTCGAGCGTGAAGTGGGGTGTAGTTTAAAAGTGATCCTTTCGTTCTCCAACGCGAACCGCACGCGTTGCACAATACGGGCTTATCAGGCGGCCCGTTTCGCCATAAGGGAGTGCCTGTAATTACAATGAAGTTCCCAAAATGTCAAAAAGGACTAAACATACATTACATATATACATACATATATATGTTCAAACTTTAAATCACTGAAGATGAAGAACCATATATTTTAGGATAATCTTTCACTATCACCGAATTAAATGACTTCAAAAATAGACATAATTATAAATGCAACCACATAAACATGAGCTCACAAGAACACCAAATTCAACAAAATCATATTGCAGATTAACAAAGGCATAAACAAAATAAAAAAACTTCAATAAACATGAAAAATTGTTTGATTATCAAACAGATGGAGTGCATTTAGCCAATTGACTAAAAACTTTGAAGCAAAACTAAGAAACAAAAACATTGTTTAGACCAGAAGGTATTTAGAAAGAGTCTACTCTGTATTTGATAAAGTTTAAAAAGTCAAACATCCAATTTTGAAGGCATTTAAAGAGATACTACTCTGTATTTGATAAGTCAAACACCCAATTCTGGATAACTAAGCTCAAATTTCAACCATTTTTTGAGTTCAACATTGAGAATTACAATATGAAACTATCAAAGACTCCAATAAGGCAATAGCTAGTTTTATTTTAAAATCTTGGATTTAAAAAAATCCCAAAAACAATCAATAATCAGCCGAAAAATCATACAATTAGTCAATAATTGTTTCCAATTGTTTTCCAAATAATTTTCCACAATTTTCAACCAAACAACCATATGGGTATAGTCAAGAATGATCTCAAAACCAAATCTGAGCATAAAAACCACAACACAACTGAAGAAAATAGCAAAAAGATCCCATTTTTATTTAACAAATCAATATCCCCAAATTGTAAACTCACTTGTAACACCACAGTGACAGCAAGGTCCTTGCTTTCCCATCTCTGAACAAGTATTTTCTCTTAAAATTATAAAAAAAATCAAATTAAATCCAAATTAAAAGAAAATGAAAAACTCTCTGTAAAGAAACTTCATTTTTTTACAAAATTAAAAACCCAGAAATATTATCAACAAGATTCAACTGGGTATTGAAAACTTTCAAAGAAAGATTTGAAGAAATCCCCAAAACAAAACTTAGAACAAAAAAGGGTTAAACTTGTTTGAAACCCATGAAAAGTTGAGCAAGATTATTGGAAAAAAGTAAAGATGTTGAAGGGATAATTAGATGGGTTGTGGGTGTTTCATAAGAAGTTTTGAATAATAATGAAATGGAAGAAGAAAAAGAAAAGAGTCATGGTGAGGAATCTAATAAATGGTTGGGAAAGGAAGGTGAAAATGGCGAGGGGGAGAGAGAAAGAAAGAAGAAAGAGAAGTTGTGTGTATGACCCTCGCTTCTTCTCCTTGTATTGTATACGAAGTAAATGTTCAGCTTTCTTTTTCTTTTGCTTTGAATAATAATTTGGTTAATGTGTTTTTTGCTATTTTATGTTATCATTAATTAGGTAATATTATGTAATAATATATCATACATTATCTCCTATGGTATGTTAATATTACAGCTTTCGTCTTTAACTATGAGAAATTATGATTAGGGTGGAAGAGGTGGTCATCACACATCAAATCTAGCTCTCATTTGACACTTTGCTTCATCACATTTTACTCTATCACACTTGCAATGGTCATTAGTCACACTCATCACACCTAATCACAATTTAGCGTCTCAACACCAAAGTCAAACATATACACATTCTCCAATCACACCTCAACACCAAAGTCAAACACACACATTCTTCCATCACTACGCGATACTCATCACTTGTTTGGCCTCCATCACGCTTGATAGCACACTCGTGGCGGTGTGCTATCACTCATCAGAAGCTCCCATCACATGAACGCCCCTACCACCCTATACTCTAGTTTTTCGACATTTATCTATCTTTTTACCTAAAGGATGTAAAAAATCCAATAAGTTTGATATAAAATTACATTTTTCTCATCCTATTTAAAAATACAAAAGTTAATTTAAATCTCCCACCAATCAGTCCTTTTTTCATATGTATGTACACAAAGCCCCTAGCCCACCCACGACTTCTCATTTTGCATCTTTGTCGACCACCAGCGACTGTTGCTTCTCCTACATAAAGGAGCCACGACCTACAGAGTTGCCAATTGGCCTCGATTCCTAACCTACAGTGACACCCCTCGACGATTGTTCTTCGTTTCTTCTTCAATGGTCTAATTGTTGACTTGTTTATCCGTTCCAAAGCCCCTGCAAGTCTCAACCTACATAGTTAACAACACAATGTCGAGATAGATACATAAATTACCCTTATTTGTGTTTTACACAACATAACATCATTTATGAATTAAAATGCTGTAACACCCCAAAAATATCGAATGATATAGAATATATATATATATATATATATATATAGGGTGGGAGTTGGCTACAAAGTCCATTTTTTCTACAAAGTGTAAAAAGTCATAAAACACTCTAATGTCAACCATAAAACACACACAAAACCACAAATAATAAAGTGAAGATTACTAAATCGCCATATTCGTGGGATTTGTGTTGTGTTTTGGATCATAAGGCTTTGATTATCGAATGACTAACATTAATGTGTTTTATGTTGATTATCATGTTGTCTTTTATATTCATAGTTCTATGATGGTGTGTTTGAAGTTTTATGGACTGTTAGGGTTTGGATATTGTGTTTTAGTGATCTTCACTCTCTTATTTGTGGGTTTTGAGTGTGTTTTATGGCTGAAATTGTGATGTTTTATGACTTTGTACACTTTGTATGAAAAATGGACTTTATAGCTGAACTCCATCATATATATATATATATGTGTGTGTGTGTGTGTGTGTGTGTGTGTGTGTATGTGTGTGTGTCGACCACGAACAAAGAAAGAAGGGGAAAACCCCCCATTTTGACCTAATCCTCTTAATCTCCTAAATTGAAAGGCTAAAAGTGTGTAAATCTTATGCATGAACCGAAATTAGTGATCACCTAAGCAAGAGGATCATAAGGCGACTCGAGTGATAGAGCGGGTGATATGTCACACCCCAACCGATGGCAGAAACATCGGGGCGCGGCACTGAGTGAAACAGATTGTCCAAGAGAAATCCATAACAACTAAAATTACCAGATAATTAATCATTACGTCCCATACCGCAAAATATCAGATAATCTAATTATTACAGACATAGTATCTCAAAACAAACATTGTTCCGACAACTCAGATTTACAGATTGTTCGTTTCTAGACTCTTCCTACATTGATTCCACAAAAGCAAGCATCCTAGCATCTCAAATGCATGTCACATACGTTAAAATAGAGGTCAATACACATAGTGTAAAGGTGAGCATACAAGTTTAATAGTATAATAGTAGCGAAAGCGAGTTTACGCATAACCAGCATGTAACATGTATAATGTGAAGCAAGTAGGTTATCGACAATGAAATATGCACAGACGTGACTGCGAGTTGTAGAATGCGCAACACATATCACCACTGTGACATGTGAGAAAAGCCCTTAACAACCCCTGTCCACGACAGGTGCTGAGTCCAAACTATAGTACTATCGTTGCTAAGGTGTCAGGCAACAATCGCTGTGTAAACATAACATACAAGCATTCATCGAGTAACACGTATAACATGCAGTAACGGTTAGCGTATAAAATGTGTTTGCGTTGTGTGATTGATGTGATTTGATATTAGTAACATATGTAACACCCAAAAGTGCTTAAAGCAAAAAGGGATTGAGTATACTCACAGATAGCGTTTAATAAATAAACACCGTCTTGGATTGAAGGGAGCGCTGGAGAGTTAGCCTGATTACAGAACGATAACATAAGCGATAAGCGGCGCGTTAAACGATGCGAAGTGATGGAGTGTCAAAGGGACATCCGAACGGATGGCAATCCGAACGGATGGCAATCCGAACGGATGGTCATCCGATCGGATGGCCATTCGGTCGGTTTACCACTCGTTTGGGATGGATTTGTTTGTGTATGATGGCTTTGAAGTTTTCGTTGTAGCATTTTGAAAACAGAGAAGTATCTCTACCTTTCATGTCGTCCGGTCGAACGGTCGTTCGGTTGGATGGCGATCCGTCCATTGAGATATTTCAGAGAACAAGTTCACAGCAGAATGGTCATTCGACCGGATGGTCATCCGATCGGATGGCCATTCGCGGGAGGTTGATAAGTATTGAAAGTTGTGAAAAGTTTAAGTGTCATGAGTCATCCGATCGGATTGTCGTTCGATCGGATGGCAATCCGATCGGACGACAGTCTGTTTGGTGACTTGTTCGTTTTGAAATTTGTTAAGTTTGAAAGTTTGCAGTTTGATCGGGACGGTATGACAACGTGTTAAACAACGGAAAAACCCCTCAAGTCCAAGTTATCCGATCGGACTGGAATCACCCCATTCTGACCAGTTAACTGTCCTTGAAGGTTGTTCATGTTCAACCCGGAATCGGTTGTCTCTTCCGATGAAATCCATTCTCAGTCCAACCCTTCACTATAGAGCGAGTAGAAGGCCTGAACGAGTTCTGATTCTATCGATTTTGAGCTAAAGAGTGTAAAAGAGTTGAAAGAAAAATTGTGAAACCATCTTTCAATCCTTCAAAGATTGAAAATGTTTAGATCTATGCGAAAACAGTGTTAAATCATGTTGAAATCCTTTAGATCTGAGTTATTCTTGGTGGAATGAGGTCAAACCTTGAAGTTCATAAGAGCCCCATGATGACATCACCCAAGAACACCTCAAATCGGGCAGATTTCATGGTTAAAAGTGGAGATTCAAAGGTGAAAATGATGAAGAAGTGTGTGTAGATGATAGATGTACAAGATTTGAGGAAGAAACTTACAAGAATCGCGAGAAATCGAAGGAGAAAGGCCTGAGAAGTTGAAGAGTCACACCAGAGCTGTCACATCATTATTTGTGATGTGACAGGTGCTATTTATAGGATTCCAAAAGAGGAAAGGTGGTGCAGTGCGCGAATCGAAGTGAGGTTCGATCGGATGGCCATCCAATCGAATGGTCATTCGATCGGATGGCGGTGCGAGTTGGTTTTCAACGTTTCGTTTTGTGCGTTGAGCGTTGCGATGCGTTTCGAGTGAGCGGTGCGATAGTATTACCCATTAGTTACACAAATAACCTAACTAATAAAACCCTTAAATCTAGAATTTGCGATGAGATTGCGTTGCGATAGAGTTGCGATTGCGTTTGCGATTAATCACCTCAACAAATACATAACATGCACAAGTAACACATAATAGCACACACACGTAAAACAATATCCATAACCTATAATTCAGATTGCGATGCGATAGCGATGCGATTAGCGATTAAACAACGATTTATTAACAAGTACCCCACATAATACAACTAAAGTCAAATTAAAATAGAGTATCGATTACAAGTCGAGAAGTACAATCAATAATTAAGCAACGAGTGACAGATCGCAATTAGCAATCTTTTCTTCCTTTGACTTTGACTTTGACTTGTACTTTGACTTTCAAAAGTCGGGTTGTTACAGCCTCCCCTACTTTAGGAAATTTCGTCCCGAAATTTAAGAAGCAGGCGTAACAAACAGTTGTGGATACTTCGCCTTCATGTCACTTTCAAGTTCACAGGTGAACTCGGCGCCGCATTTGCCTTCCCATCGAACCTTCACAATGGGAATGCGTGAGCGTCGGAGTACCTTGGTTTCTCGGCCCATGATCTCGACAGGCTTTTCCACGAAGTGTAATGTTTCATCCACTTGTAGATCCTCAAGAGGGACATGTAATTCCTGGTTGGCTAGACACTTTTTGAGGTTCGAAACATGGAAAGTCGGGTGGACATTACTAAGTTCCTCCGGTAGTTTGAGTCTGTAGACCACTTTACCAATCCTTTCCAGAATTTTAAAGGGTCCAACATATCGAGGCGCGATCTTTCCTTTCTTGCCGAATCTGATCACCCCCTTCCAAGGTGCAACCTTTAGGAGTACGTGATCGCCAACATCAAATTCAAGGGGCTTGCGGCGTCTATCGGCGTAACTTTTCTGACGACTCTGAGCTTTCAGTAGATTGTCTCGAATTTGGAGGATTTTGTCAGTCGTTTTTTGCAACAACTCGGGACTGGTAATTTGCGCATCCCCGATCTCGTGCCACACAATAGGCGATCGACATTTTCTTCCGTATAATGCCTCAAATGGTGCCATTTGGATGCTAGAGTGATAACTGTTATTGTACGAGAATTCGACTAAAGGTAAATGCGAATCCCAATTTCCACCGAAATCTATAACACACGAACGAAGCATGTCTTCGAGGGTACGAATCATGCGTTCAGTCTGGCCATCGGTCTGGGGATGGAAAGCAGTACTAAGATTGAGAGTAGTACCGAGAGCAGATTGAAACGTTTCCCAAAGACGCGAGTTGAATCGACCATCGCGGTCAGAGATGATGTCACGAGGTGTCCCGTGTCGACAAATAACTTCATCGGTATTGATTCGAGCTAATCGTTCTACCTTGTAGTCTTCCCGTATCGGTAGGAAGTGAGCGGATTTGGTTAGACGGTCAACGATAACCCAGATGCTGTCGTGACCTGATGGCGTGCGCAGGAGTTTCGTTATGAAATCCATAGCTATACTTTCCCATTTCGACATCGGGATCTCGGGTTGCATGAGTAAGCCAGAGGGGCGTTGATGCTCAGTCTTGACTTTCGAACAAGTCAGGCATTTCGAAACATAGATAGCGATATCCTTTTTCATGCCCAGCCACCAGTACTTGTAGCGCATGTCCTGGTACATTTTATCGGCACCGGGATGAATAGAGTACCGAGATTTGTGGGCTTCGTCTAGCAGAATCTGCCGTAAGTTGGTACGCTTGGGAATCCAAATTCGGTCTAGATAATGGAATATACCATTCAATTTATTCACCAGTTGTTCGCTGTCATTGATGATCCTTTCTTTCTTCAAAGTACGTTCGGTAAAACAAGCATGTTGGGCATCACGGATAAGAGCTTCGAGATTGTGCTGGGCTTGAGTATTACAAACGCTATGCAAACAGCTTCGTCGGCTGAGAGCATCGGCAATGACATTTGCTTTGCCTGGATGGTAACGAATCTCACAGTCGTAATCGTTGAGGAGTTCAACCCATCGGTGTTGGCGCATATTCAGCTCTTTCTGGTTAAAGATGTGTTGTAGGCTCTTGTGGTCGGTGAAGACCGTACACTTGGTACCGTAAAGGTAGTGTCGCCAAATCTTCAACGCAAAAAAAAACCGCACCAAGCTCGAGGTCGTGGGTTGTATAGTTCTTCTCGTGGATCTTGAGCTGTCGAGAGGCGTACGCGATAACCTTGTCCCGTTGCATGAGAACACAACCAAGACCGAGGTTAGAGGCATCGCAGTAGACTACGAAATCGTCGTTTCCGTCGAGTAGCGAGAGCACGGGAGCATTACAAACCATAGCTTTGAGAGTTTGAAAGGCCTCCTCTTGTTCAGTTCCCCAAACAAAAGGTTTGTTCTTGTGCGTAAGCGAGGTAAGCGGTACAGCGATCTTCGAAAAGCCAGGGATGAATCGGCGATAGTAACCCGCCAATCCGAGAAAAGAACGAACTTCAGACGGGTTCTTTGGAGTAACCCAACTCTTAACAGCTTCTATCTTCGCAGGATCGACGTGAATTCCTTGACTACTGACGATGTGACCGAGGAATTGAACCTCCTCAAGCCAGAATTCACACTTGGAGAACTTGGCATAGAGACGGTTTCCCTTGAGCAACTCAAGAACCAAACGTAGATGTTGCGAGTGTTTGGTTTTTTGACTTGGAATAGATCAGGATATCATCGATGAACACGATGACGAATCAGTCGAGAAAGGGTTTACACACGCGAGTCATTAGATCCATGAAAACTGCGGGAGCGTTAATCAAACCAAAAGGCATAACAACAAACTCGTAATGACCGTATCGGGTTCGAAAAGCGGTTTTGGGTATATCTTCCTCCTGAATTCGTAACTGGTGATAGCCTGAGCGTAGATCGATCTCCGAGAAACACGTAGCACCTTGTAATTGGTCAAACAAATCATCGATTCGTGGCAAGGGATGGCGATTCTTGATAGTGAGCTTGTTCAATTCCCTGTAGTCGATGCACATCCGGAACGACCCGTCCTTCTTTTTGACGAAAAGGACAGGCGCGCCCCAAGGAGAGGTGCTAGGGCGAATGAAGCCTTTATTAAGTAGTTCCTGGAGCTGACTCGAGAGTTTACGCAGTTCAGAAGGAGCGAGACGATAAGGCGCTCTAGCAACAGGATTTGCTCCAGGAATGAGGTCGATTCGGAAATCGATATCACTAGTAGGAGGTAAACCAAGTAAATCGTCGGGGAATACACGAGGAAAATCATAAACCACAGGCACCTTGTCTATTGCCCTAACTTCCTTTTCCTCTGCTACTACGATATGTGCCAAGAAAGCTTGGTATTCCTTGCGGAGATACTTGCTAGCTTGGACACACGACATGAGTTGTAACTTCTTCGAAGCGACTTCGCCATAAACACACAATTGATCACCATTCGCGAGAGAGAAACGAATCATTTTATCAAAGCAAACAATTTCAGCATGATTCTCCCGAAGGAAATCCATACCTACTATGACATCAAAGCTACCAAGTTGCATCAGGATGAGATTGATCGGGAAAACGTGACCGTTGAGATCAAGAGTACAGTCACGCAGAACGGAACTAACAGTGACAGTTCTTCCAGTGGCAACTTCTACATTGAACGTTGATGGGAGGTTAACGCATTTACGGTTTAGGAGCCTTTCAAATTCGAACGATACAAAACAGTTATCGGCTCCAGTATCAAATAAACACGAAGCATATATACCATTAACGAGAAACGTACCATTAACCACGTTGTTGTCTGCCTGAGCCTGACGGGCGTTGATGTTGAAGACTCGCCCGCGGGCTGCTTGTTGAGCTGGCTGCTGCTGCTGGTGTTGTTGCGGTGCTGGCTGCTGCTGCTATTGCTGTGGCTCTTGCTTCACCACTCTGTTTGGGCAGACATTTGTGAAGTGGTTGGGATCACCACACGCAAAGCAAGCTCTTGCGTGAGAAGCGGGAGCAGGAGCTGCTTGCTGGCCTTGCGGAGCTGGTAGAGCAGGAGCTTGAACTGGGGCTTGGCGTGGACCGGTACGGCAGTTAGCGGTGAAATGGCCGTACAGGTTGCAGTGAACACAAAACCGGCATGCGATTCCCACCGGGTGATGATAAGTACAGGTAGGGCAGAGCGGGTGTGGGCCAGTGTATGCACGCTTGGCTGGCGGTGCATTGGCCACAGGCACCGCTACTTGGCGGTGTTGAGGTTGCGGTTGGGCAAGCACAACTTGGAGTGGAGCGGCAGTTACTGCACAGTTCTTGTTGCTGGAGCTGTTGTTCTTTCTCTTGCGGCGGGAGGACCTTGAAGATTGCGATGCGGCGGTTTCAGCGGTAGGAGCAGCGGTGACTTGGTGCAGATTCTTGGAGGCTTTATCAAAGTAACTAGCCCTGACTCGCTTGTCGTTGATCTCAGCAGCGAGCAGGTAGGTTTCCTCGATAGTTGTCGTTTTCGCAGCTTGGACGAAGTCAGCAACAAAATCCGACAGAACACAAATGTACTTCTTGATCGTAATATCGGGGGTAGTAACTTGACCCGGATAGATGATACTCAGCTACTTGAAGCGAGCAGTTAAACCAGTGTTGTCGCCACCATCCTGTTTGATATGCCAGAACTCGTCCTCCAGCTTCTGGAGCTCGTGGGGAGGGCAGAACTCCTGCATCATGATGTCCTTCAACTCATCCCACGTCAGCCCATAAGCTGCATCGTTCGCTCGTTTGTTTCTCTCGGCAGTCCACCAATCAAGAGCCCGGGATTGGAAGACGCTGGTGGCGTTAACGGTGCGAAGGTTTTCCGGCAGTCCACCAATCTAGACTTCCTGACTTGTTTACAGCATAAAATCTAATCAACCTATCACATACGTTAATATAAAAGTCAATACATAAAGTAATGGTGAGTACACAAGTTTGCATAGATATAGTATAAAAAGCGTTTACGCATAACCAGCATGTAACACGTAACGGGCGATGCATGTAACTACCAACAATGATACAACCTAACCACGTGACTGAGATGTAGAGTATGCGCGACACATGTTCACCGAAGCGAACACGTGAAGTAAAGTAATGTGATCCTTAGCAACCCCTGTCACAACAGGTGCTGAGTCCAAACTATAGTAGTATCGTTGCTAAAGGCGGTCTAGTGTAACACCGTGTAAGCATAGTAACAAGCATTCAACAAATCTCGTATAGCATGCGGGAGAGGTTAGCGTTTATAAAGTGTTTGCGTTGTGTGTTGTGTTTTGGTAGTGAACGCATGTAACACCCAAAAGTGCGTTAAACGAAAATGGGTTCGAGTATACTCACTGTGCGTGTCCTAATCAAGAAACACGATCTGCTTGGATTGAAGGGAGCGCCGAGTCAGCCTACTTACGGAAACAGATGCATAAGTCTTCCTCAGGGCTGAACGGTCGTAGACGGGATGTCAAGCGGATGAAGTATTTGACAGTATGTCTGGACGGACGGGTGCCATCCGGACGGACGGGTGCCATCCGGACGGACGGGTTCCGTTCGGATGGGAATAGTCCCTTCGGATGGGTAGGATTCATCCGGACGGATGGGTTTAGTCCATTCGGACGGATGGGCTGCCTTGTTAGTTAGATAAAATCTGATGTATAACTTGGTATTTTAAAACAAAAGGAAAAATTTGGAGGGGGGCAAGGTCTATCCGGACGGATGGACTGTGGTTTGTTTTGTAAAAATTTTCCTTGGATAGAAGTTTTAGTTACCAGAAACGGGCGTGTTGACGGATTCAAACAACAGAAAACACCAAGCCCAATTCATTCGGAAGGATCGGCATTGCCCATTTGGACGAATGTTCTGTTCTTGATGTAATTTCATGTTTGACCCGTTAACTGGCCCATCTCTTCGGTGGAAATCAGCCCTCGAGCCCGCTCTCGACTAGGAAGAAACTGGGAGTCTGACGAGTTCCCGATTCCACCAAAGTTGTATAAAAATCGAATAAAATTCATAAACAAGTTGCAAAAATGTTGAAATCTTTCATAACCTGATCCCATCTCGATTGAATGATGCTCCACAACAGTTTGCCTAAGAAAAACGAGTGGAAACCATCTTCGAGGTGGCTGGAATCAAGGGTTTTTGAGAAAAAGTTAAAGTGTGTGTGTGTGTGTGTGTGAGTGTGATTATGATGAAAAAGATGGAGTAGGAGTGAAATAGAGGTGAAGATTGAAGGAAAAGCTTACAAGAAGTCTTGATGCGCGTCTGAAAGCTTGGGAGCGGATGAGAGAGATTAAAAGGTTGACATGGAGACACAAGGCTTCTATTTATAGAAGAGGGGTGAGGACTAGGGTGATGTGCGGATGAGCTGTATTCGGATGGCTCCATCCAGACGGATGGCCCATTCGGGCGGCTGAGTTTGGATTTTGTTAGTTTCCAACTTTGAGTGTTGCGTTGCGTTTTATTGTCTCGATTCACGTAGAATATATATATATATATATATATATATATATATAACTAATACTATAATATAACAAATGTAAGTAACTGCGTCTCGAGTTTCTGTTGAGTTTGCGTTGCGTCTATACGAGAGTGAGCGAGTAGTTTAGATACTCACGTGATGTAGTAGTGTAAGCGTATGCGTTGTGAAGTGCGATATAGCATGTGTAATAAGCGATGTAGTGCGAAAATATGCGATGTAGCGTAGTAAGCGATATAGTTTACATTATGATCCGAATCTCTGGTGGTAGGCGTAACGAGCGCGAAAGTGCAGGTTGTTACAGAACCGACCCGACCCAAAATCGGTATTTCAAATAAATCTAGAACCGGAAACCGACCCGTATTAAAAAAGGTTCGGGTCTAAGGTTAAGGTTCTCACGGATTGGGTCCAAGGTTCTCATGGGTCAAAACCGTAAGACGCTCACCGCTATAAGTGAGTGATGACCCATGACTTGAAACGTTCAACTTAAATTCAATTTTCATTCATAACTTCCAACAGATACTTGAATTTATTATTTGATTCTTATAAAAGCTATGATATTTTTCACTAAACGAATTTATTCACTTTAATTTATATAAATACAAGGCTAACCACGTAATCATAGCCGTTAGTGTTAACGAAAAACAATTTAAGTCAGGGGTCCATATACTACGTGGTATGCACTATCCATTGGTCAGTTTTGAGATTTAAGTCAGGGGTCCACATACTACGTGGTATGCACTATCCATTGGTCAGTTTTGAGATTTAACAAATACGATGCACGTATGTAGCCGTAACGCATATATGTTTAACAAATACGATGCACGTATGTAGCCATAACGCATATATGTTTTGAAAATAGCCCATCATGTATGGTTAAAGGTAGAAATCACCCCACAAACTTTTACATCAACATTTAGTAACATAGTTTTGAACATCTTTCTATATAATCACACTAAAGATCTTTAAAAAGACTTTCTATATAATCACACTAAAGATCTTTAAAAATACATTATGATTTGTTTGAGAAGGTTCATAGCAAAACACGGCAGTACTTGTGCTAAGTGGTACAATGAAGCATCTAATGATTTATATGGGAGTAATAAAGTAAAAGGAAAAAATTTGACTTGATCTATCAAAATTAAAAATGTTTAACAAGACAATATTGTGATTTTCAATGCGTTTTCCGGTTGAACTTTACATCTAATAAACCCAAAGTACTATAACTTAGATTGGTTAACATCCTTATGTTTTAGTACATAAAGTTATATTTTTATTCACCGTTGTGTGTTTAGTAACCAATCATCTCGTTGTTTCCACCTCTATGCCACATTCCATACTATTTTCCTTATAACATTGTCTAAGTTGTCTATTAAGCTTCAACACATTTCTAATTTTCGTTTTATTTTATCTCAATTATATGTGCAAAACCTAACATGCATTTTCGTTTTGGTCGTTTTCTTGTATAAATTTTGGAAATAAGTTGTTTATTTGTTCACTTTTGATTTTCATGGTTAAAAATGCTTAAAACGACAAAAATGAAAATCCGCAACGAAAAACAAGAGTTTTGCAAGAAAACGAAAAGCAACATGCCCCCGTGCTCCAGCTGCACTCCCCCGTGCGTGTCCCCCTTAGAAAAGACAAAAGAAGTCATCTAGCACAGGGTCGTGCCTGATCAAACACTCCCCAGTGTCACACTGATCCATATAAGATAAAGTAGGCCACCACGCACGTGGTAGTGCCACCCTTGGCACGCCCTATGGCATATCATTCAAAAGACGACTAATTTAAGGACAACGGGACCCACAAAGTTGACTTGTGCAATGCCACAGATCACACGGCCTCATGTTAGTGTATGAACTCTGATCGCGAAACACAAAATGAATGAAAAAGTCAACCACATGACCTGTGTCTCATTAGACACGGGGTCGTTCCCCTCTCCAGTTCCAACCTATAAATAGAGATGCTCGGATTACCTTTTTTTTCATCCTTTGGCACTCACTCTCACCACTATACACCACAATTTCCATCTTGTTTAGAGTTTGGTTTGCCTTTGGATATGAGATTGTAAGAACTTATATTTCTAACAATCCATTCTTGTTGTTTAACTTGTTTATTCATACAAGCTTGATGATGTTCATCATTCTGTTTATTCTTGGCTAAAGTTTTGCATCACTTGGTGAAGATGGACCTTTAACGTCTTTTTAGTTTCTTAGTTTTGGACTTTTTATTTGGTATGTGTTAATGACTTTAAATATGATTTTGTTATATTGAAAGTGAGCTTCAATCCATCCATTACTTTGTAATTTTTGATTCAAGCATTTGTGTCCCTACACATATCTTTAAGCTAATTCTTGATTTTTTTCTGTTCATCCATTTATTGAACGTATTTGACTTTAATATAACTCCCAACGGAATACAAAGTAAGTAAGCTTATATTTTTTTGTGGCTTCTTCAACTACATTTGATAATAAGCCTAAAAGTATTTCTTTTGCAATTATTTCAAATGATTTAAAAGATAAATTCAAATTAAGTTTAAGACAAGAGGCAAAGATGATGACCCATGCCTTGCAAAGTTCATCTTAAGTTTAGTTTTCATTCATAATTCCAACAATTTATGAAATTACTGATAGATTCTTGTAAAAAATCTTATACTTTTTTTAAAAACGGGTTTTTTCTCTTTAATGTACATAAATATACACAACTGACCGTGTAACCGTAATCATTAGTATTGACGAATAACTATTCAAGTTTGGGGTCCACATACTACGTGGTATACACTAACCATTGGTCAATATGTGGATTCAACCAGTGTGGTGCAACTATGTAGCCGCAACGCATATAAATTTTGTAAATGACCCTTCATGTGTGGTCAAATGTACAAATCGCCCCAGCAAACATTCAACATCACTATTTAGGAACATGGTTTCGAAGATCCTTTGTAAATAGGCACACTAGATTTCTTCCCAAAAAAATACTATATGATGCACGTGCTAAGACGTACAGTATAAGAATCCAATGATTGATATGAAAGTACCGAAATAAAAAACCAAACCTAATACACTAAATCTATCTGAATTATTAAACAACCAACATAATAATAATGTTGTTTTATGTGTACGTTTGGTTTAACAATCTCCTTAATAAACCCAAGTACTAGAAGATAGATTGATTAACAACTTTATGTTTTAGTACATGAAGTTCTATTTTTCTTCACCATTATGCGTTTACTAACCATTGATCTCACCATTTCCACCTTTATGCCCTATTCCATAATTGTCTTCCTTAACTCTATCTTAAGCTTTGTAAATACCCCTCATGTGTGGTCAAATATACAAATCGTCCCAACAAACTTTTAACATCAACTTTTAGGAACATGGTTTCGAACATGTTTCTAAATAGGCACACAAAAGTTCTTCAAAAAATATGTTATCAGGGCCGGCCCTGAGCATGTGCGGGGTGGGCGTCGGCTCAGGGCCCAAAACGTAAAAGGCCCCGTAAAATATTTTAAATTTTTTTATATGTTATAGACATAGATAATTAATACACTTACTCATCATAAACAACAATCTAGTCCAGTGGTAGCCGGCTTTCCTCTTAAATCTCTGGTCTCGGGTTCGAGGCTGGCTATTTTAAAGTGATACTGCAGCTTGCTGATCGTTTTTAACATTGACACTGCAAAGCTTTACCATTTATTGATTCATTTTAGTGATACTCAACTATTTATACTTGTCATCCACACCACAACCCTTTATATTTCATTTTGTGTACAAAAGATCTATTGGTATATTCTATTTTTCTCCTTTTTAACTTATACTTATCATTCACTTAAGTTTTCATTTTCTTTTTGTAAACAACTAAATTCTTTTATTGGTCTAATATTATTATTAGTTATAAATTATAAATTATAAACATATGTTTTACTTCTCTTAATTTCTAAAATAATCTTTTTACAGATTATTTGAAAGTTATTCGGTTCGATATATATAGTACTCGTAATAGGGTACTAAAGTATGTATATGTTTTACAAAATTCTAAATATAGTGTTACGACGTGCTTATATTTCTCTACTTTTCGATGTATGTTTTATTAGAAACTTACTCGAATTGGTTTGGTTCATTACAATACCTGAATCGGTGCGGTCCAAAGTAAACCCAAACTAGGCCCTCGCCAATCTGTTTAGTACTTTAACCGACTGAGATTTGCTTGAGTTTTTTTAGTACCAATCGGCCTAATCTGTTTAAGTGGCCCAAAGTTGATTCAGATTTTAAATGCCAATATGTTTAAACAACTAAACCCAACCCCTAGGCTCAAATGTTCAAACATTCAAACCCAATTAAAATAAACACTAAATGTTGATTAAGGTGGGAGGGGCGGTAAAAAACACAGTGACACGGGGCTGAGTGAGGCAACAACAACAATGATGTGAGATTTTGCCAAGGGTTTGATCGAATTATTGAGTGATTCAACAATGACCATAAATTCTTGTTTTACTAGGGCGGGCAGGGCCCGAGTTTTTTTATCTCACACTAGGCCTAATTTTTTTTAACATTTTCGGAGACAGCCCTGTATGTTATGATCCGTTCAAAAGGTTAAAAGCACAACACTCTAATGCACATGCTAAGTCATACAATGCAAGCATCTGATATTTCATATGAAAGTCCTTAAGTATAAAATCAAACCTAATACACCATATCTATCTGAATTATTAAATTACCAACGTAATACTAACATGGTTTTGTTTATATTTTCTAGTTTAACTTTCTCCGTAATAAATCAAGTACTATAGCTTAGGCCAATTAACAAGCATATATTTTACTAACCTCAAAGTATTTCCTTGGCAAGCATTATAGCACGTTTAGGGATGGCAATGGAATGACTTTAGGTCGGGTATTAGTAATCTTAGTTCATACCTAGTCTAAAACCTATCAGGTATATGTTGGATAATTACCTATTGGGTATCAATCATACTTATGGATATAAAAAATACCCCGTCAGTTTCTTAAAAACTACCCATAGATTTTCGAAATACATTTTTTTACAATTCTAGTTTTTATATAAGTTTATGTTTTAACAACTATAACAAATTAAAGTATGATATATTACACACATATCATTATCACTATAAAAAGTTATAAATATCTAAATATGTAAAATTATTGATGATATAAATCTCTAGAGATAATTTAATACACCATATCATAAAATATAAATAATATTATTAAAAAATCATTTTACACATCACAAAACTATTATAATGAACTATTACTAGACTATGGATGATAAGAAAAGTTAAAAAGTTTTGGGTATACGCATACGAGTAAACATGTATATGTTATACCAGTCCTGTTAAATTAAGTTATGGCAATATGTAATTCATGTTGCTACATTTTGTTACACACATGTTGTTACACGTTATTAAGTTGTTTTGGACTGTTATAACTGCATTTGGGTAATAAGTGTGCAGGGTCTAATGTTCAGGGGTGAAAGTTGTACGATGTGAAGTCTAAAGTGTAAAAGTGGAAAGATGAAGGGGCTTTGATGGAAGTATCTTTTTACTTTGTATAAAAGAGGGCTTAACAGTGGTTTCTGTTATCTTCTCGAAGTCTCGGTTCTCTCTCTTCCAGGCGATTAGGGTTTGTATAGTTTTGAGTTTGTATTGCAGCAGATTGAGTGTGATCTGCTAGATCTCGTGTGAGATCTTGTTGTTCTGGTTTGTATAGATCAACTGATAATCATCAGTTGATCATCTTTCTTTGTATTGTTGCAGATCTCATAATTTGTGAGATCTAGGGTATTTGGGGCTTTTTTGGTTTGGGTAAATCAATAAAGTTTTATCACCGTTTTGTCGCTATTTCTTTGTGTTGTTTGTTCTATTTCATTATCATACCATTTTTACATGGTATCAGAGCTGATAAGCTCTTGATTACTGATCTTGGTTGTTCCGCTGTGAGTTTTTTAGGGTTCTATTGTTGTTGTTAGCAGGAGATATTCTTTGGTGTTCAAAGAAGTGTGCAGATCTTGGTCTTGGAAAGTGTGCCATTCAGATCTGATTCGCTCCTGGTGTTCTAGGTTTTGCTGAATCTGTGATTGGAGGTCTAGATCATCTTGATCTTGGTGTTTGAAGGCTGTGTTGGTCTCTGAAACCCTAGAAGGTTTCAGGGCAAACTGACCAGTGTTTATCTCTCTTGATTGTTTTCTTTGTGTGATCTGTAACCCCAGAAGGTTACAGTCTCATACTTGCTTGGAACGCAATTTTGTAAGATCGTTCTTGTCTCATCTCTTTGCATCATATCTTGTGAGTCTAGGCATCCCTGTTTACCGGACTAGTCGGGCCGGCACTTGATTGAGTCTTCTTGCTATTTGTGCATTATTTTTGTTTTCCTTTTCCTTTTCCTTTTACCACCGCAGGGAGCGTGACCTGACCGGGATCAAGCCACAAATCATATTGAACCATGCATTAAAGTAAATATAAAACCAACCACAATATAATTGGTGTCCAAAAGAAATTAACCAAGTTCAAGTTATCAGCGGAAGCATAAAGTTTAAAACCAAAGCAATAGTTTAAAAGTTCAAGTGTTTAACATGGAACTCAACAGTCCATGTCCCACAACGACCTCTCCTTCTCGTGCAAGCTCCATCTAAGCACATAACGACCTGCAAGGCATGTAGCAACGAATCAACAACAAAGTTGAGCGAGTTCACAGTTGGTTGTCCATTTTAATGTTGTTCCAAAAACCATAAGTTACTTCGAAAACATGAGTTAACCAATTCCTTGTTTCCCAAACCATAACCAGTGGGGGCTACCCCGTGTTAACCACTAGACCCGTTACCATATCGACTACTGACTGGAGACATGTTTCTATGTTCTGCATCAATGTCTATCATCATTGACTAAGCGCCCAGATCCATTAGTCCACTCCCGTCCTTTGCGGCACGATTTGAGGCTTGTCAAACCTAATAGCGCTATTTAACTAATGACCCGTTCGCCAATGGCCCGATGATTAAGTCGATATAAAAATGAGGGACTTCATGATAGAGTTTTGTCTAGTAAGTTTAATGTTGTCATCATTCCTATGGAGGATGGAGGTACGTAATCTACCCAAGGAGAATACGCAGGCTTAATGTTGTCATCTTCCCATGGAGGATGGAGGTACATATTCTACCCAAGGAGAATATGCAGGTTTCATTTTAGTTCCTTAATCCATTCCCAAACCACCGGGAATCCCATGCCTTGTAGAAAGTGTGAACTCACCTTAGGTTAGCTCGGCAGATAAACGAAAAGGTCACTTGAGCTATATGTGGTCAACCACGTCCTAACATGGTTACCATACAAGTCAGGTCTAGGTTCAAGTAGTTGATGTGCGTAAAGTGTGATATGGATTTAAGTATATTTTAAGCCCTTTATAAAACACGATATTTACTAACACCAAACACACATATGGGCAAGTGCACCCATCGTGAGCGTAGTATAGTGTTGGTAAGATACCGAGGGCGTCCAAGGACACAAGAGCTTTTAGTACCGGTTTATCCTCAACGTCTAATCAAATCAAAAGTTAGAAAAAGGTTTTTAAACTAGAAAAATAAAAACTAACTAAAATGCTGAAAAATAAAAATAAAAGAAAAACAGATAGACAAGATGAATCACTTGGTTCCGACGCGTGTTTAGTGTAACCTTTGATTATTTCCGCACTTTTGCACTTTTTAAGAGATTATCTTAGTTATTGTAGTAGGCCCCTCTTTTGAAGGTGACGTTGCCATCAACCCAGTAGTTTGAGTCAGCAAGGATACAATCCTAAAGGGTCGGATTATTGAAAGATAATTAATTGTTGGACCGTGTCGTGATCCTAAATGATCAATCCGAGTAGCTCATCATTACATATAAAGGCGGAATCAGAATATGTAATGTAACAGCAGCTTATCCTATCAATCTCCTATCTTTTATTGCTTCCTGATGATATTTTGACAGAGTTTCGGCTCCTGTGCACACACACATATCTATTCTGGACCGCTCAGACTACTCCTCTATATATAGACATGCTGGTTCGCTTATACGACATGACACATAAGCGGACCAGACTATTGACACATAAGCGGACCAGCCTATTGACACATAAGCGGACCAGCCTTTTGACATAAAAGCGGACCAGACTAAACAATGACATAAAAGCGAACCAGACCCTATTTCACACAATATTTACATTTTGACCCCCTGTTGACCAATCTTGACTTCATACTTTTAGTAGACGCAGTCAACAGACATTCCATGCATCAACAGACTCCCCCTTGGATGTTGACGTAGTCTTCAGCTCCTGAGTCTTCAGTCTTAGTCTTTTCTTCAACTCTGTCTTTTCATCATAAGCACTCTATCTTCACATTCCCATTGACTATTGATCCAGACTCCCCCTTTCACAGACTCCCCCTGTCGATATGCTAGAATCTGAGATATCTGGTTCAAGCTTTGACAAATAGCTTCCGTTGGGAATAATGAAGTTCAAACCTGTTACTCAACCAACAAACATTACAAACTATCTTTTCAACATTAAATCACAAAATCAATCAGTTATAGCAATCCACTCAAGTATTCAGGTACAAGTTAATGACCCTGATTACTCAATTAATCTACCAAGTCCAATTTAATGACCTTGGTTGATCATTTGACGAAACAAACTGATTTAGAACAACAATTTCAAACAATTTCTGAAAATAACAAGTATCAAGTTAATGAACTTGTTTTTGACTTTTCAAACAATTCAAACTTCTTCAAAATAAGCTCTCCTCATTCTTCAGTCCAGAATCTCCTGCATCTGCTTCAAACATCTTAGAATCCAACAATCAACTCTCCACTTTGGTTTGTCGGAAAATAAAGCAGAAATAAAATCTTTTTGGATTTTATAAAGTGTTCTAAACTAAGAAATGAAATACATAAAACTTAAATTGCAGAAATTAAACAAAGTAAACTATTTACAAACATATTTTTGGTGAGCGTTTCAGGGAATCATATCAGCTTTGCAGACAAATCACAAGTACCGTTAAGCTACATTACATACTCAGACTTAAACAATTTACCTCGATTGTCGATATACTGATCCATCTTAAATTCTCACACAAATTTCAACTTATTCAGGATACGATTTAGATGAATTAAGAACTTAGATCATTCATGTGTCCCACCTCTTGAATATACTCCCGTATCCAGAATCTCAATAATCAGTCTTACAGGTGAGAATACTACAATGATATCTGTATATAATTTAGGTATGCGAGGGCCGAGGGATCTCAGATCGATACTTCCGTATACGCAGAGAGATATCAGCTTCGACTTTTCGGTGTGTCCCCTTTAGAGGATCTTTTTGCTTACAACAGCAGCATTTATCAATTTTATTGTTTCAGCATGCTGAGGGTTTAATGCTGTGTTTCAAGCATTGCAGCAAGTATTAGCCAGGGACTAGGTCAGAACTACCATTCAGCAGAAGTCCCGGAATAATACCCCAGACATCATAGAGTATAAAGACCTAGTATATCAGATTAAGAGACCTTTCAAACGAGTTTTCAGGGGTTACCTATATATCCAAGTAGTGTTCCCCACGAATTCACAAATTTGAATTTTAGGTTTATATCCCGAATAAATCTACTAAATGTGTGAAAACCTATCGACACATCATCAGTAAGATTGTTTATCTCTTTTATACTTTTCAAATCTTTAGCATACTGTAATCGTCTAGCTGATGTACTATCATTTTCCCTATATACACAAGCTCTTTTTCAGATTTTATCATGTTTTTGTATTTTTGCATTTTTTACTGTTTTTGTATTTTCAGAAAATAACTATGTACAAACATCTACTCCCCCTAAATACCAAAACAAGTAAAAATTCGACAAACCATTGCAGATTGTTTCTCGTCTTCATCCACAACAGTACTCTCATCAACGCCAATTATACCATCCGACACCGACAGAAGCTTCATACCATTCAGTTTTAACAAATATTTAAACCGATTTTTATCAAAAGCTTTGGTATGTAAATCAGCTTTCTGTTCGTCTGTGTGGATTTTCTCAATTCGTATCAACTTTTTCTCAAAGCAATCACGAATAAAGTGATGACGAATTTCTATGTGTTTAGTTTTAGCGTGATGTACTGGATTTTTAGTTATATTTATTGCGGCCTCATTATCAACAAAAAGAGGTGTGTTAAGAAACTGCAAACCGTAGTCGCGCATCTGTTGCTGTATCCACAAGATCTGAGAGCAGCAACTGCTAGCAGAAACGTACTCCGCTTCACAAGTAGATAACGCCACAGACGTTTGTTTCTTACACTGCCAGGTAACCAATCTAGGACCAAAGAACTGGCATCCTGCAGTTGTTGACTTTGAATTGACTTTGCAGCATCCGAAATCCGAATCGGAATACCCTTCGAGCGTAAAATCACCTTTCCTAGGATACCACAACCCCAATGAAGGAGTTCCTTTCAGGTAGCGCAATATCCTCTTCACAATAATCATATGTGATGCTCTCGGGTTAGACTGAAATCTTGCTGCGAGGCACGTTGGGTACATAATATCAGGACGTGAAGCAGTTAGGTACATTAAAGAACCTATCATGGAACGGTAAAATGTTTCATCAGCCCTGTCTCCGGTGAGATCTGGGTGAATCCCATGATTTGATGCAAGTGGGGTAGTAGCTGGAGTAGAACCTGACATCCCAAGTTTCTCTAGAATATCATGAACGTACTTTGACTGATGAATGAAAATTCCCTCAGGAAGTTGTTCAACTTGTAAACCCAGAAATAATTTCATCTCCCCCATTGATGACATTTCAAATTTCTGCTTCATCACTGATTCAAAATCTTTGCATAGATTTTCATTTGTTGACCCAAAGATTATATCGTCCACATAAATCTGAACTATCAGAAGATGACCATCGACCTCTTTAGTGAAGAGAGTGGCATCCACTTTTCCACGAATGAACTTGTTGGCTAGTAGGTGTTGAGACAAAGTCTCGTACCAGGCTCTCGGGGCCTGGTGTAAACCATACAGCGCTTTGTCCAATAAGTAGACCTTGTTTTTGTGGATTGGATCGGTAAAGCCCGGCGGCTGACCGACATAAACCTCCTCTTTAACCTTCCCATAAAGAAACGCCGATTTAACATCTAACTGATAAACTTTGAAGTTCTTCCAAGATGCAAATGCTAGGAAAATTCTGATTGCCTCTAGTCTTGCTACAGGAGCATAGACTTCAGTAAAATCAATTCCCTCCTGTTGACTAAATCCCTGAACAACGAGTCGAGCTTTGTTCCTTACAACAACTCCTCTATCGTCCCTCTTGCACTTGAACACCCACTTGGTGTTAATCTTTCTCTGACCATCCGGCAAATCAACTAACTTCCACACTCCCAATTTCTCAAATTGACTAAGTTCCTCCTGCATTGCATTGACCCAAGAGTCTTCAGTAAGCGCCTCTTTGTAAGTTCTTGGCTCAACCTGCGAGATAAAACAACTTAATGAAAATTCAGTTTGCAAAGGAGCAATTTTTGTATAAAAACATGTAAGCCCTTTATCAATCTGATTTCGAGTGCGAACGCCTGTCTGCAATTCTCCTATGATCAACTCCTCTGGATGATATGAAAAAGTTCGCGGCATCACTTCGCTTGGAACATCTACATTTCCCTCCAGATTAGTAACATTCTGCTCTGCATCTTGTTCACCAACTTGGTTTGTTTGACTTGAAATCTGAATTTGCTCCCCCTCAGAATCTGAATCTGAATCACCATGATCAAATACTGGCATATTTTCAGCTTCTAGATTATCATTCTGAACCGACCGATTATCCTGAGCAACTTCATTTTGTTGGACATCACCATGTTCACCAGCATTACTTGGACCTGCTTCATCATCATTTGAAGTTTCTCGTGGTCTCCTCGAATACTCAGCTGGGAACCTTAACTGCGACTCATATTCACGCAAAATATCCAACTCATCAAAGAAATCTTCATCATCCTCTGATTCTTCTCTCATGTCAAACGAATCCCAAAGTTTGTCATAATGATAACGCCATGAATCACCAGGATTCTGCGGCGGCATAGTATAACCTTGACATTCAACATTTGCAGCTTCAATAATCCGCTTCTCACTTGGAACGAAGACACGTCTCAACGGATTTGAATAACCAACAAATATTCCCTCAATGCACTTCGGACCAAACTTCCCAAAAGGTTCTATAACCGTACAAGGTGACCCAAACGGTTCTAGATACTTCAAATTCGGTTTGCGATTATTGATTAACTCAAAGCATGTTTTGTTGAACTTCTTGACAGTGAGAACCCTGTTGAGCGTATAGCATGCGGCGGAAACAGCTTCAGCCCAAAAATTAATCGGTAACTTTGAATCTGCGAGCATAGTTCTAGCCGTCTCGATTAGCGTCCGATTTTTGCGTTCTGCGACTCCATTCTGCTGCGGAGTGTACGGAGCACTAAACTCATGCAAAATACCTCTTTCATCACAAAATTCTTCCATCTTGCTGTTCTTGAATTCAGTACCATTATCACTTCGAATTCTTTTGATACGCCTTTGGTACAAATTCTCTATCTTCCTGAACAGACCCATCAAACTGTCAAATGTTTCATCTTTCGTCTTCAAGAAAGAAACCCACGAAAATCTGGAATAATCATCAGTAACGACCAAACAATAGTAATCTCCTGTAATACTTTTGACATTCACAGGACCAAACAAATCCATGTGAAGTCTTTCCAGCGGTCTCGAAACTGAATTGACTTGCTTTGTAGGGTGTGACTTTTTCTTCTGCTTGCCTTTGATGCAGCTAATGCACTCCCCTTCCAGATGAAAACCTTTGATATTAACTCCCAATACCAAATCATTGTGCACCAAGTGATTCATCTTCCTTAGGTGTATATGCCCCATCTTACGGTGCCACAATCTTGATTCTTTCTCAGTTGCTCTAGACACGAAACAATGTGCTTGACCAGTAGTTGTAGTTGCTACAGACATATCTAACACATATAAATCATTCACTCTAGGTGCCCTCATGATAATCCAATCTTCAGGAATAACAAAACCAGATTTCAAAATCAAACATTCCTTATCAGTGAAGTGAGTAGTATACTGATTGTCACAAATCTGTGAGATACTAAGCAGATTGTTCTCCAGCTCAGTGATGTAGTTAACTCTCTCAAACGTCACAATCCCATTGGATAACGTTCCTTCACCAACAATTCTACCACCTTCATGACCTGCAAATCCCACATAACCACCATTGATATTCTTCACATCATACAGTAATGCAGTTTTTCCTGTCATATGTCGAGATGCGCCACTATCCATGATCCATCTTGAAATGGCTCTTGGAAGATCCTGCACATACCACAAGTTGATTTTAAAATATTTCAATAAAGATGCCGATTCATGCTTCGCGATCCAGGAAGCTCCGGCCATTCAAACTGCTTATTCGAACATGGTGTCCACCCAGGCCTCATCAGCCTTAGGTGTAACCTTGACTCTAGCAATTTGAATTTTGAAATTTTTAGCCTTCAAAGGTGGAAAATTTGCATCATAATCAACCGAAATTGATTCTTCAGCCTTTTTCACTTCAGAAGTTAAAATTTTCATTTCAGTTTTTGGTTTCCAAACTTGTTGAGATAATGCAATCCGTTTGTAAAATTTGTCATTTTTAGTTACCATTTTCTTTATGGGTTCATTTTTCACTTGGATGTTGTCATTTTTCACATTTTTTTTCTCAACAAAGATTGGTGCTTTACCCTTCACATCAACTTTCTTCTGTTGAAACTTCACATTTTCAATCTTAGGCTTCACATTGGTACACATTCGTGCAATGTGACCAACTTGATTACATCTGAAACATGTTCGAGTATCAACAACTCGACTTGTGCCCTCAGACCGATACTGTGAAGCTCTTTTCTCAAAGAACTCTTTATTTGATTTTGAAAAAAATTCATTTTCCTCATCAGAAAGTGAACTTGAACCATTCACAAACACCTTCTTTTCAGCAAACCTTCTGTTTTGAAAACTCCTTTTCTGATAACTCTTACCACCTCGATAACCACCCGACCAATTGTTTCGATTGTTATTATAAAAACGTGGTGGAACAACAGGCTTTTTGTAATAAGCTTTATCTTTCTCAAAATTCATTTGCCTTTTTGTTTGACACAAACTGTTCACTTCTGATAACTCAACTTCAACTAACTTGAAAACATTTGTCAACTTTTTCACATTAACATTCTCAATGGGAAACTCAGAATCCGAATACAACTTATCAGATCCAGCCATCTTGTACATCACAAGACCCGGTTCATCACATAAGTTGTTTTTGGATTTTGATTTCTGAATGTACTTGTCCAAGAAACACCCATCTTCCTCAGTAGTGTCACTATCCATTTTTAGTACATTTTCAACAACACCTTTTACAATATCATTTTGGACACTATCGTCATTGGAAGACGTAAACATGACATCAATGTTCTCTGGAAGTTTAACTTCACTTTCTTCCTCAATTTCCACCAAACTAGACTGCTTTTTCGTGTAGTTGTCTAAAATTGGCGGTGGAACTTTGTGAAAACCTACACCCGTTCCATCAGAAAACACATCCTCGCCATCTTTGTTTTTCCCTATAGGTTTAGGAACAATATGCTGCAAAACAAAGCTTGCTGATTTATAACTGTTAAGCTTCAACTGGATTCGTTCATTCTCAATTTCAGCTTCTTGAACTTTAAGTTTTAGTTTAGCAATTTGATCCAGTTGTTCATTAATCAATTCTTCTTTTAATCTTAAAACAGCTCTTAGATGTTCATTTTCTTTAAATGTTTTGCCATTACGATCATCACTTTCTTTGACAATGTTTTTCAATTTCTCAAACTTTTCAGAAATCTGACGGTTTTCAAGAATTAACTTTTCATTTTCAGATTTTATTTTCTCACGTTCAGTTTTATCATTTTCAATTTGAGCCGTTAATTCTTTGATCCGTTCATTTGAAGCTTTTACAGTTTTGTCACGATAAAAAATCTGATCTTCAACATTTCTAACCTTTGTTGTCAGATTCTGGATTTTCTCATTGTTAAGATACGTGACAGTGCTACAAAAATTGCATTGTTTGGTGCAATTTTTGCAGTCAGCATTCCCGTCAATCTTGTTACCTAACTCAATCTTGTTACCTGACGCATTTGTTGACACACTTTGACTGACCGACCTCTTTGACTCAGTAACAGAATTAGGATCTACCTCAAGTGCTTTTGCAGCTAGCACTTTGTCAGCCATCATTCCCAGGTTCTCAGCTGTCAACTCTTGCGTAGTATCAATTAAGCCTGCATCAACCTGCTTTTCTTTCTTTTCTATCTCCTCTTTCTCCTTTCTCTCTTTCTCTTTCTCTTTCTCTTTCTCTTCTTCAATCATTTTTGAAGTTGGAGTTCCCCACCATTTGTGTTGCCAATACTCATCATCTTCTTTGTACTCCTTGATGATGGCTTCGATATCTAGCGTTTTGTCATCAATCGCAATGTTGCCATACCTATCAAGATAGCACTCTCTATCTGGATCCCATCTGTTTGCTCTTCTAGCTTCCAGAAAGATACCAGAAAGTCTGATAATCTTGTTTTCAGCAATCATCTTCCGATATTGATACTTCTATTCCTTAGTACGATCATCTTTCCACTTAATGGGTTCATCATTGCTTGCCATGAATGCGTAACCCACCACATCTTCTTCCGGTAGAACTTCCTTACTCCAATCATACCCCTCATCATCATAAATCACAGCAAGAGCCCTTGATTTGTCTCTGTTATCTTCAGACTGCTTCAATCTAGGCGGCTCGGATTTATTCTGATGGTAGATTGCCTTTTTGTAATAATCATCTCGAAACGGATTCTCTGACTCATCAGCATACGCATTCCTGCATTCCCGTTTGAAATGACCCTTCTGCTTACACTTAAAACATGTAACTTTTGACTTGTCGAACCCCAGTTTTGTAGACGGACCACCGATCGTTTTCCTCCCTGTAATCTCCATGAAGCGTTGTGCACGTCGAACTGCACTTGCCATTGCCCAACGAATATCGATCAGCTCCATTTCTTCAGGGTCTATCTGATCGTAGTCTTCTTTCGTCAGATTTGTATTCCCGATTTTTCCAGCCACCAACCCTTCGTAGGATTCCAAAACAGACGCTAGAAAGACCATTTGTTGCTTGGCCGACTCCTCATCAAAATTCTGTGCGTTCTTCAGATCTATCGCGATATTGCAAGAAAACTTCGCATCAGAACGATTTGCAGAATACGTAGATCCACTGTGATAACCACTATGGCTTCCACTGCTTGAATTGCTTTGACTTTCTTTGCTTGCTGGAGAAACATTCTCAGCAGAAAATGCAGTTTTTGGAGAAATAGCTTTCGGGATCAAACTTTTTGGATAGTACAAATCCAGATTTTGCTGATAAGATGAATTATTAACTTTAAACGTTTTCTTCAGCTCTAGCTCATGACTTTCCAGTCTTTCAATCAACACATCTGGAGTCAAATCTTCTGGAGCAATAGTGTTTTTCAACATCAACGCGTAATATCTCCAATCCACTTCGTCTGGTAATGAATCAAACAGTTTATCAACAAGTTCTTCATCAGTATACGTGATCTTGTGTCGAGCAAGCTCCAGTTTCAGATGACCGAACCTTTCAATCATTTTACACACCGATTCATTTTTAAAACAACCAAACATATCAAACTCTTTCCTAAGAAGTTTCTTTTTATTTTTTACAATCTCTTTGCTTCCAAGACACTTCTTTTCGAGTTTTTCCCATAAGTCTTTAGCATTGGAGTAATCTATCAGTGAAATAATGTCTTCACGCACCGATTGAAACAATAATGCCACACATTTTTGCTCGGCCACAAAACTTTCAATCTCTTCAACTGATCTTAATGCTTCACCATTCTTCTTTCCTTGGGCATAACCATTCTTCATACTCTTCCAGCTAGAAAAAGCAAATGCCATCAACCAATCTTCGAACTTAGTTGCCCACCTGCTATAATCTTCTATAGCCATCAGCTTAGGAGGTTTATTAAATGTTCCAAATGCGCTTTCGGACTCCCAAGCTTCCTTCTTTCTTTCTTTCGGTGGACTTTTGTTTGCATTGCTTGAAGAAGTATCGTTGTTTCCTGAACTGCCCGTGAAAGCATACATATCGCTGAAGGGATTCATGAAAATATCATCCATTTTGATTGTACCTGCAAAATCAATCAACACTTAGAAAAATTTTCGAGATTTTTGAAAAACAGAACCACAAAAACGAACCAATCTGTGCACGTGACAGATAAGCGAACCAAACAGGTTCAGATATGCGAACCAGAAAGTGTACTAATGAGCGAACCAGACAATGTGTGTTCGAGCGGATCAGACTTGTTCGTTCGAGCGAACCAGCTAATGTTCGTTCGAGCGGACCAGCTAATGTTCGTTCGAGCGAACCAGATAATGTTCGTTCGAGCGGACCAGATAGTGTTCGTTTGAGCGAATCACAAAATTCGTATGAGCGGTCCAGAGAATGATCGTTCGAGCGGACCACGTAGTATCCGTTCGAGCGGTTCAGAATATGATCGTTCGGGCGGACCAGATAGTACGTAACAGCGGACCAGATAATGTCCGTTTGAGCGGATCAGATACTGTACGTAACAACGATGACCGTAAAAGCGGACCACAGATTTTAACCTATTTTTAGTCCGAATTACAATCTGATACTTTCAAGGGTTGTACTACTCTTAATTCCGAACACAATGATATGTTTATTGTTCAATTTCGACCGCTAAAACATTCCAGATCTAAAGATGAAGTTTTTGTGCGAAAACCGAACCGTTTTTGATAAAATTGATTGTTTTTTACTGTGTTTTAAGATCTGATACTGTTACTGATTGTTTAACAACAAGTTTCGCTCAAAATACTTGACTTTCAACTCATTTTGTCCAATAAAACTTGTTGAATCCGAAAAATAAAAGAGAAATATGAGTAGAAATGAGATAATAGTGTCGAATCAGCTGATGTAGTATGAGCTCCTCGTCCTGAAGCTCCGATACCACTTGTTGGACCGTGTCGTGATCCTAAATGATCAATCCGAGTAGCTCATCATTACATATAAAGGCGGAATCAGAATATGTAATGTAACAGCAGCTTATCCTATCAATCTCCTATCTTTTATTGCTTCCTGATGATATTTTGACAGAGTTTCGGCTCCTGAGCACACACACATATCTATTCTGGACCGCTCAGACTACTCCTCTATATATAGACATGCTGGTTCGCTTATACGACATGACACATAAGCGGACCAGACTATTGACACATAAGCGGACCAGCCTATTGACACATAAGCGGACCAGCCTTTTGACATAAAAGCGGACCAGACTAAACAATGACATAAAAGCGAACCAGACCCTATTTCACACAATATTTACATTTTGACCCCCTGTTGACCAATCTTGACTTCATACTTTTTGTAGACGCAGTCAACAGACATTCCATGCATCAACATTAATTAAGTTATTAATGCATATTATGGTAGGCCCCTCTTTTGAAGGTGACGTTACCCTCGGCTAAGTAGTCTGAGTCAGCAGGGATACAGTCCTAAGTAGCCGGGTTAAAGTATTAATAGTAGCTTACATATGAGGGGATCAAAGAGTTTGGACCCCCGCCATCCAATACCGGTGGGTATTGAAGGATGTCCTACTAAATTTGACCCAGGTCCTTGCAGGATCTATACACTGAACAAGGCAAGACTCTTACCAAACCGTTCCCTTAACCCCCGACCAGGTAGCCAACATACCTCCATATAGACCGTGGAGATATGAATGGTGAAAATCTTTTATTTTATATAGACAGTAAAATAATGCCAAGACACCACGGACAAATGATAAGGAAGAATCACCTTCAACATAAGAAACTAGTTATTAAAGTCATTAATACATAACCAAGTAAAAAGTGCGAAAAGATTAAAAATAAAAAGTATTACACTAGACACTTGTCTTCACCAAGTGATGTAAGAGACTTAGGCAAACATGGCCTTTGATTGTTAAGAACTCTTACGATCAATCTTGGATCCCGAGATGACCCACACACTCTATGATGGACAATGGATGATGGTGGTGGATGATGGTGTTGTGATGGTGGTGGGTGGTGGATGAAGTGTGAGAGAGGTGGTGTGCCAAGGGATGGTTTGCAAATGAGCCAAGCACCCCTATTTATAGCCTGAACAGTAGCTCGGGCACGGCCCCGTGTCCATCCTCTTCTCTGTCTTCATTAATTGCAATTTGTCTGCATTAGTTGACCACACCCCCGTGTCCGCTGGGCACGCCCCCGTGTGCAGAAGCATATCTGTACTATCAAGATTTGCCTGGATTCTGCGAATCTTATAGTTGACCACGGCCCCGTGTCCGCTGAGCACGGCCCCGTGGTGGGCGATAGAAGCTTCTATAGCTTTGTCTTTTATGCTGGCACTTGGGCACGCCCCCGTGTTCACTGAGCACGGGGCGTGTTCAACCTTCTGTTCTTTTGTTTTTCTTGGGAAGATGTTGTCGGGGAGGTCGGGCATGCCACGTTTGTTCCTTTTCTTGTATTTATGTTAGATTTGGCTTTAGTACTAAAAAAGGGTTAGTTTTATGCCACAATTGATGTAATTTATATGTTGCATTTTGTGCACATCAGTAGTGCACATAAGTTTACACATAAGCTAACAGGTTACGAACACGTAATGATCATGGCAAACACGTAGAACACATTAACAGTCAAGTACACACATAATGTCTAACTTGTGCGACTCAGATGATTGGGCTGTCGTAGTTGTGCAGGCCCAATCATCTTGTGCGATCCAAAAGGTGAAGCCCAATAATATCCGGCCCAACCTGTTGTGCGTCCAGCACAACCTTGTGCGAATCACAACGGGTTGTGCGATTGAAAACACACCCGACCCAAAATATGCAAATCCAAAACCTATACGGCCCACACATACAAACAGAACATCAACTTGTGCGGTCCAGTTACACTTGTGCGATCCAACATAACTTGTGCGACTAGGGTTTTGGGCTATTTGGCCCAACAGCTTAAACATTTAAGTGGCCCAACATCTTGTGCGATCATCACAACCTTGTGCGACTCACAAGGTGTTGTGCGCTTATGCTTAAATAGGTTGTACAGCGTGCCTAACCAGTGTACCCTAACACATCTTAACTTGTGCGACTGGCTTGTGCGACTAGCCTTGTGCGACCGGCTTGTGCGACTAGCCTTGTACGATTAGCCTTGTGCGATTAGTTGTAATTTCCATAATTCATGCAATTTAATTATAATCATCAAACAGTTTCCAATTTCTTATCCATTCGATCAAATCAACACTAACAGTTTCCAATCATACAATAATCGATCAAACTAGGGTTTTAACATCAAATTCCTATGATCCCTAATCATATTCAAAACATAAACAACAACCATAACTTTTAAACACATTAACACGGCTCATGTTCTTGATTACTAGCAGGCATCCTAACATAACAACACAACAAATCATCCGCATATACTTTCATAACAGCCGATTGTCATGCATTCGGTTCTAGATCATCATTACATCACATAATTATCAAACCCGATATTGATCTACACATACTACACATGCAAGCCGATACACAAGAACGCCAATCTCATCGATTTGCATTATAATCAATCATATATCATCCCTAAATCATCATGTAGAATATATAGATCACACATCATCTAACATACAATCAATAGTGAGATACTAACCGGTTAGAGGGTAGAACCAGAAAGCTTCGAGGAAGAGGGGATGTTGTCGTCGGCTTCGAGAGAAGAGAAAGTGAGAATAGGGTTTGTGTGTGTTGTGTAATTTGCAAGTAATGAGGAATATACACCCTCCTCATGGGGTTATGCGTGTAAGGGAGTGGGTCGAACCCATCATGGGCTGCCCTTGGTTCGAATACAAGGAGTATGGCCCAAATGGGATTGTGCGAATGAACATGTGTTGTGCGGTCCAACTTAGGTAGTATGCATACACATTTACAATACAATTACATACACATAACATTCATAATATCTCATTATAATCATATCAAGTAATCACATAACGTTCAAAACATGTTACATCAAAGTACGACTAAAGGTTTGAAATACGAGTTGTCACATCATCCCCAAGTTGAAAGAAATTTCATCCCGAAATTTAGCACGTTGCTACTGAGGAAGCTAGTTAGGTTGCGTGGTTTTACTGGTTTTCCTGGGGTGTCACATCCTTCCCCCGTTGGTTTGGAATTTCGTGCCGAAATTCCGCAGTAGCTTCAGCCTCAGTAGTGGTTTCGCTTTTATCGAACAATTGGGGATACTTGTGTTTCATCTGGTCTTCTCGCTCCCAGGTAAAATCTGGGCCACGTCGGGAGTTCCAACGAACTCGAACAATGGGTATTCTGGTACGTTTGAGAATCTTAATGTCTCAGTCTGTAATTTCTACTGGTTCCTCGACGAATCGCAACTGATCGTCGATAGTGAGTTCCTTGAAAGGAACTATGAGGGTCTCATCTGACAGGCACTTCTTCAGATTTGACACATGGAATACGTTGTGAACTCCACTGAGTTCTTCAGGTAGATTCAATCTATAGGCCACCTTGCCAATTCTCTCAGTGATTTCGAAAGGTCCGACATAACGTGGATTCAGCTTGCCTCGCTTGCCAAAGCGAATCACACCTTTCCAAGGTGAAACTTTTAGTAGCACTTGATCCCCAACCTGGAACTCGAGCGGTTTCCTGCGCTTATCAGCGTAGCTTTTCTGACGGTCACGAGTTGCCGCCATTCGTTGTCGTATTTGGGCAATATTTTATGTCGTGTCGACGACGAGTTCTGGGCCAGTGATTTGGCTGTCACCAACTTCTGCCCAGCATAAGGGTGATCGGCATTTCCGCCCATACAAAGCCTCGAACGGAGCAGCCTGGATGCTGGTGTGGTAACTGTTGTTATATGAAAACTCCACCAAAGGTAGATGCCTTTCCCAGCCGTTACCAAAGTCGATTACACATGCTCGAAGCATGTCTTCAAGATTTTGAATGGTGCATTCAGATGCCCATCCGTCTGTGGATGATATGCTGTGCTCATGTCTAGACGTGAGCCAAAGGATTTGTGCATCGTTTGCCACAAATCAGAGGTAAAACATGGATCATGATCGGAAATGATGGAGGTTGGCACCCCGTGCCTTGAGACTACTTCCTTCAGGTAGATGTCTGCTAGAGTAGAGAACTTATCTGTTTCTTTGATAGCCAGGAAGTGTGCAGACTTTGTCAGTCGATCCACTATCACCCAAATGGTATCGTTTCCTCGTTGAGATATAGGTAAGCCAGTAACGAAGTCCATGGAAATTTGCTCCCATTTCCATGTCGGGATCTCTGGTTGTTGAAGTAGGCCTGATGGCTTCTGGTATTTAGTTAGGAAACTTTATTTGTAAGTATTGAAGAAAATCACAATCAACTGGATCTATGAAGAGATCACAGTCCTGAAGATCACGAACAAGAAAAAGAAGATCAGATGGGACAACAGAAATGCACAGCATCTACTTCAAAGAATCACAAGTTGATCAAGAGCTGAATTGGATTATCAGAAAAGGTCACTTCTGATGGATCTGATGATATTTCTGATGAAATATCATCAGTTTCTGACAATTCTGATCATCAGGATTTTTCTGATGATTTGTTCACCAGAATTTCTGATGAAGTGGTTTATCAGAATTTCTGGTAAAACACCCACTTGTCTGAAGTTGGCTCTATCCTGCCACAATTTCCGAGGCAAGTTGACATTATTGGATATCATGATGAAAAGGGCAACTTGAACGTTGGATTCAATGAATATGTCAATTGGCCACTTTTTGCAGGACTTATTGCATGAATAAACTATTGTTTATTCATGCACCCAGCCTTTTATAAATAGAAGGCTCAACCAGGAGAAGCAAAGTGAGTTTGAAGCTTATCATTCATACATACATCAAAACTCCATTGCCCTCTCACCCACAGAATTCAAGATTCATTTGTACTAGATAATAATCTTACAATCACCTTGTAAACCATTTTGTTTCAAAGTGATATAAACATGATAATTTTGTAGGTCTTGTTTCTTGAAAGTCTGATTTCCATTTCCGCACATCTTTTTCACATCTACTGAAATCACTTGCCATATTACGTGAAAAGAAGTTGTTTAAAAGGCCATACTGGGTCCAACAATTGGTATCAGAGCAGATTGAATAAACTATTTTCAAACGATCAATCGCTCATCTTCTTTTCTCTAAATATGGCCAGCTTTCAATCCTGGAATAATGCTTTTAACATTGGTTCTATGTCCAAACCTCCGACTCTGGTCAGAGAGGAATACCCCCAATGGAAAATCAGGATGGTCAATTTCCTTAATGGTCATGACCGAGCTCTGTTTCAATCCATTGAAAGGGGTCCACATATACCAATGACTGTAATACCAACTATTCCAGCAACTGACCAATCACCTGCTATCCCTGCCTCCCATGCTCCCAAAAGTGAAATACTTTGGAGTGAGGAAGACAAGGAAAAGGTGGCTGGGGATGAAAGGGCAAAGTCACTTTTAATTATGGCCATCCCCAATGACATATTTTCACAAGTAGATGCATGTGCATCAGCCAAGGAAATATGGGATCAGTTGGAAAATCTTTGTGAAGGAGGAGAAAGGATGAGAAGAAACAAGAGAATAAATAATGTCTCATCTTATGAAAGGTTTAAAAGTTTGCCAAATGAAAGATTAAATGATACATATCAAAGATTTACAAAACTTTTAAACGAGCTAAAGAAATTTGGAATAACTAAGTCAAATGATGAAAGAAACATAAAATTTCTTGATGCCCTTCCTAGAGAATGGAGAAGTCTAACCATGACTTTATCATCAACCTTAGAACTAGGAAACATGAGTCTTCATGACTTATACAACATCTTGGTCCCTAGATAGGAAGAAATATTTGAAGAAACCATTCAAAGAGGGGGATCTTTAGCTCTTATCTCAAACTCACAAAGATCAACAATTTCCAATGATCCACAACCATCAAACAGCCAAAATCTTGAAACTTCTGATACATCATCAGACTTTTCAGCTTTTGCTGAAGCAATAGCACTGCTCACCAAAACATTTGAGCAGAGGTTGAGGGGAGGAAGCCAGAGGTACCAGAGAAGTGACAGAGGAAGGATAGATGGGAGATCTAAAGAGGAATTTAGATCTAAGGATAAAGGGAAGGCTGAAGTTGTGTGTTACAAGTGCAAGCAGAGAGGTCATTATGCATCAGAATGCAAGACCAAAAAGCTGAAGGATGTTGCCTATTATGAGAAAAAGCTTGAAGAAGCAAAGAAGCAGCAACAAGTAAGCTTAATTGCTGGAACAGATACATGGTTATCTGATGATTCTTCTGATGATGAAGAAGAAGAATTGGCAAATTTCTGCCTCATGGCACTTTCTGAAGGTGTACCAGAAACTTCAGAACAAAAGGTAAATTTAGACAATCTTGATCTTGAACACAAGCTAAACAAGCTCATGTCAGATTTTCTAAATCTGCAAGAAAAACATCAATCAGATATTAGAAAATCTGATGAGTTGCAAAGGACTTTGAATAAAATCATTCTTGAAAACCAACTTCTTCTAGAGGATAGTTTAGATCAAAGAGCTAAAATTGAGTTTTATGAAAATGAAAGAAAAGATCTTTACAAGAAAATCAATGACAAAGAAATCAAAGTAAGAGGTTTTCAACAAGCCAAAGAGTTTATAAATTTTATTGAGTCCACACCTAAGAACAAAGGAGAGGGTTTAGGTTATACAAGATCAAATGGAAATAAACCCACTGTCTTTGTAAAAGCAACTCATCAGAATTCTGATAAATTTTCATCAGAATCTGAATCTTGCAAGACAACCTGTTCTGAATACTCTTTTGAAAAACCAAACTTCAAAACAAACAAAAGTGAATGCAGTCAAGAATCTGTAAAGACTCCAGAAGCAGTTCACTCATCTTTTCAAAATTATCCACTCATTCCATCATAAGAAGAAATATCAGAAAATTCTGATAACTCTTGTATGTGTGTTGACATACTGAAGCTTGTTCAACACCATCTTCAAAAGAAAAATGTAAAATCTATTAATGGCTCAGCATATAACAGAGTTTCTGATGCAAAACCAAGAAGAAGAAATAAAATTATTAGGATTCCATCAGAAACAGTACCCAATCATGCCTGGGTACCAAAAACCCTCTAATCATTCCATTTAAGGACCATCATGTGAAGCAGATCTGGTACTGCGATTCAGGAAGCTCCAAGCACATGACTGGGGACAGGAGCTTACTCAGCAACTTTGTTTCAAGGCTGGGTAGAATGGTAAATTTTGGAAATGGAGTGAAAGGAAGGATCATGGGATATGGATGCATAAGGTATGGATGTCTGACCATAGAGAAAGTAGCCTATGTTGAAGGCTTAAAGTATAATTTGCTGAGTTGTGGTCATTTCTGTGACAAAGGTTTTCAGGTAACCTTTTTACCAGAAAAATGCTTGTTAATAGGTATAGATGATAATAAAATCTATTTAAGTGGGAAAAGAATAAGAAAATCAATTTACTATTTTGACTTCAAAGAAGAAAGTGAACATCCAAAACTATGTTTATTTTCAAAAAATCAACAAAGGTAGTAGTTGGTTATGGCACAAAAGGCTAGCCCACTTAAATTTCAAAAACCTAAGCAAACTAGCAAGCAAAGGTCTGGTAAAAGGATTACCTTTGATATCCTCAAAGATGGATAAAATTTGTGAAGCATGTGAGATGGGTAAATCCAAGAGAAGCTCACATAAATCAATTTCTGAGTCTTCTATTTCACAAAATTTGGAACTTTTACACATGGATTTGTGTGGACCCATAAGTACAGAAAGTTTTTCTGGAAAGAAATACATACTAGTAATAGTAGATGACTTTTCCAGGTACACATGGGTAGAATTTTTTAGAAAGAAAAGTGAAACTCCTGATCTGATCATTAATTTTATCAAGAAAATTGAAAATCTGTTAAAACTAACAGTCAGAAGGATCAGATCAGACAATGGAACAGAGTTTAAGAATTCAAAAATTGAGAATTTCCTTGTAAGTAAAGGAATTTCTCATGATTTTTCTGCTCCCAGAACACCCCAACAGAATGGGGTGGTTGAAAGAAGGAATAGGACCTTGGTAGAAGCTGCCAGAACCATGCTTGCTTATGCTAAGCTGCCCACTCACTTTTGGGCAGAAGCTATAACAAATGCATGTTTTACCCAAAACAGATCCATAATCAACAAAAGGCACAACAAAACACCTTACAACATTATCAATGGAAGAATTCCAAGTATAAAATTTTTGCATACATTTGGTTGTAGATGTTTTGTTTTCAATGATTTTGAAAGCCTTGAAAAATTTGACAGAAAAGCAGAAAAAGGTATTTTTCTTGGCTACTCTTTGTCATCAAAAGCATATAGAATTTTTATTCTCAACACAAGGACAGTCAGAGAAAGTCTGTATGTTTCATTTGATGACTCATCAGAAACAGAGGCTTCTGATGAATACATGAAAGAAATAAAATTTTCTGACAAACAAGAAAGATATGAACATCTCTTTGAAATGATAAATGAAGATTTCCTAGAACATGATAATCCTTTCAGAAACAAATCAAAAGATACTTCATGTACTAACTCTGCAGAACAAAGGTGTAGTACATCAGAACCTCATAATTCTGATATCTTACACACAATTGAAGCACCTGTTCAGGGGGAAACTTCAAATCCATCAGAACCAACAACTTTTCACAACAAGTTAAGATGGATCAAAGGACATGTTCATTCTGACATCATTGGCAATCCTGCAGATGGTGTCAGAACAAGATCTGCAACTGCACACGAGTGTGCATTTTCTGGGTTCTTAAGCAAGGTGGAACCCAAATCTGTCAAAGAAGCTCTAAGTGACCCAGACTGGATACAAGCTATGCAAGAAGAGCTTGATCAGTTTGAGAGAAGCAAGGTATGGGATCTGGTACCCAAGCCAAAAGACAAATCTGTCATAGGCTCAAAATGGATATTCAGGAATAAATCTGATGAGAATGGCATAATCACAAGGAACAAAGCAAGGTTAGTGGTCAAGGGTTACTGTCAACAAGAAGGTATTGATTATGACGAAACTTTTGCACCAGTAGCTAGATTAGAAGCTGTAAGAATTTTTCTTGCTTATGCTGCATCCAAGGTTTTAAAAGTTTATCAAATGGATGTAAGATCAGCTTTTCTGAATGGTAAAATTGAGGAAGAAGTTTATGTGCATCAACCAGAAGGCTTTGTTGATCCAAAATTTCAAAATCATGTTTACAGATTAAATAAAGCCTTGTATGGGTTGAAGCAAGCTCCTAGAGCCTGGTATGAAACTTTATCAAACTTCTTACTCAATTCTGGGTTTACCAAAGGAACTATTGACACCACTCTTTTTCTCAAAACACACAAAGGTCATACTTTGCTGGTCCAGATATATGTTGATGACATTATATTTGGATCAACAAATGAAAAATTTTGTGACAAATTTCAAAAATTGATGACCAGCCACTTTGAAATGAGTATGATGGGTGAGTTAACCTTTTTCTTAGGGTTACAAGTAAAACAAAGAATTGTTGGAATATTTTTGAGTCATTCAAAATATGTGAAAACAATTCTACAAAAATACTCACTTGAAAACTGCTCTGTTTCAAAAACTCTCAGGGCAACAGGGAACAAGTTAGATTCTGATAAGGATGGTATAAGTGTTGATATTAAAACCTATAGAGGGATGATAGGATCACTGCTATATTTAACTGCAAGCAGACCAGATATCATGTTTGCAACATGCTTTCTGGCCAGATATCAATGTGATCCCAAAGAATCCCATCTAAAAGCTGTAAAAAGGGTTTTTAAATATCTTAAAGGCACATCAGAAATTGGTCTCTGGTATCCTAAGGATACAAACCTTGAATTAATTGCATACACGGATGCAGATTATGCAGGGTGTAAAATTGACAGAAAAAGCACATCTGGTGCCTGTCAACTCTTGGGAGAAAAATTGGTATGTTGGGCAAGCAAGAAACAAAACTGTGTTGCCACATCAACAACAGAATCAGAATATGTAGCAGCAGCAAGTTGTTGTTCACAAGTGCTGTGGATGCAAACTCAACTGAAAGATTATGGAGTAACTCTGACAAAAATTCCAATTCTATGTGACTCAAAGAGTGCTATTGCAATAACAGAAAATCCAGTTCATCACTCAAGAACCAAACACATAGATGTCAGATATCACTTCATAAAAGATCATGTGGAGAAAGGTAACATTGAAATGTATTTTGTACCAACTGAAAACCAAATTGCTGATATCTTTACAAAGCCTCTTGATGAAAAGAGACACAATTTTTTGATCAACAAACTTGGCATGGTTAATCTAAATGATGAAGATTTTTCAGAAAAGACAAGGACACAAATTGAAAACCAAATTGATGATCATCAAAGTTCTGATAATCAAAGAACAAATCAACTGGTTTCTGACAAAACAATCCATCAATCTGATGGAACATCAGAAAATCTGACGGATCATCAATAAATGATGATTTATCAGAAACTCTGAAGGAATATCAGAATATCTGGTGAAATCACCAGAAGTTCTGATATAAAATCAGAAACCAGGTTGAAACATCAGAATAATTTATAATCATCATAATCTTCCATCTTCATAATTTGCATATCCCACACACACAAAAAATTGTATATATTTATATTTGTGTATATTTTGTTTTTGTATTTTTTCTTTCTTATTAAAATAAAAAAAACAAAAAGGGGGAAAAGTAACATGCATACTGATGAAGTTCCATACAGCTGTGAAAATCAACCGTCTCAAAATTTTTCAAGATTATTGAATTTCATTTTTCTTCTGCAAATGCATGCAACGTCATTTTTTCATAAGAAAATTAAGTGACACGTAGGCACTAGAATCATTAGGAGTTATGAAAGTAGCCGCCTAGTCATTAAATGCTTACTCACACATGGGGCTTTGTAGACTGTCATATTCACTGTTACATTCACTGCAACTGATATCGTCTTAATTGAAGAGATGAAAAAAATGGGTTGGCTGTTAATATCATCTATGAGGAACTATCACTTTCATGTATAAATATTAACAACCTGAAAAGATCTTTCTTCACAAAAATCATCTCTTCAAAAGCCCTTCGACAGAATTTTTCTTATCTTAAAATGGGTCGCCCAAAATTGATGAAAGCTACTCAATTCCCTCTCCCATTTCACAGAATTCATAATCTTAGATTAAGATCCAACTTGGAAGGACCTGCATGGGAGGACTGCAGGTTTGTGTACAATATGATCATGCGAAGTCCTTTGGGCTTTGCTGTATCATCACATGTCACCATTTATCCAAAACTTCTTCAAGAGTTCTGGTGGAACTCTCAAATCATTTTTAGTGGTACTTCCATGTGGATTGTGTCACACCCCTTTCTGCGGCGGAAGCACGAGGTGTGATCATGAAAGGTTCTCATTGCATACGAAGAGTAAACATGCTACATGCTCGTAAAATAACATTCAAATACCATAATATGAAAACATACGTTAGCGTTTACATCGCTAAGTCGCATAAAACATTGTCTTAAAAGTTTACAACTTTATTTAAAGTTAAACACAAGCGACATCCACGAGCATAAGCAAGACCGCGCGCACATCCATTCTAGTTACCTGAAATACATGTGAGTTTTTGGAAAAACGTCAACATAAAGTTGGTGTGAATTCCTGCAGTTTTGTATTTCATGTTTGTATACTTTGTATGAAAACATAGTTTGTGAGTAAATCAAGTTTTCATATGTAAATCCAGTTTCATGTGTACACCACGTACATCTGTATAATTCAATTTCTTCTTGAGTACCCCACGTACTCAAGTTTAATTCTCATTCTCTTGAGTACCCCACGTACTTCAAGTATAATTCAATCTTCTTGAGTACCCCACGTACTTCAAGTTATATATCAATTTTGTATGGTATGAATTTTATGTAAATACAGTATTTCTGTACTTATCAGATTGTTAATGGGTTGCAAAGCCATTAACATGTGGCACGACATAGGAAGTCACCAAACCTAAGGCATTTAATTGGTATATTCTGAGACACAAAAACACTACTCGATTCTCGCCCCGACCGAGTGTGAGGCTGCCAGGCACCTGTTAGATCTAACCTTTTGTTCTGCGGTCTAAGTATATTGTTGATTAATGGTGCTTCTGTACCCTATTCGTGACACTATTTCTCATAACGCCTCCTACTTGGTTCTCGTTCTCACCAAGCGCGTTTCTTGTTATCATTTCTCATGGCGCCTCTTACTTGGTTCTCGTTCTCACCAAGTGCGCTTCTCATATTCTTGTATTTCGTCACACTTGGTTCTCGTTCTCACCAAGTGTACTTCTTGTATTTTATATTTCGTCACACTTGGTTCTCGTTCTCACCAAGTGTACTTCTTGTATTTATATCATACCATTTATAAATATTGTACTTTTGTACATGTATTTCACCCCCGAAGTTATAAAAACTGAAAACAGTTAAAGAGAAAAGGGGGAGCATGAACTCACAACTTTGCGTTCCTAGCGTCGTAAACTCCACCGGATTTGCTTACTTAACGTCGTAACCTATACGCGTTTTCTTATCGTTAGTCACTAGACTTGCGTCGCACAAGTACAGTCACTCTCTTTTGTGTATATATTCTTGTGTTAAAAATATTCCATATTTTTAACTACGTATCTTACTTATATTATTTTCTTCAAAAATAAATATAAGTCTTTTGTGTTTTGCACTTTGCACCCGAATCGTGTATCTTGTGTTTTGTATGTGTATTTCTATATTTCTACTCCTCATGAGTATTTAGTGTATTTTTAAGTCTTAATACACTAGCACGTTTAACACATACTATATACACTTAGCACAAAATTTGGTGATAAAATATTATATATTTTTCTCTCAAAAATATATACTTATTATCCATTTTTATTCTTCAAGAAATCACCATTTCTTATCGTCAAAAGTTAGGGAAACCTTGTTAATGCTTTTAAACACATTTTTAGGGAATAAGTTTCTCAAAAACTTATATTTTTCTAAGTGTCAAAATTTATAAAAATTTTGACAGAGTTTCCCCTAAAAATGGAGGTTTCCCACGTTTTCAAAACGTGTGTTTATTTTCTTTTAAATCATCAACAATCATCAACAATCAGCAACAACAATTATCAACAATAACCGTCAACAATATTCACTAATTTCATGAACTTGAATATTTACAAAATGTGTAGTAACTTACTAGCACATTTAGTAAGTCTTGTTATCTTTAAAAATAAGTTTAACTTCTTAAAAACTTTATTTTTAAAGAGTATGAAGTTTTATATCTTCTAGTCGGTTTTTACGAAAATTATTTCTTTGTTAAAACCCTTGTTACACAAGTATCCATACACTTGTTTGTTCACAAAAACCACTTTTGTTTGTGTAAGACCCGGTTTAGAACATGTGATTTCTTTAAAGTGTGGTTCTTCAAAAATACCACTTGCAGATACGTAGATCTGCTAGTTTTAAACACCATTTTACCGGTTAAATCACTTTTACACAAGTAAAATATTTTCACACAAGTTCATGCATCTTGTGTGGTAGAGTTTCGCCTTTAACCCTTGTATTTAGTCAAAAACGAGCTTATGTGAAGATACATGATCTTACAAAGTCGGGTTAAACGATGATCCGAGCTACCACATCATAGATCGGGTCTCAAAAATCTCATAGTCCAAATACTACAACTTTTACACAACACATGTGTTATTAACCACCATTTTAGTATTTTTACTAGACTTTAATGCATCAAATCATATGTTAACGATATTTAACCGACATAAATCCTTTTAACCACCTTAGATATGTTCAAGAACAAGTTTTAAGTGTTATACCTCTAGCTCAAGGCTAGGGAAGATTCTTGATGAAAATCGCGTGGGTAAAAGCTAACGGTAGAGGTCCTTCGTGTTCCGCTTGCTCCGAGGCTCCTAATACGTGACCTTTATCCCTTATATGGTGATGGAATGCAAGAACTAAACTTGAAAGTATGATGGTGGGATGTGGGGAGTTTGGCCGAGAGTGAAGGGAGTGTGAGAGAGTGGTGTGAGTTGGTGTTTATGGAAAGTGATTATTCAAGTGCTAATCCCATTTACTTATAGACAATTTAGGAGGTTATTAACCAAGGGTAATTATGTTATCTAGATACTAGACAAACCATAATATGATAATAAACCTTGTACTCTTGTGTTCCCCAAGGTTGGGGCCGATTCCAATGGGGGGGGGGGGGGTCTAGTTCGATTGTAACTAGGTGGTTAGGGAGTTAGTTAAGTTAAATAGGTAATTAACTTAGTTACTTGCGTATTGCGTGTTATGACGGGTGTTAGGGTGATCAGGGACCCTAACTAGCTCAGAAAAATATAAATAGTGAAAATAGTAATATTTTCATGTTCCGGGTAAAGTCCGGTTGTTCGGTTACATACCGATTCGTTAAAGTGCTAAATTACACCTTTTAGTGTCTAATAAGTGTCTTTTTGTAACACTATCGGTTCCCAACACTTAGGGAAATATTCTGGATAATAAAACAACATTTCTGCATAATATTTATACGTCTAAATGCTGAATTATTGCTGATTTGTATAAATTCTGCACTTAAAGTGCGTTTCGGGTGCTTTTTAGTGCTCATTTTTGCTTTCGCAATGTATATAAATTAAACCCTTGTATGTACTCTTGGGTTTTAATGCATTCTTGTTGTCGGACCTACACCTAGGCCTCAATTCTGATGTCTGACTGCTTTCTGCAGTTCTGTTGACACAGTGTGTCTTACCGGTGAGTTTACTATTATTCTGACGCAACGCTCTCGTTTATGCATAAAGCAATATTTTGTAGTATACAACATGCATGAATTCACTTGTTTAATCATGTGTTCAGACATTGCTGACACTTAAACTCATAATTGCAGTCATTAAGCAATAATTATAGTGTACGGAAATTACCGGTTTGTGTCAGTTGTCACAGATTGAGAGCGAGGTTATGGGGGTAAAAATTACCCTAAATGAGGAAACAATCAGAAATGTCCTCAAACTGGGTAATGATCATGAAATCAAATTTCTGGATAAGGCAGATGTGCAACAGACCTTGACTGAAATGGGCTATCATACAAACAACTCGTCAAGTGCTGTTAGCAAATCGGGTTTTATACCACCTTTCCAGTTTTTGGTAACACAGCTAAGTGTCTGCTTCTCCAAGAAGATTGGACACTTCAACGAGCTGTCTCATAAGATGATGGAAGTGGTTCATGCGGTTGTACAGGAAAAACCTTACAACTATGCTAAGTTTCTCATGAGAGACCTAGAATCAAATATCCACGACCGTCAACCTTTTCTGATCTACCCTCGATTCGTTACCAAGGTGATCACCAGTCAGCTGGACTTCGGAGGAGTGAGAAGCTGCTATCCAAGGGCCGAGCTGGTACTTCAAGAAAACAATAGTGAAGCCACCCTGACGCCATCAACTGTAACAACCCTCATTAAAATTACTAATTTCTCATAATTTGTTGTACAATAGGAAACCCTAATTTAGACCCCCAAGTGATCCTGCATAACCCCTAAAATTTTCAGAACAATCGGAATCAGGATCAGGGTCCCTAAAACTCAGGGGGCATTTCCTATTCGGTATTATCAAGACAGTTTTACGTGGAAAACGAATTTGATCAAACCGTCGACTCACCTGAGCTAGGGACAAACGGGGCTACCCTATGGTAGGGTGGCACCCCTCGCGCCACGCGACAGCCCCTCGCGCCACGCGAGGGGACTGTTTTTCAAGTATAAATAGAGGGGTGTGGGACTTGACATTCTGCGTTGGTTCGACGTAACAATTCAATTCATACACTGAGATATCGTCTGTTTAGTGCAAACACACACATAAGCTCGAATTATGCCGCGATAACAGGGTAATAACTCGATCGCTGCTATGATTTAATGTCCGATCGATTGAAATCAATCCAATGAATGTTTAAGTGCTGCCCAAATTAGGTCTATACTTTGTCATTCGTCGTGAATTCGATGGATGTTTAAGTGTTGCACTTTGTCATTCGTTGTGAGGATTTTAATCTCGTGAGTTATCGTAAATGCTGTATTAGTTACTGACCTAGTTCGTGTGCATGTTATTTAAATTAGGTTACAAGGCTAATCAATAGGCTAAATTCTGCCCGTTTAAATCTGCAATGTGAGTCATTCTATTTTTATCAACTATTTTACAATACCTCAAATTATTTTAAAAAGTTATAATTACTGGTGACACGGTTAGGCTAACAAAATCCTAACAGTGATAATCATCACTACTTGGGGAAGGACCCAATAGTGATATGACCATCGTCACCAGGTGACACGGCGCCAGATAAAAATAAGATAGAAGCCATTGTAATCGCTCTTATGCTGTAATTAATAACTAATGTGTCGTTTTACATACTTGAATGACTCGCCAGTATTTCCCCGCTGATAAAATATTTTTAAAACATGTTTCAGGTGACCTGCTGTAAATCAAGGAAAACGTGCTATGGAGCACTAACCAGCTTGAAGAGGTGGCTCAGTTAAAATAAATAAACATGTTTTTATAAATCAGGGAATTTCTTAGTGAAATTCCTCTATTGTAAATTACGGGGTTTTATCCCGAATTATGAAATAAAATAATCGGGCATTTCAAGTTTTTAAAAGATCTTGTTAAATCTTCCGCTGTCGCATCAATTAACAAATACCACGGGTTCCTGTCCCGCGGCCTCTGACTGGGTCAAACCGGGGCTGGGGCCGTGACAGGAAAAGGTGGTATCAGAGCCACTGATTTAAGCCTATTAAGTATTTAAAATACTTAATTTTCCTGATTATCATCTTGTGATTATGTGTTTTTAACTGACTATCTGTTAGTTACAGTATGGGTAAGCAAAGAATCTCGGATATCTATCTTAAATTAGATAGTTCACCAAAAGATAAGGGAACTTCATCCTAATCAAATTCCTCAAGATACTCAGCAGATACTGAGGAAGAAATATTTGTTCGTAAGGCACAGTTTGAGAAACCACTATCTCCTAATAAAAGAAGTTTGATTATTAGGAAAAGTCAAGAGAAAATAAAGAAGTCACAACCAAAAGGAGTAATGAGTAATAAGGAAACTCAGGAAATAGACACTAAACCACCATGGGAAGATGAGTTAGATGAAAAATGGGCAGATCTCTACATGTTAGCCACTGTAGCAGTAAATGCTAACTTATAGTTAAATCACCAAACCAGTATCATCACCTATGCTACCTACCAGCCAGAAACTTTAAATAAATAACCACTAGTATATTTTAAACTTTAGTTGTACTAAAAATAAATGTTTTGTTTCAATAAAATAGTTTATTAGATATTCGTAATTAATATTAAATTTTCTGCTTTTCGTTCTGTGATTCTGTGAAAATTGAATTAACAAAATTTTAACCTAAAATTTTGTGTGTTTCTTCATAAATGCCAAACAGCATGAATGAATTATCTGAAGCTCTTGAGAATCTTAATCTCTATCCTGTGAAAATAGAGGTTTCCAATGACTTTACCGGTTATTGTGCTGATATTGAGGAACCTATGGAATTTCAAGCTCAGCCACCGGAGAAATCCAAGCCAAAGAAGAGAAGGAGAATTGTGGGCTGGAGGCGTGTACGCAGGAGGAAACCAGTAACTCGGAAGGTTACCAAGACAGAAAATCCAATAGATAAAGGAAAAGGAATCGAAGTGGGTGAAAGCTCCAAGCAAGCCGAGGAAATGACATTACAGGAAGAGCTAGATTACATACTGGCAAGCTGTGATACCCTTAAGCCTGTCAATGAAAATCTTTTCACTTATCCTGCTGAAACCCAACCCCCAATAAATTTGGAACCAGCCATCCCAGATCCTCTTATTAACACCCGACCTTTAGGAGAAATGGAAGAATGGTGGACCAACGACTGGCAGTTCCAAAATCTTCTCAATAACCCTTATACCTTTTTCCCTCAGTTTGACCCAGAGCCTGCACCAAACCCACCAATGAGCAATGAGAGCATGGCTGAACTTCGCCATTTTGGCGAGGAGCTGATGGATGCAGGGAATCGAATCCGGGAAGTGGGAGAACAGATCTCCTGGAAGTATGACGAGAGGGAACGTAATTTCTAAGATACCAGCAAACAGGGATGAAGTGACTGTTGTTATGTGGTTGTAGGAATATGTGTTTAATAGTAATAATAATAAATAATAAAAATATAAGTATGTGAAATAACTTAAAAGTAAAACTTTTGTAAGATAACCAGTTTGTACGGATGCCTAATATATAAAATATCGAAAGTCGAAAGATCGACAATTTTGGCTATATGTGTTAACTTGAGTATGTGCAATTGTTTTATTATGTTTGTTATTAATTATTTTGTGCTAATAAGACATATATATTAATTACCAGATGACAAACGCTGGTAATGAACCAGTTAATGAGGTTAACCAATCCGAGCAACACAATGAAGATCAATTTCTGAATAGGCAAGATATAGAAAATATCGTTGCTCAGGGAATAGCCAATGTTATTCCAGCGATTCTTGCTGCTGCTCGGGATCCAGTTGAACCTCAACAAATCATTCCTAGCAAACGTACTCATGAAGATAACTTCAGTAATAGTGTAAACGGAGGCGACAACAACAATAATAATAATAATAACAATGATGTACTGCAAGCTCCACTCCTTAAGAAAATGAAAGCTGCAACACCTGGTTGCACTTATAAGGAGTTTCTTGCCTGTAAACCGGCTGAATTTGCAGGCAATGAAGGGGCGACTGCGGCACTGCGTTGGTTGGAGAAAACCAAAGCAGTAATTATGATAAGTAAATGTGTTGAGGAAGACAAGGTCATGTATGCGTCTCATCTTTTTAAAGAAAGGGCGCTAGAACGGTGGAATACGGTACTTCAAGCCAAAGGAAGAAATATGGCCTATGCCATGAGTTGGGAAGAATTTAAGCAGCTAGTGGAAAGAAAATTCTGTCCCGAATATGAGAAAGAACAAATGGCAAATAAATTTCTGAACCACCGGATGGTGGATGTAGATTGTCGAGGGTATACTTCGACATTCTTCGAATATGCTAGAATGGTACCAACCCTGGCTTCACCAGAGCCGGTACTTATTTCTCGCTACATCTGGGGTTTAATTAGCGAATTCCGTGATATCGTCAAAGCTGCGAGTCCTCGCACTATTGACGATGCCGTGGAATTAGCTAACACCCTAACCGACGGACTGATACGCACAAGAGAAGAAAACCGGAAAAGGGAAGTGGCCCAAAAGATTACCCAGGGATTCAATATGGGTAATCGTAGTAATTTCAAGAGAAAGGGACTTGGGCAATCTTCCACTGTTCCATTTTGCAATGCCTGCAAAAGAAAGCATTTTGGAAAATGCAAAGGGTATTGCAATTTCTGTAAAATCCCGGGGCACCAAGAAGAGGATTGCAGGAACAAGAAAGCAACAGTTTGCTACAACTGTGGAGAAGCTGGACATTTTAGGCCAGACTGCCCGAAGTTGGCCAAACCAGCTGATAACAAAGCCAAACCTACCGAAGGAACTACCAAGAAGAACGTAAGAGCCTTTCAGCTAACCATGCAGGAAGCCGAATTAATTCCTGACGTAATAGCTGGTACGTTCCTAGTTCACGACATTTATGCAAAAGTATTATTTGACTCTGGTGCAAACCAAAGTTTTATAAATACTTCCTTCTGCCAAGCTCTTAACTTACCCTTAACCAGCCTTAGGCATATTTTTACAGTTGTAGGATCGGTTTTGAAACCGTTTGATTGCGTAACGACACGTTCGACGTGCGGAAACCGTGAACGTGCGTGACCGAACACACGAGAACGTACTAGAACCTTGATTCTATTGAAAATACACTTGTACAATCACTTGAGAGAGTTTTCTCTCTCTAGACTTTCTCTCTCTACAAGATCTTCTTCAATGTCACAAATGAGCAAAAGTCCCTAACTTTACTACTAACTCCTCTATTTATAGGTCAAGGCCTTTTAATGAAACATTTCATTAATTACAAGATTGCCACCTTGCCTTTTTACTAGATATAATACTTTAAAGACTTGATTTCTTCAGTTCCTCGCTACGGCTCGGATTGACGGAGGCTATAGACATTAATGCATCAACAAACTCCCCCTTGGATATTGCCGTAGTCAATCTCGTAGTGAAACTCATAGCGGCTTGTCTTTCTCTCTCTCTAAGACTCGAACAAAGATGTAGTCGACAGACAACTGCACTAACAAACTCCCCCTTGGATGTTGACGGAATCTTTAGTGAGAGTCTTCAAATACTCTTGCTCGAACAGAATCCCGGTGGATCTGTCTTCAGCTTCAGCTCCCCCTTTCGGTAGTCTCTTCAGGCTCCCCCTTTCGTCAAGCTTCCGTGCTTTTGGGATCGACGCCTGGCTTTCCGTAGTCAAAGAATCAAAACACCTACATGTCTCAACCATTCGTAAGACAAAATAATTTTGATTCTAAAAGAATTCACTTAAAATTCTCAAACATATAACACACAATATTGTGATTCAAATTAATGAATCATCTAAACATTTGAGGATTATCTTCCAACTTCTCATCAACTTAACCAACCCAATTGTTCATCTTGTTTAGCCTTTGAGATTTTGAATATCAGCTTTTCAACATCAATTGTCGAAAATCTTTTTGGATTTTTCAAAATAAGAAACATAAATGCAATAACAGAAATTAAATGCAGAAATGAAATATGTACAAACATATTTTTGTGAGTTTGCGAAAGAGGATCATATCAGTTTTTGAGACACATCACAAGCACCGTTAAGCTTTTAATCGTTTTAAGTTCTAAGCGATTCACGTTGATTGACGATATAATTGTCCTCTTAAGCTCAATCTAAAAACTTTCGAAATGCTTACCGATACGTTAAGGTATATTAATTTTGCACTAAGTTCTTATGGACCCCACGATCTCAGCATATCCCCTCATCATGCAATACACTAACTCAAGTAATGCCTTTAAACTTTATCAACTGTGATATGTGCGAAAACAAAGCAGAATGTTTAAACATTAACAATCAGGTCGATACTTCCGTATACGCAGAGAAAGTCCAATGTTTAAACAAAATAAGAAAATAAAACAAGTTGAAGTTGTTTAGGCTTTAACCACCAGGTCGATACTCCCGTATACGCAGAGGTGATCCAAAGCTTAAACGAAACACCAAAGAAAATAAAGCAGAACGTTTAGGCAACAACATCCAGGTCGATACTCACGTATACGCAGAGGATGTCCGATGCTTAAACAAAATAAAGAAATAAAACAAGTTTAAATCTTTGCAAAATAAAATGCACAATCACAGCGATTTTTCAGCAAAGTTGTGAAAGTTCACAAACTTAACCAGTTTTATGTCTTTTGACAATCAGCAATTACCGAGTAGGCACACAGTCAAGAAGGACAAAACTAAGTACTATGCTTTTGACCATGTTTCCCACTAGAACTAGGCTTTTTCATTTAGGTTTGTATCGTTATCGCAAATCTACTAGTCTAGCTGAGCCTATCGTCACATCTTTAGTGAGACCGTTTATCACATTTTAACTTTCCATTTCTTTAGCATGTTGTGATAGTCCACTGATTTACTATCATTTCCTCTTGTTCTCAACAAAACTCATTTTGAATTTTTTCAATGTTTTTGACTTTTCAAAATTTCTAATTTTTTAAAATTTTTTTAAAATTTTTACTCCCCCTAAAATCAAAATATGTTTCAATTTTGATTTTCTGGAAAATTTTAAAATAAATGCCATAAACTGTACAAAGTAAAGTGACAAACTGATGAGAATTGCTTCAATTCGCCATCCACTTGGCATAAACAATCAGAACTCCCCCTGACAACAAACTATTTTCCCATTATGATTTCAAAACACTTAAGTTTGTTTTAATCAAAATGGTTTTTCCGGAAAATTAGTTTTGTGTGTCGTTTCACAAACATGGGGTTTAATCATCATATTGATTTCAACTTCTTGTAGGTTTATCACAAACACAGTTACCACTTGTAAAATAGTTAAATCAAGTACAACTTAATGTCCTTGATTAACCACTTGTAAGGCGAAAAATCACCAGAGTGAAATTTCTCAAGAAATATGCCGATTCCTACTCCCCAATTACCAACCTGGGAGTTCCGGCAAGTCAGGTTTTTCATTTAAACAGATTCACCCAAGCCTGACGGTCCTTGGGTGATTTAGAATTCTTAGTGCAGTTGTCTGTCGACTACATCTTTGTTCGAGTCTTAGAGAGAGAGAGAAAGACAAGCCGCTATGAGTTTCACTACGAGATTGACTACGGCAATATCCAAGGGGGAGTTTGTTGATGCATTAATGTCTATAGCCTCCGTCAATCCGAGCCGTAGCGAGGAACTGAAGAAATCAAGTCTTTAAAGTATTATATCTAGTAAAAAGGCAAGGTGGCATTCTTGTAATTAATGAAATGTTTCATTAAAAGGCCTTGACCTATAAATAGAGGAGTTAGTAGTAAAGTTAGGGACTTTTGCTCATTTGTGACATTGAAGAAGATCTTGTAGAGAGAGAAAGTCTAGAGAGAGAAAACTCTCTCAAGTGATTGTACAAGTGTATTTTCAATAGAATCAAGGTTCTAGTACGTTCTCGTGTGTTCGGTCACGCACGTTCACGGTTTCCGCACGTCGAACGTGTCGTTACGCAATCAAACGGTTTCAAAACCGATCCTACAAGTGGTATCAGAGCTAGGAGCTCGATTGCTTGACCAAATACATAAATTCGTACCAGAATTCAGTGAATTCAGATCTGATTTTCGTCAATTTCTTCATATTCTACACATTTTTCACGTTTTTCTCAGTTTTTCGTCAAATTGAACGGGTTTTACTGGTCCGAATCGGATGATTTTTTAGTATAGTGTGCGAAAATACTTGTTTTAAAACCCTACCAAGTTTCAGATCGAAATTCCATGTCGTTTAGGAGAAATCTGAATTTTTGTGTCTGAGTTCGTAACATACAGCACTATTTCGCTTGAACATGATTATTTGGACTTGATTTCGCTTGAAAACATTAACTGTTTGAAGCGAAATAGTTAAGTTCGCTTGAAAATCATTATTCAGAAGGATTTCGCTTGAACAGACATAATATCTGATTTCGCTTCAAGACTGGTTCGCTTCAAGACAAACAACTGTGGGATTTCGCTTGAACAGACTTAACATTTGATTTCGCTTCAGAACTGTTTAACCTAGATTTCGCTTGAAAGGCTGTTAAGTCTAGGTTTTGCTTCAGAACTGTTCAACTTGGGATTTCGCTTGAAAGTCTGTCAACAGTTGTTCGGCCCAATCACTGATTTAATGTGTTGATTGTGTGAATTTTTAAAGTGTTTGAAAATTTGTTGTTGTGTATTTTTTTTCATTACTAAAACATGGATTGTGAGTCGTATCGTGTTCAGAATCCAGCAGATATTGCACTAAAAAAATTTGATAATTTTGCAGGTATCAAAGGAGAGTCTACAAAAGAATTGATTGAACGATATTGCCATTTAGTTTTGGAGATGGGGAGATTGAAGATAACCAAGACTAATGAGCAATGGGTAAACAAGTTGGCAAATGTTTTACCGGGTGATATGTGGAGAACGTATTTGTTAGATTTGAGAAAGATATATTTAGACGTGAATTTGAGCTTGTTTATCGAAAAGATTGAAGAGCGAGAACTTGAACTCCAAAAGATTAGTAATGCAGAAACTGATGAAGCAAAATTCAAATCTAAGGAAATTGTTCAGGAAGAGGAGCAGGTTAAAGACATTTCAGCTATCAAGGTTGAGAAGAAAGCTGAAGCTGGAAAAATGTCGGAGAAGTGTTTAAAATGTGATGAATTCAAAGTAGACAATGTCAAACTCTTAAAAGATTTGGAGAGTTTGACATTGGAAATCAAAAATTTGAAGGATGAGAAGAAAGCTGACGATGAACAGATTCTGGAGTTGCGATTGAATTGCGAAAAGCTGAAAGTTGAAAATGACAAACTGTTAAATGACATGAACAGTTTGACATCGGAAAACAAAATTTTGAAAGAAAAAGAAAAAGTTTTTGAAAATGAAAAATCAAAAATGGAAAAAGATTTTCAAAGACAAATCAAGATTTTGGAAGATGAGAGAGATATTTTTGGTAAAGATAATCTTGAAAAACAAATTGAAATCAATTCTCATCTTGCTAAAATCATTCAGCTTGAAAAAGAAGCTAAAACTGATCGGATTAAAATTGCTGAGTTAGAAAGTAAGTTGAAAGGTTTTGTGACTTCTGCACCTTATGTGTGTCCGGAACCGATCAATTCAGATTGTGATGAGAAAACTGATGATGAAAATGAAAAAACTGATATAAAATTTCAAGGAACTGTTCTGCAATCGACTGAAAAGGGTGAATGCTCTACGCAAAAACCTTTGAAGAAGAAAGTGGAACAGAAACAAAAAGTTAAAAAATCAGAAAATGTTCAAAACCAGATTAAAAACTCATCAGTTCAGTTATCCAATCGTTATAAAAAACCACAAAAAGTTGAAAATTTAAACTCACAAAAAGTTGGTGATATGTGGTGCAGGTTTGACCACAGTGCTTCAAAGCCAAATCCAGCTTTCAGGAGGAGTGATGATTACCACAAAGCCAGACAATGCTATGATCTGAGTGTTTGGTGTGAAGGTGGTGAATGGTACGATAACAGAGTGTGTTACTCTTGTGGTAGTCAAGGACACATTGCTGTTAACTGCCAGAATCAGTGGTTTGAGACGAGGAGATGCTATAACTGCCAAATCAAAGGACACATTGCAAGAGATTGCCCAATGAGATCAATGGGAAGATCGAGGGCTGAATCTCAGAAAGTAGTGAAGAAGAAATCAGTCAAGGTCGAAGAAAAGTCCAAAGAACAGAAAGTGAAGCTTTCACAAGGGCAGAAAGACCGACTGAGAAAGAAAAGAAAGAAGGCCAGAGAGTATCTGGAAAGGATTTTGTCCTCGGATACAACTGGTAAAACAGATAAAAGTTCTGATAAATCGTCTTGCTCACCAAAGAACAACAAATCAGGCAAAACGCATTCATCAGATACAAATCTGAGGACGAAAGAGGAGATAAAGAAGAAGAAAATGGTCGGCGATGAATCTGACATGTCAAAGTCAGACAAGCCACCTTCAGGCGATGAATCTGGCTTTTCAAAGTCAGACAAGCCACATTCAGGCAATGATTCTGGTATGGTAAAACCAGAAGAGCCATGTGTTGAGGTAAAAATGGAGAATTCAGGTTTAACAATGGATGATGTAAACTATCCACCATTGTTGAACAAGAATTCTAAATCACCCAAGGACCGTCAGGCTTGGGTGAATCTGTTTAAATGAAAAACCTGACTTGCCGGAACTCCCAGGTTGGTAATTGGGGAGTAGGAATCGGCATATTTCTTGAGAAATTTCACTCTGGTGATTTTTCGCCTTACAAGTGGTTAATCAAGGACATTAAGTTGTACTTGATTTAACTATTTTACAAGTGGTAACTGTGTTTGTGTTAAACCTACAAGAAGTTGAAAACAAGTGATGAATGAAACCCCATGTTTGTGAAACGACACACAAAACTAATTTTCCGGAAAAACCATTTTTGATTAAAACAAAGTTAAGTGTTTTGAAATCATAATGGGAAAATAGTTTGTTGTCAGGGGGAGTTCTGTTTGTTTATGCCAAGTGGATGGCGAATTGAGGCAATTCTCATCAGTTTGTCACTTTACTTTGTACAGTTTATTGCATTTATTTTCAAATTTTCCGGAAAATCAAAATTGAAACATATTTTGATTTTAGGGGGAGTAAATATTTTAAAAAATTAGAAAATTTGAAAAGTCAAAAACATTGAAAAAATTCAAAATGAGTTTTGTTGAGAACAAGAGGAAATGATAGTAAATCAGTGGACTATCACAGCATGCTAAAGAAATGGAAAGTTAAAATGTGATAAACGGTCTCACTACAGATGTGACGGTAGGCTCAGCTAGACTAGTAGATTTGCGAGAACGATACAAACTTAAATGAAAAAGCCTAGGTTCTAGTGGGAAACATGGTTGAAAGCGTAGTACTTAGTTTTCTCCTTCGTGATTGTGTACCTACTCAGTAATTGCTGAATGCCAAAAAGCATAAAACTGGTTAAGTTTGTGAACTTTCACAACTCTGCTGAAAAGTCACTGTGATTGTGCATTTCATTTTGCAAAGATTTAAACTTGTTTTATTTCTTTATTTTGTTTAAGCATCGGACATCCTCTGCGTATACGTGAGTATCGACCTGGATGTTGTTGCCTAAACGTTCTGCTTTATTTTCTTTGGTGTTTCGTTTAAGCTTTGGATCACCTCTGCGTATACGGGAGTATCGACCTGGTGGTTAAAGCCTAAACAACTTCAACTTGTTTTATTTTTCTTATTTTGTTTAAACATTGGACTTTCTCTGCGTATACGGAAGTATCGACCTGATTGTTAATGTTTAAACATTCTGCTTTGTTTTCGCACAAATCACAGTTGATAAAAGTTTAAAGGCATTACTTGAGTTAGTGTATTGCATGATGAGGGGATATGCTGAAATCGTGGGGTCCATAAGAACTTAGTGCAAAATTAATATATCTTAACGTATCGGTAAGTATTTCGAAAGTTTTTAGATTGAGCTTAAGAGGACAATTATATCGTCAATCAAGGTGAATCGTTTAGAACTTAAAACGATTAAAAGCTTAACGGTGCTTGTGATGTGTCTCAAAAACTGATATGATCCTCTTTCGCAAACTCACAAAAATATGTTTGTACATATTTCATTTCTGCATTACATTTCTGTTATTATAAAATCCAAAAAGAGTTTAGTGTGTTTTAGCCTAATTTTTGAAAAATCCAAAAAGATTTTCGACAATTGATGTTGAAAAGCTGATATTCAAAATCTCAAAGGCTAAACAAGATGAACAATTGGGTTGGTTAAGATGATGAGAAGTTGGAAGATAATCCTCAAATGTTTAGATGATTCATTAATTTGAATCACAATATTGTGTGGTATATGTTTGAGAATTTTAAGTGAATTCTTTTAGAATCAAAATTATTTTGTCTTACGAGAGGTTGAGACATGTAGGTGTTTTGATTCTTTGGCTACGGAAAGCAAGGCGTCGATCCCAAAAGCACGGAAGCTTGACGAAAGGGGGAGCCTGAAGAGACTACCGAAAGGGGGAGCTGAAGCTGAAAACAGATCCACCGGGATTCTGTTCAAGCAAGAGGAAGTCTGTGTTTGCTGAAGTAAAGAAGAATCAAGAGAGAGAGAAAGACAAGTCACTACAAGTTTGACTAAGGATTGACTTCGGCAATATCCAAGGGGGAGATTGTTGATGCATATTTTGTCTATCGCCTTCGTCAATCTGAACTGTAGTGAAGAATTGAAGAAACCGAGTCGTAAATGTCTAATATTTAGTGAAAAAGGCAAGGTGGCAAACTTGTAATTAATGAAGTTTCATTAAAGTTGCCTTGACCTATAAATAGGGAGTGTTAGTGTTATGTTTAAGACTTTTGCTCATTTGTAACTTTGGAGATCTAATTGTAGAGAGAGAAAGTCTAGAGAGAGAAAACTCTCTCAAGTGATTGTACAAGTGTATTTTCAATAGAATCAAGGTTCTAGTACGTTCTCGTGTGTTCGGTCACGCACGTTCACGGATTCCGCACGTCGAACGTGTCGTTACGCAATCGAACGGTATCAAAACCGGTCCTACAAGATTGTAGGATCGATTTGACCGATCAAATGAGTCAATTTGAATGTGTTTACACTATTTAGATGGCGGAAACATCTAAACAGCTTAGAATCAGACAGAAAAGAGTAGAAAACAGAATAGATTCACTTTTAACACTTGTTCTCTGTTATATAATGACTTGGAAAACTGGCAGCACTTCGTTACAACTTCTCGGAATGCGTACAAACTGAGAACTACACAAGCCTATTTATAGGCAATAAGATTTCGCTTCAATATGCCTCAAGCGAAATCTTATCATGTGATTTCGCTTGAGGCTTACATCATTACTCCTGAAGCGAAACCCTAATAAACTAACTTAAACTTTACATTCAGACCCCTACACTTTACAAACTTGACATATTTAGACCCTAGACTTATGAAGTAGGCTTTAGACATCATGTATCAACAAACTCCCCCTTGGATAAAGCCGGAGTCTTCAGTCTAGGTCTTCACATGGACTTGAACTTTTCTTCTCTAGGCTTAGGTTTTCTCAACAACATCTTCCTAAGCTTTTCATTATCATCAGCTCTTTTCTTTTCTTCAGCAGCTTGCCTTTGAGCAAATGTCTCCCGAAGATATCTATCTTTTTCTTCTCAAGCTTTACGTTCCTTTTCAGCTTGATCAACATTTTGATCATCACCACGCTCCCCCTCACTTGTTGCACTATCATGTTCAACATTTGCATCATCTTGTAATAAATCATCAATTGCTTCTTCAGTTGTTTTCTCAGAAATTTTCAAACCAGAAGCACCTTGATCTTGATCATCATCTCCATCATCATCATCACTACTACTTGCAGAGATCACATCATCATCTGCATCTTCTTCTTCATCTTCATCTTCGTCATCATCTTCTTCATTCTCTCCAGTAAGAAGATCATCAATTTCAACATCAACATCAAAAATACCAGAAACTGCTGTAAGAGGACAAACATTCAGAATAATATCTTCAGAAACATCAACTGGAATAATAGCTTCTTCTTCAATTTCAGGACCCTTTCCCTTATCCTTCATTTGCTTATCAATTTCAGCCTGTTTCTTAGCTTTCTCTTCATCACGAACAAATTCATTGTATTTCAACTCTAGAGATGTACCCACCAACTTTTCCAACACTTTCTTCATCATTTTGCTTTCATGTTCATTTCGTACTTTGATTTCCTCCAACTCTTGATTTTTCAACTCATAGTACTTGAGATGTTCATCCCTATTCTTCTTTTCTTCCAGTAATTCTGCAATCTGAACTTTCATAATATCCATCTCTGCTTCATTAGATTCTATTTTCTTCAGCAAAGACTTGTTTTCAGCTTCAGTTGCCTTTACTCTCAATTCAAGAATTTTCTCACGATTTTCCATCTTTTTATACTCAGCTACTAACTTCTTGTTTTCATCAGCTACAACATCAATTCTCTTTTCAACATGTATAATCTGTTCATCTGTTGCAAAAGTAATATTTCCAATATCATCAAGAGAAACATTTTCAGGAATACCAGCAAAACCTTTAAATCCAGAAGATCCAGGTGTTGTTTGAATGCTAGGTTGTGAAGATGGTGGAGTTTGGATATTAATTTGTGGAGTAGAAATAGGTTCATGTGATGGTGAGAAATGTGGTGGTGAAGTTTGATGTGGTGGTGAATGAGGTGGAATAGGTTCAGATGGTGGTATAGATTGACTGGTTCCTTTAGTTGTTTTCTTCTTCAAGACAATTTTTGGAATCTTGATTGTTGGACTAACAACTTGAGTCTTCTTCTGAGCAACTTTCTTTCGAGCTCCTCTCTTCTTTTTACCACTATCAGGAGTTTGTGATTCAGATACATGTTCCGGTGAAGGTTCATAAGCAGCATCATCTTTCTCTTGTCTCTTTCTTTTTTTAACAACTTTTCTTGTTCAGCTGCTTCTTTAATTCTTCTTTGACGTGCAACTTCATCAATAGCTTCACCTGAAGAACTAGAAGAACTTTCATCAACATCTTCAATCACTACATTGTCAGCAGCTTTACTTTGTTCAGGAACAGATTCAGAAAGTCCTTTCAAAAACTCTGTAGATCTTGGAGAAAAATGAATATCTCCTTCAACATTTGTTTCAATTTCAGTTTCAGCTTCAATGTTGATTTCAGCTTCAGTTTCAACATTAGCTTCTGCTACAGCTTCAACTACTTCATCTTCAGGTTCATCAATCAATAGTGTTTTAGCAACCTTCTTACGACGCTTCTTTGGTTGTGAAGATGAACCTTCTTCAGCTTGCACTTTAGGAGTTGTTTTCTTACTCCTCTTCTTTTGTTCTTTTACAAACCACACACTTCTTGAAGGTTTAAACATTTTCAACTTCTCCAACTCATCAGCATAACCAGTTTCAGTTCTTTCATCTTCATTCCTCCAGTGTTCATGATTAACTGGATCAGGATCTTGATAATCTGGATTGCTTATAAAACCAAAAAATGCAACTTCCTTCTCTGGTTCAGGATGATTTGTATGATATCTTGCTAATTGAACAATAGAATCATTATTCATGTGAGCTAGAACCAACAAGTCATTCTCCATATCTCGAACAATTCCTGGATAAGCATGGTCAATCATCATTTGAATGAATCTTGGATATATCCAACTTCTCCTTTTTGATGTCACCTCTTCCACAAGGTAATGAAATACAATATGAGAGAAATTGTACTTCTTGTTTAAAACAAGAGCAACTACCATGTTCATGTGATAATCACGCATAGCATCGTAACTACCCTTTTGATGACTTAGAGCAATCAACACTGAATGAATAAAAAATTTGAACGGCTTTGTAAACTTTGATTTCAAAACATTAGCAGCTTTCACATCTCCAATGTATCCCATTCTAAGCAAACATCCTTTCACCATTCTTTCAGGAAATGCTGTTGGTGATTTTTCAGTATCAGGAAAATCTAGAATCTCACGAACATATGCCTCCGTTATCAGAATTTGTTTCTTTTCATCAGCAACTTTAACAAGAGAAGTAATTACTTTGTTTTTCTCATCATACACAGCATGTTTCCAAAAACGTTTGATGTGTGACTCATACACCATTCTTCTATCTGTTAAAGCTTTTTGAATTGGCAATCTTCTCATGAATTCCAGAATGCTAGAGAACTCAGACAACTTTGAACTCCTTGTCACATCAAGATCACAACAAGAGTTGTGAAGAGCTTTGAATAGAATATTCGAAGGCTGCACATCAAATACCACAAAAATTCAAACACATTAGACAATTTTTTATAAAATTTCAAATTTACTCATCATTTCAAGCGATATCCATGATTACGTTTAAAAAAAAAACATCTGATCATATAACACTTTGTTCAAATGAGATGATATTTGATTATTTCGCTTGAAGAATCAACAAACAGCAACAAATGTTCAAGCAAAATAGTAACAGAATGCATCGCTTGAAGCGACACTAACAACCCCTTGAAGCGACACTGACAACTCCTTGAAGCGATACTGTTCAAACACCTAAATTTTTTTTAAACATATGATCAAATTGATCACACAGTCCTGTTCTACTTACAATTTCGATCAACCTGATATCAATTTCATATATTTTGACCCACACAAACGTTCTAGATCTACGATTAAAAATCTGTTCATCCGTCAAATTTGTATAAACTCAGATCTGAATCAATCAAACAATACACATCAATCTACACATGATTCCGACAACACACATATGATTTGATTTGATTTTATCCAGTTAAAAACCCTAAAACTATGTGTTCTAACCCTAACCGTAGCCGACACATCAAAAATCAACGAAAAACGATACAAATCTCAGAAAATACTCACATTCACCATGATTATAGTTGAGTTTGCCAACTAAAATCACAAGATCTTGGTGAAATTTTGACAGAGTAACGGTAGAAAACAAAGATTTAGATGAATTCGCTTGAAGTCTCTCTGACAAACCTTGAAGCGAAATGGTTGAAAAATAATGACTGAAGCGAAGCATGTTGTCCTTTTATACTTCTGACGATTTCGCTTCAGGCATACTTACAACATCTTGAAGCGAATTCGTTAACATGAAGGTTTCGCTTGAAACAGATTTAAGTGCAATTTTTCTTGAAGCGAAAACCTTAAAAAACTTGTTTTACCTTTTTGAATTTTTCAGATTTTAATGTCACACCCAGTTAACCAAGTCCAAGTTAATGACCTTGTTCAACTGACTAGTCTGCCAAGTCCAACTCAATGACCTTGGCTAACCAAACTATGAAGATACCAGATTTTTTTTTAAAAACTAAGTTCAAATTAATGAACTTTTGAATCATTTTGATCTTTCAATTTTCATTTTAATCAACAAACACTTGTACCAAACATTGTACTGCATCACAAGCTTACCCAATCCTCATCAATCTCTGACATGATCTGCACAAGACTTTGAAGTTTCGATTCCCAATGTCAATTGTCGAAAATAAAATGAGAAACTAAAATCTTTTTGGATTTTAAACTGAATAAGCTGAAACTATGTACACACAATCTTTTTGTGAGCGTGTTAAGGGATCATATCAGCTGCCGACGAAATACAAGTACCGTTAAGCTGTTATTTCATTTTAAGCATTAAACAATTCACGTAGATTGCCGATATACTGATCCTTTTAAATTCTCACAAAACTTTCAATCTGCTCAGGATACAGAATTAATGTTTTAAAACTTAAACATCTACATGTGTCCCACCTCAGTATATACTCCCGTATCCAGACCCCAGTATTCAATCTTACAGGTGAGTATACCTAGATGATATTTGTTAGGGAATAAATTATAGTACGAGGGCCGTGAGAGCTCAGGTCGATCTTTCGATACGCAGAGAGATGACGGCTTCGACTTTTGGTGGGTCCCCTTTGGGGATCTTCTTTACAACAGCACATGATTAACAATTTTGCAATGTGTTATCATTTTTTATGCTGAGGGGAGGCTTATATTTCAAAGCAGCGTAAAGTATTCTCCGGGGACTAGGCCATTGCTTCCGCAAAATCAGAAGTCCCAGGATAATACCCCAGATATCACTAAGCATAAAGACCTAGTATCTCAGAATATGGGACCCTTCAAACAGGATTTCAGGGGTTACCTATATATCCTGGAGGTGTTCCCCACATAGATGCAAGTAAATTTTATGTTTATATCCCAAACTAATCTACTGATTTTGTGAAAACCTATCGGCACATCTTTAGTGAGACTGCTTAATTACATTTTATACATTCCAATTCTTTAGCGTACTGCACCTGTCTAGCTGATGTACTATCATTTCCCTTTTATACACAAACTCATTTTTACTTTTTCAAATGTTTTTGGTTTTTATAGATTTTATCATGTTTTTGTATTTTTCTGCAAACTTTCTCCCCCTAAAAATAAAAACATATTTTTGTGTTTTTGTTTTTATCGAAAAGCAGAAAATAAACTGTACAAACAAAATTAACAACTTGACAAAGGTTCACGTCAGATCGCCGTCCAATTCGGCATCACATTCAACAACCCTCCCAGATTGCAGATTTTTCATTCCATTCAATTTTAAAAGATAATAAAACCTCTTTTTTTCAAATGGTTTGGTATAGAAATCTGCTTTCTGTTCATTGGTGTGCACATATTCAATCCGTATTAATTTTTTCTCGTTACAATCACGAATAAAATGGTGACGGATTTCAATGTGTTTTGTTTTTGAATGATGAACCGGATTTTTAGTAATATTAATGGCTGCTTCATTGTCCACAAATATTGGAGTATCTAAGAATTGCAAACCAAAGTCACGCATTTGCTGTTGGATCCAAAGGATCTGCGAACAACAGCTGGAAGCTGAAACGTATTCAGCTTCACAAGTAGAAAGCGCTACAGTGGTTTGTTTCTTACACTGCCAGGTAACGAGTCGAGTTCCTAAGAACTGACACCCGGCAGTGGTGGACTTTGCGTTCTGCTTGCAGCTTCCAAAATCTGAATCAGCGAAACCGGATAAAGTAAAGTCACCTAATCTAGGATACCACAAACCGATGTTTGGGCAGCCTTTCAAATACCGTAGTATACGTTTCACGATTGTCAGGTGTGACTGCTTCGGATTCGACTGATATCTGGCACATAAGCATGTCGGATACATGATGTCCGGACGGGAAGCCGTGAGATACATCAGAGAACCAATGATTGATCGGTACAATGTCTCGTCCATCTTCACTCCATTCTCATCTGGACAAATGCCATGATTCTGTGCAAGGGGAGTGGATGCAGGACTGCAATCTGCCATATCAAACTTGTCTAGCACATCCTTCACATACTTTGACTGATGAATGAAGATTCCGTCGGGCATTTGTTCTACCTGCAACCCGAGGAAAAACTTCATTTCGCCCATTGAGCTCATCTCAAACTTTTTCTTCATCACTAGCTCAAACTCTTTGCACATATCGTCGTTAGTGGATCCAAAAATGATATCGTCCACGTAAATCTGCACAATCAACAAATGGTTTTCTTTTTCTTTAATAAACAAAGTGCTATCTACTGTACCTCTTGTGAACCCGTTGTCCAACAAGTATGTCGAAAGCGTTTCATACCAGGCTCTCGGGGCCTGGTGAAGTCCGTATAACGCCTTGTCCAGTAGAAACACCTTGTTTTTGTGCTGTGGGTCTGTGAAACCTGGCGGTTGCCCCACATACACTTCCTCTTTGATAGTTCCATAGAGAAAAGCAGATTTCACGTCAAGTTGATATACTTTAAAGTTCTTCCATGATGCAAAGGCCAGAAAAATCCGAATTGCCTCTAGCCTTGCAACTGGTGCGTAGACTTCATCATAATCAATTCCTTCTTGTTGACTGAATCCTTGAACGACCAGTCTTGCTTTGTTTCTCACCACGACTCCTCTATCATCTCTTTTACATTTGAAAACCCACTTTGTCTTAATCAACTTTTGATTCTCAGGCAAATCTACAAGTCTCCAGACGCCCAGCTTCTCGAATTGTTGTAACTCCTCCTGCATTGCATTAACCCAGCTCTCCTCGGTCAATGCTTCCCTGTACGTCTTGGGCTCTATCTGCGAAATAAAACATTTCAATGAGACTTCTTTTTGCATATCAGCAATAGATGAATAGAAACATGTAAGAGCTTGATCTATTTGATGTCGAGTTTTGACACCACTTTGCAAGTCGCCGATAATTTGTTCTGAGGGATGATAGGATAATGTTCGTGGCATTGCACTGTCAGGCACTACAACTTCCGATTCCAGATTTGAAATGTCAAGATCAACGATTTGGTCAACAGCCTCTTCTGTTGTCTCATTTGGTTCCTCGTCAAAGGTAGGAGCGGGTTCCTCCTCCGAATCGTCAGAAACGTCAAATGACGGAGCTGGTTCCTCTGGTTCCTCTGGTGGTATATGAACGGTTCCACTTGGTCCGGCTTCATCATCATGAGTACCCACGTTGGGCGTAGGAACATCTAGCGGACTAGATTCCGGCTCTGGCAAATGACTTTGTTGATACAAGTATATGAGAGCAAGTTCCTCCTCACTCGGCTCGGACGGCAGATGAAATGATTCCCAGAGTTTATCGTAGTCAAATAGGAATCTTTGTCCGGGAAGTTGAGGTGACGGAGTATGCTTCTGACAATCCACATGAAGTACCTGAATCACCTTGCTCAGACATGGTACGAACACCCTTTTTAGTGGGCTGGCGTATCCTACAAAGAAACCTTCATTTGATTTTGCCCCAAACTTTCCGTCTTCATCAATGAACGTACACGGTGATCCGAAAGGTTCCAAGAACTCAAGATTCGGCTTGTACCGATGCAGTAACTCAAAACATGTCTTTCCATACTTTTTGACAGTAAGAACTCTGTTCAGTGTATAGCACGCTGCAGATACGGCTTCACTCAAAAAGAAAATAGGTAACTTGGAATCTGCTAACATTGTACGCGCTGTCTCGATTAGGGTTCTATTCTTTCTTTCAGCTACGCCGTTTTGCTGTGGAGTATACGGCGCACTGAATTCATGAAGAATTCCCTTTTCATTGCAGAACTCGTACATTCTGTTGTTTTTAAATTCAGTTCCATTGTCGCTTCTAATTCTCCGGATAGGCAGTTTGTATACAGTTTCCATCTTCTTGAAAAGTATCATCAAAGACTCAAATGTTTGATCTTTCCGTTCTAAGCACACAACCCAAGAAAATCTTGAAAAGTCATCTGTAACCACCAAGCAGTACAAATCCCGACTTATGCTCTTAACATTGACAGGCCCGAAGAGATCCATGTGCAATCTCTCAAGAGGTAACCTGATCGAATTCATGGCCTTCAAAGGATGTGACTTCCGAACCTGTTTACCTTTCTTGCATGCAATACAATCATCATTTAAATGAAAATTTTTAAAGTTCACGCCTTCAACTAAATCATTATGAACCAAAAAATTCATTTTGCGAACATGAATGTGGCCCATCTTACGATGCCACATGATTGAATCTTTTTCTGTTGCTTTGTTTTTAGACACAAAACACTGTTTCTGATGAGACGTTGGCGTTGCTGTACTCATATCAAGATAATAAAGATCATACTCCCGTGGAGCACGCAACAACACCATCTCATCAGGGATTTTAAACCCTGGTTTCAAAACCATACATTCAGTTTTTGTAAAATGTACGCTGAAATCTTTATCACAAATCTGTGAAATACTGAGTAGATTGTTTGTCAACTCCACTATGTAGTTTACTTTGTCAAAGGATATCACACCATTTGTCAAAATTCCTTGACCAACAATTCTTCCACCTTGACTCCCAGCAAACCCTACATGACCTCCATTGATGGATTTAACATCATAGAGTAAAGCAAGCGTCCCAGTCATATGCCTCGACGCACCACTATCCATTATCCATTTTGATAGAATTGGCTTGGGCAGCCCCTGCAAATATCATAACAAACTTCATTCAAACAATGAACTCCATGACTTCTTAACTGATGACACACTCCCAAATACTAAATCACACTTCTCATCAGTTTTAGGAAAGTTAAACATGACATTTGGAACAGCAGATTCCACTTTTGATTTTAACATATTTTCTTTGATTGGAGGAAACTCTGCAAGAAACTTATCAAGCTCAGATTCAAATTCTTGTTTATCATTAGCACCAACTTTTGATGCATAAAATTCCTTTGTTCCTTTGACCTTTCTGTCAACCATTTTTCCAAAAATATTTTGAACAGTAGGATTAAAAACTTTTGAATCAAACTTTAACTCGTTCTCCATTTTCTTTACCTCAACTGATTGTGATTTGGTTTCAACAACTTTTGTTTCATTTTTCAAAATGTTTTCCATCTTTTTCTCCTCAACCGATGGTTTTGATTTTACAACCCAAAATTGATTTTCAAAAGTTTTCATTTTTGGATAAAACTTTGAAGTCATTTGGGACTTTGAAGATTCACCAATCTCAAATGTCGATTTCGGCTTATCTTCCAACTTCAAAGATTCTCCTCTTTTCAAAATGCGAATTGGAGAAACCATCAGCTTTTTGCCCTTTGTGTTAACTGGTGACTTAGGTTGAAATTTTTTAACAAATGGTTTAATGACAGATTTTTCAAAAACTTTCTTGCATTGTTTTGCCATGTGTCCGATTTCATTGCAGCGATAGCAAACTCTTTTATCATATTCGACAAAAGTTGATTTGAACGACTCTTCTTTCAGTTTCTTTGCTGCATTGAAATCGTCAACTGCTTTTTGACTAAAAATGTATTCCTTTTCTTCATCAACACTTGGACCAGCAACAAAAACATCATTCATTTTATCTTTAGGCTTGAAAACCTTCTTATCCAACTTTTTCTCAAAACCAATTCCTTTGTTTTTAAAATTGTTACCATTTTTCTTGTTACCATTACTTTCCCATTCCTTTTTCCCAAAGTTGTTGACACGTGTTGTAAAAAATGATTTTTTAGATTTTGAAAAGAATTCTTTGTTATTAACCTCATCAATGTTCATTTCAACCAACCTAAAAACTTTCTCAACATTCTCAATTTTCACATTCTGAAGAGGATACTCGAAATCGGAATAAAGTTTGTCTGTTCCAATCATAGTATATACTACCATAATCGAATAATCATTCGCACTCTTGTCCGTTTTCGGTATAAACCGTTCCAAGAAATTACTCTCATCTTCAGAATCTGTAACACCTTTCTCAGATTGTGACTTCTCAGAGTTATCAATCTCTTCATCTAACACCTGATCGACAACAGTTTTGATATTCGTTGTCGGTGTCGGATGCAGAGAATGTAACATCGATGCTTTCAGGCAAATCATCTTCAATTGATCTCAATTTGAGATTTAAAGCAGCTTCCACCCCATCTGGATATTTCTGTGTGTAATGATTCCACATTGGGGGTGGAACACTGTTAAAGACCGGTGTTTCATCAGGTTGTTTTGGGACAATCTGTTCAATCACATATGAAGATGCTATGTAACTCACCAACTTCTTATCAATTCTTTCATTTTCAATTTTTGTTAACTCCAATTCCCTTTTTAATGAAGCAATGGTGTCCAAATGAAAATTGACCTCCACTTGTTTATCAAAAAGTGTTGCTTTTGCTAATTTTGTGGCTTTATCATTTTCGACACTTTCCTCTTTAATCATTTTAACTGTTCTAGCTAGAGTATCATATGCTTCTTTGACTTGTCCTAGATCAAATTTTAACATGTCAGCATGTTCTTTCAATCCCTGAAACTTAGTGTCTTTTTCAAGACACTCCATGCACGGTTGTAAACACTTTTGGCATGGTGTTTCAGATATTGAATCTACTATCTCATCACATTCTGCTTCATAAACAATTTCTACTTCTAGTTTACCGACATTTTTCGACTCTGACTCAGACAGATTTACTGATTCTTTTCTCTGAACTCCAGATTCCTCTTGTTTGACAGACTCATTACTGACAGACTTAGACTCCTCAGATTCTGAGTCTACCTCTCTCAGTTTTGCCATGAGAGCTTTGTCAGCAATTTCTTTCAAAGTATCTTTGGTCATTTCCTTTGTCACATCGATCATTTCTTCAATAAATTCTTTCTTCTCATCATATCTTGGACACAATCCGGTCCTTGGTTCTTCAAAGAAACCTGCAAAAGATTCAAAAATTTTAGGCGACATGATAGATCTCAAAGAACTAGTTAATACCTCCTGTTCAGATTGAGATTGATGAACTTCAGCAGCTATTTCTTCAAAATTATCTGCTTTTTTAACAGAAACCTCTTCAACAACTACAGAAACATTTTCAGTAACTGTTTCTGGTTCAGACACTATCTCAGAGATTTCCACAACTTCAGCCATCATTGCCTGTCCATCGCTACCAGGAATATATTTATCCCAGTTGAACCCTGCAGCTACCTTCTCATCTTCTTGATTCACAATCATCGCTTTTTCCGGTTTATTTTCAATTTGTGGTCTTTGAACAGTAGGCTGTTGATTTGGTCGATGATAGATTGCTTGCTTGTAGTAGTCGTTGGTGAACGGGTTTTGATGATTGTTTACTTCACGATTCGGACATTCTCTTTTAAAATGACCACGTTCTTTGCACTTGAAGCACGTAACTTTCGATTTGTTGAACCCTAACTTCTGATTAGGACCTGAGAGACTGTTTCTGCCTGTGATCTCCATAAACCGTTGTGTTCTTCTAACCAAACTTGCCATGCCCCATTTTATATCAATCAGTTCAAGTTCCTCCGGGTCAATCTGGTCGTAATCCTCTTTGGTCATATCAGGATTACCAATCCTACCCGCCACTAATCCTTCATAAGCCTCTAAAACGGAAGCAAGTACTGCAATGTGTTGTCTCGCGGCAGTTTCAGTGATTTCATTTCCATTCTTAATATTCACTGCGATGTTGCACTGCACCCCAGAAACATAAGCCTGATTACTTGAATTTGTAGAGCTTTGAGGTGAAAACTGTTCTTGAGCTTTGAAGTTTGGATCACAATTCACGAATGGTGAAAAATTTCCAGATTGAGGAGTGTTTGAAGAAACACTTGAGGTGTTATCAGCAATGAACCCTGTCTGTATTTTTGGATTTTGATTTGTTGAAGCTGTAGAGTTGTTTTTGTAATACAACGATACATCTTGTTGAACATTGGCTGATTTCATCTTTTTGATCTTCAGCAGCTCTAACTCATGAGCTTCAATCTTTTCTATGAATAGGCTAAGATTGTAATTTGCAAAGTCTGAATTGTTCTTTAGCATCATCAGGTATGTACCCCACTCGTCATAAGGTAACGCATCAGCTAGTTTGTCAATCCATTCTTCATCCGTCTTTTCAATCTTTAATCTATTCATTTCAAGCACCAAATGACAATATCTTTCAATTAATTGCCTTGTAGTTTCACCCTTCATACTGGTAAAAATGTCAAACTCTTTCTTGAACAATGCCTTCTTATTCTTGATCATGGAAGCACTACCTTCAAACTTTGCTTTCAATGCAAACCACATAGATTGAGCATTATCTTCATATTGCAACAATACTAGAATGTCTTCCTTGATAGCCTGCTGGAGAATACTAATCATCTTTTTCTCGGCTTTGAAATCATTCTGTTCTGATTCTGTCAGGCTCTGAATATTCTTCTTGTTGTTTAAACCATCAACTGGTGGAACATACTGTTTCTCTATTTTCATCCAACATTCAAAATGATTGGCCTGAACCCAGTTCTTAAATCTGCCTGACCATCCTGCATATTCATCTATGTTCATCAGTTTGGGAGGCTTTTGCATTGTTCCCAATTCGTTCTCCATGTTGACGTTCTGTATAACACTACCCGAGGTTTGTCCTGCTACCATACCACTGCCCGAGAAGAAGTTATAAAACTCTTGGTTTTCCATTTTTAGAAATTTACCGAGTAGTTTTAAAATTTTCACACACACACTTTTCACAAAATCAGATTATCGAACAAGTTCACGAACACTATGGACTATCAGTAATCTCAAGCGAAATCACTCAAACTTCAAGCGAAATCACAGAAGATTTCAAGCGAAACCCACAAATCAAACACAGTATGATTTCGCTTCAAACAACAAGATCTCAAGCGAAATCTATGGTTTCGCTTCAAACCAAAATTTTCAGCTAACCACAGACTCCTCAAGCGAAATATACGATTTCGCTTCAAGCAATCAGAAAATTTCAAGCGAAATCCACAATTTCGCTTCAAAATACCAACAACCAATCTGCTCGCTCAAGCGAAATCTGGTTTTCAAGTCATTTTTGTCAATTTTAGTCCGAGTTTTAATCTGAATTACTCAAGGCTTTGTTAAAACACACTTTTACACACACTGTGAAAGTCTTAGTCCATTTTGTCCGTGTTTTCGTCCAGAATTCAATTTTTGTGAGTAAAAACCAACTGATTCAAGTGAACACACTCATAACTGGCTCTGATACCAATTGTAGGACCGGTTTTGATACCGTTCGATTGCGTAACGACACGTTCGACGTGCGGAATCCGTGAACGTGCGTGACCGAACACACGAGAACGTACTAGAACCTTGATTCTATTGAAAATACACTTGTACAATCACTTGAGAGAGTTTTCTCTCTCTAGACTTTCTCTCTCTACAATTTGATCTCCAAAGTTACAAATGAGCAAAAGTCTTAAACATAACACTAACACTCCCTATTTATAGGCCAAGGCAACTTTAATGAAACTTCATTAATTACAAGTTTGCCACCTTGCCTTTTTCACTAAATATTAGACATTTACGACTCGGTTTCTTCAATTCTTCACTACAGTTCAGATTGACGAAGGCGATAGACAAAATATGCATCAACAACAGTCGAAACGGCAGATGGAAATTATGTTAAAATAAATAAGGTTGTGCAAGAAGGAAAGATAGAACTTTTAGGTCATAAATTTTCGGCAAACCTGTTACCTATGAATTTAGCCGGATTTGATGTAGTGTTAGGAATGGATTGGCTAGAAGCCAATCATGCTCGAATCCTATGTGACAAAAACCCCATAGAAATTCATACACCCACAGGAGAATTAATAGTGATTACAGGAGATAAGCCACGAAAGCCACTGAAATTCATTTCAGTGATGAAAGTTGCTAGTTATGAAAGAAAACAAGGAATAGTGTATATGATTTCAGTAATCATTAACACAAAAGGTAAAGAACTTAAGGAAATTCCTGTAGTATCAGAATACCCAGATGTATTCCCAGAAGAACTACCTGGACTACCACCAAATAGGGAGGTAGAATTTAGAATTCATTTGATTCCTGTTACTACACCCGTAGCTAAGGCACCTTACCGGTTAAGACCCCCCGAAATGCTAGAATTGAAAAAGCAGTTAGATGAATTACTAAGCAAAGGATTCATACAACCTAGTTCATTCCCTTGGGGAGTGCATGTGTTGTTTGTAAAGAAGAAAGATGGATCAATGAGAATGTGTATCGATTATAGGGAATTGAATAAGGTTACAATTAAGAATCGATACCCCTTACCTAGGATTGATGATCTTTTTTATCAACTTCAGGGAGCTAGATATTTTTCTAAGATAGACTTACGCTCCGGATATCATCAATTGAAGGTACAAGAAGAAGACATACCTAAAACTGCTTTCAGAACTAGGTATGGTCATTACGAGTTTACAGTCATGCCCTTTGGATTAACAAATGCTCCAGCAGCATTTATGGACATGATGAATAGGATCTGTAAACCGTACTTGGATAAATTCGTAATTGTCTTTATTGACGATATACTTATTTATTCCAAAAGTCAGGATGAACATTGTGAGCACCTGCATGCACTCTTAACTTTGTTAAGAAAGGAAAAGCTTTACGCCAAATTCTCGAAGTGTGAATTTTGGCTACAAGAAGTGCAATTTTTAGGACACATGGTGAATCACGAAGGTATTCACGTAGATCCTGCTAAGATAGAAGCTATCACTAAATGGAAGGTCCCGCAATCAGCTACAGAAGTTAGAAGTTTTATAGGCTTAGCCGGATACTATAGGCGCTTTATTAAGGATTTTTCCAAGATAGTTGTACCATTAACTAAGCTAACCTGTAAAGCAGTAAAGTTTGAATGGGGACCTAAGCAAAAAAGAGGCTTTTAGAATTTTAAAGAAAAAGTTAACAAACACCCCAATTCTAGCCTTACCAGAAGGAACATAAGATTTTGAAGTATACTGTGATGCTTCAAAACTAGGATTAGGATGTGTGCTAATGCAACGCAAAAGAGGTAATTGCGTATGCATCAAGACAATTGAAAAAGCACGAGGAAAACTATACGACACATGACTTAGAATTAGGATCGATAATTTTTGCCCTTAAGATATGGAGGCACTATCTGTATGGAAGTAAGTTTACTGTCTATACAAGAGTTTAAGGTACATATTTGGGCAAAAAGAATTGAACATGAGGCAAAGAAGATGGATGGAGATTCTAAGTGACTACGACTGTGATATTCAGTATCACGAAGGAAAGGCAAACGTAGTTGCAGATGCCTTAAGTCGTAAGTATCATGAAAAGCAAAAGCGAGTTCGTGCTCTGAGATTAAATCTACAATTAGATTTAATGGAACAACTGAAGAATGTTCAAGAAACAACAATCAAGGATGATGCTGAAGGAATGAAAGGAAGAATAAAGGAATTAGAACAAGGAAGTGATGGAATTTGGAGATTCCACAAGAAAAGGATTTGGGTACCTAAGCAGGGCGAATTAAGGAATAAGATTTTAGAAGAAGCCCATAAATCTAGGTATACCATGCATCCTGGTAACAATAAAATGTACCAAGATTTAAGAAATAATTTCTGGTGGATAAGGATGAAAAAGGACATAGCTAGATATGTTTCTAAATGTCTTACTTGTTCACAACTTAAGGCAGAACACCAGAAACCCTCAGGTCTACTACAACAATTAGAAATGCCTGTATGGAAATGGGAGCTTATAACCATGGACTTTGTTACTAAGTTGCCCAAAACCAGAAAAGGTAATGACGCAATTTGGGTAATTGTGGATCGATTAACCAAATCAGCTCATTTTCTACCCACGAAGGAAACCTTCAGCATGGAAAGGTTAGCCAAATTGTATGTAGACGAGGTAGTATCCTTACATGGAGTTCCACTCTCCATTGTATCTGATAGAGATAGTCGTTTCACTTCCCACTTCTGGACAAGTTTCCAGGAAGCAATGGGAACCCGACTAAATCTAAGTATTACATATCATCCTCAAACAGACGGACAAAGTGAAAGGATGATCCAAACCCTGGAGGACATGCTTAGGGCATGTGTGATAGATTTTGGTGGAAATTGGGATGACCACCTACCTTTAGTTGAATTCTCCTATAACAATAGTTATCATTCAAGCATTGAAGCTGCCCCGTTCGAAGCACTGTATGGACGCAAGTGCAGAACTCCAGTTTGTTGGGCAGAAATAGGAGAAAGTCAATTATCAGGTCCTGAAATCGTGCAAGAAACCACCGACAAAATCACTCAAATCAAGGAAAGACTGAAGACGGCTCGTGATCGTCAGAAAAGTTATGCAGACAATAGACGTAAGCCGTTAGAATTTTAAGTGGGAGACAAGGTACTCTTGAAAGTTTCTCCTTGGAAAGGAGTAGTTCGGTTCGGAAAGAAGGGAAAGTTAAGTCCAAGGTATGTAGGACCATTCCCAATAATCCAGCAAATAAGACCAGTTGCTTATCGCTTACAACTACCAGAAGAATTAGCCGGGGTACATGACGTCTTTCATGTATCCAATCTCAAGAAATGTCTATCTGACGAATCCCTGGTAGTACCTCTTCAAGATATAGAGGTAAATGAAAAGTTAAAATTTGTGGAGAAGCCACTGCAAATAGAAGACAGAAAGGTCAAGTTTCTCAAACACAAGAGGCTAGTGCTGGTCAAAGTCAAGTGGGATTTAAAGAGAGGATCTGAGTACACTTGGGAACTGGAATCGGAAATGAAGCGAAAGTATCCTCACTTATTCCAGTAAATCTCGAGGACGAGATTCTTATTAAGGTGGGGAGGATGTAACAACCCTCATTAAAATTACTAATTTCTCATAATTTATTGTACAATAGGAAACCCTAATTTAGACCCCCAAGTGATCCTGCATAACCCCTAAAATTTTCAGAACAATCGGAATCAGGATCAGGGTCCCTAAAACTAAGGGGGGGGGGGGCATTTCCTATTCGGTATTATCAAGACAGTTTTACGTGGAAAACGAAATTGATCAAACCGTCGACTCACCTGAGCTAGGGACACACGGGGCTACCCTATGGTAGGGTGGTACCCCTCGCGCCACGCGACAGCCCCTCGCGTCACGCGAGGGGACTGTTTTTCCAGTATAAATAGAGGGGTGTGGGACTTGACATTCTTCATTGGTTCGACGTAACAATTCAATTCGTACACTGAGATATCGTCTGTTTAGTGCAAACACACACATAAGCTCGAATTCTGCCGCGATAACAGGGTAATAACTCGATCGCTGCTACGATTTAATGTCCGATCGATTGAAATCAATCCAATGGATGTTTAAGTGCTGCCCAAATTAGGTCTATACTTTGTCATTCGTCGTGAATTCGATGGATGTTTAAGTGTTGCACTTTGTCATTCGTTGTGAGGATTTTAATCTCGTGAGTTATTGTAGGACCGGTTTTGACTCCGAAATGATTGCGAAACAAACGTGAAACGTGCGGAATCCGTACACGAACGTGACCTAAACACACATGACGTAATATAAACGTGATTCTATTCAAGATATGAAATTGTACAATCACTGGAATCACTTTTTGCCTTTCTCTCTCTAGATTCTCTCTCTAGTTTCTCTCTCTAGAACTAGATCTCTCCAAAGTGTGAAATGGCAAAAGTCTTAAATAAGAACCCTAATGGTTCTATTTATAGGCCAAGGCTTATAAGGAGAGTTCCCCTTATTTACACAAACGCCACCTTGCCTTTTACTAAAATATAACACTATAAGCACTAAACTTAAACTATTTCTGCTACGGTCTTGAGATGACGGAGGCGATAAACATACTGCACTAACAGACTCCCCCTTGGATATTGCCGCAGTCAATCTCAAACATTCAGACTCGTAGCTTCTGGTCTTTCTCTCTCTCTCTAGCTCGAACAAAATCCCGATGGATCTGTCTTCAGCTCCAGCTCCTTCCTTTCGGTAGACTCTTCAGGCTCCCCCTTTCGTCAAGCTTCCGTGCTTTGGGATCGACACCTGGCTTTCCGTATACAAGCTCCCCCTTGCTTTGAGCTCGTCTTCAGACTCCCCCTAAGACTCATCTTCCGGGATCGTAGTCTGGAATCTCATCTGCAATCTCTCAAACATTTATAAGTAATAACATTTCAAATTTCAGCTATCCAGGAATTGTAACCTGGCTTACTCAACATTCTAAACAAACAATTTCCATGAATTTGGCAGTTTCATCGAATCGAATCGGAAACTAGCTCTATAACAGTATAAGCATCCAAATCCCTCACAGTTAATCATCCAAGTCCAAACTAATGACCTTGGAGATATCACAAACTGTTTTTGAAATTTTTGATTTTAATTGAAGTTTCAATTTAATGAACTTGTTTTATTTTCAGAAACACAATCAGCTTACTTAGATTTTGAAACTCAGCACTCAGACATCGATTGTCGAAAATAAAGCAGAAATCAAAATCTTTTTGTATTTTCTGAAAATATAAAGCAGTAAAGAAATATGTACAAACATATTTACAAACAATATTTTTGTTTGAGTTTGCGTCAGAGGATCATATCAGTTTTTAACAAGTCACAAGTACCGTTGAGCTTAAAATCACATTATGCATTAAACAATTCACTTAGATTGTCGATATACTGATCCACTTAAATTTTCATACAAACTTCAACTGATTCAGGATACTAATTAGATGTTTTAAGAACTTAAACCCATTCATGTGTCCCACCTCTTGAATATACTCCCGTATCCAGAATCCCAATAATCAGTCTTACAGGTAATTATAACACAAATGATATCTGTAAGGGGTTAATAAATTATGAAGAATCATGAGAGCTCAGGTCAGAACTACCGTTCAGCAGAGAGATCATGACTCAACTTTTGGGTGTGTCCCCTTTAGAGGATCTTTTTTACAACAGCATTGCTAAGCAATTTTATTGTCTTATCATATATGCTGAGGGTGATGCTATGTTTCAAGCATTAGCGGAAAGTATTATTCGAGGACTAGGTCAGAACTTCCATTCAGCAGAAGTCCCGGAATAATACCCCAGACATCATTGAGTATAAAACCTAGTATATCAGATTATGAGACCTTTCAAACGAGATTTCAGGGGTTACCTATATATCCAAGTAGTGTTCCCCACTAAATAAGTAAGTTTGAATTTATGTTTATATCCCGAAAAAGTTTACTAAAGGTATAAAAACCTATCGACACATCCACAGTGAGATCGTTTAACACATTTAAACTTTCCATTTCTTTAGCATACCGTAACTGTCAACTGATGTACTATCATTTCCTCTTTTTACGCAAAAACTCAATTTTCAATTTTATCATGTTTTTTATTTTTTTCAAATTTTCAAATGTTTTTGTATTTTCTAACAATATTACTCCCCCTAAAATGCAAAACCATTTAAAGAAAATTTGACAACCAACACTGATAGCTTTGTCTCGCCATCCATTTTCTGCTAAAAGTGTACTGATTTGCAGAAAATCTAACATACCCCCATGATTTACAACACATTGATTTTTACAGTTTGAAAACCGTTTTTCAATCTGGTGAAAGTAATCATGTTTGTTCAGCCGTGAGGGTTTCGGCGTATTCAATCAACACTCCCCCTTTCAACAAACTATTTTCCCATAATGATTTCAAAACACTTAAGTTTGTATTAATCAGAATGGTTTTTCCGGAGAAATTAGTTTGTTTACCCATCACTTGTGGGTTCGGGGTCATCTCATCACCTTGTTCTCTTTTAAACATTTTGAAAATTTAACATTATAAGGTCAAACACTATTATCACTTGTAGAAAATCAAGTACAACTTAATGTCCTTGATTAACCACTTGTAAGACGAAATATCACAGTTACCATCCTGTGAATTTCTCAAGAATGATGCCGATACCTGCTTCACACTTACCAACCTGGAAGCTCCGGCAAGTCAGGAATTCAACCAACAAATTTTGATACCCAAGCCTGACCAGCCTTAGGCGCATTTTGAGTTTTTCTCTTTTCTTCATAAAACTCTTTCACTCCTTTTTCCTTTCCATCAACCATCTTACTAAAAATATGTTTAACATTGCTATTAAACATTTTTCCAGTATCAACACCTTTTGATTTTAGGTTTGCGGCTCGTAATGGTGGAAAATTCTCATCATTCATTAATGGAACTGTCTCTTCCTTCTTTATCTCAACTTGTGGCTCATCTGATTTTGTGGAATCAGATTCATTGCCCGAACTTGGCTTGTCTGACTTGAATGAGCCAGATTCATTGCCAATAACTTTATTTTTCCTCTTGTTTGTCCTCAGATTTGCATCTGAAGAATTCGATTTGCTTGACTTTGCCGTCGAGTGAATCGATTCATCAGAACTTTTATTCGAACCAACTAGCGAACCCGAAGACAAAATCTTCTCCAAATACTCTCTCGCCTTCTTCCTCTTCTTCCTCAGTCTGTCTCTCTGCCCCTGTGAAAGCTTTACTTTCTTATCTTCCACTTTCTGTTCTTTGGGCTTGACAATGACTGGTTTCTTTACCGTTCTCTGAGATTCAACCCTTGATCTTCCCATCAATCTCCTTGGGCAATCTCTAGCAATGTGTCCTCTGATATGGCAATTATAGCATCTTCTTGTCTCATAACTCCAATTCTGGCAGTTAACAGCAATGTGTCCTCTCACACCACAGGTGTAGCACACTCTGTTATCGTACCATCCACTTTGGTCAGTCCAAACCTTCAAATCATAACATTGTTTGGCTTGGTTATAATCATTTCTCCTCTTCAATGCTGGATTTGTCTTTTGAGCATTGTGGTCAAACCTGCACCACTTATTACCAACATTTTGTGAGTTTTCATTTATAAATTTTTGTGATTTTTTATAATGATTGGATGATTTATCTGATGAGCTTTTATTTTCAATATTAGAATTTTTCAAAATTTTATCTTTTTGTTTCTGTTCTGCCTTCTTCTTAACAGGTTTTTGCTTTGAGCATTCACCTGTTTCAGTAGATTGCAACACAGTATTTTTAAAATTTTCTTGTAAATCTAAAAATATTTTTCTTTTCTTTTCTTTTTCATCATCAGATATTTCATCACAATCTTCAATTTTGACTTTAACTTTGTCAAAATTTGTGACATTGTCACTTATTGGAACAGAATTGATCGGTTTTGGACACACAAATGATGCAGAAGTCACAAAACTTTTCAATTTGTTTTCTAAATCAGCAATTTTCTTTCTATCATTCTCAACTTCTTTTTCAAGTTGAGTAATTTTCTCAAGATGAGAATTTATTGCCTTTTCATTAGCAATTTTATTTCCTTCAAAAACAGATTTTTCATTTTCTAAAACTTTTATTTGATTTTGAAAATTTGTTTCTTTTTCTTTTAAAACTTCATTTTCTAATTTTATCCAAGAAACATCTTTATTTTCAATTTTAATCTTTTCAAAATCTTTTTCTTTCAAAATCTTGTTATCCAATGTCAAACTATCCACATCACTCAACAGTTTGACATTTTCAGTTTTCAACTTCTCAAAATTTTCTTTCAAAATAAGAATCTGCTTATCATCAGCTTGCTTCTCATCTCTCAACTTCTCGACTTCCGATGTCAAACTTTCTGCATCCTTCAAAAGTTTGTCATTGTCAGCCTTAAAGTTATCACATTTAGAACACACTGATTCTGAACTTGAAAATCCAAGCTTCAAAGATTCTTCGTTCTTTGGAATATCCTTTGTTTCCATCTTATATGTTCCTGCACAAAAGAGTTTAACGAAATCAAAAGGATTCATACTTTCATCAATATAACATTTCCTTTTAATATCATATTTCAGAATACTCTTTGTTGCAAGACACACACGAATTCTATTATCAATTTCAGTAATTACATCCAATTCCAATTTTTGTAAATTCTTTTCTATTTCGGTCAAAATTTCCTTCTTTTTCTTATATTCCTTACGAAACTCTCCATTAACCTCATTAAAGAACTGTTTTGGATAAAGTTCTTGAAAAAAATCTTCCCTTTTTAGCTCAACCAAGAATTTATCCCATTTAGCAGGTAATGCATTTGCCAATTTCGATATCTGTTCATCATTTGATATTCTAATATTCTTGTTTCTCAAACTGTCCATTAAAATTTTAAACCGTATTTCCAACTCATCCAACGTTTCATCCTTTTGACACATGAAATATTCAAATCTTTCAACTAAAACCTCCTTTTTCTCAAAAGAAGAACAACAAGTCCAATTGTTTATTCTTTCAAATTTAGTGTTTTCCAGTTCATCAAACATTTTAGCCATCTTGAATCACCTGTTGACAAACAAACAAAACACAATCAGTTCAAACACTATCAAACAACTGAATTAAAATAATATTCAAACTGATGAATATTCTGTGCGAATTGAACGTTGACCAACTGTGCTGACTGCTATAACTCGGATCAAATTCAAACGACCTTTGAAATTTTTGAACTCCAAACCGTATAAAGCTTTCAAGTGAGTCGATGAATTTAATACGTGACTTGACCACACAAAACAACTGATTGAACCGTGCGAACTGACAAAACTCCAAACACGTGACCTGTTGACTCTTTGACACAAACCACTTCCACTAATTGACAAAATTGTTGTACGGTTCAATCTTTGATAACACCAATTAAGTGGCCGACAATATCAAATAAATTCTAAAATGTCATTGGGCCGCTAATAAGGCTTCACATGGGCTGTATAATCCGACAATTGAATGGGTTTTGTAAGATGTAATATATGAATTCAGAGGATCACGTGACCAAAACTGACAACAACTTTTAACTATCACATGAACTGACAATGGCCAAAATCAAACTGATCACATGTTCACTCGACAACCTCGTAAACTGTTTCACAATTCGATGCACTTTCTTTTGATTATAAATGGCCGACAAGCAAATCAGATTTCAACTGCGATACCCCTTGATATGATGTCACAAAAGCGAACCACACCAGCGAATCTCAAAAGCGAACCTACTATTAATATGACAAATGAGCGGACCTCAACTATTTTGTCACTAAAAGCGGACCTATCACTTGAATGTTCATAAAAGCGGACCTGGTAAGTGTCAGATAAGCGGACCTGGTCAATGTCCGGATAAGCGGACCAAGTATTGTCCGTATGAGCGGACCTAACAGATATTGTCCGGATAAGCGGACCAGATGTTGTCCGGATGAGCGGACCTACAAGGTTCGTATAAGCGGACCTCCCTATGAACGGACCTGTAACTTTTACGCGAAATCGGACTGAAAATCTTTGATTTCTCCTAAACGGTTAAGAATTTCGATCTGAAACTTGGTAGGGTTTTAGATCAGGTATAGACGCACAACATATCCAAAAATCAGCTGAAACGGACCATGAAAACCTGTTCAATTCGATGAAAAACAGTAAAAACTGTAAGAAATATGAAAAATATGAAGAACTAGATGAAATCGGATCTGAATCTGATGAAATCACGATCGGAAATGTGTGTTGGATCAGTGCAATCGAGCTCCTGCTCTGATACCACTTGTTGGACCGGTTTTGACTCCGAAACGATTGCGAAACGAACGTGAAACGTGCGGAATCCGTACACGAACGTGACCTAAACACACATGACGTAATATAAACGTGATTCTATTCAAGATATGAAATTGTACAATCACTTGAATCACTTTTTGCCTTTCTCTCTCTAGATTCTCTCTCTAGTTTCTCTCTCTAGAACTAGATCTCTCCAAAGTGTGAAATGGCAAAAGTCTTAAATAAGAACCCTAATGGTTCTATTTATAGGCCAAGGCTTATAAGGAGAGTTCCCCTTATTTACACAAACGCCACCTTGCCTTTTACTAAAATATAACACTATAAGCACTAAAGTTAAACTATTTCTGCTACGGTCTTGAGATGACGGAGGCGATAAACATACTGCACTAACAGTTATCGTAAATGTTGTATTAGTTACTGACCTAGTTTGTGTACATGTTATTTAAATTAGGTTACAAGGCTAATCAGTAGGCTAAATTCTGCCCGTTTAAATCTGCAATGTGAGTCATTCTCTTTTTATCAACTATTTTACAATACCTCAAATTATTTTCAAAAGTTATAATTACAGAGATTAAGTCATGGTTATCTTAAATCACTGGCTAGTGGGTTATTGCGCACATTACTAATTTCTCACGGTTAGGCTAATAAATCCTAACAGTGATAATCATCACTACTTGGGGAAGGACCCAATAGTGGTATGACCATCGTCACCAGGTGACACGGCGCCAGATAAAAATAAGATAGAAGCCATTGTAATCGCTCTTATGATGTAATTAATAATTAATGTGTCGTTTTACATACTTGAATGACTCGCCAGTATTTCCCCGCTGATAAAATATTTTTAAAACATGTTTCAGGCGACCTGCTGTAAATCAAGGAAAACGTGCTACGGAGCACTAACCAGCTTGAAGAGGTAGCTCAGTTAAAATAAATAAACATGTTTTTATAAATCAGGGAATTCCTTAGTGAAATTCCTCTATTGTAAATTACGGGGTTTTATCCCGAATTATGAAATAAAATAATGGGCATTTCAAGTTTTTAAAAGATCTTGTTAAATCTTCCGCTGTCACATCAATTAACAAATACCACGGGTTCATGTCCCGCGGCCTCTGACCGGGTCAAACCGGGGCTGGGGCCGTGACATCAACGAATCACACCGGTCGAATAACCAGTCTTTGGTTATATGTGAAGTGCATGTACAACGTGTTGGAAGAGGAGGAGGAGTAGTTGTTAGTTTTTTTGTTTTATGTTTTTTTTGTTTTATATATATCAGGTTTGTTTTAATCTCTTTTCATTTCTTATGTTTATAGATCTAGGGGGAACTAACACAACATGTCTGATAAAAACAAAAAAAAATCTGGTGAAACTCACATGAGATCTGACAGGATTTAGTGAAACTCAGAAAATCTGATAATCAATCAGAAAATCTGATAATCAATCAGAAAATCTGGTATTTATTCAGAAAACTCATTAAGCCACACGAATCTGATCATTCACCAGAAAATTTTCAAAATAACCAGAAAATCTGACAATTAATCAGAAAATCGAATTTTTTATCAGAAAAATTTCTTGAAAGCCAGGAAGTTTGACAAATCATCAGAAAAACAATGCTTTTAACCAGATTTAAAGAAACTTATGATCATCCAAATTTTTCTTGAAATAAGTTTCTTTCAAAAAAAATTCTGAGGACTGAAACAAGCTGTATGAAAAATACTTCCTGTATATCAGAACAATAGTGTGGAGTTCAGAACTGCAAGACTGCAATGTAAGTAAAAATCTCGGAACTCTACTTATTCCCTCTCATCTAAAAAAAAAAGATGATTCATTCTCTGTAAATGAATCAAATGAATTCTGATATATATGAAGAAAATACAACTCTCAAAAGTTTTATTCAAAATTTTCTGATATATATCATCAAGAGGAAAACCTGGGAAGACACACAAACTCGGAAAAGGTTTCTATTGGACCTTTTTGAAACTAAAAGGGTACCACATGGAGAAAAGGTGCAAGTTGGACATTAGTGTTTATCCGCAAAATCATTGGAATCTCTAAGTCTCTTTAAAGGATTTACATTAAATTAGAGATAAACCAAAGGTTTTTTAAAAACGGTTGTTTCCTTAAAGGATTAAAACATCATAAAGGTGTCATTAACCACCTTGAATACAAACAACCCACGACAAACACTCAAGAATCTCTGTCTGTACACACTATAAATACCTCATTCAAAAACAGAGTCTTCCATCTTCAACCTTCAAATTTGAAACCCTAAAACCCTTCTCCGAAAAAAAAACCAAATTCTCAATGGCAGCTATCAACATCAACATACCACCAACAGGACACTATGTTCCCTTCATCACTAAAGCTTAATTTCTTCCATTAAAGAGCAACAATGAAGCAATGAATGATAACATTGAACTGTATGATTTGAAGTGTCAAATTCTCATTGAATTTCTGACCAGATGCCCTATAGCTCGAGCCCTCACAAAGACCAGAGATGTACCAGAAGAACTGATACAACAAGTTGTAAAAACTCTCAAAGTCTCAAATCAACTCGAGCTAACAGCACATGTGTGGGGAAATATCTTTATTACTATATCACCAGAGAAAATAAGGGAATGTTTGGAACTACCCTTAAGCCAAAGCTATGAAGAAGCACCAGTAAAAGAAGATATGTTCTCACAACTAGATGCTGTAATAGGTTACAAGACAAAGATTTCAAAGATCAATGAATTCAAGAGAAACAAGCTACCTGCCTTCTGGCAAGTTCTAATGGAAATTCTGAACAATTGTTTATCTTCAAAGATTGGAGGTACAGATCAGATAAATAAGAATATTCTAACAATCATGTTCAGTCTCATTAGTGGGTTGAACATTGATTTTGGAACAGAAATATTTATTCTGATCAGAAGATCAATTCTGACAAACACTGGGAGGATAGATTCACATCTACCCTTTCCCAGATTTCTGTCAATCATAATTTCTGATGCCTTTTCTGAAAGGAACCTAGAAATTCCAGCAACAGAAAATATGTGGAAAACAGAAACTATGAGACCTTGGACTGCCATAGGATCTTGGAAGTCAGATTATGATGTGCCTGCTCTATCAGAAAGAATGATGAATCTGATACCAGAAGATTCACCATACAGAGCAGAATATGTGAAGATGTTGAATAAAAGGCCAGAGAATAGAGGAGTTTTTGAAAATGTGTCCCCCATGGAGCATGATGCATAAGAGTCAAGCACACCAAGAATGGAACAGCAGGGTGAATCTGATCCTCATCCAGCTGATGAAGATGTGAATATGAGTCCTGTCGCAGAAGAACATCATGCTGAAATCTCACATATGGGAGAAACATGTGCACAACACTCCAAACTAAACATATTTCATTTCTCTGAGAGTGATTCTGATGAATCAATTCAAGGAAAACATGAAATTTTACTTAGAGACACCATTTCTGAGAAACAAAATGTGAGTGAAACTAAGGACCCATTTTCTGAATCAGATTCTAAGGAGGAAAATGTGGTGGCAACAGGTGGAGATCAGCCTGCTGATCAAGGAAACCTGGATGAGAAAACTAAGAGTTTCTCAACAACTCATGGAGAACCTGAAAAGGTTCAAGGATATGAGGAAAACCAGAACTTGAATGTGTTTCAATTTTCTGGTGAGGATATAGAGAATTTGGAATCTTCAAATCCTCTTAACCTCAGAACAGCAGAGAATGTGTTTTCTGCTGGTGTTAGAAGGGGAACATCAGTTCTTTCTCCTATTTCCCAAGGACATCAATCTATGTCCCCTAAACAACTTTACAAGTAACTTGAAGACACAGCTGCTACTGTGAAAACAGCCACAGAAGGAAAACTTGATCTGATACTAGAAGAAATCAGAAATCAAAAGTCAGATATCAAGGTTTTGTCAGAAACTGTCAAAGCTGTGCAGAAGCAAACAGAAGACAATGTTGCAGCCCTCAACAAACTGCAAAAGTCATCAGAAAACAAAGAGAGCTCATCAGAATTAGAGAAGGCTCTTAAGGAACTGCATGATATCAAGAAAAAGATGGCTGAGGTTGCAACTGCAGGAGAAAGCTCAAGTTCAGGGAAGATTCTTGAAGAAATACAGTTCCTCAGAGCCAACAACAGCAGCATGGCTGAGGCTTTTGAGAAACTGTTGATGGAATTGACTGCACAAAGAAATCAAGAAAACCAGGAGTTTCAGAAAATGAAGAAACAAGAAGAAACAAATACTCAACTTCTCACTAATGTTCATTTGTTAGTAGAGAAATTGCAGTATAATGTTGCTAGATTAGCAAAAGTCGATCTTCATGGACTGAAAGCCCCAATTCCACAAGAAAGACAAGCAAGGAGATCAGAAACTCCTCAACAACAACCAGAAACTATTCAACAAGTTCAAACCAAACAAACAGAAACTTCAACAACTCAAAAACAGAAGCAACCCATGGGTCCACCACCAGATAAACAAAAGTTACTCATGGGTCCTCCACCAAATGTCCCAAAGTCAGACACATCAAGGGTACAGCAGAAAGACCATGTTCCAGTTCAGTCATCTTCTACAGCCATCACAGGAGAAACAGAGTTAAGCATAAGGATGGATACAAAAGAGAAGAGAAGAATGGAACTTGAAGTGACTTCCTCAAAAAGGCCAAGAAAAGAAATGATAGAAGATTCAGAAGGGAACATCAGAGAAATGGATGTGTTGAAAGGTGATTTACACACTATTATGTACCCTGAAAAACATCTAAAGCATTACTATTGGAAAGGTCCAGAAGACAACCCAAAGAGACCACTCTCTCCATTGAGTAAAGGTATTGTTGAAAACAGAAACAATGGAGGTTGGGTAATTCTACACAAGAACATGACCAATCCAATAGTATAAATTGAAAGAATTGATACTATGGCCACTAGAGGATGTATCTTAGGTTATGAAGCACAAAACAAGTATACCCTGATCAGAAAAGATAACAGTGAACAAAAGGTTACTAATGCAAATCTGGCTGATGATATTCACCCATTGGGAATAGTCAAAATGAAGAATATCATAGATGAAATGAAAGGTAATTCAGTTGTGGTCAGAAGAGCCCTTGAAAGTCTCAAAAGTGCAGGAGCAAAGTTATACAAAAGGGCTGCACTGGCAGACTTTGATCTATGTATCAATTTTGAGTACAGCAATAGAGTGCTAATACCTCCTCCGAACACTTCAATTCCAGCTGAAATCCCTTCCAAAATTGTGAGAACTGGAGCAATCTTTGACCAACCAGAAATGTGTGGTCTTCAAAGATGCTAATAATTAGAAAGCTCTATTCAGAATCAGTGAAATATGCAGGTATTCAAATCAAACCCTGAAATATATAAGGAACTGCATGAATGAAAAACAAGAGCAGCTCAAGAAGAAGGGAAAGAACAATGAACAGCTGAGAAAAACAATTGAAGAATGCATTGAAAATTGGATGGAAGCAAGAGGATGGTATAAAGAAATGTACAAAGAAACTCAAAAGGCAATTGATCACAAGAAAAGGCTGAAACCAGGAGACAAATACAGAAGTGGAGTGAAGTTCAATTAATGAATTGATGAGATTAAATTCCTGTTTTTGAACAATATTTTATTTTTGTCTGATTTATGGTTGGTTTGAGTATGTTCTATGTTTCTGAACTTAGTTGTTTTTAAATTTCTCTTTCAAAGAAAGTTGTTTATGTTAGATATAGAGATAGCTCATTTTCTTACAATACTTAGGGGGAAACTGTTAGGAAACCTTATTTGTAAGTATTGAAGAAAATCACAATCAGCTGGATCTATGAAGAGATCACAGTCCTGAAGATCACGAACAAGAAAAAGAAGATCAGATGGAACAACAAAAATGCACAACATCTACTTCAAAGAATCACAAGTTGATCAAGAGCTTAATTGGATTATCAGAAAAGGTCACTTCTGATGGATCTGATGATATTTCTGATGAAATATCATCAGTTTCTGACGATTCTGATCATCAAGATTTTTCTGATGATTTGTTCACCAGAATTTCTGATGAAGTGGTTTATCAGAATTTATGGTAAAACACCCCACTTGTCTGAAGTTGGCTCTATCCTGCCACAATTTCCGAGGCAAGTTGACATTATTGGATATCATGATGAAAAAGGCAACTTGAACATTGGATTCAATGAATATGTCAATTGGCCACTTTTTGCAGGTCTTATTGCATCAATAAACTAGTGTTTATTCATGCACCCAGCCTTCTATAAATAGAAGGCTCAACAAGGAGAAGCAAAGTGAGTTTGAAGCTTATCATTCATACATACATCAAAACTCCATTGCCCTCTCACCCACAGAATTCAAGATTCATTTGTACTAGATAATAATCTTACAATCACCTTGTAAACCATTTTGTTTCAAAGTGATATAAACTTGATAATTCTGTAGGTCTTGTTTCTTGAAAGTCTGATTTCCATTTCCGCACATCTTTTTTCACATCTATTGAAATCACTTGCCATATTACGTGAAAAGAAGTTGTTTAAAAGGCCATACTGGGTCCAACATATTCAACTTTGACTCTTGCACAAGTCAAACATTTGCTAACATAGGTCGCTATGTTAGCTTTCATGTGGGGCCACCAGTACGTAGCTTTGAGATCGTGGTACATCTTATCGGAACCCGGATGTACTGAGTAACGAGACTTGTGTGCTTCATCCATCACAAGCTCACGTAGATTACCATAAAATGGAACCCAGATGCGCCCCGCCAAGTAGTAAGCACCGTCTTCCTTTAGTTCTAACCGTTTCTCCAATCCTCGCAGGGACTCGGCCCTGATGTTCTCTTCTTTCAAAGCTTCGACCAGAGCATCACGAATTTGAGCAGGAAGACTAGAGTGAATAGTAAGCTGTAACGCACGTACACGCTTAGGTTTAGATTCTTTACGACTGAGGGCGTCAGCCACCACATTGGCTTTGCCTTGATGGTACTTGATTGCGCATTCATAGTCGTTGAGGAGTTCGACCCATCAACGCTGTCGCATGTTCAACTCCTTCTGATCGAAGATATGCTAGAGACTCTCGTGATCGGTGTAAATGATGCACTTGGTACCGTACAAGTAATGTCTCCATATCTTAAGAGCAAACACCACTGCTCCCAACTCCAAGTCGTGAGTAGTATAGTTCTTTTCGTGAACTTTAAGTTGGTGTGATGCGTAAGCAATGACTTTATCACGTTGCATCAACACACAACCAAGTCCTTGGATCGACACGTCACAATAAACCACAAAATCGTCTGTGCCCTCAGGCAACGAGAGAATAGGTGCACTACAAAGCTCACCCCAACGGTAGGTGGAACCCTTCTGAGTCAGAACAGTAAGAGGCTGCGCAATCTTCGAGAAATCCTTGATAAACCTTCTGTAGTACCCCGCCAATCCCAAAAATTGGCGGATTTCAGTTGGAGTACGAGGTGCAGGACAATTCTTGATTGAGTCAACTTTGGATGGATCAATGTAATCCCATCCTTATTAACCACGTGGTCTAGAAAATGGACTTCACGTAACCAGAAGTCACACTTCGAAAACTTAGCATAGAGCTGCTCTGTTCGAAGAAGTTCCAAAATGAGTCGCAGATGACGCTCGTGTTCCTCCTGACTCTTGGAATAGATCAGGATGTCATCGATAAAGACAATATCGAACTTATCCAAGTAGGGTTTGCACACTCGGTTCATAAGATCCATGAAGACCGCAGGTGGGTTTCTCAACCCAAAAGGCATGACCAGAAACTCGTAGTGCCCATAACGAGTCCTGAATGTTGTCTTGGAGATGTCCTCGTCTCGGACTCTCAGCTGATGATAGCCCGATCTCAGATCAATCTTAGAGTAAAAGCTCGACCCTTGCAACTGGTCGAACAAGTCATCGATACGCGGGAGAGGATAACGATTCTTCACGGTCACCTTGTTGAGTTCGCGATAGTCAATGCACATTCGAAAGGTACCGTCTTTCTTCTTCACAAACAAAACTGGTGCTCCCCAGGGTGAAGAGCTAGGACGAATGAAACCCTTGTCCAAAAGCTCTTGTAGTTGCACGGACAGTTCTTCTAGTTCTGATGGGGCTAAACGATAAGGTGCACGAGCTATAGGTGCTGCTCCAGGAGCTAGCTCGATTTGAAACTCGACCTGACGATGAGGCGGAAGTCCAGGTAATTCCTCAGGAAATACCTCAGGAAAGTCGCGTACGGTCGGGATGTCTTCTATCTTCTTCTCTTTCGTTGAGGTGTCAGTAACGAGAGCTAGAATAGCAGTGTGGCCCTTTCCCAAACACTTCTGGGCCTTAAGGAAAGAGATGATGCTCACAACAGCGCCACTCTTGTCGCCATGAATAACGAGGGGTTCCTCACCAGAACGAGGAATGCGGACGATTTTCTCCTTGCAAAGAATCTCTGCTCGATGTTGCGATAACCAATCCATCCAAATGACGACGTCGAAGCTACCAAGAATGATGGGGATAAGGTCGATAGGGAAGGTTTGACCAGCGAGTGTGAGATTACAACCATTAACTATGTGTGCGGCCTCAAGACTTTTACCGTTTGCTAGTTCTACAACATGCTTGGTGTTTAAGGGAATTGGGGTACGCTTAAGCATCTGACTAACTTTTAAGGACACATAACTAGTATCAGCACCCGAATTGAATAAAACAGAAACAAAGAAATCATCCAGTAGGAACTTACCCGTCACGACGTTGGGATCGTTCCTTGCATCACCCTGACCAATCACGAAAGCACGTCCCCTGGCACCATTGCCATCGTTGTTACCCCCATTGTTGTTCCCATTTCCCTGGTTGTTGTTGTTGTTGTTCTGATTCTGGTTCAGCTGTGGATAGTTCCTTTTGAAGTGGCCTTCAGCCCCACATTGAAAACACCCCTTATTATTACCCGGTTGTTGCTGCTGTTGCTGGTTCTGTGGAGCTTGTTGCTGCTGCTGACGATTCTGATTCGCAGGATATGGGCTCCTGCAAACCTTCGCTGCGTGACCAGGTTTGTTGCATCTATGACAGCGACCCTTGTTACACGGCCCGCTGTGGTGCAAGTTACAACGGTTACACTTAGGTTGATTCCCCTTGTACCCTCCTTGTTGACCAGGGCTCTTGTAGTCGTCAGTCCTTCGCTGCTAAGACTGAGACTGAACAGAAGCTGAACCCTTGCTTGAATTTCCATCCCAGTTGCGCTTGTTGTCGCTAGGAGCATCAGAAGTAGTGGTAGAACTAATACGCTTTGGCAGCCTGTTCTGCTCAACTGCCTGATCAGTGAGACGGTGGGATAGTCGTATGACCTGCTGAATCGTGAGAAGGTTAGCCGAAGTCACCATACTCTGAATCTCTGGCACTAAACCCTTGATGTAAAGCTTGATACGTTTGCAGGGAGGGTCCACCATGGTAGGACACAAAGCAGCTAGTTCATTTGATCTCTTAGTATACGCCTCAATTTCAGACCCCGTCATATTTAGATTGTAAAACTCCACTTCCAGCTTATGAATGACATCACGATGACAATACTCCTCCTTGATCAGAACCTTAAAGTCATTCCATGGGGTGGCATTAGCAGCTGCCAACCCTAGCATTTGAACCTGTGCGTTCCACCAAGTGAGCGCACCACCTTCAAGAGTTCCCGTAGTAAACTTCACCCTACTAGCAACAGGGCATTCACACATTTTGAAGACAGATTCGATCTTCTCGAACCAGTGGAGAAGACCTACAGCTCCTTCTGTACCACTGAAGGTACTAGGTCGACAGTCCATAAAGGTCTTAAATGTACACACGGGAGGTTGAGCATGCTGACCTCTTGCTGGAGCTTCTGCGAGTGCCTCAGTAACTCGTTCGTTGATCAGATCCGTCAGCTGGGCTTGAGTCAAGTTCAGGCGTCCACTCATGATCTTCACACCGAAGTAAACACAAGTGAGAATGGTGTCGCAAAAGTGCGTAAGTATGGGATGACAGAAGAGAGTAAGCACACAGGGTTTCTATCAGTTACTATGTCAACTAAGCATACCATGATCAATGCACTACTTAAACTAACAGGCAGGCAATACAAACACAAACCATATTACCTATAGTGTTGAGTCTTGCACGTGGAGCGAAGTGTCGTTGTGGATCGTTGAGCACTGTACAGGTTATAGTCTGGTTTTGTCAAAAATCTTTTCCCTTTTTAAAACAAAGTTCACTATAACCAATGGCTCTGATACCAATCTGTCACACCCCCAAATTCCACACGCGAAGTACCACCGCAGGGAGCGTGACCTGACCAGGATCAAGCCACCAATCATATTGAACCAAGCATTAAAGTAAATATAAAACCAACCACAATATAATTGGTGTTCAAAAGAAATTAACCAAGTTCAAGTTATCAGCGGAAGCATAAAGTTTAAAACCAAAGCAATAGTTTAAAAGTTCAAATGTTTAACATGGAACTCAACATTCCATGTCCCACAACGACCTCTCTTTCTCGTGCAAGCTCCATCTAAGCACCTAACGACCTGCAAGGCATGTAGCAACGAATCAACAACAAAGTTGAGCGAGTTCACAGTTGGTTGTCCATTTTAATGTTGTTCCAAAAACCATAAGTTACTTCGAAAACATGAGTTAACCAATTCCTTGTTTCCCAAACCATAACCAGTGGGGGCTACCCCGTGTTAACCACTAGACCCGTTACCATATCGACAACTGACTGGAGACATGTTTATGTGCCCTGCGTCAATGTCTATCATCATTGACTAAGTGCCCAGATCCATTAGTCCACTCCCGTCCTCTGTGGTACGGTGTGAGGCTTGTCAAACCTAATAGCGCTATTTAACTAATGACCCGTTCGCCAATGGCCCGACGATTAAGTCGATATAAAAATGAGGGACTTCATGATAGAGTTTTGTCTAGTAAGTTTAATGTTGTCATCCTTCCTATGGAGGATGGAGGTACGTAATCTACCCAAGGAGAATACGCAGGCTTAATGTTGTCATCCTTCCCATGGAGGATGGAGGTACATATTCTACCCAAGGAGAATATGTAGGTTTCATTTTAGTTCCTTAACCCATTCCCAAACCACCGGGAATCCCATGCCTTGTAGAAAGTGTGAACTCACCTTAGGTTAGCTCGGCAGATAAACAAAAAGGTCACTTGAGCTATATGTGGTCAACCAGGTCCTAACATGGTTACCATACAAGTCAGGTCTAGGTTCAAGTAGTGCACATAAGTTTACACATAAGCTAATAGGTTACGAACACGTAATGATCATGGCAAACACGTAGAACACATTAACAGTCAAGTACACACATAATGTCCAACTTGTGCGACTTAGATGATTGGGCTGTCATAGTTGTGCAGGCCCAATCATCTTGTGCGATCCAAAAGGTAAGCCCAATAATATCCGGCCCAACCTGTTATGCGTCCAGCACAACCTTGTGCGACTCACAACGGGTTGTGCGATTGAAAACACACCCGGCCCAAAATATGCAAATCCAAAACCTATACGGCCCGCACATTCAAACAGAACATCAACTTGTGCGGTCTAGTTACACTTGTGCAATCCAAGATAACTTGTGCGACTAGGGTTTTGGGCTATTCGGCCCAACAGCTTAAACATTTAAGTGGCCCAACATCTTGTGCGATCAGCACAACCTTGTGCGACTCACAAGATGTTGTGCGCTTATGCTTAAATAGGTTGTACAGCGTGCCTAACCAGTGTACCCTAACACATCTTAACTTGTGCGACTGGCTTGTGCGACTATCCTTGTGCGACCGGCTTGTGCGACTAGCCTTGTACGATTAGCCTTGTGCGATTAGTTGTAATTTCCATAATTCATGCAGTTTAATTATAATCATCAAACAGTTTCCAATTTCTTATCCATTCGATCAAATCAACACTAACAGTTTCCAATCATACAATAATCGATCAAACTAGGGTTTCAACATCAAATTCCTATGAACCCTAATCATATTCAAAACATAAACAACAACCATAACTTTTAAACACATTAACACGGCTCATGTTCTTGATTACTAGCAGGCATCCTAACATAACAACACAACAAATCATCCACATATACTTTCATAACAGCCGATTGTCATGCATTCGGTTCTAGATCATCATTACATCACATAATTATCAAACCCGATATTGATCTTGTTAGGATCTGAGGTCCTCATGATTGTGTTTGTTTGTAATATCTGAACAATGAATGAATGTAAAACAGAGATCTGATGCAGCGGAATTGAAAGCAAACTTTGTAAACACAATCAAAGGGAAATAGTTTTTTAGTAAACACATGTTTCTCATAAGTCGAAAGAATTACAATCAAAAGATTACATGCAAGCTTACATACTAAAACTCCCCCTCAGCTTGAGCTCCATGGTTGATCGTACAAGATGATAAAATTGAAGGAGAAAACTCCTTAAATAGAACAGTGCAAACTGTTCTATTTATAGTGCACATCAAACCAATGAAGCATCTAAGCTGACGTCACCATGAAAGTGACATCTAACAACCTAACAACCTCTAAGTACTGTTACATACAACTACTGATGTCTAAACAACTGATTATAAGTAAATTACAAAAACAGGTTAAACTACTGTTTCTTCATACCACTGCTTCAGCCCTAGCAGTGCTTTGGTCTTCAGCAGCACTTGAGTCAAGGCAGTAGATTGACCATCAGTACTTAGTCTTCAATAGTCTTTGAATGGACATCAGTTGTTGTAGATAACAGTTGTTGTAGTAGAACAGTTGATAGAAGACATCAGTTGTTAGAATCACTTTCAAGGGGAAAGTCTAATGTAAACCACTGCTTATGTTGAATCCACTGTTCTGAACCAGTTTTGGCTTTACATCATATGTTCCTCTGTAGGGTTCGATCGCAACAATCTCCCCCTGGAACAGATGATGCCAAAACCCTTCATTATTCTGGATCTTTATTGTCTCATCAGAAGTTCCCTAACTTGTCCTTTAAATTGTAATTCAAAATCCATGGAACTTGTATCATCCTCATCCCTGAATAGTACAAGCTCAAGGAGATCTTGTAGATCTTCCACACCCAGGCCCAGTGCTTGTTCCCTTCATATGTGCTTTACTTCTCCATTGGATCTGAGCAGTGTCAATACATGGGTCTTTTGATCAGACATCCATTTTAGTATTTTTGAACCCAATGGGTTTCTTGGGAGAGGTTTATTTGCTGATGAGTATGGAGATGATGGCCTGTTTAATAATTTGTTGGCAAGGTTTTGAAGTTTTGCTGAGCTATCTTCTTCTAATGCCATTTTCTTGATGGTTTCTTTAAAATACTTAGCTTCTTTTTCTTTTTCTTCTGCATCAGTCAGTTGTTGCCTCTTCTTTTGGTTTAACACAATGACAGAGGTATCTGCTGATGTGAACAATGGTTCAGAAGTATGGACCTGCTTCTTTGGCTTATCAGTGGTTTTGTTTTCAGGCTTCTTTGGTAAGTTAGGATCTGTCATTCTCCTTTTTCTTAGCCTTTCATAAGCCTCATCTGTATATTGCTTTGTCCATTTTGATATGGCTTTGGCAGTTCCAACCTTTGCATCAACCAATTCTTGCTTCTTTTGTTTATACTCCAAGGTAAGATCATCAATGGCCTTTTTGTATTTACTCCAGTTTGGTACTGACCTTTTCATACCTGGATCATTTTTTATCCTCTCAATTCTGTTCACCTCATGCTTTAAGGCAATGAGTGGCCATTCACTGAACTGTTCTTCTTTAGCTAGATAGAATTTTTCTTTCATAATGAATGCAAGATAATCCTTTCTCATTTCCTTTTGTAAATCAGCTTCTGGTGGCAGATTAGACATTTCTTTGCTCAGGTCTCTTGCATAATCCTCCAATATTTTAACCTTAGTGAGCAAAAACTGTGTATAACTTGAAATTTCATTGTCACTTTTCCCTTGGCATTCAAGTCTGGCTCTGGTATTAGCTTGCCTGGATTTGAGTTTTAAATATTCATCGATGTTGGCTGGATCTCTGTAACCAATTAAAGAAGGAAATTTTCTTTTTGAAGAATCATCCACTTTGTAGAATTGTCTCATTTCATTCCTTACAACTTCCAATTCTAGTGGATAATTTGCAGCTATTGGAGTTATATCAGCAGGGTCATAGCCTTCAATAATTTTTGGATCTTTTATTGGATTGACCAACTTTGGAGGAATGAAAGGTTGGGGCTTGATAACATTGTAAGGTGTGGAGGATAAAGGAGTAGGTGCTGGAATATCATCATTATTCACCTGAATTTTCCTTTTCCTTGTGTAGAGCCTTTTGGGCGAAGGGGGTTTTGTTTGTGGTATGGAAATAGGAATATTTGGAGTGATGGGTGGTTGACAAACAGTTGTTGAAACAACTGGTTTTCCAACCACTTTTGTCATTACAACAATTGATGTGTCAACTGTTGTATTCTGCACAATGGCAGGTGGTTTTGTTTGTGATGTGACAGTGGGTTGTGTGGTGATTATTGAAATGGTGAGGGCAGTGGTAGATGGCTGACTAACAGCTGTTGAAACAACTGGTGTTTCAACCACTGTTGCCATTACAACAGATGTTGTAAAATCTGTTGTTTTCTGCATTTTAACAGGAGGTGATGATGATGGTGAAGTTGTTTTAGGTGGTGAGGTGATTTTTGGTGGTGGAGGTAAGGCAGTGGTTGTGGTGTGTGTCGAAGTGGTGTGTGTTGAGATGGTGGCAGTTGTTTGGCTCGCAGTTGTTGAAACTACTGAAGTATCAACAGTTGTTAATACAGCAGGAGTCTTAACAACTGCTGGTTTGGGAGATTGATGTTTGGAGCCTTTTGTAGGTTTAGAAGCATGTTTTGTTTTTCTGGAAGGTGTGGTTTTGGGTTGCCTCACATTTCTTGTGGGCTGATTTCTTTTTGGCTTAGGATTTTCTTCATCCTTTGGCTCAGAAACACCCTGATCATTCATCTCCATAAAAACTCTTTTCTCTTGTTCCCACCTGGCTTTATCCTTTGCCTCCCTATCCTTTTTAACCCTTGCTTTTGCATCAGCAATGGCATTTGTAGTCACATCAATTTTCTTAGAACCATCTGGCAAGGGTATGTCTGCAAGCATGCTAGAACTATCTGAGGCAATGTATAGACCATCATCATAACCCTTTTTCTTCCACTACTTTATTTTCTCCCCCTTTTTGGCATCAGCTGGTGGTGGTTCATCCAAAAATATAATAGAAGGAGGAGCAGTGCCAGTGATTGTCAACAAGTGAGCCTTGATAGCTTTAATGTCTGCTTGAGTATCCATAAACCTTGCATCCATGGCATGTCTGATCTTTTAAAGTTGAATCTCATGTTGCTGATCAGCTATCTGCCTTTGATGGATAAGCAGTGGTTGAAACAAATTCCAGAGCTCATTTGCAGCAGGTGCAGGTTGTGGTGCAGGTGCTTGAGCTGGAGCAGCAGTGGTTGGTACCTTTTGAACTTTCAACAACTGTTGCAGCATATCTTTAATTTCTGCAACAGAGGTATCCAGTTTATCAATTTTGTCCGTCAATTCTCGGTACATTAAACCATCACCCAACTTAATGTGATCATCTGATTTCCCACTAACAGTGGTTGTAACAGTGGTTGATTCAGGGAGTGTACTCCAAAAATCATCCACTGATGCCCCTTTGTCTTGGAACTGGGGACTTCTTCCTTCAAAAAGAGAAACACTTTTTAGTGACCCAATGTAAACTGGATACACAGGTGTTTTCAGAGAAGAAATTTCCTCCAAGGAAGTCTTATTGATGTAACCACTGTCCAAATGCAAACCAGTGGGTTCAGCACTTGTAGTGGCTGCTTCACTTGGATTACCACCAAGAGTTACTTGTAACTCAAGGGGTGTAACCTCCTCAGGTGTTGTTGGTGGGTTAGCAATGATTGATACATCAGACCGAGTCATTTGTTGAGGTATGTTCTCATTGACAGGTGAGTGAGAAGGACTGGTTTGTGCCTGGTTCAAATCAAGAGCATCCAACAATATTTTTGTTTGTGGGGGAATTGTGGAGGTGAGGTTGGGTGTAGAAAGAGAATTTGCCCCGATCATTGGGCTGTGGATGATGGATTCGAGTGATTCCAGAGCATCATATTGTGGTATCCCAATGTGTACAACCTGTTCTTTTTTAGAAGAAGCAGGAGGAGTTTTAGGCAAAGGTGGAGATCTCTCTTCCATCTGCTGTGAGGAAGTAGCAGCAGTGGTTATTGGTGACATTGGTGTTGTCACAGGTATTTGCTCTGGGATCTCATCTTTCATAGTTACCTTTTTTGCGGGTTTGGGGGGCTTTTTGGATGATTTCTTTTTGGGCTTTTTGGTAATGGCAGGTGTGGGTTTCATAGCAGTGGTTGTGCTACTATGATCACCTGGAGTAGTGGGCTCAGCAGCAGATACCTGAGGAGCAGTGGTAGCTGCTAAAGTCTGCTCAGGTACCTCTGCTTGTGTTTTGGAAGGTTTTAACATTCTTGTGAATGTTTCTGCAGTTAAACTGTTTATGTGAAGAGGAGCACCCTGTATAAGCACATGGGCATTATCTTTTGAAAACTTTTTCTCAAAATAATAACTCAAAAACCTTGGGAATAATAAGAAAGCCTTTTTATCAACATTTTTTACCAGATCATTAAAAATCTCTTGGGAGTAATTAAAATTTTCTTTTTTCAAAATAGCATACCCCAAGTATTGGATTTTTAATGGAATTTCATTGAACCCCGTGGTCTTATTAGAAACACACATAAGAAGAGTATGAAAGAAGAATCTCATGGCAGGAGGAAAGCTGCCTTTCTGTAGAGTATCTTTCTTCATTTGTTCATAACCTCTTTCCTGAAAATCAGTTTGATACTCTGTTTTTTGAAAAGAATTTTTACCTTCATGATCGTTGAGTTTAAAAACTTCAGAAATACTTTGAGGTGTAATGGAAAATTTTACATCTTTTATTGAAGAATTTATTGCTACAACCTTTATGTCCACCGTTTCGAGGGTTGCATTTTTCCAAAATTCCCTTTGAGTAGCAAGGTAGACGGTTGCATCGTAGGTTAGCAAAGTTTTGTACTTTGTGGATGAAAGTGTGTCGATGATGGAATCAAAGGTTGAGGTTTCACTAGGTTTGTCAAATATGCCCAAGTAATTGTGTGAAAACTTGAATGGAATCTCAAACGTGGTTGCATCCTTTTGTGTAGCTTTACCGGATTTTTTCACCATGATTGAGACGGAAATGATGAAGATGAAATGAAAATGATGAGGGTTGTGAGAATATTTGGGGAAAATTGTTTTAGAAAGGAATTTTGAATTCGATTCGACAGTAAAAACCCTGTTTGGGGTTTTTTATCAGGGTTTTATAGACAGAAAAAGTGAATGCTGACGTGGCAGCGGTTACAAGGATCTGATGGTCAAAATGTTGTCCACGTGACAACCTCTGATGGAAATGGATGACAGTTGTTTAGGAAACCACTGATGGAGCAATACCAGTGGTTTTTAAAGGGAAAATGAAAACAGTGGGTGACTTTAACTATCAGTGGATAGCCTTTATCAGTGGATCGAAACACTGATGTTTGACAACAGTATTTATCAATGAAAAGAGGAAACAGAGGTTGACTTTCAGCAGTGGATAGTTTTTAACAAACAGATGACTGAGCCAAAACAGTGGTTATGGCAGACTTTTAAGGATTAATGAAAAATCTTCATTTTTAGCTATTTTTAAGGATGGATTTTTGATTTTCTGAAAACATTTTAATGCTTTAATTTATAGAAAACAGGATTTTCCTGTTAATTCATGTTAAGCAAGCCAAACTTAGAAATCAACTTTTCAAGGGTAGATATGACTAATGTTTTAAGTTAGCACATCTTCCAGTTGACCTTTAGTTGAACCATGAGACAGAAGAATCAAACCTTTTTCATAGCAATCCCTCACAAAGTGATGTCTGATGATGATTAATGATGAATCAATGGGATATTGAATCTTTGATGATATATTTCAACTACTTGACTGTCCTGCATAAAAGAAGTCTTTTGAGTTAATTATATCAAAATTCAATAACATATTTTGAAGTGACCAAAACAACTGGACGTTTCAGCTTGCCACAACATTATAATATTCTTCAATCAGTGGTTGTGACAACATCTGCTGTTAGTGCTTAGTCGGAATAACATGAGCCTTGACAACCAGGTTCCAACATATGCAATGTTCTTTAAGGACCCACTTTTTACCAATTTGACTCTCATCCTTTGGTAGTGGTACAAGTTTTCAGACTTGTTTTCCCTGAACTGTTGTAACTTCTCTTACATGACAAACACCCAACTTTCTGTCTTTTAGTGCCCCAATGGTACATGACTAGTTGATGGAATGGTAGAAAATCAAGAAGAGGACAAAAGTTTTGGGATAAACTTTATGTGAGAATCCCTTTTCAATTGATGTTTGTCAAGGTTTGGTAAAATGGATGAGGTTTAAAAGGGATTGATGTTCAAAATGTGAGGCTGCAGATGTGAATCACCTGAGCTAACACCTGTTGGTGACTTTTGATGATCCAACAGCTGTTTAAGATGAAGGTGAAGGGACATGAATCGTGGGTTTGACATACTGATGATTTTTATCCATCTTTGATGGAGTTTATCAATAGTGGTTTGGGGATTTACACTTAGAAAACAATTTTGGTCAAACACTGTTTATTTATCAGTGGATGAGCTTTTACAACTGTTTTGAACAGTTGCTGCTCTGATCAAAGACGTGATTTTGACTTGTGAGAACACAATATCATATCCAACATCTGTTGATGGAGATTTTGAATTACCTTCAAAATCAAATCCTTGACATGCAAATTTTAGGTGCAAGTTTATCAGTATTATCAAAATAGCAGGGTTTACAGGAAATTTAATGAAGGTTTTCCACATGCCCAGCCCTTGCTTATAACACTTTAGATATAGGCAGTGGTTGAGTATCCCAGATGATTACCATACTTTACTTTGACCATACATTTTGTGTTCTAATCTTTTTGACAATTTTTAGAGTATAACATGTACAGCCAAAATATTTGTAGTTTGTTAACAAACTATTGTTATTGATTTGAGCACGAGTTTATGAAATGACTTGAATATAACACCATCTTCATTTGATCCATTTTCATGGAGTTATATCACCGAAAAAAAAATGAAAGGGTTCAACATCCTGACAGGTGAATGAGCTTTTACTATTTAAAACACGTAAAAGTGCAAAACATATTATTCCAAAAATGAAGAATAATATGTCCTGTTTTATTTAAAACCTTTACAACAAAAATTAAGTAAAGATTTTCTGAAAATAGTAACAAATAGATCTGGTGTATTTTTAAAGTCAATGTACCTTTTAATCAAATCAGAATCACCTCATTCTCAATATAAAGAAAATGGTCAGTGGTTTGAATCAAAGTTTCATTCCCACTTTTTGGTACCATTATCTTGTCAGATGATTATAACTATGAAGTTGTCTGCTCACAATGGTTTTGAAAGCTCTTTGTGAACCTCATTACCATGTGAAAAATTTCTGAAAATTTGGCCTAATCCTCTTTATTTAATAATCAAACTGGTGATACCTTTGTTACCTGAACTCCCTGATATGGTGATTGTGCATGATTGATGGATGACAAATGTTTGACCAAGTATGTAGATCTCCTGTGGACTCTTAAGTGTTTTGGATTTATACCCTTTTCTTTTGATTTCAAAAGTTTTGAGATAAATACACTTTTGAGTTTTTGTAATATTTCTTCTTTCCCTTGTTACCCTTCCCATTGATGAATACTGAAGTACATACTGGAGAGTTTTTGAGGAAAAATACTTAATCCAAAATCATTTTTCAGCAATGTTTTGAGAGATTTAGTCATTTTTGCACAAGCCTATGCCAAATTTCACATTACACATGATCTGGACTTCTAAATACCAACACATAACCTTTGTGGGATCCTACTCTTTTATCATAAGTGATTTGAATAGATTCCTCCTCCTTTTAACAACTCTGGTATTTTCTACCAAAAGTTTGGAGTTGATCCCTGGTTATGGTTGATGTATATTATAGAACTACTAATTTTCTTATAATGTTTTCAACAAAATTGACTTGATCCTTTTGAAGAATTTTCAACCTGTTTTTCAACATATAAGATCAAGTAACTAAGGTTTTATTTACCTCTTTTGATGTTAACAAATACACTAATGCTTTTAACTGAACATATACCTTTTTTGACACGAGGTGACACCTTAGCAGCAGCCATGATGGAATCATCATAGTGTTTCAACATAAACACTGAATCTATGATGATTTTATTCATGATACTTCCAGTGTTACGTGACTCCAACGTGATAGATGACATCTTGGTTGTTTTACAGAATTTTTGAATAATCAACTTTTGACGTGATTAATCGTTACTCTGTTTTTCAACTAAATACGATCAACCTTAGCATCAATAAATTTTGAGCTGAACTGTTATGTCAAATTGATTGTTAGATCGAATTTGACTGTCCAGGCTCTGATACCAATTGTTAAGATCTGAGGTCCTCATGATTGTGTTTGTTTGTAATATCTGAACAATGAATGAATGTAAAACAGAGATCTGATGCAGCGGAATTGAAAGCAAACTTTGTAAACACAATCAAAGGGAAATAGTTTTCAGTAAACACATGTTTCTCATAAGTCGAAAGAATTACAATCAAAAGATTACATGCAAGCTTACATACTAAAACTCCCCCTCAGCTTGAGCTCCATGGTTGATCGTACAAGATGATAAAATTGAAGGAGAAAACTCCTTAAATAGAACAGTGCAAACTGTTCTATTTATAGTGCACATCAAACCAATGAAGCATCTAAGCTGACGTCACCATGAAAGTGACATCTAACAACCTCTAAGTACTGTTACATACAACTACTGATGTCTAAACAATTGATTATAAGTAAATTACAAAAACCGGTTAAACTACTGTTTCTTCATACCACTGCTTCAGCCCTAGCAGTGCTTTGGTCTTCAGCAGCACTTGAGTCAAGGCAGTAGATTGACCATCAATACTTAGTCTTCAATAGTCTTTGAATGGACATCAGTTGTTGTAGATAACAGTTGTTGTAGTAGAACAGTTGATAGAAGACATCAGTTGTTAGAATCACTTTCAAGGGGAAAGTCTAATGTAAACCACTGCTTATGTAGAATCCACTATTCTGAACCAGTTTTGGCTTTACATCATCTGTTCCTCTGTAGGGTTCGATCCCAACAGATCTACACATACTACACATGCAAGCCGATACACAAGAACGCCAATCTCATCAATTTGCATTATAATCAATCATATATCATCCCTAAATCATCATGTAGAATATATAGATCACACATCATCTAACATACAATCAATAGTGAGATACTAACCGGTTAGAGGGTAGAACAAGAGTTGATCCGAACAAGAAAGCTTCGAGGAAGAGGGGATGTTGCCGTCGCCTTCGAGAGGAGAGACAGAGAGAATAGGGTTTGTGTGTGTTGTGTAATTTGCAAGTAATGAGGAGTATACACCCTCCTCATGGGGTTATGCGTGTAAGGGAGTGGGCCAAACCCATCATGGGCTGCCCTTGGTTCGAATACAAGAAGTGTGGCCCAAATGGGCTTGTGTGAATGAACATGTGTTGTGCGGTCCAACTTAGGTAGTATGCATACACATTTACAATACAATTACATACACATAACATTCATAATATCTCATTATAATCATATCAAGTAATCACATAACGTTCAAAACATGTTACATCAAAGTACGACTAAAGGTTTGAAATACGAGTTGTCACAATCAGAGCTGATTAGCTCTTGATTACTGATCTTGGTTGTTCCGCTGTGAGTTTTTTCGGGTTCTATTGTTGTTGTTAGCAGGAGATATTCTTTGGTGTTCAAAGAAGTGTGCAGATCTTGGTCTTGGGAAGTGTGCCATTCAGATCTGATTCGCTCCTGGTGTTCTAGGTTTTGCTGAATCTGTGATTGGAGGTCTAGATCATCTTGATCTTGGTGTTTGAAGGTTGTGTTGGTCTCTGAAATCCTAGAAGGTTTCAGGGCAAACTGACCAGTGTTTATCTCTCTTGATTGTTTTCTTTGTGTGATCTGTAACCCTAGAAGGTTACACTCTCATACTTGCTTGGAACGCAATTTTGTAAGATCGTTCTTGTCTCATCTCTTTGCATCATATCTTGTGAGTCTAGGCATCCCTGTTTACCGGACTAGTCGGGCCGACACTTAATCGAGTCTTCTTGATATTTGTGCATTGTTTTTGTTTTCCTTTTACTTTTGTATTGTTGTGTTGTTATTAGTGGCTCCTGAGTGAAGGCATGTCCAGGCACCTGTGAGTGATGAACCTGGAATCTTGTCCCTGACTCAGCTTCTCCTTAGGATCTTTGGTGCTTTGTCTCTGTGTTCTTGGTTGTTATCTGTTGATAACTTTGTCGTGCTGTATTCTTGGCCTGTTTTATGATATTTGTTGTTTGATCTTTGTTTTGTTCTATCTATTGTTTAAATGGGTGATACTGGTAGTTCTTCTCAGACTTTGATTAGTAAGTTAGACATAGGATATCCCTTATATCTGCATCCAAGTGACTCTAGTGCTTTAACCGTTGTTAGTATTAAGTTGAAAGGTACAGAAAACTATTTTGCATGGTCTAGTGCTATGAAATTGGCCTTAGAGGCCAAAAATAAATATGGATTTATAGATGGTAAGTGTGTTAGGTCTGAGAGTGATTCTGTGTTAGCCAGTCAGTGGGACAGATGCAATTATGTGGTTCTTACATGGTTGTTAAATTCTGTTTCTGAGGAACTTTTCCTTGGTCAAGTTTTCAGTTAGCTTCAGAGGTCTGGACAGACCTCAAAGAGTCTTTCTATAGGGTGGATGGTTCTATTGTATATGATTTGTATAAGAAAATCAATAGTGTTTCACAAAATGGAACTTCTGTTGCTGAATATCATAATAAGCTTATAACAATGTGGAAGCAGTTTGATGCTATGTTGCATCTGCTTCATGTTCTTGTCAAGCTGCTGAAGATTTTAATGATTTTTCAACATTAATAAAATTGATTCAATTTCTCATGGATCTGGATGATGTTTATCAATCAGTGAGAACAAATCTATTAACAAGAGAACCATTGCCTTCTTTCAAAGTGGCCTTCTCTATAATTTCTAGAGAAGAGTCACATAGGTTGTCTAATAGTGGGTCAAAAACACAAAGTGTGTCTTTTGTGTCTAAATCCAATCAGTCTTTTGATCAAAGAAAGAAGTCTAACAGAGGTCCTAATCCTAATCTGAAGTGTACTCACTGTAACATGTTAGGACATACTGTTGATAGATGCTTTGAGGTTATTGGGTATCCACCTGTGTTTAAAAGAAGGGTTAATAATACCAATCAGTCTAATAAACTCAACTTGGCTAATAATAGTAAAATTAATTCTGTAAATGGAACATCTTTATATGTTGGGGGTTCTGGTTTACCTTTTACATCTGAGCAGATTGCTAAGTTGTTGAGTCTTGTTGGAGAAAAGAGTGGATCAGATTCTCGGAATCAGAATGTAGGAGGTGAGGTCTTTAATGTTTCTAACTTTGTTAGTTGTTATAGTCTGTCAGTTTTAGTATGAATGGGTGGATTGTTGACTCTGGGGCTAGTCAACACATGGTTAGAACAGATAGAAACTTGATTAATGTTGTAGATGTGTCTGGATTCAATATTACTGTTGGTCATCCAAATGGAACAAGTGTTAAGGTTTTAAAAATTGGTGATTTAAAACTAATTGATGATATAGTGTTAAAAGATGTCTTTTATGTTCCTAGTTATAGTGTAAATTTGCTTTCTGTGTACAAACTGTCTAAAGATAATCATGTGTCAGTTGTGTTTAATGAAACAAGTTGTTTATTACAGGATTCCAGTTCAAAGAGAATCCTGATGAGTGGTAGTCTGGATTATGGTCTGTATTTTGTAGGAAATTCTGGTAATAATGTTAATGCTTGTTTCAATAGTTCTGTTAAATCTTTTACTTGGAATAGTAGGCTAGGAAACCCTTCGGATCAGGTTCTAGCAGTATTGAAACAGAATCTTAAAATTCAATCTAGTGAACATGGTCCTTGTGATATATGTCATAGAGCAAAACAAGTTAGGGTTCCATTTCCTTTGAGTGAACACAAGTCAAAATCAGTTGGTGATCTCATACATTTAGATGTATGGGGTCCTTATAAAGTGACAAGTTTTGATGGTTATAAATATTTTCTAACAATTGTAGATGACTTCTCTAGATCTGTGTGGTGTTATTTTTTATCTAGTAAAACTGAAGTTTTTGAAAACTTGAAGATTTTTTATGAACTTGTGTTGACTTAGTTTAAGAAAAAAATTAAGATAATTAGGAGTGATAATGGAACAGAATTTGTTAATAATCAAATGGATAATTTTTGCAAAACAAAGGGAATTTTACATCAAACCTCTTGTTCCTATACACCACAACAAAATGGTCTGGTGGAAATGAAACACAGACATTTGTTAAATACTGCTAGAGCATTGATGTTTCAGGGGGGTCTACCCTTGAGGTTCTGGTTTGATTGTGTGCTAACTGCTGTATATCTTATTAACAGGTTGCCATCTTATGTGTTGAATGGTAGGAGTCCTTTTGAACTGATGTTTAATTTTAGACCCTCATTATCTCATCTAAGGAACTTTGGATGTTTGTGTTTTAGTACTATTTTACATGATTCAGATAAATTTTCTTATAACGCTGAAAAATGTGTATTTCTTGGTTACTCTAGTTTTAAAAAGGGATATAAGTTGTAGAGTTTGGATAGTAAGAAAATATTTTTTTCAAGAGATGCAAAATTTTATGAAAGTGTCTATCCTTTTAAGATTAAAACTTTTGATAACCAAGAACCCATTTTTTATAAACAATTGAATCATGTAAATTTCTTTGACAATGTTTTATCTGAAGTTCCTAACATACCCAATGATGAAGAGGGTACAAATGGTGCTCAAGATCCTATTAGTGATGATCAGCAACCATTGTCACCCTCTACATCAGCCCCTGTATCAGGTGTTGAGACTGTTCAACAACTTAAACATGAAAGCAGTAGTGGACAGGGTACCAATGTGTAACACCCCGTGTTTCGAAAGTCAAAGTCAAAGTCAAGATTGAAGTCAAAGGAAGACAAGATTGCTAATTGCGATCTGTCGCTCCTTGCTCAATTCCTGTTTTGACTTCTTTGACTTGTAGATAATCTATTTTATGTCTTACGTTAGTTGTATTATGTGGAGTACTTATTAATAATCGAGGTTTATTCGATATTTATCGCATGTTTTATCGATTTATCGCTATCGCAATCGCACTCGCAACTCGAAGTACGCGTTCTGAATATGGTTATACGTGTGTGTGTGCCTTATGTGTTACTTGTGCATGTTTATTTATGTTATGTGGTGGTGATTAATCGAAACGCAATCGAAACTCAATCGCAATCGAATCGCAAACGCTAAATGAATACGAAATAAGGATGATTGTATGTTGATATAGTAGTTGGGATTAAAAGTAATTTGAATAGGAAACTCTATCGCATCGAAATGCTCGCATTCGCAATCGAAACGGAAAACCTCGTCGCACCGCACACTCGAACCAAGTGACTGATCGACCAAGTGACCAGCCGATCGACCAGCCGTTCGATAGAGCTGCCGCTCGATCGGCCAGCCACTCGATCAGGCTGCCACTCGATCGGCTAGCCCTTTCCACTTTGGGAAACCCAATAAATACCCCCTGTCCACATCAAACTTACCACTTTTGCACACTCCTGTCCGATCAGCGCTCCAATCCCACTTTTCCTTCGATTTCTCGCGATTCCGGTAAGATTTCAACCTAAATCTTGTACTTTCTTAATCTAAACGCACTCCTACACCTTTCTATCTTTTGAATCTTAACTTTTAACCGTGAAATCACTAGATTTGAGGTGTTCTAGGATGATGTCATCATGGTGTTCTTGAGAACTTCATGTTTTGGCTTCAATCCTTCAAGAACAACTTAGATCTGAACGATTTCCACATAAATAAACAAAGATCTTTTGTAGATCTAAACATATTCATGGTGAAAAGGATTGAAAGATGGTTTTCCAACTTTCTTTCAACTCTTTTACACTCAATGCACTCAAAACCGATAGAATCGGAGCTTGTTCTAACCTTCTACACTTGCTTGTTGATGTGTTGGTTCAAGATCTGGATTCTATCCACGAGATTACCGATTTCGGGTTAAACATGGAACATCGTCTCGAACAGTTAACTGGTCCGATTTGGGTGATTCCTGTCCGATCAGGAGTACCAAGTATTGACGAGGTTTCTGTTGCTTAACACGCTATCAAAACATCTCGATAAAACGACAAACTATCAAAATGACCAAGGAAGACGACGACCGGGACACCAGAATGGAGTGCCGCCCGATCGGAATGCTGTCCGATTGAATTGTCACCCGATCGGGTGGTCACCCGATCGACTTGCACCATGGCCCCACACTCAACTTTTATTTTCAAACCTGGAGGGATGAACATTGAACGAAGTGCGGCCCGATCGGATTACCACCTGATCGGACTACCACTTGACCATGTAATGATCAGACTTAAATACTTATCAATTTTCAACCTGTTCAATGCACGAGGGTTGCCACCCGATCGGACCATCACCCGATCGAGTGACAATCTGCTGTGAACTTGCTCTAGCTGAAGTGTCCAACCAATCGGACTGTCGCCTGATCGAACGGTCGTTCGATCGATCGACCTGAAAAGGTAGAGATACTTCTAAGTTTTCAAAATGCTACAACAAAAACTTCAAAAGTCAAACCATCATACACAAACACATCCTTCACAAAGGAAGAAACAATCCACTCGAAAGGTCACCCGATCGGATCACCATCCGAGCGGACTGACACTCGAACGATCGGCTGTCCGATCGGACTACCATCCGATCGAACTGCTGTTCGACCCACTGTCACTTGTTTCGTTTTACGCACCGCTTACGTTATGTTATCAATATGTTCAGGCTAACCTTACTCTCTAGCGCTCCCTTCAATCCACTAATCGCTGTGAGTATACTCGATCCCTTTTTGCTTTACGCACTTTTGGGTGTTACATACGTTACTTATTCTAAATCACATCGAACACACTACGTAATACTTTAATCGCTAACCAATTACCGCATGTTATACGTGACTTAATGAATGCTTGTTTATTATGTTTACACATGGAATGCTGTCTACCTGCCTTAGCAACGATAGTACTATTTGTTTGGACTCAGCACCTGTTCACTCAGGGGTTGTTAAGGACAATTTGTTACATGGCTCACAGTGGTGAGAGTGTATTACGAACTGCCTTGGGCAGTCAACTCGCAGTCATTGGTATCGATAGGTTCATGTCGATAACTAACATGCCTCATTTTACACTGTGTACGTGCTGGTTATGCGTAACGATTTCGAACTCTATTATATCTATTAAACTTGTATACTCACCTTTACACTATGTGTATTGACTTTTAATTTAACGTATGTGACAGGTGATTAGGATGCTTATTTGCTTTGCTTGCTGTGAAATCGAGGCTAGGAAAGACCTAGGTCAACAATAAACAATTGTCTGTAATGAAAATCTGAGTTGTCGGAACAGAACAATTTGACTAGATCTTGCCTGTAATAATTATATTATCTTTTATGACATGGTATGGGTCGTGTTGCTTTAAATAATTGCTAAATATAGTTGTTATGGAAACTTTTGGACAATCTGTTTCGCTCAGTGCCACGCCCCGATGTTTCCGCCATCGGTTGGGGTGTGACAGATTGGTATCAGAGCTATAACTATAGGGAATTAGGCAAGACACGACCTAGTCCGGGTCGATGTCTTAGAGATGACCTAGTCTATAGTTAGGAACCAACAGACCGACTTGTGCATATCCGGTAGGGATTTTGTACGAGCTTACTGCTATTTCTCGTTATTCTCGCCTACGTTGCACTATCACTGCACTTTAGTTTCAAAGAATGGACGAGCGATTGGGCCGAGATTAGGTGTGAAAACTGCAAACTCTCGACCAAATTGCTTGTTCGCCTCGCATTTTCATCCATAAACACGAGAATTTGCGTTGAATTAGGAGTGAAATCCATACTTTGACGCATAATCCTCTTTTATTTTATCAAAACAGGAACGGAGTTGTTAAGTCAGGAGTGAAACCCTAACCTTGACGACTTGATTCCGACCTTTACTTGGTTTTACAAAACTCTCACCAAAGTCTCGACGGACTCCAACGACTTGAAGTCACGATATGACTGGAAGGATGCGTGCCGATCGCCCAGATTCGAGGCAAAAGCATGGTCCTGAAAGTCAAAGTGTGTACAACAGGTCCTTGTGAATATTCGAATCACTTTGGGTAGTCAATGTCTAAATAGACGCAGACAATCCATTTCTCGATTTTTATGTTTTTCGATTCTGAGTCCGCAACTGCTGACTCTGATGTTCGTCGATTTTATGTGTTTGTATGTGTATTTACCTGCTTATGTGTTTTAATTTTTGGAGATTTATTCTATTTTCGCTATCACTTTGATCGACACACACGACTCGCACTGCACTCTATCTCAAAACGTTAACAAATCGCTACTACCATGAGGAACCACCGTACGTTATGTTGCTTGCTATACTATACGCTTATACTATACTACTCGATATGTTAATCGCGAACGCTATTCTCGAAAGCTCGCGGACTTTAAATGATAGCTTTCTGTATTCTGACTGCATCTTGTGATTACATGTGTATGTGCTTCTGTGTTTCTGTGCCTTACGTGTTTATGTGCTTCTGTGTTTCTGTGCCCACGAATCACTCGCCAAGAACAGAGAGACAAACGCCTTGCTGCTCTCGTTGCTAAGCAAGTGGCCAAGGTAGTTCCTCAGATCGTGAGTGAAATATACGAGAATGTGAGCAAATCATCCGAGGAGTCCAGAACCGAAGCTCCTAAACCAGCTCCCAAGACTGCTTTCAGCTTCAAGCAGTTCAAAGCCTGTGGTCCAAAGGAATTTACTGGCGAGGATGGCCCAACGGCTATGTTTCAATGGTTTGATTCCGTTGAAGTCACTCTGCGCCAGAGTGGATGTCCTGAAAATCTCCGCACTCTAAACGCTACCGGCGTCTTCCAGTCCCGCGCACTAGACTGGTGGACGGCCGAGAGAAACAAACGCGGAAATTACGCAGCCTATGAGCTGACGTGGGAAGAGCTGAAGGCCATTATGATGGATGAATTCTGCCCTCCCCATGAACGCCAAAAGCTGGAGGATGAATTCTGGCACATCAAGCAGAAGGATGGAGAGAACGCAGCTCTGACTGCTCGCTTTAAGCAACTCAGTATCATCTGTCCTGATCAAGTGAAGACGTCCGAGATGACAATCAAGAAGTACATTCGAGCTCTGCCAGACTGTGTTGCAGATTTTGTGCATGCCGCAAAGCCAGCAACAATCGAAGAGACTTACTTGCTTGCCGCTGAAATCAACGACAAGCGAGTAAAAGCTGGTTTTTGGGATAAAGCTTCGAAGAACCTGCATCAAGCTACCGCCGCTCCAACTACCGACACCACCGTTGCCGCTCAATCATCGAAAGCCTCTCGCCGCAAGAAGAAGAACAACAATAGCAGCTCCAGCAACAAGAACTGTGTTGTCACTACCTCTGCTGCTCCACTTCAATCCGTGCCGGCTCAGCAGCAAACTCAGCACCGACCAGCACCCGTTATCTACGCACCACCAGCATAGTGTGCATACACTGGTCCCCACCCTACCTGCCTAACATGTACTTATCATCACCCGGTGGGTATCGCCTGCCGATTTTGCATGCATTGCAACATGTATGACCACTTTACCGCCAATTGCTGTACTGGTCCCCGACAAGCACCAGCTCAAGCCACTGCTCATCAAGCTCTGCTTCCAGCTCCTCAAGGCCAACAAGCGGCTCCGGCACCCGCGGTCAACGCCAGAGTCTGCTTCGCGTGTGGTGATCCCAACCACTTCGCGAACATGTGCCCGAACAGGGTTGTGAAACAAGAGCCCCCGCAGTTGTTTGTTATGACTTCGGCCTAATTTCGGGACGAAATTCCCTCAACTAGGGGAGGCTGTAACACCCCGTGTATCGAAAGTCAAAGTCAAAGTCAAGATTGAAGTCAAAGGAAGACAAGATTGCTAATTGCGATATGTCGCTCCTTGCTCAATTCCTGTTTTGACTTCTTTTACTTGTAGATAATCTATTTTATGTCTTACGTTAGTTGTATTATGTGGAGTACTTATTAATAATCGAGGTTTATTCGATATTTATCGCATGTTTTATCGATTTATCGCTATCGCAATCGCACTCGCAACTCGAATTACGCGTTCTGAATATGGTTATACGTGTGTGTGTGCCTTATGTGTTACTTGTGCATGTTTGTTTATGTTATGTGGTGGTGATTAATCGAAATGCAATCGAAACTCAATCGCAATCGAATCGCAAACGCTAAACGAATACGAAATAAGGATGATTGTATGTTGATATAGTAGTTGGGATTAAAAGTAATTTGAATAGAAAACTCTATCGCATCGAAACGCTCACATTCGCAATCGAAACGGCAAAACTCGTCGCACCGCACACTCGAACCAAGTGACTGATCGACCAAGTGACCAGCCGATCGACCAGCCGTTCGATCGAGCTGCCGCTCGATCGGCCAGCCACTCGATCAGGCTGCCACTCGATCGGCCAGCCCTTTCCACTTTGGGAAACCCTATAAATACCCCCTGTCCACATCAAACTTACCACTTTTGCACACTCCTGTCCGACCAGCACTCCAATCCCACTTTTCCTTCGATTTCTCGCGATTCCGGTAAGATTTCAACCTAAATCTTGTACTTTCTTAATCTACACGCACTCCTACACCTTTCTATCTTTTGAATCTTAACTTTTAACCGTGAAATCACTAGATTTGAGGTGTTCTAGGATGATGTCATCATGGTGTTCTTGAGAACTTCATGTTTTGGCTTCAATCCCTCAAGAACAACTTAGATCTGAACGATTTCCACATAAATAAACAAAGATCTTTCATAGATCTAAACATATTCACGATGAAAAGGATTGAAAGATGGTTTTCCAACTTTCTTTCAACTTTTTTACACTCAATGCACTCAAAACTGATAGAATCGGAGCTTGTTCTAACCTTCTACACTTGTTTGTTGATGTGTTGGTTCAAGATCTGGATTCTATCCACGAGATTACCGATTTCGGGTTAAACATGGAACATCGTCTCGAACAGTTAACTGGTCGGATTTGGGTGATTCCTGTCCGATCAGGAGTACCAAGTATTGACGAGGTTTCTTTTTCTTAACACGCTATCAAAACATCTCGATAAAAAGACAAACTATCAAAATGACCAAGGAAGAAGACGACCGGGACACCAGAACAGAGTGCCGCCAGATCGGACTGTTGTCCGATCGAATTGTCACCCGATCGGGTGGTCACTCGATCGACTTGCACCATGGCCCCACACTCAACTTTTATTTTCAAACCTGGAGGGATGAACAATGAACGAAGTGCTGCCCGATCGGATTACCACCTGATCAGACTACCACTTGACCATGTAATGATCAGACTTCAATACTTATCCATTTTCAACATGTTCAATGCACGAGGGTTGCCACCCGATCGGACCATCACCCGATCGAGTGACAATCTGCTGTGAACTTGCTCTCGCTGAAGTGTCCAACCAATCAGACTGTCGCCTGATCGAACGGTCGTTCGATCGATCGACCTGAAAAGGTAGAGATATTTCTAAGTTTTCAAAATGCAACAACGAAAACTTCAAAAGTCAAACCATCATACACAAACACATCCTTCACAAAGGAAGAAACAATCCACTCGAAAGGTCACCCGATCGGATGACCATCCGAGCGGACTGACACTCGAACGACCGGCTGTCCGATCGGACTACCATCCGATCGAACTGCTATTCAACCCACTGTCAGTTGTTTCGTTTTACGCGCCACTTATCGTTATGTTATCAATCTGTTCAGGCTAACCTTACTCTCTAGCGCTCCCTTCAATCCACCAATCGCTGTGAGTATACTCGATCCCTTTTTGCTTTACGCACTTTTGGGTGTTACATACGTTACTTATTCTAAATCACATCGAACACACTACGCAATACTTTAATCGCTAACCAATTACCGCATGTTATACGTGACTTAATGAATGCTTGTTTGTTATGTTTACACATGGAATGCTGTCTACCTGCCTTAGCAACGATAGTACTATTTGTTTGGACTCAGCACCTGTTCACTCAGGGGTTGTTAAGGACAATTTATTACATGACTCACATTTGTGAGAGTGTATTATGAACTGCCTTAGGCAGTCAACTCGCAGTCATTGGTATCGATAGGTTCATGTCGATAACTAACATGCCTCATTTTACACTGTGTACGTGCTGGTTATGCGTAACGATTTCGAACTCTATTATATCTATTAAACTTGTATGCTCACCTTTACACTATGTGTATTGACTTTTACTTTAACGTATGTGACAGGTGCTTAGGATGCTTATTTGCTTAGCTTGCTGTGAAATCGAGGCTAGGAAAGACCTAGGTCAACAATAAACAATTGTCTGTAATGAAAATCTGAGTTGTCGGAACAGAACAATTTGACTAGATCTTGCCTGTAATAATTATATTATCTTTTATGACATGGTATGGGACGTGTTGCTTTAAATAATTGGTAAATATAGTTGTTATGGAAACTTCTGGACAATCTGTTTCGCTCAGTGCCACGCCCCGATGTTTCCGCCATCGGTTGGGGTGTGACACAATGAGAGGGCAGAGGACACTATAGGATCAAATGCAAAGACCAACCAATCTGAGGGTAATGTAAATGTTAGAAAATCTTCTAGAAATACTTCTATGCCTAAAAAATTTGATGACTTTGTTGTTGAGGGTAAAGTTAGATATGGTATAGAAAAGGTAGTTGGCTATGCTAATTTGTCTTATGAAAATAAGTGTTTTGTTGCTTCATTGAATAAAACTTTAGAGCCTACTTCTTATAGTGAAGCTGCTAAGGATGATAAGTGGGTAGAAGCCATGAATAGTGAAATGGAGGCCTTGTATAGAAATAATACTTGGGTATTAGTTGATCTTCCTAAAGGTAGAAAACCTATAGGATGCAAGTGGGTTTATAAGATCAAATACAAGGCAAATGGGGAAGTTGAAAGATATAAGGCCAGATTGGTGGCCAAAGGATTTAATCAAAGAGAGGGCATTGATTTTGGTGAAACTTTTTCACCAGTTGTTAAAATGACCACTGTTAGAATTGTCTTGAAGCTTGCTGTTAATAACAATTGGCCTCTTTATCAAATGGATATAAATAATGCATTTTTATATGGTACATTAACTGAGGATGTCTTTATGACACAGCCTCAAGGCTGTTGTTCAAAAGATAATACTAAAGTGTGTAAATTGGTAAAATCATTGTATGGTCTTAAGCAAGCTCCAAGACAATGGAATGAAAAGTTAACTACTGTGTTAACTTCTATGGGGTTTGTTCAAAGTGTTTGTGATTATTCTTTGTTTGTGTTGTCTAAGAAAGATGTGTTTATTGTCTTGCTTGTTTATGTTGATGATATAGTTGTTACAGGAAACAATAAAACTGAAATAGAAACAGTTAAAACTAGTTTAAGAGAAAATTTCCAAATAAAAGATCTTGGGTTGCTTAGGTATTTTCTAGGAATTGAAGTGTTATATTCAGATAATTGTATCTGTTTATCACAGAGAAAGTATTGTCTTGAGCTTTTGAATGAGTTTGGGTACTTGGGTTGTAAACCTGTTACAACACCAATTAAGCAAAGTTTTTTAGTCACTAATAAGTGTGAAAAAGATCAAAAAGTTTTGGAAAATGTAAATGGTTTTCATAGGTTAATAGGGAAACTGTTATATTTATCTTTGACCAGGCCTGATTAGTTATACTGTTCAGTTCTTAAGCCAATATATGCATAGTCCCTGTTGTTAGGATCTGAGGCTCTCATGATTGTGTTTGTTTGTATGTTTTGAACAATTTGTGAATATGAAAATATGTTAAGTGCAGCGGAAATGAAAACAAACTCTGTAAACACAGTCAAAGGAAGAATAGTATGACAAACAATTGCTTTTCATAGAGTCGAATGATTTACAAATCAAAGCAAAAGATTACAGAAATGCTCACATACTAAGCTCCCCCTCAGCCTGATGCCCCAAGGATGGTTGTACACAAGATGAAAGGATTGGACTAGAGGAGAAGAACTCGCTCAGTCAATCAAATGTAACAGTACAGGGTACTGTTACATTTATAGGTAAACCAAACCACTGAGGAATCTCAGCTGACATCACCATGAAAGCGACGTCTAACAGTCTAACAAACTATATCTACTGTCCTTACACAAACTACTGATGACTAACACCTGATTGTAATAATAATACAAAACATGAGGAAGCAACTGCTTCACGTTCCACTGTTGTAGCTTAAGCACTGATGCTTAACAACAACATCAGTGCTTTCTTCAAAGGTGATCAGTCCTTGAATGAGCAGAGTTTGTGTCTGCAGCAGCACTTAAGAGACAGCAGTAGATAGAGCAACAGAGTTTGTCTTCAGCAGTCTTTTAGGGTTATATCAGCAGTTGAAAGGTCAGCAGTAGTTGATTATGAGCAGCAGATAGAGACCATCAGATGTTATAACTCACATTCAAGGGGAGAGCAAAGTGTAAACTGCTGCTTATTGTGAATCCTCTGCTGTGACCTGGTTTTGGCTTTACATTATCTGTTCCTCTGGTAGGGTTCAATCCCAACAATCTCCCCCTGGAACAGATAATGCCAAAACCTTTCATTATTCAGGACCTTTATTACTCATCAAGAGTGCCTTAGCTTGTTCTTTGAATTCAGCTTCAAATTCCTTTGCACTCTGGTCATCTTCATCCCTACACAGTGAAAGCCCAAGGAGATCCTGCAAATCTTGAACACTAAGGCCTAGTGCTTCTTTCCTTGATATGTGCTTCACATCGCCATTAGCTCTGACCAAGGTCAATACGTGAGTCTTTTGATCAGACATCCACTTTAGTATTTTTAAGCCAAGTGGGTTTCTTGGGAGAGACTTATTAGAGGATGAGTTGAGGGATAATGGCCTTGAAAACAACTGCAGACTTTCAGACATTCTTTTGAAAGCTTCTTCAAAGACTTTGTCAACTGCAGCTATATCTTCTGCAGTTTCTTGTTCAATGAGTTCTTGTTTTTCAGCTTCTGTCTTGTCTTTAGCAGTGTTTGGAGATGCAGTTTTATTTAATGCCTTAAAAAGGCTTTGAAGCTTTGTTGAAGTTTCTTCTTTTAGACCCATTTTCGTGATGGTATCTTTGAAGTACTCTGCTTCTTTTTCAGTTACCTCTTCTTCAGTCAGCTGTTCACCCTCTTCTTGATTTGTTACAAAAGTAGACCGGAACAGTGTGTCGAGGTTTCCTATCTTCTGTTCAAGCTTCATCATATGTTCTTGCTTCTTTGAGGTGCTTGAAACAGTTATATTTCTTTTCTTTAGCCTTTCATAGGCTTCATCGGTCTGCTGTTTTGACCACTTTGATATGGCTTCAGCAGTATCCATTTTTGCATCCACCAGCTCCTTTTTCTTTCTTTTGTATTCAGCAGTTAAGTCAGCAATGAGCTTTTCATATTTTCTCCAGTTAGGAACATTCTTCTTCTTCGTAGGATCATTTTTAATCTTTTTAATCCTTTCTGCCTCACGCTTAAGAGCTACTACTGGCCATTCACTGAACTGTTGTTCTTCAGCAGGATAGAATTTTTCTTTCATGATGTAGGCGAGATATTGTTTTCTTAATTCTTTCTTTTGATCAGCCTTTTCTTTGTCTAAGTCTTGTGCAAACCCTTCTATCTGCTTTACTTTTGTGAAGTAGAACTCCAGTCTTTTAGCAATGCCATCTTCGCTTAACTTTTCCTTCTCACTATCAACCTTGGCTTTTACTTTGGCCTGCTTTGCCTTGAGTTTGAGGTAATCATCCATATCCTCTGGTGGCAAGTAGCCTATGAGTGAGGAGAATCTCCTTTTTGAAGGATCTTCTTCTGTATAGAATTGCCTCATCTCATTTTTGATAGCTTCAAGTTCCAGTGGATGTTGTGCAGCATTAGGATCATATGTACCCTCATCAGCAGATATTGGTTTTCTTATTCTGTTGAAGAGCCTTGGTTGTGAAGTAGAAGAGGTGAGAGCAGTGGTGGATGACTGACTAACAGCTGTTGAGACAACTGGTGTCTCAACATCTGCTGTCATTACAACTGCTGATATGTCAGCAGTTGTCTTCTGCTTTTGAGCAGGGGATGGACGTGGTGATGTTAGTGGTGATGGTGGTGAATCATCATCTGATATGAGATTTATTCTCCTTTTTAATGAAGAAGAAGCAGATGATGTTTTGGGTGGATCAGTGGTGGTAGATTTGATAGCAGTGGATTGTGGTTGACTGACAGTGGTTGAAACAACTGGTGCTTCAACCGCTGCTGTCATTACAACAGATGTTGTAACATCTGTTGTCTTCTGTTTTATGACAGGAGGCAGTGGTGATGGTATGATTGTAGATGATGGTGGTGGAGCAGTAGTTGTGTTGGTGTGTGGTAGAGTGGTGTGTATTGATGACATGGCAGTTGTTTTACTGACAGCAGTTTTTGTAACTGCTGTATCAGCTGTTTGGCTAACAGATTTTGAGACCTGCTTTTCTTTTTCTTTTTCAGATTCAATATGAAGGCCATGTTCAATTCCCTTATTCTTCATTTGCTTCAATATCTCCCCCTTTTTGGCATTATCTGCAAGGGGGTCATCAAAGAATAGTAAAGTTGAAGGAGCCTTGCCAGTGGCAGTTTGGATACTGGCCTTAATAGCCTTGATATCTGCTTGAGTATCCTTGAACCTTGATTCCATCATGTTGGACAACAGTTGTACTTGGACAGCATGCTTTTGATCAGCCATTTGTTGCTGCTTTTCCAGCATGGGTTGGAAAATATTCCAAAGCTCATTTGCAGCAGGTGCTTGTTGTGGAGCAGATGTTTGAGCAGGAACAGCAGAGGATTGTGCTTTCTGAGCTTTTAAAATCTCTTGCACCATCTCCTTTATTTCAGAAACTGATTCTTCAAGTTTTTCCACTCTGCCCGTCAATTCCTGATATCTTGAATCATCACCCATTTTACTGGGATCATCTGAATCCCCACCTGTGGTGGTTATATCAATGTGTGACTTAGGAACAGAGCCCCAAAAATCACCCATTGATGCCCCTTGTTCTAGGTACTGGGGACTTCTCTCTTCAGCATTCGATAAACCTTTGATGGTACCAGTAGTTGGATCTAACTCACTGGTGGTCACCGAAGTTGCTATTGAAGAAATTGCCTTCAAGGGAGTCTTACTTATGAAACAACTGTCCAATTGAGGATCTGTTGATCCACCAGTTGTAGTTGCTGCTCCGCTTGAACTACTGACAGGAGTTACTTGTAACTCCTGCAGTGTAACCTCCTCAACTGTTGCTGGGATAGCAGAAGTATAAGCATCAGACCCAGTCACTTGTTGATGTATACTCTCAGTGATAGGTGATAGAGAGGAACTGGTTTGTGTCTGTGCAATAGCAGCTGCATGCAACAGAGGTAACATGGATTGTGGCATTATTATTGGTGAGGGGATGGGGGTTGAAAGAGACATGTCCTTGGGATCAGGACTGAGGAAGATGGATCCGAGTGGATTCAGAGCTTCATATTGTGGTGTCCCTGTGCTTACAACCTGATCCTTTTGTGAGGATGCAGGAGGAGTTTCGGTTATGGGTTGAGATCTTTCTTCCAACTACTGTGAGGAAGTAGCAGCAGTGGTTTGTGGTGACTTTTGTGTTGTCACAGGCATTTCCTCTGGGATCTCATCTTCCAGAGTTGCCTTTGTTTTAGGAATGGTGGGTTTTCTAGATGTTTTCTTTTTGGTCTTTTTAGTGGTGGCAGGTGTGGGTTTCAAAGCAGTGGGAGTGCTGCTATGATCACCTGGAGCAGTGGGCTCAGCAGCTGATACCTGAGGAGCAGTTGTAACCGCTAAAGTCTGCTCAGGTACCCCTGCTTTTGTTTTTATTGGTGCCATCATCCTTGAAAATGTTTCCTTTGTTATGCTTTTTATTTGACAATGAACACCTTGTCTGAGCAAATTTACATTTTTCTTTTCAAATTTTTGTTCAAAATAATAACTCAAAAATCTTGGAAAAAGTAAAAATGCTTTACTTTCAACGTTTTTCACCATGTCATTGAAAATCTCCTGGGAGTAGTTATAGTTTTTATTATTCAAAATAGCATAACCCAGGCTTTGAATTTTCAATGGTATTTCGTTGAAAGATGTTGTTTTGTTTGAAGCACACATCAAGAGTGTGTGAAATAAAAACCTGGGTGCAGATGGAAAATAACCCTTTTGTAGGGTATCTACCTTTGGTTCTTCTGCATAGCCCCTTTTCAGAAAATCAGCTTTTAACTCGTTTTTGTCAAAAGAGGTTTTACCGTTCTGATCGTCGAGTATGAAGACTTCTGATATCGATTTTGGTGTGATTATGATCTCTTTTCCCTGTATCGAGGAGTTAATGGCTACGACTTTTCCGTCTTGTTTTTCAAGCGACGCCTTTTTCCAAAACTCTCTCTGGGTTTGCAGATAGATCGGAGCATTTGCTGTCAACAAAGTTTTGTACTTTGATGCAGATAATGCATCAATGACGGTGTCGAAGGTGTGATTATCAGTAGGTTTTGTGAATAAACCCAGATAATTATGAGATTGTTTGAATGGTATTTCGATGATTTCTTCAGCCGTTTAAGCGGCCTCAGTTGCAGGTGGTGGTGATGTAGGTTTTGATTTTGATTTTCCTTTTGACTTCGTCATTTTGATGAAGAAGAATCGGAGAATGATTTTGAGGGTATTTGAGAAGAAGGGTTGAAAACTGTTATGAGAAGAGAATTTTTGGAATTCAATTCGACAGTGTAAAACCCTGTTTGGGTTTTAGGGCAGGGTTTTATTTAAAAATAATCGCTGATGTTGTGGCGGTTATTACGATCTGAGGGCTAAAAACTGACCACGTGTCAAACACTGATGAAACGGATGAAGTATGGAGAACAGTTGTTTTAAAAACCACTGACGTATCAAACAGCAGTGATTACAACGGTAAAAATCTTGGGCAGTGGATGATTTTTACTATCAGTAGATAGCATATCAGTGGATAAGAAACTGCTTTTGAACAACAGAGTTTATCAAAATAATGAGAGAGCAGGGGTTGACTTTCAGCAGTGGACAGTGTTTAGAGATCAGATGTTGGAGCAAAACAGTGGTTAGGGTAAATGGTGCAAATCTGAAGAACAGATGTTTCAGCAACAGTTTTGAGAATTTTCATTCAAGGTTTCGCCAAATGTCAATTTTAGATGACAGTGGCATAATTTCCCAGATGATGAACAACCTTTTACTAAAGCAACTTATTCTCGTTTAATATTCAATTAAAACAAGAGTACCCTAGTGATTTTAAGCACAGTTTGCAATCAACCTTTGATAAATTTAGGATCAAACCTGAGTATGACATAATCATGACATATGTACCATTTCCTTTTGACCGATATATGAGGACACTAATACCAAAAAAAAATATTATATCCTGACATGAGCTGAAACCAATTGCCAACAAAAACAAGCAACGGTTTCAAATATATTATTAAAAAAAAAATGAATAATATATCCTGATTATTCGAGAAAATCCTTTGAACACAAAAAAATGGTTAAAGGATTTTCTAAAAATAGTATCAAAAAGATCTGGTAAAATTTCAATGGAGAATATAATCACATCACTCACAGGTTTTTGAAAAATGGTCAGTAGTTTGACGACGGTGGTAGAAAACTTTTGGAATACATTTTGACTACTGTTTGATGCCATTTTCTTTGTCAGTTGATTGCAAACCTGAGGACACAAGGATATGTTTTTGAACATTTGTCTAGTCCTCTTTGGAGTTCATTTACTGGCATAAAAAAAAAAAAAAAAAAAAAAAAAAAAAAAAAAAAACCTTTTCTGAACAGATGAATGCACATAGTTGCTTCATGACCATTATTACCCCACACTTTAACTCTTCAGTGTTTTAAGTTTATACTCTTTTCCTCTACTTTAGAAGTTTTGAGATGAACACACTTCGGAGTTTTTGTGAATTTTCTTAATGTATTTTAACATAATTGATTTTGTCCTTTTGAGGAACTCAACCTGTTTTCAACACATAAGATTTAAATAACTAAAGTTTTAATTCCCCTCTTTTTAGATTATAAAAAAAAACACTAATGTTTTATGAACATAAGTTTTTGTTAATCAGAGGTTCATACTTTAGCATTTTAATAAAGGACCTCACAATTTTCATAACAACATTTGAGAACAATTTAGAAAACAAGAAATAATCTCATAATTTGACAGATATACTTTCAGATCTGGAAACCATGAGTGTATTATGCATGAAATCACTTGATGTATGAAATTTGTGTGTCATATGACACCTTGGTTGATTTACAGAGTTTTTTTTTTGAATAACCAGTTTGAACATGATTTATTCGATACTCTGTTTTTCAACTAAGTACAACCAACCTTAGTATCAATGAATTTTTGAGCCGAACTGTTATGTCAATTTGACTGTTAAATCGAAATTGACTGTCCAGGCTCTGATACCAATTGTTAGGATCTGAGGCTCTCATGATTGTGTTTGTTTGTATGTTTTGAACAATTTGTGAATATGAAAATATGTTAAGTGCAGCGGAAATGAAAACAAACTCTGTAAACACAGTCAAAGGAAGAATAGTATGACAAACAATTGATTTTCATAGAGTCGAATGATTTACAAATCAAAGCAAAAGATTACAGAAATGCTCACATACTAAGCTCCCCCTCAGCCTGATGCCCCAAGGATGGTTGTACACAAGATGAAAGGATTGGACTAGAGGAGAAGAACTCGCTCAGTCAATCAAATGTAACAGTACAGGGTACTGTTACATTTATAGGTAAACCAAACCACTGAGGAATCTCAGCTGACATCACCATGAAAGCGACGTCTAACAGTCTAACAAACTATATCTACTGTCCTTACACAAACTACTGATGACTAACACCTGATTGTAATAATAATACAAAACATGAGGAAGCAACTGCTTCACGTTCCACTGTTGTAGCTTAAGCACTGATGCTTAACAACAACATCAGTGCTTTCTTCAAAGGTGATCAGTCCTTGAATGAGCAGAGTTTGTGTCTTCAGCAGCACTTAAGAGACAGCAGTAGATAGAGCAACAGAGTTTGTCTTCAGCAGTCTTTTAGGGTTATATCAGCAGTTGAAAGGTCAGCAGTAGTTGATTATGAGCAGCAGATAGAGACCATCAGATGTTATAACTCACTTTCAAGGGGAGAGCAAAGTGTAAACTGCTGCTTATTGTGAATCCTCTGCTGTGACCTGGTTTTGGCTTTACATTATCTGTTCCTCTGGTAGGGTTCAATCCCAACACCTGTCAATCTCATCTTGATATTGCTCTTACATTAAGGTACTTAAAGCTATCACCTGGAAAAGGTGTTAGTTTTAAGAGGTCAAGTAGTATGGTTCTATCAGGGTTTGTTGATTCTGACTGGGCCAAATGTCTTAAGACCAGGAGGTCTGTTACTGGATATGGTATTTTTCTGGGAGAGACACTAGTTTCTTGGAAAAGCAAGAAACAAAGTGTAACTTCCAGATCAACATCAGAAGCTGAGTACAGAGCTATGTGCTCAGCTACCTGCGAAATTATGTGGATTCTTAATGTTCTAACTGAATTAAAGGTAACTTGTAATCTGCCAGTCAAACTGTACTGTGATAGTAAGTCTGCAATTTCTATCTCTCAAAATCCTGTGTTTCATGAGAGAACAAAACATTTTGAGTTAGACGTACATTTTTTGAGAGAAAAAATAGCAACTGGTATTATTGAGCCTGAGAAAGTTAGTACAGAGATGCAGGTTGCAGACATTTTTACAAAGGGTTTGAATACAAGTCAACATCAAACTCTTTGTGATAGTTTGGGTCTTTATAACATGTTTTCCACATGAATTATGGGGGCATGTTAAATTAAGTTATGGCAATATGTAATTCATGTTGCTACATTTTGTTACACACATGTTGTTACACGTTATTAACTTGTTTTGGACTGTTATAACTGCATTTGGGTAATAAGTGTGCAGGGTCTAATGTTTAGGGGTGAAAGTTGTACGATGTGAAGTCTAAAGCGTAAAAGTGGAAAGACGAAGGGCTTTGATGGAAGTATCTTTTTACTTTGTATAAAAGAAGGCTTAACAGTGGTTTCCGTTATCTTCTCGAAGTCTCAGTTCTCTCTCTTCCAGGCGATTAGGGTTTGTATAGTTTTGAGTTTGTATTGCAGCAGATTAAGTGTGATCTGCTAGATCTCGTGTGAGATCTTGTTGTTCTGGTTTGTATAGATCAACTGATAATCATCAGTTGATCATCTTTCTTTGTATTGTTACAGATCTCATAATTTGTGAGATCTAGGGTATTTGGGGCTTTTTTTGGTTTGGGTAAATCAATAAAGTTTTATCACCGTTTTTGTCGCTATTTCTTTGTATTGTTTGTTCTATTTCATTATCATACCATTTTTACAAGTCCCATTCGCAAAACTTTTCAAAACTAATCCTATACCCGAATACCCGTCTCCCAATACTTCAGGTTTCAGGTTTATTTGTCAAATTCGGATTAGATTGCCATCCCTAATCACATATTTTTGTTAAAAAGTGCATTAAGCACATACCATTGGTGTTAATTCATAAAAAATGTTAGTTATCAAATATCTTATCCCCTAATTTCATATTCATACTGTCTTCAATGTCATTCAATAGCAAAATAAAACCCGAGCCTGTCGGGTATACCTGAAGCCCGATACATCTAGGATGGGTATACCAGAAGTCTGACGGGCATGAAATTAGTATTAAAAATTTTCATGTGTATGGGACGAGAACTGGATTCGACGATACCTGACCCGATTACCCAAAATCATATACCTGTTTATCCAAACCATATACCTGAATCATAATATCATATACTCAAACCTTTTGCCCTTATAAACCCTTGTCTATTGGTGCTTTAATTTAGTAGGTTCGAAATTGATTTTTTTGTTTGTAACATGTATTTGATAATATTATTTATATTTGTTATGTGGTCAAGTATATACGTAAAATTATATAAAAGTTGTAATGATATTATTAAGTTATGATAAGATTTATATGTATAATGTATAAATAAAAACTATACAATAATTATAATATGAAAAATGAAATGTACTTGGAAATCCTAGTGAGATTTGTTTTGACAAACTAACGGGTGTGGGTATGCTCAATACTCGATGGGTAATTACCTGATGAAAATCGAGTCAGATATAGGACATAATTTTACAATCGGGTATCAGAACAGCCAAATATCAATACCAAACCCGAACCCGATCAACTGTGATCCCTACTCTCCTATATCCACTTTTTTTCTAACATATTGATGAATCCGATTATAGACCTTTATTATTGTGTCGTTTATGTTTATAAAGTGAGTGCCAATGCTTTAAGTTGAAATATGGTAAATAATTATTATGAGTAAAGTTCTGGTACAAATAACTTTCACGTATTAAACATACGAATAGCATGAAAAAAGCAAAAAACGCGGTGACATTTTCGTAATTATTTGCTCGTAGGGTAATTATCAAAATTACTCTACAAATGATCCTGTAGAGTAATTTTGATCTTGTAGAGTAATTTTGTAAAATGTTCTTGTAAAGTAATTTTCATCAAAAAACTATACCTCACCAAAAAAAAACCTAACCCCCCCCCCCCTCCCCAAACCTAAAAAAACCCTAACCCCCCCCCCCCCCCCCCCCTCCCAAACTAAATACTAAAAACTGAACCATAAAGCTAAACTCCCATAACTAAATGCTAAAAAAATACTCTACAAGAACATTTTACAAAGTTACTCTACAAGATCATTTTACAAAATTACTCTACAAGATCAAAATTACTCTACAGGGTCATTTGTAAAGTAATTTTGAATTGTATATTGTTTGATAAACTTGCAGAGTAATTTTGATGCACTTGTATAATATTTTTGATGCAGAGTAATTTTGATACATTTGTAGAGTAATTTTGATAATTACTCTACAAGAACATTTTACAAAATTACTCTACAAGATCAAAATTACTATACAGGATCATTTGCAGAGTAATTTTGATAATTACTAATAATTACGAAAATGTCACCGTGTTTTTTTCAGCAAAACCTTCAATTCGTACGTTTTGTACATTAAAGTTATTTGTATTTGATCTTTTGTCAAATTATTATTACGTCGATTATGTTTATAAAGTGAGTGACAATGCTTTAAGTTGAAATATGGTAGATAAGTATCATGGTTAAGTTGAAACATGGTAGATAAGTATCATGGTTGTGTTTATGCATTCGACCAAAATATTATGCTTTATGTCGTCTTTATCTCTTCATACTATAAATAAATAGATAAATAAAAGGTCTTTGTATGACATAATTATTTGAGGTGAGAAGCAACTCCTGTACAATCAAGGACATACCTAATGTGTCATGTATGTATAATTAAAACTACGTATCACTACAATTTATGATTTTAGTGTTATTTTTATAAACCATGTTTAAGTTCCTTATGTTTACCATAATTTTATATGTAGAAAGTGGATTTACTTTTGAAAAAAGAAAAAGATAAACCAAATTATGAGATTAGACCAAAACAAACTAAATTAGTCAAAATGGTTCGGTTTTCGTATCCTTAAACAGACTCTGACGATCTGATCTACATAAATTCATAATAACATCTCGTATAGTCGTGCTAAATCAAACCAAATCACATATTGTATTTGTATGACTTATAATATATAAAGTGACTATTTGGACTAAATTATAAGAACCAAATATTGAAAAAAAAAAAAAAAAAAAAAGAACAACTACCTTCACCTCCCTAGATTTTGATTTCTTCTATCCCTTTCTTTGTCAAACCACACCATCATGGAGTCATCTCCACAATTAAGAAACAATATTAGCCATCGGATTAGAAACACTTGGAAAAGACTAGATTACCCTTGACCTTGAGTTGAAAAGGTTACTGGGCGGCTAATGGGCATCTTCACGTTTTGTTGGGTTCACGTATTCATATGGTCATGGCTCTTTTTCTTTATTCATTATCCCTTCATCACACATACATTTATCATTTATTATTACTATTTTAGCTTTTCATTTTCATTAGCAAACCACTTCAAAACTAATACGGTTATCATTATAAAATCATATATTGTTCAAAATCATTTAAGCAAATTAGGCTAATGTTTATGTGATACGTAGAAACATTATATTTAGTCTACCCCATTAAGAAATTACTCATTTTGTCTCAACTGTTAGGATATTTCACAATAACTCTGGATTTAATCCCATAGAAACGATAAATCTTTCACCTGTCAATTCAGTAAATGAATTACATATCGATGTATAGTTATATTTTACCTGTAGTGAGTTCCAATACTTTGAGTTAAAATATGGTAGATAAATATCGAATTAAGATGTTATAGTTATTTTTTAGGATCTAATTTTTTTTTTTTGTGATACGTCAACGCTATATTAGGTCTCAATTATTAAGAAATTACTTGTTCTATCTCAATTGTTATTAATAATAATTATATTTATATATGAATAAACTATATTTTTCGTCTCAAAGTTTCATAGTTGTTTCAATTAAGACAACACAAAAACAACATAGGTAATTTCTCAAAATTAAGATCAAATATGAACTTTTGATATATCGCAAATTAAACCATCGCTTTATTTACTATAGATATGCTAATCATGTCTTATCATGTCTTATTGTTGATATTTAACTTAGTTATATAAAGTAAGGTATTTATAAAGATGATATTCAACTCACTTACATAAAGTAAGGTATTTATAAAGACTGCTGTTCAAAAAAAATTATATAAAGACTAATATTATATACTTTCTTTACCAAGTATCATATTTGTAATTTGTAATTGTAAGTAAGATATATAAAAAACATTTTCAATTATTTGTCCCGTATTAGACATACACATTATTAAAAAAAAAAAACTAATCCCAAATAAAAACACACATTTATGTATATGCATATGTAGAATAAAGTAAACTTGAATTTAGATTCTTATAAATATTTATATGTTTTTTAATCTTATACTTAGCACTTATTGGGGACATTGGTGTTGTACATCACAAAGCTTTTCATTTCATAATATTTGATTCCAAATTGCATCTATGCCGTTTATTACACACCACGTGTCATCAGTGGGTCCATTGATTGAGCTGATTTCTCGCTGAAAGACGGTATCATAAACAATTATTTATTGTTAGCCTTGTGTAAATTCTACTAATTCTTTGTCTTAGTCATGACAATTGTTTATGACACATATTTTAATTTTGGATGTATTTAATATAAACAATTTCTATTTTTATCTATTTTTTGTTCTTGTTTATATCTTTAACTGAGCAATTATGACCTTAAATCCAAGTATAATCTAAAATATTATTCCATCTTTAATGCTAATGGCATTTATATGATTTTACCAATAATAACAAAGAAAACTTTATAATATAACAATAAAGTGAGATAAATATGATATACTATTTACCGTCGTGATAAACATGTAATATGACAAAGGAAATACCGTATATCGTTTAAAATGTATTGAAAAAATATAGTAGATGTTATGAGGAGTAAAAATTAGTATGATTTACATTATTTGGTTTTAACGTAAAATTTTGGTTTAAAAACTCTCGAAACTAAACTAATTGAATTAGTCGTGTAAGATTAAATATATATTATGTTGTATTTAATCTAGTAGCCATTATAATCATTTACATTATATAGATCAAAATATATAACAACTTATTAAATAATTAGTTGGTAATTGTTGATGGACCATATTACCCTTATTAACTAATTAGGGTTTTCTCTTGGGTGCATATATAAGGAGATAATTAGAGGGTTAAAAGGTTAGGCACTAATCACAATAACATCATCATGAAATCGCCCCTCTCTCCATAGCCGAATTCCCTTTTCGGTTTTCTTCATCACCATCATTAGATTGCACCCTAAGGAGGAACCAGATCAAGCTGACAATCATGTCAAACTCTATTGCTGCGTCTCCATATGGATTCTCCGATGGCCTGTCTGCTATAATCAAAGGCATGTTTTCATATTTTCCATTATGTTTAAACAGAACTGATCAACATGTGGTATCAGAGCATATGTTGATAAATCAGTTCTGTTTTTGTATCCATTATTCTGGGATTGAAATATGGAAAACAGAGTTTGAAAACTTAATAAAATTTAAAAGGCTGTTTCAAGACCAAGTATCTCGAAGTCACTGTTTCGGGAAAAAGAATGTTTTATAATTGTCTCGAAATCAAATAGTAACCTTAATGTTTCGAAATCTGTTTTAAAACCTTAATATTCAAGTTTCGGGTTCCAGAATTTTGATTTTATTAATAGTAAGGTTCTTCATGTTCTTAGTGAAATTCGAATAAATTCCCTTATTTTGGAATGAATTAAGGATTAGAAGGTGTTTTTCCTGTATTTGATTAATTTTTATCCCTTAAGATTTTGAAAAATCTGTTAATGTTATTAGATATAATATTCGAAATCATTGGATAAATATAAAATATCTTTTAAAAAAGGAAACAAGATATACCAAATCCCTAAAAATTCGAATTCCAAACTTATCACAACTAACCGTTGTTAGTCAGTAGGTTTCGAGACTTAGATAATAAGTTTCGAGATTAGATGGTTTCGACTAAGGTTCCGACTGAGATTCCGATCGAAACCTCATAATGAACTCGAAGTCTCACTAAAATTCAAGGAGACATGAGGTTGCGACTGAGATTTCGACTCGTAATCATGTTGTTGTGACTCGAAACCTCATAATGAACGCGGAATCTCATTAAGGCATTAACCTTCATCACTCGAAACCTCGAGATTTCGACTGAGGTTGCGACATCATTAAAGGACACATAATGAGTCGAAATCTTACTCGAGACTTGACTCGAGATCTCACTCGAAATCTCAAGTTGAGTTGAGATTTCATAACTGAGTCGAGATCTCACTCGAAATCTCATTATAACTTGAGATCTAACTCGAGACCTTACTCGAAATCTCATAAGTCACTCACTCGAAATCTCATTACTTTATTAAGCTGTTAATGTGAACTAAAATTTGGTTTTTGTAAATACTTAGTTAATTAATCAGATAATGTTTTACAAAACCAAAATGACTTAACTTGAATGAGCTTCTGATGTATCACTTCTGGCCAAAGCTGGTTTGATACATCTATTTATTGTTCAAGTATTATGAAAGCTATGTTAAGTATGCATTACAAACGTGAATGTCTTATTTCTGGCCAAAGCTGATTTAATTCATTTATGTCTAGCACACTTAACAAGTGCATAACTACAGTGATTGTCTCATTTCTAGCCAAAGCTGATTTGTCACGATTACTTTGCACACATGCTTAGATTATTACACTTCTGGCTAAAGCTGATTTGTCTTCTTTTAAGTAGAACTTTAACTAAGTCTATTATTTTGATGTTAGTAATAGACATATCACAACTTCTTCATATAATGATCCTCACATTAATGATCCTTCATTAATCTTATGATCATTTTTTGTCTGCCTTATTTTCTGTACCCATAACTTTACTCACTGTGAATTTCTTCAATAAATCAATATCTCATCCACTCTAATTCCTAAACCTAACATGTTTTGCTTTATTTAAAGTTTCTATAAGATTAGCTCTTAAATTAAATCCTTGATTATCCCTTAAGACACGATAATCCTACCGCTCTCTTCTGATAAAAGTACTACAGAAGAAAAGTAGAGCATGATGAATAGGACAAATCGAACATGATGTCTCTTATGATAATCAAGAACTCTCTAACATAAATGCTATCACTAAAGTTATTCCAGATTAAGTCTTTCCTAATATTAATGTATTATCTGTGGAATAATTACAAGAATTCCTAAGATGCATGCATTCATTTAAAATTCTAAGCTATAAGGTGAAGTGGTATATGTGAATACATTATAATGTACAGTACCATAATCCATAAAATCAAGAGCTTACGCATGGAAATTAGGACATTTTCAGGTACATTACATACTAAGATTTTCAATTGTACAATTTGATGCCTTATAAATAAACTATAACACTCAAAAGTACCAAAGGAAATGAGCGTGTTAATAAGCAACATATGTACAAAGAAATAAATGTTTGAAACTGGAAAATAAGATGTTATTCACCTTACAACCACTAAAACCTTAAAAGAGGATTGTTCTAAGGTCCATAGTCAAAATACAAGTACAAAATTCCAACTCTAGGGTTCTTCAAGGGAGAATCTCACTGCATAATTATGCCATTAGACAAGGCATAAGCAACGAGACTATCCATTATTCAAAAGAGCAGTTGGATAAGTTAATTAGGTAGTCACTTACTAATGATATCTAAGTCTGGTAATTTTAATATTCCAATTAACACCTGATTAGTTGACTCTAGTTCTAAACGTTTCCTTACCAGAACTCAACAAATAACTAACATTGAGAGTTAGTGACAAAAAAAATTTAAATGTTAAGGCTATAAAAACCATAATAAGCAGTCTTCTAACAAAGCTTTTCGATACCTTACATATTCTGAAGATTAATCAGAATACATTATCATTACTTAGGCTGTGTCATGAAGGTTGTGAGGTTTGCATAACCAACATAAAGTCACACTTACCTTAAACTCTCATATTATTTTTCTCAATATCTGGATAGAAACATTACTAAGATGAAACTAGATGATACCTTAGATTTTCACAACTTTTGTTATCATGCAAATGAGAATTTGACAAAAGGAAAATGAGACCTATAAATTTCATCCATTATAACCGAAATTCATGAGAAATCATGACATGGTTAATAAGGATGATTATTCAACTATTCTTATTCTAAGTGATTTTAAATCATGATGTTAAAAGCCATAAAATATTACTTGGCTTAAGGAATAAGTATGGGTCCATCATAAGTTATTCATTGACATTCGTTGGAAATTATTCTAGATGGAATATTCAGACATAATTCATCTATCAATTAAAGACTATCTACTTGTATCTAAATTTTGTCACATCTGGCCCACAGTCTTAAAAGAAATCTATTCATATATATACTTAATAAGATTTCTATTAAATATGTCCCTAAGTTTCTTATGACATCTGGACAATAAGGAAATCAAATAAAGTCTAACATATATATATGATAGGTTCTCACGTCACGTACCTCATTGAAACTTCTCTTGTAGCATTTCTAGAGATATCAAATATCAGTGGGAACATTAAGTGTCATAATAATAACTTGCAATAGTTGCAAGAGGTGGGGGAGTGAAAACTTCATATTACTTCAATTTACACCTCTTGTACAAGACACTGCTCCATCACGACACTGTTCCATCAAAAGTTGTCTCCTTAAAATCTAACGCTACTCTTACAAAAGTTTCATTGTTGCTTAATTATGGGCACACTTAGATTTTTTACCTAAACTAACATACTCCTCAACAAGAGAAACCACGACGACTAACGTCATTAATTTTAATATAGCAACCTAACCAAGAGCTAATCCATAAAACTGAAACTTCTAACAAACCCAATAATCAACTCAGGAGGTCATCTAGGTTTAAAAGCCTACTAACTTTGATGATTACATAACCTCCCTAACTGAAGTTGAAATGGATTTTGGAAACGTTTACTGATCCTATCTCTTCTAATTAAGCCATTAGAGTCAATCAATCTTCTAAATGGAATAAAACTGTTTTCTAGTAAAACTGATTTTATGTGTTCGTGCAACGTTTGGGATTTGATTGAATTACCTAAGAGTGTTCATGACTAAACCAAATCCTAATATAAGCGTTAAGACCCAAAGAAGCATGACTAATTGTCAAAGGTTCTACTCAGGAAGAGATAAATTACTAAAGAATCTTTTTTACATATCTAACAAAAGATTTATTTTAGGATCATCACTGTTCTAGTAGCTTATAATATTTTAAAGATACATTAGATGAACATTAAAACAATTTTCCCTAACAAATGGCTGACATGTTTACATGTCCATAAAACAACCTGAAAGTTTTGAACTGAAGGTTAAAGAACACTTTATTTTAAGCCAATAAAATCCATGTACGGGTTAATGCAAACATCATAATGCAATGAAAACATAGAGAAATTATTTTCATCAAGGACCAAGTGGATTAATGTACCTACCTCAAAATGAGTGGAAGCAACTAAGATAAACTTGTCTATATAGATGATATTCTTTTGACAAGTATATGTTACATAAGTCAAATCATTGTTAACACAAACTTTGATATAATAGATCTCAGTGATATCTCTTACGTGATAGATATCATAACATACCGAGATAGACCCAATGGGACATTAGTTTCGTTCCATAAATTTAATCTTAAATGGGTCCTTACATATATAACAAACAATAATGCTCTTCCTTTAGAGGATAATAGGATAAATGAGATTATTTACTTACGTTTCATTAATCAGAAGCCTTATGTAAGTTCAAGTCTACACTTGTTTATATATTACTCACATTGTAAAACACTAGATATGTCTAGATTAATGTGAAGCATCTAATAGAGTATTACAATACCTTTAAAAGAAACGAGATGCTATAATTTGAAGAAGAAGTGAGAACTTAAACCGGTTGATTACTCTAACCTTGTGATATTCAAAGATGACAAAATATAATTTCGGGTATATTCTTATGTCAGCAGACACAACCTATCTCTTGGAAGAGTCATGATAAACTGATATCAACAACCTAAGTTATAATGACATAATTTAATGTTGTTGGAAATTTATCAGTAGACTCATAAGTTTATTAACACCATATAATTAATGTATTGAAGACTTATTGTGATAAAGTCAGCTACCATGTCTCCTTGAACAGTAACAGTTCGAGAGGTGCTTCATTAAATTTCGATACACAATTAATTATTCGGTTATGAATGAATTGAGGAAACTAAGTCTTTGTATCAAATATGTCACGGCCCCCGTCCCAGTTTTACCCGGTCCAGGAGCCGCGGGACAGAAACCCGTGGTAATTATTATTTGAGTTGACAGCGGAAGGTTTAACAGGACCTTTTAAAACTTGAAATGCCCGATTATTTTATTTCATAATTCGGGATAAACCCCGTAATTTACAATAGAGGAATTTCACAAGGAAATTTCCTGATTTACAAAACATGTTTATTTGTTTAATTGAGCCACTACTTCAAGCTTGTTAGTGCTCCGTAGCACTTTTCCTTGGTTCACAGTAGTCACCTGAAACATGTTTTAAAAATATTTTATCAGCGGGGAAATACTGGCGAGTCACTCAAATTTGATAAAACGACACATAGTTATAAATTACAGCATAAGAGCGATTACAACGGCTCCTATCTTATTTTTATCTGGCGCCGTGTCATCTCCTGGTGACGATGGTCATACCACTATTGGGTCATTTCACCCAAGTAGTGATGATTATCATTGTTAGGTTAATGAACCTAACCGTGAGAAATTAGTAATGTGCACAATACCCCACTAGCCAGTGATTCAAGATAACCACGACTTAATCCCTGTAACTATAACCTTTGAAAATAATTGGAGTATTGTAAAAAATTATTGATAAAAAGAGAATGACTCACATTGCAGATTTAAACGGGCAGAGTTTAGCCTACTGATAAGCCTTGTAACCTAATTTAAATAACAATGCACACAAACTAGGTCAGTAACTAATACCGCATTTACGATAACTCACGAGATTAAAACCCTCACGATGATTGACAAAGTGCAACACTTAAACATCCATCGAATTCAAGACGAATGACAAAGTATAGCCCTAATGTGGGCAGCACTTAAACATCCATTGGATTGGTTTCAATCGATCGGACATTGAATCGTAGCAGCGATCGAGTTAATACCCTATATCGTAGCAGCGTCTCTCTTAATTGAAATCACGATTTGAAGCAGCAAACATCGTTTTTGAAACTGATTTTTCGAACACAGAAGCAAATCCCAGGTCCAGGCTACTTATAGCAATTTTTCGAGTTTTACGCGGCCCGCGTAAAACACACTTAAACCTTACGCGGCCCGCGAGGGCCACCTAGTCTACGACTAGGGCTACAGTGTCACACATAGGTCTGCCACGTGGATGACACGTGGCCTGTTGGCTGATCCAGAGATTTGATGAGTTGTCGCGGCCCGCGTAGACAACCCTTATGTCTTACGCGGCCCGCGTGAAAACCAAAAACCTTGTTTTCTTGGTTTTTCATGCACGTTAGGGTTTCAGGGGTCCGGATTTTCACTTACGGGTCGTTTTGGGACATTTTTGCAGGTCCTTACATCCTCCCACCTTATTTAGAATCTCGTCCTCGAGATTTACTGGAATAAGTGAGGATACTTTCGCTTCATTTCCGATTCCAGCTCCTAGGTGTATTCAGGTCCTCTTTTTGAATCCCACTTGACTTTGACCAATATCAGTCTTTTGTGTTTTAGAAACTTAATCTTTCTGTCTTCTATTTGCAGTGGCTTCTCAACAAACTTTAACTTTTCATTTACCTCCACATCTTGAAGAGGTACTACCAAGGATTCGTCTGATAAACACTTTTTAAGGTTGGATACATGAAATACGTCATGTACTCCAGCTAACTCTTCCGGTAGTTGTAAACGATAGGAAACTGGTCCTATTCGCTGGATTACTGGGAAAGGTCCTACGTATCTTGGACTTAGCTTTCCTTTCTTACCGAATCGAACTACTCCTTTCCAAGGAGAAACTTTCAAGAGTACCTTATCTCCAACTTGAAATTCTAGTGGCTTACGTCGATTATCGGCATAACTCTTCTGGCGATCTCGAGCCGTTTTCAGTCTTTCCTTGATTTGAGTGATCTTGTCGGTGGTCTCTTGCACAATCTCAGGTCCTGATAATTGGCTTTCTCCTATTTCTGCCCAACAAACTGGAGTTCTGTACTTTTGTCCATACAGTGCTTCAAATGGGGCAGCTTCAATGCTTGAATGATAACTATTATTGTAGGAGAATTCAATTAAGGGTAGGTGGTCGTCCCAGTTTCCACCAAAATCTATCACACATGCCCTAAGCATGTCCTCTAGGGTTTGGATCGTCCTTTCACTTTGTCCGTCTGTTTGAGGATGATATGCAGTACTTAATTCTAGTCGGGGTCCCATTGCTTCTTGGAAACTTGTCCAGAAATGGGAAGTGAAACGACTATCCCTATCCGATACAATGGAGAGTGGGACTCCATGTAAGGATACTGTTTTGGTCAAAAATCAGGCTAGGATAATGCAAGCAAATCTTTGTTGTGAGGAATGATGCTTGAAACAATGAACAAATGTATGAATAACTTGCAAAATGTAATGAACAAGTGACACATGGATTTATACGAGGAAAAAGCCCTTGATCAAGAGTTGATCTCCGGCATAAAAAACCTCGGGTGATGGAAACTACCGATCACCAACTAAGATTAAACAAATGATTGTTACAACTCGGGATGATAACAAGCTTGTTACAAGGATCACTAGAGTGCAATGTGTATGAAATCGCCAAATGAACTGTTGAGAGCTTGCGAGAGTGTTTGTGTTTGCTAAAATAGCCAAGTGTTCTAATTCAAGCTTGTTATCCCCTTTTGAAATTACAAATAACTAAAACAACTAACTATCCGCTAAATGTGCAAGCTTCCCACGTTCTCCATAACGTTCACAAAGCCATGCACGTGGGGAATCTTGAGGGCATATTCCCCAAGAATATCGGCAAGACCAAGTCCAAGTCCAAGGCGTATACTACTGCAAAACAAACTTAAACATAATGAAGGTAACCGTTAGTATAAGGATAACAACAAGGACCCTAAATCCTGATCCTGCAATGTCTTCTGAGGATCCTTAATTCAAACAGAATTGAGGATCCGTGATCCTGGCAGTGCTTGAGGATCCGTGATCCTTAGGATTGGAAAATCCTCCCCTAACAATTGCCCCCAAAATATAAGGAGTAAAATGTAATTTAACGAGTTGTATTTTTGATCTTATCTCCAACTGACTAACGGATATATAGCCGTTTGGATCGAACTAGCCGTTGCTGGTCTTATGTCATTGAAGTGACAATCCTGCAGAATCATCATTATAAATAGGTTAGAGATAAGGATCGATAGGCATTTAAATTCGTGCGTTACTTCCTTTAAATCCTCATTCAAAGATCAATCAGGTATCTTTCTTCTCCTTTTCTCTTCATCTTCTTACTCTGCTCTTCTTCAAATTCTTTAGACCAGAATGAAGTTACGATCATCCCCTGCCAAGGATCACCAGAAAGATAGTCCTTTGAAAAGATAAGGGATTATCAAAAATACTCCGAAGGAACTCTGCAGTTTTACCGATCCTGAGATCGACCGGATCCGCCACTGTTTTCCGGCGGACACCGTCTTCAAACCCTTCGACCCTACTGCCAAAAGCGATTATGTTTCTGAAACTTGGGTTGCTTTTCTGGCCACCCCATTCCTGATAGGATACTCCTATCCTTTCCCTGCCTTCATTGAATCCTTCTTTTCTCTCACCGGCATGTGCTACATTCAGGCTATGCCAATGATGTGGAGGGTTTTATATACCCTAGAGAGAATCATTGAGCAGGAAGGTATAGAGTTGGGGATGTCGGAACTAGCTGAACTATATAACCTTGTGAGCCATTGTTCACACCGCTTCTTATTCAAACATAAACCCGGTGATGCAAACCCAATCCTCAAGACCACCAAGAATGACACCAACTGGAAGAAGCGTTTTTTCTTCGTTAGGAGGGATTCTATTCGGATGGGAAGGATCTCCCAAGAAAGTGGGCCACCCATGGTAGGATAGAGGATCCTTATAGAAGGATCATAGGATAACCTTGTTCCTGTTCCTCTTGAGGATAACTGATCCTTTTTGTTTTGCAGCTATCTCTGTCTCTCATATCATTCCATCACCTGCAACAAAAGAGAGGATCGCTGCTTTCTGGAGTCTTGATCCTGTAGTAAGATCATTCCAAGCAAATACAAAGGATTCTCAAGAAGTATCCTCTGGCTCAGTCACAATGTCAAGTAAGTATCCAAGTTTGTATATGATTAAATGTTTAAATGAAAATAAAACAAGAATACTTATCTGTTGTTTTGGATTGGTAGTTGCTGTAAAATCTTCGAAGTCAGCCTCCCGCTTCAGTGTCAGTGATCTCAGCACAGTGGCTCCCTGGTCCGGAAAAAAGAAGTCTGCTGCTAGCCCAAACGCTCTAATCCCCAAGCATGTCACCTCCAAGGGGGGAAAGAAGAGGAAGGCCACTGAAGCTGATAATCTTGAAGGCCTGCCCCTCATCCGTCACCAGTTTGAGGAATACTTTGTTGATGTAAGGATCACTGATCCTGACTGATTATCCTGCCCACTTGAGGATAGCGGATCCTGAACCCTACTTTTTCTTTTTGCAGAAATTTGCCGAGATCCAGATGCTCTTCGATGCATACGTTGAAGAAGCTGAGCAGAAGCATTTGGAGTTTCAGAAGATCTTCCTGGCCAAGGATCAAACCATCTCCTCCCTCGAGAAAGATCTCAATCTGGCAAAGAAGCAGGTGTTCATGGCCCAGATTAATGCTGATCATGAGAAGGCTGAGGTGACGGAGGATGCTAAAGTCTCTGCTGCCATCACTATGTACAAGATCAAACTCCAGATGGCCCAGGAGGCTGAGGATCCTGACTTTGACAGGACCAATTGAGACCAGGAGGGCTGGAAGGCTAAGCTGGCTGAGCTGGATGACGAGGAGGAGGCTACAGAGGTCTTGGCAATTGAGGCAGGTAGCAGCGGGGCTAAGGATCAGGCTGGTGGAGCTGGAGCTGGAGGCGATGGTGATGGTGATGCAGCGAAGGTTTGAGCTGCAGAAATGGACGATGATGGATTTATCTAGACGCGGCCGGAGCCCATTTTTTTAGGATTTGAATGTTTTTTGGTTGTTGATGTTTTTCTCTAACAATAGTTGGTCTGTAATAACTTAGACAATAGGTTTTAGGGTTGAGGATCATGGATCCTTGGACAATAGGTAGGATAATGGGTGGTGGATGGATTCTCTGTTTGGGGGATGAAGCCACTTGTTATCCTTCTGCTTTTATTTCCTGTACTTAGACCTTGTTAAATATGTACACCCTTTGCCAACCTAAGTGGACGGGCCACGTTTTGCTGGTAGAAATTTGGGTCGGCAATTTTGACAACTGTTAGGGGAGGATTTTCCAATCCTAAGGATCACGGATCCTCAAGTACTGCCAGGATCATGGATCCTCAATTCTGTTTGAATTAAGGATCCTCAGTAGGTATTGCAGGATCAGGATTCAGGATCCTTATTGTTATCCTTACACTAACGGTTGTCTACCTTGTATGTGAGCTCGTTTTGCAGGAGTATGTGCATGAACTTGGTCTTGCCGATATTCGTGAAGCATATTCCCTCAATATTCCGCACGTGCTTGGCCCTTGTGAACGTTATGGAGATCGTGGGAAGCTAGCATGAATTGCGGATAGTTAGTTGTTTTAGTTATTTCTAAATTTAAAAGGGGATAACAAGCTTGAATTAGAACATTTGGCTAATTTAGCAAACATACACTCTCAAAACAGCTCTCGACAGTTTACTTGGCGATTTCATACACTTTTACACTTTTGCACACTAGTGATCCTTGTAACAAGTTTGTTATCATCCCGAGTTATAACATTTTTCTGTTTAATCTTAGTTGGTGATCGGTAGTTTCCATCACCCAAGGTTTTTTATGCCGGAGATCAACTCTTTATCAAGGGCTTTTTCCTCGTATAAATCCTTGCGTCATCTCTTTGTTTGATTTGCAAGTTGTTCAAACAATTGTTCATAGATTCAAGCATCACACCTCACAACAAAAGATTTGGTTGCATTATCCTTGCTTGATTTTTGACCAAAACAGTTTGGCGCCCACCGTGGGGCAATTGGTGCTTCATTCCTAAGAAATTCTTGTTTTTGTGATCATTTCGGTTCATTACAACCAAGCAGATGGCTTCTTCGGCAAAGAGCACTTCAAGTTCAATGCCGGCTATCAGTTCTTCACAGGGCGTTCCACCTTTGCCTCCACCACCTTTTGGATCTCAGAAGAATGCTGAGAATGCTCCAAAGAGATCGAGCCCCATTTTTTCAAAACCACCTACTTCCTCTGTTTCTTCTAATCCTACTACTAGTGATCTTTTTACTTTGATTTTGCAGATGAAGGACCACATAAAACAGCAGGATAAAACCAATGAAAGGATCCTCAAGGAGATTGGTGATATCAAGAAACAGAAGAGATCAGTGGAGGATCATTCTCCATTGATGCCTAGATCGCTGAATTTCGACACTCCAGTCATAACCTCCCAGCATTCTGCAGCTCAGGATGTCCAATACCTGGGTGGATTAACAGGAATGCGTTATGGATCGTCGGCAATGACTCAGGCTCTAGGATCCTACTTTCAACCTTCAGGATCCTTTGTTCAGCATCAGGGATCCTTCTTCCAGCATCAGGGGTCCTTCACCAGTTCAGGAGGATACATGGGGACACAGCCAGCTCAAGGATCCTCTCAGGTTCAAGGATCCTCTCAGGTTCAAGGATCCACTCAGGTTTTCGGATCCATGGATTATCCTCCAAGACCCCCATTTCCAACACATCAAGGATCCAACATCCCTCAGGATCAAGGATCCTTAAGAAGTATGCAACCTGGAAGTTCAGATGTTCATCAAGGAGACTTCATACCAATTCAGACCATTGCTTCCTCTGGTCCATCAGTCATACCAGAATCCCGTCAATATGGATTTACATCTGCAATTCCAAACTTGAATCCTATGGGAGGTAACACTTTTAATAATTCTTATAACACTAACCATGGCTCTATGCAGGATACAGGTATCAATCAAGCTATGGCTAGAGAATTACAGAAGTTGAAGGATATGAATTTCAACGTTCCAGGAGTGGTTAAGCCCATCCCTGAAATTACGGATGGGAGCCATAGGATATCTCGTTTTGCACCTCCTATTTGTGATGCTGAGATACCAAAAAGGTTCCAAATACCAACTATGAAGCTGTATGATGGTTCGACGGATCCAGAAGAACATGTAGCTCAATATAGAGAAAGGATGGAGATCAACCCCATCCCAGAGAGGTTAAAAGAAGCATGTCTATGCAAGGGTTTCGGATCCACACTCACAGGATCTGCTCTTAAATGGCTGCTAAGTCTTCCCCCTTACTCTATTACTTCATTTGCTAATCTAGTTAATCTGTTTAATAATCAATTCTCATGTAGTAGAAAATTTGAACGTTTAACTAGTGATCTATATAGGGTAACGCAAGGTCAAAATGAATCACTTAGGGATTACATCACTAAGTTTAGTAAAGAATCCTTAGACATTCCTAATTTGGATATTGCTACGGCTGTAGAAGCCTTTAAAATGGGTTTACTTGGGGATTCATTATTCTATGATGATCTTGTCATGACCCCTTGCAGAAATCTTGATGAAGTGAGAACCAGGGCCCTTAGGTTCATCCGATTAGAGGATGACAAGAGGATCCAGGAAAGACTGGCAGGATCCTCAAAGCAGGAAAAGCAAGGTTCCTATTTCAAGAATAACAAGTTCAAGTCCTATAACAAGTCTGATAACCAGAATGTGCATGCAGTAGAACAAGAAGAGGATGAAGAGGATTATCCTCCAATTTCTGAATATTGTTTTTCTGTTGATAACAATGAACTAATTCTTGCAATGCAGAATCTAGGTGAGAAAGCAAGATGGCCAAGGAAAAGTGATAAACCAGCCGCAACAAAGGACAAGTCCAAATGGTGTGCATATCATGGGGATTTCGGGCATCTCACCGAAGAGTGTATTGCACTTAGAAAAGAAATTGGTTACTTGTTAAGCAAGGGGCATTTGAAGGAGCTTTTGGGGAGGAAAAAGTCAAGGATCCAGGATCCTGAAAAGGTTCCAGAAAGGGCTCCTGCCCCTCCAGCAGATGCACAAGTCATAAACTCCATATCGGGTGGATCAGACATTTGTGGTACTTCCTTTTCAGCAGCCAAGAGACATGCTAAGGAAACCAAGATGGATAACAGGGATAGACCCATTCGAACCTCCACTGTTACCAAGGATAAAATTATAACTTTTGATGAGGATGACCGTGTTGATATCCAGGATCCTCATCATGATGGTCTTGTTATTACTTTATTTATATCTAACCACTTTGTTCGCAAGATCCTGATAGATGGAGGAAGCTCAGTAAACATCATTCAGCTTGATGTCCTCAAGAAGATGAACATCCCTGAATCGGATATCGTAGCAAGATCCTCAGTTCTTGTGGGATTCAGTGGAGAAACCAAGAACACATTGGGGGACATCAAACTCCCCATCTATATTGAAGGACTTCATTCTTATAAAAAATTCTGTGTTATAGATTGCTTATCCTGTTGTAATGTTATCCTTGGCAGGCCATGGATACATGACATGAAGGCAGTCCCATCTACCTATCATCAATGTGTAAAGCTTCTTAGTCCATGGGGAGTGGTGAAAATTGAGAGTGATCAACAAGAAGCTAAGAATTGCTATACCTCATCAATGAAGCCAGCTTCAAGACCAAGGGAGCAATAGCAACTAAAGTATCCTCCAAGAGACGTCTTGGAGGCAAGAGAACAGGATGTGAAAGAAGTCCTTATGGATCCTCATGATCCTGAATCCAAGATCTTCATAGGATCATGGATCCTCAACAACATCGAACAGGGGCTAATATCCTTCCTAAAGAAGAGGAAGACTACCTTTGCATGGAAACATGAAGACATGACAGGTATTTCTAAAGATATAATTACTCACAAACTTGGCATTGACAGGTCATTCAAGCCAATTCATCAAAAAAGGAGGAAGTTTGCACCTGAAAGGAATGCTATTATCCAGGAAGAGGTAGATAAACTACTCCGGCAGGTATGATAAGAGAAGTTAAATATCCAAGGTGGTTAGCCAATGTGGTTGTTGTTCAAAAGAAAAATGGAAAGTGGAGGGTATGTGTCAATTTTACTGATTTAAACAAGGCATGTCCCAAGGATCCTTTCCCATTACCCCACATTGACTCCATGGTGGATGCTACCGCGGATCATGAATTGTTGACTTTTATGGATGCTTCATCTGGATTTCAACAAATTCAGATGGAACCATCTGATCAAGAGGATACAACTTTTTATGACCCCAATTGGTATATATTGTTATATTGCTATGCCATTTGGACTAAGGAACGCAGGTGCTACTTATCAAAGGCTAGTCAATATGATGTTCAAGGAACAAATTGGACACACTATGGAAGTCTATATAGATGACATGGTGGTTAAGTCCAAGAAAGCTGAGGATCACCTTAGAGACTTGGAGGAAGCATTCGATATCCTTGTTAAATTTAATATGACACTAAATCCTTCCAAGTGTCACTTTGGTGTTAAAGCAGGAAAATTCCTAGGATACATGGTAACAAAAAGAGGCATTGAAGCAAGTCCAGAGCAAATTAAGGCTATTGTGAATATCAAATCTCCTGCCAATGCCAAGGATGTGCAAAGGTTAACAGGGAGGATCGTGGCCTTGAACAGGTTCATATCCAAGTCATCAGAAAAGTGCAAGGAATTCTATGACATTTTAAGAAAGAACAAGAAATTTGAGTGGGCTGAAAAGCATGAAAATGCTCTCAAAGCCCTTAAGGATTACCTATCCTCAGCTCCTGCCTTGATAAAACCAGAAAAAGGGGATATATTATCCTTATATCTAGCGGTATCCTCTAAAGCAGTAAGTGCAGTCCTTGTTAAGGATCACCAAGGTACAAAACATCCTGTCTATTATGTAAGTAAGAGTTTGCTTGATGCTAAATCCAGGTATTAACATTTAGAGAAACTTATCCTTGCTTTGATTATGGCATCTACTAAATTAAGACATTATTTTGAAACTCATGCCATTATTGTCAAGACTAATTTTCCAATTAAGAATGTTCTCAGGAAACCTGAAATGTCAGGAAGGATGGCTAAGTGGGTAGTGAAGCTCAGTGCTTATGATATAAGATATGAGCCTAGAATTGCCATTAAATCCCAAGCCTTAGCTGACTTTATGGCTGATTTCAGTAGTGACTTGCAAAGGGAAGCTGAGTTAGAAGTCCAACAGCTCGAAGAAACTAAGGATCCTTGGATACTCTTCACTGATGGAGCTTCTAATGTCAAAGGAACTGGACTTGGAATACTACTAAAATCGCCACAGGGGGACATAATACCCCACTCCATAGCTTTTGAGTTTCAAACTACTAACGATGAGGCTGAATATGAAGCCTTGATAGCTGGTTTGCAAATTGCCAAGCATATGAGGATCAGGTATCTTGAGGTACATGTAGATTCATTGTTAATTACTAATCACTTTAATGGATCCTATGCTGTTAAAGGTGAAAAGCTAATAAAATATTTAGAGATAGTCAAAGAATTGGCACTCTCTTTTGTTTCCTTTAGTTTGACACAGGTACCCAGAGAAGAGAATGCAGAAGCTGATGCATTGGCCAATCTAGGATCATCCTTGAAGATTCCAGAGGATATCAAGATCCCAATTATCCATATCCTAACCCCTGCTATTGAGGATCATGTAGCCATGGAGATAGGAGAGGATTCTGCAACCATCCCTAGTGATGATACACAATCTCATTCAGGATCATGGATCCTTCCAATCAAAAGATATATCCAACATGGAGAGATTCCTACAGGAGAAAACCCCAGGGCTTTCAAAATTATGGTATCTCAATTTACAATATTGAAAAAACATGTTATATAAACGATCTCTTGCAGGACCATATCTAAGATGCATTGAGGATCCTGAAATCCAAGAAGTCCTAAAGGATTTTCATGAAGGAGATTGTGGAAACCACACTGGGGGCAAGGCATTATTCTCAAGGATCCTGAGGACAGGATACTATTGGCCTACTATGAAGAAGGATGCTGTGGATTATGCCAAGAAGTGTGATCGTTGTCAGAGACATAGTAACATCCTTCACCAACCAGCAGAGCTCTTGCATCCTATACCCTCTTCTTGGCCATTCATGAGATGGGGGATGGATATAGTTGGTAAACTTCCCAAGGCACCTGGTGGAAAAGTGTTCATGCTTGCTATGACTGATTACTTCTCCAAGTGGATAGAGGCTGAAGCCTTTGCTCAAGTCAGAGAAAAAGAAGTGATATCCTTTATCAAAAGAAATATTATTACTAGATTTGGTATCCCTTCTGAAATTGTTCGTGATAATGGATCCCAATTTATTGGGAGTAGAACTACTAACTTTTGTGACAGCTGGGGTTAAGATGATAACATCAACACCAGTCCACCCACAAGCTAATGGTCAGGCAGAATCATCCAACAAGATCATCATCAACAATTTGAAGAAGAAGCTTGGATCCAAGAAAGGAAAGTGGGCAGAAGAACTACCTTATGTACTATGGGCTGATAGGACAACTCCCAAGAATGCTACTGGCCAAACTCCATTTTCTTTGGTATTTGGAGCAGAATCAGTGATCCCTACAGAAATGGTGGTTCCTACTGCAAGAACAAGCATCCGTGATCCTGAAGGAAATGCTAAAAACTTGGTTCAAGACTTGGATACCATAGAAGAGCTCAGGGATTTGGCAAGGATAAGGATGGCTAGTTATCAACAAAAGATGGCTGGAGCCTACAATAAGAATGTCAGGATTAGGAAATTACAAGTTGGTGATATGGTGTTGAGGAAAGCATTTCAGAATACCACCAATCCTTGTTGGATCATTGTGTGACCCTAACGAGTCAATCAGAAGAGTTTAAGAACTATTTCAAAGGCGGAATCATAGAAATAGACGTGTAACAGCTTGATTCCTCTTAATTATCTTTCTTTTATTGATTCCAAAGCTTTTACAGATCGTTTGACAAACTGGCAGCACCTCGGCTCTGAATCGGAAAAGTTACAAATGAACTAGCAACACACCTATTTATAGTTGAGGTAATTCCATTTGAAAGTGGCACTGGCCATTTCAAGCGAAATTAACATGTCTAATTTCGTTTGAAATGATCAGTGTCATTTCAAGCGAAATTACACAAACACACGTAAATCCTAGTTCTAACCTGCTGAGCACTGGCTAATCCTATCTAGACACAAGACTCGATAAAGACGAAGTTAACAAACATTTGTGCACCAACAGACTCCCCCTTGGATGTTGACGAAGTCTTCGGCGTCGAGTCTTCAGTCTTAATCTCTTTCCAGTTTATCTAACAATGTAAGCTTTCTTCAAATCTTCTCTTCTTCTCTCAACAGCTAGCATGAATCACATAATCTGAATCTTTAACAACCTTCAAACTCCCCCTTGAATGTAGATTCAGAAACTGTATCTGACTTTTAAGTCTTTAGACTCCCCCTCTCAGTTAGCTGGGAATTTGCTTTGCTGTTTTATGAATAACAATCCTGTTACCTGCACAATCTCTACCTAAACATAAGGTTTATGATTATAACAATTTCAATTCAAACTTACCATTTGACTTCATTTGTTAGTCTTGTCAGAATTTAGAAATCCACTTAAGTATCCAGGTCCAAATTAATGACCCTATGCACTTAATTTGTCTACCAAGTCCAACTTAATGACCTTGGTTTACCTGAGACAAAACACACTGACAATTTGTTCAAAATTTTCAAACAATTTTCTGAAATTTACAAGTTTTAAATTAATGAACTTGTTTTGACTTTTCAATTTTCTCAAGTTTAGCATATTAAGCTCACGACTCATATTCCAGCTCAGAAACTTCCTGCATCTGCTTCAAATTGCGAATCTGAAGATCAACTTTCGACTTTGGTTTGTCGGAAAATAAAGCAGAAATGTAAAATATTTTTGGATTTTGAATAAAGTTTCTAGACTAGAATGCTAAACAGAAATAAAATGCAGTAAATGTAAACTATTTACAAATATATTTTTGGTGAGCGTGTTAGGGAATCATATCAGCTGTCGACAAGCTACAAGTACCTTTAAGCTTTGATTACATACTCAGAATTAAAAAATTCACTTAGATTGTCGATATACCGATCCACTTAAATTCTCACACAAATTTCAATATGTCCAGGATACGGATTTAGTGTTTTAAGAACTTAAACTCATTCATGTGTCCCACCTCTTGAATATACTCCCGTATCCAGAACCCAATATTCAGTCTTACAGGTGAGTATACCACAGATGATATCTGTAAAGGGTTAAATGCGAGGCCATGAGAGCTCAGGTCAGAACTTCCGTTCAGCAGAGAGATGATGGCTCGTCTTTCAGTGGGTCCCCTTTAGAGGATCTTTTTTACAACAGCACATGATTAGCATTTTTTAATGTTTCATCATTTTTTATGCTGAGGGTGGTGCTATATTTCAAGCAAGCAATAAAGTATTATACGGGGACTAGGCCATTGCTTCCGCAAAATTAGAAGTCCCGGGATAATACCCAAGATATCACTGAGTATAAAGACTTAGTATTTCAGAAAGAGGGATCTTTCAAACGAAATTTCAGGGGTTACCTATATATCCAAGTAGTGTTCCCCACGAAATAAGTAAGTAAAGATTTTAGGTTTATATCCCGAACAAACCTACTAAATGTGTAAAAACCTATCGGCACATCATCAGCAAGACTGTTTAAGACTTTTAAACTTTACATATCTTTAGCATACTGTGACTGTCAAGCCGATGTACTATCATTTTCCCTTTTTACACAAGCTCTTTTTCAGTTTTCTATTGTTTTTGAATTTTGAAATATCTTATGTTTTTGGATTTTTGAATTTTTTACTGTTTTTGTATTTTCTGAAAATATTACCCTATACTCTCCCCCTAAATACCAAAACAGGTAAAAAATCGACAAACCATTGCAGATTGCTTTTCAACATCATCTACAATGTCTCCTTCATCAACGCCAAGAATCCCCTCTAAAACCGATAAAAGCTTCATACAATTCAGTTTTAGCAAATATTGAAAACGAGTTTTATCAAATGCTTTGGTATGTAAATCAGCTTTTTGCTCGTCAGTGTGGATTTTCTCAATTCGTATCAACTTCTTCTCGAAACAGTCTCGGATGAAGTGATGACGAATTTCAATGTGACTCGCTTCAATGGACTTGAGTAACCCACAAAAATTCCTTCAATTCTCTTCGCACCAAACTTTCCAAAAGGCTCTAGAACTGTGCAGGGAGACCCAAACGGTTCTAAATACATCAGGTTCGGTTTGCGGTTGTTGATCAGCTCAAAACACGTTTTGTTGAATTTCTTCACTGTGAGAACCCGGTTGAGTGTATAGCAAGCGGCTGACACTGCTTCTGCCCAAAAATTGACTGGTAGCTTTGAATCAACAAGCATCGTCCTGTCCGTTTCTATTAGCGTCCTGTTCTTTCTTTCTGCTACTCCATTTTGCTGCGGAGTGTAAGGAGCACTAAATTCTTGCAATATACCTCTCTCATCACAATACTCTTCCATCTTGTTGTTCTTAAACCCAGTACCATTATCACTCCTGATTCTTCTGATTCGAGTTTGGTACAAGTTTTCAATTTTTCTGAACAACGTCATCAAACTTTCAAATGTCTCATATTTTGTCTTCAAAAATGATACCCACGAAAATCTGGAATAATCATCAGTTACTACGAGACAATAGTAATCACCAGTTATACTTTTGACGTTCACTGGACCGAAAAGATCCATATGAAGTCTCTCTAACGGTCTCGAAACTGAGTTGACTTTCTTTTGAGGGTGTGATTTCTTCTTTTGCTTCCCTTTTATGCAGCTAATGCACTCCCCTTCCAGATGAAAACCTTTCACATGAACACCAGTTACTACTTCATTATGCACCAGGTGATTCATTTTTCGAAGGTGAATATGGCCCATCTTTCGATGCCATAACTGTGATTCTTTTTCCGTTGCTCTTGACATAAAACAATGAGACTGACCTGTGGTAGTAGTAGCTATGCTCATATCCAACACGTACAGATCATTAACTCTGGGTGCTCTCATGATAACCCACTCTTCGGGAACAACAAATCCTGGTTTCAAGATCAAACATTCTTTTGTCTGTAAAGTGCGTTGTATACATACGATCACAGATCTGAGATATGCTCAGAAGATTGTTTTCAAGCTCGGCGATGTAGTTTACACTTTCAAACCTAACAATGCCATTAGATAGAGTTCCTTCACAAACTATTCGACCACCTTGATTTCCTGCAAATCCCATGTAACCTCCATTAAACCCTCTAACATCATACAGTAGGGTTTTCTTCCCCGTCATGTGCCGAGAAGCTCCACTATCCATAATCCATCGTGAAACGGATCTTGGAAGCTCCTGCACATAACACAACCATTTTGTGAGATTTTGATGCCACCCAAGCCTCTTTTGACTCGGGTAACTTGACATTGATGTGAGTTTTTGCAATCTAAAGTGGCGGAAAATTTTTGTCATTCATCTTCAAGCTTTCTTCAGACCCAATCTCAACCTTTTTTTATACAAAGAAATCATTTTTAGAAGGTTGACCATATGATTGGTTTTTCTTTGAAACATCTTTCTTCTCAGAAGTGATAGACTCTTGTTTTTCAAGTTTCTCATAGTAATCCAAAGGAACATTCATCTTTACCGGAGTGGTAGAAGACGATTGTTTTTCTTTCTCAGAAACCTTTGGTTTTGGAGAACTTGATTTCTTTTCAACTGATTTTGGCTTCCATGCTTGTTGAGGTGTAGCAACCCTTTTGTAAAATTTTTCATTTTTAGTTACCACATTATTAACAGATTCAGTTTTGACTTTGATGTTTTCATTTTTCAAAACTTTCTTCTCAACAACCATTGGAGCTTTGCCTTTAGCATCAGCTTTCCTTTTCTGAATCTCAACAACTTCAGACTTAGGCTTTAAGTTGGTGCACTTTCGTGCAATGTGTCCAACTTTGTTGCACTTAAAGCATGTACGAGTATCAGCTACCCAACTTGTGCCTTCGGTTTGAGGCTGTGAGGCCTTTTCCTCAAAAAACTCTTCATTTGATTTTGAAAAAAATTTAGATTCTTGCTCGGAATGAGAACTCGAGCTTTTTACAAACACCTTTTTCTCAACAAATCTTTTGTTTTGAACATTCCTTCGTTGATAATTCTTACCACCCTCATATCCACCCAACCATCTGTTTTGGTTGTTGTTAGAAAAACGTGGTGCTACAACAGGTTTTCTATAGTAAGATTTATCTTTCTCGAAATTCAATTGTCTTTCAGCACGTTTCAAATTTTCAAGTTCAGAAACATCAATTTCGACCAACTTGAACACATTTCTCAATTTGTCCACATTCACATTCTCCAAAGGAAAATCATGATCCGAATACAACTTATCCGATCCCGACATCTTGTACATCACAAGATTAGGTTCTTCACTTAAGTTGTTTTTGGATTCTGATTTTGGAATGTATTTATCAAAAAAGCATTCATCATCCTCAGTAGTGTCACTTTCAGACTTTAAAACATTTTCAACCATGCTTTTCACAACTTCAGATTGGACACTATCTTCATCAGATGATGAAGTGAATGTAACATCAATTGTGTCTGGAAGCTTAACTTCATTTTCTTCTTCGTCATTAACCAACCCTGATTTTTTCTTTGAAAAATTGTTTAAAACTGGTGGTGGAACCTGATGAAACCCAACCCCGGTTCCATCAAAGTATACATCTTCACCGGCTTTGTTCTTCCTAATTGGTTTAGGAACTATATGTTGAAGAACAAAACTTGCGGAGTTGTAACTGTTCAGTTTCAACTGGATGCGTTCATTTTCAATTTTAGCTTCTTGAAACTGAAGCTTCAACTTAGAAATTTCATCCAGTTGTTGGTTGATTAGCTCTTCTTTTACTCTCGGAACACCTGTCAACTGAACATTTTCTTTGTATGTCTTTCCATTTCTTTCATCAGAATCTTTTACCGTGCGTTTTAGCTTCTCAAAATTTTTTCTGAAAGTTGACGATTTTGATGAATTAACTTTTTGTTTTCTTTCCTAATTCTTTCTACGTCACTTTTATCATTTTCAATTTTCTCAGTTAATTCTTTTAATCGTTCATTTGAAGGTTTTAACATTTTGTCACGGTTTAAGATCTGATCTTCAATGTCTCTGACTCTTCCTGTCAGTTCATCAATCTTTTTACCGTTGAGGTAAGCAATTGTACTACAAACTTTGCAGTCTTTCATGCAATTTTTGCAGTCGCTCTCAGTTTTAGCTTTCTTACCTGTCTCATTGATTGCGTCATTCTGACTGACCTTGTTTTTAGACTCAGTGCCAGAACCAGAAACTAACTCTAGCTCTTTCGCAGCAAACACTTTGTCAGCCATCTTCTTCAAATTTTCTGCAGTAAACTCTTGTGAAGTGTCAATAATCCCGTTATCAACTTTCTTTGACTGCAGCTCTTTCTCCTTTTCTTTTTCTTTTTCTTTTTCATCAACTTCTCCACCTCCCCACCACTCTCTTTGTCTAGCTTCTTCTTCGTCAACAATTTGTTTGGTGAGAGTTTCAACATCAAGAGACTTTGGATCAACAGCAATGTTTCCGTTGGGATCAAGGTAACATTCTCTATCAGCATCCCATCTTTTCGCCTGTTTTGCTTCTTTGTATATATAACCGGCTCTAATCATCCTATCTTGGGCTTTCATTTTTTTGTTGATGTATTTCTGTTCTTCGTTTCTGCTATCTTTAAACGGAACCATTTTTGTCACAAACGCATAACCCAATGCATCCTCTTCTGGTAATACTTCACTCCAATCATATCCCTCGTCATCATGAATAACAGCAAGAGCTCTTGATTTTTCTTTGGGGGTATCTTCAAGCTGTTTCATTCTGGGAGGTTCGGATTTGTTCTGATGATAGATTGCTCTTTTGTAGTAATCCTCTCTGAATGGATTTGCAGTATCATCAACAGGTGCGTTTTGACATTCACGTTTAAAATGTCACTTTTGTTTACATCGAAAGCACATGACTTTTGATTTATCAAAACCAAGTTTGGTGGAAGGTCCGCCAATTGAATGTCTGCCTGTAATCTCCATGAACCTTTGATCTCGTCTGACTGAACTAGCCATACACCGCCTGATATCTATCAACTCCATCTCTTATGGGTCGATCTGATCATAATCTTCCTTGGTGAGGTTAGTGTTTCCAATCTTTCCCGCAACAAGACTCTCGTATGATTCAAGGACATATGCTAAAAACACCATTTGCTGCTTTGCGGATTCCTCACTAAAGTTTTGTGCATTCTTCAGATCCACAGCAATATTACATTGGAACAAATTCTTTGTAACAGATTGGCTTGGAGTTGTTGACGATGAACCGCTATGAAAACCACTGCTTGAGCTTTCTTGATTTGACGTGTTAGAACTTTCAGCTGAGAAAGCTGTCTTAGGAGACACATTCTATGAGCTCATACTTCCTCGGTAATACAGCTCAACATTCTGCTGATATGATGAATTATTGACTTTGTATGATTTCTTGATCTCCAGCTCATGACTCTCCAGTCTCTCGATTAATAGATCAACCGTCAGATCATCCGACTTGATTGTATTCTTCAGCATCAAAGCAAAGTATTGCCAGTCTTTCTCATCCGGCAACGAGTCAAACAGTTTGTCAACCAATTCTTCTCGAGAATAAATGATTCCGTGTCTTGCCAGCTCCATCTTCAAATGCCCAAATCTTTCAATCATTTTTGACACAGATTCATTTTTTAAACATCCAAACAAATCAAATTCTTTTCTTAACAACTTCTTTTTGTTTTTGACTATCTCAGCACTACCCACACATTTTACTCTCAATTTTTCCCATAGATCTTTTGCATCTGTGTACTCAATCAATGATATTATTTCGCCTCTCACAGACTGATGAAGTAATGCAATGCACTTTTGTTCAGCAACATATCTTTCTACTTCTTCAGTTACTATCAAATTTTCATAATCCGTTCTTCCTATATTGAAACCATTCTTCAAGCTCTTCCAACTGGGATATGCAAACGCTTTTAACCATTCTTCAAACTTTTTAGCCCATCTATTGTAATCTTCAATCGCCATCAGTTTGGGAGGTTTGTTGTACGTCCCATAAGCACTCTCCACACTCAAAGCATCAGAAAGAGTTTTCCTCGCATTCGGAGCATTCTCATTTGTGTTGTTTGATGTGTTATTTGAAGTATCATCTCCACTGTTTCCCGCGAAAGCAAAAACATCACAGAACGGATTCATGAACTCATCCATCTTCAAGTATCTGAAACAATCAACAAACACTTAAATTTTTTTGGATTTTAATAAAGACAGTTTCACGCGAAATCAGTTCAAGCGAAATCAGCCTTTCACACGAAATTACTCCTCTCATACGAAGTCAGGGTTTTTCAAACGAAATAGGGTTTTCAAACGGAATTGTCACACCCCCAAAATCCACCATGCGGAGTATCACAGCTTGAAGGCGTGACATAACCAGGATCGAGCCACCAATCATATTGAACAACACAATTAAGTAAATAAAACCAACCACAATACGATTGGTGACCAAAAGAAAGTAAACCGACTTTAAGTTAACCAAGTTCAGATTTAAACAGCGGAAGCATAAAACGTGAAACCAAAACATAAGTTCCATAGTTCATAAGTTTAAAGTTCAAAACGTAAGTTTAATAGGTTCATATGGATTAAATATTAAGCACATGACATAACAATCCATATCCCACAACAACCTTCTCCTCGAGCAAGCTCCATAAGCATCTAGCGACCTGTAAGGCATGTAACAACGAGTCAACAACAAAGTTGAGTGAGTTCACGTTTGGTTGTTTAGTTTTAAGTTGTTTTCGAAAATGTGGTTTGTCTTTCGTTGGCTTATTTGCCGTGGGGGTTACCCCATAGTTGAAAGTATGATTAACCAGTTCCTTCTTTATTACCCAAACCATATCCATAATCAGTGGGGGCTTCCCCATGTGAACTACTAGACCGTATGATATCGACTACTAACGAATTTTGTTGTTCCCTACGTCAATGTTCTATCATCATTTACAGTTTGCCATAGTCCATTAGTACACGCCCGTCCGAACGGCACGGTGTGAGGTTTGTTAAACCTAATAGCGCTATTAACTAATGACCCGCTCACCATCGGTCTCGGTGATTAAGTCGATATAAAATGAGGGACTTAATGATAGAGTTTTGTCTAGTAAGTTTTAAGGGTGTTGTCCTACCCAAGGAGGACGAATGTACGTATTCTACTCAGGAGAATACACAGGATTAATATTGGCATCCTACCTATGGAGGATGGCCGTACATATCCTACTCAAGGAGGATATGTAGGTTCCGTTTTAATTCATTAACCCATTCCCAAACCACCGGGAATCCCATGCCTTAGAAAGTGTGTGAACTCACCTTGGTTTGCTCGGTTAGATTAATTACTCTAACAATTCAGAAATCAAGCACGTCTTAATAAGGTACGAATAACAATCAGTTTCTCATGCATAACACGTATCCTACGTACGGTTTATTTACTCATTACTTCTATCACATACCACACAATTCAAATGTCAAGTTATATCGTCAAGTTACATTATTTTACCCTAAAGTAATATAACTATCTCACAAAATAAACACGTATCCACACAAGTGTTCTAGTATAAAATATATATTCTAAATATATATTTAACCATTTTTATTTACGAAAATCAACTTCCGACACTTTGTATTTTGTTACAAAAATTATGTCGAAGTTTGTATTCGAAACACAAATTATAAAATATACTTGTAACACTTGTTTAGAAAAATATTTGTCTAAGTGTTGGAATTTTTAGAAAATTTCGCCAGAGTTTCCTTTGTAAACGGAGGTGTCCATGCTTACTAGCATATCATTTTCTTTTCAAAAATTCATTCAAACAATTCTCAATCAACAATATACAACCTCTACTAACCAAACTTGTCAAAAACAAGCATAAACTATAAACTCATGAACTTGAAAATTTATAAAAATATGTAGTAACTTACTAGCATACTTAGTAAGTCTTGTTACCTTTTGAAATGTGATTAGTTCTTTAAAAACTTTATTTTAAAGAGTTTAGGTGTTTACAACTTTCAACCGTATTTTCTAAAAATATTTCTTTGTGAACTTTTCTTATTACACAAGTGTTTCTACACTTGTTTATCCACCAAAAATGTGATTAGTATATGTAAGATCCAAGTTTTAATGAAACTCATATTTTTCACTTGGTTCTTTTGAAAAACCACTCATGGATCTTTAGATCTACATGATTATCACCAACTTTGATTCTTTATTTTTTTTAGGAAACCATTCATTACTTCAAGTTCATGGTTTATGAGTGGATGATCCATCATCCTTCAACATTCTTACTTTTCTCATCTTGCTAGATCATGTTTTTAATCATGATCTAGCAAGACTACATGATGGTTCACATCATTTCTACTAACAAACAATGAACAACATGCATATCAACTTGTATTTATCATGATATCTTCATCTAGCAAGTTTATGTTCATGTCTTCTTCATAAGATTCATTAGTGTTCTTAATATTTTGATCATGATACATCATTAACCACTTAAATAACATGAAAAATGAATGGATCTAAGTTCTTACCACTAGTTCAAGACTAGGGAAGTTCAAGTGAAGAAATGTGGTGGATAAAAGAAAATAAGAGAGGTCCTTCAACTTCCGAACACACCAAGCTTCGTTGTATGCACTTTAACACCTTTGTACACCCTTGAAATGGTAGGAGATGATTGAAAAAATGTTGATGATGGTGGTGGTATGGGGTCGGCCGAACAAGGGAGGATAGGAGAAAGTTTTTAGGTGTTGTTGATTTGAAGATGAGAATGAGTGGTGAACTTGTGGTTAATATTTATAAACCTCCAACATGTTTTTACCTAGTGGTCTTAGTGTCCCTTGAGAATCCAACACAATCTAATAAATAATTTAAACAAATCAAGGGGGTGGGTACACCCCTTGTAACCGTAAGATGGGGGGGTGGTATAGGGTTGGGTTTCAACTATTAGTTAGTGATTTGGTTGGAATTTAAAAGTTTAGTCAGTGTCTTATGGTGTGTTGTGTACTATATAGTGTGTTAGGGTGTTCGGGGACCCTAACTAGCTTAGAAAAATAAAAACAATGCTTCTAGCATTATTTAGTAACTTTTCTGCACAAGACTAGTATGTTAACAAGCACATGTAAGTATAACACAGTAATCAGAAAGTAGTTAAGTAATTCAACACAGTCATCAAGCACTTTAATTAACCTTAATAAATCGTATGGATACATGGAATTGTGAGGGTTGTCACATTCTCCCCCTATTAAGAGAATTTCGTTCCGAAATTTCGCACGTGTTTACTGAGTAAGCTAGTTAAGTTGCGTTGGTTTCCTGGTTTTCTTGGGGTGTCACATCATCCCCCTGTTGGTTTGGAATTTTGTCCCGAAATTCTGCAGTAGCTTCAATCTCAGTAGTGGTTGCACTTTTCTTAAACAACTGGGGGTACTTGAGTTTCATTTGGTCTTCTTGTTCCCAGGTATACTCTGGGCCACTACGGGAATCCCAACGAACTCGGACGAGAGGTATCCTGGTACGCTTGAGGATCTTAACATCTCGGTCTGTTATTTCAACTGGTTCCTCGACAAATCGCAACTGGTCGTCGATTGTGAGCTCCTTTAAGGGAACTATGAGGGTCTCATCTGACAGACACTTCTTCAGATTCGACACATGGAATACGTTGTGAACTCCACTGAGTTCTTGAGGTAGATTTAACTTGTAAGCGACTTTGCCAATTTTCTCAATGATTTCGAACGGTCCGACATAGCGCGGATTGAGTTTGCCTCGTTTGCCAAAATGAACTACACCTTTCCACGGTGAGACTTTAAGTAACACTCGATCCCCAACCTGGAACTCGAGTGGCTTTCTTCGCTTATCAGCATAGCTTTTCTGACGGTCACGAGTTGCCGCCATTCGTTGTCGTATCTGAACAATCTTCTCGGTCGTATCTACTACCAGTTCTGGGCTTGTGATTTGACTGTCGCCAACCTCTGCCCAACAAAGAGGTGATCGGCACTTTCGTCCGTACAATGCCTCGAATGGAGCGGCCTGGATACTGGTGTGGTAACTGTTGTTATATGAGAACTCCACTAACGGGAGATGCTTTTCTAATCGAGAACCAAAGGACTTGTGCATAGCTTGCCATAATTCAGATGTAAAACGTGAGTCTCGATCAGAGATGATGGAGGTTAGCACTCCGTGCCTTGATACTACTTCCTTTAGGTAGATGTCTGTAGGGTAGAAAACTTGTCGGTTTCCTTGATAGCCAAGAAGTGTGCAGACTTAGTCAATCGATCCACTATCACCCAAATAGTGTCATTTCCGCGTTGAGATCTAGGAAGGCCAGTAACGAAATCCATGGAAATTTGCTCCCATTTCCATTTCGGGATCTCTGGTTGTTGGAGTAGGCCTGTTGGTTTCTGGTATTCAATCTTGACTCTAGCACAAGTCAAGCATTTACTGACATAGGTTGCTATGTGGGCTTTCATGCTAGGCCACCAGTATGTAGCCTTTAGGTCGTGGTACATCTTATCCGAACCAGGATGTACTGAATAACGAGACTTATGTACTTCATCCATCACAAGCTCGCGTAAGTTTCCATAAAGTGGAACCCAGATGCGCCCTGTTACATAGTAATCGCCGTCTTCCTTTTGTTCTAGCCGCTGCCTCGATCCTCGCAAGGACTCAGCCCTGATGTTCTCTGCTTTCAACGCTTCAATCTGAGCATCTCGTATCTGGGTGGGAAGACTAGAGTGAATGGTAAGCTGTAACGCACGTACACGCTTAGGTATAGTATCCTTTCGACTGACGGCGTTGGCCACAACATTGGCTTTGCCCTAGTGGTACTTGATCGCACATTCGTAATCGTTCAAGAGCTCGACCCATCGGCGTTGTCGCATGTTTAACTCCTTTTGCTTGAAGATATGCTCGAGACTCCTGTGGTCGGTGTAAATGGTGCACTTGGTACCGTACAGGTAATGTCTCCATATCTTAAGTGCGAAAACAACTGCTCCCAGCTCCAAGTCATGCGTAGTGTAGTTCCTTTCGTGAACTTTAAGTTGGTGCGATGCGTAGGCAATGACCTTGTCACGTTGCATCAACACGCAACCAAGTCCTTGGATGGAAGCGTCGCAATAAACCACAAAATCATCTGTGCCCTCAGGCAATGAGAGGATAGGCGCGCTACAAAGTCTATCTTTTAAGTGTTGAAATGCGGACTCCTGTACATCACCCCAATGGTAGGTGGCACCTTTTTGAGTCAGCGAGGTGAGAGGTTGCGCAATCTTAGAGAAATCCTTAATAAACCTTCTGTAATATCCTGCCAAACCCAAGAATTGGCGGATTTCTGTTGGTGTACGGGGTGCAGGACAGTTCTTGATCGAGTCAACCTTGGATGGATCCACATGAATTCCATCCTTGTTTACCACGTAGCCTAGGAAATGTACTTCACGAAGCCAAAAGTCGCATTTCGAAAACTTGGCATACAGTTGCTATGCTCGAAGAAGTTCCAGCATAAGTCGTAGATGCTGCTCGTGTTCCTCCTGACTCTTAGAATAGATCAGGATGTCGTCGATGAAAACAATAACGAACTTATCCAGGTAAGGTTTGCATACTCGGTTCATGAGATCCATGAAGACCGCAGGTGCATTCGTCAATCCGAAAGGCATAACTAGAAACTCGTAATGGCCGTAACGAGTTCTGAATGTTGTTTTGGAGACATCCTCATCTCGGACTCTCAGCTGATGGTATCCCGATCTCAAATCAATCTTAGAGTAATAGCTCGACCCTTGCAACTGGTCGAACAAGTCATCAATACGTGGGAGAGGATAACGATTCTTCACGGTCACCTTATTGAGTTCGCGATAGTCAATACACATTCTGAAGGTACCGTCTTTCTTCTTCACGAATAACACTGGAGCTCCCCAAGGCGAAGAGCTAGGACGTATGAAACCCTTTTCCAAGAGTTCTTGTAGTTGCTTGGATAGTTCTTCAAGTTCTGACGGAGCTAGTCGATAAGGTGCATGAGTTATTGGTGCTGCTCCAGGAGCTAGCTCGATTTGAAACTCGACTTGTCGATGAGGCGGAAGACTAGGTAATTCCTCAGGAAATACCTCAGGAAAATCGCGCACAATAGGAATGTCTTCGATCCCCTTCTCTTCCGTTGATGTGTCAGTAACGAGTGCTAGAATGGCAGTGTGGCCCTTTCGCAAACACTTCTGGGCCTTAAGGAAAGAGATAATGCCTACGACAGCACCACTCTTATCGCCATGAATCATGAGAGGTTCTTTACCAAAACGAGGGATGCGGATAATCTTCTCGTTGCAAAGAATTTCCGCTTGCTGATGAGATAACCAATCCATCCAAATAACAACGTCGAAACTACCAAGTGTGATAGGAATAAGATCGATAGAGAAAGTCTGACCAGCTAAGACGAGGTTACAACCTTTAACTATGTGTGTGGCTTCAAGACTTTTACCGTTTGCTAGTTCTACCGTGTGTTTGGTGGTCAAAAGTGTTGGGGTGCGCTTAAGCATTTGGCTAACTTTTAAGGACACGTAACTAGTGTCGGCACCCGAATCGAATAAAACAGTAACAAAGAAGTCGTCCAGAAGAAACTTACCCATCACAACATTGGGATCGTTCCTTGCATCACCCTGACCTAGCACGAAAACACGCCCCCTGGCTCCGTTGCCATTATTGTTACCCCCGTTGTTGCCACCATTGTTGCCTCCATTGTTGTTCCCGTTTCCTTGGTTATTGTTGTTCTGATTCTGGTTCAGTTGAGGACAGTTCCTCTTAAAGTGGCCTTCAGCGCCACACTGAAAGCATCCTTTATTGCCCTGTTGTTGCTGTTGCTGGTGGTTCTGTGGAGCTTGTTGTTGTTGTTGTTGGCGATTCTAATTTGCTGGTCGTGTACTCCTGCAATCCTTTGCTTCATGACCAAACTTGTTACACCTCAGACAACGACCCTTGTTGCACTACCCACTATGATGCTTGTTACACCGGTTGCACTTAGGGTGATTTCCCTTGTACCCACCCTGACCTTGATTCCCAGAAGATTGCTGACCGGGGCTCCTGTACTCATCTGTTTTTCGCTGCTGAGACTGAACTAAAGTGGAACCCTTGCCCGAATTTCCATCCCACTTGCTCTTGTTATCACTGGGAGCATCAGTAGTAGTAGCGCTAATATGCTTAGGCAGCTTGTTCTGCTCAACTGCCTGATCAGTGAGACGATGAGCCAACTTGATGATTTGCTGAATGGAGCATAGATTAGCTGAGGTCACGTGGCTTTGAATTTCTGGCACCAAACCCTTAAGGTACAGCTCGATACGCTTGATAGGAGGATCCACCATAGTGGGACACATGTTAGTTAATTCGTTCGACCTTTTTGTGTATGCCTCGATTTCAGACCCCGTCATCTTCAGATTAAAAAATTGTACCTCTAGCTTGTGGATGTCGTCATGACTACTGTACTCTTCTTTGATCAGTTCTTTGAAACCGTTCCATGGGGTGGCATTAGCAACCGCCAGCCCTAGCAGTTGAACTTGTGCTTTCCACCAGGTTAACGCAGCACCTTCGAGTATTCCAGTAGCATATTTCACCCTACGATCTTCAGGGCATTCACACATCTCGAAAACATACTAAAGCTTCTCGAACCAGTGCAGAAGACCTACAGCTCCTTCTGTGCCGCTGAAAGTACTAGGTCGGCAATCCATGAACGTTTTGAACGTGCACACAGGAGGCTGAGCATGTTGACCTGTTGCGCGAGAATAAAAGACAAGGTTAAGCACGAGGGTCGGTTCGCGAAGGTAGGATCTAAACGTCCTAAGATAGGTTGATATGGCAGGATATACCTCCTGCAGGGACAGCTGCGAGTGCCTCAGTAACCCGTTCATTGATCAAAGCCGTCAAATGGGCTTGAGTTATGTAACAACTCGTATCAAAAGTCATATTTATTATATTATTTTATTCAATAGGAAACCCTAATTAAGAAACCCAAGTGATTTTACATAAACCCTAAAATTTTCAGAACATTAGGAATCAGGATTTGGGCCCCTAAAACTCAGGGGGGGTAAACCCTAGTTATAATTATCTACATAAAACACTGTCAAAAATGAAATTTCATGCAACGTCGACTCATCAGGGCTAGATAGGTGACGAAGCAGGCCTAGTCTACTTTGACACCCCAAGCGACACGCGGCACGTACCGCAGATTCTTCCGCGACTAGCGGGAGGTGCAAATTTTGGGTATAAATAGAAGGGCCTGGCACTTGCATTCTGTTGTTCGTTCGACGATCAAATTACAAATATAAGCTGAGATATACGTAGATTACTATAAACACACACGAATCACTAAACGCTGTCGCAAAACAGGGTAATAACTCGATCGCTATTACGATTCATTGTCCGATCGATTAAAATATCCAATGGATGTTTAAGTGCTGCCCAGATTAGGGTTATGCTTTGTCATTCGTCGTTAATTCGATGGATGTTTAAGTATCGCACTTTGTCATTCGTTGTGAGGGTTTAATCTCGTGAGTTATCGTAAATGCTGTATTGATTACTAACCCAGTTTTGTGTGCATTGTTATTTAAATTAGGTTAACAAGGCTAATCCATAGACTAGACTCTGTCCGTGTTAAATCTGCAATGTGAGTCATTCTCTTTTTATCAAATTTGATTTCAAAAGCATGTTTATTTTCAAAGTTATAATTACAGGGATTAAGTCTTTGTAGTCACCAAATTACAGCCGGTATGTGGGGTATTGTATACATTACTTGTTCCCGTCACCATTGGACAACGGGTTAGCCAATGGGTGATCAGACCACAGTCACAGAAATAAGTCGAGTGACAAATACTGTGGGTAGTTGGTTGATATAGAAACAATGTAATCACCCTTAATACTGTAACTTATAACAAACAAGTAGTTTTTATTAAATACAATGATTCACTCAGTATTTCCCGCTGACAAAACCTTTTTCAAACATGTTTCAGGTGATCTGTTGTGATTCAGGAAAGGTGCTGTGGAGCACTGCAAGCTTAAGAAAGTGGCTCATTATAAAATAAAGAAATATGTTTTGTAAAATAAAGATTTCTCTGTGAAATCATAGTATTGTAAATTACCGGGGTTTTATCCCGAGTTGTGAAATAAAATAATCGGGAAAATTTTAGCTTTAAAAAGATCCTGATGATAAACTTCCGCTGTTAAACTCAATTAAATAAATACCACGGGATTTCTGTCCCACGGCTCCTGAAATGGGTTAAACCGGGTCGGGGGTCGTGACAAGTTAGGTTGATACGTCCTCCGCGTCCATTCATGATCTTCATAACGAAGCAATGTAAGTGAGAAAAGTGTCGCAAAAGTGCGTAAGTGTGGGACGACAGTAGAGAGTAAGCACACAAGGTTTAAATAGCAATTATCACGTTAATTAATGCACAGTGTGAACTATCTAACCAACAATATAACATAAATCATACCACCTATTGTGTCGAGTCTTGCACGTGGAGCGAAGCGTCGTTGTGGATCGTTGAGCACTAAACAGGTTATAGTCTGGTTTTTATCAAAAAGCTTTTCCCCTTTTTAAAACCAAGTTCACTATAACCAATGGCTCTGATACCAATCTGTCACACCCCCAAAATCCACCGTGCGGAGTATCACCGCTTGGAGGCGTGACATGACCAGGATCGAGCCACCAATCATATTGAACAGCACAATTAAGTAAATAAAACCAACCACAATACGATTGGTGACCAAAAGAAAGTAAACTGACTTTAAGTTAACCAAGTTCATATTTAAACAGCGGAAGCATAAAACGTGAAACCAAAACATAAGTTCCATAGTTCATAAGTTTAAATTTCAAAACGTAAGTTTAATAGGTTCATATGGATTAAATATTAAGCACGGGACATAACAATCCATATCCCACAACAACCTTCTCCTCGTGCAAGCTCCATAAGCATCTAGCGACCTGTAAGGCATGTAACAACGATTCAACAACAAAGTTGAGTGAGTTCACGTTTGGTTGTTTAGTTTTAAGTTGTTTCCGAAAACGTGGTTTGTCTTTCGTTGGCTTATTTTCCGTGGGGGTTACCCCATAGTTGAAAGTATGATTAATGTGACAACTGGCCCAAACCGGTAATTTCCGTACACTTTAATCATTAGTTAATGACTGCAATTATGTGCTTAATTGTCAGCCATGTCTGATTACATACTAAACAAGTGAATTCATGCATGTTGGATAATAAAATTGGAACATAGGTGTAGGTCCGACAACAAGAATGCATTAAAACCCAAGAGTACATACAAGGGTTTAATATATATATACAATGCGAAAGCAAAATTAAGCACTAAAAAGCACCCGAAACGCACTTTAAGTGCAGAATTTATATAATTCAGCAATAATTCAGCATTTAGACACATGAATATTTTGCAGAAATGTCATTTTATTATCCAGAATATTTCCCTAGGTGTTGGGAATCGATAGTATTATAAAAAGATACTTATTAAACACTAAAAGGTGCAATTTAGCACTTTAACGAATCGGTATGTAACCGAACAACCGGACTTTACCCGGAACATAAGAATATTGCCAATAACATTGTTTATCTTTTTCTGAGCCAGTTAGGGTCCCTGAATACCCTAACACCCGCAATAAGGCACAACACACTATTAACCGGGTTAATCACTTAACTAACCTAGATTAACCTAACTATTAACTAACTAGATGGTTGGATTTGAACTAGAACCCCCCCCCCCCCCTTTACGAATTCGGTCCCCAAGAGGGACACCTCTTGTCCTCCATATGATTATTTTAATCACTAGTGTCTAATATCAAGTAGACACATGAACCTTTGGGTAATAATCTTAATAATTGTCTATAAGATCATGGCATAACACACTCAACATTTCCATCACACAACTCAACTTCACACACACTCTCTCCCTCTCTACTACTCACGGCCGAACACCCCCTCTACCATCCACCCATTTTCGAGTTTTGTTCAAGTTATTCCAAGATCATACAAGTGTTAAGGATCACCTACAAGGAAGCTTGGAGCAATCGGAAGGCGAAGGACCTCACTCTATTGCTTTTATCCACTCATTTTGCGTCTAGATTCTTCCCTAGCCTCGAGCTAGTAGTAAGTTGCTTGAATCACACTCTCGAACTATTTTGAAGTGGTTAAAATGTTATGTAACGGCTAAAACTCGTAAACATACAAGTTGATACATAAAAGTCTACTAAAAATGCTAGTAATGGTGGTTAAAAGCTTGAATGTTGTGTAAATCTTGTAGTATTTGATTTGTGTGGTTATTTAGGACCGATCCATGTTGTGGTAGCTCGGATCATCGTTTAACCCGGATTGGTCATGATCATGGATTATGACATAAAGCTTGTTTAAGTGTAACAAGGGTTAGGTGATGAAACTCTACCACACATCAAACTTGAACTTGTGTAAAATCGATTTTACTTATGAAATGGTGTTCAAAACTAGTAGATCTACGGATCTACAAGCGGTACTTTCAAAGGACCAAGTGTCCAAGAAATCCTATTTTCTAAAGCCGGATTTTACATGAAAAAGAATGATTTTAGCAAACACACGAGTGTGTAAACACTTGTGTAACACAAAGTTTCGACAAAATAACTATTTTTGTAAATGTTGACCGGAAGTTGTAAAGATGTAACTTCTTTAAAAACGAGACTTTCAAGAAACGAAGTTGATCTATACAAAGATCCACTAAAAATAATGGAAAGATACTACCTATTTTGGAAAAACCACAAGTTCATGTATTTCTGCGATTATATCTATTTTAACTAGTTGCATATTGTTTATTGTTGAATGAGGAAATTGTTGACGATTTAAAAGAAAATAAACACATGTTCTGAAAACATGGGAAACCTCCATTTTTAGGGGAAACTCTGTCAAAATTTTTATAAATTTTGACACTTAGAAAAATATGAGTTTTTGAGAAACTTATTCCCTAAAAATGTGTTTAAAAGTATTACCAAGGTTTCCCTAATTTTTTTTGGTGATAAGAAATGAGGATTTCTTCAAGAATAAAAATGGATATAAGTATGTATATTTTTGAGAGAAAAATATATATTATTTTATCACCAACTTTTGTGCTAAGTGTGTATAGTATGTGTTATACGTACTAGTGTATTAAGACTTAAAAATACACTAAATACTCATGAGGAGTATAAACATAAAAAAATACACATACAAAATAGAAGATACATAATTCGGGTGCGAAGTGCAAAACACAAAAGACTTATATTTATTTTAGAGGAAATAATATAAGTAAGATACGTAGTTAAAAATATGAAATATTTTTAACACAACAATACAAATACAAAAGAGAGTGACTGTACTTGTGCGATACAAGTCTAGTGACTAACGTTAAGAAAACGCGTATAGGTTACGACGTTAATTAAGCAAATCCGGTGAAGTTTACGACGCAAGGAACGCAAAGTTGTGAGTTCTTGCTCCCCCTTTTTTTTCTTAACTGTTTTCAGTTTTATAACTTCGGGGGTGAAATACATGTTACAAATATTGCAATGTTTACAAATGGTATGATGGATACAAGAATGATATGAGAAATCGTGTCACGAATAGGGTACCATAAGCACCATTAATCGTGTACACACTTAGACCGCAGAACAAAAGGTTAGATCTAATGGGTTTCAGGGCATCCCCACTCTTAGCCATTCTTTTACCAAGCAGTGTTTTTGTGTCTCAGTCGTGAATCGACTACAGAAAAATGCCTATGGTTTGGTGACTTCCTATGTCGTGTCACATGTTAATGGCTTTGCAACCCATTAACACTTGATACATACAGAAATATTTGATTTATACATGAGTACGTGGTGTACACAAAAGACTTGATTTATACAAAATACAAATTATGTTTTCATACAAAGTATACAAACGTGAAATACAAAAATTGCATGAATTCACACCAACATTATGTTGACGTTTTTCCAAAAACTCACATGTATTTCAGGTAACTAGGATGGATGTGCGCGCGGTTTTACTCATGCTCTTGGATGTCGCTTTTGTTTAGCTTTGATTAAAGTAGTAAACTTGTTAGAAAAAATGCTGTCTTGTGATGTAAACACTTAAACCATGTTTTCGGTTATGTAGTATTGGCATTTTGAAGTTATTTTATGAGCATGTAGTATGTTTACTCTTCGTATGCAATGAGAACCTTTCATGATCACACCTCGTGCTTCCGCCGCAGAAAGGGGTGTGACAGATTGGTATCAGAGCTGCGATTGTAGTGAACCAGGATTCCTTCTCGAGTCTAGTCTACAATCTCTAGGATCCTTTCACGAAAACAATTTTCAAAGAGTTTTCATTGCATAAAACGTCCCGCGACATCCACTGCCTGAAACTGTCTACATGAGTCTAGAAAAGACACTACGAGACTTAGAGTGCACTTGAGTAGCACTTGTCGTTGACTAGAAATTACTTGCAATTATGTGTGATAATTAGCATGTACTAGAAGTAGAATGTCACAAGTATATGTGACTTTACCTGAAAGCAATGGCCTACCTGAAGGAAGAAAATACGAGGATGAAACGAACTGTGCGGACTGTGCAAGGAGTTACGTAATTATGGATGCATACATAATTATGGAATTCAGTGCACAAAAATCACAGCAAGTCTGGTCACGTATAGATTCCCTCAGTGCAAGCCTACTAAGTTTTCTGCTAGAGTAATAATTGTTTGATGTCACTTATGTGGTATATATATGTGAATATATATATACTACTACTATCTTGTATGACGATATCAAACAAATGTGTAACCCTGTCGTGTTATGCTCTTCAGAACATGGCACCCAGAAGAGCTGTGAACGCTCGTGACCAACCTCCTCCTCCCCCACTGCCAAGAATTGCCGAAGAGCTGGAAGCTCTACTGGAAGAAAGGATCTCCGCTGCTATCGCCTAGTACGAGGCAAACCGTACTCAAGACAATGGAGGACCAAGCAACGCTAGACGTAATGGGAACGGAGATTCATCTGGAGGCAATGCAGCTCCATGCTGCACTTTCAAGCAATTCCTCGACTGCAAGCCGATGAACTATGACGGCACAGGAGGTGCAGTAGCATTTGTACGCTGGGCGGAGAAGACTGAAGCTGCTATCCGCATGAGCAAGTGTACCGCGGATCAGCAAGTCACTTTTGCTACTGGATTGTTTGTCGATGAAGCTCTGACTTGGTGGAACTTGCAAGCCCAAACCTTGCCCGATGATGCCGCCTATGGCCTGTCTTGGGATGAACTTAAGGAAAGAATGAGAGAGAAGTATTGCTCTCGTGCTGAACTCCAAAATCTGGAAATGGAGTTCTGGCACTTGACCATGGAAGGTGCGGATATTAATGGTTATACTCGAAGATTCCACGATCTGTCTAGAGTGTTTCCCTACGTGGTGACTCCCGAATTCAAGCGCGTTGAACGCTACATTAGGGGACTAGCCCCAGAGTTTCGCGGCATGGTAACTTCGTCCAAACCTCAAACAATCACTGAGGCGGTAACTCTGGCTGCCAACCTTACCGAAGATTGCGTTCGTAGGAAGAGGTTATCACTAAACCCAACTGAAAGGACCGAGACGCATGATAAGTCGTCTGGTGACAAGAAGAGGAAGTATTTGAATCTGAATCAAGCCACTCACATCAACAACAAGGAGCGCAACCCTAAACTGCCTCAGGAAGCGGAAACTCTCTCAACCATGAATGACGCTCATACCAAAAGGTACCTGGGCACCATGCCTTTCTGCAACCAGTGCAAGCGTCATCACGGAGGAGTTTGTCGCATTCCAAAATGCGATAAGTGTGGAAACCTGGGTCACCATACCGAGGACTGTTGGGGAAAAAGAAAGAACAGGAATGGAAATGGCAATGGTAACCGGAATGGCCATGGAGCTGGGCAAAACCAAGGATGCTTTGGTTGTGGAAGCATGGATCATCTCAAGAAAAATTGCCCAAGGGGAAACAACGTTCATACTCGAGCGTTTGTGATTGGGGCAAGGAAAGCACGCGAGGACCCTAATGTGGTCAACGGTACGTTCCTCATTAACAATCACTTTGCATCCATATTATTTGACACTGGCGCCGATTATAGCTTCATGTCTGTCGAATTTAAACGCATACTTGGAATAGAATCTAGTAGTTTAGAAATTCCTTATTCCATAGAACTAGCCAATGGTAAACTTGTTGAATCGGGCGAAGTTGTTAGAGGCTGCACGCTAGAACTTAGTGAACGAAGATTTAGCATCGACCTCTTACCTATTCAATTAGGTAGCTTCGATGTAGTGGTCGGAATGGACTGGTTGTCAAAGAACAAAGCTGAAGTCATCTGTCATGAGAAAATCATTCGCATCCCTCTGACGAATGATGAAACTCTCATCGTACATGGAGAAAGACGAAACGCGCCTCTACGAATCATCAGTTGTACGAAGGCACAAAAGTGCTTAAGGAAAGGATGTGTTGCTTTCCTAGCACACGTTGTAGATAAGAAGGCTGTGGAGCAAAAACTCGAAGACATTCCTGTGGTGAAGGAATTTCCTGATGTGTTCCCTGAAGGTCTGCCAGGACTACCTCCGCAACGACAAGTCGAATTCCACATAGACTTGGTTCCAGGAGCCGCTCCTGTAGCCAAGGCTCCATATCGACTTGCGCCATCCGAAATGCAAGAATTATCTAAACAGCTTCAGGAGTTGTTGGATAAAGGATTCATAAGGCCAAGCTTCTCACCTTGGGGAGCTCCAGTATTATTCGTGAAGAAGAAGGATGGATCACTGCGGATGTGTATCGATTACAGGGAACTGAACAAGCTCACGATCAAGAATCGGTATCCGCTACCGAGGATTGATGACTTGTTTGGTCAACTGCAAGGATCAAGCTACTATTCCAAGATCGACCTTCGATCTGGATACCATCAGCTGAGAATCCAAGATGAAAGCGTGCCAAAGACTGCATTCAGAACACGCTATGGGCACTACGAAATTTTTTGTGATGCCATTTGGATTGACGAACGCACCAGCGGTCTTTATGGATCTAATGAACCGCGTATGCAAACCATGTCTCGATAAATTCGTGATTGTATTTATCGATGATATCCTGATTTACTCGCGAACGAAAGAAGAGCACGAGCAACATCTCAGAACTATTCTGGAACTACTGAAGAAAGAGAAACTTTATGCAAAGTTCTCGAAATGCGAATTCTGGATTCGCGAAGTACAATTTCTTGGTCACGTGGTGAATGAGAAGGGCATTCATGTAGACCCGTCCAAGATAGAAGCAATAAAGAATTGGGAAGCTCCCAAGACCCCAACCGAAGTACGACGATTTTTGGGCTTAGCGGGCTATTACCGACGATTCATCGAGAATTTCTCAAAGATAGCTCAACCACTAACGACCCTTACACAGAAAGACAAGAAATACGTCTGGGGTCACAAACAAGAAGAAGCCTTCCAGCTACTTAAAAACAAGCTATGCGATGCACCGATACTATCATTACCCGAAGGCACGGAAGACTTCGTGGTATACTGTGACGCTTCACGACAAGGCTTGGGTTACGTGCTCATGCAACGCCAAAAAGTCATCGCTTACGCTTCAAGACAATTGAAGGTGCACGAAAGAAACTATACCACTCACGACCTGGAGCTGGGAGCAGTGGTATTCGCCTTGAAGATCTGGCGACACTATTTATATGGTACTCGATGTACAATCTTCACAGATCACAAAAGCTTACAACACATATTTGATCAGAAGGAATTGAATATGCGCCAGCGACGTTGGGTTGAGCTGCTGAACGATTATGACTGTGAGATTAAGTACCATCCTGGAAAGGCAAACGTTGTAGCAGACGCGTTGAGCCGAAAAGAAAGGGGTTAAGACCCTAAGGGTTCGAGCATTGGAAATGACGATTCAAACGAACCTCACTGCACGCATTCGTGATGCACAACAAGAAGCTCTTAAAGGAGATAACCGTAAAGCTGAATACCAACGGGGTATGCTGAAATACATGGTGCCAAATGAAGAGGGAGCCTTATACTTCAAGATGCGTATTTGGGTTCCACTCTATGGTGGCATACGAGAAGTCATCCTTAATGAAGCGCATAAATCGAGATACTCGATCCATCCAGGATCAGATAAAATGTATCATGATTTGAAAGAATACTATTGGTGGCCGAGACTCAAGAGCGACGTTGCTGTCTATGTTGGAAAATGCCTAACCTGTGCTAAGGTTAAGGCAGAATATCAGAAACCGTCCGGCCTACTACAACAACCAGAGATTCCCGTGTGGAAGTGGGAACAAATCTCGATGGACTTCATAACGAAATTACCTAGGACCCCGAGAGGGCACGATATGATATGGGTAATAGTTGATCGATTGACGAAGTCTGCGCATTTCCTACCAATCCGAGAGAAGGATAGCACTGGAAAGCTTGCAGAGATATACTTAAGGGAAATTGTGGCATGTCATGGAGAGCCAATCTCAATCATTTCAGACATAGATGGACGCTTTGTCTCGAGAATCTGGCAATCATTTCAGGAAGCCTTTGGATCTCAGTTAGATCTAAGCACGGCATTCCATCCGCAAACAGACGGCCAGAGCGAACGGACTATACAAACAATAGAAGATATGCTCCGCGCATGTGTCATGGATCTAGGCGGCAGCTGGGATACTCATCTACCTTTAGTTGAGTTTTCCTACAATAACAGTTATCATACGAGCATAAAAGTTGCGCCGTTCGAAGCTCTGTATGGCCGCAAATGTCGATCGCCCTTATGTTGGGCAGATGCCGGAGATAAGCGTATGGTTGGTCCTGAACTTGTACAAGAGACAACCAACAAGATTGCGCAGATCCGAGAGCGCATTAAGGCGGCTCGAGATCGACAAAAGAGCTACGCTGATCCGAAAAGGAAATCGGTAGAATTCAAGGTGGGAGACAAAGTGTTGTTAAAAGTCTCACCTTGGAAGGGCGTAGTCAGATTTGGAAAGCGTGGAAAGCTCAATCCACGATATATCGGACCATTCAGAATATTGAAGAGAATTGGTACCGTGGCATACAAGTTGGAGTTACCGGAAGAACTTAATGGAGTACATGATACGATTCATGTATCCAACCTGAAGAAGAGTCCAACATAAGAAAGCGTGATCATCCCAATGGATGAAGTGCATACTGATGAAGCCCTCCGATTTACAGAACAACCCGTTGAGGTTACCGACTGGAAAGTCAACAAGACCAGGAGGAGTAGCGTAAAACTTGTCAAAATACGTTGGAGCTCTAAGCACGGACCCGAGTACACATGGGAACGTGAAGACCAGTTCAAAAAAAAAGTATCCCCACCTATTCAAGAAGACTCCAGCGAGAGTTAGTTCAGCCTGAATTTCAGGACGAAATTCTTTTAACGGGGGGAGACTGTGACAACTGGCCCAAACCGGTAATTTCCGTACACTTTAATCATTAGTTAATGACTGCAATTTTGTGCTTAATTGTCAGCCATGTCTGATTACATACTAAACAAGTGAATTCATGCATGTTGTATACTACAAAATATTGCTTTATGCATAAACGAGAGCGTTGCGTCAAAAATACTAGTAAACTCACCGGTAAGACACACTGTGTCAACAGAACTGCAGAAAGCAGTCAGACAATAAAATTGGAACCTAGGTGTAGGTCCGACAACAAGAATGCATTAAAACCCAAGAGTACATACAAGGGTTTAATATATATATATACAATGCGAAAGCAAAATTAAGCACTAAAAAGCACCCGAAACGCACTTTAAGTGCAGAATTTATTTAATTCAGCATTTAGACACATGAATATTTTGCAGAAATGTCGTTTTATTATCCAGAATATTTCCCTAGGTGTTGGGAATCGATAGTATTATAAAAAGATACTTATTAAACACTAAAAGGTGCAATTTAGCACTTTAACGAATCGGTATGTAACCGAACAACCGGACTTTACCCGGAATATAAGAATATTGCCAATAACATTGTTTATCTTTTTCTGAGCCAGTAAGGGTCCCTGAATACCCTAACACCCGCAATAAGGCACAACACACTATTAACCGGGTTAATCACTTAACTAACCTAGATTAACCTAACTATTAACTAACTAGATGGTTGGATTTGAACTAGAACCCCCCCCCCCCTTTACGAATTCGGTCCCCAAGAGGGACACCTCTTGTCCTCCATATGATTATTTTAATCACTAGTGTCTAATATCAAGTAGACACATGAACCTTTGGGTAATAATCTTGATAATTGTCTATAAGATCATGGCATAACACACTCAACATTTCCATCACACAACTCAACTTCACACACACTCTCTCCCTCTCTACTACTCACGGCCGAACACCCCCTCTACCATCCACCCATTTTTGAGTTTTGTTCAAGCTATTCCAAGATCATACAAGTGTTAAGGATCACCTACAAGGAAGCTTGGAGCAATCGGAAGGCGAAGGACCTCACTCTATTGCTTTTATCCACTCATTTTGCGTCTAGATTCTTCCCTAGCCTCGAGCTAGTAGTAAGTTGCTTGAATCACACTCTCGAACTATTTTGAAGTGGTTAAAATGTTATGTAACGGCTAAAACTCGTAAACATACAAGTTGATACATAAAAGTCTACTAAAAATGCTAGTAATGGTGGTTAAAAGCTTGAATGTTGTGTAAATCTTGTAGTATTTGATTTGTGTGGTTATTTAGGGCCGATCTATGTTGTGGTAGCTCGGATCATCGTTTAACCCGGATTGGTCATGATCATGGATTATGACATAAAGCTTGTTTAAGTGTAACAAGGGTTAGGTGATGAAACTCTACCACACATCAAACTTGAACTTGTGTAAAATCGATTTTACGTATGAAATGGTGTTCAAAACTAGTTGATCTACGGATCTACAAGCGGTACTTTCAAAGGACCAAGTGTCCAAGAAATCATATTTTCTAAAGCCGGATTTTACATGAAAAAGAATGATTTTAGCAAACACATGAGTGTGTAAACACTTGTGTAACACAAAGTTTCGACAAAATAACTATTTTTGTAAATGTTGACCGGAAGTTGTAAAGATGTAACTTCTTTAAAAACGAGACTTTCAAGAAACGAAGTTGATCTATACAAAGATCCACTAAAAATAATGGAAAGATACTACCTATTTTGGAAAAACCACAAGTTCATGTATTTCTGCGATTATGTCTATTTTAACTAGTTGCATATTGTTTATTGTTGAATGAGGAAATTGTTGACGATTTAAAAGAAAATAAACACATGTTCTGAAAACATGGGAAACCTCCATTTTTAGGGGAAACTCTGTCAAAATTTTTATAAATTTTGACACTTAGAAAACTATGAGTTTTTGAGAAACTTATTCCCTAAAAATGTGTTTAAAAGTATTACCAAGGTTTCCCTAATTTTTTTTTGGTGATAAGAAATGAGGATTTCTTCAAGAATAAAAATGGATATAAGTATGTATATTTTTGAGAGAAAAATATATATTATTTTATCACCAACTTTTGTGCTAAGTGTGTATAGTATGTGTTATACGTACTAGTGTATTAAGACTTAAAAATACACTAAATACTCATGAGGAGTATAAACATAAAAAAATACACATACAAAATACAAGATACATAATTCGGGTGCGAAGTGCAAAACACAAAAGACTTATATTTATTTTAGAGGAAATAATATAAGTAAGATACGTAGTTAAAAATATGAAATATTTTTAACACAACAATACAAATACAAAAGAGAGTGACTGTACTTGTGCGATACAAGTCTAGTGACTAACGTTAAGAAAACGCGTATAGGTTACGACGTTAATTAAGCAAATCCGGTGAAGTTTACGACGCAAGGAACGCAAAGTTGTGAGTTCATGCTCCCCCTTTTTTTTCTTAACTGTTTTCAGTTTTATAACTTCGGGGGTGAAATACATGTTACAAATATTACAATGTTTACAAATGGTATGATGGATACAAGAATGATACGAGAAATCGTGTCACGAATAGGGTACCATAAGCACCATTAATCGTGTACATACTTAGACCGCAGAACAAAAGGTTAGATCTAATGGGTTTCAGGGCAGCCCCACTCTTGGCCACTCTTTTACCAAGCAGTGTTTTTGTGTCTCAGTCGTGAATCGACTACAGAAAAATGCCTATGGTTTGGTGACTTCCTATGTCGTGTCACATGTTAATGGCTTTGCAACCCATTAACACTTGATACATACAGAAATATTTGATTTATACATGAGTACGTGGTGTACACAAAAGACTTGATTTATACAAAATACAAATTATGTTTTCACACAAAGTATACAAACGTGAAATACAAAAATTGCATGAATTCACACCAACATTATGTTGACGTTTTTCCAAAAACTCACATGTATTTCAGGTAACTAGGATGGATGTGCGCGCGGTTTTACTCATGCTCTTGGATGTCGCTTTTGTTTAGCTTTGATTAAAGTAGTAAACTTGTCAGAAAAAATGTTGTCTTGTGATGTAAACACTTAAACCATGTTTTCGGTTATGTAGTATTGGCATTTTGAAGTTATTTTATGAGCATGTAGTATGTTTACTCTTCATATGCAATGAGAACCTTTCATGATCACACCTCGTGCTTCCGCCGCAGAAAGGGGTGTGACAATTAACCAGTTCCTTCTTTATTACCCAAACCATATCCATAATCAGTGGGGGCTTCCCCATGTGAACTACTAGACCGTATGATATCGACTACTAACGAATTTTGTTGTGCCCTACGTCAATGTTCTATCATCATTGACAGTTTGCCATAGTCCATTACTACACGCCCGTCCGAACGGCACGGTGTGAGGTTTGTTAAACCTAATAGCGCTATTAACTAATGACACGCTCGCCATCGGCCTCGGCGATTAAGTCGATATAAAATGAGGGACTTAATGATAGAGTTTTGTCTAGTAAGTTTTAAGGGTGTTGTCCTACCCAAGGAGGACGAATGTACGTATTCTACTCAAGGAGAATATGTAGGATTAATATTGGCATCCTACCTATGGAGGATGGCCGTACATATCCTACTCAAGGAGGATATGTAGGTTCCGTTTTAATTCATTAACCCATTCCCAAACCACCGGGAATCCCATGCCTTAGAAAGTGTGTGAACTCACCTTGGTTTGCTCGGTTAGATTAATTACTCTAACAATTCAGAAATCAAGCACGTCCTAATAAGGTACGAATAACAATCAGTTTCTCATGCATAACACGTATCCTATGTACGGTTTATTTACTCATTACTTCTATCACATACCACACAATTCAAATGTCAAGTTATATCGTCAAGTTACATTATTTTACCCTAAAGTAATATAACTATCTCACAAAATAAACACGTATCCACACAAGTGTTCTAGTATAAAATATATATTCTAAATATATATTTAACCATTTTTATTTACGAAAATCAACTTCCGACACTTTGTATTTTGTTACAAAAATTATGGCGAAGTTTGTATTCGAAACACAAATTATAAAATATACTTGTAACACTTGTTTAGAAAAATATTTGTCTAAGTGTTGGAATTTTTAGAAAATTTCGCCAGAGTTTCCTTTGTAAATGGAGGTGTCCATGCTTACTAGCATATCATTTTCTTTTCAAAAATTCATTCAAACAATTCTCAATCAACAATATACAACCTCTACTAACCAAACTTGTCAAAAACAAGCATAAACTATAAACTCATGAACTTGAAAATTTATAAAAATATGTAGTAACTTACTAGCATACTTAGTAAGTCTTGTTACCTTTTGAAATGTGATTAGTTCTTTAAAAACTTTATTTTAAAGAGTTTAGGTGTTTACAACTTCCAACCGTATTTTCTAAAAATATTTCTTTGTGAAATTTTCTTATTACACAAGTGTTTCTACACTTGTTTATCCACCAAAAATGTGATTAGTATATGTAAGATCCAAGTTTTAATGAAACTCATATTTTTCACTTGGTTCTTTTGAAAAACCACTCATGGATCTTTAGATCTACATGATTATCACCTACTTTGATTCTTTATTTTTTTTAGGAAACCATTCATTCCTTCTAGTTCATGGTTTATGAGTGGATGATCCATCATCCTTCAACATTCTTACTTTTCTCATCTTGCTAGATCATGTTTTTAATCATGATCTAGCAAGACTACATGATGGTTCACATCATTTCTACTAACAAACAATGATCAAGATGCATACCAACTTGTATTTATCATGATATCTTCATCTAGCAAGTTTATGTTCATGTCTTCTTCATAAGATTCATTAGTGTTCTTAATATTTTGATCATGATACATCATTAACCACTTAAATAACATGAAAAATGAATGGATCTAAGTTCTTACCACTAGTTCAAGACTAGGGAAGTTCAAGTGAAGAAATGCGGTGGATAAAAGAAAATAAGAGAGGTCCTTCAACTTCCGAACACACCGAGCTTCGTTGTATGCACTTTAACATCTTTGTACACCCTTGAAATGGTAGGAGATGATTGAAAAAATGTTGATGATGGTGGTGGTATGGGGTCGGCCGAACAAGGGAGGATAGGAGAAAGTTTTTAGGTGTTGTTGATTTGAAGATGAGAATGAGTGGTGAACTTGTGGTTAATATTTATAAACCTCCAACATGTTTTTACCTAGTGGTCTTAGTGTCCCTTGAGAATCCAACACAATCTAATAAATAATTTAAACAAATCAAGTGGGTGGGTACACCCCTTGTAACCGTAAGATGGGGGGGGGGTGGTATAGGGTTGGGTTTCAACTATTAGTTAGTGATTTGGTTGGAATTTAAAAGTTTAGTTAGTGCCTTATGGTGTGTTGTGTAGTATATAGTGTGTTAGGGTGTTCGAGGACCCTAACTAGCTTAGAAAAATAAAAACAATGCTTCTAGCATTATTTTGGTGTTCCGGGTAATGTTCGGTTTTATATTGTTCCGTTAAAGTGCTTAATTAATCCGTAAGATGTCTTTTATATAACTTTTAGTGACATTTTTAATTCCCAACACTCAAGAAAGCATACAGGACTATTTAGTAACTTTTCTGTACAAGACTAGTATGTTAACAAGCACATGTAAGTATAACACAGTAATCAGAAAGTAGTTAAGTAATTCAACACAGTCATCAGGCACTTTAATTAACATTAATAAATCGTACGGATACATGGAATTGTGAGGGTTGTCACGGGAATCACCAAACGGAAACTAATTTCGTGCGGAATTAGATTGGATTCAAACGGAATCAAGTCACTTTGGAGCGGAATAGCTAATTTCGTGTGAAATCTCAAACGGAATCTGATTTCGTGTGAAATCAGACAACAATTTCAAACGGAATTAGTGATTCCGTGTGAAATAAGCAGTACTTTCAAACGGAATTAGTGATTCCGTGTGAAATGACAATGACGATTTCGAGCGGAATTAGGATGACATCTGATACGTAGTCGAAAACCGGTGATCGTTTGTGCTTAAGTTGATGCTTTTACATAGCTTTTAATCTTGATTAGCCTACTTTTAATGGGATTTGTGTTTTACAGGTCTAAAAGAGTTTAAGGAGCTAATCGGGAGCTAAACGGAGCACCGAGGATGTGAAATGAACAAAACCGGGTTAATCACGAAGATTGGATGTGTTTTGTGGAATGTTAATGGATTTAAAATGAATATATTGGAAGATGGCATGATAGAGGGCTGAATTACGAGAACGTGGGCGAAAACGGTGAGTAAAACGGAGCTATAACGAAGAAGTTATGAAGAAAACAGTTTCAGACAAAACCGGCAAAACAAGAGGCCGTCGGCGACGGGCCTCCGTTTGCTGAGTCACGAAATCTTGTTTCTTGTTGATCTTTGACGAGTTATAACATTTTGTTTGACCATTTTTCGGGGGTTACGAACCTTGGGAGGTAAAAACACCTCCTTGGAACTATTCTTGATCATCCAATTCATCCCTAATCAATCCTAACACAACCACTAACACCATCTTCATCCTAACCCTAATCAAATCACCATCTCCATCATTCCATCATCACCATCATCCTCTTCCACCTTCATATTCAAACCCTAACTTCCACCTCTCCTCAAGACTTGAAGATTATGGTTCGGGGTTCGTGTTCATCCTCCGGTGATCGTGCTTCTTCGACTATGAACGGCTAGTCTCCTCGGTTTCACCCCGGTATAGGTAGTTGTTTAATTTAGGGTTTTGAATTGTTTCTTGCTTCAACTTTGTGACAAATTGTGTTTGATTTTTGAAACCATTGACAATAGTTTACATTTGTTTCGTATTCATAAATTGTCGAACGATGTTAAAAGTTATGACTTTACGAAATGGTTATGTGTAGTTATGCATTGTCGTGGTTAGGTTTTACTTGTGTTGATTACAAAGTGCATTCTTGTCCGTTTTTCGAAACATTGATAGTTATTGGCACCTAAGTCACGGTACACTAAATCCGCTAATCGTATGCAATTGAGTTGAATCTAAAATTTGTAGAAACCCTAGGTTGGCAATTACCGAAACCGGGTGTGGAACTTGTTTCTAGTTTCTTGTTTCAATCATTTAGTAATTTAGTTTGCTATCTTAGTTAATCAACAGTAGTTTTAAATAATATCAATTTGTCGGCTTAGTCCGACTCCTTTTCAAAACCTAACAAACAAATAAAAATAAGCAAGCTTCATAATCAATTTGTACATTTTTGTAAATAGTCTAACTAGTCGAACAGGTCGTGCGATACTGACCACATGCTCTTCGTGGATTCGATACCCGACTTACCCTAGCTACCTAGGTTTAATTGGGTTTTTGACTGATCGGGACGGCACGGTCACGTCAACATCATCCTGTCGGCCTCCAATTTGTCAAATTACCCGGATTTTGATCGAATTATGGTCCAATTCTTTCAAGGATTCTTTAAAACAGTGTTTTACATGTTATATGTGAAATTCAGTCCAAAATGTCTGTTAAATTTTGTTTAATTGAGAAAAGAAGGTGTAGAAGTGATGAAAACAGGCTGAATTGGTATAAACTCTTCGTCCTGTGCTCTGATACCACTTGTTGGATCGTTATGTGACCCTAACGAGTCAATCAAAAGAGTTTATGATCTATTTCAAAGGCGAAATCAGAGAAATAGACGTGTAACAGCTTGATTCCTCTTAATTATCTTTCTTTTAATGATTCCAAAGCTTTTACAGATCGTTTGACAAACTGGCAGCACCTCGGCTCTGAATCGGAAAAGTTATAAATGAAATAGCAACACACCTATTTATAGTTGAGGTAATTCCGTTTGAAAGTGGCACTGGCCATTTCAAGCGAAATTACACAAACACACATAAATCCTAGTTTCTAACCTGCTGAGCACTGGCTAATCCTATCTAGACACAAGACTCGAAAAAGACGAAGTTAACAGACATTTGTGCACCAACAATCCTGCTGATGAAAAGTTGGCACCAAAGTGGGAAGGCCCGTATTTGATTGAAGCTGAAGCAGGAAAGGGGGCATATCGATTGCTAACAATGGAAGGTGATTTGCTACCAAGAGCTTGGAATGCTGTCCACCTGAAGAAGTATTTCATGTAGTAAGGATCCAGGATCCTCAACCATTTTCATGATCGATATCCTTGAAGGATCCTTACAGGATAGAGGATCCTCATTTTGGTAATGATCTAATCTCAAACTATTTCATTCTTTAATTATCCTATATACAAGGAGAGGGATCCTGGATCCTTTATCCTCCTTTCACTTGATTCTGAGTTTTACAGAAGGTTCATGTATCCTTGATGAAGGATTGAGTCTCCACAGAAGTCTCTAGTTATTTGGGCTTGACCCCAGTTTTTGGACTAGTCCCTAGTTATTTGGGCCTGTCCCCAGTATCGCCAGTAGCGCACGATGATCCTGGTACAGTTCATGGCAATGGGACCAGTACTCGCTTTAGGGGCTGACAATTTCATTGTACTGGCTGTATCCGGGATCCTACGTATAATGGTAGATGTACCATACATCCGTTCCTAAGGTTTCTAACGTTTTTACGTTAGCTAAGGTTTTGACATCTTCATGTCACTAAGTTTGGATAGTCGCCAATGAGGGCCATACTCCAGTTTACACAAGATCCTTTGGGCTTGTCCCCAGTTTTTTGGGCTTGTCCCCAGTTTTTTGGGCTTGTCCCCAGTATATTGGGCTTGTCCCCAGAATTGTTGGGCTTGTCCCCAGTTGCTAACTCTTCTCTTATATTGGCTTAGTCCCAAGTTATGTTCCATTTCAGGTTTTTGAAGTTAAACAGCCAAGGATCCTTGATCCTTACCTTCTACTAAGGTTTGTCTTTTGGTTATCCTGATTGTAAATGTTAAAGGTTTAGGATCCTAACTTGGATTCTCAGGTATGATCCTTGGTCATTTTGATTTTATTCTTTATGTATCTAAGTGACCCTTATTCTTTGACAACAGGACTTATGATCCTTAAGTTACACTACTTTTTTTGAATTGATCGATTATAGGATATTTGATCCTTGATCATATCCTAAATCTTTTTGACATGATTTATTAAACCTTTATTCTTTACTTATGAATTCAAACAAAGTATATCACAACTATTGAAGGATAAAATATATACATAATAACAACACAAGAAATAGCCAAAAGATTAAAGTTTTATTTATTCACCAAAAGTTAAACCTTTGAAAGGTTGTCAAAATTGCCAACCAAAGTTTCTACCAGCAAAACGTGGCCCGTCCACTTGGGATGGCAAAGGGTTTCCATATTAACAAGGTCTAAATGCAGGAAATTAAAGCGGCAGGATAACAAGTGGTTTCATCCCCTAAACAAAGGATCCATCCACCACCCATTATCCTACCTATTGTCCAAGGATCCATGATCCATAATCCTAAAAACTATTGTTCAAATACAGCCCAGCATTGTTTAAAACATCACAACCAAAAAACTTTCAAATCCTAAAAAAATGGGCTCCGGCCGCGTCTAGATAAATCCATCATTGCCCATTGCTACAACTCACACCTTGGCTGCATCACCACTAGCATCAGCATCACCCGCCTGATCCTCAGCCTCCTGGGCCATTTGCAGCTTGATCTTGTACATGGTGATGGCAGCAGAGACTTTAGCATCCTCCAGCACCTCATGCTTCTCATGATCAGCATTTTTCGAGGGAGGAAATGGTTTCATCCTTGGCCAGGAAGATCTTTTGGAACTCAAGATGCTTCTGCTCAGCCTCTTCGACATATGCATCAAAGAGCATCTGGATCTCGGCGAATTTCTGCAAAAAAGACAAGGTAAAGTTCAGGATCCTTGATCCTCAAGTGGGCAGGATAATCAAGCAGAATCAGTGATCCTTCCATCGGCAAAGTATTCTTCAAACTGGTGGCGGATGAGAGGCAAGCCTTCCAGATCCTCAGCCTCGGTGGCCTTCTTTTTCTTTCCTCCCTTGCCCTTGGAGGTAGTGGGCTTAGGCATTGGAACGATGGGGCTAGCAGCAGTTTTCTTCTTCCCAGAACGGGGAGCTACAGTGCTGAGATCACTGACACTGAAGCGAGTGGCCGACCTTGAAGATTTTCCAGCACCTACCAATCCATAACAACAGATAAGTATTCTTGTTTTATTTTCATTTAAACATTTGATTATATACAGACTTGGATACTTACTTGACATTGTGACTGAGCCTGAGGTTACTTCTTGAGAATCCTTGGTGTTTGCTTGAAATAATCTAACTGCAGGATCGAGACTCCAGAAAGCGGCGATCCTCTCCTTTTTTGCAGGTGATGAAATGATATGAGAGACGGGGATAGCTGCAAAATAAAAAAGAAAGGACCAGTTATCCTCACAGGAACAGGGTTATCCTATGATCCTTCTATAAGGATCCTCTATCCTACCATGGGTGGCCCACTCTCTTGGGAGATCCTTCCCACCCGGGATAGAATCCCTCCTAACGAAGAAGAAACGCTTCTTCCAGTTGGTGTCATTCTTGGTGGTCTTGAGGATTGGGTGTGCCTCACCGGGTTTATGTTAGAATAAGAAGCGATATGAACCATGGCTCACAAGGTTATATAGTTCAGCCAATTCCGACATTCCCAACTCAATATCTTCCTGCTCAATGATTCTCTCAAGTGTATATAAAACCCTCCACATCATTGGCATGGCCTGGACATAAGATATGCCGGTAAGGGAGAAGAAAGACTGGGTAAAAGCAAGGAAAGGATAGGAGTATCCTATCAGAAATGGGGTGGCCGGAAAAGCAACCCAAGTTTCAGAAACGAAGTCACTCAAGGCGGTAGGGTCAAAAGGTTTAAAGACAAAATCTGCCGGAAAGCAATGACGAATCCGGTCTATCTCCAAATCAGTAAAGCAGCAACGTTCCTTCGGAGAATCTTTGATGATTCCTTGGCTCTTTAGGGGACTATCTTTTTGGTGATCCTTAGTCGGTGAGGATCTTAAAACCATCTTGGCCATGGGTGATGGTAAAGAAAGAAGGAACAGAGAAAGAAAGTGAAGAGAGAAAGGAGAGAGAAGTACATGCTTGATCTTCGAATGAGGATTTAAAGGGAGTATTGCTCGAATTTAAATGCACATTAGTCCTTATCTCTAACCTATATATAATAATGATTCTGCAGGGATGTCACTTCAATGACGTATGATCGGTAACGGCTAGTCAGATTCTAACGGCTATATATCCGTTAGTCAGTTACAGATAAGATCAAAAATATAACTAGCTAATTTACACTTTACTCCTTATATTTTTGGGGGCAATTGTTAGGGGAGGATTTTCCAATCCTAAGGATCACGGATCCTCAAGTACTGCCAGGATCATGGATCCTCAATTCTGTTTGAATTAAGGATCCCCGGTAGGTATTGCAGGATCAGGATTCAGGATCCTTATTGTTATCCTTACACTAACGGTTGTCTACCTTGTATGTGAGCTCGTTTTGTAGGAGTATGTGCATGGACTTGGTCTTGCCGATATTCGTGGAGCATATTCCCTCAGTATTCCGCACGTGCTTGGCCCTTGTGAACGTTATGGAGATCGTGGGAAGCTAGCATGAATTGCGGATAGTTAGTTGTTTTAGTTATTTCTAAATTTAAAAGGGGATAACAAGCTTGAATTAGAACATTTGGCTAATTTAGCAAACACACACTCTCGAAACAGCTCTCGACAGTTTACTTGGCGATTTCATACACTTTTACACTTTTGCACACTAGTGATCCTTGTAACAAGCTTGTTATCATCTCGAGTTGTAACATTTTTCTGTTTAATCTTAGTTGGTGATCGGTAGTTTCCATCACCCGAAGTTTTTTATGCCGGAGATCAACTATTGATCAAGGGCTTTTTCCTCGTATAAATCCTGGCGTCATCTCTTTATTTGATTTGCAAGTTGTTCAAACAATTGTTCATAGATTCAAGCATCACACCTCACAACAAAAGATTTGGTTGCATTATCCTTGCTTAATTTTTGACCAAAACAACAACCTTTTAAGGTTTTAACTTTTGATAAATAAATAAAACTTTAATCTCTTGGCTTATCATGTGTTGTTACTTTCGTAAATATTTTATCTTTCAATTGTTATAATATACTTTGTTTGAATTCATAAGTAAAGAAGAAAAGTTTAATAGATCATGTCAGAAAGTTTAGGATATGATCAAGGATCAAATATCCTTTAATCGATAAATTCAAAAAAGTAATGTAACTTAAGGATCATGTATCCTGTTGTCAAAGAATAAGGGTCACTTATATAAATAAAGAATAAAATCAAAATGATCAAGGATCATACCTGAGAATCCAAGTTAGGATCCTAAACCTTTAACATTTACAATCAGGATAACCGAAAGACAAACCTTAGTAAAAGGTAAGGATCAAGGATCCTTAGTTGTTTAACTTCAAAAACCTGAAATGGAACATAACTTGGGACTAAGCCAATATAAGAGAAGAGTTAGCAACTGGGGACAAGCCCAACAATTATGGGGACAAGCCCAATATACTGGGGACAAGCCCAAAAAACTGGGGACAAGCCCAAAAAACAGGGGACAAGCCCAAAGGATCTTGTGTAAACTGGAGTAAGGCCCTCACTGGCGACTATCCAAACTTAGTGACATGATAATGTCAAAACCTTAGCTAACGTGAAAACGTTAGAAACCTTAGGAACGGATGTATGGTATGTCTACCATTATACATAGGATCCCGGATACAGCCAGTACAATGAAATTGTCAGCCCGTAAAGCGAGTGCTGGTACCATTGCCATGAACTGTACCATGATCATCGTGTGCTACTGGCGATACTGGGGACAGGCCCAAATAACTGGGGTCAAGCCCAAATAACTGGGGTCAAGCCCAAATAACTGGAGACTTCGGTGGATACTCAATCCTTCGTTAAGGATACATGAACTTTCTGCAAAACTCAGAATCAAGTGAAAGGAGGATAAAGGATCCAGGATCCTTCTCCATGTATATAGGATAATTAAAGAATGAAATAGTTTGAGATTAGATCATTACCAAAATGAGGATCCTCTATCCTGTAAGGATCCTTCGAGGATATCGATCATGAAAATGGTTGAGGATCCTGGATCCTTATTACATGAAATATTTCTTCAGGTGGACAGCATTCCAAGCTCTTGGTAGCAAATCACCTTCCATTGTTAACAATCAATATGCCCCCTTTCCTGCCTCAGCTTCAATCAGGTAGGGGTCTTCCCACTTTGGTGCCAACTTTCCTGTTGGATCTGAGTTTGGTTTTGATTGTATTTTACGTTTGAAATTAAGATGGAAATGAATGAGTTGTGCAGCGGAATTAAGATGGAAACAAACTTTGCATACAATCAAACGAGAGTATTGTTTTGATCAAAACACTTTTCACAATGAACCGAAAGATTGAATTTAATTTCAACAACGATTACAAAGTAATGCTTGATACAAACTCCCCCTCAGCCAGAGCTCAGCGTTTGTTCGTGCAGGAAAACAAGTTTGCAAAGAGCTAATAGAACAGTACAGAGCACTGTTCTATTTATAGGCACTAGCAAACCACTGAGCATCTAAGCTGACATCTAACCTCCTAACAAACTCTAACCCCTGATCTATACAAACACTGCTATACTAACTACTGCTTATTACATTACATTACATAAAGATAGAATAAACAACCGCTGCATCCCTCCACTGCTGTGAACCCAGCAGTACTTGTCCGGATCAGCAGTGCTTGAACCAAGGCAGTAGATTGAACAACAGAGCTTTAGTTCTATCATCAGGTCTTTACTAGAGCAGCTGTTATGAGTCAGTAGTTTGCATGATCAGTAGATTGGAGGTCAGCAGATGTCGAAATCACTTTCAAGGGAAGAGACTTGTATGTAACATCTGCTTATTCTGGATCCACTGCTCTGACCCAGTTTTGGCTTTAATTATCTGTTCCTCTGGTAGGGTTCAATCCCAACAATCTCCCCCTGGAACAGATAATGCCAAAACTCTTCATTATTGTGGAATTCTTTATTGCCTCATCAGCAGTTCCCTTATCTGACCTTTAAATTGTAGTTCAAATTCTAGGGCATCTGTGTCTTCATCATCCCTACTAAGTGGAAGATCAAGGAGATCCTGCAAATCTTCAAGACTCAGGCCAAGAGCTTGTTCCCTTGATATTTTCTTCACTTCTCCACCAGACCTGAGCAAAGTCAATACGTAGGTCTGTTTGTCAGTTTCCCACTTTTGTATTTTTGAGCCTGGTGGGTTTCTTGGGAGATGTTTATTTGCAGAGGTATTTGGTGAGGCTGGCCTATTCATGACTGGCTGAGCAGTACTTGCAGATTGTTCCAATTCAAGATCTTCTTTTATCATTAATTTGATGCCTGCTTTTACAATAGCATTTCCAGCTTTTAGATCTTGAATTGTTTCAGCACTTGACTGGTTTTGGCTCCTTCTTTTGTAGATGGCAGCACCAGCTGGAGCAGTGGTTCTTTTGACTTGCAGCTTTGGTGGTCTTTTTGAGACCTCTGCTTTAGAATAGTCAGGCCTTTTAGGAACTGTAGGATCTTTCTTCCTCAGTTCCTCCAATCTTCTGTAAGTGGCCCTGACTACATCTTCTTTCCATCTTGACACTTGATGCTTAGACCCATAGTCAGCAGCAACTAACTCCTCTTTCATTCTCTTCAGCTCAAGTGATTTGTCAGGCACATTCCTTTTGTACTTTGACCAATCTGGAGGAGTGTGTTTGACCTTATTCTTTGTCATTTCTTGAATCCCGGCTGCTTCTTGCTCAAGCTCAGGAATGGTCCACTCTTTGTACATGTGCTTATCTCCCTTGTATTTCTTTGTTGCCATGATGCTTTCAATGTAGTCTTCTCTTAGAGTTTCATCTGCTCTTTGTGAGATTTGTTGACATACATTCTTTGCGAATTGCTCCAAGGATCTGACTTGTGCGAGTAAGAATTGGTAGTTCTGCTGGATTTCTCTGTCAGATTTTCCTTGTGCATTTCTTTTAGAGATATCTTCTGCCTGTTTAGCTTGGACTTTTAAGTATTCTTCAATGTTGTTTGGCCTTGGATATCCTTTAACTGATGGCAACTTCCTTTTTGCAGGGTCTTCCTCATAGTAGAAGTATTTTATCTCTTCTCTAACTGCTTCAAGTTCTAGAGGAAATTGGACACCTACAGGAGTAATGACAGAGATTGCTTGTTGTACTGGTGCTGATGAGAGAGGAATAGGTTTGGGTATAGTAACAAGTGACATAGATGTTGAAGATGTTGGTGGTGGTGATGGTGAATCATCATCTGGTATGTAAATCCTTCTCCTTTTTGTTTTAGAAGAGGCAGATGATGTTTTGGGTGGATCAGTGGTGGTAGATTGTGTGGCAGTGGTTTATGTTTGACTAACAGCTGTTGAAACAACTGGTGTCTCAACCACTGTTGTCATTACAACAGATGTTGTAACATCTGTTGTCTTCTGCTTTTTGGCAGGAGAAAATGGTGGTGAGTTTGTTTTTGGTGGAGATGGCAGTGGTGGTAAGGCAGTGGTGGTAAGGCAGTGGTTGTGGTGTGTGTTGAAGTGATAACAGATGTTGAAACAACTGAAGTACCAGCAGTAGTTGATACAACAGGAGTTACAACAGCTGTTTGGGTGGAGGTTTGATGCTGATGGCTTTTGGATGGTGGTTTTGGAGGCTTTGGAAATCTGGATGGGATGGACTTAGGTTTCCTTTTTGTCTTAGGATTTTTAGTATCCTTTGATCCAGAACAACCCTGCGCATACAGTTCTATGAAAGCTCTTTTTTCCTCATTCCATCTTGAAATATCCTTTGCCATTCTATCCCTCTTTACACTTGCTACTCCTTCATCAAGTGATTCTTGGGTAGTATCAACCTTTTTACTACCATCTGGCAAGGGAATTTTTCTGGTCATAGCATCCTTTTCTGGTTCAATGTAAAGACCATCATCTATCCCCTTCTTCTTCCACTCCTGAATTTTCTCCCCCCTTTTGGCATTATCGTCTGGGAGTTGATCAATGAAGATTACTGTTGGAGGAGCAGTGCCAGTGGTTTCCAATAAATGGGCCTTGATTGCCTTGATATCTGCTTGGGTGTTCTTGTACCTAGACTCCATTATGTTTCTCAGCTTTTGGACATGTAGTACATGTTGCTGATCAGCCATTTCCTTTTGGTGTTGGAGAAAAGGTTGAAAGAGGTTCCAGAGCTCTTTTGTAGCCGATGCTTGTGGTGGAGCAGGTGCTTGAGATGGAACAACAGTAGATTGCATCTTTTGTGTTTTCAACACCTGTTGTAGCATATTTTTAAGATCTGCAACAGATGTATCCAACTTTTCAATTCGTTCCGTCAAATCCTGATATTTTAAATCATCACCCAATTTAATGGGATCATCTGATTTCCCACAATCAGTGGTTTTATCAGTGGTTGAGGTAGGGAGTGTACTCCAAACACTAACCACTGATGCCCATTTTTCTTGGTACTGGGGTCTTCTTCCTTCAACACTTGACAACCGTTTGATGTTGCCAGTAGGATAAATAAATCCACTGGTGGTTGGCAGAGGTGCTAGGTAAGGAATTGCCTCCAAGGAAGTCTTATGAATGTAACCACTGTCCAACTGTAAACCAGTGGGTTCAACAGTTGTAGTGGCTGCTTCACTTGGACTACCACCAAGAGTTACGTGTAACTCAAGGGGTGTAGCCTCCTCAGGTTGTGTTGGTGGGGTAGCAAAGATTGATACATCAGACCCAGTCATTTGTTGAGGTATGTTCTCATTGATAGGTGATTGAGAAGGACTGGTTAGTGCCTGGTTCAAATCAATTGCATCCAACAGCAGTTTAGTTGGTGAGGGAATTTTGGATGTGAGGTTTGGTGTAGAAACAGGATTTGCTCCGGGCACTGAGCTGTGGATGATGAAACCAAGTGATTTCAGAGCATCATGATGTGGAGGCCCTAAGTGTACAACCTGTTCTTTTTGTGAAGAAGCAGGAGGAGATTCGGTTATGGGTTGAGATATTTGTACCAACTGATGTGAGGAAGTAGCAGCAGTGGTTGCTTGTGACATTTGTGCTGTCACAGGCAGTAGCTCTGGTATCTCATCCTCCAGAGTTGCCTTTTTGATGGGTTTGGGGGGTTTTGAGTTTTTCTTTTTGTCTATTTGATGATTTTAGGTGTGGGTTTCAAAGCAGTTGTTCTGCTGCTTTGATCACCTTGAGCAGTGGGCTCAGCAGCAGATACCTGAGGAGCAGTGGTAGCTGCTAAAATCTGCTCAGGCACCTCTGCTTGTGTTTTGCAAGGTGTTAACATTCTTGAAAAAGTTTCAGCAGTTAAACTGTTTATTGGAATATAATCACCTTGGTTTATTACAGCAATATCATCCTTACTGAATTTCTTTTCAAAATAATAACTTAGAAACCATGGAAATAGTAGGAATGATTTTGTTTCAACATTATTAACCAAGTCACTAAAGATTTCCCGAGAATAATTAAAATTTTCTTCTTGAAGAATAGCATATCCCAGATTTTGAATCTTTAATGGTATTTCATTAAAAGAAGTGGTTTTGTTTGAAACACACATTAGGAGGGTATGGAATAAAAATCTTGTTGCAGAAGGAAAGAAACCTTTTTGTAAGGTAGCTTTCTTCATCATTGTGTCTGCATACCCTCTCTCAATGAAGTCAAATTTCAACTTGTTTTTAGGGAAAGAAGTTTTACCTTGCTGATCCTCGAGTTGAAAGACCTCTTAAATTGACTGTGGTGTAATCTTGACAGGTTTTCCCTTTAGAGTAGAGTTAATGGCTATTACAGCGTCTCCTTGTGTTTCAAGGGTTGCATTCTTCCAAAACTCCCTTTGGGTTGTCAAGTAAATTGGTGCATCGGCTATTAACAAAGTTTTGTACTTTGATTTAGCCATTTTGGTGATGATGGAATCGAAAGCATCTGTGGTGCCGGGTTTTGAGAGAAGACCCAGAAGTTTGTGAGATGGTTTGTGTGGGATTTCAGTGGTATTGACCTTTTGAGAGGCTGCTTTCGACGATGATTTGGAAGTGGGTTTTGCAGATGGCTTCGATTTTGTCATTTTGGAGATGATGATCGAAGAAATATGTGAAGAAATGCGAAGAAAAACTACTTTAAGAAGAGAATTTTTGAGAATTCAATTCGACAGTAAAACCATGTTTTTGATGTGAAGTGGGGTTTTATAGATGAAAAAGTGATGGCTGACGTGGCAGCGGTTACAAAAGTATTGATCACTGTGTACTGCCCACATGCCAAACTCTGATGAAATGAAGGACAGTACTTTTATGAAAGTTACTGATGAAGGCAGTGGTTACAACGGTAAAATGGAAGCAGTGGATGATTTTCACTATCAGTGGATAGCATATCAGTGGATAAGACACTGCTTTTGAACAACAGAGTTTATCAAGGAAATGAGAGAACAGAGGATGGCTTTCAGCAGTGGGCAGACTTTGAAGTAGAGCAGACTTTTGAAGAATCAGTGGTTATGGCAGACTTTTAAGGATTTTAATGAAAATTTCATTTTTGGCTATTTTTAAGGATGGATTTTTTATTTTCTGAAAACATTTTAATGCTTTTAAACATAGAAAAACAAGATTTTGCTTGTTATTCCATGTTCAGCATGCCAATTCTAGAGACCAAGCTTTCAAAAGTGGTTGTATCTAGTGCTTTTGTGAGCACATCTGCCAGCTGGTCTTTAGTTGGAACATGATGCAGAGAAATCAAACCTTTTTCATAGCAATCCCTCACCAAGTGATGTCTGATGTCGATGTGTTTGGTGGTTGAATGGGAAACTGGATTTTTGATGATATTTTCTGCTGCCTGGCTATCCAACATGAGTGATGTCTTTAAAGCAGTGATACCAAAATCCAGCAACTGATTTTGAAGCCACAGGAGTTAGGCTGTATGGCTTGTAGCAGCAATGTATTCAGCTCCAGCAGTGGATGTTGAAACAGCTGCTTGCTTTTTGCTTTGCCATGAAACTAAGCAATCACCTAGAAACTGGCACCCTCCTGATGTGGACTTCCTTGTAGTGTTACATCCAGCAAAGTCACTGTCTGAAAAGCCTGAAAGCTTGATATTCCCATTAGCTGGATACCAGATACCAAGTGTGGGAGCACTTTTTATGTATCCGAAGATCCTTTTTACAGCAATGAGGTTTGATTTTCTGGGAGCTGATTGACTTCTTGCACAGACACATGTTGCAAACATGATGTCTGGTCTAGATGTAGTTAGGTACAATAAAGACCCAATCATGCTTCTATATAAAGTTTGGTCAATCAGCTCATCCTTTGCATCAGACATGACAAGCTTATTTGTTGCCATGGGTGTGCTGCATGGTTTACAATCATTCATATCAAATTTATTCAAAAGTTCTTTAGCATACTTGCTTTAATGAATGAAAGTTCCATTTTGCATTTGCTGAACTTGAAGACCAAGAAAGCATTGCAGCTCACCCATTGCACTCATTTCAAACTCAGCTGTCATGAGTTCTCTAAACTCTTCACACATTTTGTTACATGTGCTTCAAAAAATAATGTCATCCACATAAATCTGGACAATCATTAAATCCTTCCCTCTCCATTTTAGAAACAGTGTTTTATCAAAGGTACCTCTTTTGAAACCATTTGAGAGTAGGAAGTTGGAAAGAGTTTCATACCAGGCCCTTGGTGCTTGTTTCAAGCCATACAAGGCTTTGTTTAACCTGTAGACATGATCTGGATAAAATGGATCCTCAAAGCCTGGAGGTTGACAGACATATACCTCTTCTTGAATTGTACCATAGAGGAAAGCACTTTTGATATCCATTTGAAACACCTTCATGTTGTGGTTGACAGCAAAGGCTAGGAACAGTCTAATGGCTTCCAATCTTGCAACAGGGGCGAATGTTTCATCATAATCAATCCCCTCTTCCTGTCTGTAACCTTGAACCACAAGCCTGGCTTTATTCTTGACAACAATACCCCTTTCATCAGTTTTGTTCTTGAAGACCCACTTTGTGCCAATGAGACTAACCTCTTCTGGCAGTGGTACAAGCTCCCATACTTGTTGTCTTTTAAACTGTTGGAGCTCTTCTTGCATGGCTTCTACCCAGCTGTTGTCTTTCAGTGCCTCTTGGTACTTGACTGGCTGATGGAGTGATAGAAAACCAGCAAAAAGACAAATGTTTTGGGTTTGGCTTCTTGTGAGCACCCCTTCATTTATCTTGCCAATAATTTGATCAGGTGGATGAGACCTCAAGTAGATTAAATCTCCTTGGTATGGAATGATGGCATTTGTTGGTGAAGGCTGCAAATGTGTATCATCTGAGCTAACCACTGCTGGGGACTTTGATGATACAGCAGTGGCTTCAAAAGGTGGTGGAATTGGAGGTAATGAAGTGGACACATGCTAACTTTTATCCACTGTTTGGGGACTTTTATCAGCGGTGTTTGAGGATGTGGAAGTAGTGGTTGATGGGCTACTTTGGTCAACAACTGTTGAGGTAGCAGTGGTTGAGCTTTGACAGCTGTTTTGAACATCTGATGCTCTTCCCATTTTGACAGACTTTTGAGGAATGATGATTTCATATCCATAGTCTGGTGTTGAATCCTCTGATGGACCAGCACTGTTAGTCTTGACAGCAGTATTTTCAAAAGTAAATTTTTCAAGATCAAACAGATCTGCAGGATTTGCTGGGATTTTCATTGATGAAAGTTCATTGAACTTAACATTCAAAGTCTCCTCCACTGCCTTGGTCCGTGTATTAAACACTTTGTAGGCCTTGGCAGTGGTTGAGTACCCCAGATGGTAACCACAATCAATTTTGGCTGCAAATTTTGAAATGGAATCTTTTAAGTTCAAAATAAAGCATGGGCAGCCAAACACCTTGAAGTATGAGATCAGTGGTTTGATTTTATACAGAATTTCATAAGCAGTTTTTTTGTGCCTGGGGTTTATATAAACTCTGTTCTGGACATAGCAGGCAGTGTTTACTGCCTCTGCCCAGAAAGTTAATGGCAAACCTGAATCTGCAAGCATAGTTCTGGCAGCCTCAATCAATGTTCTGTTCTTTCTTTCAACTACCCCATTTTGCTCTGATGTTCTAGGGATGCTGTACTGCCTTACAATCCCTTTCTTCACACAGAAGGCATCCAACTCCTTATTTTTAAATGCTGTGCCATTGTCACTCCTGAAGCTTTTCACTGGAAGGTCAAATTGCTTTTCAACCTGTGTCACAAAGTCTTGCAAAATGCCTGCAGTCTCATCTTTTGAGTGCAAAAAGAAAGTCCATGTAAACCTAGAAAAGTCATCAACAATAACCAGACAATATTTCTTCTTTTTGAGACTCATGACTTGAACTGGGCCAAACAAATCCATGTGTAGCATTTGCAAACACTGGGTTGTTTTGGACTCTTCAATGGACTTATAAGAACTTTTATGCTGTTTTCCTTTTAAATAGGAAATGCAATGTTCAGGACATGAAAACAATTTTTGTGGTAGGCCTCTTACCAAACCATTTTTTGAAATTTCAGTGATTGTTTTTAGATTTGTGTGTCCCAGCCTTCTGTGCCAAAGTTCTGTCTCTTTGTTAGAGGCAGCTGAGAACAGACAGGCATCAGCTCTGGGACACTCTTTGGACATATCAACAACATAAACATTGCCACTTCTTTGAGCAACAAGTTTTATTTGACCAGTTTTTATTATTGTTTCAATCTTTTTGACCATTTCTAGTCCAACAATCCTACAACACTCCTTTGTGAAGAATGACCCATACCCCTTGTCACTCATTTGTGAAACACTCAGGAGGTTGAATTTCAGATTGTCTATCAGATTGACATTTTCAAATTTTACATTTCCAGACTGTACTGTACCAGACCCCAGAACTTTCCCTTTACTGTTATTCCCAAAGGATATATCACCCCCTTTGAATTTTGAAATCTTTGAGTAGGGCTTTACATCCAGTCATGTGCCTGGAGCCTCCACTATCAACATACCAAAGGCTATCTAAACAGGCAGAAGCTCCCTGCACATGAAGTAAAAGGATTAGTTCATTAGGGTTTCCAAAGCCAATAAGGCTTTGGATGGGGTCTCAACAGTGTCTGGGATGGATGCACATTGATGGACAGTGGTTAGGTCAGGGGTTTGGAGAGTTTTAGTACTGTTTCTTGCTAACCACTGTTGGGGGTCTTGACCAATCACCTGTTGGTACCCAAAAGGATGCCTGTTCAGTTTAGGTTTAGAGGGCCTTTTGTAGGCCTCATAAACGTGTGGAATCCTTTGGTAAGACTGTTTTTCCTTGCCTTTTCTGAACTGATTGGCAGGGGGTGCATCAGTAACCTGAACATCTCTTTTGACAGATGTTTGGTTCAGCTGTTTTGTGACAGCTGTTTGAACTGGCACAAACAGTGGTTGGTTTTTGGTGAATTTGACAGATGATGTTGATGGACTCAAGGATGTTTTAGCAGTGTATTCATTCTTTTTCACATCAAAGTTTTTGAGATACACACATGCTTGAGTTTTGTGGTTTGTTTTTCCACAAACAATGCAGCTTTCAGCTGAAACAATAACACTTGTTTTGTTCAAATCATAAGCTTTTAAATGGAAACAGTCTTTTGTTAGATGATTCCTTTTCTCACAGAATTCACAAAACAAGTTATTGATCTTTTCTTTCTTCTTTCTCTTTTCGGACTCCTTTGCAGCAGAGGTTTTAACCTCTGTTGGGATGTCCTTGAGAGGTATGACTTTAGCTTTTGGAGCTTTAACACCATCAGTTGATGTAAAGTCCATGGGCTTGAAATTTTCAAGAATATCACACTCATCAGACCATTTTGGTTTAAACTGATAATCTTCAAGCTCCTCAAAAGTAGAGGATCCCATTGGTCTGTCAAGTGTGATTTTGTTACCAAGTTTATCAGTGATTTTCACTTCTTGGCCTTTCTTGTTTGTTGGGATGAACTCAGTGGTTACATCAGTGGTTTGAACAGATTTTTCAAAAGCAGTTTTTCATCATCATGTTTTCTATAACCAACCCCAAATTTCACATTGCTTTTTATCTGCTTTTCAAGCATAACCTCATACCCTCTGCATGATTCCACCCATCTTTCACAGGTGATATGGGTAGACTCCAACTCCTTTTTGCAAACTTGGTATTTTTCTACCATAGTTTGGAGTTGAGTTTTGGTTATGCTTTGTTCTTCTTTCAGACTGTTGATCTCTTTTTCTTTTTCAGTCAATTTGTTTTTAATTTCTTTTAAAGACCTTTCAAATTTGACTTCATCAGTTAAGATTTTATCCCGAAGGTTTTCATTTACCTCTTTGATGTTAGCAAAAGCAATAATGCAATTGTCAGAACACAGTTTTTCAAGAACTTGAGGAGATACCTTGGCAGCAGCCATCATTGCACAATCAAATTGATGATTTTCTTCATCATCAGCTCTTTCTTCTTTCTCACCTGCTTTCTCATTTTTCTCTTCTTCTTTGTCCTCTTTGGACCATGGGTCTGTCAGTGGTTCAATCAGGGTTTCTGAATTTTCTCCCAGCAGCAATTCACCAGCAACTACATTAACAACTGCTTTAGTCACCTCATCCACTGTTTCATCACTCAGCTGTTCACCTTCAGTTTCAATCCCCTCTGGTATTGACTCTAATGCCATCAAACAAAATTCATCATTAGAAGGTTCATTAGAAGCATAGAGTGCAAAATTTTCATCACTAAGCTCATCAGGCATGCTGCTCCAGTCAACAAAGCCTTGAGTGAAAAAGCTTTGCTGATCTGGTTGTACCACTGCTGGAGTAGCAGTTTGTGGTGCAGAAGATTGCACTTGTGCCTGGGGGACAGGGGTTTGCACGTACTGAATTTGAGGAACAGTAGTTTGGACATAGTGCACTGGCACAGGGACAGCAGCATAATGTGCAGCGTTAACGTGAGCTGGAGGGGTATATTGGGCATAGTGCACAGTGCCTTGATTTTGAGGTCTAGGATTTGAGCTAGGGTGAGTGATTATAGGACCAGTAGTTTGACTCCTGCATTCCCTAGCAAAATGTCCCAACCTATTACACTTGTAACACTTGATTTTCGATTTATCCAACCCAACCCTTAGATTCCCATGTAAACCTGGGAATTTCCGCCCTGTTCTTTTGTAGAATTTGCTAGTTCTAACACTGAGCAAAGCCAGTTGGTGCAGGATGTCCATCTCTTCTAGGTCAGTGGGATCAAAGTGTTGTAAATCATTGAGTTCAAAGCACAGATTATCTGACATCTGGTTTTCAATGTTTGCAGTGAAAGCATAGTTTGCAGAGTGAGAATCAGGGTTGGTAAAGCTACCCCTAGCTGTTATATCATTGAAATGATCATAACCATGTTCCTTACTACTGCCACCAGATTCTTCCTGACCCAGAAGAGCTGTGCTACCGAATGAGTAATCATCAGTGGCTTTTCCAGACTCTTGCAACTTCTTTTTCTGGTTCAACTCCCTTTCATAAGTCAGGAGTCTACCATGAAGTTGGGTCAGGGTCAGATCTTTGAACTCAACAGAGTTTCTAGTCACAAATGCAATTGTGTCCCATTTATCAGGTAGCGACCTAAGAAACCTGCTTTTTTGGGTTGATTTTGGAAATTCAACCTTAACAAGCCTTAGCTCACTGATGAGACAACTGAACCGTTCAAATTGTTGGGTCAATGATTCACCCTTAATGTGACAGAAGGTTTCATACTGCTGATTCAGAATTTCCCTATTGTTTTCAATAACTTCTTCGGTTCCCCCAAACTGTTCCTTCAAAGCATCCCATAGTTCTTTGGCACTGTTACAATGTAACAGTCCAGCATAGATCTCATTTGGTAATGCAGATGCTATGATGCTAAATGCTTTGGCATCGAGTTCGAACTTTTGAAAATCAGTTTCAGTATAGTTTTCATAAGGTTTTGGTACGAACTTCTTTGGATCCTCAGCACTTGGCACCATGGGGACCAAAAACAACAGACCTCCAACATCCAGTATTATGTTGAGCAAGGATGTGACCCATCCTTCTCTCCCAGATGTTGTATTCATTTCTTTTAAGCATGGGTGGTTTAAAAAGTGAGCCAATGTTATTCTTATCATCTTGAGATTGTGACGTCATCCTGGTTGTTTTACAGACACTGATTAATCAACTTTAATGGTGATTAAACCTTGCTCTGTTTTTCAACACAAACGAACAAACTATCGATATCAACGATTTTGAGCTGAACTATTTATGTCAAAATGATTGTTAAATCAAATTTGACTGTCCTAGCTCTGATACCAATTGTTGGATCTGAGTTTGGTTTTGATTGTATTTTACGTTTGAAATTAAGATGGAAATGAATGAGTTGTGCAGCGGAATTAAGATGGAAACAAACTTTGCGTACAATCAAACGAGAGTATTGTTTTGATCAAAACACTTTTCACAATGAACCGAAAGATTGAATTTAATTTCAACAACGATTACAAAGTAATGCTTGATACAAACTCCCCCTCAGCCAGAGCTCAGCGTTTGTTCGTGCAGGAAAACAAGTTTGCAAAGAGCTAATAGAACAGTACAGAGCACTGTTCTATTTATAGGCACTAGCCAACCACTGAGCATCTAAGCTGACGTCACCATGAAAGTGACATCTAACCTCCTAACAAACTCTAACCCCTGATCTATACAAACACTGCTATACTAACTACTGCTTATTACATTACATTACATAAAGATAGAATAAACAACTGCTGCATCCCTCCACTGCTGGGAACCCAGCAGTACTTGTCCGGATCAGCAGTGCTTGAACCAAGGCAGTAGATTGAACAGCAGAGCTTTAGTTCTATCATCAGGTCTTTACTAGAGCAGCTATTATGAGTCAGTAGTTTGCATGATCAGTAGATTGGAGGTCAGCAGATGTCGAAATCACTTTCAAGGGAAGAGACTTGTATGTAACATCTGCTTATTCTGGATCCATTTCTCTGACCCAGTTTTGGCTTTAATTATCTGTTCCTCTGGTAGGGTTCAATCCCAACATTTCCATCAGCAGGATTTGTGGTATTCTGAAATGCTTTCCTCAATACCATATCACCAACTTGGAATTTCCTGATCCTGACATTCTTATTGTAGGCTCCAGCCATCCTTTGTTGATAACTAGCCATCCTTATCCTTGCCAAATCCCTGAGTTCTTCTAGAGTATCCAAGTCTTGAACCAAGTTTTCAGAATTTCCTACAGGGTCACGGATGCTTGTTCTTGCAGTAGGAACCACCATCTGTGTAGGGATCACTGATTCTGCTCCAAATACCAAAGAAAATGGAGTTTGGCCAGTAGCATTCTTGGGGGTTGTCCTATCAGCCCATAGCACATAAGGTAGTTCTTCTGCCCATTTTCCTTTCTTGGATCCAAGCTTCTTCTTCAAGTTGTTGATGATGATCTTGTTGGATGATTCTGCTTGACCATTAGCTTGTCGGTGGACTGGTGTTGATGTTATTATCTTAATCCCCCAGCTGTCACGAAAGTTAGTAGTTCTACTCCCAATAAATTGGGATCCATTATCACAAACAATTTCAGAAGGGATACCAAATCTAGTAATAATGTTTCTTGTAATAAAGGATATCACTTCTTTTTCTCTGACTTGAGCAAAGGCTTCAGCTTCTATCCACTTAGAGAAATAATCAGTCATGGCAAGTGTTAGGGGTGGATTTCTAAATGATCAGTGATCCTTATTTACTGTTGGGTTTAGTGATCCTCAATTATGTCTGAAGTAGTGATCCTCAGGAGTGTTGCAGGATCAGGATCATGGATCACTATAAGGATCCTTGTACTAACGATTGTCTAATTTGAATTCGTAATTGTTTTGCAGGAGTATCAACTTGGACTTGGTCTTGGCTATATTCCTGGAGAATATTCTAAGTCTATTCTGCACGTGCTTGGCCAGAAATGGACGTTATGGAGTCGTGGAGGACTTGCACCATTTGCGGAATGTTAGTTAGAGTAGATATTTTCTATTTTTAAAGGGGGTAGCGAGCTAGTTAGAAAACACTTGGCTATTTTTTGGCTACACACACACTCATACAACCGCTCTCATCAGCTCTCGCTAACACATTTGGCGATTACACACATTTTCTACACAATACACTATAGTGATCCTTGTACTTAGCTCGCTATCATCCGAAGTTGTAATACGTTTTATGTTTAATTTGAGTTGGTGATCGGTAGTTTCCATCACCCGAGGTTTTTTATGCCGGAGATCATTCATCGATCAAGGGCTTTTTCCTTGTATAAATCTTCGTGTCACTTGTTCATTACACTTCATAGTGATCCTTATTGTTGTTCATCAATTCAAGCATCGTACCTCACAACAGAAAGTTTGGTTACATTGTCATTGCTTGATTTTTGACCAAAACAGTTTGGCGCCCACCGTGGGGCAATTGGTGCTTCATTCCTAGAAAGATTCGTATTTTCGTGGTCATTTCGGTTCGCTACAACCAAACAGATGGCTTCCTCAGTGAAGAATACTTCAAGTTTGATGCCCCCATTCAGTTCTTCACAAGGCGTCCCTCCTTTGCCTCCACCACCTTCTGGATCCCAGAAGAATGCTGAGAATGCTGCGAAGAAACCAACTCCTATTTTCCAAAAACCAACTACTTCTTCTATTTCAACTAATCCTACTACTAATGATCTTTATGCCCTGATTTTGCAGATGAGGAATCATGCACAAGAGCAGGATAAAACCAATGAAAGGATCCTCCGGGAGATCGATGAAATCAAGAAACAATAGAAATCAGTGGAGGATCACTCCCCTCTGATGCCAAGGTCGCTGAACTTCGACACTCCGGTCATAACTTCCCACCACTCAGCAGTTCCAGACGTGCAATACTTGGGTGAACTACCAGGAAGGCGTTATGGAACAACAACAATGAGTCAGGTATTTGGCTCTTACTTCCAGCCTCAGGAATCCTCTTCTCAACCATCAGGATTCTCCTCTCAGCATCAGGGCTACTTCACGTCAGGAGGATATGTGGGAATGCATGCAGTCCAAGGATCCTCCCAGGTCCAAGGATCCTCCCAAGTACAAGGATCCTCCCAGGTCCAAGGATCCTCCCAAGTACAAGGATCCTCCCAGGTCCAAGGATCCTCCCAAGTACAAGGATCCTCCCAGGTCCAAGGATCCTCCCAAGTACAAGGATCCTCCCAGATCCAAGGATCCTCCCAGGTCCCATGATCTTCTTTGGTCCCAGGATCCTCTCTGGTCCCAGGATTCTCCCTTGTTCAAGGATCCTCCCTGGTCCCAGGATCCTTTCAAGTTCACGGATCATCTCAATTACAAGGATCCAACCTCCTTCAAAATCAAGGATCCTTGAGAAGCATGCAGCCTCGGAACTCGGACGTTCATCAAGGAGACTTCATACCAATGCAAACCATTGCCTCCTCTGGTCCTTCAATCATGCCAGAGTCTCGACAAGATGGATTCACATCCGCAATTCCAAACTCGAATCCTGTGGGAGGTAACACTTTTAATAATTTATATAACACTAACCATGGCTTTATGCAGGATACAGGTATCAATCAGGCCATGGCTAGGGAGCTACAGAAGCTTAAGGATATGATATCCAGTGTACTAGGAGTGGTTAAACCCATTCCTGAGATTGCGGATGGTAGCCATAGGATATCTCGTTTTGCACCACCTTTATGTGATGCTGAGATACCTAAAAGATTCCAGATACCATCAATGAAGCTATATGATGGTTCAACGGATCCAGAAGAGCATGTAGCTCAGTTCAGGGAGAAGATGGAGATCAATCCAATTCCTGAAAGATTGAAAGAAGCATGTCTATGCAAGGGATTTGGATCCACACTTACAGGATCTGCTCTTAAATGGCTGCTAAGTCTTCCCCCTTACTCTATTACTTCATTTGCTAATTTAGTTAACTTGTTCAATAGTCAATTCTCTTGTAGTAGAAAGTTTGAACGATTAACTAGTGATTTATATAGGGTAACACAAGGTCAAAATGAATCACTTAGAGATTATATCACTAAGTTTAGTAAAGAATCCTTAGATATTCCCAATTTGGATATTGCTACGGCTGTAGAAGCCTTTAAAATGGGATTGCTTAGGGATTCATTATTCTATGATGATCTTGTTATGACACCTTGCAGGAATCTTGATGAAGTAAGAACTAGGGCCCTTAGGTTCATCCGCCTAGAGGATGACAAAAGGATCCGGGACAGATTGACAGGATCCTCAAAACAGGATAAACAAGGATCCTACGTCAAGAACAACAAATCCAAGTCCTACAACAGATCTGATAACCAGAATGTGCACGCGGTGGAACAAGAATAGGATGATGAGGATTATCCTCCTATTTCTGAATATTGTTTTTCTGTTGATAACAATGAACTAATCCTTGCAATGCAGAATCTAGGTGAGAAAGCTAGGTGGCCAAGGAAAAGTGATAAACCAGCTGCTACAAAGGATAAATCCAAGTGGTGTGCATATCATGAGGATTTTGGGCATCTCACTGAAGAATGTATTGCACTTAGAAAGGAAATTGGCTACTTGTTGAGCAAGGGGCATTTAAAGGAACTCTTGGGACGAAAGAAGTCAAGGACCCAGGATCCTGAAAGGATCCCGGAAAGGGCTCCTGCTCCTCCAGCAGATGCACAAGTCATAAATTTCATATCCGGTGGATCAGACATCTATGGTACATCCTTCTCAGCAGCAAAAAGACACGCTAAGGAAACCAAGATGGATAATGGAGACAGACCCGTCCGGGCCTCCGTTGTCATCCAGGATAAAGTCATTACTTTTGATGAGGATGATCGTGTTGACATCCAGGATCCTCATCATGACGGTCTTGTAATTACATTGTTTATTTCTAACCACTTTGTTCGCATGATCCTTATAGATGGAGGAAACTCTGTGAACATCATCCAGCTTGATGTCCTCAAGAAGATGAATATCCCGGAGTCTGATATTATCCCAAGATCCTCAGTGCTTGTGGGATTCAGTGGAGAAACTAAGAATTCATTGGGGGACATCAAACTCCCAATCTATATTGAAGGATTGCACTCTTATCAAAAGTTTTGTGTTATAGATTGCTTATCATGTTGTAATGTTATCCTTGGCAGGCTATGGATACATGATATGAAGGCAGTCCCATCCACCTATCATCAATGTGTAAAACTTCCAAGTCCTTGGGGAGTGGTGAAAATTGAGAGTGATCAACATGAGGCTAAAAATTGCTATACCTCATCAATGAAGCCAGCCTCAAGACCAAGGGAGCAATAGCAATTAAAGTATCCTTCAAGAAATGTCTTGGAGGCAAGAGAACAGGATTTGAAAGAAATCCTCATGGATCCTGATGATCCTGAATCCAAGATCTTCATAGGATCAGGGATCCTTAGCGATATCGAACATGTGCTAGTATCCTTCCTTAAGAGAAAGAAATCCACCTTCGCCTGGAAACATGAGGACATGACAGGTATATCTAAGGATATAATTACTCATAAACTTGGCATTGACAGGTCATTCAAGCCTATACATCAAAAGAGGAGGAAGTTTGCACCTGAAAGAAATGCTATTATCCAGGAAGAGGTAGATAAGCTACTTCGAGCAGGTATGATAAGAGAGGTTAAGTATCCAAGATGGTTAGCTAATGTGGTTGTTGTTCAAAAGAAAAATGGAAAGTGGAGGGTATGTGTCGATTTCACTGATTTAAACAAGGCATGTCCCAAGGATCCTTTCACATTACCCCACATTGACTCCATGGTGGATGCTACCGCGTGTCATGAGTTGTTAACTTTCATGGATGCTTCATCTGGATTCCAACAAATTCAGATGGAACCATCTGATCAGGAGGATACAGCCTTCATGACCCCAACTGGTATATATTGTTATATTGCTATGCCATTTGGACTAAGGAATGCAGGTGCTACTTACCAAAGGCTTGTCAATATGATGTTCAAGGAACAAATTGGACACACTATGGAAGTCTATATTGATGACATGGTGGTTAAGTCCAAGAAGGCTGAGGATCACCTTAAAGACTTGGAGGAAGCATTCAATATCCTTGATAAATATAATATGAAACTTAATCCTTCTAAGTGTCATTTTGGTGTTAAGGCAGGTAAATTCTTAGGATATATGGTGACAAAGAGGGGCATTGAAGCAAGTCCAGAACAAATTAAGGCTATTGTGAATATCAAATCTCCTGCCAATGCTAAGGCTGTGCAAAGGTTGACAGGCAGGATCGCAGCCTTGAACAGATTCATATCCAAATCCTCATAAAAGGGCAAGGAGTTCTATGACATCCTGAGGAAGAACATGAAATTTGAATGGACTGAGAAGCATGAAAGTGCCCTTAAAGCTCTTAAGGATTACCTATCCTCAGCCCCAGCCTTGATGAAACCAGAAAAGGGAGATGTGTTATCCTTATACTTGGCGGTATCCTCAAAAGCAGTAAGTGCGGTCCTTGTTAAGGATCACCAAGGTACACAACATCCTGTTTATTATGTAAGTAAGAGGTTACTTGATGCTGAATCCAGGTATTCACATTTAGAAAAACTTATCCTTGCATTAATTATGGCATCTAGTAAATTAAGACATTATTTTGAGACTCATGCCATTATTGTTAAAACTAATTTCCCAATTAAGAATGTTCTCAAGAAACCTGAAATGTCAGGAAGGATGGCTAAGTGGGCAGTGAAGTTGAGTGCATATGATATAAGATATGAACCAAGGACTGCCATCAAATCCCAAGCCTTAGCTGACTTTGTGGCAGATTTTAGTAGTGATTTGCAAAAGGAGGCTGAACTAGAAGTCCAACAGCTTGAAGAAACCAAGGATCCTTGGATACTGTTCACTGATGGATCCTCCAATGTAAATGGAACAGGGCTTGGAATACTACTAAAATCGCCACAGGGGGGCATAATACCCCACTCCATAGCTTGTGAGTTTCAAACTACCAACAATGAGGCTGAATATGAAGCCTTGATAGCTGGTTTGCAAATTGCAAAGCATATGAGGATCAGGTATCTTGAGGTACATGTAGATTCTTTATTGATCACTAACCACTTTAATGGATCCTATGTTGTTAAAGGTGAAAAGCTAATCAAATATTTGGAGATAGTCAAAGAATTGGCACTCTCTTTTGTATCCTTTAGTTTGACACAGGTACCAAGGGAAGAGAATGCAGAAGCTGATGCATTAGCCAATCTAGGATCATCTTTGAAGATTCCTGAGGATATCAAGATCCCTATTATTCATATCCTGACCCCTGCTATCAAGGATCATGTAACTTTGGAGATAAGAGAAGATTCTGCAATCATCCCTAGTGATGATACCCAATCTCATTCAGGATCATGGATACTCCCAATCATGAGATACATACAACATGGAGAAATTCCTACAGGAGAAAACCCAAGGGCTTTCAAAATTAAGGTATCTCAATTTACAATATTAAATAATATGTTGTATAAACGATCTCTTGCAGGACCATATTTAAGATGCATTGAGGATCCTGAAATTCAAGAAGTCCTAAAGGATTTCCATGAAGGAGATTGTGGAAACCACACTGGGGGCAGGGCATTATTCTCAAGGATCCTGAGGACAGGATACTATTGGCCCACTATGAAGAAGGATGCTGTGGAGTATGCCAAGAAGTGTGATCCTTGTCAGGGGCATAGTAATATCCTTCACCAACCAGCAGAGCTCTTGCATCCTATATCCTCTTCTTGGCCATTCATGAGATGGGGAATGGACATAGTTGGAAAGCTTCCTAAAGCACCTGGTGGAAAAGTATTCATGCTTGCTATGACTGATTACTTCTCTAAGTGGATAGAGGCTAAAGCCTTTGCTCAAGTCAGAGAAAAGGAAATTATATCCTTTATTAAAAGAAACATTATTACTAGATTTGGTATCCCTTCTGAGATTATTTGTGATAATGGATCCCAATTTATTGGGAATAGAACCACTAACTTTTGTGACAGTTGGGGAATTAAGATGATAACATCAACACCGGTCCATCCACAAGCTAATGGTCAGGCAGAGTCATCCAACAAGATCATCATCAACAATTTGAAGAAGAAGCTTGGACCCAAGAAAGGAAAATGGGCAGAAGAACTACCTTATGTGCTTTGGGCTGATAGGACAACTCCCAAGAATGCTACAGGCCAAACTCCATTTTCTTTGGTATTTGGGGCAGAATCAGTGATCCCTACAGAGATGGTGGTTCCAACTGCAAGAACAAGCATTCGTGATCCTGAAGAAAATGCTGAAAACTTGATTCAAGACTTGGATACTATAGAAGAAATCAGGGATTTAGCAAGGATAAGGATGGCCAGTTATCAACAAAGGATGGCTGGAGCTTACAACAAAAATGTCAGGCTCAGGAAATTCCAAGTTGGGGATATGGTATTAAGGAAAGCATTTCAAAACACCACCAATCCTGCTGATGGAAAGCTAGCACCAAAGTGGGAAAGACCCTATTTGATTGAAGCTGAAGCAGGAAAGGGGGCATATCGATTGCTAACAATGGAGGGTGATTTACTACCAAGAGCTTGGAATGCTGTCCATTTGAAGAAATATTTCATGTGATCATGATCCATGATCCTTCTCAGACAAGTATCCTTGAAGGATCCCCACTGACAGATGATCCTCTTTCTGGTAACATTCCAATCTCTTGGTATTTCATTCTTTTTATTCCCTAACAAGGATAAGGATCCTGCGTCCTTTATCCTCCTTTTACTTGATTCTGAGTTTTGAAGGTTCAGGTATCCTTAACTAAGGATTGAGTATCCATAGAAGTATCCAGTTATTTGGGCTTGACCCCAGTTATTTGGGCTTGACCCCAGTTATTTGGGCTTGACCCCAGTTATTTGGGCTAGTCCCCAGTTTGGGCATGTCCCCAGTTTCGCCAGTAGCGCACGATGATCCTGGTATAGTTCATGGCAATGGGACCAGTACCCGCTTTAGGGGCTGACAATTTCATTGTACTGGCTATATTCAGGATCCTATGTATAATGGTAGACGTACCATACATCTGTTCCTAAGGTTTCTAACGTTTTCACGTTAGCTAAGGTTTTGGCATTTTCATGTCACTAAGTTTGGATAGTCGCCAGTGAGGGCCATACTCCAGTTTACATACGATCCTTTGGTCTTGTCCCCAGTTATCCTTTGGGCTTGTCCCTAGTTATCCTTTGGGCTTGTCCCCAGTTATCCTTTGGGCTTATCCCCAGTATATTGGGCTTGTCCCCAGAATTGTTGGGCTTGTCCCCAGTTACTAACATTCATCTTATATTGGCTCAGTCCCAAGTAATATCTTATTTCAGGTTTGTGAGGATAAATGACCAAGGATTCTTGATCCTTACTTTCAATTAAGGTTTGTATCTTGGGTTATCCTAATTTTAAGTGTTAAAGGATAGAATCCTAACTTGGATTCTCAGGTATGATCCTTAACTGTTTTGATTTTATTCATTATGTATTTAAGTGACACTTATCCTTTGACAACTGAACTTATGATCCTTAAACTATTTTTTATCCTTGATCGTATCCTTAACTCTTAAGGGATATTTTTTAATTTTTTCCTTACTTGATAAGTATAAACAACATAAACATCACAATAGATTGAAAAATAAAATAACAATAAGGATATCAACACATGATATAGCCAAAAAGTTAAAGTCATTTTATTCACAAAAGCTTAAACCCTTTTTTAGGTTGTCATAATTGCCAACCCACGTTTCTACCAGCAAAACGTGGCCCGTCCACATGGGTTGGCAAAGGGTGTCCATTGTTCATGGGTCTAACAAGTGCAGGAAATTAAAGACAGCATGATCACAATGGCTTCATCCCCCAAACAGAGGATCCCTCCACCATTTGTAATCCTACCTATTGTTCAAAGGATCATCCATGATCCTCAACCCTAATTACTATTGTTCAAGTACAGACCAACCATTGTTTATCAAAACATCATCAAAACAAAAAAACCATAACCAAACTAAAAAATGGGCTCCGGCTACGTCTAGAAATGTCCTTCATCGCCCATTCAAGTAGCCTACACCTTCGCTGCATCATCATCCCCTCCAGCTCCAGTATCCCTTGCATGATCCTTGCCACTACCACTAGCCTCAATTGCCAGAACCTCATCAGCCTCCTCCTCGTCATCCAGCTCAGCCAGCCTTGCCTTCCAGCCTTCCACGTCCCAGTTGCTCCTGTCGAAGTCAGGATCCTGAGCTTCCAAGGCCATCTGCAATTTGGTCTTGTACATCGCTATGGCATCAGATACTTTAGCATCCTGGGTGATGTCATGCTTCTCGTAATCAGCATTGATCAGAACCTTGGCCGTTTCAGCTTTGGCATTTTGGAGGTCTTTTTGGAGGTCAGCAATCTTAAGATCCTTAAGCAATGCGACTTGTTGGAGGTCAGCAATCTTCTTGTCCTGCTCCTCAACATGCCCAACGTAGTCTTCAATCTCGGCAAATTTCTGCAAAGAAGATAAAGAATAGTTCAAGAACAGGTGATCCTCAAATAAGCTGGATACCTAAAGCAGGGACAAGGATCCTTACATCGTTGAAGTATTCAAGGAACTGGTGGCGGATCAGGGGCAGACCTTGCAGATCCTCGGCTTCAGAGGCTTTTCTTTTCTTGCCACCCCTTCCTTTAACGGGTGCCTTGGGGATCGAAGCAGTTGGGCTGGCAGGAAGCTTCTTCTTGGAGGATCGGACGGTGTCAAGCTCAGTGACACTAAATTTGGAAGCAGATCTTGATGATTTTCCAGCGCCTACACACCCAAAACAGATAAGTATCCTTATTCTATTCATATATAACTATTTATTTAAACATTTGAATATAAAAAGAACAGGATACTTACTTGACATGGTGACAGAGCCTGAGGATTCCTCTTGAGAATCCTGGGTGTTTGTTTTGAATGATCTCGTGACAGGATCAGGTTTTCTAAAAGCAGCAAGTCTCCCCTTGGTGGCAGTTGAAGGAATAATATGCGAGAATGTGATAGCTGTACAAAAGAAACAAAAGCATATTAGTAATCATTATCAGAAATGAGCTTACTTAGTGATCCTTCTAAGGATCCTCCTATCCTACCATGGGTGCTCCATTTCCTTGGCAGATCCTTTCCATCCGGGATAGAATCCCTTCTGACGAAGAAGAACCGTCGTTTCCAGTTGGTATCATTTTTAGTAGCTTTAAAGATGGGATGTTCTTCTCCGGGTTTACGCTTGAATAGATATCGGTGGGATCCAAATGTGGTAAGGTCATACATCTCGGCTAATTCTGACAATCCCAAGTCAATTCCCTCTTGCTCAATGATCCTTTCAAGGGTATACAAGACCCTCCAGATCATTGGCATAGCTTGAATATAGGAGATGCCGGTGAGGGAGAAAAAGGATTGGGTGAATTCAGGAAATGGATACGAATATCCTATTGTGAAAGGTGTGACTGGGAAAGATACCCAAGTTTCAGAGACATAATCGCTTAAAACAGTGGGGTCAAATGGTTTGAAAACGGTATTCGCCGGAAAACAGTGGCAAATTTTGTCTATTTGCGGATCAGTGAAGCAGCATCTTTCTTTCACTGAAACCTTAATGATCCCCTGGCTCTGGAGAGGACTTTCCTTCTTATGATCCTTGGCTGGTGAGGATCTCAGCATCATCTTGATTTGAAGAAGGTGAAGAAAGATGAACAGAGGAAGAAAACGTAAAAGAAGAAAAGGAAAAGAGTTACCTGCTTGATCGTCGGATGAGAATTTAAAGGGAGTTCTCTTGAACTTAAATGTGAAATGATCCCTATCTCTAACTCTTATTTATAATGATGATTCTGCAGGATAGTCATCTCACTGACGTCATGATCGTAACGGCTAGTCCGACTCCAACGGCTAGTTATCTGATTAATTCGTTACGGATAAGAACAAAATATAACTCATTTATTTACATAATTACTCCTTATATTTTGGGGGCAATTGTTAGGGGTGGATTTCTAAATGATCAGTGATCCTTATTTACTGTTGGGTTTAGTGATCCTCAATTCTGTCTGAAGTAGTGATCCTCAGGAGTGTTGCAGGATCAGGATCATGGATCACTATAAGGATCCTTGTACTAACGATTGTCTACTTTGAATTCGTAATTGTTTTGCAGGAGTATCAACTTGGACTTGGTCTTGGCTATATTCATGGAGAATATTCTAAGTCTATTCCGCACGTGCTTGGCCAGAAATGGACGTTATGGAGTCGTGGAGGACTTGCACCATTTGCGGAATGTTAGTTAGAGTAGATATTTTCTATTTTTAAAGGGGGTAGCGAGCTAGTTAGAAAACACTTGGCTATTTTTTGGCTACACACACACTCATACAACCGCTCTCATCAGCTCTCGCTAACACATTTGGCGATTACACACATTTTCTACACAATACACTATAGTGATCCTTGTACTTAGCTCGCTATCATCCGAAGTTGTAATACGTTTTATGTTTAATTTGAGTTGGTGATCGGTAGTTTCCATCACCCGAGGTTTTTTATGCCGGAGATCATTCATCGATCAAGGGCTTTTTCCTCGTATAAATCTTCGTGTCACTTGTTCATTACACTTCATAGTGATCCTTATTGTTGTTCATCAATTCAAGCATCATACCTCATAACAGAAAGTTTGGTTACATTGTCATTGCTTGATTTTTGACCAAAACAGCAAGCATGAACACCTTTCCTCCTGGTGCTTTGGGAAGTTTACCAACTATATCCATTCCCCATCTCATGAATGGCCAAGAAGAGGATATAGGATGTAAGAGCTCTGCTGGTTGATGAAGGATATTACTATGTCTCTGACAAGGATCACACTTCTTGGCATGATCCATAGCATCCTTCTTCATTGTAGGCCAATAGTATCCTGTCCTAAGGATCCTTGAGAATAATGTCCTGCCCTCAGTGTGGTTTCCACAATCTCCTCCATGAAAATCCTTTAGGACCTCTTGGATTTCAGGATCCTCAATGCATCTTAGATATGGACCTGTAAGAGATCGTTTATATAACTTGTTATTCAATATTGTAAATTGAGATACCTTGATTTTGAAAGCCCTGGGGTTTTCTCCTGTAGGAATCTCTCCATGTTGTATATATCTCATGATTGGGAGGATCCATGATCCTGAATGAGACAGTACATTATCACTAGGAACTATTGCAGAATCCTCCTCTATCTCCATAGTTATGTGATCCTCAATAGCAGGAGCCAAAATATGGATGATAGGGATCTTGATATCCTCTGGAATTTTCAAGGATGATCCTAGGTTGGCCAATGCATCAGCTTCTGCATTTTCTTCCCTGGGTACCTGTGTCAAACTAAAAGAAACAAAAGAGAGTGCCAATTCCTTGACTCAAGATACCTGATCCTCATATGCTTGGCAATTTGCAAACCAGCTATCAAGGCTTCATATTCAGCCTCATTATTAGTAGTTTGAAACTCACAAGCTATGGAGTGGGGTATTATGTCCCCCTGTGGTGATTTTAGTAGTATTCGAAGTCCTGTTCCTTTGACATTAGAAGCTCCATCGGTGAAAAGTATCCAAGGATCCTTAGTCTCTTCGAGCTGCTGGACTTCTAACTCAGCTTCTCTTTGCAAGTCACTACTAAAATCTGCCACAAAGTCAGCTAAGGCTTGAGATTTGATGGCAGTCCTTGGTTCATATCTTATATCATAAGCACTAAGCTTCACTGCCCATTTAGCCATCCTTCCTGACATTTCAGGTTTCCTGAGAACATTCTTAATTGGAAAAATAGTCTTAACAATAATGGCATGAGTTTCAAAATAATGTCTTAGTTTAGTAGATGCCATAATCAAAGCAAGGATAAGTTTTTTCTAAATGTGAATACCTGGATTCAGCATCAAGCAAACTCTTACTTACATAATAAACAGGATGTTGTGTACCTTCGTGATCCTTAACAAGGACCACACTTACTGCTTTAGAGGATACCGCTAGATACAAGGATAATATATCCCCTTTTTCTGGTTTCATCAAGGCAGGAGCTGAGGATAGGTAATCCTTAAGGGCTTTGAGAGCACTTTCATGCTTTTCAGTCCACTCAAATTTCTTGTTCTTTCTCAAAATGTCATAGAATTCGTTGCACTTTTCTGATGATTTTGATATGAACCTATTCAAGGCTGCGATCCTCCCCGTCAACCTTTGCACATCCTTGGCATTGGCAGGAGATTTGATATTCACAATAGCCTTAATTTGCTCTGGACTTGCTTCAATGCCTCTTTTTGTTACCATATAGCCTAGGAACTTGCCTGCTTTAACACCAAAGTGACACTTTGAAGGATTCAACTTCATATTGAATTTGTCAAGGATATTGAATGCTTCTTCTAGGTCTCTAAGGTGATCCTCAGCTCTCTTGGACTTAACCACCATGTCGTCTATGTAGACTTCCATAGTGTGTCCTATTTGTTCCTTAAACATCATATTGACTAGCCTTTGATAAGTAGCACCTGCATTCCTTAGTCCAAATGGCATAGCAATATAACAATAGATACCGGTTGGGGTCATAAAGGCTGTATCCTCTTGATCAGATGGTTCCATCTGAATTTGTTGAAATCCAGATGAAGCATCCATAAAAGTCAACAACTCATGACCCGCGGTAGCATCCACCATGGAGTTAATGTGGGGTAATGGGAAAGGATCCTTGGGACATGCCTTGTTTAAATCAGTAAAATCGACACATACCCTCCACTTTTCATTTTTCTTTTGAACAACAACCACATTGGCTAACCATCTTAGATACTTAACCTCTCTAATCATATCTACTCGGAGTAATTTGTCTACCTCCTCCTGGATAATGGCATTCCTCTCAGGTGAAAACTTCCTCCTCTTCTGATGTATGGGCTTGAATGACCTGTCAATACCAAGTTTATAAGTAATTATATCTTTAGAGATACCTGTCATGTCTTCATGCTTCCAGGCAAAGGTAGTTTTTCTTCTTTTAAGGAAGGATACTAGATCTTGTTCGACGTTGCTGAGGATCCCTGATCCTATGAAGACTTTGGATTCAGGATCATGAGGATCCATAAGGATTTATTTCACATTATGTTCTCTTCCCTCCAAGACGTCTCTTGGAGGATACTTTAGTTGCTATTGCTCCCTTGGTCTTGAGGTTGGCTTCATTGATGAGGTATATCAATTTTTTGCTTATTGTTGGTCACTCTCAATCTTTACCACCCCCCATGGACTAGGAAGCTTCACACATTGATGATATGTAGATGCAACTGCCTACATGTCATGTATCCATGGCCTGCTAAGGATAACATTGCAACAGGATAAGCAATCTATAACACAAAATTTTTTATAAGAATGAAGTCCTTCAATGTAGATGGGAAGTTTAATGTCCCCCAATGTATTCTTGGTTTCTCCACTAAATCCCACAAGAACTGAGGATCTTGGGACAATATCTGATTCAGGGATGTTCATTCTCTTGAGGACATCAAGCTGAAATCAGGATCATGCGAACAAAATGGTTAGATATAAATAAGGTAATAACAAGACCATCATGATGAGGATCATGGACATCAATACGATCATCCTCATCAAATGTTATGACTTTCTCCTGTGTAACAGTAGAGGTTCGAATGGATCTATCTCCATTATCCATCTTGGTCTCCTTGGCATGTCTTTTGGCTGCTGAAAAGGAAGTACCACAAATGTCTGATCCACCAGATATGAAGTTTATAACTTGTGCATCTGCTGGAGGAGCAGGAGCTCTTTCTGGGATCTTTTCAGGATCCTGGATCCTTGACTTTTTCCTTCCCAAAAGTTCCTTCAAGTGCCCCTTGCTTAATAAGTAACCAGTTTCTTTTCTAAGTGCAATACACTCTTCAGTGAGATGTCCGAAATCCTCATGATATGCACACCATTTGGACTTGTCTTTTGTTGAGGCTGGTTTATCACTTTTCCTTGGCCATCTTGCTTTCTCACCTAGATTCTGCATTGCAAGAATTAGTTCATTGTTATCAACAGAAAAACAGTACTCAGAAATTGGAGGATAATCCTCATCATCCTCTTCTTGTTCTACTGCATGCACATTCTGGTTATCATACTTGTTGTAGGACTTGAATTTGTTGTTCTTGAAATAGGATCCTTGCTTTTCCTGCTTCGAGGATCCTGCCAGTCTTTCCTGGATCCTTTTATCATCCTCTAATCGGATGAATCTAAGGGCCCTGGTTCTCACTTCATCAAGATTCCTGCATGGGGTCATGACAAGATCATCATAGAATAATGAATCCCTAAGCAAACCCATTTTAAAGGCTTCCACAGTCGTAGCTATATCCAGATTAGGGATATCTAAGGATTCTTTACTAAACTTAGTGATGTAATCTCTAAGTGATTCATTTTGACCTTGTGTTACCCTATATAGATCACTAGTTAAACGTTCAAATTTTCTACTACATGAGAATTGGCTATTAAACAAGTTAACTAGATTAGCAAATGAAGTAATAGATTATGGGGGAAGACTTAGCAGCCATTTAAGAGCAGATCCTGTGAGTGTCGATCCGAAACCCTTGCATAGACATGCTTCTTTTAACCTCTCTGGGATGGGGTTGATCTCCATCATTTCTCTATATTGAGCTACATGTTCTTCTGGATCCGTCAAACCATCATACAGCTTCATAGTTGGTATTTGGAACCTTTTGGGTATCTCAGCATCACAAATAGGTGGTGCATAACGAGATATCCTATGGATACCGTCTGCAATTTCAGGAATGGGCTTAACCACTCCTGGAACGCTGGATATCATATCCTTCAATTTCTGTAATTCCCTAGCCATAGCTTGATTGATACTTGTATCCTGCATAGAGCCATGGTTAGTGTTATAAGAATTATTAAAAGTGTTACCTTCCAGATGATTCAAGTTTGGAATTCCAGATGTGAATCCATATTGACGGGATTCTGGTATGAGTGAAGGACCAGAAGAAGCAATGGTCTGCATTGGAATGAAGTCTCCTTGATGAACATCTGAGCTTGAGGGTTGTACACTTCTTAAGAATCCTTGATCCTGAAAGATGTTGGATCCTTGAACCTGGAAGGAGGATCCTTGAACCTGAGAGGATCCTTGAACCTGAGAGGATCCTTGGACCTAAGAGGATCCTTGGACTGTGTGCGTCCCAAAATATCCTCCTTAGCTGACGAAGGATCCCTGATGCTGGAAAGAGAATCCCGAAGGCTGAAAACAGGATCCTGAAGGCTGGAAGTGAGACCCTAAAGCCTGACTCATAGTTGTTGTTCCATAACGCCTTCCCAATGGTCCACTCTGATACTGGATGTCCAGAGCTGAAGATTGCTGGGCAGTTATAGCTGGAGTGTCGAAATCCAGTGACCTTGGTATCAGAGGAGAGTGATCCTCCCTTGATTTCTTCTGTTTCTTGATGTCACCATCTCCCGGAGGATCCTTTCATTGGTTTTATCCTGCTCTTGTATGTGATCCCTCATCTGCAAAATCAAAGTAAAAAGATCACTAGTAGTAGGGTTAGAAGAAACAGCAGAAGTTGGTGGTTTTGGAAAAATGGGGCTTGGTCTTTTTGCAGCATTTTCAGCATTCTTCTGGGATCCAAAAGGTGGTGGAGGCAAAGGTGGAACGCCCTGTGAAGAAGTGACTGCCGGCATAGAGCTTGAAGTGTTCTTTGCTGAGGAAGCCATGTAGTTGAAGATGATGAACCGAAATGAACACAATGAGCAAATTTTTTTAGGAATGAAGCACCAATTGCCCCACGGTGGGCGCCAAACTGTTTTGGTCAAAAATCAGGCTAGGAGAATGCAACCAAATCTTTGTTGTGAGGAATGATGCTTGAAATAATGAACAAATGTATGAATAACTTGCAAAATGTAATGAACAAGTGACACAAGGATTTATACGAGGAAAAAGCCCTTGATCAAGAGTTGATCTCCGGCATAAAAAACCTCGGGTGATGGAAACTACCGATCACCAACTAAGATTAAACAAATGATTGTTATAACTCGGGATGATAACAAGCTTGTTACAAGGATCACTAGAGTGCAATGTGTATGAAATCGCCAAATGAACTGTTGAGAGCTTGCGAGAGTGTCTGTGTTTGCTAAAATAGCCAAGTGTTCTAATTCAAGCTTGTTATCCCCTTTTAAAATTAGAAATAACTAAAATAACTAACTATCCGTTAAATGTGCAAGCTTCCCACGATCTCCATAACGTTCACAAAGCCATGCACGTGGGGAATATTGAGGGCATATTCCCCAAGAATATCGGCAAGACCAAGTCCAAGGCGTATACTCCTGCAAAACAAACTTAAACATAATTAAGGCAACCGTTAGTATAAGGATAACAACAAGGATCCTGAATCCTGATCCTGCAATGTCTTCTGAGGATCCTTAATTCAAACAGAATTGAGGATCCGTGATCCTGGCAGTGCTTGAGGATCCGTGATCCTTAGGATTGGAAAATCCTCCCCTAACAGATACTACTTCATCTACATACAACTTTGCCAACCTTTCCATGCTAAAGGTTTCTTTCATGGGTAGAAAATGAGCTGATTTGGTTAATCGATCCACAATTACCCAAATCGCGTCATTACGTTTTCTGGTTTTGGGTAACTTAGTAACAAAATCCATGGTTATTAGTTCCCATTTCCAAACAGGCATTTCTAATTGTTGAAGTAGACCTGAGGGTTTCTGGTGTTCTGCCTTAACTTGTGAACAAGTAAGACACTTAGAAACATATCTAGCTATGTCCTTTTTCATTCCAATCCACCAGAAGTTATTTCTCAAATCTTGGTACATTTTATTGTTACCAGGATGCATGGTATACCTAGATTTATGGGCTTCCTCTAAAATCTTATTTCTTAACTCTCCTTGCTTAGGTACCCAAATCCTTTTCTTGTGGAATCTCCAAATTCCATCACTTCCTTGTTCTAATTCTTTTACTCGTCCCTTCATTCCTTCAACATCATCCTTGATTGCTGTTTCCTGAATATTTTTCAGTTGTTCCATTAAATCTAACTGTAGATTTAATCTAAGAGCACGAACTCGCTTTTGCTTTTCATGATACTTACGACTTAAGGCATCTGCAACTACGTTTGCTTTTCCTTCGTGATATTGAATATCACAATCGTAGTCACTTAGAATCTCCATCCATCTTCTTTTCCTCATGTTTAATTCTTTTTGCCCAAATATGTATCTTAAGCTTTTATGATTAGTATAGACAGTAAACTTACTTCCATACAGATAGTGTCTCCAAATTTTAAGGGCAAAAATTATGGCTCCAAACTCTAAGTCATGAGTCGTATAGTTTTCCTCGTGCTTTTTCAATTGCCTTGAGGCATACGTAATTACCTTCTTGCGTTGCATTAGTACACATCCTAATCCTAGATTAGAAGCATCGTCAGTAAACTTCAAAATCTTTTGTTCCTTCTGGCAAGGCTAGAATTGGGGCGTTTGTTAACTTTTGCTTTAAAATCCTAAAGGCCTCTTCTTGCCTAGGTCCCCATTCAAACTTAACTGCTTTACAGGTTAGCTTAGTTAATGGCATCGCTATTTTGGAAAAATCCTTAATAAATCGTCTATAGTATCCAGCTAACCCTAGAAAACTTCTAACTTCCATAGCTGATTGCGGGACCTTCCATTTGGTGATCGCTTCTATTTTGGAGGGATCTACGTGAATACCTTCATGATTCACCATGTGGCCTAAAAATTGCACCTCTTGGAGCCAAAATTCGCACTTCGAGAATTTAGCGTAAAGCTTCTCCTTTCTTAACAAAGTTAAGAGTGCATGCAGGTGCTGACAGTGTTCATCCTGGCTTTTGGAATAAATGAGTATATCGTCGATGAAGACAATTACAAATTTATCCAAATACGGTTTACAGATTCTATTCATCATGTCCATGAATGCTGCCGGAGCATTTGTTAGTCCAAAAGGCATAACTGTAAACTCGTAGTGACCATACCTAGTTCTGAAAGCAGTTTTAGGTATGTCTTCTTCTTGTACTTTCAACTGATGGTATCCGGAGCGTAAATCTATCTTAGAAAAGTATCTTGCTCCTTGCAATTGATCAAAAAGATCATCAATCCTAGGTAATGGTATCGATTCTTAATTGTAATCGTATTCAATTCCCTATAATCGATACACATTCGCATTGACCCATCTTTCTTTTTCACGAATAACACTGGAGCTCCCCACGGGGATGAACTAGGTTGTATGAATCCTTTACTTAGTAATTCATCTAACTGCTTTTTCAATTCTAGCATTTCAGTGGGTGCTAACCGATAAGGTGCCTTGGCTATTGGTGTAGTTACAGGAATTAGATGAATTCTAAATTCTACTTCCCTATTGGGTGGTAATCCCGGTAGTTCTTTTGGGAATACATCTGGGTATTCTGCTACTACAGGAATTTCTCTAAGTTCCTTACCTTTCGTGTTAATGATTACTGAAATCATATACACTACTTCTTGTTTTCTTGAATAACTGGCCAACTTCATTACTGAAACGAATTTCAGTGGCTTACGTGGCTTATCTCCTGTAATTACCACTAATTCTCCTGTAGGTGTATGAATTTCTATAGAATTTTTATCACAAAGAATTCGAGCATGGTTGGCTACTAAACCAATCCATTCCTAACACAACATCGAATCCAGCTAAATTCATAGGTAACAAGTTTGCAGAAAATTTATGACCTAAGAGTTCTATCTTTCCTTCTCGCAAAACCTTATCTATGTTAACAGAATTCCCATCTGCCGTTTCGACTGTAAAAATCTGCCTAAGGTTGGTTAAGGGTAAACTAAGAGCTTAGCAGAATGAAGTATTTATAAAACTTTGGTTTGCACCAGAGTCAAATAATACTTTTGCATAAATGTCGTGAACTAGGAACGTACCAGCTATCACGTCAGGGATTAGCTCTGCTTCTTGAGTAGTCAACTGGAAGGCTCTTGCGTTTTTCTTGGTAGTTCCTTCTGCAGGTTTGGCTTTGTTATCAGCTGGTTTGACCAATTTTGGGCAGTCTGGCCTAAAATGTCCAGCTTCTCCACAATTGTAGCAGATCGTTGATTTCTTCCTCCTGCAATCTTCTTCTTGATGCCCTGGAATTTTGCAGAAATTGCAATACCCTTTGCATCTACCAAAATGCTTTCTTTTACAGGTATTGCAAAATGGAACAGTGAAAGATTGCCCAGTTCCCTTTTTCTTGAAATTACTATTGTTATGTCATGACCCCCAACCCACCCTGGACGGAATCGGGAGCCACGAACAGCGACGTGGTACCGGTGATTATTTTGAAAACGTTGCAGCGGAAATTTCATCAGGACCGTGAGTTAGGAAAAATATCAGAGTTTAGAAAACACCGGATTTTATTAAATAGATGGGATAAACCCATGTTTTACAATGGTAGCTTTAATAAAGATAAATTTGATTACATAAAACAATATTTCTTAATTTGATTTAATTAATAAAATAAGCCACTTCTTGAAGCCTTTCAGTGTCGTATCCATATCTTACTTCAATCTACTGTAATTACCTGAAACGCGTTTTAAAAAGGTTTTGTCAGCAGGAAATACTGGTGAGTTCATTCATTTTATAAAACATATTTGTTATACTTCACAGCATTAAGAGTTTTTATATTTGCTTCTTTAAGATTGGCAAAGACTTAATCACTGCAAAGGATAACTAGAAAACAGTGTTATAATTTACAGTATTAAGGGAGATTACAATGTTTCAGATATCAACCAACTACCCACAGTATTTGTCACTCGACCGGATCTGTGACTATGGTCATATCACCATTGGCCACCAGTTTGTCCAATGGCAAAGATTATCAAGTAATGTATACAAAACCCCACATACTGGCTGTAATTTGGTGATTACATAAACTTAATCCCTGTAATTATAACCTTGAAAATAAACTTGCTTTTGAAAGTAATTTGATACAAAGAGAATGACTCACTTTATAAGCATGCAGATTTATACGGGCAAAGTTTAGTCTACAGATAAGCTTTGATATATTGCAGATTTATACAAGCAGAGCTTAGCCTATTGTTTTAACCTTGTAACCTAGTGCACACTAACTAGGTAGATAACTTAATACAGCAATTACGATAACTCACGAGATTAAAACCCTCACGACAAATGACAAAGTGCAATCACTTAAACATCCATCGGATTCACAACGAATGACATAGTATTCCCCGAGTTCGGGTGGTACACAAACATCCTGTCGGAATCACGACTAATGACAAAGGATAGCGCTTAAACATCCTGTCGGATAATTTCAATCGATCGGACATTGAATCGTAGCAGCGATCGAGTTAATACCCTGTTATTGCGGCAGCGTTTCGTGTTGTGTGTGTTCTGTAGTAATTGGACGATATCTCAGTGTATGAATCGAATTTTATCGTCGTTCAAGCGCCAGAATTCAAGTCCCAATGTCTGCTATTTATACACGAAAATTTACAGGCTTACGGACCGTAAGCCTTATCCCTTACGGTCCGTAAGGGACACCTTTTCACTATAGGTTTGCCACGTGTGTTTGTAGGTTAGCTGAGTCGACGGATCGAAGAATCTCGTATTTTACAACGAGTTATGAGGATAATCATCAAGTAGGGAATACCCCCCTGAGTTTTAGGGGCCCTGATCCTGATTCTGATTGTTCTGAAAATTTTAGGGTTTGTGTAGAATCACTTGGGTGTCTTAATTAGGGTTTCCTATTGGATAGAATAATAAAATAAATAGGACTTTTAATGAGAGTTGTTACATTCTCCCCACCTGAATAAAAATCTCGTCCTCGAGATTTGGGTTACGATATTTCTTTTAGATTTATGTCATATTTTAATCAATAAAAACAATATTAAGGTAGATGACACGAAATTAAAATATCAAATTTTGTGAATACGAGTTGTACAATAAATAGGATTCAATGGCTCAACTGAATTAGTTCAAGAAAATCGATAACAAACGAATGAAATGAAATGATATAATTTCCAAAGTGACTAGGTTCAAGCCAAAAGATATATGATCAATAGATATTTAAAATGAATGTGAAGGATTTTTAGAATCAATAAAATTCTTTGTCAAAAGAAAGCTTACTTTGATTGGCAACTGAGGAAGACTTAGAATCGACAGGTTCAAAAATGAAATAAAAGCATGAAAATGATTTGTCAAATATTTATGATATGAGAAAATCAAAGTGTTGAGATGAGTGAATTGCAAAGATACACCAAAAGACAATAGAGTTAGTGTATCATTGTTTAGAGTTCCAAGTTGTTTTAATTTGTGAAACAATGTGATAGTACACTATTAGTGACCATATTTTTCATACTATGTCCTAGAGATTGAAATATAATAAGAACAAGTTGTTTTGGCATGAGTAATCATTATATTATATTTGTAAAGCAAATGTAATATATATTATTTGTGTCCTTGTCTGAACCGTATCTTATATAAATAAATATATATTATTTGTTACGCATTTTTACTATATGTAAATGGTCACCAAAAATAAATATTATTTTAGTATTTTACTATACTATGTAAAATAACTTATTTTTACTATGTAATATATATTACAAAATACCGCAATGAAGTTATTACATTACAAAATATTTTAGTATTATTATTTTGTAAAAGAAATCACTATTATTTATAACGTTAAATGAAAATTATAAATAAAGGTGTAAAAATATCAAAAGTATTTGTAAAATATTTTGTAAATATATAACACTTAATGGATCGATTCTTATGTGATTACTTATTTTTATTTTGAAACCATATAACGTTGTGAATGTATTTACAAATGTTGTAAATAAGTCAAAACGGGGACTATTCTTATATATTACAATGTTCTCCTAACCCAACGTAGTTGATGACTACTATATTATTTTTATATGGTTATTTTCTTGCCAGAGTGTTATAGTTACCACAAAACATGTGATAGACAATTATTTATATAATTTTATTCGTCCCTCTAATTCTTGTATTATTTTATGAAATATGTCTTCCTCTTACAGTACAAAGTAAAATATTTTTATATATAATTAAAATTTACTAAATAAGTATGATAACTTAATTTATATATATTAACTAGTTATTATCATGGTTGGATATTGGTTAGTGCTGCCTTGTTTAAGCATAGTTGATCAGTCCATGCCTAACTAAGGCTAGGCTATCCAATACCTGCCCTTAATAATAATCCTAGTATTTAAAAATAATATTAACACTACTACTATTATTACTAATAATAAAACTAAATATAAATAAGAGTATACCTCAAACATAATTTTGTATCTAAATTCTTCACCTCAATGGTTTAACAAGAATTTTTTTTTTAAATATAGGAATACTATATTGTAAATTAGGTAATTAATCAATTAAATTTTATATTTATATTTATATAATTTTTTTTTTCGATCAACGATGATAAAGCAATAATATCACGAAAGGCTCGATTGATGTTGTAAGAATTATTAAGAGATACACTGAAATATGAAATGAATTTGCGTATCATTATCTTAGCACATGATTGTGTTAAGATTGCTTATATAGAATAAATCAACCAAGCGGATTCAATATAAATGAACAAATAATTAAATCCGAGATTAGCGCAAGCTTCAGATTTTGTGAAAACATCACCACAAGGTGATCGTGATCAAAGAAATGATTTAATGAAGTCGAGGATCACACAAGCATGTTATAGTTCAAGAAAATTTAAATGCTTGTTAAGATTATTTCGAATATGATGGTTTTAATTCATCATATGGAACCTTGAATTGAATATGTAATGCGAGCAAATTCAAATAATTGAACTCAGTTTAAACAAAATGAGTTTTAATAAGTTCGGACATGGTCACAACAAAAACCATGTAAAGAAATATGAGTTTTTCAAGAAATTCATTGACTCGATATCAAAGAGTTATCGTTTTGTAATAATGCGGTTTACAGTACCAAAAATCAAGTATAGCGAAATGATATTTGAGTTTTGATAGAATAACAAATCGGAATGAAGCCCTCCAGTGGTCTTCATAAATCAAACGAACCACATGCGCAACAACAGTGCATGTGTAACGTGTGGATTTACCAAGAAATGAAATAGATCAATATTCGCTACTATGAAAGAAATCCTCATGGTATGATGACCATTAGGGAAAGTAGAAACACGAAAGTCAATTTATCATACGCAGAAGTCAGAAAAAGAAATATAAGAATTTTATCTGGAATTTGGTGTGATAACCGTTGTTAAGTGACATTACCAGAGAATTTCGAATAAAATGAAATAGGGAATTTGCAAAGGTATGTGACTCCTTTTGTACTGATAATAATTCTGATTAGACGGTGCACCGATGGTTGTGAAATCTTCTTACAACGTACCTCAGCGATATTCATGTCGTTTGTAAGATTACGTGGCAAAGTGCTTCTTTTTTATTAGTAGTTCTTCTACTGACGGAATTAGCATTGGTGTCATCGTGCCCAATTTATATTTCTCAAAGGTCTTGCCTTGGAAATTGTATGTGATATACTTTGACGTCCGTGGACGTATAATTTAAGTTTCATGTGTTTTCTTGTGCACTAGCACAATTTAACATGTTTCTTACTTGCGTTAATAGTTTATGGTAATGCATTGGAAATTCTTATACTTTTGATGGCATTCCAACTTAAAGAGTTTCCATTGTTTATTTTGTTATACGAGTTACGTGGTAAATGATCAAACGAAATAATGTTTGATATCGGAATTATAGATATATACGAGAGATTCCTAATAAAGAAATCTATAATTATTATTGACACATACGCTTGTGCTTTATTCCAAATTGTCAATCCTTATGGTTTTTGGATTTCCTTATAGATATACATATCTATATAATCATATATTTCACATACTGTAATATACATACACTTCATAATGTATTTAACAGATTTGTATTTCCAAGAACCAGTCAAATATCTGGTCATGATACTATTTAGGGAAATCTTGTCACTTGTTTGACATATTATATACCCCGTCTTATCCGGTTCTCGCCGGAGAGGTAACCTTAGTATATCCGAACAAACTGGAGAGTCTACTACACCATACCCAGTCTTGCCGGAGAAAATTTTATATTTACCATAAATAGTATTTTTAAAAGTGCCTCTTTTATTAGGCTTTTATCCAGAATTAGGGAAATTTGTATTCCCGTAACATATCTTATTTTAGACCAAGTAATATCACTAAACAAGAATTAATAGCAATTAAGTGCTATTGCCTGCAATATTCTAATCGTCATTCTTATAGCATACCAGAACCTACCACACTTTATTTTCATTAGTAAATAGCTTATCTTTGAAGCTTATACTAAGGAATCTTTTCTTAAGTTCAAGTCTAAATACTATCCTGAGTGCTACCGTAAAATATCAAATTCCTAACTCTTCGTTTAAATTTAGGTATTTTATTACAACACTGATGCGTGCGAAGTGTCGTATATTTTAGGTGTATATTTTAAGCCCTTTTTTAACACTTATTTTAGCCAAGTTTTAAATTTATAAAACACGATATTTCACTAACACTAAACACACATATGGGCAAGTGCACCCATCGTTGAGTGTAGTATAGCGTTGGTAAGATACCGAGGTCGTCCAAGGACACAAGAGCTTTTAATACCGGTTTATCCTCAACGTCTAACCAAAATAAAAGTTTAGAAAAATGTTTTAAACTAAGAAAAAATAAAAACTAACTAAAATGCTGAAAATAAAAATAAAATAAAAACAGATAGACAAGATGAATCACTTGGTTCCGACTCGTATCTAGTATAACCTTTGATTATTTCCGCACTTTTGCACATAATTAAGAGATTATCTTAGTTATTGTAGTAGGCCCCTCTTTTGAAGGTGACGTTACCCTCACCCCAGTAGTTTGAGTCAGCAGGGATACAATCCTAAAGGGGTGGATTATTGGAAGATAATGAATTAAGTTATTAATGCAGTATTGTGGTAGGCCCCGCTTTTGGCGGTGACGTTACCCTCGACTAAGTAGTCTGAGTCAGCAGGGATACAGTCCTAAATAGCCGGGTTATAGTATTAATAGTAGTTAACTTATGAGGGGATCAAAGAGTTTGGACCCCCGCCATCCAATACCGTGAAGTATTGAAGGAGGTCCTACTAAATTTGACCCAGGTCCATTGCAGGACCTCTAAACGCTGAACAATGGCAAGACCTTTACCAAACCGTTCCCTTAACCCCCTACCAGGTAGCCAACATACCTCCATATAGACCGTGGAGATATGAATGGTGAAAATCCTTTATTTTATATAGACAGTAAAATAATGCCAAGACACCACGGACAAACGATAAGGAAAGGTCACCTTCAACATAAGTAACTAGTTATTAAAGTCATTAATACAAAACCAAATAAAAAGTGCAAAAGATTAGAAATAAAAAGTATTATACTAGACACTTTGTCTTCACCAAGTGATGTAAGAGACTTAGGCAAACATGGCCTTGATTGTCAAGAACTCTTACGATCAATCTTGGATCCCGAGACGACTCACACACTCTATGATGGACAATGGATGATGGTGGTGGATGATGGTGTTGTGATGGTGGTGGGTGGTGGATGAAGTGTGAGAGAGGTGGTGTGCCAAGGGATGAGATGAAATGAATCCAAGCACTCCTATTTATAGGCTGAACAGAGAGCTGGACACGGCCCCGTGTCCGCTGGACACGGCCCCGTGCCCGTCTGACACTCTCTCTCCTCATTAATTGTAATTCGCAATTACAATAAATGCGCCTGCTGTACTTTCGACACGCCCCCGTGTCCGCTGAGCACGGCCCGTGGTGGGCAATAGAAGCTTCTATAGGTTTGTCTTTTCTGCTGCTTCTTGGGCACGGCCCCGTGCTGGCTGAGCACGGGGCGTGTTCAGCCTTCTGTTTTCTCTATTTTGCTTTGGAAGGTGCCGTTGAGGGTTCGGGCAATCCACTAATGTTCATTTTCTTGTATTTATGTTGGATTTAGCTGTCTTTTTGCTTCTTTTGCGTTTTTGAGCTCATTTAATCCTGAAAATACAAAAGGAAGACAAAAACACTCTTTTTCCAATATTAGTACTAAAAAAGGGTTAGTTTTATGCCTCATTTGATGTAATTTATATGTTGCATTTTACACACATCAAATACCCCCACACTTGAACTTTTGCTTGTCCTCAAGCAAAACTCTTTAATATTTGGCTTACACTCCCAAATGGAATAGGTAGAAGAGAAGGTTTTGGGCTTGTCATAGAGTGTCGGGATTTCCAAGATCTTTTTGGGGTTTTATTTTTATTTATTTACACTCCTATTCGTAATGATTTATTTAGAACTGTTCATAAAAGAAATTACTTAATTGGGCATAACATATTTTTTTTAAAATTCTATTTATATACAAGTTCACATACCTCGCGGGGAAATCACTCACACTCGGCCGAAGGTGTATTTTTAGTGAATCACTCGAGAGCGGTCCTGGAACTTATTCCTACCATAGGCTTGCCAAAAAAAAAATCAATCCTCCTCCTTTTTAACTTTTATACCTTTGTAGATATCAAGAGGACTTTGTGGGTTAAGGGTTGGCTAGGGTTAAAGGTAGGTGATTGGGTTAGTGGTTAGAAAAAAAGGGCAAAAAGCGTAACAAGTGTCGGTTTTCGTATACTTTTTATTTTTAATGAAGCTTTTATTCAAGCAAAGTTATTTTTGATTACTTTGTTTGTTTATTTTCTTTTTGCTTCATTAAAAATTATTTTTTTTTTTTTTTTTTTACGAAGAACCGAACTTGTTACTAAAATAAAGGGTAAAAAAAATGAAAAAGGTTTGGGTGGGTGAAAGGGTTTTTGTTTTGGGTGATGAAACGAAAAGGTTTAGGCTCAAAGGGGCTAACTAGGGGGATTTTTGGGTAGATGGTAAAAGAAAAAGAAAAATAATGGTGTAGAAAAAAATGTTAGTCCTAATGCCTCCATCATTTACTTACTCGGGTTTAAGTTGATAAGGACCGGGAATGTATTGTTATGGCAAGTTCTAGAGTCGTAAGAACCAAGCGGCTATTCACACAAGAAACGAAAAATGAGCATTTAGTCAAATGATATGGAATTGTGTGCTCAATAAAGGCTCAAAACTCACTTTTGTGGGAATGGGTTTTTATGTGATCAAGTATATATAATCAAATTTTAAATAAGTTTGTCATGCCTTTTCATAATTTTCTTATGTTGGTTCTTTTTATCACTACGCTATCGGTTGTAAATTTGTAAAAATATAACCTTTTTGAGAGCTTGAATTTCCCGAGTTAAACCTAGACAAGTAAAAAAAAATGAAATTTTTGAAAAAATTTTGGGGTGATTAGCGGTTCCAATAGAGTTTTGTGTAAGGCTTGTATTTAGGACTTGCAAAATTCAAGGTTTTAGCATCCCCCCCACACTTAAATTACACATTGTCCTCAATGTGTCCCAAAAATAAATTTTTAGGTTGATTAGATGTGTAAAATAGTGTTTAAAAAGCAAAAATTTGTGTTACTGGGCACTGAACACGGCCCCGTGTTATCCGGGCACGGCCCCGTGTTCAAGTGCCAGTAACAAAATTGAAATAAGAGAAACAGAAGTCTGGACACGGGGGCGTGTTGGGTGAACACGGCCCGTGTCCAGTTACCTGTACTGGGCGTTTTCTGCAGGTGGTTCGACACGGGGCCGTGTTGGTTGGGCACGGCCCGTGTTGAACCTTCTGAAAGGGAGAAAATTGTCGGGTTGCCTCGTTCTTGTGCATGGGATCATTTTTCTCGTTCCCCTTTTCATCCTTTACCACCATGAGTGTGTTTTATTCATTACAAACCATCCAAACATTAAAACCATCATTTCATTTCATCATAGAGAGAACTTACATAATCCTAAATTAAACTAAAATTAAAACTTATCTAGATAGGTCAGCAAGTACACGAGGTTATCATACGGAGTTCTACTAACTTAGGAAAATTTCGAGAATAATTTCCCGATAGAGTAGGACTTTTAGCCGAACGAGTTCCTTCCTAAACTTTGTTTAAAGCCATTCTTCGATTTCCCTAGGGAGGAAGAATGCGGCTTCGTTTTCTTCTGCTGTTGGTGGTTGAGGGGGAACATTCACCGGGACTCCTTGCACCACTCTTCGAGGAAGCTCTTGGTGCATGGCGTACCATTCAGCTGGAATGACAACTTCGGGCACCATGTTCCACGCCCTTTGGGTTATTATGGGTACCAAAGGCGGGGAGGCGAGAAGGTTCAACCTCTGGTGCAAGAGGTTTACTTCATGGAGACAGCCCTCCAGCCCCACAGTAAGATGGTTGATACGGTCGACCAATGCTTCTTCCACTCCCGTCATTTCATCAATAGCCTCCCTTAGAGCGTAAACATAGTTTACAAGAGAGTCTTCTGCTGTTGAAGATCTCCTCCCTTGTCGGTTATTCCTTGAAGATGATCCGCTTGTTCTGCTTGCCATTTTCTGTGAAGAAAACCGAAGAAAACTAAATTTTTACAAAACAGAGCCCCTGGACACGTCCCCGTGCTCGTTGAGCACGGCCCCGTGTCCATTTGTCTGCAGGATTTTTGGCTAAAGACTCTTGGAGTTTTAAATTATTCTTATGATTTTTATCTGGGTTTTAAGCTCGGATAATTTAAAGTAAAGTTATTCAACTAACTTTAGCCCAGAATCTTTAGCAAATAATCTTACAAACTTCACATAGAGGATTGGAATCAAAGGATTTCCAAGCTTCCATGGAGGAACTTTTGAAAAATTTTGAAAGAGGAGGAAATGAATAAAAGTGGAAAGGACAAGAGGGTCCCTTGGAACCTTCTTTTGACACTTACCTAGGATGGTATGAGTGAAAATTCCAGAGATCTCTGTCAATTGAAGTGCTCAAAATGAGCAGGAATCAGGCTGCATTTAAAGAAAACGACAGCGCCCTGGGCACGGCCCCGTGTTGACTGGACACGGCCCCGTGTTCAGAGAAAATCCTGACACATTTTGTCCGTATTCTGACCAAATCAGCAGAGAATCTTTTTAGTGAGCACGGGGTCGTGTTGACCTGGACACGGCCCCGTGTCTGGAGGCTGCTTTATGGAGTTTTGCTAATTCAAGGATCTCCCCGATATCGGGTGGTTCCTTACTGGTTGGAACAACCCCAAAGTGCCTAATATATCTTAATTGTCCTAGACTAAGGCGAGAACGCAAGAGGTTGTCGGTGAGGGTAATTCCTATTTTCATTCTAGGTGGACAAGTCCAACCCTTTTCCGGGCTCTTGTTAAAGAAGGTATATGCCGAATCGCTCAGGTATATGTATGCACCGAACGAAGTCGATGGAGAGTCCTTCACGGCACAATCGACACAGGGACGACTATCGTCCAAATCTTTGCTAGGTACGAAGGTATTTTCGGGAGCAACGAGGTTGTCGGAATGCGGTTCCAACATTTCTTCATGGGTATCGTCTTGGGGCGGATTAATAAAATCCTTCCTAAGCTCTTCTATCCATTTCAGAATTAGCTCTTCTAGTTGAAATAATTCGCTAAGGAACATTTCCCCTAGAATATCTGGCTGGGCGCATTCGAGGGAGAAATAGTGCTTATTTTTACTTTCGCCCCTCTTAAGGTTGTGAGAAGATCGTGGGTCCATGTAGTGGGGCCTATAATTTAGGAAGTAGCATTTTACTTCTTCATGTTCGCCACCACATAATTGACACCACGTACCATAAGAGTGCCGAAAGTAAAAATAATTACTATCACTCATGTTTATGTCAGAAATTACCAACCGTCGGGATCTAACGGTTCTGTTTTCAGTAACTGAAACTTGGGCACGGGGGCGTGTTGAGTGGACACGGCCCCGTGTTCAGCTTACTGTCTGATGTAAAACAGGATTGCCAGTTCCAATGATTGAGCACGTGGGCGTGTTCAGCGGGCACGGCCCGTGCTGAGCTCTGCAGAAGCTGAAAAACTAAGAAAATCCTAAAAAAATAAAAAAGAAAAATAAAAGATGATTAGGCCGTTGATTCCTAACTTTCATAAAATCCTTGTGTCCCCGGCAGCGGCGCCAAAAACTTGATGCGTGCGAAGTGTCGTATATTTTAGGTGTCTATTTTAAGCCCTTTTTTAACACTTATTTTAGCCAAGTTTTAAATTTATAAAACACGATATTTCACTAACACTAAACACACATATGGGCAAGTGCACCCATCGTTGAGTGTAGTATAGCGTTGGTAAGATACCGAGGTCGTCCAAGGACACAAGAGCTTTTAATACCGGTTTATCCTCAACGTCTAACCAAAATAAAAGTTTAGAAAAATGTTTTAAACTAAGAAAAAATAAAAACTAACTAAAATGCTGAAAATAAAAATAAAATAAAAACAGATAGACAAGATGAATCACTTGGTTCCGACTCGTATCTAGTATAACCTTTGATTATTTCCGCACTTTTGCACATAATTAAGAGATTATCTTAGTTATTGTAGTAGGCCCCTCTTTTGAAGGTGACGTTACCCTCACCCCAGTAGTTTGAGTCAGCTGGGATACAATCCTAAAGGGGTGGATTATTGGAAGATAATGAATTAAGTTATTAATGCAGTATTGTGGTAGGCCCCGCTTTTGGCGGTGACGTTACCCTCGACTAAGTAGTCTGAGTCAGCAGGGATACAGTCCTAAATAGCCGGGTTATAGTATTAATAGTAGTTAACTTATGAGGGGATCAAAGAGTTTGGACCCCCGCCATCCAATACCGTGAAGTATTGAAGGAGGTCCTACTAAATTTGACCCAGGTCCATTGCAGGACCTCTAAACGCTGAACAATGGCAAGACCTTTACCAAACCGTTCCCTTAACCCCCTACCAGGTAGCCAACATACCTCCATATAGACCGTGGAGATATGAATGGTGAAAATCCTTTATTTTATATAGACAGTAAAATAATGCCAAGACACCACGGACAAACGATAAGGAAAGGTCACCTTCAACATAAGTAACTAATTATTAAAGTCATTAATACAAAACCAAATAAAAAGTGCAAAAGATTAGAAATAAAAAGTATTATACTAGACACTTTGTCTTCACCAAGTGATGTAAGAGACTTAGGAAAACATGGCCTTGATTGTCAAGAACTCTTACGATCAATCTTGGATCCCGAGACGACTCACACACTCTATGATGGACAATGGATGATGGTGGTGGATGATGGTGTTGTGATGGTGGTGGGTGGTGGATGAAGTGTGAGAGAGGTGGTGTGCCAAGGGATGAGATGAAATGAATCCAAGCACTCCTATTTATAGGCTGAACAGAGAGCTGGACACGGCCCCGTGTCCGCTGGACACGGCCCCGTGTCCGCTGGACACGGCCCCGTGCCCGTCTGACACTCTCTCTCCTCATTAATTGTAATTCGCAATTACAATAAATGCGCCTGCTGTACTTTCGACACGCCCCCGTGTCCGCTGAGCACGGCCCGTGGTGGGCAATAGAAGCTTCTATAGGTTTGTCTTTTCTGCTGCTTCTTGGGCACGGCCCCGTGCTGGCTGAGCACGGGGCGTGTTCAGCCTTCTGTTTTCTCTATTTTGCTTTGGAAGGTGCCGTTGAGGGTTCGGGCAATCCACTAATGTTCCTTTTCTTGTATTTATGTTGGATTTAGCTGTCTTTTTGCTTCTTTTGCGTTTTTGAGCTCATTTAATCCTGAAAATACAAAAGGAAGACAAAAACACTCTTTTTCCAATATTAGTACTAAAAAAGGGTTAGTTTTATGCCTCATTTGATGTAATTTATATGTTGCATTTTACACACATCAAACACCTATTGGCTTAAATCAGTGGCCCTGATACCACCTTCTGTCACGACCCCCAACCCACCCTGGACGGAATCGGGAGCCGCGAACAGCCACGTGGTACCGGTGATTATTTTGAAAACGTTGCAGCGGAAATTTCATCAGGACCGTGAGTTAGGAAAAATATCAGAGTTTAGAAAACACCGGATTTTATTAAATAGATGGGATAAACCCATGTTTTACAATGGTAGCTTTAATAAAGATAAATTTGATTAAATAAAACAATATTTCTTAATTTGATTTAATTAATAAAATAAGCCACTTCTTGAAGCCTTTCAGTGTCGTATCCATATCTTACTTCAATCTACTGTAATTACCTGAAACGCGTTTTAAAAAGGTTTTGTCAGCAGGAAATACCGGTGAGTTCATTCATTTTATAAAACATATTTGTTATACTTCACAGCATTAAGAGTTTTTATATTTGCTTCTTTAAGATTGGCAAAGACTTAATCACTGCAAAGGATAACTAGAAAACAGTGTTATAATTTACAGTATTAAGGGAGATTACAATGTTTCAGATATCAACCAACTACCCACAGTATTTGTCACTCGACCGGATCTGTGACTATGGTCATATCACCATTGGCCACCCGTTTGTCCAATGGCAAAGATTATCAAGTAATGTATACAAAACCCCACATACTGGCAGTAATTTGGTGATTACATAAACTTAATCCCTGTAATTATAACCTTGAAAATAAACTTGCTTTTGAAAGTAATTTGATAAAAAGAGAATGACTCACTTTATAAGCATGCAGATTTATACGGGCAAAGTTTAGTCTACAGATAAGCTTTGATATATTGCAGATTTATACAGGCAGAGCTTAGCCTATTGTTTTAATCTTGTAACCTAGTGCACACTAACTAGGTAGATAACTTAATACAGCAATTGCGATAACTCACGAGATTAAAACCCTCACGACAAATGACAAAGTGCAATCACTTAAACATCCATCGGATTCACAACGAATGACAGAGTATTCCCCGAGTTCGGGTGGTACTCAAATATCCTGTCAGAATCACGACTAATGACAAAGGATAGCGCTTAAACATCCTGTCGGATAGTTTCAAGCGATCGGACATTGAATCGTAGCAGCGATCGAGTTAATACCCTGTTATTGCGGCAACGTTTCGTGTTGTGTGTGTTCTGTAGTAATTGGACGATATCTCAGTGTATGAATCGAATTTTATCGTCATTCAAGCGCCAGAATTCAAGTCCCAATGCCTGCTATTTATACACGAAAATTGACAGGCTTACGGACCGTAAGCCTAATCCCTTACGGTCCGTAAGGGACACCTTTTCACTATAGGTTTGCCACGTGTGTTTGTAGGTTAGCTGAGTCGACGGATCGAAGAATCTCGTATTTTACAACGAGTTATGAGGATAATCGTCAAGCAGGGAATACCCCCCCCCCCCTGAGTTTTAGGGGCCCTGATCCTGATTCTGATTGTTCTGGAAATTTTAGGGTTTGTGTAGAATCACTTGGGTGTCTTAATTAGGGTTTCCTATTGGATAGAATAATAAAATAAATAGGACTTTTAATGAGATTTGTTACATGTTACCCACACGGAATCCCTGGGTAATCTTTTGAGCCACTTCCTTCTTTCTATTTTCTTCTCGCGTACGCACCAGTCCGTCTGTCAAAGTGTTGGCTAATTCCACTGCATTGTCAATTGTGCGAGGTCTCGCAGCTTTAACGATATCACGGATTTCACCAATCAATCCCTAAATATAGCGGGAAATAAGTACCGGTTCTGGCGAAGCTAGGGTAGGTACAACTCTAGCATACTCGAAGAATGTCGAAGTATACCCTCGACAGTCTATATCCACCATCCGGTGGTTCAAGAATTTATTCGCCATTTGTTCCTTTTCATGCTCCACTAGCCGCTTAAATTCTTCCCAACTCATGGCATAGGCTACATCGCTTCCCTTGGCTTGAAGTACCGTATTCGACCATTCTAGCGCCCCTTCTTTAAAAAGATGCGACGCGTACATGACCTTGTCTTCCTCGGCACATTTACTTATTTTAATCACCGCCTCGGTTTTCTCTAACCAACGCAGTGCAGCAGTCGCCCCTTCGTTGCATGCAAATTCAATTGGTTTACAGGCAAGAAACTCCTTGTAAGTGCAACCAGGCGTTGCAGCCTTCATCTTCTTAAGGAGTGGGGCTTGCATCCCATCGTTATCATTATTAGTATTGTTGCCGCCTCCGTTTACACTATTACTAAAATTGTCGCCTTGTGTACGTTTGCTAGGAATAATTTGTTGAGGTTCAACTGGATTTCGGGCAGCAGCAAGGATTGCTGGAATAGCATTGGCTATTCCCTGAGCAACGATATTCTCGATATTTTGCCTATTCAGAAATTGATCTTCATGATCTTCAGATTGATTGACTTCATTAACGGGTTCATTACCAGCATTTTCCATCTGGTAATTAATATATATAAGTGATTAGTATAATATAATTAACAACCAAACATAGTCAAACAACTGCACATAATCACACCAACACGTATAGCCAAAATTGTCGATTTTTCGACTTCCGTAATTTTATATATTTTACTATGCGTCCGTACACACCAATTATGTTACACAAGTTTTATTTTTAGTTATTTTACACGATTATATTTTTATTATTATTAAACACGTATTCCCACAACCACATCCGATCTCATCAACTGGCACTTCAGAAACGACGTTCTCTCTCGTCGTACTTCCATGAGATTCTTTCCCCCACATCCCTAATTCGGTTTCCCGCATCAATCAGCTCCTCGCCATAATGGCGGAGTTCAGCCAAGTTCTCGGAGCTCATAGGTGGGTGTAGTGGAGGCTCCGGGTCGAACTGAGGGAAAAAGGTATTAGGGTTATTTAGGAGATTTTGGAACTGCCAGTCCGTGGTCCACCATTCTTCTATTTCTCCTAGAGGTCGGGAGTTAAGAAGGGGATCTGGAATAGCTGGTTCCAGATTAACTGGAAGTTGTGCTTCCACCGGGTAATTGAAGAGATTCCCATCGGCAGGTCCGATGAGGTCGCTATTCTCCAGTTGGCGGTCCAGCTCTTCCCAGGGTGGCATTTCTTGAGCTTGTCTTGAACTCTCCTCGATCTCTATTCCTTTGCCTTTATCTTTGGGATTCTCAGTTTTTATAACTTTCTGCGTCGCTGGACTCTTCCTACGCACACGCCTCCAGCCTACAAGTCTTCTTCTTTTCTTTGGTTTAGGTTTTTCCTGAGGTTGGGCTTGGAATACCATTGGCTCTTCTATGTCAGTCTGGTAGCCAGTAACGGTACTGGTGGTATCCATATCTGAGCTATGGATAGAAAAGTTTTGAAGTGCTTCTGATAGTTCATTCATGATGTTTAGCATACATGAAGAAACACACAAAATTCTAAGTTAGAATTTTGTAAATTAAATTTTCACAATTTCACAGAATGGCAATCAGAAAAACTAAGTATTTCTAAATACTTAATTGGCTTAAATCAGTGGCTCTGATACCACATTTTTCTGTCACGGCCCCCGTCCCGGTTTTACCCGGTCCAGGAGCCGCGGGACAGAAACCCGTGGTAATTATTATTTGAGTTGACAGCGGAAGGTTTAACATGATCTTTTAAAACTTGAAATGCCTGATTATTTTATTTCATAATTCGGGATAAACCCCGTAATTTACAATAGAGGAATTTCACAAGGAAATTCCCTGATTTACAAAACATGTTTATTTGTTTAATTGAGCCACTACTTCAAGCTTGTTAGTGCTCCGTAGCACTTTTCCTTGGTTCACAGTAGTCACCTGAAACATGTTTTAAAAATATTTTATCAGTGGGGAAATACTGGCGAGTCACTCAAATTTGATAAAACGACACATAGTTATAAATTACAGCATAAGAGCGATTACAATGGCTCCTGACTTATTTTTATCTGGCGCCGTGTCACCTCCTGGTGACGATGGTCATACCACTATTGGGTCCTTTCACCCAAGTAGTGATGATTATCATTGTTAGGTTAATGAACCTAACCGTGAGAAATTAGTAATGTGCACAATACCCCACTAGCCAGTGATTCAAGATAACCATGACTTAATCCCTGTAATTATAACCTTTGAAAATAATTGGAGTATTGTAAAACATTATTGATAAAAAGATAATGACTCACATTGCAGATTTAAATGGGCAGAGTTTAGCCTACTAATAAGCCTTGTAACCTAATTTAAATAACAATGCACACGAACTAGGTTAGTAACTAATACAGCATTTACGATAACTCACGAGATTAAAACCCTCACGACGAATGACAAAGTGCAACACTTAAACATCCATCGAATTCACGACAAATGACAAAGTATAGACCTAATGTGGGCAGCACTTAAACATCCATTGGATTGGTTTCAATTGATCGGACATTGAATCGTAGCAGCGATCGAGTTAATACCCTGTATCGTAGCAGCATCTCTCTTAATTGAAATCACGATTTGAAGCAGCAAACTTCGTTTTTGAAACTGATTTTTCGAACACAGAAGCAAGTCCCAGGTCCAGGCTACTTATAGCAATTTTTCGAGTTTTACGCGGCCCGCGTAAAACACACTTAAACCTTACGCAGCCCGTGAGGGCCACCTAGTCTACGACTAGGGCTACGGTGTCACACATAGGTCTGCCACGTGGACGACACGTGGCCTGTTGGCTGATCCGGAGATTTGATGAGTTGTCGCGGCCCGCGTAGACAACCCTTATGTCTTACGCCGCCCGCGTGAAAACCAAAAACCTTGTTTTCTTGGTTTTTCATGCACGTTAGGGTTTCAGGGGTCCGGGTTTTCACTCACGGGTCGTTTTGGGACATTTTTTCAGGTCCTTACAGAATACATTCATGATATGCTTAAGGATCCTATAACTAAAGGGCTATTACCCATAACTCTTATTAAGAGAGCTCATTGATGTGTGTAAAATGCAACATATAAATTACATCAAATGAGGCATAAAACTAACCATTTTTTAGTACTAATGTTGGAAAAAGTATGCTTTTGTCTTCCTTTTGTATTTTCAGGATTAAATGAGCATAAATGAACAAAAGGAGCAATTATGCAACAAAATCTAACATAATTACAAGAAAAGTAATAAACGTGGCATACCCGACCCCTCGACAACATCTTTCCAAGCAAAAACATGTGAACAGAAGGCTGAACACGACCCCGTGCCCAGTGGACACGGGGGCGTGGTCAGGTGTCTGCAGAAAGGACAAAGCTATAGAAGCTTCTATCCCCAACACGGGGGCGTGCCCAGCTCAACACAGCCGTGGTCAACGCTAAGATTCGTAGAATCTAAGCAAATCTTGATAGTATAGATACGCTTCTGCACACGGGGCCGTGCCCAGCGGACACGGTGGCATGTGGAGCTAATGCAGACAAATTGCAATTAATGAAGAAAGAGAAAGTGGATGGACATGGGGCCGTGCCCAATGGACACGGGGTCGTGTCCGGGCTTCTATGCAGGCTATAAATAGAGGTGCTTGGTTCACTTCAAAGGCATCCCTTGGCAAACCACCTCTCTCCCACTTCACCCACACTCCACCACCACTACAACCCATATCCACCACCACCATCATCCATCATCCATCTCAGAGTGTGTGTAGTAGTCTCGGGATCCAAGATTGATAGTAAGAGCTCTTGACAATCAAAGGCCATGTTTGCCTAAGTCTCTTACATCACTTGGTGAAGACAAGCATTTAGTGTAATACTTTTGATTTTTAATCTTTTCGCACTTTTTATTTGGTTTTGTATTAATGACTTTAATAACTAGTTTCTTATGTTGAAGGTGAAACTTCCTTATCATTTGTCTGTGGTGTCTTGGCGTTATTTTACTATCTATATAAAATAAAAGATTTACACCATTCATGTCTCTACGGTCTATATAGAGATATGTTGGCTACCTGGTCGGGGGTTAAGGGATGGTTTGGTAAGGTTCTTGCCTTGTTCAGTGTATAGATCTTGCAAGGACCTGGGTCAAGCTTACTAGGATCTCCTTCAATACCCAGCAGTATTGGATGGTGGGGGTGCGAATAGCTTGATCCCCTCATATGTAAACTACTATTAATACATTAACCCGGCTACTTGGGATTGTATCCCTGCTAACTCAAACCACTTAGCCGAGGGTAACGTCACCTTCAAAAGAGGGGCCTACCACATTACGCATTAATAACTTAATTAATTATCTTTCAATATTCCAACCCTTTAGGATTGTATCCTTGCTGAGTCAAACTACTGGGTTGAGGGTAACGTCACCTTCAAAAGAGGGGCCTACTACTATAACTAAGATAATCTCTTAAAAAGTGCAAAAGTGCGGAAATCATCAAAGGTTACACTAAAGGCGAGTCGGATCCAAGTGATTCATCTTGTCTATCTATTTTTATTTTATTTTATATTTCAGCATTTTTAGTTTTTATTTTCATGTTTAAAACTTCTTCTAAACTTTTGATTTGATTAGACATTGAGGAAAAACCGGTACTAAAAGCTCTTGTGTCCTTGTACAACCTCGATATCTTACCAACGCTATACTACGCTCACGATGGGTGCACTTGCCCATATGTGTGTTTAGTGTTAGTAAAATATCGTGTTTTATAAATTTAAAACTTGACTAAAGTGTTAAAAAGGGCTTAAAATATACATAAAAATATATAAACACCGACACGCATCACTCATAGACGGGTTTTAATTTATGGACGTGCGCAACTGCATATCGTACTACAAATGACTAACTATTAATTAATTTTTCTCATCAGTTTGATTTTCTATGTCTCTAAGAATATGTTAAGCCGGTATAATGACATATAGACAAATAAAATTACAAATCAAACAAAGGGTTTATGTGTATTTTGATCATAACGATTAGGTTTTAAATTGAGGTTGTAGTATGACTAATGGGGATCCTAAGTCGCATAATGATTCAACGGCTGTATTTCTCTACTACAATTCTTGGTTTAAGGCTAAAATGAGTGTTAACTCCTGACCAGGCTTATCTAATACTCATAGTAAATGATTACTCGGCTAAGTGGGAGAATGTAAGATTAAATATATATAATGTTGTATTTAATCTAGTAGCCATTATAATCATTTACATTATATAGATCAAAATATATAACAACATATTAAATAATTAGTTGGTAATTGTTGATGGACCATATCACCTTTATTAACTAATTAGGGTTTCCTCTTGGGTGCATATATAAGGAGATAATTAGAGGGTTAAAAGGTTAGGCACTAATCACAATAACATCATCATGAAATCACCCATCTCTCCATAGCTGAATACCCTTTTCGGTTTTCTTAATCACCATCATTAGATTGCACCCTAAGAAGGAACCAGATCAAGCTAACAATCATGTCAAACTATATTGCTGCGTCTCCATATGGATTCTCCGCTGGCCTGTCTGCTGCAATCAAATGTATGTTTTCATGTTTTCCATTATGTTTAAACAGAACTGATCTACAAGTCGTCCAAACTGATTGGCTTAGTTTGGTCGGTTTGAGTCAAACTTATTTCTTATCCATTCTTAGACCATGCATAGTGGTAAGGGTGAATGATGCCCCCACCCTTGGACGTTTTCCGTCATGTGGCAGTTCAGTCAGCAAGGGGCATTAATGGGCGTTTTTCTAAAATGGGTGTAGTGGAAATATGGGTATTATGTTAAAAGAGGTATGAAGAATTAAATAAAAAAAACTAACCAAAAAAGGAGATTGGCCAAGAAAAAGAGGGATACATGTGATTGGCCAACAATTTGCCATTTTGGTGTGATTCAAAACACGCTTTGGGGGCTTTTTTTTAAAAGAACGCCGAATCACGCCCAAGGGGTGGGGGATTGACGTTTTCGGGCGTTTTGGGGGCTTTTTTTAAAATAAAACGCCCACTACGGACGGTTTTACATAAATAAAAATTATAATTGATTTTCTTATAGTAACTATAATTGTGTTTTGTTCGCTTTAAATATCACTAATATTTTTCAAATAATATATAAAGTTTAGTTAATGCCATTAAACAACCTTTTAAACTAATAAAATATCACTAATATTTTTCAAATAATATATAAAGTTTAGTTAATGTCATTCAACAACCTTTTAAACTAATAGCATCGTTATCATAACATGCTCACTAAATTATAAAACTAATAATTATTTTTAAATATTAAAATATCTGAAAACATGCCATAACATTAGCTTGAAGGTAAGTGAAATCACCAAAATTACTATAATTACTATAAAAGGTGTACAACTTAAATAAGATGGTAGAGAAAAACCTCAGTATGATCAAATAATTTGAAACACTAATGGTGAAGGGAGTGGTTAAACAGGTGAAAGTAGCAAACTTTAAAATGGACCAATCAGAGTGTGCCACGTCAGAGAGGGTAAAAAGTTTAAACTTTGGTGAAAAGTGTTGGCAGTGGTTTAGACACTTGAAAGTGGTAAACTTTTTTTTTTTAACTAAAAAAAAAAAAAAAACTCAAATGTCATTAAAGTCAAACAAGATTCCTTTTTGTCTGCATATTCCAAGCCCCACATCCCTTCACCGATTTCACAACCACTCGGCAAAGGTTCACCGGTTTCACAAGAAGGCCGCGTGGCAAAGAAGGACGGCGCCGGTGTTGCCGCTCGGCAAACCGGTTTGCCGACCCCTTCACCGCTCCACTCCCTTCACCCTAAACACTCATGACTTATAATCAGGCAAGAGGCCGAGTATAAGATTAACTAACATATTTTTCGTAGGTTTGGAACAGATATGACGGGTATATAATACCCGTCTGATTACCCAGATCTGACCTACACTTGTTTACTCACATGAATAATTGTAATTATATAAAAAGGAATTATAGCAAATAATATTTTAAAGTTATTAAAAAATGAGACTACTAAAAAGTTAAAATGTGAACTGAGATAAATTGTATTCAGCCCACATATTCTAACTGAACAACACTACCACATACCATTTTACCAAATTATTATTATTTATTTTTATTTTTATTAAATTATTTTACCAAATAATTTACCACCGGCACACCTATCATACAACATACAATTACATCACACATGGTTTTCAAATTTCAAGGATAAGAGCAGCCAAAATGTTAAAATGATATGATATCCCTTTATTTAAAAGTTTAACTTTTCTTTTTACTAATTTTGACTTTGCTGACATTTCATAAAAATTCAAATGCACGACCTAAACACTTCCAAACACGTATTTTATTTAATATAATAATATTTTACAAATGGAAGTGGTGTCACACTTACATATTGATTGTAAGCTGTTAGCATTCATATCTTATAGTGTTATGAAACTTTAATTTTAAAATCAGCCATGATAAATAAAATCACACAAAAGGTTAAAAGAACAAATATATTATCATATATAATTAAAAACTAAAAATGATCAACCAATTGAACTTAAGATAAATTTCTATATCAATTTTTTTTTTTAACGATTGAGACTTTTTTTTTTCATTAATAATAAGTGCACTTTACATCAATATCGCAGGTAAGCGAGCAACAAGCTGCGCCGCTACCCCTTTCTGAATAGCAAACCCTAGCCTATTAAAGACAAACCCCTGCCCCCCCCCCCCCCCCCCCCCCGGTTGATGAGCAACTGTTATGGACAACCTTTTGGACCCTAGTCAACAAACGGATAGCTTCTGGAGCTAGGGAGCCAAAGGTGTCGAAGGCGAAGGGGACAAATGCATGTTGGTTATCAGCACATGCTTTAGCGTGTTTATCCACCTTTTTTTATTCTGCTTTCCTTATAGCGTGTTTATCAATTTTGAATATAATATAAATATCTACAAGTTTGAGTCAAACCATGCATATATTTATGTGTAACAGAAAGGATGTGAGTCATGGTAACATTTTTCAGTATTAAATTTTATTCTTGCTTCCGTTCCACATTTATTTTTTAAGTTCATATTCTTCCAACCCCCAACCAATTTAAAAGGTCATAAAAATTTAAGCCAGTTTATATACAAAATGTACCTCATCAACAGTCAAACATAGAAATAGTTTTACATACAAAATGTACCTCATCTACAGTCAAACTTAGAAATATTAATCAAACCAAAACAATGTAAAGCAAACTTTTTTTTGAACAGCAAAGTAAACTTTATCACATCGAAACTAGCAAGAGGCTAGATACAACGCAAAGAACCATAAAGAAAGATAAAAACGAAACCACCCAACAAACACGAAGATACCACCTCACTCCATACGATAGTACGAAAAAACCTCCAAACACATGAGAAACTAGAGAACCCCCAAGCGCATCATGGCAGGTATGCCGGAGGAAACGTGAAGCAAATAATAAGATGGTAATCCGCGTGTCGTATTCCTCGGTCGCCCTCTTTGATTGTGTTTTAATATAATTCAACTTCTCACTAAAGATATTCGCTAAATAAATGTTCATTTAACAATGTGGTGTGTATGAATCGGTACATAAGATTTAGAAAGAAAAACGTTACAAAATAAAAAAAGTTTGAATCCGGTGTGGTTCATCTGTTTAACCGGACTTAATACATAACCAACCCATAATACAATCGGTCTACTATTATTGTGAAAACAATATAGTTTTACAATATCATTTAATCATGACATAGAACAACAGAGAAGTGAAACATAAGTTTTTTTTATAACTTCATTCATTTTTTCTGTTTACTAGGAGGGTAATTCGGTCATTTTATATGTAATTCTGTTAACTAGAAGAGCAATGGTCATATAAAATGACCGAATTGCCCTTCTAGTTTACAGAAAAAATGGATTGAGTTAACCTAGTAGATTAAAATGGTAACGTTTGAAACTATTTGAACTGAAATGGCAACGTTTCAACCCTTTAGACTAAACTGACAACATGATACAAAACAAGGGACTAAAATGACATTTAAATCAATAAAAAATAAACACTTTGTGTGTATTGGATGGGTGTGTTATGCAAAAGATAAGTGTCCCAGTCACTTTATTATACAACCGCTTTCAATTAACAGAATGACATTATATATGTGCTATATTAAGTAGAGGTGGTGACGCTTTTAATTAAAACTTCTACCTTTAGACATATTAAAGTGAGTACTTAATTATATATAGATTGCATGTGTATATACACTATATATAACACACATTCGTATATCGATTCAAGTTACACTATCACTATGTATCTTTCTAATCATATTAACAAAATAGTACCATTCCTTTCATTTTATAAGAAAATTGGCTCCATAGATAAGCATATAACGGGATAAGACCTATGAGCTCCTATATTTGGAAAACGGTGCAATGGTATAAAGTCAAAAAGGATTTTGTATAGCTTATTATAAACACGAGTTCATTTCATGATGTGAAGTGTATATTAGTGAGAGTATTTAGACTATCTCGAATGATACGTGTGTCCTTAGGCGTCCTTAGCTGTCACGTCATCTGCCACATAATATCCTTACAAATCATTAAAAATTTCAATTTCATTTATAACCCTACAAATATCCTTACCATCCTTAATTTCCACCTCATCACCTACCCATTACACACAATATTTGAATAAAATTTTTCTTTTTTCTACTTTGGGCCCACCACATCACATAAACTACTGAGGCAAACTCATGTTCTTATGCAAGGACATCTCACCTAAGGGCTTCTAAGATTGGTAGAGCTCCAATGGTAAGAGCATCCAAGGGCCTCCAAGGATTTGATCTCCAAGGACCCATTGAAGATAGTCTTATTTTGGGGAGCGTCTTGAATACATCCCTAATTTTGAGCTTCATGTTACTCCTACCAAGAAACATGTCAGGTAAGGGCATCCCGATTGGATTAAATGGGATGACAGTTTCTCATTTCGAATCTATAAAATCAGAATTTCGATCAAATCACACACCGCAGTATACTAGGTCTTCTAATTCGTTAAAAGGTTTATCTAAAAGATTCACAATATAACTAGGAAAACGTTTCAAACACCACAATAAGTTATAATAGTTCTAATGTACCATTATCATTGCACAATTCAATAATGTGGTATATTGGTACAACTTGATGCACAATTGTACTATAGGGGCACTAATGTAATTAATTTAAACATAGAGTTAATTACGTTTTCGTCCCTGTGATTTGTCAAAAATCACTATTTCAGCTCATCAGTTTAAAAATTGCGAAAACAGTCCCTGTGGTTTCACTTTCGGCACTATTACAATCCACCTCCGTTAACCCCATCCAATTTATCGTTATGTTTTTAGTGAAATGCCTAAAATGCCCTTGTGTTAAAATCACTATAAAAATCACACATTTTTCATCTTTCTTCATCTTTATCAAACCTAACCAGCACTTGAACTACCTCCGGCAAAACTACAGCGGACTTCATTCTCCGGCGAAGGCATAACTACAAAAGATTGCTTCTCAACACCAGATTCATCTTTCTCTCTCTTGCTCTCGAGAACATCAAATCCACTTGCAAATCGATTAGTAAGTGGTGTGCTTCTATGGGAGTTGAGATGATAGCGTAGTTGGTTGCAGTCGCAGATCTTAAGGGTGAGTGGAAGGGGATCATGCAGAAGACGTATATGAAGATCCAATTACAAACCTTAAATAATAAAGCTGAAATTGGCGGTGATTCAATGGCTGATGGTCGTCGAGGGAGGGTGTGACTACGGTGGAGGATGGTGGTGGAAGTTAGGGGTGCGACGACAATGAGATAGGGTTAGGGATTTGGTTTGGGTAAATCGATGGAAATAATGGTTAAGGGGATGGTTGATGGTGAGCAGCGGGTGGAATGGTGGTGAATCGACGGTGGGAGATAGCTGGTACGGTGGAAGGTTGCAGTGGGGGATGTGGTTCTGGTATATGGTGGTGGAGTGTTGGTGGTTAAGGGAGGAATGGATGGGTGGTAATGGTGGAAACATTCTTCACAGGGAGTATGTTTTATTATTGGATTTTACATAAACAGTCCTAAAGTATAGTTAATTATATAAATGTTTTTTTTAAGTAACAAGGGCATTTTAGGCATTTCACTAAAGACATAACGACAGATTGAATGGGGTTAACGGAGGTGGACTGTAATAGTTGCGAAAATGAAACCACATGGACTGTTTTCGAAAATTTTAAACTAATGGACTGAAATAGTGATTTTTGACAAACCACGGGGACGAAAAACGTAACTAACTCTTTAAACATATTATTATATATATAATTGAACAAGTTGTTAGCTATAGTAGAAGATAAATTGACTTGTAGATTACTCAAAAACACAATCAAATCAAACCATGTGGGATTCATATATGATGTTGTTGATGCATGGATGATAGTTATAAAATACATATTTTATCTATTTATTTGTATTTGTCAAATATCCCTATTATATTAAAGAAAATAGAAATACATTAATTATTTTTTATATTCCTACGTTATTATTTATTATATTAATTTGCATACAGTAGCGTTTTCTATTGTTTCTATTTTCTTTAAATAGGTAAATAGAATCATTGAAAATGGAGTTCTATTCAAAAGAGAGTAATCTTTTTGTACAGTTGCTACGAACTTAAGCAATTCTGGCCAAACAACAATCGCTACCATTATTGGTATTACTGGAAGTTCCTAATTCAAGTATATGGCTACTTCAAAGTAAATTAAAGTTTTAATCAATGTAAAGCATGTGTCGATATTCATTTGGGCTGAGTACCGTGCCGAAACGAATCAATGGTGTCTGGACAATATTGGTACCGATGCCGGTGGTTATTTGTATCTCTTTTGGTTGCTATACCGAGTCCCGGTATCGTAACTAACCGAACCGATATCGATCTAAAGTCCGCTGCGAAGCGCGAGATACCCCACTAGTTGATGTAACTAGACAATTTAGACTTATCGTTATGGAATGATGCGTCCACGGACAGTGTAGTGTGGACTGCTGGAGTAAAATCCTAAATTCAGGGCCTAGAAATGTTGTTTAAATGGGACAAAAACAAGTCTAATATATGAAAAGAAAAAAAATTGGAGACCTTTGTTTTTTGGTGGCCCTAAGCCTTACCCTAGGTTGATAAGACTAACGGGACGACCCTGAATAAATAGTTTAAGTTTTAACGACTTTAAAATTTTTAGTTAAATTATTAATAAACATGCCCAAATTATTAATAAACAGAGTTGAACTTCAAATTTCTGATAATTCGAATTTTTACCGTCAGATATTTGACCCGACTTGTTTCCAAGCAAAACTTACGTTAAAACGTAGACCAACTGAAAACATACATAAAATAAGCATCAAAACGTATTATATTTCACCTCATTTGTTACCAAAAAAAATTACGTCAGAACACTGTAAACCAACTTGTATTTATAAGGAAATGTACTTCAATAAAGCACGTAAGAAAGTCGTATTTCTTTTTAGTTAAAAAACGGTATCTTATGTTGGCAACGTTAAAACGTAAAGTAATTTGAACCGTTTAGTGAAAACATATTATAAATGACAAAACGTTGATCAACTAAAAACATACATAAAAATAAGTACGAAAACGTATTGCCAAAACGTAGACCAATCGAAGAACGTAAATGTGTTATATTTGACCAATGTACATAAAAATAAAAACATACAACTCGAGGGGTTCAAAATAACATTTTACAAAGTTTTTATAAAGCTAAATGGTGTAAGTAAGTGTACTAAAAGTTAAGGGTAGAAAAAGAAAAAAAAGAAAAAAAAAATAATAAAAGAAAAAAGCAAAGAGAAAAAGGAAAAAAATAAATCTTGGCTATAGTGATTTCACAAATGGGAAATGTTATATGTAGAATTTGAGAACCGAAGTATGATAAATTTCAATATTTTAAAAATAAAGTTTTATTTTATATGTATAATAAAAGAAAATTACTTATACGTCTCATACGCTCTTAAATTAAACTTCTACATTGAGACTTGAATTACTATTCTACCCTTGTTAAACGTCTCATACGCACTTAAGTTAAACTTCTACTTTGCCTTCCCTTGTTGTTGCGGGATCCTCAAAGTGAACTCCTCTTGCTTAGATCTTGTATGGGGTTGCAAAGTTGCTATTTGGTTTGCGAACTTGCCAGCCCCCCTTTGTGGATGATGTTGTTTAATAGTTTGATAAAGGTCTTCGGGAGGCAATATAAGACATTGTCGTAAGTGGGGGGCCTTTTTTTGGTGAAATCCAGTGGCGGATCGCGATCTTGCCGATGCGGCTTGGTGGGTTGGGCCTTCTCTCGGCCCAGGATGTGGCTGTGTAACAACCCTCAAAGAAACCGACACCCTCGAATTATTTTCCGAGATCCCTAATATTTTTAAAATATTCCAATATGTCCAAAAATACACCCCATACATGAAAACGGGCCACAAATACATTAAATATTATTTAAAATAAATAAAAATTGAAATTCTGGGCTGAGGCGGGCCGCGTAGACCCACCCCAACCCTTACGCGGGCGGTATAAGGGTTAAAACCGGATTCCTTTGATTTTCTTAAGTTCAAGCGGGCCGCGTAAGACCCCCGTTAAGTTAACGCGGGCCGCGTAAGATCGAGATAGTGGCGCAGCCCGGTGATGACACGTGTCATCATCGTGTCAAGCCTAGTTGGTGATCCGGACGAGCTACGCATTGACCGGAGGTCAACGCGGGCCGCGTAGACCTTGGTCTACCCTTACGTGGGCCGCGTGAAGACCAGATTCGGCAACTATAAATAGATGGCCTCGGATCTTCAGTCTGCTCGTCCCATTTTCGTTTCTAAATCCCAATTTCTGAATAGTAGGCATAATACGCGGGTATTATACCCCCCTAAATAGCGAGGTTCTGCTCCGTTGTAAGTATTATAACCCCTGGATACGTATTAGATACGCTGCCCAATTGATCTAGGGTTCCGTAATGGCTGTCGTGGTTCTGCCCGACGTAGTCATTGGAATGCCGTCTCGGGGAAGGTATTGCTAATGTTAAAATGGGTTATTATACTAACATGTGTGCATTTGTGTAAATTTTAGATTGTCACCAGGAAACCCTTACGAAAAACCTAAGACAACAATGTGAGTTTATCCTCTTTTTGTAAATCTTTTAGTAACTATTTTACAAAACCTTAAATGTTTTACAATGCAATTAATCGGTGATTGAGTCTTTGTAATTCTACAATTACTGCCGGTATGTTGGGGTTTTTTATACAAAATTTACTACACTGTGAGTAGTAAGTCGGGATGACGTTACGTTATCATTGGACAATGAGTTAGCCAATGTGTAATATGACCCACAAGTCAGGATTGACAGTATTAAATGGAGTAATTGTGTAGATATAAACATTGTAATCACTCTCAATACTGTTTAAATTAAATTAATGTTTCTTGATTAAACTGGGATTCACTCACCAGTATTTCCCACTGACAAATGTTTTTAAAACGCGTTTCAGGTAACCTAATGTGAAAGCCAATTAAAAGCCAGCTGGATAGCACTAAAGGCTTGGAAAAGTGGCTATAAAAGTTACATAAATAAAGAAGGCGTTTTAATTCAAATAAAATGGGATTTATCCCTGTAAATCAGCTTGTAATAAAAACTTGGGTTTTATCCCAATATATTTATTTATATATAAATGGTGGTTTTACTCTGATAAACATTTCCTAACTACGGTCCTGATGAAAAATTCCGCTGCCAAATTAGACAATACACGATACCACCGAAACTGGCTCGCGGCCGCCCGTTCCCGAGGATCATGGATCGGGGGTTGCGACAGGCTGCCTATGCCTTTGTGGCTTCCAGGTCTCAATTTTGGGAGTTGTAGTACCACATCTTACGTAACAGTGGAGTTGCTAACACTGACCCGGATTATGCCAGCGCCTTGGAACGCTTGCATGAATCTCTACCTGAGTTTGATCTCGGCGGTTTCTCTAACAAGAACACCACCCCCAAAAAGCCACAGAAAACTTTGGCGAATGCCCTTTGTTGTCGAATCGCACAAAGTTTGGGAGAAGACTTCCATTTGTCCCCCGCCAGAAAGCCGTCATTGAATGCCTACAGAGGCCTCATGCTCAGGATTTCTTAACTGTTATTCCTATTGAAGGTCTGGGTCAACGTATGTCAGTGGTGGAGTACCGGTCAATCCTTAAGTACCGTCTGATGATCCCCATGTTCCCGAATGATGAAACCTGCCCAGTCTGCCGTAAAGCATGCCTGGATAAATACGGGGAGCATGCGTTACACTGTATAGAGTTGCCGGGGTTTAAGTATCGCCATGACTTTGTTCGAGACGCGTTAATGGATATTCTCATAAGAGTAGGGATCTCGGAAAAGAAAGCGGCACCGATTAATTTTCTTACAGACCCAGCGGAAGGGAGGTCCACCCTACGCCCGGCTGACGTGCAAGTTTTTTTGTTGGGAGGGTGGGAAACATGCTTGTTTCGATCTCACAAGTGTATCCCCCCTAGTCGGGTTCCGGGAAAATGGGTTCGGTTCTTGGCTAGAGTTTGACAAAGAAGGTGGAAAAGCACGCAAAAGCTTGTGAGGATAATCAGCATGCCTTTGTCCCCTAGCGTTCGACACGTTCTGCTCCTTGGTGCCGGAGGCGGTTCGGTTCTTGGCTAGAGTTCAGCGTGTGGTGTGTCAAACCCCAACTGATGGCGGAATCATCGGGGCGTGGCACTGAGCGAAACAGATTGTCCAGAAGTTTCCATAACAACTATAATTACCAATTATTTAAACCATCATGTCCCATACCATGACATAAAAGATAACATAATTATTACAGACAAGATCTAGTCAAATTGTTCTGTTCCGACAACTCAGATTTCAAATACAGACAATTGTTTATTTGTTTCTAGACCTTTCCTAGCCTCGATTTCATAGCAAGCCAGGCATCTAAACATCTTAAGCACCTGCCACATACGTTAAAGTAAAAGTCAATACACATAGTTTAAAGGTGAGCATACAAGTTTAATAGATATAATAGAGTTCGAAATCTTTTGGTGCATGTTTGTGACAACAGCTTAGATTTGGTCTTTGGATATCTTGTAATTAGTTAAATGAAAACGGTTAGCGGGTTTAGCTTTGTATTAGTGAGTTGTAATGTTTGGGCTAACCAAACCCACACAATTGGGTGTATGGGGGCGAATTGGGCTTAGACAAATTCGCAGTCCATGAGGTTTATCCTAGCCCAAGTTGCAAACCTTGTGTTATATAAACAAGGTTAGGCATTAGGGTTTAGGTTAATCAGCCAAATCAGTGTTTGAGAGAGAATTCGTGAGAGTCTAGAGGCTTGGACGAATTTGTGGTTGTTAGGGTTTGATTGATTGTAATTCTCGTAATTGATAATCAATAGAAACCCAGTTTGATTGTGAATTGCTGATTTCTGTTCCTACACGTTTTCTGCTATATTCTGATCAAGAGGATTCCGCACTCTTGATTAGATTGACAATTCTGTGAAAGATCCATACGATCTAGGGGACCTACAATTGGTATCAGAGCTTTAGGCTCTTGAAGGCTCGGTTCAGAATTGTGATCTGCAGAAACAGGAAGTTTTTCGAAAATTTTTGAAACTGAAAAATTCGGGTTTTCGAAATTTTTGAGTTTCTGAGAATTTTCTGCGATTTTGTTTGTGTTTGATTGGTTTGTTTGTTTGTTTTTGCTGATTTGCAGGTTTTCAGGACAGTTCTTGGTTGATTGTTTGAAGGATTTTGGCTAGAAAGGATTGAAGATTTGAAGATTGTTCTTCGTGTTCTTCACGTTCTTCGTTCTGTTTCTTACTGATTTTCGTAAAATACTGATATTTTGCTGTTTCGATTCTGCAGGAAGGTGTTAGGAGAATCTGAAAAATCTTCAGAATTTCGAGAAGATTGAATTTCCAAAATTAACAGGCGAATTTAACTAATTTCGCAGTCTGGACCTGCGAAATCAATAGACCAGCGAACTTATCGGCGAAGTTAAAATCCAAAGGCGACTTTGGTAACCGTATAATTTTCCACAGCGAAATTATCACGGTTTTGGCGACTTTACCAGTCGTCGTAATAGCGAATTAAGCAACGAATTTGGCAGCGATTTTGACTAGCGAACTTGACCTTTCAGCGACCTAGACCAGCTAAATTACATTAAACTGATTAGCGAAATTGAACTTGAAGTGACCGGCGAAATTAACCTAGCGAAATTGACACAACATACTTAAACCAGCGAAATTAATTAAACTGGTGGTATTTCAGTTGGCAAGCATCGATAAAATTTCAGTTTTTTGCAAATAGAAATTGATCCGTAGCTCGTTTCTCTAAACCGACTGCACCGTTAAATTCCTTGCATTTTTAGGACAAAAAAAGACTCTGGAAAATCCTGAATTCGGTTTTTGACATTATATATAATTGGATTCGTCTTTTCAAGACGATTCTAACGGTGTAATTTGATAACCACTGTTTTTGGAAATATTTTGTACGGTTTTACCAGTCTGTTGCGTTAAAATGTCGAACATGACGAATTTAAATGCACCTAAGATGATGAAGGTGGAGAATTATCTTACATGGAAGGAAAGGTTCCAATCCTTCATTGAATCTCATGATGCACACATGTGGATCTGTATTGTAGATGGGTACACAAACCCAACACATGATTTTGAGGGCAGACCACGTAGAACAGCCTATGTGAACATGCAAGAGGCTGATAAAAAGATGTATGATGCTAAAAAGAGAGCCTTAGCTGCTATAAAGATGTCCTTACTTGATAGCATCAAACATACCTTTAAGAAGTACACTAATTCAAAGGATATGTGGGATGCATTAGAAAAGAGGTATCAAGGAAATGAAGATGTCAAAAGGAATAAAGCTTTGATCTCTACAGCACGTGAAAGTTCATATGATGGGAGTGTTCATCTGGAAGATCATGAGAATGCCTCTCAGGCATTCATGGCAGAGATAGTGCCAGTTGATGAGGTTGAAACTACTGTGAATGATGCTGAAGCTAAAGTGGTGAATGTTGAAGCAAAAGTGGATGCTGAAGTAGAGAGAGAGAGAGTGAAGCTGAACAGGTCATTGCTGATCAAACTACAGAAGTTCATGAGGAAGAGGTACAATCTAATTCTGTGTGCTTAAAATGTCGTGAACTACAGGGTGAGGTTGACAACACAAAACCAAAGTCTGGTAAGCGAGATGTCTAACATAAAAGAATCGATTTTTTTTGCTAAAAGAAACGAATCTTTATACTTGAAGAAGATAAAGGGTTATGAAGCTGAAATTGAAGCTTTAACTTGCAAACTAAACGAAAAACTTCAAGTCATAGACTTAGCTCATGACATGATGGCTGAGAAAACAAAAGAGATTTCTGAAAAATGCAAAGAGTTGTCAGATACAACTCAAAATTGTTGAACTTGAAAAGAAATTGAGTCAATTCAGAGATTCGTCTTTTGTAATGAAACACATGATGGGTGGGTTAAAGAAGAGTAATGACAAGACCAGTGTGGGCTTTCAGGTCTTTAATGAAGTTCCACCTCCTCTTAGTCATGACTATTCATTCCTGCCTGATGAAAATGAGCTAATAGACTTTATGTCAACTGCACCAAGTAGTTTCACATCAAGTCAAAGTGATGGATCTGAGAGTGATGATGCTAAGAAGAACAATAACAGGGAACCTTTGAAAAGGAAAAATTCACCGCCTAAGAGTAAAAATCAAGCTTTTGTTAAAAAGATTAATTTTGTTCAAGGCAGTGATATGAAAAACGAAACCACTATTATTGAAAATGAATCGAATGTAGAGTTTGCTAAAAATAAAAACAAAGAAATATCTGAATCCAAGCAAACTAAACAAGATTCATCCAAAGGATCATCACCATCTGATAAGGGATCTACCTCAAAGACTCCAGCTAAGAAGTCTTTGAAAAGGAGACCGTGCTTCAAATGTCACACCAAGGGACATGTAGCTAGCTGCTGTCCTAACAAAAAGAGTGAAGCACAAATTAGTGAAAAACAGAGAGGGAAATCACCAGAGAAGAAAGGTGATAGTGAGGAGAAAGGCTCAAATTCTCCAAAGAAATATGCTCCTAAGCAACCAGAGAATGTTGCTATTGGTGTAGATAAGGCTGAAAAAGGAACTCCACAAGTTCCTCGTTTTCAAAGAAATCAACCAAGATTTCAGCCTAAATCTCCATCAGGAAGACATGAGAGACCTAGAAGCAGTTCACCTAGAATGAACAATTTTAATGGAAATTCAAATAATTTTAGAAGCCAAGGTCAATATCAAAATCGATACCAAAATAATGGTGGTCGAACTTTTTATAACAATGGCTTTAGAAATTATAATAATCAAGCTTCTTGGAATCAAAACTCAAGGTACCAAAATCAAAATTTCCAAAGGTCAAATAGTCCAAACACATATAGGAACCCTCAGGACCATAGACCTAGTGGAAATCAAAATCAAATTCCATCAACAGGTCTGAGATTCAAGACTCCTGTTAGGAGTAATGGATATTGGATGGATGTTCAAGTGGTTGGTGAATTTGGACGACCCAAGACCATTAAGGCTTGGGTCCCCCAATCTAACTAATTTCTTAGTTTGTGTGTGCAGGAGCTGCTAAGGAGGATTACTAACTTACGGTATGTTGATAGTGGCTGCTCTAGGCACATGACGGGGGGATGTGAGATTGTTGATATATATATTAATTGATTTAAATTGAAGTTCAAAGTGCTAAGTCGACACACTAGATAACCTGGCAGATCTTTATACTAAAGCATTTGACAGGGCTCGCTTTGAACATTTAGTCGAACTCAACGGGATGAGGAATCCTGAATAACTAGTTTTTCATAAGAATTTTGTAAATAGTTTACTGCTTTTCTTAAAAATCAAAAATCCAAAAACAATGAAAAATTGAAAAACATAAAAAAAATAGAAAATCAAAAATGAGTTATCACTGTGTAAAAAGGGAGAAATGATAGTACATCAGCAAGTTAGTCTGTCACACTGAAAATGAATTAAATTGCTTAAGTGTGATAGTAGCTTCATCATACGATGTACCAGTAGGCAAAAAGCATGAAATAATCAACTTACCGATGTGATATAAACCTAAATGAACTGTGTATGAGTGGGGAACACATCAGTGGTGTATGGTTTAATGACCTTAAATCTTGCGTTGATAGATTGCCAAAATCTGAGGTTTTGGGTCTTTATACTGTTATTTCATCTGGGGATATCAGGGTTGTCCTTCTGCTGCATCCAGATACATGCTGACCTAGGCACAACCAGGATATCTTAAAAGAGCTAAAAATGCCAAAACCCTAAAAATGAAGAAGCTCTCCTAGAGAGTCATTCAAAAAGTGCAAAATGCATAAATCGTACCAAAAACGGTATTTGTCTTAGCCCTCGTTAGATATTTTGGTCTCTTTGCTGTACGGAAGTACTGACCTGATCACCAATTATCTAAACGTTGTAAAACAAAACGGATGAATTCAGTATACTCACCTACTACGATGAATCTTTGTGCATACCTTGATCGCGGGGGTATATCCTGAAGTGGGACACACTAATATATCAGAATAATAAAATTACCTTAACGTATCATACGGTAATGGTACTTGAAATGTTCATGCATTTTGTTTAGGTGGACAAACATACTGGTAATCGTCTTGGACTGCTTTTCACGAAAAATTAAATAAAGAATTATCTAATTGTGTGAAACAGTTTGATTGTGCTGATATGATCTTCTTACCAGTGATTCTCACAAAAATAGAGTGTTTATTACTTTTGTATTTACTTGCTTTCAGAAAATATAAAAAATCCAAAAATAGTGTCTTTTTCTGTTTAAAATTCTTAACGTATGGAAAACTGTTATTCTTGGAGGAATTGTTACTGATAGGGGGAGACAGTGTTGGAAAGTGAGTTCAAAATTTTAAATCATGCGAGTTATAGGGTGTGTGATTAATAAGTTTTGCGTGTTGGTGAAAAGTTGAAAATGCTTAATCTGTAATACAGTTTAAATATCTCTTGAATACTAATAATTTCTTTAACTTTGTTAAAAAATTCTTATGTTTTCTCGAGATGTTTGTTTTATAGTATACAGATTGAAGTAGTATGTTGCTGAGAAGTTGCTGTGAAGATGAGAGTTTGATTGGATGCATGGTAGAACCTTCTTTCTACATTGCAGACAAGTTGAAGAGTATGAAGATTGCTATACATATGCTGAACTGGAGTTTACTCAAACGCTAAAGTTTTTGAAGATTTGGTGATTAGATGCATCAGCTTAGGGGGAGTCTGTTGCTGACAGAAGCTATTAAAGCTGAAGCTATCCAAAGACCAAAGACAGTGCAAGATTACATGAAGATTGCAAGATGACTGAAGACAAAGTTATTTTATGAAGCTATTGTAAAGGGGGAGTTTGTTGGTGCATGTTTGTGACAACAACTTAGATTTGGTCTTTGGATATCTTGTAATTAGTTAAATGATAAACGGTTAGCTGGTTTAGCTTTGTATTAGTGAGTTGTAATGTTTGGGCTAATCAAACCCACACAATTGGGTGTATGGGGACGAATTGGGCTTAGACAAATTCGCAGTCCATGAGGTTTATCCTAGCCCAAGTTGCAAAGCTTGTGTTATATAAACAAGGTTAGGAATTAGGGTTTAGGTTAATAAGCCAAAACAGTGTTTGAGAGAGAATTCGTGAGAGTCTAGAGGCTTGGACGAATTTGTGGTTGTTAGGGTTTGATTGATTGTAATTCTCGTAATTGATAATCAATAGAAACCCGGTTTGATTGTGAATTGCTGATTTCTGTTCCTACACGTTTTCTGCTATATTCTGATCAAGAGGATTCCGCACTCTTGATTAGATTGACAATTCTGTGAAAGATCCATACGATCTAGGGGACCTACAAAATCGTTACGCATAACCAGCACATACACAGTGTAAAATGAGGCATGTTAGTTATCGACATGAACCTATCGATACCAATGACTGCGGGTTGACTGCCCAAGGCAGTTCGTAATACACACTAACCAATGTGAGCCATGTAACAAATTGTCCTTAACAACCCCTGAGTGAACAAGTGCTGAGTCCAAACTATAGCACTATCGTTGCTAAGGCAGGTAGACAGCATTCCATGTGTAAACATAACAAACAAGCATTCATTAACTCACGTATAACATGCGGTAATGGTTAGCGTTATAGTATTGCGTAGTGTGTTTGATGTGATTTAGAATAAGTAACGTATGTAACACCCAAAAGTGCTTAAAGCAAAAAGGGATCGAGTATACTCACAGCGATTGATGGATTGAAGGAAGCGCTAGAGAGTAAGGTCAGCCTGATCAGAACGATAGCATAACGATAAGCGTCACGTAAAACGATACAAAGTGTCAGTGGGTCGAACAACAATCCAATCGGGTGGCCACTCGATTGGATGGTCATCTCGTTTGGGATGGATGTGTTTGTGTATGATGGCTTACCTTTTGAAGTTTTTGTTGTAGCATTTTGAAAACAGAGAAGTATCTCTACCTTTCAGGTCGGTCGATTGAACGGTCATTCGATCGGACAGCAATTCGATTGGCGAGGCTTCTCAGGTTGAGAACAAGTTCACAGCAGGTAAGTCACTCTATCGGATGGCTATCCGATCGGGTGGCAATCCGCTCGAATTGAATATGTTGAAAAATTGTTTAAGTGTTTGAAGTCAAACATCACATGGTCGGGTGGTAATCCGATCGGGTGGTAATCCGATCGGACGGCAATCCGTTCAATGTTCAACCTCAAATATTGAAATAAAAGTTAAGTGTGGGACCCAAGGTGCAATCCGATCGGGTGGCAGTACGGTCGGGTGGCAATCCGATCGGACGGTAATCCGTCCCAGATGACCTGGTCGTCTTCTTCCTTGGTTGTTTTGGTAGTTTGCGTGTTTTCGAGACTGTTTGATATCGTGCTAAACAATAGAAACCTCGTCAAGACTTAGTGGCCCGATCGGACAGGAATCACCCAAATCAGACCAGTTAACTGTTCGAGACGGTGTTTCATGTTTAACCCAAAATCGGTAATCTCTTGGATAGAATCCAGATCTTGAACCAACACTTCGACAAAAAAAGAGTAGAAGATCAGAACAAGCTCCGATTCTATCGATTTTGAGTGTATTGAGTGTAAAAGAGTTGAAAGAAAGTTGGAAAAACCATCTTTCAATCCTTTTCACCATGAATATGTTCAGATCTATGAAAGATCTTTGTTTATTCATGTGGAAATCGTTCAGATCTGAGTTGTTCTTGGTGGATTGAAGCCAAAACTTGAAGTTCCTAAGAACACCATGATGACATCATCCTAGAACACCTAAAATCTAGTGATTTCACGGTTAAAAGTTAAGATTCAAAAGATAGAAAGGTGTAGGAGTGCGTGTAGATCAATAAAGTACAAGATTTAGGTGGAAAACTTACAAGATTAGCGAGAAATCGGAAGAAATGTAGGTTGAAAGCTGTCACACCCCGATATTTTCACGTATTACCAGTGGGCCCGGTGGGGAGTATTGTGACGTAGTTGATATCATCATAGTCAAATTATCACAGTTTAATGCACAGCGGAAGTCTAAAAGTAATAATATTATAAACCGAATGAAAGTATCAAGAGTATTACAAACGGAATGTAAAAGGATCCACAGGCGGATCAAACAAAAGAAGATAATTGTTCCACAGATTTTAAGTGACAAAGCTTGCAAGACTTTTATTTATTCACTCAGGAGTAGCCAGCCTATTCCGCCTAGTACCTGCACTTAGCCTTTTTGGAAAATACGTCAGTTACACTGGTAAGTACAATTAACCGACTCATTTTGAAAACGTTTTAAGAAAATTGATTTGAATGCACAAGGCACAAATAATCTTTTATAACTTGGGATAATTATTTAGAAATAAACTTGTAAAAGAATTATATGTTTATTATACGTTCAGTAGCCCGGGTTGAATACCGGGTTAAAGATTAATAGACACACCACATGATATACCCCACGGCGAGTTATTCTCGAACAGGTGGGTACATTATTTTACATACGCACCGGCAGGTGTATGCCTACACCCCGTGCTTAAGTCATGGCCATTTCAATGAATGAGCCGAGGATATCCAGGACATGGTCATTAACCCCCCAAAGGCTTTAACAAACAAAACAGATTAAATGGGTTATCTCAATGAATTAACCTTCATACGATTAAAGATTCAATACCCGACCAAGCGGTATTTTATATACCGTACCCCAATCCCGTATAAGGGAAAATAAGTTAAAAGTATATACCTGAGCAAATTATATAAATTTATCCCAGCCGTATACAATCAGCAAGTGCAAATATCTTTTACTGGGCTCCTAAATCTGGAACGAAGGTTTTAATAACATATTAGATTCCTAACGGGTCTCACTTAAGTTTAAACTTAGACCGGTTAGTTTTAAAGAAAGGTTTACGGTTCAAAACGCAAGATTAAGCGAAGACCGGATTAGAATGTGATTTAGACCTTACAAGTATGAAGGCTTGTATAATATGGGTAAACTAAACACATTCTGGATTTTGAAGTGAAAATGATAAGGTTTGACCCGTTTCGATTAATTTATGCAAACTAGTTACATAAACTGTACCGAACGCGATAAATGCATAACGGGTAACCAAATGAGTCATGAACAGGTTTCACAAGTTAATATGCCTTACATATGTTGTGATATCAGTAGGATACCTTCCATTATGCCCAAAACGAATTTAAAGTCGAATTAAGCCCCGTAGGGGTATTTTGGTCATTTTAAAGGTTATAAAAGAGATTAAATATTAATCTGAGGTTCTGGTCTAAACTGATCAGTAAAAATATTTATTTTAGTAGGTTATATTAGTAAGATATTAAACATATGTGAAATTTGTCATCTATAACCAAACTATGCACCGTAGGGGCATTTTGGTCATTTCACATAAGGTTTAAAGGTCAAAACTGGAAATCTGAGTTCAAAACTTTTGCTTACAGTTAAAGTATAAAAATTTACTTAAAACATCAGTAGGTATTAAGTCTTATATGCCAAAAATGGTTCTAACCCATACTATGCGTTCAAAACGCGTAAAAAGTCGGTTTTAGGCGATTTTCGGATTACATAAGTAAATCTGAGTTTTTGATCAGTTTATAACGTTCAAAATATTTTATTTATCATATGAAATCAGTAGCAAAAGGTTTGGTATCAAAAAGTTATGTAGAACTCATTTTATTCTAGAAAATGGTATAACCGACAATTACCGAATCAAAGCAAGAACCCGATGCTATGATCAGTTTAAAAATAAATAAAAATCTTCAAAAATCTCAAAATATTATATTACATCAGTGGGTAAAAAGTTTGGTGTCAAAATTTGGGTTTAAATAGGCTTTATGCTAATTATGCCCGTTTAATTAATAAAAAGCTTTCAATTTACGATATTGAGCATAACTCTTAATTTAGACCTCAAACTGAAGTCAAATTTTTAGGACAAGTTTATAAATCAGTAATAAAGGTTTTTGTCCACTCACATTTTCAAAAATCTCATTTTTACAAGAAAAGGGCATAATGGTCAATTTTAGGCATATAACGGAAACATGCAACGAACTAGGATTACAAAGGAACCACATTGTATAAACTCAGAGGGTTATACTAACATGTAACATGGTCCTAATGGAACCCTAAGGCATTTCTAAAACAATCTAAATCGGGTCAGAACTGAAAGTCAAAGTAAAAGTCTACTTTTGCGACTTTCGGTTCCGAACCGAGCCTAAACTCAAAATTGTCGGGTTGAACATGCTTAGACATGTTCTTACATTAATTACCAAGTTATATAAGTGTTAAAATAGGTTTCATGGCTTCTACATTGTTAATTATGAATTTATTTGCAAAATAGCTTTCTGTTGACTTTTTATAATTAAGTTTGACCCGACAATTGACCTAGTTAGAGTGGAAATCAGAGGGTGCCCTTTTAAGGGTTTATTGCCCACATAATTACCAACTCATAGCCACTTTCAATTCGAAAAATGACTGGACCATTAGTGATTCTGGACCATTAGTGATTAATCACTAAGTCAAAGCTTAATTACGACGGCTTTGACTTTCGGTCATTAAACTAATAAAACATGAATTAGGAAGGCTAAGAACACTCACAATGGTCCTTAGCACGAATTATGATCTGATGGAAGCTTGCTTGAAGTCCAGAGAGTTCCAGAGAGTGTATGAGAATGATTTTCAAATGTGCAAGAACAATGTTGCAACAAAGGCTCCTTATATAGGAAGTTTAATTGCACAAGATCATTCCACATGAGTCTACCATTGATCCCTGATGAGTCCAAGTGTCCCCTATGCATGAAAAACCACTGGTGCAGCTCCTGAATTCGAAAACCAGGCATTTAAGGCGGTGCAACCTGCTGTAACAGGCAACTGTCCAATTTTTTTGCATCTGCAGGTTCTAGGCGGCCCGCGTAACACTTGGCTGAAGGCCTACGCGGCCCGCGTAGAGGTCTAGTCCGGTCACAAGTTTGACAGCTTTGCACATTTGGTCCCTGGTCCTTCTAAACTTGATTTTAACTTGTTTTTATTGCATTTTTAGCCCCTAAACTTGATTTTTAAGGACTCTAAGTTATAACAAACTTTGTTAAGCTTCCGATTAATTATACGATCACCTGAAAAGTCCTGAATTTCAACGTTGACGCTTTTGACCCTTATTTCTTGGAATTGATACTTTAATTATTTAAACGCGTCGAAACTCTACGAACTTAATATTCGTTATTCTTGGGATCAAAATAAATTGTCACAATGTTTTTGGGATCGTTAAAAGGTCACTCAGAGGTTACTTTAACATGTTGACACTTTTAACCCCTATGCTTTATAAGATTCTTATTTTTAACACAAACGACTTCCAATGTTCGATCAATTAATCATTTAAGAATACGAACGTCGTGTGAGGTCAATCAGAGGCACAAAAATGGCATGTTGACACTTTGGATCCCTTTACTCACATATTTACATTGTTTGGCAACTTTAGTCCCTCATATTCAATCCATTACACGTTTAAAGCTCATGACACGTGTCTTCATTATATTGGTCGTGATTTTACGAGGTGTTACAAAAACGCTGGTCGGACGAGTGGTGCAGAAAAGGTAAGTTTGTGATGTGACATGAGGTATTTATAGGGATTCCCAAAAAGGAAAGTGGGGGAAATGGAGGAGAGTGGCTGGTCGATCGGGTGGCAGCCCGATCGGGTGGCAGCTCGGTCGGCTGGCCACTCAAGTGGAGTGTTTGGCGCGATGAGTTTTGCGGTTCGATTCGCGTGCTGAGCGTTGCGATGTGATAGAATTTCCTAGTCAAATTACTTTTAATCCCAACTACTATATCAAGATACAATCATCCTTATTTAACGTTCGTTTAGCGCTTGCGATTCGTTTGTGATTGAGTTTCGATTGCGTTTCGATTAATCACCACAACAACAACATAAATAAGCATGCACAAGTAACACATAAGGCACACACACACGTAAGTACAACAACCAGAACGCGTAATTCGAGTTGCGAGTGCGATTGCGGTTAGCGATAAAGCGATTAAACATGCGATAAACATCGATTAAACCTCGATTAGTAATAAGTACTCCACATAATACAACTAACGTAAAGCATAAAATAGTCTATCTACAAGTCAAAGAAGTCAAAACAGGAATTGAGCAAGGAGCGACAGATCGCAATTAGCAATCTTGTCTCCCTTTGACTTCAATCTTGACTTTGACTTTCGAAACACGGGGTGTTACAACCTCCCCTAGTTGAGGGAATTTCGTCCCGAAATTAGGCCGAAACCGTAACAAACAACTACGGATAATTCGCCTTCATGTCGCTTTCGAGTTTCCAAGTGAACTCTGCGCCTCGTTTGCCTTCCTATCGAACCTTCACAATGGGAATGCGCGAGCGTCTAAGCTAGAGGTGTACAAATCGGTTTTTTTGAGTAACCGAAACCGGTTATTAACCGGACCGGTTTTTCTGGCCCAAAAAAACTGGTTATTCATTAACCGGTTACGGTTTTTAACCGGTTTCAACTATGGAAATGTCTAACCGGTTGATAAAAAAACCGGTTTTTTATCTTCAAGTTAACCGGTTAAAAAAACCGGTTCGTAGAAACCGATTAAAAAAACCGGTGCTGCAGAAATGTTCACAGAATGTGTTTATTTTTTGCTGTTTTTAACAGTTTTTTTTTTTTTTTTGTAAAAATCAATTTTTTAGATAAAAACTTAACAATGAAAGTATAAAAAGTTAAAACATTCATTAAGTCTCGCAACAAACGGTTTTACATAATAATGAAAATACAAACGATAAACGTAACAAACGATAAACGGTTTTACATAAACTTAAAATATTAATCCGCAAGAAGGTCCACTAATATATATATAATTTTTTTAGTGGAAATACAATATTGAGAACCCGAACCCTCGTTTAATCTTCTTCGGCCGAACCCGAACCCGAACTATTGCGTAGGAATTCATCTAATTCGGCTTCTTCGTCGGTCATTGGGGTTGTCAATTCGGCTTCGACCTCGTCCTCGTAAAACTTCTTCTTCGTAATCTAATTCTTCCTCGAGTGAGCGTTTGTCTTGACATCTCTCCGCCGCATCCAAGTAATATTTTAAGCAAATCGACATCTCAACCGCCTTAGGTGTTAGTCGAGTCCTCCTTATCGAAATCACCCTACCACTAATAGAAAAAGCACTTTCCGAAGCTACCGTGGAAGCTTGGACCGTTAGTAAATCTCGGGCCATTGTGGCTAAGATCGGAAATTGATCTTCCTTACTTTTCCACCAAGCCAACAAATCAAAAATTTTAAAGTCTTGTGAACTCATCATTTGTAGAAAGTTTGACCCACCATACCGACCGAGTTCACTACTACTAGTGTTACCACGATGCATTTGACTCGACTCATCATACAATTGGTTATAAACATACAAATCGGTATCTTCCATTTGACTTGAACCTTCACCGAAAGCGGCGTTTCTCATTGACGCGTGAATGTGTGACGAGGTTGAACCATATTTTGTTACATAAACATCAAACAATTTTGAAAGTTGATTGTTGAAACGAGATTTTGCGACTTCACCAAAGTTTGGTTCTTGAGTGGTGTTTAAATTCAATTGGTGTGCAATTTTTTCAATCAAAGACCCGGTTCCAAAAATATTAAAACAAGGGTTTAGAGCGGCGGCACAAGTGAAAACCGCTGGTAGTTCTTTAAAATATTTTCTTAATTTTTTCTTCATTATATCCGCCAAGTCACAATATGGTCTACCTCTAACCGACAACTCGTTTACTTTCAAACACATTTTAACCAAATTGTGAAGTACCAATGAACTTGTTGGATAATAAACCCCCGATAAAGTCTTTGTTGATGTTTTGAAAACTTGAAGCACTTGTGTAACAGTTTCAATAGCATCCCAACCCGATGGGTGGTAAGGCGAACACTTTCCACGACTAGCCAAAAGGTTATGAAATTCTATTAAACATTCCTTTTGCAAAATAGCTTTTTCAAACATAATGTAAGTCGAGTTCCACCTATGAGCAACGTCCCAATTGGGTCCTAAGCATATTCGACCCGCTTCCTTACAAGTTTTAATATATTTTGAATGTCTTTGCGTGTTACTAAATATACTTCGTAACATTCTTTTGAAAGCTTCTTTTTGTGTTTCAATAACCCTTAAACCGTCTTGAACGGCCAAATTTATGATGTGTGCAACGCATCGGCTATGGAAAAAAGTACCCTCACAAATCGGATTGTATTTTAATTTTAAACGCATTACCGCGCTCGTGTTGTTTGAGGCGTTATCAAAAGATATTGAAAAAACTTTATTTTCCAATTTGTATGTTGTAATACATTTGTCGATTACTTTATATATAGCTTCACCGGTGTGAGGGTAATCGAATAATTTAAACAAAATCGTGCGTTTCATCATTTGCCACGTCGCCGGTTCAATCCAATGGGCGGTGACACAAATATACGAATCGGGTGAACCGTGCGGTGTGGACCAAACGTCGCTAGTCAAGTTAACACCGGTTTCTAATTTTTCAAAATAAGAAATTAATTCTAGTTTAGCTTTTTTCCACAATTTTAAACAATCCCTCCTAAGAGTAGCACGACTTACATGGGTGTATCGTGGTTGGAGAGTTCGTTGAACCATCTTTGTATAGTGTTGGTTGTCGAAGTGGTTGAACGGCAAACTTTCTTGGATTACAAACTTCGCCATTTCATCCCTAACCATATTGAAATTGTAGTTGAAAATATTAGCACCATCACTTGCCATGGAAGCTCAATGTGTTGTTTCAAGGTGGAGTTTGCGGTTTCGGCGTAAAAGCCTTGACAATGATGACAACGCGCTTTCTTTTTACCGTTGGCCATCTCGCACAAATCAAAATGTGACCAAACCTCGGGGTTGCGCTTCGTTGGAACAACACGAATCACCGTGTCGGTTGTAGACTCGCCAACATTGACCGAATCATGGGCACTAGAGGATGCCATAGCGTTTTGAGAGTTATCGAACAAGAATAAGAGACTTTTTTAGAGTTTTTGAAGATTCTCAAGTGTTGTGATTGAACCTAAACACCCACAAACCTTTTATACTAGTTGGAGATGATTTTTAGGCCAAAAAAACAAAAAAAAAGGCTAGTTTTGCAGCCAAACGGTCATATAACCGTTAAACACATCTGGGCGTTTTTAACCGGTTAAAACCGGTTTTTTTAACCGGTTTTTTTCTAGTCGTTATCGGTTAACCGGTTATTAACCGGTTTTTTTATTAATCGAATAATTAACCGGTTTTTTTATAAACCGTTTTAAACCCGAACCGGCCTAGAAATTGTGTAACCGATTAATAACCGGTCAAACCGGTTGTAACCGAACCGGTTATAAAAAAACCGGTTCCGGTTTTTTTTCCGGTTTCGATTGCGTAATCAGTTTTTTTTGTACACCTCTAGTCTGAGCTGCATGGTTTGGCGGTCCATGATCTTGACAGGCTTCTCCACGAAGTGTAGTGTTTCATTTACTTGAAGATCTTCTAGAGGTACAATTAAATCATGCTCAGCCAGGCACTTTCTAAGGTTCAACACATGGAAAGTCGGGTGAACGTTACTAAGTTCCTCCGGTAGTTCGAGTCTGTAGGCGAATTTTCCGATCCGTTCCAGAATCTTAAAAGGTCCAACATATCGAGGCGCTAGTTTCCCTTTCTTGCCGAATCTGACCACACCCTTCCAAGGTGATACCTTTAGGAGTACGTAGTCGCCAAAGTCAAATTCAAGGGGCTTGCGTCGTCTATCGGCGTAACTTTTCTAACGACTCCGAGCTTTCAGCAGATTGTCTCGAATTTGGAGGATTTTGTCAGTCATTTCTTGCAATAGCTCAGGACCGGTTAATTGCGAGTGCCCGATCTCGTGCCATACAATCGGCGATCGACATTTTCTTCCGTATAAAGCCTCAAACGGTGCCATTTGAATGCTGGAATGATAACTGTTATTATACGAGAATTCGACTAAGGGCAGGTAAATGTCCCAATTACCACCAAAATCTATGACACACGAACGGAGCATATCTTCAAGGGTACGAATCGTTCTCTCAGTCTGACCGTCGGTTTGAGGGTGGAATGCTTAGATTGAGCGTAGTACCGAGATCCGTTTGAAACGTTTCCCACAGTCGCGAGGTAAACCGAGCATCACGGTCAGAGATGATGTCGCGAGGCGTCCCATGTTGACAAATGATCTCATCGGTGTAGATTCGGGCTAATCTTTCCACCTTATAGTCTTCCCGTATTGGCAGAAAGTGAGCAGATTTGGTCAAACGGTCAACGACAACCCAGATGTTGTCGTGACTTGATGGTGTGCGCGAAAGCTTCGTTATGAAATCCATAGCTATACTTTCCCACTTCCACATAGGGATCGGGGGTTGTTCGAGTAAGCCAGAGGGTCTTCGATGTTCAGCCTTGACTTTCGAGCAAGTCAGGCACTTCCCAACGTAGAGGGCGATATCCCTTTTCATGCCCGGCCACCAGTACTTGTAGCGAAGGTTCTGGTACATTTTATCGGCACCGGGGTGAATAGAATACCGAGATTTGTGGGCTTCGTCCATCAAAATCTGTCATAAATTGGTTCGCTTAGGGATCCAAATTCGATCCAGAAAGTGGAATATCCCATTCGACTTATTCACAAGCTGAGCTCCATCGTGATAGATCCTTTCCTTCTTCAATGTGCGCTCATTAAAACAAGCATGCTGGGCTTCGCGGATGAGGGTTTCGAGATCGTACTGGGCCTGGATATCACGAATGCTGAGCAGACAGTTCTGTCTGCTGAGGGCGTCGGCAACGACATTTGCTTTGCCTGGGTGATAACGAATCTCACAGTCGTAATCGTTGAGAAGTTCTACCCATCGGTATTGATGCATATTAAGTTCCTTCTGGTTAAAGATATGTTGTAGGCTCCTATGATCGGTGAAGATCGTACACTTGGTACCATACAGGTAGTGTCGCCAAATCTTTAATGCAAAAACAACGGCGTCTAGCTCGAGGTCATGGGTTGTATAGTTCTTCTCGTGGATATTGAGCTGACGAGATGCGTAAGTGATAACCCTGTCTCGTTGCATGAGAACACAACCAAGACCAAGGTTTGAGGCATCACAATAGACTATAAAGTCATCGTTTTCGTCGGGTAACGTGAGGACATGAGCATTGCAAAGCATGTGCTTGAGGGTTTGGAAAGCAGACTCTTGTTCAGTTCCCCAAACAAAAGGTTCGTCTTTATGTGTGAGAGCAGTAAGCGGCACAACGATTTTAGAGAACCCTTCGATAAATCGACGATAATAGCCCGCCAGTCCGAGAAAAGAACGGACTTCAGACGGGTTGTTCGGTGTAACCCAACTCTTAACTGCTTCAATCTTCGCGGGATTGACATGAATACCTTGACTATTGACAATGTGACCGAGGAATTGAACCTCCTCCAGCCAAAATTCGCACTTGGAGAACTTGGCATAGAGTCGATTCCCTTGGAGTAGCTCGAGAACCAAACGTAGATGTTGCGCGTGTTCGGCTTTCGATTTCGAATAGATCAGGATATCATCGATGAACACGATGACAAAGCGGTCGAGAAATGGTTTACACACCCGATTAATCAGATCCATGAAAACCGCGGGTGCGTTGGTTAGACCAAAAGGCATAAGAACGAACTCATAATGGCCGTATCGAGTGCGAAATGTGGTTTTGAGTTTATCCTCCTCTTGGATGCGTAGTTGGTGATAGCCTGAGCGTAGATCGATCTTTGAGAAACACGTAGCACCTTGTAACTGGTCAAACAAATCATCGATACGAGGCAGGGGATAGCGATTCTTGATTGTCAACTTATTCAATTCCCGATAGTCGATGCACATCCTGAACGAGCCATCCTTATTTTTGACGAAAAGGACTGGTGCGCCCCATGGAGAGGTGCTCGGGCAAATGAAGCCTTTATCAAGCAGTTCCTGGAGCTGACTCGAGAGTTCACGCATTTCGGACGGAGAGAGTCGATAAGGAGCTCTAGCAATGGGATTGGCTCCAGGAATGAGGTCGATACGAAAGTCGATATCACGACTGGGCGGTAGGCCGAGAAGATCATTAGGAAACACATTAGGAAATTCACGAACCACAGGGACGTCTTTCACTTCTGTCTTTCCTTTCTTTTCCTTCTCCGCTACTACAATATTAGCCAAGAAAGCCCTGTATTCCTTGCAGAGATACTTGCTAGCTTAGACACATGACATGAGTTTTAGACCCTTCGATGCAGTTTCGCCATAAACACATAATAAATCACCATTCGCGAGCGAGAATCGAATCATCTTATCAAAGCACACAACTTCAGCATGGTTTTCACGAAGAAAGTCCATGCCTACTATGATGTCAAAACTTCCGAGTTGCATCGGAATAAGGTTAATTGGAAAGATGTGATTGTTGAGCTCAAGAGTACAATCACGAAGAACAGAATTGACGGCGACGGTTCTTTCGGTGGCAACTTCGACATCGAACGTCGAGGGGAGATGGGAGCGCTTACGATTAAGGAGCTTCTCGAATTCAAACGACACAAAACAGTTATCTGCTCCAGTATCAAACAAACATGAAGCATAAATACCGTTCACGAGAAACGTACCATTAACCACATTGTTGTCGGCTTGGGCTTGGTACGCATTGATGTTGAAAGCTCTGGCGCGGGCGGCTTGTTGTTGTTGCTGTTGAGGCTGTTGCTGATGCTGCTGCTAGGGCTCTTGTTTCACCACCCTGTTCGGGCACATGTTCGCGAAGTGGTTGGGATCACCACACGTGAAGCAGACTCCGGCGTTGATCACGGGTTCCTGAGCCGCTTGTTGGCCTTGAGGAGCTGGAAGTAGAGCTTGATGAGCAGTAGCTTGAGCTGGTGCTTGTCGAGGACCAGTACGGCAGTTGGCGGTAAAGTGTCCGTACATGTTGCAATGCACGCAAAATCTGCAGGCGATACCCACCGGATGATGATAAGTACATGTCAGGCAAGCAGGGTGGGGACCAGTGTAAGCACGCTTGGCAGGCGGTGCATAGGTAACTGGTGCTGGAGCTGATCGGTGCTGAGATTGCTGCTGAGCCGCTACGGCTTGAAGCGGAGCAGTAGTAGTAGTGACAACACAGTTCTTGTTGCTGGAGCTGCTGTTGTTGATCTTCCTTTTGTGACGAGATGTAACACCTCGAAAATTCACGTCCTATAATGTGTTGACACGTGTCATAGGTTTGAACGTGTGAAAGAATGTTATAGAAGGATTAAAGTTGACAATCATTGAAAGTATGTGAATATACGAGTTCTAAATGTCAACAGTGAATAAATATATTGTACATTAACCCTACATGATGCTCATACCTTCAAACGAATAAGTCATGGATCATACGAAGCTAAATATGAAAGAAAAGTGAGAGATTACAAACTACAGGGGTTAAATGTGTCAACATGTTTAAGTTATACCTCTGAGTGACCTTTTAGCAAACCCGAAGCTTTGTAACGGTTAATTATGCTTACTAGAATGCACGATATAAATTTCATAAAGTTTCGTTATCGTATGAGAAAGTTGTGATCAAATTCGTATACAAGGGGTTAAAGCGTCAACGTTGAAAGTTATGACTTTTCGGGTAACAATAAAGTTAACCGAGGACTTAACAAAGTGGGTATATGTCCTAAAGCCCTTATAAGTCAATTTGGAGGGTTCAAAGTGCAAGAAATAAAGTCGTAGCAAAGTTTCCAAGAGCCAAGGACCAAAGCATAAAAAATCAAAAATTGGAGATTTGATCAGAAGGGGCGTCGCGCCACGCGAAGGCCCTGGGGGGGCTACGCGTGCCGCGAGGGGCCTTCTGCTCTGAATTTGTTGGGTTCTTGTCTGCCATGGCCATTTTAACCGACTTATAATCGATTTTCCACATCTTGCACGACCCCAAAGCAACCCCTAGACACTTAGGGACATCTGGAAGTGATCCATGGCCATTGTTAGGCTTGTGTGTCAACAATCCATGAGATTTTGAACACTATGTAAAGGGCCAAGGTTGCAACCATTTCTTCACACCTTCCTTCAGCATTTCTAATCATTTCTGGAGCTCCAAAGCAGACTCAAGTGATCACTAATCGTGCATAGGACTTCAGTAAGTATGCTTAACCTTTCTTAGTTAAGTTTTTGCTTAGTTTTAGCTTAAAAGTCAAACCGTCGTAATTAACGGTTGACTTAGCGATTAATCACTAATGGTCCAGTGATTAGTCGAATTGAAAGTAGTTATAATTTGGTAATTATGTGGGCATTAAACCCTTAAAAGGGCACCCTCTGATTCCCACTCTAACTAGGTCAAATGTCGGGTCAAACTTGTTATTAAAAAGTCAACAGAATGCTTATTTTCTAATTTATGCATAATTAGCAATGTAGAACCCATACAACCTGTTTGATCATTAATATAACTTGGTAATTAATGTAAGAACATGTCTAAACATGTTCAACCCGACAATTTTCTGTTTAGACCCGGTTCGGAACCGAAAGTCGCAAAGCTTTGACTTTTGCTTTGACTTCAGTTCTGACCCGTTTTGGTATGTTTTAGAAATGCCTTAGAGCTTTAATTGGACTAGGTTACATGCTAGTATAACCCTCTGTGATTATACACCTTGGTTCATTAGTTATCCAATTAATATGCATGTTTCCGTTAATTCCCATATGTTGACCATTATGCCCTTTGCACCATAAAACGTGATTTTTGCAAATGTAAAAGAGTAGAAACCTTAGATACTAAATTATAAACTTGCACCCAAAATTTAACATCAGTTTGAGGTGTAGATTGAGAGTTATGCTCATTAGCGTAATTAGAAAGCTTCTTTAGCGATTAAACGGCGTAATTAGCGTATAGCCTATTTAAACCTACTTTTTGATATCAAACTTATTACCCACTTATGTAATATACTATTTTGGGATTTTTGAAGATTTTTAATTAATTTTAGGCTGAGCATAGCTTATAGTCATAGGCTTAATCCGGTAATTGTCGGTTTTGCCCTTACGGGCTATAAAATGAGTTTTACATATCTAATTGACTCCAAACCTTTTGCTACTGATTTTAAATGATAAATAAATTATTTTAAGCCTTCTGGAATAATAAAAATATCAGCTTTATGTATAGAACCCGAAAATGGCTTCTAATCGCCCTTTTAAGCGTTTTTAACGCATAGTATGTACTAGAACTATTTTAAACATACAAGGGTTGATACCTACTGATATTTTAGGTAAATTATAATATTTTAACAGTAAGCAAAAGTTGTTTAACTCAGACTTCAGTTTTGAGCTTTACGGCTTATGTGAAATTACCAAAATGCCCCTACGGTGCATAGTTTGGTTATAATTGATAAATTTCACATATATACTTTACCCTACTGTTATAAATTATTAAACTAAGTATTTTTGCTGATTATATCAGACCTGTAACTCAGGTAAATACTTAAACTCTTTTATAACCTTTTAAATGACCAAACTACCCCTACGGGGCATAGTTTGTGTTTAAATTCGTTTCGGGCATAATAAAAGACATCTTACTGATGTCATAACATATTTGAGGCATAATAACTTAGGAAACCTGTATGTGGCTCTCATGAATACCCGTTACGCTTATTACGCGTTCGGTTCGGTTTATGTAACTAGTTTGCATAAATTAGCCGAAACGGGTCAAACCTTATCGGTTTTATCTCAAAATCCAGAATGTGTATAATATACCCATATTAAGCAAGTCTTCAAACTTGTCGGGTCTAAATCACATTCTATTCCGGTCTTCGCTTAATCGTGCGTACGAACCGTATCTTTGAAACTAACCGGTCTAAGCTTAAGCTTAATTAAAGACCGTTAGGATTCTGATAGGTTATTATAAACCTTCGTTCCAGAATAGGAGGACCAGTAAAAGCTACTTGCATTTGCTTATTGTGATTATTACTTTGCTCAGGTAAATACTTTTAACTTATTTTCCTTTATACGGGCTTGGGATACGGTATATAAAATACCGCTTGGTCGGGAATTAAATCTTCCATCGTATGGTGGTTAATTGAAATTTGATCGGCCCGTTTAAATTGTTTTGTTTACTTAAAGCCTTTGGGGGGTTAATGACCATGTCCCGGATATCCTTGGCATCATTTTACGAAATGGCCACGACCTAAGCGCGGAGTGTAGGCGTACACTCGTCAGTGCATAAATTGATTATGTGGTGTGTCTATTGATCTTTAACCCGGCACGATCCGGGCTACTGAACGCATAAGGAACATGTAATTCTTTTACAAGTTTATATATATTTAAATAATTATCCCAAGTTATAAAATGTTTGTGCCATGTGCATCCAAATCAATTTTTAATCATTTTTAAAATGAGTCAGTTGATTGTATTTACCAGTGTAAACTGACGTATTTTTCCAAAAAGATTAAGTGCAGGTACTACTCGTAATTGGCTGGATATCTCCTTAGCATCAAAAGAGTCTCGCAAGCTTAAGATGCCTAAAGTCTGTTGAACTACTGTTTCCTATTTATTTTGATCCTTCTGTGGATAAACTTTCAACTGTTTGTGATACACGATATTACAATATTTTATTCGGTTGAAATATATCTTTCATTTGCTTCCGCTGTGCATTTAAATGTTGTGTTGTTTGACTATTATGTTGCCAACCACGTCACGACACTCCCCACCGGGCCCACCGGTGACACATGGAATTCGGGGTGTGACACGAGAGGACTTTGATGACTGAGCAGTGGCGGTTTCGGCGGGTGGTGCGGCGGTAGCTTGGTGCAGGTTCTTGGTAGCTTTATCCCAAAATCCAGCGTTGAAACGCTTGTCGTTGATTTCAGCGGCAAGCAGGTAAGTTTCTTCGATTGTTGCTGGCTTTGAAGCATGCACAAAATCTGCAACATAGTCTGGTAGAGCTCGAATGTACTTCTTGATCGTCATTTCCGGCGTCTTCACTTGATCGGGACAGATGATACTGAGCTGCTTAAAGCGAGCAGTCAGAGCTGCGTTCTCTCCATCTTTTTGCTCTATATCCCAGAATTCGTCCTCCAGCTTTTGGCATTCATGGGGAGGGCAGAATTCATCCAACATAATGGCCTTCAGCTCTTCCCACGTCAGCTCATAGGCTGCGTCATTTCCGCGTTTGTTCCTCTCGGCCGTCCACCAGTCTAGTACGCGGGACTGGAAGACGCCGGTAGCATTCAGAGTATGGAGATTTTTAGGACATCCACTCTGGCGCAGAGTGACTTCGATGGAATCAAACCATTGAAACATAGCCGTAGGGCCATCTTCGCCAGTAAATTCCTTTGGACCACAAGCTTTGAACTGCTTGAAACTAAAACCAGTCTTCGGTGCATCTGTTCGAGACTCTTCAGATGATTTGCTAGCGTTCTCGTTCAGCTCACTAACAATCTGAGGAATTACTTTAGCGATCTGAGTAGCAACGAGAGAGGCGAGTCGCTTGTCAGCTTGCTTTCGTTTTATAGCACGAGAGTGAAGTGATCCAGTGGACGACATTGTCTGCAACCAGCATCGCCATAGGATTCAATCACTGTCTAATCGATTCTCACCTCACATGCCTAGTACTACTAAAGCTCAAGAACACGGACAAGCATTTAAACATACAGTCACATAGGCACATAATCACGGAATCACATAAGCACAATTTCACGTAAACACGTAAGGCACAGAGAGACAAAAGAACAGAAGCACATAATCATAGGAGGCAGTCAGAATACAGAAACCTATCATTTAAAGTCCGCGAGCGTTTGAAAATAGCGATCGCGAATAACATAGCGAGTAATATAGAATAAGCAAATAGTATAGCGATTGGTCAGCGGTTCTGCAGTGTGTTGTGTATTTAACGGAAGCAAAAAGGCGTTAGGTCGAAACCAGTAGTACCTCAAAACGCTAACAAATAAGCATAAACCACATAAAATTCATAAAATCCACATAAAATGACATATATCAGAGTCGGCAGTAGCGAGTTCAAAATCGAAACACATAAAAATAGAGAATAGATTGTCTGTGGCTATTAGACATCGACTAACCAAAGTGGTTCGACTATTCACAAGGACCTTCAGTGCCCACTTTGACCTTCGGGACTGTGCTCTTGCCTCGAATTTGGGCGATCGGCACGCATCCTTCCAGTTATATCGTGACTGCAAGTCATTGGAGTCCGTCGAGACTTTGGTGAGAGTTTTGTAAAACAAATTAGAGATCGGAACAAGTTGTCAAGGTTCGGGTTTCACCCCTGACTTAACGACTTCATTCCTGTTTTTGATAAAATAAGGAGAAATTATGCGTCAAAGTATGGATTTCACTCCTGATTCGGCGCAGATTCTCCTGTTTTTAGATAAAATGCGGGTAGAACAAACGATTTAGTCGAGAGTTTGGGGTTTTCACACCTAATCTCGACCTGATCGCTCATTCATTTTTCGGAAATCAAAGTGCAGTATTAGTGTAGTGCAGGCGAGAATAGCGAGAAATAGCAAGTAGGTCTGTTGGTACCTTACTATAGACTAGGTCATTTCTAAGACATCGACCCGGACTAGGTCGATTCTTACCTAATTCCCTATAGTTGTGGCTCTGATACCAATCTGTCACACCCCAACCGATAGCGGAATCATCGGGGCGTGGCACTGAGCGAAACAGATTGTCCAGAAGTTTCCAAAACAACTATAATTACCAATTATTTAAAGCATCATGTCCCATACCATGACATAAAAGATAACATAATTATTACAGACAAGATCTAGTCAAATTGTTCTGTTCCGACAACTCAGATTTCAAATACAGACAATTGTTTATTTGTTTCTAGACCTTTCCTTGCCTCGATTTCACAGCAAGCCAAGCATCTAAACATCTTAAGCACCTGCCACATACGTTAAAGTAAAAGTCAATACACATAGTGTAAAGGTGAGCATACAAGTTTAATAGATATAATAGAGTTCGAAATCGTTACGCATAACCAGCACGTACACATTGTAAAATGAGGCATGTTAGTTATCGACATGAACCTATCGATACCAATGACTACGGGTTGACTGCCCAAGGCAGTTCGTAATACACACTCACCACTGTGAGCCATGTAACAAATTGTCCTTAACAACCCCTGAGTGAACAGGTGCTGAGTCCAAACTATAGTACTATCGTTGCTAAGGCAGGTAGACAGCATTCCATATGTAAACATAACAAATAAGCATTCATTAAGTCACGTATAACATGCGGTAACGGTTAGCATTATAGTATTGCGTAGTGTGTTTGATGTGATTTAGAATAAGTAACGTATGTAACACCCAAAAGTGCGTAAAGCAAAAAGGGATCGAGTATACTCACAGCGATTGATGGATTGAAGGGAGCGCTAGAGAGTAAGGTCAGCCTGATCAGAACGATAGCATAACGATAAGCGTCGCGTAAAACAATACAAAGTGTTAGTGGGTCGAACAGCAATCCGATCGGGTGGCAATCCGATCGGGTGGCCGGTCGATCGGATGACAATCCGTTCGGGTGGTCGCCCGATCGGGTGGCCACTCGATCGGATGGTTATCTCCTTTGGGATGGATGTGTTTGTGTATGATGGCTTGCCTTTTGAAGTTTTCGTTGTAGCATTTTGAAAACAGAGAAGTATCTCTACCTTTCAGGTCAGTCGATTGAACGGTCGTTCGATCGGACAGCAATCCGATTGGCGAGGCTTCTAAGGTTGAGAACAAGTTCACATCAGGTCAGTCACTCGATCGGATGGCTATCCGATCGGGTGGCAATCCGCTCGAATTGAACATGTTGAAAAATTGTTTAAGTGTTTGAAGTCAAACATCACATGGTCGGGTGGTAATCCGATCGGACGGCAATCCGTTCAATGTTCAACCTCAAATATTGAAATAAAAGTTAAGTGTGGGACCCAAGGTGCAATCCGATCGGGTGGCAGTACGGTCGGGTGGCAATCCGTCCCAGATGACCTGGTCGTCTTCTTCCTTGGTTGTTTTGGTAGTTTGCGTGTTTTCGAGACTGTTTGATATCGTGGCAAACAACAGAAACCTCGTCAAGACTTAGTGGCCCGATCGGACAGGAATCACCCAAATCCGACCAGTTAACTGTTCAAGACGGTGTTTCATGTTTAACCCGAAATTGGTAATCTCTTGGATAGAATCCAAATCTTGAACCAATACTTCGACAAAAAAGAGTAGAAGATCAAAACAAGCTCCGATTCTATCGGTTTTGAGTGTATGGAGTGTAAAAGAGTTGAAAGAAAGTTGGAAAAACCATCTTTCAATCCTTTTCACCATGAATATGTTCAGATCTATGAAAGATCTTTGTTTATTCATGTGGAAATCGTTCAGATCTGAGTTGTTCTTGATGGATTGAAGCCAAAACATGAAGTTCCTAAGAACATCATGATGACATCATCCTAGAACACCTAAAATCTAGTGATTTCACGGTTAAAAGTTAAGATTCAAAAGATAGAAAGGTGTAGGAGTGCGTGTAGATCTATAAAGTACAAGATTTAGGTGGAAAACTTACAAGATTAGCGAGGAATCGAAAGAAATGTAGGTTGAAAGCGCTGGTCGGACGAGTGGTGCAGAAAAGGTAAGTTTGTGATGTGACATGAGGTATTTATAGGGTTTCCCAAAAAGGAAAATGGGGGAAATGGAGGAGAGTGGCTGGTCGATCGGGTGGCAGCTCGGGCGGCTGGCCACTCGAGTGGAGTGTTTGGCGCGACGAGTTTTGCGGTTTCGATTCGCGTGCTGAGCGTTGCGATGCGATAGAATTTCCTAGTCAAATTACTTTTAATCCCAACTACTATATCTACATACAATCATCCTTATTTAGCGTTCGTTTAGCGCTTGCGATTCGTTTGTGATTGTGTTTCGATTGCGTTTCGATTAATCACCACAACAACAACATAAATAAGCATGCACAAGTAACACATAAGGCACACACACACGTAAGTACAATAACCAGAACGCGTAATTCGAGTTGCGAGTGCGATTGCGGTAAGCGATAAAGCGATTAAACATGCGATAAACATCGATTAAACCTCGATTAGTAATAAGTACTCCACATAATACAACTAACGTAAAGCATAAAATAGTCTATCTACAAGTCAAAGAAGTCAAAACAGGAATTGAGCAAGGAGCGACAGATCGCAATTAGCAATCTTGTCTCCCTTTGATTTCAATATTGACTTTGACTTTGACTTTTGAAACACGGGGTGTTACATGGTCCACAACAACTTTTCGACCCCTCAGGGAGAGACTTTGTTTTTAGTATATTAGGGTTTTCTATTCAGAAGGGGATGGCAGTGCAGTTTGTTGCTCGTGTACCTGCTATCCTTATATAATTTGCCCTGGTGATTGGAATGAAGAATATAATTTTTTTCTAAAAGTTGAAACTGAAATACTCTAAAATAAATGTATGTTATAAATTTTTATATTAACTTAAATTAGACATCAATCACGAACGCGATGTGTGATCACTTATCATAAGACTATGGGGTGTGGGGCGTGGGTTGGGGCGGCGGATTGGATTTATCGATGGCTATACCACACCGGCTAAGCATTGGGCATGACGTCGCCCCTTTGGCGTGAGGATTGTGCCTGGCGTGGGGCAAGGGAGTTGGGTGACATGGCGGCCATGGTTAGCTGGTTTAATATAAATTGTGTTTTTTATATAATTGTCAACTAATATAAAAAAACACATGGCACCCCACATCGGCCTGGCCGCGCCACTTTCACACCCCACTTTTTTGGGGGTGGACTTGTGGAGGCCACATCTGCTGCTACGTGTCGAACAATGCCCTCAACCCAAGCTCCTCCATACCCGATTGTTTAAGATAGCATAATTGTCAAAGGGTCTTGCATCTCTTGTCATTTAGCCTCAAGTCCTTTTTGCTTTTGGTTACTCGTTTCTTCACTCACTTTTCTAACATATAACAATTTTATTTATTACATAAAGATGCAAATCATCGGTTACAAATTAAAAAGCTACACTAATAAGAGGTAGTTTAAAAATATACACATAGTAAACTAATTAATCACCAAAAGGCTAGCGATAACAAGGAGTGTAGTAAATTTATTTATCTTTATGTGGTTGAGGGTTATAGTCGCATAGTAGGATATTGGTTTAAATGTAGTATGAGATTTAGTGAGTATGGAGTTACTCCTTAAATAAAACACATGCTAAACTAATCAAACGATTGCCTCATTTGAGTCGATCTAACAATGACACCTTAGTTGTCTCCACTTTCGTCAATTAGTTTGTTGAATTACGTTGAACTCATTTTTTCGAATCGCCTTTGTTGTTTTGCATCAACTTTTGTTGTTTTTGGATTATGCGCTTAGTTTCTTGGTTTTGTAGGATTTTACTTTCTTATTTCTCTTTCTTAAGATGTAACTTCTACGTTTGAACCCACGTTTTTGTCCTTTGCATCTTCTTTGTTGAAGTGCTAAATCCAGAAGCGATCTTAATAAGTTATTGTTGGTATGCTAATGACTTCCGTTGAGGTCCTGGTGGCTCCCCATGTATGGGGAAAGCCTTATCATTGGTGTTGAGGTTGGTGGGGAAATTAGCCTTTCGAAGATGTTGTGTACGTGTTTGAATCGAACATCTTTGTTCTTTATATTATCAATGAGTAAAGTCTACACCCGTGAGAGAAACAATAACATATTTCGAGCGATTTCTAAGAATCTCCCGTGCCACTAACTGAATAAACCCGTAGATTGCATGTAGCTCCTCTATTCATTAATTATCATTATGTCCGCTTCGTCGATTCATCACCTTCTCATTGTACATACTATTGAACTCGAAGATCTTCAAGTTCATATCCTTCCATTCGTCACCTCCTCCTTGGCTAATGCATCTACTTCTTTCTCGGTCCATGGTTTTTCCTTCATCGTAGTAGAAGTATGCTTGAGTCATTTGTTTCAGTGACACGTTGTGAAAGTTGAGAAAACTGATGGAATCGAGATTGATATCATGAAAAGTTATGAAATTGCGAAAAGTGTATGTTTTGATTGAATTGGGGTCGATTTTGCGAGGATTGATCTTTTTATTTGCCTTTGTTTCAACTCGAACGGGCCTTTATAGCACTACAAGGGGTTAGATCCATTGGAGCGGTGTTTAAAAATAAGAATTTCGAGAGAGAGATTTTGGATTTGTTGGAAAAATAGGTGAAAATAACATTTTTCACAAATATAGGAAAATGACTTTTTCCTATTTTGGACTAGAAATAAATATAATAAAATGAACGGGTTTTATATATTCATTTGTGGGTTTGTGTTCTATGTTGGAAGAGCTTCGCAACGAACTAAACCACGTCCAAAACGGAGCTAAGATGAATGAGATATCGATGCTCAAAGTTGGGTGTTTGAAACATTGAATGCTGAAACAAAAGGGAAAGTAGCACCTTGTCCCACATCGGAGGAGAGATGGAACTTAAATGGGTATTTAAGGTGGAACTCTCCATCCTTATTGTTTCATGGGAGCACACACTAAGTGTCCTCGCGAAGGGTGCGGCTCGCACTCGCACACGCTCGTGGCGTGGGCGATGAGGCGCATTGTGGCGCTTTGATGGCGCACTTTGCACTTCGCAGGTTCGAGGCGCGTGACGTGGCAGTCCACGCGCGGGTACAAGTGGCACGAAGGCACGCGGTTGCGCATGGTGCTTGGGTCTTGATGTGACGTGCGTGGCGCACCAAAGTGAGCCAAAACGGCGCGACTGTGTGGCGTGCTCGTAGAGGCTCACAGGTGACGTGGCGCACGCGCGCATGGACTTGTGTCAGTATGGCGCATGCGCGCATGGCAGTGAGCCAAATGGACGCAGCGCATATGAGCGTGCAGACCAGCGCGCGCACCAGTGTGGCTTGCGCGCGCGCGCAGGAGCTTCCAGCATTTAATGACGAAGCAGTTTCAGTTCTGCATTCGGAACTGACGAGTCAAACGGTTATAACAGTGAATTAAATGACGTATTAAATTGCATTGAAGACGTTTAATGCAATTTATACCTCTCCTTAATTCCTTTTGACTATTTCGACTTAGGAGCTGTATAAATACAGCTTCATACCCACTGCAGAATGACACCAACTACACAACAGCAATTCACTTTCTCTCTATAGCTTTTCTGATCTCTTTCTTGCAGTTTCAAGGTAACCTTCGGGTTGTAGGCGAACTCCGGCAGTACCACTGCTTCGGCTGTTGTACCCTGGGAAACAAAACGAGTACTCTTGGGAGACTCGGAATTTGTTTTAAGGGAAGCGTGTTGAACACGTGCCTCAGTCATAGAATTTTCTGCTTCTACTCCATTCTTGTATTTCTTTTATTTTCAGTTGTAATTGTACTAGTTGTTTAGGCTTTCTTATTTCTGTATTGTAATCGTTGAATAAAATTTGTTTATTTTATTTAAATTACGCGAACGGTTCCTACAATCTTAAAACAAAATTTTAAAACCGTTCGTGTAACAAAACCATTCTGTTTGTGATTCAAACCAGTTTTGTCTCACTCAGTTTTTGTTTTAAAAACATATTTTTTTCTGTTTTCATCTTCAAATGAGCAACTTTGGTTGAAAATAGAACTGGTTACATTCAGTTTTGTCCTAAAAATTGCTAAAAACTTTCTGACTTGGTCTTCAAAGTTGGACTTAGAAGCCAATCAGTAAGTTCTAATAAATTAAAAATTTCCTGTTTTTGGTCTTCAAAGTTGGACTTAGAAGCCTAAACAGTAAATTTGTGGTAAAATTAAAATTTACTAGTTTACTTCTGGTTTTTGCGTAAATCAGATTTTTTGGACTAAACTTTATATTTTAATTTCTTCAGCATGTCGAACGAATATGTCAACGTTAACAGCACCACAAATGTTGTGACGGGAACCCCCCTGAACGCCACCACTGTGGGAGCGTCCACAGTGGCTAATCACGCTGAACGACCCGAGAAGTTCTCGGGTCTACACTTCAAAAGGCGGCAGCAGAAGATGTTCTTCTACCTGACCACCATGAACCTTGCGAGGTTCTTAACTGAAACCGCTCCCCAACCTGCGGAAGGGGAGACCAGCGCTCAGGCTCTGAGCGCGGTAGAGGATTGGAAGCACTCGGATTTCATTTGTCGAGGCTATGTGTTAAACGGGCTTTCGGATGCATTGTATAATGTGTACTACAATGTCAAGACTTCCAAAGATCTTTGGGATGCCTTGGACAAGAAGTACAAAACGGAGGATGTTGTCACAAAGAAATTTGTGGTAGCCCATTTCTTGGATTTCAAAATGGTTGAATCTAAAACCGTTATGAATCAAGTCCAAGAATTGCAAATTATACTACATGACATCCTTGCGGAAGGCATGACACTTAGCTAGACATTCCAAGTGGCAGCGATGATTGAGAAGTTACCTCCTGGTTGGGTGGATTTTAAGAATTATCATAAACACAAACGAAAGGAGATGACTATAGAGGACCTTATTGTTCGTCTTCGGATTGAAGATGACAATAGAATTGCCCTAAAAGGCAGCCATGCGCAGACTAGTGCTAGCGCAAATGTGGTTGAGCATGGGCAATCCTCTAAAGGCGCGAAGGGTAAGGGGGAAAAGGACAAGGAGAAAGCAAAGGCTAGCAAACTTGGACCGAAGAAAGGGGTTGTGAAAAAGAAACCTCAAACGTTCCAAGGAACATGTTACAACTGTGACGAGTCGGGGCATCGGGCTAACCAATGCAAGAAACCAAAGCGTGAGCGTGCGCACATGGTGGATGAAGACGGAATGCCTTTGGTGGCAATGATTTCCGAAAAAAGCGCAATGATGGATGAGGTCAATACTGTGACCAACACTCCAAAATGATGGTGGGTTGATACGGGCGCGACCCGTCATGTTTGCGCAGACAGAAGCCTCTTTACCACCTACAAGGCGCTTTCTGGAGAATAGAAGCTGTATATGGGAAATGCGGCCACCGCCGACATCATGGGTGAAGGAACGGTGATTTTGAAGTGGACTTCGGGGAAGGAGCTCACTCTAAGCAACGTGTTGTATGTCCCAGACTTGCGCAAGAATCGGGTTGGTTGCTTAACAAGTTTGGATTTCATTTAGTATTTGAAAGTGACAACTTTGTTCTTACTAAACGAGGAATATATGTGGGTAAGGGCTACTGTAACAACCCTCATCAAAAGTCCTATTTATTTAATTAATTTGTCCAAATAGAAAACCCTAATTGAGACACCCAAGTAATTCTGTACAAATCCTAAAATTTTCAGAATCATCAGAATCAGGATCAGGGCCCCTAAAACTCAGGGGGGGGTAAAACCCTAGTTACGATTATCTAAATAATTTGCTGTCAAAATTGAATTTTGAGAAACCGTCAAGTCAGCAAGCCTAGTTGAGAACGTGGCAACCCTATGAAACATAGGTGTCCCTCGCGTCACGCGACGCCCAGGGCAGGACCCCTCGCGTCACGCGAGGGGGTTAAAACTTTGTGTATAAATAGGGGACTTTGGGACTAGAATCTGGGCATTTGAACGACGTAAAAATTCGAAATATACACTGAGTTATGCTCTGTTTACCACAATTAACACACACGGATCACTAATCGACGCAACAATCAGGGTATTAACTCGATCGCTATTACGATTCAGTGTCTGATCGATCAATATATCCAATGGATGTTTAAGTGCTGCCCACATTAGGGTTATCCTTTGTCATTCGTTGTGAATCCGATGGATGTTTAAGTGATTGCACTTTGTCATTCGTTGTGAGGGTTTGATCTCGTGAGTTATCGTAAATGCTGTATTAAGTTACTAACCAAATTGTGTGCCTGTTATTAAATTTAGGTTAAAAAGGCTAATCAGTAGGCTAAGCTCTGCCCGTATAAATCTGCAATGTGAGTCATTCTCTTTTTATCAACTATTTTACAATACCTCAAATTATTTTCAAAAGTTATAATTACAGGGACTAAGTCGTGGATATCTTGAATCACTGGCTAGTGGGGTATTGTGCACATTACTAATTTTCTCCCAGTTAGGTTCATTGACCTACTAGGGATAATCATAACTATTTAGGTTCATTGACCTAATAGTGGTATGACCATCGTCACCATTGTGACATGTCACCATTGTGACACAGCGCCAGATAAAAATAAGATAGAAGCCATTGTAATCGCTCTTATGCTGTAATTAATAACTATGCATCATTTTATGTAAATAGAATGATTCACTCAGTATTTCCCGCTGACAAAAACTTTTTCAAACATGTTTCAGGTGATCTGTTATGATCTAGGAAAAGTGCCGTGAAGCACTACAAGCTTAAGAAAGTGGCTCAGGATAAAATAAAGAAACATGTTTTGTAAAATAAAAGATTTCTTCGTGAAATCAAATGATTGTAAATTACCGGGGTTTTATCCCGAGTTGTGAAAAAAAAATCGGGAAATATTTCAGTTTTTAAAAGATCCTGATAATAACTTCCGCTGTTAAACTCAATTAAATAAATACCACGAGATTTCTGTCCCGCGGCTCCTGAAACGGGTCAAACCGGGTCGGGGGCCGTGACAGAAAAATGTGGTATCAGAGCCACTGATCGAGCCATTGATTTAAGCCAATTAAGTATTTAGAAAATACTTAATTTTTATTAATTGCTATTTGTGGTTATGTGTTTTATTATCTGACTAATTGGGTACAGTATGGGCAGATCTTTATATGCTAGCCACAGTAGCAGTAAATACAAATCTTTAAAATAATCTGACTCAAAGTTTTAGCACCTTTATTACCTATAGTTTAGAAACCTTACCCAGTAAATAAATAAATTTACAAATAAAACCTAGTGTGTTTTAATTTTCAGTTGTTTTGTAGTTACACCGTCTGGAATAATATTTAAAGGTTTTCTATAACAATTTTGTTATAATTAGTAATTGTGTGTATTTTGCTAAACAGCATGAGTGACTTGTCAGACGCCCTTCAGAATTTAAATCTCTATCCAGTAAGAATAGAGGTTTCCAGAGATTTCAATAGGTATATACCAGACATAGAAGAACCTATAGAATTCAACGCTTTACCTCTCGAGAAACCCAAGCTTAAGAAAATGGAAATTGGGGAAAGCTCTAGACAATTTGAGGGGTTACCATCTCAGGAAGAGCTAGATTTTATAATGGCAAGTTATAATACTATTAAGCCTGTTGATGAAAATGTTTTTATTCATTCTCTTGAAACACAACTACCAATAAACTTAGAACCAGCTATTCCAAACCCTTCAATCCACTCGCAAATAGACGAATGGTTGACTAATGAAATACAGTTACAAAACAATCCCTATAAGTTTTTTCCTCAGTTCGATCCAGAACCTTTAACAAATCCACCAATGAGTAACGAGAATATGGCTGAACTCCGCCATTTTGGCGAATAACTAATGGATGCTGAGAATAGGATCCAAGAGATTGGGGGACAGATCTCCTGGAAATACGATAAGAAGGAATGCCGTTATTAGAATATCATCTGACAAAAGATAGGGGATTATGGAACTATGGTTTTGTAATAGTAATAATAAAAATCAGTCTGTAAAATAACTACCAATAAAACTCTGTAAGATAATAGTGTGTATTGATACATACTATTAAATATAAATGGAAATCGAGAAATCGGTATTTTTGGCTATATTGGTGTTATGAACTCTGTATAATTGTGTTGTGTAATTGTTATTTATTTGATACTAATAAATTATATATATGGATTATCAGATGGAAAACGCTAATAATGAACCAGTTAATGAGGTTAATCAATCTGAGCAACAACCGGGGGATCAATATATGACCAGGCAGGATATAGAAAATATCGTTGCTCAAGGGATAGCCAACGCTATTCCAACAATTGTTGCTGCTGTTAAAAATCCAATCGAACCGCAACAAATCGTTCTTAGCAAACGTATTTCTGAAGATAACTTCAGTAATAGTATAAACGGAGGCAATAATCATACTAATCATGAGAATAAACCACGGCAAGCTCCTCCTCCTAAGAAAATGAAAACTGCAACGCCTGGTTGCACTTACAAAGAATTTCTTGCTTGTAAACCCACTGAGTTTGCAGGAAATGAAGGAGCGACTGCGGCACTGCGTTGGTTAGAGAAAACCGAGGCAGTAATTACCATAAGTAAATGTGCTCAGGATGATCAGGTCATGTATGCGTCAAATCTTTTCAAAGAAGGGGTGCTAGAATGGTGGAATACGGTGTTACAAGCAAAAGGAAGAAGGATGGCATATGCTATGAAATGGGAAGAATTTAAGAGCTTTGTAGAAAGAAAATTCTGTCCCGAGTATGAAAAGGAACAAATGACAAATAAGTTTCTAACCCACCGGATGGTGGATGTAGATTGTCGAGGGTATACTTCGACATTCTTCGAATATGCTCGAGTGGTACCAACCCTGGCTTCGCCAGAGCCGGTACTTATTTCTCGTTATATTTGGGGATTGATTGCCGAAATGTGTAATATCGTCAAGGCTGCGAAACCTCGCACGATTGATGATGCGGTGGATTTAGCCAATACTCTAACTGACGAACTAGTACGGACAAGAGAAGAAAATAGAAGGAAGGAAGTAGCCCAAAAGATTACCCAAGGATTCCGTCCGGGTAACCATAACAATTTCAAGAGAGGAGGGAATGAACAATCTTCCACTAGCCCATTTTGCAATTCTTGCAAAAGGAAGCATTTTGGAAGATGCAAAGGATATTGCAATTTTTGCAAAATTCCGGGGCATCAAGAAGAAGACTGCAGGAGGAAGAAATTTTCAGTCTGCTACAACTGTGGAGAAGCTGGACATCTTAGGCCAGATTGTCCAAAACTGAACAAACCATCTGACAATAAAGCCAAACCTGCAGAAGGAACAAAAAGGAATGTAAGAGCCTTCCAACTGACTGCTCAGGAAGCAGAGCTCAGTCCAGATGTGATAGCTGGTACGTTCTTTGTTCACAACCTTCTGGGGTAGCCCAGTTGGCCAGCCTCACCCAGGCCTCTACTTGAGGTCACCGGTTCGATTCCCGGCAATGCCCTTATGGGGTGTTGGGGCTCTTCACCGTGGGTAATCACCGCCAGGCAGCTATGGGGCTAAGCTAGCTTGCGGAGTTGCAATACTCCGGCGGATGGGAGGTCCGTGCAACTACCCCCCCCCTACGTTCTTAGTTCACAACGTTTATACAAAAGTATTATTTAACTCTGGTGCAAACCAAAGTTTTATAAATACTTCATTCTGCCAAACTCTTAATTTACCTTTAACCAGCATTAGGCAAATTTCTACAGTAGAAACGGCAGATGGGAATTCAGTTAAAATAAATAAGGTTCTGCAAAACGTAGAAATAGAACTTTTCAGTCATAAATTTTCTGCAACCCTATTATCTATGAAATTAGTTGAATTCGATCTTGTGTTAGGAATGGATTGGTTAGTAAACAATCATGCTCGAATTATCTGTAATAAGAATTCCATAGAAATGTGTGCACCCACTGGAGAAGTAATAATGATTACAGGAGATAAGCCATGTAAACCCATAAAGTTCATATCAATAATGAAAGTTGCTAATTATGAACGAAAGCAAGGAATAATATATATGATTTCAGTAATCATTAATACTAAAGATAAAGAACATAAGGAAATTTCTGTAGTTTCAGAATACCCAGATGTATTCCTAGAAGAATTACCAGGGTTACCACCAGATAGGGAGGTAGAATTTAGGATTCATCTAATTCCAGGAACTATACCGATAGCCAAGGCACCTTATCAGTTAGCTCCTACAGAAATGTTAGAACTGAAAAAGCAATTAGATGAATTATTAAAGTAAAGGTTTCATACAACCTAGTTTATCCCCGTGGGGGGCACCAGTGTTGTTTGTTAAGAAAAAGGATGGTTCAATGAGAATGTGTATTGATTATAGGGAATTGAATAAGGTTACAATTAAGAATCGATACCCATTACCTAGGATTGATGATCTTTTCGATCAACTTCAAGGAGCTAGATATTTTTCTAAGATAGACCTATGCTCCGGATATCATCAATTGAAAGTACAAAAGGAAGACATACCTAAAATTGTTTTCAGGACTAGGTATGGTCATTACAAGTTTACAATCATGTCCTTCGGATTAACGAATGCACCAGCAGCATTCATGGACATAATGAATAGGATCTGTAAACCATATTTGGATAAATTATGGTCTTCATCGACGATATACTTATTTATTCAAAAAGTCAGGACGAACATTGTCAGCACTTGCATGCACTCTTTAAGAAAAGAGAAGCTTTACGCCAAAGTCTCGAAGTGTGAATTTTGGCTTCCAGAAGTGCAATTTCTAGGTCATATGGTGAATCATGAAGGTATTCACGTAGATCCTGCTAAGATAGCAGCAATTACCAAATGGAAGGATCCGCAATCCGCAATGGAAATTAGGAGTTTTGTAGGTTTAGCTGGATACTATAGACGGTTTATTAAGGATTTTTTTCAAGATAGCTATACCATTAATTAAGTTAATCTGTAAAACAGGTAAGTTTGAATGAGGACCTAAACAAAGAAGAAGCCTTTAGGATCTTAAAGCATAAATTAACAAATGCCCCAATCCTAGCCTTACCAGAAGGAACAGAAGATTTTAAAGCATATGGTGATACTTCAAAGCTAGGATTTGGATGTGTGTTAATGCAACGCAAAAAGGTAATTGCGTATGCATCAAGGCAATTGAAAAAGCACGAAGAAAACTATACCACTTATGACTTAGAATTAGAAGCCATAATTTTTGCCCTTAAGATTTGGAGACATTATCTGTATAGGAAGTAAGTTTACTGTCTATACGGATTATAAGAATTTAAGATATATATTTGGGCAAAAAGAATTAAACACGAGGCAAAGGAGATGGATGAAAATCCTAAGTGACTACGACTGTGATATTCAGTATCACGAAGGAAAGGCTGAAGACGACTAGAGATCGCCAGAAGAGTTATACAGATAATAGACGAAAGCCGTTGGAGTTTCAAGTTGGAGATAGAGTATTGTTGAAAGTTTCTCCTTGGAAAGGAGTTGTTAGAAAGGAAAGTTAAGTCCAAGGTACGTAGGACCATTTCCAGTGATCCAACTTATAGGACCAGTTGCTTATCGTTTACAACTACCAGGAGAGTTAGTTGGAGTACATGGTATATTTCATGTATCCAATCTCAAGAAATGTCTATCAGACGAATCTTTGGTAGTACCTCTCCAAGATATAAAGGTAAACGCAAAATTTAAAATTTGTAGAGAAACTTCTTCAGATAGAAGATAGAAAGATCAAATTTCTCAAAGCACAAACGACTAGTGTTAGTTAAAGTCAAGTGGGATTCAAAGATAGGACCCTAATACACTTGGGAACTGGAATCAGAAATGAAGAAAAAATATCCTCAATTATTCCAGTAAATCTCGAGGACGAGATTTTTATTAAGGTGGGGAGAATGTAAGAACCCTCATCAAAAGTCCTATTTATTTAATTAATTTGTCCAAATAGAAAACCCTAATTGAGACACCCAAGTAATTCTGTACAAACCCTAAAATTTTCAGAATCATCAGAATCAGGATCAGGGCCCCTAAAACTCAGGGGGGGTAAAACCCTAGTTACGATTATCAAAATAATTTGCTGTCAAAATTGAATTTTGAGAAACCGTCAAGTCAGCAAGCCTAGTTGAGAACGTGGCAACCCTATGAAACATAGGTGTCCCTCGCGTCACGCGACGCCCAGGGCAGGACCCCTCGCGTCACGCGAGGGGGTCAAAACTTTGTGTATAAATAGGGGACTTTGGGACTAGAATCTGGGCGTTTGAACGACGTAAAACTTCGAAATATACACTGAGTTATGCTCTGTTCACCACAATTAACACACACGGATCACTAATCGACGCCACAATCAGGGTATCTCGTTATTACGATTCAGTGTCCGATCGATCAATATATCCAATGGATGTTTAAGTGCTGCCCACATTAGGGTTATCCTTTGTCATTCGTTGTGAATCCGATGGATGTTTAAGTGATTGCACTTTGTCATTCGTTGTGAGGGTTTGATCTCGTGAGTTATCGTAAATGCTGTATTAAGTTACTAACCAAATTGTGTGCCTGTTATTAAATTTAGGTTAAAAAGGCTAATCAGTAGGCTAAGCTCTGCCCGTATAAATCTGCAATGTGAGTCATTCTCTTTTTATCAACTATTTTACAATACCTCAAATTATTTTCAAAAGTTATAATTACAGGGACTAAGTCGTGGATATCTTGAATCACTGGCTAGTGGGGTATTGTGCACATTACTAATTTTCTCCCAGTTAGGTTCATTGACCTACTAGGGATAATCATCACTATTTAGGTTCATTGACCTAACAGTGGTATGACCATCGTCACCATTGTGACATGTCACCATTGTGACACAGCGCCAGATAAAAATAAGATAGAAGCCATTGTAATCGCTCTTATGCTGTAATTAATAACTATGCATCATTTTATGTAAATAGAATGATTCACTCAGTATTTCCCGCTGACAAAACCTTTTTCAAACATGTTTCAGGTGATCTGTTATGATCTAGGAAAAGTGCCGTGAAGCACTACAAGCTTAAGAAAGTGGCTCAGGATAAAATAAAGAAACATGTTTTGTAAAATAAAAGATTTCTTTGTGAAATCAAATGATTGTAAATTACCGGGGTTTTATCCCGAGTTGTGAAAAAAAAAATCGGGAAATATTTCAGTTTTTAAAAGATCCTGATAATAACTTCCGCTGTTAAACTCAATTAAATAAATACCACGGGATTTCTGTCCCGCGGCTCCTGAAACGGGTCAAACCGGGTCGGGGGCCGTGACAGCTACGCCCAATACGGCATGTTCAAATTAAATGTAATGGCTGTCAAGAACATGAATAAAATTGCTACTACTTCTACTTATATGCTTGAGTTTTCTGATTCGAATAAATGGCATGGTAGATTAGGTCACGTAAATTTTAATTCAATACGTCGTTTAATCAATTTAAATTGTATACCAACATTCCATATTGATTCACATTATAAATGTGAAACTTGCGTAGAATCCAAACTTACAAGATCATCATCGAAATCGGTTGAACGAATAACCGAACCACTTGATTTAATTCACACCGATATTTGTGATTTAAAAGCGGTACCCGCAAGAGATGGAAATAAGTACTTCATCACATTTATTGACGATAGTACTAAATATTGCTATGTATATTTACTAAAAAGTAAAGATGAAGCAATAAGTAAATTTATCTTGTATAAAAATGAAGTTGAGAATCAACTTCAAAAGAAGATAAAAGCTTTGCGAAGCGACCGAGGAGGCGAATATGTTGCACCTTTTGCCGATTTATGCGCAAAAAGTGGCATTGTACATGAGTGTACACCTCCTTATTCTCCACAATCAAATGGCGTGGCGGAACGAAAGAACCGTACATTGAAAGAAATGATGAACGCCATGTTGATAAGTTCTGGGGTGAGCCAGGAAATGTGGGGGGGAAGCCATTCTCTCGGCTAATTATCTTTTGAACAAGATACCACTAAAAAAGAGAGACGAAACTCCATATGAGTTATGGAAAAAGAAGAAGCCTTCATACAAATACTTGAAGGTGTGGGGGTGCCTAGCAAAGGTGATTGTACCACCTCCTAAGGCTCTTAGGATAGGACCCAAAACTGTTGATTGCATATTCATTGGGTATGCGCATCAAAGTAGTGCACATCGCTTTCTTGTACATGAGTCCAAGAATCCTGATGTACACGTAAACACTATCATGGAGGTGAATCCTAACGTTGTGTCTTACTTTGAAAATGTGTTTCCTTTGAGAAGACAAACACATGCAACGTCATCAACACCTAATTTTGAAGTAGGTGAAAGCTCATCTACACCAGTTGATGAGGTAGTTCATGATAAGACACATGAACGACCTGAGGTTGAAGAAGGTGATCGTAGGCGAAGCAAAAGGCCAAGGGTTGAAAAATCCTTCGGTCCATACTTTGTTAGCTATATGGTTGAGGGCGAGCCCAATACATATCGTGAAGCGATTTCCTCTTCAGAAGGACCTCAATGGAAAGAAGCAATAAGGAATGAAATTGATTCTATATTGCAAAATCATACTTGGGAGTTAGTAGATCTTCCACCTGGTTGCAAACCACTTGGATATTGTTGGATATTCAAAAGGAAGATGAAAACTGATGGAAGTATTGATAAATACAAGGCTAGGTTGGTGATTAAAGGATTTAGACAAAAGGAAGGTCTAGATTACTTTGATACCTATTCTCCTGTGACGCGCATAACCTCGATTAGATTGGTTCTTGCTATAGCGGCTTTAAGAAATTTGGAAGTTCACCAAATGGACGTTAAAACCGCATTTCTAAATGGCGATTTAGAAGAAGAGATTTACATGGAGCAACCTGAAGGTTTCTCCGCCCCATGTCAAGAGGGAAAAGTATGTAAACTCGTCAAGTCTTTGTATGGCTTGAAGCAAGCACCAAAACAATGGCACCAAAAGTTTGATCATGTCATGATTGACAATGGTTTCAAAATAAATAAGTGCGACAAATGTGTTTACTTCAAAGACACAAATGAAGGTTATGTGATCTTATGTCTTTATGTAGACGATATGCTTATCATTGGGAGTAATGATAAAATTATCAAAGCTACTAAAAGCATGTTGAAAGCGAGATTTGACATGAAAGACATGGGTTTAGCGGATGTGATTCTTGGAGTAAAGATCATAAGAACCCAAGATGGTCTTGTGTTAAGTCAATATCACTATGTGGATAAAATTCTTGAAAAATTCAACTCAGGAGATACGAGTGTAGCTCGAACTCCAGTTGATACCTCCCAACATCTTAAGAAAAATAAAGGAGGGGAGTTGCTCAGTTAGAGTATTCAAGAATTATTGGCAGTCTAATGTATCTAATGACATGTACTAGACCCGACTTGGCTTACGCAGTGAGTAGGCTAAGTAGATACACCAGCAATCCGTGCGTGGATCATTGGAAAGCTATCACGAGGGTGCTTAGATACATAAGATACACAAGAGATTATGGACTGCATTATACCCGACAACCAGTAGTGATCAAAGGATACACTGATGCAAACTGGATATCGGATAATAAAGATTCCAAATCAACAAGTGGTTACGTGTTTACACTTGGAGGAGCTGCTATTGCTTGGAAGTCTTCTAAGCAAACGGTCATAGCAAGATCCACAATGGAATCCGAATTTATCGCCTTGGATAAGTCAGGCGAGGAGGCGGAATGGCTACGTCAATTCGTGGAATATATTCCAAGATGGCCAAAGCCTTTGCCAGCCATATGTGTACATTGTGATAGCCAATCAGCGATTGGTAGAGCTCAAAGCTTGATGTACAATGGCAGATCAAGGCATATGCGACGTAGACATAACACGGTACGACAACTACTCTCAACGGGTGTTATCACAATTGATTATGTGAGATCAAAGGATAACATTGCAGACTCGTTTACAAAAGGCTTAAGCAGAGAGTTAGTAGAAACGTCGTCAAAATGGGACTAAAGCCCGTGATAAATGGGAATATGAGGGAAACCTAACTTAGTTGACTGGAGATCCCAAGATCTAAGTTCAATAGGACAACTTAATCATATTACCAAACGCAGTCACTGTGGGGGAGTACCCCAAACTAAATAAAACGGAGTTATATACTTCCTAGTCCATTCCAATCAGTGACATTGAAGTGAGGCTAAGCATATTAAGGTTAACGATTTCGGGAAATCAAATAACCATGATGCTTTTAATGATTCATGGGAATCACCTATGTTAGAGAGAAGTAGGGTCGCTTCGAATGGATTTGTTGGGTGCGCAAATCCTAGAGCTCTCGCAGAACCAGGCTAGTGTTCCAGGACCATAATAGGACACGACAATGAGGGGTTGGCCAAACCAGGGAGAGTATTGTGTGAAGTGTATTGTCGTTTACACAAATGGGGGTATGTTCAAGGACATCGCGTCTACAAACCGCTAGTAAGCTAAGTATGCTTCACAAAAGAAGGTTCAAAGGCAACAACCTACCTATCTTGCAATACTCAATTGTCGAAGTTTATCGTTTGAAAAGTGTAAGGAAAAGATTGATTTCCATACATGTGGGGGATTGTTGGAAATTTGATGAAAATAACTTTTTTCATGTGAAGGATTGTTGGAAAAATAGGTGAAAATAGCATTTTTCACAAATATAGGAAAATGACTTTTTTCCTATTTTGGACTAGAAATAAATATAATAAAATGAGCGGGTTTTATATATTTATTTGTGGGTTTGTGTTCTATGTTGGAAGAGCTTCGCAACGAACTAAACCACGTCCAAAACGGAGCTAAGATGAATGAGATATCGATGCTCAAAGTTGGGTGTTTGAAACATTGAATGCTGAAACAAAAGGGAAAGTAGCACCTTGTCCCACATCAGAGGAGAGATGGAACTTAAATGGGTATTTAAGGTGGAACTCTCCATCCTTATTGTTTCATGGGAGCACACACTAAGTGTCCTCGCGAAGGGTGCGGCTCGCACTCGCACACGCTCGCTCGCGTGCGCGTGGCGTGGGCGATGAGGCGCAATGTGGCGCTTTGATGGCGCACTTTGCACTTCGCACACTCGCATCGCCGCGAGCCGCTTGAGAGCCGCCTTTGTATTTTTGACCACGTGTGCGTGGTGGATCACAGAGGCTGCAAGGACCAAGTGGTGAAGTGGCATGTCACACCCCCAAAATCCACCATGCGGAGTACCACCGCTTGGAGGCGTGACGTGACCAGGATCGAGCCACCAATCATATTGAACAACTTAATTACGTTTATAAGACCAAGCACAATACGATTGGTGACCTAAAGAAGGTAACCGATTTTAAGATAACAGCGGAAGCATAAAACGTGAGTTCGAAACATAAGTTCACAGTTCATAAGTTTTAAGGTCCAAAACACAAGTTTAATAAGTTCATAAGGATTTAAACAATGAGCACGGAACATAACAGTCCGTACACCACAACGACTTCTTCCTCGTGCAAGCTCCATGCATTTAGCGACCTGTAAGGCATGTAACAACTAGTCAACAACAAAGTTGAGTGAGTTCACGTTTGGTTGTTTGGTTTTAAGTTGTTTCTGAAAAACGTGGTTTGACTTTCGTTGGCTTATTTGCCCTGGGGGTTACCCCGAAGTTGAAAGTATGTTTAACCATTTCCTTTTTCTTTACCCAAACCGTATCCATAATTAGTGGGGGCTTTCCCCGTGTGAACTACTAGACGGTATGATATCGACTACTACGAACAATAGTTGTGCCCTACATCAGTGTCTATCATCACTGACAGTTTGCCATAGTCCATTAGTACACGCCCGTCCGAACGGCACGGTGTGAGGTTTGTTAAACCTAATAGCGCTATTAACTAATGACCCGCTCGCCATTGGCCTCGGTGATTAAGTCGATATGAAGAGGGACTTATTGATAGAGTTTTGTCTAGCTAGTTTAAAGGTTGTTGTCCTGCACCAGGAGGAAGAACGTACGTATTCTGCACCAGGAGAATTCGTAGGATTAATAATGGCATCCCCTTTATGGAGGATGGCCGTACATATCTTCCCAAGGGGATATGTAGATTTAGTTTTAAATTCTTTAACCCATTCCCAAACCACCAGGAATCCCATGCCTTGTAGAAAGTGTGAACTCACCTCGGTTTGCTCGGTTAGATTCTCAAATATAGCTAACAGTCAAGGTCGGTCAATCACGTCCTAATATAATTACCAGTTAGTCATTTAGTGATTTTCAAATAGAACACAAAGTTCCTACACGTATCTATCACACAACATGCATCACTTTAACGGTTTATGCCCATCTAAGTTTCCCATCCATTCCCCACTCAAAATCAAACATACGATAATGCACATAACATATATAACATGATAGATCATTCACAGATAGCATACTCGACATTTAGACACGCGAGTCACAACTTATGTCATTTCAGCATTTATATTCAAAACCGGCTGTTTTCGGACATTTTAATAAAATAGTTAAATTATCCCAAAAATTCCCAAATTTTTACAGGATGTCTTAAACGTTCCATATTTTATTGTGTAAAAATATCGGGGTCCGGTTCATTACCAATATTTTATTAAAATTCATATTCCGGACTGAACTCAGATTTATGTATTTCTGACCACAGTCCACGGAACAATTTATTAAAAATTCATCGAGCGTCCGATTTACGAAATTCCAGTGGGGTAATTACAAATGCATCGGTTGTCATCTACTGTACAAATTTCATGGTCCGATTCATCACAAAACTCAGGTTATGACTGAAAGTATGACACCCATTTATTGCTGTCAAAATTCAGCTTAAGCTGTTGTTACAAATCGACACATTAAAAATAGTAAACGAAGTCCAAAAATTACGATTCCGGTGCCATTAGAACCGTATTTCATAATAAAATATTTTAGATTCAAAATATCGGTTTTTCGTTGAGTTTATGTCCTGTTTACAGCCAACTGAAGTTGGCTGTAAAACCGGGACAGATTCTGTTTTCACTTTCTAACTTACTAACTTGTGTTCGATTGATTCCGTTAATCATGTTTAGTGACCACAACAACATCACATATTAATATTAATCAGCAAAACATCAGATAATCAACCAATAATCATAATCACACAAGATCTACATGATTTACACTAATATTCATCCATTAACCACCTTGTTCATCACTTTAGTAGACTTTTAGTTGGTGATCTTATATGTTAGTGATTTTCAACCGACGAAACTCTTATTAACCACTTTAGAATAGATCAAGAAGATGTTTAGAGTCACTTACTACTAGCTCGAGGCTAGGGAAGATCAAAGGCATAAAAGTGGTGGATAAAAGCAATCTAGAGAGGTCTTTGAGTTTCCGAGTGCACCGAGCTTGTTTGTAGGACACCTTACACCCTTGTATGTATGAGAAATGGTTAGATCAAGACTTGAAAGTGGATGTATGGTGGAGGTTGGTTTCAGCCGAAGTCACAAGGGAGGAGGAGAAGGAGAGCAATTTCAAGTTATGTTGAGGTGAGATAGTGAAGAAGTATCATACATATTTATAAACCATTTAATCCCTATTAACCATTATGTAATATGTTGTCAAGATTTTAGACAACACCACTTAAAATAATAAAAAATAGTGGGGTGTGTCCACTAGGGGGAACCAAACGGTTCATGGGGGGAGGGGTAATGTGGTTCAATTTCAACTACTAGTTAGTGCTTAGTTAGTTAATTAGGTGATTATTTAGTGTATTAGTGTGTTGTAATTTATAACGGGTGTTAGGGTATTCGGGGACCCTAACTGGCTCAGAAAGGAAAAACAATGTCATTGTCATTATTTTTATGTTCCGGGTGAAGTCCGGTTGTTCGGTTCGGTGTTGTTCCGTTAAACTGCTTAAATAAAAAAAATCCGTAGAGCGTCCTATATATATATTTTTGCAACGTTTTTAATTTCTAATACTTAGGAAATCCCAACGGACTATCTAATGACTTTTCAGTACATTACTAGTGTGTTAACAGGCGCATGTAAATATAACACAGATATCAGAAAGCAGTTAAGTAATTCCACACAGTCGTCAAGCACTTTAATTATCATTAATGAATTGTACGGAATACATGGGATTTTGAGGGTTGTCACATTCTCCCCCTGTTAAGAGAATTTCGTCCCGAAATTTAGCGCGTGGTTACTGAGGAAGCTAGTTAAGTTGCGTTGTTTTCCTGATTTTCCTGGGGTGTCACATCATCCCCCCGTTGATTTGGAATTTCGTCCCGAAATTCTGCAGTAGCTTCAGCCTCAGTAGTGGTTGCGTTTTTCTTAAACAGTTGGGGATACTTGAGTTTCATTTGGTCTTCTCGTTCCCAGGTATACTCTGGGCCACGACGAGCATTCCAACGAACTCGAACGAGAGGTATCCTGGTATGCTTGAGGATCTTAACATCTTGATCCGTAATCTCTAATGGTTCCTTGACGAATCGCAGCTGGTCGTCGATTGTGAGCTCCTTTAAGGGAACTATGAGGGTCTCATCTGACAGACACTTCTTCAGATTCGACACATGGAAAACATTGTGAACTCCGCTGAGTTCTTCAGGTAAATTCAACCTGTAGGCGACCTTGCCAATCTTCTCGGTGACTTCGAATGGTCCGACATAACGCGGATTGAGTTTGCCTCATTTGCCAAAGCGGACTACACCTTTCCAAGGTGAGACTTTGAGTAGCACTCGATCCCCAACCTGGAGCTCAAGTGGTTTTCTTCCCTTATCAGCATAGCTTTTCTGACGGTCACGAGCTGCCGCCATTTGCTGTCGTATCTGAGCAATTCTCTCGGTGGTATCTACCACGAGTTCTGGGCCAGTGATTTGACTGTCACCAACTTCTGCCCAACAGAGAGGTGATCGGCATTTGCGTCCGTACAATGCCTCGAACGGAGCGGTCTGAATGCTGGTGTGGTAGTTGTTGTTATATGAGAACTCCACTAGCGGGAGGTGCTTTTCCCAGCCATTACCAAAATCGATTACACATGCCCTAAGCATGTCTTCAAGGGTTTGTATGGTGCGTTCAGATTGCCCATTCGTCTGTGGGTGATAAGCGGTGCTCATATCTAAACGTGAGCCAAAGGACTTATGCATTGCTTGCCACAGTTTAGAAGTAAAATGCGCGTCACGATCAGATATAATAGAGGTTGGCACTCCGTGCCTTGACACTACTTCCTTTAGATAAATGTCTGCAAGAGTAGAAAACTTATCTGTTTCTTTGATGGCCAGAAAATGTGCAGACTTGGTCAGTCGATCTACGATCACCCAAATGGTATCGTTTCCGCGTTGAGATCTAGGCAGGCCAGTAACGAAATCCATGGAAATTTGCTCCCATTTCCATTTAGGTATCTCTGGTTTTTGAAGTAGGCCTGATGGTTTCTGATATTCAGACTTGACTCTCGCACAAGTCAAGCACTTGCTGACGTAGGTTGCTATGTGGGCTTTCATGCCAGGCCACCAGTACGTAGTCTTGAGGTCGTGGTACATCTTGTCCGAACCAGGGTGTACTGAATAACGAGACTTATGTGCTTCATCCATCACAAGCTCGCGTAAGTTGCCATAACGTGGAACCCAGATGCGTCCGTTTACATAGTAGGCACCGTCTTCCTTTTGTTCTAGCCGCTGCCTAGATCCTCGTAGGGACTCAGCCCTGATGTTCTCTGCTTTCAATGCTTCGACCTGAGCATCGCGAATCTGAGCGGGAAGGTTAGACTGGATGGTAAGCTGTAGAGCACGTACATGCCTAGGTATGGTATCCTTTCGACTGAGGGCGTCAGCCACAACATTGGCTTTGCCCGGATGATACTTGATTGCGCATTCATAATCGTTCAAAAGCTCAACCCATCGGCGTTGACGCATGTTCAACTCCTTTTGCTTGAAGATATGCTCGAGACTCCTGTGATCGGTGTAAATGGTGCACTTGGTACCGTACAGGTAATGTCTCCATATCTTAAGTGCGAAAACAACTGCTCCCAGTTCCAAGTCGTGTGTAGTGTAGTTCCTTTCGTGAACTTTAAGTTGGCGCGATGCGTAGGCAATAACCTTGTCATGTTGCATCAATACGCAACCAAGTCGTTGGATGGAAGCGTCGCAATAAACCACGAAATCATCGGTGCCTTCGGGCAATGAGAGGATAGGCGCGCTACAAAGTCTATCCTTTAGATGTTGAAATGCGGACTCCTGTGCATCACCCCAACGATAGATGACACCCTTCTGAGTCAGTGAAGTGAGGGGTTGCGCAATCTTGGAGAAATCCTTTATAAACCTTCTGTAATATCCCGCCAAACCCAAAAATTGGCGGATTTCTGTTGGTGTGCGGGGTGCAGGCCAATTCTTGATCGATTCAACCTTAGATGGATCCACATGGATTCCATCCTTGTTTACCACATGGCCTAGAAAGTGGACTTCGCGAAGCCATAAATCACATTTCGAAAACTTGGCATACAACTGTTCTTTTCGAAGAAGTTCCAGCATAAGTCGTAGATGCTGCTCGTGTTCCTCCTGACTCTTAGAATAGATCAGGATATCGTCAATGAACACAATAACGAACTTATCCAGGTAAGGCTTGCACACTCGGTTCATGAGATCCATGAAGACCGCTGGTGCATTCGTCAGCCCGAATGGCATAACCAGAAACTCGTAATGGCCGTAACGAGTTCTGAATGCTGTTTTGGAGACGTCATCCTCTCGGACTCTCAGCTGATGGTATCCCGATCTCAAATCAATCTTAGAGTAATAGCTCGACCCTTGCAACTAGTCGAATAAGTCGTCAATACGTGGAAGAGGATAACGATTCTTCACAGTCACCTTGTTAAGCTCGCGATAGTCAATACACATTCTGAAAGTATCATCTTTCTTCTTCACAAACAAGACTGGAGCTCCCCAGGGCGAAGAGCTAGGACGTATAAACCCCTTTTCCAAGAGTTCTTGTAGTTGTGTGGACAGTTCTTCAAGTTCTGATGGAGCTAGACGATATGGTGCTCGAGCTACTGGCGCTGCTCCAGGAGCTAGCTCGATTTGAAATTCAACTTGGCGATGAGGCGGAAGACCAGGTAATTCCTCAGGAAATACATCAGGAAAATTGCGTACAATAGGGATGTCTTCAATTCTCTTCTCTTCCGTTGATGTGTCAGTAACGAGTGCTAAAATGGCAGTGTGGCCCTTTCGCAAACACTTCTGGGCCTTAAGAAAAGAGATGATGCCTTCGACAGCGCCACTCTTGTCGCCACGAATCACGAGAGGTTCTTCACCAGAACAAGGAATGCGGACGATTTTGTGATAAGTCATGTGTCGATAATGTTTACCCATGGAAGAGATAAAAAAATATCAAGACCTTAGAGAGTTTTAATGTGATAAGTCATATGGCAAAACCGAAAAGAAATGATCCTTTACGCAATTGCGCGTGAATGGTCTTGAAAGTGATCTAGCATGTTGTTATTCATAGCTTCTTAGTCATCTAGTACGTCATTATTCGTAGCTTCTATATTAAGAAAACAATTAATTTATATTGACCTTGTATAGTATAATGTTTTAAAAACATGTCACATCTAATAAAATACAAAGAAGTTACAATGTTTAACTTTAAGTTACTATCAAATATGTATATTAGGTTTCAATTACATTTTGTAAACTTTTGAATTCTTTGTATAAAACTTTCATAAAACTGGCTTTGATGGGTTAATTTTAATTTGGGGTAAATTGCATTTTACATCATTTAAGTTACAGTAAAATTTCAGGCGTTATCATTTAACTAACAAAATTACAATGAATGTCCGTTATGCTTTAATTTCTTGACAATAGACATCCTTTATTTTTGAATTTTTTGACAGCGGATGTCCTTTATTTCTGTAATCCTTTTAGGGAGAAAGGACACCGTTTGTAAAGAAATTTAAAAACAAAGAACATCCGTGGCAATTTCGTTAGTTAAATGACAACATCTAAAATTTTGCTAAAACTCAAAAGACGTAAAATGCAATTTACCCGTTAATTTGTATAAAATATTGAAACCCGTTTCATATATATTTCTAGTTTAAACAATGATTTAAATAAAGGTTAGAGCAAATTACAAATCATGGGTTGGTAGACGGGCAACAAGCTGCGCCGCCACCCCCTTTTGAATTGCAAATCCTACTCGGCTAAACACATAACTATGGCCTACAGACACTGTCGCATGCGCAAGTGCTACCTTTTGAACCCGCTTCAAGAAACCGGACGCCACAGGGGCCAGATAACCAAAGGTATCGAACGCGAAGGGAAGGAAGGCATGTTGATTATCTATGCAGGCCTTCTCGTGCTTGGATATTTTCCCCGCCTCAGCCTTCCGCGTCGCTTGCCCTGAAACAAAACCACTGCCCCTGAAACCGGCAAGAGGCGACACCCCCGTGAGATCAATGCAAGCATGCTTACCCCCGGACCATCCAAAAACCAGCACATCGGCTGGTCGAAGGGAAGACCTCCCATCCTTCGGGTCTGTTAGGAAATTAACCGGAGCCTCTTTTTTAGCAGCGATACCAGCTCGCTTGAGAACGTCAAACAACACATCTCTAACCAGATCGTGTCTGTACTTGAAGCCAGGAAGCTCTTTGCAGTGAAGGGCATGTTCCCCGAAGCTATCAAGACACACCTTCCGACAAACGGGGCACGGTTCATCCTCAGGGTACAACGGTATCATCAACCGATATTTGAGGACAGACCGATATTCTACTGCCGACATACATTGCCCCAAGCCCTCGATCGGGATAACAGTAAGGAAATCTTGAGCGTGGGGGGCTCGTAAACAATCAAAAACAGCTTTTTGCCGAGGGGATAACCCGAAAACACCATTGATTTCCTTCACGGTTTTACCATAAAAAGCACTCGCCAAAATAGTTTGAGGTTCACGGGGGGCGGTGTCTTTATTAGCAAAACCGCCAAGGTCAACATCAGGAAGAACGGCTTGTAAACCATCCAACGCAGCCCTAAATTCCGAATCCAAATCACCCATACAACAAGCTCGCAGAATATGATCTTGAAGTTTAAACAAGTAACAATTATATCAAGAGATTAACGATTTTAAAAGTATTGTGTTATTGGGTTAAAATTATATATTAACAATCTTTATATTGGGTTAGAATTATATATAAACAATCTTTATATTCTGTAGCAATGAATATAGTAATCTATGTATACATGGTTATATACCGACATAAGTGTCATCTTAGAACAAGAGTTAAGCACACGGTTGTTTTCTGTAGTAAACAACTAAACATCTTTTACGTTTTTTATTGTTTCCTTATAGAATAAGAATGTTCTATTATTTGTCAATTTGTAACTCACATTCAATATACGTAAATTATATATGTAATTATCTTCTTACCCGCCAGAGTAGGGTTAGGGGCCTAGGGATGGCAATGCGTCAGGTTTGGGACGGGTTTAGGTAATCTCAAGCCCAAACCCGATTAGATATGCTTGTCCCAAACCCGTCTCGAAACTCATCGGGTTTCTAGCAGGTAAATACCCATCGGGTATCGGGTATATCCGGGGGTTTCGGGTAACCCATTAACTTTAAAAAGTTTACCCGTTGGGTATAGCCGACCCAAAACCCATCGGGTAACTACTAATCAGTTACATTTAGTATTATCACTAAAGAAATATATCAAATAACTATAATGTATACGGGATAAAATACCTATGTGTATAGAAAAAAGGATGTATATATATTTACATATTTAAAAATATAAAAAAATTATATCATGTATACAATCGGGTAAACGGGTTTACTTTATCGGGTAAATGGGTATCTCACCAAATCCCAAACCCATCCCAAACTCGCGAAAAAAATAAAAACTAGTCCCAAACCCGTCCCAAATTCGATTAACCGACCCAAACCCGTCCCAGATGTGTCGGGTTTCGGGTTTACCCATCGGGTTCGGGTTCGATTGTCATCCCTACCCGTTTGTTTGGGAGGGTGTGAGATCTCTCTCACAACAAGTTAAAGATTCTTACCGTTAAAAAAATTTAAAAACAAGAATAGAAAAAACAGTCTCCATTCGCTTTGCCCTCTCTGGTCACTCTCCCCTTCCCTCATGTTATATCTAATCATCATTCTTCTCACGTCTTGAACCATCATCAATTGATACCAAACATGTAACAACCCGACTTTTCGGATTGTTTTCCGTTTACTATTTACTTCGATTTGTAACCGTTTTTACTCCGAGATTCGATATAGATAAAGGGTTATGTTATACTAAATACAATTTTCATCACACAGCACCGCTGCACGCTTAAACGCTTTATATTCACAAACGCTCAAGGCTAATGCAACACGAATTACAGAGAATTATGCTGCTTTATTTGCCGAGTGTGTTTGTTTGTTCGGCAACCACTCTCGCCTTCGCATTCGCTTATCGCACTAAATCGCTAATCGCAAATGTTGTTCATAGTAGTAATGTTATGTTGTGTGTTCTTATATGTTTTACTTGTGTGTGCTTTATATGTTTATGGATATACTCGCAACTCGATTATCACACCGCAACGCAACACAACGCAATACTCGCTCATTCGTTAAAATACTTAACTTACTTGCACTAACTAACGCAACAAAACGCATTAAATGCGCATCCTAAACGCGAAAACGAGGATTTTCCGCATAAAACAGCACCTTCGAACGAAGCCAAGCAGCCTCGTACGAAGGCACTGCCTTCGTACGATGGCACCAGGTTTGAACCATGTCCTCTTGTGCGATCCCACCTCTTCTATAAATACCCAAGCCCTCCTTTCTCATTCTCACTTGCTGATTTTCGCACCGAAACTCTACCGAATTGTTGTCCGACCATTTTCAAGTAAGATTTACCAGTTTTATGTGTTTATACAACGTTTTCCACTTCGATTTTCCACAAGATTCACTTCGATTTCATCAAAACTCTTATAGTCTCACCTAAACTTCAACTTTTTCAACTAAACTTCTTATTTCTACAAGAACCCTCATCTTTTTCATAAAAGTCTTCATCTTTTTCATCAAAACTTCTTATTTCACCATGGATTTACACTTAACCGAGTGTATTGGGCCTAGCTACGGCTTTCCAAGTTAGAAATCAGTTGATTTCACACTCACCAAGTGTTAGATCTAGGTGAAAACCCCTTAAAACCCCTTTTAAACTTGATTTATACCCTAAATCGGACCTAAAATGGCATGTATTTCGTTCACTGAATAGCGGAACGAGGTAGTATCGAAACCGTCTTGAATTGGTATCGAAACCGTCGTTCGGATTGGCTGTTCGATCGGACAGCAGTCCGATCTGACGGCACTCCGTCCTGGTCGACCTGTTCGTCTTACACTTGGTTGTTTTGATAGTTTGTCGTTTTATCGAGACGTGTTGATATCGTGCTAACCAACAGAACCCCATCCTAAGCCCTAGTGACCCGATTGAATAGGAACCACCCAAGTTCACTCAGTCCACCGGTTCAAGACGATTGTTCTTGGTTAACCCGGAATCGATAATCTCGTGGACAGAATACGGATCTTGAACCAACACAACCACAAGAACGAGTAGTAAGTCGGCACAAGCTCCGATTCTATCGGTTTTGAATGCATTGAGTGTAAAAGAGTTGAAAGAAAGTTGAAAAACCATCTTTCAATCCTTTTCATTGTGAATATGTTTAGATCTATGAAAGATCTTTGTTTGTTTATGTGGAAATCGGTTAGATCTAAGTTGTTCTTGGTGGATTGAGGCCAAAACTTGAAGTTCTTCAAGAACACATGATGACGTCATCCAAGAACACCTTGAATCTTGATGATTTCACGGTTAAAAGTTAAGATTCAAAAGATAGAAAGGTGTAGGAGTGCGTGTAGATTAAGGAAGTACAAGATGTAGGACGAGATCTTACCGAAATCGCGAGAAATCTGAAGAAAAGTGAGGAAAACGAGCTGGTCGGACGTCAGTTGCCAAAAGTAGTAAGTTTGAAAGTGACAAGGGGTATTTATAGGGTTACCCAAAGTGGAAAGGAGTGGAGAGGGGCTGGTCGATCGGTTAGGCAGTCCGATCGGACAGCTGTCCGATCGAGCGGCTGCTCGGTCGATCGGCTGGCCGATCGACTAGTCGCCTGGTCGATCAGTCACCTTGTTCGAGTGTTCGGTGCGACGAGTTTCGCTGTTTCGATTGCGATTGTGAGCGTTGCGATGCGATAGAGTTTCCTAGTCAAATTACTTTTAATCCCAACTACTATATCAACATACAAGCATCCTTACTTCGTTTTTGTTTAGCGTTTGCGATTCGATTGCGATTGAGTTCGATTGCGTTTCGATTGATTACCACACATAACATAAATAAGCATGCACAAGTAACACATAGGGCACACACACGTATAACAATAACCAAAACGCGTGCTTCGAGTTACGAATGCGATTGCGATAGCGATAAAGCGATTAAACATGCGATAAATATCGATTACCATGCGATTATTAATAGATACTCCACATAATACAACTAAAGCGAAAATAAAATAGACTAATTACAAGTCAAAGAAGTCAAAACAGGAATTGAGCAAGGAGAGACATATCGCAATTAGCAATCTTTTCTTCCTTTGACTTCAATTTGGACTTTGACTTTGACTTCCGAAGCACTGGGTGTTACAGCCTCCCCTAGTTGAGGGAATTTCGTCCCGAAATTAGGCCGAAGCCGTAACAAACAACTGTGGGTACTTCGCCTTCATGTCACTTTCGAGTTCCCATGTGAACTCTGCGCCTCATTTACCTTCCCATCGGACATTCACAATAGGAATGCGCGAGCGTCTGAGCTGCTTGGTTTGGCGATCCATGATTTCGACAGGATTCTCCACGAAGTGTAGTGTTTCGTTTACTTGGAGGTCATCGAGAGGTACAATTAAATCATGCTCAGCCAGGCACTTTCGGAGGTTTGACACATGGAAAGTCGGGTGGACATTACTAAGTTCCTCCGGTAGTTCGAGTCTGTAGGCGACTTTTTCGATTCTTTCTAGAATCTTAAAAAGGTCCAACATATCGAGGCGCTAGTTTCCCTTTCTTGCCGAATCTGACCACACCCTTCCAAGGTGATACCTTTAGGAGTACGTAGTCGCCCACGTCAAATTCAAGGGGCTTGCGTCGTCTATCGGCGTAAATTTTCTGTCGACTTCGAGCTTTCAACAAGTTGTCTCGAATTTGGAGGACTTTGTCAGTCGTTTCTTGCAATAGCTCGGGACCGGTTAGTTGCGAGTGGCCGATCTCGTGCCACACAATAGGCGATCGACATCTTCTTTCGTATAAAGCCTCGAATGGTGCCATCTGAATGCTGGAATGATAACTGTTGTTGTACGAGAATTCGACTGACGGCAGGTAGGCATCCCAATTACCACCGAAATCTATGACACACGAACGGAGCATGTCTTCAAGAGTACGGATCGTTCTCTCAGTCTGACTGTTGGTTTGAGGGTGGAATGCGGTACTTAGATTAAGCGTTGTACCTAGCACAGCTTGAAACGTTTCCCACAATCGCGAGGTAAACCGAGCATCACGGTCAGAGATGATGTCGCGAGGCGTCCTATGTCGACAAATGATCTCATTGTTGTAGATTCGGGCTAATCGTTCTACCTTGTAGTATTCCCGTATTGGCAAGAAGTGGGCTGATTTGGTCAAACGGTCAACAACAACCCAGATGTTGTCGTGACCTGATGACGTGTGTGGAAGCTTTGTTATGAAGTCCATAGCTATACTCTCCCACTTCCATATAGGGATCGGCGGTTGTTCGAGTAAGCCAGGGGGTCTTTGGTGTTCAGCCTTGACTTTTGCACAAGTCAGACACTTTCCAACGTAGAGAGCAATATCCCTTTTCATGCCTGGCCACCAGTACTTGTAGCGAAGGTCCTGGTACATTTTGTTGGCACCGGGATGAATAGAATACCGGGATTTGTGGGCTTCGTCCATCAAAATCTTTCGCAAATCGGCCCGTTTAGGGATCCAAATCCGGTCCAGATAATGGAATATCCCATTCGGCTTATTTACAAGCTGGGCTCCATCGTGGTAGATTATTTCCTTCTTCAAGGTGCGTTCATTAAAACAGGCATACTGAGCTTCGCGGATGAGGGTTTCGAGATCGTACTGGGTTTGGGTCTTACGAATGCTGAGCAAATAACTCCGTCTGCTGAGAGCGTCGGCAACGACATTTGCTTTGCCTAGGTGATAACGAATCTCACAGTCATAATCGTTGAGAAGTTCTACCCATCGGCGTTAACGCATATTAAGTTCCTTCTGATCAAAGATATGTTGTAGGCTCCTATGATCGGTGAAGATCGTACACTTTGTCCCATACAGGTAGTGTCGCCAAATATTTAATGCAAAAACAACTGCGCCTAGCTCGAGATCAGGGGTTGTATGGTTCTTCTCGTGGATTTTGAGCTGACGAGATGCATAAGCTATAACCTTGTCCCGTTGCATGAGAACACAACCAAGACCAAGGTTGGAAGCATCACAGAAGACAATGAAGTCGTCGTTTCCGTCGGGCAATGAGAGAACAGGAGCATTGCAAATCATGCGCTTGAGGGTTTTGAAAGCAGACTCTTGTTCAGTTCCCCAAACAAAAGGCTTGTCTTTATGCGTGAGCGTGGTAAGCGGCACAGCGATCTTTGAGAATCCTTCGATAAATCGTTGATAATCGCCCGCTAATCCCAGAAAAGAACGGACTTCAGACGGGTTCTTAGGTGTAATCTAACTCTTAATAGCTTCAATCTTCACGGAATCGACGTGGATACCTTGACTATTTACAATGTGACCGAGGAATTGAACCTCCTCCAGCCAGAATTCGCACTTGGAGAACTTGGCATAGAGTCGATTCCCTTGGAGTAGCTCGAGAACCAAACGTAGATGCTGCGCGTGTTCGGCTTTCAATTTGGAATAGATCAAGACATCGTCGATGAACACGATGACGAAACGGTCAAGATAAGGTTTACACACGCGATTCATCAGGTCCATGAAAACCGTGGGTGCGTTGGTTAAACCAAAAGGCATAACAACGAACTCATAGTGGCCGTAACGAGTGCAAAACGCGGTTTTGGGTATATCCTCCTCTTGAATGCGTAGTTGGTGATAGCCTGAGCGTAGATCGATCATTGAGAAACACGTAGCACCCTGTAGCTGGTCAAACAAATCATCAATGCGAGGTAGGGGATAGCGGTTCTTGATAGTCAACTTATTCAGTTCCCGATAGTCGATGCACATCCGGAACGTCCCATCCTTCTTTTTGACGAAAAGGACTGGCGCGCCCTAAGGAGAGGTGCTCGGGCGAATGAAGCCTTTCTCAAGTAATTCCTGGAGTTGGTTCGAGAGTTCACGCATTTCGGACGGTGCGAGTCGGTAAGGAGCTTTGGCAACAGGGTTGGCTCCAGGAATGAGGTCGATACGAAAGTCGATATCACGTCTTGGCGGTAATCCGGGAAGATCGTCAGGGAACACATTAGAAAATTCACGAACCACAGGAACGTCTTTCACTTCTGTCTTTCCTTTCTTTTCCTTCTCCGCTACTACAATGTTAGCCAAGAAAGCTCTGTATTCCTTGCGGAGATACTTGCTAGCTTGGAAACATGACATGAGCTTGAGACCTTTCGAAGCAGTTTCACCATAAACACATAAATAATCACCATTTGCGAGCGAGAATCGAATCATCTTATCGAAGCACACAACCTCAGCATGGTTTTCACGAAGAAAGTCCATGCCTACTATGACGTCAAAACTTCCGAGTTGCATCGGAATAAGGTCTATTGGGAAGATGTGATTGTTGAGCTCAAGAGTACAATCACGAAGAACAGAATTAACGGCGACAGTTCTTCCGGTAGCGACTTCGACATCGAACGTCGAGGGGAGCGCTTACGACTCAGAAGCTTCTCGAATTCAAATGACACAAAGCAGTTATCGGCTCCAGTATCAAACAAACATGAAGCATAAATACCATTCACAAGGAACGTACCATTGACCACGTTGTTGTCAACATGGGCTTGGCGCACATTGATGTTGAAAGTTATGGCGCGTGCGGCTTGTTGCTGTTGCTGGGGCTGTTGCTGCTGTTGAGGCTGCTGCTGCTGGGGCTCTTGTTTCACAACCCTGTTCGGGTACATGTTCGCAAAGTGGTTGGGAGCACCACATGCGAAGCAGACTCGGGTGTTGACCGCGGGTGTCTGAGCCGCTTGTTGGCCTTGCGGGGCTGGGAGCAGAGCTTGATGAGCAGTGGCTTGAGCTGGTGCTTGATGGGGACCAGTACGGCAGTTAGTAGTGAAGTGGCCGTGCATATTGCAGTGAGCGCACAAACGACAGGCGAGACCCACCGGGTGATGGTAAGAACATGTTGGGCAAGCTGGGTGGGGGCCTGTGTATGCACGCTTTGCAGGCGGTGCAAATGTAACTGGAGCTGGATGGTGGTGAGATTGCTGCTGAGCCGGTACGGCTTGAAGTGGAGCAGAATTGGTGGTGACAGCACAGTTCTTGTTGCTGGAGCTGCTGTTGTTGTTCTTCTTCTTGTGGCGTGAGGACTTTGACGATTGAGCGGCGGTGGTCTCGGCAGTTGGTTCGGTGGTGATTTGGTGCAGGTTTTTTGAAGTCTTATCCCAAAAACCAGCTTTTACCCGCTTGTGGTTGATTTCAGCGGCAAGCAAGTAAGTTTCTTCGATTGTTGCTGGCTTTGCGGCATGAACAAAATCTGCAACACAGTCGGGTAGAGCTCGAATGTACTTCTTGATCGTCATGTCGGGCGTCTTCACTTGATCGGGACAGATGATGCTGAGCTGCTTAAAGCGAGCAGTCAGGGCAGCGTTGTCACCTTCCTTCTGCTTGATGTGCCAGAACTCGTCCTCCAGCTTCTGGTGCTCATGGGGAGGGCAGAACTCTTCGAGCATAACGTTCTTCAACTCGTCCCATGACAGACCGTAAGCTGCATCATTTCCGCGCTTGTTCCTTTCGGCCGTCCACCAGTCTAGAGCGCGGGACTGGAAGACGCTGGTCGCGTTCAGTGTGCGGAGATTATCACGACATCTGCTCTGTCGCAGGGTGACTTCGATCGAGTCAAACCATTGAAACAAAGCCGTAGGGTCTTCTTCTCCGGTGAACTCTTTCGGTCCACATGCCTTGAACTGTTTGAAGCTGAAAGCAGCTTTGGGAGTCTCAGTTCTGGATTCCTCAGACGATTTGCTCATGTTTTCGTACAGTTCACTGACGACTTGGGGTACAACCTTTGGCATTTGCTTAGTAATCATGGCAGCGAGACGTTTGTCTGCTTGCTTTCGGCGAGCATCACGGGTAGCGCGAGATCCAGATGACGACATTGTCTGCAACCAACATCGCCACAGGACTCAACACAATATAATCGAATCTCACCTCACAATCCTAATACCACTAAAGCTTAGGAACACGTATAGTCATGTAACCACATAGGCACATAATCACATATTCACATAAGCACAGAAGCACATAAGCACATGAAGCACAGAATTCACAGAAGCACACAAACATGTAATCACAAGATGCAGTCAGAATACAGAAACCTATCATTCGAAGTCTGCGAGCGTTCGAGAATAGCGATCGCGATTAACATATCGAGTAGTATAGTGTAAGCGTATAACATAGCATGAGGTTGTCCATAGTTTAGCGATTTGTCAGCGTCTTGAGGTAGAAATGCAGTGCGGGTCGTGCGTGTCGATCGAATGTGAAGGCAAAAATCGAGTAAGTCTCCGAAAATTAAAACACATAAGTAGGTAAATACACATACAACACATAAAATCAACGAATCATCAGAGTCAGCAGTTGCGGGCTCAGAATCGAAACACATAAAAATCGGGAAATAGATCGTCTGCGGCTATTAGACATTGACTATCCAAAGTGATTCGACTATTCTCAAGGACTTGTTGTACACGTTTTGACTTTCAGGACTGTGCCTTTGCCTCGATTCTTGGGCGTTTAGCACGCATCCCTTTAGTCATATCGTGACTTCAGGTCGTTGGAGTCCGTCGAGACTTTGGTGAGAGTTTTGTAAAACAAATAAAGGTCGGAACAAGTCGTCAGGTTCGGGTTTCACCCCTAACTTTACAACTACGTCCATGTTTTGATAAAATAAAAGGGAATTATGCGTCAAAGTATGGATTTCACTCCTATTTTAGCGCAATTTTCCCGAGTATATAGATAAAAATGTGGGATGATCAAGCACTTTAGTCGAGAGTTTGCGGTTTTCACACCTAATCTCGACTTAATCGCTCATTCATAATTGAAAATTCCGAGTGTAGTGATAGTGTAGCGTAGGCGAGAATAGCGAGAAATAGCAAGTGAGCTCATACATAGTCCCTACTGGACATGCACGAGTTGGTCTGTGGGTTCCTAATGATAGACTAGGTCTCTAAGACATCGACCCGGACTAGGTCAAGTCTTGCCTAATTCCCTATAGTTATGGCTCTGATACCAATCTGTCACACCCCAACCGATGGCGGAAACATCGGGGCATGGCACTAAGCGAAACAGATTGTCCAGAAGTTTCCATAACAACTATATTTACCAAATATTTTAAAGTAACACGTCCCATACCATGTCATAAATGATAATACAATTATTACAGAAAAGATCCAGTCAAATTGTTCTGTTCCAACAACTCAGATTTTATTACAGATAATTGTTTATTTATGGGTTTCTAGGACTCCGTCCCTAGCCTCAATTTCATCACCAGCACACAAAGCATGTAAACATCCTAAGCACCTGTCACATACGTTAAAGTAAAAGTCAATACACATAGTGTAAAGGTGAGCATACAAGTTTGATAATAGCATATAGAGTTCGAAAGCATTACGCATAACCAGCATGTACACAGTGTAAAATGAGGCATGTTAGTTATCGACATGAACCTATCGATACCAATGACTGCGGGTTGACTGCCCAAGGCAGTTCGTGATACATTCTCACCACTGTGAGCCATGTAGGTAATTGTCCTTAACAACCCCTGAGTGAACGGGTGCTGAGTCCAAACTAATAGTACTATCGTTGCTAAGGCAGGTAGACAACATTCCATGTGTAAACATAACAAACAAGCATCCATTAAGTCACGTATAACATGCGGTAACGGTTAGCGTTTAAAGTATTGCGTAGTGTGTTCGATGAGATTTTTGTATTAGTAACGTATGTAACACCCAAAAGTGCGTAAAGCAAAAAGGGATCGAGTATACTCACAGCGGTTGATGGATTGAAGGGAGCACTAGAGAGTAGGGTTGGCCTGAATAGATTGATAGTATAACGATAAGTGACGCGCAAAACGATGCAAAGTACAAGTGAGTCAGACAGCAGTTTGATTGGATGGTAGTCCGATCGGACAGCCAGTCGTGCGGGTGGTAGTCCGTTCGGACGGTCGTCCGGTCGGATGACTGTTCGAGCGGATTGTTTCTTCCTTTGAGAAGGAAGTGTTTGTGTGTGATGGCTTGACTTTTGAAGTTTTCGTTGTAGTATTTTGAAAACATTGAAGTATCTCTTCCTTTCAGGTCGGTCGATCGGACGGCAACCCGATTGGTTGGGCACTTCAGTGAGAACAAGTTCACAGCAGGTTGTCACTCAATCAGACGGTCATTCGAACGGGTGGCATCCTTTGTGCATTGAACATGTTGAAAATTGTTTAAGTGTGGAAGTTTAAATGTCTCATGATTCGAATGGCAGTTCGATCGGATGGTAGTCCGATCGGACAACAATTCGTTTAACATTCAGACTTCAAATGTTGGCAAAATGGTTAACTGTGGGACCAAGGTGCAAGTCGTTCGGCTTGGCCAGTCGTTCGGATTGGCTGTTCGATCGGACAGCAGTCCGATCAGACGGCACTCCGTCCTGGTCAACCTGTTCGTCTTACACTTGGTTGTTTTGATAGTTTGTCGTTTTATCGAGACGTGTTGATATCGTGCTAAACAACAGAACCCCATCCTAAGCCCTAGTGACCCGATTGAATAGGAACCACCCAAGTTCAGTCAGTCCACCGGTTCAAGACGATTGTTCTTAGTTAACCCGGAATCGATAATCTCGTGGACAGAATACGGATCTTGAACCAACACAACCACAAGAATGAGTAGTAAGTCGGCACAAGCTCCGATTCTAACGGTTTTGAATGCATTGAGTGTAAAAGAGTTGAAAGAAAGTTGAAAACCCATCTTTCAATCCTTTTCATTGTGAATATGTTTAGATCTATGAAAGATCTTTGTTTGTTTATGTGGAAATCGGTTAGATCTAAGTTGTTCTTGGTGGATTGAGGCCAAAACATGAAGTTCTTCAAGAACACATGATGACTTCATCCTAGAACACCTTGAATCTTGATGATTTCACGGTTAAAAGTTAAGATTCAAAAGATAGAAAGGTGTAGGAGTGCGTGTAGATTAAGGAAGTACAAGATTTAGGACGAGATCTTACCGGAATCACGAGAAATCTGAAGAAAAGTGAGGAAAGCGAGCTGGTCGGACGTCAGTTGCCAATAGTAGTAAGTTTGAAAGTGACAAGGGGTATTTATAGGGTTACCCAAAGTGGAAAGGAGTGGAGAGGGGCTGGTCGATCGGTTAGGCAGTCCGATCGGACAGCTGTCCGATCGAACGGCTGCTCGGTTGATCGGCTGGCCGATCGACTGGTCGCCTGGTCGATCAGTCACCTTGTTCGAGTTTTCGGTGCGACGAGTTTCGCTGTTTCGATTGCGATTGTGAGCGTTGCGATGCGATAGAGTTTCCTAGTCAAATTACTTTTAATCCTAACTACTATATCAACATACAAGCATCCTTACTTCGCATTCGTTTAGCGTTTGCGATTGAGTTCGATTGCGTTTCGATTGATTACCACACATAACATAAATAAGCATGCACAAGTAACACATAAGGCACACACACACGTATAAGAATAACCAAAATGCATGCTTCGAGTTGCGAGTGCGATAGCGATAAAGCAATTAAACGTGCGATAAATAGCGATTACCATGCGATTATTAATAGATACTCCACATAATACAACTGAAGCGAAAATAAAATAGACTAATTACAAGTCAAAGAAGTCAAAACAGGAATTGAGTGACGGGTGGTCCATAGGACAACCCTTAATGATGTTAAAAGACGAGTTTATCCCTCACTTGATCACGTAATTACCTTGAATTAGATGACTACGGATGCTTATGTTTCAGGTACAGTTCAGGAGCTAAAAATGGATAAAACGCTGCTTTGGACGGTTTGGAGAGGAACGGGTCGTGCATGGAAGGAAAGAAGAAACAAATCCCAAGAATCAGGGCTCCACTGTAATTTAACGTGGCCACCGTAAATTACGGTGGCCCTGAAACATGCCATTTCCTCACCGTACCACAGTCAATTCCCACCGTAACAAACGAGCTGGTCGATCGGTTAGGCAGTCTGATCGGACAGCTGTCCGATCGAGCGGCTGCTCGGTCGATCGGCTGGCCGATCGACTGGTCGCCTGGTCGATCAGTCACCTTGTTCGAGTGTTCGGTGCGACGAGTTTCGCTGTTTCGATTGCAATTGTGAGCGTTGCGATGTGATAGAGTTTCCTAGTCAAATTACTTTTAATCCCAACTACGATATCAACATACAAGCATCCTTACTTCGTATTCGTTTAGCGTTTGCGATTGAGTTCGATTGGGTTTCGATTGATTACCACAGATAACATAAATAAGCATGCACAAGTAACACATAAGGCACACACACACGTATAAAAATAACCAAAATGCGTGCTTCGAGTTGCGAGTGCGATTGCGATAGCGATAAAGCAATTAAACATGCGATAAATAGAGATTATTAATAGATACTCCACATAATACAACTAAAGCGAAAATAAAATAGACTAATTACAAGTCAAAGAAGTCAAAACAGGAATTGAGCAAGGAGATACAGATCGCAATTAGCAATTAGCAATCTTTTCTTCCTTTGACTTCAATCTTGACTTTGACTTTGACTTCCGAAACACGGGGTGTTACAGCCTCCCCTAGTTGAGGTAATTTCGTCGCGAGGCGTCCCATTTCGACAAATGATCTCATTGGTGTAGATTCGGGCTAATCGTTCTACCTTGTAGTCTTCCCGTATTGGCAAGAAGTGGGCTGATTTGGTCAAACAGTCAACAACAACCCAGATGCTGTCGTGACCTGATGACGTGTGTGGAAGGTTTGTTATGAAGTCCATAGCTATACTCTCCCACTTCCATATAGGGATCGGCGGTTGTTCGAGTAAGCCAGAGGGTCTTTGGTGTTCAGCCTTGACTTTTGCACAAGTCAGGCATTTTCCAACGTAGAGAGCAATATCCTTTTTCATGCCCGGCCACCAGTACTTGTAGCGAAGGTCCTGGTACATTTTGTCGGCACCCGGATGAATAGAATACCGGGATTTGTGGGCTTCGTCCATCAAAATCTTTTGCAAATCGGCCCGTTTAGGGATCCAAATCCGGTCCATATAATGGAATATCCCATTCGGCTTATTTACAAGTTGGGCTCCATCGTGGTAGATTCTTTCCTTCTTCAAGGTGCTTTCATTAAAACAGACATGCTGAGCTTCGCTGATGAGGGTTTCGAGATCGTACTTGGTTTGGGTCTTACGAATGCTGAGCAAATAACTCCGTCTGCTGAGAGCGTCGGCAACGACATTTGCTTTGCCTAGGTGATAACGAATCTCACAGTCATAATCGTTGAGAAGTTCTACCCATCGGCGTTGACGCATATTAAGTTCCTTCTGAACAAAGATATGTTGTAGGCTCCTATGATCGGTGAAGATCGTACACTTTGTCCCATACAGGTAGTGTCGCCAAATCTTTAATGCAAAAACAACTGCGCCTAGATCGAGATCATGGGTTGTATAGTTCTTCTCGTGGATTTTGAGCTGACGAGATGCATAAGCTATAACCTTGTCCCGTTGCATGAGAACACAACCAAGACCAAGGTTGGAAGCATCACAGTGGACAATGAAGTAGTCGTTTCCGTCGGGCAATGAGAGAACAGGAGCATTGCAAAGCATGCGCTTGAGGGTTTGGAAAGCAGACTCTTGTTTAGTTCCCCAAACAAAAGGCTTGTCTTTATGCGTGAGCGCGGTAAGCGGCACAGCGATCTTTGAGAATCCTTCGATAAATTGTTGATAATAGCCCGCTAATCCGAGAAAAGAACGGACTTCAGACGGGTTCTTAGGTGTAATCCAACTCTTAATAGCTTCAATCTTCACGGAATCGACGTGGATACCTTGACTATTTACAATGTGACCGAGGAATTGAATCTCCTCCGGCCAGAATTCGCACTTGGAGAACTTGGCATAGATTCGATTCCCTTGGAGTAGCTCGAGAACCAAACGTAGATGCTGCGCGTGTTCGGCTTTCGATTTGGAATAGATCAAGACATCTTCGATGAACACGATGAGGAAACGGTCGAGATAAGGTTTACACATGCGATTCATCAGGTCTATGAAAACCGAGGGTGCGTTGGTTAAACCAAAAGGCATAACAACGAACTCATAGTGGCCGTAACGAGTGCGAAACGCGGTTTTGGGTATATCCTCCTCTTGAATGCGTAGTTGGTGATAGCCTGAGCGTAGATCGATCTTTGAGAAACACGTAGCACCCTGTAGCTAGTCAAACAAATCATCAATGCGAGGTAGGGGATAGCGGTTCTTGATAGTCAACTTATTCAGTTCCCAATAGTCGATGCACATCCAGAACGTCCCATCCTTCTCTTTGACGAAAAGGACTAGCGCGCCCCAAGGAGAGGTGCTCGGGCGAATGAAGCCTTTCTCAAGTAATTCCTGGAGTTGGTTCGAGAGTTCACGCATTTCGGACGGTACGAGTCGGTAAGGAGCTTTGGCAACAGGGTTGGCTCCAGGAATGAGGTCGATACGAAAGTCGATATCACGTCTTGGCGGTAATCTGGGAAGATCGTCAGGGAACACATTAGGAAATTCACGAACCACAGGAACGTCTTTCACTTCTGTCTTTCCTTTCTTTTCCTTCTCCGCTACTACAATGTTAGCCAAGAAAGCTCTGTATTCCTTGCGGAGATACTTGCTAGCTTGGACACATGACATGAGCTTGAGACCTTTCGAAGCAGTTTCCCCATAAACACACAAATAATCACCATTTGCGAGCGAGAATCGAATCATCTTATCGAAGCACACAACCTCAGCATGGTTTTCACGAAGAAAGTCCATGCCTACTATGACGTCAAAACTTCCGAGTTGCATCGGAATAAGGTCTATTGGGAAGATGTGATTGTTGAGCTCAAGAGTACAATCACAAAGAACAGAATTAACGGCGACAGTTCTTCCGGTAACGACTTCGACATCGAACGTCGAGGGGAGATGGGAGCGCTTACGACTAAGAAGCTTCTTGAATTCAAACGACACAAAGCAGTTATCGGCTCCAGTATCAAACAAACATGAAGCATAAATACCATTCACAAGGAACGTACCATTGACCACGTTGTTGTCAGCCTGGGCTTGGCGCACATTGATGTTGAAAGTTCTGGCGCGTGCGGCTTGTTGCTGCTGCTGGGGTTGTTGCTGCTGTTGAGGCTGCTGCTGTTGGGGCTCTTGTTTCACAACCCTGTTCGGGCACATGTTCGCAAAGTGGTTGGGATCACCACATGCGAAGGAGACTCGGGCGTTGACCGCGGGTGCCTGAGCCGCTTGTTAGCCTTGCAGGGCTGGGAGCAGAGCTTGATGAGCAGTGGCTTGAGCTGGTGCTTGACGGGGACCAGTATGGCAGTTAGTAGTGAAGTGGCCGTACATATTGCAGTGAGCGCAGAAACGACAGGCGAGACCCACCGGGTGATGGTAAGAACATATTGGGCAAGCTGGGTGGGGGCCTGTGTATGCACGCTTTGCAGGCGGTGCATATGTAACTGGTGCTAGACGGTGGTGAGATTGCTGCTGATCCGGTACGGCTTGAAGTGGTGCAGCATTGGTGGTGACAGCACAGTTCTTGTTGCTGGAGCTGCTGTTGTTGTTCTTCTTCTTGCGGCGTGAGGACTTTAACGATTGAGCGACGGTGGTCTTGGCAGTTGGTGCGGTGGTGACTTAGTGCAGGTTCTTTGAAGTCTTATCCCAAAAACCAGCTTTTACCTGCTTGTCGTTGATTTCAGCGGCAAGCAAGTAAGTTTCTTCGATTGTTGCTGGCTTTGCGGCATGAACAAAATCTGCAACACAGTCGGGTAGAGCTCGAATGTACTTCTTGATCGTCATGTCGGGCGTCTTCACTTGATCGGACGGCACTCCGTCCTGGTCGACCTGTTCGTCTTACACTTGGTTGTTTTGATAGTTTGTCGTTTTATCGAGACGTGTTGATATCGTGCTAACCAACAGAACCCCATCCTAAGCCCTAGTGACCCGATTGAATAGGAACCAGCCAAGTTCAGTCAGTCCACCGGTTGTTAGGATCGGAGGCCCTCATGATAGTGTTTGTTTGTGTAAATTGTATAATCAATAGAGATAAACAGAGTTTAAGTGCAGCGGAAATGAATAACAAACTTTGTAAACACAATCAAGGAGAAAATAGTTTTGATAAAGCATATGCAATTCATCTAGTCAAAAGATTTACAATAAGAATCAAATGATTACAGGTATGCTTACATACTAAGCTCCCCCTCAGCCAGATGCCCCAAGGTTGGATTGTACAAGATGAAAGGATTGAATTGAGGAGAAGAACTCTCTCAAAACGAATCGAATGTAACAGTACAGAGTACTGCTCCATTTATAGACAAACCAAACCGCTGATGCATCTCAGCTGACGTCACCATGAAAGCGACGTCTAACATACTAACAACCTGTATCTACTGTTCTTATACAAACACTGCTAAACCTAACAACTGACAATACATAAGACAAATGATATACTGAACAACTGCTCTCTCTATTCATCAGTGCTTTCATCAAGGTTGATCAGTCCTTGACTGGGCAGTGATTTGTCATCAGTAGTTTATACCAGCAGTGCTTAGTTTCCAGCAGTCTTCTAGGCTTCATCAGTAGTTATTTAGAGCAGCAGTTGTATCCGAGCAGTGGATATAAGACCATCAGCTGTTGTAATCACTTTCAAGGGAGAAGACTTAGTGTAAACAGCTGCTTATTGTGAATCCACTGTTGTTATCAGGTTTTGGCTTTACATTATCTGTTCCTCTGGTAGGGTTCAATCCCAACACCGGTTCAAGACGATTGTTCTTGGTTAACCCAGAATCGATAATCTCGTGGACAGAATACGGATCTTGAACCAACACAACCACAAGAACGAGTAGTAAGTCGGCACAAGCTCTGATTCTATCGGTTTTGAATGCATTGAGTGTAAAAGGGTTGAAGGAAAGTTGAAAAACCATCTTTCAATCCTTTTCATTGTGAATATGTTTAGATCTATGAAAGATCTTTGTTTGTTTATGTGGAAATCGGTTAGATCTAAGTTGTTCTTGGTGGATTGAGGCCAAAACATGAAGTTCTTCAAGAACACATGATGACGTCATCCTAGAACACCTTGAATCTTGATGATTTCACGGTTAAAAGTTAAGATTCAAAAGATAGAAATGTGTAGGAGTCCGTGTAGATTAAGGAAGTACAAGATTTAGGACGAGATCTTACCGGAATCCCGAGAAATCTGAAGAAAAGTGAGGAAAACAAGCTGGTCGGACGTCAGTTGCCAAAAGTTGTAAGTTTGAAAGTGACAAGGGGTATTTATAGGGTTACCCAAAGTGGAAGGGAGTGGAGAGGGGCTGGTCGATCGGTTAGGCAGTCCGATCAGACAGCTGTCCGATCGAGCGGCTGCTCGGTCGATCGGCTGGCCGATCGACTGGTCGCCTGGTCGATCAGTCACCTTGTTCGAGTGTTCGGTGCGACGAGTTTCGCTGTTTCGATTGCGATGCGATAGAGTTTCCTAGTCAAATTACTTTTAATCCCAACTACTATATCAACATACAAGCATCCTTACTTCGTATTCGTTTAGCGTTTGCGATTCGATTGCGATTGAGTTCGATTGCGTTTCGATTGATTACCACACATAACATAAATAAACATGCACAAGTAACACATAAGGCACACACACACACGTATAATAATAACCAAAATGCGTGCTTCGAGTTGCGACTGCGATTGCGATAGCGATAAAGCGATTAAACATGCGATAAATAGCGATTTTTAATAGATACTCCACATAATACAACTAAAGCGAAAATAAAATAGACTAATTACAAGTCAAAGAAGTCAAAACAGGAATTGAGCAAGGAGAGACAGATCGCAATTAGCAATCTTTTCTTCCTTTGACTTCAATCTTGACTTTGACTTTGACTTCCGAAACACGGGGTGTTACATGTATGAAGACCCACCTTCGTACGAAGGCACACCTTCGTACGAAGCTTCTGTTTCCCACTGACACTTCGATTTCAACCGTTACGCATTTTGTCCCCGTACGCAGGCTGATCCGGCGCTCCCTTTAATCCATTCTCAGACCGTGTTTATTTGTTAGACACGCATTGTGAGTATACTCGAACCCTTTTTCGCTTAACGCACTTTTGGGTGTTACATACGTTCTCTATCAAAAACACAATACACAACGCTTAACACTTTTATAAACGCTAACCACTCCCGCATGCTATACGTGATTAGTTGAATGCTTGTTGCTATGGTTACACAGTGATTACTTGCCCGACCGCCTTTAGCAACGATAGTACTATAGTTTGGACTCAACACCTGTTTGTTCAGGGGTTGCTAAGGATCACATACTTTACTTCACGTGTTCACTTCGGTGAACATGTGTCGCGGATACTCTACTCGCAGTCACTGGTTAGGTTGTATCATTGTTGGTAGTTTACATGCTTCGCCCGTTACGTGTTACATGTTGGTTATGCGTAAACGTCTTTTTATACTATATCTATGCAAACATGTGTACTCACATTTACATTATTGTATTGACTTTTATTTTAACGTATGTGACATGTTTATGGATGTTAGCTGCAAATGGTTAGGAAGTATAGAAACACACCAAATAAAATCTAGGTTGTCGGATCATGTTTTGTTTAAGAGACTTGTTATCTATTATGACTGTTGTTGAATATTTGTTTGTTAGTATGGGATAATGAACATTTAAAAATATTGTCATATAATAGTTGTTATGGATTCTTTTAAGCAATCTGATTCGTCTAGTGCCGCGCTCCGATGATTTCGTCATCGGTTGTGGTGTGACAAAACACACATCCGGCTAATCAAAATTGTACCCAAACCCGCACAAATTGATAGAATGTATGTGTACGGGTTTGTATGTGTGTATATATATATTTCATAATTGAAAAAAGAGAAGATGAGTGAATATGAAGTTCACATGACTTCCATTGAAATTGAAGGAATACTTAATCTAGAATCATTTTATAGTAATGTTTTAAGAGAATTGGTCATTTCAGCACATGCTTATGCCAACCTTCTCATTACCTATGATCTGGACATTTTTACTCCAGATTTTCTTAATGTATTTTAACATAGTTGTTTTTGTCCTTTTGAGGATCTCAACCTGTTTTCAACACATAAGATCTAAATAACTAAAGTTTTAAATCCCCTCTTTATAGATAACCAAAAACACTAATGTTTTTATGAACATAGGTTTTGTTAATCTGAGGTTCATACTTTAGTATTTAATGAAAACATCACAGATTATACATCAACAATTGAAATCAATTTAGAAAATAAGAAATAATCTCATAGTTTAACAGATATTGTTTTCAGATCTAGAAACCATGAGTGTCTTGTGCATGAATTCACTTGTTGTGTGAATTTTGTGTGTCATATGACATCTTGATTGATTTACAGAGTTTTTGAATAACCATTTTGTTCATAGTATACTCGTTACTCTGTTTTTCAACTAGATACAACCAACCTTAGTATCAATGAATTTTGAGTCGAACTGTTATGTCAAATTGATTGTTAGATCGAATTTTGACTGTCCAGGCTCTGATACCAATTGTTAGGATCGGAGGCCCTCATGATAGTGTTTGTTTGTGTAAATTGTATAATCAATAGAGATAAACAGAGTTTAAGTGCAGCGGAAATGAATAACAAACTTTGTAAACACAATCAAGGAGAAAATAGTTTTGATAAAGCATATGCAATTCATCTAGTCAAAAGATTTACAATAAGAATCAAATGATTACAGGTATGCTTACATACTAAGCTCCCCCTCAGCCAGATGCCCCAAGGTTGGATTGTACAAGATGAAAGGATTGAATTGAGGAGAAGAACTCTCTCAAAACGAATCGAATGTAACAGTACAGAGTACTGCTCCATTTATAGACAAACCAAACCGCTGATGCATCTCAGCTGACGTCACCATGAAAGCGACGTCTAACATACTAACAACCTGTATCTACTGTTCTTATACAAACACTGCTAAACCTAACAACTGACAATACATAAGACAAATGATATACTGAACAACTGCTCTCTCTATTCATCAGTGCTTTCATCAAGGTTGATCAGTCCTTGACTGGGCAGTGATTTGTCATCAGTAGTTTATACCAGCAGTGCTTAGTTTCCAGCAGTCTTCTAGGCTTCATCAGTAGTTATTTAGAGCAGCAGTTGTATCCGAGCAGTGGATATAAGACCATCAGCTGTTGTAATCACTTTCAAGGGAGAAGACTTAGTGTAAACAGCTGCTTATTGTGAATCCACTGTTGTGATCAGGTTTTGGCTTTACATTATCTGTTCCTCTGGTAGGGTTCAATCCCAACAATCTCCCCCTGGAACAGATAATGCCAAAACCTGTCATTATTCTGGATCTTTATTACTCATCAGAAGTTCCCTTGCTTTTCTTTTAAATTCTTCTTCAAATTCTTTGGAACTTGTGTCATCTTCGTCCCGGCACAGTGTAAGCTCAAGGAGATCCTGCAAATCTTCAACACTAAGGCCAAGTGCTGTTTCCCTTGATATGTGCTTCACTTCACCATTGGACCTGAGCAAAGTCAATACGTGGGTCTTTTGATCAGACATCCACTTTAGTATTTTTGAGTTCAATGGGTTTCTTGGGAGAGATTTATTTGAAGATGAGTTGGGGGATGTTGGCCTTGTGAAAACTTGCAGACTTTCAGACATTCTTTTGAAGGCCATTTCAATAACATTGTTTGCTGCAGCTATGTCTTCTGCAGTTTCCTTCTCTATCTGCTCCTGTCTCTTTTGTTGATCTGGCTCAATGTCTGAAACTTCTGAGATAGATGGTGATGCAGGTTTAGTTAACACCTTCTTAAAAAGGTTTTGAAGTTTTTCCGAGTTCTCTTCTTTTAGACCCATTTTCATGATGGTTTCTTTGAAGTACTCAACTTCCTTCTCCTTTACCTCTTCACTGGTCAGCTGTTCTCCTTCTTCTTGGTTTGTCACAAGAGTAGATCGGAACAGTGTTTTGAGGTTTTCAATCTGCTGTTCAAGCTTCATCATTTGTTCACGCTTCTTTGAAGTGCCTGATACAGTTATCTTTCTTTTCTTCAGCCTTTCATAGGCTTCATCAGTTTGCTGCTTTGACCATTTTGATATGGCATTGGCAGTATCCATTTTTGCATCCACCAACTCCTGTTTCTTTCTTTTGTACTCAGCTGTTAGGCCAGTGATGAGCTTTTTGTATTTGCTCCAATTTGGAGCATTTTTCTTCTTTTTAGGATCGTTCTTGATTCTATCAATCCTATCAGCTTCATGCTTTAAAGCTATTATTGGCCACTCTTCAAATTGGTTTTCTTTAGCAGGATAAAATTTTTCTTGCATTATGTATGCAAGAAGTTTTCTTCTCATCTCTTTTCGTTGTTCTGCCTTTTCTTTGCTCAGCTCTTGTGCAAAATCTTTTATTAGTTTGACTTTTGTGAGCAAAAGTTCCAATCTTTCAGCAATGGCTTCATCACCTTGACCTTCACATTCAACCTTTGCTCTGATCTTTGCCTGTCTTACTTTAAGTTCAAGATATTCATCCATGTCTTCTGGAACCATGAAGCCAACGAGTGAAGAAAATCTTCTGTTTGAAGGATCATCATCATTGTAGAATTGCCTCATCTCATTTTTTATAGCTTCCAGTTCTAGCGGATATCTTGCAGCAGTGGGATCATATTGGTCCTCATCTGGTTGAGTAAGTTTTCTTTTTCTGGTGTAAAGCTTTGCTGGTTGTGATGTGAGACTGGTGGAAACAGTGGTGGATGTCTGACTAACAGTGGTTGAAACAACTGGTGTTTCAACATCTGTTGTCATTACATCTGCTGATATGTCAGCAGATGTCTTCTGCTTTTGAGCAGGGGATGGAAGTGGTGGTGGTGAATCATCAGATATGAGAATCCTTCTCCTTTTTATTGTAGGAGAGGCTGATGATGTCGTTGGTGGATCAGTGGTTTGAGTATGAGTGGCGGTGGTTTGTGATTGTGATTGACTGACAGTGGTTGAAACAACTGGTGTCTCAATCACTGCTGTCATTACAACAGATGTTTTAACATCTGTTGTCTTCTGTTTTATAACAGGAGGTAATGGTGGTAGGGTAGTGGTTTTAGTGGTGTGTGATGGAGTGGTGTGTGTTGAAGAGATGGCAGCTGTTTGGCTACTGACAGCAGTTTTTGTAACTACTGCTGTATCAGCTGTTTTAGATGTCTGTTTTCCTTGTTCTGGTTCAACATACAGACCATCTTCAATTCCCTTTTTCTTCATCTTCTTGACATTCTCCCCCTTTTTGGCATTATCTGCAAGGGGGTTATCCATAAAAAGGATAGTGGAGGGAACTTTTTCACCATGGGCAGTCTTTTGTATGCTGGCCTTTATGGCCTTGATATCTGCTTGAGTATCTTTGAATCTTGATTCCACCATGTTTGTCAGCATTTTTACATGCATTTCATGCTATTGATCAGCCATCTGTTTTTGTTTCTCCAGCATGGGTTGAAAGATATTCCAGAGCTCATTTGCAGCAACTGCTTGAGTTGGAACAGATGATTGTGGTGGGGCAGCAGTGGATTGTGCTTTTTGAGCTTTTAAAATCTCTTGCACCATCTCCTTTATTTCAGCAACTGAGGTTTCCAGTTTGTCAACTCTGTCCGTCAATTCCTGCTATTTTGAATCATCACCTACTTTAGTAGGATCATCTGAATCCCCACCAGCAGTGGTTGTATCAATGTGTGACTTAGGAACTGAGTCCCAAAAATCACCCATTGATGCCCCTTGTTCTTGGTACTGGGGACTTCTTTCTTCAGCACTTGATAACTTTGTTATTTTACCAGTGGTCAAAACGATCTCACGGGTGGTTACCAGAGGTGCTATGGAAGAAATTGCCTTCAAGGGAGTCTTACTAATGAAACAACTGTCCAACTGAAGATCTGTTGATCCATCAGTTGTAGTTGCTGCTCCACTTGAACTACCACCGAGAGTTACTTGTAACTCAGGGGGTGTAACCTCCTCAGTTGTTGCTGGGATAGCAGAAGTAGTAGCAACAGACCCAGTCACTTGTGGGAGTATACTCTCAGTGACAGGTGATAGAGAGGAACTGGTTTGTGTCTGAGCCATATCAACTGCATGCAACAAGGGTAGCATGGATTGTGGTAGTATGATTGGTGAGGGTATGGGAGTTGAAAGAGACATGTCCTTGGGATCAGGACTGAGGAAGATGGATCCGAGTGGATTCAGAGCTTCATATTGTGGGGTCCCTGTGCTTACAACCTGATCCTTTTGTGAGGATGCAGGAGGAGTTTGAGGCAATAGTGGAGATCTTTCTACCAACTGTTGTGAGGAAGTAGCAGCAGTGGTTTGTGGTGACATTTGTGTTGTCACTGGCATTTGCTCTGGGATCTCATCTTCCAGAGTTGCCTTTGTTTTGGGTTTGGTGGGTTTTCTGGATGTTTTCTTTTTGGTCTTTTTGGTGGTGGCAGGTGTGGGTTTCAAAGCAGTGGTAGTGCTGCTATGATCACCTGGAGCAGTGGGCTCAGCAGCAGATGTCTGAGGAGCAGTAGTAACTGCTAAATTCTGCTCGGACACCTCCGCTTTTGTTTTTATTGGTGCCAACATTCTAGTGAATGTTTCAGGTGTTAAACTTTTTATTTGAAAATAAACACCTTGTTTTGGCACATTTTCATTTTCTTTTTCATTTTTTTGTTTAAAATAGTAACTTAGAAATCTTGGAAAGAGTAAAAATGTTTTGCTATCAGCATTCTTTACCAAGTCATTGAAGATTTCCTGGGAATAATTGTAATCTTTATTATTTAAAATAGCATAGCCCAGGCATTGAATCTTCAATGGTATTTCGTTAAACGATGTTGTTTTATTTGAAACACACATCAAAAGTGTGTGAAATAAAAATCTGGGTGCAGACGGAAAATAACCTTTTTGTAAGGTATCTACCTTTGATTGTTCTGCATATCCCCTTTTCAGAAAATCAGCTTTTAACTCGTTTTTATCAAAAGAAGTTTTACCTTTCTGATCATCGAGTTTGAAGACTTCTGAGATTGATTGCGGAGTGATTTGAATCGCTTTACCCTGTATCGAGGAGTTAATGGCTACTACTTTTCCGTCTTGTTTTTCAAGCGTAGTATTTTTCCAGAACTCTCTCTGGGTTTGCAAGTATATGGGAGCGTCTACTGTCAACAAAGTTTTGTACTTTGATGCAGATATGATGTCGATGATGGAATCGAAGGTATGGTTGTTTGAGGGTTTTGTAAGTAAACCCACATAGTTGTGTGGAGATTTGTATGGTATCTCAATGGATTCAGCGGTCGTTTGATCGACCTCTTTGGAAGATGATGGTGATTTAGGTTTTGATTTTGATTTCGTCATTTTGAAAGAGGAAGAGGAAGAACAGAGAATGATTTGAGATGGAGGGTTTGGAAACTGCTTTGAGAAGAGAATTTTAGAATTCAATTCGACAGTGTAAAACCCTGTTTGGGGGTTTTGATTAGGGTTTTATTAAGAGAAAAAGTGATCGCTGATGTGGCAGCGGTTATTATGATCTGAAGGCTAAAAACTGACCACGTGTCAAACACTGACTAAATGGATGAAGGGTGAAGAACAGTTGTTTTAGGGACCACTGATGTACCAAGCATCAGTAGTTACAACGGTAATAAAGTGAAAACAGTGGAAGATTTTTACTATCAGCGGATAGTATATCAGTGGATAAGACACTGATTTTGAGCATCAGTGCTTGCCAAGCAAAATGAGGATCAGTGGTTGACTTTCAGCGGTGGATAGTAATTAGGAAACAGACGTTTGAGCAAAGCAGTGGTTAGGGTTAAAATAAGGGCAATGGTTTGAGAGTTCATATTCAGCAACTTTTTGCAGAGATTTTCATTCAAGGTTTTGCCACATGTCAAATTTTCTCTTGAAATTCTTACGAATTACTGACAGTGGTTTTGTACCCCGGATGATGAGAACTTTTTACTAAGGCAACTCATTTTCGTTTAATATCCAAATTAACACATGAGTGCCCCAGTAGTTTAAGCACTGTTTAACAATCAACCTCTGACTAATGTTTAAAAACAACCCTGAGTATGACATGACCTTGACATATGCACCATTTCCTTTTGACCCATTTAAAAGGACAATAATACCAATAAAAAATTAGGTACCATATCCTGACAGGAAATTGAACCTATTGCCAATAAAAACAAGCAAAGGTTCAAAATATATTATTCTTAAAAAAACGAATAATGTATCCTGGTTATTAGAGGAAATCCCTTAAAAAAAATTAAAGAATTTTCTGAGAACAGCATCAAAAAGGATCTGGTAAATTTGCAATAAAATACGTAATCACATCATCTTCAAGTTTATGAAAATGGTCAGTGGTTTGACATTAGTCGTATGACAATTTTAAATACATTTTGACCACTGTTTAGTACCATTTTCTTGTTGATTGATTGTCAACAGAATTGAGGATACATGTACACATGAGTTTTTGAGAACCATGTGATGATTTTGAAAATTTGTCTATTCCTTTTTGAAGTACATTCTCCGGAATTTCTATTTTTACCTAAACCTTTTTGTGAACAGATGAATGCACACAGTTGCTTAATGACCATTATTACCCTAAACTCTGACTCTTTAGTGTTTTATGTTTATACTTTTTTCTTCTGACTTCAGAAGTTTTGAGATAAACACACTTCTGAGTTTTTGTGAATTTCTTCTTCCCTTTTCACCCTTCCCATTGATAAGTAATGAATTACTTACTGGGAGATCTTTATTGAAGGAATACTTAATCTAGAATCATTTTATAGTAATGTTTTAAGAGAATTGGTCATTTCAGCACATGCTTATGCCAACCTTCTCATTACCTATGATCTGGACATTTTTACTCCAGATTTTCTTAATGTATTTTAACATAGTTGTTTTTGTCCTTTTGAGGATCTCAACCTGTTTTCAACACATAAGATCTAAATAACTAAAGTTTTAAATCCCCTCTTTATAGATAACCAAAAACACTAATGTTTTTATGAACATAGGTTTTGTTAATCTGAGGTTCATACTTTAGTATTTAATGAAAACATCACAGATTATACATCAACAATTGAAATCAATTTAGAAAATAAGAAATAATCTCATAGTTTAACAGATATTGTTTTCAGATCTAGAAACCATGAGTGTCTTGTGCATGAATTCACTTGTTGTGTGAATTTTGTGTGTCATATGACATCTTGATTGATTTACAGAGTTTTTGAATAACCATTTTGTTCATAGTATACTCGTTACTCTGTTTTTCAACTAGATACAACCAACCTTAGTATCAATGAATTTTGAGTCGAACTGTTATGTCAAATTGATTGTTAGATCGAATTTTGACTGTCCAGGCTCTGATACCAATTGTTAGGATCGGAGGCCCTCATGATAGTGTTTGTTTGTGTAAATTGTATAATCAATAGAGATAAACAGAGTTTAAGTGCAGCGGAAATGAATAACAAACTTTGTAAACACAATCAAGGAGAAAATAGTTTTGATAAAGCATATGCAATTCATCTAGTCAAAAGATTTACAATAAGAATCAAATGATTACAGGTATGCTTACATACTAAGCTCCCCCTCAGCCAGATGCCCCAAGGTTGGATTGTACAAGATGAAAGGATTGAATTGAGGAGAAGAACTCTCTCAAAACGAATCGAATGTAACAGTACAGAGTACTGCTCCATTTATAGACAAACCAAACCGCTGATGCATCTCAGCTGACGTCACCATGAAAGCGACGTCTAACATACTAACAACCTGTATCTACTGTTCTTATACAAACACTGCTAAACCTAACAACTGACAATACATAAGACAAATGATATACTGAACAACTGCTCTCTCTATTCATCAGTGCTTTCATCAAGGTTGATCAGTCCTTGACTGGGCAGTGATTTGTCATCAGTAGTTTATACCAGCAGTGCTTAGTTTCCAGCAGTCTTCTAGGCTTCATCAGTAGTTATTTAGAGCAGCAGTTGTATCCGAGCAGTGGATATAAGACCATCAGCTGTTGTAATCACTTTCAAGGGAGAAGACTTAGTGTAAACAGCTGCTTATTGTGAATCCACTGTTGTTATCAGGTTTTGGCTTTACATTATCTGTTCCTCTGGTAGGGTTCAATCCCAACACCGGTTCAAGACGATTGTTCTTGGTTAACCCAGAATCGATAATCTCGTGGACAGAATACGGATCTTGAACCAACACAACCACAAGAACAAGTAGTAAGTCGGCACAAGCTCTGATTCTATCGGTTTTGAATGCATTGAGTGTAAAAGGGTTGAAGGAAAGTTGAAAAACCATCTTTCAATCCTTTTCATTGTGAATATGTTTAGATCTATGAAAGATCTTTGTTTGTTTATGTGGAAATCGGTTAGATCTAAGTTGTTCTTGGTGGATTGAGGCCAAAACATGAAGTTCTTCAAGAACACATGATGACGTCATCCTAGAACACCTTGAATCTTGATGATTTCACGGTTAAAAGTTAAGATTCAAAAGATAGAAATGTGTAGGAGTCCGTGTAGATTAAGGAAGTACAAGATTTAGGACGAGATCTTACCGGAATCCCGAGAAATCTGAAGAAAAGTGAGGAAAACAAGCTGGTCGGACGTCAGTTGCCAAAAGTTGTAAGTTTGAAAGTGACAAGGGGTATTTATAGGGTTACCCAAAGTGGAAGGGAGTGGAGAGGGGCTGGTCGATCGGTTAGGCAGTCCGATCAGACAGCTGTCCGATCGAGCGGCTGCTCGGTCGATCGGCTGGCCGATCGACTGGTCGCCTGGTCGATCAGTCACCTTGTTCGAGTGTTCGGTGCGACGAGTTTCGCTGTTTCGATTGCGATGCGATAGAGTTTCCTAGTCAAATTACTTTTAATCCCAACTACTATATCAACATACAAGCATCCTTACTTCGTATTCGTTTAGCGTTTGCGATTCGATTGCGATTGAGTTCGATTGCGTTTCGATTGATTACCACACATAACATAAATAAACATGCACAAGTAACACATAAGGCACACACACACACGTATAACAATAACCAAAATGCGTGCTTCGAGTTGCGACTGCGATTGCGATAGCGATAAAGCGATTAAACATGCGATAAATAGCGATTTTTAATAGATACTCCACATAATACAACTAAAGCGAAAATAAAATAGACTAATTACAAGTCAAAGAAGTCAAAACAGGAATTGAGCAAGGAGAGACAGATCGCAATTAGCAATCTTTTCTTCCTTTGACTTCAATCTTGACTTTGACTTTGACTTCCGAAACACGGGGTGTTACATGTATGAAGACCCACCTTCGTACGAAGGCACACCTTCGTACGAAGCTTCTGTTTCCCACTGACACTTCGATTTCAACCGTTACGCATTTTGTCCCCGTACGCAGGCTGATCCGGCGCTCCCTTTAATCCATTCTCAGACCGTGTTTATTTGTTAGACACGCATTGTGAGTATACTCGAACCCTTTTTCGCTTAACGCACTTTTGGGTGTTACATACGTTCTCTATCAAAAACACAATACACAACGCTTAACACTTTTATAAACGCTAACCACTCCCGCATGCTATACGTGATTAGTTGAATGCTTGTTGCTATGGTTACACAGTGATTACTTGCCCGACCGCCTTTAGCAACGATAGTACTATAGTTTGGACTCAACACCTGTTTGTTCAGGGGTTGCTAAGGATCACATACTTTACTTCACGTGTTCACTTCGGTGAACATGTGTCGCGGATACTCTACTCGCAGTCACTGGTTAGGTTGTATCATTGTTGGTAGTTTACATGCTTCGCCCGTTACGTGTTACATGTTGGTTATGCGTAAACGTCTTTTTATACTATATCTATGCAAACATGTGTACTCACATTTACATTATTGTATTGACTTTTATTTTAACGTATGTGACATGTTTATGGATGTTAGCTGCAAATGGTTAGGAAGTATAGAAACACACCAAATAAAATCTAGGTTGTCGGATCATGTTTTGTTTAAGAGACTTGTTATCTATTATGACTGTTGTTGAATATTTGTTTGTTAGTATGGGATAATGAACATTTAAAAATATTGTCATATAATAGTTGTTATGGATTCTTTTAAGCAATCTGATTCGTCTAGTGCCGCGCTCCGATGATTTCGTCATCGGTTGTGGTGTGACAAAACACACATCCGGCGAATCAAAATTGTACCCAAACCCGCACAAATTGATAGAATGTATGTGTACGGGTTTGTATGTGTGTATATATATATTTCATAATTGAAAAAAGAGAAGATGAGTGAATATGAAGTTCACATGACTTCCATTGAAATTTAATGGCTTGGAAAAAAAAGTAACAAAAACACCAAAATCTTTATCCTGGGTGTGGTCAGGACCTAATTTTCGTCCAAACCATTGAAGGAATGACAAGTCGCCCTTGTGTGAACTTTAATATTATAGTTATAAACAAGTACTCTATTATCTTGGCCTTTTTTCTATTTTTGTTAGATGTCTCTTCACTCAACTAACCCACTTGGGAGAATTTACTTATTCTTTGTGTTTTAAAATGGTAATATTCAATTACAAATCTTTAGAGTATCTTTAATAAAAAAAGAGGTTTGTAAATGCAAATTAAGGTCAATATATATTTTGTAATTATTAGAAAAAATGGAAATAAAACGTTGGTTTCCCCTTAAAACTAAAGAAGTAAGTTAATATTTTTTTTTTCGTCTCAAATTAAATGCATATATATTCTTATTTTACCTTTTACAAGAAAATTGTTAAAATTCCTCATTCTATTCTTAATTGTACTAATATTGGTAAATTACATTAACTAGTTGATTTTCCATCCGCACGTTGCGACAGGGACCCAACGTCTGCAAAACACGTGTCGACAACGGCAAGGAGATACCGAATATCAAAACATAGATAAAAATGACTTAGTAGCGGTAGTCACTCCGTCCTAAAAAAGCGCTTTTAAATATCTAATATATAACAGTAGGACCCACACGTCCTACACATTGGAAATTCGGTTGTTTTCAATTAAGTTGTTACGGTACTAACATATTAAAATATGGATGAGCTCGGTACCGGTAACGGCATAGAAAATACCGATCTAGAAAATCATTGAAATTAAGTAACAGTACCGAAAATGCTCGGTACGATACGGTATGACATTTGAAGGTAAAAATCAGTAAATACATATATGGTGCTAGACCGGTGTCGAACCAAAAGTAACGATTCTAAAAACGCCAAAAGGTGAGTGCCAAATTGGTCACGAAAATGATTCGGTATAGTAAATTTGATACCGATATGATACCGGTTTGATTACATGATTTAATACCATTTGCTCATCCATACTTATCCAGGTTAATTTTGCATGCTACAATTCATTTATTATAGAAAAAGACAAAAAAGAAAGCAAAAGAAGTTGTTGTGTATATAAAACCTTATTCAAGTGAAATACAATTTATCTACCACATGTATGAAAAACAATCTAAACGGTGCAATTTTATGCGTTGCTACGTGGTATGAGCTCAAAGATAATGTTACTATTCATTAGATTTCATTTTTAATATATAGGTAATATATAGATAATTAGATTTTTCGTAAAACTTCTTTTCTTTCAAAGAGTTTAAAAAATCCTTTATTTACTTAATATACATATTCTAAAAACGCTATTGTCTAGTGAACACAAATAAAGTATTCACTAGAGACAATAAAAAGACAATGTTTCTTGAGTTACATGAACAAAATGACTACAGATATCTTATCATTATGATAAAAGGATAATAATCATTTTTATTTCAAATGATTCCTTTTATATAAGACTTCAAATTATGTTTTACATAGTTTTTCCTTTGGACGTTAAGAAACATGTACATATTTTTATACATGACTTTAACGTTACAAATACTAAATTGATATCACCGGATATTGGATTAAGGACCAATAATGTGTTTAAATCCTACTCTTGTCCGCTTAGGCTACAGGGTGTGGTATAAAACCCCTATAGGCTTTATCACGACACCTCATCTTCACGTCAACATCACATCACATAGGGGGCTTTAAAGCTAATTCCTTTAACTTGCATGCAATGGTTTAAAGGCCTCATCATCATTACCTAATTATTTTTTTATTTATATATTTTATTTTTTAATTTATATGCCAATTTTATTTAAAACAAAATAAAAAAAAAACATAATTTCATTAAAATAAATAAAACATTACAAAGTCCTAAAAAATACAAAGTTACTTAAAAAATAAAGTACTAGAAAATAAAAAACTAAATATATCTCACCCCTCTTACAGTGCCTTCTCGATCGTCCACCTTTTGAGGAAGTGGGTTGGTCTCGGGTATGGATTCGGTTTCGGGTATGTTTTGGGTTTGGGGTATGTTTTAGGGAAAAAATGGCGGTTGGGAATAGTATCCATAAAAACCAGGAATCAGTGGCGTGGTCGGATGAGGGGAAGTTGGGGTGCTAGGTAGCATCAGATAATACCCAAGCTCATCCGTTCGCGGGTCTCTTTGGTAACGGTCTTCTTGCTCGTTGTTGGGATTGTTTGCTACACTTTGCCAAAACGGATGGTTGGGATCTCACGCGTTTTGGTTGTTGGGAAACATTTTGTGATTATGAAAAAAAAAATTGTAAAGATTTTAGATAAAGAGTAGCGGACTTGGAAGAAGAGATGAAAAATATGGAAAAGGGGTAAGGTATTAATAGGTAAAATATAAATTTTAAACTTAATTTTGTTTTAAATGACCGTTGATCAACGATTATGTTGACCAAAGGCCTTGATCAAGCCAAAAATCGTCCGTTAGCGTGCTGGCGACAAGGGGATAGCGCCCCCTTGTTAACGAGCGGAGGGTGGGAAGGGCGCTATGAGGGCACCAAAATCGATGATGTGGCGGGGTGACGCGATGTAACAGCTTGTGACCTTACTTGCTAGATTTTACCTTCGTTAATACAAATTTTATGTTATTTTCAATATGTGTATATTATACCTCGGTTAAATCATTACAAATTTTGGTTATCTCTTGTAAATACGTTGACTTTGATAAAAATAAATTAATATTATTCTTTTTATTATAAGCTTCTCCATACCAATCTACAATGCTTTCACTAAGTTTACATTGTTGTTGTGGCCATTTTGGAGCTGTAGGAAAAACTATACTCCAAAAACACAAAGGATATAATTGACAACTTGAAGTTGTAGATTATCACTTTCCTGCAAAAGATTCGTTAGAAAAAGTTTTTCTAAATTTATACCATTCGTTTTTTAGATGAGATTACGGGTTGAACCAAAACAAAATATATTTTTTCATACCTGGAAAGTTTCATTTGCTGGATATAGAACCAATTTTTCAATTTTTTGTATTATTTGGAATTTTGCTTTCCCCCTCTCGGTTGTATCAATCGGAATGTCTTATTTGTCTTTTCAGGAAAATGGATATCTCCAGAAAAGATTATCAATTTAATTTTTTTTGTTTAAGTTTTGGATAATATTTCCACAGTCTTGTTAACTAAACAATTTAGGGGTATTGAATAGAATGTATTCCTGGGTTGGTGGATTAACCCGACATGAACACGAAAATCATATTATCCACATCAATTAAAACACAACACGAGTATTTGAGAGTTGATTGGAACACAACCTTCGTTCAACCCAAACTTTTGTTTTATTTTTTTCTTAATTAAAATTTTGAAGAATACAGATGTATATAAAATAATTAGATTTAAATTATCAAAGATGCTTATGTCTATTTTTTTGTCATAATATACCCAATAAATTCAAATTATGACGTAGGAAACATATTTTTCAAAATGTAAAATAATTGGGATTAAACAGGTTAACCCTAGTCTTGTTAGGTCGACTCGAACACTTCATGGTTAATTGAACATGTTTGCTTATTCGACTTCAAATTGACAAAAACTCATTTAAACTAGTTATCTTTTCACATTCACATAACACACGTTAAATGGATATTGGTCTAAACAATTATTCTGAAAGGGTCAGATCGGTTGACACTAACATTTTATTCTTTTACTTGAGTTCTAAATATAATTGTAAGAACCAGAATATTAGTATCTAGCTTAAAAAGGCTGTTAACATTTAAATATACACTAAAGATAATGTATTGCGAATTTATTAGTTTAACACATAGAACCCGCTCCAGCTACATTTTGACTAAGTCTTAAAGTATCAATCTCTAAAAGACATACTTCGATATAAAAAAAAACTTTATTCATTAAAATAAGCTTTTCTTAGCCGTCAATCAACAATGGACTCCTAAGAAGTGTGATTTCTTTGATAATTTTTTTGAATGGTTCTTTGATAAATTTTAATAGTTAAAAACCAATATATATAGGTGAAAAAGTAAACAAGGGGCTAATTTGCTAATTTCATGGGAAGAGTTGAGATCTGAGCTATTGATAATTTAAATCAACGGTTGGTATTGATTATAAATAAAACCCTTATAATTAATAATTAATATTATCAAGTTAGGAGTATTTTAGTCATTTAGCCATTTCCCGTTAAATACTAAATTCCACCAAGTTTAAGCTAAAATAACTTTTATATACTTCATTATTTTTGAAAAAAAAAAAATTATACCATAAAATCAAGTATTTTTTATCTTTAATATGAGTACCATATTACTATATTTTTTTTATTATAAAAGTGACTTTTAAAAAAGTTACAAAAATGTGTTTTATAATTGTGCTACTTATTTAGTTGGAATATGCTAGTATGAAAAATGTATCGTGTTGATTTTAAATCTATATGTAAGTTCTTATTTTGTTGTGTAATTCTTATGTGTTGCTATTTTTTTTTCCCTTTTGTGTTGTTTTTGGGAGCCTGTTTGAAAATAAACTTGTTTTCTACTAGTTATGTAATAGTATGTGTTATTTACAAAATTAAAACAAAAACATGAAATTGTGCTAGTATGTAACAGTATGTATTGTTCTTAAAATAAAATAAAAGAAATTGTGCTAGTTATGTAATAGTTTCTGTTGTTTACAAAATTAAAAAAAAAAATGAATTGTGCTGATTAATGTGTTGATTATAGTGTTATGCTGATTATGGGATGTGCTGACGGTGGTAGTGTGGGATGTTACCGTCAGATGTGCTGACGATGGTGTTAGCGTGCTGATTAAGGTGTTGATGTTGACGATGTGCTGATTACGGTGTTGACGATGATGCTTATTACGGTGTTAATGATGATGCTGATTCGATGATGAATAATAGATTAAGAGACTAGGATTTGAATTAATCTTGAATGAATTTAGGGATAATTTAATTATTGTTTTAATTAGATATAAATAAAAGGGTATAGAAAGTCTAAAAAATCCTTAAATCAATTTGTTAATTGAGGACACATGTCATTAAACTGTTGATTCTTACAGTTTGTACAAAGATATCTGTTTGTATATGATCCTATACCTTCATGGGAAAATTCTTTTCTTTTGTTGTTTGCTGTAACTCACTTGCCCAGAAATTACAATTAAGCCTCTTGTATTAAACACCACCAAATATTATTTTCCATATTTAGCCTTTGTCAACATAGAATTTTTTTTGAACGGCTGTCAACATAGATATTTGCTCATTTGTATATATGTAATGTGACAACAAATCAAATCATTATAATCAACAATATGCTTAATCTTCTTGGGGATCTACACAAATCTTGTATATTATTCCCACGCCTGTTTGTTTATTGTATTTGCTTAGTGTAGAGATCTTTATAATTGTTATTATATAAAATAGTCATGCTTTGTCTCTCATGATATATATAAAATCACAAATCTGTCATTTTAAAAAAAAATAGTTATACCTTTCTAGACTTTAAATGACACAAATATAACTCTCTAGTCATGAAATTTTATTGTGATTTACTTATCTTTATTTTTATGGCTTACTAGAATATATTTTGAAAATGCAAAATTAGTCACTTTATTGTATTTTTCAAGTTTGATAGTGACCCTAATCAAATTTGGATTGGGTTGAATTATTTGTGTTCATCAAATCGAATCAGGTTACTTAACTGGAATTAGAATTAGAGAAAGAAGTTTTTTTTTTAAAGTAAACTTCATTACAAGAAACGGCCTGGCCCGAAAACCGGACTAAGCACCAAACCAACCCAAACTAAATAAATACAAATTCACACCAATCTAACCAAAAAAATCGACTTAAACTTGGATCTATGCTTAAACCATAGAAAACTAAGAGATCTAACTTCGCTAAAAAGCTCTTCAACTTTAACATCGGCACCCGAAAACACCAACCTGTTTCTCGCAATCCATAAACACCAACACGCAACTAAAATGATGCCATGAATCACAGTCTTCTCCACCACCCCCAACCTACCGATATTGTGAATCTCCAAAAGATCCCTAAATGAGAATGCAAAAATGTCTGGCATGCGGCACCATCCACTAATCTTTTGCCAAAGAACAGTCACAATAGTACAGAAAGTGAACAAATGACTAACCGATTCATACAGTATATAAATAAATAATACATACATTCTATAATTATATGGTATAAATAAAAAAAGTATATAAAAAGTTCATTTTAAGATATTTGGTTAATTCGACACGAAAATCACATATTTGAATTCGATTCTATTTTTAACACCAAACTCACACTTCTAAATCTACACAATTAGCCCACCAAAGATACTTAAACCCTCACATCTTGAAAGAGAGCACCACTTCAACACTTCTGTACCATTGGGCCTAATGCCCTTTGTTCAAATTCAAATTTTAATTTCTCATGTTCAATTCAAATACTTAATACCCATGTTATTGACCAAAAATTAATGATGTTAAGTTGTCAACCTGTCTAGTGAATCAAATAATCGTTGGATCTTGAATGCCGGCTTGCTACAAACCTATTAGTGCTAGAACTGTTTTTATAACGGAGTCGAGGAAAATCTACCTAAACTCCGTTAATTTCTTAACATTGTTTAGGCATGAAATCTGGCTTATTTAACGTGTTCCATTGTACGGCTAAGTATCCAACTAAGCTCCGTTAACTTCTTAACATTGTTTAGGCATGAAATCCGGCTTATTTTAATGTTTTAATGTGTTCCATTGTACGGTTAAATATCTTACTAAGCTCCGTTAATACCTTAACATTGTTTAGGCATGAAATCCTGCTTATTTTAATGTGTCACATTTTACGGCTAAGTATCTACATCTAACCTTAACATTGTTTAGGCATGAAATCCGTAAATATGGAAAGGTCAATGATCTCCCATATGAGGAGATGAGAATATATAACAAACAGGTCATAACTGATCATAGTTACAAAGAAAATGAAAAGAATGAAATGAACACATAATTATTAACAAATAACTAATCTATGAATGATAGTAAATGTCGTCAGTTAACAAAATCCCGCTTATTTTAATGTCACATTTTACGGCTAAATATCTACATCTAACTAAGCTCCGTTAGTTTCCTAACATTGTTTAGGCATGAAATCACACTTATTTTAATGTGCCATTTTACTACTAAATATCTAACTTTTTTTTGGTTTGAGTGGATCAACCGGTTACCTTGGCCGCCTCTAGGCGTACCCCCTCATATTCGAATCAGCCGGCCCGCAATGCCGTACCTCCCGGTCGATCTGGCCTAAGCCCCGTGCAGGAACCCCACTGGCCCGGGATCGAACCCGCTGTGGGTAAACCTTCACACCTCTTACCAGCTGAGATGGTAATCATTGGCACTAAATATCTAACTGAGGTCCGTTAATTTTTATCATTGTTTAGGCATAAAATCCAGCTTTATGTAATGTGTTTTACCGCTTGCCATCCAATGCAATAAGTGGGGTTCGAACATGGGTCTCCTTTGGAGAAACCAAACCACCATTCACCAACCACTATGAGTGGGTCAGAAATGCAAACTCAATACTCAAAATCACAAAAAGACACCAAATGAAATACAACACATGCGTGAAAAACTTATGTACCACAAGATAAAGCAGAGTCAGCTTACATCATCATCATTATTATTATTACTATTATTATTATTATTATTACTATTATTTGAAGTTCTTCTCAAGTCGAAACACCCTAATCCCTCCTCTTCTTCTTCCTCTCTTCCCTTTGAGCCGAATTCTTCAGCTGCATCCATAAATATAAATAGTCAGGTTCTGTTATAACAAGTCAAGAAAGAAAAAAACACGGTTTTGAGGGAAGTAATACTTACCATGATAATGAGGATACGAACAAAGACAGCAACGAAGTCGGTAAAGAGTGTGAGTGCATGCTTGACATAATCCAAGTCTCCAAGATGAGCCTTTTCGATGATCTGCTGTGTATCGAATACCATGTACCCAACAAATACCAAAAGCCCAAAATACAGCTGCAAAATAAATCAAAACCGTTGGTTATTAACTTATTATATTATGCGTTTCTAGCATGTCTGGTTGGCAAGTTGAATCGTTTCATATACGTTGTAATTAGATCACATAACTTAAAACAAAACTAAACATTAACAAAAATTTCATTAACAATTGAACAATATTAAAACATTACTTAGAATAACGTTTGAGTGGCTTTAGTAGAATACCGAAGAAACTTGATTACTATTGATGAAATATTCCTATTTAGTCTATGCAGTTAATATCGGTGATATATCGGTTATCGGTTCCCATGTAAAATATCGGTACAGATATTATCGGCGATATCGACCGATATATCACCGATTTTCCCGATATCAGTACCTATCTTCTTAGTTCTACCATTCGTCGTTCTTCTTATTGCTGCCATTAGTGTTTTAAGTCTTAATTGTTAATTGTTAGTGTAAAATTTTAGTGTTTTAAGTCTTAATGAGTTCATACTTGCTACAATTGTTGGTGTTAAATTGCTATATATATAAATTCTGCATGATATTAAAATTACCGATATCTCACCGATATCCGATATTTTACCGCATTAACTGCTTAGCATTTAGTTTACCTCAAACTGGAACATAGCCATAGAACCACCAAAGATGGATGAAGCAAAATGCAACCAGAAGAGTATAGAAACACCAGAAGACAGAAGGCCTCCTAGATAAAGATACTCTCTACGTCTTGCCAACATGGCAGCTCCTGAAAAGCAGGCGAACGCAATGGCGGTCCCCACGAACGCGCTCACTAAAATGCTGCAAAAGAGAAACAAAATGACATAAATAATTGATCAGATAAGCAAAACATAGAAGTATTGTACGTTCAAAGTAACAGGAACAAAAACGAACCTTGGGTCAAAGTCAATGGTCAACTCGATTAACGGACCAATAGAGGCTCCTTGGAAGAGGGATGATGCCATCAATAGTGAAACCCTTTTTTGCTGTATATCAGTCGAGACAAAATTGTTCAAACACTATAAAGAATAATAACGAAAAATACCATGACGGACGGTGCGTGACGACTAAATTTACCTCTTCATATGGAGGAGTGGCGAGTAACCAAGACATGCATCCTATGGTTGCAAAGGTGGTCAAAAGACCTCCAATGTTCCATAGAATGTGAAGATAAGCCCCCACGGCTGATGCTACTAGCGCGCAACATAGTGTCAGATAAACCTACAACGACATTATAGTGAGCCACTTATAAGGAATTAAGATTCGATGTAGGTGGAGATAGAGAAGGAAAAAAAAACCTATGGCATACATCATAATAAGCATAAAAGTATTTTGTTATATGTTTTTCATTACAGATAAACAATCAACAATGTACAAAGATGTAACACTCAATTTCAATTGACAAGATAAATCGATTAGAAGTCTTGGATTGAAGTTTGTTTGTTTGTTTTGTAACTTATATTGTGTAGTGTTAGCTTGGTCCTAAAAAGCGAGACGCGCATTGAGGCAACAAGGTCTAAACGATATATCTCATAGGTAATTAGCATCCAGCTTCATATACGTTTTAACATGTAAAACACTTGCATGTACTACAACCTAAAAAGCCTGTTGTACAACATTCTGCTACACACAAAAAAGGCCATGCACATGAGGCGCGCCCCTGCCTCACTGCATCCCAAGCCAATTTTTTGCCTCAGGCACACTTTCTTAACTCAAGAGTGTTAGGATCTCATACATACACCTTTTAACGTGCTAATGATACATATCACTAGAGTAATTACTATTGCGCTAGAGTAATTATTATTACGCTACAGTTTCTTTAGTAGTGTAATACTAATAACTCTAGTTCATTTTGTTATAACTACAAAATCCTCTACAGTTTCATAGTAGCTTAATAATAATATGATCATCATAGAACACAACGATCACGAAAGTCTCGTCCGGTCCACGTGTGATTACTCTTATGAGATACATATTTTCCTTTAGTCACCAAAGCCTGCAACTGTTTCTATGCTTATAAGTTATAATCTACTGCGTGTAGTATAAAACCTTATGAGCTGAAAGAAGATCATCAATATCCGAACATATCAATCGATTAAACAACAAAAACATACAGAAATTACACAGATCTCACACACGTAACCCTAACATAACGAATTGATGCGTTATTACGAAATCAAGATGCATAGATACATACTAAAAGATTAAAACACAATATCACACGAATTCTCAAACGAATTGATGAAATTAGGGCAAAATTAAGCGAACCTGTTTGAGATGAGATTGAACAACGGGAGAAATCTGACGGAAATTCTTGAGAGAATCGTAAGTCCAGCTGTTACGAGAAGACGATTGCGATTGTGAATCGAAGAACGATGAGAAGGAATCCATTGAAATTGAAGATATGTTTTGTTATGAAATTGGATGAGTTACGGTATTTGTAGGAGTTTTTTATAGACCTTGTTAAGTAAGTTATCTAGCAGTTTCCTCAAGTCACCCACCGAAATAAATATACAACGGGTTCTGGAAGTTTACATATCATTCATCATTGACCAAGACATATTGAAGTCACAAGTCTGGAACATTCCTAAAGGGCTTGAAATAGTCTTGATGTTTACATGTAAACTAGTGGAAATTTCTTCCTATGGTCTACAAGAGTTGTTTTATTAAGTCGTGGTATATTCAAAACGTTGCTGACATGTGTTTTATATCGATCGAAAACCATATAAATGAATATCAAAACCAAACAAGAAATAAAGTCAGTCCAAAAGGATATTGACATGTGTTTTTTATCGATCAAAACCGTAAAAATGAATACTGATATTGGGACCGATGTTCGATTTGTATGATTGTATCCCTTTTATGGGTTATGGTATACCAGTACTCGGTATACCAAAAAAATATTTTTCTTAAATACAACTTCGCTTTCAATAAAATTTATATCAGAAAGTTGACGACAAAAAATTAAGCACAACTACAACTAAGATTTTTTTTTTTAAGTTAATGAATACAATAACAAACAGAGTGATAAATGAAAGTAAAAAAAAAAACAATCTTGAAGCATGAGCCTTTAGAATTTGGATGGTATTGATGTTACTCATCGGAGTTAGATTATTTTAATAGCATTACATGACATATTTCGGATCATACTTGCAAAATTTGACTTGAAAGTTGAAACTGGAAACTACTTCCAAAAATATTAAATTTATGTCTATGTGACTCACTTGTAAAGTTTTCTTTATATTTTAGAAGCAATATGGTATTAGGTAATGGAATGGAGGAGGAAATCCAATGAATAATTACCATTACATGTCTTATTTGGTTACTATCGGGCACGGAATGAATTATTTCCACTTTTAAACGAGCCTTCGTATTTAATCACAAAGTTTTTACCCCTGAAGTATTAAAGCCATTTGTATCAGCCTCGACACAGAAACATTGATTCTTATATAAATATGTAATAACTTTACAACATCCTTACCCGAATCTCTCCAGCATTTTCACCTCTTTACAAACATGTTGTCTGTTAGCATTTACATGCGGATCTGATAAACCATAATGCACCCAAAGTCAAATAGACACTTATCAGAAAGTTATCACAAGTATAGTGTGACTGGAATATTCAGCTCCTTACATTTAACAGCAAACATTGTTCCATCTTTTTTCCTCCGTGCCTTGTACACTATGCCATAACTACCTAAGTATTCCATAAATGAAAAACGATATAAGACATTAATATAAATTGTCAGAAAATTAAGTCCTTCGGCTTGTAATTTAAAACTTTACCTGAACCTATTTCTTCCTCTACAATATAAGATTCAAACACCGGGACCTGTTTTGGCTGCGAAAGACGCCAGAAATAAAGCATTATAAGTGCTATGACGATCATTTTATTAGCATTAAATTTATAAAGGTGTCAGACTGAAACCATTATTAGAGAATATTAGGGTTGTAAACGAACCGAACGATTGTTCGTTAAGGAATGAACATGTTCATGAACGCTTACCGAACGAGATTTTTTGTTCGTGTTCATTCATTAAGGAAATGAACATATTCATAAACACATACCGAATGCAACCAAACACAAACAGACGTACATGAACATAAAAGAACGCAAATGAATGTTATATATTTATGTTAAAATAGAATCTGCATTTTTCAATAGAAAGACTACAAAGAATTCACCAAAAACAAATAAGTACTCCACATAATTATCCGAAGATAGCTGACATAATTATCATAAACATAATTAACACATAAATTAAGAAGTTTGTCAAGCTTTAACACAAATTGAAATTGAAATAGCCAAATGAGGGATGTTGGTGAAGACGTATAGTATAACTATGGCATTTTTAAAACTAAAACCAATAAAACAAAAACATAACATAAAAAAATATTTAAACGAACACATTAACGAACGTTCACGAATATAAACGAACGAACGCAGCCTCTGTTCATGTTCACTTGTTTAACTTATCCAACATAATTTCTTGTTTGTGTCTAACCGAACAAACATAAACGAACTTCCCGCTGAACGGTTCACGATCTGTTCGCTGAACGTTTGGTTCGTACACAATATCTAAAACTCACTTTGACAGAAATGGCAGGTGCCTTTTCCTTATTGTCTTTTATGTTTTCCTTTGCGCCAGTGTGCAGCCTAGTTGGTTTAAATTTCTGCTTTGGATAAACTGACATCTTCAGCTCAGTAACGAAACGAACATCGTATCTCTTGTTTGTTTTTATAGAGGCTGTTTGAACTGTGGAATTTGTAACCTTTGGAACAGCTTCTAGTTTTGCAGTGGATTCTGGCAAATGCTTCTTATCAAAGGAAACAAGCTCTCTTGTAGAATTCATTTTTTTCAAAATAAACATGGACAAAGTAGAACAAAAGATATAAATAAGCATTGATAGGAATAATAACAGGCCCTAAAATTGAGCTACCTATTTATCCATCAATTTCATTTTTCAATTACTGCTTTGACTAGGCTGCATTAATAAAGTATATGAACGTTAATAAAACATAAAATACTAAAATATGGTATTGGTTGTAAAACAACGGCCTACTAGCAATGTATAGAGAAGAATGGGAGAATGGGAGATGGATTTCTTATTGATTGATTTCAACATTATATACAAATGCCATTATATATAGGCCCTTACATTAGTACAATAGTAACTAAAGAGATAGGAGTTATAGAGGTGGATAGTCACTACATAATGGATGCACTAAAGGGATAGGGGTTATAGATGTGGATAGTCACCACATAATGGATCCATTCATAACACTCCCCCTTGACTATCCACATGATATACTATTCTTTAATACGCTTGGTGATGCTGCCTCGTTAAAAACCTTGCTAGGAAAACCCAGTGGGACAAAACCTCAGCTAAGGGAAAAAGAGTGCAGCGCGCATTTTCTCCCCCTGATACTTTTGGATCAGATATGTTGCCTCATTAAAAACCTTTACTAAGAAAACCCAATGGGACAAAACTTAGTCAAGGGAAAAAGAGTGCAACTTGAATAAGTCTCCCCCTCATTCTAACATGTATCCTTTAAGTGACGTGTGTTCATCTTCCTTGAAAGTCGAATAAAGCCTTTGTAGCGAATGATTTGTTGCTTGATCCCTTAATGTGCAATCCTTTATGTTGATCAATGTTATATAATCTTCTAACGAGACTTTAGGTGCCTCTTTCCAAAAATTATCATATGTCCATGACTGTGTTTCGTTACATTCCTGCATTTACAAGACTAACCAAACTTGTTTTGATGGGTTAGTAAAATATAATCAAATATCGTTTATACCTGAAATGTTTCTTTGAACTCATTCCAATGTCTCTTCGCTTGACACAGGTTATATCATGACATTAAGCTCAAGTGAAAGATATTATAACCATACATAGCTAGCAAAACATATTAATGCACTTATGCATTTAACGATGGTACTTCTAGAATGAGAATCTCTAATTTGATAGGAGATGATAATAGGCATTTCTTATAACAAATGACTTAACAACCTTTAACATACTTTAAGGTTCAACTATGTCCATACTAAATATCCAAACATCATCTTCTAGATGTACTAGGGGGATTGGTAAAATATAATTACATATATACGCGAACTGCAGTTCGAGTAATAATTAGACCGTGCCAAGGTCATTCAAAAATTATCCCTCTAAAAGCTCGACAATTTCTCTCGATGATGCCTAGACATCATCACTGTAAACTGCGATTATAGTGAACCTTTAAAAGTAGAACGTCGATAAAACATGGCTAATTTAATCAAACTTATATCCCTCTTTATGCAAATATCTCGAGTTGTATAACACTCGATCTAACTATTTTAGTCCATACATATTCTATGAACTTGATATAGTACGTTCTTGAGGTTTTGACATCATTAATGCTTCTAGCATTATCAATCCATGAGGGAATTCTTTCCATTTTATCCAAATATGCATGTGCTTTCACTCTTAGAAGTTTTGCTATATAAACTTGCCCTTTAACACATAGATATCTATATCATATGCAAAAATATCAAGAACACTTGCTTTTATCTCCAAAATTCATATTGTACCATGTTTGTACACAGTGTACATTGAGATGCCATAATAACCAGGTACACATTTTCTATGTATGTTTATTGAAGTATTGGTGCACTATAATTACATCCATAAGGTGTTTCAATTAACCTCTTAAGCACTCAAATGCTTTAGGATACTCATGGGGAGTACCATTTAGACGGTGCATCGATTTAAAACACTAAATGGTATCATGTTGGGATATGCATATCCTTTAATCACTTCCAGAATATTTAGGGATTCTTACCCTACTTTGGTTGGTAAATAATGAATTTCCCTTGAGAGCAAATATTGCATGCTAATTACCAACTTGAAGAATCTTCTAGTTCTTCAATACGTTTCACATCATCATTAACTCGGTGTGGTCTAACCGGTCATGCCAATTAATTAAATAATTATGATCCATAAACTTTTGGATTATGATTGCATATGTATTACTTGCACGTATTTAATACAAAATGTAATATATGAGAGAATGTATTATAACTTCAAAGTTCAAACCACCATGTTATACAATCACTTCTTAGTTTTCCACTTTTAGTGGTTGATCTCATTATGACCATCATTACAATGATGATTGTTGAGATCATTATTAACTTTGCTATCTTATAATTTCTAATAGTTTGATCTCATTATTAACATGATCATTGTTGAACTTCTAATGGTCGATCTCATTATTAATATGACCATCATTACAATTTTCTTAATGATGTCCATGATCACAATGATCAATATATATTCACTTCATGGATCAAAGTAAAACCAAACAATTTTCATGGTTTTCCATTATTTACTCGAACATATAGAAATACATTCATTTAAAACCTTTCGTGCCCTTTAATGATATTGTTACTTCAAGAGCATATTTGAGGTTTGACAAACAAAATTAGTTTTATCGGATTTTCCCTTATAAATAAACTTCTCTTCGTATAATGTCAATCACGAACTAATTATATGTCCGAGTCTTATAATATTACCGGTCTAACATCTCACGACCTTTTTATAACTTGATAATGAGATACATGAAGTATGACACTTTGGATGCCAAATCTAAGCATATTTCTCCTCTTTCATGAGAGTGACAATAAACCAAAACTTTGGTTTAATCGTTCTATTCAGTATTATCATATTAGTATTATCATATTATTGATGCAAAGAAATGATAGCATATAGAATAAAAGGTAAAGATAATATCAAATCATATACGATACATGACCTTATAGCATGTCACCATATAAAAACAAGTTATTTTGGTATTCTTTATAAACAATTTTTATTTTCACATAATATAGATCAACAAAGGTGTAGTCTGTTCGGACCATGAAGGTTTATCAACCGTAAACATTCTAGATATCTTTAATGAGATTTAGAGAGCATGACATTCCAGGTGTCATATTTGAGTATATTTATACTCTCCCATGATGTTGACAATGAACCACAACTTTAGTTAAGTTGTTCTATCTATATAACAAATAATTACGTCTAGAATAAATGCATACATAAAATAAATTATACAATACTTGTTATAACATGTCACTAGATATAATATTTATGTATTTATAAACTCTCATGACATAACTAATCATATGCATATATTTTAAATATCATGCTCAATTATCAACTTCTTTATGGTTATGTTGATATTGTTATATTATGTAATTCAATAAACACACAGGTTACCAAACATTGTTGGGTTCATAAAATCAAATTTTATGTACTAGCCAGTTTTCATAAAGTAACATGTTAGAATCAATTTTCATACAACAGTGACTTTATTTAATCTATTTAATTTGTTGACATTATGAATAACAATAATAATTAGAATTGAATCACACATGATGCATAGGGAAATCAAAATATTTATCTAGTGAAACATAACTTTTGTATTAATAATTTCAGTAAAGTATTTCAAAATAAATGAACTATGTCAACATTTCCAATTGGTTCATACAAGTTTATTATCAATCAACATTCACCAAATACTTATGGACCATGGTTTATTAATTCCGTAACTATTTATTTTCAAAATAAAACAAGGAATATAAGCATAATTGTCAAGTAATTATATCATAATAGTATAGTTATATCATATTTATTATCCAGTAAAGTAAAATTTACTTGTAAGAGTAGAGGTGTACAAAAAAACTGATTACGCAACCGAAATCGGTTATTAAAAAAACCGGTTTTTTTGTAACCGGTTCGGTTACAAACCGGTTAGACCGGTTATACATCGGTTAGACATTTTTTTGCCATGTCCGGTTATAAAACCGGTTATTTTAAAAACCGGTTATTAATCGATTAATATAAAAAACCGGTTAACTGATAACGTTCAAAAAAAACCGGTTAAAAAAACCGGTTATAACCGGTTAAAAATTGCCCAGCTCTCATAACGGTAATATGACCGTTTGGAACAGATTTTGACCCTTTTTTTTGTTTTTTTTTTTTTTTTTGCCTAAAACTCATCTCCAACTAGTATAAAAGGGTTGTGGGTGTTTAGATTTCATTCACAACACTTGAGAATCTTCAAAAACTCAAAAAAAGTCCCTCATTCTTGTTCGATAACTCTCAAAACGCTATGGCAACGTCTAGTGCCCATGATTCGGTCCATGTTGGCGAGTCTACAACCGACACGGTGATTCGTGTTGTTCCAACGAAGCGCAACCCCGATGTTTGGTCACATTTTGATTTGTGTGAGATGGCCAACGGTAAAAAGAAAGCGCGTTGTCATCATTGTCAAGGCTTTTACTCCGAATCCGCAAACTCCACTTTGAAACAACACATTGAAAAACCGTTTTGCAAGGCGTTGAAACAACAACACGTTGGTGGTCAAGCTTCCATGGCAAGTGATGGCGCTAATATTTTCAACTACAATTTCAATATGGTTAGGGATGAAATGGCGAAGTTTGTAATCCAAGAAAGTTTGCCGTTCAACCACTTCGACAACCAACGCTATACAAAGATGGTTCAACAAACTCTCCAACCACGATACACCCATGTAATTCGTGCTACTCTTAGGAGGGATTGTTTAAAATTGTGGAAAAAATCTAAACTAGAATTAATTTCTTATTTTGAAAAATTAGAAACCGGTGTTAACTTGACTAGCGACGTTTGGTCCGCACCGCACGGTTCACCCGATTCGTATATTTGTGTCACCGCCCATTGGATTGAACCGGCGACGTGGCAAATGATGAAACGCACGATTTTGTTTAAATTGTTCGATTACCCTCACACCGGTGAAGCTATATATAAAGTAATCGACAAATGTATTACAACATACAAATTGGAAAATAAAGTTTTTTCAATATCTTTTGATAACGCTTCAAACAACACGAGCGCGGTAATGCGTTTAAAATTAAAATACAAGCCGATTTGTGAGGGCACTTTTTTCCATAGCCGATGCGTTGCACACATCATAAATTTGGCCGTTCAAGACGGTTTAAGGGTTATTGAAACACAAGAAGAAGCTTTCAAAAGAATGTTACGAAGTATATTTAGTAACACGCAAAGACATTCAAAATATATTAAAACTTGTAAGGAAGCGGGTCGAATATGCTTAGGACCCAATTGGGACGTTGCTCATAGGTGGAACTCGACTTGCATTATGTTTGAAAAAGCTATTTTGCAAAAGGAAAGTTTACAAGAATTTCATAACCTTTTGGCTAGTCGTGGAAAGTGTTCGCCATACCACCCATCGGGTTGGGAAGCTATTGAAACTGTTACACAAGTGCTTCAAGTTTTCAAAACATCAACAAAGACTTTATCGGGGGTTTATTATCCAACAAGTTCATTGGTACTTCACAATTTGTTTAAAATGTGTTTGAAAGTAAACGAGTTGTCGGTTAGAGGTAGACCATATTGTGACATGGCGGATACAATGAAGGAAAAATTAAGAAAATATTTTAAAGAACTACCGGCGGTTTTCACTTGTGTCGCCGCTCTAAATCATTGTTTTAATATTTTTGGAACCGGGTCTTTGATTGAAAAAATTGCACACCAATTGAATTTAAACACCACTCAAGAACCAAACTTTGGTGAAGTCGCAAAATCTCGTTTCAACGATCAACTTTCAAAATTGTTTGATGTTTATGTAACAAAATATGGTTCAATCTCGTCACACATTCACGCGTCAATGAGAAACGCCGCTTTCGGTGAAGGTTCAAGTCAAATGGAAGATACCGATTTGTATGTTTATAACCAATTGTATGATGAGTCGAGTCAAATGCATCGTGGTAACACTAGTAGTAGTGAACTCGGTCGGTATGGTGGGTCGAACTTTCTACAAATGATGAGTTCACAAGAGTTTAAAAATTTTGATTTGTTGGCTTGGTGGAAAAGTAACGAAAATCAATTTCCGATCTTAGCCACAATGGCCCGAGATTTACTAACGGTCCAAGCTTCCACGGTAGCTTCGGAAAGTGCTTTTTCTATTAGTGATAGGGTGATTTCGATAAGGAGGACTCGACTAACACCTAAGGCGGTTGAGATGTCGATTTGCTTAAAAGATTACTTGGATGCGGCGGAGAGAGTTCAAGACAAACGTTCACTCGAGGAAGAATTAGATTACGAAGAAGAAGTTTACGAGGACGAGGTCGAAGCCGAATTCACAACCCCAATGACCGACGAAGAAGCCGAATTAGATGAATTCCTACGCAATAGTTCGGGTCCGGGTTCGGCCGAAGAAGATTGAACGACGCTTCTCAAGATCTATTTTAGTATTGTAGTTCCACTAAAAAATATATATATATATTAGTGGACGTTCTTGCGGATTAATAGTTTAAGTTTACGCATTTCGTTTGTTATGTTTATCGTTCGTATTTCATTGTTATGTACAACCGTTTGTTCCAAGACTAATGATATTATTATGTGTTTAACTTTTTATGAGTTTATTGTTTAATTTTTGTATAAAAAACTGCATTTAGCTGAAAAAACAGCCCAAATAGCTGAAAAATTGAAAAAATAACATTCTGTGAACTTCCTTCATTTTTCTGCAGAACCGGTTATTATTCCGGTTTTTTTTTCGGTTTTTGTTAACCGGTTTTTTTAACCGGTTTCACTCAAATCAGTTAATAATCGTTAAAAAAACCGGTTTTTTTTTTTAAACCAGTTACAACCGGTTAGGACCGGTTACAATTTTCCCCACTTAAAACCGGTTATTAACCGTAACCGGTTACTAAAAAACCGGTTTTTTTTTGCTGAAAAAAACCGAACCGGTTATTAACCGTAACCGGTTTTCCATAAAAACCGATTTGTACACCTCTATGTAAGAGGTAACTAATTGCATCATATATGTTTCTTCCAAAAGGATATAGCAATAATAATTCAATGATTTTTATTTTTATTTTCTAATAAATAACATGGAAATATATACGTAACTTGAAATTTACCAAAATAAAATAAGACATAACTTTTCTTAATACCATAATCACTGTTTAAATAAACCACTATCCTATACCAAAATAAATATATCATAAATGTATAACAAAAACAATTACCAACTATCACTATTATTCTATTAAATATGAATATGTCATGCATATATATTACTTATTAACAAAAAAAATTGCTCAGTTGGGACGTTTGGGTTAGCATATGATAGTTGATGGGCTGAGAAAAAGTCGAAAGGTTGTTTAATGTTCATTCCGCTTCCCTAGATTCCCTAGGTCACCAAACTAACCCAAGTCTTTACCAAATTCTAAGTTCCATCCAAGTCTCCCATATTGAGTACTAACTTTTTCTCAAAAGTTGATTAAGATTAAAAAAAACATGATAAGAATTACCTTAAATTTCGAATCATAAGAAGTCGTAACAATTTTTGCTGACGGCGTACAGTGGTGTAGTCATTTTTCAATCCAGTTCGGAACAAATTAATTAAAATGAATGTAAATTAAGAGAGTATTATATATTGTGTCTATGCAATATTTTGTAGAAAAACCATTGATATGGATGGAACAACAATATAAAACGGACAGAAGTGAGTGAAGAATAAAATGAACAAATGAATAATACAAATCGGACTCACCTTGTAGTTTAACTTCAAGAGCATCGTGCTGATAACGTGTTGTAAAACAACGACCTACTAGCAATGTATAGAGAAGAATGGGAGATGGATTTCTTATTGATTGATTTCAACATCATATACAAATGCCATTATATATAGGCCCTTACATTAGTACAATAGTAATTAAAGAGATAGGAGTTATAGAGGTGGATAGTCACTACATAATGGATGCACTAAAGGGATAGGAGTTATAGATGTGGATAGTCACCACATAATGGATACATTCATAACAGTATTCAAATAATACCGGTATTCTGATATTGAATTGATAACAAACGATGAGGAAATCTCATACAAAACTGATAACAAACATCTAGGGCTGTTCAAAAAGCTCGTCAGGAAAAACTCGAAAAAAGCTCGGTTGTAAACGAGCCAGCGCGGCTCGGCTTGATTTGTAAACGAGCCGAGCTCGAGCGAGGTCTAGCTTGGCTCGCGAGCCGACTCGAATTATTTTATTTTAAATAGATTAATTTTTAATTTTAAGACTATTAATTTAGGGTTTGGATGCAACGTCACCAAACCATTGCCACATTATCAAAAAACTAAGTCAGATGCCACATTATAAAAAGCCAAGTCAGATGCCACATCAGCTGCCACGTCATCAAAAAATTCCATACATATAAGTGCCACACCAACGAAAAACTAATTGGGTTAGGGTTTAGTTAGTTTGGGAGGGCTATCGATCAATAAGTTGAAAGTTGGGAGTGGTGTGATACAAATCGAAAGTTGGAGTGCTATCGGCCAATTCGTGAAAGTTGGAGTTATTTAAATCCAATATCCCTAAATTAAAAAAAAATATGTGGGAGGGTGTTGAAGTGCTAATATTTTGAGTTTAATTAACCAAATAACATATAATAATATGGGAATATAAGCAAAAATGATACATATAATACTTTTGATATGTCTTTCGATTTAAAATATAAAAAAAACAATATATATAGATATGTGTAGTTTTTATTTTTTTCTTGTTTTTTATTTTATCTATATTTGTAAAAAGAAATTAACGAGTTGGCTCGAACATTATACGAGCCGAGCTCAAGCTCGACTTATCGGGTCGATAAAATAAATGAGCCGAGTTGGTCGTATAATGTTCTAGCTTGAGCTCAACCTAGCTGGGCTCGACTCGATCACAGCCCTCCGAACATTGAATTTGATACTGCTAACAAACACTGAAATTTGATACCAAACTGATAATGAAAATCAGACACCAAACCCAAAAAGTTCCATCCCCCACCCCAGCTCAGTTGGGAGTTGGGCCGGTTGGTTTCCTTGGAGACTCCGGTTCGATTCCCGGGTGTAGCGAAAGGTGTGGGGACCAGGCAATCGATAGCCGTAGCCAAGTCTGACTACACCCAGCGCGGGCCCGGTTAAGACAACGTAGTCTGGGTCAGATCTTGGTTAGGGTCCCCGACTTGGGGATGTGAATAACCACATAAGAAGTTCACCTGTCAAAAAAAAAAAAAACCCAAAAAGTTCAAGGTTTTAACAAGGTTATAATATTCATCAATATTTTCCACCCCACCCTAAAATTCAATTGTTTATTCGTAAGATGTAATGAAAGACATGACACATGAACCTAAAACTTTTTTTTCTATTCATTTCGTATGTTGTCAGTGGTACGCTAGATTATAATACTACATTTGCGTCTAAACCTGAACTAGAAACTAAAAAGATAAATAGAGCCTGATTTTGTTGACAACTATTAATTAAAAAATATTCAAATGAAAATTGATTTTGCAGCACGAAAAGAGATGTTGTGGTTTCACCCGGATGACCCAGAAAACAACTCAATTCAAAGGTGACAACTTTTAATTAATATGTTTTTTTGTCTGTTTATCTACTGTGAACAAACAAGGTTATTAGACTATCTCCAATGCTAAGGCCGTCCTTAGACGCCCTTAACTGCCTAGTCAGCTGCCACATTATATCCTTACAAATCCTTAAAATCCTTACAAATCCTTAATACCTCTCAATTTATTCTCCAACCATTCAAACATTCTTATATTTTCCACATCATTACTTATTTTTTCTTTAAATTTTATTACTTAATAAATTATCAAAATGTATTTTAATAATTAGATAATTAATATGAGTAAATAACTAACATTTAAACTAAAAAATATAAAACATATAAATTACACACATGCAACGATTTTTATATTGTTTATTAGCTTGGATTATTTAAAATTTAAATAAAACCTTGAGGGTTAATATGTAGTTTACTTAAAAACTAAAGGGTAAATATAAAACTTTTGATAATAAAACAAAAAACCTCTCTCTTCTTTTCACCTATCGTTCATCTTCTCCACAATAACCTCCTCCATTGAACCTCCATGAAGCTTTCCAAATCAACCCAAGTCTGAACTAAAAATTACCGTTGACAAATAAAAATAAAAATAAAAACAAAAGGAAATGGCTCAAGAACCCAGACATATCAAGCCCTTGCAGTCGGATTTTTCTTTCGGATCTGTACAAATCGGACATGCTCCATTGAACCTGAAAACTTGGATTTATTCCACGTCACTCGGGCGGGACTACGGATTTCCCGTTGGAGACAGTCTTAGAGATGACTTATGTTCCAACTATTTTGTTTGTTTTCATGCTTTCGATCTATACATCAGTAAGCAAGCTATATGCCCATATCTATGATCCATCATTGTTGTTCCATAACTCTTGATTATCGATCCATGCCGTGAAAGCATTCCTTTCACCAACAAATAGACGTGAACGCTATCGTTGATCTTTGTGGTCCATATAAACTCCATCTTTAACCTTCTTGAACAAACATTGATAACAATGTGAAAATTTGGAATTCTATTTTTTACAAATTTAGTACATATATTCCATTCCATTCCATTAGTATGCTCCAAATAAGAAAGCAACATGTTACAGTTCCTTGTTAAACAAGTTATCATGAATTCAACAAAAGTTTTTTACGGAAGAGCTTTGACTGTTGACGTGTTGTGAATTTGAATGCACAAGCTTTTGCCTAATCAGCCTCTGCTTCTCTAACTCATTGAAACATGGCACAAAAAACTCATGCTTCAGAGCTTCTTCGGCACTAATCCTTGACCGCGGGTTCACTGTTAAGCACTTGTCCACAAGGTCAATAAACGAGTTTGGGATAACCTCTAGAAAATCCAGTCGTCTCGTGTTTTGTTTACACCATTCTTGTAGTTTTGTGGATGTCAGTGATTGTACTTGGAAGAGTTCCTATAACATCAAATACAAGCTACTTTACTTTTACATAAAATGAACTTTCATCACATGTTAAAATGGGGTGGAGTTGACCCACAAGCCACAAACATGTTTTTATGAAATAAAGAGTAAAAAACCATTTTCGTCCCTGAAGTTTGGCCAGTTTTGCAATTTTTTGTCCAAATGTTTGTTTTTCCACATCTGGATCCAAAAGATTTGAAATCTTGCCACTTTCATCTGGCTCGTTAACTCCATTTATTCTTCTCAGTTAAGTTGGGGATATTTTCGTCATTTTGTTAACTTAAAGGGCAATTCAGTCTTTTTCACTTCATGCACAAGTATTTAGCATAATGTACAAGCATTCAAAAGACCAACATGCCCTTCAAGTTAACAAAAAAGACGAAAATGCCTCTGACTTAACAGAGAAAAATGGATGGAGTTAACGATCCAGATGCGTAAAAACAGACCTTTGGACGAAAATCACAAAACTAGTCAAACCTCATAGATGTAAATGGCATTTTACTCTGAAATAAAATATTATTAGTTATATCATACCGGTGGAAATGATGATTCCCGATCATGTAACTTTGCCACTTCCCATAGAGCTTCACTGCCCCTTAATTTTGCAATCTCCTTTATGTTTCTGTTTGGTAAAATTTTCATATTGATAATTAATTAGCCTTTTTGATTACGTGGCATTATAAAACATATTTGAAATAGAAATTTATTTAAGGGTAGAGAATGAAGAGACTCACTGATCAGGATCACCAACAAAGGGGGTTCTTCCAATGAGGAAGTAGAGTAAAGTAACCCCAGCAGACCATATGTCAACCTTGGGGCCTTGGTATGTAGATTTTAGCAATACCTGAAACACATGCAGTATATAAACAATTAGGACAAAGTAACCCCCAGCTTTTACAAATAACAATTCTAACCCTTAGACTACTACTTCATTTTAAAAGTTTTTTTTTCTTCCACGTCACACCCTCAAACTTTTTAAGATAAAACACTATTAACCCTAATCTTTAAGTAAGTTACACATTCACTTTTAACTTTTGGTAATTTACAACTCTGATCTACCAACCTTTTCTACTTGTTAACTTGACACCTCAAATTACTTTTACGACCTTACACTATAACGTTCAATAGATTATTATACTTTTTTTATCTATGCATAACCACGTTAATGTCTAGATTACTTTTACGACTTTACACCGCTGCCTAAATTACTTTTACGACTTTATACCGCTATCTAAATTACTTTACAACTTTACGCCACGTCTGAGACGTTATACTACTTTTTATCTGTCTAATGACGTTAACGTCACAAACGTAAAGTGTGCATCAAAGTCAAAAACGCGTAACGCCATGTGCGGCTACCATACGTTGATGTCATCACCGTTACATGTGTAACGAAGTCACAAACGCGATGTTACAGCCGCAACGCGCAGCACGGGTCAAAATTCTAGTTAATATAAAAATGATGTTTTAGTCCTGCAGTGGTAGTATTGGATAGAGGTCAAAACAAGAATTACAATGTTCAAAAAATTATGTAATCTTTTAGTGAAATGATTTAGCTTGTTTTCTATTAAAAAAACAAGAAATAACCGTACGGCAGACAACAGAATCATTGCATAATAACCTACCTCTGGGGCTCTGAAACCCTTTGTCCCAACACAAGGTCCTTCTTTCTTTTGTTTCCCATCCCCTTGAAAAACAAAAAATTACAATCAGCCCAACTAACAGAACTTCTTGTTAAAAACGATAGCGTAAAATGCCATTTTCAACCCTGAGGTTTGACCACATTCATCCAAAGGTTTGTTTTCCACATCTAGTTCCAAAAAGTTTGAAATCTTGCCATTTTCATCCAGCTCGTTAACTCGATCCATTTTTCTCCGTTAAGTCAGAAGTATTTTTGTCCTTTTTGCTAACTTAAAGGGCAATTCAGTCTTTTTCATTTTATGTAAAAAGACCAAATACCCCTGAAAAAGAGCAAATCGCCCTTTAAGTTAACAAACAAGACGGAAATACCCTTGACTTAACGGAAAAATGGATAGAGTTAATGAGCCAGATGAAAATGGCGAGATTTCAAACCTTTTGGATAAAGATGCGGAAAAACAAAAACAAACCTTTGGACAAGAGTTGCAAAATTGGCCAAACATCAATAACGAAAATGGCATTTTACTCTAGAAAAGCAATAAATTAGGTCATACCTTTGTTCTTAAGTAAACCACCTCCAATAGACTGCAAAGGCATTGGAGTGAGATACAAAAACTTGCTATCTAACTTAGCAGGGGGAGCAGCAACCCGTTTTCGTTTCGAAACCGGAGTACTAGTAACCGTCGCTTCATGAGCAGGACTCTGCAATGCTTCCTGTACAAGATTGAGATACTCTTGTCTTCCTTTACAAGGAATAGGCTCTCGAAATCTTTCTCCTGAAGGAACTTTAGAACTTGTTGCGTCTTTTGCAGAGGTTATTCCGGAACCGTCAGCACCTTGGCTTTTCATCACACCGTGCGTGTTGTTCAAGTATTTGGGATCCTTTTTCTTTTTTGAATTTTTTGGAAGTAAAGGCATTTTGGAGTGTGTTTCTGCTGCTAAAGCCTTAAAGCTTGTGTATTTACTGCTTCTTGTAGGAGGAAGAAATTCAGGATGAGGTGGAAGAACAAGCTTAGAACTTGCATCGTCATAAGACTTCGATTTTCCTGTGAAAAACAAAACATGTTAAATCATTAAAAAGAATTACTCAGATCATTTTCCGTTAGACAAAATGCATAAAAGCAACCAACTTTGATATCAAAGTTGGTGCTTTTATCGAGTAAAATGTCATTTTCATCCCTGATGTTTGGCCAGTTTTGCGACTTTCGTCAAAGGTTTGAAATCTTGCCATTTTCATCCGGCCTGTTAACTCCATCCATTTTTTGTTAAGTCAGGGGTATTTCTGTCTTTTTTGCTAACTTAAAGGGCAATTCGGTCTTTTTCACTTTAAGTAAATAGACCAAATGCCCTAAAAAAGGCCGATTTGCCCTTTAAGTTAACAAAAAAGACGAAAATAACCCCAACTTATCAGAGAAAATGGATGGAGTTAACAAGCTAGATGAAAATGGCATGATTTCAAACTTTTTTGGATCTAGATGCGGAAAAACAAACCTTTGAACGAAAGTCGCAAAAATGGCCAAACCTCAGGGATTGAAAATGGCATTTTACTATTTATTTATTTTTTTACTTTCATTTAAGATGATTTTCCAAATCTAACAAGTAGCCAATTTCCAAACATCACAACAGAAAAAAGATATCATGGTCAAAGTTACTGACACGTCATTATTTTGACCAAACAACCTAAAGTCGAAATTTTTTAAAGTACTGGGAAGGTGAGCAAAAAAAAGGGTCGGTCTAGCATTTTATGCAATAACTGAAGGTAAACCTTGTTAAATGAAGTAGAAAAGAAAATGGCATATTCCCATCCCTGCTTACAACCAAATTTGTATAAAAATAAATTCAAAAAACTATATATAGAGCTCACCAGTGGATACAAGCTTCTGATGTAGATCCTGTAGAAAAGATATTTACAATGATAAATAACATTTTAAAAGTTGTAGTATATATTCTACCATCAAAAAGCCTTATTCAAAAACATTACTTACAGTAGCAAGGTTAAAATCTATGAGATATCCTTTTGAGGCCTTACGAGAAAACAGAAAATTTCCAGGCTTAACATCTCTGTGAACTACCCCCTGTAGCAAAATATACAAATATAAATTTGCAAACATATATACACAATTACACACGCACACACATAAAAGTAGGGCTGTGGACGGTTCGGTTCGATTTTTTGGTAAAACCAAAACCGTAACCGAAATGTTTAGTTTTCGGCTTTTAAAAATTGTTCGGTTTTCGGTTTTTAGAAATCGTTCACTTTTAGCAACGGTTTAGTTCATTTTTTGGTTTTTGAATCAAAATTACGTAAGATTTCAAATAAAAACTATAATCCAAAATTAAGAATCTTTCTTATATGTTTACATTTAAATTATTATACTTAACCTTTTTAATTAATATTGTTCACATAAACCTAACCTTCTAATCTATTTTTATGTTTCTCTAAAAAATTTATTAAGATATTTTCTTTTATAATACTTTGGAAATCACTAAGTTTTATGTTAAATTTTGTTACTTCTTGTAGGCAATTGATAAATCATTTCAAAGATAAATAAACATGTTAGTGTTTTTATTATGAATACTTAGCATTCAAGAATAAAACTAAGAATTCCTAAATCAATATATAAGAAACATTAAGAAATGATTTTTTAGGTTAGTCGGGTTTTTTCAGTTTTCATAAAAAGCCAAACCATAACAGAACCGTAAATTTCGATTTGATTTTTCCCGTTCGATTTTTTGTGCAGTTCAGTTTTTTCCTGTTCGGGTAAATCGGTTTTTCGGATTTCTGCTCACCTCTACATAAAAGATCCCTTTCGCAAAGGTATGAAACAATGAATACATCTTAACAGAAGCTTGATAATTAGTTAATTACCTGCTTATGAAGACTAGCAAGTGCTCTGAACAAACAGTAGCCATACCACCTGAGTTGAAAAACATCTATTTCTCTCTTCAAAACCTAAATTAAAACAAAAATATGAATCACACTGATAACACAAGCGTACTAACAAAAATTGAATCACACTGATAATTACCTCGGGTCTGTCGTGTGCAACATGCTCAAGAACAAGACAATGAGAGTTTCCACTTTTGAACGAGCCTTCATATTTTATCACAAAGTTTTTACCCCTGAAGTATTAGAGCCATTTGTATCAGCCTCAAAACATAAAGATTGTCCTTATGTAATATCTTTACAACATGCTTACCCGAATCTCTCCAGCATTTTCACCTCGTTATAAACATGTTGTCTGTTAGCGTTTACATGAGGATCTGAAAAACCGTAATGCACCCAAAGTCAAATACTCATCAGAATATTATCACAAGTAAACAATACATAGTGAAGTATAGTGTGACCGGAATATTCAGCTTCTTACATTTAACAGCAAACATTGTTCCATCTTTTTTCCTCCGTGCCTTGTACACTGTGCCATAACCGCCTGTGTATTCCATAAATGAAAAAGAAAAGAAGACATTAATATATGTTGTCATAAAATTATAACCTTCATCTTGTAACTTAAAACTAAGAATTCATCTTTGCTTCAGTTAGTGGTGAGCAGAAAACCAAAGAAACAGAACAAAAAACGATAAAAACGAACCGAATTTTACGGTTCGTTTAGGATTTTGCATTTTATGAAAACCAAAAAAAACTAACCGAACCGAATAACCTAAAAATTATTTTTTTTAGTGTTTGTTATATATTGATTTAGGAATTATTAGTTTTATTCTCGAACGTTAAGTATTTATAATAAAACATCAGCATGTTTATTTATCTTTGAAATGATTTATCCATTGCCTACAAGATATAACGAAATTTAACATAATATTTAAATGATTTTCAAAGTATTATAAAAGAAAATGTTTTAATACAAACTTTGGAGAAACATAAAAATAGATTAGAAGTTAGGTTTGTTTATGTGAACGCTATTAAATAAACCATTACCGAAACCGAAAAAAACAAAACCAGACAAATTTTAATAACCAAAAACCGAACATTTCGGTTAAAGTTTCGGTTTTACCAAAAAACTGAACCATGCACACCCCTAGCTTCAGTTACCTGAACCCTCTTTTTCCTCTACAATATAAGATTCAAACACCGGGACTTCTTCTGGCTCCGAATGACCCTGAAATTGAAGCATTATAAGTGTTACAACAATCAAATTATCAGCTTAAAATTTACCAACATATCAGATTAAAACCGTTATTGGACAATATCTAAAACTCACTTTCACAGAAACGACGGGAGCCTTATCTTTATTTTCTTTTACGCTTTCCCTTCCGCTAGTTTGCATCCTCTGTTCACAAGTTGGTTTTAATTTCTGCTTCGTATAAATTGACCTCTTGTCTTTTTTACCATACTTCAGCTCGGTAACAGAACCAGCATCGTTTCCCTTGTTTGTTTTTAGAGAAACTGTTTGAACTGTGAAATTTGTAACCTTTGGAATAGCTTCCAGTTTCGCAGTGGATTCCGGCACATGCTTCTGATCAAAGGAAACAAGCTCAACGTCTGTGTTTTTCATTGTACAGTCATCTTTACATTTAATATCCTTACTGATCAATAGATTATCATGATCTCGTTCACAAACTATTTTTTCTTCTTCCGTTGATGGAACTATGTTTTGTATTTCAAGCGAGTTGTTATTGGCCTTAGAACCATCATCAATACATGCCTTCACCGGTGATATTACCTTATTGTTATCGTCTTCTTGAGAACATGATGTGCTAGATTTTCCTAACAAAGAGCTTTCATCACTAATATCTGCTATCCGCAAAAGTGAACTTGCAGTTAGACGAGATAATGACTGAAACTGAAAATAGTCCGTAAGCCCTCTTGATATTGAAGTACTAAGTCTAAAACTGCTCTTACTTCTAAACCCGTTCATGCTCAAAATTGTAGAAATCTCGTTTTTATCTTCACATTTACTGCTCGATCCATGATTAAAGTTTCCAGCATCAAACTTGATAAGCGAGGGCATCCTATCATCATTAGATGTAATAGAACCTGTGTTCATGATTACACTCCTTACGGCTTCATCAACGTGAACATAGACCTGTTATCAATACGGAATACAATCCATGAAATGATGAAAATAAGAAGTTTGATCCAGAATAAATATTTAATGAGTTACACCAAAAGCATGATTGCAACAATAGCTAGATGCTAGTCGGGGAGTGGGGTACCAACTAGCAACTAGTCAGGATAATAAAGAATTAATAAAAATGGAATTTTATAAGTATTCTTCTAATCGTATATATACACAAAAATTTCAAAACTTTATATACAATTTTTTAAACTTATTAATCGATTAGATTAAAAAGTATAATATTCAAATACTTCAAACATTAGACCGAAATTTGACAGATTTTGACCAAAAATTGACCAGTTTTGACTGCTTCTGACCAGTTACGATTTTAGGTCAACTAAGTGAAATTTAATCGGAAAACTACCAATTACTGACTAATCGGCAATTAATCCCAGTTTTTACAAATTTGACCAAAAGAAACCAGTTTAGAACTTGCCATGATATATAGGATACACATGTTCACATTACATTATCCATACAACTAAAACCACTTCTAAACAACTATCAGCTTAAACACACAATAAGTTTACAAAATAAACAAAACATGAACTGATGAAATACCTTTGCACTAGCATTTGGAATCACAAAAGGAACACTCAAATCCGCTCGATCCGCTTTCGCTGTAACATAATCAACCAATTATATAAACCTCAACATCCATAAACAATAACAATAACAATAATGCTTATAATTTCTTCAACAAAACACAGATCTATTACCGCAAACATTCGGCCACAATCGCCTCCGCTTTCGAGTATACGTAACCTCAACATTCTCCCACACTCTCTTCCTCACACACTCTCGCATCATCTCCGAACAAAGAAAAAACTTCAAACCTCCACTCGAATTCACCAAAAACCGCTGCAAATCTCCACAAACAGCAGAACTAACCGTAACAAATCCATCGGCATTCAACTCAACCGGCGAATTAGGCAACGAACACACAAATTCAACAAATTCCGTAGACATTTCAACAGATCTGCAACGAGAAGCGAGTTCGATTGGAGAAACTGGACGCCCGATCGATAATAAAACAGCGAATAAGCTCCATGATCTGGTGGATAACTCACAGTCCGCAATTTTGAGATCTGAAAGTTGTTCAGGTGCGCACGATAGCACCAGCTGGTTGTTCATTGATTCAGTGTGTGAAAATTAGGGTTTTGTGATTGTGAAGATTGGAGACGGTGATTCAGATCGAGAAACGGTGGAAGTTATTCTTGTTCATGATCGATCGATTTGGAGAAATGTGAGTGAGGCGCGAAAATGAGATTGGGGTTAGGGTTTTGAGTGCTTTTTGGTTCTTTGAGTTTTCCCGCTCATATGCTGTAGATGTTTCTTGACTTTTTTGTACATATTGCTCCCCCATAACTTTTTTTCTTGCTGATGTGCCCTTATGTTTTTTTATATTATATACATATTAATAGGATTAAATTTTACGGGTTAGGATCAAATAAGAAATTTATTTTGGCTAGGAAGGATAGGAAGCAATAGGATTAGGACATGTGGCAAAATTTAAAATAAAGAGAAAGGGTATTTTAGTCAATCTTATCTTTTCTTCTTTCTTCTTCTCCCCAGTAACTTCAAAACCCACCATTTTTAAAACCCACAATCTTCAACCATTTCTTCACTTTCTATCTCAATAATCACTACATTATTGTGCGATTTTCGTCACCAATCAATGATTCAAACACCCGATCAACGTGTTCTTCAGCTTTTTTGAAGAAAACCCAGTTTAATTTCATACAAAATATCGTTTTTTCTGGTGATTTTGAAGATAATCACTCGATCCGTTCGATTCGATCGCTAATAAGTGTTTGAATCATTCAAATTTCGTCAATCATTGAAGAAATCGGCTTCGATCCATGTAAGAAATTCTTTAATTTCATTGTTATGATCTGGGTTTTTGATTTAGTCATTGTGTTTTACGATCTTGGCGGGGGTCCGGGGGCAACGCCCCTGGTAGCAGGGTCCCAGGGGCGGCAGCCCCTGGCGGGGTCCAAGGGGCAGCCCCTGGGTTTTTTTCGATTAAATTGCTTTAATAAAAATGCATCAGAACATTTAATTTTCTGTAAATTGCCTCTGGAAAACTGCATTCGTAGACAGCCTTTTGATCTCTACTTCCTGGTTCAGACAATTCACAGACAAAACTATTGTCCTGGTTCAATGCGTTTTAGAGAGATAACAGTTTCTTTGGTGTTTTTAGGCCATTGCGTTTTAGAACTAAGACATTTTTATGTGTTTTCTGGTCATTGCGTTTTAGAAAAACACATTTTTGAAGTGTTTTTAGTCATTACGTTTTAGGTAAAACACAATTTTAGGTGTTTTCAGTCCATTGCGTTTTAGAGATAACACTTTCTTTTGTTTTTTAGGCCATTGCGTTTTAGAAAGGAGACATTTTTTAAGTGTTTTCTAGCCATTGCGTTTTATAAATAAGACATTTCTTTATGTTTTTTGTGTATTGCGCTTTAGGTAAAACACATTTTTATGTGTTTTCAGTCCATTGCGTTTTAGAAAACAGACATTTTAAGTGTTTTCTGGCCATTGCGTTTTAGAAATAAGATATTTCTTTGTGTTTTTAGTGCATTGCGTTTTAGGTAAAACACATTTTTATGTGTTTTCAGTCCATTGCATTTTAGAAAGTACACTTTCTTTTGTGTTTTTAGGCTATTGCGTTTTAGAAATAAGACATTTCTTTGTGTTTTCTTGTCAAGCGGAGGGAAATGACGGCACCAGTTAGAGTAGTGGAAACTCTTACTGTCGAGGGGAGGAGAGGAAGAGGCAGACCCAAACTGACATGGGATGAGCAGATTAGGCATGATTTAGTAGAGTTGCATCTTTCTGAGGACATGGTCCAAGATAGGACTTCGTGGAGGCGTAGGATTAGGGTTAAGGACTTCTAGAAGATATTGCAGTAAGGTCTTAGGTGTATTTTAAGGAGGTAGGTTTTTCTTACTCTTTAAGGGACTTTCCCACTGATTGCCTTCTTGTGTTTATGCCCAAATGATGTTGTATGCATGCTATTATACATGATTTACATTATACCGTGTCACTCGGATCAATTTCTTGTTACGAGGGACTTCTTATTTCTATATTCTTTGACATGGTGTGTTGGTTTGTTGTTCGTTTTCGAGCCGAGGGTCTCTCTGGAAGCAGCCTCTCTATCCCTATGGATAGAGGCAAGGTCTGCCTACATCCCACCCTCCCCAGACCCTATAAGTAGCTTTGCTATTTGTGGGATTTACTGGGTATGGTTGTTGTTGTTGTTGTTGTTGTTTGTGTTTTCTTGTCACACCCCAACCGATGGCGGAAACATCGGAGTGAGACGAAATAGATTGCTCGAGACATCATAACACTAATAATTGTGACAAGTAGTTAAATAGTAAATTTCATTTCTAAAGAATAAATTACAAGAATTTGAAGTAAATACAACATCATGAATAATGAAATACAATGCAATAAGAATACAAATTAAAGTGTGTATCTAAGCATCCTACTAGATTCCATGCATCACCAACATCATCGCTAAACCTGCAACATGTTTTAAAAAGCAAAGTTCAATACAAAGGTATTGGCGAGTACACAAGTTTTAGACTCGTGTCATGTGTATAAAAAGTATTTTCAATCCAACATAGCATTTGGTATACAAGGTCAAACTATCATGCATAACAATATGTCAACTCTAGTGTCCACTAGTATTTAGCATCCCTCGTCACAAAAGCAACGAGACCGTTATAGAATAAAGACTTAACAAAACCCCGTCGGGTGGTGTGCTACTCCTATTGCGCTATAATTGTTTAAGCCGAATTAACAAGTAGTATGTATTCTAGCATGAACCTAAGCATATCAAGGCATGTATACGGATCGAATGAATAAAAGCATGTGTTGTGAATTGTGCGGTTTAACAAGTAAAACATGTTGCACCCAAAGTGTATTTAAAAGGGAAAATGGGTCAAGTGTACTCACAAAATTGCTAAGTCTTTCGATTATCCATGTATTGACGAGTTAATGAGATTAGGAGAATGAATGTGTTTGGTGTTGGAATTTATGTGGGGTGTTTAGAATCGGAATTAGGAATTTAAAGTAGTAAAAGTATATATATATATATATATGTGTGTGTGTGTGTGAAAGTAATATCTAAGTTCTAAGGGTTTGTTTATGACACCATAATTAGTGGTTTCATGGTTCCCAAATTGCCCATTGGAATCATAACAAGAACTCAGAATCTTTGATATGATAGTTTAGGTTTATGATGATTAATCATAGTTTGATTAACACCACAAACTCAGCCATGTTTTTATGTAATAATATGTATATTCATAAGTAATACTATATCCTAAAACTAAGTCCAATCAAGTATTGTCATATAGCATCATGTAAGGTCAAGCATGGAGGTTAGAAACCTCATTATATGATTCACCACTACACACGCCATCATGAAGATGGTGGGAGGGTCATGAATAACAATAAAGTAAATCTAATCTAACAATTCATAAAAATGTTCAAATGAAGGAGTGGAACTTAGTTTGGAAAGCCAAAGATTCCATTTGTTCACACTTCACAAGTCATAAGTTCATCATATGAAAGATAATGACTTATGCTTGCTTTCATCACTCGATTGGGACATGTATAAACTGAATTTAAAGAGTTTTGAACTCATAATCTTGGTGAAAATCATCTCAACACAAACCCACAACTATAGACTAGGTTGTGAGCTTGGTAGGTTTAAGATTCCACCAAGTTTTTATCAAGAACATGAAGGTATAAAAACATGAAACAAAGCAGAAAATAAAGTGCACTTTGGGCCTCAAATATGGTGAGGTTTCACCTTAGTTTGCCCAAACAAACTTGTGAAAACCTTCTTAGAGGTTATCCAAGTATTTTAGAAGAAGGAACAAAAAGAAAATAGTTATAGAAGTGAGTTAGAACTCACTTTGAAACCCTTAAATTTTATGCTCAAAGCTGGGAATTTTTGAGTGATTTAGAGTGAATTTTGAGAGTGCTTTGTGGGGTTGGAAAGTGGAATAAAGTGGGGGAAAGGATGTCTTTATAATGGGGACTATGGTTAGTGTTAAGAGGGTAATTAATATAAGTTGGTGGGAGTTTGAATAATAAAAAAAAGAGCCAAGAAAATCAGCCAATCTATACTATATTATAATGCATGAGGGAGGGGCATTTTAAGATACCCAAAAAATAAGAACTTTTCCCCTTCTTTATTTATAGAAAGACCCCTAAAATGAGGGTAGTTTGGTCTTTTAAACATTATTTATCTTTTAGCCCCTAAAATTATTACACTTAAATCCCTAAGTTTTTAACAAAATTATAGATAATTAGTTACAATTCACCCCTCCATAACAAACTTATATTTTTTTACGTATTCTTGACATATCTTATAAACTATACAGTTTAAAAAAAATCCAAAGATAGCATGATGACCTACACATTTTTGTCGACGTTTTGGTAGTTGTCTTATTCAATATCGACGCACGGATTAAAAGGTACAAGTCGATTATGCGTTAATGTACAAGTAATTAATACTTGTGATCTAATGTGTCTAATCTACAAAGATGGCTCCATCTATGCAAACAAAAACAAAAGGAATTAAAAGTACCGTAACATAAAATGAAGATATTTTCTGTCACATTTTATTTTATTAAAACTGGCTAATATCTATACTTAGATATATCTTATAAAAACTTAAAACTAACCACAACAAACTTCCTAAATAAAGGGGTGGAAAATCTAAAATTAAACCCTAATCCACTTCTATAGTTACTACTATAAATATAGCAGGACACTCCTATATCTATTGCTAAACAAAGTTAAAAAAATGGATCCAGTTCTGAATTCAATTGTTGCGAAAGGTCAGTTTTGTTATATCGCAACAGTGAATATTTTTTTTCTTTTATTTACTTTTATGTGAATGTTAACTTATTTGATTTTTCAGATTCAGTTGCATGATGAACATGCCAATTTAAACAACACATTTGTCGAACAAGCTTCTAAGGTATTGATTTTGCTGGTTTTTAAGTATTATTGTTACGTATATCTTTCATATTAACATGTTCGTTATTATATGTGTGTTTTATTGAAGTTATATTTTTTTAACTTTTGTATTCAGTTTTTGTCATTCATAGGGATCGGAAGTTTGAGACTCAAAGGAAGAGATCCAAGAGACTCTCTTAATGGAAATGGAGTGAGTTTATTAATTTAGACGATTCTGAGGACAATGACAAAGAAGTGGAATTAGAAGATACTGCCGATTCAAGCACAAACCAGAAAACCCGATTAAAAATACGTCGAGTGTCAATTCAGAAGCGGAACATATTTCATGCAGTCTAATATGAAATCTATCAAGTGTTTTTATATTTTTTTTTTCATTTTCAGTTGTTATGTTTGACCTAGACGTATGAATAAATTTTATTTTATATTTGAACTTTATCTTTGGTGTTAATATAATGCAGTTATTAACCATACTAATAAAGTTCAAAATAAAGTTAATATCTTAAATTTGCAAGTCAACTGAACTTATATAAGTTAATATCCTAAAGTTGCAATAAATATATATTGCAGTTAGATATAGTCAAGCTGAAATTATAAAATATTGCAGTTATTCTTGGATATTAATCTAATAATTTGCATTTCTTAATTAAAAAGTAATAAAGTAATAAACTTTAAAGCTAAACTAAAAACTGAACTTACTATGATATAAAGTTAATAAAAAAATAATTATTTTATAAACATTTTTATAACAAGTAATATAAATAAAATACTCCAGAAATTTACAATCTTTACTAGATAAATTCTAAACTGGGTTGCAAATTTTTAGAAATTATAAGTTCAACTATATTGTTATAGATAATATTAGTCAGTTCTAAAAGAAGTATTTACCAACTTGACTAGATACATAGTAGTAGATTGTGTTGCATATTTTTAGGGATTATTAGTTAAAAGTATACTCATATAGATAAGATTAGTTAGGAACTAAAAATTTGAACTTAGTATGATATAAAGTTAATAAAGATATAAACTCTTATCATCCTATTTTTTTATAAAAACAGTTATTGAAATTTTATAAAAATATAAATTTTTTATATTTGTAAAAAACCGAAATTTAACAATTTAAGTTAAAGCTCTAAAACATACTTACGAGTCAAATACTATTTTTTATTTTTATAAAAACGAAAATTTTAAACTTAAAGTTTTTTGGATGGGTACTATATTTAGAAAAAATTATGAACTTTAAAGAATAAAATTACACTTTATAATTTAACCAATAAAATAAACAAACTTTACAATTATAACAACTTATCTTTTATTTTTTATCTTTTGATTATTAATTTTTATAAAGAAGACATTATTTTTTGTCTTTTGATTATTAATTTTTATAAAAAAACAAAACTTTTACATATGTGTAAACTTATGACATGTATCCACCACAATAATGTTATCATAAATATTATACGAATAAAAAAACTACCAGAAATGAGTGTCACAATGCAAAGTGTCGCCCCCGCCGCATCGCGCGGGCACCCTGCTAGTAAGCATCAATTATGTTTGGCTGTGGCTTCACTATTTGGCCGTAAGTTGGCCATCTTTAGCTTAATATATATTTTTTTTTATTTGACTATTAAGTTCCCAATGTTTGATATAGTGTGGTTTTAATGATCCACTAGTTATAACTTAAATGAAATGTCAATCTTTGGCTGTGTATTCGAACGTCCTTTAATTTCTTTTTTTTTTCCACTTTATGTTGTAAGTTATTATAATATCATTATTAATTTTAATAGGTATATTTATATATTAGTGTCTAATGTACATGAGATGAAGGAATTAGTTTGTATAAAATAAAAGTATTGTTTGGGTATTGCGAACGTAGAATCAAGTGTTTGCATGAAAGAAGCGTATGGGTTCATGTATTCACGATTGTTGTGTGTAAATTAAGCATGTATTTCTTTACGAGAAGCACGAATATGCATCGAATGAATGTATGTATCAGATGTATAAACGGATTTAAATGTACAAGCATGAATAAACAAACAAGGTATAATTTGTATGAAATAATCAATTTTTATTACGGTCGAAGTTACGAATTACGAATACGAAAGCAAAATACGAATACGATTCGGATGTAAGTTTCCAAAAATAGGTACATGACTAATCTTTCTAATTAAAGCAAGTTTAAAAAAAACGAGGCGTTACATTTTTTGGCCATTGCGTTTTACAAATAAGACATTTCTTTGTGTTTTTTGTGCATTGCGTTTTAGAAAAATGTCATTTTTTAGGGTTTTTTTCCATTGCGTTTTACGCAACTGGGTTTTTTTCCATTGCGTTTTACGCAACTGAGTTTTAGAAATTTTTTTTTCCAAAATATAGCAATAGTATACTCGTTTTAAAGATAAAAAGACGCTCGTTTTTTTGGTGCAATTTTTATAAAAAAAAATAATGTCGTATGAAAGAGTTATTAACGTTTAAAAAATGGGGGTAATTGGAGGAGAGAGAAACTATTGCCTTAGATTGACTAAATGCCCCTAAACAAACTCACGCGCCTCTTTTCTTCTCTTCAATTTCCCTCATTTAATCTTAGCCACTGATTTAAATAAATGGATGGTCAAGATTACTTCCTAGATTTCTTAGCCAAATAAACTTCCTATTATATCTTAACCCTAAATTTTATATGTAGTTTTTATTATGACAAAAGATCAAATATAAAGTATCTTATCATACAAAACGTACGAATGAAGTTGAAAAGTAAAAAAAAAAAAAAAAAAACACGGTGGCATTTTCGTAATTATTTTACTCGTATGATAGTTATCAAAATTACTCTACAAATGATCTTATAGGGTAATTTTGATAATTACCCTATGAGTAAAATAATTACGAAAATGACATCATGTTTTTTTTTTTACTTTTTCACCACATTCGTATGTTTTTTACGATAAGCTTATTTGTGCAAGATCTTTACTATTTTATAATCGATACAGCTAAGCTTTAGAAAATCAAACATTAACATACTTTATCAAACATTAACATACTTTGACCAAATTTTGACCGGATTTTGACCAATTAGTTCTAAATTTGTATATGTAGTTTTTACTAGTCTAAGTACCCGTGTGTTACACGGGTGGACCAACAATAATTAATATTATTCAACACCATCTAAGTAAACATCTTAATTAAATAAACGTTGAATACAAACATCTTTATCAACATTACACGTAATTGAAAACAAACAAAGAAGACAAAGTTCACAATTTGTTAAACACTTCCTTATAAACGACATTTGATGTTTAATCGGTAGGTTTGCCGTCCTTGTTCACAATTTCTGAATCAATTTACACACAAAAAAAAGCAAACCTTTGCTTAAATTGATTAATCTCATCAATATCCTTGTTGATGAAGACACGAGTAACCGTATACAGGTTGGAGACATACACAAAACCTGTATGTAACCAAATTCACATACTCAGTTAAAAGTTATTCCAAAAGATATTAGTTAGACATATATGTTATACCTTGCCAAAACCTATACTTTGCAAACTGAAGAACGATGACAACATTTTTTTCATCTTTGTTGTTCCTTTCAAATTCCAAGATTTGCTCGGCATATCCATCCGATAGTGTGACATAGATTTGCTTATGACTGAACAATATAATAAACATAATATGTTAATGTAAACATAAAAACCACCGGTATAATAAAAGACGGAAATCCCTTAAATATAACTTACCTCAAATCTTCAAGCATAAACGTTAGCTTCTTTTCCTCTTTAACATTGTTATTGTTATCTTTAAGTTCAAACGGAAAGCTTCTAACAACATAGCCAATTACGTCTAAGAAAAAGTATAGAAGAAAGTTGAATCCAAAAAGGTTTATAACATATAGCTATACAGTGTAGCATATCATAAGAATGTTCCAACTTAAATATTTATGTATACATATATCTATTATATAGTTGTACTTTTGGGGAATTAAGAAAATAAAGAAAATACCAATTGAAGATCTGAATGAATTGCTGTTATCTTCAGGGTCCTCTACTAAAGAGTCAAACGGAACAAACTCAAATCCCCACTCAGAGCCAACAACCTCGTTGCAAGTAGTAACAACCGTATTATCATTCAGATTAATCTTCAATGCCGACGAAACGTACTTAACTTTTTGCCGATTTTCGCCTAACGATGGATTACGAATAACCAAACAATGGTTTTCCTTCAGCATATGTTCATACTCTCGCGTATTTTTTGCTAAAACAAACGCCTGCATTTTAGTACCCTGCATTTGTCCATGAAAAATAAACTGTTACATAAACAATAATGAAACAAATAAATTTACACTATCAACGCTCTTTATTTTAAAGAGGTAAATATAATAAATAGAATTTATGTTTGGAAAACCTACATCTTGGTCCATAATGATCATGTCATAGCAGTAAACCTGTCTTGGATTGTTGAACGATGGTCTTGACCATAATCGGACAATGCGAACCTTGATAGTGTAGTTATCTTGGTTCAAATCCAAATCATTCAGCAGTGTGATTGGTTGTTGTTCCATTTCTAAATGGTGTCAAACAAAACAGTTAGTAGATCAACGACAAAAATTAAAAACAAAACATATCGAAGGTAAGTAAAAAATGCATTGTATAATTAAGAAACACGAATAAAGTTCGATGACATTTGAAACACCTACGTATGTCTTTTGTGATGTTGACACAGGAAAATGATATGTTTGAATGACATACAACATAAAGTATATATAATGCATGAAATGATTATATAAATTTGGAAATGATGTAACTAATTGATGTAATGGTGGTAACGTTAACAAAAAATGAAATGATTTACATATTTAAGGAAGTGATTTATATAAATTACTAATACATTTCCAAATTCATTTAAAATCATTGACCAAAATACCATGATAACTTAGAATTTTAGTTTATTTGTTTGATATGACATAATTGAATTATTTAGGGTAGTGATTAGAATTGATTGAATTCTTTAAATCACATCCTTAAATACCGCTTTCCATATATTAATATATACAATTATATAACAGCAGAAAATGGATTTAATTACTGAAAAAGATCTAAAAGCAATTTCCAACATGTTTATATTTATAAGAGTTATAAATCTGAACAGTTGGCTACGAATAACATATTTAACAAATCACATAAAACAATCCCTTACATATCACATAAACAGAGTGTCTAATGCTCAGATTTGAATGTCAGAAATAAAGGCCAAATAAATTCGCTTGACAAATCGATTGACAGCCAAATCGATGTGAAGAAACAGAGGATGATTGATAAATCGATTAACAACCGAATCGATGTGAAGAAACGACTGAATACGTATGGATTTATAGATCTAGGGTTTATGCAACCAATGATCCTTAAATATGGAAACTCATTCATATTTTGGAAGATGATCATAGAAAAAGATGGAATTCGGATCTCTGGTAGGATTATTTGAGATAATATGAGAGAAGGATGGAAACTGATATATGCATATAGATTTAGGAAAATATTAGTTTGTCAATTAAAAGTGAAAAGCGGGATGCCAAAAGACCTCCAATACATTGCCGCTCAAAAGAAAAATCAGACATACAATAAATGTATTATGCTTATAATCTAAAAAACAAAATTAAATTAAAATAATTGATTGATTAATTACCGTGATGACCCATACCCATTTGACCCGTTAAAAAAGAAAAAGTATCAAGCTTTCAGGTATATTAGTCAAGTTACCTTGCATTTCAATTGGTTGAAGTGGCAAGGAGGTGATCCACTAATCCATCATACTACTATGGATGTGTGTACTTATATTGAAGTACGGCAGTTACCTGATGCTTTAGCCTAGTTGGTGATTCCAGCTCTGGTAGTATGATCAGTGGATCGTTGTCATCTGCTTCATCTGAGGGCGGAAGCGCTTTCAACCTGACAGGAAAGGAATTTAATACTCAGTTTGGGCGGTGTAAACATAGATATTCAGAACATCACATATTCAATAATTTGAAGGCATCTTTACCCGTATCTCCCTCCCTGAATGTATCGCCATAAACCTAAATTGATAGGGTTGACTCTTGCAATCCAAAAGATTATAGCAGTTATAGACTTACAGTTTTATAGAGTGGTTGCGTAAATAAGAAGTGAAAAACAAATGAGATGCTCATAATGGTGGTTGTAGTTCACGATTAGTTCCAGCTTAGAGATTTAGAAGTTACTATGAAGATGTCAAAGAAATTTACCAAGATCTAAGGACAGAAAAGATCAAAGATGTTAATGTCAATGAATTTTCCCGTGGTATGACGCACACCGGCTAGTCTGGTTGGTGATTTCCTTTGTTTAATTTCAATTCTACCTAATTTGACCCATTAAAAAAAACAGGTTATGTTTAATCACTAAGGGGTCAAATGGGCCGACTTAAATTATTTAACCAAAAAAAGAAAACGGTTAAAGGAGTGCATAAATCATGTTGAAACCCTTGATTAAAAATGTTGGATAAGAATTATAACAGTACCTCGAACGCTAATTAGTTATGCAAGTAAAAATGAATAAAATGACGTTTGTTGAATGGCTTTACCTGACACGTTTGGACCAACACTAAAATTACCCATTTTGACACAAACCATTTGCCAAAGCAATATTTTGCAACCTCAAATGCATATTTTTAGGTAAAACAAAAGAAAAAAAACAAAACATTTACAACACAAATTAAACCAAAAATTACTAAATAACTTATAGATTTAGTGTTGATGATGAGTGCCAATGCAACTCAGCCACCTAAACTTCAAAGTCTCATTGTTATCAGGACTTGCCTGATATCGTTGTCTTCTTGGGACCAAAAAGAAAGTTTTTTTTTCCAAATATATGCCTAATCGACCCATTAAAAGTAAACGTTTCAAAATTGTCACCGAAAGATGACCAACCTTCAGTCAACACTTGGAGGTTTCTGCATGCCCACCAGTCCCTACCATAAGAACGAACCCCAAGTTGGCTACAAGATCCCATGTATGAGTAGTTTTAGGCCCTACGTGACTTTTGAGAAATGCTTGTAAGGTATCCATATATTGTCTTCTTTCTTAAAGACATCTATAACAAACAATTTATAAATAGTCTTTTAGATGTAGTAACTGGTGATGAAATCAGATGTGGTAACATAAAAAAGAGATAAAAAAAATTAAATAAAAATGCCCTTGAACATGACCAAAAAAATCTATAACTTTATGTAATATCACATAGTCGTTGATATAAAAGGTAAACAGTTTATGCTTGTTTAATATATTAATCTTTTACAACTAAAAAAGAGCATATAAGACCCATGAAGTCAGATAACTATCTTTTTATCATCTTTCAATTCTATTTTGTACAAGTTACAATGCCTAACTTAACCTTACTTTACATGGTAGAACACTCAATTCCAATCACCCATTTGTTTGATTCTCGGCATACAATTCTAACAATAAGCCACGGGGACAATTCTTACAGATGTGATCATATAAAACTACTTGAGGACTTCAAAAAATGAAAAAAAAAAAAAAAAAGAACAATCTTCCTAGTTTCACATGTCAAATCACTCACTGCTAACATGTCCTTTTGAAATGTTAACATGTTGAATTGTGGAAAATGCAGGCTAATATAATAAGTAGTGCAAAAAGGAATGTGGTGTCCTTTTATGACTTATGGTTTAATAATAAATATTATCCAAGCATCACTGCATATCTATAGCAAGAGCACACCGGTTTTAAACTGATTTCATCATCAGAAAAGGATCCAAGCATCACTGCATATCTACCGGAAGAAATCAATAAAACTATTTTTAGCATGCAGTCATGAAACATATGAGGATATGTGTTGTACTATTTTAAAATGATAATACACAATAATATGAAGAATGAAGCAAGCTAATTACATCAACGTGACATCATCAACACTTGACGCCATTGGTCCCATAATCTGGTTTTATAACATATAAACGGAAAAAATCAACAGACTGTGGTAGTAAATTTCAGCCCAAAATAAAACCCGGAGCGCATAAGTGGTGAAAAATGTAAGACTTAGCACATGAAGCAAGATATGTTGATACAATCGGCTAATTAACCAAACAGAAAATTAACAAACATTCTAACCTAATGTTTCAAGTCTTGAATATCGTGACCAAAAACAAAAATCAAACATCTAGCTGCAATAGTAACACATCAAAATCAGTAAACATCAGACAACATATGTTTCACAAATCATATATTTTTTATCACAAAAAAATCAGCGAGAACATGAAAATACAAACCTGCATTGACCACAAAATTAAGAAAATGGAACACCTTTTGTGTGGTCTAACGGCCATACCCCGGCACTCTTTGTTGTATCCGAATAAAGTGACCTGTTTAAGAAGTATGGTATGATTAGAAATTCATTTTTTGCTCAAATTTAATACCTTCCATATCGAACCGAACCGATTACACCCGAGGAACTCCTCAATAACTTCCATATCGACCCACTCTTCACCACTTTATCCTAAACCGTTCAAAACAAACCCTAATAAGCACAATTACATTATCACAAAAAACAACAAATCAGACACTTAATTCACAATACAAACATTAACCCATCTAAAAACAATAAAAAACACTTGAAATTATATAAATTAAAAAAAATCGAGATAAAATCCAACATCCCTTTAACATAAGCAAATTAAACAGAAGTGTGTATAAACATTAGCTCTCATAATATGTTACCTCAAAAAGAACACTCCTAAAAGATCAAACCAACCTTAACCAATAAAAAAAATACCAAAAGGGTTAATACATACCAATTGTAGAGCCTGAATCGTAGAAACATAACGAAAAAGAGTATGGGTCTTTTGAAGTTTTTTTGTAATTCCAACCAATCGAAAGCAAAATTAATCAAAGAGGATGATGTAAACTTACCAGAAAATCTCATTTTTTGGATCGAATGAAGAAAAAAAATCATCTATTGAGCCCTAGATCAAGCCTTAACAAAAAACAATCAATTCTAGGGTTTAAAGAAAACAATGGAAGAGAAAAGGAAACCCCAATTTGATAAAACAACACTCAGTTAAATGCAATAAAGACTAAATAAAGCTTTCAACTTTAATTTTCTAGATTTATTTATTTTCAACTCTAAGCATCACAAACTGATATGCATATGTTGGGATCCAAAGTGTGTGTAACATCCCATAGAGTTTAAAGAAAGAAGCAAATACATGCCATGAGTAACATCAAATCAAACACCATTCAAAGATTTCAGACGCAGAGTCAAGATTTCAAACAATAAAAAGATGAGCATATATAAAAAAATCATCAAACACAATTCAAGATTCAGATTTTCGACGGAATAACAGTTGTTTAAAAACCCTAAAATACGAACATATATGAATGATAACTAATTAAAGACTAAGAAAAGAACATACGTTTTGATTAGTTGCTTTAGATTGAAATCTAGGGTTTGTGAATGGATCAGAGATGGATGAGAATCATGTGGAAACAACAACAACAATCGCGAATCAACCGGATTGAAACACAATCAGTGAATTTTATACCTGATTGAGTATCTTTGCATTCACCATGATTGGGACTCTGTTGCTCGCAGAACAACGGCATTTGAAAGATCCATCATTCCATTAGAATGAATCAGTAATCCTTGAAGAACTGGTGTGAATTCCTTTAGGGTTTACATAGGATGACGAAGGAGGAAGAAAAGAAACTCCATTAAAAATGATATTACGGTGATGAAGAGGGAAGAAAAGGAAAGCCTGGTTTGATAGAAAGGAGAGAGGAAAAATAACGCTTGAATGAATGAGAAGCTTGTGAAGAAAGGCATAGCATATGGGGTTTTAGCGCTAATTCTTTTTCATCAGGGAGTATTAGAATGCCACATGGCAAGTAGTGGTTTAAGAAAATGCCAAGTGGCCTAAGATTGTTTTGTTTTATTATAAGGTATAGATTATACATACAACCAAACTTTAAAAAAAAATCAAACAGTAACATACTTTGACCAAATTTTGACCGGATTTTGACTAGTTTTGACCACCTAGCTCCGCCTTTAACCAATTTTGACCGAATACCAATTAATACTTTAATATTTCTGATTAGGTGAAATCGAAGCAGGTAACCATCGAGGACATGATGAATCTTCCACATCTAAGAATCAAGGTAACTTTCGTGAATTGCTAAAACTTTTAGCCCATTATAATGATGATGTTGCAAAGGTTCTTTTCCAAAATGCTCCATATAATTGCAAGTATACGTCTTCTGATATTCAACAAGAAATTCTTAGCATTATGGCTAATAAAGTTCGTAAGCATATACGAAGCGAAGTGGGGGATTCATGGTTTTGTGTCATGGTTGACGAGTCACGGGATGAGTCGAAAAAAGAGCAAATGGCGATAGTTTTAAGATTTGTTGATGCTGAAAGAGTGATACGGGAAAGGTTCTTGGATTTAGTTCATGTTACGGATACTTTATCAGCGACCTTAAAAGTAAATTTGTGGAATACACTATTGCATTACGGTTTTGATGTTAGTAAAATTCGTGGTCAAGGCTATGATGGTGCTAGCAATATGAGAGGAGAATGGAACGGATTGCAAGCACTTGTCCGGGTATACAGTCCTTATGCGTATTATGTTCACTGCTTTGCTCACAGGTTTATACTTGTTCTTTTTTAACTTTCTTTATTCGGTTTAACTACAGTACTTGTTGTAAACCAGCATAGCTTGACTCATAGCAGTAGATTGAACAGCAGGGCTTTAGTCTTCATCAGTCTTTGACTTGATCAGCAGTTGTAGGTCAACAGTTGTAACGATCAGTGGATTGGAGGTCATCAGATGTTGAAACCACTTTCAAGGGGAGAGACTTGTATACATAACATCTGCTTATTCTGGATCCACTGCTCTGATCCAGTTTTGGCTTTAATTATCTGTTCCTCTGGTAGGGTTCAATCCCAACACCCATAATATTGGATTATTGAATATTTAAACATTTAAATAGCAAGTCATAAGCTATGAGAAATCGGATCATGCCCCGGTCACCTATTCCGCTGCGAGTTGAGGTGTGACATTTTGAATCAACATTTGAAATCGCCTCCACTCTTCCAACTTGGCTGGACTATTTACGCTACGTATCCATTCCTCACCCCTAAGTCTTGTAGCCACTAAAACACTTTTATTCAATTCAAGCGTAAAGAGGACTGGGAAACAATCCAAAAACGGGCCTTCCCCACACCAAAAATAGATCCAAAATCGCACTGATTCGCCATTTTCAACTTTCGCTTTGATCAATGTTTTAATAAGCACATTCTGGTCCTCTAGTTCCCTTCCAATCTTATAAATCCCACTCCACACCCCAATCAATCCTTTTTTTATTGGCATGTAAGACCATGCACTTTCTTGAAAGTGAATAGCCGTGACAATTTTACGCCAAAAACTATGTGTTTCACATTTATATTTCCACCACCATTCATCAATAGACTTACATTCATATCCCGGAGAGAACCCAACCCTGTACCACCCTTGTCAACCGGCCCAGTAACTCTTTCCCAACACACCCGACTCGTTTTTGCTTTTTCTTCATTGCCTCCCCAAAAGAATCTTCTTCGCAAAGCTTCTAAGGCATCCAAGACGCCTTTCGGAGCTTTAAAAAGAGAGAAAAAAATATAGTGGAAGACTATCGGGAACCGATTTCAGTAAAGTAACTCTACCCCCAATGGACAACTTCTTCGCTTTCCACTCTGATTACCCTGTCTTAAAGCACTCTATCATTCCTTTCCAATTTCGGATTTGGTTCATGTTTGCCCCCACTAGTATTCATAAGTATTTCCAAGGGAATTTTCCAACCTTGCAATTAATAATATTGGCCACATCTTCCACCACATTGTCTCCCACCATAATACCAACTAAACTTGACTTATTGTGACTTAATTTCAGCCCCGAAATAAGGTATAAACATCTCATTAATCGGACAATGTTGCGAATATTGTCCCCCCCCCCAATTCCCCATGAAGACGACGTCATCCGCATACATCAAGTATGCTATAGAGGGGCCATTGTTAGGTAAACGAATACCCCTAATTAAACCCACATTTGTTGCTTTATTAATAAAGAACGTTAACGCTTCCATAGTTATTGTGAAAATAAAAGGCGACAAAGGTTCGCCTTGACGCACACCCCGATAGCATTGAAATTCAAGTGCAAGAGCTCCATTGATGAGAACCGAAGCTCTAGATGAGTATAAAATCTCCATCACCCACCTTCTCCATAAATCGGGGAAACCCATTTGTTGGAGGACTGAGTAGATAAAGCCCCAATTTATAGTGTCATAGGCATTTTCAATGTCTATTTTGAAAATGAACGCTTCCGATTTCACCTTTTTGGCCCATGATATTATTTCATTTAAGATGAGTGGTCCGTCTAGAACATTTCTACCGGCTAGAAAACCAGATTGGTATCCCGAGACGACCGACCCAACCACTTTTTAATATGATTTGCAAGAACTTTCAAAATTATTTTTGAGATACAACCGATTAGATTAATCGGCCGGTAACCATTAAAAGTAACGGGATCCGTACCTTTTAGGATTAGTGCAAAGAAAGACGAACCGCATCCTCGACTAATCTTCCCACCGGAGTAGAATTTTGACATAATACCGAGGATTTCATTATTCAAAAGGCCCCAAAAGTGTTAAATGAAACTGAAATTAAAGCCATCTGGTCCCGGGGCCCGGTCACTCCTGCAATCCCATACCACCTCTTTTATTTCTTGCAATGAAAATGGGTTCACTAAACCATCCGCCTCGGCATTTGATAGTTTTTTTTTTATTCCGGGACACACGAAATCCGGCCTCCGTAATTTTGCTACTCTAAATTTAAGAGCAAAAAACTTTCTCGCTTCCAATTTTATTTTATGTGCGTCTACGACCCGGTCCCCATTAATCAAAATCCTATTTATTCTTTTGCTTATAATATTTTGATTAGAGTAAACTGCCATTTTAGTCCCTGTGGTTTGGGCATTTTTGTCATTTTAGTCCAAATCTTAAACTTTTTAAATCTGGGTCCCTGTGCTTTCATCTTTATTGCCATTTTAGTCCAAATTTCAAAACCCCCCCTTTTTTTTACTGTTCCAAAAAGTTTGAGATTTGAACTAAAATGACAATAAAAGTGAAACCACAGGGACCAAAATGGCAGTTTACTCTTAATTTTGAACCAAAATGGCAATAAAAGTGAAACCACAAGGACCCAGATTTAAAAAGTTTGAGATTTCGATTAAAATGGCAAAAGTGCCTAAAACACAGGGACCAAAATGGCAGTTTACTCTTTTGATTAATATTTTGATTAATGACCCCATGAAAAAAGCGGTATTTTCGTCCCCTTTGATCGCCTACTAAATTCATGATTTTTGTTTAAGATCACGTGCCAATGTCGAGTTAATTTCTTCCAATATTTTTTCTACTTTCCACCCAAGAGGCCCATTTTCCTTATAACCAAAAACATGAACCATAACCGAATTGGGATATGCTTAATCCTAATATTAAAGAAACCTTTTAACATAATAACCCTAGAACTAAAGATCTGAGCATTTATGCAAGATTTTAGTTTTAAGAAAATTAATGCGGTTAACACAAATTATGACTACATTTTCTTATCATATTTGTAAATAATAAGGTGAGAATCCATAAACCTTAGCATAGTAGACATATACTTGTTAAGAAACATAACAACAAACAAAGTTCAATGGTCAAATGTACAAAGACAAAGAAGAAAACAAACAACACATAAAGCCATCATCAGCTTTGGACAAAGTTTCTTACAAAATGAACAAAAGAATCATCATTAGTAGATTTGTATATGTTGAAGCCAATTATTCCGCTACATCAGCCATCGACGGTGTAGGTGGTATTGGTGGTGCTGATGATGAACCGAGAACCAGCTTTAGAACCAACCCAACTATTATTCCAATCAGTCCAGCAGCTATTGCGAGTTTTATCGAGACTCCACCAGAACTCTTGTTTTGGCCCCTTTTCTTTAGCGTATCCTAAGAGCACGTAAATTATATCGGAATGTTTAGTACTACGACTCAAGTGAACTTCAAAGATAATCAACTAAAGTTAGCGGTATTTTGTCGTTTCCTGACACTGTGGTTAGCGGTTCGGCCCATTTATTTCGTCAAAACTGGACTGTAAACACCCCTAGTAACTTGTCTAACACTCCAACCATAGTGAGGGTAAAGAAGTAAATTTACCAGTTCCTGTTGTAGTTGGTTTGTTTCTTTCACAGCTGCATCCCTAGCAGCTTTTGCTGTCTGAACTGCTGGATTCTGTTTTTAAAGAAAGAATCAAATAGCTCAATAAGCATTATCTATATAAAGAATACGATGTTTGTAGGGATATGTATATTGTATGTATATAGAAGGTAGTTCAATACATAAGCGATTTTAAGTGAGAACAGTCACAACCGTATAAACACTTGTATTTGTTGCTTTAATAGTGGTTCGTAAGACAATTATGTAACCGCACTATATCTTACTAGCATTACATCTAAGTGCTTATGCGGTTCTCTACCTAAAATTGGTTCTGTGTTGAATTCACCCTTATGTGTGTGTTATATACTTATACGTATATAAACAAGTATTGTTAATAAACTCACAGAGTTTGGGTCAGAACTTTGTTTTGAACTATCAGCAGAATTTCCCGGATTGTTGCGAGGAATATAAACAACCCGTAGCTTGCATTCCTCTAATTGCTTACCGGGTTCCTTGCTAAACTGGATATAACAAGTATAACTCTCAATCGTTATAAATCATTTCAAAGAAGCTTAAAAGTAGGAGCGACAATTCTTGACACGACACAAAAAACAGGTTTTGGGTCGACTAACACGGCCCGTTTAAAATACGGGTCGCTTTCGGATTGACCTGTATTAAAACATGTCAGGTTCGGGTTGACCATTAAACCATTTAAGTATTTAGAAAATAAAAACTTTTATATTTTTGTTTTTTTTTTCGATTTCCATTTTATATGGTTAGTCATAATAATGTTAATTTTGTCACAATAATGTTAGTTTTGTCACACTATATTATCTACTTGTCACACTAATAGTCACCCTTAAACACATTATTGATAACGCACTTACAACCCAACAACTCGCTTATAACTCGTCAACATATATGACTCATTTGAAAAAATATGGGTTAAACGGATCGTGTTCAGGTTGACCCGAATTTATGTGTGTGCAAGTTAGGGTTGAAATCTTTGACACGAATAATAATATGGGTCAGGTTCGGATTGCACATTTCAACCTGCCGACCCGACACGATTGAAACCCCTACTTAAAAGGACGGGAATATAACACGCTCCAAAAAGAATACTCTTACGGTATTTTGAGGAAGAGCTTCACTATCAGTAGTTGCAGGGACCGGGGTACTTTGCAGAAGAAATTTATCTCTGCATTGCATATCTGGAGGGGCCTCAAGTTGAGCTTGAAGGGTAACTAAATATATATCAATAAGTAAAAGTTATAAGACATGTAGATATAAATCAAACATGATGGGATTAGATTTTGGATCAATAATTGAACACTTTCGACTATTACCTTTAGATAATTAATTGATATCTACATTGTTTAATTTACCTCTTATGATACATGAACCCATTGGCTGTATAACACCCGTATTTGGCCGGACAAAGTATTTCTTCGGCGAAGTAGTTTTGACCTAGCGAAAAACAATAAAAATGTACGAAAATCATGTGGGTGTATACACTATGTGAAAAGTCTTTACGCGTAGATATTTAAGTGTGAACATGAATACAAAAAGAATCCTTGGGAGAATTTATAATTTAGGGCGAAAGGGTATACCTTAAAGGCGACATGCTTGTCTGTGGTGTTAGAAAGTTTTAAATCACAGAGGCTTGGTTTCTCAAGTTCGACTGTCGAAAAATGAAATAGAAAATGGTAAGTCATGCAAAAAATGTCATGATGCAGCTTTCACCCCCATAGTAACCACTGCAACATGAATGTATCAGAACATCTCTGCATAATATCCTCTACATTTGGAGAATATGTTCTTGTTATAGCTAATCTCCTAATTCATATTCCTTTGCATACATTTTACAACAAATCATCCATCAGATGTAGATCTTCAAAATGATCCAACACAAGGCAATAATATTCCACTCATTCTCTCCAACGATACACAAATTTCATCGAAATAATCATTACAAAATCCCAATGCTACAACAAATCGACTACTCAGCAACAATTCACCGCTAAAAGAGATCATATACATTAACATTCACATTCTATAAGCTTACATTAAAACCACATATGAAGATTTATTGGGGGGGGGGGGGGGGGTAAAGTATATAAATAATGCGAAGAAGAAGAATCTACCATTAGGGATGTAAATGAACCGAACGAAGTCTTGTGCATGTTCATTCATTTAGTGTTGAACTTGTCCATGAATGGTTTACGAGCACGTATTGAACGAAAATTATTGTTCATGTTCGTTCATTATGGAATTGAACTTGTTCACGAATCACGAACACAAACGAACATATACCATTTTAAAAAAATTAAATAAAAATAGTTTTCTTAATCCCAAACATTAGATATAATCACCTTGATATAGTAATTATAAACATAATTATTCCAAAATAATGTTTTAAAGATCTAAGTTTCTATGACCAAACAAAATAAACGACCATGGACGGACGTAAATGAACATATCACCGAACATTCACGTGTTCGTTCATTTAATTAATCAAACGAAATTCCTTGTCCATGTTCATGCATTCATTAAACCACGAACATAAATGAACTTCTCACCGAACCGTTGATAACCCAAGATGACATACATTAACATCTACATTGTGTATATCCAAAATGATGCTTACATGGAAACCTAAGCTCTTCAGGGTCAACCGTGACTAATTTACCGCTAGCCATTGGTGATAAGATCAACAATTAAAGTCTAACTATTTGTTATTATGTAATGTGAAGAAGTATCAAAAGTCAAATGGAATGTCATGAAATATTGAAAATTGGAAACAATGAGAAAGAAACGAATAGAAATATTTCAGTCTCGTATAATTTAATGGTGAGAAATGAGGATGAAATAATGGATTGAATTTGGTACGAACATGTGGCACGGTGGTTGGTTGTGGTGGAGAAAGTAGTGCGCAACCGTCGGAATTGGAAAGTTATCCGGATACAGTTAGAGCACTAGCCTTTGGTTAAATAAGTTGTTTTGAGTTTTAAATTTAGGAATTACTATTTTTACCTTTTTAAGTTGGTTGTAGGTTTTTTTAACATAAAAAAATTAATTTTTTATTTTTTATTATTAACTTTATTTTTAATATTTCATTACAGATCTATTTTTTTAACAAAAAGGGAATCCACTTTATTTAAACTAGTCGTTTACCCGCGCGATGCGGCGGGAAACATATCACTTAGGTCGGTGAGTTTAGGGCTATGTACGGGGTGGTTCGGTTTTGAGCCATAACCAAAACTAAATTCGCGATGCAACGGAAAACACAACACCTGTTAGTAATTCTAAGGGTGTGCGTGAGAATGTTTAGTTCAGTTGGGTCATAACTAAAATCTAAATTTTCGGTTAAGATACTTCAAAACTGGTCATGGGGATTTAAGTCGAACGAAGTATGAAGCAAGTCATTCTGAAGGGAAAAGAAGTATTTTCTCAAGGTTTGCAATACAGTCCAAGAAATGGGGCAATATGATTTTGATTTTGATTTTATCATCTAACATTCCTATCCTTTAACACTTTTGTAGAAAGTCTTATTATCATGACTTGTAAGATATAAATGGGAAAAACATAATAATGTGTACATAAAGTTGTTCAATAAGAGCATCCGTAGTGGGGCGTGATTTTTAAAAAAAATTGAAAAAAAACGCCCCAAAACGCCCCTCCCCCCACTACACCCGGCGTTAGCCGGCGTTATTTTTCAAAAAAAAGCATGTGGGCGTGTTAATTAAAACGCTGAATTGCTTCTGAACAAATGAGACCCACCAATCAATTAACCCACATGCTCTGACACACCACATGCTGAATTGCTTTCGTGTGCTTTTTTTTTCATTAAAAATAATATGGGGGTTATTGGAATAATGCCCCACTACACCACTTTATGCTATAATGCCTCATGCTGACTGGGATGACACGTGTCGGATAATGCCCCATGGTGGGGGCATTATATTTCTTCACCACTACACATGGTCTAAAAGGTCTAAAACATTTACACATATGCTCACGAAACAGTTTGAACCATTAAGTGCTAAACCAGTAAGAGGTCTGAACCATTAAGAGCCCATTAAGAGCTCAAACAAACATCCCCTAAGCTTCATTTGATTAAAAACATTTAGTGTTGTTTGTATTACTTTTTTTAATCAAATACAAGTTAGTTAAACAATTAATATAATAACTCAATAAACGTTACTTTAAATTTAAGATTTATAATGAGTATTGATTTTAAATAAGATATCATATATATTCCTATATTATGATAACAAATTAATATGTCTGTTCTATGCAATGCCAGTTTTTGCAAACAATATAAAAAGCGAAAAAAGAAGCAGAGGCGAACCAACCAGCATAAAACACATGCGTATATGCTGATGAGACTAAAATTCCAATCCTTGGCTTTTATTTGTGAAGTCTATAAACCTTCACAGTTTTTTAAATTCTATCCTAAAAAACATCTATCAAGCACTAGCTTACACTCTCATCATAATCTATCAATTAGATGATATTTTTTTTCACTATGGCTATTTGGGACAAAAGCTACAAGTATGCAACTGTGGGTAAGAATTTTCTCACCCAGTATAATTTAATGAAAGTTTGAATAAAAATATTACATCAACATAACTAAAAATGATGAAAGGCATCTAAACTACCAAGACTTGTCAAAAAGTTGGTAACAATATTTTACATTTCGAATTAAAATTTGAAGTGCTAGAGCTTGTTTTGCTAGAAACGGAACAAACTTCTAGTTCAAATCCCATACAAGAATATGATTTGCATCATCAAGCACCTGAAAAAAAGAGTCAAATTCAATAATTATACATTCCTATTTAAATTTGACAGCCACACTTTTACCATTATTTAAATTTGCGAAATAAACTCTTCCATATGAAACTTCACCGATCAATACTTTTGATCCAAAGTTCTCGGTTTTTTCTTTCAGTTCATCAAGTGAAAGTCCAGGCACTTCGATTGTTGGCACGGGTTTTTGCGCATCGAATTTGACAGGAGGTGGTACTTTGTCCTTTTGGTGCCCTACATTACGTGTAGATAAAAGCATTAAACACATTTTACATATAAACCACAATAACTAAACAAGCTATTGAATTTATTTGAAATCATTGAATCGTACGGAACATACCATCAGCATTGCCACTGTGGCTTTTCGTCAATCCGTTTTCATTTGAGGGGTAAGATTCTTCGACTTGACAGGTACAACACAACCACCTCCGCATCCTATCTCTCTTCCTCAATATCAAATCGTCTTGAGCCCTTAGTTTCCCCAAACGTCTAAAGTATCCAGGTGGCACGTGTCCCTAAGCAACCATTAAAAGTTGAAACATGTAATTAAATATTCGATTTCAAGTAATTAAACAAAGAGAGCAGTGGTGTTTTGATTTTAATGTTTGTAGTTGTAATAATGTTATCATAGAGTAAAATGCTATTTTCGTTCCAGATGAAAATGGCAAGATTTCAAACTTTTTGGATCCAGATGCGGAAAAACAAACCTTTGGACGAAAATCGCAAAACTGGCCAAACCTCAGAGACGAAAATGGCACTTTACTCGATATAATAAGTTCTTTGAGCGAACAACTGACGGATATTTAAGATATAAAAATGCATAAAAGACAAAAGAAATAATTCTTTAAAATCAATGGCGTACCTGTAATATCTTTCTTGTTTGAAATCCCAGCTGCAGTCAAGGATCTAGAAATCTGTTTGGCGACTTCCTCGTATTGCTGGTTTTGAACGAATGGGAAAACAGTACTTTTGATGGGGGCCACAAGAGGAGGGAAACGGAAAACGTTCAACTGTTCATCCCCAGCTTTGCTTGGTCTCATGTAAAAAAAAGTGTTCATAGAGACAATAGATGATTCTTCCAATGCCAAAAGATGGTTCGATTCACAGAAGGTGTAAATGTTCTTTGATGTTCTTTCTTTATTTCTTTTGAAATTGACACCATGTTCTTTATTGTAACTGTTTTCTCAAGAGTACAAACTTCAAATTGTACTTCCCCTTTGGTTTCTAAAGCGGCCTTCATGTCCATTGCCTCTTTTTCGTCCATCGCCTAAAAAAGCACAAGTTAAATCCATAACACGAAATAAAGCTAACACGAAAACTGAGGGTTTGAGTTTAGTTTAAATGGGTTCAGGTCAGTTTCGATTAGACCCGCTCCTGGTTCAACCAGTCTTAACACACCCCTAAAATGGGTTCAAGTTTATACATGTGATATCTACGTACAGGTTAAAACTAACTCAAATGGGCGCATCATCACTTCTCTTTTCATTTTGACCAACTTATAAATAGTTATATTACTGATAAAAAATTTACAATGTACCTTGTATCTCAATAAAAGTGACAGTTAACATCCATATAGTTAATTGACTCTTCAGTTGATATCTATTCTGCAGCTGTGCAGTTAATGCAGTAAAAAATCAGATATCGGTCAAGGACCGATATTTGAGATATCGGTTATCGAGGTGGGATATCGGTAATTTTAATATCATGCTGAATTTATATAGATAGCACTTTTAACACTAACAATTCAGGATGCTGTCCTACCATTAACAAATTAACCTTTTGCAACTTGCAGAACACTAACAATCATAGCATGTAGGAACTGGTTAAGACTTAAAACACTAACAATTAACAATTAAGACTTAAAACACTAATAGCAGCGATGAGAAGAAAGATGAATGGTAGAACTAAGAAGAAAGATATTGGTATCGGGAAAATCGGTGATATATCGGTCAGTATCACCGATATATCGGTATCGATATGGTACCGATATTTTACATGGGGACTGATCACCGATATTAACTGCATGGTACCTAAGATCTATAACATGTTTTCAAGAAGCGAGTTCATGATAGGATTCTGATTAGACCAGCTCCTCATTCACCACCAGTCTAACACCCCTAAAATGGTTTCAAGTTTATACATGTGATATCTATGTACGGGTCAAAACTAACTCAGGTGGACGCATCATCACTTCTCTTTTCATTTTGACTAACTTATAAATAGTTAAATGTAATATATATATATATGGTTAAAGAAACTATACTACTGATAAAAAATTTACAATGTTACTTGTATCTCAATAAAACAAACAACCATAAAGTTTACTGACTCCTCAGTTGATATTAATTCTGCAGAGAGTGATGTGAAAGATGAATTGCTTTACCTCAAGTGCTTCAGCCACCATCTTTTGACTACCCTTAAATGCAAGGCCAACTTCCTTCTTAGAAGGTGTAATAACCAGTTTCTATGAAAACATTATATATTAGCATTCGTCTTTTTTTAAACAAAACAATTAGTTTCGTATCTTGTGAATCACCTTCATATTCCAAGCTTCTCAACACATTCAACTAAAGTTTCCACTTCTGAAACAAACACAAAAAACGTTGTCAGTAATGTTAAATACATGATTTTTGATTCATCTCAGGTAACAAAAAACCTTATACCTACATATTTTGTTCATATGGTATCCACTCTAGCATCAGTTGTTGCTTCATCACATGTAACTCCACAATTGTTCAATTTCTTGCTCATTTCTTCATATGGTATCCCCTCTAGCATCAGTTCCGTTCTCGCAACATCAAGAAAATAATCAATCAAACAGCAATAAATGTCCTTCCAAACTCATACAATTTCCACAAATCTTCAAGTGTAACCATAATATTTCATTAACAGTCAAAAGTATTGATTCAACAGAAGAAGCTCCGTTGGAAACAAATCTTCAAGTGTAACCATAATATTTCATTAACAGTCAAAAGGTGATGGAGACGAAAACAAACATTAACATAATAATATATGGGTTCCACATATACCCTAAAAACTTCAAGAATTTGCTCTCCTAAACACACCATCATAAATTCATCAAATAACAACCAAAAACAAACATTAACATAATAATAAAGTTTGACCAAAAAACAGAGAGTGGCAAGTTTTAACCTTACTATGGCAATAAAAACCCAGATCTGAATCGCACACACAGCACCTAGATCTGAATCTCCTTGGATCTGAATCGCTTGGATCGTGCGAGAGGGAGAGAGCAGATGGAAAGGCGGATCTGAATAGCTTGGATCGCGAGAGAGATAGCAGAGAAACCTAGATCCAGATCTGGAATCGCCAGAGAGAGACTGGTGAGATGTGAGTTGTGAGAGATGAGAGAGAATGAAGGGGAAAGGTGGATCCGTGAAAACAACATCATCCGTCAGATCACGATCCGTGTGAATACATGAAAGAAAATGGACGGCTGATGATGGATCCGGGTAAAGGGTAAAAGTTTTGAAGGGCATAATTGGAATTGTAAATTATATTGTGCTTTAGAGAGTTGTACAGCATGCTTTAAAACACCCCTAAAGCATGCTGTACAACCCTCTAAAGCACAATATAATTTACAATTCCAATTATGCCATCCAAAACTTTTACCCTTTACCCGGATCCATCATCAGCCGTCCATGTCTTCACACGGATCGTGATCTGACGGATGATGTTGTTTTCACACGGATCCACCTTTCCCCTTCATTCTCTCTCATCTCTCACAACTCACATCTCACCAGTCTCTCTCTGGCGATTCCAGATCCAGATCTGGATCTAGGGTTTCTCTGCTATCTCTCTCGCGATCCAAGCTATACTTAACTATCATTCTAACCAGTGTTTTTAAACTCGGACTGGAACAGCCGGTCCGACCGGTTAAACCGGGAATCGGAGGTACCGGTGGTCCGGTTATCATTATCTGACCGGTTTTACAAAGAACTGGCCGGTTCAGGACGAGCAACAGTTAGATCGGAGTTCGGGATCGGCGGTTCGAACCATTTGTGGGGACGAGAACTGTCACGCAACTCAAATCTAAAAGAAGAACTGCAAATCTGCAATGATGAAATGCGTTGCAAGGGTGTAGAAAGGGAAAAGAGTAGCGACTGCGGTTGTTCTTGCTGATAGAGGCGGCTGCAATGTCTCAAGTAACTTCTAGATTATATATTCGGGTATAAGTTTATAAATAGATGACTTAATTAGTGGGTCACATAATCTCAAGTAACGACTAAAATGGAGTATGGACTCTTATTTTTTATATTTTAATATTTATAGCAAAGGGTTATGTTTTATTATTAATAAAATATATAGGCTAATTCTATAAAAGTATAAAATATATAATATATAAATTTTATTTATGATATCATCCGGTTCTTAAATCCGGTTCGACCGATCCAACCGGTCCGACCAATGAACTAGCAAAGTGTCCAGTCCGGTTATGAAAACATTGATTCTAACACCTTGATTACACCATTCTTCTAAAGTAATGTTTTCATATTTCGCCAGAACCAACTACCCAACTATCATTCTAACACCTTGATTACACCATTTTTCTTCTAAGGCTGAAGGATGTGGGGGATTGAACCACGATTACCACGTGCCATATTTTTCATTTTCCTAGATTTTGACACTTTAAAAAATGAATTAAAATAATAAAGGGATAGGGTTTGGGTCGTGACCACACCATTAGGGTAGTGAAGGGGTATGGTCCCAGATCTCGCGTCAGCACGACCGCGAGGGACCATTACCCTTATCGAAAACCCCCACCAGCAGGAACTTACCTGTGTCCGTGCGGATACGCGCGAACACAGCGGTCCAATCTGTCCAGTGATGAGAAGACTTACCTTAAGTACGAGAACGAATGTCACACATAGCGATGCGGCCTAGCACCGCATCCTATGAACATTTTCGTCACGACAAGGGATCTGGACAACAGTAACAGTCATCAAGCGGCGATGCGGCACGGCACCGCATCCCGCATACATCTTGGATAAAACAAAGAACGCGGGAGACCGCAAGCAGCGATGCGGCCTGGCACCGCATCCTGCCTACAAGGCAAGTGGGACTGACACCACAGTGCAAGTGGCACTGGGAACAGTCGCTTATCAGCCCACATGTGTGCAACAATCTGACACCACAGGACGTGGCATCACCACCGTAACCGACAGGTCTGACATACCTGCAGGATACTGTGCGTTGTCAGACTAGCTACTCAACTACCCTCCTTCACTCCTCGGCTATAAATACCCATCCCAAACCAGGTTTGAGGTATCACTTCTCAACTCTCTCACTACTACTACTATCACACTTTGCTTCCCAAGCAAATTACTGATTCTCACGCCGAAGAGTGGTAACAAGGAGCACCCCCACCCCATCCTCCTTGTTACGAGTCACGGCTTGTTTCCTTGTGCAGGAAACCAACCAGCGGACGATCCAGCCAACGGTCCTCGGAAAGAAGGGATTAACCCTACTTGACGAGATCAGTGAGTTAACCCCACCCGGTTAACCATTGTTTCATCATTGGCGCCCATCACTACTCTTAGCACTTTTTTCAACCATCCCTTTCCCTCCAAAGTTTATGTCTGATCGTCTAAACAACACTACCGGGGATAACCTAAACCCCGCAAACCAAGGGCCTACGGGGACCATTCCCCTAGCCACAAATGTTGAACATATTGGCACATCAACGCAAGGGGGCGCATCCCTTACGTTCGGACACGATTTATCACAGTACGCTTCTGTGATACCTCCAGGCATGAACCTTCATACCTGGTACGACCAGCAACAAGCTCTGCTGGCCGCAACATACAACAGAGCTTGCGCAGAAGCGCAAGTATCTGCGGGGCCTACCCCAACACCGCATACCCCGGCGGGTCGTATTTTACAATACGACGGCAGGGCCCCAACATATCCGGCCTCCAGAAGCAGGCAGGAAGACCGCGGTTCCTCTTACTGCAACGTCCGCACACTCGATGAGGACGATTCCTCGTATGGGTCCCGCCGCAGGGGCCATATACATAGCCACCCAGGCCCGCATGGCGAAACTAGGCGACGGTCTACAGCCCACCATGGCCCCGGCATCCATAGCCGGCTGGGACCTCAATCCCACCATGAAGGGCAGGGCAGTACCGATCCAGACGACAGTACATATGGCGGAGAGTCTCATGCTACCAGCAGTAGACCGGGAGGACGCAATTATGTTCCTCCCACTCAAACCCGCACCACATACCTCCGCGCTGCAAAGCGCCACCAGAGCCAACCCTACAGGCCGAAATCTGCGGCCGAAAACTCCAAATTTGTCCCGCATATTGCCAACGCCGATGTCACCACCACCAAATTCCCATTAAACATTGGGAAATACAACGGTTCGGCCGACCCAGATGACCACATGAACATCTTCGTCGGCGCCGGGTGCAACGGCAGGTGGGATGAAGCCACTTGGTGTCAATTTTTCCCGCAGACCCTAACAGGTCTGGCCAGGGCTTGGTTCGATTCTTTGCCATTGGGGTCACTGACCTCATTCGAGGACTTGCAAGCAAAGTTCCTCGCACATTTCTGCCAGCAGCGACGTCATGAACGTGATTCTATGGACGTCATGAACATCTGGCGCAGAGACAACGAATCGCTTGAGGCGTTCGTTGTCCGTTACAATAAAGAGTGCCTGGAGATAGGCGACGTTGCAGACCAAATGGCACGCAACCATTTCATTGTTGCCGTTAAAGACGAACAAATGGTTATGACTATCTCCGGCAAAGACGGCTTGCCTAAGAAATGAGAAGATGTCATGGTTGCGATCAAGACATACGCCCAGACTCAGCGGTCCCTCAAACCACACGTATCAAAGGCACAGCCCCAAACGGAAGGCCAGTCCTCCCACCAAGAACACAAGCGCAACAACAAGCGCAACCGGGACACATGGAATCGCGGCAGCGATTCCAGTCCATATGTCCCACGGAACAACCAGCCCGACGCAAGGGCTACAATCAACGCCCAGTGTGAAAACCGGGCGTCGAAGAAGGAGTCTCGGGACCGTAGCTGGACCGAGATCAACCAGTCGCCAAGCAACGTCCTCCTCACGGACGCGCAATTCCTGCGACCGGCCCAACCGATGAAGTCCAAGAAGAACCAAGATCCCGCACTCTATTGCGAGTATCACAAGGACTCGGGCCACACAACAAACAACTGCATCAGTCTCCGACTGGAGATTAAGCGAGCCCTAAAAGAGAGGAAACTGCAACACCTGTTGCCAGGCGCGCAAAAACCTACCAAGCGCATCACCCCCCACAACGAGGGCACCTCCACGGGTAAAAGGGCCATGTACGTGGCCTCAACCCACATGATAAATGGAGGACGAGGAAGACCGCGCAAGGCGGCAAGAAGACCGGACAATGACTGGAAAGACGAGCAAGTGGTCTTTCCAAAAGTCCAAGGCGGACCGCGCGATAGGCGCGTCGTCGTTATCACAGGCCACCTGGCTCACTACTGCACCGAGCGATTATTCATCGACCCGGGCAGTACATCTGATATTATATACGAGCAGTGATTCAATCAATTCGATCAAGAAGACAAAGATCGGTTGCAGCCGGTGGACTACCCGTTGGCCGGGTTTGCAGGGGAAACCGTATTCCCCCTGGGCCAGATTACTTTCCCTGTGCGCCTCACCAACGGAAGGCACACAAGAACGGAGGAGGTAAACTTCATGGTTTTACCTCACACCTCCAAATACGACGTACTTCTCGGGAGGGAGTCCCAGGGCGACTTCAACATGATAACATCCGCCCCCCACTCTGCCATCGGTTTCCCAACCGAGACGGGGATCGCGATCATATACGTCCGGAGAGAAGTTATGTCTACGGACGAGCTGCGTCCGGCCAAGGTAGCAAGGCCTACCCCCAACACTCAACAAGAAAAATGGGTTCTTAACGCAAGTCACCCAGAGCAAACAGTTACGTTGGGCCACGCCTTGTCCCCTACTATCAAAGCGCACCTGAAGCAGCTTCTCTTCAAGAACCAGGATATTTTTGCGTGGACACCCGCAGATATGACAGGGGTACCACGTGAAATCGCGCAACACTTCTTGAATACCATGCCAGATATCAAGCCGGTGATCCAAGGCCAACGCCACCTTGGATCAGCAAAGAACCAGGCGATGCATGAGCAAGTCCAAGAGCTGCTCTCCGCAGGCATCCTGCGGGAAGTCAAATACCAGACTTGGTTATCAAATCCAGTCATGGAAGAAAAACCATCCGGGGGCTGGCGCATGTGCGTCGATTATAAAGATCTCAACAAAGCCTGCCCCAAGGATTGTTACGCACTTCCGAAGATTGACGAAAAGGTCGATAACCTCGCACCATTTCGGTGGAAGTGCTTCCTCGATTGTTACAAAGGCTACCACCAGGTGCAGATGGCAATCGAGGACGAAGATAAAACGGCATTCCGCACTCCTACCGGGAACTACTGCTACACAAAAATGCCGTTTGGGTTGCGCAACGCAGGTGCAACCTATCAAAAGTTGATGAACGACACTTTTCACGGTCAAATCAGCAAAAGTGTCGAAATCTATATGGACGACCTGGTCGTCATGAGCATGGAGGAAGACACCATGCTCAACGATATTGAAAGAACATTCCAAACTCTGCGAAGCGTCAACATGAAGCTCAACCCAGGGAAATGCTCGTTTGGAATGGAAGAAGGCAAGTTCCTTGGATTCATCGTAACCAAAGATGGATTCAAGGTGAACCCGGAAAAAGTACAGGCGATCGAACGCATGCCATCGCCTTCTACGATGAAGGAAATGCAACGACTAGCCGGTAGGCTAGCCGCACTTAATAGATTCTTAGCCAACCATGCAGCTAAGTCTTATCCTTTCATCAAAACCCTGCGGAGCTGCTTAAAAAAGGAACAATTCCAATGGACCGCAGAGGCCGAAAAAGCTTTTCGGGAGATGAAAGAGTGTTTGATTCAACTCCCAACTCTAACCGCACCACGTAAGGATGAGCCACTTATCTTGTACTTATCTACCGCGGACAACGCGGTAGGCGCGGTACTCATAGTGGAGCAGGAAGGAGTTCAAACACCTATCTACTACATCAGCAAAATGCTCAACGACCCAGAGACGAGGTACTCCATCATGGAGAAGTTGGTCTTAGCACTGGTACACGCGTCAAGACGGTTGCGAGGTTACTTTGCAAACCACGCCATTACAGTGTTAACCAACTACAGGATCGGCCCGATCCTATCAAAACCCTACATCTCTGGTAGATTAGCAAAATGGGCAATTGAGTTGGGCGCACTTTCACTGAACTATAAGCCGCGTCCCGCAATCAAAGGCCAGGTCTTGGCTGATTTCGTTGCTGAAGTACCAGCAAATCGCATTCAAGAATGCGAAGAAGAGCAAAACCCTGCATCGCCACCATCCTCCGCAGAAACCTGGGCGCTATATACAGATGGTGCATCCAACGAAGATAGTGCAGGTGCAGGTCTGCGACTCGTCAGCCCCGATGGCCAAGAGCTTACCTATGCAATCCGCCTCGATTTCAAAAGCACGAATAACGAGGCAGAGTATGAGGCTCTATTGGCAGGGTTGCGTCTGGCAGTCAAACTCGGCGTCTAACATTTGGAAGCACACGTCGACTCACTACTGGTTGCAGGGCAGATACGCGGTGACTATGCCGCAAAAGGGGATATCATGATCCTCTACCTCGAACAAGCCTTGCAATAAAATCAAAGTTCACCTCCTTCAATATTCGCCATATCAACAGGAGTGATAACAAACCCGCGGATGCACTATCAAAACTTGCATCCACCAGCTTCCAACACCTGGCAAAGGAGGTACGCATCGAGGTTCTGCAAAATCCCTCAGTACCCCTGCGCCAAGTCAATGTCATCCAGTACGGTACAACATCCTGGATGACACCGATCATTGCATACTTGCAATCAGGTGTTACTCCCGAGAGCAAGGCAGAGGCACATAAGTTGCAATACAAAGCGTGTCATTACCAAATGGGAGACGGTATCTTATACCGAAAATCCTACATGGGGCCACTCCTACGATGCGTCGACCCCCAAGATGCCACATACCTTATCAGAGAAATACACGAAGGAATATGTGGCATACATGCAGGCCCACGCATGGTGGTGGCCAAAATCATGAATGCCGGGTACTACTCGCCCGGCATGCACCTGGACGCAGTCAAAATCTTGCGCAAGTGTTTCAATTGTCAGCGGCATGCTCCCAAGACCTTGCGCCCCAAGAACAACCTGATCCCCGTCACCACCGCATGGCCATTCCAGAAATGGGCAATCGATGTGGTGGGACCATTTCCAGACGCACCAGGTGCAGTGAAATTTATCATAGTGGCTGTTGATTACTTTACAAAATGGGTAGAGGCAAAACCGCTCACCTCAACCACTGCTATGATAACAAAGAAATTCGTCTGGGAACATATCATCTGTCGTTTCGGTCTACCAATGTGCATTGTTACAGACAACGGTACCAACTTCGCTGCCGATGACTTCCAAAAATGACTAAAGGAACTAAACATTGAACACATATTCTCCTCAGTCGCGCATCCGCAAGGGAATGGCCAAGTCGAGAGTATCAATAAAAGTTTAGTCGAAGGCATCAAAGCACGGTTGGGAACAGCCAGACGCGGCTGGGTTGATGAACTCCCAAGTATCTTATGGGCCCACAGGACAAGCCCAAAGACAAGTAACGGGGAAACACCCTTCAGCCTGGTCTATGGCACTGAAGCGGTGATCCCCGCAGAAGTAGGCCTCCCTTCACCTAGAATGTTGGCTATCAACAAGATAGACAACAATGAGGAACGCAGGGTTGACTTGGACCTCCTGGAAGAAAGGCGTGAAAACGCTGCCATCAATGAGGCCAAGTACAAAACCAAACTTGAAAAGTACTACAATGCACGCGTCCGCATTTGTACCTTCAACCCGGGAGACTACGTCCTTCGTGACAATGAAGCTTCTAACGCGGAACGCCCAGGAAAACTTGCCCCCAAGTGGGAAGGACCCTACCTCATGCAAGAGGTCCTGGGCAAAGGCGCGTATAAACTGCAAACATTAGAGGGCGAAACTATCGCACGCACAGCAGCTTCGACGCTGTTATATGTAAGCCATGTTTTTTACATTCACCATGTAACCTATCGGGCCGCAGGCCATTTGCAAATAAATAAATAAACGATTCAATGCAATATTGTTTATTTACTTCAATTACAAATGCGTGTTCCACTCTGCGGTATCTACAAAAACAGATTGGCAAAATCTTCATTCGCGATACCCACACAGAGTGGTGACCACACGCAACTATTGTAATAGGCCAACAATGGCAAAACATCAATTGCCTATCCGGCTGGATATGCGAATACGGTTTTCACAAAGCCTACACAATTCCTAAACCCTAACGGGATAAAAACAGGAATTGACTAATACTCATACGACAAAGGTATAGAGTACACTTAACCGCGCTTTACAGCGGGTAGAATTCTTCATACTTGCATATCACCAAGGTATGCAAAAGGCAAATACAGATTGTGTTATATACAATAACATCAATTCGTACAAGTTCAAACATGCAAGTAATAAAAACACTTGTACAAACTTGAACAAAACGGTTAAAACTTCATATTCAAAAAATTTCTACACCTACGCGGTGCACAAGGGATTTACATAAGGTTTTTAACATTTACATTGAGGAAACAAAAAAGGCACGCAGGCCAGCCTAGTCTTTCTTTGTACCGCTGGAACCCGCACCATCCTTGCCATCAACAGCAGGCTTTTCCTCATCTTCCTCATCAGCATATAACACCCGCAAGCGGTCTACATAGTCTTCCGCTTCCAGGCATTTCTCAAGTTCCTCAAGAGCGGCAATGGACGTGTCATTGTACGCCGCAAGAGCGGCAGCAAGAAGCACTTCAGTGTCCACACCATGGAACCCAGACCTTTCATCAGTATATTTGCCCTGGGCTAAAACATTTATATGAGAGATGCAACGGGTGTAGCCAGCTTTAAAACCAGCATCCCGGGCGCGCAACCTAATCTCATTAACACCTGACACATTCTCAGGTGCGTCAAGGATGGACGTAACAATCTGCGAAACAAAAATAGTACGGTTTTCAAAGGCAAATCTAAAAAAGACAACAAAGGCAACGGATACTTACATGCCCAATACCGTGCATACGCATCCATTCACGATCGTCCTTGAGCAGTTCGAGTGAAGAAGCAAGGCTATCTCTAGCCTCTGCAACCTCCCTCGCTCGCGCTTCAGCATCGGCAGCACGGGCACTGACCTCCTCAATAGCGGCTACCCGGCTCCGTACTTCAGCCTTTTAACAAAGAAAACACAAGTACACAAAGATAATCAACATACTTGTGATATATATATGCAAATTCAAGAGCAAAAGGGATTCATACCTGGAGGCCCTGAACAGTTTTGTCTAAATTGTTGCGGTCAGCATTTGCCCTTTCAAGAGCCTTCGCAGCACGGGCCTCCGCCTCCTTGGCCTCTTCAAGAGCCTTTGCAAGGCGAGCTTCTGCCTCCTTGGCCTCTTTGGCAACCGCATCAACTGCGGCTTTCTCCTTAACCAAAGCAGCATTCGCTAATAGTGCAATGACAAATCAGTAACAAAAAAGGAAACAAGGAAACCGCACAAGAGTAAGAGTACTTACCACCACTCTTTTCCTTCAAAACGGGCCTTGACTTCCTATCGGGCCTGGTTAGCATCATCCGCAGCACCCACAACTGATTGTTGTCCAGCTGCTTGTGCTCAATAGTCTTCAACTTTGGGAACCACTCCACAGTCTCCACACTAGGAAGAGCAATATCCTCCGCAGGGATAGCCTCATTAACATTCCGTAACGTCATATTAGCAACAACCGCGACAGCCTTAATGTAGAAGAACTTGGTCTTCCACTTGGTAATACCCTTAGGAGGGGTCATCAGCTTGGGGTTTCCGTATCGCTGACCAAAAGAAAAGAACCCGCTGTTCACCGTCAACTGGTAGAACCGCCGGAAATTTTCAACGGTAATCGACAGACCAAGAACACGGAAAGTATACTCAAAATTCCTAACCCGAATCATCCCAAACGGACTCATTTGGGAGATATGGAGCTTGTAATACTCCAGGACCTCAGCAACAAAAACGGTTAATGGTAAACGAAGGTTACCATCAGTAAAAGAATCGGCCCACATGGTGACATGACCGGCCGGAGCGTCGGCACCGGTGTCACCCTCTTGAGGATAAACAGCCCCAAATTCCTGGGGCATTTGAATACTGGTCATCAGGTTCTTAAACTGATTTTTTGACCACTTCAGCACCGGTAGGCCCCCACCAGGGGCACTACCACCGTCTTCTTCTTCTTCCGCCGCCACCGGAGAAGAGGGTTCAGGGTTTTCACCCTCAACATTGTGTGGGTTGGATGGTTCAGCCATCAAGAAATGTAATACAGAAGACAGAAGAATGAGTTTACAAGAAAACTCAGAAACTTGACCGGAATTTTAGACAAGTCTATCGGAGAAGACGAAGGAAGCACTCTCTTTCACTCACCGGAAAATTTTCAAATTTTGAAAAAGTGAAGAGAAATCGAACGGATTCCCCTTATATACTCATCGCAATTAATGCGATGCAGTATACCGACTCATCACGTTCGAAAAGGGCCAATTACGTATCGCCACGTGTTCAGCGACGTTTCCGCTGACGGTTACCACGCGCGCGTGGCCGTCCACGCGTCTGACAGAAAAGACTTTTACACTACTTGCTACAGTGCATTTATGACCTCGGGCAGTGCAAACATCCTTTCAGATCAGCACATGAAAGAATCCTACCAACTTTCACCAACCCACACGTGCGTTTAGCCACGTATGCAGCGCAAAAGCGACAACATTATCTAAACATAAGCGGCATGCGGTTTCTCTGGTTTACCGCACCATAACCCATACCGCATGTCGTTTTTTTACATACCCCTCAAAAAAGGCAAAAATATATATCTCTACATTATATAAGGGGGTATAAACAATAACCGCACTTACCCACGAGCACACGTGGAATATGCGGAGATGACACACACGAACCCGTACAGGTGTGTCAGATACTCAGAACCAGTGCGGTTCTTTGGACTGCGAAAACCGCTTCTCAGGATGCGGCCAACCGCGTTCCATACAACCTTCTTTAAGTTTCAAATCCCTCGTGTCTGGTTCACAACCACGGAGGGAACGTAAACAGCTTCTCCTTAGGATAAAGGACAAGTATGCTGAGCAACCACACATCAGCAACCCTGACTCCTGATCCTTCAAGAGCCACATCCAAGCTTCAAACTCTCTAGAAGCAAGTTCTTTGATGCAAACCGCAGACACTCACGAGTAGCTGTGACGGAATATAATTACCCTAACGGTAGCTATGGAAGAGCCACGACTAAACCACCACGCGGTTTATCAAAGCTACTTCTAGGAAAACTGCTTTCCAACTAAGCGTGAAGGAAAGTGGTTACAGAATGAATGCGGAAGAGTTTCACCCAACTTCCCAAGTATCTAAGGTGATCTCCTCCGACGACACTACTTAAAGGAAAACTACTTTCCACCAAAGCGTGAAGGAAAGTAGCTCCAGAACAGTGGTAACAAGTCTGCTTATGATTGATTACCCACCTATGGACCGCATAGAATAAACAATGGTGGGCACAACCATGCCTATGACCATGTTTATATGCCCATAGTCCAGATTCACATTGTTCGACCAAACACGGCCAACAATGACGCAACTACCCCACGTGGCTCAAACACACATGGCCAACAAGGTGCAGCAACGAGGTAACCGCAAAGGACGTGCGGTTACTTGAGAGCTAAACCACAGAGGACGTGCGGTTACTAGAGAGCTAAACTGCAGAACACGAACACCCCACAAAGTAGGGATCATCGTTGAATGTCCAGTTGAACATAGAGCTTGAGCAAAGTACTTACAAACATTGCATAAGCTGACACAGAGGTTACAACTAGAGTTGCGGTAACAGACACCTTCCGTCACCATCTCAAAGGTTGGTTCGAACCCTGCGGAACACCTTCCGTCACCATCTCAAAGGTTGGTTCGAACTCTGCTAACATCTTCAGTCACCGTTTCAAAGGTTGGTTCGAAACACCAACAGGTGGCTGATGACATCAGAAAACGGTAGACTATATTACCGCATCAAATACTTGGCTGAGAATTCCGCATCAGATGAAACTTGCTCACCGGTGCGGAATTCAATGTTTTCAAATGCTACAACGAAAACTTCAAAAGTCAAACCATCATACACAAAACGCATCCTTCTCAAAGGAAGAAATAATCCACTCGAACGACCTACCGACCGGACAGCGGTCCGAACGAACAGGTCAGCAGCTTGATTTACTGAAAGTAGGAGCCATCTGCATGGCCCATATTCTACCTTCTAGACACCATAGTCCAGTATCCCTCCCACATGCAACTTGCATAAGGAAGGAACACTAGACTGGGGGGACTTGAAGGGGTATGGTCCCAGATCTCGCGTCAGCACGACCGCGAGGGACCATTACCCTTATAAAAAACCCCCACCAGCAGGAACTTACCTGTGTCCGTGCGGATACGCGCGAACACAGCGGTCCAATCTGTCCAGTGATGAGAAGACTTACCTTAAGTACGAGAACGAATGTCACACATAGCGATGCGGCCTAGCACCGCATCCTATGAACATTTTCGTCACGACAAGGGATCTGGACAACAGTAACAGTCATCAAGCGGCGATGCGGCACGGCACCGCATCCCGCATACATCTTGGATAAAACAAAGAACGCGGGAGACCGCAAGCAGCGATGCGGCCTGGCACCGCATCCTGCCTACAAGGCAAATGGGTCTGACACCACAGTGCAAGTGGCACTGGGAACAGTCGCCTATCAGCCCACATGTGTGCAACAGTCTGACACCACAGGACGTGGCATCACCACCGTAACCGACAGGTCTGACATACCTACAGTATACTGTGCGTTGTCAGACTAGCTACTCAACTACCCTCCTTCACTCCTCGGCTATAAATACCCATCCCAAACCAGGTTTGAGGTATCACTTCTCAACTCTCTCACTACTACTACTATCACACCTTGCTTCCCAAGCAAATTACTGATTCTCACGCCGGAGAGTGGTAACAAGGAGCACCCCCCACCCCATCCTCCTTGTTACGAGTCACGACTTGTTTCCTTGTGCAGGAAACCAACCAGCAGACGATCCAGCCAACGGTCCTCGGAAAGAAGGGATTAACCCTACTTGACGAGATCAGTGAGTTAACCCCACCCGGTTAACCATTGTTTCATCAGGTAGTGGTTTTGGATGGTGGATTAGAGGTGGGTGACATGACGCCTATGTGGAGGATCATGGTGGTCATGACCACACCCTTTAGCCATAAGAAGGTATACTCCTTGATTTCTTCTAGTTTATGAACTCCCTTGAAGACTTTCTCATTCCTGTCCATCCAAATCTTCTACAAGATTCCCATGATAACATAGTTGACTACGTTTTTTGCTTCTTTGGCGTCTTTGGATCTCTTGCAAAAATGTGTACATCTTTCACTGTGGAACATTGATGCAGATTGTTCAGCCTCAAACACATTCCAACCAACCACCGTATGATTCCAACTCGTTGGTAAGGGTCCAATAGAATGAGAAATGGAAATTCTCAATCAAGGTGTGGAAATAACTCCTAACTTGATGGTATAGTTTCGTGAAAAATCGATAAGCGTGGATTGAGGGATTTCACAAAAAGGAAGGGTTTTCACGCCTATTTTGGTGAGATCGTCTCGTTTGTGAAATAAGAGTGTCTTCGCATCTTCGTGTTTGTATTATAGCTAGTCTTAGGAAAGACATCTATATTTTTTAGACCAAAAAGAAATAGATAAAGAACAATTAGGGAGAATTCAAGTAGTTTTTAGCAAGATAACAAGAATGGTCAAGTACGGTTCCTAAACTATAGACTAGGTAAAAAAGCATGGCAAATTTTTCTAATTCCCAATAGTTATGACTCTGATACTAATCTGTGACACCCCAACTGATGGCGGGAACATCAGAGTGAGACGAAAACATGATTGCTCAAGATATCATAACTTGCTAAATTGTGAAAATAATTAAATAATTCAAATTTCATTCATATTAAAGGGAAATACATTTTTTGGAAAGGGAAGTACAACATATTGCAAATAACATAACAACATGAAAGACAAAACATAAATTAAATCTAGGTGTGTTTCTAGTCCACCTTAAATATCGTTCTTCAATCGTCATCAACTAGTTTCCTGCAACATGTATTAGAATAAAATCAACAAAAGTTGGTGAGTATACAAGGTTGAATACATAGCATAACTGTGTCTAAAAGCTGTCTCCTATCCAACATGGTAATTTGCATATATTGTTTATTAAGATACTAGCATGTGTTAACTATAAGTCAAACCAAAGTGTACCGCAATCGTGCGTATCTTTGCTGCCGAAACGACATGGCCGTAAAATAGTTTACTGAACAATACCACAAGAATACGGGCGGTGCGTTAATCCTATAATGCTATAATTGTTAAGGTAGGCTTGCAAAGTTAATGAGCATATAGAACACAAGTTTCAACATAGCATGTAATCAACAAGAATATAACAAACATCATGTTTTTAACGAGTGTGTATATAAACAAGTTTGATCATGAACATGTGATTAATAGTATAGTATAAATGTTACACCCAAAGTGTGTAAAAGAGAAAATGAGATCGAGTATACTCACGGTTTGCGTAGAAAGTCCACGAACGTGAGTTTGGCGAGTCTTGAGTATAGAACACCGAAGTTACCCTAAGACAGGAAACAAAGGTGTATGAGTTGCGGATTCAATTGTTTAGTTTGGATTCGAATTTAGAGGGCAAATTATAAGTCATAGTAAAATGTAAGGTAAAGGTACCATGAAAATGGTCATGCAACGAGGTAGGATGATTAGCATCCATTAAACCTCATTATATGATTCACCAAAGCACAAAATCATTAACTTCTTGATGATTTCGGTTGGTTATGAATATAGAAAGTAATAATACAAAAGTAACTCTAAAAACAACCAAGTGAGCTAGCTAGATGCGTGCATCTCAAACATGGAAAGTGTTTGAGGATGTGATGTAGCCTTGTTCCTTGGTTTGGAAGTTGTTTTTGAGATTTAGTGGTATGAAGATAAGTTAATAAATCAAACAAGTGAGGTAGTGGAACATAGTTGGATAGCCAAGGCTTCCATGGTTCACACTTTTATCAAAACACAAGTCCCACCATATTGAAGATGATGAACTTGGATGGTCTCAACACTTGTTGGTTGCTTGGAACCTTGTCAAAACAGAAAGTTTAGGATGTATTTGGGACCTCTAAACTTATGGGAATCAACCATACTCAAGTCCCATAACCATAGGTTTGGTTAGAAGCAAGGTTGGTGCAAGATTTCCTAAGTTTAACATGTTTACAGAAGGTTTTAGTAAAAGTTTAATCAGAACAGAAAGTTTTGGACCTTAAAATGATGTTTTTCCACCTTAGTTTACCCTAGTAAACTTGTGGAAACACTCCTAGAGGTGTTCCAATCTTTCAACAAGAAGAACAGGTGAATAAATGATGTGTGTAAAATGCAACATATAAATTACATCAAATGAGGCATAAAACTAACCCTTTTTTAGTACTAATGTTGGAAAAAAGTGCGCTTTTGTCTTCCTTTTATATTTTCAGGACTAAATGAGCGTAAATGATCAAAAGGAACAAATATGCAGCAAAATCTAACACAAATACAAGAAAAGGAATAATCGTGGCATGCCCGACCCCTCGAAAGCATCTTCCCAAGCAAAAACAAGACAACAGAAGGCTGAACACGCCCCGTGCCCAGCAGACACGGGGGCATGGCCAGACACTTGCAGAAAAGAGAAACTCATAGAAGCTTCTATTCCCAGCATGTGGGCGTGCCCAGCTCAACACGGGCCATGGTCAATGCTAAGATTCGCAAAAAATCTTGCAAAATCTTGATAGTACAGATTTGCTTCTGCACACGGGGCAGTGCCCAGTGAACACGGGGCGTGTGGAGCCTAATGAAGACAATTGCAATTAATGAAGAAAGAGAAAGAGGATGGACACGGGGCCGTGTCCAACGAACACAGGCCGTGTCCGAGCTCCTGCACAGGCTATAAATAGGGGTGCTTGGCTCATTTGCAAATCATCCCTTGGCAAACCACCTCTCTACCACTTCACCCACACTCCACCACCATCACAACACCCACATCCACCACCATCATCCATCTAGAGTGTGTGTAGTAGTCTCGGGATCCAAGATTGATAGTAAGAGTTCTTGAGAATCAAAGGCCATGTTTGCCTAAGTCTCTTACATCACTTGGTGAAGACAAGCATCTAGTGTAATACTTTTGATTTTTAATCTTTTCGCACTTTTTATTTGGTTTTGTATTAATGACTTTAATAACTAGTTTCTTATGTTGAAGGTGAAACTTCCTTATCATTTGTCCGTGGTGTCTTGGCATTATTTTACCGTCTATATAAAATAAAAGATTTTCACCATTCATATCTCTACGGTCTATATAGAGATATGTTGGCTACCTGGTCGGGGGTTAAGGGAATGGTTTGGTAAGGTTCTTGCCTTGTTCAGTGTATAGATCCTGCAAGGACCTAGGTCAAGCTTACTAGGACCTCCTTCAATACCCACTGGTATTGGATGGCAGGGGTGCGAATGGCTTGATCCCCTCATATGTAAACTACTATTAATACATTAACCAGGCTATTTGGGATTGTATCCCTGCTGACTCAAACCACTTAGCCGAGGGTAACGTCACCTTCAAAAGAGGGGCCTACCACATTACGCATTAATAACTTAATTAATTATCTTCCAATATTCCAACCCTCTAGGATTGTATCCTTGCTGACTCAAACTACTGGGTTGAGGGTAACGTCACCTTCAAAAGAGGGGCCTACTACTATAACTAAGATAATCTCTTAAAACGTGCAAAAGTGCGGAAATCATCAAAGGTTACACTAAAGGCGAGTCGGATCCAAGTGATTAATCTTGTCTATCTGTTTTTATTTTATTTTTATTTTCATCATTTTTAGTTTTTATTTTCATGTTTAAAACTTTTTTCTAAAATTTTGATTTGATTAGACGTTGAGGATAAACCGGTACTAAAAGCTCTTGTGTCCTTGGACAACCTCGGAATCTTACCAACGCTATACTACGCTCACGATGGGTGCACTTGCCCATATGTGTGTTTAGTGTTAGTAAAATATCGTGTTTTATAAATTTAAAACTTGACTAAAGTGTTAAAAAGGGCTTAAAATATACATAAAAATATATCACGCACTACGCGCATCAAGTTTTTGGCGCCGTTGCAGGGGACACAAGGATTTTAAGAAAGCTTAAAATCGACGGCCTAATCAGTTTTTCAAAACCTTTTTAAAACCGCGCGCATTTTTCTGCATTTTAGTTAGTTTTTGCATTTACAGTAGACTGAACACGGGGCCGTGTTCACTGAACACGGGGCCGTGCTGCATATTTTTTTCAAAACACCCAGATACAGAGTCTGAACACGGGGTCGTGCTCACTGAACACGCCCCCGTGCTGCACAAAACCAATCACTTTTTTTAAAACGCCCAGATACAGAACCTGAACACGGGGCCGTGTCCAGCCTCTGTTTCTGTTTTTATTTTTTTGTTTTCTGGTCCCGAGACTCTGTTGTGGTCTGCTGAGTGATTCTTATGGATCAATACTCAGGAGATTACAACTACCACTATGAGGAGGATGATTATTGGGAAGAGTATTGTACTATTTGTGGAAACCCTCATTCGGTGCAATATTGTGACTTATTTCAACCATCCCCTACATACAACCACTATGAGGAGCCCAAGTACGAGCCATCAACTTCATGCACACCCTATGAAGAACCAATGTATGAACCTTCTCCCTCATACTCATATTTTGATGAACCAAGGTATGAGCCTTCATACTCATACTTTGAGGAACCAAGATATGAGCCTCCACCTTCATATGCTTACTATGAGGAACCATGGCGTGAATAACCCACCTCATATGAGTATTATGAAGAACCAAGTTACAACCCTTATCCATCATATACTTACAATGAGGAACAATGGTGTGAACCATCCACCTCATATGAGTATTATGAGGAACCAAGGATCGAACTTCTGAATTCAAGCTTTAATGATAACTATTTAACTCACTTTGACGAACCACCAACTATTTCACCCGTGGCCGAAAAGATAATAGAACACCTTAAAACTATCGAGCACTGTATAAAAGAAGCCCGCGCAAGGAAAGAGGAATCCCGCGCAAGGGAAAAATTAACTCGTAATAAAGAAGAGATAGTTGAAAAGGTAAAAATGGAAGAACAAGTAAGTGAAAAGCCAACACATGAGTTAAACAATGAAAAAGGTGAGTCCGACAACGTTAAAATTCCAGAAGAGTCTAATTTTAAAGAAATTAATCTCTTGTCACATTCTTTCGAGAATCATTGTTTAGTACCCACGCATGCTAAGTTTTTAAAAGAGTCAAACTGTAAGGCCCGCGTTTGTGTCTAATAGAAATAACATCCAAACTTCTCGCAATTGAATAGTAAAAGTACGAATAACATTAATGCGTAACTTTAACAAAATTTGGGCATGACCCGTCCATACGACGAATGTATCCCTGTTTAACCCATCATCTATATAAAAAGTCTACAACTGTTTGACAGACGCGACCAAAAACCTTAACATCAAGTTTAAAAAATATAGCTACTAACAAGGTCATACACAACGAGTATTTTGACCCATAAAGTTACTACAAAATAGCGGAAGCGCTTGATGGTCATAGCATGTGCGTGTGTTCACTCCAAATTGACAAGTCACCTAAGATGAGTATTTACCTACATTCAACATAAACAAAAAAAATTAGTCTTGCATCACTAACACAATTAATTAATAAACCGATTCGTCTCTTTCACGGTTTTACATCATTCCATTTCTTTACCAACCGTTAAACGGTTCATTAGATATTTGCCTCAAAGTAGAGACTAAGCATACTTTTCTTAACATACCCGCTAACGACGGATACTAGTATCGTTATCATAACTTCCATTCGATTCGTTCACGACGAACAAACATATTCTTTACATTCTTAACTCATACTCCGATCCTAGAAAAATGGATCGAGTAGACTTTCATTCGTTTCATACTTAACTCCCCATACCCGGTTCAACTAAAAAGAACCGGATATGATGCATTATCTTTCGTAACTTATTCATTCCTTACAATCCGTTTATGACGGATCTTACAACACAATACCATTGAAATTAATATACATATGAAAACATCATAGAAATGTGGAGTACACTAACGTACCTCGATCTTGTGAACTTTCCGACTTCCTAGTGTTGGAACCTTCTTCTTTCACGCCTATAACAACACATTCATTCGTTTATTTAGTACAACTAAATCTCATTCATTCACCTTCCAAATTATACATATTATTCTTTTGAGCATTTCATCAAACACCTAGTGTGCGTACAACATATGAAGCATTATGTACATGTACCCTATGCTTAATTTCACTAGATATCATCATAATCCATATAATCAACCATTCTTGCACAAATCATTCATCCTACACATAATAATCTATCAATGTTCTAGTATTCACACAATTATTCATAGCCTTTGCTCTACTTAATCAAATGACATAAACATCATCCTACTAGAACAAGTGGGTTTTCTTTCAAACCTTCAATACAAACGAAATCAAGCATAAAACACCCTCTAATGATGGTTCTAATTCATACACAAGCATAATTTCATACTAATTCACTGATTGATCGAAACCCATGTTCACTAACTATCATCAAATCACAAATCCGACTTACCCTATGGAGGAAACTTGTAGATGGTTGGAAATTTCGTCACATGCATTCGAATTTGACCCATAATCACATCCAATTATTAGATTTTTATGAACTAGGGTTGAAGAGGGGATTTCCCCTCCTGCTCTCTCTTGTGCGCGACCCCCAAAACCCACACACTGGGTTCTTTTTGTTCTTTATTTGTTACTAAAACAATTACAAACTTAGCCCCTCAAGTTACTTATGTTTTTCATTCTTATACATCACATGTATATATATATTTTTTTTAACTTTCATCATTTATAATAACTTAATTAATCATAAAATCATTTAACTATTCACAATAATTTTTGTCATAAAATTCGGGGTGTTACAAGTCTACCCCCCTTAAAGGAGGTTTCGTCCCCTATACCTTTCTCATTCCAACTTAGACCACTTCTACTCTTACTCTTTCATCTATTTATTCATGATGCTTAATACAACATAGATGCATTCGGGATCTTGGCAAGAGTTTCATTCATGCATACACGTATTTGTACGCATCGTCCCTCCGTTCTTAAATCAAGTAAATTACTTTCATAATCACATATATGTCAGAATCTGATCCAGAGCTCTTATTATTGTCGTTTTTTACTTTATAATGCTAGTTCCTAGCATACATCATCACTAGCGGTTCGTTCATTGAAATTTATTCCAAATGTATACTATTGGCCGTACAAGCTTATGCTTACGGCTTGTTTCTATCTTTCTAAATAAGCGTAACATATTCATACATTTATTAATATAAATAAACCGATTTATTTCATTCCGCACACGAATCATGCACGATATAATTCATTATTGTAATCATGAGCAAACCCCCTTATCCCCTTACTAACGTTCTTCTAATTACTTTCTTGTTCATATGAGGGCTTAGCATAACATTATACATATACTATAAACATTTAATGACTTAGTGGTAGTAATTAAAAGCTACCCACTTCCTAATTACTTTTTCATACTTAATACGAGTATAAAGCATCATTCTACGGTTACTACCGTCACTTGAACTAATTACAAGTTTGAGTTTAGCCTCAAATTTAATCCTTCGTACACTTTAGTATTAGCTCCTTGCATGAACTACTTATGATAACAACTAGGTATGTTGTGTACGAGCACCATACGAGCATTTAACTAATTCAGCTCAAACTTCCATTTAAGGCCTTTAGATCTCCCTCTTAATGACATTCATACCTTCTCACGCTGACCATTACAGGTCGATCATTGTATACCATACCATAATTATTCTACCCTTCATTTTGTTCACACTTACAAATAAATCTACGGATTCTTAATCATTATTCAAGAATTAAACATTTTGCTAACATCGCCTTCAATGCATAAGTCAGTTATCCGTGTGCCGGAACGATCCTCTTCTTTATATGTACCTTCCGTACCAGAATTGGTCTCATTCATTTATGAAATATGCTCCCACTCATGAGCATCCTTCCACTAGCTTCATTACTATCATCTCACTAAGAATTCCATCATATTTATCTATAAATACATAGTTAGCACATAACCCTTCATAATTGCGTCCTACAGGGTGCTTGTTCGCCTATTGTCTCTTTCACAATTTTCTTACGTACATGCTAAAACATATCATACATTCCATTTCTTACAATCTATCCTTTCATTTTATTGGTTATTTCGTCAACTTTCGCAGTTTGACCTTTCAAGGTCAGACTAACACCCCCTTGCTTATTGTGGTCGTATCGAGGTACACGTTCGTACCTTATACTTGCATAATTGCAAGGATTTCATTTACTTCGTTTAACTTTTCGGAAGTCTAATTGTAAATATATTCTTACATATGTGTATCAGTTATCCTATTCTGACACATCATTCTCTAGTCGAGCCCTAAGCTCCTATTAAAAATATAATCTTTTTATACGTACCTGGCGAGGGTCAAATCCCTTGACTCGTTATTCATACTTTGCGACGGTTAATACTTTCCAAACTGTGATAATGCATGCCCATACATTATGCTCACCTATAAATATTAAACTTGACGAATCGAACATTAAATAATGGGTTCAAATGGCGATCGCCATTTGACCCGTATGACTCATTTGAGTTTGGTTCTTAGTTTTTTTTTTTACTTGTTTAATCCGTCTTCACCAACTTGTAATTTATTACCTTTCATTCTTACTGGTTTGATCCGTGTTTGCTTATAGATTCAACCTTACATTCTTTACATGGTTGAATCCATTTCTCAAATTCAAACATTTTCCTCCGTACCTTTCTTTCTTCTGCCGTATCATTTACCATGTCATTTCTTATGAAACGTTTTCGTATTAATCTTCTACATTCAGCTTCAAGTATTGGGTCCTAACACTTAATTCCATGTCCTAATTCATGTAGCGCGTCTCGACACGACACTCTGCATCCTATTTCTAGTGGTGTTCCCACCCTTCTTTCTTAAGTTTGTTTTACATTTATTCGTAGGCTTATACTTTTCATTCTTATCTTTCTTTCTTATATTGATCCGTTCCTTTAAGAATCGTTAGACCCCTTTTTGCTAGCTTGACCGAACATAAGTGAGATGATTCTCGTGTTTTTCTCGAGCTTCGGTCAATACATGACCATCCCTTAATATACCATTTCCATTTGTTCGTTCACCGTATTTGGTGTTAATTCACCTATGTTCTCTAACATGTCTCTTACTAATGAGTATCCTACATTACACGTTGTATTTCTTACGTAATACTTCCAGCATTTGCAAGTAATTATTATTTACTGACTTCTACAATATAACCTTTTAAGGTCAACTATCACCCAGTACTTTTTGTATATAAGTATTGTAGTACGTGTTGTACTTACTTTCAATTCGAACATACTTACAAAACGTCTTTAGCTAACATCTTAACTAATATTCTTTCCATACCTTTCATTAACATTACCAAGTTCTCATTTATTTATACGTTCCACTTAATTTCAAATATTCAAACACGTATACATCTTTATGTAAATAAATTCGAAGTGATTGCGAATTCACCTTCCTATGCTTACCTTATTACTTCCTCTTAACCCTTTTTGCCATCCATGCTCAAGTCAATTGACAAGATTTCCATACTTACGTATCATTACGTTCGTAATATCATTAGCTTATGTGAGCATACATACGACTGTTCACTTTCTTTTTATTCACACGTTAATCGACTTTCGTTAGTTGAATTTCGTACATATGAGACATTCATTAATAGTTATCTCATTTCAAATCCATACAACTAAACTATCATCAAGCATGACATGTAATTCATCTAGTACATAACACATTAACTCTTTACTTTAACAATTTTGTCTAACGGTCATCCCATGATATCCCTATACTGTTGACTTTCAGAAAGTCAACTGTCTCGTTTACACACTTTAAACTTTTGAACATGTATTCATCTAAATATGGTAGGTCATAATAATAATATCCTACGCATTTCATACTCGTATTGTATGACATATACAATTTACGTGATCCTCGAAACAATACACATATACATTCACATACACGTACTTTCACATACTAATACTCCATGATTCTACAAATAGCAAATTTCATTCGAAGCAACTATATAACATAATTTCAACCTATCCTTTACTAATAAGCTCATATGATTCACATTTAGCACATATTCGTCTCTTAATCATACTAAAGCAAATCATTATATACACATAAGTATCACACCATTCCAAACACAGGGTACTAGCCTCTAATGCATAATTCTTGATCAAAGCATACATTTATCCGAATTCTCATACGAATTTCCATCTAACTCACATTCTTCAAATTATTTTCACTACTAATCTCCTCATTTTTTTTCATTTATTAACAATTCAGGTTCATTCACATATTCAAGTACTTTAGTATACATTTACTTCCTTCATTATTCATTATCATACGTTTCCAACTCCACTTTATACATTCGTCATTCATTTCATGCCATTCCATACGTTACATTCGACTTTTATAAATTTTACTTTATCGCCAACGATCTACATAACTTTACATAACTTATTATATCTTCTAATAACTTGACAAGAACATAAAACGGGCATTTCTGAGAAGTACGGGAACTTAAATTATAATTCACAAGCTTTCAATATAACACATATTTCATTAGTCCGTATTTACTTCATTCGCATTCTTACATTTTAAACTTTACTCACTTTTTAAACTTTCATCATTCATTCGTGTCTTTTGACACATTACTTTCGACCTTTACAAATTTATTTTCATCGTAACCACTAATTGTGGTTACATACATCTTATTAGGCCTTTTATGGACCCTACGTAATCATTAAATAGGCTTTCGGACAACCCGGTAACTCTAAATGTGAAAAAAACAAAAAAATTCAGCGGATTGACTTTACCCAACCCATCGGCGACGCCTAGGATCCCGTCGGCGACGGGCCCTGGAAAGTGGTGTCGGCCACACTTCCCCGTAAGCAGTTAAACAAGGCGTCGGCAAACAGGGGGGCGTCGGCGACGGCTTACAGCCCGTCGGCGACGGCCTCTCTTTTGTTGAAACGCTGCAGAACCTTTTTTGGCTGAATCGACTATTTCCCAGGTCCGTTTTCAGCCATACGGTTCCTAGAACTCCCCGTATGGTCCCCATATTTACTCCTTCACGTACTTAACTTAAATATTATATCCCAAGCACATTACACATACTAGCATTTTACCAAAAACTTAAATTGTTACCTCATTGGCGATCTTGGAGTGAACACACCTTCGAACGAGCCGTCAGTTTGAGTTCAAGCATCTTAACATATGCTTGAATCCCTCAAACCTCGGCTCTGATACCAACTTGTAAGGCCCGCGTTTGTGTCTAATAGAAATAACATCCAAACTTCTCGCAATTGAATAGTAAAAGTACTAATAACATTAATGCGTAACTTTAACAAAATTTGGGCATGACCCGTCCATACGACGAATGTATCCCTGTTTAACCCATCATCTATATAAAAAGTCTACAACTGTTTGACAGACGCGACCAAAAACCTTAACATCAAGTTTAAAAAATATAGCTACTAACAAGGTCATACACAACGAGTATTTTGACCCATAAAGTTACTACAAAATAGCGGAAGCGCTTGATGGTCATAGCATGTGCGTGTGTTCACTCCAAATTGCCAAGTCACCTAAGATGAGTATTTACCTACATTCAACATAAACAAAAAAAATTAGTCTTGCATCACTAACACAATTAATTAATAAACCGATTCGTCTCTTTCACGGTTTTACATCATTCCATTTCTTTACCAACCGTTAAACGGTTCATTAGATATTTGCCTCAAAGTAGAGACTAAGCATACTTTTCTTAACATACCCGCTAACGACGGATACTAGTATCGTTATCATAACTTCCATTCGATTCGTTCACGACGAACAAACATATTCTTTACATTCTTAACTCATACTCCGATCCTAGAAAAATGGATCGAGTAGACTTTCATTCGTTTCATACTTAACTCCCCATACCCGGTTCAACTAAAAAGAACCGGATATGATGCATTATCTTTCGTAACTTATTCATTCCTTACAATCCGTTTATGACGGATCTTACAACACAATACCATTGAAATTAATATACATATGAAAACATCATAGAAATGTGGAGTACACTAACGTACCTCGATCTTGTGAACTTTCCGACTTCCTAGTGTTGGAACCTTCTTCTTTCACGCCTATAACAACACATTCATTCGTTTATTTAGTACAACTAAATCTCATTCATTCACCTTCCAAATTATACATATTATTCTTTTGAGCATTTCATCAAACACCTAGTGTGCGTACAACATATGAAGCATTATGTACATGTACCCTATGCTTAATTTCACTAGATATCATCATAATCCATATAATCAACCATTCTTGCACAAATCATTCATCCTACACATAATAATCTATCAATGTTCTAGTATTCACACAATTATTCATAGCCTTTGCTCTACTTAATCAAATGACATAAACATCATCCTACTAGAACAAGTGGGTTTTCTTTCAAACCTTCAATACAAACGAAATCAAGCATAAAACACCCTCTAACGATGGTTCTAATTCATACACAAGCATAATTTCATACTAATTCACTGATTGATCGAAACCCATGTTCACTAACTATCATCAAATCACAAATCCGACTTACCCTATGTAGTAAACTTGTAGATGGTTGGAAATTTCGTCACATGCATTCGAATTTGACCCAGAATCACATCCAATTATTAGATTTTTATGAACTAGGGTTGAAGAGGGGATTTCCCCTCCTGCTCTCTCTTGTGCGCGACCCCCAAAACCCACACACTGGGTTCTTTTTGTTCTTTATTTGTTACTAAAACAATTACAAACTTAGCCCCTCAAGTTACTTATGTTTTTCATTCTTGTACATCACATGTATATATATTTTTTTTTAACTTTCATCATTTATAATAACTTAATTAATCATAAAATCATTTAACTATTCACAATAATTTTTGTCATAAAATTCGGGGTGTTACACAAACACTAGCACTAAAATTGACGAAATGGTAAGCATTAAGTTAACAAATGATCAAACTACGCTAATAAAAGAAGATCCATTTGAAATTAACATTACACCGGTTCCATGTTTCTTTCAAAATTCCTTTATTAGTAATATTACAATTGATAAAGATCTTTGTGTTAACATAATGCTGAACTAGATTTTCGAAAAATTAAGTATTGGTGATTTTTCTCCACTTCAAATACCCATTTTTCTATCTAATCGGAAAACGGTAAAATCAACAGGGATAATTGAAGATGTGTTAGTCCAAACCAATCAAATGGTAATCCCAACCGACTTCGTCATCCTTGATGACGCTCCGTTAGTGTTGGGACGACCTTTTGTAAAGACTCATGGAGCTTTGAAAAATTGGAAGAAAAATAATCTACCCATTCAATTAAGGGCATTCAAAAGAAGTGTCGATCTTGAGCGTTCAATGAAATATCCATTCGGCAACGATGACCCCCTAATTGAATATGAAGATGAACCACCCGATACGAGAAAGGAAATTGAGCACTTTGTTGAAGAAGAGGTCGCCATAGAACAAACCTTTTTGGTTCTTGATCGTAATGAGCAACCGAATAAGGCGTCTCCTAAAGACCCACCTCTTGAGCTCAAGGAACTTCCAAAATGTTTGGAATATGCTTTTCTCGACAAAGATGGTAAATTACCTGTAATTATTTCATCAAAACTAACTAGTTTAGAAAAAGAAAAATTAATCACACTTTTGAAAAAACACAAAAACGCGATCGCCTGGAAGCTTGTAGATATTAAAGGAATAAGTCCTTCCATGTGGACGCACAAATTTTAATGAATGATGACTATAAATCGGTAATACAACCACAACGTAGAGTAAATCCAAATGTCCAAGAAGTGGTTAAAAATGAAGTCATCATATTACTTGACGCCAGACTCATTTACCCAATCTCCGATAGTCCTTGGGTAAGTCCCGTCCAAGTAGTTCCTAAGAAAGGATGTATGACGGTAGCAACTAACGAGAAAAATGAATTAATACCAACGAAAACCATCACATGATGGAGGGCATGTATAGATTATCGTCGATTAAATGAGGCAACGAGGAAAGATCACTTTCCTTTACCTTTTATTGATCAAATGTTAGAAAGATTATCCGGTCACAAATTTTATTGTTTCTTAGATGGTTTTTCAGGTTACTTTCAAATACCGATAGCACCCGAAGACCAAGAAAAGACAACATTCACATGTCCCTACGGAACTTTTGCTTATCGACGCATGCCTTTTGGTCTATGTAATGCCCCTGCAACCTTTCAACGTTGCATGGTGGCCATCTTCCATGATATGATAGAAAAGACAATGGAAGTCTTCATGGACGACTTTTCTATCTTTGGAGATTCATACGACCAATGCCTCGATAACCTTGAACGAATGCTATCCCGATGTGAGGAAACTAACATCGCCCTAAACTGGGAAAAATACCATTTCATGGTAACAGATGGAATAGTAATCGGTCACAAAATCTCAAGCGAAGGAATGGAGGTTGATCGAGCAAAAATAGACACTATTTCTCGATTACCACCCCCATCCTCCGTTAGAGCTATCAGAAGTTTCCTTGGGCATGCCGGATTTTATAGGCGATTTATCAAAGACTTTTCGAAAATCTCAAGACCTCTAACAAAATTACTTGAAAAAGATGCCCCTTTCATCTTTGACAAGGATTGCAACCAAGCATTTCTAACGCTAAAAGAAATGCTAGTCAATGCACCTATCATGATAGCGCCTGATTGGAAATTACCCTTCGAAATCATGTGTGACGCAAGTGACTTTGCAGTTGGAGCCGTCTTGGGACAACGAAAAGATAAACATTTTCACCCAATTTATTACGCTAGTAAAACACTTAATGATGCACAAGAAAATTACACAACAACAGAAAAAGAATTGCTAGCTGTGGTATTTGCTTTTGATAAATTTCGTTCTTATCTTGTTCTTTCTAAAACGATAGTTTATACAGACCATCCAGTCATTCGATATCTCTTTAAGAAACAGGATGCCAAACTGAGTTTAATTAGATGGATTCTACTCCTCCAAGAATTTGACATTGAAATAAAAGACAAAAGAGGAGCATAAAACACCATTGCAGATCATCTTTCCCGCTTAGAAGATCCACCTTTGGAGGCGACTGGGGACGAGCTAATCAATGAAAAATTCACAACGGAGTCTCTAGAAATGGTGGAATACCGAGAAGAGCCATGGTACGCCGACTATGCTAACTACTTAGCTAGCGGTATAGTCGCAAAAGGATGGTCACATCATCAAAGAAAAAAATTCTTTGCCGATGTAAAGCATTATTTTTGGAAAGACCCTTATCTTTTCAAAATGTGTGCCGACCAACTTATCCATCGATGCGTACATGGTAGTGAAGCAAGAAGAATTCTCTGCCATTGTCATGAAGGTCCATACGAAGGACATCATGGTGCCGCTAGTACCGCACGAAAGGTATTTGATTCAGGATTTTATTGGCCAACCATTTACAAAGACGCCCAAAGTCTTGTTAAGACATGTGACGCTTACCAAAGATCAGGTAATATTTCTTCCAAAAACGAAATGCCACAAAATGGCATTCTTGTTTGTGAAATTTTTGATGTGTGGGGACTCGACTTTATGGGACATTTCCCATCGTCAAAAGGAAACAAATATATACTTGTGGCAGTAGACTACTTGTCTAAATGGGCCGAGGCCGAAGCGCTTCCAACAAACGATGGAAGAGTTGTGGTAAGATTTCTGAAACGATCGTTTTGGAACTCCAAAAGCATTAATAAGTGATAGAGGTACCTATTTTTGTAACCATCAACTTGAATTTTTTTTAACAAGATATGAGGTCTATCACCGGGTCTCAACAGCATATCACCCTCAAACAAACGGACAAGCCGAAGTGACTAATCGAGGTTTAAAAAGAATACTTGAAAAAATCATAGGATTAAATAAAAAGGAATGGGCTGATAAATTAGACGACGCTTTATGGGCTTTTCGAACTGCGTATAAAACAACAATAGGTACAACCCCATATAAGCTTGTATATGGAAAAAGTTGTCATTTGCCGGTAGAAATAGCACACAAAGCCTACTGGGCAATTAAAAACGTAAACTTAGACTTAGAAATGGCCGGTAAAAATCGATTTTGTCAATTAAATGAATTAGACGAATTAAGAAATCACGCATACTCTAACTCAGAAATTTATAAGGAAAGAATGAAAAAAATTGCATGATAAACACATTAAACCTAATGAATTTCGGCTTAGAGATCAAGTTCTATTGTTTAATTCACGACTTCGATTATTTCCTGGTAAGTTAAAGTCTAGGTGGACGAGACCTTTTTCAATCACCCACATTTTTCCACACGGTGCAATTGAGATTAAATCTTGGAATGGAATCCCATTCAAAGTCAATGGCCAACGGCTAAAGCTTTATCAAGGATTTATTGAGGATGAAGAGGAGGAAATCTCGCTACAAGCGGCCGAAGAATAAAACGAAGGTTTGAGCATCAACATCATATCTTGTAAGTTACGAACATCGGGAAAGCATCTAAATCGGTAAGATTTCTAAAACCAAGTTTCGGGAAACAGGGCACTCACATGAGCACTAAAAAATAATAATATTGCCCGCCCACGGGGCCGTGTCCGTGCAACTGTCGGGATAAAACCCCTTTTTCTAAGTCATTTCTCACTTCCACACGACCCGTTTCCCCGCAAACTCTCTGGTTCCACCGGAAATTCCTGCAGATTTCCACGTTTTTCCGACTTCCGACAACGTCAAGGTATGATTCTATCATCATAATTAGTTAGATTAATCACTTGCATGTAGTTTAACATAAAAAATTTGGGGAAAATATAGGGTTCTTCAACTTGAACCGAATCAAACCTCAAATTTTTGCTTAGATCTGTTAGTATTAGTTTAGATGCATGTTATAGGACTTAAATCAACTTGAATTGTTTATAGATTTGCCCGATTTCTCACAAAAACCTCAACCCCTTTTTTTTAACCGAAAAAGATGAAATTGAAGGGGTAAACGGTTTGTTTTAGGAAAAACGGCAGTTGGGGTTTCATTTTCGGGGAAAACCGCCCCTACTGGACCAAAAATTTTCAAGTTTTCAGGACCGGGTCGAAAAATGAGGTTTTTGGGAAACAGACGCCTGAGCACGGGGCCGTGCTCAGCGAACACGAGGGCGTGTTCAGCTAAAATCCGACGAACATGGGGCATGTCCACTGAACACGGGGTCGTGTTCAGCTGACTGATTTCAGTTTTCTTCGAAGATTTTACTGTTTCGTGCTAATTGTTTGGTGTTTTCTTTCAGATGACCAATAAATTTACGAGGTTCAGCCCGAATAAGTGGGCTGCTCAAGCATGGTTTGAGGTTCTCAAGGCAAGGCCCGAAGAACACCCCCGACAAGTTTGCTTAGATACTCTAGAAGCAGTAGGCCAAATCGACCGCTTTAACAACCTTGTTACTGGCCCACTAAGAGTAGCTCTTTGTACTCGGCTCCACTCCGTGCACGAGTATAACATGGAATTTTATAGCACGTTTGCCTTCAAGGCAAAAGCGGAGCCGTTTAACAATGAAGGGGTAGAATTCCGTTGTGCAGGGGTTATGTACTCGATTTCAATCGCACAATCTGGGCTATCATCGGGTTGTATGCTGAAGAGGATGCGGGGGATGAGGAGAACACAGGTGGTCTCCGTGAACTCCCACAAGACCAACGCCAAGCAGCATGGGCTCAGATTGGGGAAGGGCACTATAACCCGAGCCAGACCAAGAGCACACAGCTGCGGGACCCTCTTTACCGTTACATCCATAGGGTCCTCAGCTTCTCCCTCTGCTAGAGATATGACAGTGGTGGTGTTGTAACCTTGCGTGATCTGATAGTCCTCCACTGCATTCACAACCATCTAAGCCTCGATGTTCCACACCTGCTACTTCACAACATGCACTTGAACCAACTTGCTACTCCCCCGACCCCAATTTTCTATGGAGGGTGGATCTACCGCCTCTTCAAGCATTTCGTACAGGGGATGCCAAGGTCCTTCCATAGGGGCCCATGGTCGGGAAAAGTGGACCTAGTCATATGTCGCTCCATGAATCTAATCAACGAAGCAAATGACGGGACGGTCATATTTCAGACGGTTCAAGGGCATGTGTGGAACCCTCAAGCAGCTCTCGTCCTTCACTCTCCACCAATCCATCCTCCTCCACAGTACCAGTATCAGCCCTATGGTGATCCGGGCCAATCCTCCTCTCAAGGAGGTGGTTTTCCTAATTTTCAAAGTTTACATGATTTGTTGCAGAAAAACCTCATGTGCACCCGAAACACCAACAATATGGCAAGCAACACGTACGCCCGAGTCGGAGTTATAGAGAGGAACATCTCCGAAATTCAAGATGACATTGGCAATATCCGGGAGTACATAGCGGGCCAAGGAGGGGATGACGAGGATGAGGATATGGATTGAGCATGAGGTATTGGTGGTGGCATTACACAGTTGAAGGTCGTAACAGGTTAACCCTTTTTCTCTAACGAACAATTTCGTGGCCTGCGTGCCACTTGTTGAACAATCTACTTTCCTTAACTCTTTTACTTTCTTGCATTTTTCTTTTTTTTTTTTAGTTTGTGTTGTGGATGTTTGAACTTATGGAAAATTAGGATGTTGGTTATTTTGTTTGGTGCGGTATTTTTAAGTAAAGCATGTACCTACGAGGCTTGGAAGCACTAAGTACTAGTGCTATATAAGCCTGGACACCAGAACCGGATGCCAAAAACCTGTTTTTACAGACTGCAGTTTGTCCACACGGGGTCGTGCCCAGTCAACACGCCCCCGTGTCCACCACCCTGTTGCTGCTGTTTGTTTAAAACCTGCCCAACACGGGGTCGTGTTCACAAGACACGCCCCCGTGCCCACCTTCTGTAAGTTCTCGTTACTGGCAATCTGACCACGGGGTCGTGCTCATCCAGCACGGGGCCGTGTCCAACTGCCCAGTAACTCCAAAACCTTGTTTTTAACACCTTTTTACACATTCAATCAACCTAAAAACTTATTTTTGGGACACATTGAGGACAATGTGTAATTTAAGTGTGGGGGGATGCTAAAACCTTGAATTTTGCAAGTCCTAATAACAAGCCTTACACAAAACTCTACTGGAACCGCTAATCACCCCAATTTTTTTTCAAAAATTTTTCATTTTTTTACTTGTCTTGGTTTAATTTGGGAATAACAAGTTCTAAAAAGGTTATATTTTTACAAATTTACAACCGATAGGGTCGTAATAAAAAGAACCAACATAAGAAAATTATGAAACGGCATTACAAACCTAGTTAAATTTTGATTATATATACTTGATCACATTAAAACTCATTCCCAGAAAAAGTGAGTTTTGAGCCTTTATTGAGCATACAAATATACATCTTTAAACTAAATGCTCATTTTTCGTTTCTTGTGTGAATAGCCGCTTGGTTTCTTACGAATCTAGAACTTGCCATGACGATAAATTCCCGGTCCTTACCAACTTAAACCCAAGTAAGTAAATGATGGAGGCATTAGGACTAACCCTTTTTCTTTCAACACAATTATTTTTCTTTTTCTTTTAACCTACCCAAAAATCCCCCTAATTAACCCCTTTGAGCCTAAACCTTTTCGTTTCTAAACCCACAAAACAAACACCCTTTACCCACCAAAACCCATTTTATTTTTAAACCCTTTATTTAAGTAAAAAGCTCGGTTTTCATGTGACATCCCTTATAAAAAAATGAAGAATAGCAATAAACAAACAAGTTCCTCAAAGAGACTTTGTTTGAATAAAAAGTCGCAAAAACAAAAAGTTTACGACGACCGACGCTTTTTACGCTTTTCGCCCTTTTTACTAACCACTAACCTAAAACCACCTACCTTTAACCCAAGCCTAACCCTTCCCCAAGTCCTCTTGATGTTTACAAAGGTTTGTAGTTAAAAGAAGGAGGATTGATTGCTTGGCAAGCTTATGGTATGAGTAAGTTCCATGCCGGTCTCGAGTGTTTCACAAAAATACATTTTCAGTCGAGTGTTGAGTGATCTCCCGTGAGGTATGTGAATTTGTATATAAATGGAATTTTAAAGAGGCATGTTATGCCCCAATAAGTAATTTTCCTTATGAAACGTTTTAAATAAATCATAACGAATAGGATTGTAAATAGCATAAAAATAAAGCCTAATAAAGATCTTGGAATCCCGACACTCAAGACAAACCCAAAACTTCTCTTCTACCCATTCCATTTGGGAGTGTAAGCCATATTATAAGGAGTTTTGCTTGAGGACAAGCAAAAATTCAAGTGTGGGGGTATTTGATGTGTGTAAAATGCAACATATAAATTACATCAAATGAGGCATAAAACTAACCCTTTTTAGTACTAATGTTGGAAAAAGTGCGCTTTTGTCTTCCTTTTATATTTTCAGGACTAAATGAGCGTAAATGAACAAACGGAACAAATATGCAGCAAAATCTAACACAAATACAAGAAAAGGAATAACCGTGGCATGCCCGACCCCTCGACAACATCTTCCAAAGCAAAAACAAGACAACAGAAGGCTGAACACGCCTCGTGCCCAGCGGACACGGGGGCGTGGCCAGACACTTGCAGAAAAGACAAACTCATAGAAGCTTCTATTCCCAGCATGGGGGCGTGCCCAGCTCAACACGGATCGTGGTCAACGCTAAGATTTGCAAAATCTTGCAAAATGTTGATAGTATAGATTTGCTTCTGCACACGGGGCCGTGCCCAGTGAACACGGGGCGTGTGGAGCCTAATGAAGACAATTGCAATTAATGAAGAAAGAGAAAGAGGATGGACACGGGGCTGTGTCCAACGAACACAGGCCGTGTCCGAGCTCCTGCACAGGCTATAAATAGGGGTGCTTGGCTCACTTGCAAATCATCCCTTGGCAAACCACCTCTCTACCACTTCACCCACACTCCACCACCATCACAACACCCACATCCATCACCATCATCCATCTAGAGTGTGTGTAGTAGTCTTGGGATCCAAGATTGATAGTAAGAGTTCTTGACAATCAAAGGCCATGTTTGCCTAAGTCTCTTACATCGTGGTCTAAATAAATTAACTAAATTAAACCCTAAACTAGACAATCTAAGTTTTAAATTTATAACTAGGACTCTCTAAACCTAGACCACACAACCGGCAAGTGTACCGGTCAATGCAGTATAGCCTAAGCAAGTCCAAGTATCGAACCCACGAGACTCTAATGATTACGCTAATGACTCTATCTAAACTTAGACTGACACAGACGCGACACTTAACTATTTTTTTATGTTTTAAGGGGGGTTTCTAAAAAATCCTAAGAAAGCACTTAAACTAAATTAATTAGATTAACTAGATGCGAAATTGGACGGAGACCTAAACCAGTGGCGATGAAGACTACCCAGTCTAGACGCATGTTTAACTTGGAGTGGATTTCTATTCGAAGCTAATGTGGTGTGGAACCGGGATCTTTTGATACTAAACCTATTAAGACACCAACTAAGCCTCTCAACCCTTCTCGAGGTGAAACTTATGGCACTACCTAGGCTGTTACGACTACCGGTTGTTAGATTTCCTTACAGTCCTCTAACTTCTTGAAAAGTGCCTTAAAATGACAATCTACCTTACAGCGCGAAAGTCTAAGGCAACTATGGATTCTAACTTGGTTTAATAGACACGAGAATGATTAGGGAACTAAGACCGATTTCTTACAAAACCTAATCCTAGCTATATACCAAACCGAGACCTATTAACAACCCCGAGCCTTAAAGCGACAAGATTGGTAAAACACTTGATTTTATAAGATTATCGAATATTACTTCTAAGGTTATTTCATGTGATTTCACCCTAAAGAATTAAAGATTTATTACGTGATATAGACACTCACCAAAATCTAAAACTCTAGCATGACCCTATTATGTGATAAAGACCGTCACCAAGAATCATACGAAGCAATAATCAATGATCAAACAATATCAAGTATGCATATACACCAAATCACAATATCATAATCGTTTACTTTTCAAGAAAACCCAAGAACCACATTAAAACCGAATAAAAATCCAAACTTTATTAAACCATTGTCGTAAGCCTAGGTAGTATATGAAATTTAGCCGCTAAACATGATCAAAAACATAATGACAATCATAATCAAATCTGAATTCGTCTCGTAACAACTAAAAACAAACGAAAACAAAAGAAACGGGAAGAATTAACCCGAATGCTTCACTCCCGAGTGCTCCCGATCGTTACCCGATGATTCCTAGCAACCGAAAGCTTCAAGAATCTTCAATCAGCCGCTATGATGCTCCAAGTTCTCCAAAATTCGTTGTTGGCTGACTTCGTGCGTCTCCCGTCTCTCCGCCGTCTATAGCCAATTCTCTCATTTAATAATTGTTCCATGGCCCAAAATTAGGATCTGCGCGAAAATGCTGGACTGGTTGTCCTTGGCGGCCCAATACAATATTACTTCTTGCTTTTCTTTTAATTCGTCCAGAAGATTCACGTCCACTTTTGATGTATATTATTCCAACATTGCTTTTTACATGTGCTGTTTTATTAATTCCTTCATATGGCCAAACTAAACAAATTAACTAAATTCTTTTCAAGCATCCAAAGTACTTTTATGGCCATATCAATAGTTATATTATATGTGCCTTCAATAGAGATAGCGGGCTCAGCCCACTCGAGAAAAATAGCGGCAAATTTACTTCGGACACCGGCGCCCCACTCTGCCCAAATGGCTGGTTATTTATTTATTACTTGTTTTCGCTCCATTTGCACTAGGACCTGACCCAACACAAAATAATATAATATAATAGAATACTAAAACTAAATAAAAATAAATAAAACCTATACAATAATTATACAATTTACACGAGACAAATATGTGTATTTTACCCCACATCAGGAGCCTAATTAAGACAATTGCAATTAATGAATAAAGAGAAAGAGGATGGACACGGGGCCGTGTCCAACGAACACAGGCCGTGTCCGAGCTCCTGCACAGGCTATAAATAGGGGTGCTTGGCTCACTTGCAAATCATCCCTTGGCAAACCACCTCTCTACCACTTCACCCACACTCCACCACCATCACAACACCCACATCCACCACCATCATCCATCATCCATCTAGAGTGTGTGTAGTAGTCTCGGGATCCAAGATTGATAGTAAGAGTTCTTGACAATCAAAGACCATGTTTGCCTAAGTCTCTTACATCACTTGGTGAAGACAAGCATTTAGTGTAATACTTTTGATTTTTAATCTTTTCACACTTTTTATTTGGTTTTGTATTAATGACTTTAATAACTAGTTTCTTATGTTGAAGGTGAAACTTCCTTATCATTTGTCCGTGGTGTCTTGGCATTATTTTACTGTCTATATAAAATAAAAGATTTTCACCATTCATATCTCTACGGTCTATATAGAGATATGTTGGCTACCTGGTCGGGGGTTAAGGGAATGGTTTGGTAAGGTTCTTGCCTTGTTCAGTGTATAGATCCTGCAAGGACCTGGGTCAAACTTACTAGGACCTCCTTCAATACCCATTGGTATTGGATGGCGGGGGTGCGAATGGCTTGATCCCTTTATATGTAAACTACTATTAATACATTAACCCGGCTATTTGGGATTGTATCCCTGCTGACTCAAACCACTTAGCCGAGGGTAACGTCACCTTCAAAAGAGGGGCCTACCACATTACGCATTAATAACTTAATTAATTATCTTCCAATATTCCAACCCTTTAGGATTGTATCCTTGCTGACTCAAACTACTGGGTTGAGGATAACGTCACCTTCAAAAGAGGGGCCTACTACTATAACTAGGATAATCTCTTAAAAAGTGCAAAAGTGCGGAAATCATCAAAGGTTACACTAAAGGCGAGTCGGATCCAAGTGATTCATCTTGTCTATCTGTTTTTATTTTATTTTTATTTTCAGCATTTTTAGTTTTTATTTTCATGTTTAAAACTTTTTCTAAAATTTTGATTTGATTAGACGTTGAGGATAAACCGGTACTAAAAGCTCTTGTGTCCTTGGACGACCTCGGTATCTTATCAACGCTATACTACGCTCACGATGGGTGCACTTTCCCATATGTGTGTTTAGTGTTAGTAAAATATCGTGTTTTATAAATTTAAAACTTGACTAAAGTGTTAAAAATGGCTTAAAATATACATAAAAATATATCACGCACTACGCACATCAAGAAACATGGAAGAATGTAAGGTGGAGGCTCACTTTTGTACTTGGTAGAATTCTGCCTTCAACTTGAATTTTAAGTAATTAGAGAGTGTTTTGAGAGAATTTGAGGGGTTGGAAAAGTGAAATGGAGGTGTAGGAGGCTTGGTTATATAGTGGTGAAGTAGGGTTTGTGTTTTAATGAAGATTGAAGGTGATCGGGGAGGAAAGAAGGTGAAAAAGGTGACCAACCTGTATGCAACAAACAACTCGCTGCGGATTATGGTTCCTCGTGTCGCATAGGCTTCATAGCCTTACCCAACGCTGATGCGTCACGTTCTATTTCTTGCCTAAGTTGGTTTTTAACCTTTTGACCCATGAACTTGCATAAGTTGGTTATTTTATGCACAAAGTTTATGTTTTGACATGTTTTCATGTATAGAACGTGTTTGCAAATATGTGACGAGTATCACACACGTATAATTGATAAATCAAACGTATAATAAGTCTTGGTTTGCATGTAAATGTGTATCAAAGTTTGAATGTGTATGAATACAAGTATAGGTATGAAAATGAAATTCCATTATGATCAAAGTCTCGGATTACAAGATTGGAAATGAAATACGAACATGATACAAATACAAGTTTCTAAAAGTAGAAATACAAACACCACTTTCTAAATAAGGAAAGTACAGAAATGCGAAACATTATAAACCACACCTCCATGTTCCCCATTCTCTTATAGTATTCTGCAACCAAACCCATTCTCTTGTGTGAAAGGTGAAAAAATGTTCAACTACGTGACCTATATAACAGTGATTGAAACCATGGAAACCCAGTTTGAAACCAATTTAACATCTTGAGAGTTTCCTGTGAGTCCCAAACAACTGAAACCATAAGCGTTGTTAATGACCTTGGAGGTCAGATTGCTCACCTCATAGGTGTTACTTGTAACATACACCAAAAACTGATCCTGGATCCTGAACCCGTTTGTAAACCGGATTCGAACTTGTAATAAATAAAGATGGGATTTCTATTTGTATATCCATTATTATTTGATATTTATATTTATTAATTACTAATTTAATTAAAGAACATCACCATCTTGCTTAAACTACACCTTACCAAACAATACCTCACTTATTCCAAACAACACCCCCCTAAACTTAAACAGCACCCACTGTTTCCAAACTACATCCTTAAACAATATCTTATCCTAAATGACATTACCTCATCGTCACCATCAAGCATCTAAACAACACCCCAAATGACAACAACCAACATTTCCAAACAATAACACCCATCATCCAAATGATACCCCTTGTCCCACTCCCAAATGACAAGGGACTAATCCAAGCGACACCCTCTTTATAAACTTTAAACGATAAGGCAAGGCCTCAAACGAGATCAGGTGTCATTTGGATCCCAACCCAAACGACGTGCATCTACGCGTATCTTCTTCTCCAATCACAAGGAACCTGATTCAAATCCAGCTATTGCCTATTATATGTGTTATTTATATTCCAATTCACCTTATTTAAGTATAACTAATATAAAACGCCAATATACACCTATAACATGCTCCAAATCATTTTTATTTTTGTATAATCAATCACCATTAAAATTATAAAATATATCAAAATTGTATTAACCAAATTCGACATCCTCAGCCCTTAATACCCACTTCAAACGACATTTCCACCTCTAAAACACAGACCCACACTCCCAATTCTTGCAAACCTCTGTCTAAACCACAAATTCAAAGGAGAATGAACCTAGGACTTGGAACTTTATATCGCGATTTCTCATTTGATTCTCAACCAATTAAGGTAGTTTTTCGAGCACTAAAAAACCCCTCTCTCCATTCCTGTGATAGAGGGCTTCTGGTGTCGTATTTAATTTCTTGTATTTTTATGGTTCTTATACTTTATATTCGGGCTTTTGATTTAGGATTTGTGTTTTGATGAAATTAGACGAAGATTACTGATTTTTATCATGTTAGTATAGCTGGTTTAATTTTTGAGAATTTTTGGATAATAATTGGATTTATTGTAATTATAATAACTATGTTTCATATAAAAATTATATAAAAATAGGAAAATAATCAAAAGGAAATTTTATAAATAATGTTATATTTTTTTTCAAAAAAATATACAAGTTAAGACATTTTTATAATAAATTCCATGTTTTCTCAATACATTATTTAAAAGAAAAGGATCTTCTAAATTATGGAATAAACTAAGCCTTTTTATAAAATAATGATTTTAAATAAAATATGAAAAATCTGATTTATAAAATCCTTAAATTAAGTTTAGTTAACTTACTAAAATATATCATTTCCCAACATATAATATCATACTAAATTGTTATTTTTATAATTAATCGCATTTATTACTATAGACTAATAAATATTAATTTATTTTCTTACTTGTTATTATTCTACATTAGATTATACAAAAGTCCCCAAATATTAAGAGTTAATTTTATGGTTATTTTCTGGTGGTTATTTAGTATGCGTGTTTATTTTATAATTAGGGTGATATTTATCTTCGGCGTTTTCTATTCATTTTTTGTGCGGTATTATCAAGGATCACAAAACACAAACAGTGAGTAGATCTCTAATTCCTCTTTTTATAGTTTAACTTTTTGGGTTGTATCATGTGTCACAACTTTCATATTTTATTTAACTCAATAATCAAAGCATGCAAGTTCATGGTGTGGTTTTTGTGTTATTTGGTTTGTTTCATTCAAGTACAATGGTTACTCATTTCACAAGTGCCTCATTATTCTTTGGCACTTACCATGGTTAACTTTTCCCTAAGGCATGAGATGTTGGTATCGCCTCATTACTCTTAGGGTTACCTTTCCTCATGGTTTGGGATGTTCGTCATCACATACTTCCTCATGACTATGGGACGTCAGTATCGCCTCATTATTCTTAGGTTGACCATTTCCTCATGACTATGGGATGATCATGGGTTACGTTATCTTTGTTGTTTGTTTATTGCATGTGAATATTGATGATTGTTAGTGGTGATTGTTTATTGTTCGTAGTACCTTATTAACACATGTTTTGCATGTTAACATTTTCTTCATAAAATAAATCAATTATTTATTTAAAAACATAGATTTACTCACCAACTTATATTGACCCAAAAACTGTTTTACACGTGATATAGGAAATCAGGTTGACGAGACGAGGATGAAGACACATAGGAAATGCCTTAGTCCAACAAAACGGGACTTAATTTATGAGTTATGTTTTTGGATTGATGTGTGATATTTTGTATCTGGATATGGATAAATATTTGAACTTTAATAGTTGTCACGAGCTCTGAACGATCTTCTCATTCCGAACAATAATCCGCTAGGGTGTGACATTACTCATCCACTTCCTTGATTTTCTGATTATGCATGGTAAGAAGCTGATGCCAAAAAGAGGGAGAATGACAAAGAAAAGAAGCAAAATTCCGTGGATATTATGGCCTTAAAAAGAAAGAAAGGGATGAAAAGGCAAGACAAGAAACCATGGTGCAAAAACAAAAAGATGTTGATCTCACAGACATAGAGCAGTCACAAGACAACGAGATCAATAAAAAAATGTCAAAGCTAAGGAGACTACTCTTATAACGCTCTGCACTTTCTATACTTTCCATATTTAGAAAGTTGTATTCTTATTTCATTTCAATCCTTGTAATCTTGAGACTTTGATCATAATGGAAATCGTATTTTTATATGAACCTTGTTTTATCATACATGCATAATACGTAATCAATCACGGAATACATGTTTTAATTAAAAACCGAGACATACATCGAGATTATATTTTCTCGGAATGACATTCATATGTGTTTCATACTTATAACATGCTTGCATACACCCCTATAGCATAAAATAACAAACAATACAAGTGCAAGGACTAAAAATGATAATCCACCTTCCCAACTACCTTCATTAACTCCCAAACCCTAATCCTCACTTATAAATATAAGCCCCCACCACCTCCTAAAAACTTTCCACACTCTCTAATCCTCCAAATCTTCTCCAAATTATCCAAGAACACTCCAAAAGTGGGCATAAAGTTTCAAGTGCTCTAACGAGTTTCTAACTCACTTTTCTTCATCTTTCTTCTTTCAAACTACTTGGACAACCTCTAGGAAGGTTTCCACAAGTCTGCCCTGGTAAACTAAGATGAAACCTCACCACATTTGAGGTCCAAAGTAGCCTTAAAATTATGCTTTGTTTCATCTTTTTATTTCTTATGTATATTGCTTTAAACTTAGTAGAATCTTACACCCACCTTGCTCCCAACTAAGCTCATAGTTGTGTTTTTGTGCTTTGGGTGATTTCATCAAGAAATGAGGCTCAAAACCTCCATAAAATTCTGCCCTGAAAGTCCCAAGTGACTTCAAAAGTGTTGGAACCATCTAAGCTTTCAACCTTCAATGTTGAAAGACTTGTGTTTTGGTGAATGTGTGAACCATGGAAGCTTTGGCTCTCCAACCTAGTTCCACTAGCTCACTTATTTGATTTTTAGCTTAGCTTCATACACTAAATCTCAAAACAATTTCCAACAAAGGGACAAGGCTACATCACGTCCCCAAACATTCTCCATGTTTGGGATGCACGTATCTAGCTTGCTCACTTGGTTGTTTTAAGATTTAGTAGTTTATGAGACCCTTTTTGCAAAATACTTGCAAGTACTTGTTCGCTTGAGTGCACGTCATACGTTTGAGACCCTTTGAGGGTTTCTCATCGTAAATGTGCAAGGTGTCACCGGACGGTAGTGGAAGACTAATGAACTTTTCGGAGCAAACAACTTCGACATGGAATTTTTGAAGCCAAATCCATGCCTACTATGATATCAAACTACCCAGTTGCATGGGTATGAGATCGATCAGGAATTTATGTTCGTTAAGGTTAAGAATGCAATCACGAAGAATAGAATCGATAGTTACGGATTTTCCGTTGGCGACTTTGACGACAAATGATTTTGGCAACTTAGAGCGACTACACTTAAGCAATTGTTCGAATTCCATGGATAAAAAACTCTTATCTGCACCAATATCAAATAACAATGCAACATATATATCGTTTATGAGAAACGTAATGTTGATTATATCGTTGTTGTTTTGCGCTTGAGCGGCTGTGATGACGAAAGCACGTCAGCGAGGAGATTGAGCTTGAGCTTGTTTGTTGCGTTTCGGACATTGGTTGTTGAGATGGTTTGGGTCACCGCATTTAAAGCATGTACGTCCGTTATTGGCCGGCGGTTGGTTATGGTTTTGGACTTGGGTTTGGTTGCCTTGTGGATTTGGGCCACTTCGGCATTGGGTATTGAAATGCCCGAACCTGTTGCACGTAGTGCAAAGGCGGCATGGCACGTTGGTCGGGTGGTGGTAGGTACAAGTGTTACACTTAGGAAAAGTCCTAGTGTAGGCTCGCTTGGCCGGTTCGTAGTTTTGGGCGATGGTGTCACACTCCAACCGATGGCGGAATCATCGGGGCGCGGCACTAGGCGAATCAGATTGCTCAGGAGAATCCATAACAACTATTAGCGACAATATTTAAAGCGTTCATCATCCCATACTAATAAAAAATATAGTCACATAAGTTATCACAGATGTTGTGTTCTCTCGAACAATACAAATCCGACAACCTAGATTTTTAGTTGAGTTTCTAGACTCCCTAGCTTGATTGAGATAGTCTGCGATCTAACCTGCAACATACGTTAAAATAAAGTCAATACAAAAGTATTGGCGAGTATACAGGTTTGATATGTAATAGCATAATAGATTAAAAGCTGCGAATTTCCACATACATAAACGAGATACACGACATATATACTCACAAAACCGATACTACCAGCTAAGTCCTCGATGCTCGAATACGCGATGGCAAACTAGACCCCGTCGGGCGCAATAGTACTATACTAGTCATGGTGGGACGTCGCGAGTATAAGTCCTAGCACATATGTAATTAGCATCACGTATAAATATGCACGTAAGTCATTCGCAATTGATAAATAGTTTAAGCATTCGATGTGATTCGATTTGATAGCAACGTATTTTACACCCAAAAGTGCAAAAGCAAAAAAGGGTTCAAGTATACTCACAGTGCGTAATCAGCGAGAACACAATTTGATTGGATCGGTTACGAGCGTGTCTGAGTTAGCCTAAACATCGTATGGTATCGTAAGTGATGCACGGTTTAAACGAGAATAGTATCAGAATGACTGGCATCCAGTCGGATGGTGCTCATCCGTTCGGTTAACAGTGATATGGGTCGGATGGCATGTGGTCCGGTCGGATGGCATGTTGTCCGGTCGGATGGCATGTTATCCGGTCGGATGGCATGTTGTCCGGTCGGATGACATGTTGTCCGGTCGGATGACATGTTATCCGATCGGATGACATGTGGTTTGGTCGAATGGAATGTGGTCCGGTCGGATGGCATGTTATCCGATCGGATGACATGCTATCCGGTCAGATGACCTGTCCGGCTGGTTGACAACAGTCCGTTCCAACGTCCCGATCAACTGTTTTTGATGGTTTTTGGAAGGAATTCATGTGATTTTTACTGAGATGGTGTGATATCGTATTAAATAAATGAAATTTCATCGGTTCCGACCCGTTCTATCGGCCGAGAACCACCCCGTTCCATCAGATCTTGCCGTTCTTGACGGTTTCTCATATTTAAACCGAATTTGCACAGTACTTTGATTAGATACATAAATTTTTAGGTGAGATCGTTATAAAAACATGTGGGAATCACCCAGATCTGAGTTGTTTATGGTGAAATGAGGTCACTCTTTGAAGTTCACATGAACTCTTGGTGACGTCATCTCTAAACACCTCAAATCAGTAGATTTCGCGGTTAAAAGTCGAGTTTTAAAAGATAGAAGGGTGTAGAATCGGGTGTAGATCATAGAAGTACAAGATTTAGGTTGAAATCTTACCGGAATCGCGAGGAATCGAGAGAAAAGTGACCAAGAGCGTCTGGTCGAACAGTAGCAGTCACATCAAGTGTTCTTGATGTGACTGAGGGGTATTTATAGGCAAAGAGGAGGAGAGGAGGTTGGGTGTGCTGGATCGGATGGTCATCCATTCGGATGGCAATCCGTTCGGATGGCCTATCCGTTCGGATAGCCATTCCGGCTGGGTCTTCGGTGCGGGGAATTTCGTCGTTTCGAGCGTTGCGATAGTTTTGTTACACATTTTCGTACCCGTAGTTATATATATATATATTTATTATCAATAATCACAAAAGGTCGTATATACGTATCCATATTCCCAAGTGTTCGTTTCGAGTATGCATTGCGTTATGACGCATCACGGCCGTCGCAGAGGGTAGAATAGGTCCTCTCTTGACGTCATCGTGTGCGTTAGTGTATGTGTTGCCACAATGACTGACGGGGTACTATTCACTCGTATTGTCATCATCGTCACGACGACTAGGGGAATAGCACTCACCCGAAGGTCTTTGTTAGCACTGATTGTTTGTGTTGCGACACTTCACGGCCAACGAGGAAGGTAGAATAGGTCTTCACTCAATGTCATCGTGAGTGTTAGTTTGTGCGATGTGATGTGTTATAGCGAAAATAATCGAGTATACTGCGATATAGCGATGTATGCGATATAGTTACATTATGATCCGAATCTCTGGTGCCAGGCGTAACGAGTGTAGCGAGTAGTAACAATGCACGAAAATGCGGGTTGTTACAGTCTCCCCTAATTTAGGAAATTTCGTCCCGAAATTAATCCAGCAGGTAGACTTGTGAGAGTTGTCCCATATAGGTAGCGATACAGCGAGTTGATTGATTGCGAGTTGACAAGCGAGGGCGCCTCGAGTAAGAGAGAGAGGTCGATTGCGATAGCGAAGAAACGACGCGATTGACAAAAGTAATATCCCACGAGTTAGCGTTCCAAAACATGTCGAGTTTCGAAAAGGTTACCAAAACATTGCAATTAGATACTGAAGAAGGGAAAACTTGAAAATTTTCTTATATCGCAGGGTCAACTGAGTCGATGTTAACCTACGTTGCAAGAACGTTCGTTTTTGACATCTTAAAAGAGATTTGAAAAGAAAACTGAAGTTAAGAAAACTCTCCTATGACATAGATTCAGACTGAACTCGTTGTCGAACCCACGTCTTAAGAAATATTTCGTTTTGATGTAGCAAAAGTTTTAAGAAAAACTGGACTTATGAAACTTCCCTTGGGCTCGGAGTCAAGTTGATTCGATGTTACCTCCATGTTGTGAGGAAATTTCACTGGTCCAACGGTTTTAAATAAAATTTTATAAAAATAAGTTTTAATAGTACAAAAAGGTAGTTAACATCGAGCCCCACTTGGCACTTTCCCACGAAAGTTTGTTAATATGTTTAAAACACTTATATATAGGAAGTACCAGCAGCGTATCCACCATGTTTTGCCCATATTACTTCCGTTTCGTGAGGCGGTGTCAGGTGTGCCGATAGGACACAGATAGAATTTGTGTTCCCTCGGTCCAATCGATAGAAGGTCAGACCGAGTTAAGATTAGATTTGAATAGATTAAACAGTGAGTTGGATTTGCGGACGTATCGATGACAGCGTGTGCGAGTAGCTTGATGACACGAAACACCGAAGTGGCGTGTCTTGGTAGGCAACGAGTGATAAGCGATAAGCAAATAGTGCGACTTCGATTAGATCCCACGTTAATACCCACATGGCTCGTTTCCACGAGAGTTTGCTAATATGGCAAAACACCATGTTTGGCCAGGTTAGTTTTGTCCCATGAAGCGATGTCATGCATACTAATACCAAACAGATTGTGATGAGTACCAAGCGATAAACGAGTAATCGAGTAAACGGCGAGTGTTAAGCGATAAGCGTTACGTAATAAGCGATAAGCGGTAAGCGATACACGAATAATCAAATAAGCGATAAACGATACGCGAATAAGCGAGTAATTCGATTCGGTTAGTCTCCATAGTTTCACGATTTTACCAACGTGAAGCCCCATATGGCGTCTCTCCACGAAAGTTTGCTAGTATGGCTAAAACACTTATATACCATGTTTTGACCATACTAGACCCGTTTTGTGAATTGGCGTCAAGTGCGCCACATAACTCAGATAGCGATAAGCGTTTAAAAGCGATGAACGATGATTGTTAAGAGATAAGCGACGATTGTTACGTTGCAAGCGATGGAGATATGCGTGATTAATGCGATTGGATTGGATTGATCAACACCATAATTTAACGAACATTAGACCCCACATGGCCTTTTTCCACGAAAGTCTACTGATATGGCTAAAACACTTATATATAGGAAGTACCAGCGGCGTATCCACCATGATTTAACCATATAAGTTTCACCTCGTGAAGCGAGGTCATGTGTGCTAACTTCACACAGAAAGCGACATAGCGATACACACAGTAAACGATAGCGATCCACATAATATGCGATAGAGATTCACATGATATGCGATAAGGATTGCGTGATACACATAATAAACGACATTGATTGCGAGATAGATTTAGTGTTAGTGCGATAGATTTCGGCAAAACTGCGATTGAGTTGCGATGCGGACTTACGACCAGTCTTGCGTTGCAGCAATTGCTCTGCGGGGTAGACTCACCAAGGTCTATCGATGAGGTGATTGCATTGCGTTCGCAGACTTACGAAAAGTCTCGCAGTGATGCGATCTTAGTTGTTACGCCTTGCGATTGAGTGTAGTGTGTCGAAAATAACCACAATAGTATAATAGGTCTAATAACGTTCAACTCCACGTGGCACTTTCTTCACAAAACTTCGGTAGTATGATGAAGCACACCTTGCGTCAACCCTACTACTTACTTCCCGTGATTTGGTGTCACGCTTTGCTGAGACGCTTATTGGCACCTTTAGAATTCACTACGATCTCCGTACACTGACCCAAATAATCCCGTGTGCACCCGTGATTAGTCGTTCCTTGCACGTTTATCGTACCTTGTTCTAAGAGTGTAGTGAGGGTAAAACACATTATATTGTGATATAGTATATAGTATGTGTGTGAGTCTAGACTAAGTGCGAAACGCGAGAGAGAACGAGAAAGCGGATCTGCGTTGTGCATAACGTCCACATCGGATAATAGAAATAGTCTAACACAAGAAGATTAACGTCGAAAATAGTATTATGACAACATTATTCTACGCTTGCTTGATGTTTGATTGTTGAAGACTTCTTGCTGGAGCTGCGGTTGTTGTACTCAAATTCGTGGTGCGATGCGGCAGTTGTGGGTGAAGTGACCGTAGCTGCTGCAATTGTGGCAGTAGCGACAGTTAGCTCCAACTTGGTGGTGAAAGGTACACGTGTAACACTGAGGGTGAATTCCAGTGTAGGCACGTTTTGGAAGTAGTGGAACTGATTGAAGAGGCTCTGGTTGAGGCAGTTCGGTTGTTGATGAGTTCGGGCTTGAAATCTTTCGTTTACGGCTGGGTTTGTCGGTGTCTTGCGATGAGGTGTCGTCGTTGGATGATTCGTCCGAGGACTCACTTGTAGAATCTCCGGCCGAGTTGTCGGAAGAACCGTTAGCAGCTTTGTCAGAAAATGCATCGGCAGATTCGTCAGAAGGATTGTCGGCAGATTTTTCTGAAGAATTGTCAGAAGAATTGAAGACGATTGCTTGACGAGCCTGTTTGACAGGATTCTTGGAAAATGACCCGTCCAAGATTCGTTTGTCGTTGATTTCTGCGGCTAAGCGGTAGGCTTCTTCGATGGTAGCAGGTCTCGCAGCTTCGACAAAATCACCCACACACTCAGGCAAGCCGCGAATGTACTTAGGAATGGCTTTTTTCTGAAGTGTTGACTTGACTTGGGCAGATTACGCTAAGCTGTTTGAACCTTGCGGTGTAGCCAGCATTGTCACTTTCGTCTTGCTTGATTCCCCAAAATTCGTTTTCTAGCTTCTGGATTTCGTGTGGAGGGTAGTACTCTTCCTTCATGAGCTCCTTCAGCTCATTCCAGGAGAGAGCATAAGCTGCGTGGATCCCACATTTGTTTCGTTCAGCGGTCCACCAGTCGAGTGCTCACGATTGAAAGACTCCTGTAGCGCAAGTAGTTCGGAAACTCTCGGGACACCCACTCTGACGAAGGGTAGTCTCGATAGCATCGAACCACTGGAGTAGTTGCGAAACATCTCCTTCACCCGTGAAGACCATCGGGTCACAGGCTTTGAAGTGTTTGTAGAGAAAAGTAGATTGCGGCTCTTTTGTCTTAACACCTTCCGAAGTTCGAGAGTTGACAAGAGAGTGCACTTGTGTGACAATCTGAGGAATGACTTTAACCACTTCCCTGGTCACAAGTGAAGCAATCCTCTTTTTGTCCCTTCGTTTGGCTTGTCTCTTTGCTGACATTCTCGAAGCAGAGTTGTTGGAAGGCATCTAGACAGAAAGAGACTTGGAGTGAGATTCGATCATAATGATTTTGAGTTTTGCGTTGCGATTTGAGTGCGTTCAAAACTTGTTGCAGGTAGTATAGTAATACGTATTCACATAGGAGCCACATAGGAAACATAAAATCCTGAGTTTTCACATATGACACGTAGGCGATTTCGTTTGTATATATATATATATACATATATAGAGTTGCGATATTTATTCACATATTCGTATAGATAGCGCGAGGACGTGATGAAAAGAAAGAGCGAGTTGTTAGACTGTAGTTTTGTTGCGAACATTCGGTTTTCGTTCTAGATTGCGATGGCTGTGCAAGTTGTGCATTTATAAAGTGGGGAGCGTTAAAGCATAAAAATTTAAATCATAACACGTAAGCGTAAATAAGTTTAACAAGCATCAAACCAGCGAATCGTAGGCTAGAAAATTCGATAGAATGCCCTGGGTGTTTAGGCGTCGACTACCCAAAGTCATCTAACTATACTTTACGAGTTCCTGCACGCGCGTTGACCTAGTAGACTATGCTTCCACTGGGATGCAGCTCATGGCATTCGTCCTTCTACTCTTCGCGCGGCTCGAGTCATTTGGTATAGTCGGGTCTTTGGTGAGAGCTTTTCGAAAAACCATTTTAGGGAATGGAACAAATAATTAAGGTATGGGTGTCACCCCTGACTTAACAACTTTGCTCCTAGTTGTGGTTGTGCTCATCGAAATAAATTCGAGAGCTCCACTAGACAGAAAGGAGATTTCCGTCGAGATCTGGATGTCACTCCTGGCTCGACAGAAGTTTCTCGTGCTAGAATGATGCGCTGAGTGAGCAACCGTTCGAGAGTTCCTGGTTTTCACACCTCATCTCGACACGTTCACTCGTTGATGTTATGCGAGTATCGTAAAACGTGTGTATTGTGTTCGCCTTAGGGAAGGCAAATAGTATTAAGCTTTAGGAAAAGCTTTCCTTGTGCGAAGCTGTAGTATGCAATGTTCACACAAAATTATAGTTTTTAGCGAGTTCGAATGAGAGCATCTAGTATGCCCGTACAAACCCCACTGGGTTCGCACGAAGTCAGCCTGTTGGTACTTAGACTATAGACTAGGTCATTGCTAAGAATTCAACCCGGACTAGGTCGAATGTCTTACCTAATTCCCTATAGTTATGGCTCTGATACCAATCTGTCACACCCCAACCGATGGCGGAATCATCGAGGCGCGGCACTAGGCGAATCAGATTGCTCAGGAGAATCCATAACAACTATTAGCGACAATATTTAAAGCGTTCATCATCCCATACTAATAAACAAATATAGTCACATAAGTTATCACAGATGTTGTGTTCTCTCGAACAATACAAATCCGACAACCTAGATTTTTAGTTGAGTTTCTAGACTCCCTAGCTTGATTGAGATAGTCTGCGATCTAACCTGCAACATACGTTAAAATAAAGTCAATACAAAAGTATTGGCGAGTATACAGGTTTGATATGTAATAGCATAATAGATTAAAAGCTGCGAATTTCCACATACATAAACGAGATACACGACATATATACTCACAAAACCGATACTACCAGCTAAGTCCTCGATGCTCGAATACGCGATGGCAAACTAGACCCCGTCGGGCGCAATAGTACTATACTAGTCATGGTGGGACGTCGCGAGTATAAGTCCTAGCACATATGTAATTAGCATCACGTATAAATATGCACGTAAGTCATTCGCAATTGATAAATAGTTTAAGCATTCGATGTGATTCGATTTGATAGCAACGTATTTTACACCCAAAAGTGCAAAAGCAAAAAAGGGTTCAAGTATACTCACAGTGCGTAATCAGCGAGAACACAATTTGATTGGATCGGTTACGAGCGTGTCTGAGTTAGCCTAAACATCGTATGGTATCGTAAGTGATGCACGGTTTAAACGAGAATAGTATCAGAATGACTGGCATCCAGTCGGATGGTGCTCATCCGTTCGGTTAACAGTGATATGGGTCGGATGACATGTGGTCCGGTTGGATGGCATGTTGTCCGGTCGGATGGCATGTTGTCCGGTCGGATGACATGTTGTCCGGTCGGATGACATGTTATCCGATCGGATGACATGTGGTTTGGTCGAATGGAATGTGGTCCGGTCAGATGGCATGTTTTCCGATCGGATGACATGCTATCCGGTCAGATGACCTGTCCGGCTGGTTGACAACAGTCCGTTCCAACGTCCCGATCAACTGTTTTTGATGGTTTTTGGAAGGAATTCATGTGATTTTTACTGAGATGGTGTGATATCGTATTAAATAAATGAAATTTCATCGGTTCCGACCCGTTCTATCGGCCGGGAACCACCCCGTTCCATCAGATCTGGCCGTTCTTGACGGTTTCTCATATTTAACCCGAATTCGCACAGTACTTTGATTAGATACATAGATTTTTAGGTGAGATCGTTATAAAAACATGTGGGAATCACCCAAATCTGAGTTGTTTATGGTGAAATGAGGTCACTCTTTGAAGTTCACATGAACTCTTGGTGACGTCATCTCTAAACACCTCAAATCAGTAGATTTCGCGGTTAAAAGTCGAGTTTTAAAAGATAGAAGGGTGTAGAATCGGGTGTAGATCATAGAAGTACAAGATTTAGGTTGAAATCTTACCGGAATCGCGAGGAATCAAGAGAAAAGTGTCCAAGAGCGTCTGGTCGAACAGTAGCAGTCACATCAAGTGTTCTTGATGTGACTGAGGGGTATTTATAGGCAAAGAGGAGGAGAGGAGGTTGGGTGTGCTAGGTCGGATGGTCATCTGTTCGGATGGCCCATCCGTTCAGATGGCGATCCGTTCGGATGGCCTATCCATTCGGATAGCCATTCCGGATGGGTCTTCGGTGCGGGGAATTTCGTCGTTTCGAGCGTTGCGATAGTTTTGTTACACATTTTCGTACCCGTAGTTATATATATATACTTATTTATTATCATTAATCACAAAAGGTCGTATATACGTATCCATATTCCCAAGTGTTCGTTTCGAGTATGCATTGCGTTATGACGCATCACGACCATCGCAGAGGGTAGAATAGGTCCTCTCTTGACGTCATCGTGTGCGTTAGTGTATGTGTTGCCACAATGACTGACGGGGTACTATTCACTCGTATTGTCATCATCGTCACGACGACTGGGGGAATAGCATTCACCCGAAGGTCTTTGTTAGCGCTGATTGTTTGTGTTGCGACACTTCACGGCCATCGAGGAAGGTAGAATAGGTCTTCACTCAATGTCATCGTGAGTGTTAGTTTGTGCGATGTGATGTGTTATAGCGAAAATAATCAAGTATACTGCGATATAGCGATGTATGCGATATAGTTACATTATGATCCGAATCTCTGGTGCCAGACGTAACGAGTGTAGCGAGTAGTAACAATGCGCGAAAGTGCGGGTTGTTACAGATGGTGAGTTGTTGTTGTGGAGGAGGTGGGTTTTGTGGAGTTACCATGGTGTGGTTACGGTTCGAATACTTACACTTCTTACCGCTTGAGTTGGTTTTGGGTGGAGGTTTAGATGGAGTGGGTTCGGTGGTAGGTTCGGTGGTGGCTTGATTTGCGGTTTTGATGGAGCCTTTGGGTTCGAAGTCTCCATATTCCACGTGATGATTGTTAAACTTAGCGGCTAGACGGTAAGTTTTCTTGAGAGTTTCGGGCTCGGCGGCACCCACGACATCGTAGACGGTCGGTGGGAGCCCACGTATGTATTTCTCGATGGCCTTTTTGGTGGTGGTGGATTGGCTAGGACATAGCGCACTAAGCTGCGTGTACCTAGTGGTTTAGGATATGTTATCACCCTTGACTTTCTTGAGGTGCCAAAACTCTTCCTCAAGTTTCTGGAGCTCATGTGGGGGACAAAACTCGTTGATCATGAGTTGCTTCAACTCAACCCTAGGTAATGCATAGGCGACATAGTCTCCACTGGTGTTATGCTCGGAGGTCCACCAATCGAGTCCCTTTGATTGGAAGACGTCGGTGGCGTTGGTGGTTCGAAGATACTCACGGCACCCGCTCTGACGGAAGGTGACCTCAATGGAGTCAAACCATTGGAGCATCTTAGTATCCTCATCATTACCCGTGAAGGGCGCCAGACTACATGAGTTTAATTGTTTAAAGGTAAAGGTGCACTTAGGATGGTCAACCTTGGAGTCAACCGAAGCATTAGGTCTTGAGGTGGCTTGGATCTAATTCACGATTTCGGGTATAACCTTGGCCATTTGCTTAGCCATGAATGCCATCATCTTCTTGTTGTAGCTTGACTTAGAGTTCCTCCTTGAGTTAGAGTGACGACTTGAAGACATCTATAAGATCAAGTAAGTAGAAGGGACGAGACTTGATCATAAGGTGTTAGAAAAATAAAATTTCCTTTGCATGAATTAGCATGGTAGTATGTAACAGAGCATATAAGTTTCACATAGTTCACATAAGCATAACACGTATTATCATGTGCATAATCAAACAATAATAAAAGACTTGTAAATTTTGTTTGTTCTTAAGTATTATTATTGTTTTAGATTGCGAGTAACGTGCGATTAGTGCTTTCGACTTTGAAATGAAGGGACTATCAAATTTAAAACACATTAAAATTGATATGACATAAAAGAGATTCAATGTAAAATCTTAGATGTATCGGAACGAAACTAAGACTATTCCAAAGTGGTCAAAAATCCTTTTGAGTTAGGGAAGCATGCTTTGTCCTAATAAGTAGAATGCTCTCGCCGGAATTTCGGTTAACGATATTCACCCTTCCGGCTACTACATGTCCCTAGTAAATTGGAAGTTTGAGACTTTGGCGGGATTGGAAATCAAAGAGTGGGACTAGTTATCAAGATTCGGGTTTCACCCTTAACTTGACAACATCGTACCCTAAGTATGGTTAGTACTTACCGAACAAGGTAAGGAACTAAGTCCGACTCATTGGTAAGGGTCCACTAGATTGATAATGAGAAATTGTCCATCAAGGTGTGGAACTCACTCCTATCTTGATGGTACAATTTCGTGAAAAAAATCAATAAACGCAGATTGAGGAATTTCACCAAAAGGAAGGGTTTTCACGCCTATTTTGGTGAGATCGTCACGTTTGTGAAATAAGAGTGTCTTCACTTCTTCGTGTGTGTGTTATACTACATTTTAGGAAAGAGTTATCTATTTAAGACAAAAGATAAGATGAGAAGCAAAGTAGAGAAAATTCAAGTAGTTTTAAGCATGTTAACAAGAATGCTAAAGTACGGTTCCTAAACTATAGACTAGCTCAAAAAGCAAGGCAATTTTTTCTAATTCCCTATAGTTATGGCTCTGATACCAATCTGTCACACCCCAATCGATGGCGGGAACATTGGAGTGAGACGAAAACAAGATTGTTCGAGACTTCATAACCACTAGCTTGTGACAATAATTTAAATAACGCTTTTCATTTCATTTCAACAAATTCGAATACATTGTTTGAAAGTAAATAACAACAATATAACAATTAAAACAACAAAACATAATTTAAACTAAAGTGTGTTTCTAGTGCATCCGACTAGATTTCTTTTTAACGCATCATCATCATGCTCCTACAATATATATTAAAGTATCATGTCAACACAAAAATGCATTGGTAAGCATACAAGTTTGGTGTACTAGCATAAGTATAAAAGAATTTAATGAGACCCACATGGCAAAACGTATACTAAGGCATAAACATGACATGAACTAGCATGCATCGCATACGTATCAACCTAAAGATTCCACTAGCGTAATCTTGTCGTCGCAACGACAAGACCGTTTGTATGATTGCATTTCTTAACATAGACCCATCAATGGGCGGTGTGCTACTCCTATAGCGCTATACATGTTAAGGTAGGCTTGTACGAAGTTAATGACAAAGTATAGTGAAAGAATGGCTTCTAGCATGCATGTATTCCTAAAGTATAAACGTATAAAGCATGTATATCCAATTCGTTTGTTTGAATAAAGTATTTGCATATATGTTTTTATGTGAGTTTTAATATAGTAATATATAATGCACCCAAAAGTGTAAAAACGGAAAGAGGGTCATGTATATTCACGGTTTACAAAGCTTCTAAAAACGCGAGTAGTAGTCTTGAGAAGTTAGGAATGCCGAGGTCACCCTACAAGGGGAACGAAAGCATGTGAGTTCGGTGAATTATGGATTTAGAATTATGTTTATGAATATGTAATGTTGATTAATACGAATTTATACGAAAAGTTATCTTTGTTAAGGCACTCATTTTGGACACCATAATTGTGTGTGTTTCATGGGCACTAATAAGCCCATTGAAAGTCCAAATACGAGGAACCTTTACTAAAGACAATAATACCATAACACATCACTTTTAACCATGAGTTTGGTTAAAATTATGATTCGGTTAGAGTTCATATATTATAGTTAGTCTAGTATTATTAAGGAGCCATAAGAATGGTCATGGAAGGAGGTAGGATGATGAACATCCATTTAACCTCATTATATGATTCACCAAATCACAAAATCAACAACTTAGTTGATGATTTCTGTTGGTCATGAATATGAAAGTAAGAACATAAGACTACTAAACGAAAAGCTAAGCATCCCAAACATGGAGAGTGTTTGGGGACGTGATGTAGCCTTGTCCCTTTGTTTGTAAATTGTTTTGAGATTTAGTAATATGAAGATAAGCTAATAAATCAAGTAGGTGAGGTAGTGGAACATAGTTGGAAAGCCAAGGCTTCTATGGTTCACACTTTTACCAAACACAAGTCCTACCATATTGAATATGATGAACTTGGATGGTTTCAACACTTGTAGGTTGCTTGGAACCTTGTTAAAATAGAAAGTTTAGGAGGAGTTTAGTCATCTAAACTCATGAGAATCAACCATACTCAAGTCCCATAACCATAGGTTTGGTTAGAAACAAGGTAGGTGTAAGATTCTTACAAGTACAAGATGAACATGAACTCGTATGAAAAAATTGTTCAAAACAAAAAGTTTTAACCACTTTGGACACCATTTCTGGAGTTGTACCATCTTGTACACCATGGTGAACCTTGGGTAATAATCCTAGAGGTTATCCAAGTGATTTGATACAAGAAAACAAGAAGAAAAAGTAGAAGAAGTGAGTTAGAATTCACTTAGAACACTTGTGAGTATTCTACCTAAATAAGAATTTCTTGCACTTTGAGAGAGTTTTGAGAGTGTTTGAGGAGTGTGGAAAGTGAAACGGTGATGAGGGAGCCTTGGTTTTATAGGGTAAGATTAGGGTTAAGCTTTAAAGGAGGTTGGTTGGGGGTTATTAGGTGAAAAGAGGTGAAAAATGGGTTAAATTTGTGAGTTTTCAAACATTCTGCCCACCCAGAAGGGCTTACGGTCCGTAAGGACCATTTTTTTGGGCATTTAAGGGATATATGAGTGTGTGAATAACATGATTGTACATGAGTATGATTCCGAATATAATTAAACATTAAGTATAATTCATTTTCGTATATAAAGCACATATTCGAGATTGATTAAGTATCATGTAGATAGCGGTAAGTTAGATAGCGGTAAGTGGGTATCGAACACAGGGAGTTTGTGGAATGTGTGTTATTTGAAGATTTATCTAATTTAACTAAATTAGACTAATTGCGAGAAAATAAAATTCAAGAGTTTATGTGAGTGAATTGGTTTTAGACTAAATTAAACTAAGTAAATTGCAAGAGAAAAGTTTGGTTGTAAGCAAATTAGAGACAAATGACCATCCTAGATTTCCGGTTTGTTTCAACATTCATATTATCATTCCACTAGAAAGAACTACATAGACATAGCTCATGCGTGATTACTTGCAGTGATGAAAGGGAACTAAGTACTCAGATTCCTAGAACGTGAGGTTGTTACCCGATGATCAATCAACCCTTATCCAATCCTAATTCTACCCATGATATCTCGATTGCCAACGGCACCAAGAACGTATGGTTTCAAACTAGATTAACATAAGAATTAACAAGTTACTAACAAACAATCACACACCATAACAAACCAACCATAAAGATAAGGATTGCTATTCTAGAAATTAGGAAATCAAATACAAAATGTCTCAAGCAAACCTTCAATCTAGGACAATCATAAAGTACCTAGCCACTCATGGCTTGAACAAACGTCATAGCAATAGTTTCAATGTTCATCAAGATCAAAAACAATAAAACTAATGATTGAGAAGTGTTGTTGTTGCCAAAAGTCTCCAAGAGAGCTCCCCAAATTCGTCGCTAAGTGATGTGTGTAGAGTAGTGTGTAACCGAAAACCCCCTCATGAGACATCTTAAAACTCCATAAAAAAAAACATTAAATTCGATAAGTTACATATATCTCCACTATGTTCACGTGAGATAATGATGATGATGTTGATTAAATTAATTGCCCTCCAAAAGTCCAACTAGGCTTTACTTCTCGAAATTTGCCCCCCATGTTTGACAAAAGTCCACGTGACCCCCTCTCAATTTTCACCTATGTCTGCCACCAAGTCAAGCCCAATACTCCAAGTCTGCATTTGCCGCCCAAAGTCCACTTTCACCTCCATCAAGTCGAAGCCCAATGGATAAGTCACCCACAAAACCTTGTATACATGCGTTGATATGATGATGGATGATTTGACTTTCTTGTCCTCCTCTTCACGTGCGTGTATACATATTGACTGATGTTGCATGTTTTGTGAATTAAGAATTCCTCTTACTTTGTTCCAACATATGGTGCCAAAAGTCCACTTGATGATTGCCGCCCTTCAACCGTCCAATCCTTCACATGATGTTTCTGCCTCTTGCATGCGTGTGTTTTATCAAACCCAAGACACCCACGTGATGTTCAAGTGTGATGTGCCGCCACATGTTGTTGTTGACTTGTGTGTACTTCCCTTGCTGCCAAGTTGGTGATGATGATGTTTGATGTTCACGTGTGCCTCCACTCACATGAGTATTGTTCCTCTCCTTTGTATGGGCCGTCCCCTAGATGATTGATGATGTTAGCGGCCCAATCCAAAGGATCCAACAGTCACTATATCGGCTGAATATGCATACATGTTCTCAAGCGGCCCACTAGAAAAACCCCAAATGTGCACGTGAATATATCTGCCAATGATGTCCTTTTGACTTTTGTACCTCTCCTCCATATTCACATGTAGCCCCTTGGTCAACATGCACTCTAGGGTTTTTCTAAAAAGAAAAACATATTAATTCCCATCCAAAACAAACCATACATGCCGCCAATTCCCTTCATCCATAGCTTACGGTTCCAATTTAACCGAATTAAGCGATTTACCTGTAAAACACACGAACACTCGTAGTTACTAAGTTCAAGCAAATAACCAAGTAAAGCATGGAATTTTAATCTTTTTAAACCATTTAAGGGTTGTCCAACGGACCACCCGTCAGTCCGTAAGGACCATTTTTTTGGGCATTTAAGGGATATATGAGTGTGTGAATAACATGATTGTACATGAGTATGATTCCGAATATAATTAAACATTAAGTATAATTCATTTTCGTATATAAAGCACATATTCGAGATTGATTAAGTATCATGTATTTATGCATAAACAAGTGTGATTAAAATGTATTTCCATTATGATCAAAGTCTCAAGATTACGTAGAGTTAAATGAATTACGATTACAAGATTTCCAAAAATAGAAATACGAATACATCCTTCTAAATAAAGAAAGTACAAAATGCGAAACATAAGTCACCTTAGAGATGAGATTAACAGAGTTAAATCAATGATTAGTGATCCCAATATCCCAATATCCATGTAACTCCACCATAATGGTAGATTGGAAGTAAAAGAAAGCCTAATCATGAAATAGAGGCAAAGAGGTGCATTATGAGGGAATAGCTTATTGATGCACGTAAGTGGTGTATAAGCCTGGTAACAATGGGGATAGAAGAAAGGTTGGTGGACTAATATAAGACTTGTGCAATTGAGAACCAATAACCTTGATAAGTTTCCTCCACCACTTGATATATCCAAAGAAACTATCATAGGCCCAAAGAAAAGAGGAAAAACAAAGATTGAACCAGCTCAGTTTAATCCTCAAGCCATCTTTCATTACAACCCTAGGCTTATGCAATAATATATTGCAAAGCTAAAATAAGACACTAGGTTTATTCATTGGGCAAGTGATTGTACTTCTGAAGAAAAGTACTTAATTGTAGAGACCATGGCAAATAGAACTCACTACTTTCAATCAAGTGAGGACACTTAAAGGGTACATACACTATTGGTAAAATAGAAGAACCTGCAACACAGATGTTTCAACAGTTTCCTAACAAGGGATGAGGATCCCATAAAAAATAGGATCACCTCCCCTAACTGTTGTTCTTGATCTACCTCCAATTTTTCTAAATGCAAAAATTGTGAGATGGAAAGTAGACAAGGGAATATTAAATGTGACCATCTACAAGGCTAACAAAGCTGAAGACAAAGTAGATGCACATGACATCCTTGGGTACAACATTGATGACATGAAAGTGTTGGTTGATCTCCCACAAGAAAAGGAAGAAAAAGATGATCATGCATTAAATCTTGAACTGGAGATCAAATGTCAAATCCTGAAAGGTTCCTAAGGATGGATAAACAATTAAGGTGCAAATAAGAGAAGTTTTAGCATCAACTATTCAGGAGGAGATTGTCAGACTCTAAAATATAACTGTTGATATTGGAAAGTCAAAACTCTAGGTTAAAGACCAACACTTTGCACACAAAATAAAGATTTGACTTTTGAAAGTCAAACTATTGCGTTCCCCATAAGGTATATCTACTGGTTTGTTGCTGCTAAATAAATGTTATTGAAGCCTATAGGAGCTGGTTAGTGAAACTGCTGGAAGGCATGTGATGTGCTAAAAGTGGTCAAATAAAAATAAACTAAATTAACCTAACCTAGACACTCTAATAAGCTTTAAATTTGCAAACTTAGACTCGATCTAAACCTAAACCACACAACAGACAAGTGTACCTATCAATGCAGTATATAGCTAAAGTAAGTCTGAGTATCGAACCCACGAGACTCTCTAATTACGTTAACTAACTCTATCTAGACACAGACATGACACTAACCATATTTATATTTGAGGGGGGGGTCTAAATATCCTAAAATTGCAAATTAAATTAAATTAATTAACTAAAATTAACGAATCACAAATTAACTTGGGTTTTAATCAATTGATGGAAACGACTGCCTAGACTGGATTCCTGATTTATTATAGTAATGATTTATTATATTTATTAATAATTATGGAACCTGGATCTTTATATTCTAAACCTATCGAGACACCGAACAAGGAACCTTCTCAAGGAGACACTTATGGAACTCTAAATAGGTTGTTATGATTACCGGCTACTAGACTCCTTCACAGGTTATCTAGGTTTACAAAAGTACCCTAATACGATTCACTCCCTCACAGGTTATAAACCTAGGATAAGTTTGGAATTTCAGTTTAACTTGTAAGACAACTATCACTAAGGAAACTAGTTCAGACTCCTCACGAAGACCCTACCTAGCAATTTAATGACGAAGACCTAATAATAATTTCGCACCTCACTGCTATTGAAATTAGTAGAACACTTTAATTTATTAAATTTATCAATTATTACTTCTAAGGTGTATTGCGGAATTAACCCTAAAGATTATAAAATTAATTTATAACCTAGCATGAATCTATTACATGAAAGACATCCACCAAGACTCACACGAAGCAACAAAAGACAATAAAACAACTTAAAGCATGCATATACATTAAACCAATAAACCAAACCGACTACTTTTGTAAAAATTCATAAATAATTAATTAAACATAATAAAGATAATAACTTTATAAATCCATTATCACAGTAACAGGAAATTAGCCAACAATAGTCATAGAAAGCATAAACATGGAAGAAGTAATTTCAATTGCTAGAAACATGATTAAAAGAATAAGAAACAAAGACGAAGAACCCGAATAATGCAAAGATGACCCAGATAACTTCCTCAGCTTCCAATCTTCAAATCGTAGCTTCCAGCCTTCAAAACCGCTCCTAAAGTTGCAAACTTGCATCTGATTTTCGTCTCCAATTGATGTAAATTTGTGATTAGGGTTCATTAGGGTTTAAAGATGTTAATATATGGTAAAACATAAGAATCCTAGTCCAATTATAAATCTGATACGAATTTGACCCCTTCGCGCTACGCGAAGGGGATGTGTCTTTCCTGTCGCGTCACGCGGCGTCTCAAAGTCAACGAAGTCAATTCAATTCCTTCGCGGCACGCGGAGGCTTCTTCTAATTCTGTCGCGTAGCGCGACAGACATAAAAATCCCATTTTTTGTTTAGTTTCAACTCTCGATCATTCGTTCACGTCCTAGCACTTGGTTTTGGCACACTTTAGCTCGTTTTCCACTCTTTTCAGCTAATTTCACCAACCACGCTTTGCAAAACATAAACGAATCAAGTATACACATATTCTAAATAAAACTTAAATAAACGACACGAAAACTATACAAACTTAACACGATAAATAGATGTATTTTGCAATAAATCAAATATCCACACACTTACTCTTTTTTCGTCCCCGAAAAAGACTTATGCAATGGAATCATAGTCAAACAAAAATCCGGGTTCAAAATTTAGATTACTTTAAAAAAATATTAAAACTCGTATTAACCGCGATTGCAAATATACTTATCCGGTTAAACCTAAACCCGGTTCCAAGCCCTTATCATGCACTTTATATTTAAATTCGGTCAATCTACATAGGGTCTCACACTAGAAGCCGCAGTTTCACCTAATCCCGCCTCAAGTTCATGAAACAAAAGGAACGAATCACTGAATTCTTTCCTAACCCTTTTATACCAAAATTAAGATAATTTAAACTCAATCTTTTTATTATTATTTTTCTTCTTTTTCTGATCACTAGACTTTGCATTACCTAACTCAGAGACTGTCTCAACCAGAGTCACCATCCCCGAGAGCGACAACGTGAGCGTTGGTAATTTTTCTGCATTTTTTTCTAACTTAACCTTGAGGCAATCTAAGCCAGAGTCACCATCCCCAACAAAGATTACATAGGCCTCGTTTTTTCAATCTAGCTCATTTATATATTTTTTTCTCTTGATAAAAAATTCTAACAATTTTAGCTTATAACGACATTTCTTACACTATTTTTTACGGTTTCGGCTTCCTACTTTTCGTAGATGAGAACTCACTAGCAGACTAACAATTAAGGTATTTTAATATCAAAGGAACCTAGAAACCGGGTCGATCCTATTCACATATCCCAAGCTAGACACGAGTTTAACTTTAATCTTATATTATTATTATTTGAAAACCAAATACGCTTGACTCTACTATCATTTCCCTTTTTTATTTGTAAAACTTCTTAAACGGGAACATTTTCTATTTTTTTAATTTTTTTTTTGGATTGTTGGATTTTTTTTTTTTGTATTTTTCAAAAATAATGACTCAAACGACTCAAAAACTAAGACCTAAACGATATTTTCCCATCACCACACTTAAACTCTACATTGCCCTTTATGTAGGATGGAAACCGACTCAAAAGACTAAAATAAATAAGAAATAAAAAGACTAAAGGCAAAAATGGAAATGACTTAGCTGGTTTTATAACGCGTAAGCTTCTGAAAACTCTCGTCCAATCCAACTCGATCGTATAACATTTCATTTGCGATCGACTACGACTCTGACCGGTATACTTGGCAAATGTCTTGAAATTTGATAAACAGCTCCAAAATCACTTGAATGAAGATTGTGTACGAATAATATGATTTAAACCTAAGGGTGGGGGTATGGTTAATCACTCTAGGGTGATTGAGTGAAATCCTACCCAATAATATTATGCCATGTCAACTCCCCATTCCACTCCCCATTTTGCACTCAATCAGGGGGTATGGTTAATCACCCTAGGGTGTTTGAGTTATATATTTTTTTATTTTCTAGTAATTATAAACTATGCATAAATAAATAAAACATACTTTAAACTAAATAAAAGTACTTTTAATTAAAAAAACACATTACATTTAAAACTAAAAAATTAAACCATAAATAAAACTAAAAAATTAAACCATAATATTTAGAAATTGCATGGCCAATTATATTTTTTTGCGATATCTCGTTTCCTCGCCAGAATAAACGGCAACATCTCGGGTGGAGCATGGTCGTGTGGCTCAGTAAATGTCTTCAAATCCTGATCATACATAAGTTGTTTCACCGCCTCGCGTTGTTCCGCCACTAACGCTATGGTGTCTTCCTCGCGTTTCTTTCGTATACTCGTCAACTCTATCGCCCGTGCTTTTTGTTCTTCTTTCATAAGAGTGTATTGCGCGAGCTTCTCGGTGAGGGCCTCTTGGCTATCGTTTGGTGATGTTGCGGGCCTCTTTTCTTTCCTTTTTTGTCTTGTTGGTGACGGGTCTACGTTTATGTCCGGTATATCGATCGGTGACTCAGTTCCCGGTGTACCCGTATTGTAGTTGCCCGAATCAGACGACTTTCTTTTTAATCCCGAACTTCCACTATCTTCACCCAACAATGGTACCAGTGCCCATTTGTCATTTTAAGAACGACCTACCATGCCTCAATATGTTGAAAACCACTCGGATATTTGGGTTTGAAATCACTTAAAGCCCTATTCATGACGTCGAGGTCGCTAACCCCACTGCCACGAATACGATCCTACAAATATAAAGTAAAAAAAAATTAAACATAAACAATGTTATGGAAAATATTTTTTAAATGTTCAAATAAAATATTACCGCTTGTTGCCAAAGACCGTTGAAGTGGTTTATCTTAGTCAACATAGGCATCCATTTTGAACGTACTTGATGAACTGTTCGAGTACTTCCGCCGACTGATGTGTGCAAAATGCAACATATAAATTACATCAAATGTGGCATAAAACTAACCCTTTTTTAGTGCTAATGTTGGAAAAGTGTGTTTTTGTCTTCCTTTTGTATTTTCAGGATTAAATGAGCTCAAATGAACAAAAGAAGCAAAAAGGCAGCTAAATCTAACATAAATACAAGAAAAGGATCAAACGTGGCATGCCCGACCCCCCGACAGCATCTTCCCAAGCAAAAACAAGAGAACAGAAGGCTGAACACGCCCCGTGCTCAGTGAACACGCCCCGTGCTCAGTGAACACGGGGGCGTGCCCAAGTGTATGCAGAAAAGACAAAGATGTAGAAGCTTCAATTACCCACCACGGGGGCGTGCCCACCGGACACGGGGCCATGGTCAACTCTAAGATTCGCAGAATCTGAGGAAATCTTGATAGTACAGATACGCTTCTGCACACGGGGTCGTGCCCAGCGGACACGGAGGCGTGGTCAACTAATGCAGACAAGATGCAATTAATGAAGAAAGAGAAGGAAGGTGGACACGGGGCCGTGCCCGAGCGTCTGTTCAGGCTATAAATAAGGGTGCTTAGCTCATTTGCAAACCATCCCTTGACACACCACCTCTCTCACACTTCACCTACCACCCACCACCATCACAATACCATCATCCATCATCCATCATCCATCATCCATCATAGAGTGTGTGAGTCGTCTCGGGATCCAAGATTGATCGTAAGAGTTCTTGACAATCAAAGGCCATGTTTGCCTAAGTCTATTACATCACTTGGTGAAGACAAGTGTCTAGTGTAATACTTTTTATTTTTAATCTCTTCGCACTTTTTATTTGATTATGTATTAATGACTTTAATAACTAGTTTCTTATGTTGAAGGTGATTCTTCCTTATCGTTTGTCCGTGGTGTCTTGGCATTATTTTGCTGTCTATATAAAATAAAAGATTTTCACCATTCATATCTCCACGGTCTATATGGAGACATGTTGGCTACCTGGTCGGGGTTAAGGGAACGGTTTGGTAAGAGTCTTGCCTTGTTCAGTGTATAGATCCTGCAAGGACCTGGGTTAAATTTAGTAGTACCTCCTTCAATACCCACCGGTATTGGATGGCGGGGGTCCAAACTCTTTGATCCCCTCATATGTAAGCTACTATTAAAACTTTAACCCGACTACTTAGGACTGTATCCCTGCTGACTCAGACTACTTAGCCGAGGGTAACGTCACCTTCAAAAGTGGGGCCTACCATATTATGCATAAATAACTTAATTAATTATCTTTCAATAATCCGACCGTTTAGGATTGTATCCTTGCTGACTCAAACTACTGGGTTGAGGGTAACGTCACCTTCAAAAGAGGGGCCTACTACAATAACTAAGATAATCTCTTAAAAAGTGCAAAAGTGCGGAAATAATCAAAGGTTACACTAAACACGAGTCGGATCCAAGTGATTCATCTTGTCTATCTGTTTTTATTTTATTTTATTTTTCAGCATTTTAGTTAGTTTTTATTTTTCTAGTTTAAAATCTTTTTCTAAACTTTTGATTTGATTAGACGTTGAAGATAAACCGGTATTAAAAGCTATTGTGTCCTTGGACGACCTCGGTATCTTGCCAACACTATACTACGCTCATGATGGGTGCACTTGCCCATATGTGTGTTTGGTGTTAGTAAAATATCGTGTTTTATAAATTTAAAACTTGCCTAACGTGTAAAAAGGGATAAAAATATACTAAAAAACCTATAACACACCGCACGCATCAAGTTTTTGGCGCCGTTGCTGGGGACACAAGGATTTTAAGAAAGTTAGGAATCAACGGCCTAATCGTTTTTTCTAATTTTTCTGTTTTTTTAGGATTTTCTTAATTTTTCAGCTTCTGCAGAACTCAGCACGGGCCGTGCCCGCTGAACACGCCCCGTGCCCAATCTTTGGAACTGGCAATCATGTTTTAAGTCAGACAGTAAGCTGAAAACGGGACCGTGCCCACTCAACACGCCCCGTGCCCAAGTTTCAGTTACTGAAAATAGAACCGTAAGATCCCGACGGTTGGTAATTTCTGACACAAACATGAGTGATACTGATATTTTTTACTTTCGGCATTCTTATGGTACGTGGTGTCAAATATGTGGTGGCTCCCATAAAGATTTAGAATGTTATTTTCTAAATTATAAGCCCCATTATATAGACCCATTGTTTTCCTGTAGCCTTAAGAGGGGCGAAAGTAAAAATAATCTCTATCTCTCCTTCGAATGCTCTCAACCGGATCTTCTAGGAGAAATGCTTCTTGATGAACTATTTCAATTGGCAGATCTAATTCTTAATTGGTTAAAAAAACTTAAGATGGATTTCAATAATGCATCTCAAAACGATACCCAAGAAGAATTGTTGGGATCACATTTGAATAAAAACAACTTCGTTGTTCCCGATATTACCTCTAGCTCTAGCAAAGACGTGGGCGATAGTCGTCCCTGTGTCGATTGTGCCGTGAAGGACTCTCCATCGACTTCGTTCGGTGCATACATAGGCCTGAGCGATTCGGCATACACCTTCTTTAACGAGAGCTCGGGAAAGGGTTGGACTTGTCCACCTACATTTAGCATAGGAATCACCCTCACCGACAACCTCTTGCGTTCTCGTCTTAATCTAGAGCAATTAAGGTATCTTAGGCACTTTGGGGTTGTTCCATCCAGTAAGGAACCACCCGATCCGGATGAATTCCTTAGAAATAGACGAAACTTCATAAACAGCCTCTAGACACGGGGCCGTGTCCAGGTTAACACGCCCCCGTGTCCACCAAAAGATTCCTTTCTGACTTTTTGTCAGAATACGGACAAAAAGTGTCAGGACCTCGCCTGCACACGGGGCCGTGTCCAGCCGACACGGGGCCGTGTCCAGCATGCTGTCGTTTTCTATAAATGCAGCCAAGGATCCTGCACATTTGGACCATTCCAGGGACAGAGATTTGAGGGAATCTTCTCACATACCATCCTAGGTATTTTCTAAAAGAAGCTTCTCAACAACCTTCTTGTCCTTTCCTCTTTTGTCAATTACCTTCTTCTCCATTTCTTTTACCTCAACACCTCCATTAGAGCTTGAGATTACCATGATTCCAAGCTTTATTGTGATGTTTGTTAGGATTTTGTTCAAGGAATCTTGTAAAAATAAGTTTTGCAACATTGTTTTAAGTTATTTCTGCTCAAAAATGCTTTAGAAATTGAAAAAATAATTTAAAACTCCGAGATTCCTTGTTCAAAAAATCTGCAGAAAGGTGAACACGGGGCCGTGTTCATTGAGCACGGGGCCGTGTCGAGGTTACTGTTTCATTAAAATGAACTCTTTTCCATTTATTTTCGTAGAATGTCAAGCCAAAACAGTGGAACCTCTTCTGCGCACTCCAGAAACAGTCGAAGGGAAATAAGGTCGTCAATTGAAGCAACTCTCGTACGCTACGTGATGGCATTACGTGAGGCTCTTGATGAGATGACATCAGTAGAGGAGGTCCTAATTGATCGTATAAATTATCTTACGGTGGGGTTGGAAAACAGTTTTCAAGAAATCAACCTCTTGCACCAGAGGTTGAACATTCTTGTGACACCTCCCATGGAACCAATCCTCCCTCAAGAGGATTGGAACCTAGCACTTGGAGTCAACAATCCTACCGGATGGGATGACATTCCAGCGGAACATCCTCTTGAAGATCTACAAGAAGTCCCGGTGGAGGTTGCACCCCCTCAAACCAATGCCAATGAGCCCGCCTTTCTTCTCCCAAGAGAGATAGAGGAATGGCTCACCGACGTGTAAGGGACCCATAACCGGAGGAAGAAGTTCTTCGAGCCGCATCCAACCGAGAGAATTATCTTTTCGGAAATTTTGCTAATAGAATAAACTTTAGGCTAGAACTCCTTGATTTAGACTTCTTGTGCTTCTTGACCTATTTATCTAGAATTTTAACTTTGTTAGGACTATTATGTAATTTTCTCTATTTAATGGAATGACGGTTTTTAGTTGAATTGGTGTTTGGATGATGTTGTAATGGGTAAAACACACCCAGGATGGTGAAGGATACCAAGGGAACGTGAACCAGCACCCCATGCACAAAAACAGGGCCACCCAACAAATTTTTTCTTCATTACAGCAAGTTCAGCACGGGGCCGTGCTCACCCAACACGCCCCGTGCTCAGCCGTCTGCAGAAAATGCCCAGTTCAGGTAACTGGACACGGGGCGTGCTCACCCAACACGCCCCCGTGCCCAGGCTTCTGTTTCTTTTTACTCAATTTTGTTACTGGTGATCTGAACACGGGGTCGTGCCCGGACACCACGGGGCCGTGTCCAGACGCCCAGTAACATAAATTTTTGCTTTTTCACACCTTTTTACACATTCAATCAACCTAAAAACTTATTTTTGGGACACATTGAGGATAATGTGTAATTAAAGTGTGGGGGGGGATGCTAAAACCTTGAATCTTGCAAGTCCTAATTACAAGCCTTACACAAAACTCTATTGGAACCGCTAATCACCCCAAATTTTTTCAATTTTTTTTTTTCATTTTTTTACTTGTCTAGGTTTAACTTGGGAATTTCAAATTCTGAAAAGGTTATATTTTTACAAATTTACAACCAATAGCGTCGTGATAAAAAGAACCAACATAAGAAAATTATGAAACGGCATGACAAGTTTAGTTAAAATTTGATTATATATACTTGATCACATAAAAACCCATTCCCACAAAAAGTGAGTTTTGAGCCTTTATTGAGCATACAAATACATATATTTAAACTAATTGCTCATTTTTCGTTTCTTGTGTGAATAGCCGCTTGGTTCTTACGACTCTAGAACTTGCCACGACGATACATTCCCGGTCCTTACCAACTTAAACCCGAGTAATTAAATGATAGAGGCATTAGGACTAACCCTTTTTATTTCTACACCATTATTTTTTTTACCACCTACCCAAAATCCCCCTAGTTAACCCCTTTGAGCCTAAACCTTTTCATTTCTTAACCAAAAAACAAACACCCTTTTACCCACCAAAACCCTTTTTATTTTTAACCCTTTGTTTTAGTAACAAGCTCGGTTTTTCTCATGACTTTGAAAAAAAAATCTTTGAATGATGAGGATGAAGCAAAAAGAAATAAACAAACAAGTTTATCAAAAATAACTTTGTTTGAATAACGAGCTTCATCAAAATAAAAAATTACAAAAATAGCAAGTCTTACGAAAACCAATGCTTTTACGTCTTTCGCCCTTTTCTACTAACCACTAACCCAACCACCTACCTTTAACCCAAGCCTAACCCTTCACCCCAAAAGTCCTCTTGATATTTACAAAGGTGTATAGTTAAAAAGGAGGAGGATTGATTGCTTGGCAAGCTTATGGTAGGAATAAGTTCCATGCCGCTCTCGAGCGATTCACTAAAATACATCTTCGGTCGAGTGTTGAGTGATCCCCCGTGAGGTATGTGAACTTGTATATAAGTGAAATTTTAAAAAGGCATGTTATGCCCTAATAAGTAATTTATCTTATGTAATGTTTTAAATAAATCATGACGAATAGGATTGTAAATAAATAAAAATAAAACTTAATAAAGAATCTTGGAAATCCCGACACTCTATGACAAGCACAAAAACCTTCTCTTCTACCCATTCAATTTGGGAGTGTAAAGCCACATTATAAAGAGTTTTGCTTGAGGACAAGTAAAGATTCAAGTGTGGGGGTATTTGATGTGTGCAAAATGCAACATATAAATTACATCAAATGTGGCATAACTAACCCTTTTTAATACTAATGTTGGAAAAAAGTGTGTTTTTGTCTTCCTTTTGTATTTTCAGGATTAAATGAGCTCAAATGAACAAAAGAAGCAAAAAGGCAGCTAAATCTAACATAAATACAAGAAAAGGATCAAACGTGGCATGCCCGACCCCCCGACAGCATCTTCCCAAGCAAAAACAAGAGAACAGACAAAGCTGTAAAAGCTTCTATCACCCACTACGGAGAACAGACAAAGCTGTAAAAGCTTCTATCAAACGTGGCATGCCCGACCCCCCGACAGCATCTTCAAAAGCAAAAACAAGAGAACAGAAGGCTGAACACGCCCCGTGCTCAGTGAACACGGGGGCATGCCCAAGTGTCTGCAGAAAAGACAAAGCTGTAAAAGCTTCTATCACCCACTACGGGGGCGTGCCCACCGGACACGGGGCCGTGGTCAACTCTAAGATTCGCAGAATCTGGGGAAATCTTGATAGTACAGATACGCTTCTGCACACGGGGTCGTGCCCAACGGACACGGGGGCGTGGTCAACTAATGCAGACAAGATGCAATTAATGAAGAAAGAGAAGGAAGGTGGACACGGGGCCGTGCCCGAGTGTCTGTTCAGGCTATAAATAAGGGTGCTTAGCTCATTTGTAAACCATCCCTTGGCACACCACCTCTCTCACACTTCACCCACCACCCACCACCATCACAATACCATCATCCACCACCATCATCCATCATCCATCATAGAGTGTGTGAGTTGTCTCGGGATCCAAGATTGATCGTAAGAGTTCTTGACAATCAAAGGCCATGTTTGCCTAAGTCTCTTACATCACTTGGTGAAGACAAGTGTCTAGTGTAATACTTTTTATTTTTAATCTTTTCGCAATTTTTTTTGGTTATGTATTAATGACTTTAATAACTAGTTTCTTATGTTGAAGGTGATTCTTCCTTATCGTTTGTCCGTAGTGTCTTGGCATTATTTTACTGTCTTTATAAAATAAAAGATTTTCACCATTCATATCTCCACGGTCTATATGGAGATATGTTGGCTACCTGTTCGGGGGTTAAGGGAACGGTTTGGTAAGAGTCTTGCCTTGTTCAGTGTATAGATCCTGCAAGGACCTTGGTCAAATTTAGTAGGACCTCCTTCAATACCCACCGGTATTGGATGGCGGGGGTCCAAACTCTTTGATCTCCTCATATGTAAGCTACTATTAAAACTTTAACCCGGCTACTTAGGACTGTATCCCTGCTGACTCAGACTACTTAGCCGAGGGTAACGTCACCTTCAAAAGAGGGGCCTACGCCTACCACATTATGCATTAATAACTTAATTAATTATCTTTCAATAATCCGACCCTTTAGGATTGTATCCTTGCTGACTCAAACTACTGGGTTGAGGGTAATGTCACCTTCAAAAGAGGGGCCTACTACAATAACTAAGATAATCTCTTAAAAAGTGCAAAAGTGTGGAAATAATCAAAGGTTACACTAAACACGAGTCGGATCCAAGTGATTCATCTTGTCTATCTGTTTTTATTTTATTTTATTTTTCAGCATTTTAGTTAGTTTTTATTTTTCTAGTCTAAAATCTTTTTCTAAACTTTTGATTTGATTAGACGTTGAAGATAAACCGGTATTAAAAGCTCTTGTGTCCTTGGACGACCTCGGTATCTTGCCAACACTATACTACGCTCACGATGGGTGCACTTGCTCATATGTGTGTTTGGTGTTAGTAAAATATCGTGTTTTATAAATTTAAAACTTGACTAACGTGTAAAAAGGGCTAAAAATATACATAAAAACCTATACCACACCGCACGCATCATCGACCGTTTCGTTGTAATGGGCGAGAACTTTTTTCCAAAAACTGTCCCCTTTTTGTGCATTTCCTTATTTCTTGTTTAAAGAACAATGAACCCATGCCTTGGCTAAGGCCTCTTCATGTGTTTTCGTCCAACTTTGACGCTCCGCCTTGACTCCCTTTTGTTTCGGCTCACTTGCTTCACCAATATCATCGTCTTTATGCTCATATTCTTCTTCGTCCTCGCCACTATCTTGTAACACCTCGTAAAATCACGTCCAATGATACGTTGACACGTGTACAAAACCCTAATAAGGTCAATCGTTGACTATGAAGGACTAATTTTGTGAAAACTCAAAAACTTTGATTATGGAAGGACTGGAAGTGTTATCATGCTTAAAATAAGTTTCTGAATAACCTCTTACGGTATTCATATTCACATATGAGCCACTTGTTGATCAAGTGTAGCCGTTTGCGTAATTAATTAAAAGTTTGCGCGATGAAGGGTTAAAAGCGTCAGCATGTTAATTCTTACCTCTGAGTGACCTTTTAACAAACCGAGAGCTTCATGATGGTTGATTATACTCTCAGGGATGCCTAATATTGGCCATCTAAGGTTTTTATGCCTTTAAGTGACGTTACGCGCAATTTTGCAAGTTTAAGGGGTTAAAAGCGTCAATATGTTTAACTATACCTCTGAATGACCTTTTTACGAACCGAAGCATCATGATGTTTAATAATACTCCTAATAATTCCTAATATGGATTAGATAAGGCTTCGATGCTATTAAACGATGATATGCTCAAGTTTGCGCATTAAATGAACTATTTGCGTCAAACTGCAAAAGTCTGTCGATTCGAACCTTTCGGAATATGATCTAAGTTAAACATGCCCTAAATATCCTTTACATAGCTTAGAAATAGGCTTAGAGGTGTTTGGTGCGTAAAAATAAACTTATTTGATCAACAGGGACTAAAAGCGTCAAAAAGTGCATAAGTTTGCATTTTCGCGCATATCTTACGTTCCGAATATATCCGGACATCCAAAAATTTATGTAATCATTAAAATATTTTATTTTAGTGATTGGCATGATAAAATTCCATTCGTCGCGTAATTTGGATCGTTTTTCGCGTCCGTTCGTGTTTCGTCGTAATTAGCCGAACAACGCAACCGTACGACCAAACGAACCGACATCCGACATATTTTTGAGCATGTTTTATGTTCCCTATGTTTAGGCATCATTATAGAGCCTTGAAAATGGCTTAACGGGCCTTAAATGTGTCAGAAATGGCATTTAACAAGTGCAGGGGCTGATTCTGTAATTTATGAAAGTTGTTGTGTGTGTTTGATCTGTGCTGGCCGTAGCCTACGCCCCCTGTAGCGTAGCCTACGCCCAGGTCTGGGCATGTTCTTTTTTTTGGCTTGTAAACCACTCCAAGCCATTCTAAACCACTAAAATCAATTCTAGGGGCTCTTTGATGGTATTAAAACATGGTAAAACACCTGTAATCATCTCATGGCCCCTTCCAACACTTGTCATGATCCTATGCAATCCCAAAAACTATATAAAGGGGCTTGAATTCATTTGAAATTCACACCTTCTTCTTGGGTTCTTGCTCTCTATCTCAAATCTGAGGATCCAGATCATTTGGAGCCTCCTTTTGAGTTCTTTTCAGTCCTAAGGACCACTTGTAAGTGTTCCTTTCGTGCTTAGTTAAGTTGTTTGGCTCTTAAAGCCGAAAAGTCAATCGTTCGCGATAAACGTTGTTGGGATTGAGCCCTATCAGAGGAACAGATAATTAAAGCCAAAACTGGATCAGAGCAGTGGATCCAGAATAAGCAGATGTTTACATATAAATCTCTCCCCTTGAAAGTGGTTTCATATCTGCTGACCTCCTATCTGCTGATCTTACTAAGTGCTGACCTACAACTGCTGTCTTGCATCTACTGCCAAATGTCAAAGACTGATGGAAGACCAAAGCTCTGCTGATTCAATCTACTGCCTTGAGTCTAGTACTGCTGATCCGGATAAGCACTGCTGGGTTCACAGCAGTGGAAGGATGCAGCAGCTGTTTAAGTCTCTTTTATGTAATGAATTGTAATAACAGTAGTTAGTTCATCAGTGTTTGTATAGATCAGAGGTTAGAGTTTGTTAGGAGGTTAGATGTCACTTTCATGGTGATGTCAGCTAAGATGCTCAGTGGTTTGCTAGTGCCTATAAATAGTTCAGTACTTTGTACTGTTCTATTAGCTCTTGCAATACCGTCTTCTTTGCACGAACAAACGCTGAGCTCTGGCTGAGGGGGAGTTTGTATTCAAGCATTACGTGTAATCGTTGTTGAAAGTTAATTCAATCATTCGGTTTCTTGTTGAAAATGTCTTGATCAAAGCAATACTCCTGTTTGATTGTATGCAAAGTTTGTTTTCATATTAATTCCGCCGCACAACTCTTCCATTTCCATCATAATTTCAAACGTAAAATACAATCAGAAACAAACTCAGATCCAACAATTGGTAACAGAGCCTGGACAGTCAAATTTGATTTAACAATCATTTTGGCGTAAATAGTTCAGCTCACAACAGTTGATACTGATTGTTTGTTCGTTGGTTGAAAAACAGAGCAAGGATTAATCACCATTAAAAGTTGATTTCTCAGTGTCTGTAAAACAACAAGAATGACGTCACAATCTCAGGATGATAAAAACAACATCGGCTCTCTTTTTAAACCACCTATGCTAAAAAGAAATGAGTACACATCTGGCAGAGGAGGATGGGTCACATCCTCGCTCAATAAAGCACAGGTTGTTGGAGGTCTGTCATCTATGGTCCCCATGTTCCTTCAGTGCCAAGCGCTGAAGATGCTAAAAAGTTCGTTCCAAAACCAGTTGAAAATTATACCGAAACCGACTTTCAAAAGATCGAACTAGATGCTAAAGCGTTTAGCATCATAGCATCAGCGCTGCCCAATGAGATATATGCTGGACTGTTACACTGTAACAGTGCCAAAGAGTTATGGGACGCACTTAAGGAACAATTTGGGGAAACCGAAGAAGTCATAGAAAACAATAGGGAAATCCTGAACCAACAGTATGAAACATTTTGTTATGTTAAAGGTGAATCACTAACGCAACAATTTGAGCGTTTCAGCTGTCTCATCAGTGAACTGAGGCTTGTTAATACCACTTTTACAAACTCAACTCAAAATAGCAGGTTCCTCAGGTCACTGCCAGAAAAATGGGACACCATAGCTTTTGTCACCCGAAACTCACCTGAATTCAAGGATCTGACCTTGACCCAACTCCATGGTCGACTCCTGACCTATGAAAGGGAGTTGAACCAGAAAAGGAGGTTGCAAGAGTCAGGAAAAGTTACTGATGATTACACTTTTGGTAACACTGCTCTTCTGGGTCAAGAAGAATCTGGGAGCAGTGGTAAGGATCAGGGTTATGATCACTTCATTGACATAACTGCTGGTGCAAATTTTAACAACCCTGATCCTCACTCTGCTAGTTATGCATTCACTGCAAACGAAAACCAGATGTCAGACAATTTATGCTTTGAACTCAATGATTTGCAACATTTTGATCCCACTGACTTAGAGGAAATGGACATCCTGCATCAACTGGCTTTGCTAAGTGTTAGAACTAGCAAATTTTACAAAAGAACAGGGCGAAAATTCCCAGGTTTGCATGGGAATCTAAGGGTTGGGTTGGATAAATCGAAAATCAAGTGCTACAAGTGTAATAGGTTGGGACATTTCGCTAGGGAATGTAGGAGTCAAACTACTGGTCCCATAATTACTCATCCTAGCTCAAATCCTAGACCTCAAAACCAAAGCATTGTGCACTATGCCCAGTATGCCCCAGCAGCTCAAGTGAACACTGCTCACTATGCTGCTGCCCCTGTGCCAGTGCACTATGTCCAAACTACTGTTCCACAGATCCAATATGTTCAAACCCCTGTTCCCCAGGCACAAGTGCAGCCTGCACCTCAAACCACTGCTCCAGCAGCAGTACAACCAGATCAACAAAGTTTTTTCACTCAAGGGTTTGTTGACTGGAGCAGTATGCCTGAAGACCTTAGTGATGAAAATTTTGCACTCTATGCTTCTAATGATTCTTCTGATAATGAGTTTTGTTTGATGGCATTAGAGTCAATACAGGAGGGGGTTGAAACTGAAGAGGAACAGCTGAGTAATGAAACAGTGGATGAGGTGACTGAAGCAGTGGTTACTGTTGTGGCTGGTGAACTACGGTTGGGAGAAAGTTCAGGTACCCTGATTGAACCAATGACAGATCCATGGTCCGAAGAGGACAAAGAAGAAGAAAAGGAAGAAAAGGGTGGTGAAAAGAAGGTGAAAGCTGATGATGATGAAGATCATCAATGTGATTGTGCAATGATGGCAGCTGCCAAGGTATCCCCTCAAGTTCTTGAAAAACTGTGTTCTGACAATTGCATAATTGCTTTTGCTAACATCAAAGAGGTGAATGAAAACCTTCGGGATAAAATCTTGACTGATGAGGTCAAATTTGAAAAGTCTTTAAAAGAACTTAAAAACAAATTGACTGAAAAAGAAAAAGAGATCAGCTGTCTAAAAGAAGAGCAAAGCATAACCAAAACCCAACTTCAAACTATGGTAGAAAAATACCAAGTTTGCAAAAAGGAGTTGGAATCCACCCAGATTACTTGTGAAAGATGGGTGGAATCCTGCAGAGGATATGAGGTGATGCTTGCTAAACAGATTGAAAGTAATGTGAAATTTGGGGTTGGGTATAGAAAATATGATGATGAATGCATTACTTGTGAAAAATCTGTTCAAAACACTGTTGAAAACACTGATGTAACCACTGAGTTCATCCCCACAAACAAGAATGGCCAAGAAGTGAAAATCACTGACAAACTTGGTAACAAAATCACACTTGGCAGAACAAGGAGTTCCTCTACTTTTGAAGAACTTGAAAAATATCAGTTTAAACCTACTTGGTCTGACGAGTGTGATATTCTTGAAAATTTCAAGCCAATGGACTTTACATCAACTGATGGTGTTAAAGCTCCAAAAGCTAAAGTCATACCTCTCAAGGACATCCCAGCAGTGGTTAAAACCTCTGCTGCAAAGGAGTCTGAAAAGAGAAAGAAGAAAGAAAAAATTGATAACTTGTTTTGTGAATTTTGTGAGAAAAGGAATCATCTAACAAAAGAATGTTTCCACTTGAAAGCTTATGATTTAAACAGAACAAGTGTCATTGTTTCAGCAGAAAGTTGCATTGTTTGTGGTAAAACAAACCACAAAACTCAAGCATGTGTGTATCTCAAAAAATTTGATGTGAAAAAGAATGAGTACATGACTAAAACATCCTTGAGTCCATTATCATCATCATCATCTGTCAAGTTCACCAAGAAACAACCACTGTTTGTGCCAGTTCAAACAGCTGTCACAAAACAGCTGAACCAAACATCTGTCAAAAGAGATGTTCAGGTTACTGATGCACCCCCTGCTAATCAATTCAGAAAAGGCAAGGAAAAACAGTCTTACCAAAGGATTCCACACGTTTATGAGGCCTACAAAAGGCCCTCTAAACCCAGAGTGAATAGGCATCCTTTTGGTTACCAGCAGGTGATTGGTCAGGACCCACAACAGTGGTTAGAGAAACACTGTCCTAAAACAGTCCAAACCCCTGGCCTAACCACTGTCCATCATTCTGCATCCATCCCAGACACTGTTGAGACCCCATCCAAAGCCTTGTTGGCTTTGGAGACTTTAATGAACTAATCCTTTTACTTCATGTGCAGGGAGCTTCTGCATGCTTTGATAGTCTTTGGTATGTAGATAGTGGAGGCTCCAGGCACATTACAGGATGTAAAGCCCTCCTCAAAGACTTTAAAATCCATGGAGGGGGTGATATATCCTTTGGGAATAATAGTAAAGGGAAAGTTCTGGGGTCTGGTACAGTGCAATCTGGAAATGTAAAATTTGAAAATGTCAATCTGATAGACAATCTAAAATTCAACCTTCTGAGTGTGTCCCAAATGAGTGACAAGGGATTTGGGTCATTCTTCACAAAAGACTGTTGTAGGATTGTTGGACCAGAAATGGTCAAAAAGATTGAAGCAATAATCAAAACTGGTCAAACTAAACTTGTTGCTCAAAGAAGTGGCAATGTTTATGTTGTTGATATGTCAAAAGAGTGTCCCAGAGCTGATGCCTGTCTGTTCTCAGCTGCCTCTAACAAAGAGACAGAACTTTGGCACAGAAGGCTGGGACACACAAATCTTAAGACAATCACTGAAATTTCAAAAAATGGTTTGGTGAGAGGCCTACCACAAAAACTGTTTTCATGCCCTGAACATTGCATTTCCTGTTTAAAAGGAAAACATCATAAAAGTTCTTACAAGTCCATTGAAGAGTCCAAAACAACCCAGTGTTTGCAAATGCTACACATGGATTTGTTTGGTCCAGTTCAAGTCATGAGCCTCAAAAAGAAAAAATATTGTTTGGTTATTGTTGATGACTTTTCTAGATTTACATGGACTTTCTTTTTGCACTCAAAAGATGAAACTGCAGGCATTTTGCAAGATTTTGTGACACAGGTTGAAAAGCAATTTGACCTTCCAGTGAAAAGCTTCAGGAGTGACAATGGCACAGAATTTAAAAATAAGGAGTTGGATGCCTTCTGTGTGAAGAAAGGGATTGTAAGGCAGTACAGCATCCCTAGAACACCAGAGCAGAATGGGGTAGTGGAAAGGAAGAACAGAAATTTGATTGAGGCTGCCAGAACCATGCTTGCAGATTCAGGTTTGCCATTAACTTTCTGGGCAGAGGCAGTAAACACTGCTTGCTATGTTCAGAACAGAGTTTTAATAAACCCCAGGCACAAAAAGACTGCCTATGAAATTCTGTATAAAATTAAACCACTGATCTCATACTTCAAGGTGTTTGGCTGCCCATGCTTTATTTTGAATTTAAAAGATTCCATTTCAAAATTTGCAGCCAAAATTGATTGTGGTTATCATTTGGGATACTCAACCACTGCCAAGGCCTACAAAGTGTTCAATACACGGACCAAGGCAGTGGAGGAGACTTTGAATGTAAAGTTCAATGAACTTTCATCAATGAAAATCCCAGCAAATCCTGCTGATCTGTTTGATCTTGAAAAATTTACTTTTGAAAATACTGCTGTCAAGACTAAAAGTGCAGGTCCATCAGAGGATACAACACCAGACTATGGGTATGAAATCATCATCCCTCAAAGGTCTGCCACAAAGGGAAAAGCACCAGCTGTTCAAAACAGTTGTCAAAGCTCAACCACTGCTACCTCAACAGTTGTTGACCAAAGTAGCCCATCAACCACTGCTTCCACATCCTCAAACACTGCTGACAAAAGTCCTCAAACAGTGGATAAAAGTCAGCAGTTGTCCACTTCATTACCTCCTATTCCACCACCTTTTGAAGCCACTGCTGGCTCATCAAAGTCCCCAGCAGTGGTTAGCTCAGATGACACACATTTGCAGCCTTCACCAACCAATGCCATCATACCATACCAAGGAGATTTAATCTTCTTGAGATCTCATCCACCTGATCAAATCATTGGCAACATAAATGAAGGGGTGCTCACAAGAAGCCAAACCCAAAACATTTGTCTTTTTGCTGGTTTTCTATCACTCCATCAGCCAGTTAAGTACCAAGAGGCACTAAAAGACAACAGCTGGGTAGAAGCCATGCAAGAGGAACTCTAACAGTTTAAAATACAACAAGTATGGGAGCTTGTACCACTGCCAGTAGAGGTTAGTCCCATTGGCACAAAGTGGGTCTTCAAGAACAAAACTGATGAAAGGGGTATTGTTGTCAAAAATAAAGCCAGGCTTGTGGTTCAAGGTTACAGACAGGAAGAGGGGATTGATTATGATGAAACATTTGCCCCTGTTGCAAGATTGGAAGCCATTAGACTGTTCCTGGCCTTTGCTGTCAACCACAATATGAAGGTGTTTCAAATGGATATCAAAAGTGCTTTCCTCTATGGTACATTTCAAGAAGAGGTGTATGTTTGTCAACCTCCAGGTTTTGAGGATCCATTTTATCCAAATCATGTCTACAGGCTAAACAAAGCCTTGTATGGCCTGAAACAAGCACCAAGGGCCTGTATGAAACTCTTTCCAACTTCCTACTCTCAAATGGTTTCAAAAGAGGTACCATTGATAAAACACTGTTTTTAAAATGGAGAGGGAAGGATTTAATGATTGTCCAGATTTATGTGGATGACATTATTTTTGGAAGCACATGTAACTCAATGTGTGAAGAGTTTAGAGAACTCATGACAGCTGAGTTTGAAATGAGTGCAATGGGTGAGCTGCAATGCTTTCTTAGTCTCCAAGTACAGCAAATGCAAAATGGAACTTTCATTCATCAAAGCAAATATGCTAAAGAACTTTTAACCAAATTTGATATGAATGATTGTAAACCATGCAGCACACCCATGGCAACAAATAAGCTGGTCATGTCTGATGAAAAAGATGAGCTGATTGACCAAACACTTTATAGAAGCATGATTGGGTCCTTATTGTACCTAACTGCATCTAGACCAGACATCATGTTTGCAACATGTGTCTGTGCAAGAAGTCAATCAGCTCCCAGAAAATCAAATCTCATTGCTGTAAAAAGGATTTTCAGATACATAAAAGGTGCTCCCACACTTGGTATCTGGTATCCAGCTAATGGGAATATTAAGCTTTCAGGCTTATCAGACAGTGACTTTGCTGGATGTAACACTACAAGGAAGTCCACATCAGGAGGGTGCCAGTTTCTAGGTGATTGCTTAGTTTCATGGCAAAGCAAAAAGCAAGCAGCTGTTTCAACATCCACTGCTGAAGCTGAATACATTGCTGCTGCAAGCTGTACAGCCCAACTTCTGTGGCTTCAAAATCAGTTGCTGGATTTTGGTATCACTGCCTTAAAGACACCACTCATGTTGGACAGTCAGGCAGCAGAAAATATCATCAAAAATCCAGTTTCCCATTCAACCACCAAACACATCGACATCAGACATCACTTTGTGAGGGATTGCTATGAAAAAGGTTTGATTTCTCTGCATCATGTCCCAACTAAAGACCAGCTGGCTGATGTGCTCACAAAAGCACTTGATACAACCACTTTTGAAAGCTTGGTCTCTAGGATTGGGATGCTGAACATGGAATAACAAGCAACATCTTGTTTTTCTATGAATAAAAAGCAACAAAATGTTTTCAGAAAATCAAAACTCTATCCTTAAAAATAGCTAAAAATGAAATTTTTCATTAAAATCCTTAAAAGTCTGCCATTAAACCACTGATTGTTCAAAAGTCTGCTCTACTTCAAACGTCTGTCCACTGCTGAAAGTCAACCCCTGTTCTCTCATTCCTTTGATAAACTCTGTTGTTCAAAAAGCAGTGTCTTATCCACTGATATGCTATCCACTGATAGTGAAAATCATCCCCTGCTTTCATACCACTGCCTTCATCAGTCACTTTCACAAAAGTACTGTCCTTCACTTTCACCAGGGGTTGTCACGTGGGCAGTACATATTGGTCAGACCTTTTGTAACGGCTGCCACGTCAGCATTCATTTTCTTCCCTATAAAAATCCCCCACTCACCACCAAAACAGGGTTTTACTGTCGAATTGAATTCTTAAACATTCTCTTCTCAAAGCAGTTTTTCCTCTCATCTCTCACAAATTTCTTCGATCATTCATCTTCAAAATGACAAAATCGAAGTCATCTTCAAAACCCTCATCCAAATCATCATCGAAAACAGCCTCTCAAAAGGCAATCTCCACTGAAATTCCACATAAACCATCTCACAATCTCCTGGGTCTTCTCACAAAACCAGGAACCACAAATGTTTTCGATTCCATCATTGACACCATGGCAAAATCAAAGTACAAAACTTTGTTCACTGTCGATGCACCAATCTACTTGGCAACCCAAAGAGAGTTCTGGAAGAATGCAACCCTTGAAAAACAAGGAGACACTGCAACCACCATAAACTCTTCTATAAAGGGTAAAGCTGTTCAAATCACGCCACAATCCATTTCAGAGGTCTTTCAACTCGGTGATCAGGAAGGTAAAATTTCTTTCACTAAAAACGAGTTACAAACTGACTTCATTGAGAGAGGGTATGAAGCCACAATGATGAAGAAACTTACCTTACAAAAAGGTTATTTTCCTTCTGCAACCAGATTTTTATTTCATACCCTCCTACTATGTGTTTCAAACAAAACCACTTCTTTTAATGAAATCCCTTTAAAGATTCAAAATCTGGGATATGCAATTCTTCAAGGAGAAAATTTTAACTATTCTCGGGAAATTTTTGAAGATTTGGTTAATAATGTTGAAACAAAATCATTCTTACTGTTTCCAAGGTTTTTAAGTTACTATTTTGCAAAGAAATTCAGTAAGGATGATTTAGCTGTAATAAACCAAGGTGATTCTACTCAAATAAACAGTTTAACAACTGAAACTTTTTCAAGAATGCTAGCACCTTGCAAAACACAAGCAGAGGTGCCTGAGCAGATTTTAGCAGTTACAACTGCTCCTCAGGTATTTGCTGCTGAGCCCACTGCTCAAGGTGATCAAAGCAGCAGCACAACTGCTTTGAAACCCACACCTATAATCTCCAAAAAGCCTACAAAAAGAAAAACTCAAAAACCCCCAAATCCCTTCAAAAAGGCAACTCTGGAGGATGAGATACCAGAGCTCCTGCCTGTGACAACACAAGTGTCACAAGAAACCACTGCTGCTACTTCCTCACAGCAGTTGGTACAAATATCTCAACCCATTACCGAAACTCCTCCTGCTTCTTCACAAAAAGAACAGGTTGTACAAATAGGGTCTCCACATCATGATGCTCTGGAAACACTCGTTTCTATCATCCACAGCTCAATACCCGGGGCAAATCCACTTTCTACACCACCTTTCACATCCACAATTCCCCCACCAACTAAATTGCTGTTGGATGCAATTGATTTGAACCAGGCACTAACCAGTCCTTCTCAATCCCCTATCAACGAGAATATACCTCAACAACTGACTGGGTCTGATGTATCAATCTTTGCTAACCCACCAACACAACCTGAGGAGGTTAGACCCCTTGAGTTACAAGTAACTCTTGGTGGTAGTCCAAGTGAAGCAGCCACTACAACTGTTGAACCCACTGGTTTACAGTTGGACAGTGGTTACATTAATAAGACTTCCTTGGAGGCAATTCCTTACATAGCACCTCTGCCAACCACCAGTGGATTTATTTATCCTACTGGCAACATCAAAAGGTTGTCAAGTGTTGAAGGAGGAAGACCCCAGTACCAAGAAAAAGGGGCATCAGTGGTTAATGTTTGGAGTACACTCCTTACATCAACTACTGTTACAACCACTGCTAGTGGGAAATCAGATGATCCCATTAACTTGGGTGATGGTTTAAAATACCAGAAATTGACGGATCGTATTGAAAAGCTTGATAACTCTGTTGCAGAACTCAAAGAAATGCTACAACAGGTGTTACAAGTACAAAAGGTACAATCAACTGCTGTTCCACCTCAAGCACCTACTCCACAACTAGCACCTGCTACAAATGAGCTCTGGAATTTGTTTCAACCTTTTCTCCATCAACAAGCACAATTAGCAGATCAGCAACATGAAAAACATGTCCAACAGCTGAGAAATGCAATGGAGTCAAGGTTCAAGAACACTCAGGCTGATCTAAAGGCTCTCAAAACTCAGATCCTGCACACCACTGGCACTGCTCCTCCAAAAGTTCGCTTCATTTATCAACTCCCAGAAGATAATGCCAAAAAGGGGGAGAAAATTAAGGAGTGGAAAAAGAAGGGTATAGAGGATGGTCTCTACATTGAACCAGAAAATGCAAACATGACCAAACAGATCCCTTTGCCAGATGGAAGCAAGAAAATTGATGTGACCACAAATGCACTGGCAGAAGCAATTGCAAGTGTAAAAAGGGATAGAGAGGCCAAAAGGAAAGCCAGGGTGGATTATCCGGATCAGGGTACTTCAGGATCACAAGATGATGAAAATCTTGTTGATGAAAAGAAGAAGCCTACAAGAAGAGTAAGGCTACCCAAATCCATTCCAACCAGACGTTCAAAGTCTGCTCCAAAACCACCCCTTAAAACAGCTGTTGTAACTCCTGCTGTATCAACTACTGCTGGTACCTCAGTGGTTTCAACATCTGTTCTCACCTCAACACACACCACAACCACTATTTTACCACCACTGTCACCATAAAAAACCATTTCACCACCACTTTTACCTGCTGACAAAAAGCAGAAGACAACAGATGTTATAACATCTGTTGTAATGACAACAGTGGTTGAAACACCAGTTGTTTCAACAGCTGTTAGTCAATCACAAACCACTGCCATACAATCTACCACCACTGATCCACCCAAAACATCATCTGCTTCTTCTAAAACAAAAAGGAGAAGGATCTATATATCAGATGATGATTCACTTTCACCACCACCAACATCTTCAAAATCCCTATCACTTGTCACTATTCCTAAACCCATACCTCTCTCTTCAGCTCAAATTTTAAAACCACTACCTCCTGCTGGTGTCTCATTTCCTCTAGAACTCATTGCAGTTAGGGAAGAAATAAAATCCTTTTATTATGAGGATGACCCAGCCAAAAGGAGTTTGCCATCAATTGCAGGATATCCCAGGCCTAACAATATTGAAGAGTACTTGAAACTCAAGGCCAAACAAGCAGAGGATATTGCAATAAAAAACAGAAAAGGGAAATCTGATAGAGAATTTCAACAAAACTATCAGTTTTTACTTTCACAGGTCAATACTATGGAGCGATTTGCTAAAAATGTATGTCAGCAAATTTCAGAAAGGGCAGATGAATCCTTGAGAAAAGACTACATTGAGAACATCATGACCTTCAAGAAATACAAGGGGGAGAAACACATGTACAAGAACTGGACCATTCCTGAGCTTGAAAAAGAAGCAGCCAGGATTCAAGGAATGATTAAAAATAAGGTCAAGCAGACTCCTCCTGAAAAGTTTAAACAATTTGTAGCTGAGAAGATGTTAGAGTTGAGGAGAATGAAAGAGGAGCTGATTGCAGCTGATTATGGGTCAAAGAATTCAGTGTCAAAGTGGGGAGAAGATAGAGTCAGGGCAACCTATAAAAGCTTAGAGGAACTTAGAAAGAAAGATCCAAGAGTTCCACAAAAGCCTGACTACTCCAAAGCAGAGGTCTCAAAAAGACCACCAAAGCTGCAAATCAAAAGAACCACTGCTCCAGCTGGTGCTGCCATCTACAAAAGAAGGAGCAAAAACCAGTTGAGTACTGAAACAATTCAAGATCTATTAGCTGGAGATGTTATTGTAAAAGCAGGCATGAAAGTAATGATAAAAGAAGATCTTGAATTGGAACAATCTGCAAGTGCTGCTCAGCCAGTTATGAATAGGCCAGCCTCACCAAATACTTCTGCAAATAAACATCTCCCAAGAAACCCACCAGGCTCAAAAATACAAAAGTGGGAAACTGACAAACAGACCTGCGTATTGACTTTGCTCAGGTCTGGTGGAGAAGTGGAGAAAATATCAAGGGAACAAGCTCTTGGCCTGAGTCTTGAAGATTTGCAGGATCTCCTTGATCTTCCACTTAGCAGGGATGATGAAGACACGGATGCCCTAGACTTTGAACTACAATTCAAAGGTCAGATAAGGGAACTGTTAATGAGGCAATAAAGATTTCCACAATAATGAAGAGTTTTGGCATTATCTGTTCCAGGGGGAGATTGTTGGGATTGAGCCCTATCAGAGGAACAGATAATTAAAGCCAAAACTGGATCAGAGCAGTGGATCCAGAATAAGCAGATGTTTACATACAAATCTCTCCCCTTGAAAGTGGTTTCATATCTGCTGACCTCCTATCTGCTGATCTTACTAAGTGCTGACCTACAACTGCTGTCTTGCATCTACTGCCAAATGTCAAAGACTGATGGAAGACCAAAGCTCTGCTGATTCAATCTACTGCCTTGAGTCTAGTACTGCTGATCCGGATAAGCACTGCTGGGTTCACAGCAGTGGAAGGATGCAGCAGCTGTTTAAGTCTCTTTTATGTAATGAATTGTAATAACAGTAGTTAGTTCATCAGTGTTTGTATAGATCAGAGGTTAGAGTTTGTTAGGAGGTTAGATGTCACTTTCATGGTGATGTCAGCTAAGATGCTCAGTGGTTTGCTAGTGCCTATAAATAGTTCAGTACTTTGTACTGTTCTATTAGCTCTTGCAATACCGTCTTCTTTGCACGAACAAACGCTGAGCTCTGGCTGAGGGGGAGTTTGTATTCAAGCATTACTTGTAATCGTTGTTGAAAGTTAATTCAATCATTCGGTTTCTTGTTGAAAATGTCTTGATCAAAGCAATACTCCTGTTTGATTGTATGCAAAGTTTGTTTTCATATTAATTCCGCTGCACAACTCTTCCATTTCCATCATAATTTCAAACGTAAAATACAATCAGAAACAAACTCAGATCCAACAAACGCTTTGACTTTTAAACGGTCGAGCCATTATTCGCAATGAACATGGCTACGTGATCGTAATTAGGTAGGTATTAAACCCTCAAAAGGGCACCTCCTAATTACCACGTTTGCTTAGTTAATTGTCGGGTCAAAGTAATTCAAATAAAAGTCAAACGAGTCGGTTTTTAAATAAAATTCATAACTAATGATGTAAAGGCAATAAAATCAGTTTTTTCACTTTAATAACTTGGTAAATATTAATTGAACATGTCTAGGCATGTTCAACCCGACAATTCTAAGTTTAGGCTCGGTTCGCAACCGAAAGTCGCAAGAGTTGACTTTTGCTTTGACTTTCAGTTATGACCCGATTTAGCTTAGTTTAGATATGCCTTAGGATTCTTTTAGGACCATATTATAGGTTAGTAAAACCCTCTGAAGTTATACAACCTGGTTCCTTAGTAATCCGATTCATTGCATGTTTCAGTTAAATGCTTAAATGTTGACCATAATGCCCTTTTGATATTAAAACGAGATTTTTGAAAATGTGAGAGGACAAAAACCTTTATTACTGATATTTAAGTATGTCCTAAAAGTTTGACATCAGTTTATGGTCTAAAATGAGAGTTATGCTCAATATCGTAAATGAAGGCCTTTTTATTAATTAAACGGCATATTTGATATAAATCCTATTTAAACTCAAATTTTGACATCAAACCTTTTACCTACTGATGTAATATAATATTTTGGGATTTTTATTAAATTTTAAGATGATCATAACATAGAGTTCTCGCATAGGCTCGGTAATTGACGATAACGCCCTTTTTGCTAATAAAATGAGTTTTATACATCCTTTTCATGTCAAACCTTTTTCTATTGATTTTATATAATAAATAAGTTATTTTAAACTATAAAGGCTGGTCAAAATCTCAGATTTCACTATTTAAACCGAATATCATCAAATACCGACTTTTATGCGATTTTGGCGCATAGTATGGTTTAAAACCATATTAGGCACCTAAAGCATGATACCTACTGATGTTATGAATAAGTTTTTATAATTTAACAGTAAATAAAAGTTTTGAACTCAGATTTCCAAAATTAACCGTTAAAGCATATGTAAAATGACCAAAATGCCCCTACGGTGCATAGTTTGGTCGTGAATGATAAATTTCACATATGTGAGATATCTTACTGATATAACTTGATAAAATAAATATTTTACTGATTATTTAGACCAGAAACTCAGATTATTATTTAACCTCTTTTATAAACATTAAAATGACCAAATTACCCCTACGGGGAATAAATTGGTTTTAAATTCGTTTTGGGCATAATGGAAGGTATCCTACTGATATCACAACATATTTAAGGCATATTAACTTGTGAAACATGTTCATGACACTTTTGGTTACCCGTTATGCATTTTACGCGTTCGGTACGGTTTATGTAACTAGTTTACATGAATTAACCGAAACGGGTCAAACCTTATCATTTTCACTTCAAAATTCAGAGTGTGTTTAGTTTACCCATATTATACAAGTCTCCATACTTGTCAGGTCTAAGTCTCATTCTAATCCGGTCTTCGCTTAATCTTGCGTTTTGAACCGTAAACCTTTCCCTAAAACTAACCGGTCTAAGTTTCAACTTAAATAAGCCCGTTAGGAATCTAATAGGTTAATAAAACCTTCGTTCCAGATTGAGAGCCCCAGTAGAGGTACTTGTGCTTGATGATTTGAATATACGGCTGAGAATAAAATTTCATTTTAGCTCAGGTAAATACTTTTAACTTATTTTCCCTAAACGGGCTTGGGATATGGTATTATAATAATACCGCTTGGTCGGGTATTGAATGTTTAATCGATTAGTGGTTAAATTATTTAGGTAACCCGTTTTAATCTGTCTTGTTTGAAACAAAGCCTTTGGGGGTTAATGACCATGTCCCGAATATCCTTGGCATCATTATTAAAAATGGCCACGTCTTAAGCACGGGGTGTAGGCATACACCTGACAGTTGCGTAGGAAAAACGGTATCTCACTCTCTTGTGGGCCTATACTTGTGGTGTGTCTGTTAATCTTGACTCGGTTTCTACATCGGGCCCTGAATGTATAACGAACATGTAAATCTGTATACAAGATTATTTTTATATAATTGTCCCAAGTTATAAAAGGATATTTGTGCCTTGTGCATTTAAATCAATTTTTCATAAATGTTTTCAAAAGAGTCTGTTAATTGTATTTACCAGTGTAAACTGACGTATTTTCCAAAAAGATTAAGTGACAGGTACTGTACGTAATTGGCTGGGAGCTCAGGGCGTTAATAAGGAATCTTGCAAGTTCTAAACGTCTGAAGTCTGTTGAACAGTGTCTATATTTCTGTTTTAAGATCCGCCTGTGGATCCATATACAACCGTTGTGTAATACCTTATTATACTTTCGAATTGGTTTGTATTATTATTACTTTATACTTCCGCTGTGCATTGAACTGTGATTACTTGACTATAATGATATCAACTACGTCACGATACTCCCCACTGGGCCCACCGGTAATACGTGCAAATATCGGGGTGTGACAGGTTGGTATCAGAGCCAACATTGAGTGAATTAAACACTAGCCTTTTGTGTTTAATCTCAATGACACAATAGGACATTCCTTGACTTCCGAGTCTAGACATGAACTAGGAATGATCTCATCCCTGTTATATGTATACATTGTTTTCGATATTTATGCATCTCAGGATCGTGTCGCTGAGCAAAAGCTGCCATTGGTGGAAGCTCTCCAAATCCGAAGATTTAGAATGTAAAGCTTCGTACTACAGCTCGAATAAGCGTGCGACCAGTATGGAGAAAGGACCTTTTTGAACCCATTAACCATATATCAAATTCTGTACCCAAGACTTTTGAAACTTCAAACGAGAAGCTAACATCGGAGGAGTTCATACCGGATGTCCCTGAAGCTCCCGCTCCAAAGATAATACCTATGGACCCCAAGGACTCATATTTCTTACCTCCAAGTTTTGGAATCCCAAACTTGGATTATACCTGTCCTGACCTTATTCATGATTCGTATTATTCATTAACCATAAAATCCTTGGATTCCACTATTGCAAGGATTCCTAAAATAGAAGATTTCGACTACACACCAAAACCTTCAGTATTCGTACCTCACACAGAGAACCAAGGAGAAAATTTCCAGAATTAGAGTGAAGAAGAAACTCTTTTTGTTGCATTTCATTTCTTTATTAGTCCTTATAAGGACATATTTATCTTTTAGTTCCTATGTGGACAAATTTCTTGTTTAAAAGTCCCGTTTAGGGCATCTATGTACTTTTTCCATTTAATGGAATGTTATAATTTAAAGTTTCATTTGTCCTTATACGTATAAACATAACATATAAAATAAATCAAAATATCATTCCTTTTGTAATTGATCTGCCTTTGAATATTGAAAGAAAATCTTGAAGGTATAACCTAGCCTATATGTCATTTAGACATGGCCTAGATGGTAAAACCTTTTTAAGATTTAAATCCTTGTTAACATCTGAAAACATGTTAGCACTCCTGGAAAATGTGATTCGATAAAATCACACAAGTCATCCTTTTATTGGATTCCTCCAATTTCTTATCTAGCATAGTGATTTAGAAATCATGGCTCAAATCAGCAGATAAGATGATCATATCATAAACATCCCTTAGTGATGAAATGCCTACGGGCTATATCTATTGTCTTAAAAGACAAAAGACAGTTGTAGTCTTTGACTCTCTGTCAAGAAAGGTAATGAACTGTGTTCAAACCTTAATGCCTCTCTCCTATAAGGTCATGGCTTATAAATTCAAACATGTCCTCGTGACAAGGCCTTTTGTGCCATTTCAATATCCTTAATAGTTTATAACTGGGATAAAATATAATTTAAATAAATTAAATTAACCAATATGGCTTAAAATTTCCATGGTTAATGAATTGCCATAAATGACAATTCCATAATTGATGTGTGCAAAATGCAACATATAAATTACATCAAATGTGGCATAAAACTAACCCTTTTTTAGTACTAATGTTGGAAAAAGTGTGTTTTTGTCTCCCTTTTGTATTTTCAGGATTAAATGGGCTCAAATGAACAAAAGAAGCAAAAAGGCAGCTAAATCTAACATAAATACAAGAAAAGGAATAAACGTGGCATGCCCGACCCCTCCACAGCATCTCCCAAAGCTAAAACAAGAGAACAGAAGGCTGAACACGCCCCGTGCTCAATGAGCACGGGGGCGTGCCCAAGTGTCTGCAGAAAAGACAAAGTTGTAGAAGCTTCTATCACCCACCACTGGGGCGTGTCCAGCAGACACGGGGTTGTGGTCAACTCTAAGATTCGCAGAATCTAGGAAAATCTTGATAGTACAGATACGCTTCTGCACACGGGGTCGTGCCCAGCGGACACGGGGGCGTGGTCAACTAATGCAGACAAACTGCATTTAATGAAGAAAGAGAAGACGGGTGGACACGGGGCCATGTCCGGGCCTCTGTGCAGGCTATAAATAGGGGTGCTTGGCTCATTTGCAAACCATCCCTTAGCAAACCACCTCTCTCACACTTCACCCACCCACCACCACCATCACAACCCACATCCACCACCATCATCCATCATCCATCATCCATCATAGAGTGTGTGAGTAGTCTCGGGATCCAAGATTGATCGTAAGAGTTCTTGACAATCAAAGGCCATGTTTGCCTAAGTCTCTTACATCACTTGGTGAAGACAAGTGTCTAGTGTAATACTTTTTATTTTTAATCTTTTCGCACTTTTTATTTGGTTATGTATTAATGACTTTAATAACTAGTTTCTTATGTTGAAGGTGAGTCTTCCTTATCGTTTGTCCGTGGTGTCTTGGCATTATTTTACTGTCTATATAAAATAAAAGATTTTCACCATTCATATCTCCACGGTCTATATGGAGGTATGTTGGCTACCTGGTCGGGGGTTAAGGGAACGGTTTGGTAAGAGTCTTGCCTTGTTCAGTGTATAGATCCTGCAAGGACCTGGGTCAACTTTAGTAGGACCTCCTTCAATACCCACTGGTATTGGATGGCGGTGGTCCGAACTCCTTGACCCCCTCATATGTAAACTACTATTAAAACTTTAACCCGGCTACTTAGGACTGTATCCTTGCTGACTCAGACTACTTAGCCGAGGGTAACGTCACCTCCAGAAGAGGGGCCTACCACAATATGCATTAATAACTTAATTAATTATCTTTCAATAATCCAACCCTTTAGGATTGTATCCTTGCTGACTCAAACTACTGGGTTGAGGGTAACGTCACCTTCAGAAGAGGGGCCTACTACAATAACTAATATAATCTTTTAAAAAGTGCAAAAGTGCGGAAATAATCAAAGGTTACACTAAACACGAGTCGGATCCAAATGATTCATCTTGTCTATCTGTTTTTATTTTATTTTTCAGCATTTTAGTTAGTTTTATTTTTTCTAGTTTAAAACCTTTTTCTAAACTTTTGATTTGATTAGACGTTGAGGATAAACCGGTATTAAGAGCTCTTGTGTCCTTGGACGACCTTGGTATCTTACCAACACTATACTACGCTCACGATGGGTGCACTTGCCCATATGTGTGTTTAGTGTTAGTAAATATCGTGTTTTATAATTTTAAAACTTGGCTAAAAAGTGTTAAAGGGCTTAAAATATACATTAAAAACTATACGACACTTCACACACATCAAGTTTTTGGCGCCGTTGCCGGGGACACAAGGATTTTAAGAAAGTTAGGAATCAACAGCCTAATCATTTTTCTTATTTTTCTATTTTTTTAGGATTTTTTTTTTTAGATTTTCAGCTTCTGTAGAACTCAGCACGGGGCGTGCCCGCTGAACACGCCCCCGTGCCCAATCATTGGTACTGGCAATCCTGTTTTAAGTCAGACAGTAAGCTGAACACGGGGCCGTGCCCACTCAACACGCCCCGTGCCCAAGTTTCAGTTACTGAAAACAGAACCGTAAGATCCCGACGGTTGGTAATTTCTGACACAAATATGAGTGATACTGGTATTTTTTACTTTCGGCACTCTTATGGTACGTGGTGTCAAATATGTGGTGGCCCTCATAAAGATTTAGAATGTTATTTTCTAAATTATAAGCCCTATTACATAGACCCATTGTTTTCTTGTAGCCTTAAGAGGGGCGAAAGTAAAAATAATCCCTATCTCTCCCTCGAATGCTCTTAATCAACCCTTCTAGGAGAAATGCTTCTCGATGAATTATTTCAAATGGAAGATCTAATTCTCAATTGGGTGAAAGAACTTGAGATGGATATCATTAATTCACCTCAAGACGAAGCCCAAGAAGAATTATTGAGATCGCATTCTAATAAAAACAACTTCGTTGTTCCCGAAATCACCTCTAACTCTAGCGAGGACTTGAGCGATAGTCGTCCCTGTGTCGATTGTGCCGTGAAGGACTCCCCATCGACTTCGTTCGGTGCATACATAGACCTGAGCGATTCGGCATACACCTTCTTTAACGAGAGCCCGGGAAAGGGTTGGACTTGTCCACCTACATTTAGCATAGGAATCACCCTCACCGACAACCTCTTGCGTTCTCGTCTTAGTCTAGAGCAATTAAGGTATCTCAGGCACTTTGGGGTTGTTCCATCCAGTAAGGAACCACCCGATCCGGATGAATTCCTTAGAAATAGACGAAACTTCATAAACAACCTCTAGACACGGGGCCGTGTCCAGGTCAGCACGCCCCCGTGTCCACCCAAAGATTCCCGTCTGATTTCGTGTCAGAAAACGTGTCAGGATCTTGCCTGCACACGGGGCCGTGTCCAGCCGACACGGGGCCGTGTGCAGCGTGCTGTCGTTTTCTATAAATGCAGCAAGATTCCTGCACATTTGGACCACTCCAAAGACAAAGATCTGGTGGATCTTCACACATACCATCCTAGGTATATTCTAAAGAAGGTTCCCAACTACCATCTTGTCTTTTCCACTTTTATCCATTACCTTCTTCTTCAATTTTTCCTTAATACCTCCATTAGAGCTTGAAATCTCCATAATTCCAAGCTTTATTGAGATGTTTGTTAGATTTTTATTCAAGAAATCTTGTTAAAAATAAGTTCTACAACAATGTTTTAAGTTGTTTCTGCTTAAAAACGTTTTAAAAATCACGAAAACAAATTAAAACTCCAAGATTCCTTGTTCCAAAAATCTGCAGACATCTGAACACGGGGCCGTGCTCATTGAGCACGGGGCCGTGTCCGAGGTACTGTTTCCTTGAAATTGAACTCTTTTCGGTATGTTTTCTCAGAATGGTGAGCAGAACTAGCGGAACATCTTCATCGCACTCCAGAAACAACCGACAAGGGAGAAGGTCATCAACGGTTGAAGATTCTCTTGTAAACTACGTTTACGCTTTAAGAGAAGCTATTGATGAAATGACGGGAGTGGAAGAAGCATTGGTCGACCATATCAATCATTTGACGGTGGGACTAGAGGGATGTCTTCGAGAGGTCAACCTTTTGCACCAAAGGTTGAACATTCTCGCTTCTCCTCCTTTGGTGCTAATTATCACCCAAAGGGCATGGAATGTGGTACCGGAAGTCATCATACCGGCCGAATGGTATACCATACACCCGGAGCCCCCTCGAGACATACTACAAGGGGTTCCGGTTGGTGGCACTCCCCCTACGCAAGATGTTGAGGAAAACGAGCCCAGCTTCTTCCTCCCAAGAGAGATAGAAGAATGGCTTTAACCACATCTAGGGAATACCCCTCGGTCTAAAAGTTCTACGTGGCTTCTAAATACCGGAAAGCTATTTACGGAATTTTGATTCTTATTAAAGTAGAACTCCTTAGGATGATTTTATGTACCATTTGACCCATCTATCTTAGGACCTTTAGTTTTTATTTTTTTCTGCCTTGTCTTTAAATTCTCTAGGACCTTATGTAATGTGCTAGTTTTAATGAATGATGGTTTTAATTAATTTGGTGTTGGGATGATGATGTAATGGGAAAAACACACTTGGGATGGTGAAGGATGCCAAGGGAAACTTGAACCAGCACCCCATGCACGAAAACAGGGCCACCCGTCGATTTTTTCTTCATTACAGCAAGTTCAGCACGGGGTCGTGCTCATCCAACACGCCCCGTGCTCAACCATCTACAGAAAAATGCCCAGTTCAGGTACCTGGACACGGGGCGTGCTCACTGAACATGCCCCCGTGTCCAGCCTTCTGTTACTTTACTTTATTTTCTGTTACTGGCGATCTGAACACGGGGCCGTGCCCGGACACCACGGGGCCGTGTCCAGATGCCCAGTAACATAAAATTTTGCTTTTTCACATCTTTTTACACATTCAATCACCCTAAAAACTTATTTTTGGGACACATTGAGGACAATGTGTAATTTAAGTGTGGGGGGATGCTAAAACCTTGAATTTTGCAAGTCCTAGTTACAAGCCTTACACAAAACTCTATTGGAAACGCTAAACACCCCAAATTTTTTCAAAATTTTTTCATTTTTTTTACTTGTCTAGATTTAATTTGAGAATTTCAAATTCTAAAAAGGTGATATTTTTACAAATTTACAAACGATAGCGTCGTGATAAAAATAACCAACATAAGAAAATTATGAAACGACATGACAAATCTTGTTAAAATTTGATTATATATACTTGATCACATAAAAACCCATTCCCACAAAAAGTGAGTTTTGAGCCTTTATTGAGCATACAAATACACATCTTTAAACTAAATGCTCATTTTTCGTTTCTTGTGTGAATAGCCGCTTGGTTTATTACAACTCTAGAACTTGCCACGACGATACATTCCCGGTCCTTACCAACTTAAACCCGAGTAAGTAAATGATGGAGGCATTAGGACTAACCTTTTTTTATTTCAACACCATTATTTTTCTTTTTTTTACCACCTACCCAAAATCCCCCTAGTTAACCCCTTTGAGCCTAAACCTTTTCATTTCTTAACCCAAAACAAACACCCTTTTACCCACCAAAACCCTTTTCATTTTAAACCCTTTATTTTAGTAACAAAGCTCGGTTTCTCATATGACCTTCCTTATAAAAAAAATGAAAATGATGATGATGAAGCCAAAAGAAATAAACAAACAAGTTTATCAAAAAGAACTTTGTTTGAAGAATTGCTTCATCAAAATAAAAAGTTACAAAAATAAAAAGTCTTACGAAAACTTATGCTTTTTACGCCTTTTCGCCATTTTCTACTAACCACTAACCCAACCACCTACCTTTAACCCAAGCCTAACCCTTCCCCCAAAGTCTTCTTGATATTTACAAATGTATATAGTTAAAGAGGAGGAGGATTGATTGCTTGGCAAGCTTATGGTAGAAGTAAGTTCCATGCCGCTCTCGAGTGTTTCACAAAAATACATTTTCGGCCGAGTGTTGAGTGATCCCCCATGAGGTATGTGAACTTGTATATAAATGGAATTTTAAAAAGGCATGTTATGCCCTAATAAGTAATTTATCTTATGTAATGTTTTATATAAATCATGATGAATAGGATTGTAAATAAATAAAAATAAAACTTAATAAAGAATCTTGGAAATCCCGACACTCTATGACAAGCCATAAACCTTCTCTTCTACCCATTCCATTTGGGAGTGTAAAGCCACATTATAATGAGTTTTGCTTGAGGACAAGCAAAGATTCAAGTGTGGGGGTATTTGATGTGTGCAAAATGCAACATATAAATTACATCAAATGTGGCATAAAACTAACCCTTTTTTAGTACTAATGATTGAAAAAGTGTGTTTTTGTCTTCCTTTTGTATTTTAAGGATTAAATGAGCTCAAATGAACAAAAGAAGCAAAAAGGCAGCTAAATCTAACATAAATACAAGAAAAGGAATAAACGTGGCATGCCCGACCCCTCTACAACATCTCCCCAAGCAAAAACAAGAGAACAGAGGCGTGCCCAAGTGTCTGCAGAAAAGACAAAGTTGTAGAAGCTTCTATCACCCACCACGGGGGCGTGTCCGGCGGACACGGGGCTGTGGTCAACTCTAAGATTCGCAGAATCTAGGAAAATCTTGATAGTACAGATACGCTTCTGCACACGGGGTCGTGCCCAGCGGACACGGGGGTGTGGTCAACTAATGCAGACAAACTGCATTTAATGAAGAAAGAGAAGACGGGTGGACACGGGGCCGTGTCCGGGCCTCTGTGCAGGCTATAAATAGGGGTGCTTGGCTCATTTGCAAACCATCCCTTGGCAAACCACCTCTCTCACACTTCACCCACCCACCACCACCATCACAACCCACATCCACCACCATCATCCATCATCCATCATAGAGTGTGTGAGTAGTCTCGGGATCCAAGATTGATCGTAAGAGTTCTTGACAATCAAAGGCCATGTTTGCCTAAGTCTCTTACATCACTTGGTGAAGACAAGTGTCTAGTGTAATACTTTTTATTTTAATCTTTTTGCACTTTTTATTTGGTTATGTATTAATGACTTTAATAACTAGTTTCTTATGTTGAAGGTGAGTCTTCCTTATCGTTTGTCCGTGGTGTCTTGGCATTATTTTACTGTCTATATAAAATAAAAGATTTTCACCATTCATATCTCCACGGTCTATATGGAGGTATGTTGGCTTCCTGGTCGGGGGTTAAGGGAACGGTTTGGTAAGAGTCTTGCCTTGTTCAGTGTATAGATCCTGCAAGGACCTGGGTCAACTTTAGTAGGACCTCCTTCAATACCCACTGGTATTGGATGGCGGGGGTCCGAACTCCTTGACCCCCTCATATGTAAACTACTATTAAAACTTTAACCCGGCTACTTAGGACTGTATCCTTGCTGACTCAGACTACTTAGCCGAGGGTAACGTCACCTCCAGAAGAGGGGCCTACCACAATATGCATTAATAACTTAATTAATTATCTTTCAATAATCCAACCCTTTAGGATTGTATCCTTGCTGACTCAAACTACTGGGTTGAGGGTAACGTCACCTTCAGAAGAGGGGCCTACTACAATAACTAAGATAATCTCTTAAAAAGTGCAAAAGTGCGGAAATAATCAAAGGTTACACTAAACACGAGTCGGATCCAAGTGATTCATCTTGTCTATCTGTTTTTATTTTATTTTTCAGCATTTTAGTTAGTTTTATTTTTTCTAGTTTAAAACCTTTTTCTAAACTTTTGATTTGATTAGACGTTGAGGATAAACCGGTATTTAGAGCTCTTGTGTCCTTGGACGACCTCGGTATCTTACCAACACTATACTACGCTCATGATGGGTGCACTTGCCCATATGTGTGTTTAGTGTTTGTTAATATCGTGTTTTATAAATTTAAAACTTGGCTAAAAAGTGTTAAAGGGCTTAAAATATACCTTACAAACTATACGACACTTCACACGCATCAATAATAGACTTCTGAATAAATCATTGTCAATATTTATGTAGCAATCAAGCTACATGACTAGATCAGATGAGGGTAATAGCCACCCGAGGGAGAATAATGATACTACCAGAGTTACCATTGCGGGTGCAGAACTGCAGGCATTGATAGATAATGCCGTTACCGGAGCTCTTGACAGACATTATAATGAATCAAGTGGTACACGCACCAAGACCCAGTCTGTACCTCATACAAAACCATCTTCCCAAATGCATGTATCGCATAAGGACGATTCTCATCACTCATCGAATCAGAGGAGTGTTCCGTCTGGACAAGTTGTGCTTAATCAAGAGCCACGTGTTAAAACCTGTTCATATAAATATTTTATCTCCTGCAAGCCTAGAGACTTCGCAGGAGAAAAGGGAGCCATCGATTACACGACGTGGCTCGATGAGATGGACACCGTTGTTGATATTAGTGGATGTGCAGAGCAAGACATTGTGAAGTTTGTTTCACATTCTTTTAAAGGAGAAGCTCTAGTTTGGTGGAGGTCACTAATCCAAGCTACAGGGAAGATCCCGTTGTACAACTTAACTTGGGATCAGTTTGTTGCTCTTATCAAAGAAAATTTATGTCCTCAATATGAAGTTGAGAAAATCGAGACTGATTTCTTGACATTGGTCATGAAGAATTTAGATTGTCAGGCATATCTTACAAGTTTCAATACCATGTCTCGATTGGTTCCTTACTTGATCACACCGGAACCGAAGCGTATAGCTCGTTTTATTGGGGGTCTAGCCCCAGAAATCAAGGCAAGTGTGAAAGCATCGAGACCTACTACGTTCAGGTCAGCGGCAGATCTGTCACTATCTCTCACACTTGATGTGGTCAGAAGCAAGGCTACCAAAGCTTCTGATGATGGAAAGCCTAAAAGGGAGGATGAGAATTCTCATCGCTCCAATAATAAGAAAAAGGGGAACTCTGATCATAAGAAGAATTCCGGGTTTAAGAAGGACAATCAGCAGTCGGGTGAAAAGACCAGGTGCAAAATCTGTAGGAAATACCACCTCGGGAAATGCAGGTTTGAATCTCAGCATCTACCTTGTGGGATCTGCAAGTCTAAGGAACATAAAACCTTGGATTGCAAGAAGTTGAAAGATGCAACCTGCTATGGTTGCAACGAGAAGGGGCATATCAAGACTAACTGCCCTAAGGATCAGAAGAAGCCTGAAGAGGCCAAGAAAACAAACGCGTGAGTCTTCCAGATGAACACCCAGGAGGCAGTACAGAATGATAACATCATAATAGGTACCTTTCCTTATCAATGATGTTTATGCGGGAATTTGTTTGATTATGGCGCAGAAAAGTCTATTGTGGATAATAAATGTTGTAAGCTGTTGTATCCGTCTGTTAGGACTTTAGACATATAACGCGAGGTAGAATTGGTCGATGATACTTTAGAGACTGCTTCAACAATCTTAGATGGATGCTTTATATCCATTAGGAATCACTCTTCTCAAATATCCTTATGGCAAGCTTTCAAGCTATCCAAAATCATCAATATGATCAAGACAGATGTGACATTTTGATTCCCCTGTCAAAAACCTAATGGACTAGGTCCAAACCTTAAACGCCATTGATGGTCTTTTTATGGCCTGGGCTAAATATAATTGATATATATTTAAATAACATTCGTTACGAATGTTCGTACTATATTAGCCTGTATGGTTTAATGATACCATGGTTAGTATATGTTAGGTCATCAGGATGATGAATAGCGATTGTTGTACTGCCACTGAGTAATTATTTCATTTGGTGTTAAGGAACCAAGTCTCGAATATGAAAAACTCAGATAAGACAACCGTCAATCGCGCCAATGATGATGTGACACATGCTAATGATGCTACAATTGTGAACCTCAAAATTGGCAAAGATGTTCCCCAAGCTATGATTGACGCAGCTGTTGGAAAAGCTGTGAGAAAGGTCATGAAAAAGTTCAAGGAGCCCAATGCTACTTGCTCCAAATCTCATTTAAGACTACACTCCCTTACTCACGAGAAGGATCTTGTTCATGCCTCGAATGCAAAGGATGAACTAAAAAGGAAAATGAAGGAAGATAACTCCCAGATTTCTAAGAAAAAGGGTAAGCAATAGTCCAACAAGAAACCTCTATGCAAGACCTGCAAGAAGCACCATTTAGGGAAGTGCAGGTTCGAACCAAAATCCCAATCGCAGCCTAGGGCTTGTGGGATCTGCAAATCAAGAGAGCATAAAACGTTGGATTGCAAGGATATAAAGGATGCAGTCTGCTTCGGCTGTAACGAGAAAGGCAACATCAAGACTACATGCCCTAAATATGTCAAGTGAAGTGCGGCCAAGGATATAAAGCCTAAGAATGAAGGCGCTTAAACTCTCCTGATGGATGCCAGAGGTAGTTCATATCAATAACGACACCAGGTACATTCCTTATCATTTATCAGTGATATAAATGCTAAGAGTTCTGTTTTGATTCGGATACCAATAAATCCTTCATAAGTTGTAAGTATAGCAAACTTTTAAAATCTTCCATAAGAACCTCAAAGATTAAGTGTAAGGTAAAACTTACAGACGAAATTCATAGGAACCATTTCTTCTGTTCCTGTCAGAAATATTCAGTCGTAAAATCCTAGAGTACTCTCTCCAGATGGAGTACGTCAGTATATGTTAGTTTAATATCTCTTTGATTTCTATCAATTACGAATACCAGACTGTATGATGAAAGTGCCATATGAGGATTAGTGTATCTTAATATGTTCCATAGATTGCTTCCATACTTGATCAGTATGGCGGTTTAATGCATGGAACCACTGAGATATCCCAATGGTCATATTATACTAAAGTCAGCTAACGGTATTCAAAGAAGATATCCAAAAGGGAAATGTCCAAATAAGTGTCACTGAATAAGGTATCCATGGAATTGTAAAGCAAATGTGTCACTTATCTGACACATGCATTGATAAATGAACCAGAGCCTGAGATTTGGAAAATCTCTGTAATCTCCTTGTGTCTTGATTATCTTCTCCAAAGACTACCCTGTTTACCTCCTGAGACAAGTAGAGTTAAGAATAATACCTCACTTAGAGTTGCATCTATTGAAAAGCCCCATATCGGTTAGTACCAACGGAATGGGATAACTAAGGGTCAATCAGGAAAGCTTTTTAGAAAAGGACTTCATAAAAGCCTAAAAATCAAAATTATGGGAGCTCCGGTATTATTAATTAGAAAGACGGTTCATTTTGCTTATGCATTGATTACCGCAACCCTATTTAGGCAACAATTAAGAATCGCCATCAGCTGCCCAGGATCGTCGATTTGTTCGACTAATTGTAAGGATTAGCTACTCCTTAAGATTGGTTTTAGGCAGTAGTTGGAATAACCATCTCACCTTAAATAAGCTAGTTTATAACTAATAGTCGATATATAAGTATCAAGGCTGCTCCTTTTGAGACCTTGTATAGATGAGATGTTAAACATCTGTTATTGGACAGAAGATGGTAAGTTCGAATTATCAGGATCTGAAATTACCTTGGAAACAACGAATAAGATCATTCGAATTCGTAATCGTCTGAAAGTTGCCAGTAATCGGCGGAAAATCAAGGATTGATGAAAGTCGCAACCCTCTTAAGTCCTTAATAAGGAATAAGGTTTAATTGAAGGTATCACCCCAAGAAGGGTGTGCTGAAATTTTTTTTTATTTATCAGGCTAGTTAAGCTCTGGATATATAGAACCATTCGAGGAAATCGAATATATCAAGATCAAGTAGCATATAAGCTAAAACCTATTTAAGGAGCTTGGTGGAGCTCGCAATGTGTTCCACACTTATGATTTAAAGATATGGCTAGACAATAAGTCAAGAGCATTGTCACATAATGATATGCAGACTAATGAAAATTTATGGTTTGATGAGAAACCCGTATCGATTGAGGATCAACAAGATTAGAAGCTCCAAAAGGATACATGTACCTATTATAAATGATATCTTGGGTGCCTGGAGGGGCCCCAGATGTGCTGTAGAAAAATTAAGTCCATTATAAGACAGAAAAGTACTTCCATCGTTTGAGCAAATCTCGAGGTCGAGATTTCTTTTAAGGGGGTGAGGATGTAACACCTCGTAAAATCACGTCCAATGATACGTTGACACGTGTACAAAACCCTAATAAGGTCAATCGTTGACTATGAAGGACTAATTTTGTGAAAAATCAAAAACTTTGATTATGGAAGGACTGGAAGTGTTATCATACTTAAAATAAGTTTCTGAATAACCTCTTACGGTATTCATATTCACATATGATCCACTTGTTGATCAAGTGTAGCCATTTGCGTAATTAATTGAAAGTTTGCGCGATGAAGGGTTAAAAGCGTCAACATGTTAATTCTTACCTCTGAGTGACCTTTTAACAAACCAAGAGCTTCATGATGGTTTATTATACTCTCGGGGATGCCAAATATTGGCCATCTAAGGTTTTTATGCCTTTAAGTGACGTTACGCGTAACTTTGCAAGTTTAAGGGGTTAAAAGCGTCAATATGTTTAATTATACCTCTGAATGACCTTTTTACAAACCCGAAGCATTGTGATGTTTAATAATACTCCCAAGAATGCCTAATATGGATTAGATAAGGCTTCGATGCTATTAAACGATGATATGCGCAAGTTTGCGCATTAGAGGGACTATTTGCGTCAAACTGCAAAAGTCTGTCGATTCGAACCTTCCGAAATATGATCATAAGTTAAACATGCCCTAAATATCCTTTACATAGCTTAGAAATAGGCTTAGAGGTGTTTGGTGCGCAAAAATAAACTTATTTGATCAACAGGGACTAAAAGCGTCAAAAAATGCATAAGTTTGCATTTTTGCGCATATCTTACGTTCCGAATATATCCGGACATCCAAAAATTTATGTAATCATTAAAATATTTTATTTTAGTGATTGGCATGATAAAATTCCATTCGTCGCGTAATTTGGATCGTTTTTCGCGTCCGTTCGTGTTTCGTCGTAATTAGCCGAACAACGCAACCGTACGACCAAACGAACCGACATCCGACATATTTTTGAGCATGTTTTATGTTCCCTATGTTTAGGCATCATTATAGAGCCTTGAAAATGGCTTAACGGGCCTTAAATGTGTCAGAAATGGCATTTAACAAGTGCAGGGGCTGATTCTGTAATTTATGAAAGTTGTTGTGTGTGTTTGATCTGTGCAGGCCGTAGCCTACGCCCCTGCAGCATAGCCTACGCCCAGGTCTGGGCAGGTTTGTTTTTTTTGGCTTGTAAACCACTCCAAGCCATTCTAAACCACTAAAATCAATTCTAAGGGCTCTTTGATGGTATTAAAACATGGTAAAACACCTGTAATCATCTCATGGCCCCTTCCAACACTTGTCATGATCCTATGCAATCCCAAAAACTATATAAAGGGGCTTGAATTCATTTGAAATTCACACCTTCTTCTTGGGTTCTTGCTCTCTATTTCAAATCTGAGGATCCTGATCATTTGGAGCCTCCTTTTGAGTTCTTTTCAGTCCTAAGGACCACTTGTAAGTGTTCGTTTCGTGCTTAGTTAAGTTGTTTGGCTCTTAAAGCCGAAAAGTCAAGCGTTCACGATAAACGCTTTGACTTTTAAATGGTCGAGCCATTGTTCGCAATGAACATGGCTACGTGATCGTAATTAGGTAGGTATTAAACCCTCAAAAGGGCACCTCCTAATTACCACGTTTGCTTAGTTAATTGTCGGGTCAAAGTAATTCAAATAAAAGTCAAACGAGTCGGTTTTTAAATAAAATTCATAACTAATGATGTAAAGGCAATAAAATCAGTTTTGTCACTTTAATAACTTGGTAAATATTAATTGAACATGTCTAGGCATGTTCAACCCGACAATTCTAAGTTTAGGCTCGGTTCGCAACCGAAAGTCGCAAGAGTTGACTTTTGCTTTGACTTTCAGTTCTGACCCGATTTAGCTTAGTTTAGATATGCCTTAGGATTCCTTTAGGACCATATTATAGGTTAGTATAACCCTCTGAAGTTATACAACCTGGTTCCTTAGTAATCCGATTCATTGCATGTTTCAGTTAAATGCTTAAATGTTGACCATAATGCCCTTTTGATATTAAAACGAGATTTTTGAAAATGTGAGAGGACAAAAACCTTTATTACTGATATTTAAGTATGTCCTAAAAGTTTGACATCAGTTTATGGTCTAAAATGAGAGTTATGCTCAATATCGTAAATGAAGGCCTTTTTATTAATTAAACGGCATATTTGATATAAATCCTATTTAAACTCAAATTTTGACATCAAACCTTTTACCTACTGATGTAATATAATATTTTGGGATTTTTATTAAATTTTAAGATGATCATAACATAGAGTTCTCGCATAGGCTCGGTAATTGACGATAACGCCCTTTTTGCTAATAAAATGAGTTTTATACATCCTTTTCATGTCAAACCTTTTTCTATTGATTTTATATAATAAATAAGTTATTTTAAACTATAAAGGCTGGTCAAAATCTCAGATTTCACTATTTAAACCGAATATCATCAAATACCGACTTTTATGCGATTTTGGCGCATAGTATGGTTTAAAACCATATTAGGCACCTAAAGCTTGATACCTACTGATGTTATGAATAAGTTTTTATAATTTAACAGTAAATAAAAGTTTTGAACTCAGATTTCCAAAATTAACCGTTAAAGCATATGTAAAATGACCAAAATGCCCCTACGGTGCATAGTTTGGTCGTGAATGATAAATTTCACATATGTGAGATATCTTACTGATATAACTTGATAAAATAAATATTTTACTGATTATTTAGACCAGAAACTCAGATTATTATTTAACCTCTTTTATAAACATTAAAATGACCAAATTACCCCTACGGGGAATAAATTGGTTTTAAATTCATTTTGGGCATAATGGAAGGTATCCTACTGATATCACAACATATTTAAGGCATATTAACTTGTGAAACATGTTCATGACACTTTTGGTTACCCGTTATGCATTTTACGCGTTCGGTACGGTTTATGTAACTAGTTTACATGAATTAACCGAAACGGGTCAAACCTTATCATTTTCACTTCAAAATTCAGAGTGTGTTTAGTTTACCCATATTATACAAGTCTCCAAACTTGTCAGGTCTAAGTCTCATTCTAATCCGGTCTTCGCTTAATCTTGCGTTTTGAACCGTAAACCTTTCCCTAAAACTAACCGGTCTAAGTTTCAACTTAAATAAGCCCGTTAGGAATCTAATAGGTTAATAAAACCTTCGTTCCAGATTGAGAGCCCCAGTAGAGGTACTTGTGCTTGATGATTTGAATATACGGCTGAGAATAAAATTTCATTTTAGCTCAGGTAAATACTTTTAACTTATTTTCCCTATACGGGCTTGGGATACGGTATTATAATAATACCGCTTGGTCGGGTATTGAATGTTTAATCGATTAGTGGTTAAATTATTGAGGTAACCCATTTTAATCTGTCTTGTTTGAAACAAAGCCTTTAGGGGTTAATGACCATGTCTCGGATATCCTTGGCATCATTATTAAAAATGGCCACGTCTTAAGCACGGGGTGTAGGCATACACCTGACAGTTGCGTAGGAAAAACGGTATCTCACTCTCTTGTGGGCCTATACTTGTGGTGTGTCTGTTAATCTTGACTCGGTTTCTACATCGGGCCCTGAAAGTATAACGAACATGTAAATCTGTATACAAGATTATTTTTATATAATTGTCCCAAGTTATAAAAGGATATTTGTGCCTTGTGCATTTAAATCAATTTTTCATAAATGTTTTCAAAAGAGTCAGTTAATTTAATTGTATTTACCAGTGTAAACTGACGTATTTTCCTAAAAGATTAAGTGACAGGTACTGTACGTAATTGGCTTGGAGCTCAGGGCGTTAATAAGGAATCTTGCAAGTTCTAAACGTCTGAAGTCTGTTGAACAGTGTCTATATTTCTGTTTTAAGATCCGCCTGTGGATCCATATACAACCGTTGTGTAATACCTTATTATACTTTCGAATTGGTTTGTATTATTATTACTTTAGACTTCCGATGTGCATTGAACTGTGATTATTTGACTATAATGATATCAACTACGTCACGATACTCCCCACCGGTGTCACACCCCGAAATTATCAGAGCTGGCGTGACTGGACTGGTATCTTCATTGCACAGCGGAAGCAAATATAAGCTAAGACTTCTAGAAATTGAACGCCACTAAGTACTCGTATCTCCAATGGTTCTCCTATTCCAACCGTGCCATAACTTTGAAAAGTAACCTGAGAAAGAAACATGCGAAAAATCAACATAAAGTTGAGCGAGTTTATAGTTTGTTTGTAAAATATTTGAAATAAATCTTTTTGAATAACCAGTTTTAGAAATATTGTTGAGAAAACGAATTTACAAATCATTTTCTTGTCAAGTTATATGAAAACTCTGTATTTGTAATGCATTATATTTGCAAAAACCTTGCATTTGTAAATTCCTGTGTTTGTAAAACTTGTATAACCGTCAATGTCCACCCCGACATTGACAACATGCATGCATAATCATGTGCTTTGAATTTATATAGAACATGGTATGTAATTTGTAAAGACGTATTGAAACTGAGTTCTGTATATGTAAGGAATACGAGATCGCTAATGGTTCGCGAGGCCACTAACATATGTAACGACATAGGAAGCCACCAAACCTAGGCATTTTTGTCGACTTCGACTGAGACACAAAAGCACTCAATGGTAGAAGTAGGCCAAGAGTGGGGTTGCCTGAAACCCATTAGATCTAACCCTTCTGTTCCGCGGTCTAAATGTATACGTTGACTAGTGGTGCTTATGGTACCCTATTCGTCACGTGATCTATATATCATTCCTTAGTTTGATGTACCTCTTTGTACTTGTATTTTTCTGAATTTTAGAAACTAGAATACATGTGTATGTACATTTCGAAAAATACTCTTGCTTGAAAGACCGGTATAGAACATAAGCTTTTCGTAAATCATTTATGTCAGTTAAAACTTGTTTGTAAAATGGTTTAGAAATATGTAATTCATGATTATTGAAAACCTTGTATGCTTTGCAAAATGTGCATGTCTTTCCACCCCGAAAACATTTAGAAAAATGTAGAACTGTAAAAAGGTGGGGTTATGAACTCACCTGAGTTGCCTTGTGCAAAGCTAGCTAATTACGACTTCGTGACGTCGTTTCCAAGATGAGTCTTGCTAGCGTTTATTCTACAATATTCCTAACACGGAATATCTTATAAGTTTCTAACCAAAAGCGGTAACTAAACTACGTGTTACCGAGCTCCACCGAATCGTTAACCGAACGATTCAACGGTAAGTTGTTAATTTAACGAAAATGACTAAGTTAAGCTTTGTCGCCCCGAGAAGTCGTTTGTGTATATAGGAATATTCGTATGAAAGTAATATATAATAAACTTGTATTATATATATTGCGTCTTGTATATATTTGCCAAAACATATGTATATGTCATTTCGGCATTTGAAATAAAAAAAAAGTTATATTTATTTTATAAGAGAATCCTTGAGTTGTTGTGTTTGAAATAAATATAAAACTATATTTATTTTTATAATGGAATTCGTGTGGTACGATACTTGAAATAAATATAAAAACTATATTTATTTTATAAGACGAAATCGTGTTGATTGATATTTCAAATAAATATCCAAACTATATTTATTTTTACAAACGAAATCATGTCATTTGATATTTGAAATAAATATCTAAATTATATTTATTTTAGAAAAGAATTCGTAGTGTTTGATACTCGAAAGAATTGAGAATAATAAAAGAACTGAAAATATTATATCACATTTTATTTTATAAAGAATTGTCAAAAATAATATCCGAATCGTCGTTTCCGTGATGTTGTAAAGTGTTGTCGTAAGAATACTATATTTGTATTTGTTTTTATAAAAGTTTCTCGGATCTAAATAGTTTCGTCTTATAATAACACGCGTTTTGGTTTCGGATTTTCTCGAAAAATGGGCAGAGTTTCCTCTGTTTTTGGACGCCCCCGACAACACAAGTTGTCGTTATTTTTTTCAAAATTCAACAATATTCAATCATAATATATGTAATTTGTCAAATATATCGAAACGTAAACTATATTCTAATCGTTCGGTTCGAGCTCGTTTTCATGAAATAAATAAAAATGTAAAAACAATGTAAATATTAATCGCGACGCTAAATTCTTTACCAAATCTTTCACGTCGAGACGTTTGACTGAGTTGACCGGGTTGGACCGAGTTGACTCGGTTGTTGACCCGAACCCGAGCGCCACAACTTAAATCAAACGAGATCTGACCGCACTGAACCAAGACACGAACCTGTTGAACCCGAGCTTGATGAACCATACCCGAACCGCGGCTGAGTTGACCAAACAGACCCGTTCGACTGAGTTGACTCGAACCGCACCCGAAACCAGTCTGACCGGAGAGAAAACCCAAGTATGAACCGGAAAGTGAGTCAAAACAGAACTGAAATGAAATCGATCTAAGTTGTAATACAAGGTTTCAGGCCAATCACTTACCGGAGAAATTAGGTACGACCACCACCATCGTCATCGTCGCCAGCGGCTGCTGCTGTCGCAGCCTCTCTCACCTTCAACTTTTCACTATCTCTCTTCTGTTTCGTGTCGCCGCACCACCGGATAAATGAACCGACCACCGGATCGAGTCAAGGACCGCCGGAAAAACGGCGAAGTCCGTCGGATAAAGACAAGGACCACCGGTCCGAGTAAAGGACCACCGGTCACCACCATCACCGTTACTCTCTCTCTCTGTTTCTTCTTGTTCTGCTGCCACGCCGCCGCCGCGTGTGGCGGTTCCGTTTTCTTTTGCCGGGATTACATCGGTGACGAGGGGGGGTATCTGAGGTGTCGTGGGGTGTGTGGGTGACCGGAGATGGTCGGAGCTGTCGCCGAAGCTCCTCCACTCGGCTGGAGATGTGAAGATGGAGAGGGTATTTGGTAATTTGTATGTGTGTGTGTTCTTTGTGTATGTAGAGAACGAGAGAGGGAATGACAGACATAATGTCTGTTTTTTTTTTGTGTCTATATAATTGTTGAGAGTGAAAAGAGTTTGGGTGAAATACCCCTTATTTATAGAGTTTAGATGTTTCAACTTTTGAGACAAAAATCTCTTGTAGAGATTTGTAGAGATCTTATAAGATCTTGATAAGATTTTTAAGGAAAAGATCTAATATATTATGTGCAGGTTTAGGCTTGTGGGTTTTGGGCTTGGGCCCAAGGCCCACAAGCCCACAAGCCCATCTCATGTGTAAATGACCCGTAATTCCTACGAGACCCGATATCGCAACCCAAACTCCATAAGTGTCGAAAGCATAAAGTTTTTAAATTAAAAGGCGTATAATAGTGGCGTTGTCAGTATTTTGTACGGTATCAGTTCGTTGTCGTTTAATATTGCGGAGATTTCCCGCAAACCACCGTTCACGCACTGTAAAGTCGTATAGACGTTCCTAGGCACTCCAAAGGCCTAAATGAGTTAATCTACTTCTTAAACACTATTTATTATCGCGTTAATCACCTGTTAATCACGTAATTAGAGGCGTAAACTACCGGTTGTCACAACCAGGCCCACCGGTAATATGTGGAAATATCGGGGTGTGACATATCTACATCCAAATGTTGTGTTTCGGGGACAACCTCTAAATCTTCGTGTTCATCGTAGATAGGAAGTGGGCGCTCGACATTCTCTCTTGGTGATTTAAACCCTAAATCCAAATGGATCGAACTCGGTTGTGAAGCTTGGGTGTGAAAATATTTGTGGTGGAAAATTAGGTTCGGTGCTAAAAAAAGTTGGTTGTGAAGTTTGGGGGTAAAAAAATTGAGGTTGAGTGGTTGGTGAGTATCCGTAGGAGGTTTGAACCGGTGCACTTGGACCTCTAAAATCACCTTGTCTCGTTTGTGAAACCTTTTTTCTTGAATCCGATTCTCGGCTAGCGGAACCTTTTTTCTTGGGTTCACCTTTGTTTTGTTTATCCATGGTGTTTGTGGGTGTAGAAAGAGAGATTTTTGAAAGAGTTGTGTGTTTTAAATTGATTGAAAATATGGGTTTTATATAAAAAATGGGGAACGGTAAAAAAAAAAGCGTTCAAAAAATAAAACCAACGGTCAAAAAAATTAAAGCACTCTCTCATCAATCACTTCGGTGATTACACACCGATTTTGGTAATCTCTCACCCACTCACCGAACGCTCAAAGCATGAGGGTATAATCACCGCTCGGTGACTCCCCCTCCCCGCTTAACTCACCGAAGATTATACCCCCACCCTAACAAAAAAGTAAAGCACTATCCGGTCGACACAAAAGAGTGTCTCGAAACCTCTAGTTTGAATCTATTGTTGTTGTTTTAGGAAAAGGAAGTTACATAGCAATGAGAAAAACGCGTGTAATTTAATACGTTACCCACCCCAACCCCCACCCCACCTGCATAAACATTCTTCAAACCAAAATCCTCACAAATTCTATATCTAAACCGTCGCCACCTGCAACAAAATCTCCACAAATCTTTCATTCAACCGATCACAACTCCACACACAAGAGATGAATCCCGAATAGTACGTTCATCTGTTCATATACTCCAATTGTCAACTCAATTTCGCTTTTTATATTTTTATTTTTATAATCTATGTGGTTCTACTAGATCTGTGCTTGCTTGATCGGTTAGTATGCTCAATTTGTTGTTTGGGTTTAACTCATGATGATTTAGGGTTTTACTGGTGTTTTATAAATCAGGGTTTTGTACGATCTGTTTGATTAATTGTTGAATTGATGTTGTAAGGATTGATCTGAGTAACGTTGATTTGATTTGTTTTGAGTTTTGATTTGGATCTTTGAGTAGGACCGTTGAATTAAGGGTTTTATTGGTGCTTATGTTTATGTGAAGGTTTGTTTGTTTGTTTTTTTTTTTTTTTTTTTTGTGGTGGGAGTTTGAAACAAATAATTTGTTTGATATTTTTTGTGGGTGGTTGAAATTGTTATTATTAATTTTTTTTTTTGTGGAGGTTGAAGTTATTATCTTGAAAGTGGAAGATTTGATATTAAACTGAGACTTAGATGTGGTTTTAATGAATTTGGTAATATCTTAATGGTTAAGTGCTGAACCAGTAAGAGATCTGAATCATTAAATGCTGAACCAATAAGAAGTCTGAACCATTAAGAGCCTGTATAATGTTAACCGTTCAGAGGCAAATGTCTGACCAATTCAGATTAGAGGTCTTAACCATTCAGACTCTGTATAATGCTTAACCATTTAGAGGTAAATGTTTGAACCATTCAGACATCTGCTCGTGAAACAAACAGTCTGAACCATTAAGTGTTGAACCAGTAAGAGGTCTGAACCATTAAGAGCTTCATTAAGAGGTAAACAAAGCCCTTGAGTTGAATAGTGAATGGTGTTTGTGTCACTGATTGATTATAAGAGAGAAGAGAGATTGACTTTCAAGATGCATTATTTTTATTCTAGGGTTGTATTTTAAGTTTGAAGTTTAATGGGATGGTTTTGGAGTTTTAGGTGGTGTTTGTTTTTTCTGAAAAGGTCTTCAGGACCTCTTATGTCTGTGCCGCGCAGACCACGCGCAGACCTTTGCGTCTGAAGACTGTTTGTTTTCTCGAATACCGTTCATAAAAAAAGGTCTGCGAGACCTCTTCTTGGTGCAGGCATGGATCAATGTCTTCTTCATAGGTCTGCAGACGTCTTCTCCTCCACAAAACCCTAGCATCTCTTCACCCCCTTCTCCTCCACCCCATCTCCTCCACCCGACCGTCCGCCACCCACCGTCGACCCCTGCTGCCTCCACTGTCTCACCTTCTCCAGCCGACACCCCCATCTCCTCCACCCAACACACCGTCGACCTCCACCTGCTGCACTGTCGACCTCCACCTGCTGCACCTCCTCCACCCATCTCCTCCACCCGACACACCGTCGATTTAAGGTTTGCTACCGTCGATTTCAGATTTGGTTGTAGTGGGAGAGGATTAGGGTTTTGAGTTGGGGTTTTGTGAGGGGTTGTGGTGGAGATACGGTGGTGGGTTGGGTGGAGAGGTGGTTGTAGGAATTAGGGTTTTGGCAAGGAAGATAGTTTGCAGATGTTGTGGGTTATAAAAAGATGTGAGATAATCAAACACTCTTTTTATTACACTCTGCAGACATTTGGTCCATCTCTTCTCGTGCAGACGTTTGCAGATGTGGTCCGCAGACTGCAGACCTTTTACATCTGAAAAAACAAACATCACCTTAGATTTCTCTTCAAGGTGTAAAATTGATGATGGTTATAGTTATTTGGGAGTTTTGTAAGTGCTAGGTTTGGCGGGTTCGGGTCGGTGGGTTGAAATTGGTGAACCTAAAAATGCCAAAAAGAGGTGAAACCCATCACGAATAATTTATACGCGACATAAACACATGAAATGCGTAGACACTTGCTTTACATAGCTGCCCATGTAACACTAAACATACAAAGCCATTCGATTATGTTACATAGACAGATGTGCTTACAGGCTCAAAGATCCAAATCAAAATTCAAAACAAATCAAATAAGCGTTACTTCAAGCGTTAGAATTAAGTACTAAGGGTTTTTACGGTTTTATTGGTGAAGCTTCTTTTTTTTGTGGGAGGTTGAAATTGTTATTTTGAAAGTGAAAATTTTGATATTAAACGGACCTAGATGAGACTTTAATGGACGGTGTCTTTGTGACTGGTTGGTTATAAGCGAGATTCACTTTCAAGATGCATTAACTTTTATTTGTTATTTGCGGTGGATTTTAAAATTGATTTTATGGGATGGTTTTGAATTTTTAGATTTTTCTTCAAGATGTAAAATTGATGATAGTTATAGTTATTTGGGAGTTTTGTAAGTTGTAAACAAGTTGATGTGTTGAACTTATAAAACATATATTTTTATCCTAATTTTAAACGGGTCAACTAGTGAAATTTTAGTACGGCCCGGGCACCACCTTTTTATTATACACGCTAGAGAGTCAACTCAAAGTCGGCTTTTTTATCGAACATGTTACACTGCCCAACCCAAACCTTGATTATTTCCGCATCACGTCAAAAATTGTCACCCAAAATTTATATTACTATAAGATGAATGATAGCATTAAACATTGCGTTTATATATTTTGATGATTCATTGTATGTATTAGTTTTTGGGTTGTCAAGTTTAATAGTTTTTTTTTTCTCTTGCAGCGACTATCTGTTCAAGCTTTTACTCATTGGAGATTCAGGAGTTGGAAAATCATGTCTCCTATTGCGTTTTGCTGTAAGTTTATTTAATATTCTCTCTGATTTTTAAATTAACTTAGTACACTTACATAATTAAAATATATAATCAGATGTGCATGCTTATCGTATCGTTTGTCATACTTCTTTTTAACGGCAGGATGATTCGTACTTGGAAAGTTACATTAGCACCATTGGGGTTGACTTTGTAAGCGATTCTCAGTTGACCTTTTAGTTTGACTTTGACAAGATTGCTATTTAAGAGAATCGTTATTTTACCAGTTTTCGACGTTCGTATTTATTTTGTAGAAAATTCGCACTGTGGAACAAGATGGCAAAACAATTAAGCTTCAAATTGTAAGCTTCTAACTCTAATTCTTTGTAGAAAGTTCCACATTATGTTTGTATATTGCATTTACTAGGTTAGAATCCACGAGTTGAAAAAAAAACTATATATTATACCAGTGGCGGACCCAGGAATTTTTCCATTGGGGTGCGGAACATTTTTAAAATTTTTAGGCCCCTAGGTATACATGTAAAAAAATCGATTCGTATCGGGTCGGGTCATGTAAAACAAACGAACATCAAATTAGATTTATATAATCATCAAAAACATGTCAAACCTTGTTACAAACATAATTAAAACGTCGACGCCATACGGGTTTTCATTTTTTTGAAATCTATCCAAAACATCATCTAAAGCTAATTTCTTAAGCAATTCTTTCTCTATATAACATAAGTTCATCGCTCCATAACATAATGTTTCAATTTTAATTTTCAACTATTCAAGCTCTAGAAATCATAACGTAAGTTGTTATCACCCTAAAAATATATAAACAACATAATCACCCTAAAAATCATCTAAACAACCATAAACAACGTCAAAACACACAAAATTTCAAATCTATTTAACAACTTTATTACCCTTTTTTCTCCTATAATATCAACCAAAATCATCAAAATAACAAAGAAACTTACCCGTGTTCGGATTCCGGTTAGATTTGGTGTCGAATGACGGTGGTATGGTGGCTGATTACGGTGGTCGCCGGCTGCTGGACTGTTGTCGCTGGGTGATGTTGTTCATTGGCAGTGCAGGGACGCAAGAGAGAGAGAGGGAGAGAATTTTTAAAGGTTTTGGGCTTTAATTATTTTATTATAGTTTGAAATATTGTTGGGTTTGGTTAATGGGCTAAGACTTAGTGGGCTAGCTAGTTAGGAATTATAAGTGGGTAAAGGTATGGGTATTTGGGTTTAGTTAGTTAGGTATTAAAAGTTATATAATTTAGGTAGTATTTTTTTTTTAAATAAGAGTTTACTAAAAAATTTAAAATATAAATTGATAACACTTTTTACCTAAGGGGTGCGGACAAAAATTCCAAGGGGTGCGGACGAAAAATTTCAAGGGGTGTGGACGGGATTTTCGACGGAACTTAGCACTAAATTTTTTTCCCCGGGGGTGCGCCCGCCCACCTTGGGCTGGGCTTGGGTCCGCCTTTGTATTATACCCGTTGAATAAATTATAATGTCATCGGTTAACACATACAGTCGTGAAAATATGCCTTTAAAAATGAACTTTGACGTGACATTTATAAATATGGTTATGTTAATTTTTAAATATTTTTTTCACGGTGTATTAACTTTTTTTTATGTAATTGATAAATGTTAATTCAACTAAAGTGGGCTTACTCCTTTAAATATCATTTTAACACAGTTAAGCTAACTTAAATTACAATTATAAATATACATATAAATATAAAAATATCAATAAAATTTTGATTTATTTAATACCACCTACCTTTTTTATTTATTTTTTATAATTTGACATATTATTACTATTCAAACCATCCAGCCACATGAAATATTTAATTTTTTTTTGGAAATCACTTATAAAAAACTACTCTTATCGTTATTCCTTTTTATAATATTTTAACGAAATTTTGAATTTGGTGATATTTGAAGACTTGAATATAAGTTTTGAAGTTAAAGAAATAGGTTTATTTGGAAAATTCATAATTAATTGCTTATTAAGTTCACTTGTTAATGAATATAATAACTATTAATAATTAAATAATAATTATCCATAATTACGTTGAAGAGAAGAGGAGGGAAAACCAAAAATTAGATGACCTATAATGGTGACAAGTGTCTATATTCATAAAAAAATTCGTAGATCTTGTGGTCAGCATGCGGTCTTTTGTTTTCTGTGCTAATCGTTCTTGTGCGTACAGTGGGATACAGCTGGACAAGAACGTTTCAGGACCATCACTAGCAGCTACTATCGTGGAGCTCATGGCATTATCGTAAATTATCCAACTCATCTTCTTTTCATCATTGTCGTATTAACAACACGCGCTATAAGAACTAATCCTTTTTTTTCTTGCAGGTTGTTTATGACGTGACAGATCAAGAGAGTTTCAACAACGTGAAACAATGGTTGAGTGAAATCGATCGTTACGCTAGTGAGAACGTAAACAAGCTTCTTGTCGGAAACAAATGCGATCTTACGTCTCAGAAAGTTGTTTCCTACGAAACAGGAAAGGTAATAGCGTGAACGAGTTAACGATTGATGATCTCAGTGGTTAAGTTAGATTAAAAATGGCAATAGTAAGCGTTAGTTTTTGCGTGCAGGCGTTTGCTGATGAGATTGGGATCCCGTTTCTCGAAACAAGTGCCAAGAATTCCACCAATGTCGAAGAGGCGTTTATGGCTATGACTGCTGAAATAAAAAACAGGTACTTAATGAGTTTATGGGTCAAAGAATGGGGTAAGAAGTTTGCATGCGGGTTCATTTGGGTCAAAATCAAATTAGACAACGGGTCAATTATGGTCGACTTAAATTATACAATGGGTCAAAACAGGCAACTTTTATCAAACTTTGTTTGTCTCCACCGCCTACATGTTATCACCAACACCACCACCGCTACAATCTCCAGATTGATATATATTTTTAAACTGGTGGGTTACCGCCAGCCCTCCGGAGCGGGTTTTAAACGTAGATAAAAATCGGCAAATTGTGACCGGCTAATCTGCGGCAGTATTCAAAAGTCACGGAAAAGTTATCGGTTCAGTTTGTAACGGTATCGACAGTCGACACTCGTTATAACCATAAAAATGAATATCTGTGGCGGGTTCGAAATGTATATATGGAAAATTTAGAAAAACATTAGGTTGAGAAAAAAAAACTAAAAAGAAACCACAAAAATTAAGTAAAAGGAAAAAAACTAAAAGTTGAGGGTCTAAATAGTAATTATAATAAAGTGTAAGGGTAAATAATGAAAATAAAAAAAACCTTATTAAAGTTGAGAGGCTAAACATGTTATTATTAAAGTTGAGGGGTTAAAGATGTTTGATGTTGACAACATAGACTTATATATAGAGTTTAATGCCATTTTAGTCCCTGTGGTTTGGCCTGTCACAAACCCACCACACCTGGACTAAAATGGCAACGTTTCAAACCTTTGGACTAAACTGGCAAAATGGCCCAAACCACATGGACTAAAATGGCATTTAACTCTAAAATATATAATAATGACCCATTTTGACCTGTCACAAACCCACCACACCTGTTTTACTAAGCTTATTATTTATATACGGAAATATATACTTAAACTGAGATGTGATTATAACTAATTTGTTGTATGATACAGGATGGCAAGCCAGCCGGCAATGAACAATGCTAGACCGCCAACTGTTGAAATCCGAGGTCAACCGGTGAACCAAAAGTCAGGATGCTGCTCTTCTTGAAGAGGGTAAGGATGTGGGTGGTCAACGTGTGTTAAGATATGCATTTTTGTTCTCTCATACTTGTTGATGTGAAGAAGCCATTTCGTTGATCACCAAACTTTTGTCATTCTTTTCGATGAATTCGGGGAACCTTTTGTACAAAGTAGGATAAGACTGTTGAATGTGTATTATGTTATACTGTTTTGCAGTTTGCATTTCCTTTACATTTTAATGACATTTCAAGTGTGTTTAAGGTCAATGTTACAATATTATCTTTGTTTGATATAATTCTTTATGAACTGTACGCACAAATATGTGGTGCGTTTCATTCGGTTTTACCTTTGTAGCATAGCCCGTCTTACTGAAGACTGGCAGTTTGCTATTGGATCACCAAAATGTTCTTGATCTATAGTTTCTTAAGTTGGTGAGATTAGTGATTGATCATTGATTTCAATCTCAAATCACTAGTCGCTTTGCAATTTCAGTTTTTGAATTCGCAGATCGCATCAAAGTTTTGTTACCACTTGTTACTACAACTTAGATGTTTAGAGATCATTCACGAGAGTAAACAATGTCGTCTAAAGATCTAGCGTGGCGAGAAGAAAACCAAGTGGGACCGGTGGGAACACCTTTCTGGGTGCCGCAGTACCACCCAAAAACCATACCGAGCGGGGGGTTCCTTCCCGAACAATTTCTTCATAGGTATCATACCTTATGATTCTTATTTTGTACCTTACCAAAAATGGTTTATGGATGAAGAAAGATGGATACCATGTGTTTAGGGATGGAGAAAAATCTCACACTTTTAACTTCCAACAATAAATATTGCTGGCCCATGGCCTCACGGTTTAGTCGCATTGGTAATTGTCCTCAGTGGCACACCCATTACTTATTTTCTGGGGTATGATTGGAGGGTTTTACCAAATAGTAAGAGATACGAACATAATTTTTACCTAAATAATACTAATTTTTTTTCAAGGTGGGCGCCCGCCACCCACCGGACCATAGTAGGTCAGCCGTCTTGATATCCCCACAAATGTGGTGTAGGCTCAAATCTGCAAGTATAAGTTGATTATGTGAGTAAAATATTGCTAGTAAATATTGCAATTCTTAATAGATTTTTATGACCAACCACCATGAGCGGAATTGATGCAGGAGGATCATGATTATATCTCATTTGAATTTTAAAGTTTTATTTGTTGGATCATCTTCTCTTGTTGTGTAAATATCAAATACAAATGACAATGAGGTAGTGGTGGAGTGGTTGAGAAAAGACTTGGTGTTCCTTGTAACCCAGGTTCGACTCCCACTCTCCCCATTATTTTCTGCGGCATCCAGGTGAAGGACGAATACGGGTGTCGCCGGTTCGTCTTGGATGGGAGGCAAGGTTTTACCGATTAATCCACTGTCGTGCATTCGGAGGGGTGGAGGTCGGGTTTCCGCGTATCTTGGAGAGCCAAGGGGCTGACGGCGGTTGAGTAGTTGACCTTGGCCATAGCGCCCGGTGTCACGGTGGTTGACACGTCGTTCCTTGCCGTTCAAATATATATATATATATATATATATATATATATATCAAATACAAATGGTTCTTAATATACAAAATGTCCTTGTCGTAGTGAAGGAAACTTTTTTTTTTGATTTTTTCCCCATACTTGTTAAAAATGATGTTTAATTGCAAAATGTAATTTTTTTTTTGTGATTTTATAGTAGTAGAATAATTATAATTACTTTATATAATTACTCTATTAGTGTAAAATCACGACTTTTTTTTTAGATTTTGGAATTAAAATGCGTGATTAATAAGATGTGGAATTAAAATTCAAAAAAGAAAAGTCCTCTTTCGCTTCTCTATGTTAAGGGTATTTTATATGTTAAAACCATTTGTATAATAACTTACTTAGCCCTTTCTTATTTGGGTTATCTTTTATTTATTTATCATCATCATCTCTAAGTTGTTTAACTTGTTTAAACTGTCTACGATTTCTTTTGTTTCGAATGAATTTTTATCAGTTATTGAAGTATTATTCTCTACAACCTTTGAGGTTAATTTGTAAGCTTTTATTTTCTTAACGAACACAAACAAAATCTTTGTTTGAGCCTATATGTCAATAAAATTTGATTTAATTTATAAAGTTTGATTCAAACAGATTTGTAATTTAGAAAGATCTTAAGATCGCATAAAATTACAAAAACAAATTATTATCATCCTAAACTTGTGCAAAAAGTTAGGGATAAAATATTATCGAATCACACATCATTAACCCCCTCATATAACCCTATAAATAAACAAAGTGCACACCCATTGATTTATTCATCACCCAAACAATTTTAGCAAATCAACTTGTTCATTCACCATCTCCAAATTTTCCAACTCAATTTCCACCCAATCAAACCACCATGTCGTCGCAAAAAACCATCGTGTTGAAGACCTCCGACGGAGAAACCTTCGAGGTTGAGGAGGTGGTGGCGTTGGAATCGCAGACGATCAAACACATGATCGAAGATGACTGTGCCAACGCCACCATCCCCTTACCTATTGTCACTAGTAAGACCCTATCGATGGTTATCGAGTATTGTAAGAAGCATGTCGAATCCTCGAAGAGTGAGGACAAGAAGACCGCTGAAGAGGATCTTAAAGCGTTTGATTCCGAGTTTGTCAAAGTGGATGTAGACTCTCTTTTTGATTTAACTCTGGTGAGTGTCTTATTTTTTATTTATTTATTAATTAGTAATGTTAGGTGATTATGGTTATATGTTATGGTATACTAATGTTTTGTGTGTTTTTTTTTTTCTTTTTCAGGCTGCGAACTATCTTGACATCAAAAGCTTACTCGATCTGACGTGTCAAACAGTGGCTGACATGATCAAGGGCAAGACTCCTGAAGAGACTCGTGAGATTTTCAATATCAAGAATGACTTCACCCCGGAGGAAGAAGCGGAAGTTCGCCGCGAGAATGCATGGGCATTTGAGTAAAGATGAAATTGTCGATGTTTAAAGGATCAAGTTATTATGTATGTATGGAGTTTTCGTTAGTGTTTAGGAATTCTGAACCACTTATCTATAATTGATTTTGTTTCTTTTCTTCAACATCATGCTTGTCAAGGTTTTGTAACACATTAAAAAGAAAAACAAATATTATAACACCATTGGTAAAACTTATGATATTAATTAAAAATAAAAACAATGGTCATGTAACAAAGAACTTTTTTAAATTTACAATAAAGAGATTTTATCATTAAATCTAAAGATGCTTTAAGGAACGATTGATGCATACTATATATATAGTTTGATTAAAAGCATACCTTTCATCAATGAAGCAGGTCTTTGTTTCCATTAATTGGATTCTTTGTTGTACTAATCGTTACTATTTTCTTACCAACTTAAGAGTAAAACCTCTAGTCCAGTTTTGTGTTTGAAAATCACTGTAAACGTGTTTAAGTCTATGACTACAAATTCGTTAATAAGGTCTTAAAAATTAGATTAATGATAACAAAGATTATTCAAAAAACATTAAAAAAGCTTAATAATAAAAAATAACAAATCGACAAAAATTAAAATAAAAAAGGTTTGAATTGTATTAATGTGAATTTGAAGGGAGGGGGTATGATCCTTTATAATTAAGGAAAGGGGTATGTTGGTAAGTAAAATATATTTCTAACCAAATCTAATGTAACTTTTTTTCATATATTAAGATGGCCTTAGGGTGGAGGGGCGCCTTCGGATAAGGGCTCGAGAGTAGGTACCGTCACACGAGGTATATCGTCGCCACCCCTTTGCGGGTTCTATTTTGTAATCTTTGAAAGGTAGTAGAAACATGCGAAAAGGAAGGTGAAAGAGATGAGGGTCCACTCTTAGGGTGTGTAATTGGTGGAGAGAGTAAAAGGGTAGGTACCCTCACCAAGGTACACCGCTGCCAATGTTTTTTTGTCGGTTTAGGGTAGTTGTAGGTAAAAATAACGTGGCAATGCGAGATTGGTGGATGTGAGGGAACGCGAGAGGGGCGCCCCCTCCACCCTTACATCCAATGAATAACAGGAAAAATACATACTAGCACAATAACAAAAATACACCCAACAGGATCATTCTACAACCATTCAAATTGACATTACTATCCATGTTATCTTATAACAGAATCATGCACCACAAACCCGAATGTATAAATGTACTATATAAATTGACATTACTATCCATCACTCACAAACATCCAATCATGTTCCGCCATGTCAGCAATCACTATTCTATCACTCACAAGCATTTTTTAGTGGCGGTGGTCATCACTAGTGATGGAATTCCAACGTACAAGTATTAATACACAACGTACAAGTCATACACATACAATCAATTTTTTACAACCTGTGATATGTTCAACGCGTTCTTTTTTTTCACGAGTGATGGGAGTGGTGGCGGCGGTGTTCCAAAAAAACGAGTGATAGAATTCTATCACTGTAACGCCCACTTTTTGACATTCAATAAATAACATAAACTTCATACAAATTTTTACAAAATTTGGGCATGACCTATTCGTAATAAAAACGATTCCCTGCTTTTAACATCAACATTCGAAATATGTTCTAAAAACACTTTTCAAAAGATACAAAGTTTCATCAAAAGCATTTTTGTCCCAACTACCCAATTGAAGGGGTATGGTCCCAAAAAGCCGCGCAAACCTCCGTAAGGGTTGCGCGCGGGACCATACTCCTTATTCAAAAAGCTTCATATCTTTAACCTCGCGCGAGTTACATCATGCTCTACTTTACGTTGCGCGGTTCACAAACAATGGGAAGCTCCAATAACAACACTTAGCATGCCATAAGAATACTCAGTCACCTAAACCCCGCGCGAGTTAGTTAACGTGCCCATCAAGACTCGTGCAGGAAAGCAGCGCAAGGCTGCCCCAAATAGTACACAAGGTACAAGTGGCAGAAGAAAAGAGCCAATCAACGTCCCTCTGGCTCTGCTCAATCGTGCTCCACGATCATCTGACTTGCAGGAGACAAAAAGTACTCAAGGACGCCTACATGGCACCAATTATAAGGCAGAGACAACTGCCCCACGATCTCCACTCACCTGCTGATGGCAGAAGGGTGGTCAGGCCGACAACGGTGACACGTTGCTCCAATCACATTGCGCCAGCTCCAGAAAGCTCCTAGAAGCCACTAACGGTCGACACCAGTGAGACAAGGAGCATATCCTCCATGTTCTCGCCTTCCGGCCCAAGGCCCATCAGCCCACACCCTCTTACACTACTCCGGCTATAAATAGAGGCCTTACTTCACAGGTTAATTCATTTCATTCCCTCTACTCTCCGGTTAAGAGGGAAACCCCCACATTCCCCTCTTAACGAGTAACGGTGTTTTGTTTTGCAGATAACCACGGTCATTAAGGAGCTCAGGAAACCATAAAGAAGATTAACCATCATGGTAGAAACATAAACCAAACTGATTAGTCCCTTAATTAGTTCTGTGTTTCTTCATTGGCGCCTACCGATTTTTTCTACAAAACACTTTCATCTTCTTTTTCGTGAGTTTTCGTTGTTTTTTCTTCCTTCGATCATGGCTGGTCAAGGAATCGTTTCCGAGTTCGTTGGTTTCGGTGAAAACCCTAATGCAGCGTTGGGGGAGGGTAATCCAAATGCCCAACCTCAACACATCGAAGAAGTTGGTGAAGTCGAAGTAACCAATACGGGGGGACCGCGCGGGAGTATCACCCGCATTACTCAAGCGGTAAACCCAAGAAACAATGGTGCTGGACCTTCAAACCCAGCTCCACCTCAGAACATCTCGACGCTACTTGGGCTACCAGAGGGCGAAACCCCAGCCTCATGGTACGCCAAGCAACTTACCACCATTAACGAGGCATGTCAATCTTTGAGCGCGCAACAAGCAGTCTTAACGGCAGAACCATCCTTGGTTACACCAACCGGCCCCAGTCACGGGCCGCGCCAGATGCCACCACCGCAAAACGTCCAAAGAAGAGTTAACAGACCTCCCCCCACCCGAAGGTTAAGCGTGCAGGACACGCGCGACACACGGGGAGAAACAGAAAGCTACTATGACGATCCGTCGAACTTCCAAAGAGGCCCAGTTCATAGCCGGCTCACGCCGCGCAACATGAACGATGAATGGGAAGATACTGACCCAAATGATCCAACTTGGGAGAACGATGAAGGATCTTCAGTCTTCAATCGTTTACAAAGAAATCACGAGTACTACAAACCGAGACAGCACGTTGGGTACACCGAAGAGGCCGAACAAGACTTTCGCCTCGCCTATCGACCAGCTGAAGCTGTAGAACATTCCAAGTTCATCCCAAAAATCGCGCTCGCGCCGCTCAAAAAAGAGAAGTTACCTCCGACAGTCGGAAAGTTTAACGGATTGACTGATCCCGATGATCACGTCAGAGTTTTCACAAGCGTGGGCTACTTGGGAGGATGGAATATGCCCATGTGGTGCCATCTGTTTATCCAAACGCTTACCGGGGCTGCTCGCGCCTGGTTCGACAGCCTTCCTCCGGGAAAGATAAAATCATGGGTAGATTTCAGGACCCGGTTTATGAGTCACTTTAGTCAACAAAGACGATACCAGCGCGACACAGCCGAGGTTGAAGACATCTGGCGCAGAGATAATGAGGGTTTGGAAGATTTCATCACTCGCTTTAACAAAGAGTGTTTGGAAATCGGTGGTGTAAGCGAGCAACTCATGCGCTGCCATTTCAAAAAAGCCATCCGCTGTGATAGCCTAATTAGAACCATCACCGGGAAAGATGGAATGCCCAAGGAATGGGATAAACTCATGGAAGCCGCGAAGATAGTCGCGCAAACTGAAGAGTCACTCGCTAGAAACAACAGTTATCGCTCTGAAGATCGATTTTCTAAAGGGGATCACTCTCGCGACGACAACAGGCGTAACAAAGGCAAAAACCATGGGTGGAAGGCCAACCACTCCAGAGGTTATAGTGAACGACCTCGTTATGAAGAACGGTCCCGCTACAAGGAAGACGCGCGAGATACTATCGACCACATCGGCTATCGAAAAGCAGCCAGAGATGATAATCGTGAGAAGCGTTGGACTCCGCTCATAAAAACACCAAAAGAGGTGCTAATGACGTAAAACCATGATTTTAAGGCTCCAAGGCCTATGACGAACAAAAAAGGGCAAGACCCCAACCTGTATTGTGGTTTCCACAAGGATACATGCCACTTAACAGATGATTGTTACAGCTTACGTCAAGAGATCGAAAGAGCACTGAAGAGTGGAAAGCTGAGCCACTTGGTGAAAAACGTGCGCAAGGAAACCCGACAGCTCCATCGCCACGATGAGGGAAATCACAAGAAAGTCCGGCGCTTAGAGACCCACATGGTTAATGGACCAAGGTATAGCGCAAGAGAAAAAGGCAAGAGACCTTACGAGCCTTCATGGCAAGAACAACAGGTCATTTTCCCGGTGGTGCGCGGGGGTCCTCGAGCCACACGACCCATCGTCATCACCGGTATCATCGGCCATTACGAAACTGAATACATCATCATTGACCCGAGGAGTACAGCAGACATCATCTATGAGCAGTGCTTTAACCAGTTCGATGATGAAGACAAAGCGAGACTTGAACCAGTCGATTATCCACTGTCTGGATTCTGCAATGAGATGGTCTTCCCACTAGGCCAGATCAGCTTCCCCGTCACACTCTCTGACGGGAAGCATTCAAGAACAACGAACGTTAACTTCATGGTGATGCCTGTTAAATCAAGACATGATGTGTTGATCGGGAGAGAGACCCAAGGTGAGCTGAATATGATAACCTCCACCCCCCACTCAGCGATTGGTTTCCTAACCAAAACGGGGGTGGCGATCATTTATGCAAAGAAAGAAGTGATGTCAACAGAAGAGATGCGCCCAACAAAAGCGGCGAAGGTTTCAACAACCGAGCCCGAAAAATGGGTTTTAAATCGCAAATACCCGGAGCAAACGGTAACGATTGGCCACGCAATCTCACCGAACATCAGAACCCGTCTCAAGCAGCTCCTGTTCAAAAACATGGATATCTTCGCCTGGACCCCGGCTGACATGATCGGAGTCCCGCGCGACATTACCGAGCACTGTTTAAACACCTACCCCTCCGTTGAACCGAAAGTCCAAAGAAGGCGCAGCTTAGGGGTAGATAAAACAAAAGCAATGAATGAGCAAGTATGCGAGTTACTCAAAGCCGGCATCCTACGAGAAGTACGTTATCAAAGTTGGGTCGCGAACCCTGTAATGGTAGAGAAGTCTAGTGGAGGATGGCGAATGTGTGTCGACTATACCGATCTCAACAAGGCATGTCCTAAAGATTGCTATTCTTTGCCTGAGATCGACAAAAAGATAGACTCTCTTGCGCCATACAGATGGAAATGCTTCTTGGATTGCTACAAGGGTACCATCAAGTTCAAATGAAGCTCGAGGATGAAGACAAATGTTCTTTTGGCATGGAAGAAGGGAAGTTTTTAGGCTTCATAGTCACAAACGGTGGCTTTAAGGTGAATCCGGAATAAGTCCAGGCAATAGAACGAATGCCATCGCCGCGAACAATCAAAGAGATGCAACGGCTGGCCGGCCGCCTGGCCGCGCTTAACCGCTTTTTATCAAATCACGCCGCGAAGTCGTACCCTTTTATCAGCACTCTGCGCAATTGCGTGAAGAAGCAAGAGTTCAGATGGACCTCTGAAGCAGAGAAGGCTTTTCAACAAATGAAAGAATGTTTGATCCAGCTCCCTACCCTGACTGCACCGTTTGAAAAAGAACCACTCGTACTATACTTATCTTCTTCAGATAAGGCAGTAGGATCGGTATTACTGGTGGAGAGAAATGGAGTTCAAACTCCAATTTATTACGTCAGCAGGGTACTCACTGACCCGGAAACGAGATATTCCACGATGGAAAAATTGGTGCTTGCGCTGTTACACGCCTCCCGAAGGTTGCGCAGATATTTTACAGGGCATGTGATCACCGTACTTACCAATTTCCATATCGACACGATACTTCAAAAACCAGAAACATCTGGGTGGCTAGCAAAATAGGCCATCGAGCTGGGGGGCCACAACATTCTGTACAGGCCGCGCCCAGCCATCAAGGGTCAAGTTCTAGAGGACTTCATCACAGAAGTCCCAGTTGAGAAAATCAAATATTGTGAGCTGGTAGAGACTCCCGAAAAAGACATGACAAATGATACTTGGAAGCTTTATACTGACGGAGCCTCAAATGAGGATGGCGCGGGAGCTGGATTGCGCCTAGTAAGCCCGGAAAATCATGAATTCACTTACGCCATCAAGTTGGATTTTAAAAACACCAACAACGAGGCGGAGTACGAGGCATTTCTGGCAGGCTTGCGCCTCGCCATCAAAATGGGAGCTAAGAATTTACAAGCACACGTTGATTCACTCCTGATAGCCAGCCAAGTTAACGGTATATACGATGCGATGGGTGAGGTTATGGCCCTATATCTAGAGCACGCAAAAGAGTTGCTTCAACAATTCAAGTCTCACAAGGTCATCCACATCAATCGCTCTGAAAACAAACCAGCTGATGCTTTGAGCAAGCTTGCTTCAACGTCCTTCCAACATCTTGCCAAAGATGTAAGGATTGAGGTATTCAAGAACCCTTCAGTCTTGCTACGACAAGTCAACGTGATCGAGATAGGGCAGCCATCCTGGATGACCCCTATAATTCAATACTTGCAAAAAGGAATACTCCCTGAGAGTAAAGCAGAGGCAAGGAAACTTCAAAACAAGGCTCTGCAGTACGAAATGAATGGTGGTATCTTATACCGCAAGTCCTTCTTGGGGCCACTACTGCGCTGCGTGGACCCCCAGGATGCAAGTTATCTGATAAAGGAGATTCATGAAGGAATTTGCGGCATTCATGCAGGGCCACGCATGGTCGTCGCAAAAATTATGAATGCTGGGTATTACTGGCCAGGGATGCATGTTGATGCCCTGAAAGAGTTGCGCAAGTGCGACTCCTGTCAGCGGCACTCTCCAAAAACCCTGCGCCCCAAGAACGATTTGATCCCCGTATCCACTGCTTGGCCCTTTCAGCAGTGGGGAATTGACATGGTGGGACCTTTCCTAGAGGCTCCCGGCGCCGTCAAGTTTATAATAGTGGCCGTCGATTACTTCACGAAATGGGTGGAGGCCAAAGCCCTTGCTTCAACTACAGCCATGATGGTGCGCAAGTTCATCTGGGAACACATCATCTGCAGATTTGGCCTCCCACTCAAGATCGTAACTGACAACGGCACCAACTTTGCGTCTGAAGACCTCCAGAACTGGATGAAAGAGGTGAAAATAGAACACACTTTCTCCTCCGTTGCGCATCCTCAAGGCAACGGGCAGGTTGAAAGTGTAAACAAGTGTATTGTCGATGGGATTAAGGCCCGACTGGGCACAAAGCGAAGAGGCTGGGTGGATGAGCTCCCGAGTATCTTGTGGGCTCACCGAACCATGCCGAAAACAAGTACCAGCGAGACCCCTTTTAGCCTAGTCTATGGCTCAGAAGCGGTTATCCCGGCAGAAGTTGGCCTGCCCTCTCCGCGTTTGACAGCAGTCAACGCAATCAACAACGAGGTAGAGCGTCGTCTTGACTTGGATTTGCTGGAAGAAAGGCGCGAAATTGCGCGAATTAAATAAGCCAAGTACAAAACACAATTGGAAAGGTACTACAACGCGCGAGTTCGCATCTGTACCTTCACTCCGGGGGAATACGTCTTTCGAGACAACGAAGCCTCAAACGCTGAACGCCCAGGAAAACTAGCACCCAAATGGGAAGGCCCATACTTGGTTCATGAAGTGCTAGGGAAAGGGGCTTACAAATTGCGCACCATGGATGGACGCATCATCCCACGCACGTGGAATGCGCAACAACTGCGTAAATGCTATATGTGACTATTCCAGGCCCTGTGCCTTTATCCACTAGTGTCGGCCATGCGCCTTTTACTTTCCTATGTTGGCTACACGCCTTTTACGTTACAAGCTATGTATGATTGGCCTACGCGCCTGTTTCCAAGTCAATGAAAGCATACGACATGTTTTCCATTACTTTTTCGTTACAAATGCATGTTAAACTTCTGATTAGCACGAAAACACTCCAGTAACTTACGAGCTCCCGACTTGCGCCTCCAAGGTCCTCCGCGAACATAGCGCGAGACCGGGCAATTACACTCGTAAGAGTCAACACTTACATTTATTCGCGCTAACTTAACCAAAGTTTCTAACAACAGTGCAATAATTGTAACGGAAAGAATAAACGAGCATCATATTTAAAACAAGCGCGACCGCGCAATAACTACACTAAAACAGAATGTCATCCTTTTGATTAGAAACAAGCGCAACCGCGCAAGAACTTACATTCAAAGTATTAAGCAAAAATTACAAGGCACAAAGCCTGTTCACAAGCCTATTCAAACTCATCATTCCCACTGCCATCATGCTTATCGCCTTCATCGCCATCATCATCATCAGGTTTACCGTCATCACCATCGTTCCTACCATCATCACCAGCTGGCTCCTCATCTGATAGTTCAACAGTTATCGGTGGGTCGAGAATGGCCTTTATACGTCCGCACCAGTCATCATGTTCCAGAGCCTTCGAAACCAAGTCCATCACAGGTAAGGCTAAATGATTGTAAGCATTTTCAGCACGAGCCAACTCGGCATCAGCTCCATCGGTCACCGAGCAGTGACTGGTATCAAACTCTTGACCAAACATTTCTTCGGCATGCTGCGCACACTCCATATAACCACCGCGGTGACCAACGGCGCGGGAAGCATCTATGAGAGCGGCGACAGTCTTGTCCAGCTCACCAGCATTCAAAATCGAGTTAGCCATCTACATCAGAATAAGCAAATAAGGAACAGACTTAGTAAATAAAACTAAGGTTAAAAAGAGACAAATACCAGAACTATTCCTCTGCCGCGCAGCCATTCAATATCCGAGGATAGCGCATCAACGATGCTCTGAGCCTCAGCATAGTTAGTCTGTGCCACATTGAGGGCAGAGGTACTCACATCCCGCGCTACTTCGGCTCGCTCCTTGGCCTCCTCAGTAGTTACGGCCTTAACCTTTTCTGCCTCAAGGTCGATTTCTAAGGATTCGCATTTATCAACCTGATCATTCAGGCGGCGTTTCAGTTCGGCGATCTCAACATCCTTGGCCTGGAGATCCTTGTCCTTGCCCGACAGCTGCAACTTCACATCAGCCAACTCAACCTAAAAAGCGACAAAGGACTTAGGCTATTTTGCAAACAAGCACAAAAGGAAAAGGCATATAAGTTTTACAAACCTCAATCTGCTCCTTAGCAGCCTGCGCAGCTTGCGCATCCTCGACCTTGGCGGTCAACTCAACAACCTTGGCTTCAAGGTCGACAATCTTGTTACGAGCCGCGAACGCGCGCTCATTGTCTTTCTCGCATATGCGCTTGAACTCGGATTTCTCCTTAGCCAGCTGCTGTTCAGCAGTGTGAAGCTTGTTTTTCAGGCCCTCGCGCCCCCAGTCTTCTGCCTTCTTATCAGCCTCAAACTTTGCCTTCTCCTCCTCAAACTTGGCATTGGCCTTCTTAAACTCCTTCACTTGCCTGACGAGTCGCTCACGATAGTTCTCCCAGTCCGACCGCTCCCTAACCATCGTCCGCCACTCGCGGACGATCTGGTGATTAGCAGCGCGAGCATTGGCATCCCCAAGCGTATAAGTGCGGTATAGCCCTTCATGAGTTTTCACCTTCTGCCTATTAACCTCACCAGGAGGGAAGGAGTTTAACAACCAATCGCGGCAGGGGCCAAACTCTTGAAAAATGTCCTTTTGCTTCAAACCCCAGGGAGCCTGGTGGGGAGCGTCACCACGTTCTTCTTCAGTGTAAGTTTTATAGTAGATATCACCAAGAGTATCCTTAGCCCCTATAGCTTGTGGATTATACCCTCCAGCGCCACCAGAACTCACGCCGCTAGAGACATACGGGCCAGATCTCCCAGTCGCTCCATGAGCCTTTTTCTTTTCCTTCTCAGCAGCAGCAAGAGCTTTTCCAGCAGCACGTTTCTCTCTCTCCTGCTCAGTCTTCTTCTTCTTCTTCTTCTTCTCATCATCGGCTTTCTTCCGCTTCTCTTCATCAGCTTTGTTCTTGCGCGCCTCATCAGCTCGGCGCTTGTCTTCCTCAGCTTTCTTCTTTGCCTCAGCTTCCATCCTCTTCAGCTCAGCAACTTTCGCCCTATCCTCTTCAGCAATCTGTTTGTCCTTCTCAGACTCAACCCCAACGGTCTTTGAAGATTTGATGGTAATCTTAGGCCTCTTTGGCTCTGGCTCCGTAAACACAACACCCTTCTCAGGGGTCTTCTTCTTGCCCTCTGCAGAAACCAAGGGATCAAGAAAAGAAAGCAACAAAAAAGGAAGAGCTAAAAACAAACTTACCAGGAGAGAACCTATAAAGTGAGCGCAGATTACTCTGTTTACCAAGCACAAGAGCCCCGCCAACCTTCGACGCAACGGACACACCAGCAGTCGCCTCGCTCCTCGTTCTTTTTCTGCTGATCAACTTTTCAGCAGCCTCCTCTTCTTCTTCCTCTTCCTCTTCCTCATGCGCAACAGAGGAAGGAGTAGCGCCAGCATCCGGGTTGCGAGAACCCGCGCTCCCTGAGCCACCAGCTCCAGTCTTCTTCTCGCCTGCGCGCGACAAGCCTTCAAGTGAGTCACTAATAACCACGAAATCTTTCAAGTCGCTCTGACGAAGGCGAAGAATACCTTTATCAGCAGCACCAGCGGTTGCGCGACTACTACCAGCCCCCTTGCTGGTCACCTCAGCATCCGAGGCAGCAGCCTTCTTCTTCTTCACTGGTTTCTTCTTCTTCTTCTCCTCGGGGTCAATACCCAAGTCGCGCAACACACCTGCAAAGATGTTAGACCACGAACTTAGCTCTCCGTTCGAAGACCCTACAGACTCCTCGTTGGAAAGATAGACAACCTCTTTCCCAGCAGGAGTCACAGAGCGCAAAGGGCGAGGTTTCGGTATGTGCGCACCTTCGTTTGCAGTAGGCGGCGTGGCGAACGCATCAGCAACCGGGTACATGAAGTTACCCTTAATCTGGTCATACCAGTATTCCTCCCCAGCTTGAAGCGGGCGCACGCCCATGGAACCGGCAAAAGTGGCGAAGGCAGCTTGATACAAACGCGCCTCTACACGACAAATCATATAAATAAAACACTAAGCCACGAAACAAGATCAGTGAAACTAAGGAAAGTGCTAACCTCTATCATCAATCATCAAGATAGGAACTTCCTTGCTCTCAGGCAGCCATTGATCGCTCATCCGCGCTGCTACCAAGATATTCTCCCCAAACACTCGGTTGGGGGTGGCAGTAAGCTCCCGATACCAAGCCTCAGTCTTGGGGATCGCCAAGTCTTCTTTCACAATCGCTTCAGTCCAGGCGCGAAACGTCATGGCGATCGGAATAACCTCCTCGCGGATATAAAAGAATTTTGGCTTCCAATCATGGAAACTCTTGGGAGGATTGAGAAGTATCTTCTTTGCAGTACCTCGGCTGGCAAATGAGTAAAACCCCATGTTTCGAATTAGCTGGTAAAACACCCTAAATTTTTCCACCGTCGGCTCTATGCCATGCGACCAGCAGAGGAACTCAAAATGTCGAACCCGAACCATCCCGGGAGGGCTCAACTGAGATACATGAAACCCGTAGAACTGAAGAATATGAGCCAGAAAGTTCGTCGCCGGCAACCGAAAATTACCTTGATGAAAGAAGTCTTCAAACAAGGTAATGTACCCCGGCGGTGCGTCGGCAGCCGTTTGATTCTGGCCGGGGTACCGGGCATCCCACTCCGGTGGAAACCGGAAGCCACGTGTGATTTGTTCAAAAAGCCCTAAGTCCCACCGGAGAACTGGCACATGACCTTCTTCTCCGGGATTATCTTCTTGACGTTCTTCAGCCATAGTAAATATGAATCAAGTCCTAGAAAAAACTTGAAGATATAAAGAAATATCTTGAAGATATGAAGAACGACCTCGAAAATATGCTACAAAACTTGAAGATATGCAGAAATATCTTGAAGATTTGAAGATACGAATGGAGAGAGATAGCAATAGTAGAAGAGAAAAGTGATAACCTCCCACATCTCTTCGGATATATATACCCATCGCATTTAATGCGATGGGTAAATGTGCCGAGATCGCCGCGCACGTGCCCAATCAGAAGATGACACGTAAGGCGGGAATCCCGGAACGACGGTTATCACGCGCGCGTGGAACTCACTCTCCTGACGGAATGACCAACCGTCAGAGACAACTTGATGACAGCCGTGTAACAAGTCAACTCAAACGTCACCGTCAACGACGTTTCTCACCAACTTGTCAGAATTCAAATCTCCAAGTTTTCCCGCTCAAATTACCGCAAACGTCATGCAGAAGCTACCAAGACGGCAATGAGTTAGTAATCAAACATGGTAGTCGCGCCGTAGTAATCAATAAGAGCTTACTCGCGCCCCGTCTACCAAAGCCAAGGAAACATTTTCCACAACTTTTATTTTAAGTCCAGAGCTCCAACCACTTGCCTCGCGCATGGTGCAGCACTGGACTGGGGGGACTTGAAGGGGTATGGTCCCAAAGAGCCGCGCAAACCTCCGTAAGGGTTGCGCGCAGGACCATACTCCTTATTCAAAAAGCTTCCTATCTTTAACCTCGCGCGAGTTACACCATGCTCTACTTTACGTTGCGCGGTTCACAAACAATGGGAAGCTCCAATAACAACACTTAGCATGCCATAAGAATACTCAGTCACCTAAACCCCGCGTGAGTTAGTTAACGTGCCCATCAAGACTCGTGCAGGAAAGCAGCGCAAGGCTGCCCCAAATAGTACACAAGGTACAAGTGGCAGAAGAAAAGAGCCAATCAACGTCCCTCTGGCTCTGCTCAATCGTGCTCCACGATCATCTGACTTGCAGGAGACAAAAAGTACTCAAGGACGCCTACATGGCACCAATCATAAGGCAGAGACAACTGCCCCACGATCTCCACTCACCTGCTGATGGCAGAAGGGCGGTCAGGCCGACAACGGTGACACGTTGCTCCAATCACATTGCGCCAGCTCCAGAAAGCTCCTAGAAGCCACTAACGGTCGACACCAGTGAGACAAGGAGCATATCCTCCATGTTCTCGCCTTCCGGCCCAAGGCCCATCAGCCCACACCCTCTTACACTACTCCGGCTATAAATAGAGGCCTTACTTCACAGGTTAATTCATTCCATTCCCTCTACTCTCTCACTTAATACTTAACTCTCTCCCCAAAGCAATCGCTTATTCTCACGCCGGAGCCCGGTTAAGAGGGAAACCCCCACATTCCCCTCTTTACGACTAACGGTGTTTTGTTTTGCAGATAACCATGGTCATTAAGGAGCTCAGGAAACCATAAAGAAGATTAACCATCATGGTAGAAACGTAAACCAAACTGATTAGTCCCTTAATTAGTTCTGTGTTTCTTCACCAATGTAATATTTAAAACTTTAAACTACTACGACCATCCTAAATAAAAGTTTAACATTTACATTACAAAATGATTTTTGACCCATTACAAAAGATAACTTGAAACAGAAACGCATAAGAGCGATATAGTGTGTTCGGTCCGAGCTCGTCAACATCAAGCATGAGATTTACCTACCATACATAACACCAAAACATTTGTTAGTTCAAATACTAAATAAAATTCAAGGCTTCCATTCACTTATCATTATTCGACCCATTAGCAATTTACTATTTTTGTTCACAAATCTTGTTTGAACCATTCTTCCTGTATGACAATATTTCCGTTAACTTTCTTTCATTCCAACATCTTGATAACATTCATGCATACATCCATTCGACCCATTAATAATGAGCCCATACTCAAACATCGTCGCTATTCGTCATACATGTGCTAATTAACCCATTTACAACGGGTAAATTTTATCATACATACTTGCAACAATCTCATCATTTTTTACCCGCTTACAACAAGTCATTACTTAACCATTTCATATCCTACTTTCCAACGATTTTGACTCACTTGAGTGGTCATTATACATCCGAAACTATTGTGCTACTTATCCGTTTTCCAACATACATCATATCAAAATTTTACCATAAACGAACATACAACTCAACACTAAGGTTTAATTACTAAGCTATCATCCGTAGAACTACATAAAAGGAGAGTTAAGTTCATATGAACTTACCGTGGTCTTGCAATGTTTGCGACTTCAAGTGACTCGTGCCTTCTTCTTTCTTTGCACCTATACATTATAACTTCATTCTTTTAGAATTCATAAACATTACTTCACATATGCATTTGGTTTATTCATCATAACTTAACATAATTACACATACATCTATTTTCACTTACATCACCATTAAATCAAGAATTCACGTCAAATTTCAACTAAATCATTCATAGGCATTTCATCGAACACATGGCGTGCGTACTAACTATGAAGCATGATGTACAAGTAGTTATAACATATCCATCCTAATTCATCAATGGGCAAATCTAGTCTTTCACAATCAATACCATACCATACTACATATGATTTATATCAAAATTACCAATCTAAGATACCTTCTATCACATAATTTAGCATCAACATCACAAAATTCATCCATAAACTTCACTAATTTCATTATCCTACAATTACAAGTGGGTTTTACCCCAAACCATCAATATAGTCAAATTTAAGCGTAATTCAACCTCTGTATGTTCATATCACTCAGCAATCATGTTAAATCATGTACATAATTCGCGGATTACACATAACCCGATTCATCAAACATTACCAAATCATGAAATTAGACTTACTGGATGTCAAGAACACTTAGATAATCGAAGTTCCTGGATCATGCATTCGATTAACCTCCATTTTCCTTTCAATTTGATGGATTTAGAAGGTTAGGGTTTAGTTTTCTTCTGGGTCTCTCTCCCTCTCTCGTTCGTACGCACACAGCCAGGAACCCACTAGCCTTTTTTTTGTTTTATTAATTTTTCATTACACCTTTACACTTTTAGTCACTTGTCTTTTAATACATGTCACATTCTTTCTTTTCACATTAACTAGGTTACCTTTCCTTTAGTTAACTTAGTTACATACATATATTTTAAACTTACTATCATTTTCTTACAGTACCGTATAATAGTTATCGTTTTTCTGTTATTTATCATCACAAAAACAAATATAATATTATTTTGTAACATATGAAATTTGGGGTGTTACAAGTCTACCCCCCTTAAAGAAGGTTTCGTCCCTGAAACCTGAATACATACATTCTGACGAGTTTATCTGTATCCCTTCTCAATTACATACCTCGAACTTCGTTAACATGCTTTCATTCGATCATCCCTCGTGATGAAACTGTCGTTACTACTCTAAACATGTCTAATACATTTGGTAATTCAATCTTGTATGAATCAAAGCGATCATATTATATTATTTCATGATTATCATTCAATTGTTCAAGCTGATTTCTTAAAACTTATCTGTCAGATTATTCATTCCCGCATACCTCTAACATCTACTTAGGGGAAATAATTATCATAGTATTCAAACTCGTTCATTCCTATTCATTAATATTAATTCACAAATCAAACATTATTCAATAGTTTCTAACTATTTAGTTTCTAGATACTCCCATCCTTCCAAGGCCAATATCGTGCAAAATTTCTTTCATGTCATCTGCTTGATAGTTCTTTTCATACTTTTCTTGCAATACCTTCGTATAATCTTTACCCGAGACTAATATTTCTTCCACTGATAATCTATCATAACTGCATGGTTAATCACAACTTAGTGTATACATTTATACAAATCGTGTACATACTATCTTGCTCTAACCTCTTTACCGTATATCCCTAGTTTACAAGGGCCAACATAAATCTTTATTCACGCTATCAATATGATCGTGTAATCAATACTTACATTTGAGCAACTCATGTTACACTCGAGGTGTCATACTCAGCTATACTTGTCATCACATTCCATAGTCGTCATACATACGTCATTCCTTCTAGCAATTGTAATACCAAGGCAATTACCCAACATTGCACCTCAAAGGGTTAATTCTTATCAACCTAGGTTCCGCTTCATACGAGATTATAAGCTTATTACATATGCCACTCCATTTCACGTATGAGTTACATAAAACTTGGCACAACCGTTCATTCGACAATTGAGATTACACTCTACCACGTATGGTTGTTTTATAATACGAACCAAGAATCATGCGTATAAAAACTTTAACTCTCGAACATTTCTTTAGAGGTTTATCTTCTAATAATTCCTCACCTACGATAGGGAACTCGACAGAGTGTAAGATTTATTCAAATATCCATTCAAATATTCATCATATTTTACATTCCACTCAACTCCTCTTTATGTAACATTTCTCCTCTAACAGTTATGTATTCTTATATTTTCATTCTAGCTTCCTTCGACGTTAACCTTTCACATTTTTCATACAGTTCTTTCTAATTATTCTAAATTTGGCATACTAAGTGTGTACCTTGCTTTCTTAACAGTTCCTCACTTTTCTTTTCTTTCTACTGCCCATTTTCCGATATGCGGATCGAATCTTACTATCTTTCCATCATGACATTTTAAGACATCTAATAATCTTACTCTACAATAAACAAAAATTTAGAGCCGTCATTATTTCCTATATCGATATGATGATTATAATTTACTTACTAGCATTATGAGTTATTTACTTCTGCCTTCCAAGTCACTAACCATACATTGTTCCTTCACTATGTTGTTTGAATCAATAATGTCCACCATGAGCCTACTACCTGATTCCTCTATTATTAACATCAGCATTCTTCCTAGTCACCCCCTAATGTGACGTAAAAAAAAATTGACTATTAATGTATGTGTGTGTGTATATATATATACATATACATTTACTGGCCTCAAACATTTAGTAACTCTGTTACTATTAGTTGCTTATTAATCCATTCCTACATTATTAACTAATTCGCACATTTGTACTTCCTTATTGATTTTAGACATACTTGATATCACTTTACCATTTCTTACAAAATTTCTATCCTCGTCGGTACTTAAATCATCCCTCTAGGTCTTAGCCCATTATTCATTTTAGTCCTCATAAGTCGATCATCACATGCTTAATACGCAACGTGTTCGGAGCATACTTCTTTCATCATAATCTTATTACCTCAACATCTTTCTATGTATATATATAATTACTTACACCATCATATGTTACCACATTTGTCATATGTTTTACTCTTACTCGTATATCCCGTTTAGGTCTACGACGATTAACTATCAACATATCCCTACTCATATTCCCACAACCAGCGGCAACATATCTCACATACGTTCACATACACATCACTTACATACACACACACACACATACATATATATATAGGGTTGAGTTCATTTCAGAACTCTAAATAACTACAGAACTTTCAGAACTCCTAATAAACAATCATTTTACATATAAGTTTTTGTATTTAGGATCTTTTTATCATCTATTATATGTATTTCTTTGATTACATACATTTTAAAAGTAGTTTACATATGTTTAATTGCTAAAATTATATATATGTGTCATAACTAACTACATATATGTAAAAAAAACTAGTTCACATATGTGTAATTATAAAATTACATATAAAAATGATAAAATTACTCTTAACTTGCATGTAATCGTAAAAATACACATAATAAATAATAAAGTTATCCTAAACATAAAAATATAAAAATAAAAAGATTGTTTATTAGGAGTTCTGCGAGTTCTGTAAATATTTATGGTTCTGAAATGATCCTGACCCTATATATATATATATATATATTCTTCTAGTCCTACATTATGCTTGACCAACCAGGCTATCTGTGCAATTTATTTGTTATGTTTATACTTATCTTTAGTTAGATGGAGAAAAAACATCTCCTCATTTGCTTTCATACTTTCCTTCCCACCTAACGACTCTAACTTTCATCCGTCTACGGCCCTTTCTTAAGGATCTATCTATGTTTACCACATAAATATATTCCCTTAAAATTTTAATTCTACTAACATTTACTTTTCGTTTGACAAACTTTTTATCCTTAGGACCATACTATACACGAAATTCTATCATCCCTTCCTGTTCAATATTTTCTAAGCTTAATCGTATTTATTATTCCTACCTTTCATTACATTCTTGGACCATACCATCCTCTTTCTTAATCATTGCTTTTATTCCTTCCCATCATGTCATTTGTTATCGTTTGTATTTCCTTCGTCCGTCATCTACAATTAAACATTTTCTACATTCATTACTTCATATACTTTCCATGTCATCTCAAATTGCATTGATGCATTCATAATCACATTTCAATAACTTTCATTCCACGTGTACATTATCATCAACGTCGGTCACGATAGGCCACATCACACATGCCTTTCTTTCATAGGGGAATAAAATCCCTCATCCTTCTTACTTACTTTCTCTCGCCACCCGCTACTCGGGACATATTTTATTAACAATTTCTTCGTCTTCATCAGCCATCTACTATATCATTCGAGATCATTATTAAAATTTATTCTTTGGTCATGTTCATTTCATTCTATTATTTTATACTTTCCTTTCTTTCATGCTAGGTGTTAACGGTCCTTTATGACTACACCACCTATCTCTCATTATAGGGTTGATAAACCCGACTAGAACTTCATTCACAACCTTTCAATCATATACGTTCTTACTTCTAAACATTTCAACATGACCCGGTTGACATTTAGAGGATCCTAATGTCATAGGTTGCATTTTCGGAAACTTAACGAAACTATTGGATTTGCCTTAAGAAATACTCTACCACATAGTTTAGGAAATATGTTAATATGCCTAACATATTTCAATGACTTTCATTCTCTTACTTATTAGACATTCGTTAATTTTATATATAACTTTTCACTTCGTTATATGTTACTTCATGCCATCATACTTACGTCTTATTGACCTTTGTCCTTTTTAATTATGGTTATCATGCTTTTATTTCATAATTCCGGATGTTAATAGCCACTTAGTGACCATACCGCATTCCATTCATCATCATCGGTGTTAACGGCTACTTCGTGCCCACACCGCATACTATTCATCATTCTTGGTGTTAACGGTCACTTCGTGACCTCACCGCATACCGTTCATCATTCATTTCTTTATCATTCATGCATTATTTTGCTTTCAATAATTCATTTCCGCAGGTCATAAAACCATACTATCCTTCATTACGAACATTCTAGACATGTTAATTAAAACATACATTCATTCTTTCACTTACTTCTTATTCCTTCGTTCTTTAACTAATTGCCTTCGTGTTAGTGAAATTATATTCATGGTTTCATTATCATTCACGTTTACATTGTCCGCCATCTACATAAAACATTCATTTCATTCATTAATTTTTTTCTTTTCATACATCTCTTCATCATATTTAAACACATGTTAGCATATTACATTCAATTTACAATGCATACTTTATACATTATCGTCTTTGACGATCATGCCGTATCGTGTAGATCATAATCCTTGATCGTAACGGTTTTCCTTCTCACCATTCATATATATACCTTTCCTCATTATTCTTAACATCAAAATCACCTTAAACGTTGGTTACGAGGCATTAGAAATCGTTTAAAACAAGTCCTGTATTCAAAACAAACAAATTAAAAAAAAATTGCCAGCATTTGAAGCCCTTGCGGGCCGCGACCGCTGTCGCGTGACGCGACAGTAATTCAAGCCGGGTGTCGCGCAGCGCGACGCCCTATTTTTCACAGAAATTCCAGCTCTGTGTTGCTGCATTTGCCCAGCTCCCACCTTTTCTAAAATCCTAACTTTAAAACCTCATATTTATAGTTCAACTAGTCCGTTTTACTAGATTCTTTTTCCTACGTGTCTGTAATTTAAACACGGTCCCGTTTTGCCTTAAAACTCGGTTTATAAACAAATAACCTATAAATTCCTTCTTACTTCTAACTGTAAACATAATCAAATTTACGATTTACTTACTTGCATAGCGCTTCGGAACGAACACACCTTCATACGAGCTTTCGGTTTGAGTTCAAGAATTTTAACTCTAATACTTGAATCCCTCAAACCTCGGCTCTGATACCAACTTGTAACGCCCACTTTTTGACATTCAATAAATAACATAAACTTCATACAAATTTTTACAAAATTTGGGCATGACCCATTCGTAATAAAAATGATTCCCTGCTTTTAACATTAACATTCGAAATATGTTCTAAAAACACTTTTCAAAAGATACAAAGTTTCATCAAAAGCATTTTTGTCCCAACTACCCAATGTAATATTTAAAACTTTAAACTACTACGACCATCCTAAATAAAAGTTTAACATTTACATTACAAAATGATTTTTGACCCATTACAAAAGATAACTTGAACCGGAAGCGCATAAGGGCGATATAGTGTGTTTGGTCCGAGCTCGCCAACATCAAGCATGAGATTTACCTACTATACATAACACCAAAACATTTGTTAGTTCAAATACTAAATAAAATTCAAGGCTTCCATTCACTTATCATTATTCGACCCATTAGCAATTTACCATTTTTGTTCACAAATCTTGTTTGAACCATTCTTCTTGTATGACAATATTTCCGTTAACTTTCTTTCATTCCAACATCTTGATAACATTCATGCATACATTCCATTCGACCCATTAATAATGAGCCTATACTCAAACATCGTCGCTATTCGTCATACATGTCCTAATTAACCTATTTACAACGGGGTAAATTTTATCATACATACTTGAAACCATTTCATCATTTTTGACCCGTTTACAACAAGTCATTACTTAACCATTTCACATCCTACTTTCCAACGATTTTGACTCACTTGAGTGGTCATTATACATCCGAAACTATTGTGCTACTTATCCGTTTTCCAACATACATCATATCAAATTTTTACCATAAACGAACATATAACTCAACACTAAGGTTTAATTACTAAGCTATCATCCGTAGAACTACATAAAAGGAGAGTTAAGTTCATATGAACTTACCGTGGTCTTGCGATGTTTGCGACTTCAAGTGACTCGTGCCTTCTTCTTTCTTTGCACCTATACATTATAACTTCATTCTTTTAGCATTCATAAACATTACTTCACATATGCATTTGGTTTATTCATCATAACTTAACATAATTACACATACATCTATTTTCACTTACATCACCATTAAATCAAGAATTCATGTCAAATTTCAACTAAATCATTCTTAGGCATTTCATCGAACACATGGCGTGCGTACTAACTATGAAGCATGATGTACAAGTAGTTATAACATATCCATCCTAATTCATCAATGGGCAAATCTAGTCTTTCACAATCAATACCAAACCATACTACATATGATTTATATCAAAATTACCAATCTAAGACACCTTCTATCATATAATTTAGCATCAATATCACAAAATTCATCCATAAACTTCACTAATTTCATTATCCTACAATTATAAGTGGGTTTTACCCCAAACCATCAATATAGTCAAATTTAAGCATAATTCAACCTCTGTATGTTCATATCACTCAGCAATCATGTTAAATCATGTACATAATTCGCGGATTACACATAACCCGATTCTTCAAACATTACCAAATCATGAAATTAGACTTACTGGATGTCAAGAACACTTAGATAATCGAAGTTCCTTGCTCATGCATTCGATTAACCTCCATTTTCCCTTTCAATTTGATGGATTTAGAAGGTTAGGGTTTAGTTTTCTTCTGGGTCTCTCTCCCTCTCTCGTTCGTACGCACACAGCCAGGAACCCACTGGCCTTTTTTTGTTTTATTAATTTTTCATTACACCTTTACACTTTTAGTCCCTTGTCTTTAATACATGTCACGTTCTTTCTTTTCACATTAACTAGGTTACCTTTCCTTTGGTTAACTTAGTTACATACATATATTTTAATTTCATTACACCTTTACACTTTTAGTCCCTTGTCTTTTAATACATGTCACATTCTTTCTTTTCACATTAACTAGGCTACCTTTCCTTTGATTAACTTAGTTACATACATATATTTTAAACTTACTATCATTTTCTTACGGTACTGTATAATAGTTACCGTTTTTCTGTTATTTATCATCACAAAAACAAATATAATATTATTTTGTAACATACGTAATTTGGGGTGTTACAATCACGCTCCCACCCCCACTCCCCTTATACAAGTTGTTTACATGCATTTAAACGTAAAACTTGAAAGTTAAAGTCTTTATCAATTGGGTATATAAATAAACCATATAAACAAATTTGGGGTTCTAAAAAATTTGTAACATTTGCTTTGTTTTGAATATTTGAGTTCTAGCCATTTGATTGCTACTTGAATTCTAGAGAATTTTATTTTATAAAAAGTACGTAAGTTGATCTTCTAATTATATTCGGTGGAAACGAGAATATATAATGCTCTAATCAAGAAAGTTCTGGTTCCATCGCTGAACAAAAAGAATTAGATGGGCTTGAAACCGAATCCATGTATTCTGTTATATAGACAATATATTTTAACTGAACTATAATCAACAATAACACAATAAGCAAAACGTTATATAAGTTTTCTTGGTTTACATATTATAACTATAATATTAAATCTTCTCCCTGTAAAAAAAGATACCAAAATTAATATCTTCCCATCCGTTTGTAGTAATGGTGAGGTGGTTCTTCGTTTAAATTGAGTATTTCTGCAAGAATGTAGCAATTTGTCTAGCATCATGAACATATATTTGAACAAAATTTCTTGTGAATGACTATGTTGTTTGTTGGAAAAAGGTCACATACCTACATACGGGTACGTATATAGGTAATGACACGCCAAACGACTTTTTTTGGGCACGAAGCGGATAATATAGTTAGGGCCCAAGTATCTTAAAGCCGCCCAAATTATATATATTAATTTTCTTTTAGAATTTGGGCGCTATAAGGAAGTGGGGGCCTAAAGCCCTGCTTTTATTGGCGTATAATATTTAGGGTTTTAGTATCGAGCCCACGAGCCGGTTTCTCTATATATTGTAACCCTATTGAATGGAATGCAATCAATCATTTCAACATTTCACTATCTTACATGGTATCAGAGCCAGCCCAAGCTCTATACCGTCTCCGTCACACCACACACAAATAACCAAACCCTAAATGTTATATGCCAATACCAAGGTATCAGTGTATCACTACTAAAAAAATGAGTATCACCGTAAAAAAAAAACATAAGTGTATTCAGTTAAAGATAACCTGGTATAGTCTTCTGCATTCTTAAACAATCATGAAACATAAGTGTGTTCAGTTTCATGATTTCTTTCTTCATCCCCTCCTTCAGAAGATTAAAACCATATTTCTCATTCCAAACCCTAATTGTTTCGGATGATGAAGGGATAACCATAGTTCTAACTCCAAAATCTTGAAGATCCTGCAAACCATCATCACATTTTTTCGATCTCGATATCAAGAAACAACAAAAGGGTATTGTCAATTGTGATCTTGATCAACAGAAACTTACAGATTCAATCCCATGCAACAGTTTGCCACACATTCCTTTGTTTCTATGTGGTTCCGCGGTTGCTATAAATGGTATCTCGGCTAGGTTAGTCCCATGAACCCTAAACACAGATCAAAACATTTCATGACAATAAACCAACATTCTATATATTACAAGCCAATGTTTTCATAACCGAACCGATGCTGTTTTACCAGTCTAGTGGTTATATAGGAATTGTTCAACTAGTCTGACCCATAACCGAGCGGTTCAAAAGTACTCAATCAGACTGGTTATATAGCCGGTAAATGGTCCGGTCTGGTTATGAAAACATTGGTATAAATATATAAACTATACCTGATTGATGCCACCGCAATAATCTCATCACCTTTTTCAAGTATGCCAGTAAAAAATCTACTAAAATTAATCCTTTGGTAATGTGACCTACATAAGGGATCACCAAGATTATGATCAAGTCATGAAAATTGCTTACAATTTGTTTTTTGATCACCAAGTACTCACCCACAATTGTACACCACATTTCGTATCATATCGATCCTAGTGTGCCGATCTTTTATAGGCTCGAAACATGCGGTTAGTATTCTAAATGCAACCGCGAGCTTGCTGTAGCACTCGAGTTTTTTGGATGCTCGAACCTCATAAGAACCATGTTCTTGATCAAATCTATGTAGCAAAGTCCATGTTAACCCGTCTTCTAGCTCCCGTTTCACTCCAATTTTACTTTCCAACTTTTCGTGAACCTTTCGACAACTTTTATCACAAAATGCTCTCGGGAAACGATTGATGTCAATTGTTAAAGACTCGTTTGAGCACCTTACGTGATCTGTATTTAAAAAAAAAGAGAAAATTACCAATCTAGCCAAGACTTTAATCAAATTACCAATCTAGCCACCTCATGCCTCTTTGGAAGGCCACTCATGTATGGGATGAGTCTTTCAAGCATGGGATGAGTCCTTGGGGAGAAACCCAATAAAAAAAAGACACGTGGCGGGGATGAGTCTGCGGACGCATGGCTTGTGGGTCCGCGGACGCATGGGATGAGTCCGCGGACGCATGGGATGAGTCCGCGGACGCATGGGATGAGTCTTTCATGTGTGTGATGTGATTGTGGGTCCGCGGACGCATGGGATGAGTCTTTCATGTGTGTGATGTGATGAGTCTTTCCACGTGTCAGTTGGGGATTGGCGGACGCAATACTTGGCCTGGCAGACGCATTAGAAGACTTGGGATCTGTGAGTGGCCTTCCAAAGACGCATGAGGTGGCTAGATTGGTAATTTGACTTTTTTCTTGGCTAATTTTGTAATTTTCTCTAAAAAAAATAATGTATTCTTATTTGTAAAATATATAGATAACGTTCAATGGAGAACCAATTTTAAGTAGAAAACTATAATAACCATGTAAATATTTGTAGAATTTGCTTCAACTATAATAAATAAAATGGTTGCAACACCGCATGCCCCATTGCCTTTCTTTCTCACCACATGAGCAAAACATTGCGTAGAATCATATTACATGGTTCTTGTAACCCTCTACTTAAAATTGTCTATGTATCATACAAGTTAATAAGCTACATATATTATATTATAGGGTAGGGATAGTGTACATTAATTCAGAAGTGTGAGAAATGTATTATAACACTATATATATATATATATATATAACACCATATAAACACCGTATAACACCATGTAACACCATGTAACACCATATAACACCATATAACACTATACATCTATCATAGACATGCTATCAGACAAAATATAGTGTTATATTTGTTATATAATGTTATATAGTGTTACATAGTGTTATATGGGTGTTACATAGTGTTATACGGTGTTTATATGGTATTATATAGTGTTATATATAGTGTTATAATACACTTCTCACACTTCTAGATTAATGTACATGATCCTCTACCTTATATTATATTATATTAAGAGTTGATGAAAATGAGAAAAGTTTAATTGCATACATTGTTTTCCACATAAAGAGCAAGTGAGACAAGAAGAATCCCTTTTGGTAATAGGCATTCCACATAACTTACAAGCACAATAAGCGCAATAATATGGCTCATCTGGCACCACCTACAACATTAGGATGCTCAAATGTTAAATAATATTGGGAAAATTGGCCTCTAATAATCCCTATTAGACGTTATTGACTATTGGCAGTCCCACTTTTTTATTCCCCATGTCAGTCTCACTTTTCAACTATTTTTCTTCCACCGGTTCTCAGTTAAAAAAAAACTTAACTCAACTTAACGGAGTTAAGTTTTTTTCCGAATTACAAACTAACGTTTTAGGGCTTTTGATCAGAACGAGGATACGAGTCTATTGATGTAAAACTTACCTCGAAACAGTGCTCCAAACGACTTGATTTTTGTTAATTGGAAGTTTAAACAACCGAATTGAAGCACCGTTTTCGTCGTTTGGATCACAATTTCAAGGTAAGTTTTACATCATTCGACTCGTATCCTCAATCTGATCAAAAGCCCTAGAACGTCAGTTTGTAATTCGGAAAAAAACTTAACTCCGTTAAGTTTTTTTAACTGAGGACCAGTGGAGGAAAAATAGTTGAAAGGTGGGACTGTCAGGGGGATTAAAAAAGGTGAGAGTGCCAATGGTTAATAACGTCTAGTAGGGATTATTAGAGGCCAATATCCCTAAATATTTATAAAGAACAAAATAAATACAATTTATTTACCTTCATGTCTAGGCATTTCACATGTAATGTCGAGTTACATTGTTCACAACAAATCAAATTCCCTCCATCAGCACATAGAACACACACATCATCATAAACATCATCGTCAAATCCTTTGGTGGTGATCTGGTTCATCGTGTGGTGTTCAGGTTCATTTCGATTTCGCAAAGCTAATTGCATGCATTGCGAAAGGGGTGTAAACCCACTATGGCCTTGAATTCCACAAACTCCAATTGCTTTATATGGATCGTCATAAACATTGCCAACCGAGTGTAATTGGAAATCCCGAATGGTGAATATGTTTTGACAACAAGTGCATAAAATCCCATTTCGCTCAAGTGTACCTTTCTTGAAACCGGTAAGACTGGTTGCACCAATGTAGTAGATAGTTGCACTTTCTAAGACTATTTGGGAATCGATGAGCCACGATAGAATAGTGCCACTTTGTTGCCTTTCATTCTTGTTGCGGGTCTTAAGCCTCATGGTTCTATGCGTACTAATTCTTTGTGACTTTGATGAACTCGTTCCTCCATTTCTTCTTTCTAAACGATCATCGAGTTTTGGTTTTCTATTTGATGATCCTCTTTTAATAGCCCCTTTCTTGCTCGGATTTATATTCATAGGCCTCAAGGACCTCGCTTTATACCCTTTTTGCATGAAGAAAATCGATGATAGTTGTTTTTTTGTAATCACAAAAACAAGAGTATGATGGTTTGACAATGACCTTATGATTCTTTGTTTGATGGAAGTTACATATAGAAAAAATGGTGAGTAACAACATATATGGCATATGTATAAATTAACAATATAACAATTGATTGATAAGGTATGCACAATGATCTATTTGTAGGAAAACGGAAATATGTGATTTTTGGTTACCTTGTTTCCTATTGGGGGATGTATGCTTTATAATGTTGATACTTCCCATCATTGGAGATTTTGTATCTCTCTCTTTAAAATCACATTTCATATATAAAAACTTAAGTGTTTAAGTGTTAAAACTATACGAAATCGTTAGGTCATTTATCAACTCCATAGCAAGAAGTGATAAGCGTCTGATTTTGTTAAAAGTCACTAGCCTCTCATGAAATATAACTGTGCACAACTTGTTGCCCGTTTACCAACTATCTCAATGTAAATTCATAATACGACTCATCTAATAAAAATGTATAGATAGAAACATATAAACATATGTATACATGTGCATAGGTGAATTTAAATGAGCATAACTATATCATTGAATCAGTGGCGGACCCAGGAATTTTTCCATGGGGGTGCGGAACATTTTTAAAAATTTTAGGCCCCAATGTATATAAATAAAAAATCGGTTCGTATCGGGTCGGTTCGGGTCGAGTCGGGTCATGTAAAACAAAAGAACTTAATTTATATAACCCACCATAACATAATGAAGACAATACGAAGCACATGTCTACTATGGTTAGTATGCGGCTATAATAGGCTGCTGGAGGTGGCAAATATCAACCAAAAACCAACCAAAAATCATCAAAAATAACAAAGAAACTTACCCGTGGCTGATTACGGTGGTATGCGGTTGCTGACTGTTCACTGTTGTCGCTGTTGATGTTCTGATCGCTGGCGAGCAAGGACGATAAAGAGAGCAGGATAGAATATGTAAGGGTTTTGGGCTTGTTTATTTTATTTTAGTTTGAAATATTGTTGATTTGTTGGGTTTGTTTATTGGGCTAAGAGTTAGTAGTGGGCTAGTTAAATGTATTGGGTATTTGGGTTTAGTTATTTAGGTATTAAAAGTAATATAATTTAGGTAGTATTTTTTATAAAATAGGAGTTTACTAAAGAATATTTTTAAAATATAAATTGATAACACTTTTTACCTAAGGGGTGTGGACGAAAAATTCCAAGAGGTGCGGACGGAAAATTCCATGGGGTGCGGACGAAAAATTCCAAGGGGTGCGGACGGGATTTTCGACGGAACTTAGCACTAAATTTTTTTTTTCCCGGGGGTGCGCCCGCCCACCCTGGGCTGGGCTTAGGTCCGCCCTTGCATTGAATGGGTGAGAGAAGATGATAGTCACGATTTAGTTATGGAGTTGAAGAAATATAATTACCTCATATCTCCCATTCATTAGAATATAACTCAAAGGTTAAAAACCATTTTAGCAAGTTTGTTAACTTCTAATAAATTTTGTTTATCGGAGTTATTTTATAAAACCAAAGACGGGAACTAGCAAGATGCTAGAACCACAACAACAAAACTCCATTGTTTACAAATTACATGTTACCAGTGTTGTAAAAATAACGACTAGGCGGCGACTAGTCGACGATTAATCGCTATTCGGCCAGTAACTGATTATTTTTTCGTTAATCAGTCCATTAATCGCTAGTCGGGCCGAGTCGGCCAGTCAAAAATCGGCGATTTCAGCTAAATTCCGGCAAAAAAACATGTATATTCCGGCCAAAACCTCTAAATTCCGACCAATTTTGTCGCAACCCCCGACCCCTTCCCCCGGGAGGCGGGCCCGGCCACGAGCTTCGCACATTCGGTGGTATCGGTGTTTACTTAATTTGGCAGCGGAATTTACATCAGGACCGTAGTTAGGAAATATTTTATCAGAGTAAAACACCTCATTTTATAAATATTAAACATATGGGTAAAATCCAAGTTTCCATTCATAATCAGTTTGTAGGGACAAACCCTAATTGATTGAAATAAAACATCTTACTTATCCAAGCCTTCAGTGCTCTCCAGCTGGCTTCTATTTGGCTTTCACATTTTGTTACCTGAAACGCGTTTTAAAAACATTTATCAGTGGGAAATACTGGTGAGTGAATCCCAATTTAATCAAAACATGTTTTCTCATTGTACAGTATTGAGGGCAATCCAGCAATTACATTTGTTTACATCTACTTTAATTACCACACACGGCACTGTCAATCCTGACTTGTGGTAATGTTACTACTCACAGTGTAGTAACAATTTTTTGTATACAAAACCCCAATATACCGACGATAATTGTAGAATTACAAATACTCAATCATTGTTAATTATCATGTAAAATAATTGAGGTTTTGTAAAACAGTTTATAAAAGAATTTACAAAAAGAGGATAAACTCACATTGCAAATTTAGGTTTTTCCTTGTGATTTCCTGGTTATAATCTAATAAATTAAACGATGCACACGCGTTAGTATAATAACCCAATATTTACATTAGCTATACCCTCCCCGAGACAGAACTCCAACGACTAAGTCAGGCAGAGCCTCGACATGCGTTACGGAGCACTAGATCAATCGGGCAGCGTATCTAATACGTAACCGGGGGTTATAATACTTACAATGAGGCAGAGCTTTGCTAATTAGGGGGGTATTATTCCCGATATTACTATTGCTACTTTAGAAATTTAGAGAGAGAAGTGTGTGATAAACGAATTTCAAATGAACGTCGAAATCCAATTTATAGGGCCTGGTCTAGGGTCTCTCGCACCCCGCAACGGAAGCAAGGGAGGTCGCCGCGCCCCACCAGAGACTACGTGTCTCGTATAGGGTTGCCGAGTCAACCCGCTAGCTTCCACACGCGTCGGACACGTGGCACGATCTGGTGCGGCCTGGTGTCCCAGCGGTCGAGCCCCGCGGCGGATCAAGCACAGTCTGTCGCGCCCCGCGACAGACCTATAATATTGTTTTTATTTGATTTTTGTTAATTTTAAGGTATTTTGGGTCCACTTTTCGTATACGGGGTGTATTTAGGACGTATAGGACATGTTTTAAGAATGTAGGGGTGTTAGAAATATTTTAGGAGAGTTGTTATATCCTCCTCACCTTGTTTTAGAACTCGTCCTCAAGGTCTATTGGAACAGGTGTGGATATTTCCTCTGCATTTCTGATTCAAGCTCCCAAGTGTATTATGATCCTCTCTTGGAATCCCATTTCACTTTGACTAGAACTAATCTCTTATGTTTGAGATTCTTGATTTGTCTGTCTTCAATCTGTAGAGTTTCTCTAAAAACTTAAGCTTCTCATTTACCTCTATGTCCTTAAGAGGTACCACTAATGATTCATCTGCTAAACATTTCTTGAGATTACATACATGAAATACATCATGTATTCTTGCCATTTCCTCTGGCAGTTGTAGCTGGTAAGTTATAGCTCCTATTCTTCTAATAATCTTAAAAGGTCCAACATACCTGGGGCTTAGCTTTCTGTCGCAACCCCCGATCCCTTATCTGTCCCGGGAACGGGCGGACGCGAACTCAGTGGTGGTGGTATCAGCTTGTTAATTTGGCAGCGGAAATTACATCAGGACCGTAGTTAGGAAATATTTATCAGAGTAAAACCACCATATTTAATATTAATAATCACATGGGTAAAACCTAAGTTTCTTATTACAATACATTTATAGGATTAAACCCTATATTATTGAATTTAAAACATCGTTTATTAGGTAACTTTTATAGCCACATTTTTCCCAAGCCTTCAGTGCTCTCCAGCTGGCTTTTTATTAATTGGCTGTCACATTGTGTTACCTGAAACACGTTTTAAAAACATTTGTCAGTGGGAAATACTGGTGAGTGAATCCCAGTTTAATCAAGAAACATTTTAACAATTAAAACAGTATTGAGAGCGATCACATTGTTTATGTCTACACAATTACTCATTCAGTACTGTCAATCCTGACTTGTGGGTCATATTACACATTGGTTAACTCTTTGTCCAATGGTAACGTACTGTCATCCCCGACTTACTACACGCAGTAGTAAATTTTGTATACAAAACCCCAACATACCGGCAGTAATTGAAGAACTACAAAGACTCAATCACCGCTTAATCACATTGTAAAACATTTAAGGTTTTGTAAAATATTACAAAAAGGTTAACAAAAAGAGGATAAACTCACATTGCTATCTTAGACTTCGCGTAAGGGTTTCCTGGGAATAATCTATAGTTTACACAAATGTACATAGGTTAGTATCATAACCCTTTGAAATTATTAATGATACCCTCCCCGAGACGGTATTCCAACAACTACGTCGGGCAGAACCACGACAGTTGTTATGGAACCCTAAATCAACCGGGCAGCGTATCTATTACGAAACTGGGGTTATAATACTTACAATGGAGCAGAACCTCGCTAATTAGGGTGGTATAATACCCGCTTTATAAAGCCTATATTCAGAAATTGTGATTGAGAATTGAAAAATTAACGAACTGAATTGAAGCCCGATGCGTTCTTTATATAGTTGCTGAATTGGACTCTCACGCGGCCCGCGTGAAAGATAAGGGGCGCTTACGCGGCCCGCGTCAAAGCTAGTCAACGGACTAGCTTTTCCGGCTCACCAAGTAGATCCGCCACGATGTCGACACGTGTCAGCATAGGGTGCCTCTGCGTTGTCGATCTTACACGGCCCGCGTAAGAGTTAAGGCGAGCTTACGCGGCCCGCCTTAACTTATAATTTCACTGAAATCAGATTCAGCCTTGATGCCGCCCGCGTAAGTGTTGGGGTGGGTCTACGCGGCCCGCCTCAACTTAATTTTTATTGTTTTTAATTTATTTTTAAATACTATAACATATTTCGGGCTTGGTTTTCACATACGGGGTGTATTTAAAGACATAATGGGACATTTTTAAAATATACTAGAGTGTCGGAAATATTCGAGAGTGTTGGTTTTACTGAGGGTTGTTACATTCTCCCCACCTTATTTTAGAGCTTGTCCTCGAGATCTACTGGAACAATTGCGGATATTTCCTTTGCATTTCAGATTCAAGCTCCCATGTGTACTCTGGTCCTCTTTTGGAGTCCCACTTTACTTTGACCAGAACTAGTCTCTTATGTTTGAGATTCTTGACTTTCCTGTCTTCAATCTGTAGAGGTCTTTCTACAATCTTGAGTTGTTCATTTACCTCTATATCCTTAAGAGGTACTATTAACGATTCATCAGCTAAGCATTTCTTGAGATTAGATACATGAAACACATCATGTATTCCTGCCATTTCCTCTGGCAGTTGTAGCTGATAGGCTACAAGTCCTATTCTTCTAATAATCTCAAAAGGTCCAATATACCTGGGACTTAGCTTTCCTCTTTTGATGAATCTTACTATTCCTTTCCAAGGAGAGACTTTCAACAATACTTTATCTCCTACTTGAAATTCCAAGGGTTTGCGTCGGTTATCAGCATAGCTCTTCTGTCGATCACGTACTGCTTTCAGTCGTTCCTTGACTTGAATAATCTTGTCGGTTGTTTCTTGTACTATCTCAGGTCCAGATAGTTGCTTTTCCCCAATTTCTGCCCAACAGACTGGGGTCCGGCACTTTCGTCCATAAAGTGCTTCGAAAGGTGCAGCATTGATACTTGTGTGATAACTGTTATTATAAGAAAATTCTATTAAAGGTAAGTGATCGTCCCAATTACCTCCAAAATCAATTACACAAGCTCTAAGCATGTCCTCCATTGTCTGAATTGTTCTTTCGCTTTGTCCGTCTGTTTGAGGGTGATAAGCCGTGCTTAGATTTAACTTGGTTCCCATTGCCTTTTGGAAACTTGACAAAAAATGAGAGGTAAATTGGCTATCTCTATCAGAAACAATTGATAAAGGAATGCCATGTAAAGAAACAATTTCATTTACATACAACTTAGCTAATTGTTCCATACTGAATGTTTCTTTCATTGGTAGGAAATGAGCTGACTTGGTTAGCCTATCTACAATCACCCAGATTGTATCATTTCCTTTCTTAGTTTTGGGTAATTTAGTAACAAAATCCATTGTTATCAATTCCCATTTCCACACTGGCATTCTAATTATCGTAGAAGTCCTGAGGGTTTCTGGTGTTCAGCTTTGACTTGTGAACAAGTTAAACATTTAGAAACATAGGCTGCTATGTCCTTTTTCATTCCTATCCACCATAAATTCTTCCTTAAATCTTGGTACATTTTATCATTTCCTGGATGCATCGTATACTTGGACTTATGGGCTTCTTCTAATATACGATGACGTAGGTTTCCTAGTTTAGGTATCCACATTCTCTTCTTATGGAATCTCCAAATTCCATATGTTCCTGGTTCTAATTCTTTTAGCATACCTTTTAATTTTTCAGTATCCTCCTTGATTACTGATTCTTGTGCTTCTCTTATCTGGTCATTTAAATCTACTTGCAGATTTAATTTAAGAGAACGTACCCTTTTTGCCTTTTCATGATACTTTCGGCTTAAAACATCTGCCACTACATTTGCTTTTCCTTCATGATACTGGATATCACAATCATAGTCACTAAGCATCTCCATCCAGCGTCTTTGTCTCATATTTAACTCCTTTTGCTTGAAAATATATCTTAAACTCTTATGATCAGTGAATATGGTAAACTTACTACCATAAAGGTAATGTCTCCAAATCTTAAGAGTAAAAATTATAGCTCCTAACTCTAAATCATGGGTTGAATAATTCTCTTCATGATTCTTAAGTTGTCTAGATGCGTAAGCTATAACCTTTTGTCGTTGCATTAATACACATCTATAACCTAATTTGGAAGCGTCACAATAGACTACAAAGTCTTCAGCTCCTTCTGGTAATGCTAGTATGAGTGTATGGGTTAATTTATGCTTAAGAATTCTAAAGGCTTCTTCTTGTTTTAATCCCCATTCAAACTTAACAGATTTACAGTTTAGCTTAGTTAAAGGAATGGCTATTCTAGAAAAATCTTGAATAAATCTTCTATAATAACCAGCTAATCCTAAGAAACTTCTAACCTCGGTTGGTGATTCAGTGGTTTTCCATTTAGTAATTGCCTCTATTTTTGTCGGATCCACATGAATTCCTTCATGGTTGACTAGGTGTCCAAGAAACTGTACCTGTTCTAACCAAAATTCGCACTTGGAAAATTTAGCGTAAAGCTTTTCCTTTCTTAATAAACTTAAAAGTGCGTGCAAATGCTTTGCATGATCCTCTTTACTCTTAGAGTAAATTAGAATATAATCAATAAAAACAATTATGAATTTATCCAAATATGGCTTACATATTCGGTTCATCATGTCCATAAATGCGGCTGGGGCATTGGTTAAACCAAATGGCATGACAGTAAATTCATAATGGCCATACCTTGTTCTGAAAGCGGTCTTAGGAATGTCCTCTTCCTGTACCTTTAATTGATGATATCCTGACCTTAAATCGATTTTAGAGAAAATCGAGCTCCTTGTAGTTGATCAAACAGATCATCGATTCTTGGTAATGGGTACTGATTCTTAATCGTGACCTTGTTTAATTCACGGTAGTCAATGCACATACGCATTGATCCGTCCTTCTTTTTAATAAACAGTATCGGCGCTCCCCATGGCGACGAACTAGGTTGTATAAATCCTTTTTCTAACAATTCGTCCAATTGTTTCTTTAATTCTTGCATTTCTGCAGGTGCCAAACGGTAAGGTGCTTTGGCAATTGGTGCTGTTCCTGGTATTAAATGGATTCTGAATTCAACTTCCCTATCTGGAGGTTGCCCTGGCAATTCTTCTGGAAATACATCTGAGAATTGAGATACTACTGGAATATTTATTAAATCCTTTCCTTTAGTGTTAGTGATTATGGAAATCAAATACACTAATGATCCTTTTCTTATGTAACTTGCAGTTTTCATCATAGAGATAAATTTTGTGGATCTAGATGGTTTATCTCCTTTAATTGTGATCGTTTTACCTTTTGGTGAATTTACTTGAATTGACTTTTGATCACATAAAATACTGGCTTTATTGGCTATTAACCAATCCATTCCTAAAACAACATCGAATCCTGCCAGATTCATGGGATAAAGATTTGCCATAAATTTCCGATTTAAAATTTCTATTCTTGCTCCCTGCAAGATTTCAGAAATCCTAACAGTTTCTCCATTAGCTGTCTCTACTAAGCATTCTTGTGGTAGTTTAGTTAATGACTGATTTAGAAATTTGCAAAATGATGTATTAATAAAACTTTGGTTTGCACCAGAGTCAAATAATACTTTAGCAAAGACATCATTAACTAAAAACGTACCAGCTATGACATCTGGAATCATCTTGGCTTCATCTGAAGTCAGAACGAATGCTCTAGTATTTTGAGTATTCTTGTTGTTCGTAGCTGGAGCTAATTTCGGACAATTAAGCTTGATATGACCTTGTTCTCCGCAGTTGTAACATATCCTGTTGTTAGCTTTCTTCCTCCAATTTTCTTCTTTGTGTCCCGATATTTTGCAAAAGTTACAGTATATGGAGCATCTTCCTGAATGCTTTCTTTTGCAATTCCTACAATAGGGTGTAGAGGTAGAACCTATATTTTTCCCACGATTAAAATTTCCAGAACGAAATTCTTGTGTGAGTTTCTGGGTTAGGTTCCTTCTTTGATCCTCTTCTCGGGTACGGACTAATTCATCTGTCAAGGTATTTGCTAGTTCTACAGCTTCTTCTATGGTTTGAGGTCTAGCTGCCTTGACTACGTGTTTTATCTCCCCAATTAATCCCCAGATATAACGGGAGATTAACACTGGTTCTGGTGAAGCAAGAGTTGGCACTATTCTAGCATATTCGAAGAATAAATTAGTGTATCCCTTACTATCCACACCGGTCATCCTAAGGTTTAAGAATTTGTTTGCTATCTGTTCCTTTTCATTGGGTGGGCAGAATTTCCTTTCTACCTTGTTTTTAAATTCTTCCCATTCCATATTGTAGGTTCTATCACTTCCTCTTGATTGGAGGATAGTGTTCCACCATTCTAGGGCTGAATTCTTAAACAAATTAGAAGCAAACAATATCTTATCTTCTTCAGCACACTTGCTTATTCTTAAGACTGCCTCAGTTTTCTCTATCCAGCGTAGGGTTGCAATGGCCCCTTCGTTGCCCGAGAATTCCATTGGTTTACAAGACCAAAATTCTTTATAAGAACAACCGTAAGACATGGTTCTTCTTCTTTTGGGAATGGGCATTTGAAGTACAGGTCCATTGTTTACGCTGTTTTCGGGTTCGATTGGTCGCTTACTGCTATGCTTACTTTTATTATTCACTTCTTGAATAGTTTGAATAATAAATGGCATTGCATCTATGATTCCTTGTGCCACTATATGTTGAACAACACTATTATCCATTTGGTTTTCATTGTTATTGATGCTCGGATTCTCATTAACCACGTTAATGTTACTCTGGTTATCATTATTCAGATTTCCTTGATTTCCTTCATCGGCCATCTGAATTTTAAACATTTATCCCATATTAATATCACAAGATAATATTTAACATAGTTAATCACATGACACGCAATCTAGCAAAAAACGTCGATCATTGCGACTTGTACTCTATTTCCATATACTATGCGTCTATTACACACTAGTACTGAAATAAAGATTACAATACCAACAGAAAGAAAATTACACTAATATTAATAGGCATCCGTACACACATATTTTATTTTATTTTTTTATCTTATTATATTATATATTTATTACTATTATCCTCTCCTCCATCACATCACGGATATGGATTTATCCAAAAATCCATATTGCGCTCATCGTATTTCCATACGAGACGCTCTCCCACCTGTCGCATTCTCTCACTGCTTTCTAGAATTTCCTCACCAAAGGTCCTAAGTTCTTGCACGTTTTCTGCACTCATTGGGGGTGCAGGTTCTAGGACTGGGTTTGGAATCTGGGGTGCGGGTTCCTGATATGGGGGTGAAAGTGCCTGAAATCGGTAAGGATCTTCTAAGATTTCCCTAATATATTCATCGTGGAAATAGGGATCTAAAGGGTCCATACCTGGATAGGCTCCTATGTTCTGTATGGGTGTGTCTTCATGTATCGGGTAACGTTGCACAAAGTCCCTATGGTAACAGGGAACAAATTGGATTCTGATAAAGATGGAATAAGTGTAGATATTAAAACCTATAGGGGGATGATAGGATCATTGCTATATTTAACTACAAGCAGACCAGATATTATGTTTGCAACATGCTTTCTAGCCAGATATCAATGTGATCCTAAAGAATCCCATCTAAAAGCTGTAAAAAGGGTTTTCAAATATCTAAAAGGCACATCAGAACTTGGTCTCTGGTATCCTAAGGATACAAACCTTGAATTAATTGCATACACAGATGCAGATTATGCAGGGTGAAAAATTGACAGAAAAAGCACATCTGGTGCTTGTCAACTCTTAGGAGAAAAATTGGTATGTTGGGCAAGCAAGAAACAAAACTGTGTTGCCACATCAACAGCAGAATCAGAATATGTAGCAGCAGCAAGTTGTTGTTCACAAGTGCTGTGGATGCAAACTCAACTGAAAGATTATGGAGTAAATCTGATAAAAATACCAATTCTATGTAATTCAAAGAGTGCTATTGCAATAACAGAAAATCCAGTTCATCGCTCAAGAACCAAACACATAGATGTCAGATATCACTTCATAAAAGATCATGTGGAGAAAGGTAACATAGAAATGTATTTTGTTCCAACTGAAAACCAGATTGCTGATATCTTTACAAAGCCTCTTGACGAAAAGAGACACAATTTTTTGATCAGCAAACTTGGCATGGTTAATTTACATGATGAAGATTTTTCAGAAAACACAAGGACACAAATTGAAAACCAAATTGATGAACATCAAAGTTCTGATAATCAAAGAACTAATCAACCGGTTTCTGACAAAGAAATCCATCAATCTGATGGAACATCAGAAAATCTGATGAATCATCAATAAATGATGATTTATCAGAAAATCTGAAGAAATATCAGAAAATCTGGTGAAATCATTAGAAATTCTGATATAAAATCAGAAACATTGTTGAAACATCAGAATTATCAGTAATCATCATACACTTCCATCTTCATGCATATCCCACACATTGTATATATTCATATCTGTGTATAATCTGTTTTTGTATTTTTTTTCTTCATTCTTTCAAATTAAAAAAAAAACAAAAAGGGGGAAAAGTAACATGCATTAAAATAAAATTCAATACAGCTAAGAAAATCAACCGTCACTAGAAATTTTTTGCAGATTATTGAACTTTATTTACACTGCCAATGCATGCAACGTCATTTTTTCATAAGAAGTTTAAGAGACAGGTAGACACTAAAATGATTAGGAGCTATGAAAGTAGCCGCCTAGCTATTCAATGCTTACTCACACATAGGGGCTTAGTAGACTGTCACATGCTACAACAGATATCGTCTTAATTGAAGAGATTGAAATGAAAATGAAATTCTTTAGAACTTTGGCTGTTAATAACATTTATGGCACAACTATCGCTTTCACCTATAAATATTAACAACCTCAAAAAGTCTTTCTTCACCAAACAAATCTTCTCTTCAAAAGCTCTTCAACAGAAACTTAAATTATTTTAAAATGGGTCGCCCAAAAATGATGAAAGCAACACAATTCCCTCTCCCACTTCACAGACATCATAATCTTAGACTTAGGTCTAACTTGGAAGGACCTGCATGGGAGGACTGTAGGTATGTGTATAACATGATCATGCGAAGTCCCTTGGGTTTCGCTGTATCTACACATGTCACCATTTATCCAAAACTTCTTCAAGAGTTCTGGTGGAACTCTGAAATCATTTTTAGTGGCACTTCCATGTGGATAGAGAGTGAGGTTATGGGGGTCAAAATTACCCTAAAGGAGGAAACACTCATAAATGTCCTCCGACTGGGTAATGATCAAGAAAACAAATTCCTGGATAAGGCAGATGTGCAACAGACCTTGACAGAAATGGGCTATCATACATACAATTTGTCAAGGCAGGTTAGCAAATCTAGTTTTATACCACCTTTCCAGTTTTTGGTAACACAACTCAGTGTCTGCTTCTCCAAAAAGATTGGACACTTCAACGAGCTGTCCCATAGGATGATGGAAGTGATTCATGCTGTTGTACAGGAAAAACCTTACAACTTTTCTAAGTTTCTCATGAGAGACCTAGAAGCAAACATTTACGACCGTCAACCTTTTCTGATCTACCCCCGATTCGTAACCAAGGTGATTACTAGTCAGCTGGACTTCGGAGGAGTAAGAAGCTGCTATCCAAGGGCCGAGCTGGCACTTCAAGAAAACATAAGTGATCCTACCCTCGTGCCATCAACGAATCACACTGGTCGAATAACCAGTCTCTGGTTATATGTGAAGTGCATGTACAACGTGCTGGATGAGGAGGAGGAGTAGTAGTTGTTGTTTGTTTTTTTTTTTTTTGTGTGTTTAATGTTTTTTTCTATATCTTTATACATTAAGTTTGCCTTAATTTTCTTTTAACTTAAAAAAAAACAACAACAAAAACATGTCAATAGATCTAGGGGGAACTAAAACATCAGATCTAATAAAAACAAGGAAAATCTGGTGAAAATCAAATGAAATCTGATAGGATTTAGTGAAACTCAGAAAATCTGATAATATATCAGAAAATCAAAGTTTTATCAGAAAAATCTCTTGACAAACAGGAAGTCTGACAAATCAACAGAAAGAAACATCAGAAAACACTGCCTTTAACCGGATTCGAAGAAACTTATGACCATCTAAATTTTTGAAATAAGTTTCTTTCGAAATATTTTTTTCTGAGGACTGGAAGAAGCTGTAAGAAAAACACTTCATGTATATCAGAACAAAGGTGTGGAGTTCAGAACTGCCGAACTGCAATGTAAGTAAAAATCTCGGAACTCTACTTATTCCCTCTCATCTAAAAAAAAAAGCTGATTCAATATCTGTAAATGAGTCAAATACAATCTGATGATATATAAAGAAAATCCAACTCTCAAAAGTTTTATTTAAAGATTTTCTGATATATATCATCAAGAGGAAAACTTGGGAAGATACACAATCTTAGAAAAGGTTTCTATTGGACCTTTTTGAAACAAAAGGGGTCCCACATGGAGAAAAGGTGTAAGTTGGACATTAGTGTTTATATGCTAAATCATTGGAATCTCTAATTTTCTTTAAAAGGATTTACATTAAATTAGAGATAAACCAAAGGTTTTTTTTTTTAAAAACGGTTGTTTCCTTAAAGGATTAAAACATCATTAAGGTGTCATTAACCACCTTGAATACAAACAACCTACGAAAAACACTCAAAGATCTCTGTCTCAAAACACTATAAATACCTTATTCAAAAACAGAGACTTCCATCTTCAACCTTCATACTCAAAACCCTAAAAACCCTTTTCCGAAACAAAAACCCAAATTCTCAATGGCTGCTATCAAAATAACATACCACCAATCGAACACTCTGTTCCTTTCATCACCGAAGCTGAATTTCTTCCATTAAAGAGCAACAATGAAGCAATGAATGATAACATTGAAGAGTATGATATAAAGTGTCAAATTCTCATTGAATTTCTGATTCAATGCCCGATAGCTCAAGCTCTCACAAAGACCAGAGATGTACCAGAAAAACTCATACAACAAGTTGTAAAAACTCTCAAAATCTCAAATCAAATCGAGCTAACAACACATTTGTGGGGAAATATCTTTATTACAATCTCACCGGAGAAAATAAGGGAATGTTTGGAACTACCCTTAAACCAAAACTATGAAGAAGCACCAGAAAAGGAAGATATGTTCTCACAACTAGATGCTGTAATGGGTTACAAGACAAAGATTTCAAAAATCAATGAATTCAAGAGAAACAAGCTACCTGCCTTCTGGCAAGTTTTAATGGAAATTTTGAACAAGTGTCTATCATCAAAGATTGGAGGTACAGATCAGATAAATATGAATATTCTAACAATCATGTTCAGCCTCATTAATGGGTTGAACATTGATTTTGGAACAGAAATATTTAATCTGATCAGAAGATCAATTCTGACTAATATTGGAAGGATAGATTCATATCTACCTTTTCCCATATTTCTGTCAATCATAATTTCTGATGCATTTTCTTAAAGGAACCTAGAAATTCCAGCATCAGAAAATATGTGGAGTACAGAAATTATGAGACCTTGGACTGCTGTAGGATCTTGGAAGTCAGATTATGATGTGCCTGTTCTGTCAGAAAAAGTGATGAATCTGATACCAGAAGATTCACCATACAAAGCAGAATACCTGAAGATGTTGAACAAAAGGCCAGAAAACAAAGAAGTTTTTGAAAGTGTGTCCCCCATGGAGCATGATGCACAAGAATCAAGCACACCAAGAATGGAACAGCATGGCGAATCAGATCCTCACCCAGCTGATGAAGATGTGAACATGAGTCCTGTTGCAGAAGAACATCATGCTGAAATCTCACATATGGGAGAAACAGGTGCACAACACTCTAAACTAAACTTATTTCATTTTTCTGAGAGTGATTCTGATGAATCAATTCAAGGAAAACATGAAATTTTACATAGAGGCACTGTTTCTACAAAACAAAATGTGAGTGAAACCAAGGACCCATTTTCTGAATCAGATTCTGAAGAAGAAAATGTGGTAACAACAGGTGGAGATCAGTCAACTGATCAAGGAAGCCTGGGTGAGAAAATTAAAAGTTTCTCAACAACTCATGGAGAACCTGAAAAGGTTCAAGGATATGAGGAAAACAAGAACTTGAACGTGTTTCAATTTTTTGGTGAGGGTATGGAGAATATGGAATATTTCAATCCTCTTAACCTCAGAACACAAGAGAATGTGTTTTCTGCTGGTATTGGAACATCTGTTGTTCCTCTTATTACCCAAAGACATAAATCTATGTCAACTGAACAACTACATAAGGAACCTGAAGAAACAACTGTTGTTTGTGCTGAGAAAATAGCCACAAAAGATAAGCTTGATCTGATATTGGAAAAGATCAAAAATCAAAGATCAGACATCAAAGTATTATCAGAAACTGTCAAAGTTGTGCAGAAGCAAACAGAAAACAACACTGCAGCCCTCAACAAACTGCAAGAGTCATCAGAAAACAGAGAGAGCTCATTAGAACTCAAGAAAGCTCTCAAAGAACTACAAGAGATCAAGAAACAGATGGCTGAGGCTGCACATGCAGGAGAAAGCTCAAGTTCAGGAAGAATTCTTGAAGAAATACAGTTCCTCAGAGCCAACAACAGCAGCATGGCTGAGGCTTTTGAGAAGCTGATGGTGGAATTAACTGCACAGAAAAATCAAGAAAATCTGGAGTATCAGAAAATGAAGAAACAAGAAGAAACAAATACTCAAACTCTTGCTAATGTTCATCTATTAGTAAAGAAGTTGCAGTATAATGTTGCCAGGCTAGCAAAAGTTGATCTTCATGAACTGAAAGCCCCAATTCCACAAGAGAGACAAGCAGGAGAATCAGAAACTCCTCAACAACAACCAGAAACCATTCAACAAAATCAAACCAAACAATCAGAAACTTCAACAAGTCAAAAACAGAAGCAGCCCATGGGTCCCCCTCCTATTAGGACAAAGTTACTCAAGGGTCCTCCACCAAACATTCCAAAGCCAGATAGTTCAAGGGTCCAACAAAAAGAACCTGTTCCAGTTCAGTCTTCTTCCACAGCTCTCACAGGAGAAACAGAGTTTAGCATAAAGATGGATACAAAAGAGAAGAGAAGAATGGAACATGAAGTGACCTCCTCAAAAAGGCCAAGAAAAGTGATGAAAGAAGATTCAGATGGGAACATCAAAGAAATGGAAGTGCTGAAAGGTGATTTACACACAATTATGTACCCTGAAGAACATCTAAAGCATTACTACTGGAAAGGTCCAGAAGACAACTGTAACACCCCGAAAAATATAAAACTTTATATTAGAATTATAAAGTATAAATAAACAAGATTTTACTAACTAGAAATTTTAACCTAGTTAGTTAATAGACTAGAAATAGCTTATGAAGAGGTTAAAGGTTACTAAACAATAAGTAAGACAAGTTGAGGGGTTAAGTTGACATAATTGAAACTTATATTTGTTAAAACAAATAAAAATAAAACAAACACCCCAAAAGATGATGTTGGTCGATCTGGGGAAGACCAGGTCGACACCCCCATAGTTCCAAACCCTAAAATCATAAAAACTTTCAAATTGGAGGTGTTAATCTGGTCCAAATCGAGAATTGAGCAAAGAATCGTAATCCTCACTGCAAGAGGATTCTAAGGTATGTGAAATTTGATGAAATCCATCAACTTGAAATTCTCATGATTTTGAAAATCTGAAATTAGATGCTTGCATGTGTGTTATTTGGTTAGATTAAAGTTGATTAGGTGTTTAGAAGTAAAACCTAACTAACTATTGGAGAAATCATGCCCAAATTCAGAGAATTCTATGAACCCATGGAAGCTAGGTTATGGGTTTTGTAAGATAATGATGAACACTAGGATTTGAATGATAATTCTAGTATAAATTTCATCTTAGGAGGTAATTTCTGTATATTGATGTTAAAATGTGTGCAAGGTTACTAATTAAAGTGAAATTGAGGTTGAAATTGAAAGTCATGAACTTGGAAATGATGGTAGGAAAATCTGACCCGTTAGGTGTTTGTAGAAATGCCTAAGTGAGGATTTTCGATGTTAAATTTGATGAGAACGCAGATTTGATCATGTTTCACAATGATATGAATATGGTCATGGAAAGAGTTCTAAACAAGTTGTAAAACTGAATTTTCTAGGCAAAGAGTCCGGATCATCAAGCGGACAAGCCGAAGGGAATTCACGGGGGAAGGGCGTGCTCTAAAGGTACGAATTTACCATTCGTTACATTATGAATTAATTAATAGTATTATGTTGTAGTCTCGAAAACATGGTAAACAATATAGTTCAATATATCACGGAAGTGACCTTCGTCTTAGTCCAGCGAGACGGGTCAAGACAATGGTTAGAAAATTTGACGTATGTATTACATTATTGATGATTAACTTTGGTATCTAAAACGGGTCAAATAATCGAGTAAGACATAAATTACACTCCGGAATATTTTGGATTGTGCTATGATAGTTGACAAATATTCATCGCATCATTAGAACATTAGAATTGATGAATAGGTTGATTTAAGGTGAATTACAAGATTTGGTTCGTGGGACATGAACAAAACAAACAAGACCTGAAATTCCCAGGTACCACCGTAAATTACGGTATTACCGTAATTTACGGTGAAGGTTATACTTGTTACGGTATAGACCTACTGATTTACGGTGATCATTTGAAATCCAAGACTCACCGTAAATTACGGTGATACCGTAATTTACGGTGGACCCAGATTAAACTTTTATATTTTGTTATTTCAACTTTCATGTTAAATTCTTGGAACTATATCACATAATAACATCAAAACTAACGTTTTAGATGGTTTGATCATAGGTAAATTGGTGAAGCTTACGGATGGTGATCAAGTGATAAAGTGAAGAACCGAACACTCTATTTTGAAGCTTCCGCAATGTCTTAGATCTTTTGTAGTCTTTAAATATGGGTTGTAACACATGTTAAACAAATTTTTGAAATGATGTAACTTAGTCACTAGTTGATTAGGTTCTTGAATACTTATGAACTTTGCTAATGATAAGTCATGTGCTTTATTTTATATAAATATATAAAATATCAAGGGTATAAATCTAGGGTGTTATAAGTTGGTAATCAGAGCTCATGGTTGTCAATAAGTGTTCGGTTCAAGCTTGATCGATCGTCCGGTAAGAATTAACTTGTTTTGTTAATAAATTATGTACTACGTATAAAATGAGAAATGGACAATATGCATGAAAATAGTGTGTAAGCTCACTCAAAAAGCAAGAAATGCATGAAACATGAACTATCAAATCAAGTTACGGACTTGATTAAATAGAAACAAGAATGATCAAATCAAGTTACGGACTTGATTAAATAGAAACATGAATGATCAAATCAAGTTACGGACTTGATTAAATAGAAACAAGAATGATCAAATCAAGTTACGGACTTGATTAAATAGAAACATGAATGATCAAATCAAGTTACGGACTTGATTAAATAGAAACAAGAATGATCAAATCAAGTTACGGACTTGATTAAATAGAAACAAGAATGATCAAATCAAGTTACGGACTTGATTGAATAGAAACATGAATGATCAAATCAAGTTATGGACTTGATTGGATAGAAACAAGAATTATTAAATCAAGTTACGAACTTGATTAAATCAAAACAAGTAAAGCATGTGTTATAAATAGAATGTTTAACAATCTATGTAAACATTTCAGAAATCGAGATGGCTGATGGAGACAATGATAATGCGGTGCCAAGAGTCACCGAACAAGTGAGAGAAGTGATTGCCGAAGAGGTTGGAAAGGCGATCGAAAACAGTTTGTCGGACTTTATTGATAAAATCCAAGACACGGTTTTATCAATAGTAGAAGATAGAATCAAGAAACTGGAAGACGATTCAAATGTAGTAAAGGAAAAGCGTGGAGGACGAAAGCCTTGTTCATACAAGGAATTCATGGCTTGTAAACCACCAGTATACAATGGGGAGGTTGACCCAATAGTGTGCCAACGATGGCTAAGTGACATAGAAGGGGTATTCGAGAGAACCCATTGTGACGAAGAAGACTACGTAGCCTTTGGTACGGGTCAACTAAGGAATCAAGCGAAAGATTGGTGGGACAACAAAAAGAAGGAGATTGGAAGTGAAGCGGCTAAGGCCATGTCTTGGGAGGAGTTTAAGACGCCGTTTCTTAAACACCATAGCCCCAAAGCGGTCATAAACAAGATCAAGGAAGAGTTCATGCAACTCAGACACAAAGGTGAATCCATAGACAAGATCACGGGAATGTTTATGGACAAAATGAAGTTCTGTGATGATTTGATAACGAACGAAGAGCAAAAGGTCTATTATTATCATAATATGCTAAGTGCGGAATATAGAGAGTTCATAACCCCTTCAAAGTACGAGACCCTTACCGAGATTGTTAACGCTGCTCGGGAAAGGGAGATTGAATTGAAGAAGAGTATAGAACGGGGCGAACGAAGGGCACAAGATGTGAATCCAAGCCCTGCCAAGAAAGCAAGAACGGGTGAATCCGCAAAGAAATCCGACGCTAGAGGTAGTACATCAGGTTGCAAAATTTGTGGGAAGAATCATAAGGGCGAATGTCGTTACAAAGATAAGCCATGTCCCATATGCAAGAAAAAGGGGCATATGGCTATGTCATGCCCGGAGAAAGTGACGGTTTGTTACAACTGTTATCGAACGGGTCACAAAAAGTCGGAATGCCCGGAACTGGTTGGAAAGAATGATGGGCAAGAATCAAAAGGTGAAGCCCCGAAAGCAAAAGCAAGATCTTTCCAACTAACCGCCGCAGAAGCAAAGATTGAACCTGACGTGGTCTCAGGTATATTTGCTGTAAACTCAATTCCCGCACACGTGTTATTTGATACGGGTGCGAATAAATCCTTTGTTTCATATGGGTTTATTCGACATCCTTCATTTATTCTAACAAAATTACCTGTGCCTTTAGAAGTAGAGATAGGTAATAACAAAAGCTTTATCGTTTGTGATGTATGTGAAAATTGTAAACTGAGCATCGATGATGAAGAATACTTAATAAATCTAATCCCGATGTCGATGGGAGAATTTCAAGTAGTCGTGGGAATGGATTGGCTATCTCAATACCATGCAAAGGTCGTGTGTTTTCGCAAAGAGATAAAACTAACATCTCCGAGCGGAAAACACGTCACCATTTATGGCGAAAAACGAGGCAACCCCATAGTATGTTCGATGTTGAAAGCTCACAAGCTCATGAAGCGAGGATGCAAGGCATTCTTAATTTATGCAAATGAGACCGAGAAAGAATCACGGAAGATTGGAGATGTACCGATAGTACGGGATTATGAAGATGTTTTTCCGGAAGATCTACCGGGGATACCGCCTGAACGGGAAGTAGAGTTCGGGATTGAATTGATTCCGGGCGCGAAACCTGTAGCAAAAGCCCCGTACCGACTTGCACCGTCGGAACTACAAGAGTTGATGTCCCAAATTCAAGATTTGCTTGACAAAGGATTCATAAGGCCGAGTGTGTCTCCTTGGGGCGCACCGGTGTTGTTTGTGAGAAAGAAGGACGGGAGTATGCGCATGTGTATCGATTATCGGGAGTTAAACAAACTCACGATAAAGAACCGATACCCGCTCCCGAGGATAGACGACTTATTCGACCAACTACAAGGCGCAAGTTGGTTCTCAAAAATTGACCTTAGGTCGGGGTATCACCAACTAAAGGTCAAAGAAGAAGATGTGCCGAAGACGGCTTTTCGCACAAGATACGGACATTACGAATTTCTCGTGATGTCATTTGGGCTGACAAATGCGCCCGCGGCATTCATGGACCTCATGAACCGGGTTTGCAAGCCAATGTTGGATAAGTCGGTCATCGTGTTTATCGATGATATCCTGGTGTATTCGAAAAGTGAAGCTAAACACGCACACCACTTGCAAGAAGTGTTAGAGACACTTAGACGAGAGAAGCTTTATGCAAAATTTTCTAAATGTGCCTTTTGGTTACGAGAGGTACAATTTCTCGGTCATGTCATAAGTGCCGATGGAGTTTTGGTGGATCCGTCAAAGATAGAGGCGGTGTCAAAATGGAACACTCCGAAGAACCCTTCGGAAATTAGAAGCTTTTTGGGGCTTGCTGGATATTATAGGAGATTCATTCAAGATTTCTCCAAGATTGCATCGCCGCTAACAAAGCTAACCCAAAAGAAAGCAAAGTTTGTTTGGGGAGTCGATCAAGAAAAAGCGTTTCGGACGCTAAAAGAAAGGCTAACTCAAGCTCCGGTACTGACATTGCCGGACGGAGTCGAAGACATGGTGGTTTATTCGGATGCTTCATTATCGGGGCTCGGTTGCGTGTTGATGCAACGGGGCAAGGTAATAGCCTATGCCTCGAGACAATTGAAGATGCACGAGAAGAAATACCCCACGCACGATCTCGAATTGGCAGCGGTAGTGTTTGCATTAAAAATATGGAGGCATTACTTGTATGGAGTGAAATGCACCATATTCACCGACCACAAGAGCTTGAAATACTTCTTCGATCAGAAGGAGTTAAATATGCGACAAAGGCGGTGGTTGGAAACGGTGAAAGACTATGATTGTGAGATACATTATCACCCCGGAAAGGCAAATGTGGTAGCGGACGCTCTGAGCAGAAAAGCGGATTATGTTCCGATACGAGTACGATCGATGCAACTCGTGGTAACCTCGGGTATACTTGAACGTATTCGAGAGGCACAAATAGAAGCAGTAAAAGAAGAGAATTGGAAGAAGGAAAGGATAATTGGTCAGTTGAAAGACTTGTCGGATGGGAATCACGGGTTAAAGACTCGATCCGGAAGGATATGGGTCCCACATACCTGTGGAGTAAAGGCGCTTCTACTTGATGAAGCTCATAAATCCCGTTATTCAATTCATCCGGGTGCGACCAAGATGTACAATGATTTGAAACAAAACTATTGGTGGCCCGGAATGAAGAGGGATGTGGCGAAGTATGTGGAAAAATGCCTGACATGTTTACAAGTCAAGGCGGAGCATCAGAAACCCTATGGCAAACTCCAACCGTTGGAAATTCCGGTTTGTTGGGGTGAAGTGGGTCCACGTGAAGTTGCCCACCAAGACATAGTACGAGCCACGAACGAAAAGATCGATAAAGTTCGGGCACACTTGAAAGCGGCCCAAGACAGGCAAAAGGCGTATGTTGATAAAAGGAAAAGGCCAATTGAATTTCAAGTCGGTGACATGGTCATGCTAAAAGTGTCCCCATGGAAAGGTGTTATTAGATTTAGAAAGAAGGGGAAGTTAAGCCCAAGGTTTATCGGGCCATTTAAAATAATCGGAAGAGCTGGCAAGGTAGCTTACCGTCTTGAACTACCGGAGGAGCTGAATGGGATCCATGGCACGTTTCACGTATCTCAACTAAGAAAGTGCTTAGCAGACGAAACGACCTATATCCATTACGATGATATCGAAGTGGATAATAGTCTAAATTATGTGGTAAGGCCGGTTGAAATTTTAGACAGAAAGGTCAAACGTTTACGAAATAAACAAATTGAACAAGTCAAGGTTAAATGGGAGCATAGAAAGGGTTCGGACATTACGTGGGAGTCCGAAGAGGAGATGCGACGTCTTCACCCTACATTGTTTGGTACGTACTACGGTTTCGGGGACGAAACCCTTTTTAAGGGGGGTGGACTTGTAACACCCCGAAAAATATAAAACTTTATATTAGAATTATAAAGTATAAATAAACAAGATTTTACTAACTAGAAATTTTAACCTAGTTAGTTAATAGACTAGAAATAGCTTATGAAGAGGTTAAAGGTTACTAAACAATAAGTAAGACAAGTTGAGGGGTTAAGTTGACATAATTGAAACTTATATTTGTTAAAACAAATAAAAATAAAACAAACACCCCAAAAGATGATGTTGGTCGATCTGGGGAAGACCAGGTCGACACCCCCATAGTTCCAAACCCTAAAATCATAAAAACTTTCAAATTGGAGGTGTTAATCTGGTCCAAATCGAGAATTGAGCAAAGAATCGTAATCCTCACTGCAAGAGGATTCTAAGGTATGTGAAATTTGATGAAATCCATCAACTTGAAATTCTCATGATTTTGAAAATCTGAAATTAGATGCTTGCATGTGTGTTATTTGGTTAGATTAAAGTTGATTAGGTGTTTAGAAGTAAAACCTAACTAACTATTGGAGAAATCATGCCCAAATTCAGAGAATTCTATGAACCCATGGAAGCTAGGTTATGGGTTTTGTAAGATAATGATGAACACTAGGATTTGAATGATAATTCTAGTATAAATTTCATCTTAGGAGGTAATTTCTGTATATTGATGTTAAAATGTGTGCAAGGTTACTAATTAAAGTGAAATTGAGGTTGAAATTGAAAGTCATGAACTTGGAAATGATGGTAGGAAAATCTGACCCGTTAGGTGTTTGTAGAAATGCCTAAGTGAGGATTTTCGATGTTAAATTTGATGAGAACGCAGATTTGATCATGTTTCACAATGATATGAATATGGTCATGGAAAGAGTTCTAAACAAGTTGTAAAACTGAATTTTCTAGGCAAAGAGTCCGGATCATCAAGCGGACAAGCCGAAGGGAATTCACGGGGGAAGGGCGTGCTCTAAAGGTACGAATTTACCATTCGTTACATTATGAATTAATTAATAGTATTATGTTGTAGTCTCGAAAACATGGTAAACAATATAGTTCAATATATCACGGAAGTGACCTTCGTCTTAGTCCAGCGAGACGGGTCAAGACAATGGTTAGAAAATTTGACGTATGTATTACATTATTGATGATTAACTTTGGTATCTAAAACGGGTCAAATAATCGAGTAAGACATAAATTACACTCCGGAATATTTTGGATTGTGCTATGATAGTTGACAAATATTCATCGCATCATTAGAACATTAGAATTGATGAATAGGTTGATTTAAGGTGAATTACAAGATTTGGTTCGTGGGACATGAACAAAACAAACAAGACCTGAAATTCCCAGGTACCACCGTAAATTACGGTATTACCGTAATTTACGGTGAAGGTTATACTTGTTACGGTATAGACCTACTGATTTACGGTGATCATTTGAAATCCAAGACTCACCGTAAATTACGGTGATACCGTAATTTACGGTGGACCCAGATTAAACTTTTATATTTTGTTATTTCAACTTTCATGTTAAATTCTTGGAACTATATCACATAATAACATCAAAACTAACGTTTTAGATGGTTTGATCATAGGTAAATTGGTGAAGCTTACGGATGGTGATCAAGTGATAAAGTGAAGAACCGAACACTCTATTTTGAAGCTTCCGCAATGTCTTAGATCTTTTGTAGTCTTTAAATATGGGTTGTAACACATGTTAAACAAATTTTTGAAATGATGTAACTTAGTCACTAGTTGATTAGGTTCTTGAATACTTATGAACTTTGCTAATGATAAGTCATGTGCTTTATTTTATATAAATATATAAAATATCAAGGGTATAAATCTAGGGTGTTATACTGTTGCACAAGGGAGGTTTATTCAGCAGTCGATGGGAGAGGCGTCGGCGGCTAGGGTTGGGAATTATCTGCCGATAACTCTTGGACATTTCAATTTGCTTGCGTCACTTTCCGGTCCTCCGCCACAATCTTCGAACAACAAAGATGATGATAACCACTGAATTGTTCTTTAACCGGTATTGCTTGCTGTCGATATGTATATCTATATATAAATATGCATGATGTTTGTGTGGAAGATTTGTGAAGGCTAGGGTTTAGGTGTTATTTTTTAGGGTTTCTGCAATTTGTTAAATTGAAATTGAATTAAAATCAAGGTATGTTAGGTTGTAGAGTTGTTTCTGGTCACTGCTTTTTAGGGTTGGTTAATTATATCCATTTTTTTCTAGCGTATAATGTGGTTCCTATCGAAGGAAGAAATCTGAAATGTGAAATCTACAGAGAGAAGCTAGCTTAATGGTTTTGTTTGAATCCATGAAGTATGATATGAAACTGCAGGTGTTAGGGGGGGGGGGGGTTACAGTCAATTTCTGATCTCTATTCTCATTGTTAGATTAATTAGAGTTTAAGGTTTCTCTTGATAAAATATGGGAAGAAAGTTTCTCGAAGAATGATGTGTTTTGCAACACTATTAAAGAAGCATTCGAGTATCTAATCAATCTACGTCAGGTACCGTTTTTGTTATGATTTAGGAACTAAAATTTACAATTAAATGTGTTAGTGTAACTAACAGAGTATTATTATATGTTATCTTCAGAACCGCCCTGCTGAACTGATTGCAAAGTTTTTGGACGAGAAACTACGTGCTGGAAATAAGGGTACATCTGAGGAAGAATTGGAGGGCACTCTTGATAAAGTTTTGGTTTTGTTCAGATTCATACAGGTACCTGTAAAATTGCAGTATTTTTTAAAGATACTTGCTCCTTTTATATTCACTTAAAAATTTAATCTATTTTTTATGTATAATTTTGTGATATAGGGTAAAGATGTGTTTGAAGCATTCTACACAAAGGATCTTGCAAAAAGGCTTCTTTTTGGGAAGAGTGCATCTATTGATGCTGAAAAGTCGATGATCTAAAAGGTTTGAAGTCTTTACATTTTTTTATTCGGTGTTAAGTAAGTATACTTTCTGATTATTAACTATTTGATCATTGTTTTCAGTTAAAAACCGAATATGGTAGCCAGTTTACCAACAAGCTTGAAGGAATGTTTAAGGTATGTATGATACTACTTATCCACAAGTTTACTTTATTTTATTCATATTAAGGGGCATTTTGAGAGTTTTATAAATATTGCTGATTTATTTTCATCGTTATTTCTTTAGGATATTGAGTTATCGAAGGAGATTATTGAATCTTTCAAGCAATCATCGCAAGCTAGAACGAAACTACCCTCCGGAATCGAGATGAGTGTTCATGTTTTAACAACTGGGTATGTTTTATAATCCTGAGCTCTTTTGTGAAAATAACAAAAAAAAAAAAAAAAACTGATTTTTGTTGACAACTAAATTAAAGTGGTAATTTGACACAGTTACTAGCCAACATATCCACCAATGGATGTCCGCCTTCCCCATGAATTGAATGTTTATTGACATAAATAAAACATAACTCTATTATGTTTTGCAGTTTCTTTTAAATTACGATAAGCTAGAACTTGTGTAATTTTGCAGGATATATTTAAAGAGTTCTACTTGAGCAAATATAGCGGTAGGCGATTAATGTGGCAGAATTCCTTAGGTCACTGCGTCTTGAAAGCAGAATTTGCAAAGGGAAAGAAAGAACTGGATGTTTCCTTATTTCAGGTTGGTTTCCTCCACTGATCTTTACATTGTCGGTGAGGGTTGAAGGTGGCAAAAGGGTGGGTCAGGCAGGTTTGGTATCGGGTCAACCCGAAATGCTTTTTTTTATTCGCAGTTTTTATTAGTAAATCAACTACCTAATAAATGAATACAAAATGCTTTTTGTTACATTGTCGGACACGTGTCATCACTATATTTCATCTTAATCCTATTTTGAAATTATTAATATCTTTTCTTTACACACTTGTGAACAATAAATTCACCATTAGTTATGAAAATATTTTATTCGTCATATATGAACCTGTAACACCCCGTATTTTCACGAGTGAAAGTCAAAGTCAAGGTCAAAGTCAACGACCGATTTCGCGCAACTTGACTCGTAGAAATGTTTTTATTTTAATTATATTATGTGGAGTAAGTGTCGTACATTACAATAATCGAATCATGTTAACCGTATTTCAATCGACTCGCAACTGTGAACTATAGGAAGTAACAATGCGATAAAGTTAATCAACCGAGAATCAAGCTATGTTAATCAAATCAACATCAAATCGTAACTCGAGCTATGTGTTTTACTTGTCAATTATACGTGCGTGTGTGCCTTACATGTTACCTGTGCATGTTTATTTATGTTTATTGTGGAAATCAAGCGAACTCAATCGAACTCGAAGGTAATCGAACCCGAACCCGACTTCCGAATCGAACCGTATCATATACGAAGTAGTCGGAACTAAAAGTAATTTGACTAGGAAACCCTATCGAATCGCTCGCAATCGAAACCGAATCGCCATCGCACCCGAACGCACCATTCAGTCGACATCCGGACGGATGGCCCATCCGCACGGATTGCCAATCCGCACGGATTGCCAATCCGCACGGATGACCAGTCCGCATGGATAACCCATTCGGGTGACCTGCAATCCGCACGGATCACCCCTTTCCCCTTTTAGCATCCTATAAATACCCGGGTCACTCTCCCAGCTTTCCACTTTTGGCAAGTGACGTCCGACCAGCACGCATTCTTCACCTTTTCTCTTATTTCTCTCAATCCAGGTAAGATCTTACTCTAAATCTTGTACATTCTTGATCTATGCACACTTCTACACCTTTCCATCTTTCAAATCTCAACTTTTAACCGAGAAATCATCAAGGGTTGAGGTATTCTCGGGTGACGTCATCATGAAGTTCTCATGAACTTCAAATGTGACCTCACTCCACCAAGAATAACTCAGATCTGAACGATTTCCACAAGATTTCACAACAACTCCACCTAAATCTAAACTTTTCTAAAGGATAAAAGAGTTGAAAGAAATAAACAAGTTTTCTCCTTCTTTTACCCTCAAAAGCGGTACGAATCGGATCAGTTCTAGTCTTCCACTCAATATTAGTGATGCACTAGTCCTAGATCTGGATTCTACCCGCAAGACACCTGATTTCGGGTTAGACCGGAATGACCGTTCTAAACCGCCGACAGGCCGAGTTAGGGTGATTCCTGGCCGGCTTAGTCATACGGGTTAGAACGCGATTCCTAATGGTTGCCACGAAGTCAGAACGTCTCGATAGATCGACAAAGGCAACCAAGGGTAGCCAGACCGAACAAGTTGTCCGCACGAACAGACGATCCGGACGGGTTGTCACCCGCGCGAGCTACACTTGGGACCCACATTCAAAACGAGGTTTGAGTATCGACGAATGAACAATCCGGACGGACGACTTCTGAATGGATTACTCTTCGGATCATGAGATACTAAGACCTTAAACAATTTCAAACAATGTTCATCCGCACGGCCAAGTTGTCCGCACGGACAGATTATCCGGACGGATTGTCTTGTCCGCGCGAACAGACTGTCCGGACGGATTACCATTGTCCACACGGATTACCATCCGGACGGACTTCACCAAGTGACTCACCTTTAAGGTTGTGTCCGCACGGACTACCATGCGGACGGATTGTTGTCCGCGCGACCGACCTGAAGGATAGAGATTCTTAGATGTTTTCTAAATGCCACAACGAAAACTCCAAAGCACAAGCCATCATACACAAACACATTCTTGGGAAGAAACAATCCACTCGAATAGTAATCCACACGGACTACTTGTCCGCACGGATAAACAATCCGCACGAGTGACTAATTCGGATGGATTACCATTCGCACGGATTACCATCCGCACGAATAGTTACTCACACGGTTAAGTTACTCGCACGGATAGTTTACCCGCACGGATTGCCATCCGCACGGATAACTTACTCGCACGAATAGTTAATCCGCACGATCAGCTATCCTACCCGCTCTCACTTTGTACTATTTTACGCACCGCTTACTGTTGCGTTATCAAATCTATTCAGGCTAACCGTACTCGCTGAAAAGCGCTCCCTTCAATCCATAATCGTTGTGAGTATACTCGAACCCTTTTTGCTTTTAGCACTTTTGGGTGTCACATACGTTACGAATATTCAAACTACAACTACCACACTACTCAAGCTATTTTAACGCTAAACCATTAATGCATGTTATACGTGGCTTATGAATGCTTGTTTGTTATGTTTACACATGGAATGCTGTCTACCTGCCTTAGCAACGATAGTACTATAGTTTGGACTCAGCACCCGTTCACACGGGGGTTGTTAAGGATCTTTCACTTGCATGGATTACGGTGGTAATCATGTATTGCGAACTGCCTCGGGCAGTCAACCCGCAGTCATTGGTATCGATGGATCTATGTCGATAACTAACGTGCTTCATTTCACTATGTGTACGTGCTGGTTATGCGTAAACGAATTCGAACTCTATATGCTATTATCAAACTTGTATGCTCACCTTTACATTTTTATGTATTGACTTTATTTTAACGTATGTGACAGGTGCTTAGGTTGCTTGTTTGCTCCTTGTGCTGTGATGAAATCGAAGCTAGGAACTGGAGTCCTAGAAACCAACGAATAAATTAGTTATGTTTAAATCTGAGTTGTCGGAACAGAATATTTGTCTTGATGCTTGTCTGTAATAATTATTTAACTATTTGAGATACGGTATGGGACATATTATTTAATTAAATGGTAATTGATAGTTGTTATGGAAACTTCTGGACAATCTGTTCCGCTCAGTGCCATGCCCCGATGATTCCGCCATCGGTTGGGGTGTGACAGATTGGTATCAGAGCCATAACTATAGGGAATTAGGCAAGACTTGACCTAGTCCGGGTCAAAGTCTTAGACACCTAGACTATAGTTAAGAACCACCAGACCAACTCGCGCGTATGCATAAACTCGCCACTATCACTCGCTCTTTCCTATCATTGCACTCGATATTTTAATTATGAGCAAGCACGAAGGCCGAGAATAGGTGTGAAAACCGTAAACTCTCGGCTAAATTCGCTTAACCAACTTGCAATTTTAACTACAAACGGGGAGAATTATGCCAAATTAGGAGTGAAATCCATATTTTGATGAATAATCTCCTCAATTATATTAAGAACAAGGACGAAGTTGTAAGATAGGGGTGAAACCCTAACCTTGACGACTTATCCTGCTTTTATACAAAACTCCCACCAAAGTTCGATGGACTCCAACGATCTGAAGACACAATATAACCAATGGGAATTGCGCCAACGCCCAAGAATCGAGGCAAAGGCATAGTCCTGAAGGTAATTGTGCACACAGGATCCTTGTGAATAGTCGAACCACCTTGATTAGTCGAAGTTTACTAGCCGTAGACAATCCATTCACGATTTTATGTGTTTCAAGTTTTCATCGCTTTTATGTGAATTACGTGTTTTACGCTTACTTGTTAGCATTTTGAGATACCACCGGTTTCAATCTAATGTTTTTGGCCTTGGCTACCCACGCAACACATCACTAACGAATCGCTCGCACTATATTACATTCGAACACTCGCGAGCTTTGAATGCTAGGTTTCTGTTTTCTGAATGCCTCTAGTGACTAAGGCGTATGTGTTTCTTGCTAAGGTGCTTACGTGTTTAGGAACGTTGTGACTATGTGCCCTATGTGCTTACATGATTTAGTGTAATTCTGTGATTTTGTGACTATATGCGTTTACATGGTACGTGTTACTGAGCTTTAGTAGTAGTAGACATGTGAGGTGAGATTCAAATACATGTGTTGAGTTCCGTGGCGATGTCTATTGCAGACAATGTCGTCTGGATCTCGTCATACGCTCTCTCGTCAAGAAAAGAGGGACAGACGCCTTGCTTCTATTATCGCGAAAAGTGTGGCAAAAGCCGTGAGTGATGTCTACGAGAACGCCAGCAAATCATCCGAGGAATCGAGGACTGAAGGTCCTAAAGCTGTCACGAGACCTTTCAGTTTCAAACAATTCAAGTCGTGTGGGCCAAAAGAATTCACAGGCGAAGGAGGTCCTACTGCACTATTCCACTGGTTTGACTCTATCGAGGTTACTCTGCGACAGAGTGGTTGCCCTGATTACCTTCGAACTCTGAACGCAACCGGCGTCTTCCAGTCCCGTGCTCTAGACTGGTGGACGGCCGAGAGGAACAAGCGAGGGAATGATGCAGCCTACGGTCTGTCGTGGGACGAGCTCAAGGAAGTCATGCTAGAGGAATTCTGCCCTCCTCACGAACGTCAAAAGCTCGAAGATGAATTCTGGCACATACATCAGAAGGATGGGGACAATGCTGGTCTCACTGCTCGTTTTAAACAACTCAGCATTATCTGTCCCGACCAGGTCAAGACTCCTGAGATGACCATCAAGAAGTACATCCGAGCCTTGCTCGACTGCGTTGCTGATTTCGTGCAAGCGACTAAGACTACCACGATCGAGGAAACCTATCTGCTAGCCACTGAAATCAATGACAAAAGGGTTAAGGCTGGGGTATGGGATAAGACCTCCAAGCATCTGCATCAAGCTACCGCTACTGCACCAACTGCTGAACCCACCTCGTCAAGCAACAAGAGAAAGAACAGCTCCACCAACAAGAACTGTGCGATTACTGCTGCCCCGATTCAAGCTATACCTGCCCAACAGTGTCAAGTAGCGGCGCCTGTGGCCAATGCACCGCCTGCGAAGCGTGCATATACTGGGCCGCACCCGCTCTGCCCTACTTGCACCTATCATCACCCGACAGCTATTCAATGCCGCTTCTGTGCTCACTGCAATGTATACGGCCACTTCACTGCCAACTGCCGTATTCGCCAAGCTCCTGCCAATCAAGCTCTACTCACTGCCCCACAGGGACAGCAAGCTCCTCCGGCACCCGCAGTCAAAGCCAGAGCCTGTTTCTCATGTGGCGACCCGAACCATTTCGCCAACATGTGCCCAAACAGGGTTGTGAAACAAGAACCTCAGCCACAACAGCCACAGCAGCAACAACAACAGCAGCAACAACAACAGCCCGCACGTGCCAGAACTTTCAATCTCAACGTGCGTCAAGCCCAGGCCGACAACAACGTGGTCAATGGTACGTTCCTTGTGAATGGTATTTATGCTTCATGTTTTTTGATACTGGCGCCGATAATTGCTTTGTGTCGCTCGAATTTGAGAAACTCCTTAGTCGTAAACGTTCCCAACTCTCCTCTGCATTTGATGTCAAAGTCGCTACCGGAAGAACCATCGCCGTCAATTCCGTTATCCGTGATTGTACTCTTGAGCTCAACAATCACATCTTCCCAATTGATCTCATTCCGATGCAACTCGGAAGCTTTGACGTCATAGTAGGCATGGACTTTCTTCAAGAAAACCATGCCGAAGTTGTGTGCTTCGATAAGATGATTTGTTTTTCGCTCACAAACGGTGATTCGTTGTGCGTTTATGGTGATACTACTTCGAAGGGTCTCAAACTTATGTCATGCCTCCAAGCTAGCAAGTATCTCCGCAAGGAATACAGGGCTTTCTTGGCTAACGTTGTAGCAGCGGAGAAGGAAAAGAAAGAGAAGAAGGAAGTAAAAGACGTACCTGTGGTTCGAGAATTTCCTAATGTTTTTCCAGAGGATCTTCCCGGACTACCGCCAAGTCGTGATATCGACTTTCGTATTGACCTCATTCCAGGAGCTAATCCTATCGCCAAGGCTCCTTATCGACTCGCGCCGTCCGAAATGCGCGAACTCTCAACCCAACTCCAGGAATTGCTTGAAAAAGGCTTCATTCGCCCGAGCACCTCTCCTTGGGGCGCACCAGTCCTTTTCGTCAAAAAGAAGGATGGGTCGTTCAGGATGTGCATCGACTATCGGGAATTGAATAAGCTAACTATCAAGAACCGCTATCCTTTACTCCGTATTGATGATTTGTTTGATCAACTACAAGGCGCTACGTGTTCTCGAAGATCGATCTACGTTCCGGGTATCATCAGCTGCGTATACAAGAAGAGGATATACCCAAAACCGCGTTTCGTACTCGTTACGGCCATTACGAATTCGTTGTCATGCCGTTTGGCCTAACAAACGCACCAGCAGTTTTCATGGATCTGATGAATCCCGTGTGTAAACCATATCTCGACCGTTTCGTCATCGTGTTCATCGACGATGTCTTGATCTATTCCAAGTCGAGAGTCGAACACGCGCAACATCTACGTTTGGTTCTCGAGTTACTCCAGGGGAACCAACTCTACGCCAAATTCTCCAAGTGCGAATTTTGGTTGGGGGAGGCTCAGTTTCTGGGTCACATTGTAAATAGTCAGGGTATTCACGTCGATCCTGCGAAGATTGAAGCTGTTAAGAGCTGGGTTACGCCTAAGAACCCGTCCGAAGTCCGCTCTTTTCTCGGGCTAGCGGGCTATTATCGCCGCTTCATCGAAGGATTCTCGAAGATTGTTGTACCACTTACCTCTCTTACACATAAGGACCAGCCTTTTGTCTGGGGGACCAAACAAGAGTCTGCCTTTCGAACCCTCAAACACATGCTTTGCAATGCTCCTGTTCTCACACTACCCGACGGAAACAATGATTTCATTGTCTACTGTGATGCTTCCAACCTTGGTCTCGGTTGTGTCCTTATGCAACGAGACAAGGTCATAGCTTACGCATCTCGTCAGCTCAAAATCCACGAGAAGAACTATACAACCCATGATCTCGAGCTAGGCGCAGTTGTTTTTGCATTAAAGATTTGGCGACACTACCTGTATGGTACAAAGTGTACGATTTTCACCGATCATAGGAGCCTACAACATATCTTTAATCAGAAGGAACTTAATATGCGTCAACGCCGATGGGTAGAACTTCTCAACGATTACGACTGTGAGATTCGTTATCACCCAGGCAAAGCAAATGTTGTTGCCGACGCACTTAGCAGACGGAGCTATCTGCTTAGCACTCGTAATGTTCAAGCCCAGCACAACCTCGAAACTCTCATCCGCGACGCCCAACATGCGTGTTTCAACGAGCGCACTTTGAAGAAAGAACGAATCTACCACGATGGAGCTCAACTTGTGAGCAAATCGAACGGGATATTCCACTTTTTAGACCGAATTTGGATTCCCAAGCGAACCGATTTACGACAGATTATCATGGACGAAGCCCATAAATCCCGCTATTCCATTCATCCCGGAGCTGACAAGATGTACCAGGATCTTCGCTATAAGTACTGGTGGCCGGGTATGAAACGAGATATCGCTCTCTACGTCGGAAAATGTCTAACCTGTGCTAGGATCAAGGCTGAACATCAAAGACCCTCTGGCTTGCTCGAACAACCGCCAATTCCCATGTGGAAGTGGGAGAGCATAGCTATGGATTTCGTAACCAAGCTACCACACACATCATCAGGTCACGACAGCATCTGGGTCGTAGTCGACCGATTGACCAAATCAGCCCACTTTTTGCCAATACGAGAAGAGTACAAGGTAGAACGATTAGCCCGAATCTACACCGACGAGATCATTTGTAGACATGGGACGCCTCGTGACATCATCTCTGATCGTGATGCTCGGTTTACTTCGCGATTGTGGGAAACGTTTCAAACGGCACTCGGTACAACGCTTAATCTAAGTACCGCTTTCCACCCACAAACCGGCGGTCAGACTGAAAGAACGATTCGTACTCTTGAAGACATGCTCCGTTCGTGTGTTTTAGACTTCGGTGGTAATTGGGATAAACACCTGCCATTAGTCGAATTCTCGTATAACAATAGCTACCAGGCCAGCATTCAGATGGCACCTTTCGAGGCGTTATATGGAAGAAGATGTCGATCACCTATTGTGTGGCACGAGATCGGTCACTCGCAACTAACCGGTCCGGAGCTGCTACAAGAAACGACAGACAAAATTTTCCAGATTCGAGACAACCTAGCGAAAGCTCGGGATCGACAGAAAGTTTACGCCGATAAAAAGCGCAAGCCCCGTGAATTTGGCGTTGGTGACTATGTACTCCTAAAGGTATCACCTTGGAAGGGTGTAGTCCGATTCGGCAAAAAGGGAAAACTCGCGCCTCGATATGTTGGACCTTTTAAGATTCTGGAAAGGATCGGAAAAGTCGCCTACAGACTCGATTTACCGGAGGAACTTAGCAATGTTCACCCGACTTTCCACATGTCAAACCTCCGAAAGTGCATCGCCGACCACGATTTACATGTCTCTCTAGACGATCTACAAGTGAACGAAACATTACACTTCGTGGAAAAACCTTTCGAAATCATGGATCGCCAAACCAAGCAGCTCAGGCGCTCACGCATTCCTATTGTGAAGGTCCGATGGGAAGGCAAACGCGGCGCGGAGTTCACTTGGGAACTCGAAAGCGACATGAAGGCAAAGTACCCACAGTTGTTTAATTAGAAAAGTGAACCACAAAACCTCAGATTTCTCACAAACGGTTTGGGATTAAGTTTTGAAAATTTGTAGGCTTTTAGATCATGTATATTCGCACAACATATCCAAATTTTAGCCGATTTTAACCGTAAAATCTTGTCTAATTTGACGTTTTTCAGTTAGAAACGTGAAATAGTTGAGAAGTGAAGGAATTTTGACAAATTTGTGTGAATTTGGCTCTGAATCTGATCAATTCCTGTACGAATCTAGTGCGTTGATCTGTGCAATCGAGAACCTGCTTAGATACCACTTGTAGGTCCCGGTTTCAACTCCGTTGCGATTGTGTTTGGTCACGATCATGCACGGATTCCGCACGTTACACGAGTCAAAATCGGTCCAAACGCAGAACTCTCACACGTGATTGTTACGGTTTTCAGCTTAATTTCGGGATGAAATTCCCTAAACAAGGGGAGGCTGTAACACCCCGTATTTTCACGAGTGAAAGTCAAAGTCAAGGTCAAAGTCAACGACCGATTTCGCACAACTTGACTCGTTGAAATGTTTTTATTTTAATTATATTATGTGGAGTAAGTGTCGTACATTGCAATAATCAAATCATGTTAACCGTATTTCAATCGGCTCGCAACTGTGAACTATAGGAAGTAACAATGCGATAAAGTTAATCAACCGAGAATCAAGCTATGTTAATCAAATCAACATCAAATCGTAACTCGAGCTATGTGTTTTACTTGTCAATTATACGTATGTGTGTGCCTTACATGTTACCTGTGCATGTTTATTTATGTTTATTGTGGAAATCAAGCGAACTCAAATCGGAGTTCGTTTGAGTCGGTTCCCCGCTGTTCCCCACTTTTTTAGTGTTCCCCAATGAACCTTCCCCTTTTAACGTATATATAATACTAAAAGAAATTCATGCCAGCGGAGAATAGAGAAGGGGTTTGTGGCTGGTCACACAGACAACGCCGGCATGAAGGCATGCATCCGTTCGGACCGTTACCCCTCTGTCTGATTTATGTTATCCTTTAATGTTTTTTCTGTGAAATATTACTTAAAATTACATATATTAACTCCCACGAAGCATGGTTGATTGGTACAAATTTTGAAAAGCCATTTAACAAGTACAAATAGCTTTAGCTTGTAAAGTTGTAATGCTATCATGATTACTTTTTGGAAAGTCTTTTGTACCAAGTGGTATTAATTTAGTGGTATTAATTTAGTTGTAGTCAAAGGCAACGATAATCGTAAAAATAAAATAAATAGCGCTAACCAAAAGCAAGAAGCTGAAAGTCAGAAGCTGAAAACTCCTGACCAGGAGCTGATATACCAACAACTGACGACAGGAAGGAAAAGTTATTGTACAACCTTGGGACCTGAATTGAATAAGTCAAAGTGAAAAGACAAACCTCTATAAAGCATAAAGGTGTCCTCGAGACACACAAAACCTGAAACATACCCAAAGAGACAATGCTAACCCTGCAAGCAACATCAGGGAAGGATAAGTTTACCGGTACTAGAAGGTATACAGCTGGCATGAGGCTCCTTGGGCATAACAGTCTGCCTATATAAGGAGAGTCTTGTTCCAGCAAAAAGTAAGTCATTCTCTCACTCTAAATCTCTTATCCTTTCTCTTGCTAAGACTCTTAAGAACATTCTACTGATTCTCACGCCGAAGTCCAAACGCGGGAGGCCACCTCTCGCGTTAAGGCTAACGGTGTTCTTTGGTTGTAGATTCCAATTAAGGAGCTGTCTTTTGCACCGATTGCTGAACGTTGGTGTTAATTTTATTGAAACCGGTTACTATATTTTACTTGATGTCAAATGAATCGTTGGCTGATGTTGACTTAAGTCCATGATCTGGTTTGTTGTTGTTTATAAAAATTCATAGCAGTCACCATACACGTATGTTATTGGAAATGGACGATTGGGTAATCCGTAATCACGAGTATAGAATGTCTAAGACTCTAAGTTGCCCATACAAAAAAGGTAACTGATACTAGTGCCAAAATTGTTTAGTGTTTGTGTGGGACAATTAGGAGCGCAAACGAGTTGTGCTACTCGAGAGATACTCGAGCTCGGCTCAAAACAAGCCAAGCTTAAATGAGCTTGAGCACGAGCCCATTATTTATATAAATTAATATAAATTAATCAATAGATAATAAACGGACCGAGCTTAAGCTTGAAAAACTACTTACTATCGGAGCTCAAGATTTAGGAACAAAGCTCGAATCAAGTTGAGCTCAAGATCGAGCTTTCATAAGTTAAACGAGCTCAAATCTAGTCTAGTCCTAGTCTAGTCTAGTCGGGCTCGGCTCGTTTGCACCTTTAGGGACAATGATCCTTGCAGTTTGTTTGGTAATACAATCTAGTTCTTTCAATGCTGACCTACTGTTATATATTTTGTTAGGGTGATGGTAAGGGGTATACTAGAGGCGGAATTCAGAAATGGATGTGCGAATAAAGGTACTATTAAGTATCAAGTTGCTCCAAATGCACAGGTTAAGATTATTCTATGGCAGCTTGGCTATATCAACTATTCAACTTTGTTCACGTACTGAATATTTCCATGTTTTCATAAAGTTTCATGTGTTTGGAATTAACTTCGGATTCAATATAGGTCGGAATTAACTTCGGATTCAATATAGGTTGTGTGTTATGTCTTTTCAGGGAGCCTAGTATATTGAGACCAAGAAATTCAAAGCCAGTTGATGTTGTGCATTTTTGTTGGGCAGCCCCTCAGCTAACCTACAACTTATTTTTGGAGCCACTTTTAGAGAAGTGATATCATACGCCTATACCCCATCATCTTGGACCAATATTACATCTACTATAAGTTAACTGTATTTTTTTGTCTTACAATATATGAAAAGTAAATACCATTTCTTGTTGTTTTCTAGGCGTGAAATTGTGATAGCAACAATGTATGCTAGTGGTTTTGATAACTTCTTTATTGCACACGAAGCTCAGTTCAAGTACAACAGGTATAATAAATCAACTCTAGTACTCAATTCTTTTTGCTAGGCTTGGGTTGTATACAAAGAATAAAGCTTACAGGTGTAAATAACCCAGGCTACTCGCAAGTTACTCGAGATCGGCTCAAAACGAGACGACCTTAAAAGGAGCTGGAGTCCGAGTTCGAATCTAAACTTTACTTACTGAGCTTGAGCCAGCTTGTGAGACTAATTAGCAGGACTATTATTTTTACTTATTATTCTGTACTTTCACAACATAGTTTTTGTGTTTTTTTAATGTTCTGAGGTCCATGGCCCAATTAACACAATGGAGACGGAATCAATTATGTGCAGTATCATTTCTTTATGATTTGTGAACCAAGATTCAAGTTGGACCGATGTGAAATAGGTTTGTTTACTTCATTTTGTTTGAATCTGACTAATTTGGTTAGTTGTGCAAATCTGAAAACTAAATAAGCTTGTAAAAATTAGCCTTTCTTTTAAAAACTAAATACGAAGCTCGTGCATACAATAATTGAGCTAACTTTTAAGTTGCATTGCGAATGAAGTCAATCGTTGTTGGGCGCTAGGTGGATTATAGGGTTGTGATGACTAAATGTGATCTTACTCATAATTGGGGTAAGATTATCCACAGTTTGTCATGGTAGAATCATAGGACGACAATTGTGTGCGTGCGATTTTAGTTATGGTTTTTTCAATTGAAATTCATTTGAATTGGTGTTAATTTTGCAGATAAAGGGCCAAATTGCCACATTAAAGATCCTAAAACATCTTAAAGGTGTTAGATTAGATGAGGTATCTTTTTGACCATATATTTAATAGAATTGAGTACATCAGCAGCGAATGGCGATGTTGGGTCAGAAACTCAAGAAATATCAGTTCTACTTGGAATTAATATTTTATTATGATTTCTAATATCCTGAGTCCTTTAGAACTTAATTTTTTTATGTTTGCATTTCTATTAATGTGATCCTCAGGTTGGACTAACATTGCACTTTAGAGGACAAAGACTCAAGGAAGTGCTTATTCTTTGTGAGTTATTTAAATGGCTCTCTTTGGATGTGTTAACCACAATTATAGTCACTATCATGACTCTAAATATAGGAACCCTTTACTTTAATCTTAAATTGTAATGGTTTAACACTTCTGGATATTTTTAATTGTTTAGTGTCCATGTTAGCTGGGAAGTATTGAATGTGGTTAATATGTGATGAAGTTCATGAGAGAGATAGCTTACGAAGAGTTAAAATACTGGACAATGACGATGTAAGTTTAGGCAAATTTTAGCCTACATGTTAGAGAAATATGACTATTAATGCTTAAATTCATGAATTAAGATTAAATTTTGATTTTTAAGATTTATTTTATTTAATTGTTGTCTCAGGATGGGGAAGGAGTAGAGGAATACTCGATTGTGGATATTGATGGCATTCGTGAAGATTGGCCGACTTATGTCGTTACCTTATTTTTAAGTGACAAACTGTATATTAGGTGTTGACGATGCATTGACAAACAATTCTTTTTTTTTTGTTAACGTTACAGTATTTGTAGTATACTTGACAAATGATTATGTAATGGATTGTTTTGGTATATATATATATATATATGTCTGTGTGTGTATTTGTTTTATGAAAAAATTTTATTGTTTTTGTTATTATACATGTATCCAGGGCAAATTAATAATTCTATAAAAAATTAGACAATTAAAAGCATGACACGCTTAAATGAATGTCATAAATGCTTGTCATGAATGTGTGTCATTAAAAAGTGTCATCAAATGATTGTCATGGATGTGTGTCATTAAAAGGTGTCATAAAATGAGTGTCATGAATGTGTGTCACTAAATGTGTGTCATTAAAATAAAAACATGACACACAAATGCATGTCATGTTAATTTTATGACTCCTCAATCAACGACGCGCTTTTGCGTGTCATAATTATCGTTTTATGACGCACAATGTGTGTCAAGAAATGTATATTTTCTAGTAGCACCAAACACCGAAAGCCGACCACACCCTTAAAGCTACCGAGCAAGCGGTGAACACGTGCTCAACCGATTCCTCGACATCTTCTCAAAGAGGGCACAAAACCGATGAAATGTTCACATTCCTTCTTCTTAAATTTACTCTAGTCGGAAGCCTATCCAGATTGCCTCTCCAGTTCATAATATTACATTTAATGGGCACCCACTTGCACCAAACAAAATTTGGAGGTTGACAATTACCTCTATCAGCAATCAAGGCCGATTTAACCTCCTTCACCGAGAAACCGTTCTGACTATCACCACTCCAAAACCAAGCATCCTTACCGTTGGAAATACTCACACTATTGAGCACCTCGCAACATTCCTTCCATTCCTTAAGCTCCTCTTTTGTCTCAGGCTGACTATACCATTGCCATCTGAAAGCTCCATTTCCACTCCCTGTATCCAGTCTCTCAGCAACCCTGCATGATTTAAACACCTCCAAACCAAATAAATGGGCCCACCTTTCCAAAAAGGGAAGGTCGCCCACCCACGTGTCGATCCAAAATCGAATATCAACCCCATTTCCCAATTTACCCTAGATAAGGTGATTTAAACCCTTCCCGTTTATTTTAATTTTGGATATCACTTTCACAATGTTTTTCCAACAACCCGCTATATTTCCGTTAAGAGCAAGGAAGCTCCTTTGATTATACTTACTATGACACGCTTCCACAGTTTTACACCATAGATTATGGTTTTCAGCCCTATATCTCCACCCCCATTTAACAAGAAGGGCTTCATTGACCTCTTTAAGCCTACTAATACCCAACCCACCTTTTGTCTTCGGCCAAGTAACCCAATCCCATGCTACCCAGTTCATTTTTGAATTGTTACCATTGCCGGCCCATAGGAATTTTCTCATCTTTGCTTCGAGGGTCTTTAGAATCCCAGTCGGGGCCTTATATAAAGAAAAATAATAAATGGGCAGACTCTCCAACACTGAATTTATCAATGTAAGCCTCCCCCCTATCGATAAAGTTTTAGCTTTCCACATAGATAATATTTTATCAAAAATCTCGATAATTGGAGTCCAATTGTTAATTCTGTTCATATTCGACCTCACCTTAATACCCAAATATGTAAGTGGAATAGAATCCGATTTACACCCAATCACTTTAGCCATATCAGACACTGCCCCATTATCAACACCCAACCCGAATATGTTTGATTTTTGTAGAAGAATTTTTAAAATCGAACATAAGTAAAAAATTCTCAAACATCTCGCCACATTCTTAACATCCTCCCTATCCCACTCCCCCAACACAAGAGCATCATCAGCATAAAAAATGTGAGAAATTACCGGACCATTATTAGGAGTTTGAATACCTTTGAAAATATCTTCCATCCTAGCTTTGCACAACATGTTAGACAGAGCTTCCATAACTAGCAGGAACAAAAACGGAGAGAGAGGTTCGCCCCGTCTTACTCCTTTGGAACAGTTGAATTCGAAGGTGGGAGACCCATTAACAAGAACCGAGGATCTGGCCGAAGCTAGGATCCCTTTAATCCACTTACACCATAACTATGGATACATTAAAAGTAGAAGGGCAGTCAATAATACCCCGGGCCTTATGGTTGAAGGGCAGTCAAAAGAAAAGGAAATATATGAATCACACGATGGAACGATTCTTCAACCATAAGGGCAGGGAAGACATTAATACTTGTACTAGTTGTTTTAACAATGTACTCGGAGCATGAATTTAGAATTAACTTTTTAATTAGAAAATGTTATTTACGTGCACTAAAAGTTTTATGTATTACCATTTGTAGGTGAATTTCAGAAAAAAAAAAACGTCACTTTACTCTCACAAATAAAGTTCGCATATGATATGAATTATATAGCTTCTTTCTAACTCATCACTCTAATAAGGAAATGATAATAAAAACGATGGTTTTTATTTTTTTAATCTTATTTTATCATGTGTTATTATATCTTTGTTTGAAGCATGATAACTGAATGATTTTGGAACAAACCGTAAGCATTCATCTTTATGTTGGAGAAAAAATACACTATTTAGGATCCATTGTTTTATATATTAGATAGAACTAGTAATAAGACTCACGCGCGTTGCGACGCGGGTGCTTCGCAAATATCGAACGGATTAGTCCAAGCGTTATGTGATGTGTTAACCATATGAAAACACACATATTGACGTATCCGATTGAACTCAATGTATCCTATAGTTTCATTGCGATTGGATCAAAACGTAACGTAAATCGAATTTATATCGTACAATCATAACGTATTATATGCAACCCGACTAACTCGAATTTATATCGTCAAACCAAAAACTCTCGAGGGGGTCAAAGTGGCATTTACAAAGTTCATAAAAAGTTAAGTGGTTAAAATTTGCATTTCCTAAACTTAAGGGCTAAGAAAGGGTAAAGATAAAATTTGATAAAGTTTTGGGGTAAGAAGGAAACTATAACAAAGTTGGGGCTGAAAAGGAAACTACCACAAAATTGGGGTGTCAAAAGCAAACTATTTATAAAATGGAGTAGTAGTTTAGGGACTAAATTTGTCATTTTACGAAACTTTAAGGGTATCAAAGTCAAGGTACTAAAATTTCAACATCGTGAAAGTATGGGGGGGGGGGGGCAAAGCCGGTGGAGTTTCCACCAACTTTGTCTTTTAAGAGTATTAGTAATATATAAGTTAGGTTTTATTATAAATTATAACTAGGAGAGTATTAGTAAATATATAAGTTAGGTTTTATTATAAATTATAACTAGGAGATATGATTAAATTAGGTTTATTTTATGTTAATTTTTATTGTATCCTTAGTAATATAATACACGATGAATCACAGGCTTTTCATAAGGAACATATTAGTAGCTAGTGATTCATCTAACTTTATTAAAAAAAAAATGTTTCTTAGAACATGTTCATTGGGATGTCCATGAGGCTCTCATGGGAAGAGATGAAAGAGAGAAGAGGTGTACACGTGGTGAAAAGAGAGGGCATCGGCCGGCCATCCAGAGGGCACATCCGACATCCGAGGGAGAGGAGGGTTTGTGAGATGAGAAGAGAGAGGAAGGGGACGCCCGTGAAAGTGGCGAGGCCCGTCTTTTTTCATGGGGTCGGGAATTTTTGGGTTGACTGACTATTGCAATAAATTGATTTTTCGGCTCGGTTAAAGTCGGATAGAGTAGGGTAGAATCCGAAGGAAAAGTATCCAGGTCAATATTAGAAGATGATGTTTTAACTTTTCTTGTGAAAAATCGTTCCATCGTGTGATTCATATAATTTCTATCCTAAAATCGGATGGTCGTTACCCCCACTAATTACACACTTGGTCCCAGTGGTTGTAATTTTTAAACTCGGATGGTCGTTAACACTAACCTTTGTTAAATTTTTCAGTCAAGTCTTTGTGAAATTACTAAATTATCCCTGAACAATTAAAAATAAAAACAAAACCAAAAATATATGAGTCCACCCCTCATCTTCTTCTCCCCATAATACCATGAAACATTTCCTCATATAGATCATGTGTGACCACATTCTCCACCAATCAATTTACTCATTTACCTTAAGTTTCATGCAAATACCACCATGTCTCACGTGATTAATTATTCCATCACCGATCCAACACCACTATATACACCCTAATAGTAATACCCACACATATTTACTATTCCATTATTATTAAAAACACTTGATCAATGGCTCAAAATGCTTCAGACCAGCAACCGAATGTTGGCAAAACCGTAAAAGGCGTGACGGTTGGTGGCGTCGTCCTCCTCTTCAGCCCAGTGTTGATCATCTTTCTCATCTTTCCGGATAGAGTAGGGTAGAATCCGAAGGAAAAGTATCCAGGTCAATACTAAAAATATTCATCTTAAAATAAAAGTACAACTTTTTTTCATCATCTACGTCTAGGTTAACTTCATTAAGGCTGTAAAAGAACCAAACGAACGTTCGTTTATTAAAAAAATAAATATGTTCATGAACGCTTACCAAATGAGATCATTATATGTTCTAGTTCGTTCATTCAGAAAATGAATGTGTTCAAGTTTGTTCATTACTTAGGTAAGGAACACAAAAGAACGTAATCAAACACAAACAAACGTTTATGAACTAAAACAAACATATAATAAAAGGTATATAATATACAATACAATAATATTTATTAAATAATTTATTAGTGGGAATTTGAAGTATTTTTAAATATATAAAATTTAAAAACACTAATGAAGTATCGAACACAAACGGACATGTTACCGAATGCTCACGAAAACAAATGAACGAACATGACATTTGTTCATGTTGATTCATTAACTAACGAAAGAAATTTATCATTCATATTCGTTCTTTTGTTAAACAAACGAACTTCCCGCCAAAATGTTCACTAAACATTCGGTTCGTTTGGAACCCTGTATAGGATAAACATAAAGTTCCAAATAAAAGCACACTAAAGTGTTTTCAATAATAAATTTAATCAACCTTTATATGTTTTTTAAACGACTAACTCTTACCTTCGCTAATCTTTATTTTTAAATCTACACTTTTATTCGTGATAAGATCTATAGCCCTCAACTTTATAAGGAGGAGCAGATTTCTAACACCATGCAACCACTATGCTTCAAACGCTTTGATACTTCTTTATAGTAATTAGTATGAAAAGAAGTGATGGTTAATCCTAATACAGTACTAGTGACTTAGTGAGAATGTGACATCGTCATTGCTACCATATTAGTGAGACGAGACAAGTGGTCACTACAAACATTAAAGACACTACTTACCTTTAAGTGATACAAAAAGATGTGAATTTCCTACTATAACAAAAACCAACGCCGGCAATAGTGGTTTCATTTGATTGGTTGAGTTGGGCGGCCACCTGCCATCCAATTTTTTTTTTTTTTTTTTTTGCTAAATTACGATTTTGCCCCGTTTATATTTATAGTCATGCATCGCACTCCTCTATTGGCCCAACAAATTTACGATTTTATCCCGTTTTAAAATTATTATGATTTTACCATCAGTTCAAAATTATGTTTTTACCCTCATTTAAAAATAAATTTACGCTTTTGCTCCCAGCTAAAAATTTTCAATTTTTCCCTCGGTTCAACATTATGATTTTGTCCCGTTTAAATTTACAGTTTTGCCATAAGGTTTTTCTCTTATAATAACGATTTTGTCATCTGTTCAAAATTATGTTTTTACCCCCATTTAAAAATAAATTTACGCTTTTGTTCCCGGCTAAAAAATTCAATTTTGCCCTCGATTCAAAATTACGATTTTGCCCTGTTTAAATTTACAGTTTTGCCATTAGGTTTTTTTCTCACACAGCCAAGTTACGATTTTGCCCTCAACCCCATTGGTCCATTTAATTTACGATTTTATCCCTGAAACAAAATTATGATTTCCCCCTCAGTTCAAAGTTACGTTTTCCCCATTGTTTTAATTTTTCTAGCAAAACTATCAAAGTTTTTTTTAATTGGTTGACTCGATTTAATTTTTTTTCGTCTAAAGGAGCTGCCTAACACGCGCTCATTAGTCCTGAAAAATTATAGTTTTGCCATGAGCCCAAAATTACAGTCTTATCATCGTTTTTGTTTTTTCTAACAAAATTATAGCAGTGTTTTTTTAATTGATTGAGAACTATTCGACCATCGCCCCGCAACACGGGCGGGGCATCAACTAGTTTTCAACATATACAAACCACAGGGAATAGTATCACCCTGTCATTGGTTTAAATGGGCGGCCGCCTCTCTCTCATTGGACCAATAAGTTTATTATTTTATACACACTTTAAAATTACGTTTTTGCCCTGCAATAGTGTTCCTCTGCCATGGGCGGCGAGCAATACCCATTGGACCAACCAGTTTATTATTTTATATCCACATTAAAATTACGTTTTTGCCCCCAGTTAAAAAATACGGTTTTGCCTCAACTTCAAAATACATTTACCCTTTTGCCCCGAGCTAAAAAATACAATTTCGTCATCGGTAAAAAAATTACGCTTTACCCTCAGCCAAAATTACATTTTCGCCCCAGTTCAAAATAAAATTTTGTTTTTCCCCCCGGCTCAAAATTACGAATTTACACCAGTTTATTATTTCATACCTACTTTAAAATTACGGTTTTGTCAACAGTTTAAAATTACGTATTTGCCACCAGTTCAAAATAAATTTATGTTTTTGCCCCCAGCTAAAATTTACTAATTTCCCTCGGTTCAAAATTAAGATATCACACTCAATTCAAAATTACGTTTTTGCCCCCTATGCAAAATAAAAATATGGTTTTCCCCTAGGTAAAAATTATGATTTTACCCTCGGGAAAATTTTTGATTTTTCCCCCAAATAAAAATATGACTTTTCCCCCAGGTAAAAATCGTGTCAAGGAGCTGCCTAACACACTTTTTACTTTTTATTTCTAGCCAAACTATAGTACTGTTTTTTTAATTGGTTGAGAATTATTCGGCTATCGCCCCGCAACGCGGGCGGAGCATCACCTAGTTTTAATACAAAGGACACTTGCATGATTTTAAGGAAAATCTCACTTCAAATATCATCAATGCGTTTCTAGTACAATGGTCGTGGACAGGGGCGGACCTTATGTATACCGAGTTGTAGCACGGGTCACGGCTCAACTTTTTATCGGTAGTTTAAAAACAAAATTTCTTCGGTTTTTATGCTAAGGATACCCCTGAACAACTACGAGGACACCCCTAAAAAAACTCTGTAAGCCCAAATTGCAGTTTATAAACGTAGTTCCTACTTCTTAGCCCAACTCAAATCAATAATCAGTTATAAGATTATTACAACTTATAAACCTTATGTTATTAAAGCCCAAATCAGTTGAAGATTGTAAATAATAAGCCTAATTGTCCAAAGCCAGTTATATGTTAGCCCAAAATAATAAAATACTCTAACCATGTATCTCAAGAATTAGGAAATCGATTTAGCGAGGTAACAACTAATTTGATAAAAAAAATATGTCGGGTTTAAATCCTTGTAACGGTTTTTCTAAGTTTGACCCATCGAAGATACTGGCGTTTGTTAAGATGTATCCGAATGATTTTACTACACAAGAAATAAGGACTCTTTTGGGTGATATTGAGTAATTTCGTCACACTATAAACAATGATGTTAAATCTGCAAACTTGAATGGAATAAGTGACCTTGCGCGTGTTATGGTTGAAACGGGAATGCATAGTTCTTGTCCTTTAGTTTATCGGGTAATGAAGGTAGCTTTGCTTTTACCGGTTGCAACTGTTGGATACCCCTAGTTAATGTTCTAGTTCCGCCACTGGTCGTGGATATGAACAAAACGCTATTGTTAACTGCAATCTCAAGATGGGTAACCTCATGTGAAGTTCCCACTTAGAAAATCAAAAACAAATTCGTGGTCTTCTTGTGAGCAAATAGATAATACTAATTGGTGCAGGAGTCGGATGTTACAAACTGACTTACATAGTTAACTAATTCATTGTAGACACTACGTGCTTCACTAGCAATGGCTCAAACGAAACCTTGCTATACTAACTTGGTGCGCATCATATTCAATATGTCTGACACCTGAAACACCTCATATCCAGTTTCGGTGTGTCTCCTTTCAAGCTCGAGTTAGACTAATTAGTTATTTAATAATTATTTAATTTATTTATTTTGAAAATTATTTTTTATATTTATATTTATAATTATCAGTTTTATACATAACCATAACATGTATTCTTTAGTTCAATTTATCACAATTTTAAAAATAATTGTTATTAAATTCATATTTAATATACTAAATCAAAGTTATTAAAATAGCAGGCATCCCTCCACTTGTGGCCTAGTGGTAGGAGGTTTGGGTTTTCCAAAGGAGATTCAAGTTCAATTCTCACTTGTGTCATATTGGGGTAGATATAGGCAATGAAGGATTTGGACTAGGTCTTGTGTGAGGTTGTCAGTTCGATTCCCGAGCCCAACCGGGTTTTCGTCCCACCATGTGTTATTCAAGAGAGAGTTCTGCTCTTGTGGTGACACAACGACTGTCAAGTGGCAGCCGGCGGTATGGTTTCCCGTGGGAACACCCAAAATAGCTGAACTTTGAAGCTAACGTGAGTCCGGTTAAGACAACATAGTCAGACCAAAGAGTTGCAATACGAGACTCTCTGATTTGAAGAGTGTGGTAACCTTATATATGAAGTTCATCGTTAAAAAAAAATCAAAATAACAGGCTTGTGAGCCTAGCCAAGCATGTTAATAGATGAGCTTTAAAAAAATACTAGAGTTTGTTTAAGCTTAAAAAAGGGTTATTGGATTTTAATAATCCTAAGTTTCACCAGTTGGCCGATAATAATCTCAACTTAAAAAATTCCCTCACATAATCCCAACTTGTAAAAGTTTGGCCGTCATTAATCATTTTCTAACATAGGTGCACTTAAATCAATTAAGGAGTCTCTAGGACTAATTGAATCTATTGAGGAGACCAAATTCTTATATGTTTGAAAATGATCAATGGCGGCCAAACTTTTACAAGTTGCAATTATTGGAGGGAATTTTTAAAGTTGAGATTATTATCGGCCAACTGGTGAAACTTAAAATTATTAAAATCCAATAACCCTTAAAACAGTCAACTTATTTGCATCTCCAACTCCTCGCTTTTAAACTTTAAAAATAAAATACATAACGTCTCGAATTTAAACAAACATGCAAGGCATTAAAAATATCTTTGACAGAACAACCACCATTATTAGGTGACACTTTCAATTCGAAGATTCTTAAGTGAAAAGAAATAAATGTGTTTGAATATTATTAGCATTTTTGTTTCACACCAGTTTATGCCGTTCATTTTTATCATGGTTGCGTAGAGACTTGTAGTAACTCGATATAGGAAGTAAGAGCAAATTCTATCAATTAAATGAAACTAGTGGGTTACACTCGCGTTCTGCGGCAGGTTCGGTTCATTAAGATACCAATACTTACCGAAATAGAAACAAAAAAAAAGTCATGATACGACCAAAAAATACAGATATGTGTTTACATCGATCGGAACAATAAAAACGAGTATCAATTCCGAACTGACGTTATTCGGTCAGTATTAGACTGTTTGTTTTGTTACATATACAACATCAGGTTCGATCGAAACTTAAAAAAGAAAAATAAAAACCATAAAATAGACAAAAAAAACGAAAGATGCAAAAAAATTAACAAAAAGACAAAAAATCACTGTAGCTAAGAAATTCATAAATTATAGGGTTATTGGATTTTATCATCCCCAATTATCGGCCTTTGGCCGTTGCCACCCCCAACTAACATTTTGACACCCGGCACCCCCAACTTGACTTTTAGTTTGTGATGGCACCACTCAGTTAAATCTTTACTAACTGAGTTTGTTTATGATTCTACGTGGCACAGACTTGATGAGATAGACATGATTATGTGACGAATCTTTATTACGTGGCACATTATGTATATATAAAAAGCTAATTTTGGTTGATACATAATCAATTTCCCCGAAAAATCTCTAAAAACCCAAATTTTGGTTGATACAGAACCAATTCCCCAAATTTCTCTCAATTTATTCTTCAATTTTGCTGATTTGATTCGTGTTTACAAATTTAGTGTTTGATTTGTTATAAATTTACGCATACGAAGACGATTTTGATACTATGTTCTTCGTTTTTGCTCACAATTTCACGAAATTGTTGAATTAGGGTTGGGATTTTACTGCTTTGCTCTTCGTTTTTGCTAAAATTTCAATATGTTACCTTATTGGATGTGATAATTGTTAGGGCATGGATTTTATGCTAAGGATCATCCATCCTGAGATTGGACCTGGATCACGGATCTTTAACGGATAATACAGGGAGTCTGAGGATCAAGGATCCTTACTAATGTTTATGTTTTTTTAACAATTGTTCCTTGTATGTTTAGTTTACGTTTGCAGGCATTATGTGAGCTAAGTCAACACGGGAATATCGGAGGAATATGCTAATTTTGGCACATGCAAAAAGTCATAACCGTTGAGAGGGATCGTGTGAAGGCTTGCATGATCTTCGGATAGTTAGTTACTAGGATATTTTCTAATTTTAAAGGGGTTAACAAGCTCAGAATAAAAACACATGAGCTAACTCTCGAACTCTCTTATATTCATTGGCGAAACACACACACTCACATTAGCATTCCGTTGTATTGAGTTTGTTATCTTCCAAAGTTGTAATTTTCTTGTGCAATACAGTTGATAGTGATAGTTTTCACTATCCGAGGTTTTTTATGCCTGAGATCATTCATTGATCAAGGGCTTTTTCCTCGTATAAATCCCCGTGTTCATTGTCATTTCCTTTTGATAATTGTTCATACATTTGTTCATCAACCTAAGCACTCAACCTCACAAAAATCAGATTTGGTTATATTATCCTTGTTGTGATTTTTGACCAAAACAATAATGAGCTGGCAAAACTCCATACAAGCCATCCAGAAGCATGCGTCAGAGTTGGTAGCGTGATAGTAATGCACATCGATGATCTCAGAAAGTTTGCTATCTTATGGTTGCATAAAACAGAGGAAGTCAGAGCCGACACTGCTCATAACGGGAAAAATATAACCGGAGATATCTATGAATCTTGTTGGATTAGTGAAATATATGGTTATTCTTTTGGTGCAGCAGAGGTAATCTTCTTTACTAATCATGAACTATAATGATTTTGTTAATGATTTTTTCTTTGTTCAACTAAAGTTGCACCATGTTATAAGCGACAAGATATTAATATACCCAGTGTATGTTCTTGAATATGGTGTGATAATTTCGATTTGGGTGGAGATTTCTCCGATGACGATATTTGATTAACGGAGAAGGCACGAGCGAATTTGTTAGCGAGGTGAACGCGGTGGAAGATCGATAGTATTTGTTCTATGTTTTTATTGAGAAGAAAGAAAATGATAAGAAGATGCATGTTTTTATATGGACATAATGTGCCACGTAATCAAGATTCGCCACATAACTGTAACACCTCGCAAAAATTATGTCCAATAAAGTGAAGACACGTGCCGTAAACCCTAAACAAGTAATAAGTTGACTTTAAGGGACTAGAGTTGACAAACAGTGAAAAGATGTATGCAGGGGGACTAAAAGTGTCAGCATACTAAAACTATGCCTCTGAATAATCTTACACGATGTTCGTATTCTTAAACGAGTGAATTATTGGGCGTAAGAAGCCATTTGTGAAAAACAAGTGAAAAATATAAGACGAAAGGGTTAAATGTGTCAACATGTTAATTTTTACCTCTGAGTGACCTTTTAACAAACCTGGATCTTCGTAATGTCCAATTATAACTCCGAGAATGCTAAATAATAATTACATAAGGTTTCGGTATCATTATTCAATAAGTTGTGCAAAATCTCAAGAAAAAAGGTTAAAAGCGTCAACTAGAGAAATTTGTGCCATTCGGGTGATCTCTAACTGAACGGAAGCCGACCGACGTTTGTTATAAGTCCCAAGAGCCTTAAAAACTAACTATGGGGGTCAATAGTGCTAAAAATGAAAGTTAAATAAAGATATAAAGGACCAGGGACTGAAACTGCCAAGTTTAAAACTTGGTTTACCAGAGCAGAGGAGTGTCGCGGGGCGCGAAGCCCACTCAGACTTCCTTCGCGACCCGCGAGGAAGTGCCCAGTAACCAAAAACTGGACAACTACATGTTGCAGCTTTGTACACCGCCTTTGCATGCCTGAAACTCGAAACCAGTGTTTGTTCGATGGTTTTTACTGACACTAGGACACTTGGGAACATTTGGGAACATCTCTTAACACCTGGATTCATCTTGAGGATCCTTGTTTCACTATAAATAGGGCCTCAAGGTTGCCTTTCATACTTGCTCATTTCAAAAATCGTATCTTTCCTCTCTTGCTTGCATTCTCTGGGATTTCTGATCAAGAAGGAAGCCCTCCTTAGTCCAAGATTCTGTAACACCCCGAAAACGGGTTTGGTAATTAAACTCCGTTAATACTAAAGAGCGGGTAAAATACCGTGGTGGTATAAGTAAACCCGGTGAATATTAGGATTTAATTAAATAAACCTAATATTAAATAAAAGTTGAACAAATCCTTTCGAGGAAAATGTAGTTGATAAAAGGCCCGAGTTAACGGGACTCAAAATAAACTGAGTCATAAATTCCCTGAACCCACTAAGATACCTAGGAATATCTAACCTAGTTAACAAGTGGGAATATTGTTAGAAAGAATTAGGTTGTGGCTAACTTAATAACTAGCCAAAATATGAGGGGCCAAAGTTGGAAAACTTGAAAATGGAATTATAGAAATAAAACATAACACAACACACACATGGAGCCAAGAACCCTAGTTCAGCTATTCCTTCAAATTGAAAGGCTAATTGAAGCCCGAATTCGGATTCGAACGTATAATAACGATCACCTAATCATGTGAATCAAGAGGTATGTTGAAATTTATATTTGGATGATACTTATGAAATTTGATAATCATGCATGAATGAAATTCTTGTATGAAATATGAAGGTTATAGTGAAATTGTGATGTCTATGAGTCTAGGAACGAACCCTAGATGTGAATTTAGTAAAATAGTGCCATAAAACTAGAGATTTAACTAATGACATTGTAGGTGATAAGTGGGTTTTATGGTACTATGATGAACACTTGAAAAGTGATGATAAATATGTGAAATTTGTTGTTGTAATATAAGTTCTAGATGATGTTCATATACCCTAGACATAGAGGTTTGAATTCGATGTTAAAACGATAACCATGAACTTGATAAAAGAAGTATACGAATTTCGCCCATAAGGTGCTCGATAAAATGCCTAAGTGAAATTTGGGGTAGCTACTAGTTCGTAGATAGAACTTGATTTGAATGGGTATTCGGATAAATGCCTAATAACATGATAAAACGGGCTTCACGTTAGAGGAAAACCCGTAGGTTTGTAAAATAAACAAATAAAGTGTCTTCGATAATCGAGAGCTATGCCAACATAGTGTCAATAATAGCATGAACTCGAGTTAAAAGATTAGTTAGAACGGTGGCTTAAAAAAACGCCTACCAGGCAAGTTAAGAATGCCTAAACTAGTTAGTGAACTTGAATGTGCATTTTATATACTAAGGGACGTTTGACTTTTAAAAAGTCAAACTGACCTAGAATACGATGAATGGTAATTCTTGGATATAAAATGCGTAAGGTGGAAAAATCGTATTAAATTATGATTAAACTAATCACCTTGTGAACGATGATGATAGTTTAACGCGTAACAAGCTGGTGAAAGCTTGGAGGAGGAAACGGGTCAAACGGATCAAGTACGAAAAGAAAAATGTGGCTTAGATGCGAGGTAAGTGAAACTTACACTTCTTTTGTAGAATAATTATATATTCTGTAAGTTATAAATTCGATAGAGATAACATTCGTAATATGGCATCCGACGCGTAATGATACGGGTTGGAATAAATATAAATGACAAAAACCCCGGTTTATGGTAAAAAGAGGCGAAATGGTAAATTAGTCATGTAATGACTAAGAAATTATGAGTTTTTGTCCAGTGTCGACTAATGTATGTTGAAGATAAAAAGGATACCCACGGTGTAACCCGAATGGGTTAAATAGGTAAGAAAAAGGATTTTTTGGCAAAATCCGAAATGAATCGGATGTATGATTTGGAAATCAAAACCCATATTTTTTATTTAAACAACGTTTGGTCATAAAGGCCGAACGGGTCAAATGGTGGTGATAACACCATTTGACAATATCGACTAATGTGGTTGTTAAGTCTTATGTTAACAGGAGCGAATAGCAATTTGGATAATTGTGTCGCCAAAGAATATCGGTAATAAAAGCAAGGTGTTGAAACGGGTCACTAGGTTGACTCGAGCCAGGTACATATAAATACGATTGTGGTTAAACGTATATTTTTTGGTCAAATAAGTAGCGAAAGCCCCTCGTCGTAAATGAGGGGCTAAAGTTGACCAAAACGCCCTTGATGGGTAAATCGGGCAAACGACCTTTAAAGGTTGTTAGAAATAAGTATTTTGATAGATTAAATCCTTAGGATAAGTATAAAAAGGGATGATATGGGACCTTAGTGTCCAATGAGTTGAAACGAGTTTTTTCTGTAAAATGACATATCCGAGGGATAAAACTCGGAATAAATAGTCTATTACATTAAGTCCACCACAATCATAGTTGTGGTGGAAGACTAATAAATATGGATGGGTGGAATTATGATGCATACAAGGGATGAGCGTAAATTAAGCTTAAAAGTGCATAAATACCCTTAACGGGTCAAAAAAAGAGTATAAGCAAAAACGGGTTAAGAATGCGTATAAACCCGTGATTTGAACCTTGTATAATAGGAAATTATTATAATAATATGTTTACGAAAAACCGAAGGTGACAAACAAGTTTGTTCGATTAAATCACGAACAGGTCAAGAAGTGTTATAATTGAATTTCAAGCAGAGAGTTTGAAATCTAAAATTTTGTGAATTTAGATGTTGGGTTTTTACTCCGTAAGATGGAGAAATAAATTACGAACGCGTAGGAAAAAGAATCGCGTAAACGGAGGCGTAGCTTGAAAGATATGTAAGTTTTCGTAAAAACTTGTATGGCTGAAAAAATGCAGATTCAGAGCTGAACTCGCTGGAAAAACGCAACCCTCGCGCCACGCGACAGATGCCTTGTATCCTGTCGCGACACGCGACAGGTGATCGCGGCCCGCGAAAGATGAAGGTCTCTCGGTCGCGCCCCGCGAGAGACCTAAAAAGCTGCAAAAATTGTTTTTCTTGATCGTTTTAATATTCAGACTTGATTTAAACACTTATAAACTACGAAAGACTAATTTATTTCATGGTTTATGAAATGTAGGTATATCCTTGGATACCGGATGACGATCAAGCTCATCGAGGAACCGAACACGATCAAGATACAAGCTTCCGCACGTCGTCTCGTCATTATTTCTAAACGATGTATTTAATCACTTTATGAAGTTTTTATTTCTAAGTTGTAAAAGATTTTAATAAACCTCTATAGTCCTATGAATGTGTAATCGTAATTGCACATTTTAATTCTATTATTAATAGAAAACCGTTAAATAATAATAAGGGTGTTACAGATTCGTGCTAGGACCCTTTGTAACTATCCATAGCCTCTGTAGTTCGGTTTTTACATGTTTAAAGACCAAAAGTCAAAGTTGTCGTAATAACGCTTTGACTTTCGGTTTAGGCCTAAACGGTCCAGCCATTTTTTGGGGCGAATGTGGCTACGTGATCGTAATTAGGTGTGTGTTAATCCCTCAAAAGGGCACATCCTAATTACCACGTTTACTTAGTTAATTGTAGGATCAAAGTAATTAACATAAAAAGTCAAACGGGTCAGTTTTTAAATAAATGCAAATATGAAAATGTAGAAGTTATAAAATATGTTTTATCACTTTAATAACTTGGTAAACATTATTAGAACATGTCTAAACATGTTCAACCCGATAATTCTAAGTTTAGGCTCGGTTCACAACCGAAAGTCGCAAAAGCTTGACTTTTGTTTTGACTTTTAGTTCTGACCTGAATTAGCTTATTTTCTTTATGTGTTAAGGTTCCTTTGTGACAATATTATGTAGTAGTATAACCCTCTGAGGTTATATTACATGGTCCCTTAGTAATCTGAGTTTATTTACTTGATTCCATTATTATGCTTAATGTTGACTAAAATGCCTTTTTTTTATCAAAAATGAGATTTTTAACATAAACAACCATGCAAATGAAATACATACCGATTAGTAATATTATTTCACATATTTTGACATTTAGAATCTCGTCAGAAACTGTAATTACATAATAAATCGTAAAACATGTTTTTAAAAGGACTAAATTACCCTTTTGCATGCAATTAAAGCTTTAACATGGTTTTTGTGACAACCCTCAAAATCCCATGTATTCCGTACAATTTATTAATGAAAATTAAAGTGCTTGATGACTGTGCTGAATCATTTAACTGCTTCTGATATCTGTGTTATGCTTACACGTATTTGTTAATATACTAATAGTGTACAGATAGGTCACTATATAGTCCGTTATATTTTCCTAAGTGTTAGAAAGTAAAAACGTTACAAATATATATACATAGGACACGTTACGAATTAATTAAGCAGTTTAACGGAACAGTATCGAACCGAACAACCGGACTTTACCCGGAACATAAAAATATTGCCATTTACATTGTTTATCTTTTTCTGAGCCAGTTAGGGTCCCTGAATACCCTAACACCCGCTGTAATGCATAACACATTAGTAACCGGGTTAGTCCCTAAACTAACTTAGTTTAACTTAACTAATGTCCTAACTACATGGTTGAGATTGAACCAAGACCCCCCCCCCTTAACCGAACTCGTCCCCAAGGGGACACCCCTTGTCCTTTTTGTGATTAAATAAATCTAACTTGTCTAATATCAATTAGACATAGAATCCATTGGTTAATGACCTTGAGAATTGTCTATAAGATCAACATATAGCACATCATAACCTAAACATCACAACACTCCACTCTCTCCCTCTCCTCAAACTCTCGGCCGAACACAAGCACCCACAACCACCCACTTTCGAGCTTTGATCTTGCCATTCCAAGCTTGTACAAGGGTTAAGGATCTCATACAAAGGAGCTCGGTCCATTCGGAACGCGAAGGACCTCGCTACATTGCTTTTATCCACTCGATTTTCGACTAGAATCTTCCCTAGCCTCGAGCTAGTAGTAAGTTGCTCTAAACATCTTCTTGATCTATCCTAAAGTGGTTAATAAGAGTTTCATCGGTTGAAAATCACTAACATATAAGATCACCAACTAAAAGTCTACTAAAGTGGTGTACAAGGTGGTTAATGGATGAATGTTAGTGTAAATCATGTAGATCTTGTGTGATTATGATGATTGGTTGATTATCTGATGTTGTGCTGAATAATATTAGTATGTGATGTTGTTGTGATTAATAAACTTGTTAACGGAATCGATCGAACATGATTTAGAAGGTTAAACACTGAAAAACAGAATCTGTCCCGGTTTTACAGCCAACTTCAGTTGGCTGTAAACAGGTCTTAAACCAAACGAAAAACCGATATTTTGAATCTAAAATATGTTATTATGAAATACGGTTCTAATGGCACCGGAATCGTAATTTTTGGACTTCGTTTACTATTTTTAAAGTGTTAATTTGTAACAGCAACTTAAGCTGAATTTTGACAGCAATAAATGGGTGTCGTACTTTCAGTCATAACCTGAGTTTTGTGATGAATCGGACCCTGAAATTTGTACAGTAGATGAAAACCGATATGTTTGTAATTACCCCACTGGAATTTCGTAAATCGGACACTCGATGAATTTTTAATAAATTTTTCCGTGGACTGTGGTCAGAAATACATAAATCTGAGTTCAGCCCGGAATATGAATTTTTATAAAATATGGGTAATGAAACGGACCCCGATATTTTTACACAATAAAATATGGAACGTTTAAGACATCCTGTAAAAATTTGGGAATTTTTGGAATAGTTTAACTATTTTATTAAAATGTCCGAAAACAGCCGGTTTTGAATATTAATGCTGAAATAACATAAGTTGTGATTTGTGCGTCTAAATGTCGAGTATGCTATCTGTGAATGATCTAACATGTTATATGTGTTATATGCATTATTGTATGTTTGCTTATGAGTGGGGAATGGATGGGAAGTATATATGGGCGTAAATCGTTAAAGTGTGTGCCTGTTATGTGGTAGAAGTAATGTGCAAATAAACCGTACGTAGGATCCGTGTTATGCATGAGAAACTGATTGTTATCCGTACCTTATTAGGACGCGATTGACCGACCTTGACTGTTAACTATATTGAGAATCTAACCGAGCAAACCGAGGTGAGTTCATACACTTTCTAAGGCATGGGATTCCCGGTGGTTTGGGAATGGGTTAAAGAATTAAAACTAAATCTACATATCCTCCTTGGGTAGGATATGTACGGCCATCCTCCATAGAGTGGATGTCATTATTAAACCTACGAATTCTCCTGGTGCAGAATACGTACGTTGTGGTCCTCCTGGTGCAGGACAACAACCTTAAAACTAGCTAGACAAAACTCTATCAATAAGTCCCTCTTCATATCGACTTAATCGCCGAGGCCAATGGCGAGCGGGTCATTAGTTAATAGCGCTATTAGGAGGCTACAGAGATTTTCCATATCTCAGGCTCCAGTTCATCCATCATTGTCCGTGTCAAATGAGTGACACCTTTATGTTATAAGTCCTCGAATTCCTTACTCGGGAACATTTACTTGGAAATTTTTTTTTTCCATTTTTGGATATCTTCCTTGAATACTACTAGTCGACTTTAGTACAATATGATCATTGGGATATCTTAGGGGTTCCATGTATTAAACCTCCATGCTGATCAGACATGGAAATAATCTATGGGACACACTAGGATACGCCAATCCTCATATGACACTTTTATCAAACATAGTTTGGCATTCTCAGGCGATAGAAAACAATGAGAAAAGAAAAATAATCAAAATAACATATGTTGTCGTACTCTATGCAAAGAAAGAGTGCTCTTAGATTTTCGGAAGGATTCCTTGCCGATATGAGAAGGATCGGTTACTAAGGTTTCCTTGGTAATTTATACCTTGTAGATGATAAATTTTTTTTTGCTAAGTTTATGGTTTATGAAGATTTATTATTGCCTGTATTAAAAACAGGACACTTAGCAGAAATTATCATTGATAAATGATAAGGAAGTTTATTGTACAAGTGCTTATATTAAATTAGAATGGAAATTTTCACAAACTAGGCACCTAGCTCAGTTGGCTAGGCGCGCGAAAGGGTGCGGCCGGCCTAGACCCAGGTTCGATTCCGGGGACGGCCAGTTCCACCATTTTTGCGACTTATCTATTTTTTTACAGGAACAGAAAATAGTTCTGGTAAATTTTCTACTTGTAAGTTTTACCTTACACTTAATATATATATAGTCCTTATGAAGAGTTTTAAAAACTTGTTATATTTATAGTTTATGAAGGATTTACTGGTATCCGAACCAAAATAAAACTCTTAGCATTTAAATTACTGATAAAATGCCAAGGAATGTACCTGATGTCATTATTTATGGGCTAGCTTAGGCATTTTTGGCGCTTTCAATTTTAGGCTTTACTTCCTCCGCCGCATTTCCTTTGACATACTTAGGGCAGGTAGTCTTGATGTGGCCTTTCTCCTTACAGCCGAAACAAACTGCATTCTTCATGTCCTTACAGTCCAACGTTTTATGTCCCTTAGACTTGCAGATCCCACAAGCTCTGGGCTGCGATTTGGATTTTGGTTCGAACCTGCATTTCCCATAATGGCGCTTCTTGCAGGTCTCACATACTGGTTTCTGGTCGGACTTTTGTTTGTTCTTTTTCTTAGAACTCTAGGAGTTATCTACCTCCCTTTTCCTTTTTAGTTCATCCTTTGCATCAAAAGCATGAACGAGATCCTTCTTACGAGTGAGGAAATGTGGTCCTAGATAAAATTTGGACCGATCAGCATGAAGCTCCTTGAACTTTTTCACAGCCTTCTTCACAGCTTTTCCAACAGCTGCGTCTATCATAGTTTGAAGAACATCTTTGGAAATTCTAAGGTTTACAATTTCAGCATCATTAGCATGCGTCGCATCATCAATGGCGCGATTGACTGTTGTCTTATCCGAGTTTTCCATACTCGATATTGGTTCCTAATACCAATAAAAACAAATTCTTAGTTGAAATCCAACAACCGCTATTTTTCGCTCTGATACCAACCTGTCGCACCCCGAATTCCACGTGTCACCGGTGGGCCCGGTGGGGGAGTATCGTGACGTGGTTGGCAATATCATGGTCAAACAACACAATATAATAATGCACAGCGGAAGCAAAAGATAAATATATTACATTCCGAATATAAGTAATGTCAAAGTATTACAACGGAAGGTAAAGGATCCACAGGCGGATCAATAAAAGAAAACTGTTCAACAGACTTTAGGCACCTAGAACTTGCAAGATTCCCTAGTGACGCCCTTAGCTCCCAGCCAATTACGCATAGTACCTGTCACTTAACCTTTTGGAAAATACGTCAGTTTACACTGGTAAATACAATTAACTGACTCATTTTGGAAAAAGAGTTTGAAAAGTGATTCGAGTGCAAACGGCACAAAATATCTTGACACATTGATTAAAATGCACAGAGGCAAAATTAATCTTTTATACTTGGGACAATTTTATTAATAAAAATCTTGTATCCGATTTACATGGTTGTCCAACATTTAGGGCCGGTGATTATACAATACAAGCCGGACAAGATTAATCGACACACCACAAATATAATCTCACAAGAAGATACCCTTACGAGTGAGTATACGTTATACATATGCAACAGGAGGTGTTTTGCCTACACCTTGTGCTTACGTCGTGGCCATTCACTTTTTAAAATGAGCCAAGGATATCCAGGACACGGTCATTAACCCCCAATGTTATTTGTTATCAATCAATACAGATTAAAACGGGATTATGCAATTTAATCATCTCCGATTAAAAGGTTTCTACACCCGACCAAGCGGTATTTTTATAATACCGTATCCCAAGCCCGTATAAGGAAAAATAAGTTAAAAGTATTTACCTGAGCTAGCAATGCAATTTACACTCAGCCGTATATCTTAATCAGCAAGCACAAGTACTTCTACTGGGACTCTTAATCTGGAACGAAGGTTTTATTAACCTATTAAATTCCTAACGGGTCTTATTTAAGTCGTAACTTAGACCGGTTAGTTTTAAGGAAAGGTTTACGGTTCAAAACGCATGAATAAGCGGAGACCGGAATAGAATGTGATTTAGACCCGACAAGTCTGGAGACTTGTATAATATGGGTAAACCAAACACATTCTGGATTTTGCGATTAAACCGATAAGGTTTGACCCGTTTCGGCTAATTTATGTAAACTTGTTACATAAACCGAAACGAACGCGTAATAGGCATAACGGGTATCCGTAAGAGCCATATACAGGTTTCCTAAGTTAATATGCTTCAAATATGTTGGGACATCAGTAGGATGTCTTTCATTATGCCCCGAACTAATTTAAACACAAACTATGCCCCGTAGGGGTAGTTTGGTCATTTTAAAGTTTGTAAAAGCGTTTAGATGTTTAACTGAGTTACAGGTCTGATGTAAACAATAAACATACTCAATTTGATGAGTTATAACAGTAGGGTAAAGCATATATGTGAAATTTATCATTTTTAACCAAACTATGCCCCGTAGGGGTATTTTGGTAATTTCACATAAGCCGAAAAGCTCAAAAACGAAGTCTGAGTTAATCAACCTCTGCTTACTGTTAAAATATTATAATTTGCCTCTTATATCAGTAGGTATCAACCCGGGTATGTCCAATATGATTTTAAAACGTACTATGCGCTAAAAACGCTAACTAAGGCGATTAAAGGCCATTACCGGGTTCGATACTTAAATCTGATATTTTTATATTTCCAGAAGGCTTAAAATAATTTATTTATCATAACTATTCAGTGGAAAAAGGTTTGAGGTCGTTTAGATATGTAAAACTCATTTTATGGCCCGTAAGGGCAAAACCGACAATTACCGAATTAAGCCTACGACTATGAGTTATGCTCAGCCTAAAATTAATTAAAAATCTTTAAAAATCCCAAAATAATATATTACATCAGTGGGTAAAAGATTTGATACCAAAAAGTATGTTTAACGAGGCTATACGCTAATTACGCCCTTTTATTAACATAAAGCATTAGTTTTGCGATAATGAGCATAACTCTTAATCTACAAGTCAAACTGATGTCAAACTTTGCATACAAGTTTATATATCAGTAATTAAGGTTTCTACACTTTTACATTTTCATAAATCACGTTCTAAGGTAATAAGGGCATAATGGTCAACATATGAACAATTAACGGAAACGCGTAAACGAATGGGTCAATCAATGAACCAACCACAGAGGGTTATGCTAACATGTAGCCTGGTCCTAAGGAAACCCTAAGGCATTTCCAAATCATACTAAAGCGGGTCAGAACTGAAGTCAAAGCAAAAGTCAAAGCTTTGCGACTTTCGGTTCCGAATCGGTTCACAATGGAAAGTTGTCGAATCAAACAAGCTTAGACAAGTTCTTATGCTTATTATCAAGTTATATGAATGATAAAATAGGTTACACGCCTTTTACCTTATTAATTATGTGTTAAACGAAAGATTACATTTCTGTTGACTTTTTCTAATCATCTTTGACTCGACAAATGACCTAGTTAGGATGGGAATCAGTGGATGCCCTTTTAAGGGTTTAAAGCCCACATAATTACCAACTTATAACTACCTTTGATTCGAGATATGACTGAGCCATTATAGACTAATCTCGAAGTCAAACGTTAACTATGATATTTTGACTTTTAAGCTAAATACTAAGCTAAACATAATTAGAGAAGGTTAGGCATACTTACAAGTGCTTAATGGATGATTAGGAAGGCTTGGGGGTGCTTGGAAGTTCCACAAATGCTCCAAATGGCCAGATGAAGATGTGAGGAGTGTTGTGACTTGAAGGTGGCCTTTTATAGTGAATCAAGCACCACAATTGATTGACAAATAAGTCTAGCACACACCACAACAATCCCACAAGTGTCCTACATGTTCTAGGGGTGTTTTAGGGGCCAAATGAAGGGGCAAGATCGATCAAAGTTGCATCCAAGTGAATTGGCAGACAAAGAATCAAACAAAATCAAAGTTCTGTCCAGATGTAGCAGTGGCGTAGCGCCACTGCATGTGCCCAGGTGCTCGCGCTACGCGAGCCTTCAGTATCCTCCAACATATTTTTGTTAAATTGCAATTTCAGTCCCTGGCTCTTCAAACTTTGTACAGACACTTGTTTATTGCAGTATAAACCCTTATAATTGACGTATAAGGGCTTTAAGACATATACCCACTTAGTTAAGTCCCCGGATAACTTTATTGTTACCCGAAAAGGCCTAACTTTCAACGTTGACGCTTTAACCCCTCGCACACGAATTTGATCACAACTTTCTCATACGTTGACGAAACTTTATGAAATTTAAATCGTGCATTCTAGTGAGCATAATTAACATTTACAAAGCTTCGGGTTTGTCAAAAGGTCCCTCAGAGGTATATCTTTAAACATGTTGACAGCTTTAACCCCCGTAGTTCGTAATCTCTCACTTTTAGCTTCGTATGATCCATGATTTATTCGTTTGAAGGTATGAGCATCGTGTAGGGTTAATGTACATTATATTTATTCACAGTTGGCACTTAGAATACGTAATTTCACATACTTTCCATGTTTGTCAACTTTAGTCCTTCTATAATATTCTTTCACACGTTCAGACTTTATGACACGTGTCAACACATTATAGGACGTGAATTTTCGAGGTGTTACATTACATGCCTTACAGGTCGCTAAATGCTTGGAGCTTGCACGAGGAAGAAGTCGTTGTGGTGTACGGACGGTTAGGTCCAGTGTCTAATATTTAAAACATTATGAACTTATTAAACCTATGTGTTGGACTTTAAACTTATGTTTTGAACTTTACGTTAATGCTTCCGCTGCCTAAATTAAACTAAACATGGTTAACTGGCTTTGGTCACCAATCGTATTATAGTTGGTTTCATTTACTTAATTGTGTTGTTCAATATGATTGGTGGCTCGATCCTGGTCATGTCACGCCTCCAAGCGGTGGTACTCCGCATGGTGGATTTTGGGGGTGTGACAGATTGGTATCAGAGCCATTGGTTATAGTGAACTTGGTTTTAAAAGGGAAAAGTTTTTGATAAAACCAGACTATAACCTGTACAGTGCTCAACGATCCACAACGACGCTTCGCTCCACGTGCAAGACTCGACACCATAAGTGGTATGATTTATGTTATATTGTCGGTTAGATAGTTCTCACTGTACATTAGATAATGTGATAATTGCTATTTGAACCTTGTGTGCTTACTCTCTATTATCGTCCCACACCTACGCACTTTGCGACACCTTTCTTACGTGAGTTCCTTCGATGTGAGGATCATGAGTGGATGTCTCGACATGACCCAGGGTCAGCTGACGACCTTGATTGACGAACGGATTGCTGAAGCCTTAGCAACCCAATCAGGGATTCAACCCATGCACTCTCAAACATGCATGGGCACCTTCAGGGCGTTCCTGGAATGCAAACCTCCCACTTTCGGCGGCACTGAAGGGGCAATCAGCCTTCTGCACTGGATCCGAAGAATCGAATATGCATTCGAAGAGAGTGAAAGCCCTGCCAGCAAACGAGTAGAGTACGCTACCAGCATGTTGCAAGGGAAAGCGTATTCTTGGTGGAGCGCACAAGTTCAGATGCTCGGGTTAGCAGACGCAAATGCCACCCTCTGGAGCGACTTCAAGGATTTGATTAAGGAAAAATTCTGCCACCTGGACGACATTCTGGAACTTGAAACAGAGTACTATGGTTTGAAGATGGAGGGATCAGAAATTGAGGCGTACACAAAGGGGTCCAACGACTTGGCTGACTTATGTCCTAACTTGTCACGACCCATATCTAGACGGATCAAGCTATACCTCAGGGGCTTAGTCCCGGAGATCCAAGGGTCTGTAATTGAGGCCAACATTTCCATAATCCAGCAAGTCATTCGCTTGGCGCACCAACTCACCGATCAGGCGGTGGAAGAGGGCAAGCTGCCCAAGCGCGTTAGCACTACCGCTACTAGTGCTCCCAGCAATGACAAGCGCAAGTGGGACAGAAATTCGGGCAAGGGTTCCACTCCAGTTCAGTCTCAGTCCCAGTGGCGAAAGACAGATGAACACAGGAGCCCTAGTCAGCAGTTTTATGGAAATCAAGGTCAGGGTGGATACAGGGGAAATCACCCTAAGTGCGAACGATGTAGTTTGCACCACAGCTGGCCGTGCAACAAGGATCGTTGTCAGAGATGTAGCAAGCTTGGACATCAAGCCAGAGATTGCAGGAGCTCACATCCTGCGAATCAGAATCGACAACAGCAGCCACAAGCTCCACAGAACCAACGGCAACAGCAGGGTAACAAGGAATGCTATCAGTGTGGTGCTGAAGGTCACTTCAAGAGAAACTGTCCCCAGTTGAACCGGAAACAGAATAACAACAACAACCAGGGGAACGGAAACAATAATGGGGGAAACAATGAAGGCAATAGAGCCAGGGAACGTGCATTCGTGACTGGTCAGGGTGATGCAAGGAACGATCCCAACGTTGTGATGGGTAAGTTTCTTCTGGACGACTTCTTTGTTACTGTTTTATTCGATTCTGGTGCCGATACTAGTTATGTGTCCGTAAAAGTTAGCCAAATGCTTAAGCGCACTCCAACACTCCTGAACACCAAACACACGGTAGAACTAGCTAACGGTAAAAGTCTTGAAGCCACACACATAGTTAAAGGTTGTAACCTCGTCTTAGCTGGTCAGACTTTCTCTATCGATCTTATTCCTATCACACTGGGTAGTTTCGACGTTGTTATTGGGATGGATTGGCTATCTCATCATCAAGCGGAGATTGTTTGCAAGGAGAAAATCGTCCGCATTCCTCGTTCTAGTGAAGAACCTCTCATGATTCGTGGCGACAAGAGTGGTGCTGTCGAAGGCATCATCTCTTTCCTTAAGGCTCAGAAGTGTTTGCGAAAGGGCCACACTACCATTTTAGCACTCGTTACTGACACATCAACGAAAGAGAAGAGAATTGAAGACATCCCTATTGTACGTGATTTTCCCGAGGTATTTCCTGAGGAATTACCTGGTCTTCCGCCTCATCGCCAAGTTGAGTTTCAAATCGAGCTAGCTCCTGGAGCAGCGCCAGTAGCTCGAGCACCATATCGTCTAGCTCCATCAGAACTCGAAGAACTGTCCACACAACTACAAGAGCTCTTGGAAAAGGGTTTTATACGTCCTAGCTCTTCGCCCTGGGGAGCTCCAGTCTTGTTCGTGAAGAAGAAAGACGGTACCTTCAGGATGTGTATTGACTATCGCGAACTTAACAAGGTGACGGTGAAGAATCGTTATCCTCTTCCACGTATTGACGACTTGTTCGACCAGTTTCAAGGGTCGAGCTATTACTCCAAGATTGATTTGAGATCGGGATACCATCAGCTGAGGGTCCGAGATGAGGACGTCTCCAAAACAGCATTCAGAACTCGTTACGGCCATTACGAGTTTCGGGTTATGCCATTCGGACTGACGAATGCACCAGCGGTCTTCATGGATCTCATGAACCGAGTGTGCAAGCCTTACCTAGATAAGTTCGTTATTGTGTTCATCGACGATATCCTGATCTATTCCAAGAGTCAGGAGGAACACGAGCAGCATCTACGGCTTATGCTGGAACTTCTTCGAAAAGAGCAGTTGTATGCCAAGTTTTCGAAATGTGACTTCTGGCTTCGCGAAGTCCACTTTCTAGGCCATGTGGTAAACAAGGATGGGATTCATGTTGATCCATCTAAGGTTGAATCGATCAAGAACTGGCCTGCACCCCGCACACCAACAGAAATCCGCCAATTCTTGGGTTTGGCAGGATATTACAGAAGGTTTATAAAAGATTTCTCCAAGATTGCGCAACCTCTCACTTCACTGACTCAGAAGGGTGTCACCTATCGCTGGGGTGATGCACAGGAATCTGCGTTTCAACACCTAAAGGATAGACTTTGTAGCGCGCCGATCCTCTCATTGCCTGAGGGCACAGACGACTTTGTGGTTTACTGCGATGCTTCCATCCAAGGACTTGGTTGCGTGTTGATGCAACGTGACAAGGTCATTGCCTACGCATCGCGCCAACTTAAAGTTCACGAAAGGAACTACACTACGCACGACTTGGAATTGGGAGCAGTTGTCTTCGCGCTTAAGATATGGAGACATTACCTGTACGGTACCAAGTGCACCATTTACACCGATCACAGGAGTCTCGAGCATATCTTCAAGCAAAAGGAGTTAAACATGCGTCAACGCCGATGGGTTGAGCTCTTGAACGATTACGAATGCGCGATCAAGTATCATCCGGGCAAGGCCAATGTTGTGGCCGACGCCCTCAGTCGAAAGGATACCCTACCTAGGCGCGTACGTGCTTTACAGCTTACCATCCAATCCAACCTTCCCGCTCAAATTCGCGATGCTCAGGTTGAAGCATTGAAAGCGGAGAACATCAGGGCTGAATCCCTACGAGGATCGAAGCAGCGGCTAGAACAAAAGGAAGACGGCGCTTACTATGTAAACGGACGCATCTGGGTTCCACTTTATGGAAACTTACGCGAGCTTGTGATGGACGAAGCGCACAAGTCTCGTTATTCGGTACATCCTGGTTCGGACAAGATGTACCACGACCTCAAGACTACGTATTGGTGGCCTGGCATGAAAGCCCACATAGCAGCCTACGTCAGCAAGTGCTTGACTTGTGCGAGAGTCAAGTCTGAATATCAGAAACCATCAGGCCTACTTCAACAACCAGAGATCCCGAAATGGAAATGGGAGCAAATTTCCATGGATTTCGTTACCGGCCTGCCTAGATCTCAACGCGGAAACGATACCATCTGGGTGATCGTAGATCGACTGACCAAGTCTGCACATTTTCTGGCTATCAAAGAAACGGATAAGTTTTCTACTCTTGCAGACATTTACCTAAAGGAAGTGGTGTCAAGGCACGGAGTGCCAACCTCTATTATATCTGATCGTGACGCGCGTTTTACTTCTGAACTGTGGCAAGCAATGCACAAGTCCTTTGGCTCACGTTTAGATATGAGCACCGCTTATCACCCACAGACGGATGGGCAATCTGAACGCACCATCCAAACCCTTGAAGACATGCTTAGGGCATGTGTAATCGATTTTGGTAATGGCTAGGAAAAACACCTCCCGTTAGTGGAGTTCTCATATAACAACAGCTACCATACCAGCATCCAAGCCGCTCCGTTCGAGGCATTGTAGGATGCAAATGCCGATCACCTCTCTGTTGGGCAGAAGTCGGTGACAGCCAAATCACTGGCCCAGAACTTGTGATAGATACCACCGAGAGAATTGCCCAGATACGACAGCGAATGGCGGCAGCTCGTGACCGTCAGAAAAGCTATGCTGATAAGGGAAGAAAACCACTCGAGCTCCAGGTTGGGGATCGAGTGCTACTCAAAGTCTCACCTTGGAAAGGTGTAGTCCGCTTTGGCAAACGAGGTAAACTCAATCCGCGTTATGTCGGACCATTCGAGGTCACCGAGAAAATTGGCAAGGTAGCCTACAGGCTGAATCTACCTGAAGAACTCAGCGGAGTTCACAACGTATTCCACGTGTCAAATCTGAAGAAGTGTCTGTCAGATGAGACCCTCATAGTTCCTCTCAAGGAACTCACAATCGACGACCAGCTGCGATTCGTCGAGGAACCAGTAGAGATTACGGATCGAGATGTTAAGATCCTCAAGCATACCAGGATACCTCTGGTCCGAGTTCGTTGGAATGCTCGTCGTGGCCCAGAGTATACCTGGGAATGAGAAGACCAAATGAAACTTAAGTATCCCCAACTGTTTAAGAAAAACGCAACCACCACTGAGGCTGAAGCTACTGCAGAATTTCGGGACGAAATTCCAAATCAACGGGGGGATGATGTGACACCCCAGAAAAATCTGGAAAACAACGCAACTTAACTAGCTTCCTCAGTAACCACGCGCTAAATTTCGGGACGAAATTCTCTTAACAGGGGGAGAATGTGACAACCCTCAAAATCCCATGTATTCCGTACAATTTATTAATGAAAATTAAAGTGCTTGATGACTGTGCTGAATCATTTAACTGCTTCTGATATCTGTGTTATGCTTACACGTATTTGTTAATATACTAATAGTGTACAGATAGGTCACTATATAGTCCGTTATATTTTCCTAAGTGTTAGAAAGTAAAAACGTTACAAATATATATACATAGGACACGTTACGAATTAATTAAGCAGTTTAACGGAACAGTATCGAACCGAATAACCGGACTTTACCCGGAACATAAAAATATTGCCATTTACATTGTTTATCTTTTTCTGAGCCAGTTAGGGTCCCTGAATACCCTAACACCCGCTGTAATGCATAACACATTAGTAACCGGGTTAGTCCCTAAACTAACTTAGTTTAACTTAACTAATGTCCTAACTACATGGTTGAGATTGAACCAAGACCCCCCCCCCTTAACCGAACTCGTCCCCAAGGGGACACCCCTTGTCCTTTTTGTGATTAAATAAATCTAACTTGTCTAATATCAATTAGACATAGAATCCATTGGTTAATGACCTTGAGAATTGTCTATAAGATCAACATATAGCACATCATAACCTAAACATCACAACACTCCACTCTCTCCCTCTCCTCAAACTCTCGGCCGAACACAAGCACCCACAACCACCCACTTTCGAGCTTTGATCTTGCCATTCCAAGCTTGTACAAGGGTTAAGGATCTCATACAAAGGAGCTCGGTGCATTCGGAACGCGAAGGACCTCGCTACATTGCTTTTATCCACTCGATTTTCGACTAGAATCTTCCCTAGCCTCGAGCTAGTAGTAAGTTGCTCTAAACATCTTCTTGATCTATCCTAAAGTGGTTAATAAGAGTTTCGTCGGTTGAAAATCACTAACATATAAGATCACCAACTAAAAGTCTACTAAAGTGGTGTACAAGGTGGTTAATGGATGAATGTTAGTGTAAATCATGTAGATCTTGTGTGATTATGATGATTGGTTGATTATCTGATGTTGTGCTGAATAATATTAGTATGTGATTAATAAACTTGTTAACGGAATCGATCGAACATGATTTAGAAGGTTAAACACTGAAAAACAGAATCTGTCCCGGTTTTACAGCCAACTTCAGTTGGCTGTAAACAGGTCTTAAACCCAACGAATGTAACACCCCAAAAACGGGTTTGGTAATCAAGCCACGTTAATAGTGACGACGGGTAAAATACCGTTAGTGGTAAAAATTAACCCGGTAAATATTAGGTTTTTAAATAAATTATCCTAATATTAAATAAAAGTTATACAAAGGCTTATGGATAAATAAAGTGTTTAAAAGGCCCGAGTTGACGGGACCTAAAATAAACTTAGTCGTAAATATTCCCGAACCCGCTAAGCTAACTAGGAATGTTTGACCCGGTTAATAAGAGGGAATATGGATTGTAAATAAGTAGGTTATAACCTACTTAATAGATAACAAAACTTGAGGGGCCAAAGGTGGAATAATTTAAAAGGTTTATTTATTAAAAACAAATAAATAAAAACACACCACACCTAGTGTGTGCGTGTGTGAGGTCGACCAGGAGAAAGCTCAAGGAGCTCAAACCCTAACTTCCACAACTTGATCAAATTGAAGCCCAAATCAAGAGCCAAATCACTGCATGAACACAAATTCGTGATTACCTAATCATGGGGATTACAAGGTATGTTGAAATTTATGATTTGGTGATACTTTGAGATTATGATGAACAATCATAATCGAAATTCTGGAATGAATCTTGAATCTATGAGTGTTATTGTGATTATATCTTGGTGTAGAAACAAACCTTAGTAGAAAATTGGAAGAATTGTTGTCAAAACTAGGGATTTGATAATTACCCTATTATGAGCTAAGTGGGTTTTGGTTGAATTGATGAAATTGATGTTCTAATGGTGTTTATAAACATCACACTAATTCATATGAATGAACTACTTGAACAAATTAGAGATTTTGTTAAGAGTTCATAAGTAACTAGAAGTGGGTTTTGTTAGATATGATGAAATCATGAAGAACTTGAAGTAATATCACTTGTATGTGATTAACAAGTAAACTAGGAAGTGGGTTTTTATGTAATAGTAAAGATGATGATAAGTTTATGTTTAAAATCATCATATTTGATAATAGAAACAAGGCACTCAAACAAATTAAGTGATTTGGGAACTTGTTCATACATGATTGAAATGGGTTTGAATGTTATGATGAAATTGGTAGCCATGTTCATGTAACTAAGTGTATAAGATCATGTTAGCTACTAATTGATAGATAGAACTTGAATGTGCATTTATATGCTAAGGGACGTTTGACTTTTAGTAGTCAAACCGACCATTAATAAGATCGAATGGTAATTGTGATAGAAAATATGTAAGATGGAATAGTCATAATTAATGATGACTAATATAACCGCCTTACGAATTATGATGATAGTTTGACGCTTGACAAGCTAGGTGGAGGCTTGGAAAGGAAGCGGGTCAAACGAAGCAAGAATGACGGAAAATCATAATTCGGATGCAAGGTAAGTATATCTTACACTAGTCATATATTTATAATATTCTTTCGTTGTATTAGTTGCGAAAAAGAAGAATACCTAAATGAGATATGATGTTCCGGCGTGTAGTCGTACGGAACAAGAAAATCAAATATGATAAGAAAACATAGTGATGGCTAAGAATGAGTTAAATCGATAATTCGATCATATTATGACGAATGAAACATGTACTTTTAATCGTTATCATATAAGATTAATCATAATAGCCATTAAGGGCGAAATGGTAATTTGACAATATTCGACAATTTGACAATGGTAATTGGTCATTTATACCAAACGGGTCAAAAGGTGAAATTATCACTCTTTGACAATATCGATTAATGGGTTGTCAAGTTGTATGATTTTAGGAAATAAATAGCACATGGATGTTACATCGCTATCACTTAGCAATCACTAAAGGAAGGTATTGATCCGAGCCAGGTATGTATAATGATACAACTCATCATGTAGAATGTGGAGTTCTATAAGAGTTAGACAAGGTTAAAACATAGACATTTGGTTATCTTCTAGGTAAACCGAATAAATTTAGTTACGATTATAACGTTTTAGAAACATAATGGTTTCTAAACAAGACTATAGTTAAAAAGTCGGATTTTTGGGTCAAACATGTACTAGAAGTCCTTCGTCGTAAAAGAAGGACTAAAATTGACTAAAACGCCCTTGTAAGCGAAATTGAGCAAACGCACCATAATGGTTGGTTGGAAATAGGTGATAGGATGAAATAAATACTTTGAATACGTATGAAAAGCGAAAGATGTAAAATATTGGTTCAATGACTCTATAAATAGTCTTTGCCGTAAAATGATGATTTGAAGGGTAAAATTTGGATTATATGGATCACCACATTAAACCCACCATAAATATAGTTGTAGTGGGAGATATTAGGATAAGAAATGTGGTGATGGAATGCTAGAAGCAATCGAATGCGATTTTAGGATCGAAAGTGCTTAAATACCCTTAACGGGTCAAAATAGAAGTATTAGCGAAACGGGTTAAGAATGCGTAATAACCCGTGATTTGAACCTTGTGCAAATAGGAAATAATCATAATATTTTGTTTACAAAAGAAACAGGGGTCACAAACAAGTTTGTTAGATGAAATTACGAACGCGTCAAATTACGGCATAAATGGAAAAAGCTGATGCAAGGTCCACCGTAAATTACGGTTCCACCGTAATTTACGGTGGAGTTGAAAAGTGTTACGGCAGCCCCCTACTGGTTTACGGTAGGGGCATGCCAAACCAGGGGTCACCGTAAATTACGGTGCCACCGTAATTTACGGTGGAGGCTAAGTTGAAAATTTTGTTTTTGTTATCCATTGTTTCTCGAACTCGTTTAGACACATTTTAAGCCCTGTATGACTAAAGCATTTCATGTTTATGAAATGTAGGTACACCTTGGATGCCGGAAGACGATCAAGCTCAACGAAGAACCGAACACGATAAAGACACACGCTTCCGCACTTTGATACATTGTAAAATTCTAAACAACGAATTCAACCATGTTATGTAGAATAACTTATGATTTGTAAAAGTTTTAATAAACTCGTATTTCCAAATGTTTATGTAATCTTAATTACATGATTGTTTTACGTAAAATTTACGTTAAACCTTGATTTATAAGAACGGGTGTTACAACGAAAAACCGATATTTTGAATCTAAAATATGTTATTATGAAATACGGTTCTAATGGCACCGGAATCGTAATTTTTGGACTTCGTTTACTATTTTTAAAGTGTTAATTTGTAACAGCAACTTAAGCTGAATTTTGACAGCAATAAATGGGTGTCGTACTTTCAGTCATAACCTGAGTTTTGTTATGAATCGGACCCTGAAATTTGTACAGTTGATGAAAACCGATGTATTTGTAATTACCCCACTGGAATTTCGTAAATCGGACACTCGATGAATTTTTAATAAATTTTTCCGTGGACTGTGGTCAGAAATACATAAATCTGAGTTCAGCCCGGAATATGAATTTTTATAAAATATGGGTAATGAACCGGACCCCGATATTTTTACACAATAAAATATGGAACGTTTAAGACATCCTGTAAAAATTTGGGAATTTTTGGAATAGTTTAACTATTTTATTAAAATGTCCGAAAACAGCCGGTTTTGAATATTAATGCTGAAATAACATAAGTTGTGATTTGCGCGTCTAAATGTCGAGTATGCTATCTGTGAATGATCTAACATGTTATATGTGTTATATGCATTATTGTATGTTTGCTTATGAGTGGGGAATGGATGGGAAGTATATATGGGCGTAAATCGTTAAAGTGTGTGCCTGTTATGTGGTAGAAGTAATGTGCAAATAAACCGTACGTAGGATACGTGTTATGCATGAGAAACTGATTGTTATCCGTACCTTATTAGGACGCGATTGACCGACCTTGACTGTTAACTATATTGAGAATCTAACCGAGCAAACCGAGGTGAGTTCACACACTTTCTAAGGCATGGGATTCCCGGTGGTTTGGGAATGGGTTAAAGAATTAAAACTAAATCTACATATCCTCCTTGGGTAGGATATGTACGGCCATCCTCCATAGAGTGGATGTCATTATTAAACCTACGAATTCTTCTGGTGCAGAATACGTACGTTGTGGTCCTCCTGGTGCAGGACAACAACCTTAAAACTAGCTAGACAAAACTCTATCAATAAGTCCCTCTTCATATCGACTTAATCGCCGAGGCCAATGGCGAGCGGGTCATTTGTTAATAGCGCTATTAGGTTTAACAAACCTCACACCGTGCCAGTCGGACGGGCTTGTACTAATGGACTATGGCAGATTGTCAGTGATGATAGACACTGATATAGGGCACAACTTATTTGCGTAGCAGTCGATATCATACCGTCTAGTGGTTCAAACGGGGAAAACCCCCACTGATCATGGTTATGGATTGGGTAAAGATAAAGGAAATGGTTACACATACTTTCAACTACGGGGTAACCCCCACGGCAAATAAGCCAACGAAAGTCAAACCACGTTTTTCAGAAACAAGTTAAAACTAAACAACCAAACGTGAACTCACTCAACTTTGTTGTTGACTAGTTGTTACATGCCTTACAGGTCGCTAAATGCTTGGAGCTTGCACGAGGAAGAAGTCGTTGTGGTGTACAGACGGTTAGGTCCAGTGTCTAATATTTAAAACATTATGAACTTATTAAACCTATGTGTTGGACTTTAAACTTGTGTTTTGAACTTTACGTTAATGCTTCCGCTGTCTAAATTAAACTAAACATGGTTAACTGGCTTTGGTCACCAATCGTATTATAGTTGGTTTCATTTACTTAATTGTGTTGTTCAATATGATTGGTGGCTCGATCCTGGTCATGTCACGCCTCCAAGCGGTGGTACTCCGCATGGTGGATTTTGGGGGTGTGACAGTTTTGACATAAAAACTCATTACTCACTGATATAATATACTATAAATTGGGATTTCAAATCAGATTACTTACTGAGTTTATGCATAAGTTTCGTATTTTATTATTAAATGACGATTTTGCCATTTTTACACATAAAATGGATTTTAAATAAGATTAACAAGCAATAACCTTTTGTTGCTGATATAATATGATAAATAAAACTATTTTAACCATTTAAAGCTGGTCATAACCTAAGAAATTCTTAAACATCGAGATAATCGTCATTTACTGACTTTTACGACACTAAGGTGCATAGTATGGTTTTAAACCATACTTAGCACCTAAAACTTTTTACCTACTGATTTTATAAACCATTTCTAATATTTTGAAACGCCCAAATTTTTTTTTATTCGGTTAATAACATAGATTCATATGATTTTACAAAATTTTGACATGACCCGTTTGAATCTAGAACTTTTCCTCCTGTTTTCAACAATATTCATTTAACCAAATCCTACGATACTTTTTCAAATTACAAAGTGGTGACCATACAAGGTTCACCAATAACATTTTGTACAAAACAACACCAAAGGTTTAGGAACTAAACTTCATACTAACATGCTAGACACTTACTAATTAACATTTACTACACAAAATGGTAAATTGACCCATTCAAAATAAACAACTTGGACCGGAAGCGCATAAGGTCGACGTTGCATGTGTGTTCGGTCCGAGCGCGCCGCAATTAATTATGAGATTTACCTAACATTCATAACAACAAAACACTTGTTAGTTCATAATACATAACAATTGAAATCTTTTACTTCCGTATCATTATTCGACCCGTTAACATAACATGTTACTTTACTAACATTATCACTCTCTTTCAGAAACATACTTCATACTACTTTCCGATTCATTTGTAATGAATCGCTACATACCATATCTTTCAATATACTTACATCATTTGACCCGTTATGAACAAGTCAAATTCTCAAACATTCCAACAATCATTTTATTTATCATTCCAACCCATTAGATGGGTCATTTCAAATTTACTACAACATCATCTTTTGGACATTTCTCCATATAAATTCTTTGCATCTATTCAATCATAAATCATAAGGAAAACTTACACTATGTTCATAGTATTAAATGTTATCATTCATGAATCTACAAGTAGGGTACATAAATTTCATATGAACTTACCGCGATCTTGAGATGCTTGTGCCTTCGAGTGACTTGCGCCTTCTTCCTTCTTCGTGCCTATATGTCATAATCTCATACTTTAGCTTTCATAAACATTACGTTCACAATCCTTATAGTATGTTGTGGCATGTACTAATCACATACGTCATTATCATAAAGAAGTTACATCATCTTATCAAGTATTCATGTAAAAACCATAACTGAACTCACTTAGGCATTTCGTCGAACACATTGTGTGCATATCACTAGTTTAGCATAATGTACAAGCATCTTAAGCACAATTTCCATAGTTCACTCATTGATTAACATAAACATCCCTAACTTGGAAATTTCTCATCCTAATCATGAACACATAATTCCAAATCATTTACTCCTAACCTTTTCACCAACATCAATCAAATTATCATGTAGAACTTCACAATTTCTAACCATTACTTAACATGCAAGTGGGTTTTGCCCTAATCATGCTCAAATTCGAAATTTATCATCTATTGATGTCTAGACATTCATAGCAACCATTAATCATACCAAATTTCGCATTACATTCACGAATTACACTAAACCCATATAATCAAACATCACCAAATCAAGAAATTACACTTACTTGAGGTTAAGTATACTTAGTAAATCAGAATTCCTAGCCCATGCATTCGATTCCTTGCAAATTTCTCTTTCAATTGATGGAATTTTAGATGCTAGGGTTTGAGGCAAAGAGTTTCCCTGGTCTCTCTCTCTCACGATCGCACATGCCCACACTTTAGTCACTGGGCATTTTTTTATAAGAGTTTTAATTACAAAATTTTCACCTTAACTCCCCCATCTTTTAAAACATATCCCTTTGCCTCATATTTATATTCTAGCTTTGCTAAACCTTAATGCATATTAAGTTTTTTGATTGTTAATGCTATATATCTTAAAAATGGTAAAATTTCATGTTTACCATTTCTTTTCGCTAAAGTATTGCGATTAAACATTATAACATGTCAACGAAATTTGGGGTGTTACATATTTTTACAGTAAGTATAGGCCATGAACTCAGAATCCCAAATAAATCCTTATAACTATGTGCGAAATGACCAAAATACCGCTACGGTGCATAGTTTGGTCATAAATAGTAAATCACACATATATATGATATCCTACTGTTAATATAACATAATTTAAATATTTTTACAAAAGGTTTATGACCAGAACCTCAGTTGCGTGTAAACCCCTTTTATAAATCATAAAATGACCAAAATACCCTTATGAGGCTTAATTCGGTTTTAAAATCTTTTTGGGCATATTTGTTGATATCCTACTGATATCATAACATATTTTAAGCATAATAACTTATGGAACTTGTATATGACTCATCCGGTTACCCGTTTATGCTTATACGCGTACGCTACGATTTATGTGACTAGTTTGCATAAATTAGCCGAAACGGGTATAACTATATCAATTTAACTTCAAATTCCAGAATGTAATTAGGTTACCCATAATATACAAGTATCCATACTTGTTGGGTCTAAATTACATTCCAATCCGGTCATCGCTTAATCTAGCGTTTCGTACCGTAAATCCTTCTTTACACTAACCGGTCTAAGTTTACAACTTAAATAAGACCCGTTAGTAATTGATGCGTGTGTAGCGTTATATGTTTTTATGTATATTTTAAGCTCTTTTTAACACTTTAGTCAAGTTTTAAATTTATAAAACACGATATTTTACTAACACTAAACACACATATGGGCAAGTGCACCCATCGTGAGCGTAGTATAGCGTTGGTAAGATACCGAGGTCGTCCAATGACACAAGAGCTTTTAGTACCAGTTTATCCTCAAAGTCTAGTCAAATAAAAAATTTAGAAAAAGTTTTAAACATGAAAATAAAAACTAAAAATGCTGAAAAATAAAATAAAAATAAAACAGATAGACAAGATGAATCACTTGGATCCGACTCGCCTTTAGTGTAACCTTTGATGATTTCCGCACTTTTGCACTTTTTAAGAGATTATCTTAGTTATAGTAGTAGGCCCCTCTTTTAAAGGTGACGTTACCCTCAACCCAGTAGTTTGAGTCAGCAAGGATACAATCCTAAAGGGTTGGATTATTGGAAGATAATTAATTAAGTTATTAATGCGTAATGTGGTAGGCCCCTCTTTTGAAGGTGACGTTACCCTCAGCTAAGTGGTTTGAGTCAGCAGGGATACAATCCCAAGTAGCCGGGTTAATGTATTAACAATAGTTTACATATGAGGGGATCAAGCCATTCGTACCCCCGCCATCCAATACTAGTGGGTATTGAAGGAGGTCCTAGTAAGCTTGACCCAGGTCTTTGCAGGATCTATACACTGAACAAGGCAAGAACCTTACCAAACCATTCCTGTAGGTCCCTCGGAGGTTGAGGTTTAACCTATTCCTTGTTATGTCTAACACACTAGCGAGTGCGGAATCCAAGCTAGCATGCAAACCGAGATAGAACAAGCACAAAACACAACACACAATCTTCACCGATTAACACCACATGTATTAATACGTATGAAAGGTTCGGTTACAAGCTCAATGTTTACAAATGTGTTTTGCAAACTCTCTTTCTCGTGTGTGTGTGTGCTCTCAGCAGAATGCTCTCTCTTGTGTGTGTTCTCTCTATTTTCTGCACTGAGTGTTCTTCTCTAAAGTGAACACATAACATGGATATTTATATCCATCAGAGCACGTCTGGTCGAAGGATCAGATAGACTGATCGAAAGATCATCTATCGAACACAATCCTATCGAAGGATCCACATTTACCTCGAAGGATGATATCCTTCGAGGTTCATCTATCGAAGGTCATCTTTCGAGCTCATCGAAGGATATAAACAATCCTTCGATGACTCATCCTTCGGCACACACATCTTACAACCAATGTGCTAACTGTTTGGCCAAGTCAAACCGGAGGATGGTTGACTTGGTCAAACTTACATCGTACACACATTGTAACAAACTAAGACGTAACCCAGACTAACACAAGACATCGTTTTGTATCATGACGAAATACAGACAAAGTACAGACACAAGTGCACCAACAAACTCCCCCTTGGCTGTAGCTTTGTCTCGATTTTCGTGTCTTCAAGTCTTTGACGTCCTTTCAAGTCTTCAATGTCGGAGGATCTTTAAAGTCTTCACGTCTTGAAAGCAGAAAGTGTATCAACAAACTCCCCGTTTCATGTAGGAAGTGTGTTGACAAACTCCCCCTTAACATAAGCTCCCCCTTGAGTTATGCTTGTGAAAAACTTGCTCTTTATGAATTGAGATCCTTGTGGTGTTGATGATGGTCAGCGGCAACTCGATCATCTTCATCACTTGAGTGCCTTCACGTCGTGTCTTCATTCCGAAGCTTGTCATCGACCATGTTCTCCTTGCCTTTAGAATCTGCACATGCAAGAAATCTAAACGCGTAATGAGAACAACTGCCTGGAATATCATAAACAAACGATACACATGTGACCATTGTTCACTCAAACACCGTCCGACAGTTTGAAAGTTTAATAAATTTGTCAATTTCAGTTTTTAACTTTCAAAACTTGCAAATTTCGACCGTTTATGAAGAATCAGTCGTTTCGGTTTTCAATCAGGTTTCAGGTAACGAAGACTCGAGATCCAACATCGTACAATCGAAAAGAAGACAGAAATAAAATCTTTTTGGCTTTTATAAAGTTTATATTAAAACACACCTAAAATCTTTTTGGTATTTTTGAATATTTCAAATGTAAAGACAGAAAGCAGTAAATAAATATATACAAGGATGCAGAAACGAAAGCAGTAAGTAAATATTTACAGACATTCTTTTTGTGAGTTTCGAGGGTAAGAGAATCATATCAGTGTACGGTCATGCCAAAACGCTCTTGTTGTTCAGTTAATTAACATTAAGATAAGCATCCTATAACAATTATCGGTATTGTTGTCCACATAAGCTCAACTTATCAGATGTAATCATGGCGAGGGGATACGTTAAGGTATGATTTATACTTACCGACCGGTGTTCATCCACATCACGACACATTCCCGTATCAAGGTATGCACGAGGGTTCATCTTACCGGTGAGTATACCGATTATCATCTGTTTGACCGTATATGATGTGAGAAACTCACTTATTTTGATTTGAAAACAAGCCCTATGTGATATAATCACTTATTGATGAGGAACTTGATTTTCAGATGCATGAGGGCACAGGAGCAAGTCCGTGAACAGGTCAGTACTTTCGTACAGCAGAGAGACGAGCTTGACTCCTGGATAAAATGTGATATATTATCACTTAATTTTTTTTTTTTTTTTTTTGGACATGTGATTGTTGATCACTTATTGAGGTCGAATGCAATATGTACACGTATGTATGGTATCATGGAAGATCTAGACTTGCGTCCCCGTTATCTTTCGGTAAAAGATACAACCATGATACCCAGATGATAAGCAGCATAAAGACCGAATATCTCAGAACCTCGGCAATCTCTCAAACGAAATTTCGGTACTAAGACCATATGCCAATGAGTGGTTCCCACCTGGTCTTCAGTCGATTTAAGATTTATATCACCCTGCACACTTTAAAATGATTGTGAGCCTACCGATACATCTTATATAGAGCTGCTTATCGTTTTTCATTTTAGGTTTAAAGAGGTTTAGACAGACCACTGATGTACTATCATTTTCTCTTTTTCTCGCCAGGAAACTCATTTTTGCTTGTTTTTGAAAATTTTCAATGTTTTTGGATTTTCAAATTTTGGATTTACTCCCCCTAAAATCAACAAACTAAGATAAATTTAAAAGACACAAAGATATTTACAAAAATGATTTTCCGATGTTGGTTAACTCATGTTTTACCTCAATGCCGTTTACCAAAATTAAGTTTTAATCAGAAATGATTTAGCAAATTTTGGAAAAATCAGTTGGCATGTCGGTAAGCGGTGCGGACCATGACAACATTGTCTGGCCAAAGAGTGCTGAACGAGATAATAATTCACAAAGCAACTTAAATATCGACAAGTATAGGAGAGATTAGAAATTTAAAACCGTATCCTGCTACTGCTTCGTGCATTGCAAGGAGTCTGAGTGCTCTCCCAAACAGAATATCCACCCGGTGTGGATTTCAAAGTCGATTCTTTGTAGCTACTTAGAAATCTCTTGACAGCAACAAGATCATAAACCTTTGGGTCCGGCTGGTCTTCCACATTGCACCAGCGAAGGTCTTTGTCTTTCTCTTGAGAAGTAGTGTGCGGTTGTTCAATCCATGCCAAGGCATCCGCACACCAGGTTGGTTTGATCAACAAACACATTTTCTTCAATCACACCGCAAAGAAATGTACACTGCACGTTCATCTTGTTGATTGTGAACTTCAACCGTGCTGCAGGTGCGTACTTTTCATTGTAATCTTTCCTGAGGACCCGATCAAAAACCATAAGAACCAAACTTGGCACATTTTTCATCTGGTCGAATTTTTCAACTTCATCCAACCACATTCTATCACCATCATTCCTTCATCGGAATGTTTGTCTACTTTTCTCCTCTCTCCATCAAAGGCACCAATTTCTTCTGTCGCCTATCTTGTGCAAGGACGCTCCACTATCAACAATCTTACGACTATCGAAAGTTCCTCCTGGGATATCCTACACACTCACTTAGAGATTAGTTGGAGAGGGGGACCCAAGCCTTTGTGGACTTGGGTCGTCCTTGATCATCAAGGAAAGTGATTTCAATCACTTGATGATTAGGAAAAAGAACCTGTGGTGCTCCCCCTGATTGAATTACCTGCTTTTGCTTCCAAGCTGTTTGTCCTTTACCAGTATTTGAATTTGTTGTTTTAGCATTTACTGGTTTTAAAGTTTCAGATTTTGCTTGTACAGGTTTTTCTTCTTTTACCTCTGATTTTAAGGCCTTTTCAATTACCTTTTGATTCTTTTGCTTTAACTTCTTTTCCCTTTCTTTCAAGACACGTGGGTCTTGTTTCGGGGAAACTGATCGTTTTCGGTAATCGATTTCTTGGGGAGCACTCGTTTTTTACTTCAGCTTTTGCACGTGTGGGCAATATCTTACAATATGCCCAATTGTCCCACATTCAAAACATGTTCTCCGCTCTACAAACTTCGGAGAAACACGTTGATGACCAGACGGAGAACCAGACAATGAACTTTGTGATCTAGACGTGCTTGGACCTAAATCACATCCGTTGGTATGTTGGGTGTAATTATTCTGATCATTTCGTTTTAAAATTCTAATGAACTCAGTGTTAGATTTATCCTGAAATGTTTCAAGTTTGTCTGAACCCGTGGATCCAACAAAGTTCATTTTCGGTTCTCGTTTCTTAACAGGAGCTCTTTTGTTTTGAACCTTTTGTTGTTGAACCTTAGGAGCTTGAACATTCTTGTTCTGAGCCTTCTTTCCCTGTACCTTACCCTTTCCGGAGTTGACTTGTTGTTTTTGCTCAATTGGTGGTTTTTGGTTTCCGTATTGTTTTCTAATTTGTTCACACGGAATTGGATCACATTGAGTGACGGTAACTTTGCCACTTTTGTTCCCCAAAAACTTATCAGTACATCCTTCAAAAATTTGCTCAATTAAATCTTGATTTACATTTTTAATTGGAAAATCTTTGTTAGAGTAGATTTTGTCATCTCCTTTGAGCGTGTACAACAAGTTATTCTCTTCACTGCTAGATACAAGGGACTCCATTGCTTTTGACATTTCAGTCTTACTCGGTTTCACTGGTGGATCACACAGGATGTGATTCTCGATTGGAATATCTGGTGTAACCGAGTTAGACTGTTGTTTCACAATTTCTTCAGATTCATCATCCGAAGAATCAGCATCCTCAACAATGGGAGGACTCTGTTCCTTGACACACGATGAATCTGTCACACTCTCAGATTCTGATTGACCCGAGGATGATGTACCAGTTGTGAACCCGAGGCCTGCTGCAAAGTCATATAGACCGAGTGGCACAGTAGGTTCAAAACGGGGCATATCCTCGTCATCAGGCAATTTGGAGTAATTGTGATTCATTGGGGGAGGACATGATTTGAATCCAACACCATTTGCATCCCCCTTTTTCTTTTTCTTTTGAACGTCAATGATGTGATCCAATACATAGCGGGAATTGGAATAGCTTTCCAGTTTCTGCTTAATTGTCTCACATTCACATCGAGCTGTTGCCAACTCTACCATTTGTTTTTCAATTGTGTCAATAAGATTATTGTTAGCATGTTGTTTTCGCAAAACAGCCTTTTGTAATTCTGAAACATCATGTCTTAATGACGTAATTGTTGCTTTAAATTCCTTTTCATTTCTGGTTAAAAACAAGTTAGCTTCAGTTGCTTTAGAAAGATCTACAATCAATTCTTGATTGTGTTTGTGTGTGATTTCATATTTCTCTTGCAAAGCCTCGTGTTTGCTTTGCAATTCACAACATTCATCATTCAATGAAACATGTTTGTCTTGCAAGTCAAACAAACTAGCTTGTAAAGCATCATGTTTGCCTTGCAACTCAGACATGCTTGCCTCTAAATCAGCATTTTTAACACGCAAACTATCACAGTTATCACAACTAACTACAGTGGGTTCATCGACACATACCTGACCTGATGAACTGTCGACATTAGCCATAGAGGCTGAATGGAGAGAAGACGAAGAGTAAGCAGCTTGATCCACCAAAATAGATCTTCTTTGAATTCCTGCTGCAGCTTCCTCCAAAAGCTCATCAATATCTGCATCGACTGACGCACTTGATGTCTCATCCACATGATCATTCCCTGAAGTGGAGGATTCTTCATCTGAGCTTCCACTATAACCAGAACTGTCTTCCTCTTCAGAAGATTCATCACCATTGGTGGAAGATTCTCCGCCACTGGCGTGCTTAAGATCCTTGACAACCTCAGCAAAACATGCTGTTCCATCCGGAGCATCATTCCCAAACTGAAGCGACCAATCACAACCTTCATCTATTTGAACCACAAGTGCCTGGTTGGCATTTGATGGTCCTGCTTGACTTTGGTTGTTGACAGGAATCATCGTACGAACATTGTTCCTGTTCTGGTTCTGCTGGTTGCCTTGATTTCTGAAAGGATTTTGGTTTCCATGCTGAGCTGGTCTTGTGCATTCCCTTTTGAAATGACCTCGTTCACCACAGTTAAAGCACGTTACAGCTTGCTTGTCGAACCCATACTTGGTGTCTTTCTTACTTTCCAAGTTGGTTCTCCCCGTCCTTTCCATAAACTCCTTTGCTCTTCGAATTGCACTAGCAAGAGCCCATTTGATATCCATCATTTCAAACTCTTCTCTATCCACTTGCTGATAATCTTCATTGGTTAGATTGATATTCCCAATCTGACCTGCGACCAATCCACAGTAAGCACTAACCAAGGTGTTCAACATCTCCATATGCTCCTTGGCTACTTCGACACTGACTTTGGAAAAGTTGGAAGTGTCTAATCTGACTGTGTTCGGATTGGAAGTGGCTTGAAAGGTTGAAGAGCTTCCATAAAACCCTTGCTGTTGTGGTTGTTGCTGCTGAGCTCTCGGTTGCACATCTGGTCTTGAATACATCGTGTATGCTGAAGGATCAAACTGATCTGTTGTGGAAGGTCCGGTGTTTGAGATGAAGGCTGTTTGAAGCTTCGCATGTTGAGAGGCTGGTCTTTCTCCACTGATACCTCCGGCAATCCCAAAATACATCTCTGGATTTTGAGGAGTTAGTGTTCTTTTTGCCTTAAGCTTTTCTTCTACATCCTTGTTCTCCAATTTTTGAATTAACTCATAAACATTGATTGTGTCTAGAACACCATTTTCTTTGAGAATTTCAAGATAACTGCTCCACTTTGCTGGTAAGCTATCAGCGAATCTCTTCACCATTTCTTGTGGAGTGGCAGTGACTCTAAAACCAAACATCTCGCTCAACAAGTGATGGAACCTTGTAGATAACTCTGCCAAAGTCTCATTCTCCATACACGTGAAACCTTCAAACTCTTTCTTCAGTAATTCTTGCTTGATCTTTCTAGATTGAGCATTTCCTTCACATCGTAACGTGAGCATATCCCACAAGCTTTTAGTAGTCGTGCAGTAAACAAACTGGTGGTAAATGTCTTTGTGAAGAGCTTGTGTGAGAATCACGAATGCTTTCTTTTCTAACTCAAATTTCTTCTTATCATCATCAGACATAGTGCTGTAAGTTTCTGGATTAGATCCTGCAACTTCCAAATCATGGTCAAATGCGGTGAAGAAGCACATCCATAGATCTTGACCTTGCCCCTGAACATAAGTTCTCAGCCTTTCTTTCCACCATCCCCAATCATTGATGTGATTTAGCTTTGGCGGTTTTGTGCTCGTACCAGTTTCACTGTCGTTCTGCATCATAGATTGAATGCTGTTGCTTTGATTTGTGACCAATGCCCATTGATTTGCAGTTATCATTGCAGCTTGAGGTGGGACAATAGCCTGCATCCATGCTTTGTTGAAATCTGACGCAGATTGCGTAGTTGATGATTGCGTAGCTGATGATTGTGGAGTCAAAGATGTTAGAGTCCACGCGGTTGGATCCCACTGACCGTTTGTTCCCATTTTATAAAAATTAATATATTAAGTGAAAATAGATTTAAAATTTGAAAAACAAGTTTTCCTTTTAAAAATTTAATTTTCACAAACTATGTTAAAGTTTCGAAAGATAACAACCAGCCGAAGGATTCTTGATCGAAAGATCTGAAAAACAAACTTGTTAAACTTAAACAAACTGGGATCGAAAGATCAACACTTGTTCGAAGGATCAACAGTGTTCGAAAGATCACTGTTGAGTTTCGAGCAATGATTTCGAAAGACTCTCCAATCGAAGGATCCTTGTCTTTCGAAAAATAACTGTAGATCGAAAGATGTATGCTTCGATATGATTCCTTGGTTCGAAGGATGATAATCTATCGAACCTCCACTGATCGAAAGATGATCTTTCGACTTCGAAGGATATCTTTCGAACTGCTCTGACACAGTTGACAAAGAGTGACAGGTTGGTGAAAAAGGTGATGGGTTGGTAAAACTTTCGGCAGAAAGTATGGTCAGACCATGATTTTTACCAAAACCAAGATTTTGAACAATAAAATATTGCTGAAAATCAAAGTAACAACCCAGAAACCGGTCACCGGAGTAGCCGGAATATTGGCCGGAAATTGCCAAACACCTCAAAAACAAGTTTTTAAGTTACCCAACCCGTTCCTTAACACACCCGGTAAGTTTAGAACACGTTTTAACGTAAAGATAAGCGAGAAAATAAGTAAAAACGGCTGCAAAAACCAAGTGAGTTTTGTCCAAACACTCCAAAAACTTGTATAAAACCCGGTTTTTAACAAGGAAAGGAGCCACGGCTCTGATACCACTTGTAGGTCCCTCGGAGGTTGAGGTTTAACCTATTCCTTGTTATGTCTAACACACTAGCGAGTGCGGAATCCAAGCTAGCATGCAAACCGAGATAGAACAAGCACAAAACACAACACACAATCTTCACCGATTAACACCACATGTATTAATACGTATGAAAGGTTCGGTTACAAGCTCAATGTTTACAAATGTGTTTTGCAAACTCTCTCTCTCGTGTGTGTGTGTGCTCTCAGCAGAATGCTCTCTCTTGTGTGTGTTCTCTCTATTTTCTGCACTGAGTGTTCTTCTCTAAAGTGAACACATAACATGGATATTTATATCCATCAGAGCACGTCTGGTCGAAGGATCAGATAGACTGATCGAAAGATCATCTATCGAACACAATCCTATCGAAGGATCCACATTTACCTCGAAGGATGATATCCTTCGAGGTTCATCTATCGAAGGTCATCTTTCGAGCTCATCGAAGGATATAAACAATCCTTCGATGACTCATCCTTCGGCACACACATCTTACAACCAATGTGCTAACTGTTTGGCCAAGTCAAACCGGAGGATGGTTGACTTGGTCAAACTTACATCGTACACACATTGTAACAAACTAAGACGTAACCCAGACTAACACAAGACATCGTTTTGTATCATGACGAAATACAGACAAAGTACAGACACAAGTGCACCAACAATTCCCTTAACCCCCGACCAGGTAGCCAACATATCTCCATATAGACCGTGGAGATAGAAATGGTGTAAATCTTTTATTTTATATAGACAGTAAAATAACGCCAAGACACCACAGACAAATGATAAGGAAGTTTCACCTTCAACATAAGAAACTAGTTATTAATGTCATTATTACAAAACCAAATAAAAAGTGCAAAAAAAATAAAAAAAACAAAAGTATTACACTAAATGCTTGTCTTCACCAAGTGATGTAAGAGACTTAGGCAAACATGGCCTTTGATTGTCAAGAACTCTTACTATCAATCTTGGATCCCGAGACTACTACACACACTCTATGATGGATGATGGATGATGGTGGTGGATGTGGGTTGTGATGGTGGTGGAGTGTGGGTGAAGTGGGAGAGAGGTGGTTTGCCAAGGGATGCCTTTGAAGTGAACCAAGCACCCCTATTTATAGCCTGCATAGAAGCCCGGGCACGGCCCCGTGTCCATTGAGCACGGCCCCGTGTCTATTGAGCACGGCGTCGTGTCCATCCACTTTCTATTTCTTCATTAAATGCAATTTGTCTGCATTAGCTCCACACGCCCCGTGTCCGCTGGGCACGGCCCCGTGTGCAGAAGCGTATTTGTACTATCAAGATTTGCTTGGATTCTGCGAATCTTAGCGTTGACCACGGTCGTGTTGAGCTGGGCACACCCCCGTGTTGGGAAATAGAAGCTTCTATGCTTTTGTCCTTTCTGCAGACACCTGGCCACGCCCCCGTGTCCGCTGGGCACGGGGCCGTGGTCAGCCTTTTGTTTACTTGTTTTTGCTTGGGAAGATGCTGTTGAGGGGTCAGGCATGCCACGTTTATTCCTTTTTTTGTATTTATGTTAGAATTGGCTGCATTTTTACTTCTTTGTTCATTTACGCTCATTTAATCCTGAAAATACAAAAGGAAGAAAAAAGCACACTTTTTCCAACATTAGTACTAAAAAGGGTTAGTTTTATTCCTCATTTGATGTAATTTATATGTTGCATTTTACACACATCAGTAATCTAATAGGTTAATTAAACCTTCGTTCCAGATTAGGAGCCCCGGTAAAAGCTACTTGCACTAGTTTGAGTACATTATACGGCGGAGTAGATAAATCACGCATTTAGACGCTCAGGTAAATACTTTTAACTTATTTTCCCTTATACGGGCTTGGGATACGGTAAAATATTACCGCTTGGTCGGGTATGGAATCATTTAAATGGATTGTGATTAATAAATTACATAACCCGTTTTAATCTGTTTTGTTTGATAACATAAACATTGGTGGTTAATGCGACCGTGTCCTGGATATTCTCGGCTCATTTAATTGCAAATGGCCACGACTTAAGCACGGGGTGTAGGCATACACCTGACAGTTGCGTATGTAAAAATGTATACCCACATTGTTGGGGATAACTCCTTGTGAGTTTATATCAGTGGTGTGTCGGTTAATCATGTCCCGGCTTCTATCCCGAGCCCTAAATGTACGACAAACATGTAAATCTGTATACAAGATTATTTTTATATAATTGTCCCAAGTTATAAAAGATTATTTGTGTCTTGTGCATCTAAACCAATTTTCATAAATGTTTTCAAAAGAGTTAGTTAATTGTATTTACCAGTGAAAACTGACGTATTTTCAAAAGACTAGTGACAGGTACTACACGTAATAGGCTGGGAGCTACCGGGCGTTAAATAGAGAAACTTGCAAGTTCGTAATGCCTTAAGTCTGTTGAACATGTTTTTCTTGTATTATATTTAGATCCGCCTGTGGATCCTTTCTTTACAACCGTCTGTATATTCTTTTATCGTACTTTACACTTTCTGTTTGTAATAGTAATTTCTACCAAGACTTCCGTTGTGCTATAAACTGTGTATTTTGACCATGATGATATCAACTACGTCACGATACTCCCCACCGAGCCCCCGGTGTGACAATAACCCTGTCCATCTCATCAAGTCTGTGTCACGTAGGATCATAAACAAACTCAGTTAGTAAAGATTTAACTGAGTGGTGCCAGCACAAACTAAAAGTCAAGTTAGGGGTGCCAGGTATCAAAGTGTTAGTTGGGGGTGACAATGGCCAAAGGCCGATAGTTGGGGGTGATAAAATCCAATAACCATAAATTATATATTATATAATAATATCCGTTTTGATGTTAAAAAAACATTATATAGGAAGTAGAGACTTGCCGACCGGTTTTCAAACTAGATGAATTACATGTTGAACAAGAAAAACCGGTGCCCGAATTACTGTTTAATGGTGGAGGGTATCGTTCAATCACTTTAGGGTGTTTGAGTTATTTTCTAGCCAATAATATCATGACATGTCAAGTCCCCATTCCACTCCCCATTTTGCACTCAATCACTGGCAATGGTTCAATCACTATTAGGTTGTTTGAGTTGTATATTTTTTATTTCTAGAAATTATAAATTATGCATAAATAAATAAAACATATTTTAAACTAAATAAAAGTACTTTTAATTAAAAAAACAAATTACATACTTAAAACTAGAAAATTAAACCATAATAAACCTAAAATTTAGAAATTGCATGGCCAATTATATTTTTTTGCGATATCCTGTTTCCGCGCTAGAATAAACGGCAACATCTCGGGTGAAGCATGGTCGTGTGGCTTAGTATATGTCTCCAAATCCCGATCATACAAAAGTTGGGAGGTTGGTGAATATCCGTAGGAGGTTTGAACCGGTGCACTCGGACCTCTAGAATCATCTTGTCTCGTTTGCGAAACCTTTTTTCTTGAATCCATCCTCGGCTAGCGGAACCTTTTTTTCTTGGGTTCACCTTTATTTTGTTTATCCATTTTGTTTGTGGGTGTAGAATGATAGATGTTTGAAAGAGTGGTATGTTAAAAATGATTAAAAAATGTGGGTTAAATAAAAAAAATTCCAACAGTCAAAATGGGGTGCAACAGTCAAAAAAAAATTGGGCAACGAAAAATTTATCCCTGTTTTATCAAACATCATCGGTGAGTATACACCAAGATAACCCATCCCCGCTCACCAAAACGTCATTGGCAGCCGATCACCGATCGGTGAAAACAAATCCCCTGAGGGTTCATCGAAGCGATACCGTGTACCCTAACTGTCAAGGGTCAAAATTGTTTGCGGTTATCATTGATCAATAATTGTTTTAGTCAAAGTCAAAATAGTTGCAGTCATCATAAGAACTTGTTGCCACATCCGTTCATATTAGATTTGGAGTTCGGGATTGAATATTTCATATTTGACTATTTTTGGTCTTTCTACAAGCATTTAATGCTTGCACGTGTGCGTACAAGGCGTTTGTATTTTTAACAGTTTTTTATTTATTTTATATCGTTTTTATTAAAAAATCTGTTTTTTTTATTTTATACATTTTTATTATTTACATAATATAAATTAGCAACAAATTAAGGCATTGAGGTGTTGTACCATATGTTTTGGGGTTTTTCAAAAAAAAAAAAATTGATATTTCACTTTACCCCCAAAACTACTTTATTTTGTAGTTTTAACCCAAAAGTTTTTAGTTTTTTCAATTTAACCTCACAATTTTTTTACTTTCATCTTTGATCCCCTATGTTTTTCATATTTTGCAAAAACTTTCGTTTTACGTTTAGTTCTAAATTTTGCGAGTTAACACGACACAATGTGTGTGTGTGGTTCAACGATTTTACGTTTTGTTATACGCTTCGTTCTAAATTTTGCAAGTTAACATGGCGCAACGTACATGTGTGGTTCAGTGTATTTACGTTGTCTATTTTTTCCCGTTTAATAAGTTCGTCACAACGCGTGAGTCCTAAAGCGAGTTAGTTATTATTTTCTATGTTTTATATGTCGGCCTAATTTCTCCACGTTAAGACGCCGCAACTTCAATGTTGGTGGCCGTTGGCTATAGTGTACCATTGGTGCTATTTGTCACGATTTTACGACCCCACCGCAACGCGGGGGGCTTAATACGATAGTTTATTTATATGGATACAAGTCATGTAACGTAGTAATTATGATACCATTAATTGTATTGAGCTTCTTTGGTAAATTACTTATTTGTATAAGATAGTAATACAAACTTAACCGACAAAAACATCTTTAGCACATTGTAAATGTGAATCTGATCAACAACATGTCAATTTCTTTGGCCGCGACGTAACACGCGCAGGTCATGCTTCTAGTTAAAAATATATACCAAGATCTTCTAGAAACCCTACGTCATGTGATGCTTTAAATTTGGGTTGCATTAAAGTATTGGTATACAGTTAATATTTATATCAACAAAGACCAAAAAGCATCTTATTTAATCAAGATTGATATCGACATTGTTTTTTTACATATAATATATTGCATTCTGGCGTAACTCTCTAGATAAAAGACAAATCATACCGGACTATGATATCCACACTTTCCTTATATCTACGCTCTCTATACGCTGCCCTTTGGCTAAGATTATGAGGTGTGAAAGAGCTTGTCCTAGGGGAATTTCTTAACCGTAATAGATGTGAGCTCAATCAGTCCACATCTAAAAAAGTAAGGTTTGAAACGGGGTGGTTTGGCCAGCGTTAGGGTGACATGTGTCTTTTTTTTAAATTGACAATTATATAAAAGAACACAATTTATATTAATTTAAAAAAAAATTACATAAAAAACAACCCTAAAAAATAAAAATAAAACCTACTTATTAAATCCTAAGAAAAAAACTCCTTATTAAATACTAAAAAATAAAAACAAACTACAGAGTACGATAAATACTAAAGTGGACAACCCACTTAAAATTCGTATTCCCATCGTGCATTTACTCGATCTTCACGATTTCGAGTCAATCGTCGTGGGTCAAGTCGCCCGTAGGGACATGGTCGAAGCAAACTTTAAAGCGATCAAACTTCGGTTTGAGTTCACGCCATTTGTGTTGACACGCGTTTAATTTGTGACACGTGTTGCCGACGTGTTGTTGGTATTGTTGAAACGCTCGATCCCAATATGCGGTTTGACCGCGTTGTAGAGTACGTTGGGCGTCGACAATCAATGTAACAAATGCGATTTCTTCCTCTTCGGTCCAATGCACCATGTTCGGTTTTTTGCTTTTTTTTGGTGTGGGTGTTGGTCAAGAAGATTGGGAGAATATGGTTTGGGGTTGGGTATTTATAGGTATAAAATGTATTTAAAAAAATGGTTTGGCATAGCGGCTACCGCCAACGGCTACTTTAAACCAGCCAACCAAAGCCCGCTATGTCACCCACCCCCCTCCCCACCCATGCCAGACACAATCTCCACGCCAAACGGGCAACGTCATGCCCAACGCTTAGCCGGGGTGGTGTAGTCAGCGTTAAACCCCATCCACCGCTCCAACCCACGCCCCACACCCCATATTTAAAGAACAACGTATAGGTCCGACCAACAGACAAAGACTGACACACCGTCAGTGTTTGTCTCGTTGACCTTGTACCTACATGATGCATTTTGACCAAAGCGCAACGCAGGGTTGTGTGGAATTCTATATGCTGCTCTTTGGCCTCAGAGCTGCGTTTAGGGTTTTCACCCGACAAAAACAGAAGTGGCCGTTGACAAGGCACAGTGTCACGAGGACCTATATGCTACGTTTTGGCCTAAGATGTCACAACAACGGAAATTTCATCAGAATCGTTGAGTTAGAAAAAACATCAAAGTTTATCAACAACGGAATTTATTTATAACAAATGTGGATAAAACCCATGTTTTGCAGAAGAGCTTTTAATAGGGAATAAACCCGAAAATATAAAAAAACGTTTCTTAATTTATTTGATAAAACAAGTCATTCCTTTAAGCCTTTTGGTGCCACGTAACAACTTTTGTTCAGATTTACTTTAAATCATCTAAGTCATGTTTAAAAAAATTTTGATCAACGGGAAATACTGGTGACTGGTGAGTTCATTCGGTTGTATAAAAAGACACTTTGTTATAATTACAACATTAAGGGTTTTTACATTTATTTATATTTTACAACTACCCACTGGTATTTGTCACTCGACAGTCCTTATGACTGTGGTTGTATCACTGTTGGTCATTCTCCCAACTAGTGAAGCTTATCAAGTAGTGTATACAAAACCCCACATACTGACAATATTAATATAAGTAACAGTTGAAAAACATTTAGGGTTTTGAAAGCATTTGATAAAAGAGAATGACTCACATTGTAAGTCTATAGTTTTGAGTCTTCTGAAAATTAAGCATCTAGCTTAACAGTAAGTCTATAGTTCTGAGCTTTCTGATAATTAAACATCTAGATTAACAGAGTATTATACGTATTAGTGTAAAACCGAATGTTTGTAATCTTTTCGATTGTTTCTTTCACAACATACTGTACGATGTTTTAATTAAACAAGTTTGTGTAATTTAATAAAAATTGAAGTTTTATAAATTGTTAAAATAATAAATAATATAGAACCAATGTAACAACAAAATTGGTTACAATTTATAAAACAATAACATAATAAGTCAAATCAACAACTTTTCAAACAAAAATGTAAAACTTTTAAATATATATTTAAAAAAACTAAAATCTACAATTTTTCGAAAAAAAAACACAACATTTTGTTACCTCTGTTTGGGTAAATAACTTTTAGTTGTGTATGATTAAGTGTCAAAATACACCCAAAAACAACTCAAACAAAACATCACATGCCTATACGCTGCTCTTTGGCCTAAAAGCAACATATAGGTCCCGCCCACAAACAAAGACTGACGGGTGTCAGTTGTTGGTCATTGACCCGGTACCTATGCACTGCTCCTAGGTCAAAAACAGCACTCGGGGTGTGAATATAGACTAAAGGGGTGTGGGAATAGACCGAGCCAAAGAGAATCTTGATTTTATAATTCAATGCAGGGGCAGACACTTGTGTATGGTTAGGTGGTCGTGCGCACCCCTTGAAAAAAAAATTAATGTATTGTATGAAAAAAAACATGGTCGCACTCTTTGAAAATATGGGTTAACCTCTTAGTTACATCATTAAAAAATAATTTTTAAGTCCATCACTAATTGAAAGTCATATTTTATCTGTAAATTAGAAATATACAAAACGAAAATGACTTGGTTGTGATGTAACCTCATTTGATGACGCTAGGATAAACTGAGAAGCAATTATTCTTATAATCAAATTGTTGGCTTTAGTAGTATTTGGTGATGATGAGAGACTAGACGAGTAGGTGGAGATCGCTAGTTCGATCCTTGAACTGAGTGGGTTTTACCTCACCGCACTGTCGTGCCTTTGGGCGAGTGTTCATGGGCTTTGTCCCTAGGTGAGGATTTCCCTGCTTCAGAGGGGAATGTATACCGATGTGGTGAATTTCGCCAGTAGCCCTTTTTGAGAACTCGTTGACCGTTCAAAAAAAATTGATGGCTTTATCGGTGCACCGGTTAGATAGGTTTTAAAAACCATATCATCTCCAAGAATAACATAAAAATTATATCTAAATTATAATAAAAGACTCAACTAAATGTCACATGGTAATTTCTCTACTTCCTTAACTATAATAAATTAATATAAAAATGGTTTAAATTATACTTCCTTGACTATAATAGATTAATATAAAAATGGTTTAAAAAATTATTTTACAATAATATTTAATAATACATTTTATCTATTTAATAATAATAATAAAATAAGTTGCATCCTAATCTGTACCAATTTCAGATTTATTGCGTAGTTTTCACGTAAATTCGACTTCTTATTTCATCTGCCACTTAGACCATGCGTAGTCATTTGTTGAATAATGCCCTCACACTGGGACGTTTTCTACCATGTGGCAGTCCAGTCAGCATGGGGGCATTATTGGGCGTTTTTGCAAAAGTGGCGTAGTGGGAATAATGCCCAAGAACGCCCCTTCCAATCATTACACAATTATTGTTTTTTAAATTAAAAACTTAAAATACTTCATTAAATTAGAAAAAAATACAATACTAGAAATAAAAAAAAATAAAAACCGACTAAATTTAAAAAAAATACATTAGTTTTCGTCTTCGCTTTCTTCATCCTCGCCAACTTCGTCTTCCTCGTCCTCCATTTCTTCTTCACCCTCAGGTGGGACATACCGAACCGACCATGCGTGTTGTACCAAATCAACCGTTAACGCAGAATGGTACGGTTCGTAACGCAATTCTCGTGCATTATTCACTCTTTCTTCCATTGACGCCTGCGGATGCTCCTCCTGAAAGGCTTCTGGTAAATAATTATGGTATATTGCCTTTCCTTCGTATTCCAAAATCATGTTGTGCATGATTATACAAGCGTACATAGCATCTCTCATTTTTTGCTTGGTTCATGCACGACAAGGATTTCTCAAATACTGTCATCGTTGTTGAAGAACCCCAAAGCATCTCTCAATGTCTTTTCTTGAAGACTCTTGAACCTTTTTAAAGTGTGCTCTTTTTTCATCGATAGGATCACTAAACGTTTTCACGACAATCGAATACCTAGGATAAATTCCGTCACACAAATAATATCCATGAGGGTAGTAGTTTCCGTTTGCGTAAAAAGACGCTTTTGGAGCTCTGCCAGAAATCCAGTCCTCTAACAACGGAGATTGTTCAAAAATATTTATATCATTGCATGACCCGACCACACCAAAGTAAGCCGACCAAACCCAAAGGTCATGTGAGGTCACACCCCGATATTTCCACGTTTGACCGGTGGGCCCGGTAGGGGAGTATCGTGACGTAGTTGATATCATCATAGTCAAACAACACAATATATAAATGCACAGCGGAAGCAAAAGATAAATATATTACAATCCGAATATAAAGTAATATCAAAGTATTACAACGGAAAGTAAAGGATCCACAGGCGGATCTTAAAACATAAACATTGTTCAACAGACTTTAGACGCCTAGAACTTGCAAGATTCCTTATTAACGCCCTGAGCTTCCAGCCAATTACGTTCAGTACCTGTCACTTAACCTTTTTGGAAAATACGTCAGTTTACACTGGTAAATACAATTAACTGACTCATTTTGGAAAAGAGTTTGAAAATTGATTTGAATGCACGAGGCACAAAATATCTTTTATAACTTGGGACAATCTTATTAATAAAAATCTTGTATCCGATTTACATGTTTGTCCAACATTTAGGGCCGGTGATTATACAATACAAGCTGGTCAAGATTAATCGACACACCATAAATATAACTCACAAGAAGACACCTTACGAGTGAGTATATCTTTTACATACGCAACAGGAGGTGTTATGCCTACACCTTGTGCTTAAGTTATGGCCATTCACTTTTTAAATGAGCCAAGGATATCCAGGACACGGTCATTAACCCCCAATGTTATTTGTTATAAATCAATACAGATTAAAACGGGATTATGCAATTTAATCATCTCCGATTAAAAGGTTTCTACACCCGACCAAGCGGTATTTTTATAATACCGTATCCCAAGCCCGTATAAGGGAAAATAAGTTAAAAGTATTTACCTGAGCTAGCTCCTGTCTTAAATAGCAAGAATTTAATAACTCAGCCGTATTCACTTAAGTAAGCGTAGGTACAATTTACCGGAAGGCTCTAGTCTGGAATGATGGTATAAATAACCAATTAGAATGCTAACGGGTCTTTAATTAAGCCTAAGCTTAGACCGGTTAGTTTTAAAGAAAGATACGGTTCAAACGCATGATTAAGCGAAGACCGGAATAGAATGTGTTTTAGACCCAACAAGTATGAAGACTTGTATAAAATGGGTAAACTAAATACATTCTGGATTTTGAAATGAAGATGATAAGGTTTGACCCGTTTCGGCTAATTTATGCAAACTAGTTACATAAACCGAACCGAACGCGCAAGAGGCGTATCGGGTAACCATATGGGTCCTAAATAGGTTTCTTAAGTTAATGTGCCTTATACATGTTGTGATATCAGTAGGATACCTTCCATTATGCCCAAAACGAGTTTAATCTCAACATAAGCCCCGTAGGGGTATTTTGGTCATTTAAAAGATTATAAAAGAGATTAAATGAAGTTATGAGATTCGGGTCCGACTACATCAGTAAAATAACTTATTTTAATAGGTCATATCAGTTGGTAAAAGGTCTTATATGACAAAATGGTTTTAAACCCAAACTATGCGTTTAATACGCGTAAAAAGCCATTTTAAGCGATTTCCGGGTTATACCGAAAATCTGAGTTTTCTGATCAGGTTATAAAGTTCAAAATACTTTATTTATTATATAAAATCAGTAGCAATTGGATGGGTGTCAAAATACCATGTAAAACTCATTTTATACACAAAAAAGGTATAATCGGTATTTACCGAATTAAGGCGATAGCCTTAGGTTATGATCAGTTTAAAAATAATTAAAAATCTTTAAAAATCTCAAAATATTATATTACATCAGTGGGTAAAAGGTTTGGTGTCAAAAATTGGGTTTAGATAGGCTTTATGCTAATTGCGCCGTTTAATTACTAAAAGGCGTTATAATTACGCTAATGAGCATAACTCCTAATCTAGACCTCCAACTGATGTGAAAATTTAAGGAAAACTTTATAAATCAGTAATAAGGATTATTGTCCTTTCACATTTCCAAAATTCTCGTTTTATGGTCAAAAGGGCATATTGGTCAACATTAGGCACTTAACGGAAACGCGTAAACGAATGGGGCAATCTACGAACCAAGCACAGAGGGTTATACCAACATGTAACCTGGTCCTAAGGAAGCCCTAAGGCATTTCTAAACCTATCTAATTCGGGTCAGAACTGAAGTCAAAGCAAAAGTCAAAGTTTTGCGACTTTCGGTTCTGAACCGGGTCTAAACAGAAAATTGTCGGATCAAACAAGCTTAGATCAGTTCTTATACTTATTACCAAGTTATATGAGTGATAAAATAGGTTACATGCCTTCTACATTGCTAATTACATGTTAATTTGCAAATTAAGCTTCTGTTGACTTTTTCTAAACAACTTTGACCCGACATTTGATCTAGTTAGAGTGGGAATCTGGGGGTGCCCTTTTAAGGGTTTATTGCCCACATAATTACCAACTTATAACTACCTTCAATTCGACTAATCACTGGACCATTAGTGATTAATCGATAAGTCAAACCTTAATTATGACGGTTTGACTTTTAAGCTAATAACTAAGCAAAACTCAATTAAGGAAGATCAAGCATACTTACGGAAGTCCTATGCACGATTAGGGATGCTTAGGGTCTGCTCTTGAACTCCCAAAAGCTCCAGAAATGAGCAGAAGTTGAGTTTGAGAATGAATGATCAAAATGGCAAACAATGGGTCTTTTTATAGTGATCTTGATCTCATTAGATCATGCCAAGTAGGTCTATGATGGAACCAAGATGTTTACAAGTGCCCCTAGTTGCCTAAAATCAGTAGAGGTCGCTCATAGAAGTGAAAAAGGGCAATACATGTCGTTTGAAAGGCTGAACAGGCAATTTTTCTGAGTTGCTGCATCTGGGAGATGCTTACGGACCATAAGTTCCAGAGTGTTGAGGTCCGTAAGGACCTGGTCAGCCAAACACAACTTTCCAAAAATTGACAGTTTGGCCCCTGAACTTCCAAATGCCATTTCCGACTCATCTAAGGCCCGTTAAACCATTTTTAAGGCTCTACAATGATGCCTAAGTATGGGGAACATGAAAAATGCTCAAAAATATGCCGGATGTCGGTTCGTTTGGTCGTACGGTCACGTTGTTCGGTTAATTACGACAAAACACGGACGGACGCGAAAAACGATCCAAACGACACGATGAATGGAATTTTATCAAGCCAAACACTAAAATAAAATATTTTAGTGCTTACATAAATTTTTGGGTGTCCGGGGATATTAAGAATGTAAGATATGCGCGTAAACGCAAACTTGTGCGCTTTTTGACACTTTTAGTCCCTGCATGACTTAAAAGTTTATTTTTGCGCACAAAACACCTCTAAGCCTGTATCTAAGCTATATTAAGGATAAATAGGGTATGTTTATATCATGGTCATATTCCGGAAGGTCCGATAACATACGAATCGGTATACTTTAGCAGTTTGACGCTTTAGGTCCCTCTAATGCGTAAACTTGCGTAACTCATCATTTAATAGCATCGAAGCCTTATCTAAACCATATTAGGCATTCATGGAAGTATTATTAAACATGATAATGCTTCAGGCTCGATAAAAGGTCATTCAGAGGTATAATTAAACATGTTGACACTTCTAGTCCCTTATACTTGCAAAGTTGCGCGTAACTTCACTTTTAGGCATAAAAGCCTTAGATGGCCAATGATTGGCATTCCCGAGAGTATAATCAAATATCATGAGGCTCTCGGTTTGTTAAAAGGTCACTCAGAGGTAAGAATTAACATGTTGACGCTTTTAACCCTTTATTGCGCAAACTTTCAATTAATCACATAAACGGCTACACTTGATTAACAAGTAGCTCATTTGTGAATATAAAACCATAAAAGGTTATTTAGAAACTTATTTTAGGTATGATAATACTTCCAGTTCTTTCATAATCAAAGTTTTCGATTTTTTGAAAAATTAGTCCCTTAAATTCAACGTTTGACTTCATTAGGGTTTATTACACGTGTCAATACTTCATTGGACGTGATTTTTTTTCGAGGTGTTACATCCTCACCCCCTTAAAAGAAATCTCGACCTCGAGATTTGCTTAAAGTAAAGGAAGTACTCTCTGTCGTATCATGGATTTAACTTCCATAGTATAATTGGGCCTCCAAGGGTATCCCAGTTGACCTATACAATAGGTGCATACTTTCTTTTGGAGCTCCTTAACCTGTCGAATCTCAATTGACATAGGTTGCTCATACTATCATAGATCTGCATATCATTATGTGATAGTGCTTTTCGACTTATTGGTGACACGTCGCTAAATCATTAGTGTGGGTCACCTTGCGCGTTCCACCAAGCTCCTAAATTAGGTCTTAGCTCGTAAGCTATTTAGTCTTGATACATTTGAATCCTTCGAATGACTTTGTATTTTTTTTCCGAGCTTAACTAACCTGAAAATTACAACTCAGCACACCCTTCTAGGGTGTTATCTTTTGTTGAACCTTATCTTTTAACCAAAACTTAGGAGTGTTGCTATTTTCATAAATCCTTGATTTCCTGCCGTATACTGGCAACTTACAGTCGATTATGGATTTGCATGATCTTATTTGTTGTTTCCTAGGCAACTTTCAGATCCTGATAATTGGACCTACCAATTCTCTATCTAACAATAGATGTTTAACATTCCATCTATACAAGGTCTCCAAAGGAGCAGCCTTAATACTTACATATCAATTATTATAGAAAAGCTTATCTTAAGGTGGGATGGTTATCCCAACCATTGCTTAAAACTAATCTTAAGGGGTAGCTAATCCTTATAGCTAGTTGAATAACTCAACGATCCTGGGTAGTTGATGGTGATTCTTAATCGTTGTTAAAATAGGGTTGCGGTAATGAATGCATAAGCCAAATGAACCGTCTTTCATAATTAACTATACCGAATTCTCAGGATATCGAGTTAGACTATATGAATCCTCTATTTTAAAAACTTAGTTAATCGGGGTTTTGATTCTCCTAATGATGGTACTAGCCGTCTTGGAGATTTCATAATAATACAGCCTTAATGGGATATAAATCTTAATTCTACCTACCTTTCAGGGGTAAACATGGTAATCTTAGGAGAAGATAATCAAGACACAAGGAGGTTACAGAGATTTCCATATCTCAGGCTCCAGTTCACCCATCATTGCTGGTGTCAAATGAGTGACACATTTATGTTACGAGTCCACGAATTTCTTAATCATAGACACTTACTTAGACAATTCCATTCTGGATATCATCTTTGAATACCATTAGTTGACTTTAATACCGTATGACCATTGGAATATCCTTGTGGTTCCATGCATTAAACCTCCATACTGATCAGGCATGGAAGCAATCTATGGAACTTATTAAGATACACCAATCCTCATATGGCGCTTTTATCATGCTATCCGGTATTCGGAATCGATAGAGATTAACGAGATATCAACTCTAAATGCTGACGCACTTCCTCTCTCGAGAGGATACAAAAAAATTTCTATGACTGGCGGTTTCTGACAAGAACAGAAGAAATGGTTCCTATTACCAGATGAATCATTTACTTAGTTGCAATCCAACAACTGCTATTCATCACCCTGATGGCCTTAATATATACTAACCATGGTTTCATTAAACTATACAGGCCAATATGGCACTAACATTCTTAATGAACGTCATAAAAAATATCAATATCACTTAGCCTAGGTCACAAAAGACCATCAATGGCATTTAAGGGTTGGACCTAGTCCATCACCCTTTTGACAGGGGATCAGAAAGTCACATCTGTCTTTATTATATTGATGAATTTGGATAGCTTGAAAGCTTGCCATAAGAATATTAGAAAATAGTGATTCCTAATAGATATAAAATATCGATCTAAGGTTTGTTGGAGTATTCTCTAAAGTATCATCGGCCAATTTCTATCTCGCGTTAAATGACCGGAGTCCTAGTCAGGCGGAGACAACAGTTCTCAACAGTTATCGTTCATTATAGAATCATATGTGCCAGCATCAAATAAATTTCTGCATAAATTGCTTGATAAGGAAAGGTACCTGCTATATAATTATAATTCTGCACCATCTCCTGGGCGTTCATCTGGAAGACTCATACGTTTGTTTTCCTGGCCTCTCCAGGCTTCTTTATAAGCTTTGGGCAGTTGGTTTTGATGTGCCCTTCCTCGTTACAATTGTAACATGTGGCGTTCTTTAACTCCTTGCAATCTAAGGTTTTGTGACCTTTGGTCTTGCAAATTCCGCACAATTTAGCACTTGGGTCAATCGTACATTTTCCAGAATGTTGTTTCATGCAGTTACTGCATTTGGGCCTATTATTAAACTGACTCGAGTTTTTCCTAAACTCGGAATCTTTCTTATGTTCAGAACTTCCCTTCTTCTTCTTGTCAGATCGATGAGAGTTCTCCTCCTCTCTTTCACGCTTTCCATCTTCAGAGGCTTTGGCAGCCTTGTTTCTGACCACATCGAGTGTGAGAGATAGCGACAGATCTGCCGCTGACCTGAAAGTAGTAGGTCTCGATGCTTTCACACTTGCCTTTATTTCTAGGGCTAGACCCCCAATAAAGCGAGCTATTCGCTTTGGTTCCGGTGTGATCAAGTAAGGAACCAACCGAGACATGGTATTGAAACTTGTAAGATATGTCTGACAATCTAGGTTCTTCATGACCAATGTCAAGAAATCAGTCTCGATTTTCTCAACTTCATGTTGAGGACAGTAATTTTCTTTGATAAGAGCAGCAAACTGATCCCATGTCAGATTATATAACGGGATCTTCCCAGTAGCTTGGATTAGTGACCTCCACCAAGCTAGAGCTTCTCCTTTAAAAGATTGTGAAACAAACTTCACAATGTCTTGCTCTGCACATCCACTAATATCAACAACAGTGTCCATCTCATCGAGCCATGTCATGCAGTCGGTGGCTCCTTTTTCTCCTGTGAAGTCTCTGGGCTTGCAGGAGACAAAATATTTATATGAACAGGTTTTAACATTTGGCTCTTCGTTAAGCACAACCTGTCTAGACGGAACACTCCTCTGATTTGACGAGTTATGAACATCGTCTTCCTTTGACTCATGTGATTTAGAAGGGGGCTTACTACGAGCCACAGATAGAGTCTTAGAGCGGGTATCATATGATTCATTATACTGTCTGTCAAGAGCTCGAGTAACAGCATCATCTATTAATGCCTGCAGTTCCGCTCCAGTTATATTAATCCTGGTAGTATCATTATTCACCTTCAAGTGGCTGTTAACTTCATTTGATCCAGCCATGTAGCTTGATTGCTACATAAATATTGACAATGATTTACTCAAAGGTTATTATGAAATTATCATTTTTGATGATTTATTAACCATGGTAATATAAACCATATGGGTTAATTTGTTAATTTTATTAGTATTTTCATTATAATTTATCCTAGTATATAAGACATTAAGGATATTAAAGTGGCACAACGGCCTTGTCACGAGGACATATTTGAATTTATAAGCCATGATCGTTTGGGATCGAGGCATTTAAGGTTTTAGCATAGTCGGTTACTTTTCTTGGCAGAGAGTCGAAGACTACAACTACCTTTTGTCTTTTAGGACAATAGATATAGCCCGTGGGCATTTCCCTTATGAGGGATGTTTATGATATGATCATCTTTTCAGATGCTATTAGTCAAGATCGTTTGGATCATACCGACTATTATGCTTGGACATGGTCCAACATTTTTAGGCAGGAGGTCAAAGACCACCACTGTCGTTGTCTTATCGGATAACAAGTTTAGCCCGTAGGCACTTCATCACTAACGGATGTTTATAATATGTTCATCTTATAGGATGACATAAGCCATGATTTCTAGATCATTAGGCCAAATCAGGAAATTTGAAAATTTCCAATATAGGGATGACTATTGTGATTTTCTCAGATCACTTTTGTCAAGAGTGTTTAACACGTTCTTAGGTGTTTAAAAATATGATCATCTGTATTCGATGATTTAAGCCATGATTTCTAAATCACTAGGCTAGATAAGAAAATTGGAAGAATCCAATATAAGAATGACTGTTGTGATTTTCTCGAATCACATTTGTCAAGAGTGCTAACACGTTCTTAGGTGTTAACAAGGATTTGAATCACTTGAATAGGTCTTACCATCTTGGCCATGTCTTAAAATAACACATGGCTAGGTCATGTCCTTTTTAGATTTCGCCATTCTATTATAATGGTAGATCTTATAAAAGGAATGTATATTTTTCATTTATTTTATTTTTCATGCTTAGAATGAAAATTTTAAATTTAATCATTCAACTATAAATTTAAAAGTATATATGTGCCCTAAACGGGACTTGAAAGGAATAATGTTGTCCTCGAAGGGACTGAAAGATAAATATGTCCTTATAAGGACTATTAAAGAAACAATCTTTACCAAAAGGAGTTTTCTTCTTCACTTTACTTTCGAATGTTCTCTCCCTGGATGCTTGTTTCATTCTCGCCGCGGTACGAAGCTCAGCATTTCTAGGCTCCGGATGTGGAGAATTTCTAATACAGCTTCTTCGCTTGGCGACATATCCAATATATAAAAAAAAATTGGAAGCAAAATTTAAAGACTAGGATTGAGAGTATTCCTATGTTAAGTCTAGACTCAGAAGGTCAAGGAATGTGCTACTGTGTCATTGAGATTAAACACGAATGACTAGTGTTTTATTCACTCAATGTTGGCTCTGATACCAACCTGTCACACCCCGATATTTCCACGTTTGACCGGTGGGCCCGGTAGGGGAGTATCGTGACGTAGTTGATATCATCATAGTCAAACAACACAATATATAAATGCACAGCGGAAGCAAAAGATAAATATATTACATTCCGAATATAAAGTAATATCAAAGTATTACAACGGAAAGTAAAGGATCCACAGGCGGATCTTAAAACATAAACATTGTTCAACAGACTTTAGACGCCTAGAACTTGCAAGATTCCTTATTAACGCCCTGAGCTTCCAGCCAATTACGTTCAGTACCTATCACTTAACCTTTTTGGAAAATACGTCAGTTTACACTGGTAAATACAATTAACTGACTCATTTTGGAAAAGAGTTTGAAAATTGATTTGAATGCACGAGACACAAAATATCTTTTATAACTTGGGACAATCTTATTAATAAAAATCTTGTATCCGATTTACATGTTTGTCCAACATTTAGGGCCGGTGATTATACAATACAAGCCAGTCAAGATTAATCGACACACCATAAATATAACTTACAAGAAGACACCTTACGAGTGAGTATATCTTTTACATACGCAACAGGAGGTGTTATGCCTACACCTTGTGCTTAAGTTATGGCCATTCACTTTTTAAATGAGCCAAGGATATCCAGGACACGGTCATTAACCCCCAATGTTATTTGTTATAAATCAATACAGATTAAAACGGGATTATGCAATTTAATCATCTCCGATTAAAAGGTTTCTACACCCGACCAAGCGGTATTTTTATAATACCGTATCCCAAGCCCGTATAAGGGAAAATAAGTTAAAAGTATTTACCTGAGCTAGCTCCTGTCTTAAATAGCAAGAATTTAATAACTCAGCCGTATTCACTTAAGTAAGCGTAGGTACAATTTACCGGAAATCTCTAGTCTGGAATGATGGTATAAATAACCAATTAGAATGCTAACAGGTCTTTAATTAAGCCTAAGCTTAGACCGGTTAGTTTTAAAGAAAGATACGGTTCAAACGCATGATTAAGCGAAGACCGGAATAGAATGTGTTTTAGACCCAACAAGTATGAAGACTTGTATAAAATGGGTAAACTAAATACATTCTGGATTTTGAAATGAAGATGATAAGGTTTGACCCGTTTCGGCTAATTTATGCAAACTAGTTACATAAACCGAACCGAACGCGCAAGAGGCGTATCGGGTAACCATATGGGTCCTAAACAGGTTTCTTAAGTTAATATGCCTTATACATGTTGTGATATCAGTTGGATACCTTCCATTATGCCCAAAACGAGTTTAATCTCAATATAAGCCTCGTAGGGGTATTTTGGTCATTTAAAAGATTATAAAAGAGATTAAATGAAGTTATGAGATTCGGGTCCGACTACATCAGTAAAATAACTTATTTTAATAGGTCATATCAGTTGGTAAAAGGTCTTATATGACAAAATGGTTTTAAACCCAAATTATGCGTTTAATACGCGTAAAAAGCCATTTTAAGCGATTTCCGGGTTATACCGGAAATCTGAGTTTTCTGATCAGGTTATAAAGTTCAAAATACTTTATTTATTATATAAAATCATTAGCAATTGGATGGGTGTCAAAATACCATGTAAAACTCATTTTATACACAAAAAGGGTATAATCGGTATTTACCGAATTAAGGCGATAGCCTTAGGTTATGATCAGTTTAAAAATAATTAAAAATCTTTAAAAATCTCAAAATATTATATTACATCAGTGGGTAAAAGGTTTGGTGTCAAAAATTGGGTTTAGATAGACTTTATGCTAATTGCGCCGTTTAATTACTAAAAGGCGTTATAATTACGCTAATGAGCATAACTCCTAATCTAGACCTCCAACTGATGTGAAAATTTAGGGACAACTTTATAAATCAGTAATAAGGATTATTGTCCTTTCACATTTCCAAAATTCTCGTTTTATGGTCAAAAGGGCATATTGGTCAACATTAGGCACTTAACGGAAACGCGTAAACGAATGGGGCAATCTACGAACCAAGCACAGAGGGTTATACCAACATGTAACCTGGTCCTAAGGAAGCCCTAAGGCATTTCTAAACCTATCTAATTCGGGTCAGAACTGAAGTCAAAGCAAAAGTCAAAGTTTTGCGACTTTCGGTTCCGAACCGGGTCTAAACAGAAAATTGTCGGATCAAACAAGCTTAGATCAGTTCTTATACTTATTACCAAGTTATATGAGTGATAAAATAGGTTACATGCCTTCTACATTGCTAATTACATGTTAATTTGCAAATTAAGCTTCTGTTGACTTTTTCTAAACAACTTTGACCCGACATTTGATCTAGTTAGAGTGGGAATCTGGGGGTGCCCTTTTAAGGGTTTATTGCCCACATAATTACCAACTTATAACTACCTTCAATTCGACTAATCACTGGACCATTAGTGATTAATCGATAAGTCAAACCTTTATTACAACGGTTTGACTTTTAAGCTAATAACTAAGCAAAACTCAATTAAGGAAGATCAAGCATTCTTACAGAAGTCCTATGCACGATTAGGGATGCTTAGGGTCTGCTCTTGAACTCCCAAAAGCTCTAGAAATGAGCAGAAGTTGAGTTTGAGAATGAATGATCAAAATGGCAAACAATGGGGCTTTTTATAGTGATCTTGATCTCATTAGATCATGCCAAGTAGGTCTATGATGGAACCAAGATGTTTACAAGTGCCTCTAGTTGCCTAAAATCAGTAGAGGTCGCGCATGGAAGTGAAAAAGGGCAATACATGTCGTTTGAAAGGCTGAACAGGAAATTTTCCGAGTTGCTGCATCTGGGAGATGCTTACGGACCGTAAGGTCCAGAGTGTTGAGGTCCGTAAGGACCTGGTCAGCCAAACACAACTTTCCAAAAATTGACAGTTTGGCCCCTGAACTTCCAAATGCCATTTCCGACTCATCTAAGGCCCGTTAAACCATTTTTAAGGCTCTACAATGATGCCTAAGTATGGGTAACTTGAAAAATGCTCAAAAATATGCCGGATGTCGGTTCGTTTGGTCGTACGGTCACGTTGTTCGGTTAATTACGACGAAACACGGACGGACGCGAAAAACGATCCAAACGACACGACGAATGGAATTTTATCAAACCAAACACTAAAATAAAATATTTTAGTGCTTACATAAATTTTTGGGTGTCCGGGGATATTCAGAATGTAAGATATGCGCGTAAACGCAAACTTGTGCGCTTTTTGACACTTTTAGTCCCTGCATGACTTAAAAGTTTATTTTTGCGCACAAAACACCTCTAAGCCTATATCTAAGCTATATTAAGGATAAATAGGGTATGTTTATATCATGGTCATATTCCGGAAGGTCCGATAACATACGAATCGGTATACTTTAGCAGTTTGACGCTTTAGGTCCCTCTAATGCGTAAACTTGCGTAACTCATCATTTAATAGCATCGAAGCCTTATCTAAACCATATTAGGCATTCATGGAAGTATTATTAAACATGATAATGCTTCGGGCTCGATAAAAGGTCATTCAGAGGTATAATTAAACATGTTGACACTTCTAGTCCCTTATACTTGCAAAGTTGCGCGTAACTTCACTTTTAGGCATAAAAGCCTTAGATGGCCAATGATTGGCATTCCCAAGAGTATAATCAAATATCATGAGGCTCTCGGTTTGTTAAAAGGTCACTCAGAGGTAAGAATTAACATGTTGACGCTTTTAACCCTTTATTGCGCAAACTTTCAATTAATCACATAAACGGCTACACTTGATTAACAAGTAGCTCATTTGTGAATATAAAACCATAAAAGGTTATTTAGAAACTTAATTTAGGTATGATAATACTTCTAGTTCTTTCATAATCAAAGTTTTCGATTTTTTGAAAAATTAGTCCCTTAAATTCAACGTTTGACTTCATTAGGGTTTATTACACGTGTCAATACTTCATTGGACGTGATTTTTTTCGAGGTGTTACATGTGAGGCAACCGCCTGAAGAATAACAGTAGGTCCCTTTTGGTCACCCCGTGTGTGTTGACCTCGCCATGCGGTCAGGCATTTATCCCAACGCCAATGCATGCAATCCAACCTCCCGATCATACCAGGCAAACCATGCTCAGCCGAATGTACCTCGTAAATCTTTTGAAGGTCGTCCCATGTGGGCGTTCTAAGATAACGCGCACCATACAAATCTATAATACCTTTATAAAAACATACGTATACAAACATAAGCTTAAAAAAATACTTGTAATGTTTAATGTAAAGTATATGAATGTACCCCGACAAAAATGCTCCAAGGTGTCTCGCGTTGTTTTCTCGGCCATTTTTAAATACTCGTCGTTGATGTCGGTCGTGTTTCCATGTTTTTTTTATAAAATGGTAGTATTGTATGAGAGTGTATGAGAGTTTTGATTTGTAAAACTGTAGAAGTGTGTGTGTGTATGTGTGTGTGTGTGTATATATATATATATATGGCCATATGGGTGAGAGGTTAAAAAAGAAAAAAAATAAAAGCTAGCCGTTGACAACTAGCCGTTACTCCTCGTTCCCATTGGTCCCACAATTGCCCGTTCAGCATGTTTCAAAAAACGCCAAATCGAATTTCAGGCCCAAACACGCCTGATAACGCTGTGGGGGGCGGATGGAGGGTGGAATGGGGCGTTTTTGAGGGGCAATTTTGAAAAAAAATGACGCCCACTACAGATGGTCTTACAATTATCATACCTTAGGTAATAAAATATAAAAAAGATGAAGAAGAAAGAAAATATTTGTTATTACTTTATCCGGTAAAACATTTTATATTTATAAACAAAGTTTATGATTTGTTTATATTATTTGCTAGGTTATAATTCTGTGTATTACACGGTCTGAGTGAACGCTATTAAAACCCTGTGTTTAGCTCGGGTTGAATAAACGTGTGTATTTTGTTTAAAATTATTTTGTTTGATATTAGAGATAAATAGAAAAATAAGATGAGAAAACATCAGAAAGTGACACGTTTCCAAAAAGTATTTTCATTTATTAGTATAGAAAGATTTATATTTACTTTATTAAAAAAATAGTTAGCGTAACAAACCATATTTTATCTATTTAATACATAAAAATATATATATCCTTAATCTCCATTTGTAAAAACGTCACCTGAGATACGTCCCTAGGCTGGGTGATCCGATTATGAATGGTCTGAACTCTGATTTGCAAAACAGAACACCGTTAGAAATCGTTACAGAAATGAAGTTATTTCTGTAACCACTCTCTGGCGTGAGAATAAGTATTCGTATGTGGAAGTAAAAGTGCTTGAGAGAGAATTGTGATAATCTTACCTTAGGATTGTATCTTCTATTTATACTCTTTGGTGAATTAAGATTTCCCCTTAAACCGGATAGTCGGTTGTACTACAACTCCTATTTTCTAGGAGATCATGCAAATCTTCTATTTGCATGAGAATATATTGATAATATTCTTCTTAATGTCTTTCATTTAATGACAGTTTACCTGAACCGGGATGACCGAGTCGGGTCATTCCTCCACAACATTGATATCGATGATGTTTTTATTACATGCATAAAAAAATCCTTAATCAACATTGATATCGATAATGTTTTTATTGATTTATTTTTTTTGAAGGGTAACTTTCATTAACACACAAGCCGACCCAAACCGGGCCGACCAACAAAACAACTACAAAATTACATATTTACAAAGGAACTCCATTTGCCCCAATCAATCCCTTTATGTCTAGATCTATTAGAGAACCAAAGAAAACCCAACGCTTTAACTTCACTCACAATTCTATCAATTCTTATTTCTATGTGCGAAAAAAATGAGGTTATTCCTAGCACGCCATAAACTCCAACAAGCAATCATGATGATACCTTGCACGGCTTCTTTCTTTAAGTTTGACGCTCTAATATCCTTATAAATTCCAAGGAGGTCTCTAATGGAAAAAGCGAAGATATTAGGGATCTTACACCACGAGATAATACCATTCCATATCACCGAAACAACCTGGCAAGCAATAAAAATATGTTCCACCAATTCCTCATCCGAACCACACAGCGGGCACAGAGACTCCCCAACCTGAACGTTCCTGTTCTTTAAAGCGACACCAGTATGAATCTTATCAATTTCCATTCTCCACGAGTGTATGTTGACTTTAGCGGGGACCCACTTGCACCAGTCCAAAATGAACCTATTTTCAATAACGACGTCCGCAAAGAGACACCGTTTAGCATCCTTAACCGAGAACACTCCCGACGGATCGGGAGTCCAGATCCACCGGTCCCCCACATCCGAGACATGCACATCGTCCAAAAGGGATAGAAGTTGCTGTAGACTCAAAGTGATGACAGGATCGGATATCGACGACCTCCAGTTCCAGCAAAGAGATATCCCACTTCCTTGGTTAAAAACACGGTCCGCGACCACACACCTTTTGTCTGATTCCAAGCTGAACAACCCCGGGAACCTATATTTGAGGGGTTCGTCGGATATCCAACAATCAAGCCAAAACGCAATCTTTGAACCGTTACCCACAACTCCTTTGATGAGATCCCGAAGCGGAGAGTTTCCAACCTTGGTATTAATGAATAACTTGGCGATGTTATTCCACACCCCACTTAAACTTTTTTTGAAAGGAATGCACTCCCAACCCACCCTACTAAAGTGAAGCGCATCTATGATTCTTTTCCCAAGATTGTTATTTTCCATTTTGTACCTCCATCCCCATTTGATTAAAAGGGCCGTGTTTATCTTAGAAAGTTTCTTCAAGCCTAGACCTCCTTCCTTCTTAAGACACGAGACTCGATCCCAAGCCACCCAATGCATCTTTCTTTCCTCAGAAGATCCTCCCCATAAAAATCTTTTAATCATAGCTTCCAAGTCTGAAATCACTTTCTTTGGGGCTTTGTAGAGGGAAAAATAGTAATTAGGAAGGCTCTGCATAACCGACTTAATCAACACCATCCTACCCCCAATGGACAACAAGTGAGCTTTCCATTTGGCAAGACGAGCACGAAAAATGTCATAAACCGGTTGCCAATTGCTAATACGATTCATATTAGCTCCAGCATTCAAACCAAGATACTTAAAAGGAATAGTGTCCGGATTACAACCCACTTCATTAGCCAAGACTCCCATTTCATCCCATCCCACTCCAACTCCATACATATTAGATTTTTCTAAATTAATTTTAAGGCCCGAGCAAACATGAAAGCACCGAAGAATTCTCACAATGTTCATTACTTCAAGTTTAGACCATTCCCCGACCATAATGGCGTCGTCAGCATATAAAAGATGAGTTAGAATAGGCCCATTGTTAGGGGTGGGAATACCTTTAATAGACCCATTCTCTCTCGCACTGTTGATCATACAAGATAAAGCTTCCATAACCACCAAGAATAGAAATGGAGAAAGCGGATCTCCTTGTCTCATTCCTTTCTCACATTTGAAAGTAAACATAGGAGCTCCATTCACCAACACTGAAGAACTAGCTGAGTTGAGAATTCCCATAATCTAGTTACACCAATTGGAAGAGAAACCCATTTGTTGGAGGACATTGACTACAAACCTCCAATTCACATTGTCATAAGCCTTTTCGAAGTCGATCTTAAGGAAAAACGCTTTAGACTTCCTTTTCTTAATCCAAGAAATTAGCTCGTTAATAATAAGAGGGCCATCAAGAATGAATCTACCTTTTAGAAAAGCTGATTGAGCTTCAGAAATAACCCCGTCCAGCACCTTCCTCATCCTGTTAGCCAAAACTTTCGAAATAGCCTTGCTTATCACACCAACCAGGTTAATGGGTCTGTAATTATTGAGCGACACCGGATCGGGAATTTTAGGAATCAGAGTAATGAAAGAAGTTTCGCTGCCATTACTGATAACCCCGTTGTTGTGAAAATTAGCGAATATCCTATAAAAATCATCTTTAAAATATTCCCAGAAGTGTTTTATGAAACGAAAATTCAGACCGTCTGGGCCCGAAGCACGATCATCACCACACTCGAAAATAACATCCTTAATTTCTTGGTTCGAAAAGGCTTCATCCAGCATGACACTCTCGGTCTCCGAAATCTTCTTGATACCATGAAAGAGGAGCTCAGGTCTAAGCGGATAATCTTCCTTGAATTTATCACGGTAGAACGACAAAACTTGTTTTTTGATTTTGGCCGGTTTCGAACACCACACCCCATTGATGGAAAGACAATGTATAGCGTTGATCGCTATCCTATTATTTACCGACGCGTGAAAAAATTTGGAGTTCTCATCTCCGTTTATAGCCCACCTTAAACGGGCTCTTTGCTTTAGATCTAAATTTCTTCTAATCTCCACCTCTTTGATGAGTTTCCTATTTTCCGCCATGCACCATTCCTCTTCCTCCGAGAGGTCCTTATTCTCCATATCAGCTTCCAAAAGTTCCATTTCTGCCATGGCAGTTCTTTCCGTTTCATTCTCCTTAGCAAGGATGTCATCCCTCCATTCCTTTAAAAAGGATCGAACACGAGCAAACTTAGCCGTAAGACATGAATCCGGGGGCTCAAAAGACTCAAATCCATCCAAGGCGTTCATAACCGCTTCCTCATAACCAGGTTTTCCAATCCACGAGTTAAAAACCCTAAAAGGCCGAGGGCCAAATTTCCAATCCACCAGCTCTAGGATGATAGGACAATGATCAGAAAAACGACTTGGCATCACTCTAACACATGCGGACGGCCACTTGTTGAAAAATTCTGAGCAAACCAAGAAGCGGTCCAATTTACTCAATTTCTTCCCATTATCCCAAATACAAGTAAACTTTCTCCCCTGCATAGGATATTCAAACAAGCCATTGGAATAAATGAAGTTATTAAAGTTTTCAGCACAAACCGGCTTAAATTTGGACTGTTTTCTTTCTTCGAGGAACCGAACTGCGTTGAAATCACCAGCAAGGATCCATTGCCCAGTAGAGGAATCGATTAAACCAGAAAGCTCGGACCAAAGTTTCAACTTAGCAGTTGTACTCTGTGGGGCATACACATTGATCAAATTTAAAGGATCCCCGCTTCTAACTGTAAAACCTTTGCTAAGCATAAAGAATCTACTCTTGACAACGGATTCAATCTTCAGAACACAAGGGTCCCAAATCCAAGCTAAACCCCCAGAAAGGCCTACTGAAGTAGCACAAACAGATTCAAATTTCTTGTTTCCCAAGAAACTGGCACACTCGAAATTAGATACCGATTCGACTTTAGCTTCTTGCAAGGCTAAGATACTAATTTTATTAGCCAATCTAAGGTTCCTAATCCAAGACGCTTTAGCACCCCCGTTGACTCCTCTGATATTGATGGATAAAAGATTCATTGAGGAACAACATTTTTACTATTTCTCAAAATCGAATCCTTGATGAGATCGCTGTGATTACCGACATTAGCTTCGACAGAGTTACCCAATAAAATAGTGGCTTCAATTTCCTCCATGATTTGTGCTTCCGGATGATCATGAACCTTATCTGGCAGATCCACCACCAGTTCCTTGTTTACTAACTCCTCCGAAGGTCCAACGGTGCCTTGGATGTCATCTTCGTCGGGAGGATGATTGGTGTGGGGTTGCTCGATATTTCCGTAAACATCATTCAGATTAAGGTCAAAGAAGAACTCCTCATCATCCCTCAAACGCTTCCTGGGTCTAACGTCAGAATTTAGGCTTGGGTTAACCACCCTATTGGACTTATGGTTCCTGGGCTTAGTTGAAAAAGATCTTTTCTTGGGCCTATTACCCGCCTCAGACGACGTAAAAAATAAATTGTCTTTAACTTGGGGGTTTGCTTTTCTAGACAAGAACTGGGTCCCATCTTTGACGCCAAGCGGGTCATCAACAGCCTCATTACTAACACATTCCTCAATTCCAAGATCGCCGCCAACATTAATACCCTGGTACCCAAAATTTACCACATGCAGTCTCGACCCTTCCCCTTCCTCATGCACACTGGGAGTATCATGCACCTCGAAAAACGAACCAACATTACTACCTTCCTTAGTCTCAGACCTTTGTAACGACGGATCATCTTCCAAGTCATCGCACCGGAATTCGGAAGACAGCTTATCCTCCTTTGACGACTCTGCCGGTTCAAGGCAATCCGGTATCTAGTCAGCCAACTCTTCCTCCACCCAGACTTTAAATAATTTATCCTTCCATTTGAGAGAAACATGTTAATCGATCCTGGTACCATCACCCACCAAAACCCCGATGCAGTTAACCGATAAGTCACAGTCTTCCGATGGCCGTTGAGACGCGTGGATCACCTTTCCAAACCGGCCGACGATCAAACCGTAGACCTCATCCACTGCTAGATGAATTGGTACACCAATAACTTTTAGCCAGGCTATCCTCTTAAAAGGCAGGGATTGACCCATCCAAAATTCCAAGGAAGAGAACCAGTGCCGCCAACGTTCGTAAAGACCAACTATACTTTTACAATCTTCCTCACTGGAGAATTTAACCAACACGAACAGGCCCCCCAATTAGCTTATACTAAACTCCGAGTTACCTGTCTCAACTATAACCGAGTTTAGATTATTGAGAATATTAAGGTCTAAACATCTGCCCACCAGAGCTTTCTCACTTAAGTCTTTAAAAGCCACGGTATCGTCCGGAACCTCCACCACCTTACCTTCAGAATGCTGAGCAGCAGCAGCACCAACCTTTGAACTTTCTCCATTCGAGAAAAGTTCACTAAACAATTTCTTTCCTCCATTATTCCCACCCTGGTTGCCAGCCGAGGCAGGTCCACTCGCCACTTTTGAATTGCCGAATAAGCTTTGATTTTCAGAAGCAAATCTAGCCACGTTCACCTTAAGCTTTGAATTTCCCATTTTCGTGCCATTTAAAGCTCTCTCGATCTCCTTTACATCACGAACGTTCTTAAAACTAATAAAACCAAATCTATTGCCGACCTTATCCTTCTTTCTCGCAATGTAGACCCCTACAACTTCATCGAAGACCTTAACAAACTCCGAGACTTCCCACGGGGTACAACCTTGAGGCAGATTAGTCACAAAGAATTTCGTGATGTTAACCATGCACAGATTCTCTTTTAACGGAGCTTGTTCTTCTTCCGCAGGTGGTGAGGATCCTCCCAAGGACCATCCTCATCCATTGAAAAGAACGGCGAATACAAGACCCAGACAGCGAATGGAAGCGTTAGATACTCAAGATAGGATGAGAGGTTACGTCAGATCCACAACCAATATGTTAATCAGGTTAAATCTCAGATACTATCCCAAAATCCTCCACCTCGTCGAGCTTCCGACGTCTTGAATCCAGCCAAAGGGGACGAACAGATAACCCGAACTCGGAAGTGAATGGAAGATTCAAGAACACGAGATAGGGAGAAAGGACAGCCAAAAAGCACGGCGTCCTTGCACACTCTACCGAGTTTATCCTCTTCGTCGAGCCGCCGGCGGTCGGAACTGGGGGGGGGGGGGGGGGGAGATTAGGGTTTTTTTATGTTAATGTTTATATTATATAACGCATAAGAGAGAGACGAAGGAGAAGAAGAGGAGATACATTCGTACCGTAACAACGTAAAAACGTGGTTCCATCCTTAAATCACCTGTAAAAAAATGCTCTAAACAAAATATATAAACAATTAATGCGTGATCATTGACAATGTTAGGCTATACTCAAAATTCATTTAGTTTTATGTCTGTTTTATATAACAAATATTAGAATAACAACCTTCCTCATGTCTAACTTTGCAATTTCACTTTGATGAATGATAAATAAACATTATAATTATAAAATTATAAAAAGTAATAAAAAAATCTTTGTCATTTATGCACAAGAAACACCCATTACACACATGAAAATAAAAAAATTAAAAAATGTGACACAATGTAACACTCATTGTCTATCCACTATTCTCCTCTTCGGCGATCGATCCTCCGACGAACTCGCCGGCGACGTCGACCTCCGTTTCGACGCTATCCTCACCGGCTCCGGCTCACCGGAATTAATCCACAATGGAAAATTCAACAAAGCCCGCGAACCCCGCATCCGATACGCCGCCCTATCATACGCCACCGCCGCATCCTCCGCCGACTCAAACGTCCCCAACCATACCCGCGCACCATTCTTTGCCGGATCCCGTATCTCCGCCGCAAACTTACCCCACGGCCTCCGCCTCACACCTCTATAATGCTTCCCCCTCTCCTGCTCCGCTGTCTGCGGCGGCAATTCCGCCGGCAAACTTGAAATCTCCGGCGAACTCACAAAACTCTCCGGCTCCGATTTAACAGTTGTACCATTTTCCGACGAAGTCGTCGCCGGCGACGGGTGGCAGTCAAAATCCAACGGTTCGTGAAGAAACCGAGCAATTAACATGTCATCGGAATCGTCCTGTTTCAAGGGTAATTCACCCCACGTGTCTGAAAAACAAGGAAACAAGATATTGCTCCCGCAAGACATTGACGGGAACCCGTCGCTGGAGTTTATGGCGAATGAATCGTCTAGCAAATGCCGGCGAATAGACTCAAGAAGCGCGAAATCTGATTCGAACCCATTATTTGCCATCATGTTTTTATAAAGAGAGTCGGTGACAAATTTTTTTTTCTTTTTTTTTTTTTTCTAAGGTTGTGAGATTTGTAAAAGATTTGAGTAATATTATTAGACGGTTTTTAGTTGAAGAATGAAAAGGGTTAAATAGGTGTTAGAATTGGGGAAGGTTCATGCACCTACAATGGATAATGTTAAGAAAGTACTAAAAAATTGAATATATGTTTCCACTTTCCAACTTTGTTTTGACACGAGGACAATGGATGTTTCATGGAAGGTCATGTATTGTAGTGGGATTTTAGACACGTGATTTTATGTTGCAACTTGCATTGTTGGTGAGGGTGGATGAGATCATGACAACTTTTCTAAAAAAACCACTAACACACTTTAAGGCTCCTTTTATATATAAAACTTTGTGCACTATAGGAGTAGATAGATATAGGTAGAGACTAGTTGCTCTTTGGAAGTGTGCTTGCATTTCCTAAGGGTATGTGTAGTGGGCGGCATGTGAGGGGCGGTATGCCTCATAGCGCCGCCATAACCCCCCACACACCAAAACAAGGGGCGTCATGTTTCATAAATTTGGGGGAGGCGGTATAATTATCGCGCCATGTTTCATAAATTTGGACCAATCAAATTTAAGCAAGGTTTTTTATAATTAATTAATAAAATTGAAAATTAATAATTTGGTAATGATAGGTAGGGGCGTTATGACTACGGGCTCAAGTGATATAACGCCCCTGTGTGACGTGACACGACACGTGTCGCATAACGCCCCACAAGGGGCTTTATGACTACGGATGGCCTAATGAACTTCCTTCCACTTTCATGAAAGAGACACCATATCTTATAGCAATATCTCGTCTTTTCAACATCACTAGAGATGCAAGTTAGAAGGCAAAGATTTTTTAGCGTTGATAATGATAAGTAAACTATAAAGTTGTGTATTAACCTATTGGAAATTACTCCCAATTAGTTAACATGCCAAAGAAATTTGAAAAATAGGATTAGTTTATTAGTATTGACGAGGTATGTCCCGGATTCAACCTGAAAATAAAAGAGAAATACTCATGTTGCCAAAAGAGTAACCCGAAATGACATGGGTATAATTTTGTTACGCCTACGCAGCGTAGGAGGTACATGACAAAGGGCACGACCCTATCTGACTAATAGAATTAAAGATGCCCCTTATGAAACGGTTATGCTCACTCATGGGGACCATACTATAGGAATAGGATAGTGACATCGAACCTAATTCTTTCATATAAATAGCAATAATGACATCACCCACACTATAGGTATGTGATATTAGTGTACCCTCTCTCTTTGTACTTAATACATTTCTTATCTCTGATCAGATACGTGTTCTGACGCCGAAGGGTGGTCACACGTAGACCCTCCTTCCTGTGGCGAGGCTCATAGTGTAATGTTTTGTAGACATATCGTCGGAGAAGAAAGAAGTCTAAATCCGAGCAAGTTAGAAGATCATCAAAAGAAGCAATCTGACACCCAATCGAGTGGTGACTGGATTTCCCTCTTCATTTGCCGCCATCCGGGTACGAACAAGCTAGAATAACTTCTTCTTAATCTTTTGACTAAATCATGTAGCATGTTTCTGCACCACAATCCTCACACGTACCACTTGCTATTACACTTGCAATAGTGGTCCAGAGTACACAATTAACATCAACCCATTAGCACTTATGTTCACTCCAGCATTCTCGGTGGTAACAACCAGAACCAACCCGAACACTTCTCTATAAGAAGAATTAGATGAGGAACTGGAAATGGGACCACCACCACAAAACCAACAAGCAGGTGCACCAGTTGTTCAAAGGACTCTAGCAATTACGCAAACACTGCTAACATATGTGATAACCACCGAAGAAGAAACAAGGGTGGTAAAACAACCATAACAACAATACCATTATACTATACACAAGGAGCATCAACCATGACATTCGCAATTGTATATCATTCAAGCCATTTAATCTATGTACCCACACCCGCCATATGAAATGTTCACACAACCGCCACCTTTTGTAAGTCCATTTCCCAACCACCTGCAAATCCCCCAGGATATGCTGAGTGGTGGCAAGAACAACAGCGACAAGCGCAATTCTATAATCAATTTCTACAACAAAGAGAGGGTGTACTTGCTTTGTTCTTTATCCTCATGTTGAACGAGTCAAATTGCCAAATAAGTCAGCCTTACAAGGGTTAATAAGCCTCCCATAGATAGAGTATTGGTCTTCCAAGACGACAATATGCTATCCACAATATCAAGAATAGTTTTTTTAATTTTTCATACGGTTCATATTGGTGCTGACCTTAAAACCGAGTTATACAAAAGGAGGAGTTTTAACTCTACAATGCAGAATTGATGCAACACCATCAACTTCCAATGAATTAGCCCCAACCCCAATTAAATCAGACTTTTTAAGATTGATATTAAGCCTCAACAAGAGTTTAAAACAACGTACTAATCGAGCCAAGTTACGGGTGACGACGAGGGTCCCAGATTGGGTTCCATCGTCTAGTTTGATTGTCCCCAACTAAGTGTTAGGACCAAGCCCACAACAGCTTTCTTATTTGCACTAAGTCTAAAAGGTTCAAACCAAGTAAGGAGACCTGACTTTTCCGCTCAAGTCTTCTGTATTGAATCACTGTTACAGCAGAGCACACATGACGTGACTATTCTCCTTCACTAAATGCTCTAAATATCGGCGGTTGGCTTTACATCTTAACCCTGTGAAAGTAAGGTCATTCCTTAAGGATTAAGCATTCATTAGTTTCCCAAATCCTAAAAGATCCCACATGGGAGACAGCCTTCTGAACAATACCCGAACAATCCCATTGTCCAAAAGTACATTCGAATGGTCTTCTACAAGGGAAGTCTCACCTGTATAACGAGACTAGACCATATAAACCTAAGAGGAAATCATTACCAAGTTAAGTTATGTCACACCCCGACCCGCAACGAATTATCGGTTAGAGCGAGACGATTATCCAAAGCTTATAACACTATTAAATGTTTCAATATTTATTCATGTCACTGATTAAAATGTCACATCAAACATAATAATTCTCAAATAATCAAAATAAAATTAGAAACATAAAACACAAAATAATCCGATTTATTTTGTCTAAGACAATCCTAGATGTCTTCATCCTCGCTTTATCAAATCCTGTTTCATGTACCATGCGTAAAATATTTGGGTCAACTAAAAGAAGTTGGTGAGTAAATCTAAATCTTGGTTTAATGGGTTTGTGTTTGGGAAGGTGATGGATCTGAAGGTAGATGTCGTTTGGTTTTGGCCTTATTATCATTTGGGGTTGTCGTTTGAATAAGGGTTGATATCGCTTGGAGTGTAGTGTTTGGATAGAAGTTGACATCGTTTGGAGTGTGCCATTTCGAGATGGGCTAGTATCTTTTGATGTTACAAGTCGTTTGAGGATGGGCTGAGTCATTTGAATATGGGGTCTCGTTTGGAAGAGTTGAAGTCGGGCTTCGTTTGAAAAGTGATGCAGTATGAGTAATTGTGTTGTTTTAACTTTTATGACCTATCATTCTAACTGGTTTGTTAATCCCTTTAACAATCCTAACATGACTAACTGTATCTTGTTATAATATTAACGTTTTCATCCGGTTTAATTTAATTGAACACGAAATACTATCATGAACATAAATAATAATAATAATAATAATAATAATAATAATAATAATAATAATAATAATAATAATTAAAATACTCATTTTCATTTATTGACACACGATCCGATTTACAAAACGAGTCGGATTTTTAGGATCCAATTTTGTTGAATGTTACAAGCTAACACAATTCTCTTACTAAAAACTAAGATTTTGCTCTCATTGAATACTCACGTTCAATCCTTCTGATCCACCAAGAACATTCCGACCAATTAAATACTTATATTTAATACGTTATTCTCCCCGTATAAGAATTTTATTCTCATGTCGGAGCTTGGTCACGAATCCCCCCCTCTTGAGGGGGGGGGGGGGGGTTCTCTGTGACGAGGCTAACGGTGTCTTATTTTGCAGGTAAGTTTCAGTGGACGGCGAACGTCGGTGGGTCTCTAACATTGGACACGTCATCCGATTGAATTGGGACTTGTAATACCTCAAACTTTAATATACTAGTTATAAACGAATGAAATATGTAATTTATATTTCATATTGTGTTGAACGAGCAAGTAACAAGTAAGATGGTTGTGTGAAATATGAAATATCTTGACGAGCCTTGGCTATTATAGAAGACCGTTTAATAATAATAATAAAATATATTACTTTTGACCTTACTCCGTTTTTAATGAAACTTAGGTTAAAACGCAGATAAAAATATGCTCATTCTAATGACGTATTCGTCGTTTTATATTATTAAAGGTATACGAGATAAGCGAGCGAAGCGGCTGAATTAATTATTAATTATAATTATGACATTATATAATATCAAAACAATCGATGTGTGGCAATAGGCAAGCATGCAAGCAAGCACCTCACCTTTGGCCTACATTGAACCAACTAGCAAGCACCTCACCTTTGTCTCACATCCAACCAACTTTAGAATTGGGCTGCTTGCCTCTTTTTATAAATAGAGAGCCTATACTAGAACTTAGAATTATAAGTTCTTTGTGAACACTCTAGTATAAAGAGAATCCCGATCATACGCTACTCCATTGGGTGTTGTTAGTAGTCGTTTTTGTAGTACGAGCAGAGCAGGAGTAGGGAAACTCTACATCAACGTGCCGTATATAGTTTTAAGGTATGCTCTCATTTAAGTTTATGTTTAGTTATTTATTATTTATTTTTAGTAGTTAAAATCAGTATTATTACTAGTAGTAATATTATTATTATTATTATTATTATTATTATTATTATTATTTGTAGTGTTAGTATCATTTTTAGGTACTAGGGTTATTGTCAGGGGCGGGGTATTGGGTAGCCTAGCCTTAGTTAGGCATGGACTGATCAACCATGCTTAAACAAGGCAGCGTTAACAAATATCCAACCATGATAATGACTAGTTAAGTGTACCATTCCCTAACCTAAGATTATGTAATTGTGTCAGGACTCTGAGATAGTACCTGATTGTGTTAGCAAAGGTTAAGGAACTGTAATGCAACCCTTAAACAGATGAGTTATCATGTTTATTTATAAAAACATGATTGTATACTCGTTATGTCTGAACTGGTAATAATATAAAAATGCTGTAATGTGAAATTATCAGTTGGGGTAGATTTGGATCCTTATATGCTTAAATGGGATGTATTGGAACTGGCTGAAAAGAGGATAAGGTTCCTCGTATGCATCACGACACTACCATACCTATGCAATGGCTGGGGGTATGACAAGCCCATTGCTGGTGGTTGTGAAAAGGTCATGAATGGCACAGGGTTGCCCTTGGCCCAAAATATCACAACCCATGTTGCATGCATGTCAATTGTGTTGTTTTTATAAACTGTATAACATGAGCTCACTAGTATATAGCTGAAGTCATTTGAGTATACATGTCACAGGTAACCAATGAGACACTCTTAGGATTTGAGAGAAGACAATTGAGGTCTTAAGATCTAGAAGTTCCTAGATGTCGAATATTGTAAATAAATAAAGTCTTGTACTACGACTAATATAATTTTTAATGAAAATTCAGTTTGCTTCCGTTGTAAGTGTATCGATTGTACATAATCACCAGGTTACGGGTGGGGTGTTACAAGACTCGACAACAACTATTATATGTTGACCATTCCCCAACTTTCAAAGCATCATCGGTATACAAAATATGGGAAATAGAAAATCTGTTGTTTGGATATGATAAAGCATGAACCAGACACTGGCCGCAAGCATTGTTAATCATCACGGCGAAGGCCTCCATGACAACTAAGAAAAGGAAGGGATAATGGGGTCTACCTTTCTCATGCCCCTGAAACACTGAAATTTGAAGGTAGAAGATCTGTTTACAATGACAGAGGAACTCACGGATGACAATATGCAATGAATCCAATTATATCGGTTATATTCTGGAAAGACATATGTTTCATGACCGAGTCAAAAAACTTTAAATTGACATTATCATAGGCTTTCTCGAAGTCAATTTTGAACAAAAATCCTCTCATTTTCTTCTTTTAAACCAAGAGATAAGCTTGTTGATGATTAAAGACCATCTAAAATGGATCTATCTTTCAAAAACCTGAATTGGGTTTTCAAAATAATAGACCTTAACACCGTTTTAAGCATACTTGATAGAATCTTTGAGACCAATCGGATCACAAGTCTTTGGGATTAGCGCAATAAACGATGAACAACAAGCTTAATTGATGATTTCCGCTTGGAAGAAAATGATCCATAACCCTGTGAATATCCAGACCAAGTATACTCCAAAAATATTTAATGAATTTGAGATTAAAGTTGTCCGAACCGCAGGGCCGCCCTGAGAATTCTTGTACCCTGTTCGAGCTCGAAAAAACGTGCCCTTGGGTCTTAACTAATTTTTTTTTAACTAGTTCGAGCTCGAAAAAACGTGCCCTTAGGAGCCATTAACGCCTAAATAATTGACAAAGTTTGTATCAAATTAAGTTAACGCCTAAATAATGATCGACAACATAAGTTAACTGAATTCGACATAAGTTAATTGAAATCGACATAATAACTAAAATCGTAAATCATAAGTTCACTGTGAATCCTTGTAACACCTCGCAAAAATCATGTCCAATATAATGGTGACACGTGTCATAAACACTAATCAGGTAAAAAGTTAACTTTGAAGGACTAAAGGTGTCAACATGCCAAACTTGTGCCTCTGATTGACCTCACACGACGTTCGTACTCTTTAATGAATAAATTGTCGGATGCAAGAAGCCGTTTGTGCTTAAAAATCAAAAGTTTATAAAGCGCAGGGGATAAACGTGTCAACATGTTAATTCTTACCTCTGAGTGTGTCACACCCCGACTTTCCACGTGTCACCGGTGGGCCCGGTGGGGGAGTATCGTGACGTGGTTGGCAACATAATAGTCAAACAACACAATATATATGAATGCACAGCGGAAGCAAAAGATATTTATTATTACATTCCGAATATGAAGTAATATTCAGTATTACAACGGAAGTATAGGATCCACAGGCGGATCTTAAAACATATCATTTGTTCAACAGACTTTAGACGCCTAGAACTTGCAAGATTCCTTATTAGCGCCCTGAGCTTCCAGCCAATTTCGTTTAGTACCTGTCACTTAACCTTTTTGGAAAATACGTCAGTTTTCACTGGTAAATACACTCAACCGACTCATTTGAAAAGAGTTTAAGAAAATTGATTTAGATGCACCAGGCACAAAACCTTTTGACACTTTGATTAAAATGCACAGAGGCAAAATTAATCTTTTATAACTTGGGAAAATTATTTGTATATAATCTTGTATACAGTTTTACTTATTTGTCGTCCGTTAGGGCCGGTTCGTAGGGCCGGACTAGATTAACAGACACGCCACAGGTATAATGCCCACAGGCTATCATCCCCTAAGTGGATTACCAGTTCCGGTATAATGCCCACAGGGATGATACCTCGGAGTGGATTACCAGTTTTTACATAATGCAGCTGTCAGGTGTATGCCTACACCCCGTGCTTAGGTCGTGGCCATTTCGTAAAATGATGCCAAGGATATCCGGGACATGGTCATTAACCCCCAAAGGCCATACACCAAATAATAATAAAATAATACATATTAAACAGGTTATGTAAGTACATCAATCACAATCCGATTTAAATGACTACATACACCCGACCAAGCGGTACTTTTATAGTACCGTATCCCAAGCCCGTATAGGGAAAATAAGTTAAGAGTATTTACCTGAGCTAGCTCCTGTCTTAAATAGCAAGAATCTAATAACTCAGCCGTATTCACTTAAGTAAGTGTAGGTACCATTTACCGGAAAGCTCTAGTCTGGAATGATGGTATAAATAATTAATTAGAATGCTAACGGGTCTTTAATTAAGTCTAAGCTTAGACCGGTTAGTCTTACAGGAAGATACGGTTCAGACGCATGATTAAGCGAAGACCGGATAGAATGTGATTTAGACCCGACAAGTTTGAAGACTTGTTTAATATGGGTTTATTATTCACATTCTGGATTTTGAGATAAAACTGATAAGGTTTGACCCGTTTCGGCTAATTTATGTAAACGTGTTACATAAACCGAACCGAACGCGAAATAAGCGTAGCGGGTATCCGTAAGAGCCATATACAGGTTTCCTAAGTTAATATGCCTTAAATATGTTGTGATATCAGTAGGATACCTTCCATTATGCCCAAAATGAGTTTAATCTCAATCTAAGCCCCGTAGGGGTATTTTGGTCATTTACCTAAGGCATATATACTACCTGTCATACAACTACTCGAACGATGTGACCATAAGGTCACTTAATGTATTTGGTCGGATCCTAAAGATCGACCAAATGGGTCGGGTTCGAAGGTATAAGCGATTCATTAGATTGCTTACCCTTACGACCCTAGACAAGCACTAAACTAAGAGTGACGAGCTAAGCATGTTGAAACATGCTTAACCAAACAAGTTTGGTATCAAAACAAACGGTTTGATACCTAAGGGTAGTTTGGTTACAAAATACGCAAGAATACGTATTCTGCCCGAAACTACGGCTCGTCACTGAGCCTAGATAACGTGGTAATCAGTAGGTATAGTCACTAGGGACTATGACCATCGTGATTACGCTCACGTTATGAAGTTCAAACGAACTTCTTATTGACCATAACCTGGTCAATGCCGAAAGTCAAACATAGTTGACTTTCGGACTTGAAAAGCGATAAAAGAACGAAGGAACACTTACGAAGGGTCCCCGAATGCTAATCGTGATCGAATAGCTCAGGTATGAAACGAAGGTTCCAACTTAGAGCCCAAATGATCAGATTTGTGGGTTTTTGAGTTGTGAGGGGTTGGGTATTTATAGTAAATGGACAACCGTTAAGATCGTTTATCGAATAACGTGCCTTGATCTCACCCGTACAAGTGTCGGAATGTTATGGTAGGTTAATTGGCCACTCACCATAAGAGTTAGACACATGGCAAGGGATTAAGGAGTGGTTTGCAGCTGTTAACAGCTGGTTTAGAACATTCTGTTGTGCTGGGGACTGCTTTACGGACCTCAAAGCTGGCAATGTTGAGGTCCGTAAGGTAACAACTTTGGCAGAATGTCAGTTTTGGTCCCTGCAGTGCAATAAGCCCATTTTTGACACGTTTAAGGCCCGTTAACCCCATTTCAAAGCTCTAAAATGAAGTTAAAGTATAGGGAACTTAAAATGTGTTCAAAAATATGTTGGATGTCGGTTCGTTTGGCCGTACGAACGCGATGTTCGCTTAATTACGACGGAATGCGCATAAGCGCGAAAAACGAACCAAATGACGCGACGAATGGATTTTTCTTAAGGCGAACACTAAAATATAATGTAGTCATGCTTACATAAATTTTTGGATGTCCAGATGTATTCAGAACGTAGGTTATGCGCGAAAATGCAAACTTATGCACTTTTTGACGCTTTTAGTCCCTGATCCTTCTATACTTGATCTTAACATGCTTTCTTGCACTTCGAGCCCTCTAACTTGACTTTTATGGGCCTTAAGACATAACCATACTTTGTTAAGTCCTTGGGTAACTTTATGGTTGCCCGAAAAATCTTAATTTCCAATGTTTACGCTTTTAACCCCTCTCACACGAATTTGATCATAACTTTCTCATACGATAACGAAACTTTATGAAATTTTAATCATGCATTCTAGTGAGCATAATTTACATTTACAAAGCTTCGGGTTTGTCAAAAGGTCACTCAGAGGTATATCTTTAACATGTTGACACATTTAACCCCTGTAGTTTGTAATCTCTCACTTTTAACTTCGTATGATCCATGATTCATTCGTTTGAAGGTATGAACATTGTGCAGGGTAAATGTTCATTATATTTATTGACAGTTGACACTTAGAATCCGTATAATCACATACTTTCCATGTTTGTCAACTCTAGTCCTTTTATAACATTCTTTCACACGTTCAAACTTTATGACACGTGTCAACACATTATAGGACGTGAATTTTCGGGGTGTTACATCCTCACCCCCTTAAAAGAAATCTCGACCCGAGATTTACTGAAACAAGTAAGGGTATTTTTCTTTCATGGTGGACTCAACCTCCCACGTATACTCGGGACCTCTACGGGCATCCCATTTGACCTTTACAAAAGGTATATGCTTCCTTCGAAGCTTCCTCACCTGTCGATCCTCAATCGATACAGGATGCTCATCACATCATAATTCTGCATATCATTATGTGATAGTGCTTCTTGACTTATTGGCGGAACACATCCTCCAGTCACTATTCTGCAATGTATTGCGTGCTCCGTCAAACTCCTTAAGTAGGTTTTAGCTTACAAGCTACTTGATCTTGATACATTCAATTTCCTTCGAATGCTTTCCATATATTCATAGATTAACTAGCCTGATAATTTCACAAATTTGGTACACCCTTCCTGGGTGATATCTTTTGTTAAACCATATTCCTTAACAAGAACTTAGGAAGTTTGCTATTTTCATAACTCCTCGATTTCTTGCCATATACTGGCAACCTACAATCGATTATGGATTTGTATAATCTTATTTGTTGTTCCCCATGCAACTTTCAGATCTTGATCATTGGACTTACCAATTCTCTATTTATCACTAGATATTTAACATTCCATCTATACAAGGTCTCCAAAGGAGTAGCCTTAATACTTACATTTCCATTATTATAGAAAGCTTTATTTTTAAGGTGAGATGGTTATTCCAACCACTGCTTAGCTAATGTGTAGGGAATAACTAATCCTTACCGTTAGTCGAACAGATCGACGATCCTGGGCAGTTGATGGCAAATTCTTAATCGTTACCTAATTAGGGTTGCGGTAATGAATGCATAATCAAAATGAACCGTCTTTCTTATCAAACTCTCGGAATATCGAGTTAGGCTATATGAATCTATATCTTAAAACTTACTTAACCAGGGTTTTCGATTCTGCCAATAATGGTACTAGTTGTCCTGGAGATTTCATAATAATGCAACCCTAAATGGGATATTAAACTTAACTCTACCTGCCCCCCAGGGGTAAACAGGGTAATCTAAGGAGAAGATAATCAAGATACGAGGAGGTTACAGAGATTTCCATATCTCAGGCTCCAGTTCACTCATCATTGCTTGTGTCAAATAAGTGACACTTTTATGTTACTAGTCCACGAATTCCTTAATCGGGAATATTTACTTGGACAATTTCATTCTGGATATCTTCTTTGAATACTATTAGTTGACTTTAGTACCATATGATTATTGAGATATCTTTGTGGTTCCATGCATTAAACCTCCATGCTGATCAGACATGGAAATAATCTATGGGACACACTAGGATACGCCAATCCTCATATGACACTTTTATCAAACATAGTTTGGCATTCGCAGGCGATAGAAAAACAATGAGAAAATAATTAAAATAACATATGTTGTCGTACTCTATGCGAAGAAAGAGTACTCTTAGATTTTTCGGAAGGATTCCTTGCCGATCGATAAGAATCGGTTACTATGGTTTCCTTGGTAGTTATACCTTGTGGATAATATAAAAGTTTGCTAAGCTTATGGTCTATGAAGATTTATTATTGCCTGTATTAATAACAGGGCACTTAGCAGAAATTATCATTGATAAATGATAAGGAAGTTTATTGTACTAGTGCTTATATCTAATAAATAATGGAAGTTTCACAAACTAGGCACCTAGCTCAGTTGGCTAGACGCGCGAAAGGGTGCGGCCGGCCTAGACCCGGGTTCGATTCCGGGGACGGCCAGTTCCACCATTTTTATGTTTAATAAGGATTTGAATCTCTTGAATAGGTTCTACCATCTTGGCCTTGTATGCCGTGACATTTAGGCTAGGTTTTACCTTTAAGATTCTTTTTAATAATTAACGCAGAGCAATCCTACATTGAACTGTTAACAAGGATCCGAATCTAATTATGGAACTACCATCTTGGCCCTGTCTTAATGTGACATATGGCTAGGTCTTGTCCTTTTTAAATTTTGCCATTTTATTATAATGGTAGATCTTGTAATATAGGAATGATAATTTAAACATAATCGTTCCTTTAAAAATTTAACAAGTATATGGTTGCCCTAAACGGGACTTCTAATAGCAATTGACTTGAAGAATACTTTCCATATTCTATGCATAGGCAAGTCAGAAAAATAACAAAGGAATCAAATAAGGACAAAATAAAACGAATTTTAGAATTTGTCCTATGTTCTTGTCTAGACTCAAGAATGTGCAATTGTGTAACTGAGATTAAACACAAAAGGCTAGTGTTTAATTCACTCAGTGTTGGCTCTGATACCAACCTGTCACACCCCGACTTTCCACGTGTCACCGGTGGGCCCGGTGGGGGAGTATCGTGACGTGGTTGGCAACATAATAGTCAAACAACACAATATATATGAATGCACAGCGGAAGCAAAAGATATTTATTATTACATTCCGAATATGAAGTAATATTCAGTATTACAACGGAAGTATAGGATCCACAGGCGGATCTTAAAACATATCATTTGTTCAACAGACTTTAGACGCCTAGAACTTGCAAGATTCCTTATTAGCGCCCTGAGCTTCCAGCCAATTTCGTTTAGTACCTGTCACTTAACCTTTTTGGAAAATACGTCAGTTTTCACTGGTAAATACACTCAACCGACTCATTTGAAAAGAGTTTAAGAAAATTGATTTAGATGCACCAGGCACAAAACCTTTTGACACTTTGATTAAAATGCACAGAGGCAAAATTAATCTTTTATAACTTGGGAAAATTATTTGTATATAATCTTGTATACAGTTTTACTTATTTGTCGTCCGTTAGGGCCGGTTCGTAGGGCCGGACTAGATTAACAGACACGCCACAGGTATAATGCCCACAGGCTATCATCCCCTAAGTGGATTACCAGTTCCGGTATAATGCCCACAGGGATGATACCTCGGAGTGGATTACCAGTTTTTACATAATGCAGCTGTCAGGTGTATGCCTACACCCCGTGCTTAGGTCGTGGCCATTTCGTAAAATGATGCCAAGGATATCCGGGACATGGTCATTAACCCCCAAAGGCCATACACCAAATAATAATAAAATAATACATATTAAACAGGTTATGTAAGTACATCAATCACAATCCGATTTAAATGACTACATACACCCGACCAAGCGGTACTTTTATAGTACCGTATCCCAAGCCCGTATAGGGAAAATAAGTTAAGAGTATTTACCTGAGCTAGCTCCTGTCTTAAATAGCAAGAATCTAATAACTCAGCCGTATTCACTTAAGTAAGCGTAGGTACCATTTACCGGAAAGCTCTAGTCTGGAATGATGGTATAAATAATTAATTAGAATGCTAACGGGTCTTTAATTAAGTCTAAGCTTAGACCGGTTAGTCTTACAGGAAGATACGGTTCAGACGCATGATTAAGCGAAGACCGGATAGAATGTGATTTAGACCCGACAAGTTTGAAGACTTGTTTAATATGGGTTTATTATTCACATTCTGGATTTTGAGATAAAACTGATAAGGTTTGACCCGTTTCGGCTAATTTATGTAAACGTGTTACATAAACCGAACCGAACGCGAAATAAGCGTAGCGGGTATCCGTAAGAGCCATATACAGGTTTCCTAAGTTAATATGCCTTAAATATGTTGTGATATCAGTAGGATACCTTCCATTATGCCCAAAATGAGTTTAATCTCAATCTAAGCCCCGTAGGGGTATTTTGGTCATTTACCTAAGGCATATATACTACCTGTCATACAACTACTCGAACGATGTGACCATAAGGTCACTTAATGTATTTGGTCGGATCCTAAAGATCGACCAAATGGGTCGGGTTCGAAGGTATAAGCGATTCATTAGATTGCTTACCCTTACGACCCTAGACAAGCACTAAACTAAGAGTGACGAGCTAAGCATGTTGAAACATGCTTAACCAAACAAGTTTGGTATCAAAACAAACGGTTTGATACCTAAGGGTAGTTTGGTTACAAAATACGCAAGAATACGTATTCTGCCCGAAACTACGGCTCGTCACTGAGCCTAGATAACGTGGTAATCAGTAGGTATAGTCACTAGGGACTATGACCATCGTGATTACGCTCACGTTATGAAGTTCAAACGAACTTCTTATTGACCATAACCTGGTCAATGCCGAAAGTCAAACATAGTTGACTTTCGGACTTGAAAAGCGATAAAAGAACGAAGGAACACTTACGAAGGGTCCCCGAATGCTAATCGTGATCGAATAGCTCAGGTATGAAACGAAGGTTCCAACTTAGAGCCCAAATGATCAGATTTGTGGGTTTTTGAGTTGTGAGGGGTTGGGTATTTATAGTAAATGGACAACCGTTAAGATCGTTTATCGAATAACGTGCCTTGATCTCACCCGTACAAGTGTCGGAATGTTATGGTAGGTTAATTGGCCACTCACCATAAGAGTTAGACACATGGCAAGGGATTAAGGAGTTGTTTGCAGCTGTTAACAGCTGGTTTAGAACATTCTGTTGTGCTGGGGACTGCTTTACGGACCTCAAAGCTGGCAATGTTGAGGTCCGTAAGGTAACAACTTTGGCAGAATGTCAGTTTTGGTCCCTGCAGTGCAATAAGCCCATTTTTGACACGTTTAAGGCCCGTTAACCCCATTTCAAAGCTCTAAAATGAAGTTAAAGTATAGGGAACTTAAAATGTGTTCAAAAATATGTTGGATGTCGGTTCGTTTGGCCGTACGAACGCGATGTTCGCTTAATTACGACGGAATGCGCATAAGCGCGAAAAACGAACCAAATGACGCGACGAATGGATTTTTCTTAAGGCGAACACTAAAATATAATGTAGTCATGCTTACATAAATTTTTGGATGTCCAGATGTATTCAGAACGTAGGTTATGCGCGAAAATGCAAACTTATGCACTTTTTGACGCTTTTAGTCCCTGATCCTTCTATACTTGATCTTAACATGCTTTCTTGCACTTCGAGCCCTCTAACTTGACTTTTATGGGCCTTAAGACATAACCATACTTTGTTAAGTCCTTGGGTAACTTTATGGTTGCCCGAAAAATCTTAATTTCCAATGTTTACGCTTTTAACCCCTCTCACACGAATTTGATCATAACTTTCTCATACGATAACGAAACTTTATGAAATTTTAATCATGCATTCTAGTGAGCATAATTTACATTTACAAAGCTTCGGGTTTGTCAAAAGGTCACTCAGAGGTATATCTTTAACATGTTGACACATTTAACCCCTGTAGTTTGTAATCTCTCACTTTTAACTTCGTATGATCCATGATTCATTCGTTTGAAGGTATGAACATTGTGCAGGGTAAATGTTCATTATATTTATTGACAGTTGACACTTAGAATCCGTATAATCACATACTTTCCATGTTTGTCAACTCTAGTCCTTTTATAACATTCTTTCACACGTTCAAACTTTATGACACGTGTCAACACATTATAGGACGTGAATTTTCGGGGTGTTACAGAGTGACCTTTTAACGATCCCGAGACTTTGTAATACTTCATTATACTCTCACGTATATCGAATAATGATTTCGTGGAGTTTCAATGCAAATAAGTGATTGAAGTTGTAGTTTCCAAGAAATAGGGATTAAATGCGTCATCAAGAGAAACCAGTACATTTCGGGTGATCTCGTAACTAACCGTGAGCTTAACGATGTTTATTTTATGACCCAAGACACGTAAAAGTTAACTATGGGGGTTAATAGTGCAATTAACGAAAGTTATATCAAATTAAAAAGGATCAGGGACTGAAAATGAAAAGTTTGCAAACTTTTTACCGGAATCAGGGTTTGTCGCGGGGCGCGTAAGCCCTCTCTGATGTCTACGCGGGCCGCGACAGAGTCACCAACGACCAAAAAACTGGCAGATGCATGTTGCAGGCTGTCCACCGCCATTGCATGCAAGTTTTCAATACCAGGGACTGTGTTAATGGTTTTTACTTCCACGGGGACAGTTGTTTACATCTGGTAACTCCTAATCACAGCTGGAATGATCCTAGAAGCTCTCAAATTCCTATATAAAGGGCCTTGTTTGCACATTTGTTATTGCTCACTTCAAACTTTCATTCTCAAATCATCTCTGGAGCATCCTGGACCTAAGTCAGCTCTCTCAAGTTAAATTTTCGTGCTAAGGACCTTTGTAAGTGTTCTTAGCTTCTGTAGTTAAGTTTTATTTAGTCTAAGGACCGAAAGTCAAAGATATCGTAATTATGATTTGACTTTTTGATTAATCATTAACAGTCCAGCCATTATTCGAATTGAAAGTGGCTATGTGTTGGTAATTAAGTAGGTGATAATCCCTCAAAAGGGCAGCTCCTAATTATCACGTTTACTTAGTTAATTGTCGGGTCAAAGTAATTAAAATAAAAGTCAAACGAGTCAGTTTTTAAATAAAATTCATAACTAATAATGTAGAAGCTATAAAATAAGTTTTATCACTTTACTAACTTGGTAAAAATTATAAGAACATGTTTAGACATGTTCAAACTGACAATTCTGAGTTTAGGCTCGGTTCGCAACCGAAAGTTGCAAAAGTTGACTTTTGCTTGACTTTCAATTCTGACCCGATTTAGCTTAGTTTCTTTGTGCCTTAGGGTTCCTTTGTGACCATATTATATGTTAGTATAACCCTCTGAGGTTATACTTCATGGTCCCTTAGAAATCATAGTTCATTTGCATGTTTCCGTTATTTGCTTAAAAATTGACTATTATGCCCTTATGTTATAAAAATGATATTTTTGGACATATGAGAGAGCAAATAGCTTTATTACCGATATATAAGTATGTCAAATAAATTTAACATCAATTTCTGGTCTCAAACTAAAGTTATGCAAGATATCGTAAAATGAAACTTTTTATGAATTAAACTACATTTTTAGCATAAATCATGTTTAAACCCAAATTTTGGCACCAAACTCATTACCTACTGTTTTGATATTATTTTTAGGGATTTTTGGAATTTTTGGTCAAATTATAAACTGACCATATCATTGAGTTTTCGTATAATTCGATAAATGACGATAATACCCTTTTTATTTATAAAATGATATTAACACATGATTAACATGCCAACCCTTTTCCTATTGATGTTATATGTTAAATAAAATATTTTAAACCTTAAAGGCTGATCAAACTCTAAGATTTTCATAAACATCTCAAATATCGTCAATTATCGACTTTTACGCTAATTAGGCGCATAGTATGGTTTAAAACCATATTTAACCCCTAAGACTTGTTACCTACTGATTTTATAAATAAATTTTAATACTTTAACATTAAGTATAAGTCTTGAACTCAGCTTTCCAATTTTGTCCTTAAAACATATGTGAAATGACCAAAATGCCCTAATGGTGCATAATTTGGCCATAAATGGTGGACTCACATATGTATGATATCTTACTGATGTAACATGATAAAATAAATATTCTTACTGAATGTTTTAGACCAGAACCTCAGTTTACTATTAAACCTCTTTTATAAACTTAAAATGACCAAAATACCCTTACGGGACTTAAATTGGTTCTAAATTCTTTTTGGGCATAATTGTTGATATCCTACTGATATCACAACATAATTCAAGCATAATAACTTATGGAACTTGTACTTGACTCATCCGGTTACCCGTTATGCTTATACGCGTTCGGTACGGTTTATGTAACTAGTTTGCGTAAATTAACCGAAACGGGTCAAACCTTATCATTTCTACTTCAAAATCCAGAATGTATTTAGTTTACCCATTTTATATAAGTCTCCATACTTGTCGGGTCTAAATTACATTCCAATCCGGTCACCGCTTAATCTTGCGTTTCGTACCGTAAACCTTTCTTTAAACTAATCGGTCTAAGTTTATGACTTAAATAAGACCCGTTAGTAATCTAACAGGTTATTAAAACCTTCGTTCCAAATTAGGAGCCCAGTAAAAGCTACCTACACCTGTTTGAGTAGGATATACGGCTGAGAATACAAATTTTACATTTTAAGCTCAGGTAAATACTTTTAACTTATTTTCCCTTATACGGGCTTGGGATACGGTAAATGTCACACTCCAACCGATGGTGGAAACATCGGGGTGCGAGCACTAGGCGTTCAGATTGCTCATGAGATTCCATAACACTAAATAGTTCCATTATAAATTAGATTGATTCAACATTTTCTAAAACCAACCAACCATCACAAGGTATCAAAGTACATCAAGTCTCAAATATTGTTCAAAAACTTAATTAACTAGATGAGTTTCTAAGCATCATCCTAGCTTGATTCCAAGAATCCTAGCATCCTGTCAGCCTGCAACATGTATTAAAATAAAGTCAGTACAAAACGTACTAGCGAGTATACAAGTTTGAATAATAGCATACTAGATTAAAACAACTCATATCTGTATGTAAGTGTAACAAAATAGTTTCAGCCATGCTAGTGTTCGCAGTCCAACAAGTGATAGCCTAAGTATCCCGATACTTTAGTGTTTTCCCAAGTCTCAAGGAAAACTAGAATCCTCCTAACAATACCCCCGAGAATAATGGGGAGGTGCATCTCCTATAGCGCTACTATTGTTAAGGCGGAACTACACACCCTGGATTAAACGTTCAGATAGCACAAATAGAATACAAGAATCACAAGTTTCACATACATGTAGAATAGAGTTTAGTTTGCAAAAGTCTCAAGTATCGTAGTTTAATAGAATACATGTTACATCCCAAAGTTTAAAGTAAAAAGGGATCGAGTATACTCATGGTGATTGCTTAACAGTTTAACTGCTATTGGATCAAAGGGAGCTCCTTAGAATTAGCCTGATTAGATTACAACGGATAAGTGCCGGACAGAATAACGAGATTCTAACCAAGTGTCGGATCAGTCAACTTGACCGGATGGCTCCGATCGGATTGGCATTCGATGGAGATGACACATGTGTGAAAGGGACGGATGGCTGCCCGATCGGATGGCTATCCGATCGGGTTGCCACTCGATTCAAGGTTGACCCAACTGTGAAGGGAACAGATGGCTGTCCGATCGGATGGCTATCCGATCGGGTCGCCACTCGATCCAAGTTCAAGATTCATAGTTGCCTCGATCGGATGGCTGTTCGATCGGATGGCTATCCGATCGAGCTGCCACTCGATGATCATGACTTAAAAATGTTTAGGGTCCAGGGCAAGTGTCACTCAATAGGGTGGTTGTTCGATCGGATGGCTATCCGATCGGATTGCCACTCGATCGGGTTACCTCGTCCCGTTCTTAATTTTGTAAAACTCTAAGCTTCTGATTAAGTAATGACGACGTGGTACGTATTAAGACGACGGTAACTCCATCAGTGTTCAGCCGATCCGATCAGGTGGGAATCACCCCAGTCCATTCAGTCGTCAGTTCGTGATGATATTTATGTCAGAATCCGTACTCCGGTCATCTTCTTCGGTAACAATCCCTTTCCAAGCCGACTCTAGACTAATAATCAAGTCTACAGTCCGTTTAGGTCCGGATCTTACCGCTTTGAGTAAAAGTTTAAGAAAGATGAAGATAAACATAAGATTTAGCTTAAGAAGTTTAGATCTAACATAGATTTAGTGTAAAACGCATGAAATTCGTTAGATCTAAGCTAGATCTTGGCCAAGATGACCTCACACAATAGTATGGTACAAACTGCCATGGTGACATCACCTTCAATAGCTCAGATCCGAGAGATTTCATGGTGGAAAGTGAGATTTCAAAGGAGAATCTCGTAGAGAATGATGTGTAGATCAAAGATGTACAAGAATCAAGTGTAAAACGTACCGAAATTGCCAAGAAATGGAGGAAAAGAGGAGTGCGTGCGTCTGGGTCGAGTGAGGCTGTCACATAAGTGAAAATGGTGATGTGATAGGCCTATTTATAGTGTCAGAGAGGAGAAGAGAGGCGGCGTGCACGGATCGGATGGAGGTCCGATCGAGTGGCCATCCGATCGGATTGCCACTCGGTCAACCCCATCTTTCCGTTTTCCCGTCTTCGATTCGATTTCCGAGTTAGATTAAGCGTTGCGTAGTATGGAGTAATAGCATAACTAGATTATAGTCAATAGTACAAAAGTTTTCAAAGTTTCATAGTTTCCGCCAGTGACAAGACTCCAGTCCCTCGTTCAACCAAGTCTCAAGTTTCACGAGCCTCAAGAGTCAAGCACCAAAGTATATAGATTTAGACATTCCAAGTATATAGAATTAGGCATTCCAAGTATATAGAATTAGGCATTCCAAGTATTTAGATTTAGACATTCCAAGTATCTAGAATTAGGCATTTCAAGTATCTAGTATATGACATAGAATTCATCAAGTACCAAAGTATTAACGACTACATAGTTCAGGGACTAGAATTGACATTAGGCAAGGTCTAGGGACTAAACTTGCCAATAGTCTAAAGTTTAGGGATGCAGGGCGTTACAGTAAATTATTACCGCTTGGTCGGGTATTGAATATTTAAGCGATTAGTGGTTAAATCATTGAGATAATCCGTTTTAATCTGTTTTGTTTGATTTAAGCATTTGGGGGTTAATATGACCGTGTCCTGGATATCCTCGGCTCATTCATTTGAAATGGCCACGACTTAAGCACGGGGTGTAGGCATACACCTGATAGTTGCGTATGTAAAATGATATACCCACTCGTGAGGATAACTTCTTGTGGGTTTATATTAGTGGTGTGTCTATTAATCTTGTCTCGGCTTCTATCCAGGGCCCTAAACGTACGACAAACATGTAAAACTGTATACAAGATTATTTTATATAATTATCCCAAGTTATAAAAGAATAATTGTGCCTTGTGCTTTTAAATCAATTTTTCATAAATGTTTTCAAAATAGTCGGTTAATTGTATTTACCAGTGTAAACTGGCGTATTTTCCAAAAAGACTAAGTGGCAGGTACTACGCGAAATTGGCTGGAAGCTTCTAAGCATTAGTTAAAGAATCTTGCAAGTTCTTAATGCTTAAAGTATATCGAACAATATTTTACATTATATTTTAGATCCGCTTGTGGATCCATACTTAACCGTCTGTAATATATTTTACTTGCAGTTTACTTTCGGTTTGAAATAATTAATTTTCCTCCAAGACTTCCGCTGTGCTGTGAACTGTGTATATTTGACTATGATGATATCAACTACATCACGATACTCCCCACCGGGCCCATCGGTTATATGTGGAAATATCGGGGTGTGACAGGTTGTTTAGCTCGTCACGATACTCGTCGGCTAGGCATTTACGTAGATTAGATACGTGTAACACTGGATGTACGTTGTTTAGCTCTTGTGGCAGGTCGAGTCTGTACGCTACCTTGCCAACCCTTTCGAGTATCTTGAAAGGACCTACATAGCGAGGAGCGAGCTTTCCCTTCTTACCAAAACTAACTACTCCCTTCCAGGGAGATACCTTGAGAAGGACTCGGTCACCAACATCAAATTCCAGAGGCTTACACCTATTATCAGCATAGCGCTTTTGTCTGCTCCTAGCCTTGATCAAGTTATCGTGGATCTGAAGAATCTTATCCGTTGTCTCTTGAATTATTTCAGGGCCAGTAAACTGCTTGTCACCAATCTCATGCCAGCTGAGAGGAGATCGACACTTGCTGCCATACAAAGCTTTGAAAGGAGCCATCTGAATACTGGAATGATAGCTGTTGTTGTACGAGAACTCAATCAATGGTAAATGTACATTTCAGTTACCACCAAAGTCGATGACACAAGAACGGAGCATATCCTCTAGGGTCTGAATAGTACTCTCGGTCTGTCAATCCGTTTGAGGATGAAAGGTTGTGCTAAGATTCAAATGGGTGCCTATAGCGGATTGAAAGGTTTGCCAAAGACGTGAAGTAAAACGACCATCACGGTCTGAGATTATGTCAAGAGGTATGCCATGGCGGCATATAATCTCATAAGTATAGATTCGAGCAAGTTTCTCCACTTTATAATCCTCACGAATAGGAAGAAAGTGGGCTGATTTGGTCAAACGATCAATGATCACCCAGATACTATCGTGGCTAGAAGGTGTTCGAGGTAGCTTGGTAATAAAGTCCATAGCGATGCTATCCCATTTCCAAACTGGGATTTTGGGTTGTTCTAAGAGTCCTGAGGGACGTTGATGTTCAGCTTTAACTTTCGTACAAGTAAGACATTTAGAAACATATACAGCAATGTCCCTCTTTATGCCAGGCCACCAATACGTTGCACGCAAATTGTCACACCCCGAATTTCCACGTGTCACCGGTGGGCCCGGTGGGGAGTATCGTGACGTCATGGTTGGCAACATAATAGTCAAACAACACAATATATATGAATGCACAGCGGAAGCAAAAGATAAATATTATTACATTTCGAATATAAGTAATATCAAAGTATTACAACGGAAAGTAAAGGATCCACAGGCGGATCAAATAAAAGATACTAGAACTGTTCAACAGACTTTAGGCATCTAGAACTTGCAAGATTTCCCTAATGACACCCTGAGCTCCCAGCCAATTATGCGTAGTACCTGTCACTTTACCTTTTGGAAAATACGTCAGTTTACACTGGTAAATACAATTAACTGACTCATTTTGGAAAAAGAGTTTGAAAAGTGATTCGAGTGCAAACGGCACAAAATATCTTGACACATTGATTAACATGCACAGAGGCAAAAATTAATCTTTTATAACTTGGAACAATTTTTATTAATAAAAATCTTGTATCCGATTTACATGTTTGTCCATCATTTAGGGCCGGTGATTATACAATACAATACAATACAAGCCGGACAAGATTAATTGACACACCACAATTATGATCTCACTAGAAGATACCCTTACAAGTGAGTATATGTTATACGTATGCAACAGGAGGTGTTCTGTTTACACCTTGTGCTTACGAGAGATTATATGTTATACGTATGCAACAGGAGGTGTTCTGTTTACACCTTGTGCTTACGAGAGATTATATGTTATACGTATGCAACAGGAGGTGTTCTGTTTACACCTTGTGCTTACGAGAGATTATATGTTATACGTATGCAACAGGAGGTGTTCTGTTTACACCTTGTGCTTACGAGAGATTATATGTTATACGTATGCAACAGGAGGTGTTCTGTTTACACCTTGTGCTTACGAGAGATTATATGTTATACGTATGCAACAGGAGGTGTTCTGTCTACACCTTGTGCTTACGAGAGATTATATGTTATACGTATGCAACAGGAGGTGTTCTGTCTACACCTTGTGCTTACGAGAGATTATATGTTATACGTATGCAACAGGAGGTGTTCTGTCTACACCTTGTGCTTACGAGAGATTATATGTTATACGTATGCAACAGGAGGTGTTCTGTCTACACCTTGTGCTTACGAGAGATTATATGTTATACGTATGCAACAGGAGGTGTTCTGTCTACACCTTGTGCTTACGAGAGATTATATGTTATACGTATGCAACAGGAGGTGTTCTGTCTACACCTTGTGCTTACGACGTGGCCATTTTATAATACAATGATGTCACTAGGATATCCGGGACATGGTCATTTTATAATACAATGATGTCACTAGGATATCCGGGACATGGTCATTAACCCCTAAAGGTCTTTGTTTCAAACAATACAGATTAAACCGGGTTACCTCAATGATTTAACCATAATAAGATTAAAGATTCAGTACCCGACCAAGCGGTATTATTATACCGTATCCCAAGCCCGTATAGGGAAATAAGTTAAGAGTATTTACCTGAGCTAGCTCCTGTCTTAAATAGCAAGAATCTAATAACTCAGCCGTAGTCGCTTAAGTAAGCGTAGGTACAATTTTACAGGAAAGCTCTAGTCTGGAATGATGGTATAAATAATTAATTAGAATGCTAACGGGTCTTTAATTAAGCCTAAGCTTAGACCGGTTAGTCTTACAGGAAGATACGGTTCGTACGCACGATTAAGCGAAGACCGGAATAGAATGTGATTTAGACCCGACAAGTTTGGAGACTTGTATAATATGGGTATACTAAACACATTCTGGATTTTGAGATAAAACCGATAAGGTTTGACCCGTTTCGGCTAATTTATATAAACTAGTTATATAAACCGAACCGAACGCGAATAATGCGTAACGGGTAACCGAATGAATCACGAACAGGTTTCCTAAGTTAATATGCCTTAAATATGTTGTGATATCAGTAGGATACCTTCCATTATGCCCAAAACGAGTTTAATCTCAAATTAAGCCCCGTAGGGGTATTTTGGTCATTTACCTAAGGCATATATACTACCTGTCATACAACTACTCGAACGATGTGACCATAAGGTCACTTAATGTGTTTGGTCGGATCCTAATGATCGACCAAACGGGTCGGGTTCGAAAGTATAAGCGATTGTTTAGATCGCTTACCTTTACGACCCTATATAAGCACTAAACTAAAAGTGACGAGCTAAGCATGTTGAAACATGCTTAACCAAACAAGTTTGGTATCAAAACAAACGGTTTTGATACCTAAGGGTAGTTTGGTTACAAAATACGCAAGAATACGTATTCTGCCCGAAACTACGGCTCGTCACTGAGCCTAGATAACGTGGTAATCAGTAGGTATAGTCACTAGGGACTATGACCATCGTGATTACGCTCACGTTATGAAGTTCAAACGAACTTCTTATTGACCATAACCTGGTCAATGCCGAAAGTCAAACATAGTTGACTTTCGGACTTGAAAAGCGATAAAAGAACGAAGGAACACTTACGAAGGGTCCCCGAATGCTAATCTAGATCGAAGAGCTCAGGTATGAAGCGAAGGCCTCAACTTAGAGCATTTGGATCAGATTTGGTGGGTTTTGAATGGAAGGGGGGTTGGGTATTTATAGTAAAAGGTCCACCGTTAGGATCGTTTATCGAATAACGTGCCTTGATCTCACCCGTACAAGTGTCGGAAGCTTATGGTGACTAAAATCCATCCTTATCATCTGACTAAGCATGTTTAGAATGTGTGGATGTGGTTACAACAGCTGGAACAGGCTGTTAAAAACACTGAACCTGGTCTGCAGGTTGCCTTACGGACCTCAAGGTTATTGAGGTTGAGGTCCGTAAGCTTAATTTTGGCAGAATTACACTTTTGGTCCCTGCAGTGTAATAAGGCCATTTTTGACACGTTTAAGGCCCGTTAACCCCATTTCAAAGCTCTAAAATGAAGTTAAAGTATAGGGAACTTAAAATGTGCTCAAAAATATCTCGGATGTCGGTTCGTTTGGCCGTACGAACGCGATGTTCGGTTAATTACGACGGAATGCGCACAAGCGCGAAAAACGAACCAAATGACGCAACGAATGGATTTTTCTTATGGCGAACACTAAAATATAATATAGTCATGCTTACATAAATTTTTGGATGTCCGGATGTATTCAGAACGTAAGTTAGGCGCGAAAATGCAAACTTATGCACTTTTTGACGCTTTTAGTCCCTGATCCTTCTACACTTGATCTTAACATGATTTCTTGCACTTTGAGCCCTCTAACTTGACTTTTAAGGACCTTAAGACATAACCAAACTTTGTTAAGTCCTTGGGTAACTTTATGGTTACCCGAAAAGTCATAAATTTCAATGTTGACGCTTTTAACCCCTCGCACACGAATATGATCATAACTTTCTCATACGATAACGAAACTTTATGAAATTTATATCGTGCATTCTAGTGAGCATAATTAATCTTTACAAAGCTTTGGGTTCGCTAAAAGGTCACTTAGAGGTATAACTTAAACATGTTGACACATTTAGCCCCTGTAGTTTGAAATCTCTCACTTTTAGCTTCGTATGATCCATGATTTATTCGTTTGAAGGTATGAGCATCATGTAGGGTTAATATACCATATATTTATTCACTGTTGATATTTAGAACCCGCATTTTAACATACTTTCCATGTTTGTCAACTTTAGTCCTTTCAGAACATTCATTCACACGTTCAAACTTTATGACACGTGTCAAGACATTATAGGACGTAAATTTTCGGGGTGTTACATCCTCACCCCCTTAAAAGAAATCTCGACCCGAGATTTACTGAAACAAGTAAGGGTATTTTTTTTTCTTTCATGGTGGACTCAACCTCCCACGTATACTCGGGACCTCTACGGGCATCCCATTTGACCTTTACAAAAGGTATATGCTTCCTTCGAAGCTTCCTCACCTGTCGATCCTCAATCGATACAGGATGCTCATCACATCATAATTCTGCATATCATTATGTGATAGTGCTTCTTGACTTATTGGCGGAACACATCCTCCAGTCACTATTCTGCAATGTATTGCGAGCTCCGTCAAACTCCTTAAGTAGGTTTTAGCTTACAAGCTACTTGATCTTGATACATTCAATTTCCTTCGAATGCTTTCCATATATTCATAGATTAACTAGCCTGATAATTTCACAAATTTGGTACACCCTTCCTGGGTGATATCTTTTGTTAAACCATATTCCTTAACAAGAACTTAGGAAGTTTGCTATTTTCATAACTCCTCGATTTCTTGCCATATACTGGCAACCTACAATCGATTATGGATTTGTATAATCTTATTTGTTGTTCCCCAGGCAACTTTCAGATCTTGATCATTGGACTTACCAATTCTCTATCTATCACTAGATATTTAACATTCCATCTATACAAGGTCTCCAAAGGAGTAGCCTTAATACTTACATATCCATTATTATAGAAAGCTTTATTTTTAAGGTGAGATGGTTATTCCAACCACTGCTTAGCTAATGTGTAGGGAATAGCTAATCCTTACCGTTAGTCGAAAAGATCGACGATCCTGGGCAGTTGATGGCAAATTCTTAATCGTTACCTAATTAGGGTTGCGGTAATGAATGCATAATCAGAATGAACCGTCTTTCTTATCAAACTCTCGGAATATCGAGTTAGGCTATATGAATCTCCTATCTTAAAGTTTACTTAATCAGGGTTTCGATTCTCCCAATGATGGTACTAGCCGTCTTGGAGATTTCATAATAACACAGCCTTAAACGGAATTTAACCCTTAACTCTACCTGCCTCTCTGGGGTAAATAGGGTAATAAAAAGAGAAGATAATCAAGGTACAAAGAGGTTACAGAGAATTTCCATATCTCAGGCTCTAGTCTAATTATTCTTGCTGGTGTCAAATGAGTGACACCTATATGCTATGAGTCCACAGCTTCCTTTACCAGGGAACATTTATTTGGACAATTCTTTTCTGGATATCTTCTTTGAATACTACTAGTCGAATTTGGTATAATATGACCATTGGGATATCTCAGGGGTTCCATGCATTAAACCTCCATGCTGATCAGACATGGAAATAATCTATGGGACACACTAGGATACGCCAATCCTCATATGACACTTTTATCAAACATAGTTTGGCATTCGCAGGCGATAGAAAACAAAGTGAAGATAATAAAATAGAATTTTATATATTGTCGTACTCTTTCTGAGGAAGAGTACTCCAGATTCTTATGGAAGAATTATCTTCTAGGATGGGAGTCCTAGGCTATAACTGTCATCGTCTTGAAAGGCGATTCTCTTGACAGAAAGGTAAACCAATTAACATCACTAAGGGATGTCTATATATAATTATCGTATCTAATGATATTAGTCATGATCACATCGATCATATTGACTATTAGGTTTGGGTATAGCCCACTGCCTTAGACAAGAACCCTAAGATTTACTACTGTCATTGTCGTAGTGACAATATTATAAAGTATAGCCAGTAGGTACTTCATCACTAAGGATGTCGATAATATGATCATCATATTGATGATATTAGTCATGATCACATTGATCATATAGACTAATAGGCTTGAGCATAGCTCACCACCATAGACAAGGAATCATAAAGATCACAATGTCAGAGACATATTAGTCATGATCACATTGATCATTTAGGCTAATAGGCTTGAGCAGGGCTCACCACCATAGACAAGGAATCATAAAGATCACAATGTCAGTGTTTCAGATGGACAATACGTTATAGCCCGTAGGCACTTCCCTTCTAAGGGATGGTTATAATATGATCATCTTATAGGATGATATAAGCTATGATTTCTAGATCAATAGACTAGATAAGAATATTGGAAAAATCCAATATATGAAAATAAAAGTACAGAGTTGCCCTAGACGGGACTTGAAAGGAATAATGTTGTCCTCGAAGGAACTGAAAGGTAATTATGTCCTTATAAGGACTATTAAGGAAACGATTTTTAGCAAAAGAAGTTTCTTCTTCATTTTATTTCTGAATGCCTTCTCCTTGGTTGCATGTTTCGTCCTAGCCGTTGTACGAAGGTCAGCAAATCACGGCTCCTGGTGTGGAGAATTATTATTACGGCTTCTTCGCTTGGCGACGTATTCAAATATATAAAAAAATTTGGAAGCAGAAATTCCAGATAAGGATTTAGAATATTCCTATGTTAAGTCTAGACTCAGAAGGTCAAGGAATGTGCTAATGTGTCATTGAGATTAAACACAAAAAGATAGTGTTTAATTCACTCAATGTTGGCTCTGATACCAACCTGTCACACCCCGACTTTCCACGTGTCACCGGTGGGCCCGGTGGGGGAGTATCGTGACGTGGTTGGCAACATCATGGTCAAACAACACAATATATAAATGCACAGCGGAAGCAAAAGATAAATATATTACATTCCGAATATAAGTAATATCAAAGTATTACAACGGAAAGTAAAGGATCCACAGGCGGATCAAATAAAAGATACTAGAACTGTTCAACAGACTTTAGGCATCTAGAACTTGCAAGATTTCCCTAATGACACCCTGAGCTCCCAGCCAATTATGCGTAGTACCTGTCACTTTACCTTTTGGAAAATACGTCAGTTTACACTGGTAAATACAATTAACTGACTCATTTTGGAAAAAGAGTTTGAAAAGTGATTCGAGTGCAAACGGCACAAAATATCTTGACACATTGATTAACATGCACAGAGGCAAAAATTAATCTTTTATAACTTGGAACAATTTTTATTAATAAAAATCTTGTATCCGATTTACATGTTTGTCCATCATTTAGGGCCGGTGATTATACAATACAATACAATACAAGCCGGACAAGATTAATTGACACACCACAATTATGATCTCACTAGAAGATACCCTTACAAGTGAGTATATGTTATACGTATGCAACAGGAGGTGTTCTGTTTACACCTTGTGCTTACGAGAGATTATATGTTATACGTATGCAACAGGAGGTGTTCTGTTTACACCTTGTGCTTACGAGAGATTATATGTTATACGTATGCAACAGGAGGTGTTCTGTTTACACCTTGTGCTTACGAGAGATTATATGTTATACGTATGCAACAGGAGGTGTTCTGTTTACACCTTGTGCTTACGAGAGATTATATGTTATACGTATGCAACAGGAGGTGTTCTGTTTACACCTTGTGCTTACGAGAGATTATATGTTATACGTATGCAACAGGAGGTGTTCTGTCTACACCTTGTGCTTACGAGAGATTATATGTTATACGTATGCAACAGGAGGTGTTCTGTCTACACCTTGTGCTTACGAGAGATTATATGTTATACGTATGCAACAGGAGGTGTTCTGTCTACACCTTGTGCTTACGAGAGATTATATGTTATACGTATGCAACAGGAGGTGTTCTGTCTACACCTTGTGCTTACGAGAGATTATATGTTATACGTATGCAACAGGAGGTGTTCTGTCTACACCTTGTGCTTACGAGAGATTATATGTTATACGTATGCAACATGAGGTGTTCTGTCTACACCTTGTGCTTACGACGTGGCCATTTTATAATACAATGATGTCACTAGGATATCCGGGACATGGTCATTTTATAATACAATGATGTCACTAGGATATCCGGGACATGGTCATTAACCCCTAAAGGTCTTTGTTTCAAACAATACAGATTAAACCGGGTTACCTCAATGATTTAACCATAATAAGATTAAAGATTCAGTACCCGACCAAGCGGTATTATTATACCGTATCCCAAGCCCGTATAGGGAAATAAGTTAAGAGTATTTACCTGAGCTAGCTCCTGTCTTAAATAGCAAGAATCTAATAACTCAGCCGTAGTCGCTTAAGTAAGCGTAGGTACAATTTTACCGGAAAGCTCTAGTCTGGAATGATGGTATAAATAATTAATTAGAATGCTAACGGGTCTTTAATTAAGCCTAAGCTTAGACCGGTTAGTCTTACAGGAAGATACGGTTCGTACGCACGATTAAGCGAAGACCGGAATAGAATGTGATTTAGACCCGAAAAGTTTGGAGACTTGTATAATATGGGTATACTAAACACATTCTGGATTTTGAGATAAAACCGATAAGGTTTGACCCGTTTCGGCTAATTTATATAAACTAGTTATATAAACCGAACCGAACGCGAATAATGCGTAACGGGTAACCGAATGAATCACGAACAGGTTTCCTAAGTTAATATGCCTTAAATATGTTGTGATATCAGTAGGATACCTTCCATTATGCCCAAAACGAGTTTAATCTCAAATTAAGCCCCGTAGGGGTATTTTGGTCATTTACCTAAGGCATATATACTACCTGTCATACAACTACTCGAACGATGTGACCATAAGGTCACTTAATGTGTTTGGTCGGATCCTAATGATCGACCAAACGGGTCGGGTTCGAAAGTATAAGCGATTGTTTAGATCGCTTACCTTTACGACCCTATATAAGCACTAAACTAAAAGTGACGAGCTAAGCATGTTGAAACATGCTTAACCAAACAAGTTTGGTATCAAAACAAACGGTTTTGATACCTAAGGGTAGTTTGGTTACAAAATACGCAAGAATACGTATTCTGCCCGAAACTACGGCTCGTCACTGAGCCTAGATAACGTGGTAATCAGTAGGTATAGTCACTAGGGACTATGACCATCGTGATTACGCTCACGTTATGAAGTTCAAACGAACTTCTTATTGACCATAACCTGGTCAATGCCGAAAGTCAAACATAGTTGACTTTCGGACTTGAAAAGCGATAAAAGAACGAAGGAACACTTACGAAGGGTCCCCGAATGCTAATCTAGATCGAAGAGCTCAGGTATGAAGCGAAGGCCTCAACTTAGAGCATTTGGATCAGATTTGGTGGGTTTTGAATGGAAGGGGGGTTGGGTATTTATAGTAAAAGGTCCACCGTTAGGATCGTTTATCGAATAACGTGCCTTGATCTCACCCGTACAAGTGTCGGAAGCTTATGGTGACTAAAATCCATCCTTATCATCTGACTAAGCATGTTTAGAATGTGTGGATGTGGTTACAACAGCTGGAACAGGCTGTTAAAAACACTGAACCTGGTCTGCAGGTTGCCTTACGGACCTCAAGGTTATTGAGGTTGAGGTCCGTAAGCTTAATTTTGGCAGTATTACACTTTTGGTCCCTGCAGTGTAATAAGGCCATTTTTGACACGTTTAAGGCCCGTTAACCCCATTTCAAAGCTCTAAAATGAAGTTAAAGTATAGGGAACTTAAAATGTGCTCAAAAATATCTCGGATGTCGGTTCGTTTGGCCGTACGAACGCGATGTTCGGTTAATTACGACGGAATGCGCACAAGCGCGAAAAACGAACCAAATGACGCAACGAATGGATTTTTCTTATGGCGAACACTAAAATATAATATAGTCATGCTTACATAAATTTTTGGATGTCCGGATGTATTCAGAACGTAAGTTAGGCGCGAAAATGCAAACTTATGCACTTTTTGACGCTTTTAGTCCCTGATCCTTCTACACTTGATCTTAACATGATTTCTTGCACTTTGAGCCCTCTAACTTGACTTTTAAGGACCTTAAGACATAACCAAACTTTGTTAAGTCCTTGGGTAACTTTATGGTTACCCGAAAAGTCATAAATTTCAATGTTGACGCTTTTAACCCCTCGCACACGAATATGATCATAACTTTCTCATACGATAACGAAACTTTATGAAATTTATATCGTGCATTCTAGTGAGCATAATTAATCTTTACAAAGCTTTGGGTTCGCTAAAAGGTCACTTAGAGGTATAACTTAAACATGTTGACACATTTAGCCCCTGTAGTTTGAAATCTCTCACTTTTAGCTTCGTATGATCCATGATTTATTCGTTTGAAGGTATGAGCATCATGTAGGGTTAATATACCATATATTTATTCACTGTTGATATTTAGAACCCGCATTTTAACATACTTTCCATGTTTGTCAACTTTAGTCCTTTCAGAACATTCATTCACACGTTCAAACTTTATGACACGTGTCAAGACATTATAGGACGTAAATTTTCGGGGTGTTACATCCTCACCCCCTTAAAAGAAATCTCGACCCGAGATTTACTGAAACAAGTAAGGGTAATAGCCCGCCAATCCTAGGAAGGAACGAATCTCAGATGCAGATTTAGGCGTACTCCAATTCTTCACAGCTTCGATTTTAGACGGGTCAACATGAATACCTTGCTTACTGACGACGTGACCAAGAAATTGTACTTCATTAATCCAGAACTCACACTTAGAAAATTTAGCATACAAACGTTCACCACGTAAGAGTTCAAGCATCAAGCGTAAATGTCGAGCATGATCAGCTTTAGTTTTAGAATAAATGAGAATATCATCAATAAAGACTATCACAAAACGATCCAAATAGGGCTTACAAACACGATTCATGAGATCCATGAACACAACGGGTTCGTTGGTCAATCCAAAAGGCATGACCACGAACTCGTAGTGTCCATAACGAGTACGAAATGCGGTTTTGGGTACATCATCTTCGAGAACTCGAAGCTGATGATAACCAGAACGAAGATCGATTTTTGAGAAACAGGACGCGCCTTGTAGTTGGTCAAATAAGTGATGTGTGTAAAATGCAACATATAAATTACATCAAATGTGGCATAAAACTAACCCTTTTTTAGTACTAATGTTGGAAAAAGTGTGCTTTTGTCTTCCTTTTGTATTTTCAGGGTTAAAAGAGCTTAAAGGAACAAAAGAAGCAAAAATGCAGCTAAATCTAACAATAATACAAGAAAAGGAATAAACATGGCATGCCCGACCGCTCGACAGCATCTCCCCAAGCAAAAACAAGAGATCAGAAGGCTGAACACGCCCCGTGCTCATTGAACACGGGGGCGTGCCCAAGTGTCTGCAGAAAAGACAAAGTTGTAGAAGCTTCTATTTCCCAACACGGGGGCGTGCCCACGGGACACGGGGCCGTGGTCAACGCTAAGATTCGCAGAATTCAAGCAAATCTTGATAGTACAGATACGCTTCTGCACACGGGGCCGTGCCCGGCAGACACGGGGGCGTGGTCAACTAATGCAGACAAGTTGCATTTAATGAAGAAAGAGAAAGTGGATGGACACGGGGCCGTGCCCAGTGAACACGGGGCCGTGTTTGGGCTTCTGTGTAGGCTATAAATAGAGGTTCTTGGCTCACTTGCAAATCATCCCTTGGCAAACCACCTCTCTCACACTTCACCCACCCACCACCACCATCACAACCCACATCCACCACCATCATCCATCATCCATCATCCATCATAGAGTGTGTGTAGTAGTCTCGGGATCCAAGATTGATAGTAAGAGTTCTTGACAATCAAAGGCCATGTTTGCCTAAGTCTCTTACATCACTTGGTGAAGACAAGCATTTAGTGTAATACTTTTTATTTTTAATCTTTTCGCACTTTTTATTTGGTTATGTATTAATGACTTTAATAACTAGTTTCTTATGTTGAAGGTGAAACTTCCTTATCATTTGTCCGTGGTGTCTTGGCGTTATTTTACTGTCTATATAAAATAAAAGATTTACACCATTCATATCTCCACGGTCTATATGGAGATATGTTGGCTACCTGGTCGGGGGTTAAGGGAATGGTTTGGTAAGCGTCTTGCCTTGTTCAATGTATAGATCCTGCAAGGACCTGGGTCAAGTTTAGTAGGACCACCTTCAATACCCACTGGTATTGGATGGCGGGGGTCCGAACTCCTTGATCCCTATATGTAAACTACTATTAATACATTAACCCGGCTACTTAGGATTGTATCCCTGCTGACTCAAACTACTTAGCCGAGGGTAACGTCACCTTCAAAAGAGGGGCCTACCACATTACGCATTAATAACTTAATTAATTATCTTTCAATAATCCAACCCTTTAGGATTGTATCCTTGCTGACTCAAACTACTGGGTTGAGGGTAACGTCACCTTCAAAAGAGGGGCCTACTACTATAACTAAGATAATCTCTTAAAAAATACAAAAGTGCGGATGTCACACCCCCAAATTACCACCTAGGGAATGTCCCTGTTAGGCGTGTGACGTACCGACAACGAGCCACTAATTACAAAGAACCATACAAGTTTCAAAATAAAATTCTCAAGTATTAATGAAAAACACCAATCACAAGTTTAAATGTAAACCAGTATGTTTAGCGGAAGCAAGTAGTAAACCAAAGTTAAGTTGTTCAAAAACCAATGTATAATAGTAACGATAATCACATGAGTCCCTCCAGTCGCCCCATGACCACTCCTGCTCCTCCAGACAGCAAGTTTCCAGATCCAAGATACCTAACGACCTGCGAGCATGCAACAAGTGTATCAGACAAAGCTGGCGAGTTCACAGTTTATAAAACGTTTGTTACCAAGTGTTTATACCAGTACATTAACAAATGCAAAAGTAATATTGATAATATCTCGATACTGAACAAGACGACTCCTGATGTATGTTTTGCCCGTTCCCCAGTGCTCCTATCAAAACAATGGGCCCGACTGGGTCATTAGTTCACAACCGTCCTCCCCGGTACGGTGTGAGGGTGCCAAACCTAAGTAGCGCTACCAACTAATACTAGGGATGGCAAAAAAGCCCAAGCCCGACAGGTATACCCGAAACCCGAAACATATGGGCCGGGTATACCCGAAGCCCAATGGGTATGGGCCGGGTACGGGCTTAAAAATAGAAAAAAATCGGGTATGGGTACGGGTATGGTATTTAGTGATACCTCCCGATACCCGGCCCATTTACCCGAATAATACCCGAAAGTATCATATTATAGATTTCCATATATATAAACTTAGTAGATGTACGTATTACCTTCTCTATAGTCATATGTGGATATGTATTTGGCAAATGTTTAATGAACATATAACTTATTTTTGAGCATGTATATTGGATATAGAAGCTATCACCCTTTATTATGTGGATGTTTTATGCAATTAGGTTGTCCTGATACAATTACTTAATTAAGTAATCGTTTTAATTTAGTTTTCTGAATATAATATGTAAGTTATTAATTATTTTTTCATTTGTAATAGTCATTAAAATAGTAAATTATATAAAAATCAAAGTAAAAATTGCACATTTGTCCCAACGGGTATTTTTAAGAAATTAACGGGTATACCCGATACCCGCGGGTATGCCCGATACCCGCGGGCATGCTCGATACCCGCGGGTATGCCCGATACCCGAGGGGTAATTACCCGAAAAATACCCGACGGGTAACGGGCCGGGTATGGGACAAAGAATTATAACTGGGTACGGGCCTGGGATTATCAATACCCGGCCCAAGCCCGGCCCATTGCCATTCCTAACTAATACCCTGTTACCTCCCCGGTAACAAAAGATGGGACTTCAGAGTGATAGAATGACATCATTATCCAATATTCTAGTTTTACCCAAAAGACTTATCCCTCCCGGGATACCTACTGACTGTCCCAACCACCGGGACACAAGCTCAAAAGTAGTGAACTCACCTTGGTTTGCTCGGTAAGATTAAATGCTCGTTAAACAGTCAATCAATCAAATCCTATTGTGGTTACCAGAGAGATTCAGTTTCGCGAATTCACAATTCACGTATCTAATCACACGTATTGCACAAGCAACAAACAACCAAACATATAGTATTACGTATGGCATAACAAGTATGGTTCGTACCATCACACATGTTGTAGCCGGTATCGATTCCGACACACATTCACATTGCAAGATAACTCCCTACATGCTTGATTCACTTAATCAGTTTACAACAGATTCGATATTCACACGCAAGCATGACCCCTGGCCCAAACAAAGCCAGCCCGCGGCCTGCGCGGCTGTAGCCGAGCTCACGGCCCAGTTACCATTACCAGACCCATACAAAGTGTGCAATCCATTTAATTAGTTTATGATCATCATGCACATATAAGTTTGCTAAAATCCTAACATTATGTCAACCTGATTTTACAAGTACATAGATTTTGATTTCACAAACAAATCATCAACTCATCATTCAATACACATGATATCCCTACTGACAACATCACTAAATGTCTATATGATTTGATTTGATCACACATGGGCCGCCATATTCATATTCGAGTTATCAAGTTTTATGCAACCATGTAACTTCAATTCTATTGGGCCTTTAAAACCGATTAAAATAAATATTTATTAGGATACCCACTACTGTTACATCAACATTGATGATAAATCATACTTTGACTCCATGCACACACACACACACATCGAAACTGCCACTAACATACAATTCAATTTCATGTCTCAATCATTAACACATTACTATTAGCACATGAACATCATTAAGTAATTGGCGGCACATGTGCTGGATTGGAATTTGTGACTCTATTCTTTATTATACAATAGATTCACATCGGATGAATCATCATCACAATGAACCCCTAACATGTGCATACCAACTAATCATACATGCTTTGACAAATACATCCTACAATCAGTTTCATGTTATCATTTTGTCATGCAACATATACAATCATTAACAATATCAGCAACCTATTCGATCAAGCCAATTATTACACCATGTGCCATTCTTTTATTGCTATCATACTTGCTATCCATACATATGATCAATCCACAAGAAGTCAACACTATCCAAACATTTACGGACACACATAACAATATCACACCATAAGAAAATCAACAATTAAAAATCACTAACCAGAACTTGGGTGATCAATGTGCTATTTCGAACAAGGGGGGGTAACATGCTGCCGTCGCCAATCACAGGAGGGGTAGGGTTTTGATTTGGTTTGTATTTCAAGTTTCCTCTAAAAAGGAAGCACATTACGTAACATATAAAATAAGGGTTTGGGGCTTTGGGGCAGTACACCCTCTTGGACCGAGATGCTCAAACTTAGGCCCAACCCATTGGGCTGTTACCATTATTTAACACACTTACAACCCCCCAAGTATATATACAAGATGAGGGTTTGGGTTTCGGGCTTGATCTATGTGTATGTGGGCCGATAATAATAATGTGGGGGTAGTTCTCTAAGTTAGTTAATTGGCACATAAGAGCGTTCTAACGGGTTCATGCAGTTAATCAGTTAAACACACGTCATGCAGTTAATCAGTTAAGCATATGTTACACATACCTAGTCACGTTATACATATAGCAAGTATATCACATACACTAGTGTTTAACAATTTTTATCGTCGCAAGAGATATGAATGGAAATAATCCAAAAACAGAATCACGTGACTAAGAGATACTGAGAGATCCCGACTTTGTCAGGTGCCAAATCAAGATTGTTGCGGATTTTGCTCAGGTGCCACATCGATGTGACAATCCGACTATATGTATAACGTGACTAGGTATGTGTAACATATGCTTAACTGATTAACTGCATGACGTGTGTTTAACTGATTAACTGCATGAACCCATTAGAACGCTCTTATGTGCCAATTAACTAACTTAGAGAACTACCCCCACATTATTATTATCGGCCCACATACACATAGATCAGGCCCGAAACCCAAACCCTCATCTTGTATATATACTTGGGGGGTTGTAAGTGTGTTAAATAATGGTAACATCCTAATGGGTTGGGCCTAAGTTTGAGCATCTCGGTCCAAGAGGGTGTACCGCCCCAAAGCCCCAAACCCTTATTTTATATGTTACGTAATGTGCTTCCTTTTTAGAGGAAACTTGAAACACAAACCAAATCAAAACCCTACCCCTCTTGTGATTGGAGACGGCAGCAGGCTACCCCCTTGTTCGAAATAGCACATTGATCACCCAAGTTCTGGTTAGTGATTTTTAATTGTTGTTTTTCTTATGGTGTGATATTGTTATGTGTGTCCGTAAATGTTTGGATAGTGTTGACTTCTTGTGGATTGATCATATGTATGGATAGCAAGTATGCTAGCAATAAAAGAATGGCACATGGTGTAATAATTGGCTTGATCGAATAGGTTGCTGATATTGTTAATGATTGTATATGTGCATGATGATCACAGACTAATTAAATGTTAGGATTTTAGCAAACTTATCTGTGCATGATGATCACAGACTAATTAAATGGATTGCACACTTTGTATGGGTCTGGTAATGGTAACTGGGCCGTGAGCTCGGCTACAGCTGCGCAGGCCGCGGGCTGGCTTTGTTTGGGCCAGGGATCATGCTTGCGTGTGAATATCGAATCTGTTGTAAACTGATTAAGTGAATCAAGCATGTAGGGAGTTATCTTGCAATGTGAATGTGTGTCGGAATCGATACCTGCTACAACATGTGTGATGGTACGAACCATACTTGTTATGACATACGTAATACTATATGTTTGGTTTTTTGTTGCTTGTGCAATACGTGTGATTAGATACGTGAATTGTGAATTCACGAAACTGACTGTCTCTGGTAACAACAATAGGATTTGATTGATCGACTGTTTAACGAGCATTTAATCTTACCGAGCAAACCAAGGTGAGTTCACTACTTTTGAGCATGCGTCCCGGTGGTTGGGACAGTCAGTGGGTATCCCGGGGAGGGATAAGTCTTTTGGGTAAAACTAGAATATTGGATAATGATCTCATTCTATCACTCTTAAGTCCCATCTTTTGTTACCGGGGAGTTAACAGGGTATTAGTTGGTAGCGCTACTTAGGTTTGGCACCCTCACACCATACCGGGGAGGACGGTTGTGAACTAATGACCCAGTCGGGCCCAGTGTTTTGATAGGAGCACTGGGGAACGGGCAAAACATACATCAGGAGCCGTCTTGTTCAGAATCGAGATATTATCAATATTACTTTTGCATTTGTTAATGTACTGGTATAAACACTTGGTAACAAACGTTTTATAAACTGTGAACTCGCCAGCTTTGTCTGATACACTTGTTGCATGCTCGCAGGTCGTTAGGTATCTTGGATCTGGAAACTTGCTGTCTGGAGGAGCAGGAGTGGTCATGGGGCAACTGGAGGGACTCATGTGATTATCGTTACTATTATACATTGGTTTTTGAACAACTTAACTTTGGTTTACTACTTGCTTCAGCTGAACATACTGGTTTACATTTAAACTCGTGATTGGTGTTTTTCATTAATACTTGAGAATTTTATTTTGAAACTTGTATGGTTCTTTGTAATTAGTGGCTTGTTGTCGGTACGTCACACGCCTAACAGGGACATTCCCTAGGTGGTAATTTGGGGGTGTGACTGTTTGGTATCAGAGCCACTGGTTATAGTGAACTTGGTTTTAAAACGATTTTATAAAACCAGACTATAACCGAACAGATCCGAAATCGACCATGACACTCCGCTCCAGACTGCAAGGTTCGTCTCTTGTTTATTATTGCACAGTATCTCTAGTATTTACTATTAGACAACATCACACGTGAATACACACTTGGCACTACAGTATGAACTTATATGTTAACATCCCATGTTATGTGTGACACTCCTTGAACTTTCATGATCTATGTTGTGCTGTCATTTGTCTTGTTGCATGAATTCGGGGAAACCTTTTAACACAAGTTAGGAGGAATTAATACAAACATGCAAACCGGGTTGTTATTATGGGTGCACACATAATAATAAGGTGGGGTGCATGTGAGTCCCAGTGAAACTTGACAAGTGTGAAAAGGGTTCCGCTCTGTTAGTTGAGGTTATGTTAGAACCCAGAAACCTGTGGAGATCATGGGAGTGCATGACTCCTACTTGAACTTGCATTTTAAATCCTTCCTTTTCTTATATAGAATCATGAATGGACGTGGTGGACGTGGTGGAGGTCGCGGAGGTGGACGTGGCCATATTGCTATGACTCAAGCTGAGTTAACCGATTTAATCAACACTCGCGTGGCTGAAGCCTTAGTGGCTTATCAGGCTGGTACGATATGTACCAAACACTCTTTACCCTTGTGTCGTATGCTTGAGTCTTACTTGTTTGTTATGTGTCTTTTCGTTAATAGGTCTACCGGTGCAGCAGAATCCGCACCATCCACCTGTTTGCACGTTCAAAACCTTTATGGATTGTAAGCCGCAGACCTTCAGTGGGACTGAAGGGGCTGTAGGACTCCTGCGTTGGTTCGAAAAAGCGGAGTCCGTATTCGCGATGTGTAACTGTCCTGTTGGGGACAGAGTGAAGTATGCTACGGGCACACTAGAGGATGGTGCCCTGACATGGTGGAATGCCCAGGTTCAGCTGTTGGGCATCGAGGCGGCGAACGCCACTACTTGGGACGACTTTAAGGAGTTGATCCGGGAGGAGTATTGTCCTCGTGATGAGATTCAGAAACTGGAGAACGAGTACTATGATATGAAGATGGTGGGATCTGAGATTAAGGCATACGTGAAGCGGTCGCATGAGTTGGCTGTCATGTGCCCGAATTTGTCCCGACCTCCGACTCGAAGAATTGAATTGTTCATCAAGGGACTACCTCCACTGGTGAAGGGTTTGGTTACTGCAGCAAACCTCAACAACTTGACTCAGATTGTCCATTTGGCTCACAAGATCACCGATCAGGAGGTGGAGAGCGGGTCGCTACCACCACGTGTTTCTACTGCTACTACTACTGCTGCCGCTACTACTCCCGCCACTGACAGCAAGCGCAAGTGGAACGATGTGGACAAGGCGTCCAATTCAGTGCAGTCACAGAAAAGGCCGGACACTGGCAGCAATCATAGTGTCAGCCTGTCGTCTTCAGTGAATCAGAATCAGGGTAACAGTTCAGGTCAGGGTACTTATGCGGGAAAACTACCAAAGTGAAATAAGTGTAACTATCATCATTGGGGGCAGTGTACTCGGATATGTCACAGGTGCAACAGAGCAGGGCACATGGCCAGGGATTGTAGGGTTTCACTCCCGAACCCGCAGCAGCCGTCACAGCAGCAGGGTAGACAGCAGCCTCAGCAGAATCAGGGTAACTGTAAGGGTTATTTTCAATGTGGAGCTGAGGGTCACATCAAGCGAGACTGTCCTAAACTGAATCAGAACGCCGGTGGTAATAACAATGGGAATAACAACAACGCTGGGAACAACAATGGGAACAAAGGGGGAAACGGTGCGCGTGGGCGCGTGTTTACTATTGGAGCTGGGGAGGCTCGAAATGATAGCAACGCAGTGACTGGTACGTTTTCAGTAAATGGTATATTTGCTTCTATTTTATTTGACTCTGGTGCCGATTGGAGTTATGTATCATTGGGATTTAGTCGTCAGTTAGGGTTGAGTCCTACACCACTTGTAACTAAACACATAGTAGAGCTAGCTGATGGAAAGTCAATTGAAGCTTCACACGTTCTTGTTGGGTGAAAACTCGACCTCATGGGTCAGGTGTTCAACATTGACCTACTCCCTATTACTCTCGGAAGCTTTGATGTGGTTATCGGCATGGACTGGTTGTCCAAGCATCAGGCGGAAATTCTCTGCAAGGAGAAAATCGTGCGCGTTCCTCTCCCTAGTGGAGAATCTCTATCGGTTCAGGGTCATCGTAGTGGAGCCACGGTTAGCATTATTTCGGCAATGAAGGCTCAGAAGTGTCTGCGTAAGGGCTATCCTGCTATTTTAGCCCTTGTTACGGATTCGTAGTCTGATGAGAGAAGGATCGAGGATTTTCCAGTAGTTCATGAGTTTCCTGATGTGTTTCTAGAAGAACTCCCTGGTTTACCTCCACATCGTCAGGTGGAATTTCAGATTGACCTCGCACCAGGAGCAGCCCTGATCGCTCGTGCTCCTTATCGTCTTGCGCCAGGGGAGTTACAGGAATTGTCAAATCAGCTCCAAGAGCTGTTGGATAGAAGTTTTATCCGACCTAGCTCTTCACCTTGGGGAGCCCCAGTACTGTTTGTAAAGAAAAAGGATGGGTCCTTTCGGATGTGTATAGATTATCACGAGCTCAACAAGGTGACGGTCAAAAACCGTTATCCTTTACCACGCATCGACGATTTGTTTGACCAGCTGCAAGGGTCAAGTTTTTATTCCAAGATCGACTTAAGGTCGGGTTATCATCAGGTACAAGTTAGAGAGGAGGATGTCCCCGGAACGGCTTTTCGGACGCGGTATGGCCACTATGAGTTTTTGGTTATGCCGTTTGGGTTGACCAACGCACCAGCGGTCTTCATGGATCTCATGAACCGCGTGTGCAATCCGTATCTTGACGATTTCGTTATTGTTTTCATCGACGACATCTTAATTTACTCCAAGAGCAAGGAGGACCACGAGCGGCATTTAAGTCTTATATTGGAGCTCTTGAGGAAGGAGCAGCTGTACGCAAAGTTTTCAAAGTGTGATTTCTGGATTCGAGAAGTACATTTTCTTGGGCATATAGTCAACGAGATGGGGATACATGTGGATCCCGCTAAGATTGATGCTATTAGGAATTGGGAGGCACCGAAGAATCCTTCGGAAGTGCGACAATTCCTGGGTCTTGCAGGGTACTACCGTCGGTTTATTCAGGATTTCTCGAAGATTGCTCAACCTCTTACCTCCTTGACACAGAAGAACGTTGTTTATTCTTGGGGAACGAAACAGGAGGATGCTTTCCAACTCTTAAAGCAGAAACTATGCAGCGCACCGATCTTGTCTTTACCAGAGGGTACCGACGATTTTGTGGTTTACTGTGATACTTCGATTCAGGGTCTCGGTTGCGTGTTAATGCAACGCGAGAAGGTGATAGCTTATGCTTCTCGTCAGTTGAAGGTACACGAGAAGAACTATACGACCCACGAATTGGAGTTAGGGGCTGTGGTGTTTGCGTTGAAGACTTGGAGGCATTATCTGTACGGTACCAAATGCACTATCTACACCGACCACAGGAGCCTCCAGCATATCTTTGACCAGAAGGAATTGAATATGCAGCAACGTTGTTGGATAGAGCTTCTGAACGATTATGAGTGTGCCATCAAGTATCATCCGGGGAAAGCTAATGTTGTGGCTGATGCACTTAGCCGAAAGGAGACGAAACCTAAACGTGTTCGCGCTCTACAGCTTACTATTCATTCTGGGTTACCTGCTCAGATTCGTTCCACTCAGATCGAGGCCTTGAAGGAAGAGAATATCGAGGCCGAGTACTTGCGGGGCATGGAAAAACGACTGGTGGTGAGATCTGACGGCATTCATTATTTCATGGAGCGGGTATGGGTTCCTTTGTATGGTAATCTTCGAGAGCTTGTGATGGATGAAGCGCACAAGTCTCGGTATTCTGTTCACCCGGGCTCAAACAAGATGTATCAGGATCTTAGGGTTATGTATTGGTGGTCAAAGATGAAGGCTCACATTCCGACGTACGTGAGTAAGTGTTTGACTTGTGCTAAAGTCAAAGCAGAGTATCAGAAACCCTCGGGTCTACTTCAGCAGCCAGAGATACCCACGTGGAAGTGGGAGCAGATTGCCATGGATTTCGTTACAGGGTTACCGAGGACTCAGGCTGGAAACGATACTATTTGGGTGATTGTTGACCGTCTCACGAAGTCAGCACATTTTCTGGCAATCACGGAAACAGATAAGTTTTCACAGCTTGCAGCAGTTTATCTTAAAGAGGTAGTTTCTAGGCACGGGGTGCCAACTTCTATCATCTCATATCGAGACCCGTGTTTCACGTCTGAACTATGGCAGTCTATGCATAAGTCGTTCGGTTCACGTCTCGATATGAGTACTGCTTATCACCCACAGACGGATGGTCAGAGTGAGCGCACCATTCAGACGCTTGAAGACATGCTGCGGGCATGTGTGATTGATTTTGGGAAGGGATGGGAGAAACATTTGCCATTGATAGAGTTCTCCTACAACAACAGCTACCACACTAGTATTCAGGCAGCTCCGTTCGAAGGATTGTACGGGCGGAAATGCCGTTCTCCTCTCTGTTGGGCTGAGGTGGGTGACAGCCAGATCACAGGTCCCGAGCTTGTACTTGAAACTTCAGAAATGATTGTTCAGATCAGGAATCGTATGGCTGTGGCACGTGATCGTCAGAAAAGCTACGATGACAAGCGTAGGAAACCGTTAGAGTTTGCTGTGGGTGATCGGGTTATGTTGAAAGTTTCACCAGGGGTCATGCTTGCGTGTGAATTTCGAATCTGTTGTAAACTGATTAAGTGAATCAAGCATGTAGGGAGTTATCTTGCAATGTGAATGTGTGTCGAAATCGATACCTGCTACAACATGTGTGATGGTACGAACCATACTTGTTATGACATACGTAATACTATATGTTTGGTTGTTTGTTGCTTATGCAATACGTGTGATTAGATACGTGAATTGTGAATTCGCGAAACTGACTGTCTCTGGTAACAACAATAGGATTTGATTGATCGACTGTTTAATGAGCATTTAATCTTACCGAGCAAACTAAGGTGAGTTCACTACTTTTGAGCATGCGTCCCGGTGGTTGGGACAGTCAGTGGGTATCCCGGGGAGGGATAAGTCTTTTGGGTAAAACTAGAATATTGGATAATGATCTCATTCTATCACTCTTAAGTCCCATCTTTTGTTACCGGGGAGGTAACAGGGTATTAGTTGGTAGCGCTACTTAGGTTTGGCACCATCACACCGTACCGGGGAGGACGGTTGTGAACTAATGACCCAGTCGGGCCCAGTGTTTTGATAGGAGCACTGGGGAACGGGCAAAACATACATCAGGAGCCGTCTTGTTCAGTATCGAGATATTATCAATATTACTTTTGCATTTGTTAATGTACTGGTATAAACACTTGGTAACTAACGTTTTATAAACTGTGAACTCGCCAGCTTTGTCTGATACACTTGTTGCATGCTCGCAGGTCGTTAGGTATCTTGGATCTGGAAACTTGCTGTCTGGAGGAGCAGGAGTGGTCATGGGGCGACTGGAGGGACTCATGTGATTATCGTTACTATTATACATTGGTTTTTGAACAACTTAACTTTGGTTTACTACTTGCTTCTGCTGAACATATTGGTTTACATTTAAACTCGTGATTGGTGTTTTTCATTAATACTTGAGAATTTTATTTTAAAACTTGTATGGTTCTTTGTAATTAGTGGCTCTTTGTCGGTACGTCACACGCCTAACAGGGACATTCCCTAGGTGGTAATTTAGGGGTGTGACAGCGGAAATAATCAAAGGTTACACTAAAGGCGAGTCGGATCCAAGTGATTCATCATGTCTATCTGTTTTTATTTTTATTTTCAGCATTTTTAGTTAGTTTTATTTTCTTGTTTAAAAAAAACCTTTTTCTAAATTTTTGATTTGATTAGACGTTGAGGATAAACCGGTACTAAAAGCTCTTGTGTCCTTGGACGACCTCGGTATCTTACCAACACTATACTACGCTCACAATGGGTGCACTTGCCCATATGTGTGTTTAGTGTTAGTAAATATCGTGTTTTATAAATTTAAAACTTAACTAAAGTGTTAAAAAGGGCTTAAAATATACATTAAAAACTATATAACACCGCACACATCAAGTTTTTGGCGCCGCTGTCGGGGACACAAGGATTTTAAGAAAGTTAGGAATCAACGGCCTAATCATTTTTCTTATTTTTCTATTTTTTTAGGATTTTTCTTAAATTTTCAGCTTCTGCAGAGCTCAGCATGGACCGTGCCTGGTCGGACACGGGCCGTGCCCAGCGTTGTTACTGGCAGTTTTTATTTTCCGAGTTACAGAGTGTTGAGCACGGGGCCGTGCCGGTGCAGCACGGGGCCGTGTTGAGATCCCCAGTAACAGGGATCCGGAAAACAATTACTGTATCTCCGACCACAGGCCGTGTTCATCTGAGCACGGGGCCGTGGTAAAACTTCTGACCAACGTTCTTTTTTGTTTCTATTGCAGGACTTGGAACCCAGGCGCCACATCTGAACTTTCTACGCAGTGTATGAGCTCCAGTTCTAGTAGAGACATAAAAGAACCTCTAGACGAACCCGAACGCTTTCTAAGAAAAAGTCTTAAAGCTAAAAACCAAGAGAAAGTTTCGTGGGACCCACTTCCAATGGTGGATCAACGTACCTCATAGATTACCCACGACCCACCGTAGGTAATCTTGGCGCCGCTATCAATGCACCGAATGTCGAGGCCAACAACTTTGAACTTCGGCCGCATTTGATACAAATGCTCCAAAACTCCGCAACCTTCCATGGGCTTGCGGACGAAGATCCCCATTTACATATCACCCCTAACTTCTTGGAAATATGTGATACTTTTCGGATCAATGGAGCATCAAATGACGCCATCCGCCTTCGAATGTTTCCATTTTCGCTAAAAGACCGAGCTAAGGCTTGGCTTATTACCCTCCCAGTTGGCTCGGTAAACACCTGGGATGAACTAGCCCACAAGTTTTTATATAAGTATTTCCCTCCTGCTAAAACGGCTAAATTAATGACTGAAATTAACACATATTCACAAGAGGACGGGGAATCCTTATATGAAACTTGGGAACGGTTCAAGGAGCTACTAAGAAAGTGTCCTCATCATGGTCTTGCGGTATGGCAACAAGTATCCACTTTCTATAATGGGTTGTTGCCACACACAAGACAAACACTTGACTCTAGCTCCGGGGGACTTTTAGGTAATCATCCCCCAAATGAAATTTATAATCAAATTGAGGAAATTGCTCAAACCAATTTTCAGTGGCACACACCCCGAGGCACAAAATCTATTGCCCCGGGCACCCATAAGGTTGATGAGAGCACCTCCTTCCAAGCCCAAATCGAGGCCCTTTCTTCAAAAATCAAAAAGTTAGAAATGGCAAAAACGGCCTCGGTTATGGCTTGCGAGGGGTGTGGTGGGCCATATGAAAATTGGAGTTGTATGAAAGAAATGGATAATCAAACAGAATTCGTAAACTACATTGATAATAGACCTAGGCCGTCGGGTCCTCCAATGGGTACCTACAACCAAGGATGGCGTAACCACCCTAACCTTGGTTGGAGAGAACCCGGCAATAGTAGTAAACAACAAAATCTAAACCAACGAACAAACTTTCAACAACCAAGAAACGAGTCACACAATTTCTCTCAACAACAATAAGGGGGACGAGAGAGGCTTGAAGATACCATATCTCGCCTCATCTCCGACACCAAAAAGAAAAACTCGGATCGATTTCAACAACTGGAATCGAACTTTCGAAATCAACAAGCTAGTATTCAAAACATTGAAAAACAAATAAATCAACTAGCTCAAAATTTCTCCGAGAGACCACAAGGCGCGTTACCAAGCAATACCGAAACCAACCCAAAGGCGCAAGTACATCTCATCACATTGAGAAACCATACTGTGGGTCCCGAGGAGGCTCCGTTATCTCCAACTGAAAAGAGTCGATCTAGCCAAACCACAACTCCACCGACATCCCAACAAGAGACGGCTCCTCCACCAAATCAAGAACCCACCAAGAATCCTCCGGTACCATACCCCGGTCGGTTAATTCGCCAAAAGACCGATGAGCAATTCACAAAGTTCGTAAATTTACTAAAACAATTGCATGTTAATATTCCATTTGTTGAAGTCCTAACCCAAATGCCTAAATATTCAAAATTTATGAGGGACTTCCTCACTCACAAAAGGAAAATTGAATCATTGTAATTAGTTAATTTAAGCAAAGAATGCTCTGCCTTGCTACTCAACAAACTCCCACAAAAGAAGATCGATCCCGGGAGCTTCACCATCTCTTGTTCAATTGGGGAATCACCCATTCGTAACGCACTAGCCGACCTCGGGGCTAGTATTAACCTCATGCCCGCATCAATGTTCGACCGACTCGGCCTAGGGAAAACAAGCCCTACAAAAATGAGCATACAACTCGCCGATAGGTCAGTTAAATACCCACAAGGTGTCGCTGAAAATCTACTAGTTAAAGTCGGAGACTTTGTCTTCCCAGCCGACTTTGTCATACTAGATATGGAGGAAGATACTGAAGTACCACTCATCTTAGGGAGGCCATTCCTAGCTACGGCCCACGCAGTGGTAGACATGAATGGCGGGACACTAACATTGAGGGTTGGGGACAATGAAATGAAGTTCGGAGTTGGTAAGAGAGTAGAAGACGATGACCCGGCCAATTACATGAAAGTCATAGACTCAAGTTTGGATGATACTCTCCGACGGTGCAACATGGGATGCAAAACATCCCACTTGGGTAACATATGACTGGCTTTGGGTCTAGCCAAGGACCCTTATAAACGTGGCACACCACGGAGGCATTCCGCGGAACTATCCTTAGTTTAGTTTAGATTAATTTTTATGCTTTCTAGTTTAGCTTTAATTTTCAGGAATAAAACACACTCAGGATGGTGAAGGATACTAAGGGAAACTTGAACCAACAACCCATGCACAAAAACAGAGCCTCCCGAAAATTTTTCTTCATTACAGCAAGTTCAGCACGGGCCGTGCTGTCACACCCCGATTTCCACGTGTCACCGGTGGGCCCGGTGGGGAGTATCGTGACGTGGTTGGCAACATAATAGTCAAACAACACAATATTTAATATGCACAGCGGAAGCAATTTAAAAGATATAATACAACCGAATTTAATATTGTAATATCAAATGTCACAATATTCGGAAGTTTATCCACAGACGGATCGGAAACAAAATGGAAACAATAGTTCAACAGACTTTAGGCATCTTAAGCTTGCGAGACTTCTAGTGATGCTAAGGAGAAATCCCAGCCAATTACGCTTAGTACCTGCATTTAATCTTTTTGGGAAAATACGTCTGTTTACACTGGTAAATACAATCAACTGACTCATTTTGGAAAATGATTGAAAATTGATTTGGATGCACGTGGCATAAACATTTTTATTTAACTTGGGAGAATTATTTTAAATATATAATCTTGTGAACGAATTACATGTTCCTTGTGCGTTCAGTAGCCCGGATCTTGTCCGGGTTAAAGATCAATAGACACACCACATTATTCTTTTGTGCACTGACGGGTGTACGCCTACACCCCGCGCTTAAGTCGTGGCCATTTCGTAAAATGATGCCAAGGATATCCGGGACATGGTCATTAACCCCCCAAAGGCTTTAAGTAACAAGACTGTTTAAACGTGCCGATCAAATTATTCAATTAACCACCCAACGATGGAAGATTTGATGCCCGATCAAGCGGTATTCTATATACCGTAACCCAAGCCCATATAGGGAAAATAAGTTAAAAGTATTTACCTGAGCAAAGTATAAATCACAACAAGCAAACGCAAGTAGCTTTTACTGGTACTCCTAATCTGGAACGAAGGTTTATAATAACCTATTAGAATCCTAACGGGTCTTTAGTTAAGCTTAAGTTTAGACCGGTTAGTTTCAAAGACACGGGTTGTACGCACGATTAAGCGAAGACCGGATAGAATGTGATTTAGACCCGACAAGTTCAGAGACTTGTTTAATATGGGTATTTCATACACATTCTGGATTTTGAGATAAAACCGTTAAGGTTTGACCCGTTTAGGCTAGTTTATGTAAACTAGTTACATAAACCGAACCGAACACGTAATAAGCGTAACGGGTATCCATATGAGCCATTTACAGGTTTCCTAAGTTAATATGCTTCATATATGTTGTGACATCAGTAAGATATCTTTTATTATGCCCGAAATGAATTTAATCACAAACTATGCCACGTCGGGGTAGTTTGGTCATTTTAAAGGTTGTAAAAGAGTTTAAGTGTCAACCTGAGTTACAGGCCTGATGTAATCAGAAAATATACTCAATTTGCTAAGTTATATCAGTTGGTTAAAGTATATACGTGAAATTTATCAATTATAACCAAACTATGCCCCGTAGGGGTATTTTGGTAATTTCACATAAGCCGAAAAGCTCAAAACTGAAGTCTGAGTTTAACTACTTTTGCTTACTGTTAAAATATTATAATTTGCCTCAAATATCAGTAGGTATCACCCTTGGTATGTTTAAAATAGCTTTAGTACATACTATGCGTTAAAAACGCTTAAAAAGGCGATTAGAAGCCGTTTCCGGGTTCTATATAGAAATCTGATATTTTTATTGTTCCATAGGGTTTAAAATAATTTATTTATCATTTAGAATCAGTAGCAAAAGGTTTGTAGTCGTTTAGATATGTAAAACTCATTTTATGGCCCGTAAGGGCAAAACCGACAATTACCGGATTAAGCCTACGACTATGAGTTATGCTCAGCCTAAAATCAATTAAAAATATTTAAAAATTCTAAAATAATATATTGCATCAGTGGGTAATAAGTTTGGTATCAAAAAGTAGGCTTAACTAGGCGATATGCTAATTACGCCGTTTTATTAACATAAAGCTTTAATTTTACGCTAACGAGCATAACTCTTAACCTACACCTCCAACTGATGTCAAATTTTGTATGCAAGTTTATATATCAGTAATTAAGGTTTCTACTCTTTTACATTTCCAAAAATCACGTTTTAAGGTGAAAATGGCATATTGGTCAACATATGAGCAATTAACGGAATCATGCATATTAATTGGATAACTAATGATCCGTGGTGTATAATCACAGAGGGTTATACTAGCATGTAACCTGGTCCAAATAAAGCTCTAAGGCATTTCTAAAACATACCATAACGGGTCAGAACTGAAAGTCAAGGTATAAGTCAAACTATGCGACTTTCGGTTCCGAACCGGGTCTAAACAGGAAATTGTCGGGTTGAACATGTTTAGACAAGTCCTTACACTAATTACCAAGTTATATTAATGATCAAACAGGTTATATGTGTTCTACATTGCTAATTATGCATAAATTGTAATTTACTCATTCTGTTGACTTTTTTAAATACAAGTTTGACCCGACATTTGACATAGTTAGAGTGGGAATCAGGGGGAACCCTTTTGAGGATTTATTACCCACATAATTACCAACTTATAACTACTTTTGATTCGACTAATCACTGGACTATTAGTGATTAATCTTAAAGTCAACCGTTAATTACGACGGTTTGACTTTTAAGCTAAAACTAAGCTAAAACTTAATTAAGGAAGGATTAGCAAACTTACCAAGGTCCTATGCACGAAAAGTGATCACTTGAGAGAAGGCTTGAGCTCCAGAATTGATCAGAAGTGCAGGAATGACGGTGTGATCAAAGTGGTAAAGCATGAGGCCTTTTATAGTGATCAAGGCTCCATAGATTGTTGACAAATAGGTCTAACACTGATCACAACCCATCAACAAGTGTCCCTAGTGCTCTAGGACTGTTTAGGGGTCGCCCATAATGCAAAAATATCTGTTAAAGGTCGGTTTAGCGCATTTGCAGGCTGCTGTTCGATGTTGCTGTTACTGTGCATCTGACGCGGCCCGCGTAAAGGTAGGTTAACCTTTACGCGGCCCGCCTTGGCCTTGATATCAGATTTTTCATTTTCTCTTTGTTGCATACTTGACCCTTGGCTCTACGAAAGGGCAACCAAGCTTAATTTTTGCACTTTGAGCCCTCTATATTTACCTACAAGGGATTTAAGACTTGTACCCACTTTGCCAAGTCCCTGGACACTTCCGGTTAACCCGAAAAGTCATAACTTTCAATGTTAACGCTTTAACCCCTCGCACACGAATTTGATCATAACTTTCTCATACGATAACGAAACTTTATGAAATTTATATCGCGGATTCTAGTGAGCATAATTAACAGTTACAAAGCTCCTGGGTTTGTCAAAAGGTCACTCAGAGGTATAAATTAAACATGTTGACACATTTAACCCCTGTAGTTTGAAATCTCTCACTTTTAGCTTCGCATGATCCATGATTTATTCGTTTGATGCTATAAACATCATGTAGGGTTATTGTACAATATTTTTATTCACTGTTGACATTTAGAACCCGTATATTCACCTACTTTCCATGACTGTCAACTTTAGTCCTTCTATAACATTCTTTCACACGTTCAAACATATGACACGTGTCTACACATTATAGGACGTGAATTTTCGAGGTGTTACATCCTCACCCCCTTAAAATAAATCTCGACCCGAGATTTACTGAAATAAATAAGGGTACTTTTCTTTCATCGTGGATTCAACCTCCCACGTGTATTCGGGACCTCTACGGGCATCCCATTTTACCTTTACAATAGGTACATGCTTTCTTCGAAGCTTTTTAACCTGTCGATCTTCAATCGACAATGGTTTTTCCACAAATTTCAAGCTCTCATCTATATGCACATCTGTATGTGGTATGACCAGTGATTCATCAGCGAAACACTTTTTCAGATTGCAGATGTGGAATACATTATGTATACTACTGAGCTCTTCAGGTAAGTTCAACTTATAGGCAAATGACCCGACACGTTCGATAACCTCGAAAGGTCCTATGTATCTCGGGCTTAGCTTGCCTTTCTTACCAAATCGCATCACCCCCTTCCAGGGTGATACCTTAAGTAATACTTTGTCACCTACTTCGAAGTGAAAAGCTTTACGCTTTGGATCTGCGTAACTCTTCTGCCTATCCCGGGCAGCTTTGAGACGGTCCCGAATCTGGACAATCTTGTCCGTTGTCTCGAAGACTATCTCTGGTCCTGATAACTGGACATCTCCAACTTCCGCCCAACAAACGGGCGTTCTACACTTTCTACCGTATAAGGCCTCGAAAGGCGCAGCCTTTATGCTGGTGTGGTAGCTATTGTTGTAGGAGAATTCGATTAACGGTAGATGCTTATCCCAACTACCACCTAAATCGATCACACATGCGCGTAGCATGTCTTCCAAAGTTTGAATAGTACGCTCACTCTGACCGTCTGTCTGAGGATGGTAAGCCGTACTAAAATTCAAACACGTGCCCAAAGATTGTTGGAAACTTTTCCAAAAATGTGACGTGTATCTGGTATCTCGGTCAGAGATAATAGACACAGGTATGCCATGTAAGGCTACAATCTTATCCACGTATAACTGGGCTAACATGTCGGAGCTATAAGTCTCCTTGATGGGTAAGAAATGGGCTGACTTAGTCAGTCTGTCAACTATAAGTCTCCTTGTCTTTGGTAACTTGGTGATAAAATCCATGGTTACCATCTCCCACTTCCACGTAGGAAGTTCAGGCTGTTGTAGCAAGCCTGACGGCTTTTGATGTTCTGCTTTGACTTACGCACAAGTCAAGCATTTAGCTACATAGGCAGCTACAGACTTTTTCAAGCCTATCCACCAATAATTTGCCCTTAGATCCTGGTACATCTTATCAGCTCCAGGATGAACGGAGTATTTGGAACTATGGGCTTCCTGGAGGATGACATCTCGAAGTCCTCCATAAATTGGAACCCATATTCGCCCATTTAATATTAGAATTCCGTCCTTGCTAAGAGTTAACTGCTCCCAAGTTACCCCTAGCTTTTTGTTAGGATAGTTAGCTTCCAACACAGCTTCCTTCTGTGCAGCTAACAACCTTTCAGTCAAACTGTTCTTTATCTCCATGCGCTTGGCATTGATTCGGATGGGTTTCACCCTTTCCTTTCGACTCAAGGCATCGGCGACTACATTCGCCTTGCCGGGATGATATCTGATTTCACAATCATAATCATTTAAAGTTTCCATCCAACGGCGTTGCCTCATGTTTAAATCTTTCTGATTAAACAGGTGCTGGAGGCTCTTGTGATCAGAATAGATCACACACTTGATTCCATATAGATAATGCCTCCACAGTTTTAGTGTGAATACAACGGCACCCAACTCTAAGTCGTGGGTGGTGTAATTCTTTTCATGCACCTTTAACTGTCTTGAAGCATAGGCAATAACTTTGCCTTTCTGCATAAGCACACACCCCATGCCAGTGTGCGATGCATCGCAATAAACCACAAATTCTTCTATTCCATCTGGCAATGTCAGTACTGGGGCGTTGCTCAACTTTTGCTTCAGAATATCAAAGGATTCTTGCTGCTTAGGGCCCCAAACAAACTTAACCTTCTTCTTAGTTAAGGAGGTTAGGGGTGCAGCAATCCTTGAAAAATTTTCAATGAAACGCCTGTAATATCCTGCCAATCCTAGGAAGCTACGAATTTCTGTAGGCGTCTTTGGCTCTTGCCAGTTCATAACTGCTTCAACCTTAGCGGAATCCACTTGGATACCACGCTCACTCACCACGTGTCCAAGGAATTGGACTTCTCGAAGCCAAAATTCGCACTTGGAGAATTTGGCATAGAGCTTCTCCTGATGCAGGAGTTTGAGAATACAGCGAAGGTGTTTCTCATGGTCAGCTTGGTTCTTCGAATAGATAAGAATGTCGTCGATGAAAACGATGACGAATTTATCTAAGTACGGCTTGCAAACACGATTCATGAGATCCATGAACGCGGCAGGTGCATTAGTGAGCCCAAAAGGCATCACTAGGCACTCGTAATGACCATAACGAGTCCTAAATGCTGTTTTATGTACGTCTTCATCTCTAACCTTCAGTTGGTGGTAGCCTGACCTCAAATCAATCTTCGAGAAATAACTTGCTCCTTGTAGTTGATCGAACAAATCGTCGATCCTGGGTAAAGGTTACCTATTCTTTATCGTGACCTTAATAAGCTCACGATAATCGATGCACAGACGCATCGATCCATCCTTCTTCTTGACAAACAGAACTGGCGCTCCCCAAGGAGACGAACTAGGTTTAATGAAACCTTTGGCTAGCAATTCGTCTAGTTGTGTCCTTAATTCTTTCATCTCTGTGGGCGCCAACCTATAGGGTGCTCTAGCAACTGGTGCTGCTCCGGGGATGATGTCAATTCTGAATTCGACTTGTCTATCTGGTGGTAAACCAGGTAGTTCTTCAGGAAAAACTTCTGGGTATTCAGAAATGATGGGAATGTCTTCTATCTTCGGCTTAGGCTCATCAATAATCACTTGTGCCATGTAGATGACACAACCCTTCTTTAAACACTTTGAAGCCTTGAGCATAGTCGCTTGCTCAGGCAGCCCATACTGGGTATCTCCCCGAATGGTAAGTGATTCACCAGACGGAGTCTTAATCACCACTTGCTTTCTGTTGCAGACGATTTGGGCCTGGTTGTGAGATAACCAGTCCATACCCAAGACTATGTCAAAACCGGCTAACTTGAAGGGAAGTAGAGACAGAGGAAAAGAATGGTTCTTAATGGATATAACACATCCATCTAACACAGTTGAGACGGTTTCTAGTGTGCCATCTGCTAACTCCACCTCATAATTCACATTTAAGGTTTTGACAGGTAATTTCAGCAATTCACAAAACTTATTATCAACGAAAGACTTATCAGCGCCTGAATCAAAAAGTACTCTAGCAAAGACGTCATTTACAAGGAAAGTACATGTAATAACGTTGTCGTCTAGAACCGCTTCTTTGGCATCCATTCTGAAGACTCTAGCATTTGTCTTCTTGGCCTCTTCAGGCTTCTTGGTGTATTTAGGGCAGTTGGTTTTAATGTGCCCCTTTTCATTGCAACGGTAGCACGTTGCGTCTTTCATCTTCTTGCAATCCAAGGTCTTGTGATCCGTGGACTTGCATATACCACAAGCAAAGGTTTTCGACTGAGTCTGAGAGTTCGACTCGAGTCTGCACTTTCCAAAGTGCTGTTTCTTGCAAATCTTGCACTTGGGCTTTTCACCAGAATGATGCCCATCTTTCCTTGACTCAGATCCTTTCTTGTTGTCACCATTCCCACGGTGTTTCTTGTTCGATCTTCGTGAACTATCATCTTCACGCTTTCTCTTCTCAGCCTCCTTATTCCTCAGCGATCTCTGCCTGACCGCATCCAAAGTGAGGGACAAGGATATGTCAGCTACAGATCTAAAAGTAGCTGGCCGAGAAGCCTTTACGCTTGCCTTGATTTCCGGGGCTAAACCACCGATAAAACGAGCTATTCTTTTTGGTTCCGGGGTCACCAGATAAGGAACCAACCGGGACATCGTGTTGAAGCTCGTGAGGTAAGCTTGACAGTCAAGGTTTGTCATCACCAATGATAGAAAATCAGATTCTATCTTCTCCACCTCATGCTGAGGGCAGTGATTTTCCCTGATAAGGGCAACAAATTGATCCCAAGACATGTTGTACAATGGGATTTTCCCGGTGGCTTGAATCAGAGATCTCCACCACGCTAAAGCTTCGCCCTTAAAAGATTGCGACACAAACTTGACTACATCCCTCTCAGCGCATCCGCTGATATCCACAACCGTGTCCATCTCATCCAGCCACGTCATACAGTCGATGGCTCCTTTCTCCCCAGTGAAATCCCGGGGTTTGCAGGAAACAAAATATTTATATGAGCAACCCTTGTCACGGGGTCCTTGGTTTAGTACAACCTGCTGAGATGGAGCACTGTGGTGGTTCGAGGAGTGTCGATCATCATCTTTCTTCGGTTCGTCCTTCTTGGATGGTGGCTTTGAAGGCTGTGTAGATAGGGTCCTACTACGAGTCCCACTATACTCTTCGTACTGTCGTTCCAATGCCTTTGTAACTGCGTCGTCGACCAACGCTTTTAATTCAGCACCCGTTAAATTAATCCGGGCGTTATTAATGTTCTCCACTGGATGACTATTTATCTCGTCTGAGTTAGCCATTTTAATTGAACTGTTACAGAAAACAAGGACAATAGTTTATTTGGGAGTTTATTATGGAATTGCCCCTTAGGGTAATTCATCAACCATGGTAACAGAGACCATATTTGGTTAATTTATTAATCATATTTATTTAGGATTTCTATCATAATCTATCCTAATTATAAAACCATAACAGTTTTATTTGTGGCACAAAAGGCCTGGTCACATGGACATTTTAATTTATAAGCTATGATTTCAGAGAATCCAAACATGAAGTATACTGGCACAATAGGCCTAGTCACAAGGACATTTATAAATTATAAGCTATGATTTCAGAGAATCAAAGCATGAAGGTTTGAACCTAGTTCATTACCTTTATCTGACAGGGAGTCATCGCTACCACTGTCTTTTTGGCTCATATGGAAATTAGCAGGGCCCGTAGGCGCTATATTACCACGTATGGTCAAAATATGATCATCTAAATTGATGATCTATACCCATGATTCAGAGATCAATAAATTGGGTTAGGAATCTTTTGAAGAATCCAATAATAAGAATGACGTGTGTGATTTTAATGAATCACATCTGCCAGGAGCGTTAACATGTTTACAGATGTTAACAGGGATTTGAATCTTTTAAACAGGTCTTACCATCTTGGCCCGGTCTTATAATGACCCGAAGGCTAGGTTTCACTCTTTAAGATTCTTATTTAAAATTTAAATAGGCAGATTATTATCAAAAGGAAATGATTTTGATTTATTTATTTCATATAATATATTTATGCAGATAATAGCAAAACTGAAATTTATAAACTTACATTCCATTAATTTATTAAAAGGTTACACCCTAAACGGGACTTTTCAAATAAACAAACTTACCCACGCAGGGGTTTAAACAAGGATTTACCCACGCAGGGGCTTAACAACATACATCATAATAGTCCACGCAGGAACTTACACAAATAACATACCCTCGTAGGGGTTAACAGAAAGATAGACCCACGCAGGGGTCAAAACAAATAAGCATACCCACGCAGGGGTTTATACAGCAAGACTGGCCCGCGCAGGGGCTCAACAACAAATGGAAGGATTCAGTGGTCCTTCTTGCTCTTCCCTTTAATTAGGCTCGTTAATCCTTGGAAGAAGCTTTGTCTTTCCTGGCGGTCGCGGCGATAGTCCTGCTCAACCTGATCTAGTCTCTGAAGAATTTCCCCCCGCTCTGGGGGAGAAAATCATGGCGGCTGCGATTGCGTCCGTATAATCGGTCTGGCAGGTATCTGGTATCCAGGAGTTGGGTAACCTGCTTCCCAAGGAGCTCCATACGGTCCTTCAGGGTTATAGGGGTTGTAATTGGACGCGACCATGTATGGGTCGACCTCAGCGTAACCGTAGTTGGTGTGAGTCGGCGGCCCAAACGGGTTATACATCATAGAACCCGTGTATGCTGGTATCGGGTTATCAAAACCCATCGGCGGTGGTTGCGGTGCAACTGGGTTCGAAGGCCCACCCATTTGTGGGTCTTCCTGAAGTGGCGGATAATGGCTGCCACTTGACTGGCGTGGGGAGCTAAAATAGAAATCCCCTGCTCGCGCAGACATACGTGCGCCTGTCCTCCTACGCCTCGGTGGTTGAGGAGGTGCCGGTTGAACTGGTGGCGGTGGAGGCGGTGGCGTGACTGCCACAAACCGTGAATCCACAGAGGGATCCTGCAGCTGCTGCTGCTGTTGCTGATGAGGCGACGAATGGTGAGGAGGTGTATAGTACCATTCGTGCAGGGTAAACATAGCTTGAAAGCTGTCTGGACCACCGTAGGGTGATCCGTGGAAAGAAGATCCGTCAGAGATCTCTATCGGGTGGTTTGGTGTACCACTGGCAGGTTCGACGGGGTCTGTGTCCTCGTCCATATCCTCTGCGTTATCGCCAGAGAAATGGTCCTCCGGTCCCAATGGGTTGAAACCCACTGGTTCTTGTATGAAATTTGCCGGGTTAAACCGGCCCCTAAAAACTGGTGTAGGGTCACCAAAAGAATTATGCGATAAGGATCGCTGTAGGGGTATGTAGGAGGGTTGAGGGTTATTGGGCTCATACTCCGGCTGTGGCCCATAAGGGTTATGTACAGGAGGTGTTGAACTGTGTGAGACCGACCGTCTAGCCGGCTCGAAGAGGTTCCTCCGGTTCTGCCGGGGATCGTCACTCTCTGTGGTGGAAGGAGCTCGCACACTCAAAGGTCCTGCTTCGTTGTCATTGGGGGCGGTGATTGGCCCCTTTCCTCGTCCTCTTCTTCGGAAGAATCTTGGCGGCATTTTTGTTAATCCTGTCAATACAGCATGAGATAACAACAAAAATATATAAAATAAAAGTCAAAACAAAAACCAAACAAAGTGGAATTTGTCCTATGTTATATGTGTAGACTCGAAAGTTTAGATATGTGCAATTGTGTTATTGAGATTAAACACAAAAAGGCTAGTGTTTAATTCACTCAATGTTGGCTCTGATACCAACCTGTCACACCCCGATTTCCACGTGTCACCGGTGGGGAGTATCGTGACGTGGTTGGCAACATAATAGTCAAACAACACAATATTTAATATGCACAGCGGAAGCAATTTAAAAGATATAATACAACCGAATTTAATATTGTAATATCAAATGTCACAATATTCGGAAGTTTATCCACAGACGGATCGGAAACAAAATGGAAACAATAGTTCAACAGACTTTAGGCATCTTAAGCTTGCGAGACTTCTAGTGATGCTAAGGAGAAATCCCAGCCAATTACGCTTAGTACCTGCATTTAATCTTTTTGGGAAAATACGTCAGTTTACACTGGTAAATACAATCAACTGACTCATTTTGGAAAATGATTGAAAATTGATTTGGATGCACGTGGCATAAACATTTTTATTTAACTTGGGAGAATTATTTTAAATATATAATCTTGTGAACGAATTACATGTTCCTTGTGCGTTCAGTAGCCCGGATCTTGTCCGAGTTAAAGATCAATAGACACACCACATTATTCTTTTGTGCACTGACGGGTGTACGCCTACACCCCGCGCTTAAGTCGTGGCCATTTCGTAAAATGATGCCAAGGATATCCGGGACATGGTCATTAACCCCCCAAAGGCTTTAAGTAACAAGACTGTTTAAACGTGCCGATCAAATTATTCAATTAACCACCCAACGATGGAAGATTTGATGCCCGATCACGCGGTATTCTATATACCGTAACCCAAGCCCGTATAGGGAAAATAAGTTAAAAGTATTTACCTGAGCAAAGTATAAATCACAACAAGCAAACGCAAGTAGCTTTTACTGGTACTCCTAATCTGGAACGAAGGTTTATAATAACCTATTAGAATCCTAACGGGTCTTTAGTTAAGCTTAAGCTTAGACCGGTTAGTTTCAAAGACACGGGTTGTACGCACGATTAAGCGAAGACCGGATAGAATGTGATTTAGACCCGACAAGTTCAGAGACTTGTTTAATATGGGTATTTCATACACATTCTGGATTTTGAGATAAAACCGTTAAGGTTTGACCCGGTTAGGCTAGTTTATGTAAACTAGTTACATAAACCGAACCGAACGCGTAATAAGCGTAACGGGTATCCATATGAGCCATTTACAGGTTTCCTAAGTTAATATGCTTCATATATGTTGTGACATCAGTAAGATGTCTTTTATTATGCCCGAAATGAATTTAATCACAAACTATGCCCCGTCGGGGTAGTTTGGTCATTTTAAAGGTTGTAAAAGAGTTTAAGTGTCAACCTGAGTTACAGGCCTGATGTAATCAGCAAATATACTCAATTTGCTAAGTTATATCAGTAGGTTAAAGTATATACGTGAAATTTATCAATTATAACCAAACTATGCCCCGTAGGGGTATTTTGGTAATTTCACATAAGCCGAAAAGCTCAAAACTGAAGTCTGAGTTTAACTACTTTTGCTTACTGTTAAAATATTATAATTTGCCTCAAATATCAGTAGGTATCACCCTTGGTATGTTTAAAATAGCTTTAGTACATACTATGCGTTAAAAACGCTTAAAAAGGCGATTAGAAGCCGTTTCCGGGTTCTATATAGAAATCTGATATTTTTATTGTTCCAGAGGGTTTAAAATAATTTATTTATCATTTAGAATCAGTAGCAAAAGGTTTGGAGTCATTTAGATATGTAAAACTCATTTTATGGCCCGTAAGGGCAAAACCGACAATTACCGGATTAAGCCTACGACTATGAGTTATGCTCAGCCTAAAATCAATTAAAAATCTTTAAAAATTCTAAAATAATATATTGCATCAATGGGTAATAAGTTTGGTATCAAAAAGTAGGCTTAACTAGGCGATATGCTAATTACGCCGTTTTATTAACATAAAGCTTTAATTTTACGCTAACGAGCATAACTCTTAACCTCCACCTCCAACTGATGTCAAATTTTGTATGCAAGTTTATATATCAGTAATTAAGGTTTCTACTCTTTTACATTTCCAAAAATCATGTTTTAAGGTGAAAAGGGCATATTGGTCAACATATGAGCAATTAACGGAATCATGCATATTAATTGGATAACTAATGATCCGTGGTGTATAATCACAGAGGGTTATACTAGCATGTAACCTGGTCCAAATAAAGCTCTAAGGCATTTCTAAAACATACCATAACGGGTCAGAACTGAAAGTCAAGGTATAAGTCAAACTATGCGACTTTCGGTTCCGAACCGGGTCTAAACAGGAAGTTGTCGGGTTGAACATGTTTAGACAAGTCCTTACACTAATTACCAAGTTATATTAATGATCAAACATGTTGTATGTGTTCTACATTGCTAATTATGCATAAATTGTAATATACTCATTCTGTTGACTTTTTTAAATACAAGTTTGACCCGACATTTGACCTAGATACAGTGGGAATCAGGGGGAACCCTTTTGAGGATTTATTACCCACATAATTACCAACTTATAACTACTTTTGATTCGACTAATCACTGGACTATTAGTGATTAATCTTAAAGTCAACCGTTAATTACGACGGTTTGACTTTTAAGCTAAAACTAAGCTAAAACTTAATTAAGGAAGGATTAGCAAACTTACCAAGGTCCTATGCACGAAAAGTGATCACTTGAGAGAAGGCTTGAGCTCCAGAATTGATCAGAAGTGTAGGGATGAAGGTGTGATCAAAGTGGTAAAGCATGAGGCCTTTTATAGTGATCAAGGCTCCATAGATTGTTGACAAATAGGTCTAACACTGACCACAACCCATCAACAAGTGTCCCTAGTGCTCTAGGACTGTTTAGGGGTCGCCCATAATGCAAAAATATCTGTTAAAGGTCGGTTTAGCGCATTTGCAGGCTGCTGTTCGATGTTGCTGTTACTGTGCATCTGACGCGGCCCGCGTAAAGGTAGGTTAACCTTTACGCGGCCCGCCTTGGCCTTGATATCAGATTTTTCATTTTCTCTTTGTTGCATACATGACCCTTGGCTCTACGAAAGGGCAACCAAGCTTAATTTTTGCACTTTGAGCCCTCTATATTTACCTACAAGGGATTTAAGACTTGTACCCACTTTGCCAAGTCCCTGGACACTTCCGGTTAACCCGAAAAGTCATAACTTTCAATGTTAACGCTTTAACCCCTCGCACACGAATTTGATCATAACTTTCTCATACGATAACGAAACTTTATGAAATTTATACCGCGCATTCTAGTGAGCATAATTAACAGTTACAAAGCTCCTGGGTTTGTCAAAAGGTCACTCAGAGGTATAAATTAAACATGTTGACACATTTAACCCCTGTAGTTTGAAATCTCTCACTTTTAGCTTCGCATGATCCATGATTTATTCGTTTGATGCTATAAACATCATGTAGGGTTATTGTACAATATTTTTATTCACTGTTGACATTTAGAACCCGTATATTCACCTACTTTCCATGACTGTCAACTTTAGTCCTTCTATAACATTCTTTCACACGTTCAAACATATGACACGTGTCTACACATTATAGGACGTGAATTTTCGAGGTGTTACACGTGCCCAGCCAATACGGCCCCATGCTGAAAGATCTGCAGAAAAAACGCCCAGTTCAGGTAACTGGACACGGGGCATGTTTGCTGAACACGCTCCCGTGCCCAGCCTTCTGTTACTTTCTGATGATTTTTGTTACTGGCAACCTGAACACGGGGCCGTGCCCGGATACCACGGGCCCGTGTCCAGATGTCCAGTAACATAAAATTTTGTTTCTAACACACCTTTTACACATTCAATCAACCTATAAACTTATTTTTAGGACACATTGAGGACAATGTGTAATTTAAGTGTGGGGGGGGGGGGGGATGCTAAAACCTTGAATTTTGCAAGTCCTAATTACAAGCCTTACACAAAACTCTATTGGAACCACTAAACACCCCAAAAAAAATTTCAAAAACTTTTTTTTACTTGTCTTGGTTTAATTTGGGAATTACAAGTTCTAAAAAGGTTATATTTTTATAAATTTACAACCGATAGCGTCGTGATAAAAAGAACCAACATAAGAAAATTATGAAACAAGCATGACAAATCTAGTTAAAATTTGATTATATATACTTGATCACAAAAAAACCCATTCCCACAAAAAGTGAGTTTTGAGCCTTTATTGAGCATACAAATACACATCTTTAAACTAAATGCTCATTTTTCGTTTCTTGTGGGAATAGCCGCTTGGTTTCTTACGACTCTAGAACTTGCCATGACGATACATTCCCGGTCCTTACCAACTTAAACCCAAGTAAGTAAATGATGGAGGCATTAGGACTAACCCTTTTTCTTTCAACACCATTATTTTTTTACCACCTACCCAAAATCCTCCTAGTTAACCCCTTTGAGCCTAAATCTTTTTCATTTCTAAACCCAAAACAAACACCCCTTTACCCACCAAAACCCTTTTTCATTTCTAAACACAAAACAAACACCCCTTTACCCACCAAAACCCTTTTTCATTTTAAACCCTTTATTTTAATAGAAAGCTCAGTTTTTCATGTGACATTCCTTATCAAAAAAAATGATGAAGTCAAGAAATAAACAAACAAGTTCATCAAAAAGAACTTTGTTTGAAGAGTTGCTTCATTAGAATATAAAGTTATAAAAATAAAAAGTATTACGAAAACCGACGCTTTTTACGCCTTTCGCCCTTTTTTACTAACCACTAACCCAAAACCACCTACCTTTAACCCAAGCCTAACCCTTCCCCAAAGTCCTCTTGATATTTACAAAGGTGTAAAGTTAAAAAGGAGGATGATTGATTGCTTGGCAAGCATATGGTAGAAGTAAGTTCCATGCCGGTCCCGAGTGTTTCACAAAAATACATCTTCGGCCGAGTGTTGAGTGATCTCCCGTGAGGTATGTGAACTTGTATATAAATAGAATTTTAAAGAGGCATGTTATGCCCAAATAAGTAATTTCTCTTACGTAATGTTTTGAATAAATCATAACGAATAGGATTGTAAATAAAATAAAAATAAAACCTAATAAACATCTTGGATTCCCGACACTCAAGACAAGCCCAAAACCTTCTCTTCTACCCATTCCATTTGGGTGTGTAAGCCACAAAATAAAGAGTTTTGCTTGAGGATAAGCAAAGATTCAAGTGTGGGGGTATTTGATGTGTGTAAAATGCAACATATAAATTACATCAAATGTGGCATAAAACTAACCCTTTTTTAGTACTAATGTTGGAAAAAGTGTGCTTTTGTCTTCCTTTTGTGTTTTCAGGGTTAAAAGAGCTTAAAGAAACAAAAGAAGCAAAAATGCAGCTAAATCTAACAATAATACAAGAAAAGGAATAAACGTGGCATGCCCGACCCCTCGACAGCATCTTCCCAAGCAAACATAAGAGATCAGAAGGCTGAACACGCCCCGTGCTCATTGAACACGGGGGCGTGCCCAAGTGTCTGCAGAAAAGACAAAGTTGTAGAAGCTTCTATTTGTCACACCCCAAAATACATCGCAGCGGAATATAAAACGTAGTGGTGACGGAAGTTGGTGCCCATTTATATCTTGTCGATCGATGCATTTAATTGTTGGACATTTTAATTTATTTTAAACATAAGTTAATTAAACGTTACGTTTTACGACATGACTACATAGTTAAGTTGTTTTTGATCCTTATGGATCTTATTACATATGTCCCAAAAAGTTTAAAAGTTGTCCAACATTTTCAAACAAACAACATGCATCATTCAAACACAAGATACACCATGATTCCCGAAGCCGAACTCAAGTACCTGTAGAACACGTTAAAATCAAGTGTCAACACAAAGGAAGGTGAGTTCACGTATTCACTTACTACCAATTTTATTTCAAGGAAAATTTTCTGATTAGGTGTTTATTTGAAAACATCCATATAAATTTTAGAAAGTCCATTTTACTTCCTTATTAAAAATCCATGGGCCTTCCGCCGGTTCATCGATCCAACAACTGTAATATATATTGCCCAGGTTTTATATATTAAATTATTGCGTCAATTTTCAGACTCGTATGTTAGCTAGACGATACGAACTATATATTAACCAAGCAGGGATAATCAAAGCTAGACAATAAACAAAATATTAATTCGTCATTTGACTTGACACAGGGCGACCGGTCACGACGGGGTTGTTAACCCGATAGATCTACCAACAATTCATCGCGTGCAATACTTAACTGATTAAACGACATCATGGGCGCAAGGTTCTCTCTTTGAGAACAATATGATGTCTGCCTCATGTACAATATATATATCCTACTAATATGACAATTTAATACACGATGTTGTACGAATCCCCTGAATCTCCATCATTCGAGACCCAGAACGGCATCCGTCCCAACTATACGGTCATGTTTCGCCTAGGAAATACCGCATCATCCCAATGTCCAACATTTATTCATCAAAAACGTTTTTACTTCGAAACGTATGACTTATCAAATTTCATATATTTTCATCGAAAATATATATTTTATATTAAAAGGTATGTTTTATTTCAAAAATATTATTAAACCCATTTATTGACGTGTTCTACCCCCAAAATATATACAAAGCAGTAAAAAGAGGGGTTTAGTGACACTCACTTTTGGGTGCGTATTTTAATATCGTAATCCCAGAGATTAATTTTCTACACGTCCTAATATAGGAACGATTCTAAATCATTATACATAACACAAAAATCCTAAGTTTCTCTGTTTCTTAAAATTATCACATAACTTTGAGATTTTCTCGAAAAGTTGTCATTTTTTATTATGTTGACACGTTAATATATATATACGAGTCCATATACATACATACATATATATATATATATATTTATGATTCTTGCGACTTGAACGATTTTATTGGTGACCATTATTGTATAAATCCGTTAGCTCTCCCGTTTATACGCAATATATCTATGATTTGCGCGTCGTAATATATATATATATATATAAACGTTCATAGAATTTAACACCGAACATGCGAAATATTACTAACTTATCTATTTTGTCATTTTTAAAGCAAATATACATAAAACATCTCATATGTAACAAATTTCATGCTCGACAAACAAGTTACACATTAAACGCAATTTTTACCGTTTCTACCGCACAAAACGTACATGCATACATGCATAGTCTAGATTTCCCACTACCAAATTAACACTTAACATATTATCACATTTACATGTTTAAATTACTTAACACATTTTATCACATAAGGTTCACTCAAAATATACCCATACTAGTGTTCATCGCAAATGCGTATTTTAGCGATTCGGTAACGTTTTCGGGCGTCAGAAGTCACGTATGACCAACCAAACACCAAGTAAACTTAAAATTAGTTAAAATACTTGTTTTTAAACTAAAAACATCAGTTTATTTACTTATCTAAATCAGTTTTACAAAAATCACCCGAAAAAACGATTTTTGACCGTTTTAACGCATAGTTTTGCGTTAAACGTTACCATAATCATCCCAACTCGAAACGACTTGATATTTTAACACAATACATGTTATTTACTGATTAAAATAGTGGTTATAATCAGATTAGTACAGTTTTTGTGTAAGCCACCTAAATCATGCGATTTCACGTATTTTACAACTTTTAATGCATCAAGTACAACATGCAAAGCTAGCAAACATTATGACAAAGTTATATATCATTAAACACTTCAAAATAACTTTATTTTAGGGTTTATAATATCATCAAAATTGATTTTTATCAAATCATGCTCAAATGATCATTTCATGCTTTCATATTATCATGCATGTTCACATATGTGCATCAAATGCACTAATACAACATTATCAACATCATTTATGATCTAATCATACTCAAGAACACATTAGTATTATGTTCTCACAAAACACAACACACATATCATCATGATCATCCAATCATTCATACATAAATGCTAATATCCTTCATATTTAAGAACATATGACAAACTTTTACTTGCATGCCTACATACATACATATATACACGAAGTATATATGCACACATAAACCACCAAAAAATCACTTTTCATCATGTCACTTTCAAATCTTAAATCACCTTTAGAACATTCTTATATGACACATATGGATTCTTACATGTAACTCAAGAATCTTTCAACAAAAATAAAAAACACAAACATCTACACTCACACACACACACTCACGGCCACACATACATACATACATATATATATATAGGATTAGGTTCAAACGTGAACAAAATCCCAAGAGTGAACTGCGTGAACTGATCTGGCCCCTTGATTTTTATGATCTTGAGATTAAAGTGAGTGGCATGATGGTAATTATTTGGTTAATTTTTTTCATTTAATTAAATACAAAAAGGGTATATGTGTAATTTCAATCTTAAATTGATTGCATAAATCTCTCACAAATCAAGTAATCAATTATCCTCTTAAATCGATTGCATAAATCTCTCACAAATCAAATCAAGGATTAGTAAAGATGTAACTTAATTCAATTATTAAAATAATTATTTGTCTAAATGCGATGTACACATGTGTATTATGATTTTGCTCTCTTTTTAATGCGATGTACACATGTGTATATCGTCTGTTTTTGTGATATCTCAGAATTTTTTTATTGAATGTTGATGTACACCTGTGAATTACTGTACACATATGTACGATGCTGAGTACACATGTGTACTGTTCTATTTATATCCAAGTATACATGTGTATACCGTTGAAATATGAAGGTTACGTGGATCTTAAAAATCAAAATTTAAATTCTGGTGATGAAATCTGAAATAAAAATTAAAATTGAAATCTGGTGATTTGTTGTTTGTTTTGATAATTATCTTATTAATAAATAAACATAATGTGGATAATGAATTTAAATTAGGAAAGATGTAACTTAATTCAATTATTAAAATAATGATTTAAATCTAATTTTTTATATAATTACAATCCTACCCTTAACAAGTAAAAAGGAAATCAAGGGTCCATATCTCTTCACGCAGTTCACTCTTGGGAGATTGTTCACGCTGGAACCCTACCCTATATATATATATATATATATACACACACACATCCATTTTATTTCATTCAAAATGAAACCCATTTGTTTTATGTTTCAAGTTTGTGATTAAACTCAAGATCAAGAGAAACTTCCATCACTATCAAGAACATCAAGAATCAAAACAAAGTTTTTAAAATAAATTTTTATACCTTCAAGTTCTTGATTGATTTTTAGTAATGATTGGTGATGTGGGTCTTGATTGTTGTTTGAAATGCCTTGAAATCACTTTTAAACACCCATTTTAGCTTGAAATCACTTTGAAAAGCTCTTGAATCTTCATGAAGTGTTTAAAATTTTTGAAAGTGTGAGTGTATAGGGGGGTTTCAGCCGAGATTTTTAGAGAGAGAGAGAGAGAGTTTGAGTGTTGCTTGGATTATGATATTGGAATGTGTAAGATATTGGAAAGGTTTGTAAGCTTAATCATCATTCTCATATTTCCATGTCCAACAAGTGGCAACATCAAGAGAGAGGTGGCCTCCAAGGCCGCCACCTTGTCCTCTCTCTCTCCTAATACACACATAAATCTTGTATATATACATATATACATATGTAGATTAATGAATAAAACAGGTATCTTACTGGATACCGGGTATTTTATCTAGCGTTTTAAACCCGTTTTAGTGCGTTTTAAATTATTTTTAACGTTCTATAAAATAAACGTGCCAAAATATTACGGGAAAATATTTTATTTTCCTGGACTGGCTATGCTGTCGGTATTTGGCAGTATGCGCGCTGTGCTGCGCGGTACGCGCTTAAAATCGCAAAAATAGGAATTTAAGCGTTTTTATTTATTTTTGTCATTCTATAAGAATAAACTTATCAAATTATTGCTAAAATGATTATCAGTTGCCTTGACTGGCTGTATTGACAGTGTTTTGTCGGTATACGCTCTATATCGCGCGGTATGCGCTTAAACTCGGAAAATAGAGTTTCTTAGCATTTTAATTTATTTTTCCTCACGAGTATGATGAAAATATTTATTCTAATCATAACAGACTATTTTTTAGGATTTTGACACTGATCGGGTGGTCACCGACGTTCGTTTCGCATTTTAATCGTTACGCGATAAGCGTTTATCTTACCGTTGCCAACATAAATTTTTTTATCAAAGTTTAATTTTACCAACACATTAAATTTCACATATAAACATCATAACCAGTCAAATATAGCCATGTTACCTATTCACAACACGTATTACAATTGTACGGTACGGCCAGAAAAGCTGGGTGTCATAGTCTCCCCCTGTTTAGGAAATTTCGTCCCCGAAATTTTACTCTACAGGTTTTGTTTTCGCACTAAATAAGAATAACAAAAACGAATCTATTGAATATAGTCTTATAGTTTCTGCGAGAAACTTGGATTCTTACGAAGAATCCTTGTAGATCTATATTACACACGTCCTCGATGCGCAAAATTAGTGTATCACCTATTATACACCTCTTAAAATACATCCGAATAGTATATCATATACACCACTCATTTCTGATGGTAACTTGAGCCCATATGCAACTGATCCAACTCAAGATGGGCTCTCGAAGGGACCAAGTCAATGTGGCTCAGCTTTTCTTTCCTCTGCTAAACCCTATAGCATCTCTCTCAATATAATTCCTTTAACAGAACTAAATCTTCAATTGTCCATGTAATTCTTCTGTTGATCAATTGGCGACCTTTAACCTTCCCTCGATTTAGACAAATACTGTCGTTGGTTTCCTAAATAAACTAAGGTCTGGTTAATTGTCCTTAGACACGTTAGCTCCACGTAGTGACGATCAACTCTTCATCTATGCATGGCCTCAAACTGAGCAACCTAAATACTTAGCGTGTTAAGTCTTGTTGTAAGATATCACTGCCAAGGGCATGTGAGTATCTTAACTTCCTTCTAAGTCCATGATACACGCTTCCCAATCTCGAACTGATCTATAAGCATACTTTCATCATCCTTTCCAATTCCATAGTTAACTTCAAACGTTACTTATAATTCTCTTTGGTTCGTGTATAGACAAACATGTCATCGATGACTGTTATCACGAACTTACCTGATTAGGGTTTCCATACCCTATTCATGAGATTTATGAATTTAAATGGTACATTAATTAAATCAAAGGGCATGACTAATATCTCGTAATGGCCATATCACGTTTGAAAAGTAGTCCCCAGCATGTCTTCGTCAGCAACCTTCAACTGATAATATCCTAGTCGTAGATCGATTCCTCGTACAGCGGCCGAGTCCCGGTAGCCTGATTGAACAAATTGTCAAATCCTAGGTAATAAGGTACCGATTCTTGATAGTCAACTTGCTCGGCTCTCTGAAGTCCTCACATATCCTGAAGAATCCATTCTTCTTTATTCTATCAAAGCAGATGCATCTTAAGGCGAAAAGCTCAATCAAATGAAATCCTTGTCCAAAAACTCTTAAAACTATCTCATCATTTCTATCATTTAAGGCGGTGCTTAATCTATAAGAAGATTGTGCAATCGGGCGAAACACCATGAGTCAGATCGATTCGAAATTCGATCCATCTCGTAAGGAAGATCCAGGTAAGTCTTTTTAAGAAGACTTCTGGAAAGTTGCGATTGATAGAAATCTCTCCGACGTTCCTACATTCGGTTTCCACATCCATCACATTCACTGCAAACGCAGGATAGTTCTTTCGCAACAACTCAGCATCCTCACAACACTGACCACTCTCGACTATTAACACTCAACACTCGACTCAATCGATTCCCGCGAACAACTTCCGCCTTCTATTGTCATGAGGATGAAATATTCCAACTAGCTTCTTCGAGCGATAGTCCCCACTTCATCCTCAAAAGTGAATTCATTCTTGCATCTTCGTCAAAGCTTCTCAGCTCCACTGATAATAAACCAATCTCTAGAACTACTATCGCCTAACTAAATACTATAACTACGAACGACCTCGCTAGTTTCTATCAATTTACCAACTATTAATTCTATCGGGCACTTTATACTTAGCTCACTTATAGGTGAACACAACAATGGTTCTTAGTTTTTCGAACAAAACTCAAGTCAGCTTTAGTATTATAAGTATGAACATAGATTGGCTTTTGATTCGAAACATACCGGTAACAGTAGCAGGACTCTCACTTGCCTTTCCGATACTTGTCCCAACAGAATTGCTCCTAACGTTCTGTCATTTTGATATCGGGCATTCCCTTTTGTAGTGTCCTTGTCCACCACATGTAAAGCATCCTTCAAGCGCAGCTCCATCCGATGTACTCTTAGCGTAACACTGGGAAGTCACATGTCCGGTTCGGCTACACCTGGCGCACTTCTCTTGTCCATCGCCGTCCTTACCCTTTCCTGACTCTTTAAGGTTAGCTACACTTGCTTTCTCCAAGTTGCGTTTCTTCCTACTTCCTACTTCGGGAGTTTTCTTGGAGCTCTCGGGTTTGCGCTTCTTCGAATCTCTAATTCCAGGTTCAGATCCCTGAAACACTCGGATAACCGACTCATTCTGACAGCCTAATATCACGCATATCGATGTCACATCATTGCATAGGACACCAGTAAATGATCTTGGGCTACAACCCTGGATTGTTTTGTGTATGCTCTGGTGCACTGTTCATACGGTTAATAGAAACCAGGAATACTTTCCAATGAGATCATAACAGATGAACAACCAAAACTTTCCATTCATTATTTTACCTGAAGGGTTTCCAATCTGTGTCCCACCAAGATCCTGCCCAGGAGTACTGCATTCACGTTTCTGGCCATCGTTTTGGTTAGCATCACGCTGTTCCAAGGCAGGATTAACGTGTTGGGTTATGAGTCGTGCCAACTCCTCTGGGGTGGCAGGTAGTCCAGTGTCCTGTCTCGCTTTTGGCGGCATTTTCGTCGTTTCTATTATTTACAACAATAATAGTCACATGAGACGATAACCAAAATAAAAATAATTCAATCATTAAATATTAGTGGACCAAACATTGCGCATGTATAATATCGACATGTTAATGAGAACAATTTTTAAACCAAAAGTCAATCATCTGATATTATCATAGAAATTAACAAACTTGTTTTTTAGTACATCATGTCTGTCGTTGGCATGTCTACATCGACACCCATAACAAGTTTTTCACAAAATTTCTACCTAATATTACAAAAAATATAATTGGCACGCAGGCCCCCAAAAGAAAAGCACCAAAAGTGTATCCAGATAAAACAACCAAAAACAAACAACCACAAACTAACAACATCAACACCTGACGCTTCATCCCTATGAAATCTAGGATCTTCCTAACCAACTCCTCTAGATCCACAATCCTCCAATGCATCTGATTCATCGCGCTATCATCTAATTCCTTCAACTCATCGTCCCAATCCATCTGCCCCTCGAGGTCCTTCAGTTTACCCTTAGGCGTTTCCAGTTCTTCGCGCATGGCAGCAAACTGTCGGTCACAATGGCAACATCGATCCACCCAAACTCCTTTCTGCTTCTTAGAAGCAGATGCAGTCTCAACTTGTGACGTAGAAGCAACCTCTCCAGCAGGCCTAACTCCCTTCCCGCGGCGATAATACACTAATAGAGGCGTAGTAGATGCGCGTGACTCAATGACAGGTAAAGGTGACTTTGACAAAACAGGTGGAGGGACCTCAGCAACAGGCTCGATCACAGTAGCAGGTGGAGCAACAAACGGCTCTAATGGTCGAGCTGTAACAATAGTGGCATCCACTGCTGGTGCAATACTAAAAGGTCCTCCAAATACAGGGACATCTCTGATCACGTCATCGATAACTGGTACTGTGCCAGATGATTGTCCTGTCTCATGAATCGAGAGAGGAGCGTCATCATTGTCATCAATCCACCCGTTGCTTGTGAAAGCATAATGGGGGTCTACCTGGCTAGCGAAAGCAGGATTGACACGGAATGATGAGGCAAACTCAGCCATACCAACCATCTGTGGGGTCGTGATAGGTGTCTCTGGTAAAACGGATCTGGGTGAAGTCTCGAAATCTGGCACGCTACTTGAGTCGTTGATCTCGATGACCTCGTGCTCGTGCGACATCTGTGACACATATGTAACCGTACAAGTAAGTGTGTGATCAACATGAATAGTAACACATAAGGCTCAAAATAAACAGAAAATCACGTATGCACATAAACACATAAGAGTTTTTATACATGATACAATTTTTCTTTGTTTATTTAAAATTCTTGGCTTCGAGAATTTTGGACTTATATTTCAAAATTCTCCGGTAAAAGTCTAGTGTTTTACTCCGAAAACAACTAGTTCGCTAACAACCAATGGCTCTGATACGAACTTCTGTCACACCCCAAAATACGTCGCAGCGGAATATACAACGTAGTGGTGACGGAAGTTGGTGCCCATTTATATCATGTCGATCGATGCATTTAATTGTTTGGACATTTTAATTTATTTTAAACATAAGTTAATTAAACGTTACGTTTTACGACATGACTACATAGTTAAGTTGTCTTTGATCCTTATGGATCTTTTTTACATACGTCCCAAAAAGTTTAAAAGTTGTCCAACATTTTCAAACAAACAACATGCATCATTCAAACACAAGATACGCCATGATTCCCGAAGCCGAACTCAAGTACCTGTAGAACACGTTAAAATAAAGTGTCAACACAAAGGAAGGTGAGTTCACGTATTCACTTACTACCAATTTTATTTCAAGGAAAACTTTCTGATTAGGTGTTTATTTGAAAACATCCATATAAATTTTAGAAAGTTCATTTTACTTCCTTATTAAAAATCCATGGGCCTTCCGCCGGTTCATCGATCCGACAACTGTAATATATATTGCCCAGGTTTTGTATATTAAATTATTGTGTCAATTTTTAGACTCCTATGTTAGCTAGACGATACGAACTATATATTAACCATGCAGGGATAATCAAAGCTAGATAATAAACAGAATATTAATTCGTCATTTGACTTGACACGGGGGGACCGGTCACGACGGGGTTGTCAACCCGATAGATCTACCAACAATTCATCGTGTGCAATACTTAACTGATTAAATGACATCATGGGCGCAGGGTTCTCTCTTTGAGAACAATATGATGTCTGCCTCACGTACAATATATATATCCTACTAATATGACAATTTAATACACGATGTTGTACGAATCCCCTGAATCTCCATCATTCGAGACCCTGGCCGGCATCCGTCCCAACTATACGGTCATGTTTCGCTTAGGAAATACCGTATCATCCCAATGTCCAACATTTATTCATCAAAAACGTTTTTACTTCGAAACGTATGACTTATCAAATTTCATATATTTTCATCGAAAATATATATTTTATATTAAAAGGTATGTTTTATTTCAAAAACATTATTAAACCCTTTTATTGACGTGTTCTACCCTCAAAATATATATACAAAGCAGTAAAAAGAGGGGTTTAGTGACACTCACCTTTGGGTGCGTATTTTAATATCGCAATCCCAGAGATTGATTTTCTAAACGTTCTAATATAGGAACGATTCTAAATCATTATACATAACACAAAAATCCTAAGTTTCTCTTTTTCTTAGAATTATCACATAACTTTGAGAGTTTCTCGAAAAGTTGTCATTTTTTATTATGTTGGCACGTTAATATATATATATATATATGAGTCCATATACATATATATATATATATATATATATATATATATATTTATGATTCTTGCGACTTGAACGATTTTATTGGTGACCATTATTGTATAAATCCGTTAGCTCTCCCGTTTATACGCAATATATCTATGATTTGCGCGTCGTAATATATATATATATATATATAAACGTTCATAGAATTTAACACCAAACACGCGAAATATTACTAACTTATCTATTTTGTCATTTTTAAAGCAAATATACATAAAACATCTCATATGTAACAAATTTCATGCTCGACAAACAAGTTACACATTTAACGCAATTTTTACCGTTTCTACCGCACAAAACGTACATGCATACATGCATAGTCTAAATTTCCCACTACCAAATTAACACTTAACATATTATCACATTTACATGTTTAAATTACTTAACACATTTTATCACATAAGGTTCACTCAAAATATACCCATACTAGTGTTCATCGAAAATGCGTATTTTAGCGATTCGGTAACGTTTTCGGGCGTCGGAAGTCACGTATGACCAACCAAACACCAAGTAAACTTAAAATTAGTTAAAATACTTGTTTTTAAACTAAAAACATCAGTTTATTTACTGATCTAAATCAGTTTTACAAAAATCACCCGAAAAGCCGATTTTTGACCGTTTTAACGCAGAGTTTTGCGTTAAACGTTACCATAATCATCCCATCTCGAAACGAATTGATATTTTAACACAATACATGTTATTTAATGATTAAAATAGTGGTTATAATCAGATTAGTGCAGTTTTTGTGTAAGCCACATAAATCATGCGATTTCACGTATTTTACAACTTTTAATGCACCAAGTACAACATGCAAAGCTAGCAAACATTATGACAAAGTTATATATCATTAAACACTTCAAGATAACTTTATTTTAGGGTTTATAATCTGATCAAAATTGATTTTTATCAAATCATGCTCAAATGATCATTTCATGCTTTCATATTATCATGTATGTTCACATATGTGCATCTAATGCACTCATACAACATTATCAACATCATTTATGATCTAATCATACTCAAAAACACATTAATATTATGTTCTTACAAAACACAACACACATATCATCATGATCATCCAATCATTCATACATAAATGCTAATATCCTTCATATTTAAGAACATATGACAAACTTTTACATGCATGCCTACATACATACATATATACACGAAATATATATGCACACATAAACCACCAAAAATTCACTTTTCATCATGTCACTTTCAAATCTTAAATCACCTTTAGAACATTCTTATATGACACATATGGATTCTTACATGCAATCCTACTTTTCAAGTGATCATGTAACTTAAGAATCTTTCAACAAAAATAAAAAACACAAACATCTACACTCACACACACACTCACGGCCACACACACACACATACACACACATATATATATATATATATATATATACACATCCATTTTATTTCATTCAAAATGAAACCCATTTGTTTTATGTTTCAAGTTTGTGATTAAACTCAAGATCAAAAGAAACTTCCATCACTATCAAGAACATGTAGAATCAAAACAAAGTTTTTAAAATAAATTTTTATACCTTCAAGTTCTTGAATGATTTTTAGTAAAGATTGGTGATGTGGGTCTTGATTGTTGTTTGAAATGCCTTGAAATCACTTTTAAACACCCATTTTAGCTTGAAATCACTTTGAAAAGCTCTTGAATCTTCATGAAGTGTTTAAAATTTTTGAAAGTGTGAGTGTATAGGGGGGTTTCAGCCGAGATTTTTAGAGAGAGAGAGAGTTTGAGTGTTGTTTGGATTATGATCTTGGAATGTGTAAGATATTGGAAAGGTTTGTAAGCTTAATCATCATTCTAATATTTCCATGTCCAACAAGTGGCAACATCAAGAGAGAGGTGGCCTCTAAGGCCGCCACCTTGTCCTCTCTCTCTCTCCTAATACACACATAAATCTTGTATATATATATATATACACACATATCTAGATTAATGAATAAAACATGTATTTTACTGGATACCGGGTATTTTATCTAACGTTTTAAACCCGTTTTAGTGCGTTTTAAATTATTTTTAACGATCTATAAAATAAACCTGCCAAAATATTACGGGACAATATTTTGTTTGCCTGGACTGGCTATGTTGTCGGTATTTGGCAGTATGCGCGCTGTGCCAATGTTTTGTCGTTCTATAAGAATAAACTTATCAAATTATTGCTAAAATGATTATCAGTTGCCTTGACTGGCTGTATTGACAGTGTTTTGTCGGTATACAAGCTATATCGCGCGGTATGCCCTTAAACTCGGAAAATAGAGTTCCTTAGCGTTTTAATTTTTTTCCTCATGAGTATGATGAAAATATTTATTCTAATCATAACAGACTATTTTTTAGGATTTTGACACTGATCGGGTGGTCACCGACGTTCGTTTCGCATTTTAATCGTTACGCGATAAGCGTTTATCTTACCGTTGCCAACATAATTTTTTTTATCAAATTTTAATTTTACCAACACATTAAATTTCACATATAAACATGATAACCAGTCAAATATAGCCCTGTTACCTATTCACAACACGTATTACAATTGTACGGTACGGCCTGAAAAGCCGGGTGTCATACTATTTCCCAACACGGGGGCGTGCCCACCGGACACGGGGCCGAGGTCAACGCTAAGATTCGCAGAATTCAAGCAAATCTTGATAGTACAGATACGCTTCTGCACTCGGGGCCGTGCCCAGCAGACACGGGGGCGTGGTCAACTAATGTAGACAAACTGCATTTAATGAAGAAAGAGAAAGTGGATTGACACGGGGCCGTGCCCAGTGAACACGGGGCCGTGTCCGGGCTTCGGGGCAGGCTATAAATAGAGGTGCTTGGCTCACTTGCAAATCATCCCTTGGCAAACCACCTCTCTCACACTTCACCCACCCACCACCACCATCACAACCCACATCCACCACCATCATCCATCATCCATCATAGAGTGTGTGTAGTAGTCTCGGGATCAAAGATTGATAGTAAGAGTTCTTGACAATCAAAGGCAATGTTTGCCTATGTCTCTTACATCACTTGGTGAAGACAAGCATTTAGTGTAATACTTTTTATATTTAATCTTTTCACACTTTTTATTTGGTTATGTATTAATGACTTTAATAACTAGTTTCTTATGTTGAAGGTGAAACCTTCTTATCATTTGTCCGTGGTGTCTTGGTGTTATTTTATTGTCTATATAAAATAAAAGATTTACACCATTCTTATCTCCACGGTCTATATGGAGATATGTTGGCTACCTGGTCGGGGGTTAAGGGAATGGTTTGGTAAGTGTCTTGCCTTGTTCAGTGTATAGATCCTGCAAGGACCTAGGTCAAGTTTAGTAGGACCTCCTTCAATACCCACCGGTATTGGATGGCAGGGGTCCGAACTCCTTGATCCCCTCATATATAAACTACTATTAATACATTAACCCGGCTACTTAAGATTGTATCCTTGCTGACTCAAACTACTTAGCCAAGGGTAACGTCACCTTCAAAAGAGGGGCCTTCCACATTACACATTAATAACTTAATTAATTATCTTTCAATAATCCAACCCTTTAGGATTGTATCCTTGCTGACTCAAACTACTGGGTTGAGGGTAACGTCACCTTCAAAAGAGGGGCCTACTACTATAACTAAGATAATCTCTTAAAAAGTGCAAAAGTGCGGAAATAATCAAATGTTACACTAAAGGCGAGTCAGATCCAAGTGATTCATCTTGTCTATCTGTTTTTTATTTTTATTTTTATTTTCAGCATTTTTAGTTAGTTTTATTTTCTTGTTTAAAAAAAACTTTTTCTAATTTTTTTATTTGATTAGGCGTTGAGGATAAACCGGTACTAAAAGCTCTTGTGTCCTTGGACGAACTCGGTATCTTACCAACACTATACTACGCTCACGATGGGTGCACTTGCCCATATGTGTGTTTAGTATTAGTAAATATCGTGTTTTATAAATTTAAAACTTGACTAAAGCGTTAAAAGGGGCTTAAAATATACATTAAAAACTATATAACACCGCACACATCATAAGTCATCGATACGGGGAAGGGGATAACGATTCTTAATGGTAAGCTTATTAAGTTCACGGTAGTCGATACACATACGGAACGAACCATCTTTCTTCTTGACGAATAGCACGGGAGCACCCCACGGCGAGGTACTTGGACGAATAAATCCCTTGTCGAGTAGTTCTTGAAGCTGACTAGATAGCTCTTGCATCTCGGAAGGTGCAAGATGATACGGGGCCTTGGCGACAGGAGACGCACCAGGTATGAGATCAATACGAAAATCGACGGTTCTAGGAGGTGGAAGACCAGGTAGATCCTCAGGAAAGACATCGGAGAAATCACACACCACTGGAACATCGCTTATGTTCTTCCCCTTGCTCTTTTGCTCCACCACGTGGGCCAAGAAAGCAAGGTTCTGTTTACATAAGCACTTGCTCGCTTGTGTGCATGACATCAGCCTCAGCCCTTTCGAAGGTCGGTCTCCATAGACATGCAAGATATCACCAGACGGTAGAGGTAGACGGACAAACTTCTCGTGACAAGCAATCTCGGCATGGTTCTTACGCAACCAATCCATACCGATAATGACATCAAAACTACCCAATTGCATGGGTATTAGATCAATAGTAAATACATGGTCATTAAGAATCAAGGAACAACCACGGAGAATAGAATCAACTAGAATAGACTTCCCATTGGCAATTGATGCGTGTGTGGTGGTATATGGAATTAAGTATATTTTAAGCCCTTTTTACACGTTAGTCAAGTTTTAAATTTATAAAACACGATATTTTACTAACACCAAACACACATATGGGCAAGTGCACCCATCGTGAGCGTAGTATAGTGTCGGCAAGATACCGAGGTCGTCCAAGGACACAAGAGCTTTTAGTACCGGTTTATCCTCAACGTCTAATCAAATCAAAAGTTTTAGAAAAAGGTTTTAAACTAGAAAAATAAAAACTAACTAAAATGCTGAAAAATAAAAAATAGAAATAAAAACAGATAGACAAGATGAATCACTTGGCTCCGACTCGTGTTTAGTGTAACCTTTGATTATTTTCGCACTTTTGCACTTTTTAAGAGATTATCTTAGTTATTGTAGTAGGCCCCTCTTTTGAAGGTGACGTTACCCTCAACCCAGTAGTTTGAGTCAGCAAGGATACAATCCTAAAGGGTCGGATTATTGAAAGATAATTAATTAAGTTATTAATGCATATTATGGTAGGCCCCTCTTTTGAAGGTGACGTTACCCTCGGCTAAGTAGTCTGAGTCAGCAGGGATACAGTCCTAAGTAGCCGGGTTAAAGTATTAATAGTAGCTTACATATGAGGGGATCAAAGAGTTTGGAGCCCCGCCATCCAATACCGGTGGGTATTGAAGGAGGTCCTACTAAATTTGACCCAGGTCCTTGCAGGATCTATACACTGAACAAGGCAAGACTCTTACCAAACCGTTCCCTTAACCCCCGACCAGGTAGCCAACATACCTCCATATAGACCGTGGAGATATGAATGGTGAAAATCTTTTATTTTATATAGACAGTAAAATAATGCCAAGACACCACGGACAAACGATAAGGAAGAATCACCTTCAACATAACAAACTAGTTATTAAAGTCATTAATACATAACCAAGTAAAAAGTGCGAAAAGATTAAAAATAAAAAGTATTACACTAGACACTTGTCTTCACCAAGTGATGTAAGAGACTTAGGCAAACTTGGCCTTTGATTGTCAAGAACTCTTACGATCAATCTTGGATCCCGAGACGACTCACACACTCTATGATGGACAACGGATGATGGTGGTGGATGATGGTGTTGTGATGGTGGTGGGTGGTGGGTGAAGTGTGAGAGAGGTGGTGTGCCAAGGGATGGTTTGCAAATGACCCAAGCACCCTTATTTATAGCCTGAACAGTAGCTCGGGCACGGCCCCGTGTCCATTGGGCAGGCCCCGTATCCATCCTCTTCTCTGTCTTCATTAATTGCAGTTTGTCTGCATTAGTTGACCACGCCCCCGTGTCTGTTGGGCACGCCCCCGTGTGCAGAAGCATATATGTACTATCAAGATTTGCCTGGATTCTGCGAATCTTATAGTTGACCACGGCCCCGTGTCCGCTGAGCACGGCCCCGTGGTGGGCGATAGAAGCTTCTATAGCTTTGTCTTTTATGCTGGCACTTGGGCACGCCCCCGTGTTCACTGAGCACGGGGCGTGTTCAGTCTTCTGTCTTCTTGTTTTGCTTGGGAAGATGCTGTCGGTGAGGTCAGGCATGCCACGTTTGTTCGTTTTCTTGTATTTATGTTTGATTTAGCTGCATTTTTGCTTCTTTTGTTAATTTGAGCTCATTTAATCCTGAAAATACAAAAGGAAGACAAAAACAAACTTTTTCCAACATTAGTACTAAAAAAGGGTTAGTTTTATGCCACAATTGATGTAATTTATATGTTGCATTTTGTGCACATCAGCAATCTCCATCGATAACGACTTAGGTAACATAGAGCGTGCACAGTTTAGCAAAGATTCAAATTCTACGGACACAAAGCTTCTGTCGGCACCAGTATCAAATAGAATCGAAGCATAAAGGTTATTCACAAGAAACGTACCATTAACGACGCCATTTTCGTTATGAGCTTGATTGGCATTAAGATTGAGCGCTCGTCCACGAGCGGCTGGCTGTTGATCCTAGTTCAGTTGAGGACACTGGTTAAGAAGATGAGTAGTGTTATTGGTGAAATTCTGAGCTCATATCCTGGGAAATATCTTGACTTATATCTTGGTTGTATGATATCTGTTCATATCCGGGATGCTCATTCAGGATATTGGTAACATCCTGAATGGTATCCTCAGGATTACTAACGGGTTGTGTGCAGGAGTACGCGTCCAGGTGCCCAACCTTCACGAAGACCCTTTCTCCGGGAGACTCGGTCCAAGTTGTTCAAATGAAGACGTTCAAGCCGCATTACTCGGTCTACAACGTTAACAATGGAATATTCGGGAGCATCCCATATTTATAGGAATTTTAGTTTGTATTTCGTTACTATAAATAGGTGGGTATATCAGATCGAATAGGACATCACAATTACACTCACAACACTCTTACACTCGTTCTCTAGCAATTATCATTTTCACAAAAAAGCATTGTAACACTTAGCGATCTGGTCAATATCCTGCACTGTATCCTGACGTTTGAAGTAATAAGAAGAACTAGGCAGCTGCGATTGACAGCTCCCGAGGTTTTATGCCAGCGATCTAGATTGATCAAGGGCTTTCCTCGTACATCTTGTGTCATTTCCTTTATTTTTTGCTCATAGTTTGATCATAGATACAGCTCAATATCCTGAGCCGTATCCTGAAAACTGTTTTTACAAACAACTTAACCAGCATATTTTCAACACACTTTTTAGCACACTACCTCACTTAACTAATTTGATCACTTAATTGCTTTGGTAATTTTTGACCAAAACAATTTGGCGCCCACCGTGGGGCAAGTGGTGCTACCTTTACTAAAAATCTTCGTGAAATCATTAATCGGTTTTCTGTTTTCAAAACTTTTTGCCACATTGTTCACAATGGCCTCGAGATCAAACATGAGCTCCTCCACTGTGTCTGCTACGACTTCTCCTACTATCGGTTCGGTGCTTCCACCACCTCCTCCAAGGATGCCAGCTTCTTCACAACCTCAGGATATTATCCCTACTCGGAGTGTTCAGGGATCTGCTCCCGTTTTAGCCTCTAATGATGAAATTCTAACTTTATTTGGAAGTGTGCAGGAACAAATGAGGCAGCAACAGGAAACTAACCAAATGTTGTTAAGAGAAATACAACTCTTAAAAGCTAGCTCGAGCAGATCCGCTGAGGATATTGTTACTCCTTTACAACCCAGAACTTTAAACTTCAGTTCGGCTGTGTATACTGAGGATAATATGGGGAATATTGTGCCTAGTCATTCCCAGAATCATACTCCTGAAATACCCTCCTCGATCAGGATGTCAACTGTGAGGAGCTCAGGATATGTTTCAGGATATGGCCAGAATCCTCAGACTGGTAACGTGTCAAATAATAATATTCATGCTACTAACAATAGTGGATCTTTGCAGGATGTAGGTATAACGTCAACATTTACTAGGGAGCTTCAGAAATTGAAGGACATGATATCCAGTGTACCTGGAGTGATCCAGCCAATTCCGGAAGTGTCCCAAGACAGCCACAGGATATCTCGTTTCGCATATCCTATCTGTGATGCTGAGATTCCGAAAAGATTTCAAACCCCCAACATGAAGCTCTATGATGGGACTACGGATCCTGAAGAGCATATTGCCCAGTATAGGGAAAAAATAGAGATTAATCCTATCCCTCTGGAGCTCAAGGAAGCATGCTTATGCAAGGGCTTTGGTTCTACCTTAACAGGATCAGCCTTGAAATGGCTCTTAAATGTTCCTCCGCATTCGATTACATCTTTTGCTCACATAGTGAATTTTTTTAATAGTCAATTTTCTTGTAGTCGGAGTTTTGAAAAACTGACAAGTGATCTTTACAGGATAACTCAAGGACCTCAGGAGTCCCTAAGGGATTACATGAACAAGTTCAGCAGGGAATTCTTGGATATCCCACACCTTGATGTTGCAACAGTTGTGCAGGCTTTCAAGATGGGACTACAAAAGGATTCCCAGTTTTATCAGGATCTTGTGATGAATCCTTGTAGGAACTTGGACGAAGCTCGAAATAGAGCCTTGAGATATATCAGGCTGGAGGATGATAGGAAAATGCAAGAAAGGATGAACTCATCCACTACATATGAGTCAACTAATAGGAAGTCAGAATCCTCGTTTAAACCATATCGCTCTAAGCCGTATGGTAGAAATGACACCAAGAAAGTGAATGCTGTTGAAGACGAGGATCCTGAAGAGTATCCTGAATTATCTGAATATTGCTTTTCTGTTAACATTCCTGAATTAATGTATGCTATGCAGGGTTTAGGAGACAAGGCTAGGTGGCCTCAAAAGAATCAACAAAAAGCTGATTGGAAGGATAAATCCAAATGGTGTGCCTTCCACGAAGATTTCGGACATGTGACTGAAGATTGCATCGCTCTAAGAAAAGAAATAAGTTATCTTCTGAGCAAAGGATATCTGAAGGATCTCCTAGGAAAAAAGAAGAATAAGGGTCAGGATACTGAGAAGGATCCTGAACGAGCGGCATCACCTCCTGCGGATGCCAAGATAATCAACTTTATTTCAGGAGGATCCGACATTTGCGGGACTTCGTATTCTGCGGCCAAGAGGCATGCAAAAGAGGCTAAGACCGAGAGGGGAGACAAACCAGCCAGGATGACCACCCTGACAACTGATAAAGTGATCACTTTCGATAGTGATGACAGGGATACTGTCCAGGATCCTCACCATGATGCTCTTGTAATAACATTATATGTGGCTACCCATTTTGTACGCAGGATATTGGTGGATAATGGCAGCTCCGTCAACATAATCCAACTAGAGACTTTGAAAAGAATGAATGTATCCCCAATGGATATCACATCGAAATCCACCATGCTTGTTGGGTTCAGTGGAGAGGCTAGGAACACAGTGGGAGAAATAAAGTTACCTGTATATGTTGAAGGGGTCAACTCGATACAACGTTTCTGTGTGATGGACTCCCTATCCTGCTATAACATCATATTGGGCAGGCCATGTATCCATGATATGAAGGCTGTGCCATCAACTTATCATCAATGCATCAAGATCCCTACCCATTGGGGGTTGTCAAGATTGACAGTGATCAGCAGGAGGCAAAAGAATGTTACTCATCCTCAATGAAATCCTCAACCAAGCCTAGTACATCATAGCAATTAAAGTTGCGGACCCAGGATATCGTGGAGGCTTCAGAGCAGGATATGAAGAAAATTATCCTGGATCAGGATAATCCTGATATCTCGGTGCTCGTAGGAACCAACATCCCTCAGGATATTGAAGAACAATTAACTAACTTTTTGAAGTGCAGGATGTCAACATTTGCATGGAAGCATGTGGATATGACAGGTATATCCAAAGATATTATCACTCACAAGCTTGGAATTGACAGGTCGTTTAAGCCTGTTCAGCAAAAGAGAAGGAAGTTTGCTCCTGAACAAAATACAATTATCCAAGAGGAAGTTGAAAGATTGTTGAAGTCCAAAATGATCAGAGAAGTCAAGTTTCCAAGATGGTTGGCAAATGTAGTCGTGGTACAGAAGAAAAATGGGAAATGGAGAGTCTGTGTAGATTACACAGACTTGAATAAGGCTTGTCCCAAAGACCCATTTCCTCTTCCTCATATTGATGCAATGGTGGATGCTACTGCCGGGCATGAGATGTTAACCTTCATGGATGCATCCTCAGGATTTCAGCAGATTCAAATGGAGCCTTCGGACCAGGAGGATACTGCCTTCATGACACCAACAGGTATTTATTGTTATACTGCTATGCCTTTCGGTTTGAAAAATGCAGGTGCAACATACCAGAGATTGGTAAACATGATGTTCAAAGACAAGCTGGGGGACACCATGGAGGTATACGTTGACGATATGGTGGTAAAATCTAAAAAGGCTGAGGATCACCTCCAGGATATTAAGGGAGCATTTGATATCCTGGATCAGTATAACATGAAGCTAAATCCTGCTAAGTGTCATTTCGGAGTGGCGGCAGGGAAGTTTCTAGGATATATGGTGACCAAAAGAGGAATAGAGGTGAGCCCGGAGCAGATTAAAGCCATCTTGGATATTAAATCACCCTCAAATATGAAGGATGTTCAACGATTAACAGGGCGAGTCGCATCATTGAACAGATTTATTTCAAGATCCTCCGAGAAATGCAAAGAGTTTTATGATATCCTGAAGAAGAACAAGAAGTTCGAATGGGGTGAGAAGCATGAAGCAGCCCTGTAGGATTTGAAGCAGTATCTTTCAACTGCACCTCTATTGATGAAGCCTGAGAATGGTGAACCACTGTCCCTATACCTCGCAGTATCGGGGAATGTTGTAAGTGCCGTCCTTATAAAGGATCATGAAGGTCAGCAATATCCTGTCTATTATGTTAGTAAGAGTTTGTTAGATGCTGAAACTAGATATTCTCATTTAGAAAAGTTGATACTAGCATTAGTTATGGCATCAACAAAGCTTAGACACTACTTTGAGACACATAGAATTCATGTCAAGACCAATTATCCTGTTAAAAATGTGCTTAGGAAACCCGAGATGTCAGGCAGGATGGCTAAGTGGTCAGTAAAGTTAATTGCTTATGACTTAGTGTACGAACCTAGAAATGCCATAAAATCGCAGGCTTTAGCAGACTTTGTGGCTGATTTCAGTAGTGACATTCAGGATGAGGTAGACCTAGAAGTACAACAATTAGGAGAATCCTCAGGATCCTGGACATTATATACCGATGGAGCATCTAATGTTAGAGGAGTAGGATTGGGAATACTACTAAAATCGCCACAGGAGGACATATTACCCCAGGCTATTAGGTGTGAATTCTCTGCTACTAATAATGAAGCAGAGTATGAGGCTTTAATTGCAGGATTAGAACTGGCTAAAAATATGAATATCAAGAATTTGCAAGTATATGTTGACTCCTTGTTAATCACTAATCATTTTAATGGAACCTATGCAGTTAAGGGTGAGAAATTAATCGAATACCTAGATATTCTCAAAAAGTTAGCAGGATATTTCGATGTTTTTACACTTCAACAGGTACCAAGGGAAGATAATGTTGAAGCGGATGCCTTAGCAAATCTGGGATCATCGGTCAGGATACCAGAAGGGACCCAAATACCAATATTGCATATCTTGTATCCTGCAACGAATCATCAGGATGAAAAAGTAATAAGTATCCATGATCTTGTTGCTGAATATCCTGAGGAGGATCCTAAATCCTGGACGGCTCCAATCATAAGATATCTTAAGGAAGGACACATCCCTAGAGACGAAAATCCTAAGGCATTTAGGATGAAGGTATCACGATTCACCATTATAAATAATATTTTGTATAAGAAATCTCTTGCAGGACCATATTTAAGGTGCTTGGAGGATCCCGAAATTAAAAAAGTGCTTCAGGATATACATGAAGGGGATTGTGGTAACCATACTGGGGGCAGGTCATTATTCTCAAAAATATTGAGAACATGATACTTTTGGCCAACGATGAGGAAAGATGCTACAGAATATGCTCGAAGATGCGATGCATGCCAAAGGCACAGTAACATACTACATCAACCAGCCGAACCACTATATCCTATAGTTTCCCCTTGGCCATTCATGAAATGGGGAATGGACATAGTAGGTGTTTTGGTAAAAAATTACCGAAGTAATTAAGTGATCAAATTAGTTAAGTGAGGTAGTGTGCTAGAAAGTGTGTTGAAAATATACTTGTTAAGTTATTTGGGAAAACAGTATTCAGGATACGGCTCAGGATATTGAGCTGTATCTATGATCAAACAATGAGCGAAAATAAAGTAAACGACACGAGATGTACGAGGAAAGCCCTTGATCAATCTAGATCGCCGGCATAAAACCTCGGGAGCTGACAATCGCAGCTGCCTTGTTCTTCAATTGCTTCAAAAATCAGGATACAGTGCGAGATGTGGTACGGATCGACTAAGTGTTACAATGAAAATGAAATACAAGTGTGGTGTTTGCAATTAGCTAGAGAGTGAAAGTGATCGAGAGTGTAAGTGTGAATTGTTGTGTTCTAAGCTGTTCCGACCTCATCTATTTATAGTAAAAATAAAATAACTAACTACCCTAAACTTGCGGGATCCACCGAATATTCCTTCTTGGAACGTTGTAGACCTGGTCTTTCGGGCTCAACGTCTCTTTCTCAACAAATTCGTCCGAGTCTTGAGGAGAAGAAGTCCTCTTGACCGTTAGCAAGCCTCAAACCTTTAACCTGCACGTGATTAATTCAATAAGCCTCAGGATATCGCCCAAGATGTTAGCAATATCCTCTTCCAGCATTCTGATCACAAATAAACAAACAAAGGCATGATATTAGTCAGGATACGTATGTTAAGAAAATGACCCCTAACAATTGTCCCCAAATATATCAGTTGGGATACCCATCCAACGGATATATTTCAAAACTTCACCTCATAACTTAAGGTAATTAATATGACTAGACTCTTGAAATGACAGCGGTGCAACTTCCAAGGCATTATTTACTTTTTACCCCCCTATATTCATCCTATATTAACCGAGGGACTCCTTGTCTCGGTCATCCTTATCTGCGAGCAAGCATCAGGTATCTTCTTTTCTAATCTCCTTTCTTTAATTTTTCTTAACTTGCTCAATGGCACCACGAACGAAATCCCGCTCAGACCGGTCAGCCTCAACCCTCATAAGTCAAAACTTTATCACCGATCCAGCAAAGGAGATTTGCTGCTTCAATAATGCTGATATTGCTGCTCTCAAAGACTCCGGTGCCTTTCCAACCGGAACGGTCTTTCACCCCTTTGACAAGGAAGCCCGATCGGATGCATCATCCGACGAGTGGGTTTGTTTTTTCGCTTATCCTTTCTCTCTTGGACTCCGGTATCCATTTCCACCCTTTATCTCCAGCTTTTTCGACCTCACCGGCCTTAGTTATGCCCAAGTTATGCCAATGGTCTAGCGAATCTTGATAGTGTTGGATCAAATCAAATCTCGTCATTTTCCTAACCTACTTGTTGAGGACCTTCCCGTAGCATACCGGTTGAGATCTCATGGCAATCACCGTTATCTTCTGTTCTCCATCAAGAACCCTTTGGTGCTTAAAGCCACCAAGAATGAGGATCGATGGCGACGAAAATTCTTTTTCGTCAAAAGAGACTCCATTGATAAGGGTTTCGATCTACCGGTTAAATGGTTAACCAAGGGTAGGATTTAGGGTTTTAGGAATATCCCCAATCATATCTTCAAACTGTATCCCGGACTTATATTCTGATGTTTTTATGCAGCGAATTTCAGAGATTTAGTGCCTCCTAGCGCAGAATCCGAATCCAAGATCAAGGAAATCTACCGTCTTCCTGCCAGTGAAAGAACTTTTTCCCTGTCTCTCACAGATCAAAAATCAAGCTCAGAAATGTCTGGTAAGCACATCTTCATATGTTAATTATTTTTCAAAAATATGATGAGTTGTAAGAATATCTTCCCTTATGTAGTACCAGTCGTCAACCTTGAAGGTTTTGAACTTGATGAGTTGGATTGCTACTCCAGCCTCGAACCCACCAAACAAGAATCCATGCCAAAGTCGTCTGCTACACCAAAGCCTACCTCCTCGAAGACTGTTTCTGCTCCCAAAGGCCCTCCGGCATCCAGGACCCGGGCATCCAGCTCTCGGAAGAGAAAGGAGACAGACTCCCCAGCTGTTTCTGAAACATTCTCTCTCGAGAATCATGGGTTCAACGAAGCCACCTCATTCCTCAAACAGGTAGAATTTTCGATATCCTGCACAAGTATGTTAGTCCTTATCCTGTTTATTTTTCACATTAATACCTGTGTCTTTATCGATAGGGTCTGGATCGCCTCATGCATTTATACGAAGACGCTAGCGGTCTTAACAAGATGTTGCAGATTCAGCTGGAGAAAGCTCAAGCCACCATAGCTGATCAAGGAACCATTGCAGCTGCCAAATCCCAGCACTATGAAGACAAATACAAGGCAATGACTCAGGAACATCAAGCCGCCCTCCACAAAGCTAATGAGGATGCTCAAGCCAATCTAGACGCCGCTCTTCTCCAATATCAGCAGAATATGAGCTCATACCGGGATAGCCTAAAAGCTTCGGTGGTCGTCTCTCTTCTCCAAGCCAGGATAAGGATGGCTTATGAGGCCATGGATCTGGGTTTTGAATGCCCTTCCTGGAATGTAAAGGCTTGGGAGGAGAAACTACAGGGCCTCGGAGGTCATCCCGTTGCTCATCCTGCAAAACATACTGGTAAAGAGCCTTCTAAGGTGGCAGAGGAGGTTGCCAATGCCGGTGATGGTGCTGAGAAGAATCCCGAGGGTGATGCTGGGGCGAATGCTGGCAAGGAGGTTGCTGTTCAAGAGGGTGCTGCCCCTTAGGCAGCAGAGTGGGCGATGATGGATATACGTGCCAAGGCCGGAGCCCACTTTTTAATTTCATGGTTGTGGTTGCATAAACAATTTACTTTTCCTGTCTTTGAACAATTTACATTTCCTGCACTAGAACAATGTGATGACCAAAGGTGGATGGGTCCTAGGTTTTAGGATGAAGCCCTTGGTCATCGATTAGTATAACTTGTTTTGAACATAGTAACGGTTGTAGGTGGACGGGTCCTGTTTTGAGACAGATCCTGCAACCGTTACACAAATATAGTAAAAACTAATTGTGCTTTTGGCGGATGGGCCTTAGTTTAAAGTGAAACCAAAAGCACAACTTTTGACTTGTTAATAATATAACTATCTTTTGACTTATTTTCTGTCACCTTGCATTGTTTAGTGTAAGTCTTAGCTTTGTAAAAATTTCATAATGTTATTTTACAAAATATCCTGACCAGTATGCTCAGAAACATACTGCAGAAGCCTTTTATTAAATAGATCTTCCAGACGTTCCTTTAACTTTATAAAAATTTCTTTAGAAAGTAAAAAATAGTTTATCTCTTCAAAACCAAGTTTTGATGACGATCAAAGTTCCAAGCCAATACTAGTTTCAAACATCCTAATCAAATATCCTTAAAAGGACTTTGAGGATATATGTCAGGATACTTAACATAATGTTACTAAAAACTTAAATGAGGCTTACAAAGGAAAGATCATACCAGACATAGGATATAAACCTATTACCGAACTTCAATCCCTTTGCAACTCTTCCAATGAAGATGTCCCCAGTGCAAGGTACTTAGTACATTAGTCGCAGACTTCATTCTTTTAGCTTTACACCACCATCTTGGCAGGGATGTCCCCTGTGTACAATGTCTTCAAGTATCTTAGAAATCTACTTAATGTTAGTTTCCATGGCATAAGCAATTTTTCACGTCCCGAGGGTATAACCCAAGGACGTACTGGAGATAAATCCTTTGTATCCTGGGGAAAATCCCAATTTTTTATGCGCTACAGGCGGGAGTGTATAAACTCCAAGACTTAGAAAGGTGAAAACCTTTAAACCTTAGAGAGTATGAAAATACCCTTTCGTGAGAGAGGGTGATCAATCCTCATATACCGTTAGGATTCAGGATATAGCCAATAGTGACGAAATTGTCAGCCACTTTTACATGGACTGGTCCCGCCACCTTGAACTATCCCTGAATAACTTGCGCTCCAGGTGGGGTGTTTAAACCCAATTCGGAAGAAAGGTGAATACCTTTAAACCTGTGAAGGGATCAGTATCCCTTAAACGTGAGAGAGGGGGCCAATCCTCTAGTCTTTCGAGTTATCCTGAGCACATATCCTGGAGCTATATCCTGAAACATATCTTGCAAAACAATTGTAAACTAAGGTGGGTGTTAGCTTAGCTAACACCCCTCCGATGATTAAGTCAGTATTGGGTTACAAAGAACAAATTAAACCAAACATACTTAAGAGAAGTAGAATTCATACCATCCTGAGTTAGAAATTAAATTCTAACTTACTTGAAATAGAGCTTAAGGTGTATAGCATTCCAAGATCTCGGCAGCATATCCCCCTCCATATTCTTGAGTCTATATGCTCCTTTCCCTGCTTCTGATTCAACTTCATATGGTCCTTCCCATTTTGGAGCTAACTTGCCATCGGCAGGATTAGTAGTATTTTGGAAAGCCTTTCTTAACACCCAATCTCCAACCTTAAATCTTCTGGTTCTAATATTCTTGTTATATGCCCTGGATATTCTCTGTTGATATGCTACCATCCTTAGCCTTGCCGTATCTCTCTTTTCATCTATAATGTCTAAATCCTGACCTAAGGCTTCGGGATTCTGCTCAGGATCACTTAAGATAGATCTTGCAGTTGGTATTGTCATCTCCGTTGGAATCACTGCTTCTGCTCCAAACACCAAGGAAAACGGGGTTTGGCCTGTTGCATTCTTTACCGTTGTCCTATCAGCCCATAAAACAAAGGGTAATTCTTCTGCCCATCTTCCTTTTTTGGCTCCAAGCCTTTTCTTTAAGTTATTGACAATTATCTTGTTTGAGGATTCTGCTTGTCCATTTGCTTGAGGATGTACCGGAGTAGACGTAATCATTTTGATTCCCCAACTCTTGCAAAAGTCGGTAGTCCTCTTACTTATGAACTGAGAACCATTGTCGCAAATTATCTCGGCTGGCACTCCGAATCTGGTCAGGATATTTCTCTTGATGAAGGATACTACTTCTTGGTCTCTTACTTGAACGAATGCTTCTGCTTCAACCCATTTAGAGAAATAATCCGTCATTGCTAGCATAAAGACTTTTCCTCCCGGAGCTTTTGTTAGCTTTCCCACTATATCCATACCCCACTTCATAAATGGCCAAGGGGAAACAATAGGGTACAATGGTTCAGCCGGTTGATGCAGTATGTTACTATGTCTTTGACATGCGTCACACCTTCGAGCATGTTCTGCTGCATCCTTCCTCATTGTTGGCCAATAATATCCTGTCCTTAATACTTTTGAGAATAACGATCTGCCCCAAGCATGGTTACCACAATCCCCTTCATGTATATCCTGAAGTACTTCTTTGGCTTCAGGATCCTCCAAGCATCTCAAATACGGTCCTGCAAGAGATTTCTTGTATAAAATATTATTTATAATAGTGAATCGTGATACCTTCATCCTAAATGCCTTAGGATTTTCATTTCCAGGGATGTGTCCTTCTTTGAGATATCTCATGATTGGAGCCGTCCAGGATTTAGGATCCTCTTCAGGATGTTCTGCTACAGGATTCTGTATACTAGCTACTTCTTTATCCTGAGGACTCGTTGCAGGATATAAGACATGTAATATTGGTATTTGCGTCCCTTCAGGTATCCTGATCGATGATCCCAAATTTGCTAGGGCATCCGCTTCAGCATTATCCTCCCTTGGTACCTGTTCAAGTATAAAAACATCGAAATATCCTGCTAATTTTTTGAGAATATCGAGATATTCGATTAATTTCTCACCCTTAACTGCATAGGATCCATTAAAATGGTTAGTAATTAACAAAGAGTCAACATACACTTGCAAATTTTTGATACTCATGCTCTTAGCCAACTCTAATCCTGCAATTAAAGCCTCATACTCTGCTTCATTATTAGTAGCAGGAAATTCACACCTAATAGCCTGGGGTAATATGTCCCCCTGTGGCGATTTTAGTAGTATTCCTAATCCTATTCCTCTTACATTAGATGCACCGTCAGTATATAATGTCCAGGATCCTGAGGATTCTCCTAACTGTTGAACTTCTAGGTCTACCTCGTCCTGAATGTCACTACTAAAGTCAGCCACAAAGTCAGCTAAAGCCTGAGATTTTATGGCACTTCTAGGTTCATATACTAAATCATAAGCACTCAACTTTACTGACCACTTGGCCATCCTGCCTGACATCTCTGGTTTCCTAAGCACATTTTTGACAGGATAATTTGTTTTAACATGTATCCTATGTGTCTCGAAATAATGCCTAAGTTTTGTCGATGCCATAACTAGAGCTAATATTAATTTTTCTAAATGAGAATACCTAGTTTCAGCATCTAACAAACTTTTACTAACATAGTAAACAGGATATTGTTGACCTTCATGGTCTTTTATAAGAACGGCACTTACAGCATTCCCTGACATAGCAAGGTACAGGGATAGTGGTTCACCATTTTCGGGCTTCATCAATAGAGGTGCGGTTGAAAGATACCGTTTCAAATCCTGCAGGGCTGCTTCATGCTTTTCCCCCCATTCGAATCTTTTGTTCTTCTTTAGGATATCATAGAAGTCTTTGCATTTTTCTGAGGATCTTGAGATAAATCTGTTTAGAGCTGCTACTCGGCCTGTTAATCTTTGTACGTCCTTCATATTTGAGGGTGATTTTATGTCTAGGATAGCTTTGATCTGCTCTGGGCTTGCTTCTATCCCCCTTTTTGTCACCATATATCCAAGAAACTTCCCTGCCCCCACTCCGAAATGGCATTTAGCAGGATTTAGCTTCATGTTGTAGTGATCCAGGATATCAAATGCTCCCTTGATATCCTGAAGGTGATCCTCAGACTTTTTAGATTTCACCACCATGTCATCGATATATACCTCCATGGTGTCCCCCAGTTTGTCTTTGAACATCATGTTCACCAATCTTTGGTATGTTGCACCTGCATTTTTCAAACCAAAAGGCATAGCTGTATAACAATAAATACCTGTTGGTGTCATGAAGGCGGTATCCTCCTGGTCAGAAGGCTCCATTTGGATCTGTTGAAATCCTGAGGATGCGTCCATGAAGGTCAGCATTTCATGCCCGGCAGTGGCATCTACCATTGCATCAATATGGGGAAGAGGAAATGGGTCTTTAGGACAAGCTTTGTTCAAGTCTGTGTAGTCTACACAAACTCTCCATTTCCCATTCTTCTTCTGTACTACAACCACGTTTGCTAGCCACCTTGGGAACTTAACCTCTCTGATCATTCTTGACTTTAATAATCTTTCAACTTCCTCTTGGATAATTGTGTTCCGCTCAGGAGCAAACTTCCTTCTTTTTTGTTGCACAGGCTTGAATGATTTATCAATTCCAAGCTTGTGAGTGATAATATCTTTGGATATGCCTGTCATATCCTCATGCTTCCATGCAAATGTTGACATCCTGCATTTTAAAAAGTTAATTAACTGCTCTTCAATATCCTGAGGGATATTGGTCACTACGAGCACCGAAATATCGGGGTTATCCTGGTCCAGGATAACTTTCTTCACATCCTGCTCCGGATCCTCCACAATATCCTGGGCCCGCGTCTTTAATTGCTATGCTGCACTAGGTTTGGCTGAGGATTTCATCGAGGATGAGTAGCACTCTTTCGCCTCCTGCTGATCACTATCTACTTTTACCACTCCCCAAGGGGTAGGTATCTTGATGCATTGGTGATATGTTGATGGCACGGCCTTCATATCGTGAATCCACGGTCTTCCCAATATGATGTTATAGCAGGATAGAGAATCCATCACACAGAAACGTTGTATCGAATTGACTCCTTCAACGTATACTGGCAACTTTATCTCTCCCACTGTGTTTCTAGCCTCTCCACTGAATCCAACAAGCACGGTAGACTTTGAAGTGATATCCATTGGAGATACATTCATTCTCTTCAGAGTTTCTAGTTGGATTATGTTGACAGAGCTGCCATTATCAACCAATATCCTGCGTACAAAATGGTTAGCCACATATAACGTTATTACCAGAGCATCATGGTGAGGATCCTGGACAGTATCTCTGTCATCTGCATCAAAAGTGATCACTTTGTCAGTCGTAAGGGTAGTCATCCTGACAGGTCTGTCTCCCCTTTCGGCTTTAGCTTCCTTTGCATGTCTCTTTGCTGCCGAATACGAGGTCCCACAAATGTCGGATCCTCCCGAAATGAAGTTGATTATCTTGGCATCCGAGGGAGGTGATGTTGCTCGTTCAGGATCCTTGTCAGTATCCTGACCCTTATTCTTCTTTTTTCCTAAGAGATCTTTCAGATATCCCTTGCTTAGAAGATAGCTTATTTCTTTCCTCAAAGCAATGCAATCCTCAGTCATATGTCCGAAATCTTCGTGGAAAGCACACCATTTCGACTTATCTTTCCAGTCAGCCTTTTGTTGATTCTTTCGAGGCCATCTAGCCTTGTCTCCTAGACCCTGCATAGCATACATTAATTCAGGAATATTAACAGAAAAGCAATATTCAGACAACTCAGGATACTCTTCAGGATCCTCATCTTCGACAGTATTCACTCTCTTGTTTTCATTTCTACCATATGGCTTAGGCCGATATGGCTTAAATGAGGATTCTGACTTCCTATTAGTCGATTCATAAGTGTTGGATGAGTTCATCCTTTCTTGCATCTTCTTGTCATCTTCCAGACGGATATATCTCAAAGCCCTGTTACGAGCTTCATCGAGATTCCTGCAGGGATTCATTACAAGATCCTGATAAAACTGAGAATCCTTTTGTAATCCCATCTTAAAAGCTTGCACAGCTGTTGCAACATCAAGATGTGGGATATCCAAGGATTCTCGACTAAATTTGTTCACATAATCCCTCAAGGATTCCTGAGGCCCTTGAGTTATCCTGTAAAGATCACTGGTTAGTTTCTCAAAGCTCCGACTACAAGAAAATTGACTGTTAAATAAATTAACCAAATGAGCAAATGAAGTAATTGAGTGAGGAGGAACGTTTAACAACCATTTTAAGGCTGATCCTGTTAGAGTAGAACCAAATCCCTTGCACAAGCACGCTTCCTTGAGCTCCGGAGGGATAGGGTTAATCTCCATTCTTTCCCTATACTGGGCAATATGCTCCTCAGGATCCGTAGTCCCATCATAAAGCTTCATGTTGGGGGTTTGGAATCTCTTTGGGATCTCAGCATCACAGATAGGATACGCGAAACGAGATATCTTGTGGCTGTCTTGAGACACTTCCGGGATCGGTTGGACCACCCCAGGTACACTAGATATCATGTCCTTTAACTTCTGATGTTCCCTGGTAAGTGCTGATGTCACACCTGTATCCTGCAAAGATCCACTACTGTTAGCAGCATGAGTATTATTATTATTAGACACGTTACCAGTTGGAGGATTCTGCCCATATCCTGAAACATATCCTGAGCTCCTTATGGTTGACATCCTAATCGAGGAGGGTATTTCAGGAGTATGATTCTGACGAAGACTGGGTACGATATTCCCCCTATTATCCTCGGTATATACAGCTGAACTAAAGTTCAACGCTCTGGGGTGTAACGGAGTGACATTGTCCTCGGCAGGTCTGCTCGAGCCAGCCTTCAGGAGTTGTATTTCCCTCAAAAGCATTTGGTTTGTTTCCTGTTGCTGCCTCATTTGTTCCTGCACACTTCCAAATAAGGTTAAAATTTCATCATTAGAAGCTAAAACGGGAGCAGATCCCTGGACACTCCGAGTTGGGATAACATCTTGAGATTGTGTAGAGGCTGGCATCCTTGGAGGAGGTGGTGGAAGCACCGAACCGGTAGTAGCAGAAGTCATAGCAGACACAGTAGAGGAACTCATGTTTGATCTTGAGGCCATTATGGACAATGTGGTAAAAATTTTCGAAAATAGAAAACCGATTAGCGATTTGACAAAAATTTTTAGTAAAGAGAGCACCACTTGCCCCACGGTGGGCGCCAAATTGTTTTGGTCAAAAATTACCGAAGTAATTAAGTGATCAAATTAGTTAAGTGAGGTAGTGTGCTAGAAAGTGTGTTGAAAATATACTTGTTAAGTTATTTGGGAAAACAGTATTCAGGATACGGCTCAGGATATTGAGCTGTATCTATGATCAAACAATGAGCGAAAATAAAGTAAACGACACGAGATGTACGAGGAAAGCCCTTGATCAATCTAGATCGCCGGCATAAAACCTCGGGAGCTGACAATCGCAGCTGCCTTGTTCTTCAATTGCTTCAAAAATCAGGATACAGTGCGAGATGTGGTACGGATCGACTAAGTGTTACAATGAAAATGAAATACAAGTGTGGTGTTTGCAATTAGCTAGAGAGTGAAAGTGATCGAGAGTGTAAGTGTGAATTGTTGTGTTCTAAGCTGATCCGACCTCATCTATTTATAGTAAAAATAAAATAACTAACTACCCTAAACTTGCGGGATCCACCGAATATTCCTTCTTGGAACGTTGTAGACCTGGTCTTTCGGGCTCAACGTCTCTTTCTCAACAAATTCGTCCGAGTCTTGAGGAGAAGAAGTCCTCTTGACCGTTAGCAAGCCTCAAACCTTTAACCTGCACGTGATTAATTCAATAAGCCTCAGGATATCGCCCAAGATGTTAGCAATATCCTCTTCCAGCATTCTGATCACAAATAAACAAACAAAGGCAGGATATTAGTCAGGATACGTATGTTAAGAAAATGACCCCTAACAATTGTCCCCAAATATATCAGTTGGGATACCCATCCAACGGATATATTTCAAAACTTCACCTCATAACTTAAGGTAATTAATATGACTAGACTCTTGAAATGACAGCGGTGCAACTTCCAAGGCATTATTTACTTTTTACCCCCCTATATTCATCCTATATTAACCGAGGGACTCCTTGTCTCGGTCATCCTTATCTGCGAGCAAGCATCAGGTATCTTCTTTTCTAATCTCCTTTCTTTAATTTTTCTTAACTTGCTCAATGGCACCACGAACGAAATCCCGCTCAGACCGGTCAGCCTCAACCCTCATAAGTCAAAACTTTATCACCGATCCAGCAAAGGAGATTTGCTGCTTCAATAATGCTGATATTGCTGCTCTCAAAGACTCCGGTGCCTTTCCCACCGGAACGGTCTTTCACCCCTTTGACAAGGAAGCCCGATCGGATGCATCATCCGACGAGTGGGTTTGTTTTTTCGCTTATCCTTTCTCTCTAGGACTCCGGTATCCATTTCCACCCTTTATCTCCAGCTTTTTCGACCTCACCGGCCTTAGTTATGCCCAAGTTATGCCAATGGTCTAGCGAATCTTGATAGTGTTGGATCAAATCAAATCTCGTCATTTTCCTAACCTACTTGTTGAGGACCTTCCCGTAGCATACCGGTTGAGATCTCATGGCAATCACCGTTATCTTCTGTTCTCCATCAAGAACCCTTTGGTGCTTAAAGCCACCAAGAATGAGGATCGATGGCGACGAAAATTCTTTTTCGTCAAAAGAGACTCCATTGATAAGGGTTTCGATCTACCGGTTAAATGGTTAACCAAGGGTAGGATTTAGGGTTTTAGGAATATCCCCAATCATATCTTCAAACTGTATCCCGGACTTATATTCTGATGTTTTTATGCAGCGAATTTCAGAGATTTAGTGCCTCCTAGCGCAGAATCCGAATCCAAGATCAAGGAAATCTACCGTCTTCCTGCCAGTGAAAGAACTTTTTCCCTGTCTCTCACAGATCAAAAATCAAGCTCAGAAATGTCTGGTAAGCACATCTTCATATGTTAATTATTTTTCAAAAATATGATGAGTTTTAAGAATATCTTCCCTTATGTAGTACCAGTCGTCAACCTTGAAGGTTTTGAACTTGATGAGTTGGATTGCTACTCCAGCCACGAACCCACCAAACAAGAATCCATGCCAAAGTCGTCTGCTACACCAAAGCCTACCTCCTCGAAGACTGTTTCTGCTCCCAATGGCCCTCCGGCATCCAGGACCCGGGCATCCAGCTCTCGGAAGAGAAAGGAGACAGACTCCCCAGCTGATCCGACCTCATCTATTTATAGTAAAAATAAAATAACTAACTACCCTAAACTTGCGGGATCCACCGAATATTCCTTCTTGGAACGTTGTAGACCTGGTCTTTCGGGCTCAACGTCTCTTTCTCAACAAATTCGTCCGAGTCTTGAGGAGAAGAAGTCCTCTTGACCGTTAGCAAGCCTCAAACCTTTAACCTGCACGTGATTAATTCAATAAGCCTCAGGATATCGCCCAAGATGTTAGCAATATCCTCTTCCAGCATTCTGATCACAAATAAACAAACAAAGGCAGGATATTAGTCAGGATACGTATGTTAAGAAAATGACCCCTAACAGTAGGGAAATTACCAAAAGCTCCCGGAGGAAAAGTCTTTATGCTGGCAATGACTGATTATTTCTCTAAGTGGGTGGAGGCTGAAGCATTTGTTCAAGTCAGAGACCAAGAAGTAGTATCCTTTATAAAGAGGAATATCCTGACCAGGTTTGGAGTGCTAGCTGAAATCATTTGTGACAATGGATCCCAGTTCATAAGTAAAAGGACTACAGACTTTTGCAAAAGTTGGGGAATTAGAATGATCACTTCTACCCCGGTACATCCTCAAGCAAATGGACAAGCTGAATCTTCAAACAAGATAATTGTCAATAACTTGAAGAAGAGATTAGGAGCCAAGAAAGGCAGATGGGCAGAAGAACTACCCTTTGTTTTGGGGGCTGATAGAACAATGGTAAAGAATGCAACTGGCTAGACACCATTTTCCTTGGTATTCGGAGCAGAAGCAGTTATCCCAACAGAAATGGTGATACCTACTGCGAGATTTATCCTCCGGGATCCTGAGCAGAATCCTGAAGCTTTATGCCAGGATTTGGACACCATAGACGAGACAAGAGATGCAGCAAGACTAAGGATAGCAGCATATCAACAAAGGATATCCAGAGCATACAACAAGAATATAAGGACTAGAAGGTTCAAAGTTGGAGATTGGGTGTTAAGAAAGGCTTTTCAAAATACCACTAATCCTGCCGATGGAAAGCTGGCTCCAAAGTGGGAAGGACCATATGAGGTTGAATCGGAATCAGGAAAAGGAGCATACCGGCTCAGGAATATGGAGGGGGATATGCTACCAAGATCCTGGAATGCCATACACCTAAAGCTCTATTTCAAGTAAGAATAGAATTTAGCTTTTATCTCAGAATGTTATGTATTCTATCTCTCTTAAATATATTTGAATTCGTTTATTATCTTGAACCCAATACTGACTTAGGCATCGGAGGGGTGTTAGCCAAGCTAACACCCACCTTAGTTTAAGATTGTTTTGCAGAATATGCATCAGGATATAGCTCCGGGATATACGCTCAGGATATTTCGAAAGATTAGAGGATTGGCCCCCTCTCTCACGCTTAAGGGATCATGATCCCTTCAAAGGTTTAAAGGTATTCACCTTTCTCTCGAATTGGGTTTGAACACCCCGCCTGGAGCGCAAGTCATCTGGGGATAGTTCAAGGTAACGGGACCAGTTCATGTAAAAGTGGCTGACAATTTCGTTACTATTGGCTATGTCCTGGATTCTAAAGGTATATGAGGATTGATCACCCTCTCTCACGAAAGGGTATTTTCATACCCTCTAAGGTTTAAAGGTTTTCACCTTTCTAAGACTTGGAGTTTATACACTCCCGCCTGTAGCGCATGAAAATTAGGGTTTATCCCCAGCATGTTTAGGGTTTATCCCCATGATATTTGAGGATTATGCAGTCAAACTAAAATATGACCATGTTGAACATAGGGGACATACATCATACAATTTGAAAGATGAATTTAAATTTATGCACTGGGGACATTCCTGTGATTGGAGGATAGAATCGACTCTCCGGGAGTATTCGGTATGGTCTCTCCTTTTTATAGCCTAAGTTTTATAAGTTGCGTGGCAGTATCCTGAGTAGGATATCTCTCAGGATATTCTTGCAATATGTTCCCTATATTGTCCAAATTTAACTATTTTTATAAGTAAGGTTTAAACAACAAAGTAGTAACAACAGAAATAAAGGCAAAAGGAAGTTATACTATTAACATACCAAAAGATGTGCTCTTAGTTTCACCTCAAACCAAGGCCCATCCACTAAGAGCACTAACAGTTCCTTATCGTATTTACTTAATAGTTGAAGGCTTTGTCTCAAACCGAGACCTATCTACCTCCAACTGTTATATTGTTCAAAAGGAAAAACATACTAACGGTGATGACCAAGGGCTTCGTCCTGAAACTCAGGATCCCTCCACCTTTGGTCATCATATTGTTCAAGTGCAGAAAAGTAAAATTCAGGAAAAGTAAATTGTTTTGAGTTACAAGCCAACGATCAGATTTAAAAAAGTGGGCTCCGGCCTTGGCACATACATCCATCATCGCCCACCTGAATGCCCTCACACAGCGGCATCTTCTCCAACCTTCTCTGCCTTCTCAGCCTCAGCATCCTGAGCAGCATCCTCACCAGCATCCGTCCCAGCATCCGCTCCAGCATCTTTCTTGTCTACAGCCTTGTCTGCCACTTCTGCCGACTTAGAGGATTCACCAGCTTTAGCAGGAAGGGGCACAGCCTTGCCTCCAAGCTCATTCAGCTTTGCCTCCCAGGATTCGACCGGCAAGGATGGGCACTCAAGACCTGTCTCCTTGGCTTCATGGGCCATCTTAATACGAGCTTGTAGCAGGGAGACGATGGCAGAAGCTTTGATTCCTTCCTGGAAAGAAACCACGGTCTGTTCATGTTCCATTTGGACAGTGGCCAGCTTGATCTCAGCATCCTGGGTCACTTTCTTTAGCTTGTCCTCATAGTGCCGAGTCTTCGCTTCAGCAATGGCACCTTGGTCGGCAACAGTAGTTTCAAGCTGTTTAATCCTGGCTTCATAGAGTGCAGCAGTACCACAGGCATCGTTGTAAAGGTGGAGCAGATGCTGGAGGCCCTGTAAGTCAAAATTCAGGAATAAATCAATATTCGCTAACCTGGATATCCTGTCAGGATATTCTATCAGGATATATGTGCAGGATATAGGGTCAGGATATTACCTTATTAAGGAAGGATGTCATCGTTTCCAAGGAATCAGTGAAGCTGAGCTCATCATAAGAGAATCCTTCGGAGCCTGGAGCACTAACTTCGGAGTTCTTCCTCTTCTTTGCGGTGGAAGCACGAGTCCTTGGATTAGCTTTAGGAGCCGGGAACGGCTTGGAGCTGGTGGCAGCAGGGGTCTCTTTCTTGACCATGACTGGAGTAGGGTAACTGTCAAGCTCATCGAGATCGAGGAGGATTGGGACTTTGCTGGAGTCTGCATACAGGGAGTAGAATTTTTTCCTAAATATGCCAAATAAAAACATGTATGCAGGATATTGTGCAGAATCCTTACCAGACATGTTTGCACTGGAAAGAGGGCTTGGCGATGGTGGAGATGGGTTAAAACTTATTTCAACCTCTGGAAGGAGTCTGATAGCGTCGATCCTCTTCTGTGAATCAGCAAGGAGAGGTGCAAGCTTCCTAAAATCAGCTGTATACAAAACAATAAACAGAAAGTTGATCAGTTCAGGATATGGAACAGGATAAGAGGCAGGATTACCCTTAAACCCTAAATCCTACCCTTTCTCAACCACTTCACCGGATATTCCGTTCCACCAGGGATTGAGTCCCTTTTTACAAAAAAGAACTTGGATTGCCATTTCTCCTCGTTCCTGGTGGCACAAAGTATCAGCGGCTCGCCGGAGGTGGAGTAAAACAAAAATCTACAGGATCCATGGCATCTAAGTTGGTATGCTAGGGGGAGGTCATGAACAGAAAGGTCAGGGATGTGATTCTTCTTGATCTGGTCAAGAACGGACAAGACTCGCCAAAGCATCGGCATTGTTTGGCTAAAAGAGATTTTTGTAATGCTGAAAAACTCGGTAATAAAGTCTGGGATGGGGAACCGTAACCCTAAGGTGAAAGGAAAGGCACTAAAGCACAACCATTCGTCGGAAACCATGTCCGACCGGATTTCCCGGTCAAACGGCCGGAATACCGTCCCTTCCGGGAAGATTCCGGAGGATTTGAGGGCCGAAAAATAGGCGCTATCAAAGGTACATATTTCTTTCTCCGGATCCTGGAGAAGATTCTGTTGTATGAATGTGGGGGCGGAGTCGCCGGAACTTGATCTTGTTTGCCTTGTCATATTCTCGCCGGAATGCTGAAAAGAATGAGAGAAGAAGATGAAAAAGAGAGAGAAGTTTTTACCTTTTTCTCTTCGGTAAAGAATAAATGGGATAAGGATGAGAAGTTATAGGGTGGTGATGAGTAAATGTAGGCTGAGCAGTTGCAAACAGTCACATCGTGGGTCTAATCTCTTAAATTGCCTCGTTCTTCGTAAAAAAAATATGACCGTTAGTGCCAGGATACTAAACGGTAACATTTTTTGGGGACAATTGTTATGGGTGAAATTCTGAGCTCATATCCTGGGAAATATCTTGACTTATATCTTGGTTGTATGATATCTGTTCATATCCGGGATGCTCATTCAGGATATTGGTAACATCCTGAATGGTATCCTCAGGATTACTAACGGGTTGTGTGCAGGAGTACGCGTCTAGGTGCCCAACGTTCACGAAGACCCTTTCTCCGGGAGACTCGGTCCAAGTTGTTCAAATGAAGACGTTGAAGCCGCATTACTCGGTCTACAACGTTAACAATGGAATATTCGGGAGCATCCCATATTTATAGGAATTTTAGTTTGTATTTCGTTACTATAAATAGGTGGGTATATCAGATCGAATAGGACATCACAATTACACTCACAACACTCTTACACTCGTTCTCTCGCAATTATCACTTTCACAAAAAAACATTGTAACACTTAGCGATCTGGTCAATATCCTGCACTGTATCCTGACGTTTGAAGTAATAAGAAGAACTAGGCAGCTGCGATTGACAGCTCCCGAGGTTTTATGTCGGCGATCTAGATTGATCAAGGGCTTTCCTCGTACATCTCGTGTCATTTCCTTTATTTTTTGCTCATAGTTTGATCGTAGATACAGCTCAATATCCTGAGCCGTATCCTGAAAACTGTTTTTACAAACAACTTAACCAGCATATTTTCAACACACTTTTTAGCACACTACCTCACTTAACTAATTTGATCACTTAATTGCTTCGGTAATTTTTGACCAAAACAAGTAGTATCTCCACATTTGGAGAATGCACGAACAGCGTTGACTGGCTTAGGATTCTGCAGAGGAGCTGGTAGGGTTGCCTGAGCTGGGGCTTGCTGAGCTTATTGAGCTGGGTTACATTGACGACAGTAAGGAGTCGTGTGACCATAACGATTGCAGTTGCTGCACAAATGACATGCAGAAGCAACATGATGATGAAAATTACAAGTTGTACACTTGGGATAAGACCCAGAGTACTGTTTCTTAACTTCAGGGGCAGCAGTGTTCTGAACAGTGGCAGCAGGAGCAGGCTTAGCGGCAGGATTCGCAGCAGGAACAATAGCATTGCATCCTGAACCTTGAGACTTTCGCCTCTTGTTCTTGCTGCCACTTGGCTGCTGGGTAACTTGATGTGCAGACTTGGAGGGAGCAGGGTTAGCAAACTACTTATCACGAACGCGGTTGTTGTTGAGACTAGCTGTAAGACGGTAGACTTCCTCAATATTTCCGAGTTGAGCTGCTTCAATAGAATCACGCATAGCAGGAGGTAGACCATTGAGGTACTTGGTTATCATTCGCTTAGGAGTAGAAAGCAAGTGAGGAACAATCAAGCTGAGCTGTTTGAATCGAGTAGTATAAGCCAGATTATCGTCACCAATCTGCTTTAGGTGCAAGAACTCTTCCTCAAGCTTCAGTTGTTCATGAGGAGGGAAGAATTCAAGCATCATCAATTCTCGCACCTCAGCCCATGGAAGAGCACAGGCTTCTTCATTCGATCGGATGTTTCTCTCATTTGTCCACCACTCTAATGCTCTGCCTTGAAACATTCCCGTTGCACTCTTGGTCTTTAAATGTTCAGGATACTCGCTGTTAATGAAGGTAACCTCGACGCTGTCAAACCACTCAAGCATAGCAGTCACCCCATCACTGCCTGTGAAAGACTTAGGGTTGCAAGAGACAAAATGCTTGTAGGTGAACTTGGTAGACTTTTCTTTCTCCGTCTTAGAGTCAACAGAAGAGGGTGGAGTGTTCGATCCTTGGATCTCAGAGACGATCTTTGGCACGACTCGAGCGATCTGGTCGGCCATGAAGGACATCATCTTTTTCTGAGACTTTTCCCTGGATCTCTTGAGAGTGTCGGAGAGCTTTCGAGAAGACATCCTAAAGATCCAACAAGAGGATCATATAAGTCTAGATTAATATAGATTCACACACGACAGACTAAGACTCAAGATTCACATAGACACCGCAACCTACGACCTTCGCATGGCACGTTGTACGAAGTTTGGCGACATGTCAGAAACGCTTATATATAGGAAGTACCAGCGGCGTATCCACCACGCTTCGGCACAATCGCTTCGACCTCGTACCCGGTGTCATGTTACGTGTCGCAAAACACACTCGCCATCATTATCATAGATTCACAAAGATTTCAATAGATTACGATAGGTTTCAAATAGTCTTCAAAAGATCCAATAGACTTCAGTAGACTTCAATAGACTTCATTAGACTTCAATAGATTTCAATAGACTTTAATAGACTTCAATAGACTCCAATAGATTTCACTAGACTTCAATAGATTTCAATAGACTTTAATAGACTTCAATAGATTTCATAGTTTTCCATAGGTTTCAATAGATTAGTGTTAACAATCCACAACCAACGAAATCCCGCATGGCACGTGCTACGAAAGTTCAGCAACATGATGGAAGCACTTTTATATAGGAAGTACCAGCGGCGTATCCACCATGCTTCAATCATGCCACATCCGTCTCGTCATCGGTGTCATGCTTCATTAATCACAACATTAGAATTCATCACAAGATCTCCACATAGATTGATCAAATAGTTTCAACAATCATAGATTAGCCCAAATAGATTTCACAACTTCAACCCGAGCCTACAAAACTACGAACTTCACCTAGCGCGTGGTACGAAGGTTCGGCAACATGCCAGAAACACTTATATAAAGGAAGTACCAGCGGCGTATCCACCATGCTTCGGACATGCCACTTCCGCCTCGTCTTCGGCGCTAGGCTACGTTCCGTATTTTGTTTCTCAAAACAGCACATACATAGATTACTCATAGATTTCACTAGAGTACACACTAGATTACACATAGTTTTCAATAGATTACACAAATAGTTCTTCCATAGTTTTAGAATTTAACAACATCATCATCGGTCCGTAAAAATACTAAGTTTCGCATGGCACTTGGTACGAAAGTTGGTAACATGTCGGAAACACTTATATATAGGAAGTATCAGCGGCGTATCCACCATGCTTCAGACACATCACTTCTCCCTCGTGTTTCCATGCCATGTTACATTTAGTTTCTTACAACCATAACAATACATAGATTCATCAGATAGTTCCGCATAGCATCATAGTCGATCAAGATTCCCACATAGGCTATTATGATAGAATAAAGCTTCGTAATTTAGTTTGATTTTGAGTTTAGAATTAGGGTTTTAGATTGCGGACATACGTGTGATTTGTGTAAACGTCTAAAAATAACTGAAGAATCAAGATAAACGGAGAATCAAGTCTAAACCACATGTAAAAATCAAGATATCATAAAAGATAGGCTCATAAAACATAGAGTGTTCCGGGTAGAGGAACGATGACTAACCAAAGTGACTCGAACCCCTTTCGAATTGAGGCAACGCGTCCTGATTTACTTAGACAAATACGTCATCGATGTTAGGCCTACGATATTCGTCCTTTTGGTCATTTCACGTACCTAATTGAACGGAAATTTCGAGACTTTGGCGAGACGTAGATAAAACATCAAGGAGTGGGTCTAGTTATCAAGGTCTGAGTTTCACCTCTAACTTGACAACATCGTACCCTAATAGCATTGGTACTTATCCACAGACAAGACCTATTAGAATAATATGGAGACTCCTCATCAAGATTCGGATGTCACTCCTGACTTGAGGTAAAATCTTGTGCAAAATACAAACACTGATTAACAGCGTTTTCAAAGTATCAAGTGTATATTATATCAGCCTTAGGAAAGGTATGTAAGTTTAACAGAGAAACTGTGCTGCTAGGAAGCAGATACGGTAGAATGCATAAGTCTTAAACAATATATAAGAGTCAAGATTCCTAGAACTATAGACTAGGGAAAGTATTCCTACTTATCTTAATTCCCTATAGTTATGGCTCTTTGCTTGACTTTCAATTCTGACCCGATTTAGCTTAGTTTCTTTGTGCCTTAGGGTTCCTTTGTGACCATATTATATGTTAGTATAACCCTCTGAGGTTATACTTCATGGTCCCTTAGAAATCATAGTTCATTTGCATGTTTCCGTTATTTGCTTAAAAATTGACTATTATGCCCTTATGTTATAAAAAACGAGATTTTTGGACATATGAGATAACAAATAGCTTTATTACTGATATATAAGTATGTCAAATAAATTTGACATCAATTTCTGGTCTCAAACTAAAGTTATGCAAGATATCGTAAAATGAAACTTTTTATAAATTAAACTACATTTTTAGCATAAATCATGTTTAAACCCAAATTTTGGCACCCAACTCATTACCTACTGTTTTGATATTATTTTTAGGGATTTTTGGAATTTTTGGTCAAATTATAAACTGACCATATCATTGAGTTCTCGTATAATTCTATAAATGACGATAATACCCTTTTTATTTATAAAATGAGATATACACATGAATAACATGCCAACCCTTTTCCTACTGATGTTATATGTTAAATAAAATATTTTAAACCTTAAAGGCTGATCAAAATCTAAGATTTTCATAAACATCTCAAATATCGTCAATTATCGACTTTTACGCTAATTAGGCGCATAGTATGGTTTAAAACCATATTTAACACCTAAGACTTGTTACCTACTGATTTTATAAATAAATTTTAATACTTTAACATTAAGTATAAGTCTTGAACTCAGCTTTCCAATTTTGTCCTTAAAACATATGTGAAATGACCAAAATGCCCTTACGGTGCATAATTTGGCCATAAATGGTGGACCTCACATATGTATGATATCTTACTGATGTAACATGATAAAATAAATATTCTTACTGAATGTTTTAGACCAGAAACTCAGTTTACTATTAAACCTCTTTTATAAACTTAAAATGACCAAAATACCCTTACGAGACTTAAATTGGTTCTAAATTCTATTTGGGCATAATTGTTGATATCCTACTGATATGACAACATAATTTAAGCATAATAACTTATGGAACTTGCACTTGACTCATCGGTTACCCGTTATGCTTATACGCGTTCGGTACGGTTTATGTAACTAGTTTGCGTAAATTAACCGAAACGGGTCAAACCTTATCATTTCTACTTCAAAATCCAGAATGTATTTAGTTTACCCGTTTTATACAAGTCTCCATACTTGTCGGGTCTAAATTACATTCCAATCCGGTCACCACTTAATCTTGCGTTTCGTACCGTAAACCTTTCTTTAAACTAACCGGTCTAATTTATGACTTAAATAAGACCCGTTAGTAATCTAATAGGTTATTAAAACCTTCGTTCCAGATTAGGAGCCCAGTAAAAGCTACCTACACCTGTTTGAGTAGGATATACGGCTGAGAATACAAATTTTACATTTTAAGCTCAGGTAAATACTTTTAACTTATTTTCCCTTATACGGGCTTGGAACACGGTAAATGTCACACCCCAACCGATGGCGGAAACATCGGGGTGCGAGCACTAAGCGTTCAAATTGCTCATGAGATTCCATAACACTAAATAGTTCCATTATAAATTAGATTGATTCAACATTGTCTAAAACCAACCAACCATCACAAGGTATCAAAGTACATCAAGTCTCAAATATTCTTCAAAAACTTAATTAACTAGATGAGTTTCTAAGCATCATCCTAGCTTGATTCCAAGAATCCTAGCATCCTGTCAGCCTGCAACATGTATTAAAATAAAGTCAGTACAAAACGTACTGGCTAGTATACAAGTTTGAATAATAGAATACTAGATTAAAACAACTCATATCTGTATGTAAGTGTAACAAAATAGTTTCAGCCATGCTAGGGTTCGCAGTCCAACAAGTGATAGCCCAAGTATCCCGATGCTTTAGTGTTTTCCCAAGTCTCAAGGAAAACTAGAATCCTCCTAACAATACCCCCGGGAATAATGGGGAGGTGCATCTGCTATAGCGCTACTATTGTTAAGGCGGAACTACACACCCTGGATTAAACGTTCACATAGCACAAATAGAATACAAGAATCACAAGTTTCATATACACGTAGGATAGAGTTTAGTTTGCAAAAGTCTCAAGTATCGTAGTTTAATAGAATACATGTTACATCCCAAAGTTTAAAGCAAAAAGGGATCGAGTATACTCACGGTGATTGCTTAACAGTTTAACTGCTATTGGATCAAAGGGAGCTCCTTAGAATTAGCCTGATTAGATTACAACGGATAAGTACCGGGCAGAATAACAAGATTATAACCAAGTGTCGGATCAGTCAACCTGATCGGATGGCTCCGATCAGATTGCCATTCGATGGAGATGACACGTATGTGAAAGGGACGGATGGCTGCCCGATCGGATGGCTATCCGATCGGGTTGCCACTCGATTCAAGGTTGACCCAACTGTGAAGGGAACGGATGGCTGTCCGATCAGATGGCTATCTGATCGGGTCGCCACTCGATCCAAGTTCAAGATTTAGTGTAAAACGCATGAAATTCCTTAGATCTAAGCTAGATCTTGGCCAAGATGACCTCACACAACAGTTTGGTACAAACTGCCATGGTGACATCACCTTCAAGAGCTCAGATCCAAGAGATTTCATGGTGGAAAGTGATATTTCAAAGGAGAATCTCGTAGAGAATGATGTGTAGATCAAAGATGTACAAGAATCTAGTGTAAAACGTACCGAAATTGCCAAGAAATGGAGGAAAAGAAGAGTGCGTGCGTCTGGGTCGAGTGAGGCTGTCACATCAGTGAAAATGGTGATGTGACAGGCCTATTTATAGTGTCAGAGAGGAGAAGAGAGGCGGTGTGAACGGATCGAATGGCGGTCCGATCGAGTGGCCATCCGATCGGGTGGTCATCCGATCAGATTGCCACTCGGTCAACCCCATCTTTCCGTTTCACCGTCTTCGATTCGATTTCCGAGTTAGATTAAGCGTTGCGTAGTATAGAGTAATAGTATAACTAGATTATAGTCAATAGTACAAAAGTTTTCAAAGTTTTATAGTTTCTGCCAGTGACAAGACTCCAGTCCCTCGTTCTGTGACAACTGTCAAATTTGCATGTTTCCGTACAATTATTAAATATTGATTAGTGCTTAATGACTGTGCTGAATTACAATTAATTACTTGAATTGCTTTCTGATTATTACCATATGCATACATGTGCATTACATATTGCAAATGACGTATCATTGACTGCATGCAAACATGTTGACATAAAGGATGCACAAAGCACAGTTAGCACGGTTAACAGACAAACCGGGAAAATGCTGACAGAGTTTAGTACATAGACAGACGTTGTCTTGAGACACAGTATGAGCCAGAAACTAAGTATTACACTAGTGTAGTGTGTAGGGAAGTAAGGACCACAAAACTTCTTTTCTAAGTGGTAGTTTAAGTGCCGGAAAGTTCCTAAAACTCAATTAAAATGCTGAAATCAGCATAATTCAGCAAAATTCAGCTATTTAACACTCTTGTATCATGCAAAAATATGACTAAATGGTCCTGAATGCTTTCCTAAGTGCCGGGAATTAAAAGTGTCACAAAAGGATACATAAAGAACACTAAACGGTATAGTTTAGCACTTTAACGAACCGGTATCTAACAGAACAACCGGACACTACCCAAAACACCAAAATTACACTAGAAGCATTGTTTTAATATTTCTGAGCTAGTTATGATCCCCGAACACCCTAACACACTATATAACACCATATTAACTTAAACACCTAAACATACACTTGAAATCCTACTAGATTCTCTAACTTATCATCACCACCCAACCAATACCACCCCCCCCCCTGATAGTGGACGGTCACCAAGGTGGCCCCACACTTGATTTTTTCTTGATTTGCTTAGATATGCTAATGGATCTTGTGTGTACTTAAGAAAACATATTACACAATGGGTAAATACTTAAGATGGTTATAAGTAATAACCATGTGATCATTCCCTCATTATCTCACACACACAAACACACACTAACCCTTCTCCTTCCTCCCTTAAGCTCACGGCCCATCCACCATCACCATACATCTTCTTTTCTAGCTTCCATCCATATGACCTAAGGTGATTTAAGGGTATAAGGAGCGTGTCTAAGAAGCTTGCAAGCAACGGAACTTGAAGGACCTTCATCATTTGCTTTTATCCACTTCATTTCTTCACTTGATCATCCCTAGCCTTGAGCTAGTAGTAAGATCTTCTACACACCATTTTACATCTTATTTAGTTGGTTAAAAGATGATGTATGTTGCAAATCATGAAGAACACTAATGAACAAGAAGACGAACCTTTACATAAAGCTTAATAACATAAGAATACATATTGTTTAGTGTTGTTCTGCTTCTTGATGATGGATTATATGTGTTTATGATGTTAGACATCATATGAAACCTACTAGATTGTGATTAAACACATGATCTAGTAAGTTAAGGTGATGATCTTGTGAAAGACCAAGATGATCATACTTTATGTTTCTCATGAACTTGAAAATAAGAATGATTTTGGGTATGATGAAGTATGTAACATGTTGTTAGTCATAAACATGGATGATTTCAAAAACTAGTTTCTTAAGAAACTAAAGTTATACACAATATTTACATAATCATGGATTTTAAAGAGACTAACCGTGTTTTTAGTAGTGAATCAAGTATAGAAACACATTGTTAACAAGAAAAATACAAGGAGATTGGTTCTTGAAAAATCATCATACAAGTTGTAAAAGACTAAATTTTACAAGAATAAGAATTACAAACAAATAACCATATTTTTAAGGCTAACAAGACTTAGTTAACAACATAGTAAGTTACTACAAGCTTTTATAAAAGATCAAGTTCATGTTGTAGTATAAATTGTATAAATTTTGGCACTTGGTAAGTGTTGAATGAATTGTTGATTGTTTGTGATGATTTTAAAAAGAAAATGGTATGTTTTAAAAGCATGGACACCTCCATTTTTAGGGGAAACTATGGCAAAATTTTCCAAAAATATAAACACTTAAAAAAATATTTTCTAACAAATATTTATAAGTGTATTTTAACTATGGTTTTCAATATAAACTTTGCCATAATTTTTGTTAAAAAAATACAAGTATTGGAGGTTGGTTTTTATAAATGAAAAATGGATAAATATGTATTTAGAATATATATTTACATTAAAGACATGATGTGTGTGAATATTTGTATGCTTTGTGTAGTAGTTATATTATTTTAGGGTTAAAATAATATAACTTGACAAAATACCAAGAAATTACAATCCAAAATATTACCAGAAATCTCATGGAATAAATATACAAGTTACACACATAATATTGTGAAACCGAACAATAAATGTAACTTACCAAATATTCCGGAAAATATGTTTATAAGTATACTTTTGGTAAATAATATTTTGGACACCAAAAGGATGAAAATGAGATTTTCATGATTACTACAAAATCATATCTTATTTTTGACAAGGAGGAAATATAATATTTTTTGGAAGTAAAAATATATTTTCTAGGAATTTTTAGAAGATATATGATTTTTGGAAAAAATATATATTTTCTTGGATAAACTTGAAATGCATTATTTTTGGATAACATAAGTTTATATATATTTTCTAAAGTTAGACTTGAAAATATATTATTTTGGAACTACAAATATTTTTGCCAAAAGAAAAATTAGGAATAATTTTTCTAAGAAATACTTCTTGAAATATATATATATTTTAGAAATATCTATATTTATATATATATATATATATATATATACTAGTCACTTACCCGCGCGATGCGGCGGGAGTGGCGATTTACAATAGGATACTCGTTTACCGTTAGTTTATCCGTCGTCTCGTGATATATCGTATAGTACTTAAGTTAGTTTTCTTATTCGTGATCTTCTACAAGAATAGTACAAAACAAGGAAGTAGATGTAATTAAAAACAAGAAGAGTTCAAAACAGTCAAGTAGCTAGACAAAACAATAAAAACAAAATGCGGGGAGTCTCTTGTATCTCTTCCTGTTTTACCAATACATCCGTTCGCTTATGACTTTCTTGTATCTTCTCCTCTCCTGTACCAGATTTCGACACATAACAAAATGTTACACGCTTACAGGTGCTTTAAAATAGTAATTAAAAAGTAATTTCAGGAAGCAAATAAGGCACATAATCTACTAACTTACCTTCGTTTTGATACGGATGCGATTAATTAATCACGCAACACTTCCTGGTAGACAACATTTGATGTGTAAACTCCGCGTTGTTTGAATTCTTTGGCGAGATGTACCAACACTTCATATCCATTTCAATTGTAAACAACTTCCCTAATTTAGTCATCACAAACCAATTACCATTTGTCACATAATGTGTTATATCGCACCACAATGACAATGATATCGGGGGGATCGGAGGACATGATAAGACCTTAATCCAGTAATCCCCTTGTAGTGTCCATAGGTCAATTGTCATCTCAAACATGCCAGTGCTAGCAAACATGTGAAGCATATTTTTTACATTAACTAAAACACCTTGAACCATTCCATTAGAAGGAACGGGTGGAAAGCTTATCTCCTTGAACTGCTCCGAATTAACATCAAAACAAATCACCACATTCGTACCTCCAATCCAACATTCGCAAACAGTGAAATATAGAGTACCACCACAAAATGTGCCAGCTGACCAATTGAAATGAGGGCTTAGGTACTCTTGTCTTGTTATGAAAGGAATATTTCTCCAAGAGTCTACTTCCCTAGAATAAACATAGACACCAAGTACACCACTCCTACGCTTTATATGCAAGACCTTGTAATCATCGTCAGCGTCAACGTACAAACCAATGGCATCAAGGTTATTTATATAGAATCCATGAGAATCAGGGGTTGACAAACGCTTGAAAGCAGTAGTTGTTGGATTCCAAAGAAGCAGCTCGTATGTATGATTCAAGCAAACACACAACAATCCGTTCAAATGTGAAAGTATTGAGACATCATTATTTTGGTGATGGAATGGAAATGTAACTGTTGAGCTTGGACCATAGTCATTGTTATTAGAGATGATTGGACGAACAGAACACGTTAGGTCGTCAATTAGTAGAACTCTCTGGTTAGATGAAACTACTGAGCGAGAACAATGTATCTTTACGAAATCTTGTGTTGACAATAACGCATACCATTGCTTACATACACTCTTAGAACGACCTACATCCTTTGCTGGCAGCCTCGTTAATATCTCAAACACGATTGTATGAGTAGGAAGGTCAGCCATGGTTATACCTTCGTTTAATACAGATAATGATTATTTAGTTGTCCAATCTAAGAAGATTATACCTTGGTGATAGATTATAAATACTTCTACAATTACATCAATATGAGGGAAACAAAAAGCAAAACACGAAACACCAAGAGAGACTTTAATATTCAACAACTAAACAAATAACAACACCAAATGTTTCTAACTTAAACACAAATTGGATAACGATCCATAATTTACATATCCCGTGCCTCGACCATATCCGGTTCGTACGTAATCGTACTCAACTCCGTAGACTTCAAAATATTAACTGAAATAACAAATAAAATATAACTTTTATTAAACTACATGAGCCATTAGATCTAACTAATTATTAGAATGTTCATGTGTAAAGCATAACATACTATCTGGTAGATGAACCAACTTGAGACGTGATACATATATGATGGACCTTTGTTGCACGGCTCGAATGGAACGTATAACATCGGAAGGCTTCAGGGCAGACAAAAACAATTGTATTGTGTGACCACTGTATATTACGATTTTGGGTTAAAGTTCTTCTAATAATAATATTTTCTTACATATAACGTAAATATTATGTTTGTAATATGTTAATAATAAATAATAACGTACGTCTTATCTTGAAGAGAAAGTTCAAAACAACATCGATCACGTTTGCCTTCTATTATTCTCCCAACCACATCTAAAACCAAATCAGTTAAATCGTATAGACCATATATAAAGTTTTATATATTTAATAAAAATTATAGATAGAGAATTAATATGTACCAACAATATCCATTTGAGGTCTCCTGTCATGCTTCAATTCTATAATGGAAGGGACCAATGGATATAAAGAAGCACCCCTTGGAATCGTAAGCATAAGTGAAGAAAGCTTTGTATATTCGTTGATGACAATTTTCTTCTCGAACCAAACTAACACGTAATTCTGGTACTTTGGGCACTCAAGATAGTTGAGATTCTCAATTTGGAAATGATTCAACGAAAAAAAACCACCCATCAATGACGCGTCATTATATTTGTGTATCAAATTTTGTGGGACGAACGCAACAATTTTTTGTCTCTAAAATGAAAAGAAATTTAGTGGTGGAAAAACGCTTATATAACACAAAGTAAATTAAAATAATGTTCTTACGTGTTGATCAAGAAATATAACCACTAATCTCTTTCCATCGACGTCATGCCAAATAAACTCCACCTTAACAAAGATTATATTATACCATGCTCTATCATTTGTCAATGATGAAAATTCTTCAACGGAAAAATGATCAGACATATCCTATTAAGTGTTCAATATTAGTTAACTAAAAAAATAAAAACTCCAGAAATAAAATTTAAACTAAAACATGATTAAAATTAAACAGCAACAAATTTAAATTTAAACTAATACATAATTAAAAGTTACATAATTAAGATTCAAACTAATTCGAGAAAAAAAAAACTACAGTCATCATAAAAGTTGTTCTAAGGTTCCCAAACCATTTTTTCATCCAATGGTGGTTCGTAAACCGCCCCAGGGTCAGTTTCGTACCCTTCAGCCCAGGTCGGTAGTTCTTGTGTTTGACTGTAGTTTTCCACATAAGGGGGGTTTGAAGGTGGAGGATGCATAGGAAGTATAGGAGTGTTTGGCACCGGACGATGGCACCCCTCAATTTGTAGTCCACCAAATTGTAGTTGAGCGAAGGTATAGTCATACGCCCAATTCAACTCTTCATCCGTCCAACCAAATGGATCATCATATCCAGGGTTTGCCAATGGAGGTGGGGTTGAAACCGAAGGTTGGGTTAAAACCGGAGGTGGGGTTGACACCGGAGGTGGGTTTGAAGTTAGAGGGTTTGAATCAGGAAGGTTTAAATGGTTTGTTGATCCTAGTGATTCAACGGGAATTGGATAACCACCGCCCATACCTCTCAATTGATATGTGTTTGGAGTGATTTGTAAACTGAAAAATACAAAAAGAGAAATAGATAATACTTGAATTTAGAGTATCCAATTTATTTGACTACTTACTTTTTAGACTTATATGGTTAGAAACTAATGTTGTTAACGGAAGATTATGTTGTACCACTGGTCATGGTTAATTTGTATTACGAAATATCCCTATTTTTTTCTCTTTATTGAAATATTCTATGCAAGTTTCATCTCATGTATATAATCAAAACGGCGTTTTATTTTTACCACGTGTTTTAAACGTTAAAAGAAAACATATAAAATAAGAAATCCACATACATGAACACATACACATAATTACTATAACAATCAGCTTTGTGAATACAGTATTGTTTTAAATACAGTATTGTTTTGAATACAGTATTGTTTTGAACACAGTATTGTTTTGAATACAGTATTGTTTTGAATACAGTATTGTTTTGAATACAGCTTTGTGAATACAGTATTGTTTTGTGAATACGGCGTTTTATTTTGTTTTGAATACAGTATTGTTTTAAAAAAAATTCCTGTAATGATGAAGGAAAAGATCAAAATATAACAGAACAAAGTAAATGAATGAAAAGATCATAATTATCACAAAACCATGACACATATCAGTCCCAAAAATGAAGGAAAAGATCAAAATATAACAGAACAAAGTAAAATCAAAACTACAAAAACAATTTACTATAATTTACACATACACATAATTACTATAACAATCAGCTTTGTGAATACAGTATTGTTTTAAATACAGTATTGTTTTGAATACAGTATTGTTTTGAATACAGTATTGTTTTGAATACAGTATTGTTTTGAATACAGTATTGTTTTGAATACAGCTTTGTGAATACAGTATTGTTTTGTGAATACGGCGTTTTATTTTGTTTTGAATACAGTACTGTTTTAAAAAAAATTCCTGTAATGATGAAGGAAAAGATCAAAATATAACAGAACAAAGTAAATGAACCTAAATATCATAATTATCACAAAACCATGACACATATCAGTCCCAAAAATGAAGGAAAAGATCAAAATATAACAGAACAAAGTAAAATCAAAACTACAAAAACAATTTATCCTTTCACTATCCCGAAAAATGAAAAAATATATCAAAACATCCCACAGAACAAAGTAAAATAAAAAGTACATAACAATTTATCTTTTCACTATTCCATATCTAAAATTGACCTAACTATCATAATTTTCATTGAACTACAACACTTATCATCCCCAAAAATGACCTAAATATCATAATTATCACAAAACCATGACACATATCAGTCCCAAAAATGAAGGAAAAGATCAAAATATAACAGAACAAAGTAAAATCAAAACTACAAAAACAATTTATCCTTTCACTATCCCGAAAAATGAAAAAATATATCAAAACATCCCACAGAACAAAGTAAAATAAAAAGTACATAACAATTTATCTTTTCACTATTCCATATCTAAAATTGACCTAACTATCATAATTTTCATTGAACTACAACACTTATCATCCCCAAAAATGACCTAAATATCATAATTATCACAAAACCATGACACATATCAGTCCCAAAAATGAAGGAAAAGATCAAAATATAACAGAACAAAGTAAAATCAAAACTACAAAAACAATTTATCCTTTCACTATCCCGAAAAATGAAAAAATATATCAAAACATCCCACAGAACAAACTAAAATAAAAAGTACATAACAATCTATCTTTTCACTATTCCATATCTAAAATTGACCTAACTATCATAATTTTCATTGAACTACAACACTTATCATCCCCAAAAATGACCTAAATATCATAATTATCACAAAACCATGACACATATCAGTCCCAAAAATGAAGGAAAAGATCAAAATATAACAGAACAAAGTAAAATCAAAACTACAAAAACAATTTATCCTTTCACTATGTCATATTTGAAAGAACTTACAACAATGCAAGAGGGAGATGTGAAAAGCCGACAAAAATTTTAAAACCTTGATGTGAGAGCCGAGAAACAACGCAAGATCCGAATGCAAAGAGTTGATATATTCTGAAATCGAAGTAAATAGAAGTTGTTAAGTTGATGTTTTGAAAGTAGGATTATTCAACTGAGATAAACTTACAATTTCAGTTGAGTGTAGTTGAGAGTTTGTAAAGTGTGAGTAGAGTGTAGATATCTCTGGATTATTTATAGAGACTGAAGGAAGCAGTGCTGTCTTTCAAACAGTGTATGGAAGAGTGTTGATATATTATAGAGACTGCAGCAAGCAAGCTGTCTTTCACACAAAAGTAAAGTGTTGCTTTTTCCTGTAGATTGTACTTCCCTGCTTTTGGCATCCCTTTTTGTCAGATGTGTGAGCATTGAGAGAGAAAGCATATGGTGATCCGTGTGAAGTCAAATGGACGGTCCCGATCTTGATCCCTTTTTGTCTGTAGCATAAGTCAAATGGGTTAAGATCAGTTAAAAAACAAAAAGCATAAAAATAACAAAACACATCAAAAAACAGAGAATATAGTCAAGTTTATATTCTCTCAGTAGCATAGCATGTTAAAAATTAATATTCAAGGCTTAGAAATTACCAAAAAAGAGCGAAAAACCGACTGAATTCGAATCTCAGCCCATTCTTGACACTAATGCTCCGTTAGTTCTCGCAAAGTCAACCATCATAAAAAGAAATCAAGTATTAGTAAAGATTTGATATTAGTTATAACCAGTACACTATTAACTTAAAATAAATTTAATATAAATCACATTTTGTGAAGTTGCAAATATAAAAAGCTTTATTATAAACAAAAAAGAAAAGAAAATTGATGAATGATGATAAACTTTACTTTACCTCTGCTTGAGTGAGCATGAGACCACTAAGTGAGGGAACATTCTGCATATGAAGCCCCCATCGATTCGAATGAAGCAGCGTTCAGCGTCGCCAAAGCCAATTCCGAGACTCTCCAAGCAGATACACTTTCTCCGGCAGCCAGAAGATCGGAGTGAGCTTGTTCTGTAATAATAGTGATCGTGACAGTCGTTAACCAAAGGTATAACTAATTAAATTCAGATCCTAAAAAAAGGTTTCCTTGCGAGTTGCGAGTGACATACCTGAGTCGATTCATCACAAAACACATGCGAAAATCCTTCGTAAACCTCAGATTTCGTCCTTCGAACATCCGTCAACCGCTTCACCTGAAAAGTAAGAATCGCAAAAGAACATGGTAAGATATATAACACTCATTGCAACTTATCAGAACATCAAACGGATCCCTTGTTCAAATCTGTGGATCCCTTGCCAGATAAAGCTTGTGATACATCTCATGAAACCCTAGATCTGCTCATCGAGCATCCCACAGAACAAACTAAAATCAAAAATACATAACAATCTATCTTTTCACAATTCCATATCTAAATGACCTAAATATCATAATTATCACACAACCATGACACATATCAGTCCCAAAAATGAAGGAAAAGATCAAAATATAACAGAACAAAGTAAAATCAAAACTACAAAAACAATTTATCCTTTCACTATGTCATATCTGAAATTAATCTAACTATCATCACCAAAAATACAAATTCAAATATCACAAAACTTTCAACCTAATTTGAAATAACCGCATCTACTAACAAATCTACATCAAGATTAAAGATAAGAATCACAAAAGAACATGGTAAGATATATAACACTCATTGCAACTTATCAGAACATCAAACGGATCCCTTGTTCAAATCTGTGGATCCCTTGCCAGATAAAGCTTGTGATACATCTCATGAAACCCTAGATCTGCTCATCGAGCATCCCACAGAACAAACTAAAATCAAAAATACATAACAATCTATCTTTTCACTATTCCATATCTAAATGACCTAAATATCATAATTATCACACAACCATGACACTTATCAGTCCCAAAAATGAAGGAAAAGATCAAAATATAACAGAACAAAGTAAAATCAAAACTACAAAAACAATTTATCCTTTCACTATGTCATATCTGAAATTAATCTAACTATCATCACCAAAAATACAAATTCAAATATCACAAAACTTTCAACCTAATTTGAAATAACCGCATCTACTAACAAATCTACATCAAGATTAAAGATAAGAATCACAAAAGAACATGGTAAGATATATAACACTCATTGCAACTTATCAGAACATCAAACGGATCCCTTGTTCAAATCTGTGGATCCCTTGCCAGATAAAGCTTGTGATACATCTCATGAAACCCTAGATCTGCTCATCGAGCATCCCACAGAACAAACTAAAATCAAAAATACATAACAATCTATCTTTTCACTATTCCATATCTAAATGACCTAAATATCATAATTATCACACAACCATGACACTTATCAGTCCCAAAAATGAAGGAAAAGATCAAAATATAACAGAACAAAGTAAAATCAAAACTACAAAAACAATTTATCCTTTCACTATGTCATATCTGAAATTAATCTAACTATCATCACCAAAAATACAAATTCAAATATCACAAAACTTTCAACCTAATTTGAAATAACCGCATCTACTAACAAATCTACATCAAGATTAAAGATAAATCAACATTTAGAACCTAACCTGAGTCGATTCATCACAAAACACATGCGAAACTCCTTCGTAAACCTCAGATTTCGTCCTTCGAACATCCGTCAACCGCTTCACCTGAAAAGTAAGAATCACAAAAGAACATGGTAAGATATCTACTAACAAATCTACATCAAGATTAAAGATAAATCAACATTTAGAACCTAACCTGAGTCGATTCATCACAAAACACATGAGAAAATCCTTCGTAAACCTCAGATTTCGTCCTTCGAACATCCGTCAACCGCTTCACCTGAAAAGTAAGAATCACAAAAGAACATGGTAAGATATCTACTAACAAATCTACATCAAGATTAAAGATAAAGCAACTTATCAGAACATCAAACGGATCCCTTGTTCAAATCTGTGGATCCCTTGCCAGATAAAACGGATCCCTTGTTCAAATCTGTGGATCCCTTGCCAGAACATCTCATGAAACCCTTGATCTGCTCATCAAACGGATCTGGTGATAGATTCAAACGGATCTGGTGATAGATCTCATGAAACCCTAGATCGCCGAGAAGAGAGAGAAGAGAGACAGAAGATCTGATGTTGTTTTGTGAGATGTGTGAGCATTGAGAGAGAAAGCATATGGTGATCCGTGTGAAGTCAAATGGACGGTCCCGATCTTGATCCGTGTGAGAAAGTTAAACAATTGGACGGCAGATGTATAACCTTGTAAAGGGTAAATGGTTTTGTGTTTTCTTGTGCCTTAACAATTGTACATTGTGCATTAAGTGTTTTTTCAACACCTTGTTCAATTACCATCTTGTCCTTCACATATCCTTATTAAAGTAGTATAGATATATATATATATATATATATATATTTTCCATAATCACGCTTCCGCAAAAATCAGGGTGTGACAGCTTGGTATCAGAGCTTCGATTGTAGCGAACTAGGATTCTTTCTCGAGTCTAGACTACAATCATTAGGGCTTTCACAAAAACATTTTTACAAACATGTTTTCATTGCATACACGAAACGCCCTGATCCAGGAAACAAACATTTTTACAAACATAAGACACGAAACACATTTCAAAAATTTATGTTTGTGATTCAGTCTGGGAGACTGGGTAGTTCAGTCTGGGAGACTGGGAAGTTTAGGATATTCAGTCTGAGAGACTGGGAAGTTTAGGAGATTCAGTCTAAGAGACTGGGTAGTTCAGTCTGAGAGACTGGGAAGTTAGGAGATTCAGTCTGAGAGACTTGGTAGTTCAGTCTGAGAGACTGGGAATTTTAGTCTGAGAGACTAGGGAGTTCAGTCTGAGGGGCTGGGAAGTTTAATCTGAGAGACTAGGAAGGATAAAAAGTTTCATGAAGAATAATGTGAATACATGATTACATGATAAATTACCTTTGTTTGCATACACTAAGTGTTAGTGATTACTATGGATATACATGCTATGACTATTATGTACCGGCACACATGTCACCTTCTTCAGAGAGCGAGTTGTCAGGTGTTGACGACTCTATGGCCATCGCCACAGATAATGAGATTGCACCTGCGCCGGAGATATATACGTCAGACACTGAGAGTGATCCTAACATGCTGTCCAAGGATGAGGACGACTTCCAGCCGTCCGCGCTACCAGACTTTGATGATGATTTACCCTTGCTGATGGCCCCCCTGACGAGGATCATTTTGTCACTCTTGCTTCGGTCCATGACCACCTCATCACTGGGCATTCCGATGGTGAGCCCATCATGACTCCGATCCCCGACGCCGTACCTCTTGTGGTCGTACTTTCCGAGGCTTAGCCATTCGACGATCTGTATGATTATGACGTTGATTTGTTTATCGATGGTCCTCCTAATGACGCCCATGATGATGGAAAGTTAGACAAGAACGTTGTTATAAATTTCACTTCTTGAGATCCCTGTTACCAAGCTATCCTCTGATTCTGGTATACACTCGATCTCAGACTCCCTTGAGTCTGTGACATCTGCAGCCTTACAGACGGCCGGATTGCAGCTTTTCTACTACTGACTCAGACGACGACATCGCTATGACTGCTGCACCATCATCTGCTCGAGATCCCACACCTTTTACCTGACCCAGTACCTGCACCTGATGATCTCCTTAGTGGTTGAGACGTTTGTTCCTGCCCCTGCACCCGCTGATGTTGCTCCTATGGAGACCGACGTCCATTGCACCGACATGCCTATCGCTTTCTTTCAGGACATACCCGCACCCCGGAAAGGTACTCCAGGTCAGCACCCGCATGACGATCCTTTTGCTACAGTAGCATTTTCCCCGACCTCACAGGCCGCACCGTTTGCTCCTTTCAATAATTCACCGATGGACGAGCCATTCCGATGGTTCCTACCATACACTATGCTGATTTCAGACCCCTACCATCCCTCACATTATGGAGGCCATACACGGAATGAGTTGCTCCTGTCACATCAGCTACGGTCTGAGGATATGAGTCGCAGAGTGTTGGAGCTTGAGCTGACACCACGTCCTCCACCCTGTCTATTGCTAGTATACTTTGATCCTCCCCATTTATCAAAGATTCCTTTTGCACTCTCACCTGCTGCAATTACACCTTTCCCAGGTTTTGATGCTCGCCTCTTACTGTCGAGCAGCAGGTTAGTTAATTACTTCGACGTATATACAAGCTCGAGGAGGAGTTCGCGCATGTTAGCGGTTTGCTTTTCTTCCCTCCTCCACCTCAGTCACCAGTATAGTTGGTTTCTGGTTTTATGCGAATTGCATTACTTTTGGGTAAAGACACTAATGATGAGCCGAGATTGTGGAGACTTTTGAAGACCACTTCTGACTACGTGATTTTGATACACTGACATACTTATTGGACAAGGGTAGGGTAACCCTGTGTCCCTTTTGATGTGATACATTTTGTAGACAATGTAATTGTAGTCGGAGAATATTGAAAGCCCAATCACCATTAAACATGCGACAATACTTTGTGGCCAATAACTAACGAAAGCTCAGTCGCTATGCCTTCGTTAATCACGTTATTGATTTGCATGTGTGTGCTATAATTATAATGCTACATGCCTGCTTGCTATGCTCTCATTAAACATAATTCCCAAATTACTTGGTTATGCTATGATTATGCTATTGCTTGATTGGTTGATATAAAAATCTATTATGTGTATGTACATATGACCTCTAAACAACTATATGCATTCCCTAAACAAATAAGAACTGACCTAACCGATCTTCTTCTTAGAAGTTGTCGATACAAGGGAACATCGATACCAACAACCCTCTGCCGACGACAACGGCAGAACTACAAGAGCGCATCTCACAGGCCATTGCACGGCACGAGGCCCTTTGCTCCGAACGCGGGGGAGGTACCCCAGGAAATAACCCACCCAACGGTAATGTTTAGTCACTTAAGACGCATTACGAAATGTTCGGATATTTCCAAGAGTGCTTTACTAATGCCATATGTGAATGATGTCGCAGGCTGCACCTACAAGCAGTTCTTGAACTGCAAACCTCGAGACTTCGACGGCACTGGGGGTGCCCTAGCTTTTGTGCGTTGGGTTGAGAAGACAGATTATGTTTTGCGATTAAGTAAATGCGCCCCCGAACATCAGGTCACGTACATAGCTGGACTATTTGTAGATGGGGCTCTGTCATGGTGGAACCTTCAGGTTCAAATGTTGGGCGAGACTGCTGCATATGCCTTGACATGGGACGAACAGAAAGAACTGATGCGTAAGAGTTATTGCTCGAGGGCAGAAGTCCAGAAGTTGGAGACTGAACTGTGGAACTTGAAAATGGAAGGTTCAAAGATAGCTGAGTATGTGCAGAGATTTCACGATTTATCACAAGTTGCTTCGCATCTGGTGGAACCAGAGTTTAAGAGAATCGAACGTTTCATCGGGGGATTGGCACCTCAGATTCTAAGCCTGGTTACAACATCTAAGCCTCCAATGATCACCGAAGCTATCGACTTAAGTGTGGCGCTCACTGAAGAAGCAGCTAGACTAGGAAAATTTTCCACGACGGAAGAGAAAAAGGAGACTCCTGTAGAGCTATCTGGAGATAAAAAGAGAAAGTTCGCAAACTTCAAGAAGGGTACTCGGGTGAATAGCAAGAACAGAGCCAAAAAGGGAAAAGAGTACATGGGTATCCTACCAAAGTGCGACAATTGTCGACGTTATCATATCGGGCGATGCAGATATGGAAAATGTGAAAACTGTGGCAAAGTGGGGCATGTCAAGGAAACTTGTAGGCAAGGTACTGAACGTGGAAATGGAGGCCAAGATGGTAGCAAGAATCTCGAAGGAAACAACGACAACGACAATCATCAAAGCAGGACGAGTGACAAACAAAAACGTACTCAAGGTTGTTTTAACTGTGGAAGCAAAAAGCATTTCAGAAAATATTGTCCTAAAAACAATCAGGCACAAGGATGAGAGCTCAACACCGGAGCAAGGGAGACACGCCAGGAATCCAAGCGTGGATATCGGTACGTCCCATATTAGTCAACGTTATGCACCTGTGCTGCTAGATACTATTGCATATTTTAGCTTCGCATCCCTAGAGTTTGAGAGTGTACTTGGTTTAGTAGCAAATAAGTTAGATAACCCGTACTCGATAAAGCTAGCTAATGGGAAGCTAGTGGAAGTCAACGAAGTAATTGGAATCGGCAAGATAGAACCCGGAGAGCGTGAATTTACGCTTGATCTACTGCCAGTTGAGTTGGGAAGCTTCGACGAGGTAATTGGGATGGATTGGTTGTCGAGCGATCGAGCGGAGATTGATATCCGCATCCCGGTGGCGAACGAAGAAACGATCGGGACTCATGAAGCAGGATACGCCTCTACAGATTACTAATTGCTTGAAGGCACGAAAGTTGTTGCGTAATGGATGTGTTGTTTTCTGGGCTCATGTCGTGGACAAGGGAACCGAATAACCAAAACTCGAAGATATCCCTGTGGTAAGGGAATATCCTGAAGTCTTCCCCGAAGACTTGCCAGGATTATCTCCTCAACGACAAGTCAAAATTCGCATCGATTTGATTCCAGGCGCCGCGCCTGCAGTCAATGCACCTTAGCGACTTACACCTTCGGAGATGCAAGGATTGTTAGTATAGCTTCAGTAGTTGATAGAGAAGGAAAATAACAGACCAAGTTTCCCACTTTGGGTAACCCCAGTTTTGCTCGTCAAGAAGAAGGACGATAGCTTTCGTACGAACATCAAACTACCAGGAGCCGAACGAGCTAACCAATAAGAGTAGGTGACTCTTGCTAAGGATTAACGAATTACTTATTTAACTAACTGTGAGGATCCAACTACTATTTCACGACTGATCGATGATCGAGTGTCATTAGCTGTGAATTCAGGAAGAAAGTATACCGGGGAATTGTGGGACAATAACTTGTTTTAAACATACACAAAAATTGTGTTTCCAACGCAATGCACAAAATAGTTTTACACAAAATACGAAACTTTGAGAATCTAGAAAACATGTACTTAGGACCTTTGGGAACCCAGGTCCAAACTCGTAAAGGTTGCTTAGGAACCACACCTGTTAACTCAAGCAAACCCCATTATCCTGACATATATGCTATTTCAGTTAACCAAACAGAAAGTACTCAAATTCTTTTGTTAAAATCTTCACTTTTACTTCTAGCGAGTAGATGTTTGCATCTCTACTCCCCTTAATGGTAGTTGCATCGCGTTAATTTTCTTCGCTGAGAGCGAACACACATTTGCTTCGATACTTGGTTATTTCTTCATTTTAGCAAATACTCATTGTTTCATTACTTGAAAACTTATATGTTACGCATGCACCATTTGCTACGCATGCGGTTTCATTTCGAATAAACGCGTCATTGAAGTTCAAATATTATGTTGCTAAATCTAATTACTGATTTGTGATTCGAATGACCTACATTATGGTAATTGTTGGCTTCCTTGTTATCAAGTTAACACACTTTCTTGAGAACTCATTTATTTCAAGCTACATTCATGGTTTATCCTTGTAACCATGCCAAGATTCCTTTGTCGATACATACGTTTATTGTCAGGTTATGCTGAAACCAAGTGCAATTGCTTGAACTTATCCATTTCGCACATTCAATTTAAGACGCCATATGATGTATTGAGAGCATCATATTCAAATATTTTTGCAAAGGATCTTTTGGTTCGAGTCGTAGTAAACTTGATTGGTCTACGACTCCACTAAATCGTTTGTTGGTTTCGTTACTTTGCGATGATGTTTTCATTAGATTGAAGCTTGCGCTAATATGGTTACGCACTACATACACGGATTTAATTGTTTATTTATTGACTTGCTCTAAATCCGTTTTGTTTATCACAATTAAAGCAGTCTCAACACAGTTGTGTGTTAAGGCAAGGGTACATAGATTCATTTCATACCACGGTGTACCTCCTAACGATTCTTTCATTATTGATCGAATTCCCTGCAGTAATTATTGCTTTTTCACTTTCAATTAGAAACGGTAGTTCTCTGATGTCCTATATTCAATTTGAAAGGCCCTACGATGTCGTTTGAATCAAATTTTCAGGCTTGTTTCAGTACACCTTCATTTGATTCAAACACGGTAAACTTGTTCGGCCACCACTATATTTGAATTATGTCATTACGACACCTTGTGGTGTCATTACAAACTTGTAGCTTGTGCTAATCATGGTCAACCGTTTCACACGAAACTACACATACTTTTGTTTGACTTGTCATTTAAACATTCCTAATGCAACTACGAATTAAGACAATAATACACCAGATTCGCTTGTATTTCATTTGGTGTATTTTCGCAATTCAAGGATGTCAACACACTATTTTATCCATGTATTGTTTGAAAGTTGACAGATCATTTTCATGTTACTATCACATTTGAGTCGTTGATTTTGAATTCATATAACGGATACCATGGTTTCTGAAAAACTCATTGACATATCGTGATCGATTGTTGAAATCCTATTGGTCAAAACTCCTCTTTTGTGGAACCCCTGTTAACTAGTTTACACTAGACTATACGTCAATACGTCTTGTATCTTTGACAATAAATCCTGAAACACATACCTTTTAACTGCTGGGTTCCGATTATTGTAATACGCCCCTGGATTCACCTGATGTGAATAAGATTTGATTCGGTTTTGTGGTTATCTACCTCAGTATTATACGCATAATGTAACCCTAAGGAGTTAAGGTAGTATAAATTTCGAGGACGAAATTTTCTTAACAGGGGGAGAATGTGACAACTGTCAAATTTGCATGTTTCCGTACAATTATTAAATATTGATTAGTGCTTAATGACTGTGTTGAATTACAATTAATTACTTGAATTACTTTCTGATTATTACCATATGCATACATATGCATTACATATTGCAAATGACGTATCATTGACTGCATGCAAACATATTGACATAAAGGATGCACAAAGCACAGTTAGCACAGTTAACAGCCAAACTGGGAAAATGTTGACAGAGTACATAGACAGACACACAGTATGAGCCAGAAACTAAGTATTACACTAGTGTAGTGTGTAGGGAAGTAAGGACCACAAAACTGCTTTTCTAAGTGATAGTTTAAGTGCCGAAAAGTGCCTAAAACTCAATTAAAATGCTGAAATCAGCAAAATTCAGCTATTTAACACTCTTGCATCATGCAAAAATATGACTAGATGGTCCTGAATGCTTTCCTAAGTGCCGGGAATTAAAAGTGTCACAAAAGGGTACATAAAGAACACTAAACGGTATAGTTTAGCACTTTAACGAACCGGTATCTAACCGAACAACCGGACACTACCCGAAACACCAAAATTACACTAGAAGCATTTTTTTAATATTTCTGAGCTAGTTATGATCCCCGAACACCCTAACACACTATATAACACCATATTAACTTAAACACCTAAACATACACTTGAAATCCTACTAGATTCTCTAACTTATCATCACCACCCAACCAATACCCCCCCCCCCCATAGTGGACAGTCACCAAGGTGGCCCCACACTTGATTTTTTCTTGATTTGCTTAGACATGCTAATGGATCTTGTGTGTACTTAAGAAAACATATTACACAATGGGTAAATACTTAAGATGGTTATAAGTAATAACCATGTGATCATTCCCTCATTATCTCACACACACCAACACACACTAACCCTTCTCCTTCCTCCCTTAAGCTCACGGCCCATCCACCATCACCATACATCTTCTTTTCTAGCTTCCATCCATATGACCTAAGGTGATTTAAGGGTATAAGGAGCGTGTCTAAGAAGCTTGCAAGCAACGGAACTTGAAGGACCTTCATCATTTGCTTTTATCCACTTCATTTCTTCACTTGATCATCCCTAGCCTTGAGCTAGTAGTAAGATCTTCTACACGCCATTTTACATCTTATTTAGTTGGTTAAAAGATGATGTATGTTGCAAATCATGAAGAACACTAATGAACAAGAAGACGAACCTTTACATAAAGCTTAATAACATAAGAATACATATTGTTTAGTGTTCTTCTGCTTTTTGATGATTGATTATTTGTGTTTATGATGTTAGACATCATATGAAACCTACTAGATTGTGATTAAACACATGATCTAGTAAGTTAAGGTGATGATCTTGTGAAAGACCAAGATGATCATACTTTATGTTTCTCATGAACTTGAAAATAAGAATGATTTTGGGTATGATGAAGTATGTAACATGTTGTTAGTCATAAACATGGATGATTTCAAAAACTAGTTTCTCAAGAAACTAAAGTTATACACAAGATTTACATAATCATGGATTTTAAAGAGACTAACCGTGTTTTTAGTAGTGAATCAAGTATAGAAACACATTGTTAACAAGAAAAATACAAGGAGATTGGTTCTTGAAAAATCATCATACAAGTTGTAAAAGACTAAATTTTACAAGAATAAGAATTACAAACAAATAACCATATTTTTAAGGGTAACAAGACTTACTTAACAACATAGTAAGTTACTACAAGCTTTTATAAAAGATCAAGTTCATGTTGTAGTATAAATTGTATAAATTTTGGCACTTGGTAAGTGTTGAATGAATTGTTGATTGTTTGTGATGATTTTAAAAAGAAAATGATATGCTTTAAAAGCATGGACACCTCCATTTTCTAACAAATATTTATAAGTGTATTTTAACTATGATTTTCAGTATAAACTTTGCCATAATTTTTGTTACAAAAATACAAGTATTGGAGGTTGGTTTTTATAAATGAAAAATGGATAAATATGTATTTAGAATATATATTTACATTAAAGACATGATGTGTGTGAATATTTGTATGCTTTGTGTAGTAGTTATATTATTTTAGGGTTAAAATAATATAACTTGACAAAATACCAAGAAATTACAATCCAAAATATTACCAGAAATCTCATGGAATAAATATACAAGTTACACACATAATATTGTGAAACCGAACAAGAAATGTAACTTACCAAATATTCCGGAAAATATGTTTATAAGTATACTTTTGGTAAATAATATTTTGGACACCAAAAGGATGAAAATGAGATTTTCATGATTACTACAAAATCATATCTTATTTTTGACAAGGAGGAAATATAATATTTTTGGGAAGTAAAAATATATTTTCTAGGAATTTTTAGAAGATATATGATTTTTGGGAAAATATATATTTTCTTGGATAAACTTGAAATGCATTATTTTTGGATAACATAAGTTTATATATATTTTCTAAAGTTAGACTTGAAAATATATTATTTTGGAACTACAAATATTTTTGCCAAAAGAAAAATTAGGAATAATTTTTCTAAGAAATACTTCTTGAAATATATATTTTAGAAATATATATTTTAGAAATATATATATATATATTTTAGAAATATATATATATATATATTTTAGAAATATATATATTTTAGAAATATATATATATATATATATATATATAGGGAGAAGATCATGCGAGAACCACCTCTTATTGCGAGAACCGCGAGAACCAATGTGAACACAACCAAAAATGCCTAAAAATAGCTAAAAATCACACAAATTTTTTTTTAATATTTTTTATATAAAAATCGCTACTTTTCGAAGCCAAAAAAAAATTAAACTAATTTTTAAAAAAAAAAATTGGCCACTAAAAGTAGCGATTTGAGCATAAAAATATTAAAAAAAAAATTTAGATTTTTTTTTTATTTTTTAAGATTTTTTTTAGATTTTTTTAGGTTTTTTGGGGGTTTAGTTTTTAGCATTTTAGCTTGGGGGGGGGTGGGGGGTTTAGGTTTTTGGGGAGTGGGGGAGGGGGGTTTAGGTTTTTTTTTTGGGGGGGGGGGGGGGGGTTAGGTTTTTTTGGGGTTTTAGTTTTTAACATTTAGCTTGGGGGGGGGGGGGGGTTAGGTTTTTTTGGATTTTTTTTAGGTTTTTTTAGCTATTTTAGGTTGTGTTCACATTGGTTCTCGCGGTTCTCGCAATAAGGGTGGTTCTCGCATGAGCTCCTCCCTATATATATATATATATATATATATATATATATATATATATATATATATATATATATATTTGTGTATATATATATATGTGTATATATATATATATTGGATACTTGTTAAAGATAATCCACACCGGAATATGACACCAATACATGGCAAAAATATACAAATACAAGAACACGAATACACATGTATGAGATACCCCCATCATTGGGAAGGAAATACGAATAACAATACTTGAGAAGTATTATTGCAAAAATATCGTTTAACAATTATTCCGAAATTTAATAAATATAATTTAAGTTAAAATATTAATTATTTTAACAAATAATTATATGCTTGGAATAATAACGAAGACACTTTAAAACGTAACTCAAAGGCACTAATTAATACCAGGTCAAGGCACGACCCGCTCGTCTAATGGACCGTAGTACGCATGTAGGTAGTCGTGCGTTCTGGAGGAAGCTTTGAGTTACATCGGATACAAGGAACGCAAAACTGTGAGTTCATGACCCCCTTTTCTTTTTACTGTTTTCAGTTTTATAACTTCGGGGGTGAAATACATGTTACAAACTGTTTACATACGATTACATTTGGTATGGTTAGATAAGGAAAGGTACTGCTAGATCATGTGAGTGGTGGGTATGACACTTAAGGCCATTAATCCTCGTTGTAGGACCGAGCGACATGAGTGATAGATCTATTCGGGTGTAGCGAGCCCCACCCATGCGCACGCCGAATGAGCCATGTGGTGACTATGTCTTATTGACGAAATCTGCTAGGTTTGAGTTTTCCTGCATCACTTCACACATGTCAATGGCCTTGTAAACCATTGGTGATCTGTTTTTTCCTTGATGCTTTCATACCGGGATTTATAAACTTACATACATACTTACAATGATTTCAAGGGTTTACTCGTACACACAAACAAACACATGAACTCGCTCAACTTTTGTTGATGTTTTCAAACTACATGTATTTCAGGGAATTAGTAAGTGGATCTGGCGGGCGTTGGAAGTTTTTATGCTGCGTTAGGAATAAAGATGTCATCCATGGTCTTTGAGTTTGGTTAGTGTGTCTTATTCCTGGACGAGTCACGTCTTCCAAACCTTGGTGTTATTCAATATCTTTTGATGAGTCCTTAATGAACTCATAAACAATTTGTATGGTTTGTAATACTTGAATTTGAAGTCTACCTTTCAAAACAATGTTGTTATGTTTTAAACTTATTTAATGGATGACGAATCTATGGTTTTATCATGTAGTTATTGTTATGATTGAATGCAATGGTATTAAAAAGGCACACCATAATCACGCTTCCACAAAAGTCAGGGTGTGACACGTTCAACCAATTCTCAAGTTTCACGAGCCTCAAGAGTCAAGCACCAAAGTATATAGATTTAGACATTCCAAGTATATAGAATTAGGCATTCCAAGTATATAGAATTAGGCATTCCAAGTATTTAGATTTAGACATTCCAAGTATCTAGAATGAGGCATTTCAAGTATCTAGTATATGACATAGAATTCACCAAGTACCAAAGTATTAACGACTACATAGTTCAGGGACTAGAATTGACATTAGGCAAGGTCCAGGGACTAAACTTGCCAATAGTCTAAAGTTTAGGGATGCAGGGCGTTACAGTAAATTATTACCACTTGGTCGGGTATTGAATATTTAAGCGATTAGTGGTTAAATCATTGAGATAATCCGTTTTAATCTGTTTTGTTTGATTTAAGCATTTGGGGGTTAATATGACCGTGTCCTGGATATCCTCGGCTCATTCATTTGAAATGGTCATGACTTAAGCACGGGGTGTAGGCATACACCTGATAGTTGCGTATGTAAAATGATATACCCACTCGTGAGGATAACTTCTTGTGGGTTTATATTAGTGGTGTGTCTATTAATCTTGTCTCGGCTTCTATCCAGGGCCCTGAACGTACGACAAACATGTAAATCTGTATACAAGATTATTTTATATAATTACCCCAAGTTATAAAAGAATAATTGTGCCTTGTGCATTTAAATCAATTTTTCATAAATGTTTTCAAAAGAGTCGGTTAATTGTATTTACCAATGTAAACTGACGTATTTTCCAAAAAGACTAAGTGGCAGGTACTACGTGAAATTGGTTGGAAGCTTCTGAGCATTAGTTAAAGAATCTTGCAAGTTCTTAATGCTTAAAGTATGTCGAACAACATTTTACATTATATTTTAGATCCGCCTGTGGATCCATACTTAACCGTCTGTAATATATTTTACTTGCACTTTACTTTCGGTTTGAAATAATTAATTTTCCTCCAAGACTTCCGTTGTGATGTGAACTGGGTATATTTGACTATGATGATATCAACTACGTCACGATACTCCCCACCGGGCCCACCGGTTATATGTGGAAATATCGGGGTGTGACAGGTTGGTATCAGAGCCAACGTTTAAGTGAATTAAACACTAGCCTTGAGTGTTTAATCTCAAATGACACAGTAGCATGTTCCTTGACTTCCGAGTCTAGGCAAACGACTTAGGATTAATCCTAATCTTAAATTGTTTTTATTTTGTTTGTTTTTGTTTTGACAGGACTACAATCAAACATGCCGCCAAGAGTTAGGGGTAGAGGTGGACGAGGAAAAGCCCCGATGAGGGGTAGGAATGATCACGAAGCTGGGCCGTCTCACCGGCGCACACCCTCGGCATCACTCGGCTCCAGCCCACATGAAGACTAGAGGACTTACCTTGAGCCCGCGAGACGCTCTGTCTCGCTTAGCTCCTTGCCGTCTTACCATGACTCCTTCGGGCTGCATCAGAACGACGAGTCCCACAACTCTCACCACTCATTCATACCCTTGCAGCGATCAGACTCTCACCATTCCTTCCATAACCCAACACCCTACTTCCAGAGCCGGTTCAACCCAATGAACCAAATTGAAGAACCAGTGGGTCCTAACCCACTGGGACCCACAGATCACTATCCCGAATTTCAGGACATGGATGTGGACGAGGATCCAGATCTCGAGTTGCCACCATCTGGGACGCCGACGCATCCCATCGAGATTTCAAGCGGATCATCTTTTCATGGTTCTCCATACAGGGGCCCTGATATCTGGGCCGAAAGATGGAGCACGTATAAGTGGGAGTATACTCCCCCTCACCGCAACTCACCTCCACACCAGCAGGTCCCTTCTGAGGACCCACATTTCTAGGCGGTCACGCCACTGCCACCACCAGCGCCAGAGCAGCCACCGCCTTCAGAACCATCGAGGCGGAGAAGAGGTGCACGGATGTCCATCCGTGGGGGTTTTCACTTCAGCACCCCCAACACTCCAGCAACTACCCTCCTATCCATGAAGACCCACAATTGGGCGGTCCTTCAAACGCCTTTTCTGAAATCGACTCTTCACCAGTCGCACCTGCACCACCGCCCATGGGTTATGAAAACCCGATCCCCGCTTACCCAGATGCAACTGGGTATAACCCGTTTGAGCAGCAAGCTTACTCGGCTTATAACTACAACAATGCACCTGCCGTTGACCCATATTTGGAGGCAGCACACTTTAATGCTCTTTACCCTTATCCCTTTCCACCCGCGTACCCAACTGGGTACCCTGCATATGGTTATCAATACCCACCGCCTCCTCAACCTCAGCAGCAGCAGCCACCGCAACCTCAAATCCAGCAACCTCAGCAGGAAGAAAATCTCCAGAGGTTGCATGAGGTGAAACAAAGGGTAGACGAAGAGCGTAGGAGTCGCCGCGATCTTCTAAAAGGATTGGCAAACCTCATTAAGGGGAAAAAGAAGAGGGATCATTAGAGATCTTATATATTGTTTTGTAATTTAAATTTCAATCAAGTCCCTGCGTGGACATTTTATTTAAGTATTTAGTCCCTGCGTGGATTTGTTTTCTTATTTAGTCCCTGCGAGGACAAGTTTTAATTGTTTAAAAGTCCTGTTTATGGCAACTATTGTACTTCTTAAGACAAGTTATGAAATGTTTCATTTTAAATTTTTATTTGTCATTACATATATGCATGTACAATATAACGCAAATCAAAATATCATTTCAAATTTATAATTGATCTGCCATTAAAATCTCAAAAGAAATTCTTAAAGGTATAACCTAGCCTATATGTCATTTTAAGACATGGCCATGATGGTAAAGCCTTTCTAAGATAATAAATCCTTGTTAACACCTAAGAACGTGTTAGCACTCCTGGCAAATGTGATTCGTGAAAGTCACACTAGTCATCCTTATATTGGATTCTTCCATTTCCTTATTTAGCCCAATGATCTAAAAATCATGGCTTATATCATCAAATGCGATGATCACACTACAAACATCCATTGGTGATGAAATGCCAACGGGCTATATTTATTGTCCTATAAGACATAATGACAATTGTAGTCTATGACTCCCTGTCAAGAAAAGTAATGAACTATGTTCGAACCTTAATGCCTCGATTCTATAAAATCATGGCTTATAAATTAAAACTGTCATTGTGACTAGGCCTTTGTGCCACCGTAATATCCTTAATGCTTTATAACTGGGTATAATTATAATGGAAAATTTAAAAAACTTACCAATATGGTCTACATTTACCATGGTTAATGAATCATCGAAAATGATGATTCCATAATAGACTTCTAAACAAATTATTGTCAATTGTTGTATAGCAAATCAAGCTCCGCAATGGCTGAATCTGAAGAGGTTAATAGTCATCCTAATATGAGGAATGACAACACTAGAATGAATGTAACGGGGGCAAATCTACAAGCAATGATAGACAATGTTGTCACTAGAGCCGTTGACAGAATGATCAAAGAACCAAGTGGTACTCGCACTAAGACCCAACCTGTATCTCATACTAAACCTCCTTCTAAGACGCATGAGTCAAATAAGGATGATTCTCGGCACTCGTCGAATCAGAAAAGTCTCCCATCCAAGCAAATTGTGCTTAATCAGGAACCGCGCACAAAGACTTGTTCTTACAAACACTTCGTCTCTTGCAAGCCAAGGGATTTTACAGGCGAAAAGGGTGCCATTGACTGTATGACATGGCTTGATGAAATGGATACCGTTGTGGATATCAGCGGGTGCACGGAACAGGATGTTGTGAAGTTTGTTTCACAGTCGTTTAAAGAGGAGGCATTGGCTTGGTGGAGGTTGTTAATCCAAGCCACAGGGAAGATCCCACTCTATAACTTGTCATGGGAGCAATTTGTAGCGCTAATCAAGGAAAACTTATGTCCTCAGCATGAGGTATAGAAAATTGAAACTGACTTCTTGACTCTGGTCATGAAGAATTTGGATTGCCAAGCTTATGTTACGAGTTTCAACACCATGTCTCGGCTTCTATCCCAGGCCCTGAACGTACGACAAACATGTAAATCTGTATACAATATTATTTTATATAATTATCTCAAGTTATAAAAGAATAATTGTGCCTTGTGCATTTAAATCAATTTTTCATAAATGTTTTCAAAAGAGTCGGTTAATTGTATTTACCAGTGTAAACTAACGTATTTTTCAAAAAGACTAAGTGGCAGGTACTACGCGAAATTGGCTGGAAGCTTCTGAGCATTAGTTAAAGAATCTTGCAAGTTCTTAATTCTTAAAGTCTGTCGAACAATATTTTACATTATATTTTAGATCCGCCTGTGGATCCATACTTAACCGTCTGTAATATATTTTACTTCCACTTTACTTTCGGTTTGAAATAATTAATTTTCCTCCAAGACTTCCGCTATGCTATGAACTGTGTATATTTGACTATGATGATATCAACTACGTCACGATACTCCCCACCGGGCCCACCGGTTATATGTGGAAATATCGGGGTGTGACAATCCTAAAGCATAAGTTAACTGCATTCGACAATTGATGTTTACCTGTGAACTGTGAACTGATCCGTGATCAAAGGCTGTGACTGTGAAATCGAAGGTCTGCTGTTACTGTGAATTGTGGGCTGATGAGTGAAATCAAAGGCTATTACTGTGAAATGCAGAATGATGATCACTGTCTGTGAAATCAAAGGCCTGCTCCTCCGATCTCTCCGACTCCTATCCAGCGACGTTTCAATACCCACGGAGGAAGTAAGTTGCCGCCCAACAATGGATTTCTTTTTTTTATTAGTTTTTAGAATTATTTGGGTATTGGGCTCACTAACCTAATGAGCTAAATAGTTTAAACAATATGATTTTTTTTAAGTGGGCCTATGTTAATATTTGTTTGGCTATACCCTATTAATTTTTTTACATATATAATATCGGATTTTTTTTTAAAAAAAATACGTGCCCTACGAAATCACGGGCCCTGGCCGGTTGTCCTCCCCGCCCTCCTTCAGGGCCGGTCCGGCCCTGCCGAACCGGGTGCCTTATTGTCACCACAATCTCATACGACTGTATGAAACTCATCCTCAGTAAAAGGTGCAACCAATAACGTTGTATCAGCTTCCGAAAGAGTCTTGAAAGCTTTTCGAACCCAATAGAATGGATCATTCTTTCATAGACTCTTTGAAGTTTTCTCTAAAATAATGATGTACCTCCTTCTTTGTCCGATCCGGCACATTACACGATTTCCTATTAATTCCCAATTCATAAACCCTATTAGTCGTGGTTTGTGTTTGATTATTCGGTGGAAGTAGGCCGAGTTATCGTCACCAAAGGAATCCCACCCGGCTAACTCTTATAGATATTTCTGTTGTAAATTCTTCGTTTGTTGTGCTTCCAACCCGGCTAACTCTTTTAGATATTCCATCCTTGTCCACTTCTCCTCTTCGTCCAAGTCTTTACTTTCCATAACCTCTTCAATTGCCTGCAACTCAAACAAGGCTCTGATTATTTTCTTAGTTGTGTATCAAATTACTTTCCTTCACCAAAAGCTTGATATTTTTAAGCATATTCCTAAGGAAAAATTACAAGTTTTGTCAGTTATCTTTATATCACTTTTCAGACGGTGTCCTTTTTAAAGAATGTTGACAGGCGGTGTCCTTTACTAGGTATTTTGTTGCAAGTTTAGTCCTTTACACCCAACCCAGTTAAAAAACCCTGTTAATTGTTGACAGACGGTGTCCTTTACTAGGTATTTTGTTGTAAGTTTAGTCCTTTACCTAGGTATTTTGTTGCAAGTTTAGTCCTTTACACCCAACAATTAACAGAGTTTTTTTAACTGAGTTGGGTGTAAATGATTAAACTTGCAACAAAATACCTAGTAAAGGACACCGCCTGTCAACATTCGTTAAAAAGGATACCGTCTGAAAAGTGGTATAAAGATAAAGGACAAAACTTGTAATTTTTCATAAATCAGAAAGACGGTACCCGTAAAAGTAAAATTTGCATTGCTTCTTTAATAATGTTTTCCAACTCAAGATCGTTAAGCCATGAGTTGAAAAACCTAAAGGGAACGAGACCAAAATCAAAAGGGTCATAATCAAGGTAATAATAGGCGAGCGGTCCGATAAATAACGTGAAAGCGCAGAGAAACAAGAATCCGACATCATGTCAATGAAATCTTGATTGACAAACAAATGTTGATATCATTAATATTGTTTTAAAGTCAAAGTAAAACTAGTTGTAGTCTTCACATCCGTTCATATTAGATTTGGAGTTCGGGATTGAATTTTTCTCATTTGACTATTTTTGGTCATTCTTCAAGCATTAATAGCTTGCACGTGTGCGTACAAGTCGTTTGTTTTTTCTAATAGTTTTTTTTGTTTATTTTTATATATTCTAATTTCTATTTCTAATTATATAAAAAAAACCCAACGTCTTCTAGAAAGCCTACGTCATGTGTTGCTTTAAATTTGGGGAATTTTGATAGTGGATCAATTTAATGTGTTTAAAAAAAAACAATGTTTCTTTATATAATATAAAGTTGCATTCGGACGTATCTCTCCATAATGACAAATCATACCAAAAGTGATATCTTGATTTTATAATTCAGAGTCATATTTTATCTATAAATTAGGAATATACAAAACAAATGACTGGTTGTCATGTAAGATCGTTTGATGACACTAATATAAAGTTGAGAAACAATATTTTTATGATTAAACCGTTGTCCTTATTGGTGACTTGGTTAGATAGGTTTCAAAAACCATGTGACCTCCATGAATAATTTAAAAATTAAAAGGATAATTAATGTACTACAAAATGGGAAATTACTTATGTATTGAGTACGATTTGCAATTTTAATAAAAAATAAAGTCCTAACTCCTAACAAATAAATTAGAAACACATGTTTAACTGGTCTGATCAATTTAAAGGAAATGGTCGATACTTGACTCTTGATCTGAAAAACCGGTCTATTCGTCAAAACATTGCTCAATGATGAGTTGAAAATTTAGTGATCTTACCAATGAAAGCTTGAGCTTGAGTAAAGAACTATTCAAGTCGATGTGTGTCTAATTTGTTTTAGGACTTAAATAAAAGTTTTATTTTATTGTTATTTTATTAAGGAAAAAAAAAAAGCTAGCAAGACAACCATCCTATTTGTTTGACTTTACTATATCCAAGTAATGCATAAAAAAATATAAAATCACCAAATGCAAATAAAAAAAATCTTATTTAATAAACATTGATATCATTAAGACTATAGGGTGTGGTCATGACCCTCAAGGCCCTCCACGTCAGTGTCATGTAACTCACCTCTAATACACCATCCAAAACCACTACCCTAAAGGTGTGGTCATGACCCAAACCACTAGGCTCTTATTTATTTTAATTTATCTTCGTCTAAAGAAAAAGAAAATGATTTGTTTTTTTTTTTTTTTTGAAGGGCGAAGAAAATGATTTGTTGAAAAATGGAAATGAGGACCATGGTTATCATGGTTTAATCCATGCAAACCATGGTGGATCAAGCAAAGGGGTGTTGTAGCCTTCCATTCATGTTACTAGATGGCAAATCATGTTACAACCATGACTCACACACCCTTTAGCCTAAGTCACTTTCGTACGTAACTATCAAGCTAAAAGACAAAGCATACCAAAAGGAAATTTTGCTCTTACAATTCAATTCAAGTCATAGTTTATATATGAACCAAAAAAAACATATAAAAAAGTACTTGAGTCACATTTTATCAATAAGAGCACTTTCAATGGGTATTCATGGGAGCGTTTATGAGCTTGCGTAGAGGATAGAGAGGAAGGACCATCACGCTCACGCTTGAGGAAAAACTGCATCCACAAGATTTGGTGAAGGGAGACCGAGGAAAAAAAGAGGTGATGTGTCAGGATAGCCGAAAGCATCAATGTGGTTCCATCCTTGATTAGCCCGTAAAAATGCTTTAAACTAGAAATATAAACAAACAAATAAGAATTTGTCAATATATGCTCATAAAGCTCATTGATAGTGTTAGGATATACTCAAATCCATTTGAAGGTTAAGCAATATTAATGGCGAAAGCTTGAACTTGAGCATAGAACTATTCCCACAAGAGTCACTTTGAAGTTATAATTAAATCTTAAAGTATATTTTAATTTTATGTCTGTTTATAAAATAAATTTTAAATAGACTTATAACATCTTATATATAAAATAAAAAATAAAAAGAAAATCTGTCATTTATGCACAAGAAACACCCATTACACAATAAAATAAAAAAAATTAAAAAATGTGACACAATGTAATAGTCATTGTATATCCACTATTCTCCTCTTCGGGGACCGATCATCCGACGAACTCACCGGTGACGTCGACCTCCGTTTCGACGCTATCCTCACCGGCTCCGGCTCACCGGAATTAATCCGCAACGGAAAATTCAACAAAGCACGCGAACCTCGTATCCGATACGCCGCCCTATCATACGCAACCGCCGCATCCTCCGCAGTCTCAAACGTCCCCAACCACACCCGCGCACCATTCTTCGCCGGATCCCGTATTTCCGCCGCAAACTTACCCCACGGCCGCCGCCTCACACCTCTGTAATGCTTCCCCTTCTCCGGCGTCGCCGTCTGCGGCGGCGATACCGCCGGAAAACTCGAAATCTCCGGCGAACTCACAAAATTTTCCGGCGAACTCACAAAACTGTCCGGCTCTGATTTAACAGTTGTAACATTTTCCGACGAGGCCGCCGCCGGCGACGGGTGGCAGTCGAAATCCAAAGATTCGTGAAGAAACTGAGCGATTAACATGTCATCGGAATCGTTCTGTTTCAAGGGCAATTCACCCCATGTGTCTGAAAAGCAAGGAAACAAGATATTGCTTCGGCAAGTCATCGGCGGGAACCCTTCGCCGGAGTTTATGGCGGATGAATCGTCTAGCAAATGCCGGCGAATAGACTCAAGAAGCGCGAAATCAGAATCGAACCCATTATTTGCCATCATGTTTCTAGTAAAAATCGGTAACAAAAAAAATATAGAATTTTGTTGTGAAATTTGTAAGATATTTGAGTAAAAGCTTGGACCGGTTTGGTTTTCGGTTGGAGGGTTTAAATAAGGTGTGACAATTGGTAAATGTTCATGCACCAGGTACGGATAATGTTAGAAAAGTATTTAAAAAATATATGTTTCAAACTTTGTTTGACATGAAGACAACGGATGTTTCTTGGAAGATCATTTAATGTAGTGGGGTTTTACACACGTGATTTTATGTTGCAACTTGCATTGTTGGTGAGATGAATGAGATCATCCAACAACTTTTTTTAAACATTTGTTAAAAGTTTAAAACTACTTTTAAATTTATTATGACATAGCGCACTATAGCTAGACTAGAAGCCATTGGAGGTCATAATCTAACAAGTGTGCTGCATTTCTTAATGAGCTTCCACTTTCATGAAAAAGACACCATTTCTTATACCAATATCTGGTCTCTTCAACATCACAGCAGATACAAGTTATGGCAAATATTGTAGGAATCCGTTCGTATAAAAATAAATAAAATAATTTAATAACTTAAATTACAGAAGTATGAATCTGAAAATAAAATTACAATTACAACTAGAAAGAAAAAAAATACAAAATGAATCTGAAAATAAAATTACAATTACAACCGGAAAGAAAAAAAGAGCAGAAATACAAGCGGAAAAATTGTTCTTGGCTGAGGATCGTGTTAGACACGAGTCCCTTAAAACAAATTTCGTGTCTCCCAGGAGAACACGTATGTTTTCAAGATACAACAACCCGAAGCAGTTGCACTGCCGGTCTTGACTCCAACCCGAAGGTGTACCTTGATACAAGAAAGATGAAGATTGCTGTAGAGAGAGATTGTAGTGATGTGTCGGTCTTGACTCCAACCCGAAGGTGTACCTTGATGCAAGAAAGATGAAGATTGCTGTAGAGAGAGATTGTAGAGATATGTATTTCGGTATGTCTGGTTCTGCAGCAGGCTCCTCTATTTATACTGCACATGTGAAGTTTGAAACTGAAAAATGAATTAAATGGGCGAATTAAGTTGCATTGAACGTCTTCAATGCACTTTAATTCGTCATTTAATTCACAGTCAAAAGCATTGACTTCGTCAGTTTTGAAACGGAAAAACCCTCGGGTTGTTCCATGTAAATTTCTTCTTCTAAATCTCCATTTAGAAATGCGGTCTTTACATCCATTTGGTGAACTTTCAAATTTCTTAGAGCCGTAATTGCAAGAACCAATCGTATAGAGGTTATTCGCGTCACAGGCGAATAAGTGTCAAAGTAGTCTAGACCCTCCTTTGATCACTAACCTTGCCTTGTATTTATCAATACTTCCGTCAGCTTTCATCTTCCTTTTGAATATCAAACGATATCCAAGTGGTTTATAACCAGGTGGAAGATCTACTAACTCCCAAGTATGATTTTGCAATATAGAATCAATTTCATTCTTAATTGCTTCTTGCCATTGAGGTCCTTCTGTGGAGGTAACCGCTTCGCGGTAAGTATTGGGCTCATCCTCAACCATATAGCTCATGAAGTCTGGACCAAAGGATTTTTCAACCCTTTGTTGTTTACTTCGTCTAAGCTCACCCTCCTCGACCTCGGGTCGTTCATGTCTTTCATCTATCCTCGTAGATGAACTTGGACCTGCTTCATCCAACCATGTAGATGAACTTAGACCTGCTTCATCAGCCGCTGTTGATGAAGTCGCTTGTGTCTGTCCTAACATAGGAAACGCATTCTCAAAATATGAGACGATGTTAGAATTTGCCTCTATGATAGTGTGTTTGTGTACATCGGGATTCTTGGACTCATGTACAAGAAAATGATGTGCACTACTTTGATGTGCATATCCTATGAAAATGCAATCAACCGTTTTGGGTCCTATCCTTAGAGCCTTAGGAGGTGGTACAATCACCTTTGCTAGGCACCCCCACACTTTCAAGTATTTGTATGAAGGCTTCCTTTTTCTCCATAACTCGTATGGAGTTTCGTCCCTATTTTTCAAAGGTATCTTGTTCAAAAGATAGTTTGCTGAGAGAATGCCCCCCCCCCACATTTCTCGGTTCACTCCCGAGCTTATCAACATGGCGTTCATCATCTCTTTCAATGTGCAGTTCTTTCGTTCCGCCACGCCATTTGATTGTGGAGAATAAGGATGTATACACTCGTGTATAATGCCACTTTTTGCGCATAAATCTGCAAAAGGTGCAACATATTCACCTCCTCGATCGCTTCTCACAGCTTTTATCTTCTTTTTAAGTTGATTCTCAACTTCATTTTTGTACAAGATAAACTTTTCTATTGCTTCGTCTTTACTTTTAAGTAAATACACATAGCAATATTTAGTACAATCATCAATAAACATGATGCAGTACTTATTTCCTCCACGCATGGGAACCGCTTTTAAATCACACACATCGGTATGAATTAAATCAAGGGGTTCGGTTATTCGTTAAACCGATTTAAACGATGATCTCGTAAGTTTGGATTCTACACATGTCTCGCATTTGTAATTGGACTCGATATGGAATGTTAGTATCAAATTTAATTTAATTAAACGTCTTAATGAATTAAAATTTACATTGTAACAACTCTCATTAAAATTACCATTTCTTATCTTATTTTACCCAATAGGAAACCCTAATTGAGACCCCCAAGTGATACTGCATGACCCCTTGAAGGGGTAAGGTCCCAAAAACCTCATAAAAAGGATTTGAGACCATACCACAAACCAATCTTTTTAGCCTTTCGACCTTGCGTGGCCGCGCATTGGTCTTACAAAGAGGAAGAAGAAGTCAGCGATCTATAATCGCGCGCCCAAAGGAAAACATAAATCCTTGCGCCTTCTCCAATTTAACAAAGGATTAAAATCCTTTGTTCAATACCTCCGCCTAAATATCCAGACTTGGATATTATTTTACCCAGACTTGGGATTTATTCATCTGTGTCCACACAGCAAGGTGTCACACCAGATTACGGCAGTAATCTTCTAGAAAGAAATACAATCGTGCACCACCCAGACGGTTATAACCGTCTGGACACGTGTCATCACCACAAGCAAACCTGGAATCACAACGAAGGCATGCAATTGGAGAGTAATCTCCACTTAAATCACTTTCCACGTGGCAACACCCCAGCCATAGATCAAACCACGATCCGTGTGCATTCACACCGGATCGAGACAACTTAACGAAGGATCAAAGAACTTAACGGAAGAAAATATAACCGCTACGGCGTTAGCATCTTCCGTCATCTTTTTAATACCAGGTTTTCCCTCCCAAACTCCCGGTTATAAATATGAGAACTGTTCAGGTATAAACTCAGATCACTCTCACTTCGAAAATACTCTCTCTTCTCCATTACCAATACTTATTCTCACACCGGAGTCGGGTCAAGGAGAGAACCCCCTTCTCCCCTTGGCGAGGCTAACGGTGTTCTTTTTTGCAGAATCACCGGAGAAGAAGTTCAGCTGCAATTGAATCAACCGAGAGAGAGCTAACCCGTTTATGCGGATTCAAACCCCCTAGATATTTCGGTTCCGACCATTTATCTAGTGTTTCTTCATTGGCCCACCGATTCCTCAGTTTTCTAGTTTCTATCTCGTTTCGATTCTGTTCATTCCATTTTCTGTTTTTGCACATGGCAGAAAATTCGTCATCTCACCGGCAAACTGGTCCTCGACCAAATGTCGGAAACAATTTACGAATAGAAGAATCCTCAGAACATTGGTTTAACAAATGCCAAATCACTCTAAACACAATCGTTATGCAAATTGCCAGATCTGAGTTCCCAAACGTCAGATCTGGGGAAGAAATCAACACTACAGTATTGGATCCACCAACACCACCTCGGGGGGACATTCAATCCAGTCATAGCAGTTATCAAAAACAAACACATATGGTTCAAGGAGGTCCGTCACGAAGACCAAATAAACGAAACTATGACCAACACTGGAGAGAACAGCAAGTTGTGTTCCCTGTTGTTCCTGGGGGCCCTCAGGAAGAACGACCAGTGATTATTACTGGTATTTTCGGTCATTACCGAACAGATTACATGTTCATAGATCCAGGAAGCTCGATGGACATCATATACGAGCAGTGTTTTAAACAACTCGACCCAGATGATAAAGCACGTTTAGAACCGGTCGATTTTCCCCTCACCGGATTCTATAATGAAGCTGTATTCCCATTAGGACAAATCGCTTTCCCGGTGACTTTGTCAGATGGCGAACACTCACGAACAGTTACAGTCAATTTCATGGTCATGCCAGTGACATCACGTCATGATGTCCTGCTTGGGAGAAGGTCACAAAGAGAATTCAGCATGATCACTTCCATTCCACATGCTGCTTGCGGATTTCCAACAGAAACCGGAGTTGCAATTTTATATTCAAGCAAAGAAGTCATGTACGTGGACGACGAGCCACCAGCAAAGGTAGTCAAACCTTCGGCACAGAACGAACCAGAGAAATGGGTCCTAAACAACGAATACCCAGAGCAGACCATTCTGTTAGGACAAGCCATTTCCCCGGCAACACGCATACAACTGAAAGAACTGTTGTCTAACAACAAAGATATATTTTCCTGGTGCCCAGCAGACATGACTGGAGTCCCACGCGACATCGCGCAACATTGTCTAAACATCAAACCATCCGCGGAACCTGTCGCTCAGGGGAGACGCAGTTTTAGTGAAGAAAAAGCAAAAGCCATGGACGAGCAAGTGGTAGAATTACTGGATGCGGGAATCTTACGCGAAGTAAAATACCATACATGGGTGGCCAACCCAGTAATGGTGCAAAAACATAGCGGTGGATGGAGAATGTGCGTCGACTTCAAAGACCTGAATAAAGCATGCCCAAAAGATTGCTACGCGCTTCCAGAGATAGACAAAAAAGTCGACTCTCTAGCATCATTCAGATGGAAATGTTTTCTTGACTGTTACAAGGGTTATCATCAGGTCCAGATGAAAGAAGAAGACGAAGACAAAACGGCGTTCCGCACAGATAAAGGTATTTTCTGTTACACCAAAATGCCGTTCGGCCTGCGCAACGCAGGCGCAACTTATCAACGCCTAATGGACACAATTTTCAATGATGATATTGGCAAGACTGTCAAAGTATATATGGATGACCTCGTCATCATGAGCCATGAGGAAGGCAATATGCACGACAATATTCAGCGCACATTCGACTCTTTGCGCAGCGTGAATTTAAAGCTCAACCCAACTAAATGCTCCTTCGGCATGGAAGAAGGAAAATTTTTGGGATTCATCGTCACAAGATATGGCTTTAAAGTAAATCCAGAAAAAGTGCAGGCTATTCAGCTAATGCCGTCACCCGCAACAGTTAAAGAAATGCAAAGGCTCGCCGGACGCCTAGCGGCTTTGAACAGATTTTTGGCTAATCACGCAGCAAAGTCTTATCCATTCATCAGCACGCTACGAAACTGCGCAAAGAAAACTGACTTTCAGTGGACATCTGAAGCAGAAACCGCATTCAAACAAATGAAAGAATGTTTAATTCAGCTGCCAACGCTGACCGCACCAAAAGAAAAAGAACCACTGATTTTATATCTATCTGCCGCGGAAGTAGCAGTTGGTGCCGTATTGATGGTAGAACGCGAGAACATCCAGACTCCGATCTATTACATCAGCAAAATACTTACCGGCCCGGAAACTCGTTACTCAATGATAGAAAAGCTAGTCCTAGCACTAGTACATGCATCCCGACGCCTACGCAGGTATTTTTCGGGTCACGTCATCACATTTCTTACCAATTACCACTTAGGCCAGATCTTATCTAAACCCGACGTGGCGGGACGACTGGCCAAATGGGCAATTGAACTGGGAGGATACAACATTTTCTACAGACCAAGACCAGCAATCAAAGGGCAAGTTTTAGCAGACTTCGCCACCGAAGTCCCCATCGAAAAAGTTCAAGAGTGTGAGGCAATCCAGAATCCTATACCCGTTTTCGACGATAGAGTCTGGACCTTGCACACAGATGGAGCGTCCAATGATGACGGAGCTGGAGCAGGTCTCCGATTAATCAGCCCAGACAATCACGAGCTCACATATGCTATACGCTTAGATTTCAAAAGTACGAATAACGAAGCTGAATATGAAGCCTTCTTGGCAGGTCTTCGCTTAGCGCTAAAAATGGGGGCAAGAAATCTTGAAGCTAACGTTGATTCAGAACTGGTAGCCGAGCAAGTTAATGGCAATTACGATGCAAAAGAAGCAATGGCATTATACCTTGAACAAGCGCGAGTTCTAATCAGCCAATTCCAAACATTCAAAGTTAACCACATAAACAGAAGCGAGAACAAGCACGCAGATGCGCTAAGCAAATTAGCCGCTACCAGCTTCAAACATTTAGCAAAGGAAGTACGTATAGAGGTACTATCCAACCCTTCTATTCATTTCAAGCAAGTAAGCATCATAGAAATGGGAAATCCATCCTGGATGTCTCCGATTATCTTATACCTTCAACACGGAAAACTTCCGGAAGGAAAAGCAGAAGCTCGAAAGCTACAACACAAAGCGACAAATTATGAAATGGCGGATGGCGTCCTTTATCAAAAATCATTCATGGGCCCATTACTACGCTGTGTTGATAAAACAGACGCCCAATACCTAGTCAGAGAAATCCACGAAGGATTATGCGGAATACATGCGGGACCGCGCATGCTCGTGGCAAAAATAATGAGCGCCGGATACTACTGGCCAGGAATGCACATGGACGCAGTTGATCTATTAAGAAGATGCGAGGCATGTCAACGCCACGCACCAAAGACACTCCGACCCAAAAATCCGTTAATTCCCGTTACTTCCGCCTGGCCATTCCAACAGTGGGGCATCGATCTTGTTGGCCCATTTCCTGACGCGCCAGGAGCAGTAAAATTCATCATCGTCGCGGTGGATTACTTCACAAAATGGGTGGAAGCTAAAGCTTTGGCCTCAACAACAGCAATGGTAATCCGCAAATTCATATGGGAACATATCATTTGCAGATTTGGATTACCATTGCGCATTATTTCCGACAATGGTACAAACTTCGCCGCGGAAGATCTTAAAAAATGGTTCAAAGAAATGAAGATCAAGCACAACTTTGCCTCCGTCGCGCATCCTCAAGCGAACGGCTAGGTAGAAAGCGTAAACAAACAAATCGTTGACGGCATAAAAGCGCGACTCGGAACAGCACGCAGAGGGTGGGTTGATGAACTTCCCAGCATCCTCTGGGCGCATCGAACAATGCCAAAGACTAGCACTGGCGAAACTCCGTTCAGTCTAGTCTATGGGTCTGAGGCCGTCATTCCAGCTGAGATCGGTTTACCATCACCACGCATGATAGCCATGGAAAAGCAGAACAATGAGCAAGAGCGAAGAATGGATTTGGATCTTCTGGAAGAAAGGCGCGAGAACGCCGCCATAACAGAAGCAAGGTACAAGTCCAAGCTCGAAAAATATTACAATGCGCGCGTCCGCGTTTGCACATTTGTCCCCGGTGATTTCGTCTTGCGCGACAACGAAGCTTCAAACGCTGAAAAGCCGGGTAAATTAGCGCCAAGATGGGAAGGACCATACGTCATTAACGAGGTCCTAGGCAAGGGGCATATACCCTAAAGAGGATCGATGGGACCCTAGTTCCCCGCACCTGGAACGCACAACAATTGCGCAGGTGTTACATATGAACCAAGTCCACACAAGCGGAAAGAACATACAGGCAATGTATTTCTTTATTTTGTCTTGTATTACAAGCCTTGCGCTCTTATCAATACAAACATCATTTTTCACTGTTTATTACAAATTGCATGTAATTTCTTTGGTTCGCGCGAAAACAATATGGCCAAACATTGTACACCTCATGAACAGTCTAAATCAGGCAAGCTTTTGCGCCTTTTGGACAAACGTTCACACATGAGCACAAAGCCATCTCTCATTCGCCTTACCCATCCAAAAGCAATTAAAAACATGCAACATATTGTAATTTAAACAGCAATTTACAAGCATGGCAGTGCATCACAATATACATCATCAAAAAAAAAGTGTAACATAAACACTTAACAAAGATCATAACAATGATCTTCAAAAAATTATCTAGTACCAAATTTACAAAAAGCATTAACAAAAGACAAACACTTGTCCTAAGGTTAAACACCTAACCAGCATCAGAATCATCATCAACGACAGCCACCTGCTCTCTCCGACGAATTTTCCGGCGTTGATACACTAACCGGCATTCTCCTTTTTGAAGCATCGGGAACCGAGCCATCAATCCATCAGCATCCAACAAAATGTTAGCTGCAACATCCATATGCTTGCAGTCAGAATCAATAACCGCCGAAGAAACAGGTTTGACCTGATTCTTTCCCGGAGTAGCAGCGAGTGGCGATGAACAAGAAAGAAGTATGAGACCTTCAGCAGCTTCATACACCCTAAAAACGTCTAGCAAGAGACGAGTATGGTAAGAACGTTTCATCTTTTTTGATAAGAATCAACCAGGCGATAAGGTATCCCAAAAAGGCATGTATATAAAGAGGACTCGACCTCGGGAAAGGAGAAACCTACCCATCATTAACTGTCAGAATTACATCACATCCAAACGGCGCTACAGGAACCAGGGTTATATCCTCATTAATGAAGTCTGACAAGCGCCACTACGAATCTCAAGACAAAAAGAGAAATACCCACTCTTACTGCCAGTTGACGTCATTACATGTCAGAGCATGATTACAAAGTCAAGTTTTTTTCCTTTTCCAACAAGTTAAAACTTCCAAGAGAAGATTTCTTATTTCTCGCGCCTAAAAAGCAACTCCCTCTCATAAGTCCAGTGCTCCACTTACTTGCATAAGTGCAACACTAGACTGGGGGGACTTGAAGGGGTAAGGTCCCAAAAACCTCATAAAAAGGATTTGAGAGCATACCACAAACCAATATTTTTAGCCTTTCGACCTTGCGCGGCCGCGCATTGGTCTTACAAAGAGGAAGAAGAAGTCAGCGATCTATAATCAAAACATAAATCCTTGCGCCTTCTCCAATTTAACAAAGGATTAAAATCCTTTGTTCAATACCTCCGCCTAAATATCCAGACTTGGATATTATTTTACCCAGACTTGGGATTTATTCATCTGTGTCCACACAGCAAGGTGTCACACCAGATTACGGCAGTAATCTTCTAGAAAGAAATACAATCGTGCACCACCCAGACGGTTATAACCGTCTGGACACGTGTCATCACCACAAGCAAACCTGGAATCACAACGAAGGCATGCAATTGGAGAGTAATCTCCACTTAAATCACTTTCCACGTGGCAACACCCCAGCCATAGATCAAACCACGATCCGTGTGCATTCACACCGGATCGAGACAACTTAACGAAGGATCAAAGAACTTAACGGAAGAAAATATAACCGCCACGACGTTAGCATCTTCCGTCATCTTTTTAATAACATGTTTTCCCTCCCAAACTCCCGGTTATAAATATGAGAACTGTTCAGGTATAAACTCAGATCACTCTCACTTCGAAAATACTCTCTCTTCTCCATTACCAATACTTATTCTCACACCGGAGTCGGGTCAAGGAGAGAACCCCCTTCTCCCCTTGGCGAGGCTAACGGTGTTCTTTTTTGCAGAATCACCGGAGAAGAAGTTCAGCTGCAACTGAATCAACCGAGAGAGAGCTAACCCTTTTATGCGGATTCAAACCCCCTAGATATTTCGGTTCCGACCATTTATCTAGTGTTTCTTCACCCCTAAAAATTTCAGAACAATCGGAATCAAGATCAGGGCCCCTAAAACTCAGGGGGGGTATTCCCTAGTCGGTAATATCCTTACAGTTTTACGTGGAAATCGAATTTTAACAAATGGTCAACTCAGCTAAGCTAGTAACAGACGTGGCTACCCTATGCTAAAAGTGACATCTCGCACCACGCGAGAGCCTCTCGTGACACGCGGGCGCGCCGTTTTTCCAGTATAAGTAGCAGGCTTTGGCACTTGAAATTTGGCGTTGGTTCGACGTTAAAATTCGATTCGTACACTGAGATATCGTCTAAACAGTCCAAAAACACACACAATCATGAAACGCTGCCACGATAACAAGGTAATAACTCGATCACTGCTACGATTTAATGTCCGATCGATAAAAACCAATCCGATGGATGTTTATGTGCTGCCCAAACTTGGGTTATGCTTTGTCATTCATCGTGAATTCGATGGATGTTTAAGTATCGCACTTTGTCATTCGTCGTGAAGGTTTTGGATCTCATGAGTTGTCGTAAAAGTTGAATTAAAGTTACTAACCTAGTTTTCGTGTGCATTGTTATTTGAATTAGGTTAAACAGGCTAATCAGTAGACTAAACTCTGCCCGTGTAAATCTGCAATGTGAGTCATTCTATTTTTATCAAACTGCTTTACAAAACCTTATTTATTTTCAAGGTTATAATTACAGGGATTAAGTCTTTGTAATCTTCAATTACTGCCGGTATGTGGGGTTTTGTATACATTACTTGTTTCCCGTCACCATTGGACAACGAGTTAGCCAATGGGTGATCTAACACAGATACAGTCGAGTGACAAATACCGATTTGGGGTAATTGGTTGATATAAACAATGTAATCACCCTTAATATTGTATATTATAATAATGTGTCGTTTTGTGCAACTTGAATGACTCGCCAGTATTTCCCTCATGAAATGGTTAGACGAGATGGAGACTGTGATTGACATCAGTGGATGTGCTAAGGAAGACATAATCATGTTTGTGTCTCAATCTTTCAAGGGTGATGCCCTCACTTGGTGGAAAGCGTTAGTACAGTCCACTGGAAAGGTTCATCTGTATAACCTTTCGTGGAACAAGTTTGTAGATATTGTAAAGGACACTTACAGCCCTCAACACGAAGTTGAGAGGATTGAATCTGACTTCCTCACTTTAGTAATGAAGGATTTAGACTGTAGATCCTATGTGACCAGCTTTAATTCAATGTCAAGGCTGGTACCATATTTAGTCACTCCTGAACCCAAACGCATTGCGCGTTTCATCGGTGGTTTAGCTCCCGAAGTGAAAGGAAACGTCAAGGCTTCTAAGCCTACTACATATAGATCTGCTGTGGATCTATCTTTGTCTCTCACTCTTGATATTGTGAGAAGTAGGGCAAAGAAAGCTACCGATGATGGGAAGAGGAAGAGGGATGAAGACAAGTCCCCTCAGTCTAACAAGAAGAGCAAAGGGAACTTTAATTTCAAGAAGGGGTAATCAAGTGATAAGCCCAGATGCAAAACTTGCAATAAAAGGCACTTTGGAAAGTGCAACCAGGACCCACAAGCCAAACCATGTGGGATCTGCAAAAAGAAAGGGCACAAATCTGTAGAGTCCCGGAACATTAAGGATGCAACCTGTTACGGTTGCAATGAAAAGGGGCACATCAAAACCAATTGCCCCAAGAATGCTAAGAAGCCCGAGGAGGCGAAGAAAACCAATGCAAGGGTTTTCCAAATGAATGCTAGGGAAGCAGTGAACGACGAGAACGTCATAACAGGTACCTTCCTCATTAATAATAATTATGCTAGAGTCTTATTTGATTCAGGTGCCGATAAGTCTTTTGTAGACCATAAGTTTTGTAAGTCACTGAATTTGCCTATTAAGACTCTAGACATAAAATATGAGGTAGAACTTGCCGATGGTACCTTAGAAACAGCCTCAACTCTTCTTGATGGATGCTTTATATCCATCAAGAATCATTTTATCCCGCTATCCCTCTTGCCAATGAAATTGGCTGGGTTTGATATAGTTTTGGGCATGGATTGGTTGTCGCATAACCAAGCCCAAATTGCCTATGATAAAAAGCTAGTTATTATCAAAACCCCTTCTGGCGAATCCATCACCATTCAAGGAGACACACAATACGGGTTGCCCAACAATGTGTCTATCCTTAAGGTGTCGCAGTGTTTAAAAAGCGGATGTGTCATCTACATGGCACAAGTGACTGTGAATGATCCGAAGCCTAAGATTGAAGACATCCCAGTCATCTTCGAGTACCCTAATGTCTTTCCTGACGAGTTACCTGGATTACCTCCTGAAAGGAAAGTAGAGTTCAGGATAGACATTCTACCAGGAGTTGCACCTATTGCACGAGCTCCTTATCGTCTAGCGCCTACTGAAATGAAAGAGCTTAGAACTCAATTAGATGACTTACTGGAAAAAGGTTTCATTCAACCTAGCTCTTCGCCTTGGGGAGCTCCAATATTATTTGTGAAGAAGAAGGATGGATCAATGCGCTTATGCGTTGATTATCGTGAGCTGAATAAAGTAACGATCAAGAATCGTTATCCCTTACCCAGGATCGATGATTTATTTGATCAGCTCCAAGGAGCGAGCTTCTTCTCGAAGATTGATTTGAGATCTGGGTATCATCAACTCAAAGTTAGGACTGAAGATGTGCATAAGACGGCATTCAGAACGAGATATGGACACTTCCAGTTTTTAGTGATGCCTTTTGGGCTCACTAATGCACCAGCAGCATTCATGGACCTTATGAATAGAGTCTGCAAACCATACTTAGATAAGTTTGTCATCGTTTTCATAGATGACATACTTATCTACTCTCGTAATCAAGATGATCATGAGAAGCACCTTCGATGCATCTTAGGGTTACTTCAACAAGAGAAACTGTACGCTAAGTTTTCTAAATGTGAATTCTGGCTTCGCGAAGTCCAATTCCTTGGACATGTTGTCAGTGAGCGAGGTATCCAGGTAGATCCTGCTAAGGTAGAAGCTGTGATGAATTGGGAAGCACCAAAGACTGCAACCGAAATTCGCAGCTTTCTGGGTTTTGTTGGATATTATAGAAGATTCATTGAAAACTTCTCAAGGATAGCTGCACCATTAACTTCTTTAACCCGTAAGAATGTTAAGTCTGATTGGGGTCCGAGACAACAAGAATCCTTTGAGATTCTTAAGCAGAAATTAAGCAATGCTCCAATGCTAACATTACCTGATGGAATCGAAGAGTTTGTCGTATACTGCGATGCTTCACACACCGGTATGGGTTGTGTGCTTATGCAAAAAGGCAAGGTAATTGCTTATGCCACACGACAACTAAAAGTGCATGAGAAAAATTACACCACCCACGATTTGGAGTTGGGTGCCGTTGTATTCGCACTTAAGTTATGGAGACATTATTTATATGGAACTAAATGTGTGATCTATTCGGATCACAAAAGTCTCCAACACTTGTTCAATCAGAAAGAACTCAATATGAGACAACGCCGTTGGATGGAAACTCTGAATGACTATGATTGCGAAATTCGCTACCATCCAGGTAAAGCGAACGTGGTCGCTGATGCTCTAAGACGAAAGGAAAGAGTCAAACCAATTAGGATCAATGCCAAGAGCATTGAGTTGAAGAATAGTCTGAATGAAAGATTATTAGCTGCACAGAAGGATGTTGTTTTGGAAGTTAACCTTCCAAATGAAAAGTTAGGTGTAACTGCTGAACAGTTAGCACCTGGGAAGGATGGAATCCTCATAATGAACGGAAGGATTTGGGTTCCTATTCAAGGAGGACTTCGAGATGTAATCCTCCAGGAAGCCCACAACTCCAAATACTCAGTTCACCCTGGAGGTGACAAAATGTATCAAGATTTGAAGCCTAATTATTGGTGGATAGGTTTGAAGAAATCTATTGCTACACATGTAGCAAAGTGCCTAACATGTGCTCAGATTAAAGCTGAACATCAAAAGCCATCAGGCCTGTTACAACAGCCAGAACTTCCCACATGGAAGTGGGAGATGGTAACCATGGATTTTATAACCAAGTTACCTAAAACAAGGCACGGAAATGATACCATATGGGTTATAGTTGATAGACTGACTAAGTCAGCACATTTCTTACCCATCAAGGAGACTCGTAGCTCTGATAAATTAGCCCAGTTGTATGTAGATAAGATTGTAGCTCTTCATGGCGTGCCAGTGTCTATTATCTCTGATAGAGATACTAGATACACCTCACATTTTTGGAAAAGTTTCCAACAATCTTTGGGCACACGTTTGAATTTTAGTACTGCTTATCACCCTTAGACAGATGGACAGAGTGAATGTATAATTCAAACGTTGGAAGACATGCTTCGTGCATGTGTTATTGATTTAGGTGGTAGTTGGGACGACCACCTACCTTTGATCGAGTTCTCCTATAACAATAGTTACCATACAAGCATCCAGGCTGCGCCTTTTGAGGCATTATATGGTAGGAAATGCAGAACGCCTGTCTGTTGGGCAGAAGTAGGAGAAGCTCAGTTATCAGGACCTGATATAGTCCTTGAAACGATGGACAAGATTGTCCAGATTCGTGATCACCTGAAAGCTGCCAGGGATAGGCAGAAAAGTTATGCTGATAGGAGGCGAAAACCTCTAAAGTTTGAGGTTGGCGATAAAGTCTTACTGAAAGAATCACCCTGGAAAGGTGTGATGCGTTTTGGTAAAAAGGGCAAGTTAAGCCCTAGGTATATTGGACCATTCGAGATTATTGAATGTGTCGGCAGTGTAGCTTATAAGCTAAACTTGCCTGAGGAGATGAGTGGAATTCATAATGTGTTCCACATTTGTAACCTCAAGAAATGTCTAGCCGATGAATCTCTAGCTATGCCTCATAAAGACGTACAAATTGATGAAAGCTTAAGATTTGTTGAAAGACCTATATCGATCAAGGATCGACAGGTTAAAAGGCTCCAAAGAAAGCATGTGCCTATAGTAAAAGTCAAATGGGATGCTCGTAGAGGTCCCGAATATAAGTGGGAAGTCGAGTCCACTATGCGACAGAAGTACCCTCACTTATTTCAGTAAATATCGGGGTTGAGATTTCTTTTAAGGGGGTGAGGATGTAACACCACGCAAAAACGTGTCCAATTATGTATAGACACGTGTCATAAACTCTAAAAATGTGAAAGATTGAGTTTGAAGGACTAAAGTTGTCAAACAGTGAGACTATGAAACCACAGGGACTAAAAGTGTCAACATGCCAAACTTGAGCCTCTGAATGACCATACATGATGAATATATTCTTAAACGAGAGATTGATTGGATATAAGAAGCCGTTTGTGAAAATGATCGGAAGATTTTAAAACTACGAGGGTTAAACGTGTCAACATGTTAATTTTGACCTCTGAGTGACCTTTTAACGAACCCGAGGCTTCGAAATATTCAAATATACTCTCAAGAATAAGTGGTATAAATTTCATGTGGTTTCGAGATCGTTAAGCATGTTTTCAAGACTTTGGGCTATAAGTGTCAACTTGATGAAACTTGTTTTCATAGAGATATTTAACGGAACTGAGCCTAACAAAGTTTGTTCATACATCCTTGTGCCTAAATAAAGTAACTACAAGGGCCTTACATGTCAAAAAGGAGGTTAAATAGGGTTTAAAACCACCAGGGACTGATTCTGCCATAAAAGAAACTTGTTTTGCCTGTTTCCCGGTTCCAGGAGGGCCGCGTAAGTCTTAACAGACTCTTACGCGGGCCGCGTAAAAATGCCCAGCGCAGAATCCTTTGGACAGGTGCAGGTTTGATCAGTTGCACCGCCTTAACCTCAATGTTATCGATTCTATGGGCTGTAAGTCGGTCATAATAAACCACTAGGACACCTGAGGTGATCCTAGGGCCTCCCATTACAGCTGCAATTGATCCAAACACTTGGGATTTTGTCTCTGGAGCTTGCAAGGATCAAGAGAGGGATTTCAAGTGTAGACAAGACTGCTAGGACCATTAGTAAGCTTCTAATTACTTGCTTAGTCGTTTTAATTAGCTTAATTACCTAAAAGTCAAACTTGTTGTAAATTAGATTTGACTTTCGTTTTAATCACATATGGACCAGTCATTGATCAAATTGAAAGTGGTTATGGAACCATATTAAGGTAGGTGATTAACCCTTAAAAAGGGCACCTCCTAATTATCTCGTTTGACTAGTTAATTGTCGGGTCAAAGTAGTTTGACAAAAAGTCAAACTGGACAGAATATTTAAAAATGAATAAAATTAATAAACCAGAGGTTCTAAATTATATTTTAACATTCTAATGACTTGGTAATTAATATTTGAACATGTGTTATCAGTCCTAACCCGACAATTAATTGTCTAATGTCAGTTTATAACCGAAAGTCGCAAAAGCTTGACTTTTGCTTTGACTTTCAGTTCTGACCCGTTTAAGCTTAATTCTCCCATGTTTTAAGCTTCCATTAGGACCACATTACTTAGTAGTATAACCCTCTGGAGTTATATTGCATGGTGCCTAGTGGTTTGAATTATATGCACATGATCGTTAATATGCTTAAAAATGCCATAAACGCCCTTTTGACACACAACTGAGATTTTTAGCAATGTGAATGGACAAACACCTTTGCTACTGATATTTAGACTTATCCCGAAAATTTGACATCAGTTTGAAGTCTAGATTAGGAGTTATGCTCAATAGCGTAATTAGAAAGTTTTTTGTTAATTAAATGGCGTAATTAGCATAAAGCCTATCTAAACCCAATTTTTTATACCAAACTTTTTACCTACTGATGTAAAATAATATTTTGAGATTTTTGAAGATTTTTATTTATTTTTAGGCAGAGCATAACATAGGATTATAGCTTGATTTCGGTAATTGTCGGTTTTACCCTTTTCATGCATAAAGTGAGTTTTACATAACATTTGATGTCAAACTTTTTGCTACTGATTTTATATGGTAAATAAAATATTTTGAACTTTATAAACTGATCAAAAACTTAGATTTCCTATTTTAACCCGAATATCCCTTAAAACCGACTTTTAAGCGTTTTTAGCACATAGTATGAGTTAAAACTATTTTTGGCATATAAAACTTATTACCTACTGATGTTTTAAGTTAATTTATATAATTAAACAGTAAGTCAAAGTTTTTAAACTCAGAAGTCTATTTTGACCTTTAAAGCTTATGTGAAATTACCAAAATGCCCCTATGGTGCATAATTTGGTTATATAAGATAAATTTCACATATATGCAATACTCTACTGATATAACTTATAAAAATACATATTTTTACTGATCATATCAGACCTGAAACTCAGTTTAATATTTAAACTCTTTTATGAACACTAGAATTACCAAAATGCCCTTATGGGACTTAATTTGGTTTAAATTACTTTTTGGGCATATATGTTAACATCTTACCGATGTATTAACATAATTTGAGCATAATAACGATTAAGACCTGTATATGATTCATTTGGATACCCGTTACGCATTTACGCGTTCGGATCGACTTATGTAACTAGTTTACATAAAATAGTCGAAACGGGCTTAACCTTATCAATAAATCCTCAATTTCCAGAATGTGTTTAGTTTACCCATATTATACAAGTATCCAAGCTTGTCGGGTCTAAACCACATTCTATTCCGGTCTCTGCTTAATCTAGCGTTTAGAACCGTAAGTTTTCCTTCTAGCTAGCCGGTCTAAGTCCTTGACTTAATTAAAGGCCCGTTAGCATCCTAATAGGTTAATAAACCTTCTATACAGACTGCAAACGAAATAAATAAAAAAATACAACAACAAAAAGGGAAACGACTTAGCTGAGTATGTGAGACTGTCAAAGTGCTAGTCGTTTCCACATAAGCCCTCCAATTCGAAACGCGCTCAGCAAACAACTCCTAACCTCGGACACGCGCACGAAAGCGGCTAACATCAACCTATCAATCAACATCACAAACTACCAAAACATAGTAATTTATATCATCAAAATATCAGCAGTTTCAACCACATACCAACCCAACCTGCCCAACCAACCTGTTTAACGTGTATCAATATCAGTACAGACCAACAAATGAGGATCAAAAAAAACATAAAAGAAAAATAAAATAAAAGATATAGTCAGCTGCTGCTCCTGCATCCTCAAGCCATCCCCACACTAGTCCTCGTCACTGTCCTCCTCCTGTCCAGCTGCACCAGCACTACTCTCACCAAATACACGGAATGGAGGATCCGGATCAAACCTCGCACCAGCACCAGCAGGGCTACCCTGCTGCCTCGGCTAAAAGTTGTCTGGGATCCTCATATTGTGTGTAGTCATCATGTAACGGAGAGCATCATCCTGCCTTTCCTGACCCAACTAAATTGCCTCAATCAGATGCTCCAAACTATCAAATCTCTGCTCCACATAGCCAGAGAGTGACTGCGAAGTGAGAGGCTCAGGTGGAGGCTGCCTCCTCGGATACTGCTGTGCAGATAGCTCGTGCCACTGCGGTGGCCACTGTCGGTGTGTAGGATCAATCTGAAGCATCACATCCTCAGCTGGATGTCCCTCCGGCGGCTGCACCTGCGGGCCCTGCCTGATCGGCTCCCAGCCGATAGGCTCCATCCAAGACATTATACCTGCCTGCTGCAACTCTCTCAAACCAAACGTCACCGCCTTGGGCCCCTCGTGTAGAAATTCAGGGACATACTTGGTAAACACCCCCTAAATTTCGTGCAATCCGAGTAATATAGGGGCTCATATCTAAACTAGCACGTGGACCACCTCGACGACCTCTACTAAAAGAATCTGCTAAGACCGTAGCCAGATTCATCTCCCTATTCTCCACTCGACACATCAAAATAAACAACTCTTTCCAATTCTCCTTATTCTCCCCAGATTTCCGACCCACCAGTGTAGTAGACAAAATCTTCAACACATACCTGTAAATCGGGTTACGAACCGAAGTGATCAGGTTCGTAGTAGTGAACGGGTGGTCGGAAATCGTCTTGCAAAAGTTCCGCAGCTCAGTCGCTTCAACACCATAATCCCTAACAGTCGAATAAGCACCCCTAAAACTAGTAACAAACTCCGGCCACTTCACTTCCTCCTTAGTATAAAACCCCGACACTATGGCAAACCTCGCCATATTCATCTCATAAACCTGCCTACCTAAGCTGAACGACACAGCTGTGTCGTTATCAAACTTTCCCTCCTTATGCACCCATGTGCTATGAAACTCTAGCACCAGCTCCTCATACTGAGGTTGCATACATTCCAACGCATCTGTCAACTTCGGACCCAAAAGGTCCAACACCTCCTGCTTCGAGCCTATTTCACTCAACCACAGCCAATCTATAACCCTGTGCTGAAGTAAATCAATATTCTTCAGTTTATCATACTTGTTCCATTCTGATGTACTCGGCTCAAATTTCAGTATCGGGTGATCAGCTCTATGAGTTTTCCTATCCGGAATAAAATTATACGACCTTTGATATTCAATCTTTCTCAACTTAGGACCATCGCCAGCTATCTGAATGATCGGTGTCTCCTGCGGGACCGGGTCTTGCTGGGGTGGATCCTGTTGTGGTGCTGACTGACCCGCACCTGTCTTTCGCGACCTACCTCTCCTCGAACTGCTCGCCATGTCTGCAAAACAAATATAATCAAGACAAAACAAGCAGACAATCAGTAATAACAAACTATTTTTTGTGTTTTTCATTTTTTTAATTTTTTTTGAAATTTTTATATATTTTTTTTATTTTTATAATTTTTTATCGAAAAAGATAGAATAGCCGTATAGCATTTCATTCGCGGCTACTTCTGAAACAAATGGGTTACCTTTTACAATTGCTAAGTGATAGTTAAACTCGTCCGAATGGAGATTGAGTACGGGCGAGCTTAAACCACTTGTACATGCAAGTAAACCCAAAAACACAACTAACTACGACTCAAACTATACTAAACTTGACGAAAACAACATAAAGACACTAAACTAGACTCAATGTACACTACCATCCGGCACTTTAATTGTCCCCAATTAAAACGAGTGCCTAACCAAAACATTGACGTCCAAACTTACTCAAAAATTCATTTGCTTTTTAGTTTTAAAATCAAAATTTTAGCGATTGAAAAAGTCCGCCTAATTAAAGGAGGGTTTTGATCTTTGCAAAAATTTCGTTTTATTGCGCAAGATTGGAACTTTAATTCGTCAATACCCCAAACCATTCAATCATTAAGCAAATCAATTCAATATCCCAAACCAATACCACCCGCACCAATGTAATAACTTGAAACCAAAAACCGCAAATTTATGTCAAAACGGCAATGGCAAGTGCAGCTTAAACATAATATGATGCACGCAAACCCAAACCAAGCCAGCCGCACCCCGCAAATACTAAAATTTGCCCAAACCAAACCCATGTCGCAACCAACATTCTACCCAAAAGCATGAACTTAAAACATACCAAGGGGCTGCCATAACTAACTCGGCTCATTATCTAGCCGACAGAATTGACCCGAATGAGTGGACAACCAAAACAATCTTGACTGAACCAACTAACTAGCACACCGACTGACTCAGACAAGCCTATGACACTCATGACTCCACTGACCTAAAGACTAACACGACAAAACTGAAGCGCAAAAAACTTACCTATGAACCCACATAAATGACCTAATCAGCAGACACAAGAGAAAAATGCAAGTAAGATACCTGAATCGCCGATTTTGCAAGAAAAAGGAGGGATTTTTGTGAACTTTTGGGTCCCGAAATGGAGCTATACAGCGGATAATCACGGATTTCGTTCGGTGGGTTATGTTCCTTAGGTGATTCCGGTATCGTGGGTGAGAAGATGAGTGAAAATGGTGGGGTTTATGGTGGAAATCGGTGAAATATGGTGGAGTAGGGGGTATCGGCGGTGGGGATGGAAGAGATAAAGGGTTTGGTCAATTTTTGGGGAAAAGTGATGAAAAAGGGCTTTAAACCGACCTGGGGTGAGGTCGCGTCACACCACCAATTAACATATTAGCCGTGGCGTAGCGCCACGGCCTGGTTCAGATGAAACGGTTCAATAAAGGGGTCGCGTTCCGCGACTGGTGGGTTCACAAGTGGTGGCGTAGCGCCACCAGGGGGTTCAGCACGAGTTTTTGACCCTAGGGGTCGCGTAGCGCCACAAAAAGATGGTTTCATGGTGGCGCGACGCAACGGCTATTTTTGGACAGAAGGTTTCGTGAATTTATGAGTTTTATGCCTTATAAAAATTTTCTAACTCTTACCAAACCTTCCCCAAACCATCCTAAATTTTTTCTAAGTGTTGGGACTTACCTGGAACGTCGTTTTCTTCGCAAATTCAGCTCTTCAAGGGTACGTTTCCTGCAAAATTTCTCAAACACACAAAAGACAAACACGAAAAACTATGAAAAATTACGAAAAACAACGAACTTTACAAACGGTACATACTCTACACTTGGCAATTCATCCCAAAACACTAATTGGCGGCTTTGGATGGAATTTCGAGAGGAGTTTCCTCCCTCTCGTCCTTGTTTATCACTCCCCCAATGTAGTGCTTCAACCGGTGGCCATTCACCTTCCAACTTCGGCCATCCGACTCATCCATAATCTCCACCGCTCAATACAGAAACACATAGTGAACCATATAAGGTCCCGACCACTTTGATTTCAATTTCCCGGCAAATAGCTTTAATCTTGAGTTGTAAAGAAGCACTTTATCCCCTTGCTAAACTCTTTCACTTTTCTTAACTTCCTATCATGTAACACCTTCGTTTTCTCCTTAATTCCCAACGATCTAGCATAGGCCGCATCCCTAAGCTCCTCTAGCTCGTGGATTTGAAAGAACCGCTTCCTAGTGGCTTCGGTCATGTCAAGATTAACGGTTTTTAATGCCCAAAGCGCTCTATGCTCTAGCTCTACGGGAAGGTGACAAGCTTTTCCATAGACGATCATGAATGGTGTGGTTCCTAAAGGCGTCTTGTAGGCGGTTCTAAACGCCCACAATGCATCGTCTAGCTTGTCGGACCAATCCTTCCTATTTTTACCAACGGTTTTCTCTAAGATTAGTTTGATACCGCGATTCGCGTTCTCCACTTGTCCACTTGTTTGTGGATGATATGCGGTAGATAAATGATGAGTGACTCCGTAGCGTGCAAGCAATTTTTCCATCAATGCATTGCAAAAGTGAGTACCACGGTCACTAATTAAGGCTTTTGGGGTACCGAATCGGGAAAAGAGCTTTTTAAGGAATTTCAAAACTACTCGGGCTTCGTTTGTAGGAAGAGCTTGAGCCTCAACCCATTTAGACACATAGTCAATTGCCACGAGTATGTAACGGTTTCCCTTGGAGTTTGGGAAGGGTCCCATGAAATCGATGCCCCAAACGTCAAAAACCTCTAACACTTGGATAGGGTTTTGAGGCATCTCATCTTTTGAGGAAATATTGCCGGTTCGTTAACACGCATCACATGTCTTCACGAACTCAACGGCATCTCTAAGGACGGTAGGCCAATAGAAACCACAATCGAACGCTTTTTGAGCGGTGGCATATGCTCCATGATGTCCTCCCGTGAGGCCTTCATGCACATGTTTAATTATGTTCCAACCTTCTTCTCTCGACACGCAACATCTAAGAACCCTATCTCCCCCTATCCTAAAGAGAAAAGGATCATCCCACACATACTTCCTTGACTCACTAAGGAATTTCCTACGTTGTTGTGTGGTCATCCCTCTCACAATGTTGCCACTAGAAAGATAGTTTGCTAAGTCACAGAACCATGGCAATCCCTCCTTTTCAGCTTCAACAAACTCGATAGACTCGTGAGGGAACGTATCTCCAATCTCCTCCTCACGAATCTCTTCTCTCTTGGGGTCCTCTAGACGCTATAGATGATCGGCCGCCACGTTTTCGGCCCCTCTCTTGTCTAATCTCAATATCAAACTCGCTAAGCAAAAGAATCCTCCAAATGAGTCAGGGTTTGGCGTCTTTCTTTTGAAAAAGAAAACGCAACGCGGAGTGATCGGTGAAGACTATAGTCTTGGATAGAACGAGGTATGAGTGGAATTTGTCGAAAGAAAATACTATGGCTAAGAGTTTTTTTTCCGTGGTGGTATAGTTCTCTTGAGCATCATTTAACGTTTTGCTCGCGTAATATATAGGATGGAAGTGCTTATCCTTTCTTTGTCCTAAAACCGCTCCAATGGCATAGTCACTCGCATCGCACATGAGCTCAAACGGCAAGCTCCAGTAGGGCGAGATAAGAATAGGGGCACTCACAAGTTGTTCCTTCAAAAAGTTGAAGGCTTTAAGACATTCTTTGTCAAATACGAATGGAACATCTTTCTCTAGCAAACGGGTCATGGGACGGGTGATTTTTGAGAAATCCCTAATAAAGCGTCTATAGAAGCCCGCATGCCCTAGAAAACTCCTAATCGACTTCACACTCGTGGGTGGAGGTAACCTACTAATGGTATCTATTTTTGCATGAACTACCTCAATACCCTCCCTAGAGATCTTATGCCCTAACACAATACCTTCCATCACCATGAAGTGACACTTCTCCCAATTTAGCATAAGCTTGGTCTCCACGCACCTCTTCAACATCTTCTCTAGGTTCTTCAAACACGCATCAAAGGAGTCACCATACACTGAAAAATCATCCATTAAAACCTCCATGGAATTCTCTCTCATGTCCTGAAATATGGCGACCATGCACCGCTGAAAAGTAGCTGGAGCGTTGCACAGCCCAAATGGCATGCGTCGGTACGCATAGGTGCCATAGGGGCATGTGAAAGTGGTCTTATCCTGATCCTCCGGTGCTATGGGGATCTAGAAGTACCCGGAAAATTTGTCGAGAAAACAATAAAATTGTTGACCGGCGAGACGCTCCAACATTTGATCGATGAAGGGCAATGGGAAGTGGTCTTTTCGGGTGGCATCATTCAAATTTCGGTAGTCGATACACACGTGCCACCCCGTGATCGTACGAGAAGGGATAAGCTCATTCTTTGCGTTCATGACAACGGTTATCCCTCCCTTCTTAGGGACAACATGGGTGGGACTAACCCATGGAGAATCAGAAATGGGATATATCATCCTGGCATCTAGGAGTTTAAGAACCTCCTTCTTCACAACATCTTGCATGTTGGGGTTTAGCCGCCTTTGGGGTTGCACCACCGGTTTATAATCATCCTCCATAAGTATCCGGTGGGTGCAATAGGAGGGGCTTATGCCCTTGATGTCGGAGAAGCTCCATGCAATGGCCTCTTTGTTGGCCTTCAACACCTCCAACAATCTCATCTTCTCGTCCTCTTCCAACTTTGACGAGATAATGACGAGTAACTCGGAACCCTCCCCTAAGAAAGCATACTCTAAATGCGATGGAAGTACCTTAAGCTCTAAGGGTGGGGGTTGGGTGGTGTCATCACTAACCACTAAAACTTCGGGAATCAAAGGAGTTCCCTCTACTTCAACTTCATCTACCCTCTTCAACTCCTCTTCTACCTTCTCTCCTACCACTAAGTTCGCTCCACTAATGTACTCTAAGCAATGATCGACACACGAATAAACGAATTCAAGAAGTAGACGGAATGGCAAGGACCACTATAGTCATCCGAACCACTCGGGTGGTTCATGGAACGCTCTATCTCAAAGGTGACTCTCTCCTCACCGACCCTAAGGGTGATCTTACCATCATGAACGTCTATGAGTGCTTTGGCGGTTCGCAAGAAAGGACGACCAAGTATAATGGGAACTCTCTCATCCGCTTCCATATCGAGAATGATGAAATTGGCGGGAAACACAAATTTGTCTACCTTAACTAGCAAATTCTCAACTATACCCCTAGGGTATTTAACGGACCGATCGGCTAGAGACAATGTCATTCGGGTAGGTGAAAGCTCTCCTAGGTCTAGCTTCTCATAAAGAGAAAAGGGCATCAAATTGATGCTAGCACCTAAGTCGGCTAAAGCTCTAGTGTTGGTATTACTACCGAATAGACAAGGAATAGTGAAAATACCGGGATTGGTAAGCTTTTCGGGAAGCTTATTTAAGACAACGGCCGAACACCCTCCACTCAGCGGGACATTTGACAACTCCCCTAATTTCTCTTTATTCCTAAGAAGATCTTTTAAGAATTTTGAATACTTAGGCATCGATTGAAGTGCCTCGATGAAAGGAAGATTAATCTTCAATTGCTTGAAGATATCTAGGAATTGCCCGTATTCCCTTGAGTATTTTTGCTTCCTAAGACGTGAGGGAAACGGGACTCGTGAATGGTCTACAAGGGGCGAAGGTCTAACATCTACGGTCGTTTTCTCAACTCTCTTCTCACTTTGAGACTCACCGGGTTGTGCGGTACTTGCTGGGCTTAGCCTCGTTTGCACTTTGCCGGGAGCCTCCATCTCTATCTCCTCGTCTACAATATCTCCATCCTCATCAACTACTCTCTCCTCGACTCTAGGGTTCCCTACGGTTTTGCCACTACGAGTAGTAATGGCTTTAGCATGAGCATTAGGGTTTGGTAAGGTGTTACCCACAAACTGACCGGGTAATCTCTCTTCTAGCTTCCTAGACATATCACCTACGACCCTTTGGAGGTCTTGGATGGAGGCTTGATGGTTCTTAAGCATAAGGTCATGTTCACTAAGTGTATTTTGGGTGGTTTGGTCCCTAACAACTAGTTGGCTCATCATAGCCTCCATTCTTTCTAGGCTACCTCCTAGATCATAACTTGGAACTTGACCTGGTTGAACCTGATTATTTGAGCCCCCATCTTTGACCTGCCCATTGAACCCCTTGTTGAACTGCCCATTTGAACCCCCACTAAAAAGTGAACCTTGACCCCTATTTGGATTTTGAGCTATTTGAAAACCATGGGGTCCATTTGAGCGAAAATTGTTATTATTATTAAAATTATTATTATTATTATTGTTATTATTTCACCAACCCGAACCAAAATTATTATTACCAAACCCACTAGGTTGACCTCTACCGAAACCTCCTCCTACAAAATCAACTTGCTCCTCGCCTACTAGTAATGGACACGCACTCGTATCATGACCCCCTCGGCAAAACTCACACTTATCTACCTTGGCCTTAATCTCCTTAAGTTCCCTAGTCATGTTTTCCAACACAGTGGCTAAACTAGGATCCATGGTGACATGGTTCACCCCTCAGGCGGGTGCACTAGTAGTAGTGTTCGAATGACCACTTTAATACCACTGATCGGCTCGCGATTGAGATTGAGACTGGGCAAATGCCTCAAAACCCTCTAAACACTCAGCAACAGTAAGAATACCCATCATATGCCCCCCACATTAGTATCCAATTGATCACGAGTCTCTTGGGTGAGACCGTTATAGAATTTCTCACATAGGGCCCAATCGGAAAGACTATGCTGGGAGCAGCGAGCACAAAGGTTTTGGAAATGCTCCCAAGCAAGGTAATAAGGCTCGTCGGGCTCCATGCGGAAAGAGTGAATTTGATCGCGAAAACGTGAGGCCTTCGCGGGTGGAAATTACTTGTTCAGAAAAGCTTGACGGAGGCCCGCCCATGTGGTAAAGGTACCGGTTGGTTGAGAGTCCAACCAAGTAGCTGCACGACCGGCTAATAAAAATGGGAAAAGCTGTAAGTAAGTAGCATCATTCGGGGCTCCGTGAAGGCTAAAAGTAGCTAGGATACGGGAGAAACGGTTTATGTGGGTCGGGGCGTCCTCGTCCTCGCGGCCATGGAACTGGATGCTATTGGTAATGGCATGCATGGCATAAGATGGAATCTACCATGAGTTTTCGCTAACGATGGGTGGAACAGTAATGGGTGAAGCAAGGTCGGTGAAATTCTAAGTGGCTTGCTGATGGACGGTTTGCCTAGCGTTGGCCATGTGTTCTAAGTTTTCTGGGATGCTAGAAGTGCTAGAAGTAGGGCTAACGGGTGGGGAAACCTTAGGTGAATTTTTAGGTGAATGGTTTGGTGAAGATGGTGGGGTTGGAGGTGGGGTGGGTAAGGGAGTAGAATCGAAATTGAGAAATTGAGAAGAGGATGAAGTACTGACCTGTGGGCCTTGGCCCAATCGAGACGATGACTCGGTGACTGGCGGCTTCGGCGGTCCGTGCGAGCGCAGATGTGGCATCCACTACAAGCAAAAACCTGAATGTGAGAAAAGCAACACTAGTCACTACGACTCAAACGAAAATAAAAACAAAATAAAAGACAAAAACTCAAAACAAAACAAACACGTAGCACGTATATGTCAAACAAGTCTATCAAAGCTAATGAACGCGATTGCCAAGAGTCCCCGGCAACGGCGCCAAAAACTTGATGTGTGCTAAACAGACTATAAAAATTAACTAAAATTAGACTCTCTAAGCTAGACACTAAAAAGCTTTAAATCTAGACTTGACCTAAACCACACAATCGGCAAGTGTACCGATCACTGTAGTATAACCCTAGGAAGTCCAGATATCGAACCACGAGACTCTATGTATCACGCAAACTAGACTCTAATAGACACTGACAAACACGACTTAAAATGTTTAATTGTTTTAAGGGGGGGGGGGTTACGGAAAATTCAAGGAAATCTATTTAAACTAATTAATTAACTAAGAACTAGACTAAATACGAAAGAAGGCAAAGACGATTCTTATATGATAACGAGGACCACCTAGACTAGAATCCTGGATTGATTTTAAGAATTACCGATTAAGTTAGATGCATGATTTATGGAACCGGGATCTTATAGTACTAAACCTATTAAACACCAACCAAGCCCCTCAACCCTTCTCGAGGTGAAACTTATAGCATTACCTAGGCCGTTAATCCTACCGGTTATTAGACTTCTTTCCAGTTGTCTAATTATTGTATAGGTACCCTAATGTTGACCTACTCTTTTCCAATCATAGATCTAGGGTAGTTTGGATTTTTTAACTTGACTTGATAGACTAATAAACCGACGGGGCAACTAAGGCACGACCTTTTCCAAGGACTGTCTAAAGCAATTCGCTGGGTAAGACCTATCAATAGCCCCGCACCTTCCAGCTATAAGGACTAGCAGAACACTGAAACCTAGCAAATTACTAACAATTACTTCTAGGGGTTATTGGCCAATTCCACCCTAAAGAGTTAAGATTTCTTACGTGATATAGACACTCACCAAAATCCTAAACCCTAGCACAACTCTATGTTGTGATAAAAACCGTCACTAAGAATCATACGAAGCAATTGACAATAATAAACCAAATTAAAGTACGCATGTGCATCAAATCAATAAAACAAACTCTTTAATTAACACAATTAATCCATAATATTCATGCAAATAACGAAAAAGGTAAAAACTTCATATCAATCCATTCATCAAGTCTAGGTGGCTTAAATATTCAGCCAAGCATGCCAATAACCGAAAACAAATCAAAGATGTTCAACAAAGAATTCATGATAACAAGTTTCGTAAGAAAAATCAAAAACAAAGAACTTGAAAACCCGTATAGTCTTCGATCCTTTGTCCCGAACTCGTACCACTGATTCGTGTGCTTCGAAATCTCCAAAATCGCCTATCGAATGCTCCAAAATCGCCCAAAATTGCTCTTCGTTCGCAATTAGGGTTATGATAATGATTTTGTTGGATCGTCGAGTGACCCTAATGAGTCAATCTGAAGAGTTTAGAATCAATATCAAAGGCGGAATCAGTGATATCGATGTAAACACAGCTTGATACTTCCTAATTATCTTTCTTTTATTGATTCCAAAGCTTTTTACAACTCAAATAACAATCCGGCAGCACCTCGGCTCTGAATCAATGGCCTAATTCCATTTTAAATGAACTAGCCTTAACCCTATATATAGAGTGAGTGATTCCGTTTGAAGGTGGCATGGACCATTTCAAACGGAATTAACATGGTTAATTTCGTTTGAACTGGTCAATGTCACTTTCAAACGAAATTACCCACTTTCACATAAACAAACCCTAAATCTGATCCTGTTGAGTGCTAATTTATCCTATCTAGACATAAGACTCGATAAAGACGAAGTTAACAGACATTAGTGCACCAACATATTTCTTGGGATTATATAGTAAGCCCTAATGTTCAGCGAATTTTGACCGTCATCTACCCCCGTCGCGTCGCGCGACGGGTAGGACCATTCGAGGTCGCGTGGCGCGACCATAAAATATTCCAGCAATTCTCTTTTACTTGGTAGTGTAGCGCGACGGTAATAGCATATAGATGTGGCGCGACGCTACAGCTCTTTTTCCACAGAATGTTGCTTAATTTTTCCAGCTTAAACTCTCTAAAAACTTCAGAAATAATTCTAACTCTTTTGAACTCGTTCCGGGACTTGGTATTTCAGCATTATGGCTCGTTTTCACTCCATTTTCAGCAATATTAAGCACCAAGACCTAGAAAACACAATCTGATCAAAAGTATGCACATTCTAACTAAAACTAAACTAAAAATAACGAGAAACTATACAAACTGTACACGAATAAAGGATGTATTTTGCAATACATCAGCGGCGACGGAGGTGCCTGAGAGCTCCGGCAGCCGTCACTCCAGGGGTAAGAACATCTCTTTTTTTTTCTTTTCTCTTTGGTTTCTGAACGGTAAACAAGTTCCGCTCCTAATTCTCTTTATTTTCTGATGAATAATGGTGATTATGGAGACTGATGAAGATGATGATAGTTGATGATGATGACGACAATAGATATGTGGGTGATTTGGTTCAAGTTGTTTCAATCACGGGTTCGGGTTACGGTCAACGGGTTCAGACTTGATGTCGGTCCAGGTTTCGGCTTCAAGTTCAAGTCGATGCGGTCAAATTTTGGACCCGGGTCAACTCGGTCAAACCCGAGTCAACTCGGTAAAACCCGAGTCAACATGGGTCAACATAGTCAAACCAGTCAACAGCAGTCAACTGGTCAGCCGTGGTTCGGGTCAGGTTGTTTCAGTCTCGGAGTATGCAGTTTGGTTCAGTTCGAGCGGTTCAGTTTCGGGTCCCGGTCAAAACAGGTCAACAAAAGTTAAACAGGCCAAACGCGGTCAACTCAGGACCCGGTAACCAGTATACGACTCGAATTTTGTTATCTAGTTATAGATTCTAGATTTTATTTAGTTACGCGACCGAGCTCGACCCAAAACGATTACATATTAGTTTACCTTTGATATAATTGACGAAAATTATATATATATATATATATATATATATATATATATATATATATATAATGTTTATATTGTTGAAAATTGATTGAGTTTTGAAAAATATATCGACACTTAGTTGTCGGGATTATTCCAAAACAGAGGAAACTCTGCCCTATTTTCGTTAAAAACCCATAACACGAAACATATTTTATTCTAAGAACGATATATATCGAAGTCTAAGTTTTTCTTACAAAAAAAAAAATATAAAGGTACATTAAATTTTGGCGACGTTTTATTATTTATAAAAGGAATTTATGACACTTCGACAAAACACAAGTTACTAGTTAACGAAGCTCGAATATTTATATAAAATAAATATAACGTATATATTTATTCTGAACGCCGAGATTCCGAGTATTTTCACACGATAAAAATAATGTTTATATTTATTTCGAACAACGATACTTCCGAACGCTTTTATAAAACAATATAATTATATATATTTATTTTGATCTTTTAGAACCCGAATATTCTTATAACATGAATATAGTCGCTTATATTCATTTCAAACGCCAAGATTTCGGATATATATATATATGTATATATTTATTTACGTCTTATAAAAGCTACGACGAGACGTATGTTGATCATGGTTGTAAAACAAGGATTCCAAGCCCGAGTACTCCCCGAGTAGTCGCTACAAGGTAGGCTGCCGAGGCGACTTTCTTTGACTCCGCCTAATTACTCGAAATCAGTCAAACGTGGTCAACCTCAGCAAAAATCGTATCTAGTAGGTCAACCCGGGCCAAGATTGACTTAATAAATAATAAAACATAATTTCTATGCCTATTATATTAAAGAATTAATATCATTTTTACGTATTTTGTTCTAGATATTAGTAAATTTATGTTATTTGACATATATATAATTTCCAAAAACTAACTTCGTTATAATTTAACATGTCCGAGTACTCCCCGAGTACTCTCCGCCTAGGCCGAGTATTCTCAACTCCCCAGTCGACCGACTAGGGAGCGCCTAGCGACTTTTGCAACCATGATGTTGATCCATCCACGTACTTCTAATTCGCAACAACTAACACGACACCGTAAGTATATTTAAATTTAAAAATATAAATAATATACCTTATAACACTCGAAAACTAAGTCGATTTCTTGACTTAGTTTTATCCCGATTATAAAAGGGATCGACTAACAATAGTTTGGTTATTTCAAACCAAAATAATAACACCTTTATAGAATCGTTTAGTTAACGATTCGGTAGAGCTCGGACACGTAATTTAGCTACGTTTAATTAGAAACTTATAATTATTCCTTGATTAGGAATGCTATAGATGCACGCTAGCTAATGCACGTTCTTGGAACGACACTACGGAAACACGCTAAGCTAGCTTTGCACAGGAATGTCAAGGTGAGTTCATAACCCCCACTCTTTACGGTTTTACATTTTTATAAATGTTTTCGGGGGTGGAAAGACATGCAAGTTTTGTAAAAATACACAACATTTCAACAAACGAAAACAAGAGATTTCTAAACCATTTGGCAAATGGATTTCGACAAACTCAAATGGTTATGAAAGGTTTATGTTAAACATACCGGTTTTACAAAACACTCACGTATTTTCAGAACGTGCATGAGTTTCATGACTAGTGAAGGAAGGGTCCTAGTTACTCAGGGACTTGGTTGTCCTACATACAAATAAGAGGACGGGTTGGTCCTGCTTATAAAGACTCATTTGGGCTCGGCACATTCTCACACGTGCAATGCACAAAGACTCTCGTGGGCTAGACTCACATTTTCTCGTGTGTGGCACGAAGGACTCAAGGACGGGATCGTCCACTACTCAACTAAGGGCCGTAGGGTCGCTTAAAATTGTACAGTGAAGTCCTCGCTACTCATATGAAACTATAACTGCCTGGTAGTCTACCGCCTTGAGTAAGCGGTTTGGCGAGGCACTTGCTAGCACAGGGTGGGTTATAGGCTCATGCGTGTCACACCCCAACCGATGGCGGAAACATCGGGGTGTGGCACTGAGCGAAACAGATTGTCCAGAAGTTTCCATAACAACTATAATTACCAATTATTTAAAGCATCACGTCCCATACCATGACATAAAAAGTAATATGGTTATTACAGACAAAATCTAGTCAAATTGTTCTGTTCCGACTACTCAGATTTCATATACAGACAATTCGTTTATTTGTTTCTAGACCTTTCCTAGCCTCGATTCACAGCAAGCCAAGCATCTAAACATCTTAAGCACCTGTCACATACGTTAAAGTAAAAGTCAATACACATAGTGTAAAGGTGAGCATACAATTTTGATAGATATAATAGAGTTCGAATTCATTTACGCATAACCAGCACGTACACAGTGTGAAATGAAGCACGTAAGTTATCGACATGATCCTATCAATACCAATGACTGGGGTTGACTGCGCAAGGTAGTTCGTAATACACACTCACCACTGTGAGCCATGTAATTAATTGTCCTTAACAACCCCTGAGTGAACAGGTGCTGAGTCCAAACTATAGTACTATCGTTGCTAAGGCAGGTAGACATCAATCCATGTGTAAACATAACAAACAAGCATTCATTAAGTCACGTATAACATGCAATAGTGGTTAGCGTTTAATGTATTGCGTAGTATGTTCGATGTGATTTAGAATAAGTAACGTATGTAACACCCAAAAGTGCGTAAAGCAAAAAGGGTTCGAGTATACTCACAGCGATGATGGATTGAAGGGAGCGCTTAGAGCGAAAATTAGCCTGATCAGAACGATAGCATAAACGATAAGAGGTGCGTAAAACGATATAAGTGTACCAAGGATCGGATGGTAATCCGATCGGATGGCAATCCGATCGGATGGCCAGTCGATCGGGTGGCAATCCGTTCGGATGGTCACCCAATCGGGTGGCCATTCGATTGGATTATCACCTCGTTTGGTGAGGATGTGTTTGTGTATGATGGTTTGCCTTTTGAATTTTTCGTTGTAGCATTTTGAAAATAGAGAAGTATCTCTACCTTTCAGGTCGGTCGATCGAACGGCCGTTCGATCGGGCAGCAATCCGATTGGCGAGACTTCTCAGAGTGAGAACAAGTTCACAGCAGGGCGGTCACTCGATCGGATGGCTATTCGATCGGGTGGCAATCCGTTTGTATTGAACCTGTTGAAAATTATCCAAGTCCCAAACGTCACACGATCGGACGGTCACTCGATCGGATGGCAATCCGATCGGGTGGTAATCCGCTTCGACGTTCTGAACTTTTAAATAGGTTGAAAATAGCTTAAGTGTGGGACCCAAGTGCAACCCGATCGGATGGCCGGTCGATCGGGTGGCAATCCGATTGGACGGCAGTCTGTCCCGACTATCCGTTCGTCTTGACACTTGACTAGTTTGAAGTTTTGTAGCGTTGAACGAGATATTTTGATAACATGTTTGAACAACAAAACCCTCAACCCAGCCCAAGTGACCCGACCGAACAGGAATCACCCTAGTCCGACCGGTTCACGGTTCAAGTCGGTAGTTCATGTTCAAACCTGAAGTCAATACTTTTTGGATAGAATTCGGATCTGGAACCGATACATCACCAAGAACAGGTAGAAGATCAGAACTAGCTCCGATTCCATCGGGTTTGAGTGCATTGAGTGTAAAAGAGTTGAAAGAAAGTTAGAAAACCATCTTTCAATCCTTTTCACCATGAATATGTTCAGATCTATGAAAGATCTTTGTTTATTCATGTGGAAATCGTTCAGATCTAAGTTGTTCTTGGTGGTTTGAAGCCAAAACATGAAGTTCATAAGAACCCCATGATGACATCATCCTAGAACACCTCAAATCTAGTGATTTCAAGGTTAAAAGTTAAGATTCAAAAGATAGAAAGGTGTAGGAGTGCGTGTTGATCAAGAAATACAAGATTTAGGTTGAAAACTTACAAGATTTGCGAGAAATCGGAAGAAATAGCGGCTGGAGCAAGTTGAGAGGGAGAGGTCTGTCAACATCAAATGATGTTGACATATAAGGGTATTTACAGGGTTTCCATAAATGGAAAGGGGAAAAGGTGGCTGGTCGATCGGATGGCAGCCCGATCGGGTGGCAGCTCGATCGGCTGACCACTCGATTGGAGAGATTTGCGCGACGAGTTTTGCGGTTTCGATTCGTGTGTTGAGCGTTGCGATGCAATTCGAGAGAGCGATGCGATAGTATTACTCATCAAATTCCTTTTAATCCCAACTACTATATCTAACATACAATCACTATAAATAACTTGCGTTTCGATTCGATTGCGATGCGATATTGCGATTTCGATTAACACCTCAACATAAACATAACATGCACAAATAACACATAAATAACACACACACGTAAAACAATAACCAGAACACATAATTCGAGTTGCGAATGCGATAGCGATAAGCGATAAATCGATAAACATGCGATTAATAGCGATTAAACTTCGATTATTAACAAGTACTCCACATAATACAACTAACGCGATAACATAAATAGACTATCTACGAGTCAAAGAAGTCAAAACAGGAGTTGAGCAAGGAGTGACAGATCGCAATTAGCAATCTTGTCTTCCTTTGACTTCAATCTTGACTTGGACTTTGACTTTGACTTTCGAAACACATGGTGTTACAATGCGGGCATGTTGTCTTTGTTGTACGCGGACATTGACGGTTATACAATTTTTACAAACATAAGGTTTTCATATAACATGCCAAAGAAAATGGTTTTATTACATACTCTCAACATTACTTAAAACCGGTTATCAAAGGAATTTACTTTAAATCTTTTTCAAAACAAACAAACTATGAACTCGCTCAACTTTATGTTGATTTTTCCCGCATGTTCTTTCTCATGTCACACTTTTAAACTATGGAACGGTTGGAGTAGGAGAACCATTGGAGATTCGAGTACTTAGTGGGCGTTCGTTTTCTTAAAGTCTTAGCTTATTTGCTTCCGCTGTGCAATGAAGATTCCAGTCCAGTCACGCCAGCTCTGATATTTCAGGGTGTGATAGATTGGTATCAGAGCTATAGGTTTCAGCGAATTAGGTTTCTGTAGAGATACCTAGGCTCTAACCTCACTTTCCTCTGGGGACTTAGATTATTAAGACTTGAACACGTACAGAACGCAAGTGTGGTTCCAACCGTTGCCGAAAACAATAAGTGAACATTTTGGTTTTAAAAATACACAAGTGTTGTGTTGATACACGGTATACGAAACGATTACACACAACAAGAAAATCCTGGAGAGTTTTGGTAACACACATTTAGGACCTTTGGAAAACTCTTGATGAGAATTTATGTCGAAATTCATTAAAGGTCCTCATGTAGGAGCCGCGAGTATCAACTCGGGCAAACGTCATTATCTATATCGTCTATGCTATTTTAATTGCCCGAGCAGGTAAACTACGTGGAACGAAACGCTAGTGCGCGAATACACGTGAAACTTAAATTATACGTCAGCGGACGTCGAAGTACATCACACACGACTTTCGAGGCAGGGCCTTGAGGAAAAAACAAATGGTCACGACGTCAACGATGCTAATCCCGTCAGTGAGAGAAACAACAACCGAAATGCGGGAGAAATAACAATGTGTCTTTTTATAAAATGGAATGAACTCGCCAGTATTTCTTGCTGATAAAATGTTTTTAAAACGCGTTTCAGGTAACCTGCTGTGAAAGTAGTAGAAACCTGCTATAGAGCACTGAAGGCTTAAATAAAGTGGCTATAAATACCTGAATAAAAGAAGAAATTTATGTTTATTAATTAGGGTTTATCCCTATAAAAACATTTAAATGAAATACGGATTTTAGCCCATTTGTTTAATATTAAAAGTTTGATGTTTTACAAACTCTGAAATTATTTCCTAACTACGATCCTGATGAAAAAAATTTCCGCTGCCTATTTAATAAACATTGGTACCACTTGACTGGTTCACGGCTCCCGTTCCCAGGGTGAGGTCGGGGGTTGTGAAAAGATGCGAAAACTGTGGAGAAATTTGCGACATTATCAGATAATACTCAATCTCGCCCGTTTGTGGGTTTGTTCGGTACAGGCTTTTGAGGTCCATTGGTTGACGATTTGCGGCATTATCATAGCATGGGTCATTTTTCATAGACCCTTTGAAGTTGTTTCGAAATTAGTGATGTAGGTCCTTCATTTTCTAATCCGGCACATTACACCATTTCTCATTAGTTTCCAATTTGGGAATCCTGTTATTCATGGCTTTGTGTTTGATTATTCGGTAGAAGTAAGTCGAGTTATCGTCATCAAAGGAATCCCACTGAAGAACCAAATAATCGAGTTTAGGCCGGAACCTGTAATCGAGGGTTTGGATCTTGTAAATGAGCTGGAGAATCGTCCTGCAAGACAGAAAACCGTTAGGCTCGCCGCAGAGATGGGAGGGCCCCTCTGCGACCACCCTCCGGCGTGAGGATAAGTACTGGTAGAGAGAGAAAATAAGGACGAAGGTTCAGAAAATCGTACTTGGCATTGTACTTGATGGGTTATTTATAATAGTCAACTGAGATGACGTCATTCGTCCAGACGCACTTGAATGGAGGTTCATCCTCGGAGTTATGGGGGGAATGGATATATCAGAGGTATCCGTTCAAGTGGAGTCCGGTTCGTCCCAAGGGATTATGTCCGGCCTCGGATATGTATCTTCACCCACATAACTCGTGATTTCTGTTGCAAATCCTTCGTTTATCGCACTTTCAACACGGCTAACTCTTTTAGACATTCCTTCCTCATCCATTCCTCTTTGTCCAAGTCCCTACTTTCCATAACCTCTTCAATTTCCTTAAACTCAAACTGGGCTCTGTTCATTCTTTCATTGTGTTTCAAATTACTTTCCTTCACCACACCCGTGAAAGTAAAATTTGCGTTGCTTCTTTAATAATGTTTTTCAGTTCAGAACTGTTGAGCTATGAGTTGAAAAACCTAAAAGGGATGGGACCAAAATCATATGAGTCCATGATCAAGGTAATAGGTGAGTGGTCCGACAAATAACGTGAAAGTGTAGATCGAGAAACAAGAATCTGACCACAAGTCGATGAAATCTTGATTGACAAACAAATGTTATCAATTTATCATCAATATTGTTTCAAAGTCAAAGTCAAAATATTTGTCTGTTCATATCAGATTTGGAGTTCGGGATTGAATATTTCATATTTGACGGTCTTTCCTCAAGCATTAACTGCTTGCACGTGTGAGTACAAGTCGTTTCTTTTTTTATTAGTTTTCTTTTTTGTATATTCTAATTATAATTTTTGTATATTCTAATTTCTAATTATAAAATATCCCAACGCCTTCTAGAACGCTTAGGTCATGTGTTGCTTCATTTGTTGCTTTAAATTTGAGGGAACATTTAAAATTACATTAAGATACTGACTGGATCTATTTAATCAACATTGATATCGACAATGTTTTTATCTATAAGTTTGAAATATACAAAACGAAAACGACTTGTTATAATGTAAGCTCTTATAACGAAACTAGGTGACGTTATGACCCGCTTGGATATAAAGAAAATCTGTCATTTATGCACAAGAAACACCCATTACACACAATAAGGGGCTGTTTGGCTAAGCTTTTCAAAATGACTTATTTGCTTATTTGCTTTCTGAAAAGCAAATAAGCAAATAAGTAGTTTTGAAAAGCTCCATTTTATAGCTTTTCAAAACAGCTTATTGACTTATTTGCTTTTCAGAAAAGCAAATAAGCAAATAAGTAGTTTTGAAAAGCTTAGCCAAACAGCCCCTAAAATGAAATAAAAATAAAAAAATGTGACACAATGTAATAGTCACTGTCTATCCACTATTCTCCTCTTCGGCGACCTATCCTCCGACGAACTCGCCGGCGACGTCGACCTCCGTTTCAACATTACCCTCACCGGCTCCGGCTCACCGGAATTAATCCGCAACGGGAAATTCAACAAAGCACGCGAACCTCGCATCCGATACGCCGCCCTATCATACGCAACCGCCGCATCCTCCGCAGTCTCAAACGTCCCCAACCACACCCGCGCACCATTCTTCGCCGGATCCCGTATTTCCGCCGCAAACTTACCCCACGGCCGCTGCCTCACACCTCTGTAATGCTTCCCCTTCTCCGGCGCCGCCGATCCCGCCGGAAAACTCGAAATCTCCGGCGAACTCACAATACTCTCCGGCTCGGATTTAACAGTTGTAGCACTTTCCGATAACGCCGCCGGCGACGAGTGGCAGCCAAAATCCAATGTTTCGTGAAGAAACTGAGCGATTAACATGTCATCGGAGTCGTCCTGTTTCAAGGGTAATTCACCCCATGTGTCTGAAAAACAAGGAAACAAGATATTGCTCTGGCAAGACATCGGTGGGAAACCGTTGCCGGAGTTTATGGCAGATGAATCGTCTAGCAAATGCCGGCGAATAGACTCAAGAAGAGCGAAATCGGAATCGAACCCATTATTTGCCATCATGTTTTTAGTAAAATCGGTAACAAAAAAATGTTATTTAGTTGTGAAATTTGTGAGCAAATCTTGGACCGGTTTTTGGTTAAGGAATGAAAAGGGTTAAATAGGTGAGAATTGAGAAAGGTGCGTGCACCTGCTACGGATAATGTTAAAAAAGTATTAAAAATGAATGAATATTTTCGAACTTTGTTGGAGCATGGATGTTTCTTGGAAGATCATTTATTGTAATGGGATTTTACGCACATGACTTTATGTTGCAACTTGCACTTTTGATGAGGGTGGATGACGTGGTCTAAGGCTATGGGTATGGGATGGTGGATTGGATCATAAACTGTCACACGGGACATGGTTTTTGTCGTACATTATCTCTTTTCTCAAACATTAGGGTGAAGGGAGTGGTTAAACAGGTGAAAGTGGTAAACTTTAAAATGGACCAATCAGAGAGTGCCACATCAGAGAGAAGAAAAAGTTTAAACTTTACTGAAAAGTGTTGGCAATGGTGTACACTGTTGAAAGTGGCAAACTTTTTTTTTGTTTTTAAAAATTATGTGTTAAATAAAAACAATAAAGCATCAAATTAATTAAAAAATTAAATATGAATCTTCACAAACCACAAAAAAAAAAAAATAAGAACACTTTGCCTGCCTTCCCCTTCTCTCTCGATGATATGCACAGACAAACCCAAACAAAATCACACTCATATCTCAATTCTACACATACAAACAATTAGTTCATCCTCTCAAACAAATGACACATTAACAAACACAGACACAACACACCTCTCGGTTCCACCACCACAACCACCGGTTCCACCACCACCACCACCACCCTCAAAATCAACCCACCCTTATCACCTCCACCACCACCGGTTCCACCTCCATCACCACTCGCCACCACCACAACCACGGCCACAACAACCACCGGCATCGTCGAACCACCGGAAAAAAATGGTGGAAGTGGGTTTGCGGCTGAAGGGAACACCGCCGCCACCAACACCGCCGTGGCTCCGCCCATCGCCGCCGCACCTGTTCCCGGCTATATAGCCGTTACACAGAAGACTTTTGGGTGTAAATGTTGATTTTTTTATTGTTCCAATGATTGCCACGTTTGTGTCCCCCTCTTTCTCGATCGGCATAGGTATACCGAAGACTTTGGTTTGCCGAGCGGCAAAGGTGGCCGGCGGCGGTGTTGCCGCACGGCAAACACCTTTGCCGTTTGGTTTCCCGCACCACTCCCTTCACCCTTACAACTATGAGTCTCTTTTCTCAATTAATTAGAAAGTTTTGATTGGTGTGAGAGGATAGTGGATGATGGTGAAGGTCATGGTACACACCATATAGGATGGTGGATGAAGGCGGGGTGACATGATGCTAACACGGACAATGATGGTAGTCATTTGGGTCATGACACACCACATTGCCAAACAACGATCGACAGACCTATTATATAGGTTGTCAGTTATACTAACTTAACCTTCTTACAACAATATCTCGTCTTTATACCCAACTCGAACCAAAAATTTTAACATCGAGTTAAGCGAGATTCGACCATCAAAAATTAATCAAACCCAGTGAAAAAATAAATACGAGTACACCACAGCTAAGAAGGATTCTTGCATTTCATGATGAACTTCCTTTTCCATGAAAGGGACATTATTTCTTACAACAATATCTCGTCTTTCAACATCACATAAAAGATGTCCACTCACACTTGATTTTGAATGTTTTTTGCTTCCCGTATTTGTGTTCCATCCATTATGCTAAGTGACATCTTGTTAATTGGATGAATGTTTTTTTATTTAACGTTAAAGTTGCAGAGATTTGTTCGTATAAAAATAAAAATAAAACACTTTTATTGATTTACAATACAGAAAACAAATGAAAATTAGTAAATTACATAACTTTTACAACTGAATAAAACCAAATATAAGACCACCCGTAGTGGGGCGTGATTTTTAAAAAAAAATTGAAAAAAAAACGCCCCAAAACGCCCCCCCCCCCTCCATTACACTAGGCGTTATGGGGCGTGTTTTTTGAAAAAAAATACCTTTGGCGTTTTATTTAAAACGCTTGGCACATACTTGACCGGCCAATCACCTTTGAGATGTTCCGACAACTTTTGACTTTTGAATAATGCCCCATATTTCGTGTGTGGGTGTCTTCAACATATAGGGACGAAATATGTAAGTGGGCAATGGGAGACTTCCAAGTGTAAGGTGTCATTTCTTTTTTTTTCTTTTCCCTATAAAAAAATAATTGTTTATTGATTAGAAGGGGCGTTATTGGAATAATGCCCCGCTACACCACTTTATGCTATAATGCCCCATGCTGACTGGGATGACACGTGTCGGATAATGCCCCATGGTGGGGGCATTATAACAATTTACCACTACACATAGTCTAAGAACAAGAAATGAAAACAGAAAATTTTGGAGCTAAGTATCATGTTGAACACGGGGCCCATTAAACAAATTTCGAATCTCACAGAAGAACTCGTTTTATTTCCAGAATACAACAGCCAGAGCAGTAGTACTGCTGAAATTGACTCTAAACCCAAACGATACCCAAAGACAAGAATTAAGATCAAGAAACTGTTGGAAATCTTTTGCATGTGTTAGAGAATTAGGGTGTGTCTTGCAACCAAGACACTCCTTGGTTTTATAGTGCAAAACGAGTCAACAAGTCAAACGAAATTAAAACCAAAAACTAACTAGCATTGAACGTCTACAATGCCTTTTAATTTTGTTTTGAATTCCAATTCATAATTGTTTACTAGTTTGTTTCTGTTTCAACTTATATACATGAAACTGTTCAAACTGCTGAAGTCTGTTTTAAAGCGCCACATTGCGCCCATTCGCTCATGCCATGTGCATGTTCGATTTAGAGCAGGCTTCGTGACTTCACTAGTGTGTGCTTTCATGAAACAATAAGGAATGAGAACTCCTACTTATATACTACTTCAGGTTTAGTCTGTCCTCCAGCATCGGACTAGTAATACTTTCCCATTCCACTTCAATATTTCAACGTTGTAGTATATAAGTATTACTAAACTTTTCCTTTGAGCATCGATATCGCATTCATCTTAGCTCTGTTTTGGACGCGGTTTGGTTCGTTGTGAAGAAACGAGCACGCGAAATAAACGTATCCAACTTTGGATGTGTTTTGGAGGATGCAAATGAATTGGAAATAAAGATATTGGAAGATGAGGTGATAGAGGGTTGAAATATGAGTATGTAGGAAAAAAAACAGGGACGAAAATGGAGTTAGAAGGAAGATTTTATGAAGACAACAAAAATATGGTGAAACTCATTGTAGGCGTGTCGCGAGAGAGGGAGGCAGTGCCTCTCTCGACACGTGAAGTGCTAAAATGTTCCTGAAAATTAATAAAAAATGCCATTACGACTATTTTGTCCTTTTCTTAGCGTTAGGCGACACGTGACAGATGTTTAAGCATCTCTCACGACATGCTTAGTATATGTTGTTGGAAAAATAGGTGAAAATAGCATTTTTTCATAAATATAAGAAAATGATTTTTTTTCCTATTTTGGACTAGATATAAATATAATAAAATGAGCGGGTTTTATATATTTATTTGTGGGTTTGTGTTCTATGTTGGAAGAGCTTCGCAACGAACTAAACCACGTCCAAAACGGAGCTAAGATGAATGAGATATCGATGCTCAAAGTTGGGTGATTGAAACATTCAATGCTGAAACAAATGGGAAAGTAACACCTTGTCCCACATCGGAGGAGAGATGGAACTTAAATGGGTATTTAAGGTGGAACTCTCCATCCTTATTGTTTCATGGAAGCACTCACTAGTGTACTCGCGAAGGGTGCACGCTCGCGCGCGCGTGGCGTGGGCGATGAGGCGCAATGTGGCGCTTTGATGGCGCACTTTGCACTTCGCACACTCGCATCACCGCGAGCCGCTTGACGCGCGCATGGCAGTGAGCCAAGAGGACGCACCGCGCATGGGCGTGCAGACCTGGGCGCGCACGCGCACGCAGAAGCTTCCAGCATTGAATGACAGTGCAGTTTCAGTCCAGCTTCGTAACTGACGAGTTAACGGGCTTTGACTGAGAATTAAATGACGTATTAAATTGCATTGAAGACGTTTAATGCAATTTAAACCTCTCTTTAATTCGTTTTTTGACTGTTTCAACTTAGGAACTGTATAAATACAGCTCCATACCCACAGCAGAAAGACCAGAAATACAACAGCAAATTCAACTCTCTCTAGAATTTCTTGATCTCTTTCTTGCAGTTTTCAAGGTAACCTTCGGGTTGTAGGCGAACTCCGGCAGTACTACTGCTCCGGCTGTTGTACCCTGGGAAACAAAACGAGTACTCCTGGGAGACTCGGAATTTGTTTTAAGGGAAGCGTGTTGAACACGTGCCTCAGCCTTCTTCTTCATCTAAGTTCTTGTATTTCTTTTTATTTCAGTTGTAATTGTACCAGTATTTTGTTTTCTTATTTCTGTATTGTAATCATTTTAATAAAGAATTTGTTTATTTTTTATTTAATTACGCGAACGGCTCCTACATATGTTTGACGAGAAAATTGATTTATTTACCTATTTAAAGCTTGTTTTAACCTTAATTCATATTTTTACACCTTCCAACGTAAAAGGACTATCTTAGGGCGAATTCCAAGAAGGAGAAAAAGATCCATAGCTAAAGTTTCAAGCTTTGATCGAAGTATCGGGTCGTTTACACTAGTTAGTTTTCGGTTTTGAATTACTTTGTTTTTCGAACTTATGAACATGAATTGTTTAATGATTATGACTTGTTTTCTGTTTTCAACTATGATTCTTGGCAAAATTTGTTTACTACCTAGGTTTGTGATGATTATTTGTTGATAATTGGACATAAATAATTATTAAAACATGATAAACAATTTACTAGAAATTAGTAGATTATTCAAGTATAGGTTTCTATTGTTTTCTTATTGGATTGTTGTAATCCATGATCCTGTTGAGCCCTAATAAAACTGATCAAATCAGAGCTAAACAATTGATTAATATAAGTTGTTCTTACCATTAAATAAAAATTTAAAGTTAAGGGTTCAAAAAACTACCCTTCTCATTGAAATGACTGATAAAGACAAAGAACTGCCGGAAGAAACATTTTTTGAAGACAAAGGTGTTGTTTGTTTTTTGTTAAAAGAGCTTCAGGACCTCTTTTGTATTCACCAAGCAGACCACGCGCAGACATAAGGCTCTGAAGCTTGTTTGTTTTTCAGAAGACAATTCATTAAAAAACCACTTCAGAAACTCTTCCTCGGGCAGATGTTGATTCACCTCTTCACATATCTGTTCATCCTCTTCCAAACACACATCTCTCAAAACCCTATCCCTTCTCCATTCACGTCGACCTCCCCTGCTCCTCCACCTCACGCCGCCGACCTCCCCTGCTCCTCCACCTCACGCCGACCTCCCCTGCTCCTCCACCTCACGCCGAGCACCACCGCCGAGCACCACCGAGCCGACCACACCTCCGTCGACTCCACCTCCTTCTTCTCCACAACGACCATAATTCGTTTGTTGTGAATAGATTGAACAAAGCCACCACGCCTCCGTCGACTCCACCTCCGTCGACTCCACCTCGATCTGATTTCACCGAAACGGCAGACGCACCTTGTTGTTTTGGTCAATGGTTTGATCGGAAGGTTAGTTGTTAGGTTTTTGAATATTTCTATTATCGATGTTTGAGTTTTGAACGATTCAGTTTTGAACGATTCAGATTTGAATATTTGTGTTGTCGATGTTTGAGTTTTGAACGATTCAGATTTGATCAGTTTCGGTGAAATCAGATCGACTTCGTTTGATTTTCGGATTATTTCGGTGAAACTTTTGAACGATTCAGATTTGAATCTGTTGAAATTCAGTCTGTTTAGATGATTTTCGATTGAAGATTGATACATTTCAAACTGACTCGGATCTTTCGATGTATCGTTTGCGTATATCGGATTGATTCGTTTGTGTATTTTGTTCTTTTCAATCAGTTTCGGTGAACAATCGAAGTAGAAAGGATTTGTAAGTAGATTTTGCTTGATATCTTACCTGCAGATCTGAATTAAATTTCAAATATTATGGTTGTTTATTGTTGTTCGAACTATTGAAGTAGTTTACCGATGCGCATGTTAAGGAAGTAGTTTAGATTGAAGAAGTTAAAAAACACTTTTGTAAAACAAACAGTCTTCTTCTTGCAGACTGCAGAGGTTTGGTCCACCTCTTCAGCTGCAGATGTCTGCAGATGTGGTCCGCAGACTGCAGACGTTTTACCTCTGAAAAAACAAACAGCACCAAAGACAAAGGACTCCCTTGTAGAACTACTGTGAACGAACAACTGTTATTCCAGATAATAACAATTTGTAATAACAGTGGTTTTACTTATATGAAATAGTCTTTGTAACTAACCTTCATTTGTAAAATGGTTAGTTTTTTTTTGAACGGCTAACTGCTTTCCACGTGTAAACCCACCCTTTCGGAGCTATGTCCAAAGGCCGACTACTCGACCACCGCTAGAAAGCGTAGCACACCCCTGATGCGCGGAAACCCCGTGGAATAGGTAAAACCGCGCCCCCCCTTGGACTCGAACCCGGGTAAAACCCCGGGCCAAGCCTTCACCGAGATGTCCAAATACCCAGCCTCAGCCAGGGATCGAACCGGTGCCTCCTAAGAAGACAGCCGGCTTCCCCACCAACTGAGCTGGGATAAGTGGACTGTAAAATGGTTAGTTGATTTATAACAATTGAGAATCATTCAGTTATTTCAGTGGTTAGAAGTCGCTTTCTAGGTGACGTCAGCCGAAGTCATCACTAGTTTGTCAGTGTGTATAAATAGAACATGACAAATCATTCGGTTGATATTAGATTTTTTTTTTTGAACGGCCAACAAAAAACTTTATTATAACACTAGCCAGCGGCTACCACCAAATGTTACAAACCCAAACAAACATATTAACATTCAAACACCAAAACAAAATATTTTATCTAAGGCACATCGAAACTCCGCCATTGTTCCCAAGTTACCGCCGACATTTTGGCTCGATTCTTTATCCACAAGAAGCTTTTGGCCTTCACTTCTTCTATCATATTTGTTAACGATCTCAGCTTACCGGAAAAAATCAATTCGTTACGCGCATATTAGATTTTACAAAGAAAAACCCTGAGATATTAGGTTGTGGGGGTGCTTGTATTTATTAAATCACTGATTTAATAAAACAGAATCTATGATGATTTATTATTTTCTTTGTGTTAATTAATCATGTTTATTCCGTTGCATTTATTTTGATGAAGTTGTTCAATAATTTGTCGCCGTTAAAAAATGTATTTCTCAAATAAAATTCTAGTGTTAACAGAAACGACAACCAACTTTGCAAATCCAAATGTTCACTAGTATTAGTACAATCAAATTAACACAAAGTAAAGTGCATCCCAACTTAATAATTATCATTGTAACTCTTTTTTTTTTTTAACTGCAAGAAACGATCTACTAACCACCGTGACATCAGGCGCTGTGGCCAAGGTCGACTACTCGACCGCCGCCAGCCCCTTGGCTCTCCCAGATGTGCGGAAACTCGACCTTCACCCACCCGAAGACACGACAGTGAAATAATCGGTAAAACCTCACCTCCCATCCAAGACGAACAGGCGCCACCCGTATTCGCCCTTTACCTGATGCCGCAGAAAATAATAAGGAGGGTAAAAGTCGAACCTGAATCACAAAAAAACACTAAATTTTTCTCCAACCACTCCATATAACCTCATTTGCTCACTATAATCCTCATCTATATTCCAAGAGTAATCAACAAGACGACAATATAAGCAATGACATCAGCCAACAATGCAACTTGCAACATAAATCCACGTGCAATTAACGACCTTCCAAGAAACATCATTTTTCTTCATGTCAAACAAAGTTGGAAACAACTAATTTATTATATTCATTATTTTTAAGAGTTAATAGCCAAAATGGTCCCTGAGGTTTGCTCACTTTTACCACTTTAGTCCAAAATTCAAAATTTTTAAATCTGGGTCCCTGAGGTTTCACTTTTATTGCCATTTTAGTCCAAAATTCAAAAAAAACATTTTTTGACTGTTGCAACCTGTCTATTTTGTCCTTTTGTTCAGGGGTATTTTGGTCATTTTGCACACCACCCCCACTACCCACCCCCACCCCTTTTCTTCTTTTTTCCCCTTCTGCCTTCACAATAAACCCAACAGACACCCTCACCGACTCACTCCCTTCTCTCTCTCTCTGCTCACCGATCACCGGTCACCGGAGCCGGCGGCGCCGATACACCCACACACCCCACCCCGCCTGCATCCTCTCTAGAATACACACACCTGGCCGCACCCCCCATCTCTATCTCTCTCGTTTTTCTGGTGTTGTGGTTGTTGTTAATGATATTGATGATAGTGATGGCGGCGCTGGAGGTGTTTGGGTTACGAAGATGATGATTACAGTAGTGGAGGTGTTTGGTTGGGTGCGGCAGCGGCGGTGGCGGCGGTGGCGGTGGAGGTGTTTGGTTGGGTGCGGTAGTGGAGGTGTTTCCATCACCATCTCTAATCGTCAACTAGAACGCCACAATATACCACCACCACCACTAATACCTCCTTTCCACCCTCAACTCCGATCTCTTCTTTCTTTCTCCACCTTGAAACCCCAATGCCGCCACCATTCATCATCATCTTCGCCGTAAACATCAGTTTGTTCAGGTGTTTGGTTGGGTGCGGTTGTGGCTGCAAAAATTGAACCACGTCTCCTTGTGCGATCCTTCAGGTGGTTACTTTGGTTTGATTTGTTTAGAGATTACTTCAGGTAGTTTGATTTGTTTGTGAATTTGTATTGCTTTGATTGAGTTATTTTTTGTTTGATTTTGACCTAGATAGATGTCTGTATGAAGAAGAAGAAGAAATGGGCAGGGGAAATGGGGAATGAGATAGAGGGTGAGGAGTTAGTGGGGCCCAGATCCGGTTAGGGTTGTGGTGGTTGAATGTGACGGTGGAGGTGGTGGTTGTGGGCTGCAGATTCGGTTAGGGTTTGGGTTTGTTTGAAGAAGATGATGGTCTGCAGATGTTGATTGCTATGTTATAATAAAATTAAAATGACCAAAATGCTCCTGCACAAAAAGACAAAATAGGCTGTTTGCAACAGTCAAAAGAAGGGGTTTTTGAATTTTGGACTAAAATGGCAATAAAAGTGAAACCTCAGGGATCCAGATTTAAAAATTTTGGATTTTGGACTAAAGTGGCAAAAGTGAGCAAACCCCAGAGACCATTTGAATTTTGGATTTTGGACGAACAGGCGCCACCTGTATTCGCCCTTCACCTGATGCCGCAGAAAATAATAAGGAGGGTAAAAGTCAAACCTGAATCACAAAAAACACTAAATTTTTCTCCAACCCGTCCACAGTTACCTCATTTGCTCACTATAATCCTCATCTATATTCCAAGAGTAATCAACAAGACGACAATATAAGCAATGACATCAGCCAACAATGCAACTTGCAACATAAATCCACGTGCAATTAACGACCTTCCAAGAAACATCATTTTTCTTCATGTCAAACAAAGTTGGAAACAACTAATTTATTATATTCATTATTTTTAATTTCAATAATACTTTTCCAACAATATCCGTAGCAGGTGCATGAACCTTTCGCATTTCTCACACCTATTTAAACCACCGGTCCAAGATTTTACTCAAATATCTTACAAATTTCACAACAAAATCATATTTTTTCTTACTGATTCTTACTAAAAACATGATGGCAAATAATGGGTTCGATTCAGATTTTGCGCTTCTTGAGTCTATTCGCCGGCATTTACTAGACGATTCATCCGCCATAAACTCCGGCGACGGTTTCCCGCCGATGTCTTGCCGGAGCAATATCTTGTTTCCTTGCTTTACAGACATGTGGGGTGAATTACCCTTGAAACAGAACGATTCCGATGACATGTTAATCGCTCGGTTTCTTCACGAAGCGTTGGATTTTGACTGCCACCCGTCGCCGGCGGCGACCTCGTCGGAAAATGTTACAACTGTTAAATCGGAGCCGGACAGTTTTGAAAGTTCGCCAGAGAATTTTGTGAGTTCGCCGGAAATTTCGAGTTTTCCGGCGGGGTCGCCGCCGCAGACGGCGGCGCCGGAGAAGGGGAAGCATTATAGAGGTGTGAGGCGGCGGCCGTGGGGTAAGTTTGCGGCGGAGATACGGGATCCGGCGAAGAATGGTGCGCGGGTGTGGCTGGGGACGTTTGAGACGGCGGAGGATGCGGCGGTGGCGTATGATAGGGCGGCGTATCGGATGCGAGGTTCGCATGCTTTGTTGAATTTTCCGTTGCGGATTAACTCCGGTGAGCCGGAGCCGGTGAGGATAGCCTCGAAACGGAGGTCGACGTCCCCGGCGAGTTCGTCGGAGGATCGGTCTCCGAAGAGGAGAATAGTGGATAGACAATGACTTTTACTTTTGTGTCACATTTTGTTTACTTTTTATGGATGTTTTTCTGTACATAAATGACAAGTTTATTAATTTTTATATATTTTGGTTAATTTATCAAGAGTAAAAAAAAAATCAATCTTTTTATATAAATAGATATGTTAGTTATTCTGTTTTTGTTTTATTTTTAAATAAAATTTGTAAATAAATTAGAGCATGACTATAGTAGTTATCTAACCAATCTCGTCAACAAAATCTATCACGTCAACTTTAAGTATAGCCCACCATGGCACCATAGTCAAATGATCGTAATGTCATATTCGGCATTGAAGAGATAACAAAACTTAAATCTTGAGGAACTCGTGTGAGAGAGATGTTACAAAAGCCATAATCTTTGTAGAGAAACATGATTAGTAAAAAGTGGTTTAATCTATCATATTGGTTTCAATTTGAACTATTTCATATGCTTTCTCTTTTATATATATATATAAATACAAATATATATTGCCTATTCTTGTTAAGAAAAATAAATTTTGAACTCTTTCATATGCTTTGTCTTTTAGCTTGAATTATACAAATCAAAACATCGTCGGATGTATCACTCTTGATTAAATAAGATATTTTTTGGTCTTTGTTGATATAAATATCAACTAGTATCAATGTTCTTTCAATATTTTAATTAAAAAATAAACGGATGATGTAGTGTTTCTATAAGATATGAAGGTTTTGGATGAATTTAATAATTAGAAAAAAAGTCATATACGAAATAGCTTTCATTTCTTCCGAATTAAATTAATTAAATAAATAATAAAACAAAACAGGCGACTAGTACCCCACATGCAGGTTCAATTCTCACTTGATGTATGGTGAGACATACATAGACAATGATAGGAGACCTATGAAAACTTGGGTTCGATCCTTGAGCTAAACATGTTTTACCGATAATTTCACTGTCGTGTCTACGGACGGGTGGGTTATCGAGTTTTCCCGGAACTGGTAGTCGACTCGGGTTACTCTCGGGGTACTCCGTTTGGTCCAGTGAAAGCCCCGAGATTGCTCGAAATTGATTCTATTGGCCGTTTTAAAAAAAGTACCCCTATGTGCAATCAGTAAATGCTTCTAAAAACCTCAAATGTTCAATCTCAAATTTTCAGTGTGAAAGGATGTGTCGAAGGGAATACGGTCTTGTAAGATTTAAGAACAAAAAAACTTCAACTATTTTGACTTTGACTTTTCAATAATATTGTTTGTCAAGTTTATTTTATATGGTATAACAAATTAGCTTGTTATGTATATTTGCATTTATTATAATGGTTAAATAAATATAAAATTCTTCCAAGACATGAGAACTACATATATTTTTGTTTACAATAAGGTTTTTAACATAAACCATGTAAAAGCCTTCATTCTATCAACAGTTATTTATAAGATGTGAGACAAAGATGATAGGTGAAGCTGGCTTCGCATATGAACTCTCCAAACGTTATTCTTTTAGGACGTAAGATAGATACGTAATTAAGGTTTGTCACAACAATTGTCTCACGTAACGCCTTCCGATATGGGTAATTGAATCCTAACATGACTAATAAGTAGATCACTTCAAGAAATAATTACTAGTGTTACGAATTTCTATTTTTTTATTTTTATGACACTATTTGTTTGTATTAAAACATCAATTGGTTATTCAGTCATTAGAACTTACTATGATAACTCTTAATATTTACATGGTTAAGAATAATGACGATATACAACTTGCGTAATTTACATCCATGATCCATCACCTCTGGGTAACGAATACAAATTATGGTAAAAGTCCCTGGTTGTACAATGTAAGCTCTACTACTGAGCCCTGAATCCTGATCCATATTGGGCTCTGAATGGCCCAAAGTATGGTAATATGGGGCTTACAAAATTCAACAAAAATAATAGCCACGAGAGTGCGGGGAGTGGCGGCGTTGGTTGGCCGGGGGAAGCCAGGCAACGCTGGCTAACCCACTCCGTGCCAACATTGGGTTTGACGTTGCCCAGCCAGCGTCGCTATGAATCCTGACGTGGGAGGGGGGGGGGGGGGCTGGCTAGCCAGAATTGGTGTTCCTTTTTTGATCATTAGCCATAGCCGTTTGGCATGGCCGTTTAATGGTAAAAATCATTTTTTTTTCAAAAAAGCTTTCAAAATTTTACCTATAAATACCCCCTCCCCCCCCCCCCCCCCAACTACTTCAGTTTTTTACAAAATTCTTCAACCAATCTCACACCAAACTTTCGATTTTTTCCAACCAAACAACAAAACCGAAAATGGTGAACTGCACGGAGGAGGAGATCGCGCTTGTCACTTCGATCGTCGACGCACAGCGTACGTTGCAACGCGGTCAAATGGCGTACTGGGGAAAAGCGTTCCAACAATACCAACAACACGTTGGTAACAATCGCCACAATCTAAACGCCTGCCATGTAACGCTCCACATTTTCGAACTTTCTTATTTTAGCAAGTCATGTTGTACTTTCCATATTTAAACTCTTGTACTCTCTTTGTAATCTACTTTCATTTTATTTGTAATTCGAGACTCTTGATCATAATGAAATTGAAGCTATTTTAATCATGTTTGTGTATTCATATTAGGCTTATGTGCGACTGTTAATCAAAATTCATGTTTGAACGATATATTATCCAAGACTCTTGATTCGTTATGACGCTCGTTAAACTAGTTTGAATCTTGTAAAATAATGAAACTCGAAAGCTTCGCGAATTTATTAATCGTCGAAAATCTTTTATCCTTTTTGTTATAAATATGGTGGTTTATAAATTGTTTAGTTAATTAAATTAATTAATTTTACAATAAAAAGAAAAAAAAGAAGTTATTTTTTTTTATAATAAATCTAGTTAGACTCGTTAGATTTTAAAGTTAGAATATACAAACTAATCTAGCTAGTTAAACTATAAGGTTAGTCTTTTACAATAACATAACATGTGTTATTTAAAGTACAGGGACTAATTGTGTTATTTGCTGAAAGATTAAACTTATAGGGACTGTTGTGTAATTTCTGAAAGTTGGTGTCTTAAAATCAAAAAGGAATTAAAATCACCAAAAAACGCTGAACACAGCGGGACTCTTACCCGGGCAGCCCACCTACACACACGCGCGTCCCACCAGCTGGGCTGCAGCCTTCTTGTGGATAAATCATGTCCCTTTATTCATTTAAGCACTCATTCAAATAGCCTGATCAGCCCAAACAGACCTGAACAGACGCGTTTTTGGCGCAAATTTGATATTTTTTTTGAGTTTTAAGCAACTTTTAACATTAAATACACAACCACAACTTACCCTAATCATTCTCTATAAATACCACACCTCTTCCAAGCATTATACATTTTTCAAATCATCAAAAACACTCTCAAATCATCCCCAAATTGCAGCAAATTTTCAAGTTCGAGCAGATTGTTCAACCTCTACTAAAGTGAGCATAACTCACTCGTTTCTTAACCTTTTCACTTGATTCTTTTTCCCACTTGTTTGGAACAACCTTAGAAACATTTCCAGAGGTTTTCCATGGAAAACCAAGCTCTTGAATGTCCCCAAAAAGGCTCCAAAGTGGCCTGTTCGATTCTGTTTTCATCTAAACTTTGTTAATCTTAGTAAACTTGGGTCTATCTCATCTCAAACCTATGTCCTAATGCTCATAATCAAATGAATGGTTAGTTGGGCTTAAAAACAAGGCTGAGAAATGTTAAATAAGAGGTTAAAACCTCACAAACTTTCTGTTTTAGTTAGGGTTTTACCCACAAGAAGTGTTCAAGCTTGAAGCTTGGTGAAAGTGTGATAGATGGACTAGCTTGGGCTATCCTTCATAGAAATCCGCTCACTACTTGATTTTTTTTTTCCATAGATTAGTTGTTGTTATTGCATTATTACTTCATAGTTCATGACCCTCCTTGGTTGTTTTTACATCAAGTGTAGTGGTGAACACTTAAGAGGTGCCTAAATGGAAGCTTGTTCTTCCTACCTCCTACATGATTTCCATGATACTTAGAGGTACCTAAATGGAGACATTAATCTCCTACCTCATGCTTGAACCATAGGACCTTGTAATATATATATTATCTAATTATTCCATATGTATACCTACGTAACTAAACTTGATAATAACTTAATAGTTACTTGTCAAGAATATGTTACATCATCTGTGACCATGCCCTTGTTACGACTCTAATGGACCTTTGAATCCATGAAATCATTCAAACTCTTTTGAGTTTTAATAGTGTCAAGAACAAGAGTTATGTGTACAAGATGATTATTCTCACTTATGTTATTTTCCATACATTTTAGACTCCGAATCTATAATCTTCCGATTTCCCCAAACTCACACACCTATGTTTCCTTGTGTAGGAGGACAAGGTGCTCCAACCTAAACAACCAAAATCACTCGCGGGATTTCAAGTAGAAAAGCTTGCAAAAACCGTGAGTATACTCGATCCCTTTTCACTTTTATCTCTTTGGGATGCAACATGTACATTATACAAAATGATACTTAAACCATTTTAAACATACTCTATCCATGCTTAACATGAAACTATGTGTGATACTTGTTATTCTCGTATGCTATGTAAACTAATTGGTCGATATATGCTCATTAACTTTGCTAGCCTCCCTTAACAATTATAGCGCTATAGGATTAACGCACCGCCCGTTAGACTTGGGGTATTGTTAAGTTAAACATGTTACCACCCGCTACTCTATTGGGATTAGGCTATTTTAACGCGTTGTATACTCGGGTTTGAACATATTGTACGCCATATTTGCATACTAGTACTCACATGTTATGAATCATGTTGGATATGAGCACTTTTTATTCTATTTATGCTATGTAACAAAACTTGTATACTCGCCTTTGCTTTTGCATTGAACTCTATTTTAATACATGTTGCAGGTTAATTGATGAAGTGATGTTACAAGATGAAACAAGATTTAGGGTGGACTAGATACACACCTAGATTGTAGGAAATAGGTTCACCTTTTGAAAAATATAATTACAAAATATATCATAACGAGACTCTCGTTATTCGTAGGAAATATCATAGTACAATACCGGTTGCAATAACTAAATAAAAAGAATATAAATATAGTTATATATACCAATCTTGATTCAAGCCGCATCTCTGGTGGGTCCTTCACGCGCACTTGATAGCATCCTAGACTCGATTATTCATCATCTTGAGTCTTGAAAATTACCCCTTGACTGCAACAAAGAGCACACTAAAACGTTGACGATTTTGGTTGAGGCACGTGTTCAACACGCTTCCCTTAAAACAGATTTCGCGCCTCTACTAAAGATGACGCGTCTGTCTCCCAGGGTACAACAGCCGAAGCAGTCTGTACTGCCGGAGATGGCTCACCGGCCCAAGGTTACATCCGGTAATTGTAGTGTTTGAACTCATGTGGTGGAAACAAGTAGAGAGTACTCATCTCTCTAGTTGGTGTTCAAGTGTTCATACTACTTCTAGTATTCTTCATGTATCAAGCAATACCCTATTCTTGTTGTAACCAAAAGAAAGGCACATAGCCTACTATTTGAACAAGACTAGTGAAAGGATTCACTTAATTAGACATTTAATTAGAGACTTAAAAACTCTAATAAAACTAATTAAATACTCAAGAGTTACTCTTTTAATTACCACATGAATATTCTAATTAATATTTATAATTTCATTCAATTATAAATATATTTAATATCCATTCACCAAATTTCCAACAATCCCCCACATGAATGGAGATCATTCAAAACACTTAAAATTTCCAATGTAACCTCGACAGTTGAGTTTTGCATACGATAGGTAGGTGTTACCCTTTGAACCTTCGCTCATGAAATGCACTTAGCCCACTAGCTCTGAGTAGATCTCGATGTCTTTGAACTCGTATGCCATTTGTGTAGACGACAATACACTTCACACAAGACTCTCCCTAGCCGGGTCATCTCCTCATAGTCGTGTCCAATAATGGTCGTGGAACACTTTCCTGGTTCTGCGAGAGCTCTAGGAATTGTGCCCTCAATTCCATTCGAAGCTACCCCACTTCTCTCTAACATAGGTGATTCTCCTTAGATCATTAAAAGCATTGTGGTTATCATGATCTATCCAAATCATTTACCACATATTATGCTTAGCCTCACACTTGTCACTTTTAGGAATGGACTAGGAAGTTTATTAATCTTTATAATAAACTACCTTATTAAATGCGTAGGGTTATTCCCCCACAGTGACCTCGCTTATTCATACAATTAGGTTTTCCTATTGAACTCAATTCTTGGGATCTCCAGTCTACTGAGTTAGGTTTCCATCATATGAACTTCATTTTTCAAGGGCTTCAGTCCCATTCCACAACTTGATCTCTAATAAACACTCAGGTTGTTGGATCCATAACATTAGCAAATACCTTTGCGTATTTGAGATCAGTTGTCATGATGTGTTATTAACTCATAAGTTAATTTTGCCTATTGTCAACTTCTAAGACTATAACCTCAGTGGCCATCTGAATCTGGTTATAATATATGTCTTTGTAAGATACGCTTATCATTTAAGGCAAACACATCTCCATTATGCACTGCGACCTTTGTGTCCTCCACATAGTCGTCTGTTTGCAATGTTAGATTGGATAACAAAATCCTTATTGCCAAACTTTTATGATACAAATGCAAGACACCCCCACATTTAAGTGTTATAGGATATCATCCAGATGGGGTAATGAAAACCATTTCTACATACCCTTATAGGGTTGTTTCTAAATGGATCATCCCCCACATTTCTTGCCATTTGATTAACATTTCCGTAATTTCACTTATGACGACATTTATACACATATGATTGAACAAGATCAACCTCATTGTATCAGTGAATTCAACTCATACTGCATTAGCTTACATAAGCTTCTGAGCTAACCAAAGAAACTCTTGCCATTGTCATAAGTTTGTCACCAACTTAGAATAATTCTAATTTAACATCTAGAATAAGCTTAGACAATGAGTTCTCCTCATTAGCTTTTCGAACAAACTCTTAAAAGTTACATGTCTTTTCCTTATAATGAATGAAAAATCCTCTCTCAACTTTGTCTATACACAAATTCTTTTTGTGTTCATACACATTTGAATGTTTAGAGTTAATTAGTCTCCGTCAAGACCCATAATTAACCAAGTACTCGTCTAGCATGCTTTAGACTATAATACTTTAGCATGTGAACAGAAGATGCATCATTCTGATTATTCACAGTCCTAAGGATATCATAATATCACTTTGCAACATTCATCCCTTGTTAAGACAAAATAATGAGACTTATTCATAATCCTAAAACATCAATATTTACGAAAGTCTCACAAATTATTGTATATAGCACATAGCTAAATTTCATCATTCATTTAAGGAACATAACTTGTTTACCTTTGATCTCCAACATTCTACCACTGACTCATAAGTACTTAAACATAAGTCTTAATCCAAGTCACTTGGTAAACACATTCATCACCAACAAGATGAATGTTTCTCGTCTACAATCACTATTATGTATGAGATAGAGTCAACAATATCGACACTCAACAACATGACATTCATAATTTGCCATAAGTGATTTGCACACATCTATTGTTATTCATTAGGAGATATATATATTTAGGATGCTCTCCTAAATGAAGGTAAAATCTCCATATGGATCTAACAATGATCAAGTGATAGACGCATCTACTTATAAATCTCGCAAGATTTATTAAAGGTATACAATAACATATAGTACTTTACTTTCATATGTTAGAATTCACACTTGTGAATTTTCCAACGACTTCTAATGAAGTATGTTGACATGAATGTCCTTAGTGTATTTCATCTCAATACACTCACTACGTTCTTTCATTACTCACTCATGATGTGGTTATACATTTGATGTTTTGTTTTGGACTTTTAGTCAATGTAACAAATCTCAAGTTGTTTATGTCCAAGTATTTTCATGTACTATCTGTTTAAAACCATATTCTTTTAAACAATGTATAACCGACGTTATAATTATTTTCCACAAAAATAATTTATACGTCACAACCATTAGTGATTTATTTCTTTGTAAAAATTGCATGTGTTATCCGAAGATATTGAACACAAAACAATAAAATACATTGGAAACTAAATCATAAGTGCCAATCACTTTTGAAATTTAAACGGAACATAGACAATTTGTAGACATCAAATAGTAAAGTGCTTTTATTTTCAACACTTTAAAATCTGACCGAAATCTTCTCAACAATATCGTCTCATGGCATGTCTTGAGGTACTCCCTCAATAAGACTCCATGCACTTGTAAGTACAAGTTTCCTATTTCATGTTTAAACTTTAAACTTGGACAATTATGCTCAAAACAACACCAAGTTGTTACAAATACTACATTTAAGTAGTAAACTTGAACAATTAAATTTGTTCACAACAACACCAAGTTGTTTTTCACCAAATAACATTTTCTAACACGCATGTTAAAAAAACGTTATAACAAGCACATTATAGAATCGAACGTTTACATAAAACGTTTTCCAAATATATAGTTTATAAAATAAACCATTTCTCATCATCTTTAATGCTCACATAGGTAATTAAATGTTTACATAAAACATTTTTGTTCATTATGAACAATCTCTAACCTCGTATTATTGATACACATTTTCTAACACACGTGTTAGAAAATTTAAGTCATTTTATATGTACCAAACATGACCAAATTAGAGCATTAAATATCATCATTAAAACTCATCAAATGTCATCATTAAAACTCTACTCAAGAGTTTCACCAAATGAAGAGTTAAAAATCTCAATAATTATGTACTTAAACTCTAATAAAACTCATCAAATGTCATCATTAAAACTCTACTAAAGAGTTTCACCATATGAAGAGTTAAGAGTCTCAATAATTATAGACTTAAACTCTAATAAAACTCATCAAATGTCATCATTAAAACTCTACTCAAGAGTTTCACCAAATGAAGAGTTAAAAGTCTCAATAATTATGTACTTAAACTCTAATAAAACTCATCAAATGTCATCATTAAAACTCTACTAAAGAGTTTCACCATATGAAGAGTTAAGAGTCTCAATACTTATAGACTTAAACTCTAATAAAACTCATCAAATGTCATCATTAAAACTCTACTCAAAAGTTTCACCATATGAAGAGTTAAGAGTCTCAATAATTATAAATTTAAACTCTAATAAAACTCATCAAATGTCATCATTAAAACTCTACTCAAGAGTTTCACCATATTAGAGATTTTATTAGAGACATAAACTCTAATAAAAACTAATAAATTGACATAAATACTCTACTAAAAGTCTCACTTTATTAGAGATTTTATTAGAGAAAAAAAAAACTCTAATAAAAACTAATAAATTGACTTGAAACTCTCCTTAAGAGTTTATCTTCCATATGAAGAGTCTACTAAATGATTTTAATTTCATTAAATTCATATAAATACCACACCATCACTTTATGGTGATTTAATTCCTTGAAGCCAATCAAACATCAACTTCAATGTATGACATTTTATTTCTAAATCATACAAAGCATTAAAACAATGCTACAACAAATTGCTTATATAAAATGTCTACATAAAACATTTCAAAGCATTTGTATTTTAACCATTTTTAACAATCATGTTAAAATTTAAGAAATTCTAACGCGCACGTTAGAAATATTAACATTTTCACAAAATGTTAATTCGACTTGCTAAAAGCACATATATGGTTCAAATAAATAAGTCATTTCTAATATCCACGTTAGAAACTAAATAATTAAAAATTGCTTCCAAACTAACGCGTTTCATGAACGTTTCTAACACACATGTTAGAAGACAAATGATTACAAAAAATCATTATAAAACTTATTTGTTCATATCAATCCATTGGTGGATGAAAAGTCTACTTTAAATAGAGACTTAATTAGAGACATAAAACTCTAATCAGTAACATAAAACTCTTATTTAAAGACATAAAAACTCTACTGAAGAGAATTTAACGTTTACAAAAAACGTATGGTTTACACCAATAATTCTGGTCTAACACACATGTTAGAGAATTTAACGTTTACAAAAAAAACGTATGGTTTACACTAATAAACCCGATCTAACACAAAAGTTAGAAAAATTAACGATTCCCAAAATCGTTTCAAAAACCAAACGTTGGAACCGAAACAATTCGTTTTGTACCACGGTATAGGATTTAAGATTTTATCTCAATCTCAAAAAATCCAAACACAACAAGTTGTACTACATACATATTTCCCAAAAAATATTTATAAGATCATAACCTCTAAAAATATTTTTTATTCTATTATAAATCCTTTCGTAAACCCAAAAACCTTATAAATAAGGTTTTTAAGATTGTACCAACAATCTCACTAAATCTGTTTTAAGTTTGTAGGAAATAGGTTCACCTTTTGAAAAATATAATTACAAAATATATCATAACGAGACTCTCGTTATTCGTAGGAAATATCATAGTACAATACCGGTTGCAATAACTAAATAAAAAGAATATAAATATAGTTATATATACCAATCTTGATTCAAGCCGCATCTCTGGTGGGTCCTTCACGCGCACTTGATAGCATCCTAGACTCGATTATTCATCATCTTGAGTCTTGAAAATTACCCCTTGACTGCAACAAAGAGCACACTAAAACGTTGACGATTTTGGTTGAGGCACGTGTTCAACACGCTTCCCTTAAAACAGATTTCGCGCCTCTACTAAAGATGACGCGTCTGTCTCCCAGGGTACAACAGCCGAAGCAGTCTGTACTGCCGGAGATGGCTCACCGGCCCAAGGTTACATCCGGTAATTGTAGTGTTTGAACTCATGTGGTGGAAACAAGTAGAGAGTACTCATCTCTCTAGTTGGTGTTCAAGTGTTCATACTACTTCTAGTATTCTTCATGTATCAAGCAATACCCTATTCTTGTTGTAACCAAAAGAAAGGCACATAGCCTACTATTTGAACAAGACTAGTGAAATGATTCACTTAATTAGACATTTAATTAGAGACTTAAAAACTCTAATAAAACTAATTAAATACTCAAGAGTTACTCTTTTAATTACCACATGAATATTCTAATTAATATTTATAATTTCATTCAATTATAAATATATTTAATATCCATTCACCAAATTTCCAACATAGATTAATCTATCTTTCGTTGATTATGTTACAACTTGAACAATGTTGTTATTTTTATTTGAATCTTGTATGACAATTAGTTTTGAAATGAAATTTGAATTAAATTAATATTGTCACATAGTGTTATGAAGTCTCTTACAATCTACACTAATATTGTCACATAGTGTTATGAAGTCTCTTACAATCTACACACTTCGTCTCATCCCGATGTTTCCGCCATCGGTTGGTGAACTGCACGGAGGTGGAGGAGGAGATCGCGCTTGTCACTTCGATCGTCGATGCACAGCATACGTTGCAACGCGGTCAAACGGCTACTGGGGAAAAGCGTTCCAACAATACCAACAACACGTTGGTAACAATCGCCACAATCTAAACGCCTGCCAACACAAGTGGCGCGAACTAAAACCAAAGTTGGATCGGTTTAAAGTTGGATCGGGGGACCTAAGCTACGACGATCAATGGAGATTGCGAAAATCAAGTGGAGGCACGACGGGAATCCAGAATTTAAGTGGGTTCCCCACTTTAATATTTAAAGAACTTTTTAATTTTTTTAGGAATTATTAACTACTTTTTTTATTTTATAGGATTTAATAAGTAGTAGTTTTTTTTTTAATTTTTAGAATGTTATGTATTTTTTTAAAAATAATATGAGTTTGTATTTTATTTTAGAAATCTCAATTATAAAAAAGAATAAATAAAGTCAACCAAGCCAACGTGGCAGCCCAACGCCGCTTCCACACCTCACTTTTTTTTGGGTGGTCCAGTGGAGCCTACAATCGCCACGTGTCGAGCAAAGACCCAACCCAAGCCCCCCCCCCCCCACTCCTCGTAGTCTGAAGTAACAACGCCATTATATCAAGAGGTACATGTGTAACTACGGAGACAAATTAATTTGTCTTCATAGTTACACATTTAATAAGATTGAACGGGGCACCTGTAAGCCATGGGGTGTTAACGGTGACATGGCATGTTAACCGGTATTGCAAACCACTCCCTCCTTGTGTTAAGTGTTATTAAAGCGGTTATTTGTTAACATGTTAACCGGATTTTAAGATATTGAATTAATTATTCTTTTCTTTTTTAAACCAAAAACCACTAAAAAGTTAGAGTTAGATGAAGTTAATGAGATTAAATCATTTACTTAGAGTAAGGCATACTGAAATGAGGGAAAATGAGTGATGTGTCACTGTGGTCGAGTTAAACAGGGTTAAAGTATACCCTCAAGGCCTTAGAGCATGCATGATGTATGCATAGATGGCAAGTCTGGAAATCAGGACTTCAAGGTGTTGGACCAAGTAGCGTTGTGGGTGAAGTCCGGATCTAAGTATGGAAGGTGTGGTCCACAGATTCAAACCACTTCCAAACCATACATGTGCCCCAACGCTTACTCTCTCTCTCTATCTCTCTCAAACACATTAATATTAATATTTTTTTAATGTGGGTTTTAAAATGTATAATGTTAAGGACAAAATAAGGGTTTTTTGGGACATTTAATTTTTGATATGTTGTACTAAAGTAGAGGTTTGTGGAGTGTAACACGGTGGATGCTATCAATGAACCGAGACCCATCCAAAACAACAAACTAATAATAAAGTGGCAACATCTTTACCTGGAGGGCCGAATTGGGTAAAATTGCGACTACGGTTGCTTTGAAGTATCGGAATATAGGGGTGGACGACACGTTATGCGGTTTGTGTAGAAGTAGTGATGAGACTGTGGATCACCTCTTCATCTCTTGCTACTACGCCTCCATGATCTGGTCCTATATCAGCAGTTGGTGTAAAATACAGAACCTGTTTGCTTTCACATTTAGAGACCTGCTCGACGTTCATACTTATGGGGCTTATTCGCGTTGGCTGCTGGGCCATTTGGCGTGCTAGAAACGAGCAAAAGTTTAACAACATTCCGGTAAAGGTGGATAGCATCATTAACGAAATTAGATCGATAGGATTTTTATGGTTCTCGGCTAGGCATAAAGGGGGATCAATCTCTTGGGATGATTAGTGTAAATTTGTAATGTTGTAATATTGGTTTTTGGTCGCCTCGATTTGAGGCGGCTTGTGTTTTAATGAAGTTTACCTTTTAAAAAAAATTAATAATAATAAAGTGGCACATCATTTCAACAAAAACTACCAAAAACCATCCAACATCAATTGTGGCGGTGTGCAAATCGGCACCAAGACTAAAGTCAACCAGATTCCAGTTTCCAAGGCTTCTTCCTGCCTTCTTCTATCTTGATGAAATAGGGTTGATCACGAACCAAAATTTATATTGCAAATCCCATCCAAACCATTTGGGATGGTGTTCCATTTGGTACCGAATGAAGCAAAACTTCATCCTGAGGGTGCCCCGAAAGTACTCACATTGGAGTCTCTAATTTTCTATCCTTCAAAATTTATAGAAAAATTTAACAAATACTAAATATTTTATCTAGTTGTCTTTATTAGAGAAAATATGAAGATGATATAGTGAACATCCAAACATAGATATTAATTCTTCATATTCGTCAAGTGATAGTGGGTGGAAGAAAGAAAAAAAAAAGCAAACAAGTGAGTATATATATAGACTTAATGTGCAATTGTATTAATCAAAAGATAATTTACAAACAGCCTTTTACAACATAATATATAGAGAGCAAATGAAATAGGAAAGATTACACAATAATGTACAGTGCATAATTGATGGTCTTCGATGGAGCCTGATTGGCGACCCATATGATGGATAGTCAATCTCCTTAATTAGTTTCTATATATCTTTGATTGACCACATAAATGGAGAATAATAGGAATTTAATAAGGGCTTATTTAGTGGTGTTGATACGCCCCCGCAAGATGGAGGATCCATTGGAGACTCCAATCTTGGAGCGAAAATTCAGGAATGGTATTCGTGAAAGCGGTTTTGTGAGAACATCCGCCAGTTGATCTTTGGAGCTGACATGAAATACTTTAAGTTGCCCGGAGTTAACCTGTTCCCGTACAAAGTGGTAGTCGAGTGCAATGTGCTTCATGCGCGAGTGGTAGACGGGATTGGCACATACATAAGTAGCCCCTGTGTTATCACAGTAGAGAGATGGAGTGTCCACGGGTGGTAAGCCGAGCTCACCGAGCAAGTTTTTGACCCATGAAAGTTCGGCTGCTGCATTGGCAAGAGCTTTATACTCTGCCTCTGTAGATGATCTCGAGACCGTTTTTTGTTTTGTAGATTTCCAGGAGATGATGTTTGACCCGAGATATAAGATATATGCTGTAGTGGACCGTCCCCCATCATTAATACCGCCCCAGTCTGAGTCCGAAAAGGCCTGCAAGTTAAGTTTAGTATTGCGTTTCAAGAACAACCCATGATGGACCGTTCCTTTCAAATAGCGGAGTACCCGTTTGAGAGCTTGCCAGTGTGATTGTTTAGGAGAGTGCATAAACTGAGACAATTTATTTACTGCAAAGGATATGTCGGGACGAGTGAAGGCAAGGTACTGCAAAGTACCCACCAGTTGGCGGTAGGGAGTAGGATCGACTGGGGGAGTGGAGTCAAAAGGGGAAAGAAGTTCGGAGGTACTTAGAGGGGTGAGGACCTCTTTGGCGCCATCCATTTTGAAGTTGGTTAGGATGTCTTGAATATGGCGGTGTTGGGAAAGGAAGAGACCGTGGGGCGTAGGAACGACTTCAATTCCTAGAAAGTGATGGAGAGGGCCTAGGTCTTTGATAGAGAATCTTTGACTTAGGGCTTGAACAAAGGAATCCATAAAGGGATTGTTATTGCCGGTGAGGACAATGTCATCAACATAGACGAGTAGGTAGCAAGTGATACCGTTTGAGTTATAGACAAAAAGAGAGGTGTCGGATAGGCATTTTTTGAAGCCAAAACCAATGAGAAAAGTGGTGAGCTCAATGTACCAAGCACGCGGTGCTTGTTTAAGACCATAGAGAGATTTTTTAAGTTTGCAAATGTGATGCGGGAATTCGGAATTTGTGAAACCGGGAGGTTGAATCATAAACACATCTTCATATAGCGTCCCATGAAGGAAGGCATTGTTTACATCAAGTTGACGTAAGGCCCATCCTTTTGAGAGAGCAATGGAGAGGACGGTGCGAATAGTGACCGGTTTAGTAACGGGACTAAAAGTGTCATGATAGTCTTTCCCAAATTGTTGGTGAAAACCCTTGGCAACAAGACGGGCTTTGTATTTGTCAATAGTGCCGTCGGGATTGCGTTTGACACGAAACACCCATTTACAACCAATGGGGTGTTGGGTTGTGCGGGGAACAAGTTCCCATGTGTGATTTTGGATAAGTGCATTGTACTCAAGGTCCATAGCATGACGCCACTTCGGATCTTTCATAGCTTGGGTATGGGTTGAAGGTTCAAGGGAAATTGGTAGAGGGTGAAGTGTTGTAGAGTTAATAAAGTTCGGGTTGTAGTATTTAGGATTGGTTTTGGATTGCCGACGAGAAGGTTGCGAGGGATTGGTGGGTAAGGTGGTAGAAGGACCTGTTGGTGGTTGGTCGTCATTTTGAATGGTTTCGGTGGGGGTTTGCTGGATTGGGCCCGGAGGCGAGGTGGGCTCAGTGACTGCAGGAGATTGTGGGCCAATGGGTGTAGAGGGAGGAGTATCGGGCTGTGGGCCGGGTGTTTGGGCTTCGGCTGTGGGTGGGCCAGTGAGTGATGAGGGAGGAATCGGGTTTGGCTGTGAAGGTGGAGTGGGAGATTTGGTGAATAAAGGTGGAGTCGTGGAGAGTGACTGTTTTGTAGGTGGAATGTTTAGGAAGGTGTCGAAGAGAATGTTGAGGGGTGTGGGGTTAGTGGCTTGAGATGGGAAGATGTGGGTAATGAATTGGACATGTCTTGAGTGGTAGAGTTTGTTATTTAGTGGGTCATAACATTTGAATGCGGATTTGGAGGATGAGTATCCAAGAAAGATGCATGCCATGGAGCGTGAGGATAATTTTGAGGTGGCATATGGTCGCAACCAAGGGTAGCAAAGACATCCAAACGGTTTGAGTTTGGAGTAATTTGGGGTTGAATTGAACAACATATCATAGGGTGATTTGTTGTTGAGATTGGGTGTAGGCATCCGGTTGATGAGGTGGGTGGCGGTTTGAAAGGCGTGAGACCAAAAATGTTGTGGTAGGTGAGAATGATGAAGTAATGCAAGACCCGTTTCAACGACGTGTCGATGGCGTCGTTCGGCCACACCATTTTGTTCCGGTGTGTGCGGTGGTGTTGTGTAATGTGAGATGCCTTGAGAGGCGAGATAGGAGGAAAGGCCAATATATTCACCGCCATTGTCGGTGAATAACGCGATTATATTGGTTTTAAAAAATTTCTCAACAAGGGATTTGAATTGTGGAAAGAGGGTTTTGACATCGGATTTTCTTTTTAATGGGTATAACCAAATATATTTAGAATAATAGTCAACAAAAATTATGTAGTAGTTAAAGCCATCAATAGATGTTTTGACGGGTCCCCAAACGTCCGAATATATAAGTTGTAGGGGTTGAGTTGCAACGAAAGAATTTTGGCCAAAAGGTTGTTTGTGGCTTTTATTTAACGAGCACGAAGTACAATGAAATGACTCATTGGTCACCTTATTACAACGAAGTCCTAATCTAGAAATTAAAGACTTGAATACTTGAAGCGATAGATGTCCAAGTATGTGGTGCCACATGAGAAGAGAGTTTGTTTGAGTGGTGTTGACTTGAGGGAATGTGGAGATTGGTCCGTAGTAGACATCATTAACGTTCACCCCCCGCATGAGACGCGCCCCCGTGCGTAGATCCTTGACAAAAAAATGATATGGAAAAAATTCAACAGAAACATGATTAGTACGACAAATTTTGGCAACTGAGATAAGATTATTTCGAAGATTAGGAACAATTAAGATGTTGTTTAAAAGAAGGGGACGAGAGTTTGTAGGAATAGTTGTTTGAGCAATGTGAGTTATAGGAAGAGTTTTACCATCACCTAGCACGATCTCATCGGGTCCTCCGTATTCGGAAAGAACGGGAAACTGTTGGTTGTTGTTCGCGGTGTTATTGGATGCACCAGTGTCCCACATCCATGGTGGGGTTGTAGCCGTTGGGTGAGGAGTAGTGTGGTTGACCACTGGACCGTTACTGTTTTGAGAGGGTACATTGTGCTCTCGTAGAAAACGGCTTAGTTTACGGCATTCTTTAGTGTCTTGACCGGGTATGTTGCAATAGTGACAGTAGGCGTTGCTGTTGCGGGGTGGGCGGTTGTTGGCAGAAGGAGTGCGAGCCGGGTATTGGTTGCGGGTTGGGGCTGAGTTTGAATGCCGAGTGGGTCGCTGCTCATAGTTATTGTTTTGCCGAGGCTGGTTGTTGCGGGGATTGGTTCGGTGAGTGTAATTCACGGTGGTGAGGAGGGGTTCAGTGACAGTCTCCTTTAGAGTTCTTTCATGGTCTAGTAGTTTTTCAAACAAGTCGGCAAAAGATATGGTAGTGTCACGGGTTCGAAAAGAAGCGACTAGATTGGAATAGTCATCTCCTAGTTGGTTCATAATGTGGACGACAAGGTCCTCTTCGGACATGGGGCTTTGGGCAATGGCAAGTTCATCAAATAGTGATTTCATCTCATGTAGGTAATCAGAGATGGAGCGGTTACCCCTTGGGTTTTTGGCGAGCCGAGATTTAAGAGATATGATTCGGGAACGGGAACGACTAGCATAGCTAGAGTTGAGTAGTTCCCAGGCGTTACGGGCTGTTTTGGCGGAGGAGACAATGGGTTGGATTTGTTCAGAGCAACTGCCAAGGAGGGCGCTAATTATCATTTGGTCCTGGCGATACCAAGGAAGATAATCAGGATTTGCTTTGGTGGTTTGACCATCAGCGATGGTTTCGGCAGGGACTTGAGCGGTTCCAATGATGTGGTGGTCGAGTTCGAGGCCAATGAGGGTGGCGGTGACTTGTGTGCGCCATGTGGGGAAGTTGTGTGGTGTTAATTTGATGGGAAAAATGTGTTGCAGCGGTAATATGGACTGTGGGTTTGGCCATTGGATGTGAGTATTGGTCGGCTGCAAGGAGGAGAGTTGCTGTTTGGAAAAAAAAAGGCCGAGGGAGGCGCTGCAATGGATCGGAGCTGCTCACAGGAGCGTTTTGGCTCTGGATACCATATAGACTTAATGTGCAATTGTATTAATCAAAAGATAATTTACAAACAGCCTTTTACAACATAATATATAGAGAGCAAATGAAATAGGAAAGATTACACAATAATGTACAGTGCATAATTGATGGTCTTCGATGGAGCATGATTGGCGACCCATATGATGGATAGTCAATCTCCTTAATTAGTTTCTATATATCTTTGATTGACCACATAAATGGAGAATAATAGGAATTTAATAAGGGCTTATTTAGTGGTGTTGATAATATATACATAGAGAAAGAGAGAATGAAATATGAAGAATTCTTAATAAGTAAACGGAATTTAGAAATGGAAATAAAAAAGCCATTGTGAGTGCTTTAATTGGTACATACACTTATAAAAACAATAGAATAAAGACATAAATGATTATTATATATTCTTGTTGCTATATGTAAAGTTAGGTCGGATATTATTGTTGCCGAGTTCAGATTTGTTTTCCATCCTAAAAAAAACAGAAATGAGATCTCCCTAATAATATTTTTCTTTATGACAAATTGGATGATTGAGCATGTATGGGGTGGATTCCTTTTATAGAACTTGAAGCACTAAAGTAGAGGTGTTCAAATAAAATGGTCTGGAACTGAAGAAGTGGTTCCTCTCCAGGCTCGCAATCACACACAAACCGGTTCTGTACATGTTTGTGTTTTCTATGTGTTGAATTAGTTTCAACCTAAACCAGTTTGGGCCCAACAGAAACCGATCAAACCGTTTTTAGGCTAAACTAGTTTTATACCTAATCTAAATAGGTTTGAGTGGGCTGGGGTTTTCAACCCTAAAACCGGTTCTTAAACCAAACCGATTTGGGCACAATGCAAGAGAATAATCCGGCTCGGTTTATAAATGAACCAATTTGGGCTCAAACGGGGTTTTGTACACCTCTACACTCTAAAGTCCAGTGGAATTGTTTGATATAGGTCGGTATAGGCTCAACGAATCCTGATATTTACTTAGCTTAGACATTAAACCCACTATATTTATTGGGCTTTCATTTTAGAGCCACTTACGTTATTATTAGTTAATTAATTATAAAAAAAATAGAGGTGGGGATGAGATTCTTTCCCAAATACTGTACCCTTATCTGTACCATACTCGTACTAGTACTAGTACTAGTACTAGTACTTGTACCTAAACTGATTTTGCCTATTCGGTACATGTATCAATACCAAGTTTTAAGGATTTTGATATCAGTATCGTCCGATACTTTATCGCTAAAAATGGTGTCGGTACCGAATTTGCTATTAGGCCTCATTTTCGCATTGTGGTATTATGGTTCCGGCATTATGATTTCTTGAATACAAATACACACACTGATTTAGTCTATCTGGTCCCCAATACCTTATTGGTATTCGTATCGATTTAGTCTATACGGTACACATATGGGTACTCGTGGAGTGTTCGAAAAAAAGTGGTACTAACACAAGTACCGTACCGAAATACCAATACCGATACTTGTACCTGTACGGGTACTGTACCACTCCCATCCATATATGTATTGGGGCTATCGAGAAGATTTTAGCAACTTCCCAAAAAAGTTTGTGTTTATTTATGTACTAGAGCATGACCTGAATCTCCATTTTCCCATTCGTTCATCCCGTCACAAATCTTGCTTCTGGAGGACAATGGAAGTGGTGGAGATCAAGAACTCTACTCGCACTGAGTTGAGACTCACGTTCTCGTGGCATACCCGGACCTTTTAAGATTCTGATGAATTCTCTCTCCCACTATCTCTACCAACCCTAAATCTAACCGACCATACCACTACCATCGGAAACCACCACACCTTCATCATTACAAACGGTACGTGATGTTTTAAGTGATGTTTATTCAATCTACTAACTGGATTGGGGATGACGAAAACCAGCAAACACCACCACACCTTCAACACCCATAACTTGAAACAACCAAACTCCACCACTAGTCAAAGACACATATTTGCTCTAGCCTTAACCGTCTAACCACCACCCGCTCACCATGTCGGTAAGCACACCCTCATTAATGACATTCTCTCTCAACCATTAGATCTGATTCACTATTTCTCTCTAACCAACAAGTGTTACAACTACAACTGAGAATGTGAAATGATAAATGATAACCACATCAAGTTGGTAACCACTTGATGCTTAGTTAATGAAGTACCTCCAAGAAAGCACAACTTACAACTCAAAAAATCTTCAACTCAATTGAATAGTAAAAATGTGAGTACAAATAAATTTGATAATTAAAGGATGATAAATGTGTCTTTGGAGAAGGGTTGATGCATGACCGGAAAAAATACTAGAACCCATATAAGTCACTCATCTATTATAACCAAAGTTTTTAGGACCGGGTCGTTGAACCAGTCTCCTTTCCGGTCCACTGGTCAGTCGGACCAGATTTAAGAACCGACGACGTCATAATTAATTGAATAATTTGAAATATATAAAAACATAACTTATTTATGCTTATTTTTACATTTATAGCAACAATACATTTGAAGCATGTTGTACTTACCTTAAACCTTCAAAAAAAGCCCACATATTATTTACCTCTTTGAAAAATTGTCGTTCTCATCCAAGCCATTCCTCACCACCTAATACAACTGATTTTCTCCTGTTGGTGCAAATCCATGTCTATTGTTGCAGATCGAAGGCTAATTTTGTGTAGTTCGAAGGTTGCTCCTTGTTCATCGAAGGCTTCTTTTGGATCCATGATATCTTAAACTATTTATCTCTTGAAATCTCGATCAGGATATGTGTAACCCGAAGGCTCATCAGTGCCAAATCAAAGACTAATATTTGTAACTTGAACCAGTTTGTGTAAATTTGGAACTTTTGTGACTTGGTTTCCCTTATTTAACTTTGTCGGCCCGACCGACACTTTTCACCGAACTTTCGATCCGGCCATCTTGTCACGGCCCCCGGCCCGGTTTTACCCGTTTCAGGAGCCGCGGGACAGAAACCCGTGGTAACTAATACGATGGCAGCGGAATTTTAACAGAATCTTTTAAAACTTGAAAATGCCCAATTTATTTTATTTCACAAATTGGGGATTACACCCATTATTTACAATAAAGGTGATTTCACTGGGAAATCCCTGTTTTTACAAAAACATGTTTCTTTATTTTATTGAGCCACTTCTTCAAGCTTGGAGTGCTACATGGCACTTCTTCCTGGATCACAGCAGATCACCTGAAACATGTTTTAAAAAGGTTTTATCAGCAGGGAAATACTGGCGAGTCACTCAAGTTGCACAAAACGACACATTGTTATAATATATAGTATTAAGGGTGATTACATTGTTTCTATCAACCAATTACCCCAAATCGGTATTTGTCACTCGACAGTATCTGTGACTATGGTCAGATCACCCATTGGCTAACTCGTTGTCCAATGGTGACGGGTATCAAGTAATGTATACTAAACCCCACATACCGGCAGTAATTGAAGATTACAAAGACTTAATCCCTGTAATTATAACTTTGAAAACAAGTAGAGTTTTAAGAAAACAATTTGATAAAAAGATAAATGACTCACATTGCAGATTTAAACGGGCAGCGTTTAGCCTACTGATTTTAGCCTGGTTAACCTAAATCAAATAATAATGCACACGAAAACTAGGTCAGTAACTTAATACAACTTTTACAACAACTCACGAGATCAAAACCCTCACGACGAATGACAAAGTATAGCCCAAATACGGGCATCACTTAAACATCCATTGGACCGGTCTCAATTGATCGGACATTAAATCGTAGCAGTGATCGAGTTATTACCCTGTTATCGCGGCAGAATTTCGTGCTGTGTGTGTGTTTTGAAGTAAACAGATGATATCTCAGTGTAGGAAACGAGTTTTTACGTCGAACCAACGCCAGAATTCAAGTGCCAATGCTTGCTACTTATACTGAAAAACTGGCCCCCTCGCGTGGCGCGAGGGCCTGGCGCGTGGCGCGAGGGAACCCCTCCTAGCATAGGGTAGCCTCGTGTAATTGTAGCCTGGATGAGTCGACGTTTCGCTAAAATTCGATTTTGACAACGAACTGTGAAGATAATATCGATTAGGGAATACCCCCCTGAGTTTTAGGGGCCCTGATCCTAGTTCCGATTGTTCTGAAAATTTTAGGGGCCATGCACTATTACTTGGGGGTCTCAATTAGGGTTTTCTATTGGATAAATTAAGATAAGAAATAGTATTTTTAATAAGAGTTGTTACATCCTCCCCACCTTATAAAAATTTCGTCCTCGAGATTTACTGGAACAAGTAGGGATATTTTCGCTTCGTCTCTGATTCTAGTTCCCAAGTGTACTCAGGTCCTCTCTTCGAATCCCACTTGACTTTGACCAGCACTAGTCTTTTGTGTTTGAGGAATTTGACCTTTCTGTCTTCTATCTGTAGTGGCTTCTCAACAAATTTTAACTTTTCATTTGCCTCTACATCTTGAAGAGGTACTACCAGGGATTCTTCAGATAGACATTTCTTGAGGTTGGATACATGAAATACGTCATGTACCCTGGCTAGCTCTTCTAGTAGCTGTAATCGATAGGCAACTGGTCCTATACGCTGGATTATTGGGAATGGTCCTACGTACCTTGGACTTAGCTTTCCCTTCTTCCCGAACCGCACTGCTCCTTTCCAAGGAGAAACTTTTAAGAGTACCTTGTCTCCAACTTGAAATTCTAGCGGCTTGCGTCTATTGTCTGCATAACTCTTCTGACGATCACGAGCCGTTTTCAGTCTTTCCTTGATTTGAGTGATCTTGTCGGTGGTTTCTTGCACGATTTCAAGACCTGATAATTGACTTTCTCCTATTTCTGCCCAACAAACTGGAGTTCTGCACTTTCGTCTATACAGTGCTTCGAATGGGGCAGCTTCAATGCTTGCATGATAACTATTGTTATAGGAGAATTCAATTAAGGGTAGGTGGTCATCCCAGTTCCCACCAAAATCTATTACACATGCCCTGAGCATGTCTTCTAGGGTTTGAATTGTCCTTTCACTTTGTCCGTCTGTTTGGAGATGATAAGCTGTACTTAAATTTAATCGCGTCCCCATGGCTTCTTGGAAACTTGTCCAAAAATGCGAAGTGAAAAAAACTATTCCTATCTGATACAATGTAGAGTGGGACTCCATGTAAGGATACTACCTCGTCTACGTATAACTTGGCTAACCTTTCCATGCTAAAGGTTTCCTTCATGGGTAGAAAATGAGCTGATTTGGTTAATCGATCCACAATTACCCAAATCGCGTCATTACCTTTTCTGGTTTTGGGTAACTTAGTAACAAAGTCCATGGTTATAAGTTTCCATTTCCAAACAGGCATTTCTAATTGTTGGAGTAGACTTGAGGGTTTCTGGTGTTCTGCCTTAACTTGTGAGCAAGTTAGACACTTAGATACATATCTAGCTATGTCCTTTTTCATTCCTATCCACCAGAAGTTATTTCTTAAATCTTGGTACATCTTATTATTTCCAGGATGCATGGTATATCTAGATTTATGGGGCTTCCTCTAGAATCTTATTTCTTAATTCTCCTTGCTTAGGTACCCAAATCCTCTTCTTGTGGAATCTCCAAATTCCATCAGCCACTTGCTCCAAGTCTTTTATTCTTCCTTTCATTCCTTCAGCATTATCCTTGATTGCTGTTTCTTGAATGCCTTTCAGTTGTTCCATTAAATCTAACTGTAGATTTAATCTAAGAGCACGAACTCGCTTTTGCTTTTCATGATACTTACGACTTAAGGCATCTGCAACTACGTTTTCTTTTCCTTCGTGATATTGAATATCACAGTCGTAGTCACTTAGAATTTCCATCCATCTTCTTTTTCTCATGTTCAATTCTTTTTGCCCAAATATGTACTTTAAGCTTTTATGATCTGTATAAACAGTAAACTTACTTCCATACATATAATGTCTCCAAATCTTAAGGGCAAAAATTATCGACCCTAATTCTAAGTCATGTGTCGTATAGTTTTCCTCGTGCTTCTTTAATTGCCTTGAGGCATACGCAATTACCTTTTTGCTTTGCATTAGCACACATCCTAGTCCTAGCTTAGAAGCATCACAGTAAACTTCAAAATCTTCTGTCCCTTCGGGTAAGGCAAGAATTGGGGTGTTTGTTAACTTTTGCTTTAAAACATTAAAAGCTTCTTCTTGCCTAGGTCCCCATTCAAACTTAACTGTTTTACAGGTTAGCTTAGTTAATGGCACTGCTATCTTAGAAAAATCTTTAATAAAGCGCCTATAGTACCCAGCTAATCCTAGAAAACATCTAATTTCCGTAGTTGATTACGGGACCTTCCATTTGGTGATCGCTTCTATCTTGGAGGGATCTACGTGAATACCTTCGTGATTCACCATGTGACCTAAAAATTGCACCTCCTGTAGCCAAAATTCACACTTCGAGAATTTGGCGTAAAGCTTTTCCTTTCTTAACAAAGTTAAGAGTGCATGTAGGTGCTCACAATGTTCTTCCTGGTTTTTGGAATAAATAAGTATATCATCGATGAAGACAATTACAAATTTATCCAAGTACGGTTTACAGATCCTATTCATCATGTCCATAAATGCTGCAGGAGCATTTGTTAGTCCAAAGGGCATGACTGTAAACTCGTAGTGACCATACCTAGTTCTGAAAGCAGCTTTAGGTATGTCTTACTGATGATATCCGGAGCATAAATCTATCTTAGAAAAATATCTAGCCCCCTGAAGTTGATCAAAAAGATCATCAATCCTCGGCAAAGGGTATCGATTCTTGATTGTAACCTTATTCAATTCCCTATAATCGATACACATTCGCATCGAACCATCTTTCTTCTTTACGAACAACACTGGAGCTCCCCAAGGGGATGAACTAGGTTGTATAAATCCTTTACTAAGCAATTCATCTAACTGCTTTTTCAATTCTAGCAATTCGGTGGGTGCTAACCGATAAGGTGCCTTTGCTACTGGTGTAGTTCCAGGAATCAAATGAATTCTAAATTCTACCTCCCTATCTGGTGGTAATCCTGGTAATTCCTCTGGGAATACATCCGAGTATTCTGATACTACGGGAATTTCCTTAAGTTCCTTACCCTTAGTGCTAATGATTACCGAAATCATATACAACATTCCTTGCTTTCGTTCATAACTAGCAACTTTCATTACTGAGATGAACTTCATTGACTTACGTGGCTTATCCCCTGTAATCATAATTACTTCTCCTGTGGGCAGCGTTTAGCCTACTGATTTTAGCCTGGTTAACCTAAATCAAATAATAATGCACACGAAAACTAGGTCAGTAACTTAATACAACTTTTACAACAACTCACGAGATCAAAACCCTCACGACGAATGACAAAGTATAGCCCAAATACGGGCAGCACTTAAACATCCATCGGACCGGTCTCAATCGATCGGACATTAAATCGTAGCAGTGATCGAGTTAATACCCTGTTATCGCGGCAGAATTTCGTGCTGTGTGTGTTTTGAAGTAAACAGATGATATCTCAGTGTAGGAAACGAGTTTTTACGTCGAACCAACGCCAAAATTCAAGTGCCAATGCCTGCTACTTATACTGAAAAACTGGCCCCCTCGCGTGGCGCGAGGGCCTGGCGCGTGGCGCGAGGGAACCCCTCCTAGCATAGGGTAGCCTCGTGTAATTGTAGCCTGGATGAGTTGACGTTTCGCTAAAATTAGATTTTGACAACGAACTGTGAAGATAATATCGATTAGGGAATACCCCCCTTGAGTTTTAGGGGCCCTGATCCTAGTTCCGATTGTTCTAAAAATTTTAGGGGCCATGCACTATTACTTGTGGGTCTCAATTAGGGTTTTCTATTGGATAAATTAAGATAAGAAATAGTATTTTTAATGAGAGTTGTTACACATCTATACGCGGAATGAGTCCAACATCCTGAATCGGACCGCCTAGGACTGCGGTCGCTGGTCCAACCAACTGATTGATTTATAGAGTTTTATCACAACAGATGGATGTATGCCATGACAGCTCATTATATCACTGAAAATTGGGTTCTAAGAAAAAAATGTTAAGCTTTAAAGTTATACCACCTCACGCAGTGGTCAACTTTTGGTTGAGTACATCATTAATTTTTAGTAGATTGGGGTATTGAGAAAAATGTTTTTATGATCACATTAGACAAAACTAAATCTAATGATGTTTTAGTAGATTGTTTAAGCAGGCTCTTTCATTTGAATAATGTTTTAGTTTGTGAGGGGGATTTTACATATGTGTGTTGTAGTGCACATGTGTTAAATATTTTTGTTCAATGAGGATTGAAAGTAATTGAAGAAGCCATTGAGAAGGTTCGAAAGTTAGTGAAGTTTCTTAGAGGAAGTGTTGGTGGAAAATATAAGTTTGTAAGATGTATACACCAACTTTCATTAAAATGCAGGAAACTTGTGCGTCAAGATGTTGTAACTAGATGGAATTCTACATATCTTATGCTCGATAGTGAATTGGCATGTTGTAAAGCTTATGCTTGGTTAGCACTAGTTGATTCCAATTATAAGACTTTTTTCAATCTGAAGAAGAATGGGCAAGGTGGAAACATTCACAGAATTATTGAAGCCTTTTTATAATATCAATTATTTTGTTTTCTTGTAGCTCTTATCCTACTTCCAACTTATAATTTCATAATGTGTGGAGAATTCAGAAGTGTATTAAAGTAGAGATCAACAATGCAAATAATGTGATAAGTGGCATGGCAAAAGAAATAATATTGGAAAATTATAGCATGGTATTGTCTTTTGCAGATGTTCTAGATCCGCGATATAAGTTTAAGGTTGTTGAGTTATGTTTTTATTAAACTTAACATGATAGACGAAGTGCGTAGAAAGAAATTGAACATTATTTTCAGGGGTATGCATAAGCTATATGATAAGTAGTATGGTATATTTTTTTCAACAAGTTCTTCAACGGCCAAGAGTTCAAATATTGGCGTCGCCACATTGGACGACTTGGATGGATTCGAGTCATTTACAAGCGAATTTAGAAACATTGAGAGAGAAAAATCACATTTAGAAATGTAATTGTTGGTGCCTGCACTTAATAAAAGAGAAGAACTTGACGTCTTACAATATTGGAAGGGGAATTAAGGTAGATATCCTCAATTATCTCTCATGGCTCGTGATATATTGAGCATCCCAATCACTACATTTGCTTCAGGATCATCTTTTAGTTGGGGCTTGGGTTTTAAGTAAATACCGAACTCCTAACCCGAACCCATCATGAAAACCCATCCTAACCCAAACTAACCCTATCCAACCCACTCATTTTGTCACCTCTAATTATAACCCTAATTTATTTGTTGAAACACACACAAGCTTCTCATTGGTTGCTAAAACCTAAAACAAGTTACAACAATTTAAGATCGTCCCACAACAAATCACAACCATTCAAAAATCTCATTAATCCTATAACCTAAAACATCGTTGAAGTCGCAAAGTCCATGCATATGAGTTGGTCTCCTTCTAATCAAAACTCACAGATATGGTTGCAAACAACAACTAATAAAACATTGTTATTTACGATAATGGTGTGCGGAAAGAATCTAATCGCAATGGGCACCAAGATACGTTGAACAAAACAAGAATGGTAGTTTAATATTTTTAACAGTAAATGCGGGAAGGGAAGACTTTGTCGTGTGGGTCCACCCTCAAATCAAAGGACTTGGTCCCAATAAGGAGATTAGGATCAAATACCTTAGACAGATAGAAAATGGATCATGGACACTTGTTTCGATTAACAAAGAAGCCGACTTTGATTACTTTAAAGCATTAGCTAGAACGCCTCAAGCACGTGCGTGTACCCGAATTTATGTTACCTTGCTATGATGGTTTTTTTTTCAGGTTGAAAGTTGAATCTAGTTTCTTATTAATATACTGTTATTTTGGAGAAATGGAAACACAAACCATGGTATTTCAATCATCTTGAATGTATGTTTTTGTAATTTCATATCCTAACGTGTACGTATTTAAGGGATGTATGTGGGGTTAGTTTTTTTTTTCTCAAATATCAGTATGGATGTACCCGTACCAGTACATGTATCCGTATTGATTTTGCATATTTGGTACATGTATTGGTACCAAGTTTTAAGAATTTATTGAATACTGGTACACATACCAATTTTGCATATTTGTTACTTGTATGGGTGGGTACTTGTACCAAGATCAATGGAGTGTTAAAAACACAAAGTGGTACCAAAACGGGTATTGTATCGAAATAGCAGTACCGATACCCGTATTGTACCAATATCCTCAGTACGTTATTCGGTACCTTATTTTGTTTAAATTCGGTATCAGTATTTTCGGTATGCGGGACTAATATTGTATCAATCTCATCCCTAATTAGAGGTGTACAAAAACATAGTATAGGCCCAAACCAAATCAGTTCATAAAATGACTCGGTTTTTTTTCTTCATCATGAGATCACATGCCCAAACAGGTTTGGTTTATGAATCAATTTTTAGGTATGAAAGTCCTAACCTATCCGAATCGGTTTGGGTCTTTAAACCGCTTCGGTTTATAAATTGATTTTAGGTTTGAAATCCCAAACAGTCGGGCTAGATCGGGGCTTGAACCGCTTTGGGAAAAAAACGGTTTTTTTTACACATCTAATAACAATATACTACACCATAAAACTTTTATCCTTTAGAGAATTATATGCTTAACACTACACTAAAAAAGTTTATCCTTTAAAGAATTATATGCTTAACACTACACCATATATCCTTTAGAGAATAAATATGCTTAAGAGATTAATAGGTAAATCATAATTGGAGCAAAACATAATGAATAAAAACGAAAGTATTTAATTCTTTCACTACAATTAGGGGTGTTGTCTCACTAAAAATCTTGTCAGAAAAATTTCATGAGTCAAGACTATGTCTATACTCAAAGAACAAGATTGCAATGTATATTATCTCCTAATGATCATATCAATTGACTCCTTACTTCCTAAATGATAAGATATGGTGCGTGGCCAAAATAAATATGTTAGATTCTCGCTTAGATGAACTTGTATATTATCATTCTTCTATGACTCAAGAGAAGAAATGGCGACGTTAGTTCATATTTGATTACGCCACACTCGATAAAACATCCTTAAATTGAGCAACGCACCTCATTATCTTCACGGAGAACTAGTTTTATTTTCCCTCAAGAAACATCACAAGATCCTTGAATATGTTGGGTTACATGTCTTGACCAAACACATTCGTTAACTTCCGTCATATCGACATGTCTTGCTAAAACATCTATGCGAATACACGTCAAGTTGAGAATACCGAACATGTGGGTATGACTATGACGTATATTTGTAAAACTAACTAAACTTGTTGGACGAGCGAAGAAAAAAAATAAATGTTTAGTATTTTAGAAACTTTGACTATCCACATGTTTTAGTATACATGACTCTCTAGTAACACAAAATTCAGAACAAAAAGGTTATAACTTTATATAAACTTTAGGATAATTTAATAAAAGTGTCCTAAACAAAAAAAAAAGGTAAAACTAATTCCGTTGCCGGGACTTGAACCCGGGTCTCTCGGGTGAGAGCCGAGTATCCTAACCAACTAGACTACAACGGATTCAGATATGTTTTTGAAAGAAATAACTAATAACACGTTAAAAAAGGCATTGCGTATATTTTCTGTTATTATTGAGCTACCTTCGTTAACAAACCATATTTTATACATTCATATGTTTTGTTGCGGATATCACGATAGTCTAAATTCTCATAAGATATCACGATAGTCTAAATTCTCATAAAAAAGTTGCGGATATCACGATAGTCTAAATTCTCATAAAAAAGGCTTATATAAAACATATTTTTTTCCTAGGAATTAATCATACATTTCAATTAAAATTTTTTTAATGAAATTTTTATTTATATATAAAATACTGGCCGAGTTACATCAATATCGCAGGTAAGCGAGCAACAAGCTGCGCCGCTACCCCTTTCTGAATAGCAAACCCTAGCCTATTAAAGACAAACCTCTGCCCCCCTGTTGATGAGCAACTGCTGTGGACAACCTTTTGGACCCTAGTCAACAAACGGATAGCTTCTGGAGCTAGGGAGCCAAAGGGGTCGAAGGCGAAGGGAACAAATGCATGTTGGTTATCAGCACATGCTTTAGCGTGTTTATCCACCTTTTTAGATTCCGCTTTCCTTATAGCCTGTCCTGCTACAAACCCGCTTTCCCTTAAACCAGCTAAGGGGGAGACTCCTGTGAGATCCACACAAGCATGTTTTCCTCCCGCCCAACCAAAGACGAGCAGATCCGCTGGTCTCAATGTAGATCTCCCTTCCATGGGATCTGTAAGGAAATTCACAGGGGCCTCCTTCTTGGCAGAAATCCCCGCTCTCCTCAAGATGTCCCCCAAAACATCTCTCATTCAGTCGTGCCGATATTTGAAACCAGGGAGCTCCTTACAATGAATAGCATGCTCCCCGTATTTATCCATGCAGGCTTTACGGCAAATTAGAGAAACCGCCAATATCAAAGTCTGGAAGAGAGATACTTAAGTACTCAAGGGCCTGTTGGTAGTCTACGTCAAGCTTAACAACCCCACTATTCCGAAGGATATGGTCTTGCAATACAAATAATATAACTGGTTGTTCATCAGCTTTTATTAGGTTATACGAAATGGTGTTAAAATAAGGAATCAACGGGCATTTCCTAATATATTACTCAAAAGAACGGCGGTTTACGCCTAATCGATTGGAGTTACTAAAATTCTATCCATATTGTTACAAACATGCCGATTTATTTAAGTGTAATCCATTAGCTCACAACAAAATTGTTGACACATACGATCTTGACGTAACAAGTCGAATACAGGGGCGGATTTACATATAGCGTAGCGGGTTCACGCGAACCCACGGTATTTTAAATTTTTAATAGTAACTATTATACGAAATAGGGAGTGAACCCATAAATAAATCAAGTAGTGAACCCATTGACAAAATGAAGCATTGTGCAAGTGGTAAAAGCTTTGAGGTTTAAAGGACTTGTAAGTTGTTCGATTCTCAGGCCTTGGATTCTTTTAATTATTTTTTGTGTTCACAATTTACCAAGAGGGGCTCCATGTTCTTTTCTAATTTTCTTGTATTGAGATTCAAACGGCCAATAGCAAAAGGGCCTGTTCATAATAGCCTATTTTTTCTTTTTCTAACTAAGCCAAGTCTACATTATAATTCATATGATTAATTTATTACTTATGTTTCATTCCAATCATCAGGGCAAATTACATAAGCATAGCGGGCAAATTACATAAGCATAGCAGGTAGACGAGCAACAAACTGCGCCGCCATCCCTTTCTGAATATAAAACCCTAATATACTAAAAACAAAGCCTCGCCCCTGAGGGGTCGAAAAGTTGTTATGGACCACACGCTGAACTCTAGACAAGAACCGAACTGCCTCCGGCGCCAAGGAGCCGAACGTGTCAAACGCCAGGGGGACAACGGCATGCTGATTATCCTCACAAGCTTTCGCGTGCTTTTCCACCTTCTTTGACTCTGCTTTCAGTACCGCTTGCCCCGCCACAAACCCATTTTCCCGTAACCCGGCTAGTGGGGATACACCTGTGAGATCGACACAAGCATGTTTCCCGCCCTCCCAACCAAAAACTAGCACATCAGCTGGGCGTAGGGTGGATCTCCCCTCCGACGGGTCTGTAAGAAAATTTACACCACGACTCCCATGAAACATTCCTATTCTTCGATCTATTTTTAAAACAATCCATAGAAGTTAAATAACTGATAAGTTACAAAATTAATTAATTTGTTTTTAATGGTGAAGGAAAAGCACTGCACTCTCGTCTCTCCTGTATTGGTAATTGAAACACTTATCTCCCGCTGACACCCTCGGGCCACAACTCTTGTCCTCGCCGATTTTTTTTTAATGGTGAAGCCAAAACACTCCCTTCTGACAATCTCCGTTTTTTTTTTGTGCATCTTGAATCTGAAAGTTGCACTTATTATATTTATAAAGAGTTCTTAAATAAGTTTTGGTCGAAGATGTAATGCAATGTTTTTAAAATATATCAACTCATAGCAAACAACTATATATAATTATTATTTTTAATTCATAAAGACCATCGTATTTATATTATGTGTTTTTACATGCTAATGACAAGGTTTTTTTTATTAATGTATCGTGTTTTTTTATTATGTGATGAACCTTACCCAACCCAAACCATCGAACGACCCGAAAATGTTTTTGTCCGCTTCGTTAAAATTGGAGCATCTAAAAACAGCGAACCCATTGGAAAAAATTTCTGAATCCGTCACTGAGTCGAAATGCCAGCCCTATTCAATTTTTAAGATTAACTGTAAAATGAAAAAAAAAAAAACATTCGTGACATCTAACACAAGATAATTGATACAATTGTAGACAAATTATAATTTATAAATGAAGTAAAATTAAAATAATTTTCATAACAAACAAATTATACCAATAAAAAAACAATATAATTAAGCAAATTATAATTGGGGTGAGAAAAAAAAACATGGGTTTGGCCTAACCAGGCAAACTCGAGATTGTCTGACAAACCAGTATTCAATGTAAGTCTCGGTTCACAATATTTAATGAAATTGCTTTTGATTCAAACTTAAAGGATACATGAGGCCAACCCATTAGCTCGATAGCGAGTAAAAAAACATATAACCTAAATATTACATGGGGCGGAAACGACTTGATTATTGGATTATTCATCTTCGTGATGAATTCATAGTCAATGGCCTAAAGCTAGATTGAGGAAAAATCTAAGCAGTATTGAACTCTCTTTATCATCGATAATATTCTTTTTATCGAGTGAAATGATTTCGTCTTGTCCAAGAAAGGCCATCCAACTTTACTTTATGTTCGAATAAGTCCCTTCATAAAACTTAAAAACAATTCAAGACAACTGAAGAAACACGGAACTAATTATGGGATAATCAGTTTGGTTTATGTTCCTTGCATAGTGGTTAATCTTCTTATGGATTCTTGAGCTCCTTAACGACTGGGGTTAACTGCAAAACAAAACACCGTTACTCGTTAAGAGGGGAATGTGGGGGTTTCCCTCTTAACCGGGCTCCGGCGTGAGAATAAGTGACTGTGCTTTGGGGATAATTAAGTATTAAGTGAGAGAGTAGAGGGAATGGGATGTTTAACCTGTGGAGTGAGGTCTCTATTTATAGCCGGAGAAGTGTAAGAGGGTATGGGCTGATGGGCCTTGGGCCGGAAGTCGACAACTTGGGCGATATGCTCTTTGTCTCACTTGTCTCGACCGTTAGTGGCTTCTGGGAGTTCTTTGGTGCTGGCGCACGATGATTGGAGCCACGTGTCATGGTTGTCGGCCTGGCCGCCGTCCTGCCATCAGCAGGCAAGTGGAGATCGTGGGGCAGTTGTCTCTGCCTTATGATTGGTGCCAGGTAGGCGTCCTTGAGTACTTTTTGTCTCCTGCATGTCAGATGATCGTGGAGCACGATTGAGCAGGGTCAGAAGGGCGCTTATTGGCTCTTTTTTCTGCCACTTGTACTTTGTGTACTATTTTGGAACAGCCTTGCGCTGTTAACGCGCGAGGCCCTTGTTGAGTACGTAATAACCTCGCGCGTGATATTGGTCTATTGCACACTCTTTTCATAATGTTAAGTGTTGTTAGCTGGAATTTACTCTTATGTGGACCTCGCGCCGCATTACACAGGTATGTTGTAGTCCGCGCGAGGTTGGCGATCAAGAAAATTGTTGATTAAGGAGTATGGTCCCGCGCGACCTTTCAGGGGGTTGCGCGGCTTTTTGGGACCATACCCCTTCAACAACTTAATTTAATCTCAAATTATATTGATTGAGTAGATATTTCCAACATTATTGAATGTATTGTGTTCTTTATCGAATGTTCATTGGCTGTTTATTTGTTAATCACAATGGCGGACCTAGATGGAGTGGATGGGGTGCGTTTGCACCTCGTGACTTTTCTTTAGAGTATATATATGTGATTGAATCATGAGTGACCCCTTAATAAATTTTGACATCGATCACGTGAGATTTTACAACCATACCCATGAAATTTTTACATGATGTACATGAAAATTTTATTTAAGATTTTAAAATTAGACAAATATAATATAAACCTCTTATAAAGTAATTAGCAAATGCAAAACGGCTAAGCTCTTTTTAGACAATTTACACATTTGAAACTTAAGTGACCTAATTGGAACACTTTAAAAACTTGGTTACTATTCTACAAAGTTACCCCTTTTTCAAAACTTGTTCTCGAATATTTACTTGGTTATTTGACTAATTGATAGATTATTATTTATTTAATTAAATTATTGATTAAAGGATTATGTTGTTAGTTTTATTCTTTGATTACTACGTTGCAAGATTGTTTGATTATTTTAGCCTACTTTGTAATATTTTGTTAATGTTAATTTGAAACATATTGGTTGATTTGAGTTTAATTTTGTAAATGTAGAAAACTAGTTGATGCCCCGCCCGTGTTGCGGGGCGATGGCCGAATAATTTTCAATCAATTAAAAAAAACTACTATAATTTTGGTAGGAAAAAAAAAACAAAAACAATGATAAGACCGTAATTTTGGGCTCAGGACAAAACTGTATTTTTTCAAGACTAATGAGCGAGTGTTAGGCAGCTCCTTGACACGAAAAAAAATTAAATGGAGTAAACCAATTAAAACAAAAAAACCTTTATAGTTTTGCTAAGAAAACTAAAACGATTGGAAAAACGTAATTTTTAACTGAGGGCGAAATCATAATTTTAATTCAGGGATAAAATCGTAAATTAAATGGACCAATGAGGGAGTGCCAGGAAGCTGCCGGCATGACTGTAATTTTACACTAGGGGCAAAATTGTAATTTCACCAGGAAAACAAACAAAAACAATGGACAAAATGTAAATTTAAGTTGAGGGCAAAATCGTAACTTGGCTGTGAGAAAAAAAACTAATGGCAAAGCTATAAATTTATACGGGGCAAGATCGTAATTTGGAACCGATGGCAAAATTGGAATTTTTAGCTGGGAGCGAAAGCATAAATTTATTTTTAAGTGGGGGTAAATACATAATTTTGAACCAATGGAAAAATCGTAATTTTAAGGGAAAAAACTAATGGCAATACTGTAAATTGAAATGGGGCTTAATCGTAATTTTGAATCGGGGGCAAAATTGAAATATTTAGCTGGGAGCAAAAACGTAAATTTATTTTTAAGTGGGGGCAAAAAATAATTTTGAACTGATGGCAAAATCGTAATTTTAAAGCGGGATAAAATCGTAAATTTGTTGGGCCAATAGGGGAGTGCCAGGCAGCTGCCTGGCACTATTCCCCTGCCGGCCATGTCAGCCAATCAATGGTGGAGCACTATTGCCGCCGACACTTGAATTTGTTGTTTTGAGGAATATGAATATGATACATCGATTTCAGGATACAAACGTCAGACTCAAAAATTTGGTCTTAGACCACCCGTAGTTGTATCTAATTTGGGCGTTTTTTGGTTGAAGAACGCCCCTCCACGCCGGAAGTTCAGCCCCCATGGGAGTTGTTTTGGAGATTTTGGGCTGCAGCGTGCTTTATTCAACGCCCAACTTCCATTTCTTTGGCTAATCACATGCATTCTTGTTTTCTTGCCCAATCACATGCATTCTTTCTTTTAACATAATGCCCACATCCCCACTACACTCATTTTAGAAAAACGCCTCATAAAGCCCCTTGCTGACTAGATCGCCACATGGCGCAAAACGCCCAATGGTGGGGTTTCTTCCACTACACATGGTCTTATATTTTTGTTATATTACCAAACCGGACCTGAACATATAAAATTTAATATTTAGCATTAGACAAAATCGACTATCAATTTTCGATCCCCATAAAAAAAAGTTTCAGTAGAATCATGTTCATCATTGTGCTTGAGGTTGCTATTCCCAAATTGGTTCTAACCCAACGCAACCCTTCCAAACCTTGACCACCCTTTCATGCTCCAGTTCCCAGGTTTCAATCTCGAGTTGGTTCGGTCCTATATTGAACCGATGCACACCCTCATCCGACCCGAATCCGACCCGATGCTACCCTACCCGAGAAACTATCATACTCGAATTACCCGAACTCGCTTGACTTTAAAGGGTTTGGTTAATGGATATAGTTTTGGTGATTCGGGTTAACCTGAAAAACCCGAACAACTTTCAAGCTCATATTCAACTCCAAATGAATCCTACCTTGAAGTCATTCCCCAATTTATATAATCGATATCCTTTATAATAAGATATACATTGATGTTGATCATATACTATACTATATTATATTATTATATATTTATATACATCGACTTATTTAAAACTACATCGATGAGAGTATCCGACCCAAAACCAGTTCCAACCTTGTAATCAAGTTTTGAAATTGAATTCCATATGACTTTCGATTTTCAATCCAATTCCACCTCTGCTAAAGGTTTGATCTTTTACTCTTTATTTGAAATCAAAATGTGTTTTACATTCGTTTTCTAGAGAAGTTGAAATCTGGAGGCGCTGAAATTATACTAACCTGAAACCCGACCTGATAAAACTCAAACCATTTAACCCGAAAACCAAAGAACCCGAACCTAGAATGGTTTGATTATTGGATAATATTTTTAGTTTCGAAACCTCGATAAACCCGACCCGAAAATCCCGAAACCTGAGAAAACAACCCGAAGAACACCCCTAATTATAAGAGCATGTTTGGCTAAGCTTTTCCAACCCAACTTATGACTTATTGACTTAATCAAAAAGCTAAAAAAGAGTTTTAATGTTTGGCAAACCTAAAAGTCCCTTTCAAAATGACATTTTGAGAAGGAGAAAAAGTCATCAAAAAGTCATTTTTGATAAGTTAGGATGTTGTGACTTTTTGAACTAACTTATTGACTTATTAGCTTTTAGTCTTTTTACATCAATAAGCTAAGACAAACACTTTTTAAAAAACAACTTATTGACTTATTGGTTTTTCCCACCCTATAAGCTAATCCAAACACTTTTTTAAAAACTTCTTTTCAAAAAGTAATAAGTCAACAAGTCTTTTTCTCAAAAAGTCCTTTTTACGTAAAATAAGAGCATCCACAATAGAGACATTTTTTGATGTTTTTAAGGAGAGATGGTGTGATGTGAAGGAGAGAGGGTGTGAGGTGGTGAAGAGATAGTGTAGTGGTGTATGTGAGAAAAAATGGAGGGAAGAAAGGTATGTGAGTGTGATGTAGGAGAGAGGAGATAGGAGAGAACATAAATATTTGATGGGTATTTTGTTTGGGAGAGAGCGAGAAATTTATGGACAGGTGCCATGTGACAACTTAAAAACATCTTCTAAATATTTGCTTAGACCACCCGTAGCGGGGCGTGATTTTTAAAAAAAATTGAAAAAAAAACGCCCCAAAACGCCCCTCCCCCCACTACACCCGGCGTTAGCCGGCGTTATAATTCAAAAAGTTGGAAGCCGGCGTTTTAATTAAAACGCTAAATTGGATGTGTAATAATGGATGTGGCCAATGGGAGACTTCCAAGTGTAAAGGTGCCATTTTTTTTTCTCTATAAAAAATAATTGTTTATTGATTAGAAGGGGCGTTATTACTACGCCACTTTTGCTATAATGCGCCATGCTGACTGGGATGCCACGTGTCGGATAATGCCCCATGATGGGGGCATTATTTTGTTCCACACTACACATGGTATTATTTTGGATCCTCTAAGCTTAGCCAAACATGCCCCAAGTACAAGCCGACATCTCTCTCACACTCTGGCTTCAACTTGCAGCTGAAATCAATGTGAAGTTGGTTATCACAACAAATCACCAATTCTCAACTTCAATCTACTATATCCCATCACAACCCACCTTTCAATTTCTTCATCACTTCAACTTCTGAACCCCAATTTCTGTTTCTAGGGTTTTTTCAAACTTCAATTTAGGGTTTACAACCAATAACCCTCACCAGATAAACATTTCAAGAGCTAAATAGGGGCAAAACGGTGTGCTTGTCTGCTTGAACATATATTATAACAGATTACAATGCGGCTGTTTCCGATTAATTCGTCCAGAGAGCTTAACAATGATGAAGCTGTAGTGTATCTTAATGTGTATGATTTGACTCCTGTTAATGATTATCTTTACTGGGTGGGCTTTGGAATCTTTCATTCTGGTATTGAAGGTACTTAAAGTTTTTATTTTTATGATTAATTTGATTCTTGTTTGAATTGGGTATTGCATGTTTTGTTTAGTAATGATTAAGATAGAGTTAACTTTGAGTGATGAATCTAGTTGACTATAGAGTAAATATGTGTATCTTTTAGGTTTATGTTATTCATGACACATGTTATTATTGTTTGCCCCCTTTGCAATTCTGAGTGTTTTGTAAGTTTTAGCTTTTGGTTTTAAGTTTTTGGTATGCTAATAAAAAAGTTTTAAGATTTTTGTAATTGTGTGGTGTTAAGTTGTTTCGGGTACATTGAAGGTGATAATGGTAAATGTGATACGGATCGATTGGAGGAACTAGTTATAGGAGGAAGATCTTTTGATGTTTAAATGGTGAGTGATCTAATGATTGAATATATGAAAACACGGATAAGTTACTAAGCTAAAATGAAACCATTAGCTGTTAGAAGAGGAGCATAAACGCTATGACCATGAAGCCTGCAAAACCAGAGGCGTTAGTTTCGAGAGTCAGATTGATTTAGAGGAATACTATTATTAAGTATTAACCCTAGCTTATTTAAGGTTTGCTTGCATTTGGTATCATTATAATCTGCCATATCTTTGATGAAGTCTTCAAAAGTACCACACGTGTTTGGGAAAGCAGACCCGGAATTGAGATTTACCAAAAAAAAAAAGAAGTTATATGGCTTCAATGTTGTGGAAATCTTTACCACCCCGAGTTGTCATCCACACAAACCAATCACCTGGGTTTTAAAAAGCGCGCCTGTAGGGCGCCTAGGCGCAAGGCACACTAAGGCGCAGGTCTCAGCGCCTCATGGCACCTGAGGCACGCTTTTTCCACAAATCGCAAGAAAAGCGCATTTTTTGAGGTCTGAGGCGCGCGCCTTATGTTTTTTGGGTGTTTTTATGCATTAAAGTGTTGGACAATAGGTTTTTTGGCTTGTACATGTAGGTAAAATCATATATAAACCTTAGTTATAACTATATTTTGGATAAGGGATGCTAAAAACCTATGGGATATATATAAAAATTTATATAATCTTCTTGCGCCTAGGGTACGAAAAGCCCAACGCTTTTGCGCTTCGCGCCTCATTTTTAGACCTCGTCGCTTTTGTGCGCCTCTCGCTTTTTAAAACCAAGCCAATCACTTAAACAAGTCCTGGGTTAAAAGATTTATTTGTTTCACCTTTGACCTTTTTAAAGTCAATCTAGAGGTTGTAATATGTATCTATGGCAGCTTTGATCATATTGAGATATGACCCGTATGGCTGTATTGTCTCGCTTACTTGTTTTTTACATAAAATTATCGTGGTTAGTTTGATTTAAGCTTATTGTTTTTATGTACTTTTTATATACATCTATAGTTCTATAAGTTGGAGTGTCACGAGTGTGTTATTTTATTTTCTTTTATCATCTGCAGCCTTCTCCGTTTTACTTTTGCTGAAAAAAAAAGCATGTAAATTTCCATAGACAGGGTCACTTTCTTTATTCACGCACAGTATTGTTTATCAAGAATCCACTTTATGAGCTAATTAAGTAATACGTTTGCATTCTCTGATATGATAAACCAGTATATGACATGGAATACGCATTTGGGGCCCACGAGTACCCGACCAGCGGGGTTTTTGAGGTGGAACCCAAAAGTTGCCCGGGTTTTATCTTCCGGCGATCGATTCCTTTGGGCACCACAAACATGTCTCCTTCAGAATTCCGGTCGTTCATGGAGAATCTTTCTAACAAATATCATGGTGATACTTATCATTTGATTGCCAAAAACTGCAATCATTTCACTAATGAAGTATGCATCCAGTTGACTGGAAAACCAATCCCTGGATGGGTCAACCGTTTGGCTAAAGTCGGTAAGATATATCATCCTCCCTTTTTGTATATGGTTTGACTTATTGACTTTTAAAACCATGGTCATTTGCCTTTCTTGCAGAAAGTTATATTTTTTAAAAAGTGATTTTGGATGTAAAGTTTTTTTTCCCTTTTTAAATTATTTTGCGCTTCAACAATTCATCCAATATATTACATTACTGTAACGTTGTGTTTTATTGGCTCTTTTTTTAGAGTAAAATGTCATTTCGTCCCTAAGGTTTGGCCAGTTTTGCAACTTTCGTCCAAATGCTTGTTTTTCCGCATCTGGGTCCAAAAGGTTTGAAATCTTGCAATTTTCATCTGGCTCGTTAACTTCATCCATTTTCTCTCCGTTAAGTCAGGGGTATTTTCATATTTTTTGCTAACTTAAAGGGCAATTCTGTCTTTTTTCACTTTATGTACAAGCATTTAGCATAATGAATAAGACCGAATTACCCTTTAAGTTAATAAAAAAAGACGGAAACCCCTGACTTAACGGAGAAAAATAGATGGAGTTAACGAGCTGGATGAAAATAGCAAGATTTCAAACCTTTTGGATCCAGATGCGGAAAAACAAACCTTTGGACGAAAGTCGCAAAACTGGCCATACCTCAGGGACGAAAATGGCATTTTACTCTTTTTTTATTTATATATTTTGCAAGAATTACTAGCTTGTAATCAATGATAGTTTGCAAAGTCCATAACTAATATATATAGTATGATACAAACTTTATAAATCTTATTCAACTTATTTTAACATTTAAATTCAAGCGTTTTGCAGACAATATCAAATTTCAGTTAAATTTTAATTGTTTTGATAAACAGGTTCTTTCTGCAACTGTTTACTGCCGGAAAACATTCAAGTTGCAGCTGTCAGACATCTTCCTGATCATGCAACATATTCCAGTGAGTCTCTACTTGTTTTTAATAATACGAAAGAAAATTGGATTTTAATAATCCCAACTTTGACCTTTTGGCCGGGATTAATTCCAACTCGGTAAATGTTTACCGACAGTCCCAACTTTAAACATATTTTCCTTCATCAATCCCATACTAACTGACAGTTAACCCAGTTAGTTTTTGCCTATGCAGTTAATATCGGTCCCTTAGTAAAATATCGGTGTCAAATATCGGTACCGATATTATCGGCGATATTGACCGATATATCACTGAATTATTGGTGTTAAATTGCTAAATATATAAATTCTGCATTATATTAAAATTACTGATATCTCACTGAGATAACCTATATTTCAAATATCGGTCCTTGACCGATATCCGATATTTCACCGCATTACCTGCATAGGTTTTTGCTGACGTGGACAACTTATGTAGCAACAAAGTCAACATTTTGATGACGTGGACTGCTTATGTGGCAAATAAATCAAATTTTGATGATGTGGACTACTTATGTGGCAAAGTTTTTCTGATGTGGACAGCTTATGTGGCAGTCCAAGTCAGCAAAAACTAATTGGGTTAATTATTTAGTTAGTATAGTCCAAGTCAGCAAAAGCTAATTGGGTTAACTTTTAGTTAGTATGGGATAGCCGAAGGAAAATATGTTCAAAGTTGGGACTGTTAAACGTTTCCTGAGTTGGGATTAATCCTGACCAATAGATAAAAAAGTTGGGATTATTAAAATTCAATTTTAAATATATGAATAATCAATCTTTAACAAAGTTGAGGAATGAAGAAGATACAATGAGTGTTTTATTGTTTAAACAGATGAAGGGTCGGGTTCTGGTAATTCGTCTTTCACAATGGAGAGTGAAGAAGACGAAGTAGATCATCATCTGTTAACTGCGCCAAACAGTGATGTAGCATTTTTTCAGGACACACCAGTGAGACTAGCTAAAGACCTCCTTTAATCTCTATTTTTATCAATATTTTACTCGATAATCGGTATTTTTATAGTTGAGTGTATAGATTTTTCCTTCTTGAGTGCCACTTCTTCCTCTGGTAAAATGCTTATGTTGTCTGTTGTTTTGTGTACGAGTAAGAAAAAATGTTTTGTTATTAATAAAAAATGACTTGTAAAAAACATATATGCACTTGAACTCTTGAAGTGTGAAAGTGGCGTGTTTCTCGGCACGTTTAAAACTAAAGTTTGTGTATAAATTTAGCGAGTTTATAACGGGTGGACTGACGTGTCACTATTAGAGCTTTGTTCGGTTTGTGGGTACTCTAAAAATAGTATTTTTACTTTTTAGTGTAAAAGAAATAAAATATAAAATTGTTTTTCTGTACCAACCTTGAAATCTGCCAGGACAATTCGAGGTAGTTATGTTGTCTCATAGTTTCAAGGGATAATTTTCAGAAATAGAATTTTGTTATCTAAAATAAATAAAAACAAAAAATAAACATATATGTGTAAGATGATTATATATGTATGTAATGTAATCATGATGTATGCAATGATTATTGAAATGTCGTTTACTCAAGAGGATCATACATTAACAATGTCTAGTGTAAAGACAACTGATTATAGATATATTTCGTTGTGAATAACGGTTTCCTAGCTTCTTGCTAGTGGTCTCTAATAATATATCGCCGTTCCAAAAATAGGAATAACGGTTTATTAGATTAGGTATATATATAGTGTATTGATTTACAGGGTACATCGAGAAAGAGAATGTCCCCTGCTTGCGGTGTGCACATATAATGTATATATGTGTGGGCGCTCGGGGGGGGGGGGGGGGGGCAAAAGTGAAATGGTACTAACTTTAATGTTATTTTTCTAATTTCGTGAAAATAACGTTAAAAGTGGCGGATGGTTAATCATGCATTATGTGGTGACGTTGACAGCTGAAAGACACGGGGGTACATGCACCAATCAATCTCTGTCCCGATTGTTTGAGTGTTATGTGTCTTAGGTCCAAGGCTTGATACAAAACTACAACCGAGTCGGGGGTCTCACTAGAAGCAGCCTCTCTATTCCTAACGGGTAGAGGTAAGCCTGTCTACATCCATCCTCCTCAGACCCTACCTTAGCTTTGCTATTGGTGTGATTTACTGAGTATGATGATGATGATTATGATCGAGAAAGAGAATACAAAAACGATCAGTGTATTGATTATTTTCCCATTAAATAATTTAAAAAGGAATAACGGTTTTTAAATTATTTAATGGGAAAATACGAAAACGATTTTAAACAAGCCTACACCAACCAATTTTTACTCACAAACGAGATAGAGTTCACTCGTTCATGTACATCGAGAAAGAGATTTTCAACCGGTTTTATCTTTCGTAATAACTTATTACATGGTCGCATGTGTTCGCTAGTAAAATATCCATGTCACGCATTTGAAAAACAAAACATCTATTACGTTTTAATTTGCATTTAAATTTAATGAGCATGTGACATTCAAGAGGTTATGATAGAAAAATAGCGTAAACAAGATTCAAACTTGAGAGAGAGGGGAATCATGTTCCCCTCCATGATTTTAAAACCGTTGTTACACGGAAATTCACTTCGCTACACTTATTAGTAAAGTATCGTAATGATGGGTTCATTTTACATATTTACGTCATTTTTCATGAATTTGCATGTACGCAATCATGTTTCTTAAAAACTTGGTCAATATCTTAGAAGATATTTGTATATTTTTCTTCACTTTTTATTAACGTGTTTATGTAAATACTGACAAGACTCTCTAATTTTCAGGATAAATATAATATGATAAGCGGGCAAAAATAGATACATGACCAAAAAGTATTGTATCTCATGACTATATACATCTCACATGTCTATACAGTTGTAGCCCACCAGTACTTGTTGAGCTACTCAAGATTGGCTCGTGATAAACTCGACTGGAGCCGAGCTTAAACTTGCCGTTGCTCAAACTTTTATTAAGGCTCATTTAATAAAAGAGCCCGAGCTTCACACATCGAGCTCGAGTCGGCTCGCAAGCTTAAATGAGTCTTGGTTATATAATTTGTATTTACTGTATTGAAGATATATTTGTATAATACTTATTATTATGTATAAAATTCTGATAAAAATAACGAAGTAATGTATATTATAATATATATAATTATAGTGTAAGGATCAAATACAAATGAGTGTTAACATACAAAATGGTCTTAAAATAAGAACTGAAGCAAGGTTTTTTTTTTTTCAACTACTTATATATAATGTTTAATTGCAAAATGTAAAAAAAAAAATAGTAGAGTAATTATGTAAGAGTAATTACATAATTACTCTAATAGTGTAAAAACACGTTTTATAAAAAATTTCTAGGACTAAAATACATGTTTGATTAGATGGGAAAAAATTTTCCTCCTTCACTTCTCATATTAAACTCAATTTGTATGTTAAGACTCAATTATACCAAAACCTCACCCTACAATTATAATCATATATATGTAAATAATTTTAAAAATATAAATAAAATAATTAAATGATTAATAAACAATAACAAGTCAAGCTCAGACTTGAAAAACTAGTCAGAAACCAAACCTCTTGGTGTGGGGGTCGTCGACGCTCCCAAACACCATTCCGGATGGCTCGTCGGCGTCGTGAACGTCAGGGGTGGGACGTTGAGGATGGGCGCATAAGGACAAAATTTTGTGCCTCTTCTTCTCACACACACATATACATACAACATATACATATATATTTTAGGTCCATCCCCCATTTCCTTAGCTCCATCCTCACACCCATCCTACGTGGCGCTGACGTGGAGGCCCATCCTCCATAACTATACCGAGTATCCTAAGACCGTGGTGTATGGGGCGGGGGTTTGGGCGTGGGTTGGGGGAAAACGCCCAAGGCACCACCCCGGGTGGGCTTGGCTTGGGGTGTGGCCCTTGGGGATTGGGTTTCAAGCCGGGCGTGGGGCGGTCTTGACATCCTAGCTGGCGGACTCCCATTTGCTCACCCCGCCATGTCATAGCGGTCCATATGAAAAGTTTGAATTTTAAAATTCAAACCGTTGGCTTGGCCAAGCGGTCACCCCAACCCCAACATCCCCTATAAAAACCCCAAACCCCAACCGTGTGGTCCATCCCAAACCCCACCGCTATCCCCCGCTACCCCACCGGTCACACCAACCCCAACATCCCACGAACCCGCTATGACATCCTGGACCCACGAGGAAGAACTTGCCCTCGTCACAAGCGTCGTTGACGCTATCAAGGGGCGGCCACCGGGCCAAACAAAATATTGGCTGGAAGCTTTCGCAGCCTACCGACATAACGTCGGTAACGACCGCCACAACCTCAACGCGTGCCAACATAAATGGCGCGAGCTTCGGCCCAAGCTCGAGCGTTTCAAGGCTTACTACGAAGCCGTTCCCGGGGGCGAGTTAAGCCATGAGGACCGGGTGGCGGTGGCGAACATAGAGTTTCGAGGCAAGGAAAAAAAGGCGTTCGACAAGATCGACCTTTTTGAAATTTATTTAACGCTTTAGGTTTGTTATTTTGTAATTTTTAGAATTATGTAATTTTTAGGATTGTGTAATTTTAAAAATTTTAATGAAGTTGTAGGTGTTTTTTATAAATGTTGTGTGATTTTTATAAAGAGTTAATTACTGTTTTCGTCCCTCTGGTTTGTCAAAAATCACTATTTCAGTCCATTAGTTTAAAAATTGCGATTTCAGTCCCTGTGATTTCACTTTCGTAACCATTTCAGTCCACCTCGTAACCATTTCAGTCTCTGTACTTAACAGAATAATGGATTGAAATGGCTACGAAAGTGAAACCACAGGGACTGAAATGGTTACGAAAGTGAAACCACAAGGACTGAAATCGCAATTTTTAAACTAATGGACTGAAATAGTGATTTTTGACAAACCACGGGGACGAAAACAGTAATTAACTCTTTTTATAAATTTTTTGTAACTTTTTTTTTTTAATATTCTGCCACGCGGTACACCCAACCCAAGCTCAACCCACGCCCCGCCATACCCTGCGGAGACGTAACCAGGCGGTGGGGGGGGGGGTCCCATTCCACGTGTCAGCAAATGCCCCAACCCAAGCCCCCACCATACCCCACGTTCTAATGAGTACAAGCCAAGGATATAGAGATTTTTGTGCCGGCAGAAGGATGAAGAAGGATCCGACAGATAGTGACTCGGCAGGGAGATTTTAAGGTAAAGTTTTGTCTTTTCACTTATGGAATTGACAACATATATTTTAAACACAACTAGGTTATAACCCCTACACGGGGTTGAATAAATAAATTTTATATACTAAATAATAAAACAATATATCTTTAAAAACCTCATTTATTATACGGGTTGAATACATATAATTTTATATATTAAATAATAAAAAGTTATATCTTTAAAAAATACGTATATTACATGGGTTGAATAAATGTACAATTGTTTACCAAATAATAAAATAATACATTTTTAAAAAACCTCATTTATAACACGAGTTGAATAAATGTAATTTTATATACCAAATAATAAAAAAATTGTAGAATTATATATAGGCCTATTATGGTATCTTTAACTTCTATTTTGACGAATTATACTTATATGCTTTGGAGTATTACAGTCATATGCCTATTTTTAACATATTTATCCTTTTTGCTTATTGATAAGAAACATGTGAACATCACCTTCCAAGTGTTCTTAGTTTTATGTTTACTTCCTCTGTTTCCTCTTATCCCTCTCCATTATATTTTGTAAACAGAATATCATCATGTGCTAATTTTACAAATTTATGAAACCGAATATAATCATGTCCTAGGTTGTCTTAGTATTATTGGAATTTCCATTTGATTCATGGTTTCTATTAGTTACTTCGAATTTCCTTGTTTATTTTCTGTCTGAGGTATGCGTGTATCCCAAAAACGTGAAAGGCTGAAACCGGTAACCACTTCATTTAGCTGCAGTGTGATGACAGTTTAAACCCATTTAGCTTTTTTTTTTGTTTATGATCTACCCAACTGTAATATGAGTTCAACTAATATGTTAGTTTAATTTATTTCATTACGTACAGGTCGATACATAAAAGGTTTCGTTGAAGGGCATATAGTGATGGGTACTGGTCAATACATCTTAGTTTTATATCTATTTATGAGCGGTGGAGGTGAGTAACGGTAGGAGTGGTAGTTGATGGTTTGTTTTGAAGGTTGTAGACAGAGAAAGCAGAGGGTGATGGTTTTAGGTTTAAAAAGAAATTATATTTCAGGCCCTGTACTTGTGAAATTTCAAAAAAAAAAAAAAAAACCTCATCAAACGATTGTTTCTAACCCAGTTACGCATTTGGATGAAAATGACAAAAAGATACAAACGTGGGGGTCTATTTGGTACAAAAAGTCATTTTGGACGAAAATGGCAAACATACCCAAACCTCAGGGACGATTTTGGCAATTAACTCTAATAATTATCCATAAGATATTAAACTAATAATATTTAGTAGGAGGATTATTAAACTAAATAATATTTAGTAGGAGGGTTATCTATAATTAATTAGAAAAAGATTAAGCTAAAATTATAATTATCTATATGAGATGATCTAATATGATGACAAGTGTCCTAAAAGTGGTTTCTTTTATTATATAGTATAGATTATTATAAACTTGAAATATGCAAATCTCTAAATTACAACTAAGTTCACTAATTGTTTATAAAAAAATATATTAAATCGAGCATTCACATCCCTTTCCTTATATTACGTGAGAGTTGTTTTTTATTATAAGTGGTTGTGATTGGATAAGAGAGAAAATATTACCGTTCTGAAACGCCCTAACACATAATGACTTAAAAACGACGGAGCAGAAATATGAGCCTTAAAAATTCTTTCTTTAGTAGACACATTACTTACATGAAGACTCAAATACAAAATGTCAAACATTTATTAGAAAGGATTTACAACATTCCATTATATTAACGCTTCAAAGAAATATGTAAATCAAACTATGTGACCGTTCTATTTCGTACAATCCTTACTCTCGACTCGATCTACGTCCGCTTCTCTTCGTTAGTGGTAGAAGAAATCCGTGTAGTACCTGTGGACATCACATACAACTTAACCATTAGTCGTTAACAACATCATACGACATTATTCTCATATAATTTAATATCGAATAACATTCAACAATATAAATTTTGATTCATTCAACTATCCTCTCGTATTTTCTTGTTCCGAGTTCGACTTCGATACCTCATGAACCCGATGTTCTTATACCTGCATTACATTCCAATCTCAAGGCATACAATTAGCAATCATCAATGCCCAAACATAATGAAACCATTCCTTCATACATTTATAACATCTCGCATTCATACATGTATACTAATTCCTACGTGCGTTCATAGAAAATTTCATTCATACATGCATACATTCCTAATTCCTACGTACATACAAATATATACACCTACATATATACGCACACATTCATACACGCACACATACATACGAGCTCTCGCTTACCAATATTATTCACATATACCTGTGCTTCTTGTCATAATCACAACTTTCCATAATATAAGTTTTATACTTATCGTCCTGCATACCTACTCGTTCCTAGTCTCGTTTACTTATAGATTTCCTTCACTAACACGGAGAAAAATCCATACTTTCACTATCCGGAGGTTTATAACATCACTTATATTCAAAATCGGTTTTAAAATAAGTTAGGAGACATTGAAAATCATTCAAAACATCGAGTCCGGATGCGAAAACGAACAAGAGAACAACAAATGCCAGCCCGTGGCTTCCTCGCGGGGCGCGACCGTATTGGTGGTTAGTCGTCGCGTGACGCAACGCCCTACTTTTGACAGAATGTTTGGTTTTGCTGCTGCACTTTTTGCCCAGCTATGTTTTCAACCAAATCTCAACTTGAAACTTTCATAACTTTTGATCTAAACATCTGTTTTGTGTAATTCTTGTTTCTACGCGTCCGTATTTTAATTACGGATTTGTTTACCATCCTAACTCACATCAAAAGCTGAATTATAAGAAAAAGGCTTATAGATCCTTCATGCCATTATCCGACCCGTTCGAATTCCGCCATTTTATTTCCGACGTAACTAGCTACTTTCAGTTCCAACAATCATTCCTACCTTAGTGACTCCAATTATTACTTAATCATACATGACCTCTTCACATTCGTAAACATTAAATAACTCCCTACACATACTAATAAGTGAGTCGGAAGTCACTTACCTCGCGCGTCCGAATTCATGCATAGTTTCTGTGTTTACCCTTGACCCGTGATCCTTCCATGCTTGTGTCCATGTTGACATGGCCCCTATCCGTACAAGTAGTCACATTCATAACATAATTAGCATTCGTACACCCATTCAACTATGTCCAAAAGCTCATTCATGGCATTTTTACATAGTTGACTTTCAAAAGTCAAATGTCTAGCTTATATAAATACATTCAAATTAAGAATATGAATCCATCTTAATATAGTAGACTATATTATAAACATCATTCACATTTCATACTCATATTGTACGATATGTAAACTTACAAGATCATTTGATTATGTACACATACACATTCCATTCCGTTCATACTAGCATCCTCATAATTTAACGCCAACATCATCTAAGTTTACTCTTTTCTTGGATTCTTATTTGTTCCATATTATTATAGTCACTTACACTATGGATATCATATTCATTCCCTACTCACTTAGTAAAACACACATACAACCGCAAGATCACATATACACACGTAGCATAATCAATCCCTTCAATACTAGTCATCTCATAATTCCATAACTAACAACATCATCATTCAAGATTATCTAATTTGACACTATCCTTGAACTAACATGATTCTTACTAGAAATCCACATACCATATAGTAACACCACTTTCACCCCTTGATCCTTACCACAAATCAACTAAACACATAAGTAAAAGTATTTACGGTATCTCTTTCATTGATCGAATACAATAATACAACGTGATATATATAGGGATTACAAGGCTAACTAATTCCCTCTAAATATGGAGATACAATCGTTTCTAAACATATAATAATATAGTCCGCTAATACTCCCCCTCAGTTTGAACGGGGGTTTTGACACACGGACAAACTTGAACGAAAACTGTGAAACAACTGTCTGGAGAGGCCCTTGGTAAAAATATCCGCATATTGATAGGCGGCTGGGACATGGAGGACCCGAACATGACCAAGACGAACCTTTTCACGAACAAAATGAAGATCGATTTCCACATGTTTCGTCCGTTGATGTTGAACTGGGTTCTCCGAGAGATAAACCGCGGATACGTTATCACAATACACAATCGTTGCACGGCGAAGAGGAACATGTAACTCAAGTAAAAGGTTGCGTAACCAACTTGTTTCAGCAACCGCATTAGCGACTCCCCGGTATTCAGCCTCAGCACTAGAACGAGATACTATAGGTTGCCGTTTTGAAGACCATGAAACGAGATTATCACCAAGATAAACACAATAGCCCGAAGTTGAACGTCGAGAATCCGGACATCCACCCCAATCGGCGTCCGAGTAAGCCGTGAGGGTGGTGGCCGGATGTAACACCCCGAAAATGGGTTTGGTAATCAAACCCCGTTAATACTAAAAGACGGGTAAAGCACCGTTAGTGGTAAAATTTACCCGGTGAATATTAGGATTTTTAAGTAAACAAACCTAATATTTATTAAAAAAGTTAAATAAAGGCCTATGGATAAATAAAGTTTATAAAAGGCCCGAGTTAACGGGACTTAAAATAAACTTAGTTGTAGATTCCCCGAATCCACTAGGATAACTAGGAATGCCAAACCTAGTTAATAAGTGGGAATATTGTTAAAAATAATTAGGTTGTGACCTAATTAATAACTAACCAAACATGAGGGACCAAAATGGGATAACTTGAAAATGGTTTTATTAAACTAAATAAAACAACACAACACACACACACAAGAGTGTGTGTGGTGCGTGTTCTGGATCGACCAGGAAGGGCTCCAAGGAGCCAAAACCCTAACTCAACCAAATTCAACAAATTGAAGGTCGATTCTAGCCCCAAATCAATGCATGAACGCGAATTCGTGATCACCTTGATGAAGGGATCGTAAGGTATGCCAAATTTCATTATTTAGTTCCATCTTGAATTCTTGGTGAACATATGAAATCGAAAATTTGGCTTTCATGATTGAAGTTTGGATGAATTTAGGATGAAATCATGTCTAGGAGCAAACCCTAGACAATAATTTGTTGGATTAGTGTTCATAGATATGAAATCCACAACCATCCATTTAGGTGTTAAATGGGTTTTGTAAAAATATGATGAACACTTGAATTAAGGTGTTAAATGGATGAACATTGATGTTGTAATGCTAGTTCTAGGTGTAGTTCATGTACACTAGACATGAAGGTTTGAATTTGATGATTAAAACTTGGTTAAAACGATAACCATGAACTTGATAAAAGAAGTATACGAATTTCGCCCATAAGGTGTTCGATAAAATGCCTAAGTGAAATTGGGTACCTACTAGTTCGTAGATAGAACTTGATTAGAATAAGTATTTGGATAAATGCCTAATGTCATGGTGAAACGGGTTTCATCTATAGATGAAAACCCGTAGATTTTGCGTAATGAAAGAATAATGTAACGTTAATAATTGAGAGCTAAGATAACTTAGTGTTAAAATAGCGTGAACTCGGAATAAATATTAGTTCAAGTGGTGGCCTAAGAATAGAGCCATCGAGTAAAGAGCGGAATGCCAACATAAGTTTTTTAAATTTAGTTGCTCAATTTCACATGCTAAAAGGCGGCTTGACTCTTAGAAAGTCAAACCGACCTATAATAGAGTTCGGTAAGAAAAGTAGTATAAAGTGTCATAAGGTGTAAAGATTACGATCTAGAACGACTAACCTAATCACCTTGTGAACACTATATGATAGTTTGACTCTTGAAAAACAAGATGGAGGCTTGGGGAAGAAGCGGGTCAAACGGATCGGGTACGCGGAAAAGAGCATAATCGGATGCAAGGTAAGTATAGCTTACACTAGTCATATATTTTAGAATGTTCTTTTGTCGTATTGATTACAAATAAGACAAATGCCTAATTGAGATATGGTGTTCCGGAGTGTAGCCATACGGAACAAGATAACCAAATAGGATAAGAAACCGTATTGATGGTTAAAAATGAGTTAAATCGGTAATTCGATCATATTATGACGAATGAAACACGTACTTTTAAAGGTTACCATATAAGGTAAATCATGATAACTAATAAGGGTAAAATTGTAATTTGGTCACTCGTTGACAATAATTGTTAGTTTTGAATGATACTTATTTCGTAAGCCTTAATAGGTCAAAAAGCGTTAAGAGATGGTTTATAATTAAAGCGACCGTGCGGTGTAAACCGGAGCGAGTCGTGTAGACGAGATGACACTAAGCTTCATCTCGCCAATATAATCGGTCATTTAGACCAAACGGGTCAAAAGGTGAAAATATCACTCTTTGACAATATCGACTAATGGTTTGTTGAGTTGTATGATTTCAGAGATAATTATCGAGTGGATATTTACATCGCTATTACTTAGCGGCTATTGAGGCAAGGTATTTAAATGGGTCAATATAATGGTCCGAGCCAGGTACGCATAATATAATAACTCTCATTTAAATGTAAGGTTAAATGAGAGTTAATCGGAGTCTAAAATAGATTTTGGTTACTTTAATAGGTAAACAGAATGTTACAAACGATGGTCATTACGTTTGAAAGGCCGAATGACTTCTCAAACAAAATCATAGTTAAAAGAGGACTTATGGGTCAAACATGTTTACAAAAGTCTCTCAACGTCAATGAAGGGCCAAAATGGACCAAAACATCCTTATAAGTTAAACTGAGCAAACAACCCTTAAAGGTTGTTTGGAAACGAGTTTTATGATTTGATAAATATTTAGGACATGTATAGAAGTTGAAAGATGTAATACGTTAGTCAAATGGCTCCATTTGAGCCTTTGCCGTAAAATAATGAGTTGAGGGGTAAAACCCAGTTTATATAGATTACCATAGTAAACCCACCATAAATATAGTTGTGATGGAAAATTATATGATAAGAAATGTAGTAATGTAATGCTAGAAGCAATCGAAAACGAGTTTAAGCTAGAAAGTGCTTAAATGCCCTTAACGGGTCAAAATAAGTACTTGAGCGTAAACGAGTTCTAATTACGTAAGAAACTCATGACTTGAACCTAATATGATAGGAGATATTGAAATTATGAATTTCATGAGTTTAGGGAGCATACAACCCTGTTTTTGTTTGATTTATACATGAACGGGTCAAAACAGCAAAATGTGAAGAACATGCAGTAGCTACCGTAAGTTACGGTAGCTACCGTAACTTATGGTAGCAACGAAAGTTGTTACGGTGGTATTATACTGCCTTACGGCAGCCCCTGAAAGTCCAGTTGCTACCGTAACTTACGGTGGCTACCATAAGTTACGGTGGCGCCCAATTATTTTTGTTAAGTTTTGTTTCGCGAATCCGTTTGAACACGTTTTAAACCACGTATGACTAAAATCATTTCATGTTTATGGAATGTAGGTTGCCTAGTAGTACCGGATGACGACCGAGCCTGATGAAGAACCGAACACGATCGAGATCAAAGCTTCCGCGAATAGTGTCGCCGTCACATTTTAAAACGGCGAATTAAATTACAAAATGTTGGAATGTTTTATTTAATAAAATGTTTAAACAAGCTCGTATTTTTAAGTGTATATTAAATCTTAATACACTATTATAATCGAAATTTATTGGTTAACCGATTAAAATGGTTTCAGGGTCTTACACCGGAGATACCGTTAAGCGTAAACCATAATTAATAGTACCTTGAATGTAGCGAATAATACGTTTCATGAAAGCAAAATGAGGCTCCCGTGGAGCATGCATGAAAAGGCATACCTGTTGTACTGCATAAGAGATATCTGGCCGTGGAAACGTAAGGTACTGTAACGCACCTGCGAGGCTGCGATATAGGGTGCCATCGGGCAGCAAATCACCCTCCGTGGCACTTAACTTTGAAGAAGTATCAACCGGGGTTTCACAAGGTTTGCACGATGTCATGTTGGCATGGTGTAATATACCGTGTGCATATTGTGACTGATGAAGAAACATTCCATGAGCATCACGTTGAACGGTGACACCAAGAAAATGATGTAGATGTCCCATATCGGTCATAGCGAATTCGGATGATAGGAGCCGAATAATATACTGAAGAAAATATGTGGACGAAGCGGTTAGAATAATATCATCAACGTACAAAAGTAAATACGCTGTATTAGGACCTCGCCGATAAATAAAGAGTGACGTATCACATAAGCTCCCTTGAAATCCATGCGACGTGATAAACGTGGAGAAACGGGGAAACCATGCCCGTGGTGCTTGCTTGAGCCCGTATAAGGATTTTCGAAGGCGACATACATAGTTTGGGTTTACCCGGTCCACAAAACCCGGAGGTTGATGCATGAAAACAGTTTCTTGTAAATCCCCATGTAGAAATGCATTTTTAACATCTAATTGATGAACTGCCCATCCACGTGACAAAGCAAGAGACAAAACCGTGCGTATAGTAGCTGGCTAAACAACCGGGCTAAATGTATCATCACAATCGATCCTGACCGTTTGAGATTTCGCATTAACAACTAGTCGGGCCTTATATCTGTCTAGACTCCCATCTGGTTTAAATTTATGCCGGAATAACCACATACAAAGAATCACCGGATGAGTGTCCGGGCGGGGAACCAACTCCCACGTACCGTTATCCATTAATGCACTATATTCGTTGACCATTGCATGTTGCCAATTTGGGTCGGCTATAACTCGAGGGTATGATGTGGGAATGGGTGATATGTGAGTGGTAGTTGTGTGAAGGTTATATTTAGGATTGGGTTTAGAGATCCCGACCTTACCCCGGGTGGTTATAGTGTGAGTATTGTGGGTGGACGAAGGGACGGGGGCTGGTGGTGTGGGTTCGGTCGAGGGGTTTGGGTGAGGGGGTGGTGAGGAAGGTGGCATAGGGGTGGGTGTAGGCTGTGGGGGCGGTGGGGGCTGTGGTGGTGGGGTCGGGTTAAGCAAATGTGGGACGGATGGGGTAGGGGTGGGTGTTGGGGATGTTGGTATAGGCTGTGTAGGGTTAGGTGTAGGAGGAAATTAGAATGAGGTGGGAGGCAAGTGGTCATCGGTTGTTAGGAAGTCGTAGGTAGTGGATGGCATCGGGTGGGCGAAAGGGAACGTGGACTCATCGAAATCCACATGGCGAGAGATATGTACCCGGCCGGTTGTGGGATCCAAGCAACGGTAGCCACGGAAATTTTCGGGGTAACCAAAAAAATGCATCGGGTCAAGCGGGTGTGTAATTTGTGGGGTTGGGTAGCTGACATGTTAGGGTAACATGCACACCCAAAGACACGTAAGTGGTCATAAGTGGGATGGCACCAATACAATGCATAGTAGGGATGTTAAAGTTTAGTCATTTAGTGGGCAAAATGTTATGCAAGTAGGCTGCAGTGTGAAGAGCTTCCACCCAAAGGGTGGGTGGTAAGTGAGCATGAACAAGAAGGGCCCGTATGATATCATTGAGTCGACGTATCATACGTTCGGACCTACCGTTTTGTGAGGAAGTTTGTGGATATGAAAAACGAAAAACAAGCCCGTTAGTGGAGGCGAAGTTATGAAAAGCGTGGTTATCGAATTCTCCCCCTAGATCGCATTGAAAGACCTTGATTTGTTTGTGAAATTGTGTTTGAACAAGTGTATGGAATTTAACAAAGGTGGCAAATACTTCTGATTTAAATTTTAAGGGGTACACCCAAACAAAATTAGAAAAATTGTCAATCAACACCATATAGTATTTATACGACGTTTTGCTTAGGACGGGAGATGTCCATAAATCGCAATGAATAATATCGAAAGGTGCATAAGTAAACGAAGTAGATTCAACAAAAGGAAGTCGTTTACTATTCGATAAATGACAAGAATTGCAAAAATCAAAACAACCTTTATTGCATGAAATTAAATAATGACTAGAAAGTGATTGTAAAACTTGGGTGCCAGGGTATCCCAAACGATTGTGCCATTTGTCAGAAGATGAGGTGAGAAAAACTTGAGTTGGTGCGGTAAATGGGTAGAGATCACCCGTGCTATCATGGCGGGAAAGGGGTTGTCCACTCTTGAGATCCTTCAAAGTAAAACCGTAAGGGTCAAATTCAATAGAAAGTTTGTTATCACGAGTAAATTTGCGAACGGAAAGTAAATTTTTGATAACAGTGGGTGCAAGGAGTATATTGTTAAGTTTAAAGGTTTTGTTTGGCAAAGTGTGAGTACCGTTACCCGAACCCGTGATTGGCAACGTTTGGCCATTACCAACAAATATATTAGCATTAATGGAACGAGGCGAGGGAGCAGTGATTTTACCCGAGTCTGGTGTGACATGAGAGGACGCGCCATTGTCCATAGTCCATTGAGGATCATACTGATTCAGAGAAAGCGTGCTAAGGGCAGCTCCAAGCGCAGTGGGATTGAGCGGGTCGACCGGTGGCCCAAATGAAGGGGCATAAGGGGCAGGCTGCTGTTGTTGGGCTACGAGACCGTACCCGGGAGCGGCTGGTGACTGGTTCAGTGGAGGCGGTCCGTATGCAGCAGGGGGTTGGTTCGGTGGAGCCGGTGCAGCAGGTCGGGCCCAGTTGGACTGCCACGGGGATTGGGCCGAGTAAGGACACGGTGGCGGAGTGGGCCACCAGCCATAGCCTGGCGAGGGGGAGCCCGATGCCTGGGCCGGTGACGGCTGGGCCATGGTGTTGGGCTGCTGATATAGGCCTTGCTGCTGCCACTACTGATAGTTTCCCTGATTGTAACGACCGTGACCACGACCACCCCGGTAACCACGACCACCACGTCCGCGCCCCGTGGTATTCTGGCGATAGCCATATGGTTCAAATTGTTGACCTGGGTGAACCGGCGGAGGAGGGGCGGCAGTACCGTCAGCAGGAGGCGGCGGAGGAGGGGCGGCATTACCTGCTGTCTGACCCGTGCGTGGAGCGGCGAAAGCTGAGTGTTGTTGTCGAGCCGCTTGTCTTCGCTGTTCCCGGTCGATCATATCCCGAGCAGTCAAGTTGAGTAGTTCATCATCATTTACAAAGGCGGAATCAATGCAAACAATGTCAAACAACTTGTTTCCTTTTAATCTTTATCTATTGATGATTTCCTGAGCTTTTTACAAACAATTCTGACAAAAATCCGGCAGCACCTTAGCTCTCACACACTAATTCCGTACCAAATGAATCAGGCAACATCAGTATTTATAGAGGATTAATTCCGCACGAACCCAACTCATGCAAAATTACATGTTCATACGGAATTAGTTAATTCCGTGTGGAATTACCTAATTTCGCATGAAACATTAATTTCGTATGAAATGATATATGATCATTTCATGCGGAATTACCCATAAACACTGTTTTCTCAATTTCCGTGCCCTGATCTATTACAATCAATACAAGACTAATTAAAGACGAAGTTAACAGACATCAGTGCACCAACAGACTCCCCCTTGGATGTTGACGAATTCTTTAGCATCCTGTCTTCAGTCTTGATTTATTTTGACATTGTAAAAGCTCCCTTTAAACTTCTATCATCAAACTCTAATCTACAATCTCCTCTTTGAATGTTGATCCAGAATTCTGACTCCCCCTTTCACAGACTCCCCCTCTTGATCAGCTGGGACTTGAATTCTGATTCAAACTTTGACATTTTCTTTGCCATGGAGAATTTGATTCCTGTTTCCTGCACAATCTCTACCTAAATGTAAGATATATGACAATAACAGTTTCAAACTAAAACTTACCATTTTCTCTTCAGTGCTATAAAATCCACTTAAGTATTCAGGTCCAACCTAATGACCCTGATTACTCAATTAATCTACCAAGTCCAACTTAATGACCTTGGTTGATCAGAGATAATTCACACTGACATTTGAATAAATTTTTTTCAAACATTCTTCTGAAAATTACAAGTTTCAAGTTAATGAACTTGTTTTAACTTTTCAATTTCACAAGTAACAAATTAAGCTCCAAACTCATCATCCAGCCCAGAAACTTCCTGCATTTGCTTCAATTCGAATCTGAAGATCAACTTTCCACTTTGGTTTGTCCAAAATAATGCAGAAATGTAAAATCTTTTTGGATTTTTAATAAAGTTTCTAAACTAGAAAATGAAATACAGAAATAAAATGCAATAAAAATAAACTATTTACAAACATATTTTTGGCGAACGTGTTAGGGAATCATATCAGCTATTCGACAAGTCACAAGTACCGTTAAGCTTTGATTACATATTCAGAATTAAACAATTCGCTTAGATTGTCGATATACTGATCCACTTTAAATTCTCACACAAATTTCAATCTGTCCAGGATATGGATTAGATGAATTAGAGACTTAAACTTATACGTGTGTCCCACCTCTTGAATATACTCCCGTATCCAGATCCCAATATTCAGTCTTACAGGTGAGTATACCACAGATGATATCTGTAAGGGAATAAATTATGATCGAAACCGTGAGAGATCAGGTCAGAACTTCCGTTCAGCAGAGAGATGACGGTTCGACTAAAGGTGTGTCCCCTTTAGAGGATCTTTTTACAAAAACATTGATTAGCAATTTTATTGTCTCATCATATATGCTGAGGGCGGCGCTATATTTCAAGCATGCGGAAAGTATTCTTCGAGGACTAGGCCATTGCTTCCGCAAAATCAAAAGTCCCGAGATAATACCCCAGATATCACTGAGTATAAAGACCTAGTATCTCAGAAAAAGGGATCTTTCAAACAAGATTTCAGGGGTTACCTATATATCCAAGTAGTGTTCCCCACGAAATAAGTAAGTAAAGATTTTAGGTTTATATCCCGAACAAACCTACTAAATGTGTAAAAACCTATCGGCACATCATCAGCGAGACTGTTTAACGCATTTAAACATTCCAATTCTTTAGCATACCGTAACTGTCAAGCCGATGTACTATCATTTTCCCTTTTTACACAAGCTCTTTTTTGGTTTTCTATTGTTTTTGGATTTTGAAAATATCTCATGTTTTTGTATTTTTGAATTTTTTACTGTTTTTGTATTTTCTGAAAATATTAAAATATTACCCTATACTCTCCCCCTAAATACCAAAACAAGTAAAAAATCGACAAACCATTGCAGATTGCTTCTCAACATCATCTACAATGTCTCCTTCATCAACGCCAATAATCTCTTCCAACACCGATAAAAACTTCATACCATTCAGTTTTAGCAAATATTGAAAACGTGTTTTGTCAAATGCTTTGGTATGTAAATCAGCTTTTTGTTCGTCAGTGTGGATTTTCTCAATTCTTATCAATAACCTCTATTTTCAACCACATGGCTTACCAACCAATACCATTTGTAGATTGAATTCTCAAGATGCCGATACCTACTCCTCACTTACCAACCTGGGAGTTCCGGCAAGTCATACTTATCTAAATTTTCAAACATAATATAATAATGATGCCGATTCATGCTCCACGATTACCAACTTGGGAGCTCCGGCAAGTTCGAAATTTTTAGTGAGATTTTGATGCTACCCAAGCCTCTTTCGACTCAGGTAACTGGACTTTAATGTGAGATTTTGTAGTGTAAAGTGGCGGAAAATTTTCATCATTTATCTTCAAGCTCTCTGTAGACCCAACCTCATCCTCTTTATACAAGAAAAACTCATCTATCTTAAGTTGACCGGTTGGTTGATCTTTCTTTTGAACATTCTTCTTCTCTGGTGAAGTAGAAGATTGTTTCTCTAATTTTTCATAATAATCCAAAGGAACGTCCATCTTTACCGGAGTGGTAGAAGTCGATTGTTTTTCTGACTCTGAAACCTTTGGTTTAGATGAACTTTGATTCATGTCAACCACTTTTGGCTTCCATGTTTGTTGAGACGATGCAACCCGTTTATAAAACTTGTCATTTTTAGTTACCATGTTCTTAACAGGTTCAGTTTTGATTTTTGTTTTCTCATTTTTCAAAATTTTCTCAACAACCATTAGAGCTTTTCCCTTCACTTCAAATTTCTTCTTTTGACTCTCAATAATTTCAGACTTAGACTTGAAGTTGGTACACTTTCGTGCAATATGTCCAACTTTGTTGCATCTGAAGCATGTACGAGTATCAACAACTCGACTTGTGCCTTCAGTCTGAGGCTGTGAGGCCTTCTTCTCAAAGAATTCTTCATTTGTTTTCGAAAAAATCTTAAATTCTTCATCAGACAGTGAACTTGAACTGTTCACAAACACCTTTTTCTCAGCAAACTTCTTGTTTTGAAAACTCTTTTTCTGATAACTCTTACCACCCTGATAACCACCCGACCATCTGTTTCGATTGTTGTTATAAAAACGCGGTGGAACAACAGGTTTCATATAGTAAGCTTTATCTTTCTCAAAATTCATTTGCCTCTTTGTCTGATTCAAACTTTCTACTTCAGACAAATCAATTTCAACCAGTTTGAAAACGTTTTTCAATTTGTTCACATTAACATTCTCCAGAGGAAACTCAGAATCCGAATACAACTTATCTGATCCCGACATCTTGTACATGACAAGAGTAAGTTCTTCATTTAAGTTGTTTTTGGACTTAGGTTTCGGAATGTATTTGTCCAAGAAACATTCATCTTCCTTAGTAGTGTCACTTTCAGATTTTAGAACATTCTCAACCACACTTTTCACCACTTCAGTTTGGACACTATCGTCATCGGAAGATGAAGTGAATGTGATATCAATTGTGTCTGGAAGTTTCACTTCATTCTCGTCTTCAAGATTAACCAACCCTGATTGTTTTTTCGAATAATTGTTTAGAACTGGTGGTGGAACTTGATGAAACCCCACTCCAGTTCCATCAGCATACACATCTTCACCTGCTTTGTTCTTCCCAATGCGTTTAGGAACAATGTGTTGTAGAACAAAGCTTGCGGAGCTGTAACTGTTCAGCTTCAACTGGATACGTTCATTTTCAATTTTGGCTTCTTGAAATTGAAGCTTCAACTTAGCAATCTCATCTAGTTGTTGGTTGATTAATTCCTCTTTAACCCTCAAAACACTTTGCAATTGACAATTTTCTTTGTATGTTTTACCGTTTCTATCATCAGAATCTTTCACCGTGCGTTTTAGCTTCTCAAAACTTTCAGAAATTTGACGATTTTCAAGAATTAGTTTTTCATTTTCTTTCCTAACTCTTTCTACATCAATTTTATCAGTTTTGATTTTGTCAGTTAATACTTTTAATCTGTCGTTCGAAGCTTTCAACATTTTATCACGGTTAAGGATCTGATCCTCAACACTTCTGACTCTAACAGTCAGATCATCAACCTTCTTACCATTGAGATAGGTGATTGTACTACAAACTTTGCATTCTTTGATGCAATTTTTGCAGTAAACATCACCATTGACTTTCTTACCTGACTCAGTCGTTGACGCATTTGTACTGACCTGGCTTTTAGACTCAGATACATACTTAGAGTCTACCTCAAGTGCCTTAGCAGCCAGCACCTTGTCAGCCATCTTTCCCAAGTTTTCAGCTATCAACTCCTGTGAAGTATCAATGATCCCATCATCAATCTTCTTTGACTTTTCTTCTTTTTCTTTTTCTTTCTCTTCTCATCTTCCCCACCATTTTCTTTGCCAATACTCATCTTCATCAGCCATTTCTTTAATTATGGTTTCAAGATCAAGAGTGTTATGGTCAATAGCAATGTTTCCTTCGGGGTCAAGATAACATTCTCTGTCTGGATCCCATCTCCTCAGGATCTATCTGATCATAATCTTCTTTTGTCAGGTTGGTGTTGCCAATCTTCCCTACCACTAGACTTTCATATGATTCTAGCACAGAAGCTAGGAAAACCATATGTTGTTTTGCCGACTCCTCGCTGAAGTTTTGAGCGTTCTTTAAATCTACAGCGATATTGCATTGAAATAGGTTCTTTGCATCTGACTGGCTTGAATGTGACGAAGAACCACTGTGAAATCCACTGCTTTGACTTTCTTTGCTTGATGTGTAGGAATTTTCAGTAGAAAATGCAGTCTTGGGAGATGTATTCTTTGGCATCATGCTTTTTGGATAATACAAATCCAAGTTCTGTTGATATGACGAGTGATTGACTTTGTGCGTTTTCTTTATCTCCAGCTCGTGACTCTCTAGTCTCTCGATAAGCAGATCCACTGTCATCTCTTCTGACTTGATAGTATTCTTCAGCATTAACGCATAGTATTGCCAATCCATTTCATCTGGCAACGAGTCAAACAATTTGTCGACTAACTCTTCTTGAGAATAGGTAATTCCATGTCTCGCCAGTTCCAACTTCAAGTGCCCAAACCTCTCAATCATCTTACAAACTGATTCATTTTTTAAACAACCAAATAAATCAAACTCTTTTCTTAGCAGTTTCTTTTTGTTTTTCACTATTTCTGCACTACCCAAGCATTTCACTTCTAACTTTTTCCACAGATCTTTAGCATTGTTATACTCGAACAAAGATATTATATCTTCTCGGACAGACTGAAATAGCAATGCGATGCACTTTTGCTCGGCAACAAAAACATCTATTTCTTCAGTTGATGTCAAATTTTCACCATTTTTCCCTCCATCACTGTATCCATTCTTTAGACTTTTCCAGCTGGTATACGCAAATGCCTTTAACCATTCTTCAAATTTCTTGGCCCACCGATTGTACTCTTCGATCGCCATCAACTTTGGGGGTTTGTTATATGTTCCGTATGCACTTTCCACACCTAAAGCATCCGACAACGTTTTCTTTGCATTCGGCGTGTTCTCATTGGTGTTGCTAGAAGTATCATCTCCAGAGTTTCCAGCAAAGGCATACATATCACTGAAAGGATTCATGAATTCGTCCATCTTTCACGTACTTGAAACAGTCAACAAACACTTAGAAAATTTTGAAATTTTGAAAAGTTGCTTTCAAACGGAATTAGTTCACACGGAATTGTGAACTTCAAACGAGATTACTTTCAAACGATATTAGCTTCAAACGAAATGACCAAGAGAATCTAATTCCGTGCGGAATTAGAGTTGTTTCAAGCGAAATTAAGTCTCGGTGTGTAATTCCGTGCGGAATTACAGAAATGTTTCAAACGGTATTACAATTACGTCAGCATATTCGAACATAATTTCACACGGAATTATAAATTTTGTCCAATTTGATCGAATTAAGGTCCAAATCTTTCAAGGATTAGTTAGAACTATGTTTCTCTTGATATATGTGAATTTCAGGCCATTTCAACCGTTAAAACTTGTTCAAATCAGAAAAGAATGAGTAGAAGTGAGAAAATCTGGTGAAATCAAGCTGAATTGGTATGAACTCCTCGTCCTGAGCTCTGATACCACTTGTTGGATCGTTCCGGTGACCCTAAACAGTCAAGTTGAGTAGTTCATCATCATTTACAAAGGCGGAATCAATGCAAACAATGTCAAACAGCTTGTTTCCTTTTAATCTTTATCTATTGATGATTTCCTGAGCTTTTTACAAACAATTATGACAAAAATCCGGCAGCACCTCAGCTCTCACACACTAATTCCGTACCAAATGAATCAGGCAACATCAGTATTTATAGAGGATTAATTCCGCACGAACCCAACTCATGCAAAATTACATGTTCATACGGAATTAGTTAATTCCGTGTGGAATTACCTAATTTCGCATGAAACATTAATTTCGTATGAAATGATATATGATCATTTCATGCGGAATTACCCATAAACACTGTTTTCTCAATTTCCGTGCCATGATCTATTACAATCAATACAAGACTAATTAAAGACGAAGTTAACAGACATCAGTGCACCAACAGAGTACTTCATAGCCTTTAGCATGAAGCTTGAAGAGCTTTACCCACGAAGTGTAGGTAACCTTGACACCGTCTAGGGTTCGAACTTTGTTTTGAATATTCGTCACCGAGTAAACTGGGTGAAGAGACTTTCTGATCGGTCGTAACCGATTTGGATCCTGAGTCTTCTTTATCTTTTCCAGCCATGAACACGTCGGAACAGGATGAAGGGGGAGTAGAGGGTTAGGCGACGGCGGCTTAGGGTTTTAGGATCTTTGGGGCTCTGATACCATAAAAGTATTTATGGTATCTCTTTCATTGATCGAATACAATAATACAACGTGATATATATAGGGATTACAAGGCTAACTAATTCCCTCTAAATATGGAGATACAATCGTTTCTAAACATATAATAATATAGTCCGGTAATAATAAGGTGTACCATATCTTCAAGCATGGATTAAAAGCTCCTAAGGCATACTTCTACCACATCCTACTAACAATTCAAATTTCCACATGAACTACATCTAAAACACACTTCACATATTAGTTTGCTAACAATTACATCATAATCACTTTCTATACACATTTACTCACAAATTGCATACAATTCCATATATTTGCTCTCTTAGGCGTTTCATCGAACACTTGGCGGGTTTCGCATTAATAGAGCATATTGTACAACTAATTTATGCATTATCTTCCAAGTTCATGCATAATTCATCAAATCTTTCTACTAGTCAACAAATATCATTCGCACATATTCATAGTTGTCGATAGCGAATAACGACAAATAGAGACACGACGCCTATAGGCTACGTAGCGAATATCGATAAATAGCGAAAATAGCGATAAAGTAGTCGAAAATTCAAGAAATTGTTTTACATTCAAACATCCAAAATAAATAAACATTCAAACCACATTCAAACACCTAAATAGCTAAAATAGTCAATCACAACTCATCCAACTCTTCATATTCCGAGTCGTCGGGATCATCATCTTAATCTGATGTTGGCACAAAATCTTTATAAGCCCCAACATCGTTTTCTTCAACATCATCACAAACTTCTTCATCAACTAAACCTTTTCCTTTTGCCCTTGAGCTCGATGCGGATGTCTTGGCACCCTTTTTACTCCCACGTGCTCTTGTCGAATAGGGCGCCTCTTCCACCCCAATTGCATCCCTTACATGACCCCATGTCAAATCTTCACCCTCGACCACCGGGACATCTTCTTCATCCTTCTCCTCTAAGGCTCCCATCAACCACTCATGCGGATCTTGTACATTTGCATGATCTAAGATAATCGGGTCAATCGTATCACACATATTGTACCTTCTTCTTAGAGCCCGATTATACTTAATGTACACAAAATCATTAAGCTTTTTTTGCTCGAGTCGGTTTCTTTTTTTGGAATGAAGCTACAAAAATAAAATATAATAACTTAATAAATATTATTTATATTAAATATTAAATAGAGATTTCCTTACATGTTCAAATACTCTCCAATTGCGCTCGCACCCCGACGAGCTACATGTTAAACTAAGCACCTTAACCGCAAACCTTTTTAGAGTCGGTGCCGTTGATCCATATTGCATCCACCAAACCGCTAACAAAATAACAACATAGAAAAAAGTATGTAAAATTTCCTAATTAATAATATGTAATATATATATATATATAGGGAGAGGATCATGAGAAAACTACATATATATGAGAAAACTAGAAAACTAACTAAAAACCACTAAAAAGGAGGGGGGAAGACTTTTAATGAAGGAGGGGTAAAATTGGAAAAAAATATATAACTTTTCAAACATTTCCCATTTCTCCATACGTTATCATTTTAAAACAAAAATGGCACCATAAGATCACAAATTTTTGTATCTTTCATTCAAGTATATTCGAGAATATTTTTTATGACATAAAAAAAGATTTATGGTGTCGTCTTGTTTTCAATACTATTAGTATAGTAGTGCACATGTGCAATATAACATGTACTACAATGTGCATTCCATGCTTAAAATTAGTTTTTTGAGTCTAGTTTAGCTTTTAGGGTTAGTTTTTTTGGAGGATTAGGATTAGGATTAGGTTTTTGGGTGTGGGGGGAGGGGGGTTTAGGTTTTTTTTTGGGGGGGGGGGGGTGGGGGGTTTAGGTTTTTTTTTGGGGGGGGGGGGGGTGGGGGGTTTAGGTTTTTTTCGGGTTTATGTTTAGGGTTTAGTTTTAGGTTTTCGGGAGGGTGGGGGGTTTTGGAGGTTTAGGATTAGGATTAGGTTTTTGGGTGTGGGGGGAGGGGGGTTTAGGTTTTTGGGGGGTGGGGGTGGGGGGTTTAGGTTTTTTTCGGGTTTATGTTTAGGGTTTAGTTTTAGGTTTTCGGGAGGGTGGGGGGTGGGGGGTTTAGGTTTTTGGGGGGTGAGGGGGGGTAGGCTTTTGGTGGGAGGGTGAATTTAGGTTTGGGGGGGGGGGGTGGGGGGTTTAGGTTTTTGGGGGGTGTCGGTGGGGGTGGGTTAAGTGGTTTAGGCTTTCAGTATTAGTGCACATGTGCAGTACAACAAAAAAAAAATTTGAAATTTTTTTTCCATATATAAAAAGTAGCGATTTTTCTATAAAAAATTGTAAAAAAAATAAAAAAATTTTGGTATGTTTTTTAGGTTTTTTTAGGCTTTTTTAGTTAGTTTTTTGGTTTTCTCATTTAAACTAGTTTTCTCATGATCCATCCCCTATATATATATATGAAAGTATACCAGGAGCAAGTTTTGTTCTCATTTTCTTTGCCATCGGTTCTCCAAAAATCCCTTCAGCGGACCTATATAATAGGAGCTCAAGATGAATCTTCATCTGCTCATCTTCATTCAATGACAACTTTTTTAATGCAAGCCATTAACCCAGTTTTGACCTCTTCATCATCCTCAATATCGATATTGTTGTAGTACAAAGACGGATTCAAGTAGTTTCCCGCTGCATGTAAAGGTCGATGTAACTGGCAATCCCACCTTCTATCAATTATTTCAAAAATGTCTCGATACTTTTCTTCTTTGTTGTTGAAATTTCTAGCAATTAACTCCTTTGCATTATCCATCGCCTCATAAATATAGCCCATAGGAGACTTTTTCTCTCCATCAACCAACCGAAGCACTCCTAATAGTGGATAACCAACTTTCACCGCAATGTTGATATTGTTCCAAAAGTCCGTCGACAATATAGCATTGGCTACTTGCCTACCGGTAATCTCACTTGAGAACTTGCTATTGACCCACTCTTCCGAAATGAACATTTTTTAAGCTCTTCTTATTTGCTTTAAAACAATTGAGTGTGATGAAGGCGGTAGCAAATCTAGTCTTCGCGGGCCTAACCATGTCCTTTTGGCCGGTGAACTCTCTCATCATGTTCAACAGCAACGTGCGATTGTATATGTATGCGTTCACCTTAATTTCCTTCAAACATCAAGTCTATGAAATGAGCCGCACAAGGAGTCCAATATATGTGCGGATACTTTTCTTCCACAAGTTTACCTGCCGCAACATTATTGGATGTGCTATCCGTTACTATTTGAATGACATGATCGGGCCTACCTTCTTAATAAATTTGTCAAACAATGCGAACATCTTCTCACCTACGAGAGATGTTAAAGTTAGCAAGTCTTCTACAAACTAATAGTTAAGATAATCATAAAAGGTTAATCAGTTACCCATGTGAGAATAGCTAGAGAAGTCGACCGATTCGATGAGCATGCTTCCTCGAGGAGTATTAACTAGGAAGTTGATTAAAGCCCTTCCCTCCCGGTCTCTCCATCCATCGGCCATCAAAGAACAGCCATATGTTGCCTTCTCAACCTCGTTATCGTGCAAAATCTTTTTTGTATGTTCCAACTCTATTTTCAACATCGGAACACGTACCTCGTGATAGCTAGGGGGTTTCATACCGCAACTATATCTACCAATCGCTTCAATTGCGGGCTCCAAACTATCATACTTCACCGCAGTGAATGCAATACCCGCATCATACATCCAACGTGCAAATTTTTGCACCGCATCAAGTCTGAGCTTCTTTTGGACGTCTTTGTATTCTGCACTTCCAACTAAGTTTCCCCCTTTCTTCCCCGAGGTACTAGATGGGTTGAACATTCCATATAACGGGCCTTTCGCTTTTTTATTAACCTCACTAGCCGATGAACCAGCAGACGATACCGACCTCTTTCCCCTTGATTGAGCTTCACTACTAAAAGTAGGAAATTCATCTTCTTCAACATCATCTTCTTCTAAATCTACAACCTCGTCAAAATGTGGTCTTTTATTCATCTCTTCACGTGCGCGCGACTTCTTTTCAAATAAATCTTGGAATAATTTTTTCACATCAGCAAGGACTTTGTTACATCTCGCCACATTTGGGGAACTCCAAGCAAGGTGATGCTTGTGTCTTGTAATCCCGCCACTTGACACAAACCCACAGAAATTACATCTAACTGAGGTTTTCAATCCTTCTACCGCAGTCCCATACGCCCACCCCGGATCAACTTCCCTTTTACTCTTACTCATTTTGTTTAAACAAACTGATCAACAATGAACAGAGACGAATTGAACAGAAGAACAGAAAAGAACAGAGACGAATTAAACTTATCATTGTATAAATAAACTGATCAGCAATGAACAGAAAATCAAGGAAGACGAGAGAGAGCAGAGGTGGACAGAAAAGAATGAACCTGATGTTGAGATGTGCTTGATTGAAGAAGACGAGAGAGAGCAGAGGTTGATTGAAGATGACGATTTGCTTGATTGAAGAAGATGAGAGAGAGCTGAGGTACGTTCAGCGATTTAGAGGCCGCGTCATTTTTTTAAGATGTCAAAAACCCTAATTGCTGCTCGATTTTATATTAAGCATAAAAAAACCCCTAAGTATCGCTAAAATCGCTATTCATCGCCATGGCCAACATAGCGACACATAGTCGCATCGCCATAAAGCGCGCTATAGTGACTGCTATGGTCGCTATCAATAACTATGCACATATTCATCAAACACAATAAAACACCACATTTCATTCAATTCATCTAACAAGTTTCTATCATACATAACATGGTACACCAATATTCGACAAGAGTTGAACATGGTGAAATATCCATGTCATGTTCATCATTCAACTAATGGGTTTTCATTCTTGAACATCAATTTAATTGAAATTATGCCTAACACATGTTTCCTAAGATGATGCTAACACCTACTCATGCTCAATTTCATACAAATTCACGGATTGATCATAACCCACTTCATATCAAAATCACCAAATCATAAATTACAACTTACCAAGTGATTTATAGAGCTGAATGATCAAGAATCCTTGTACATTCAATAGATTTGAGCTGAATCCCCTTTCTAATTTGATGATTTCTTGAGAGTTAGGGTTTACACCCCTTCCCCTGCTCGATCTCACGCGCGCACACACCTAGTGGGTGTGAGATTTTTGTTTTAATAATTTCAAGTTCCTATTTTGGCAATCTTAGTCCCTCAAGTTTATCACACCATCATATTTGTTACCAATTTCATTCCTTTACTTATTTTGTTGGACATTTAACTAAGTTTAATAACTTAGTTATTGTACTCATTTAATAAAACATGGTGACATACCTACGATTTTAATAATTCGAGTTTTGGGGCGTTACACGTTCATTTGTATATTTGGGAGAAATTATTCTCCCTCTATAATTTTTTTAATATATTTTAAAAGTGGTTGCGAGTAGATGTAAGATAAAAAGTAATGATAAAAGTAAAAAAATAATAATATTATTTAATTAATAGAAGCCAGAAAATAAGATGGTTTTTAATGTGATTATAGAGTAGATTTGATGGTAGGATATAATGCTCTAAAACAGGTAAAGGATCCTGTAAAAAAGGCCTAAATTGTGAGAAATGTGAGAAAGAATCTCAGCCATTAGATCATTCCATACTAATTTCATTAGATCAAGGTTATTTTAGTAATTTTACCAATAAAACTAATTAAAGATCAAATCTTTTGTAACCGATTTGTATGAGTTTTTTTAGGGGATTCGATTTTTGAATATATTTATCAGAGATTCATCTAAATCTTTAAAATTTATCGATCTCTTAATCATTATAAATTCGCTTTCAATTTCTTATTTTGATCACGCATACAGATTGCATACGCATAAAATCGCTAATCTGATTCATACTTTCTTTCTTCATGGAGAACGACGATCAAGGTAATTCTGTATGTTTTGATTCGCAGATTATTATGTAATTGTAATCAATATTCAAGGAAATTGTTCGTTTAATTGTAATTGTCAATTTTTCAAACATCTGTTATTTTTATTTAAATTTTCATGAACACCAGTTATAACTCTGTATGGTGTTTTTTTTTTCATTGGTGTTTTTGTATATTAGTTGTGGTTTTTTTACTCCGGTACAATGTATGGTGTTTTTTCTATGTTTGTTACTTTACTATACGCAAGATTTTTTTATGACACCATGTGTGACCCGTTCAGGGTGTTTATATACGTGCATGGTGTTTTTTATGTATGTTATCCAAGTTGAAGCTGGTATGTGTTTTTTATATCAGTTGATGATCAGTCATGGTGTTTTTTTGCATGTGATGTTCTTTACATGGTTTTTATACGTATATGGTGTTTTTTTCATCTAAATAGTGGGTGTTTTCTTATAACAGTTGTTTTGTGGTGTTATTTTCATCTAAATAGAGGGTGTTTTCTTATAACAGTTGTTTTGTGGTGTTTTTTATACGTATTGTGTTGTATTGTTTTTTTTTTTACTGTAGAGTCATTCAATTTAATTTTTTTCACAGGATTTCAAACCTATCAGCCGCTTGGGAAACTACATCTGTCTCCAAACTCCGGTAAGAAGACTTATTTACCGGAGGTAGATGAATCGCTTAAGCCGAAGGATAAGATGACATTTGATACGGTGAACAATGCATTCCTCTTTTATCAGAAGTATGCAATGGCTTCAGGCTTCACTGCCAGGAAGTCTACTCAATACACGCATCATGGTGTTATAAAATCTAAATGGTTCGTTTGCTCAAAGGAGGGGACTAAACCTTTTAAAGCGATCGATACATCTAAAAAGATTGACACCTCAAATAATGGGTCAAAGAGGAAATCTGTTCGACGTGTTCCTTCTATAAGGACGGGGTGTGAAACACGTATGTGTGTAAAGTTAATGCCTTCGAATCTATATGAGGTGTATTCTTTCAATGAGGCACATAATCACTTTTTTGTTGCTGAGGAAGATAGGTATTTACTCCCCGCTAACCGAGGTATGAACTATATGCAAGAGGAAGCCGTTAACGCATTGAGCGCCTTGAACATTGGGCCTGTCAAAGCGTTTAATATCATGAGGACATTGTATGGTGGGTTTGACCAGGTTGGGGCAACCAAGAACGATTTTAAAAATTTCAAGCTAGACCTGCACAGGTATATATCTGAGTTTGATGCTGATATGATGATTAAACGGCTTATGAGGAAGAAAGAGTACATGCCAAACTTTTCAATGGAGTATATAACAGACGATGATGGTGTTTTAAGGGGTTTGTTTTGGGCAGATGGAGATGCCAAAAGGAATTTTTCGGTGTTTGGTGACGTTGTTTCATTTGATGCCACATATCGTCATAACAAGTAAGTTTGGTAATTATTATATTTGTTTTGAGTTTTTCAGCTTATTTTCTTAAGTATATGTCATTCAGTTTTATGGTGTTTTTATTCCGTATTTGTTTTTCAGGTACAACATGATGTTTGTTCCATTTACCGGTATCGACAATCACAATCGTAACGTTACTCTTGGTGCTGCGATAATAGGAAACGAAACTGCTGAAACTTACAGTTGGTTGCTAAATGTGTTTCGCGAAGCATTTGGCCGCGCCCCTCCGGTGATTGTAACTGACCAAGACCCAGCCATGAAGAAGGCTATTGAAGATACATGGCCCGAGAGTAGACATAGGCTATGCATGTGGCACATCATGGACAAGCTTTCTGCTAAGGTGTTTAGTTGTTCGTTCTTTTAATTTGATTTTGGTGTTATATCAGTATAAGGTGTTAATTTTGGTTTGTTTTGGTATTCGTTCAGGGTGTTTTTTTCATATGGTGTTATTAATCTCATGTTTAGTTCTATTTGGGGTTTTATGGTGTTTTATACATAATATGGTGTTTTATGGTGTTTTAAACATAATGATATGTATAGTGTTATTTATCATGGTGTTAAAACTAGTGTTTAATTGATTAAGGGTGTTATAATAGTGTTATGTAGTTTATGTTTTGTTTTAGGGTGTTATTTGGTGTTATATCGTTTTAAGGTGTTTAAAATGGGTAGTTTTGGTATTCGTGCAGGGTGTTTGTTTAGAATGGTGTTATAAACCTGTTTTATTTTATGGTGTTATTTATCATGATCTCATTTGAATGGTGTTATAAACCTGTTATATATGGTGTTATTTATCATGATCTGTATTTGAATGGTGTTATTTTATCCTGCACTTTCATGTAGGGTGTTATTTGGTGTTATATCGGTCCAAGGTGTTTAGTTTTGGGTAGTTTTGGTATTCGTGCAGTGTGTTTTTTTTAAATTGTGTTTATAAACCTTTTTTAGTTGTTCGTCCTTTTAACCTTTTTTTCTTCTTTTTACATAGTTTTTGGTGATTATGGTGTTATATGTTATTCAATGGTGTTTTAGGTTGGTGCTACAATCTGCAATAATACAGATTTCAAAAAGAGGCTGTGTGACATTGTGTGGACCGATTCAATTCTACCTGTTAAGTTTGAAAGTGAGTGGGCTACAATAATGAACGATTTTAAGTTGGTTGATCATGAGTGGCTGCAGTCACTTTATCAAATCAGGGATACTTGGATACCGGCTTATTATCGTGAGGAGGTCATGTCTGGGCTTATGCGTACCTCTTCTCGTTCAGAGAGTGAGAACCATTTCTTTGGACAGTTCTGTAACCCGGGTTGCACACTTGTCGAATTTCTCGGTCATTTTGATTCTGCTATTAAAGCTCAGAGACATGAGCACAGGAAGAATGACCATGACACCAGAAATACAAACGCTCAAATATTTGATGAAGACTTTGTTTTGGAGGATCAAGCGTCCAGGATATACACACGCACTATATTTTTTGACCAGCAGTTGGAGATACAAAACGGTATACACAGATGTGCTATCGGAAAGTGGGAAAACATGGCTGACTTCGTTAATTTTTTTGTGAAGGACTGGGAACAACCATGCACTACTTTCTTTGAGGTATACACATGATGTTTTGTAGTGTTATTTTTGAAAATTGTATGTCTCTTGTCGATTTCCAGTTGCATATGGTGTTTTGTAGTGTTATTTATGAAAACTTATAAATTTCTAATGGTGTTTTTTAGGTTATGATGCGGGAGGTTGACATGACTGTGTATTGTACATGCAAAAGATTCGAACAGTTTGGGTTGTTGTGCTCACACATCTTTTGTGTGCTAAGGATGCTTGACATTAGGGAGTTTCCACAACGCTATATATTACGACGTTGGACTCGGGAGGCTGTTCCAAATAGTGCCCCTGGTGCTATTCTAGGTATCAATGAGACTGAGGATCGTTATAATGAAGTTAACCGTGTTGTACGTGAGATCACATATTCTACGGAGTCAGTTATTAACAAGCTTGTCACCAACTTTGATGCTCTATGCTCGTTCAGGGATCATGTTGTTAATTATTTCAAAACTGCGGATGAGTCGGTCGTCAATGCTCCACCTAAGAGCCGTCGTGAAAGGTTTGCCGAAATTACTGGTAACACAAAACCATCAGAATCAACCGTTCGTGTTCCCATTGGAACAAGATTCAAAGGTATGGGTAAGCCTAAACGGATGAAGTCCAAACGTGAAATTGCATTAAGTCAGTTGGGTAAAAAGAGCCGTCAGTGTCAAAACTGTTTTAGATACGGGCACAACAGACGTACTTGCAAAAACCCTACCCGGACTAAAGAACAAGCTATGGCCGAGGATGAAGGTGAAGAAGCTGATGAAGTTGACGAGGAGGAAGATGAATGGGAGGAAGTTAAAGAAGATATGGATGAACAAGATGAGGATGCATTAGACGAGGAGGATGGGGAAGAGGAGTAGCAAGTTATTTAGAGATGTCTAAAAATTTCGTTATTTTTAACGTACTTTCTTCTTGTTTCGTACATTGTTAGGTTTTTTATTGTTTTTCGTATTCGCATACACTCATGGTTTTATTTTGTTCGAATTTAATATTACTGGTGACAATTTTATATATTGTTTCTGTTGAACATGTTTGGTTTTTGTTAACCAATGGTGTTATTTGTTGTTCAGGTTGATTTATTATGTATGTTGCAAGTTGAATAGTGTTATTTATCCCCCATCAGAAATTTATTGTTAACCAGTGGTGTTATTTGTTGTTCAGGGTGTTATTTGTTATTAATGGTGTTATTTTTCTGCACAAATTAATTTTTTTTTATTTTGTTGACATGTGGTGTTATTTTTTGTCCTGGGTGTTATTAATGGTGTTATTCATATGTTGTTTATCTGGTATGTTTTTTTATACATCACTAACATGAACATCATTTACTTTGTAAAAAACCATCTGGTCAATATACCAGCATAATTGTCAAAATACATGTAAACAAGATAACAATAGTGATGTTATTCAGTTATTCAGTTATTTGTTATTAATGGTGTTATTTGTCTGTAAAAAAGTTTTTTTTTAACCCGTTGTGTTATTTTTGTTCTGGGTGTTATTAATAGTGTTCATATGTTCATGTTGTTTATTAACATGGCTGATCATTTACTTTGTAAAAAACCATCTGCTCAATACGCGTTCTTTTTGTGATGGAAAATCGCAATATAAATTCATTAAAATACCAGAAAAAAAAGGTGTAAAACAGAAACAGCTTACGATTGTAATCAGGCTTTATATAGTCAAATTACACCATAATCACAACTTTGCCAAAACGCTAACAAAAATATATAATCTATATTTGCCCAAAATGTTTGTCTATTAACAAAGAGTTTAACTTGTTCCGCTGTCCACCTACACGGCAGCTCCCAACCTATCAGCAATCCGTTCGATTGCTTTGTCTTCCATTCTCACCCTATCATCCTCGTCCAAAAGTGCGTATTCTTGTACTTCTCGTTCCACTTGGGCCCGTTCCGTGTTCACGTCGCTTAGTAGCATTTTTGATAGGTACTTCCTACGCAGATCCTCGATTTCGCGTGCTTGATCAGGCAACAACTCGCCAGTAACGCCCCTCTCATTCGATAAACCACACATCCAATGTCCAACGTGTGTTCCTATTCAACACCAAACCATCAGAATTGTTCATATTTCGGCAACATGTATTTTAATTATTTTTTTACTAAACAGAAATTTAAACGCGATTACCAGTGTAAGTTTCCATATGCCGCATAAGGAAAATACCACAGTCGATGCCATTGTAAAGTGTTTGCCATGGCAACTCCAGTCGAACTGGTTGTGTATTCCTTATCATTGAGGAGATTCTAGGATGCATCGGTCTTAGATACTGACAAAATGTACTTATCTGCAGTTTCACATTATTTGATGTTAAGAAATATTTTTTTTCCTGTTACGGCAGCCGCATAAATATAAACATTCAAAAACTTACCATCTTCTCCACATTTCCGTGGTATCTTTCTAAGCCCGCAGCACCTTCTACGTTGTCAATAATAAAGACATCTCTTGTTTTCAAGTTGAAAAACAGCAGATAGTAATGTTGCCCGGTCAACATAGGTATAAACACCATCTCGAAGTTGCCTTTAAATACTTTTGGTTCTGTTGAAGCCAGCACAGCATTCATGTTTCTCGTAAATTCTGCTAATCGGTCACCATCAGATAACGCGAAATCTTTTTCCAGCTGTGGTGTTTTTCAGGTAAATAAAAGAACAAATTATGGTGTTAAGTTAAGAATTCATAAGCATATTTATGGTGTTATATAAGTAATACATAATTAAGCAATGGTGTTATTATTTAAACAGTCCTAAATAATACATGGTGTCATTAACTATGCTCACATGATACGGTCTGCTTTTCGAGCTGTATTGTTTTTTCAGGTAAACAAAAACCAATATTGTGAAGGTTTTCAGTAATCAAACTATGGTGTTATTTAAGCATACATAATTAAACAATGATCTTATAGTTTACAGACCTATGGTGTTATTTATGCTTAAGAAAATATACATGGTGTTATTCACTATGCTCACATAATACGGTCTGTTCTCACTTAATAATATCCAGAAATTAAACTTACCAACATTCCTGCGTTGCAGAATAATCTTGGGGCTGTCCCAATCCTCCTCTTTTTTTCTTCATAGTTCAACAATGCGGCCCAGGCACTGATGACATTCACGTGCACAGTTACACCAGGCATCATTGACTCAAAAGGCCCCCTCATCACCGACACGTTACCGTTGTCGCTGAACAAAATATCCCTACAAACCGAAACACCATCGACAAGAATGTATAATTCAATATTTGTTCAAAACTTATAACGTATAATACACTACATAAACACATTTTTAAGGTCCAATTCAGATTCTTACCATACGTTTCCTGTTGCAGAAAATATCCATCGGGCCAGTGCGTCTTCAGTCTTATCATGAACGGTTCTCAACATGACAGCCCGCTCGACGTACGGTGACCGCAGTGCTTCCGGAAGCTTGATTGTTCGTTTCGGCCTTGGCGATCCCTGACGCTGAACAGGCTGCGTTACTTCCTTACGTTTTTCATCCGTTGATGCGTCTGCCAGTCTTGTTGACAAGTTCACCGCTTCAATTCCTACAACGTTGAATTTTGTCGCTGGTGTAATTTCGCTTTGAACCCTTTCAACAATTTTGTCCAGTTCTGCGACAAATGAAGACGTCATTGGTGAAAAGGGAGAAGTGTGTTTTGTTATATGATCTTTATTTCGCTCGTTCGTATGAGTGTTATATCCGTCTAATGACACACTACCTTTTTGCTGATCAACTTGTTCAGCTGCCTCGGCCACATTATCCTTTGCTACGTCAACGTTTTGATCTCCCTTTTCCACTTCATCTCCATCCTTTTTTTCCTCATCATCAACAACAAGGTGCATTTTCATTATCTCCTTCCACTCCAATGCTTTCTGTTTCAGCAGATCACTCTCCGGGAACATCAGACACGATTCTGTTATGGTGTTATTGATCTTGTTAACGCATATCTCAAATTCGTTAAACAAGTTATCCAACAAATTCGACCGAACCTGTACGAAACCCCAGTTTAATAACTTATTATGAGAAATAACATATATTTTTCAAGTCTAGTATGAATCATAAGATTTTTACCAGTTCAAAGTCGTCCTGAATTGATGTTCCTGATGCTGATGGAGTGTCACCATACTGTGATACCATCGGAATGCGCACTTCGCCATCCGGACCTACAAATAACGCACATGTTTGGGTGTCAGTTTGTGACAGGAGGTAATCTGCACAGTGTCTGTATATACCCAAGTGCGCATCATCATCTTCGATCTCGATCTCTTCATTTCCTTCATCAATCGGATTCTCCTTTTCCATTCCTTTTTCCTGTCTTTGTTTTTGCTTCTTGATTTGTTTTCCACCACACTCATCCCCTTCTGCTCGTTTGGGTTTTTTTATCTTCCCTCGTCTTTCTCTTCTTATTTTGTTCAGAATGCATACTTTCCATATCAAATTCGAGATTGTGAAGAAGATCATCATCTACAAGTTCAATAATATTTTAACTGTGTGATGAAGGTATCTTCTTTACCACAATTCCGTAAGCAACCTACACCAATATTTTGCAATAACTTTCATTTCCCAGCATAATTGTAAACAATATAACAACAGTAATGTTACTCAGTTATATAGTGTTATTAAGTAAATTAGGGTGTTATGAAGGTACATAGTGTTATTAAACAACATGTGGTGTCATTTAGATGTATAAATTGTTATTACGTAAACTAGGGTGTTATGCAATTATATAGTGTTATTAAACCATAGTGTTTATTACGTAAAAAGGGTGTTAAGCAGTTATATAGTGTTATTTAAACATATGTGGTGTCATTTAGATATACAAATATTCATTCTGTCACTTATGGTGTTACTCATCTAGCCAAGGTGTTATTTAATTTACACATGGTCTAATTTACCGATAGGTGGCTGCATATCAGTTATTTAACTAAAAGTTAAATACTTACCGCAAGTAACAACATCGGCCCTCGAAAAGCATCATCACCACCATGCCACGCTGTTTTCGTTCTTTTGAGACACGTGACCATGTACGCACACCAATTGAAGCTTTTGATATCCAAGTCCGGCTGAATATTTGAAATGAATCGCACGTTGACGGAATTGTTCATCGTGGTTTCTCCTAGGAGTGAAAAGTAAAGAATCAAGAAGTTCAGTACAAACAGTCTTCCGTCATCAGCCTGCCAATCCAATATGTAATTCATCAGGTTAACCGGCGACAAGCGGGTGATATCCATTTCCTTAAACTGATCTCTGAACGCTTGGACAACAACATCCTTCCTTTTGCTCGCTTTCTTCTTCTCAGCAACATCTGTTGGACCCATAGGCAGCCCGAAAACACTCTTAACAAGCTCCGACGTTATGTTTACAGTGCGCCCGCCGCCCACGTTTAAAACACCAGTTTCTGGGTCGTAATTTGTAACCAACCAGTGTGCTAAAGCAGTAGGCACACCTGTCACCTCATAACCAAATATCGACCCAAACCCAATTTCATGCACTTTCTTACGTTGTTCATCATTTAGGCCGGATGCTAGTGTTATCAGATTGTTGATACCTACTTTTGGCCTGATCCGTGCACCCGTGAATGGGTTATATGGCTGTGTCACTGGTTGATGCATTCCACGAGACGGCCCTCTTCTAGCAGCCGATTTCCGTCGCTTACCCGGTGGTGGGGTGTCGACAAAATCGTCATCCGCGTCTCGCAGCCGATCTACAATAATTTTTATGATTTGTTTTTAGTAAACAAGTACTTCAAAATATAAACTCTTCAACATAATACCTGTTGTTGATGTTATATGGACGTCTGGGTGTACGACAAGTTGACTATCATTAACATCCTGGTCTGCAAACAAAAATCAATTGTTATCATTTCTTATATATTAACGAATTATAATCACAACATCATTTTTTTCAAAACGTACCTTGTGTGTTTTTTATCGATGGCGGAACATCTTCTATTGTTTTTGCATTACCCGCATGTTTCATCCCATCATCACCATCTGTTTAATTTAAAGCGAACATCGTCAAAAACAACACTCATCAACAAACATAAACACATATGGCTACTAATCATACTTTATTGTTTTTTTGTTTCTTTATACTTTAAACTACATTTGGATTACCTTTGTCGTCGTTATTTGACGTTTCCGAGTCACTACATACCAATGGTTTGTCAATTGTGTTTTTGAAACGTGATTTGTACATTTTGCCCCTAAGCCGATGGCTTGACCTGACTGTAGAAGAAATTAAAAACTATTTTTTAAATACTTCATCACCTACTTCATGTAATACGACTTATTCTAAATCCGCTTAAGACGGATATACATAACACCATTGTTGCCTGACCATAATAACACTCTTCTTATAGATCAGCATGATAAATAACACCCTTAATAGACCAGGATAAACAACACCTTTCATATAATTACAGTGCAGGATAAATAACACCATGCCAAACAGGTTTATAAACACAATTTAAAAAAAAACACACTGCACGAATACCAAAACTACCCAAAACTAAACACCTTGGACCGATATAACACCAAATAACACCCTACATGAAAGTGCAGGATAAAATAACACCATTCAAATGCAGATCATGATAAATAACACCATATATAACAGGTTTATAACACCATTCAAATGAGATCCTGATAAATAACACCATAAAATAAAACAGGTTTATAACACCATTCTAAACAAACACCCTGCACGAATACCAAAACTACCCATTTTAAACACCTTAAAACGATATAACACCAAATAACACCCTAAAACAAAACATAAACTACATAACACTATTATAACACCCTTAATCAATTAAACACTAGTTTTAACACCATGATAAATAACACCATACATATCATTATGTTTAAAACACCATAAAACACCATATTATGTATAAAACACCATAAAACCCCAAATAGAACTAAACATGAGATTAATAACACCATATGAAAAAAAACACCCTGAACGAATACCAAAACAAACCAAAATTAACACCTTATACTGATATAACACCAAAATCAAACTAAACATGAACAACATAACATGGAAAAACACCATTATTCAATTAAACCCTAGTTATAACACCATTCGACAATCGATCAGTGCCTTTTACGTCTTGGTTAACATAAACTACCTTACACTATAAAAAACACCATTAATCTTCAAAAGTATCAAATAAGACAGACGAACCTTTTTTAAAATCAGAGGATGTTTTCTTGATTTTTGGTAGTGTAAGCCGCCGGTTTGTAGTGTCTTTTACAGTAGAATGATCCATCTTCTTCTTCGTCCTTCGTTCCATTGTCTCAGATGACGACATTCTCCTCTTTCGCTTGTATACGATTTCAATTTTAGGGCTCATTGTATCTGATTAAGCTTATAATATTTGGTGGGAAAGAAACACCCTGTTTTTTCGAGCGTAATAATCGCAATGGAGAGAGAAATCAGGTACAATAGATACGGTTATTGATTTTGAAAGTATATGAATGCCCTATTTTACCCCTATTAAATCAAATCAGTATTTAAAAAACACTATTTTAATTACAATATTGCCATTCTAATCTTAACCATTAGATCAATGATCTAATGGTTTATATTCTTTCCTACCTTTCTCACAAAAACTATCTTTTTTACAATAACCTTACCCCTCTAAAACATATACAATAAAATAATTGTTTGATGGTAGGATATAATGCTCTAAAACATATACAATAAAATAATTGTTTAACTTATGTTGTTGTTTTTTCGTTTTTTAATAAAACAATTGTTCAACTTATGTTGTTGTTTTTTCGTTTTTTGCGAACCGTTAATCACTTCGTTGCCGTCAGATTCCATAAGTTTTAAACATATGACACGTGTTTTATCTTGATCGGTAAGAGAAACATTCTTTGTTCGGAGCAGATTCGGACCGTATATCCATATCCCTTATTATTATTATTATCATGCCTGTATGTATATATACAAACAAGCCACAAACAAGGTTTTTGCAACCAAACGTGGGTGTTGTTGAAGTATTATGAATAGACTTGCAAAGTGTTTAGCAAACTATGTCCCTCTTACACCCCTCACTTTCATCAAGAGGGCCTCCGCGGTTTATTCGGACCGCACTTCAGTCGTATACAACGGAGTTCACTACAACTGGAGCCAAACATATGAGCGATGTTGCCGTCTAGCGTATTCTCTCCGATCGCTTAATGTTGTCAAGAATGATGTTGTAAGTTTCTTGTTTTCCTTCACCATATAGTGACCACTTACTGTCAACAGACTAAAAATACAAATGCATACTTTTCATTGGTTATAAAACACCAGGTTTTTTTTACAAAATATACTTGTATTCAACATTGATTACAAATATAACATTTTTTTAACGGGCTATGAAGTCGGGATTACGCGATGCACAATTGTAGTCTACATTGTGAGACGATAGCGAAATCCGGGAGTGCTGACCCCAGAGTGTTATCAAAATGTTAAGCATTGTGAGATTATACCTACACGCCATCAAACTCACCCTCGTCATCGACTATACTTCTAAGCATCATGTCGTCCTTGAATCCACAACAGCCTTTCCCAAGGCCGTCTTTGAGGGGGTGCGGGGTGGGCGACGGCACGTGGCCCAAATCTTTTTAATTTTGTGTAGAATTTATGTTGTATAAGCTATATATATACTGAATCGAAACATGACACATACAAGCTCTTGTCGGGGTGGTTATTGCCTTGTTTAGACAACAAGGAGACGTGAGTTCTAATCCCGGTGTCTCCAAATTTTCTATTTTAGCTTCATTTTATAGTTTGTTTAGCTGTATATGACATATAATGCCTAATTTTGTTAACTACAACTTTTCCTTTAATTAATAAATTACTAACTACGCTTAGCTAAAAATAACTATTTAAATTATTTTTACGTAAATTTTAGTGATTAAATAATTGATGAGTTTATAATACATGGAAATTTGCGAATAGGGTCCAAAATTTTTATCTCGCACAAGGCCAAATTGTTTTTTGTTATTTTCGGAGACGGCCCTGACCTTTCCACTAGGGTTGTCCTTGAGAATCACTGAGATTTATTGGCCCTGGGAGAGTAGAATAAGACGGGTCCCTAAAATGGGCTCTCAAACAATCATCATCCCTTCGCCAATTTGCCATTTTGCCGCCCCTTTAATTTTTAGACTTTCAGCCTTTGTGTTTTTAAAAGAGTTTAACTTTTAAAACTTTACTGGGTTTAGTTGAGTTAAATGAGAACGGGGTTTTTTATTATTTTTTGTTGTATGAACCTAAACTAAATAGGATAATTTTCAACCAAGTTTTCTTTCTTTTTATTTTGAAAAAAAATATATATTTGTAATCAATGTATTCTTAAAGACTACATTTTTTGGTAAACCTATAAACTCTCCCTCTTATTTTTCGGTTTCGTTAATCTAATAGGTATCCGTACTCGCACCAAACGTTCCAGCACTATACGAGATGCATTTCGCGGTTCCAATGGCCGGGGCGGTGCTTAACGCAATGAACACGAGGCTAGACGCTAAAAACATAGCCACGATTCTCCGTCATTCCGAAGCAAAGCTCTTCTTCGTCGACTATGAGTTTGTCCCGCTAGCATCTCAGGGGCTCCGATTATTAATGTCAGAGCGCGTAGACAACGACACTTCAAACCAACCAACAATGCCAACGGTTATTGTAATCTACGACATCAAAAACCCCAGCGGGGTGCGCCTCAACAACAAGTTAGAGTATGAACAACTTGTTCAAGATGGTAACCCACAATACAAAGGCGAAGACGTTGAAGACGAATGGGATGCGATCACGTTGAGTTATACTTCTGGAACCACCTCGGCCCCCAAAGGGGTGGTTAGTTCTCACCGTGCAGCTTATTTGAGCACGGTGAGCTTGATTCAAGGGTGGGAAATGGGCACCGAACCGGTGTACTTGTGGTCCCTACCGATGTTCCATTGCAACGGGTGGACGTTTACTTGGGGTGTGGCGGCTCGAGGTGGCACAAATGTCCTGATCCGCCACACCACCGCGGATGAAATGTACAAAAGTATTGCGAATTATAAGGTGACTCACATGTGTTGTGCACCGGTGGTGTTGAACATTCTTTTAGAGGCTAAATCACACGAGCGTCGTGATTTAGCCTCTTCTAAGGTTAAGATACTCACGGGTGGAGCGCCGCCTCCTGCGGCGCTTCTCGAAAAAATGGAAGAGTTTGGGTTCGAGATAACTCATGCTTATGGCCTCACTGAGGCCACTGGACCAGCACTTGTGTGCGAGTGGTGGTCCAGATGGAATGAGCTACCTAGAAGTCATCAAGCAAGATTGAAGGCCCGTCAGGGTGTGAGTATACTCTCACTTGCGGATGTGGATGTTAAGGACACGAAAACAATGGATAGTGTTCCACATGACGGGAAGACGATGGGTGAGATCGTGCTTCGGGGAAGTAGCATCATGAAGGGGTACTTAAACGATGACGAGGAAAATGCGAAAGCCTTTCGAGACGGATGGTTCTTAACTGGTGATGTCGGAGTTATCCATCCGGACGGATACATAGAAATCAAGGATAGGTTGAAAGATGTCATCATTTCAGGAGGAGAGAATATAAGTAGTTTGGAAGTCGAGTCGGTTTTATTTAAGCACCACGCGGTACTTGAAGCCGCCGTTGTGGCCATGCCTCATCCACGGTGGGGCGAGAGCCCTTGTGCTTTCGTTGTGTTGAAAAACACAAGTGAAGCTACTGAACAAGAAATCTTAGCATATTGTAAGAACAATATGCCAAGATTTATGGTACCTAAAAAGGTAGAGTTTGTGAAAAGACTACCAAAAACATCAACCGGTAAAGTCCTTAAGCACGAACTTCGGAAAGTCGCGAGATACTTCTACACAAGATAACTTTTGTGAAAAAAATTGATTTAATCATACTTTGTAACAAGATACTTTGTATATTTGTTTTTATGTGATAGTATTAAAGAGAACATGCTAAATGTTTTTTACTATTAAAGAGAATAAGCTCTTTGATAAAACACACTAGCTTCTTGATCCGAAACGATGTTGCATGAGGATTTATGATTACCATTTGTGTCTATGTTATTTTAAGAATGAATTGCACTTCTCTCCTTTAGGTTTATACTATGTTTATAAAGGCGGTGTCTTTTAAATAAAGTATTTACAACAAATGCCTTTTATATTTTAATTTCTATTTAGTTATATGTTTATATCATTTTGTCTTAACTCAGTTAATTTTTAATGTCAAATTTAAACTGTCTTTCACATGAAGACAATATGGTCTTTTTACCTACTTGTAAAAAAACTAACTTATACACATTCACCAGGCACCAACCCCCTTTTAGGACCCATTCTCTTCTCTCACCAGTCACCACCTCTCGATTTCACTAACATCAACCCCAACAAAGAACAACCGCCGCCATCCATTGTTGCTGGAACCACCATCTCAACCTCCCTGTCCTGTAAGCCTAAACGATATTGAATCCCACAGCTACCCGGGCGAAGCCCAATCCTTCCGACACATCTTGGTCTCTTCCATATAATTGTTAAACTTGGAGTTGGAATAGCATCCAGTAAAAAGTATAGAAATATTTATATAAGGTAAAACGACAGAAATAACAATATAAAGTTCAAAATGAGTAGTAATAGTAATAATAAAAATATATCATAGTAATGATAATAACACAAAGTACAAAATAATCAAGTCGACGATTTCTCTTCATTTTGTCATATAACTAGCATCAGTTATTGTGCATTGCGGCGACGCCATATTGAACTTCGAAAAGATTAATTTTTAACAAACTTTTTTAGCAATTTATCGATGATGTAGATGGAAATAAACACATTATATTATATGATATTATTAAAATGACGAAATTTGTTAATGGTTTAAAGTTATCTTAATTAAGTTGTTTTGTGTCTCCTAGAGACATGGTGTGATGGTAAAGTGTCTCCCCTCTATCCTATAGGTAGAGGGTTCAAATCATCTAAACAACCGACGAATTGAAAAAAAGTTAAATGTCATAATTTCTGAAATTAAAATTTGTCAGGCGCCATCCAAGTCCCTCAACAGGGGCGGATCTAGGTTGAGACGTATGGGTTCACACGAACCCACTCGATTTCAAATTTTTTGTAGAAATGTTAATAGAAAATTTGGTATGAACCCATGAAAGATATTTAAGATGAACCCATTTACAAAATTCATGCATGGCGGAGTGGTTAAAGTAGTTGCTTATATGTCTGAAGTCACAGGTTCGACTCCTCTTAGAGTTAATACCTTTTGAAGTTTTTTTTTTTTTTTGTTTTTTTAATCTAAACAGAACTTGGTTAAACCAATGCCCCCATGACCTCATTTCTGAAACAAACCACAAAAGTAGATCCCCAAATCTCTAACTAGGAACCCAACCACTGAATTTGTTATCTTGGCAACATTTTTGACTTCTTGTACATGCTAGTAATGAATATGTGTTTTGTTATATTTTATTTTTACATAAACCAAATAATTCAGATTGTAATCTTATAGGTTTTTAGGGGAAGATCAGCCAGGACATCAATAGTTTATGCAAACTGGTTGGTTTGCAAATAGATGCATCGAATGCAAAATATGAATATTTTTTTTCTACTAGATTAGAGGTTATTTTACTATTTAGTTATGGGTCGAAGACGTAATGCAACGTTTTCAAAAAGATGAAAACTCGTAGCGAAAAACTATAAGTACTTTTCTTAATTCGTAAAGACCATCGTATTTATATTATTGTGTTTCTAAGTTCTAATGACGGTGTTTTTTTTATTATCATATCATATCTTTATTATGTGATGGATCATGTGGTGGCGTTGATAGCCGAAAGACAAGGGGGTACATGCACTAATCGGCGTTTATCTCAATTGCTGAGTGTTATGTGCCTTATGTCCAAGGCTTGATGCAAAACTACAATCGAGCCGGGGGTCTCATTGGAAGCAGCCTCTCTATTCCTACGGGGTAGAGGTAAGGTTGTCTACATCTCATCCTCCTCAGACCCCTACCTTAGCTTTGCTATTGGTGGGATATACTGAGTATGATGATGATCTTTATTATGTGATGAACACCCGACCCGAAAAATATTATGTCCGGTTCTATGAAATGAACATCTAAAAAAAGTGAACCCACCGGAAAAAAATTCTGGATCCGCCACTATCCCTCAAGTTTATAACCTAGTCAGATTGATAATACAACTAACAAAAAACAAATTAATTATTCTTGTGAAACAAACCCATTTTATTTTTTTATTAAATCCCTTGCTTTATTGAGAAGCTCATTGAGCCACCCATGATATCAATATTGGCATCAGCCCAATATGTTGCAAACGTTAGTTTGCAAAATCTCATTGTTATCATATGATTCAACTCTAGCTAGGCTCTTTATGTATTTAGTTTATATGCATATATAACTATATGTGTACATATATGATAATTAGATGTTTGTACCAATAAGTAACTATTGAAATGGCATTTATTAGGTGTTTTGTGTTGGGTTAATAGGTTGACTAGTGGGAACTGATGAACACAAATAGGATTGTATGTCTATGGTGCTGTTTGTTTTTTAAGAGTTAAAATGTCTGCAGTCTGCGGACCACATCTGTAGAAGAATAGGTGGACTAAACATCTGCAGTCTGCAAGAAGAAAGTTGATTGTTTTTTAACGTATACAGACTTCTAAAATAAACTGGTGGTGGTGTACAGACGGTGGTGGTGGGTGGTGGTGTTGGACGATGATGGCGGTAGACGGCGATGGTGGGTGGTGGACGGTGGTGGTGGTGATTGACGGTAGTGGGTGGTGGACAGTGGTGATGGACGGTGGACGGTGGTGGTGGTGGTGGTGTTGGACGGTAGTGGGTGATGGACGATGGTGGTGAACTGTGGTGGTGGTGGTGATGGGCGGTGGTGGTGAGTGGTGGTGTTTAACTCTCTGCACACCTTAGAAGAGCTCGCGCAGACGTTTTTTAATGAAACGTCTTCGAAAAAACAAACAGTCTGAGCGTGGCAATGCCCGCGCGTAGTCTGCGCGGCGCAAACAGAAGAACTTGCGCGGAGCTTTACTGAAAAAACAAACAACACCTATGTCTATTTGTATAAAAGACTAAAAGATATCAACATAACACGTTTAAAACCATATAACTCAAACATGATCCGTGTAACTAGTTTATCTAAACTGATTGACGGGTAAAGTTGAAAACAGGTTAAACTGATCCTTAACATTTTGACAAATTGAACAAGTGGTAATTTGTTTGCACGTTGATTTTAAATTATTATTTTTCTTTAGGTTAATTTTAAACAAAGTAACGTGTTTATTTACATGGCTAGCTCGGTGAAGCATTACTATCAATATCGTTAATCCCTGATCATTTAACAAATTGTTTCTCAAGAAATGACAATTACGTGATATGATAAAGATAAAATGACCCATAAAACAACACGTTAAGAATAATATTTTTATGAACAAATTATGTATATGATATATTCAAATGCATAGATTAGTATATTACGATGATAGACGGCAATATTGAATAAAAAAACCGAAGTGCCGGACATTGGAAACTTTTGTTTACTTCTTCCAAAATACAAACAAGTACATAGTCAAAAGTGTAGTGAAATGGATAAGCATCTTTTTTTTTTTTAATATAAAAAGGAGATAGTAAATAATCTATAATCTTTATCTTTATTATGTAATGAACTAAAAAACTTGTAACTTACGTATTACGTTTTTTAGCTAGTTTTTGTCCCGCTCGCGTTGCGGGGCACTAAATCGAATATTTATCTCTCGTAACATGCATGTCTTTGTTTCGATTACTTGTACATACTACTCATAACACGATCTCAAAAAATTACATTGAGTCAACCAATTAAAATTACATTGATCAGTGAAATTATTGATGTTGTTTTAAAATGGTAGTGATAAGGGTGTAGGGAGTGGTTACCTATTCTAAATAGGTAAACTCCTAATTCACCCAATCACATATTGCAATGTCAATTCACCTAAATAAGTTACCTAATGCACAAAAACGTTGGCGGTGATATACCTAATGGGGTTTAGGTAAACTATTTAAAAAAAAAAGAAAAAAATGTGTGATTTGTTGCGAAGGAATGGACCTCACCACACACCCATCCCCCCCCCCCCCCCCCCCCTTCCTCTCACCGAGTCGGTGTAGGTTCACCGACATCCTCAACCGAAATCGGTAAAGGTGCGGTTGGCGGTGGTTTACCGCCTCGGTAAAGTGGTTTACCGCATGAAACCGAGCTCCACTCCGCTAACCCTAATATAAGGTATATAGTTTTACTAGAATACTACAGAAAGTACACCTATATAATTTATATGGTAGGAGAGTTTTATATTTTACACACATACAATTATACTGCTTTACTTTGAAACTTCCACTCAATACAAAACAATTTTTTAACTTGAGAATTAAAAAAAAAAAACACAAACATATATAACTATTACTTTAATCATAATCATAAGAGTAAATTGCTAAAATCATCCCTGAGGTTTGGGTATATTTATCATTTTCATCCAAAACAAATTTTTTGTACAATAAAGTCCTTCACTTTTGTGATTTTTTACCATTTTCATCTAAACATCTAATTTGCTTTATTTTTTCTATCAAACATTTGGTTGAAAATGACAAAAAATCCCAAATCTCAGGGATGATTTTAGTAAAAAAGTTAGACGTTTGGATGAAAATGACAAAAAATCTCAAAAATGAAGAACTATATGGTACAAAAAAAGTTGTTTTTGATGAAAATGACAAACATGTCCAAACCTCAAGAACAAGTTTGCGTGGTACGATGATACTCCCGTGATCCGTCAGTGTGATCCAAATTTTTCGCTAAAAAAACTATACATTAAACTTGCTCTACTTGAGTATCCCCTTAAAAAAAAATTAAAAAAAAAGTGTGTATATCATATAGTTGGTCCCTACACTACAACCGCCGTGTACTTTACAACAATAGTAACAAGACTTTTTAATTTTCTAAACTACTTGGTCAAATATCATTAACTCGAAAATGGAACTCTTTTCTCTTCTATACAACCCAATAACATATCCACTTGTACTCCACGCATCACAAGTTGTACCATATTCTTGACTCAGCCTCACCAATATAAAGACTTAAAATTAAAATAACCGATTAACAATAACCACTACATCATCTCCTACACTTAACCTCTCATCCCCAAAACAATCTTTTTACAGGTTTCTTGAACACAATTCAGACATCACCATGAAACCCTTCAACCTCTTCATGTTCATCATCTTCATCTTCATCTTCGCATTCGTCAATGTTCTTGAAGCCAAATTCACCTCCAAAATATGCAAACATGACAAACCCTACATCCATTTTCCATTCAAAGTCAACTCATTTTGCAAACACAACCACACCATGATCAACTTTCCAAATTATGGTGAATTGGGTGTCAAAACAATCACTTATGATCCCAAAAAACTCACCTTATTCGACCCGAAAGATTGTGTCTTTGAAGTGTTCTTGAATCTTGATCTTGATCGTACACCGTTTCGGTATTATCATGTTGTTAAGAACTACACGTATTGGAATTGCTCGGTTAATCTTTCGGGCTCCTTCGAGTCCATTCCATGTTTGAGTGGTGCTACACACCATGTTTATGTTGTTGAGTCATCTTTAGATGTTCATGAGTCTTGTGAGGTTGTGAAAACTGTTTTGATTCCATTCGGGTATAGTTCGTACGTTTCAGATGATAGTTTCGGGCTCGATTTGAGTTGGGATTCTGCTGGTGTAATGGATTTTGCAGAAGAGAGAAGAGAATTTGGTGTACAATCCATAATTGGAGGTGATGGCTTTGGTTTGACTTTTGAAGTCAAAGTCAAGATTTTTTTATCATTGACTTTGAAAAGTCAAAAGTTGGTTATTAATTTGGTTTGGTTTTTGTTTTTGTTTTGCAGGATTAAGTGTGGTGATTTTGGTTTTGGTGATTGTGGGATTAGGGTGTGTGAAGGTTTATTGTTGGAAGAAATCAAGAATTAATGAAGATGAATGGGAGAAGTTGCTTGGCGATCTTGAAACGTTGTGATTAGAGTCCGGTTAAGACCAGTCGAGCCGGGACCGACACGGTACTGCCGTATAGGTTTATATGGTTCGGTTAGCGGTTAAAACTTTTAGTGAGAAAAGGAATTATTTTGTTTAGATTCTTGTTTTGTATATAATATTTTTTTACTTTCATAACCCTTTCTAAACTTGCAAAATATGGTTTTTTTTTTTAATATTGTTTTGTATATTATTGCCATCTTTGGTCAATGGTCAATGGTCTTGGAAATTTCATAAAAGTATACTAAATGAGTTGTCGTAGTCACAAGGAGAAAAAACAGGGGTAGAATTGTAAAAATGGTGACAAAAAGAAACAAAAGGGTACTATGTTGAACCAAAATCATTCACAAACTTTCCTGTTATCAATCAAAATCAAGAGTTACTTTTGTTTTCCTTAGCTCCCAAGAATTTCCTTTTGGGTAGGTAATCGAAGAAAATCCACAATGAAGGTTGTTGACGTGTTGAGCGGACACAATGAACGTTGTTGATGTGATAAGTGTAGTTATCAAAGTTGTTTTATTATAACGAGTAAATTACGTTTTTGGCCCATGTGCTTATATCACTTTTACTATATTAGCTCAAAATAAGAATTTTTAACATATCTGCCCCCATGGTCTCTATAACTAACCATTTTGGCCCCTAAGTCTAGATATCATAGGGGCCAAAATGGTGAGTTATAGAGACCATGGGGGCCAAAATGGTTAGACTTAGGGGCCAAAATGGTTAGTTATAGAGACCATGGGGGCAGATATGTTAAAAATTCTTATTTTGGGCTAATATAGTAAAAGTGATATAACCACAGGGGCCAAAAACGTAATTTATTCTATTATAATTTATCATTAATAGATACTAACTGAGCGGTTCTCAAGGGATATGGTGTGGTGATACGGTGTCTCTTCTTTATTCTAGAGGTGAAGAGTTTGAATCCCGTAAGGAGCAAGTAATGGCAGCTTTGATGGTGTGCGGGGAGGACCTCCGCACAAGGCCCGTGATTTCGAGGGGCACGCGATTTAAAAAAAAATCCTATATGTATATGTTATTTTTTTTAAATAGTAAACACATATCAATTCCAATATCGGCCCATTTACAAATCATTTTTATGGTTTAGAATTTAGCCCACTTGACATTAGGTTTATTGAGCCTAATACTAAAGTGATTTTTTTAAATAATCATAAAACATTACGGAAGGACACATTTTTTCAAGCTTAAACAGGGTACGTGAATTCTCAGAGAAGCCTCTGGGAGTAAGTAGTGGTGGTTAATAAGAGTAGGTTAGTTTGCGGTAAAAAAGGGTGACTGAATGTGGAAAAGAAAGATTCTATTGTATAACATCAGTTGAAAAGTTGTAAGACTACTTTTGGTTGGTTTTATGTAGATAAAGGTGAGAAATTGATGTCCGAGAACTGAATTCTGTTGTTATCATGATTTAAGTTGTTGATCATGATTTAGGCATGTTGTTGTGGGTTAACTAAGACTCTGTTAACAGTGTCAGGCTATGGGGTGTGGTTGGAACCCCCTTGGGCTTTATCATGCCAACTAGGATTCACGTCATCGTCATGTCAGCATGGGGGCGTTATCATGCCCCCCTTTAATTTGGAGGGTGTGGATGGAGCCCCGTGTCATGATTAACTAATTATTTATTTATTTAAATATTTATTTTTTTAAATTAAATGGCAATTTTAATAACTACAAAATTAAAAAAAGCACTACAAAGTCATAAAAAAAACATAACATACTAGAAAAAAAAAGACAACATATTTAAAAAAACTACATATATTTGGCCCGAATTTGTGCCTTACGAGCCTCCAAAATAACTCGGTCCTCCTCTGGTAGATGTGACACATCCCTTGCGAGAAAGTCCATGTCTCTTTGGATTTGTTTCTCCATTCTCATTTCTTGGTCTTTTTCCCTAATGGAGATTATTTGCTTGAGACCTGCCTCGAACTTGCTCATCTTTGACGGGCCATCTGATTTAGTAGACTTTCCACGTGCCTTGGCCTTACTTTTATCCCTACCAGTTGGACGAGGCAGCTCTTGTGGTTGTGGTTCTTCAAACTCGTCAGCATCCTCGTTTAGATTAATTAATGTACGAGCATCGGACCCAGATGGTTCGGTGGTGGATGTCGATTTGGACGGTTTGGATCTAGGGCGGGTTGGGTCGAACGGTGGCACAAGATACCACTATGGAGATTTGTGAAGAAGCTCCCATGTGGTTACCAACGTAAACGTATGCCCATGGTGCATTCTATAGTCGTTGTGGGCTTCTGTCAAGACATCGACGTCGCTCGCACCACTTTTCCTTCGAGTATTATTGACGAGGTTATTGTATATGTTGTTGAAGTTGCTAACCTTCGTCCTCATAGCACCCCACTTTACCGAAAAAGAGTCGGCGGTTCGATACACACCACGACCCATTGCGGCGAAAAACTTCTCGCGTATACGACCCCAAAATACCTTTATGTCTTGGTCGTCTCCTAAAAAAATTATTTACAAAAGCATAAAAAATATTATTTACAAAAGCATAAAAAATATTACCAACAATCTCGTCCTCCGACACGTCGAGGCATGCTTTTGCCAACTCGAACTCTTCCTTAGGCGACCAAAATTCTACCTTCTTAGGGGTACGTTTTTCGGTCTCATCCTTCTTTTTATGACTTTTTTTTTATAGAAGAGTATTCGACTTGGGTTTCGGGAACGTATTCGGTTTCCTTGTGTCTTGGGTATCGGGTATGTTTTGTGGTGGGATGTTTGACGGAAAAAATGGTGGTTGAGAATAATACCCGAAATATGGAGGCATTGGTTGAGTGGTGGGATGAGGAGAAGTTGGTGGCATTGGATAATATCCAACCTCACCCGTACGCGGGTCTCGGCGATAGCGGTCCTCTTGCTCGTTGTTTTGCATATTTTGCCAAAACGGATTGGTCGGGTCCCATGGGTTGTTGGGAAACATTGTTGAAAACTTTTTAAAAATATGAAGAGAATTGTATAAAAAGTGAAGGAGAAAGTGAGAGGAATGATGTGAAAAAGTTAAAGAATAGTGGATATTTATAGTGTTAATTTATAAATAAAATGGAAAGTAATTTTTTTTTAAAATTATGACCGTTTTCAACGGTCAAAACTTTACATGTTCCTCGATCCAAGCGTAATGAAGCCCGTTACCATGTTCGCGATGATTCAATGGCGCCCCGGCATAGCGCCGGGGGTGTGGAACGATAGCGCCGCGGGGCGCTATAGATGGCCAGTTGGCTTGGGTGGCGCCCCCACACCCTCCAGCCTCATGTAGGCCGTTAACGGTAGCAACCCCCCCCCCCCCCCACCTTCCTCGGTTAACTGTGGTAGTTAACGGAGATTTTGTTAATGGGTTAACTATGTTAATAGGAAGAAAAGGTAATGATGGTAGGGTCCACCCAATCTAAACCAATCACATGACTTGTTTTATTTATTAGTTTTTATTTTATTGGTATTAGGTGTTTTGTTAATCAACAACACATTATTAACAAGTATGTAGCTTGTGATATGACAGTGAGTTTGGTTTTAATCATTTTTTAGAGGGATCCATCTACACGACTAGGCTTACATCCACGATAGGTAAAAACTAGAAAACTATAATTGGTTAATGTAATTTAAGGCAAACCTACTTTAGTTGACAAATGCATAACATCAGATCCTTAATACTAACTAATATTATACATTTGTCCACAACTATGTTGGAAATTAGATTCTTAATCGAACATAAAAAACACGAGATTGAAATGTTGGAAATTAGATTCTTAATCGAACATAAAAAACACGAGATTGAATGAATTGTTTAACTCTTTTACTATTTATCAATTAAAAGCACACCAATATAATAACTCTAACCATCTATTTATATTAAATAGAGACATTAGTAATGAGGATATTGGGTCTAGGGTGGAGGTGGTCGCTGACGTTGAAGGGGGTGTGAGTTCTACGGCACAGAGGTTGGAGAATGTTTTTAGAGAGGAGGTAAATGGCACGATTTTTATGGCTAAGATTGTGGGTGCATCTAATATGGAGAATTTTGAAGGCAAGCTCGGGAAGGTAATTAATGATGAAGGTTTTCAATTGGTTAATAAATGAATTTTTTGTCAATTAATATTCGTGTGTTGGGTTGTGATGAAAAAAGTTCATGGATTCGTGGATTACGATTAGCTAATGAAGTTGGTTTCGTTATGATTCAAGAGACTCAATTTTCCTCTTTGGAAGGTTTGGATATTGGTAGATTTTGGGGTAATGGAACTTTTGCGTTTGATTGGGTGGGGGCCACGGGGAGGTCGGGAGGTCTTTTATCGATTTGGAATTCTCAGAGATTTAGTATGTCGTCGGTTGTGAAGCATAGGTATTTTTTGTGTATTCATGGAAAATTGAAAGATTCGGGAAAGGAGATTACTGTGATAAATGTTTACGCGCCTCAAAAGTTGGTAGATAAGAGAATTCTTTGGGCTGATTTAGAGAGGCTTATTGTTAATGATGATAGCTATTGGATTGTCGGGGGTGATTTTAATTGTGTTAGGGATCGTGGAGAAAGAAGGAATTCTAAGTATATTGCTTCGGTGTCTAGTGAATTTAATGAGTTTATTGATAAAGTCGGGCTTCATGAGTTTAATTTGCATTGTAGAAAGTTCACTTTTCTGTCGGGGAATAAGTGTAGTTGCATAGACCGTATTCTTGTTTCTTGGAGGTTCTTGAATGATTGGACGAATGCAGAGTATCGTGCTTTGGCTAGAGAGAAGTCGGATCATAGTCCGTTGGTGTTGAAGGTAGAGGCGCGGAATTTTGGTGCAAAGCCATTCCGCGTCTTTAATTCGTGGTTATCTAGATTGGATTTCGAAAACGTGGTTACCAATGCGGTTAAGGAGTTTGACGGGATGGGTCCTCCGGATTTAATCCTTATGAATAAGTTTCGGAAGGTTCGTCAAGCGCTAGTGGAGTGGCGGAAAAAAGTGGTGGCCGATGACAATGAGCTGGAAGCGAATTTGAAACAAGACCTTTTGGAGTTGGATGCCATGGTTGAAGATAGGGATTTGACGGAGGTGGAGCAATGGGTCCATGTAGAAGCGACTAAAAAGTTAAAAGAATTGGAAGTTTGCAAAGCCAAAGATCTTCAGCAAAAAGAGCGGGTTCGTTGGGCCAAGGATGGTGATGAAAACACGAGTTTTTTCCATGGTGTGGTGAATAAGCGAAAGGTTGCGAATTGCATTCCGGGTTTGACGGTTAATGGTTCTTGGGTTTTTAAACCGTCAGAAGTGAAAAAGGAAGTTCTCCGTTTTTTTTTAAATCGGTTCGCTGAAGATCTTGGTGCTCGGCCTTCTTTGGATTGTTATGGCATTAATCAGTTAGACGATGAAGATGCAGAGGCGCTTGTGAAGTCGTTTTCTGAGGAAGAGATTAAGACGGCTGTGTTTGAGTGTGGCAGTGACAAAGCGCCGGGGCCCGATGGTTTCAATTTTAGATTCGTGAAGCGATTTTGGTCGTTGTTTGCAGCTGATTTCGTAGCAATCATTAAATACTTCTCGGAAACTGGTACTATTAATCGGGGTGTCGGGTCTTCTTTTATTACGTTGGTTCCTAAGGTTAGTGATCCAGCTCATCTTGGTGACTATCGTCCAATTAATCTTATTGGGGTTATTAGTAAGGTTATTTCTAAAACTCTTGCTAATAGACTCAAGACGGTTATGGGGAAAATTACTTCTGAATCACAATCGGCATTTCTTTTGGGAAGGTATATCCTTGACGGCCTCTTAATCATTAATGAAATTTTATCTTGGGCGAATAGGACGGGAAAAGAATTATTTCTTTTCAAAATTGATTTCGAGAAGGCTTATGATAATGTTCATTGGGAGTTCTTGTTATCGGTGATGCGCCAAATGAAGTTTCCTGATATGTGGTGTAGGTGGATTAGAGGAATATTATCATCGGCCCGTTCTTCTATTCTGGTTAATGGCTCCCCGACGTTTGAGTTTAATTGTGAGAAGGGTATTCGTCAAGGGACCCGATTTCTCCTTTTCTTTTTATTATTGTGATGGAGGCGTTGTCTTGCATGATTCGCAAGGCAGTCGATAGTGGTTTTTTTTATGGGGTTCGTCTTCCTAATGGGGGCCCGACCATTTCCCATCTGTTGTATGCAGACGATGCGATGGTGATGGGTGAATGGTCCCAATTTAATTTTTCGGCTCTGAAGAAGATTTTGCGCATCTTCCACTTATGCTCTGGTCTCAGGATTAATATACAGAAATCGAGCTTATTTGGGGTAGGCAAAAACATGGAAGAGGTGGGTTCAAAGGCGTGTGGGTTGGGATGTAGTTCGGGCGTTATTCCTTTCAAGTATTTGGGTATTTTAGTCGGTGCTAATATGAGTCGAATTGGCAATTGGGATTTGGTGGTTGATGTGTTCAAGAAAATATTGTCGAGGTGGAAGTCTAATGTTTTATCTATGGGTGGAAGGGTGGTTCTTATTAAGGCGGCTCTAGAGAGTCTCCCGACATATTACTTTTCATTGTATAAAGCTCCGGTAGCCATCATTAATAAGCTTGAAGTGATTATCAAGCGATTTTTATGGGGTGGGAATGATGATCGAAATAAAGTCCATTGGGTTGCTTGGGATAAGGTTACGAAATCTAAAAGAGATGGGGGTTTGGGTCTTAGTAGACTAGAGGAGACCAACAATGCGTTAGCTTTAAAATGGTTATGGAGATATCGGTTAGAGCATGATGCACTTTGGAGGAAGGTGATTGACGCGGTGCATGGATCGACTAGAAGATGGGAAGCGTTTCCGTGTAATAAACGCTTATCTGGTACATGGAGCAAATTGGTGACCTTTGGTTCTCGGTTGAAGGTTCAAGGTATTAGTTTTGTGAATATGATTCGTGTTGGTGCACGAAATGTCTGCTGATTACGTCTTAATCAAGTCTTGTGTCTAGATAGATTGAATGTACACACAACAGGGTCTTATTTAGGGTTTTACATGTTTATCTTGTGAATTTCGCTTGAAAGGGTTTATATGTGTTTCAAGCTAAATCAACACTGATGATTTAGCTTGAACTGTTTCAAGGGAAATCATGATTTAGCTTGAACAGTTTCAAGGGAAATCATGATTTAGCTTGAAATGGTTCAAGGGAAATCATGATTTAGCTTGAACTAACTCAAGCGAAATCAACAGGTTATATATAGGGTTGTGTGGTTCATTTGTGACAGTGATGGTCATTGTATGAGACACGAAGTGCTGCCGGTTTTGTATCAGAATACCTTGTACAAGCACAAATATCAATCAGAAAAGAAGGATTAAAAGGATAATAGCTGTTATGACTTTGTTTATGTTGATTCCGCCTTCATACTCAAAGATGAACTGCCTTAACTGACATTTAAAGGTCGTAGAACGGTCCAACAAGTGGTATCAGAGCTCAGGACGAGGAGTTCATACCATAGCAGCGGATTCTCTTCTTTCTACTCATTTCTTTTTATACTTTTCTGATCTGAACGAGTTCCAACGGTCGAAATGATCTGATTTTCGAGTATATTGTGTATAACATAGTTTTAATAAAGCCTACAAAGATTCGGACTAAAATTCAGATTAAAACTTGTTAAAAATGACCTAAAACCTGATTTAGCTTGAAAGTGTTCGAATTTAAAAGTAGATTTCGCTTGAAAGTATAAGATTTAGCTTGAAAATCAGAAGATTTCGCTTGAACATTTCAAGCGAAATTGAGTTTGTTAGATTTCGCTTGAATCTGCTGGTCTTGAATTAAAGGATTTCGCTTGAAATAAGTTGAAGCGAAATTGTTGAGTTGGATTTCGCTTGAATCAGAACTGTTCGTAGTTTTCGCTTGAAACAGATTGAAGCGAAATTGTTCTTATAGATTTCGCTTGAAAATTAGCTTATATCAGATTTCGCTTGAAGTGTAATCTTGGTTTTCGCTTGAACAGTTATATAGTGCTGATTTCGCTTGAAGCTGCTTATACTTCAAGGATTTCGCTTGAACTTGCTAATTTTTCAAAACTTAAATTTTTTCTAAGTGTTTGCTGATTTTGCAGGAATATTCACGATGGATGATATTTTCATGAACCCGTTTAGTGACATGTACGCGTATGCTGGAAACTCGGGAGACGTTTCATCTACAAGCAATGTGAACGAGAATCCACCGAAAGAAAAAAGAAAAGAAGCTTGGGAATCGGAAAGTGCTTTTGGAACATTCAATAAACCCCCAAAGTTAATGGCTATCGAGGAGTACAGACGTTGGTCCAGAAAATTTGAAGATTGGATGATGGCATTCGCATTTCCAAGTTGGAAAAGTCTGAAGAACGGTTATGAACACGGAAACAAGAATGGTGAAGCCTTAACATCTACTGATGAGATTGAATCATTCGTAGCCGAACAAAAGTGTGTGGCATTGTTATTTCAGTCTGTTCGGGAGGATATTATCTCATTGATAGATTATTCAAATGCTAAAGATCTTTGGGCAAAGTTAGAAAAGAAATGCTTAGGAAGTACAGAAATAGTGAAAAACAAAAAGAAACTTCTTAGGAAAGAGGTTGATATGTTTGGTTGTCTTAAGAATGAGTCAGTGTGTAAAATGATAGAAAGGTTTGGTCATCTGAAGCTGGAATTATCAAGACATGATATCAATTATTCTGATGAAGAACTTGTTGACAAACTGTTCGATTCATTACCAGACGAGATGGATTGGAGATATTATGCACTGATGTTGAAGAACACTATTGCTCCTTAAAAGTTGAAACCAGATTTGGTGATTGAGAGACTTGAAAGTCACGAACTGGAATTGAAAAAGACGTACAAAGTCAATCACTCATCTTATCAACAAAATTTGGATTTGTATTATCCAAAGAGCATGATGCCAAAAGCAACTTCTCCCAAGACTGCGTTTTCTGCTGAAAATGTGTCCACAGCAAGCAAAGAAAGTCAAAGTGGTCAAAGCAGTGGAAATCACAGTGGAACTTCATCATCTGCAAATCATTCTGATGCAAAGAATCGTTTTCAATGCAACATTGCAATAGACTTGAAGAATGCTCAGAATTTTGATGAGGAGTCGGCCAAGCAGCAGATGATCTTCTTAGCATCGGTGTTGGAATCGTATGAAGGGTTAGTAGCTGGGAAGATAGGCAACACAAATCTGATGAAAGAAGATTACGATCAGATTGATCCGGAGGAAATGGAACTGATCGATATTCGTTGGGCTATGGCAAGTGCTGTTCGCCGAGCACAGCGTTTCATGGAAATTACCGGAAGGAAGACAATTGGTGGTGCATCTACCAAGCTGGGGTTCGATAAATCGAAGGTGACTTGCTTCAAATGTAAGCAGAAGGGTCACTTCAAGCGAGAATGCCGAAACGCTTATGCTGATGAGTCGAAGAATCCTTTCAGAGATGATTACTACAAGAAGGCGATTTATCAGCAGAATAAATCTGAGCCACCTAGATTGAAGCAGGTTGAAGACAACAGAGAGAAATCTAGAGCTCTTGCGGTGATTTACGATGATGAGGGGTATGATTGGAGTCAAGAGGTACTACCGGAAGAAGATGCGGTTGGTTACGCATTCATGGCAAAAAATGAACCTATTCCATGGAAAGATGATAGAACTGAAGAGTAGAAGTATAGATATAGAAAGATGATTTCGGAAAACAAAATGATTAGACTTTCTGGTATCTATTTGGAAGCAAAGAGAGCAAAAAGATGGGATCCAGACAGGGAGTGTTATCTTGATGAGTATGGAAATATTGCAATCGATCACAAAACTCTCGATCTGGAAGCCTTAATCAAGGAAATGACATATGAGGATGAGTATTGGCAACACAAATGGTGGGGAACTCCAACCGAGAAAATGAAAGAGGAAGCGAAGAAAGAAAAAGAAGAAAAAGAGATGAAAGAGAAAGAAGAGATCGAAAAATCTAAGAAGATTGATACTGGAGTTATCGACACAACCCAGGAGTTGACTGCAGAGAACATGGGAAAAATGGCTGACAAAGTGCTGACTGCTAAAGCACTTGAGGTAGATTCTAACTCCGTGTCTGAGTCAAAAGGCCAGGTCAGTCCAAACTCGTCAACAAATGCGTCAGGTAAAAAGATCGAAGGAAATGCTGATTGCAAAAATTGCAACAAAGAGTGCAAATTTTGTAATACTGTCACGTATCTCAATGATGAGAAAATTAAAGATCTGACAGCAAAGGTCAGAAGTGTTGAGAATCAGATTCTTGGTCGTGACAAAACAGTTAAAGCTTCAACTGAACGGATAAGAGAATTAACTGCTCAAATTGAAACTGATAAAATTGATCATGACAAAATTAAACAAGAAAATGAAAAGCTGATTCTTGAAAACCGCCAAATTTCTGAAAAAATTGAAAAACTCAAAAGCACAATAAAAGATTGTGATGATCGAAATGGTAAAACTTTTAAAGAAAATGAACATTTGAAAGCAGTGCCTAGAGTCAAAGAAGAATCAATCAACCAACAACTGGATGAAATCGCTAAATTGAAACTTAAAGTTCAAGAGGCTGTAATCGAAAACGAGCGAATCCAGTTGAAGCTTAACAGTTACAGCTCCGCAAGCTTTGTTTTGCAACACATTATTCCCAAACCCATTGGGAAAGACAAAGCGGGCGAAGATGTGTATTATGATGGAACTGGGGTGGGGTTTCATCAAGTTCCACCACCTGTTCTTGATAACTACACGAAAAAGCAATCTGGGTTGGTTGAAATTGAGGAAGAAAAAGAAGTTAAACTTCCGGAAAACATTGATGTTACTTTTACATCATCTGATGATAGTGTTCAGACAGAGATTGTTAAGAGCACAGCTGAAAGTGTTTTAATGTCTGATTCAACTGAAGATGATGGGTGTTTCTTGGACAAATACATTCAGAAACCAAAGTCCAAAAACAACTTAAGTGATGAACCGGGTCTTGTGATCTACAAGATGGCTGGATCTGATAAGTTGTATTCGGATTCTGAGTTTCCAATTGAGAATGTTAATGTGAAAAAGTTGACAAATGTTTTCAAATTGGTTGAAGTTGAGTTGTCAGAAGTGAACAGTTTGAAACAAACAAAAAGGCAAATGAATTTTGAGAAAGATAAAGCTTACTACAAAAAGCCTGTTGTGCCACCACGGTTTTATAATAACAATAGAAACAATTGGTCGGGTGGTTATCGGGGTGGTAATAGTTATCAGAAGAAGAGTTTTCAAAACAAAAGATTTGCAGAAAAGAAGGTGTTTGTGAATGGTTCAAGTTCACTTTCTGATGAGGAAAATGAAATTTTTTCAAAATCAAATAAAGAATTCTTTGAGAAGAGAGCCTCACAACCTCAGTCTGAACGCACAAGTCGAGTTGTTGATACTCGTACGTGTTTTAGATGTAACAAAGTTGGTCACATTGCAAGAAATTGCACCAACTCCAAGCCTAAGACTGAAGTTGTTGAGAGACAAAAGAAGAAAGTTGATGTGAAGGGTAAAGCACCAATCGTTGTTGAGAGAAAGAATGTGAAAAATAACAACATCAAAATGAAAAATGAACCTGTAAAGAAAGTAGTAACTAAAAACGACAAGTTTTATAAACAGGTTGCTTTATCTCAACAAGTTTGGAAACCAAAAACAGAGATGAAAATTTCAACTTCTGAAGTGAAAAAGGCTGAAGAATCAATTCCGGTTGATTATGATGCAAATTTTCCACCTTTGAAGGCTGAAAATTTCAAAATTCAAATTGCGAGAGTCAAGGTTACACCTAAGGCTGATGAGGCCTGGGTGGACACCATGTTCAACTAAGCAGTTTGAATTGCCGGAGCTTCCTTGATCGCGAAGCATGAATCGGCATCTTTATTGAAGTTGGTTAAGTCAAAGTTTGTTTTGTGCAGGATCTTCCACAACTTGTATCCAGATGGATCATGGATAGTGGAGCATCTCGACATATGACAGGGAAGACTGCGTTGCTGTATGATGTGAGAAACATTAATGGTGGTTACGTAGGATTTGCTGGTCATGAAGGTGGTAGAATTGTTGGTGAAGGAACGTTATCCAATGGGATTGTGACGTTTGAGAGAGTTAACTACATCACTGAGCTGGAGAACAATCTGCTTAGTATCTCGCAGATTTGTGACAATATGTATACTACTCACTTCACTGATAAAGAATGTTTGATTTTGAAACCTGGTTTTGTTGTTCCTGAAGAATGGATTATCATGAGGGCACCTAGAGTGAATGATTTATATGTGTTAGATATGAGTGTAGAAACTACAACTACTGGTCAAGCACATTGTTTTGTGTCTAGAGCAACTGAGAAAGAATCAAGATTGTGGCACCGCAAGATGGGGCATATACATCTTAGAAAAATGAATCACTTGGTGCACAATGATTTGGTTTTGGGTGTTAATATCAAAGGTTTTCATCTGGAAGGGGAGTGCATTAGCTGCATCAAAGGCAAGCAGAAGAAAAAGTCACACCCTACAAAGCAAGTCAATTCAGTTTCGAGACCTTTGGAAAGACTTCACATGGATTTGTTTGGTCCGGTGAATGTCAAAAGTATTACAGGAGATTACTATTGTTTGGTCGTTACTGATGATTATTCCAGATTTTCGTGGGTTTCTTTCTTAAAGACGAAAGATGAAACATTTGACAGTTTGATGGGGCTGTTCAGGAAGATAGAGAATCTGTACCAAAGGCGTATAAAGAGAATTAGAAGTGATAATGGTACTGAATTCAAGAACAGTAAGATGGAAGAATTTTGTGATGAAAGAGGTATTTTGCATGAGTTTAGTGCTCCGTATACTCCGCAGCAGAATGGAGTCGCAGAACGCAAAAACCGGACACTAATCGAGACGGCTAGAACTATGCTCGCAGATTCAAAGTTACCGATTAATTTTTGGGCTGAAGCTGTTTCCGCCGCATGCTATACGCTCAACAGGGTTCTCACTGTCAACAAGTTTAACAAAACATGCTTTGAGCTAATCAATAACCGCAAACCGAATTTGAAGTATCTAGAACCGTTTGGGTCACCCTGTACGGTTATAGAGCCTCATGGAAAGTTTGGTCCGAAGAGCATTGAGGGATTTTTTGTTGGTTATGCAAATCCGATGCGACGTGTCTTCGTTCCAAGTGAGAAGCGGATTATTGAAGCTGTAAATGTTGAATGTCAAGGTTATACTATGCCGCCGCAGAATCCTGGTGATTCATGGCGTTATCATTATGACAAACTGTGGGATTCGTTTAACATGAGAGAAGAATCAGAGGATAATGAAGATTTCTTTGATGAGTTGGATATTTTGCGTGAATATGAGTCGCAGTTAAGGTTCCCAGCTGAGTATTCGAGGAGACCACGGGAAACTTCCAATGACGATGAAGCAGGTCCAAGTAATGTTGGTGAACATGATGATATCCAACAGAATGAAGTTGCTCAGGATAATCAGTCGGTTCAGAATGATAATCTAGAAGCTGAAAACATGCCAGTATTTGATCATGGTGATTCAGATTCTGAGGGGGAGCAAATTCAGATTTCAAGTCAAACAAACCAAGTTGGTGAACAAGATGCAGAGCAGAATGTTACTAATCTGGAGGGAAATGTAGATGTTCCAAGTGAAGTGATGCCGCGAACTTTTTCATATCATCCAGATGAGTTGATCATAGGAGAATTGCAGACAGGCGTTCGCACTCGAAATCTGATTGATAAAGGGCTTACATGTTTTTATACAAAAGTTGCTCCTTTGCAAACTGAATTCTCATTGAGTTGTTTTATATCGCAGGTTGAACCAAGAACTTACAAAGAGGCGCTTACTGAAGACTCTTGGGTCAATGCAATGCAGGAGGAACTTAGTCAATTTGAGAAATTGGGAGTGTGGAAGTTAGTTGATTTGCCGGATGGTCAGAGAAAGATTAACACCAAGTGGGTGTTCAAGTGCAAGAGGGACGATAGAGGAGTTGTTGTAAGGAACAAAGCTCGACTCGTTGTTCAGGGATTTAGTCAACAGGAGGGGATTGATTTTACCGAAGTCTATGCTCCTGTAGCACGATTAGAGGCAATCAGAATTTTCCTAGCATTTGCGTCTTGGAAGAACTTCAAAGTTTATCAGTTGGATGTTAAATCGGCGTTTCTTTATGGGAAGGTTAAAGAGGAGGTTTATGTCGGTCAGCCACCGGGCTTCACCGATCCAATCCACAAAAACAAGGTCTACTTATTGGACAAAGCGCTGTATGGTTTACACCAGGCCCCGAGAGCTTGGTACGAGACTTTGTCTCAACACCTACTAGTCAACAAGTTCATTCGTGGAAAAGTGGATGCCACTCTCTTCACTAAAGAGGTCGATGGTCATCTTCTGATAGTTCAGATTTATGTGGACGATATAATCTTTGGGTCGACAAATGAAAATCTATGCAAAGATTTTGAATCAGTGATGAAGCAAAAGTTTGAAATGTCATCAATAGGGGAGATGAAATTCTTTCTGGGTTTACAAGTTGAACAATTGCCTGAGGGAATTTTCATTCATCAGTCAAAGTATGTTCATGATATTCTAGAAAAATTTGGGATGTCAAGTTCTACTCCAGGTGCTACCCCACTTGCAACAAATCATGGGATTCACCCAGATCTCACCGGAGACAGGGCTGATGAAACGTTTTACCGTTCCATGATAGGTTCTTTAATGTACCTAACTGCTTCACGTCCTGATATCATGTACCCAACGTGCCTCGCAGCAAGATTTCAGTCTAACCCGAGAGCATCACATTTGATCATTGTGAAGAGGATATTGCGCTACCTGAAAGGAACTCCTTCATTGGGGTTGTGGTATCCTAGGAAAGGCGACTTTACGCTCGAAGGGTATTCCGATTCGGATTTCGGATGCTGCAAAGTTAATTCAAAATCAACAACTGCAGGATGCCAGTTCTTTGGTCCTAGATTGGTTACCTGGCAGTGTAAGAAACAAACTTCTGTGGCGTTATCTACATGTGAAGTGGAGTATGTTTCTGCTAGCAGTTGCTGCTCTCAGATCTTGTGGATACAGCAACAGATGCGCGACTACGGTTTGCAGTTTCTTAACACACCTCTTTTTGTTGATAATGAGGCCGCAATAAATATAACAAAGAATCCAGTACATCACGCTAAAACTAAACACATAGAAATTCGTCATCACTTTATTCGTGATTGTTTTGAGAAAAAGCTGATACGAATTGAGAAAATCCATACTGACGAACAGAAAGCTGATTTACATACCAAAGCTTTTGATAAAAATCGGTTTAAATATTTGTTAAAACTGAATGGTATGAAGCTTCTTTCGGTGTCGGATGGAATTGTGGGCGTTGATGAAAGTACTGTTGCGGATGAAGACGAGAAACAATCTGCAATGGTTTGTCGAATTTTTACTTGTTTTGGTATTTAGGGGGAGTAGATGTTTGTACATAGTTATGTTTTCAGAAAATACAAAAACAGTAAAAAATGCAAAAATACAAAAACATGATAAAATTTGAAAAAGAGTTTGTGTATATGGGGAAAATGATAGTACATCGGCTAGACGATTACAGTATGCTAAAGATTTGTAAAGTTTAAAATGAGTTAAACAGTCTCACTGATGATGTGTCGATAGGTTTTCGCACATTTAGTAGATTTATTCGGGATATAAACCTAAATTCAAACTTGTGAATTCGTGGGGAACACTACTTGGATATATAGGTAACCCCTGAAATCTCGTTTGAAAGGTCTCATAATCTGATATACTAGGTCTTTATACTCAATGATGTCTGGGGTATTATTCCGGGACTTCTGCTGAACGGTAGTTCTGACCTAGTCCTTGGCTAATACTTTCTGCAATGCTTGAAACATAGCATTAAACCCTCAGCATGCCGATGAAACAATAAAATTGATAGTCGTTGCTGTTGTAAGCAAAAAGATCCTCTAAAGGGGACATACCGTAAAGTCGAAGCTGATATCTCTCTGCGTATACGGAAGTATCGACCTGAGATCCCTCGGCCCTCGCATACCTAATTTATATACAGATATCATTGCAGTATTCCCACCTGTAAGACTGATTATTGGGATTCTGGATACGGGAGTATATTCAAGAGGTGGGACACATGAATGAGCTAAGTTCATAATTCATCTAATTCGTATCCTGAGTAAATTGAACTTTGTATGAGAATTTAAGATGGATCAGTATATCGACAATCGAAGTGAATTGTTTAAATCTGAGTATGAAATAAAGCTTAACGATACTTGTAATTTGTCTAAAAAGCTGATATGATTCCCTGACACGCTCGCCAAAAATATGTTTGTAAATAGTTTACTTTGTTTACTTTCTGCAATTTAAGTTTTCTGTATTTCACTTCTTAGTTTAGAACACTTTGATAAAATCCAAAAAGATTTTATTTCTGCTTTATTTTAGACAAACCAAAGTGGAGAGTTGATTGTTGGATTCTCAGTCGTTTGAAGCAGATGCAGGAGATTCTGGACTGAAGAATGAGGAGAGCTTACTTTGATAAAGTTTGATTTGTTTGAAAAGTCAAAACAAGTTCATTAATTTGATACTTGTTATTTTCAGAAAATGTTTGAAATTGTTGTTTTAAAATCAGTATTGATTCGTCAAAAGATCAACCAAGGTCATTAATTTGGACTTGGTAGATTAATCAAGTGATCAGGGTCATTAACTTGGACCTGAATACTTGAGTGGATTGTTAAAACTGATTGAATTTGTGAATTGTTGTTAAAAGGATAGAATTGTAATGTTTGTTGGTTGAGTAACAGGTTTGGACTTCATTATTCCCAACGGAGGCTAATTGTCAAAGCTTGAACCAGATATCTCAGATTCTAGCATATCGAGAGGGGGAGTCTGTGAAAGGGGGAGTCTGGATCAACAGTCAAAGGGAAGATTGAAGTTTAAAGTTTAAAGTTTGAAGATAAAGATTGAAGAGAGTTTTTACAATGTTTGAAGATTGTTAAAGACAAAGACTTGAAACCAAAGACTTCATCAACATCCAAGGGGGAGTCTGTTGGTGCACGAAATGTCTGCTGATTACGTCTTAATCAAGTCTTGTGTCTAGATAGATTGAATGTACACACAACAGGGTCTTATTTAGGGTTTTACATGTTTATCTTGTGAATTTCGCTTGAAAGGGTTTATATGTGTTTCAAGCTAAATCAACACTGATGATTTAGCTTGAACTGTTTCAAGGGAAATCATGATTTAGCTTGAACTGTTTCAAGGGAAATCATGATTTAGCTTGAAATGGTTCAAGGGAAATCATGATTTAGCTTGAACTAACTCAAGCGAAATCAACAGGTTATATATAGGGTTGTGTGGTTCATTTGTGACAGTGATGGTCATTGTATGAGACACGAAGTGCTGCCGGTTTTGTATCAGAATACCTTGTACAAGCACAAATATCAATCAGAAAAGAAGGATTAAAAGGATAATAGCTGTTATGACTTTGTTTATGTTGATTCCGCCTTCATACTCAAAGATGAACTGCCTTAACTGACATTTAAAGGTCGTAGAACGGTCCAACAATTCGTGGGGTTGTGGGTAATGGTAATAAGGTGAAGTTTTGGATTGACCCGTGGCTAACAAGTGAATCGTTAAAGACAATGTACCCGGCTCTGTTTCGTCTTGAGGTTAATAAATGGTGCTCGGTGGCGGATAGGGTTCTTATGGGAAGTAATGGTCCTATCATTGCTTGGGAATGGAAGACATATCCGTCCTCAATTGTTGAAGTTAATAACCTCATTGAGGTTCATAGGAAGCTTGCGGCCGTTTGTTTACAACGAAAAGAAGACACTTGGGTTTGGAACCAAGGGGACAATGTCGACTTCTCGGTTAAGGAGACAAGGAAATGGTTAAGAAGCAATGAATTGACGGACGATAGTATTGGTTTTTCTTGGTGTAAATGGTTACCTAATAAATGTAATATCTTCATGTGGAGGGCTAACATGGATAGGATCCCTACTCAGAGTGCGCTTTGAAAGAGAAATATTTGTGTGGGAGATGGGTTATGTCCTCTTTGTGGTGACGCGGAAGAGACCTCGGACCATTTATTTTCGGCTTGCCGCGTGGCGTGTGGAGTTTGGATGGGCATTTCGACTTGGTGTAAGATCTCGCCTTTCTTTGTGTTCTCAGTTACTGACATCCTTCAATTAGTTAATTATTTGGGTGGTTCGGACACTATGAAAGAGGCGCTATATGGTGTTCTTATCTTAGCTTGTTGGGGAATTTGGAAAGCTAGGAATGAGAAGGTTTTCTCAGGTACTAATACGGAAGTGGTTCAAATTGTTTCGGATGTAAAGTCTTTGGGTTTTCTTTGGTATAGGAGTAGAAGTAGGAAGGGCAACGTAGCTTGGAAGGATTGGTGTAAATTTTCTTTTCCTGTGATGTAACTTTTGTTTTGGCGGGTCTTCTCTAGCTTGGAGATGCCCGTCTTGTTCGGTTGTTGAATGATGTTTGCTTTTAAAAAAAAAATCTATTTATATTAAACCCATCCTAGTCCTTACCCGACTCGAACTTTATTTAATTAAATAAACTAGCCAATTAAATAAACCTATCAAATTTAAACCAACAATCATCCCTAAAATAATTCACTAAAATTATCTATTAACTCTTTTTTTATCTTTATCTCCTAATTCAAGATTAACCTTTTCAAAAGTATCTCATGACGTTTCTTTAATGTTTTTAAGTAAAGACTTCATTGAAGATTGTCCATCATGGAATTACTCCTCTCATCTATAGTTAATATGCCTAGAATGCAATAATGATATTTGAAATAAAGACATGATATTTGAAATAAAGACATTCTTATGAGCTCACTTTTTCTCTCGTATCCATGGTTTATTAAAATTTTGATTAGTGTTATAAATATCTATAACTGGACTAGATATTGATGATTTAAAGATCAAATGATGACAAAGGATTAAAATTGGAATAATAGATTTTAATAATCCTAACTATTAGTTGTTAGCCGGCAACGTACTAACTTCAAAAATAACCAATGGTGGTCCCACTTTTTCATATATTGTAAACCAGTGGACTTTTACTAAACTTAAAAAGGATAAGGGGACAAAAAGACATTAAGGTTTTGTTAGTAAAGGTCATTAGTTTACAACATATGAAAAGGTAGGACCATCACTGGTTATTTTTTAAGTTGAGGCCATTGCCGGTCAACGGCTAATAGTATGGATTATTAAAATCCATTATTCCATTAAAATTTCATCAACAGAGAACGGCCAGGTAATCAAAAATCAACTCTAAAATATCATAAAAGATCCGATATGAAACTAACTATGTGTTTCCTTGTAATTTGTAAAGTATCTTTACTTTTATTAATAAATAGTTGTGTTACGCTTTTTAATCTCACTACTTGTTATAAAAATATCTTCAAAATATGTCTCAACCTCAATTTGTAATAGGATGCCTACAAATACAATGATACAATAGAACTAACAATGGACATAAATGCATGGGCTCAAGACTCATTTTATTTTAATATTATAAAGACTCAACCATTAGCCCATGACTAATTTTGGGCTGGGCTTTTGCACAAGCTTACAGGCTCAAAAAATGTAGGGTTCAACTTCAAGACCCAATGGATAGAAGTCGTTAGAAAAGTCAACGTAGTATAGACTTATAAACCTTTTAACACTTAACGGTTTTAAAGATTTCCAAATCTCTCTTTGACCAAAAACACCGACTATTCAATGTGTTTACCTGATGAAATGATTAAATCATTTGTTTTTTTTTAACGGCAACGAATGACGTGCCAACCACCGTGGCACTGGGCGCTGTGGTCAAGGTCGACTGCTCGACCGCCGCCAGCCCCTTGACTCTCCCAGATGCGCGGAAACCCGACCTCCACCCACCCGAAGGCACGACAGTGGAATAATCGGTAAAACCTCGTCTCCCATCCAAGACGAACCGACACCACCCGTATTCGCCCTTCACCTGGATGCCGCAGAAAATGATGGGGACAATAGGAGTCGAACTTGAATCACAAAAACCATCAAGTTTTTCCACAACAACTCCGCAAATCATTTGTTTGTTGACTCATAGCATAAATAATATTATTCTGTTATTATAGTCAAGATAGCTTCTTCAAGTTTTCACATTGACTTATGTAAATTAGAATTTTTGTTTGTGTTTGACTAATTATATTTTTGTGTTACTATTTTGACTGTTTTCTTAGACTAGTTAAATGATTTGACAAAATAAAATTTTTAATATATTTATAATTAGATGTATTTATATTTATGACCATGATAAGTTGGTAACAATGTCAAAACAAATTTTACCTCCTAGTGAAATACAATGAAAAATCCCATATATATACCATATATTTGTGAGTCGTCATATATGCATTGGAATTTTTTTATTTTTATTTTTTTACTTTTTGTTTAAGATTGTTTAACCTAAAAAACCACGTAGATCTCAGAAATTACATGTATAATGTATAAATTATCTCTCAGTTACCTTTAATTATGTTTGTCAGATATTTTCATTCAAAAAATCTCACAATTTATGAAAACGTTGATATGTGAAATTCATTCGTGTATTCATAGCGATTTCGTTTCTATGATAAGATTATAAAAAATAGTGTGTTTGTGATTTTCTTTCTTTTTAACGTGTTTTATTTAATATTTCTGTACCAAATATTTTTCAAAGTCAATTAACTAAAGTTGTTATACATACGTCCATTTTAAGTCAAAAAAAAGGTTCATTAGAAATTGACTTTAAGTAAATTGTGTGTAAATTTTCAAAATCGAATTATTTGTATTGACTTCAAAATATGAAGAAAGAAAAAACGCATTGTACATCTTTGAATATGTCGGTATGTGTTTATATGTATATTTTTGGGTCTTAAATTTTTTTTCTTATAATCAAATATCGATCAGAGATTGGTTTTAAGGAAAAAGAATGCAAATATGTAATGATCATGTTTTAAAAATTGTACGGGTAATCAAATTGGCAGTTCTGAATTCATTGGTTTAACTAGTTAACCGGGTGTTAAAAAACACGTCGAGCAAAACCGGTAGAGTTTTATTAGCTAAAAAACCGACCAGTTCATTTGTATCCGGTCTATCTTACCTCATAAGTAAACTGATAAAATCATACGAAAAAAAAACATATGTAACTTAACATCCGTATTGTTTTCATTTCCCTAGTATTCTCACCAACTTAGGGGCTGTTAGTTTACCTCTTAATGAGGCTCTTAATGGTTCAGACCTCTTACTGGTTTAGCACTTAATAGTTCAGACTGTTTTTTTCACGAGCAGATGTCTGAATGGTTCAGACATTTGCCTCTAAATGGTTAAGCATTATACTAATTCTGAATGGTTAAGACCTCTAATCTGAATTGGTCAGACATTTGCCTCTAAACGGTTAAGCATTATAATGGCTCTTAATGGTTCAGACATCTTACCGAGTTAGCACTTAATGGTTCAGATCTCTTATTAGTTCATCACTTAACTATTCAGAAGTTGCCAAACAACTCCTTAGTCAATTTTTTGTCTGTCAAAATTAAATGTGTTAAAATTAGTTTTATTTATTTTTATGATGATTTAGTATAAAAAATAGTTAGCTTCAAATTGCTTCTCACCTTATTACATATTCTAATAAACATATATGGTTTAACTTCGTATTTAGGGTACATGATGAAATCCGTTGTGATCACCTCCCTCATCCAATGTTTTAAAAACCGGTTTTTAAATCATACTGGGTTAGGTTTAAAAATGGTCCATCCGGTTAAACCGCATTGTACAACTTCTTTGTCTTTTCGCCCGATACCGGTGCACCGATTTAAACCAGTATAACTCAATTTACCGGCGATACAATTTCTTTGTCGTACCCTTAGTTTACCAGAATGATTCGTGCCGGCCAAGCTTCCGGCATCCGGTTTAACCGGTTCAACCAACCGGTTTAAACCGATTTTTAAAACATTGCTCTTATCTCATAACTCTCTCACTCACTCCCTCTCTCTCAACTTTAGGGTCACATCACAATTTTTTTTATTGCATCGCTTTCATCCTTAAACCTTTTTTTAATAAAGTGTGGTAATAAGATGCATCCCCTATATCTAAGATGTGAAAGGTTCAAATCCTACATAGTGAAAGTATATAAGGGTGAGAGGGGCACTCCCCTCTCTTACGCACACTCAATCAGATTATGCCACGTCAACTCCCCTCACACCCTCAATTTGATGACGGCACTCCCCTGTTAGGGGACTTGTTTTTTTATTTAAAAAGAAAAAAAAAGGAAATAATTTGATTGGTTTGAAAAGAGGGTGGCCCACCATCTCCCCCTCTCCTTCATCGGTGAATATGCCCCGACCCACCTCGCCGAATTCGGTCACCGCGGTGACGGCGGCGGTGTTCCCGAGCGGGGACTTCGCTCACCGCATGGGGTCACCGAGAGTGCCCCGTATACCCTAAGTACTTACTTCTAAATAGGTTAGTTTATCGTTCAAAGACATCTAATAACAATTTGTTTCTACTATCACGTCACGAGTAAGCTATAGATCAGGATGCAAAAAGTTGGTAACGGAGCTGTTTGGTTTTCCCGTCGGTACCATGTTCCATCTCATCCATCCCGGATTCCATCCTTGATGTGTTCCGTATTCCCTAAGAATTGAATGGATTACAAAGTTGTATGTTATAAATTATTTATGACATCAATGCATATCAAATTTGACTTAAGTTGTTACAATATGTGGCAAACATCAAAAATTTCTCTTTGATGTGTTCAACTTTCTAAATCTCATTCTCTTATCATTATAACAAATAACTAAGTCTATTTAATATTTCTTTTTAGGTAAACTGCCTTAAAATATATTGAAATTGACATAAATCGCTATTATATATAATGAAACAAATGGCATGTCACCAACTTAATTGCTTTCAAATTTGTCTGTTAATGTATTCGGTTTATGTTATAATTATAATTTATTTAATGTTTCCTTATATTAAATTTCATCAAAATGTATCAAAGTCTACATAAATTGCTATTATACGTAGTGAAATCGGTGACATGTCACCAACTTACTTCTTTTATCATAAGTTTTAAAAGTTAGTGCATCAAAGGAAATTTTTAAATGTTCATTATATAACCTTACAAAAATTAACTTAGGGCACCATTAGCTAACTTAATGGTTGTATCTCTTCACATCATACCCCTTAAATAATACCCTTGCATTAATAAATTAATAAATAAATAAATAAACACATATACAAAAAGCAACTTTGCATACCATACACCGGCTAGAAGCCATGTGTTTTGCACTTCAAACGTATACCCCCTAAACTCACACATCACCGGATTACCACAATTAACTTTTTAACCGTCGCAAAAACTGTCATGCAACTAGGGATGAGCTCGGTCCGGTTCGGTACCGAAAGAACCGGTACCGAAAATCCTGAAAAGTGGGTACCGGTACCGGTACCGAATATACCCGGTTCGGTACGGTTCGGTACCGGTACCGGTTCGGTACCGGTATTTGAGGGTAAAAACGAGCAAAATACCGGTACCGTACCGGACCGGTACCGAACCGGTACCGGTAATTTCAAAAGTGGGTACCGAATCGGTACCGAAAAGGTACCCGGTTCGGTAAATTCGGTACCGGTACCGGTTCGGTACCGGTACCGGGTCCATTTTGCTCATCCCTACATGCAACCGTCGTACCCCTGCGAATAGGGCCAATAGGCACATACCCGAACATATAAATTAACATGCACACGTTCAAACAAATTCCGTGAGATTCACATGGTAATCACTCGCTGGACCGAAGAAACCAAGTTACTGGCAAATACAAGAAGAAGATATGGAAACCATCGTATATAGTTGGGGACTTGGGGCATTAGATCAATGGATCGCCATGCTTTTTTTATGGTGGGATGATTGTTGTTACTGCCTCTGTGGATTGCACCGCTGTCGATTCCGATAAATCTTTTGGCCCCGGTGTCCTTGGTATCCGTCATCGTCTTTCTCTCCATATTTGAATTTATAAGTGATATATTCATCACCATTTTCAACAACAATTCAAAGCAATCTTCTCTTATATTCTTATCTTTCCTGTTTTGCTTCATATCTTTCAATGTACGTGTCACCTTTTTCTCCATATATTAATTGTTCTTGATTATATTTGTTTTTGTTTGATTTTAGTGTAATTTGATCTCTTTAGATGTGAAATTATGTAATTGAATCCATAACCATATGATGAACATAATAGCGAAGAGATGGTTTACAGTTTTTAGATGCATAATTGATTAAAAAATCCTACAAGTATTTGTTGTCAACAAGATGGATTCGTGTTTTTATCGTAGATATGGCCAGTGGTTTTATACGAGTTGTTGTTGATTGGTATTTTTTTTATTTATTTAGATGTGAAATTGTTTGATTGATTCCTTTATCTGTAACCGTATGATGAAGATAACAACAAAGAGATGATATAGATGCATAATTGATTTGAATAATCCTACGAGCGAACGTTTTCAACAACACGGATTCGTGTCTTCAACAATTGATCTGGCCAATTGTAGGTTTATACGAGTTGCTATTGGAACCTTTGATTATTAGAAATTATAACTTCTTCCTCCGTTCAAAACCGTCACAAACTCTGACCAATTGGTTTGTTTTTTTAATCATCAAAAGTCAAATAAATAAATTCAAGGGGCAAGAGTTGCGTCGTTTATTTTTGTTAATATTAATAGTAGAGTAAACTTCCGTTTTGCTCCCTGTGGTTTGGTCATTTTAACGGTTTTGATCTAATAGTTTAAAAATAGTCATTTTCCTCCCTGATCTTTCGAGTTTGTCGCCAGTTTGCTCCTTAATCTTTCGAGTTTGTCGCCAGTTTCCTCCCTGATGGAGTTAGAGGCTGGGAGCAAAATTAAGACAAGTTAGAAAAATCAGGGAGGAAAATGGTTATTTTTAAACTATTGGAGCAAAACTGTTAAAATGACCAAACCACAGGGAGCAAAACGGAAGTTTACTCTTAATAGTATTAATAAGTACCAAATCATTATGTTGTTTCAGTCATTAATTACCGACGGTTATGAATGGTGAAGGAAAAGGAGGTGTTGGTTTAGTTAGGCATTCCGACCAAATTTGCTTCGTAATATGTGTCACTGTTACGTTCGTTGGGAACCGTCATGGTGTAGCCTGTGCAGAAGATGAGTGAGATGTATCCCGACAAGGTGAATCAAAATCATTAGATAGACCGATAGTTTCTACGAAGATGAAAAAAAACTAGATGGCCAGAGATGGAAATGAACTGTGGAGATAGAATTCGTAAACATATTAATGTATTGTTACCTTTTTTTAAACTTTACGGTTTTTTTTCCTAATCATTTAAGAATAAAAAAATAATCAGATTCAATTGAATATCTCATAATACGTTTTATTCAAAATTTATGTTAAAACCTTATTGTTGTTGTTGTTGTTGTTATTATTATTATTATTATTATTACTATTAGGGCCAGTGGCGAAACTTGAGATTTCTGATCGGGGAGTCGAAAACGTATATCCCTAAAAAAATTAAAAAACCGGGGGTCAAAAACGTATATACGTAAAAAATTCTATACGAAAACTACATACCAAACATTACTGAACCCCCCCCCCCCCCCTCCGACCCCTTCTATCCTGCGCCTCTGATTAGGGCGTTACAATTTTGACCATCCAAATGATGTGCAAGCTTGAAATAAAGTTCTACCCTTATTAAGAATATTTACAAATTGTACTTGAGAGATTGACAGGAAAACGGATTTAGTGAGATAGTTGTTGAAGTCATATTAAGTATAATAGTCCTTCAATGAGATAATTAACTATTAAATTAATGACATATTCATTTATATAATTCATTTGCAAGTTAATCTATATCCCGCAGCAACGCGCGGGGTAGCATTAACTCGTTACATACAATAACCTTATATCAATTTTGATACTTTTTAGAACGGTCAACTTTTGATTACAGATCATTGGCAAAGGTTGATATTTTCCCCCGAGGGCGGATGTCACCAAATCTAAAATTTTCTATAAAACCGGGGGTCGAAACGTATATATCCAAAAATTTCTATACGAAAACTATATATTCTCCACTACTAATCGAAAAGTTCGGGGGTCGACCATGATTACAGTTATGTTATAATGGTATATGTTAAACTTAGATTTTTTGTTATTAAAATAATATTATTGTTGAGTTTTGAAAATAAATTATGCGTTTTGAATATCAGAATCAGATAGTTAACTGTAATAAAACGTGATGTTGAAAGATAGTGTTTGGATTTGATTATGTTGCTTGATATTACAATAATCAGTTAATCAACTATTTGAGTGTTTGGCAAATATATATTTTAAAAATAAACAAGTGAAAATCCTTTTCTAAACGCAAATAATCAATTTCTGTAAAAGTGCGTTTTGTTGCAGGGGGGGGGGGGGGGGGAGAGCTCTTTTGGAAAACTGCGTTTTGTAACTTTCTGAACGCAAATAATCAATTTTTTAATTTTTTACCCAAACATTCAAAACTGACTATTTACGATTTCAAAACCAAATAATCTAAAAATCTCCTTCAAAACTCAACCCCAAACACACTCATATTATATATATGTTAAAAGTTGTAAAAAAATCCCAAAAAGTTGATTGTGAAAATGAATCTTAAAACTCGATTGTAACTTCTTACCAAATCAACCTAAAATATTTTCTGTAGTAATCATTAAAGCAATATTTTAATCAACATATGTTTTCTTATTAACTTAACCAATCAATATTATTTTAGTATTCATAAAGTTACATGTCCTTATTATAAAATCAATATTTTAGTATAAATAAAGTTACATGTCCTTAATATAAAATTAAGACTAAATTGTAACAGTTGAGAATAAAAAAAATGATTAATTAGTGAAGGGAATTTACAACCTAAGACCATGGGGTATGGTGGGGCTTGGGTTGGGGGCATGAGTTGACACGTGGAAAACAAACCCAAACCCACGCCCGTGGGTATGGTGGGGCTTGGGTTGGGGGCATGAGTTGACACATGGGGCATGTGAAATGGCTAGTTTGGTTTGGTCATTGAGATCCCGCCATGTCACCTTGCTAGCCCGCCCCACGCCCGGCTTCAAACCCAAGCCCCAAGGGCCACGCCCCAACCCAAGCCCACCCGCGGTGGTGGCTTGTGCGTTTTCCCCCAACCCAAGCCCCATACCCCATAGTCTAATAACACGTCTCTTCCTTCCCATTTAAACAATGAGGATTGTCGTTTTCTTCTCTTCATGAAATTGGGAAGAAAGAATATTTAAATACTATAAAACTAAAATATAAAATTACAAGCAACTAGCTCTCAAAGTAAACATGACCCCCCAAATATTAACTGGTCAACTAGACCAAATCTCTAGATCCTAATCAACCAACCAAACCCCTATCATATCTTAAACTCATTCGTAAAATGACCAAAATGCCCTCATGATCGTGGGTGAAGTCCACCCATCTGTCTTTGAACGACCTGGTTAGCAGGTGTTGGCCATGGGTGAAACGGTAATGCTCGGTGGTGGATTTGGTTCGCGGATGTGAGGCGAGGCATGTTGTGTTGGTGGTTGATCGGCTTTTCCGACGGTGGTGGCGCCACACGCTCACACGAAGGGCACATAGTGAGGGTCGTAGGAGGCGCCATTTGCATATAGAATTGCGGGGAGAGTTTCAAAGCTCGTAGTTCTTGTAATTCCTTTTGTAACCTTCTGTTTTCTTCTGTTAGATTTTCACAACATCTCTTCAAGAATTCACAATCCACCTCTGTTTGCTTTAGTTTCGTCCTACAAAGTCATCAAAGTAATATAGTTTAGCAACTTAAATCATTTCCAAGGACATAATTGGAATTTCACAAGACAATAATTCATAGTACGCCAGTTTGAGATCTAAACAGTTCAGTTTTCGCGATTAGATTAAACAGTTTAGTGGTTCAGTTCGGTTTAAAACTTGGAATCGTTCGTTTAACCTCTATTATTTATATTCGTTTTTTATTTCAGATTATGTGGTTATGAAAAAAATCCCTACAAAACAAATTTAAAAAAAAACTACTTATTTTAAAACAATATAAATTTTATTTATCATTTCTCAACACCATATTGAGCAATTCCGACCATAACTTTTATCAAACCATGATATGTAATTTCATGCCTAACATATTGGTGACACATTATTGTGTTTCTGAAAAACCAAATTACACTAATACCCTTTAAACATAACAAAATTACTAACCTTGCCCTTCGGTTTTGAAACCAAACTTCCACCTGCCTTGGTCTCAATCCAAGCCTCTTAGCCAAAGCCAGCTTTTGTTTCTGTCACAGAAAAAACAAATATAAAAACCGGTTTTTAAAACATTGCTTGTACTCGTTTGTCTAAAAACTTGTACCGTACAACATCTAAAGCATACTTACAGGATTAAGAGTGTTATGTTCCTTAAAACTTTCTTCTAGAACCGCCGACTGATCCTTTGAAAGCCGGAGTTTCTTTCGGCTGTTATCGCCGTCTTCGTCGTCACTGCCGCCTCGAGACGACGATCTCTCGCCGACTTCGTTTTCGTTCGGGAGATCTCTCTCGCTCCTCTTCCCGCTGATGCTCGATACGGTGCTCTTCGGGGAGGAGACACCGGCCTCCTCCTCCGCCTCCGCTGTCGTCGCCGGAATCTGGTTCACGTCGATCCCCTTTAGAAACGACCTCGTTTCGACTTTAAACACGTCAGCGTTGTGCCGATCTGCATGCAATAATCCGGTTCAGTTATCCGATTAAAGTCGTTTAAATTTACTAGAATTTAAATTTTGTTGATCTAAAGTTTTAAATAAATCAATTATTATTACAGATCTGTTGTACTGTTATGTAATGTCCACCGGACGTTACATAACATAACATAACACATAAATAATAAATTTTAAATTTTAAATAAATCAATCATTATAGAATTATTATTAATTTATTTTGTAATATCCACTGGACATAACAGAACAGATAAAATTATAATTGTTAATTGTTAATAATTTAATAAATAAGTTATTATAGATCTGTTCTGTTATGTAAAATCCAATGGATATAACATGACAGAACAGAACAGAACGATGTGAGATTTGACTAGGGTGTTACATGTTTACACCTAACACGGCTCGATTGTAAACCGATGAATACCTGATGAAGACGGGCACGAATCAGGCCAGTTAGGTGTTCTAACGGGAAGATTAAACGACGACGGAAGCAACGTTGGGGTCAGATTCAGGTGTAGAGACGACAGATTTCGGTCGGCGGCTGCCGGAAAGTTCAAGCTGAGGCTCAAGCCTAAATCTTCTTTCTCAGCCATCATTTACACAACAAAAATCTTGGTATATGTTTGGGATTAAGGTTGGTAAGAACAGGTGTTTTTGAGGTATGGAGATCAAGAGAGAGATTGAGAGTGTTTGACTGCAATCAGGGGTGATGAACGGGGTTATATAGAAAGATGAGAGAAGGTGTGGCGGCTTGATACAAGCCGTATAAGCCGAGCTATAAGAGACTGTGTGTGTCCTTTTGTTGTGAAGGAGACAAGGACTTTTTATGACCTTATGTGCATGCAACCAAGTGCTTTTTATTGTTTGACCTTTTGACTCTTTTATTAAATAGTTAGTTACTATTTAGAATTTACCTTTATCTTTTCATAAGATAAGAAGAATAATAATATGTGGAATTATTTATCAAACAAATTACTTTTCAAAAAAATTAAGGATAATAATAAAATTTATTTTGTTATGAAAGTATGTCAATTTCTAAAAATGGTACTTTTATTCAAGTGGGATATTGGATTTAAATAACCTTAACTTTCAACAATTGAACGATTACACTCTCAACTTTCGATTTGTACCACACTACCAAACCAACTAAACCCTAACCCAGCTAGCTGACGTCAGCTGTCACGTCACTAATCAAGTGCCACATCAGATGCCACGTAAGCAAAAGGCACGTCAGATGCCATGTTATAAAAAAAATCGCCATGTCAGTTGACATGTCAGCAAAAAAAATGCCCCATCAACAAAAAATTAACTAGATTAGAGTTCAGCTAGTTTGAGAGTGTTAAATGAAAATAAGTTGAAAATTGAGACTGTTGTGGTACAAATAGAAATTTGGGAGTATTATCGGTCAATTGCTGAAAGTTTGGGTTATTTAAATACAATATCTCTTTATTAAACTTGTTGAACCGGTTAGACCAATTTTGAAATCAGGAAAAAATTCTTCGGATTTTGTTGAAGTTGTTAAATGCAAGAGTTCTTATTATATGTTTGTTTTGGTCAAAAAAATCTGATGAGGATAATGCAACCAAACTCTTTGTTATGGGGTATGATGCTTGAAATGAGGAACAATGATAAGGATCACTTCAGTGTAAATTGCACAAACGACACAAGGATTTATACGGGGAAAAAGCCCTTGATCAAGAGTTGATCTCCGGCACAAAAAACCCCGGGTGATGGAAACTACCGATCACCAAGCTTAAATAAATCAGTAAATGTTTACAACTTCGGATAGTAACGAGCTAGATACAAGGATCACTAGGGTGAAACGTGTAAATGTGAGCGAAAACTGTTAAGTGTTTGCCGAAAGCTTCAAGAGTGCGATTGTATGAGAGTGTGTGTAGCTGAAAATGGCTAAGTGTTCTAATTACTAGCTCGTCACCCCTTTAAAAATAGAAGTTCACTATACTAACAAACTATCCGACTTTTGTGCCATGCTCCCACGTTCTCCACAACGTCCATTTTCAGTCAAACGTGTGCGAAATACCCGTGGAATATTCCATAGTAACGTTGCCAAGACCAAGTCAAGCTTGTTACTCCTGCAAAATAATACGAGACATAAACAAACAATCGTTAGTATGAGGATCCTTAAGGTGATCCATGATCCTGATCCTGAAGCTCTTCTGAGAATCACTATCTGTCACAGAAGTAAGGATCATTAATTAGGATAACAAGTAAGGATCACTAATTGTTAGAAAATTCTCCCCTAACAATTGCCCCCAAAATATAAGGAGTGATATGTAAAATGAGCGAATTATATTTTCTTGATCTTATCCGCAACTAACTATCGTAAATATAGCCGTTGTTGTAGAACTATCCGTTGCAACTATGACGTCACAGAAGTGACAACCCTGCATAATCATGATTATAAATAGGAGATATAGATAGGATCGTTTGCATTTAAATTTTAGAGATACTCCCTTTATAACTGCATCCGAAGATAAACAGGTATTCTCTCTTCATCTTCTTCCTTCTTTTGCTCTGTTTTCCGTCTCTTTCCATCATTCTGTCAAAGATGTTGCTCCGGAACTCCCCAGCTAAGGATCACCCAAAAAACAGCCCACTGAAGAGCCAGGGGATCATCGAAGATTCCATAAAAGAACGCTGCTGTTTCAACGATGCGCAGATTGACAGGATCCGTCACTGTTTCCCGGCGAACACCGAGTTCAAATCTTTTGATCCCAATGCCCTGAGTGATCATATTTCCGACAACTGGGTTGCTTTTCCCGTCACTCCGTTTGAGTGATCATATTTCCGACAACTGGGTTGCTTTTCCCGTCACTCCGTTTACCATAGGCTATACATATCCTTTTCCAGCCTTCACCCAATCTTTCTTTTCCCTAACCGGCATCTCTTATATCCAAGCAATGCCGATGATCTGGAGGGTTTTGTATCCCTTGAAAGGATCATCGAGCAGGAAGGGATAGACCTAGGAATGTCAGAGCTGGGAGAGCTGTATGATCTTACTACCTTTGGTTCTCATCGTTATTTGTTCAAACGTAAACCTGGTGAGGAACACCCGATCTTCAAAGCTACCAAGAATGATGCTAACTGGAAGCGGCGTTTCTTTTTTGTCAAAAGAGATTCTATCAATGATGGAAAGGATCTACCCCAGAAATGGGCTACCCATGGTAGGGTGGAGGATCCTGAGAAGGATCACCAGAGAACTTTCCTTTGATATAAGGATCACTTATATATTTTTGCTTTCTTGTTATGCAGCTATCACCGTCTCACACCTCAGACTGTCTCCTGCTGCCAAAGAGAGACTCATCGCTTTCAAGAAACTTGATCCTGAAACAAGATCTTTCAAGACAACCACCCAGGATTCTCAGGAGGTATCCTCAGGCTCTGTCACGATGTCAAGTAAGTATCTTTGTTTAAAAATTTAAATAAATAGTGAAATATAAGTGAAGTAAAGATACTTATCTTGTTTTGGTTATGTAGGTGCTGGAAAATCCACCAAGTCTGCTTCAAAGTTCAATGTCACCGATCTCACCACCGTCAGATCCTCCAAAAGAAAGGCTCCTACCAGCCCGACAGCTTCAGTCCCAAAGGCACCCCTCAAAGGAAAGGGAATCAAGAAGAGAAAGGCCTCTGAAGCTGAGGATCTGCAGGGTCTGCCTCTAATCCGCCACCAATTCCTCGAGTACTTCAACGATGTAAGGATCACTGTCTCTGCTAGTATATCCTGCTGATATATCCTGCTGATATATCCTGCTGATTTGAGGATCACTTGGTCCTGACCTTATCTTTTATCCCCTTTGCAGAAATTTACTGAGATTGAGGATTATGTTGGCCACGTTGAGGATCAGGATAGGAAGATTGCCGACCTCCAGCAGGTTGCATTGCTAAAGGACCTCAAAATTGCTGATCTTCAGAAGGAGCTCCAGGATGCCAAGACTAAGACGGCTAAACTTCTGATCGACCTTGACTATGAAAAGCATGATCTCATAGAAGGTGCAAAGGTCTCTGCTGCCATCACAATGTATCAGACAAAACTAAAGATAGCTCAGGAAGCTCAAGATCCTAACTTCGACAGAAGCAGCTGGGATGTTGAGGACTGGAAAGCAAGGTTGGCTGATCTTGAAGATGATGAAGAGGCTGAGGAGGTTTTGGCAATCGAGGCTGGAGGCAAGGGTGAAGGTGGTGAAGCAAGTGGAGCCGGAGGTGGTGATGCAGGGAAGGTTTAGGCTGCATGATTGGGCGATGATGGAAACTTCTAGACATAGCCGGAGCCCAATTTTTTAGTTTGATGGTTGTTTTGTTGAACAATTTGATGGTTTGTACTGAACAATAGTTTTTAGGATTAAGGATTATGTATGATCCTTTGGACAATATGTAGGATTGCAAATGGTGGAGGGATCCTCTGTTTGGGGGATGAAACCATTGTGATCCTGCCGCCTTTATATTCCTGCACTACTTTTGAACCTATTATCATGGACACCCTTTACCTACCCCAGCGGATGGGCCACGTATTGCTGGTAGATGCTCGGGGTAGGTAATTTTGACAACCTTTTAAGGGTTAATCTTTTGTTAATAAATAAAACCTTAATCTTTTGTCGCTTATCTTGTATTGTTATCCTTTTTGTCTCTTTAATTCTCAATTGTTTTGATGTACACTTATTGAATAAGCAATTTTGAATAAGTCAGATTGAAAATATTTTAGGATATGATCCATAATCAAACATCCTATAGTTAAAGAATCCCAAAAAGTAATATATTTTAAGGATCACAAGTTTGGTTGTCAAACTTTAAGGGTTATTCAAATAAACAATGAATAGAATTAAAAATAGTTAAGGATCATACCTGAGGATCCAAGTTAGGATCCTAACCATAATCAGGATAACTATAAGATAAACCTTAGAGAGAAGTAAGGATCGAGGATCCCTAGTTGCTTATAATCAAGGACCTGAAATAGAGCATAACTTGGGACTAAGCCAATATAAGATAAGAGTTAGCAACTGGGGACAAGCCCAAGGATAACTGGGGACAAGCCCAAGGATAACTGGGGACAAGCCCAAGGATAACTGGAGACAAGCCCAAGGATCGTATGTAAACTGGAGTATGGCCCTAACTGGCGACTATCCAAACTTAGTGACATGAAAATGCCAAAACCTTAGCTAATGTGAAAACGTTAGAAACCTTAGGAACGGATGTATGGTACGTCTACCATTATACGTAGGATCCTAGGTATAGCCAGTACAATGGAATTATCAGCCCCTAGAGCGAGTACTGGTCCCACTGCCTTGAACTATACCAGGATCATCATGCGCTACAGGCGGAACTGGGGTCAAGCCCAAATAACTGGGGTTAAACCCAAGGAACGGATTGCTTCTGCAGATAACCAATATTTTGCTAAGGATACCTGAACTTTCAAAACTTAAAATCACGTAAGAGATGGATAAAGGACACATGATCCTTATCCTTATATGAGAAAATAAAGAAATGAAATAGTTTAAGATTAGGATATTACCAAAGTAAGGATCACCGATACTTTAAGGATCCTTCAAGGATACCCCTAACGTAAGGATCATCTGTGTCATGAGGATCCTGCTCACATGAAATATTTCTTCAAGTGGACAGCGTTCCAAGCTCTTGGTAGCAAATCACCTTTCATGGTTAGCAATCTATATGCCCCCTTCCCTGCTTCAGCTTCAATCAAATAAGGGCCTTCCCATTTTGGAGCCAATTTTCCATCAGCAGGATTGGTGGTATTCTGAAAAGCTTTCCTTAATACCATATCTCCAACTTGAAACTTCCTGATCCTGACATTTTTGTTGTAAGCACCGGCCATTCTTTGTTGATAACTGGCCATCCTTATCCTAGCCAGATCCCTGATTTCTTCAATAGTATCCAGGTCTTGAGCCAAGTTCTCATCATTTTCCTCAGGATCATGTAACGCCCCAAAACCTGAATGTTAATATTTGTCGTATGTTCTTATGTGACACGTCATGAAATAAATAACTAGGCTATTTAACCTAGTTAAGGGTATGGTCAAAAGTATTAAATGATGAAGGTAGTGTCAGTTATGTTTTAAAGGCAAAACCCGAGGGGCTAAAGTGGAACTAACGAAAGTTGGGGTATTAAAAGAAAAAGAACACACACACACACACACACTTTCGTGTGTGTTCTGGATAGATCGATCAGGGGCTCTCAAGAGCCCCAAAACCCTAGTTCTTCAAAAGCTTCAATTTGAAGAATGAATCCAGGCCCAAATCCATAACCGAGCATGGATTAATGATCACCAACACGAGAGGATCATAAGGTATGTTTTAAATCTAAGATTGGTGATCATGGGTGAAGTGGGTTATGTTCTAATCCGTGAGTTAATATGAAATTGATCATGTACAAGGGTTAGAATCCTCGTATAGAACATGGGTTATGTATGGTTTGCGTTAATTTGATGATTAGAGGTGAAACCCGTTAATTAGGGTGAAGAGGATGACTAGAATCACCTCCTATGTTCAAGTCTTGTTGAATGATTAATGTATTATGTGGGTATGATGAATTATTGTTAGATGAAAGTATAGGAATATGATGATGTTATGTTTGATGTTCATTTGGAATGATATATGATGATTAGTAGAAGGATTTGATGAGTTATGTATGAGTTTAGAAGATTTATGCATGAATTAGTTGTACGTTATGCTTAAAAGGTGGTACACATATCAAGCGTATGATGAAATGTATATAGTGTCGTCCGTATAGTCGATTATGATGTTACGAGTATATGATGAAAGTCGATAGTTAAATATGGTTAATAGTTGACTCTTGAAAGTCAACTAAGTATAAGAAACATGATTTGACTCGTTGTCGTAAAGGTAGGATTATAGGAAGTCGTATGATACGTGTTATGGCAATCCGTGTTAAATGTAATGATATGATGAGTTACATGAGTTTAAAAGAATATGGATATGATTATATGAGTTATGTTTGTTAGAAATGACTAAGGAAAGTTAAGTGTGAATTATGCGAGTGATATGATTGTCACATGTACAAAGGTGTATGCTAATAAGAGCGTGATTTCGATGAAATGAAAGTATAGGAATCACGTCGAGACGGACTCAAGCATGAGGTGTTAACGGGTCAAGAAGAGGCAAGGAATCGGATACGAGCACGGACGCATAAGGTAAGTGATTTCCGTAATCACTTCTTAGTACAAGTAAGTAATAAAGTGTTGTAATGAATTAAACATGATGTTTGAGGCCAAATATGTGTTAAAGTCTTTCGTCGTAAATGATGGGTTCAAGGTTGACCAAAATGCCCTTGATGGGTATTTTGGGGTAAACGATCTTAAAAGGAGCTTAGAAACAAATTATTCGATTAGTGTAATGTTTTGGACAAGTATGGAAGTGGGGATGATGGTTTGGTTAGTCATAGACCAATTAATGTGCGAATACCCTTAACGGGTCGAAATGAGCATATGAATGATAATGTGTTAAGAGGATGCAAGACATCCAAGAATTTAGTAATTTATGATAGACGTCATTGATATCATTATGTTTATAAGAGGTTATGGTAAAACGAACAAGTTACGTTGATGAATGCATGAACGGGTCAAAGTTGGGTAAAAGGGTAATAAGCCGAAGAGTTAAAAGTCTGAAATTTTATTAAGTCGGACGTTGGATTCTAGTTCCAATAGATGGAGAATTAAATTACGGACATGTAGGAAAAAGAATCGGGCAAAACGGGTCAAAAACAAGAGAGTTATGCTCGTTTCCGTGGAACGGGATCGTGCTGGGAATATGCAGCAAGTTGCTGCACATCTTCTGCCAAAACAGGGGCCTAGCGTGACGCCAGGGCCCTTGGCGTCACGCGAGCCCCCCCCCCCCCCCTGTTTGGCGAAAGTTGCTCGTTTGCTCAGTTTTGGCTTGGGAACTCGTTTAAACGCGTTTTAAGTTGCGTATGACTAATTTAACTCATGTTTTGTGACCATTAGGGTAAGCGTATGTGTGGATGTTGTATATCTCTATACACGTATGTAGAATTGTATGTAAGCGTGTATGCACGAATGTATGTAAGATTATAGTGTGTAAGCGAGTACATAAGGATATATATGAAGACGTATATGAGTAGGCAAGTATGAGTCGGGTATATTGCAATGGGTGATTGAAAATATAAATGTAGGCATGTATGTAGGTGGATACGTATGTATGTTGTATAAGTATAAGTGTATGTATGTAAGGATGGATGTAGATAGTATGTATATGTAGTCAAGTGAGTATGTACGAAGGTATGCACGTATGTAAGTTGTGAGAAGGTATGGAATAAGTATGTACGTACGTATGTATGTAAGTATGTATGTATGTTTGTATGTAAGTATGTATGTATGTTTGTATGTATGTATGTAGGTATGTATGTATGTATGTATGTAGGCATGTAAGTATGTATGTATGTATGTATGTATGAATGGATGTATTTAGGTATGCACGTACGTATGTATGTAGGTACATAGGTATGTATGTTGCTATGTGTGATTGTAAGTGTATGTATAGGTTGTATGAAAGTATGTACGCATGCATTCAATGAAATTGAGTACTAACGATAATAACATCGTGCCTAGTGATGAAGTGTAACGCAGGAATACCAAGGAAGTCTCACTACGGATCGTATGATCAGAGGGAAAGCCGGGATGTAAAGAGTTAATGAAATGAAAAGTAAACGTGTACAAATCTTGTATGCTTATGATACGTACTAACGTTATGAATTTTATGTGGTGAGCGCAGGTAGTACAAGCCAAGAGGATTACTAAGGAGTAGAGATCGAAGATCGAGTCACAAGACGGATTGTACGGGGATGTTTAAATATGTAATTTAGTGTCGATAAGTTATGTTCTTATATTATAAAATGAATTTTTAGAATGTCAAGATGTATGTCATGAAAGAAATTTTCAGACTCGAAATTCCGCTGCGTCGTTTTAAGGTTAAACGTGTTAGGGTCTTACAGATCACGGGTACTTGTTCTAGCAGTTGGAACCACCATTTCTGTTGGGATCACTGATTCTGCCCCAAATACCATAGAGAATGGCGTTTGACCAGTAGCATTCTTAGGGGTTGTCCTATCAGCCCAAAGCACATAAGGTAATTCTTCTGCCCATTTCCCTTTCTTGGATCCAAGCTTCTTCTTCAAATTGTTGATGATGATCTTGTTGGATGATTCTGCTTGGCCATTAGCTTGTGGGTGGACTGGTGTTGATGTTATCATCTTAATCCCTCAGCTGTCACAAAAGTTAGTAGTTCTGCCCCCAATGAATTGGGAACCATTATCACATATAATTTCAGAAGGAATACCGAATCTAGTTATAATATTTCTTTTAATGAAGGATATAACTTACTTTTCTCTGACTTGGGCAAAAGCTTCAGCCTCTATCCACTTGGAGAAGTAATCAGTCATAGCAAGCATGAATACTTTTCCACCAGGTGCCTTAGGGAGCTTACCAACTATATCCATACCCCATCTCATAAATGGCCAAGAGGAGGATATAGGATGCAAAAATTCAGCTGGTTGATGAAGGATATTGCTGTGTCTCTGACAAGGATCACATCTCTTAGCATACTCCACAACATCTCTCTTCATGGTTGGCCAGTAGTATCCTGTCCTCAGGATCCTTGAAAATAATGCCCTGCCCCCAGTGTGGTTTCCACAATCTCCTTCATGGAAGTCTTTTAAAACTTCTTGGATTTCAGGATCCTCAATGCATCTTAAGTATGGTCCTGCAAGAGATCGTCTATATAACATATTATTTAAAATTGTGAATTGAGATACCTTAATTTTGAAAGCCCTAGGGTTTTCTCCTGTAGGAATCTCTCCATGTTGTAAGTATCTCATGATTGGTGAGATCCATGATCCTGAATGAGTTTGAGTATCCTCACTGGGGATAATTGCAGAATTTTTTCCTATCTCCATAGCCACATGATCCTCGATAGCCGGGGTCAGGATATGGATAATAGGGATCTTGATATCCTCTGGGATCTTCAAAGATGATCCTAAGTTAGCCAATGCATCAGCTTCTGTATTTTCTTCCCTTGGTACCTGTGTCAAACTAAAGGAAACAAAAGAGAGTGCCAATTCTTTGACTATCTCTAAATATTTGGTTAGCTTTTCACCTTTAACAGCATAGGATCCATTAAAGTGGTTTGTAATTAACAATGAATCTACATGTACCTCAAGATACCTGATCCCCATATGCTTAGCAATTTGCAAACCAGCAATTAAGGCTTCGTATTCAGCCTCATTGTTAGTGGTTTGGAACTCACAAGCTATAGAGTGGGGTATTATGTCCCCCTGTGGCGATTTTAGTAGTATTCCAAGCCCTGTGCCTTTGACATTTGAGGATCCATCAGTATAGAGTATCCAAGGATCCTTGGTCTCCTCTAGCTGCTGGACTTCTAACTCAGCTTCTTTTTGTAAATCACTACTGAAATCAGCCACAAAGTCAGCTAATGCTTGGGATTTGATGGCTGTCCTAGGCTCATATCTTATATCATAGGCACTAAGCTTCACTGCCCACTTAGCCATCCTTCCTGACATCTCTGGTTTCCTGAGGACATTCTTAATTGGAAAATTAGTTTTAACAACAATAACATGAGTTTCAAAAATAATGTCTCAACTTAGTAGATGCCATAATTAATGCAAGAATAAGCTTTTCAAGGTGTGAATACCTGGATTCGGCATCAAGTAAACTTTTACTTACATAATAGACAGGATGTTGTGTACCTTCATGATCCTTAACAAGGACCGCACTTACTGCTTTTGAGGATACTGCAAGATACAAGGATAGCACATCACCTTTTTCTGGTTTCATCAAGGCCGGGGCTGAGGATAGGTAATCTTTGAGAGCTCTTAAGGCATTTTCATGCTTCTCAGTCCATTCAAATTTCTTGTTCTTCCTTAGGATATCATAGAATTCTTTGCACTTCTCTGAGGATTTGGATATAAATCTGTTCAAAGCTGCTATCCTGCCTGTTAGCCTTTGAACATCCTTAGCATTGGCCGGAGATTTGATGTTCACTATTGCTTTGATTTGTTCTGGACTGGCTTCAATGCCTCTCTTTGTCACCATATATCCTAAGAATTTACCTGCTTTAACACCAAAGTGACATTTTGAAGGATTAAGCTTCATATTATATTTATCAAAGATATTGAATGCTTCCTCCAAGTCTCTTAGGTGATCCTCAGCCTTTATTGATTTTACCACCATATCATCTATGTAAACCTCCATAGTTTGTCCAATCTGATCCTTGAACATCATATTCACTAGCCTTTGATAAGTTGCACCTGCATTCCTCAATCCAAACGGCATAGCAATATAACAATATATACCAGTTGGAGTCATGAAGGCTGTATCCTCTTGATCGGATGGTTCCATTTGGATTTGTTGAAATCCAAATGAAGCATCCATAAAAGTTAACAGTTCATGACCCGCAGTTGCATCCACCATGGAGTCAATGTGGGGTAATGGGAAAGGATCCTTGGGACATGCCTTATTTAAATCTGTGAAATCGACACATACCCTCCACTTTCCATTTTTCTTTTGAACAACAACCACATTGGCCAACCATCTTGGATACTTGACCTCTCTAATCATACCTGCCCGGAGCAATTTCTCTACCTCTTCCTGGATAATGGCATTTCTTTCCGGTGCAAACTTTCTTCTCCTTTGATGGATTGGTTTGAAGGACCTGTCAATGCCAAGTTTGTGAGTGATTACATCTTTAGATATACCTGTCATGTCTTCGTGTTTCCATGCAAAGGTAGTCTTTCTCCTTTTGAGGAAGGATACGAGGTCTTCTTTCATTTTGCCAAGGATCCCTGATCCGATATAGATTTTGGATTCAGGATCATGAGGATCCATGAGGATTTCTACCACATCCTGCTCTCTTGCCTCCAAGACATCCCTTGGAGGATACTTTGATTGCTATTGCTCCCTTGACTTCGAGGCTGGTTTCATCGATGAAGTATAGCAATTCTTAGCCTCCTGCTGATCACTATCAATCTTGACTATTCCCCAAGGACTAGGGAGCTTCACACATTGATGGTAAGTAGATGGGACTGCCTTCATATCGTGTATCCAGGGCCTGCCAAGGATAACATTACAATAAGATAAACAGTTAATAACACAAAATTTTTGATAAGAGTGTAGGCCTTCGATGTATATTGGGAGCTTAATGTCCCCCAGGGTATTCTTAGTTTCGCCACTAAATCCCACGAGCACGGAGGATATTGGTATGATATTTGATTCAGGGATACCCATCTTCTTTAGAACATCAAGCTGGATAATGTTTACTGAGCTTCCTCCGTCTATAAGGATCCTGCGGACAAAATGGTTAGAAATGAAAAGAGTAATAACTAAACCATCGTGATGAGGATCCTGGATATCAACACGATCACCCTCATCAAAGGTTATGACTTTTCCTTCGGAGACACTTGATGTTCGAACGGGTCTTTCTCCATTATCCATTTTAGTTTCCTTTGCATGCCTTTTAGCTGCTGAGAAGGATGTGCCACAAATGTCCGATCCTCCAGAAATAAAGTTTATTACTTGTGCATCTGCTGGAGGGGCCGGAGCTTTCTCAGGGATCCTTTCAGGATCCTGAGTCCTTGACTTTTTTCTACCCAACAATTCTTTTAGATGCCCCTTGCTCAACAAGTATCCAATTTCCTTTCTTAGGGCAATGCATTCTTCTGTGAGATGCCCAAAATCTTCATGGTATGCACACCACTTTGATTTATCTTTGGTTGCAGCTGGTCTGTCATTTTTTCTGGGCCATCTGGCTTTATCACCTAGATTCTGCATCGCAAGGATTAGTTCATTGTTATCAACAGAAAAACAATATTCAGAAATCGGAGGATAATCCTCATCATCCTCTTCCTGATCAACAGCATGCACGTTCTGATTATCAGATCTGTTGTAGGATCTGAACTTGTTGTTCTTGAACGAGGATCCTTGCTTCTCTTGTTTTGAGGATCCTGCTAATCTTTCCTGGATCCTCTTATCGTCCTCTAGCCGGATGAACCTGAGTGCCCGGGTTCTTACCTCATCTAGGTTCCTGCACGGTGTCATAACAAGATCATCATAGAACAATGAATCCCTAAGCAATCCCATTTTGAAGGCCTCAACAGCCGTGGCTATATCCAAGTTGGGAATGTCTAAGGATTCTTTACTGAATTTGGTAATGTAATCCCTTAATGATTCATTATGACCCTGGGTTATCCTATATAGATCACTAGTTAATCGTTCAAATTTTCTACTACAAGAAAACTGATTATTAAATAGGTTAACTAGATTAGCAAATGAGGTAATAGAGTAGGGGGAAGACTTAGCAGCCATTTGAGAGCTGATCCAGTAAGAGTGGATCCGAATCCCTTGCACAGGCATGCTTCCTTTAACCTTTCTAGGATGGGATTGATCTCCATCCTCTCCCTGTATTGTGCTATGTGTTCTTCAGGATCCGTCGAACCATCATACAGCTTCATGGTTGGCACATGGAACCTCTTGGGTATCTCAGCATCACAGATTGGTGGTGCAAAACGATATATCTTGTGGCTCCCATCTGCAATCTCTGGGATAGGTTTGACCACTCCTGGAACACTTGATATCATATCCTTCAACTTTTGCAACTCTCTGGCCATGGCGTGGTTGATACCTGGATCCTGCATAAGGCCATGGTTAGCAGTATAAGAATTATTAAAAGTGTTACCTCCCATTGGATTCAAATTAGGAAGAATGGATGTTAATCCATATTGTTGGGGCTCCGGAATGATCGAAGGACCAGTAGAAGCAATGGTCTGCATCGGAATAAAATCTCCCTGATGGACATCTGAACTTCCTGTTTGCAAACTCCTTAAGGATCCTGGCATCTGGAAGGATCCCTGAAACTGGGACGATCCTGGAACAAGGGAGGATCCTTGAACCTGGGATGATCCTGGAACAAAGGAGGATCCTTGAACCTGGGATGATCCTGGAACAAAGGAGGATCCTTGAACCTGGGATGATCCTGGAACAAAGGAGGATCCTTGAACCTGGAATTATCCTGGAACAAAGGAAGATCCTTGAATCTGCTGCGCTCCTGAATATCCTTCTGAATTCATGAAGGATCCCATATGCTGAGGATAGGATCCTGCTGGCTGGAAATATGGACCTGATGCCTGGGTCACTGTTGTTGCTCCGTAGTGCACTCCTTTTGGTCCACCCACATATTGAACATCTGGGACCACTGACGGCTGAGAAGTAATCACCGGAGTATCAAAATTCAAAGATCTGGGCATCAGCGGGGAATGATCCTCTGCCGTTTTCTTTTGTTTCTTGAGATCTCCGATTTCTTTGAGAATCCTTTCATTGGTCTTATCCTGTTGCTGTATATGATCCTTCATCTGCAAAATCAAAGTAAACATGTCACTAGTAGTGGGAGTGTAAGAAGCAAAAGAAGTTGGAGGTTTGGAGAAAATGGGAGTTGGTTTCTTCTCGGCATTTTTCTGAGGTCCAGAAGGTGGTGGAGGCAAAGGTGGAATGCCCTGAGATGAATTGACCGCAGACATTGCAGTAGAGGTATTCTTCAATGAGGAAGCCATGTATTTGTATGCAATGAACAGGAATGATCACCAACAGAAAAACTTCTTAGGAATGAAGCACCAATTGCCCCACGGTGGGCGCCAAACTGTTTTGGTCAAAAAATCTGATGAGGATAATGCAACCAAACTCTTTGTTATGGGGTATGATGCTTGAAATGAGGAACAATGATAAGGATCACTTCAGTGTAAATTGCACAAACGACACAAGGATTTATACGGGGAAAAAGCCCTTGATCAAGAGTTGATCTCCGGCACAAAAAACCCCGGGTGATGGAAACTACCGATCACCAAGCTTAAATAAATCAGTAAATGTTTACAACTTCGGATAGTAACGAGCTAGATACAAGGATCACTAGGGTGAAACGTGTAAATGTGAGCGAAAACTGTTAAGTGTTTGCCGAAAGCTTCAAGAGTGCGATTGTATGAGAGTGTGTGTAGCTGAAAATGGCTAAGTGTTCTAATTACTAGCTCGTCACCCCTTTAAAAATAGAAGTTCACTATACTAACAAACTATCCGACTTTTGTGCCATGCTCCCACGTTCTCCACAACGTCCATTTCCAGTCAAACATGTGCGAAATACCCGTGGAATATTCCATAGTAACGTTGCCAAGACCAAGTCAAGCTTGTTACTCCTGCAAAATAATACGAGACATAAACAAACAATCGTTAGTATGAGGATCCTTAAGGTGATCCATGATCCTGATCCTGAAGCTCTTCTGAGAATCACTATCTGTCACAGAAGTAAGGATCATTAATTAGGATAACAAGTAAGGATCACTAATTGTTAGAAAATCCTCCCCTAACAATGTTACTAAGTGGAAATAAAACACAAAGATGTTGCAAGTGTAGTTGGCAAAAGTCTCGCACATTTAATCATATTTTGATTAGTTTTGTAACTAGACGTGATATTTTGACTAGTTTTGTAACTAGGCGTATGGTCAACAAAACATAATTGATGGCTTAGCCGGTGGAACTAGTTTAACTAGACACCAATGATCTTTAGCATAGTGGTTAAGGGGGATGTGAGAAGTTTTGCTTCTCTTGAAGGTCTTGGGTTCAAATTCAGGCAAAGAAAGATTTTAATACTAACTTGATGATACTAACATAGTAACTACTAACCCGGTAAGCGACCGTTTAAAAAAACTAGTTTGACTAGACAGTCTCGTCTAATCTTTATTAGAGTGAAAGTATGGCATACATGAAGTATCAAATGATTTTTTTTTATTTAAAGTAACATCTATTTCCTAAAATGAATGAAACTTTTTTGGCTAGACCTTAAAGTAGGGAGACCAATAAGTATCAATCTTACATATTTTTTTTAAAAAAAGTAGCTCTCAATTAATAAAAGAAACATGGAGGTGTACCCATGAGCATTCACATCCACAGGTAAAGCTTAAGGACATCACATGTGGGGCCAAAATCATATACCTCATCTGGTCCATCCATTGTGTCATCATGAGTAGATTGATGATTTTTATGATTGGATCCAACCAGACAAATCAATATCCATTCCACCTGCTGTGGACCCTACCCACACCCTATCAAACTCTCACTCCCCACTTTACGTTTCTGTTTCCTTTTGGGATAAATTCCACATCAAAATTCTCCAATTATTTTTTCTTATTATTCACTCCTTCAATTTCATTTGTAAAGAAAACTCTATTTTTAGTGAAGATACTATGTTTGTGCTTCTTGTTATGATAAGTTAAGATACGATGTTTGTGTTTATGATAGTTAACATACATTCATATATACTTTTTTCGTCTCTTTAAAATCAGTCTATCATCGTCTATTGATGTATAGTTTTTTAAAGCAGTCTATCACCGTAAACTACGTTTACTTGATCTAATTGGTTAAAGTGGTATTGATAGGGTCTAATAAGCTTTCCGGTAACTTCTCAAAATTGGTAATGTGTATATATGTATTATTGATTTATTTTGGTTATTATAATGCTTTGTGTATAAAGTTAGATACTAGATAAGTATATTCTAAACTTTAATCATTATAATTGACTATTTATCTAGACTAAAATGACATGCAAGTTAAAGATGGAGAATGACAAGTCATTTGGACCGCATAAGTAGAAATACAGAGGTTGCTAACGACTTTCTTAAGATATTTCATTTGTCTGTATTAAATGCACATGAATTTCTATCCGAGCAATCATTTCTTCAAAAATCAACTTTTATGTGCTCTATACAATCATGAAAAACTAGAATGTCGAAAGATGTCAAACTATTTTAGTTTGACTTGTTTGTTCTACGTACGTATATTAAACTTTTGAGTTCATTTAACGTCATTAACCACGTTAGTATATCAGTTGTAGCAGCTAATCCAACTCATTTTCTTATATGTATTTAGTTTTTATTAGTGTTGTAAGAATCGTTGGGCGCTAGTCGGGTGGTGGGGTATCGACTAGCGATTAATGGGGATTAATAGGGATTACTCGGAATTAATCGGATTGAGTTTTTTATATGTAATTTTAGTTGTATATATGTAGTTTTTTTAAAGTAGACATGTTTTAACCCCTCATTGACCCTTTTTTTAAGTAATTGGAAGAAACTTATATGGTTTGGTTGAAATGTGGCCGACGTCTGGCCAAAATTTACCCAGAATACGATTGTCATTGACTGCCTAGCGACTAATCAGTCATTAATCGGTGAATCTCCGATTAGTGATTAATCGGAGACTAGTCGGGATTTTTACAACTATGGTTTTTTATCATTAGTTACTTAAAACTATATTTAAAAATAAATCTAAAATTTATTTTTTTAAGAAATGAACTTTGGCAAAGATTAATTTCAAATTTCAATAACCTATAAATTATTATAATTAGTCACAATAAAATATAACTAAAAGGTACACAATAACCAAATTTTTTTTGACAATAATAGTTTTAAAATTTTATAAGCCACTTGCAAGTGGCAACATGAATGAGGCTTGGCTTTTGAAGTTATGGGACATGTGAAACTCCACACTGAGTGGGGTGGTGGAGGGCATAATTGTCAACTACAGAAATGGCTTTATAGGGGTAAAATGGTCAAGCCGAAGCCGAGCTGAGAAGCCGAGCCCTGAGTGGGGGTCCAAACACGACCGATGAGAGTGGACTTCACGTGGGAAGGAACCTCCCCCTCCTAGAACTCACGTGTAACAACATGTCTTGTTCATATACACGTGGACCCTCTTTTCTTTTTCTTTCTTTCTTTTTTTTTTTTATTATATTTGAGATCCATAGATTCAAAAGGTATTGGAATGTCAAGTATAAAACAGGAGTATATGTATTTAAGACGATGTTGATTGTAGTATAAATATTTTTTTACAATTTTTATTTTTATAAATATTAATATACTCATTAAATATCTTGGTAACAATAACTCAATAAGTGATATGGTATAGTATACTTTTATATAATAAAAAATAGAAGATAATAAATGCTTGAATGCTCGTATGATGATTTTTATACGTTGTATATTTTTTTTATTTATCGACTGGGTTAAGTATAATGTAACAAATTTGCTTTTGATAAAGAGTTAGATTTTATCAACCGTATTTGTTTGACGCATTAGCGGCGGAATGGTGGATTAAATCAATAAATCTGAACATAACTTATATATTTACTCATGTCATATATATCAACTTTAATCCGGAAAATTTTAAAATCGTATACGTTTAACTTGTCTCATTTAACCCAAATATATGTTGGAAAATTAGAATAATGTGAATGGAAATTAATTTAGTGATAATTAATGGACTCTTCATGGTAACAAACTTTTGAGTAGAGTTTTTATGTCACTTGATTAGCTTTTATTAGAGTTTTTATGTCTCTAATTAAATCACTAATTAAGTGAACTCCTTCTGCTAAGGTCTTGCATGGGGGTTGCTAAGTTACTTTTTGGGCTACGAACTTGTCAACCTTATTTGATGGAGGATGCAGCATTCCGGTTCGATGATGGCCTCCGGGAGGCTATAGAAGACATTGTCGTGGGTGGTGGCCCATTCTTTGGGGACCTCCAATGGCGTTTGGCATCTCTGCCAATGCGTCTAGGTGGTTTGGGCCTCCTCTCAGCTCGAGATGTTGGGGTTTATGCTTTTGTGGCGTCCAGAGCTCAGTCTTGGGAACTATAGGATCATATCCTTCGAAACAGTGGGGTTGTCGGGCTCGACGGGGACTATCTGCAGGCGCTTGAACGCTTAAATGTCTCTCTCCCAGACTTTGATATCGGCGGTTTCTCTAAAAAGGACACCGCCCCCTCGAAACCACAAACAACTTTGGCGAATGCTCTGTTTAGCAAAATCGCTCAAAGACTGGGAGAAAATTTTGATTTGTCATCCCGCCAGAAGGCGGTGTGGGAGTGCCTGAAGGGTCCCCATGCCCAGGATTTTTTGACCGTTATCCCAATTGAGGGGCTGGGACAATGTATGTCAGCAGTAGAATACAGAGCAATCCTTAAATACCGGCTGATGATCCCTATGTACCCAGAAGATGAAACGTGCCCGATATGTCGTAAAGCTTGTATGGATAAATACGGAGAGCACGCAGTGCATTGTAAAGAGCTCTCTGGGTTCAAATATCGGCATGACTGGGTGCAAGATGTTTTGTGGGACATCCTGAGAAGAGCTGGGATTTCGGCTAAGAAAGAGGCTCCTGTGAATTTCCTTACGGACCCTATGGAAGGGAGATCTACTCTGCGACCAGCGGATCTGCTCGTCTTTGGTTGGGCTAGGGGGAAACATGCTTGTGTTGACCTCACGGAGGTTTCCCCTCTGGTTGGTTTAAGGGAAAACGGGTTTGTAGCTGACAAGCAGCAAGAAAGGCAGAATCGAAGAAAGTTGATAAGCACGCTAAAGCTTGTGCAGAGAACCAGCATGTTTTTGTCCCTTTTGCCTTTGACACATTTGGCTCCCTAGCGCCAGAAGCTATCCAATTCCTGACCAGGGTCCAACAGGTCATCCACAACAATTGCTCAGCATCAGGGGGACGAGGTTTTGTCTTTGGCAGATTAGGGTTTGCAATTCAGAAAGGGGTGGCGGCGCAGCTTGTTGCCCGTCTACCTTTTGTTTTGATGTAACTTGGCAAGTATGAATGAAATTTCGATTTTGATGAAAAAAAAATTGAGTGAAGCTTTTATTAGAGTTTTATGTCTCTAATAAATCACCAATTAAGAGTAACTCTTCACTATCCACATCTCTTGTAAAAGTGGTAGGCTATGTGCCTCATTTGAATGATGAGAAAACTACACGAAAAAATATATGCATGAAGAATTCTTGAAGAAGTGGTGAAGACTTGAGGACCCATGTGTTGGGTACTTAGAGAGATATGTTTTCTCTATTCAATTTCATCACCTTCATATCATTATTTTTCACAAGTTCTAACACTATAATTTTATCCGGTGTAACCTAGGGCGCGTGGCCATTTCCGGCAGTACATACTGCTTCGGCTGTTGTACCCTGGGAAACAGACGCGTCATCTTTAGTAGAGGCGCGAAATCTGTTTTAAGGGAAGCGTGTTGAACACGTGCCTCAGCCACATCCGTCAACATCAGTTTGTTCATTTTTGCAGCCAAGAATGATCGCACAAGGAGACGCGGTTCAAGTTCTCGTAGCAGAAATTGTGCAAGAAGACGCTTCTCAAGCTCTTGTCAAAGACAACGATTTGAATCGATTTATTTAAATATGTTGTAGTTCATATTTATTTTCGTTTGAATTTGTACACGGTTCATGTACTACAATTTCCCAAATGTTTAAAGATAATATATTTATTTTTTTTGTTTAATAAAATTGTGACCCATTTCCTACAATATACACTTTAATCCGGAAAATTTTAAAATCATATACCCTGAACATGTCTCATTTAACCCATAACCCATTTATCTAAATGAGATAACGGGTTGATGAACTATAAATGGTTGTAATCAAATTGTAAATGTGTTAACACTGTTGGTGGCTGTAATAAATGTATAAAATCGAATAACCTTATTATTTTAATTTCAAACATAAATGCGGTAATAGATCGACTTGTTTAGTTAAGTGAGTTAACTTTCTAACCTGAACACACATCGTTGCTCAAACACGACTTGGAAATGATGATCTAAACTTGTCATTTTCGCAAATTGTTAGAATTTACCATTCTTAATCACATCAGTTATAATGTTTGTGTATTATGTGGAAATTATAATACTACTAATATATGTTTAAAAGTATTTTTTAATGCGACTCATTTTCTTTGCATATACAAAGTTAAGGGAGATAAAGCATGTCGTTTACACATGCATATTTCAAGTTTTCTACTTTGAACTTTTTCTTTTAAATTTGATATACGCCTGCTTTTTTGAGTAACTATGAGACTTTAAGACATCATATGTATTTAGAATGGTCATCCTTCTCTTTTTAAGACATTTTTAGAAATAAAAAACTCATTTTCCGTTGTTTGCGTAAATTTTGGGAAGAAAAAAAGGGTAATAAAAATTAAAAGAGTTTGGAAAAGGGTGTTGGCCCTTGGGTACTTCAAAATGTTTCTAAATCATACAGTGTCTGTTTGGTATGGCGTAATGAAATAGACGGGTGAATGGAATGTACGAGGTAATAGAATGAACGATGTAATGGAATGGATCATTACAATTCCATGTCTTGTTTGGTTACCATGTGAGAATAAAATGAATCATTACTTTGTGTTGTTTGATAGGAAAGAATAGACGAAGTAATAAAATCGGTGATGGGTGACGATAGTCGGTGGTGATGGGTGGTGATAGGTGGCAATGGTAGCGATGGTCGGAGGTGGTGGCAGTGGGTGGTGGCGGTGGGTGGTGGCGAGTGACGGCGAGGGCTGAGGTGTGGATGGTGGGTGACGGTTGGTAGCGGCGGAGGTGGGTGACGAAGCTGGGGTGGAGGTGGATGGTGGCGGCGGCGGAAGTGGGTGACGGTGGCGACGGTAGTCACGGCGCCAGCTATGGCAGTAGTTGTGTCGCCCGTGAGTGAGTTATTAAAACATATAAGAATAATAATAATAATAATAATAATAATAATAATAATAATAATAATAATAATAATAATAATAATAATAATAATAATAATAATAATATATCTTTCCATTCCTTGAAGGAATGAAAAAAAAACACCACCTTACCAAGGAATAAAAATTATTATATTTGGAAGGTTTGCATTCCTTATGAAATGCTCTATTCAATTACCACTTGACAACCAAACATATTTCTTTTTATTCCAATAGAATGATCAATTCCATTCCGCTTCTATTTCTTCGTACCAAACGCTACCACAATGTTTTGCCTCTTACATATTTTTTTTAAACTTTTTGGTGTATTAAAAGATTACACAACTTATTATATAGTTACATGAGTAAAAGATTACACAACTTATTATATAATTACATGAGTAAATTAGTTTTTGAGCCCATGTGTTTTAGTGATTTTAATCACTTAAATTTTTAAAAAAAAGTTTAACGCAGTCCCTTACCGCTCATTTTATAATGTTTTGAGTCCCCGTGTTTTATTAGTTTTAACCACTTGTGTTCAAAATCTAAGTACAAGTGTTAAAAAATTGGAGTCAAGACGTTATAAAATGAGCGGTTATGGACTCAAGACATTAAACTTTTTGATTTTGGATTAAAGTTGTTAAAACCACTAAAACACAAAAGAGTTAATTACTGTTTTCGTCCCTGTGATTTGTCAAAAATCATTATTTCAGTCAATTAGTTTAAAAATTGCGATTTCAGTCCCTGTGGTTTCACTTTCGTAACCATTTCAGTCCACCTCGTAACCATTTCAGTCCTTGTACTTACAGAATAAATGGATTGAAATGGTTACAAAAGTGAAACCACAGGGACTGAAATCGCAATTTTTAAACTAATTGATTGAAATAGTGATTTTTGACAAACCACATGGACGAAAACAGTAATTAACTCAACACGAAGGCTCAAAAAGTAATTTACACTAATGACATATATATAAAGCTATTTTTATAAGATAGCTTATCAAATATTTGAGATTTTTAATTGAATCATTTTGAAGGTTTGCATTTGAGTTAATTACTGTTTTCGTCTATGTGGTTTGTCCAAAATCACTATTTCAGTCAATTAGTTTAAAAATTGCGATTTCAGTCCATGTGGTTTCACTTTCGTAACCATTTCAGTCCATATGGTTTCACTTTTGTAACCATTTCAATCCATTATTCTGTTAAGTACAGGGACTGAAATGGTTACGAGGTGGACTGAAATGGTTACGAAAGTGAAACCATGGGGACTGAAATCGTAATTTTTAAACGAATCGACTGAAATAGTGATTTTTGACAAATCACTAGGACGAAAACAGTAATTAACTCTTTTACTAATAGTGATCTTTATAAAGTAACTATTATTGTTTTTTCATTTTATATTACTAATACTAATCTTTGTTGTAACACCCCGAAAACGGGTTTGGTAATCAAACCCCGTTAATACTAAGAGACGGGTAAAATACCGTTAGTGGTAAAATTTAACCCGGTGAATATTAGGACTTAAACAATAATCCTAATATTAATTAAAAAGGAAAATAAATGATTTGAGAAAACAAACTATAACAAGCCCGAGTTGACGGGACTTAAAATAAAGCGAGTTATAATCTACTCGAACCCACTAAGTTAACTAGGAGTGTTTAACCCAGTTAACAAGACGAAATATTATTAGAAATAAGTAGGTTGTAGCCTACTAAATAAATTAACCAAACAAGAGGGGCCAATGTGGGATAACTTGAAAAGTTAATTAATAAAACAAAACAAAAAAAAAATATATACACACACAGTGTGTGCGTAGAGATCGACCAGGGGAAGCTCCCATGGAGCTCTAACCCTATTAATCCCGATTAATCCATAGGCGGTACCTCACCGCCCGACTACCGCCTAGCGCCTTCTACAACATTGGTCACACCCTAAAGACGTCGCAGTGAAAATAAAAATGTGTTGGTGATGGAGATTGGTACCTATAAGTATTTAGTGGACGATGCATTAATTATGTTCTAACTTAAATTAAACATAGTGTTTAAAGTTTTAAGCTTAAAAACACAACCATGACATAGTCGTTTGACCCATTATGGGTCTTAATACAAACGCTCCCAAATAGTTTTAAAAATGTCTAAAACATAGTTTATTTATTAGTAACCACTAAACACATAAACATGCCAACATCCCGAAGCCGAAATCAAGTACTTGAAAAGCACGCCAATCAAGTGGCAACACAAAGGCTGGTGAGTTCATGTATGTAAACTAAAAGCAAATTTTCTCCACAATTTCTTTTAGGAAAACCTTCTCATTGGAGAGTCTCTTTTCAGTTTAATCATATTATTCAGGCAAATTTTGTAACCAGATTTCCTTTTTAAAAGTCCAAGGACCTATGGTCTATGCAAGACTTATTAGTACCTGAATTAAAATAGGACTCTTAGCAAATATATCATTGATTAATGATAAGGAATATACCTGATGACATTATTGATATTTACTGCTTCTGGCATTTATCAGGAAGGTTCAGGCGTTTCCTTTCTTAGCCTCTCCAGGCTTAGCTGTACTTTCTTTAGCAGCTTTAGGGCAATTAGTACTGATGTGGCCCTTCTCGCCACAGCTGAAGCAGACCACATTCTTTATGTCCCTACATTCATGGGACTGATGACCAGTTCGTTTACAGATGCCACATTGCTTTGGCTTCTGGTCTGTTCGACAACGTCCCCAGTGCCTTCTGTTGCAGGTTTTGCACGTAGGCTTTTTTTCCAGATTCCTGTTGGATGCTATTGAACTCGGACTTGCCCTTTTTCTTAGAATTTTGGGAGTTATCCTCCTCCCTCTTTCTTTTCTCATCGGTCTTAGTTTTGACCGATTTTTGTCTCTCTAAATCTAGAGTGAGAGATAAAGATAGATCCACAGTTGATCTATATGTGGTTGGCTTTGAAGCCTTAACATTCCCTTTTATTTCCAGTGCCAGACCACCGATGAAACGCGCAATGCGTTTAGGCTCAGGGGTAATTAAATAAGGTACTAACCTAGACATTGAATTGAAGTCGGTGACATACTGACGACAATCTAGGTTTTTCATTGTGAGAGTCAGGAAGTTTGTCTCCACTTTTTCCACTTCATATTGTGGACAATAAGTTTTCCTAATAAGGTCCACTAACTTGGACCACCCCATATTGTATAGGGAAATTTTCCCCGTGGACTGTACCATGGCTTTCCACCATGCGAGGGCCTCGCCCTTGAAGGATTGTGATACAAACTTCACCACATCCTTATCAACACAAATGCTGATATCCATAACAGTCTCTATCTCATCAAGCCATTTCATAGCATTGATCGCCCCTTTCTCTCCATCGAAGTCTCTAGGCTTGCAGGAGATAAAATATTTGTATGTGTACCCATTTTTAGTTGAACGGGACTTATCATGAAGCACTAACTTTCAAGGTTCGCTCTTCGCATTTGAGGAGTGAACTGACCTCTCCTTGCGAGCTGATGAGTGTGGTTCTGTATGGGACTTAGAGCGAGTAGCACTCGACTCTTTAAAGTTTTCCATGTAAGTATTTACGGCCTTGCCGACTGTTACATCGATCATGGCCTGTAGATTAGCACCATTGATATTTATGTTTGCAGCGTCATTTACATTTGCAGCATTACTAGTGCTGTGAGCTTCATTTGAGTTTGCCATCTCAGAAGCTTGGTACTAAACACCAAAACATAACAACTGCTTAGTTGCAAAATAATAGTGAATCATCGTATTTGATGATTAATAAGCCATGGTATTATTAACCATGTGGGTTATTAGGTTTTTAACATTCCTAATAAATGTTATTTGAAAATACATCAATTATATTTATCCTAGATCACAAAAGGACCATCAATGGTATTTAAGATTTGGACCTAGTCCATTACCTTTTAGATAGGGGATCAGAATGTCACAACTGTCTTTGTCATATTGACAATTATGAACACTCGAAGGCTTGCCTCAAAGGACTTTTAAAATATGGCACAGAGTGTCGCAACCCCCGCCCCCTTATCTGTCCCGGGAACGGGCGGCCGCGAAACCAGTATTGGTGGTATCGGTGTTTATCAATTTGGCAGCGGAAATTTCATCAGGACCGTAGTTAGGAAATGTTTTATCAGAGTAAAACCACCATATTTTATATTAATAACCACATGGGTAAAACCCAAGTTTCTTATTACAACATGTTTATAGGGATAAACCCTATTTTATTGAATTTAAAACATCGTCTTTTAGGTAACTTTTATAGCCACATTTTCCCAAGCCGTCAGTGCTCTCCAGCTGGCTTTCTTCTAATTGGCTTTTACATTTTGTTACCTGAAACGCGTTTAAAAACATTTTGTCAGTAGGAAATACTGGTGAGTGAATCTCAGTTTAATCAAGAAGAGTTTTATCTTTTAACAGTATTGAGAGCTATCACATTGTTTATTTCTACACAATTACTCATTCAGTACTGTCAATCCTGACTGGTAGGTCATATTACACATTGGCTAACTCGTTGTCCAATGGTAACGTGTTCCATATTTTGTATACAAAACCCCAACATACCGGCAGTAAGAACTACAAAGACTCAATCACTGCTTAATCACATTGTAAAACATTTAAGGTTTTGTAAAAACGATTTACAAAAAGGAGATTACTCACATTGTTGTCTTAGGTTTTCTGTAAGGGTTTGCTGGTGATTATCTATAATTTACACAAATACAAATATGTTAGTAAAATAACCCATTATTTACATTAGTAATACCCTCCCCGAGACGGCATTCCAACGACTACGTCGAGCAGAACCTCGACAGCCGTTACGGAACCATGGATCAATCGGGCAGCGTATCTAATACGTAACCGGGGTTAAAATACTTACATCGGGGCAGAACTTCGTTAATTAGGGGGGTATTATGCCCGGAAATCACTTATATTATCAGAAATTTTGAGAGAGAAAAAGGAAATGAGCGAATTCGTTTGAAGGCCCGAGCTCCCATTATATAGGAGCTGATTTGGGGTCCCTCGCGGCCCGCGTAGACTTAGAGGGAGTCTTACGCGGCCCGCGTCGTAGAGTGTCTAGGCCGTAGCCTTGTCCGGTCATGAGTATAGGTCCAACACGTGCTGCCACGTGGCAGCACCGGGTGATGCCTCGTTGATGATCGCTCGCGGCCCGCGTAGGAGGTAGCCAAAGGCTACGCGGCCTGCGACAGCCTCAATTTTCTTGTTTTTATTTAATTTTTAATGATATAATGTAATTTGGGCTCGGTTTTCACATACGGGGTATATTTAGAGACATACAAGGGTATTTTAAAATATATTAGGGTGTCAGAAAAATTTCAGGAGGGTTGTTATACAGAGGCCCGTCACGAAAGATATATATATATATATATATGTAGCACATAGGCTTGCCATAAGGGATATAAAAGAAATAATACGACATAAAGCCTAGTCACGAAGGACATTAATAATCATATGGCACGAAGGCCTTGTCGCAAAGGACATATAAGTATGGCACAAAAAGGCCTCGTCACAAGGACATTGTAAGATATGGCACAAACGGCCTGTCACGGAGGACGTTATAAAATATGGCACAAAAGGTTTGTCACATAGGACATTATAAAATATGGCACAAAGGCCTATCACAAAGGACATTAAAATATGCCATAAGGCCTTGTCATTTTAACATTACATTGAATGTTACAACATTATGATAATCTAATTTGATGATATAGATAGGGAGTCATAGACCACAACTGTCATCGCCTTGAAAGACGATTTATTTTGGCCCATAGGCAAATCAATTGACATCACTAATGGATGTTTATATATATATATATATATATATATATATAATCATCGTATTTGGTGATATTAGTCATGATCACATTGATCTTATAGACTATAAGGCTTGGGCATAGCCCACCACCTAGGACAGGGAACCATAACGGTCACAACTGTCATTGTCTTATTGGACAACATATATAGCCCATAGGCACTTCATCACTATGGATGTTAATAATATGATCATCGTATTGATGATATTAGTCATGATCGCACTGATCATATAGACTATTAGGTTTGAGCATAGCTCACCACCTTGGACAGGGAATCATAAAAGATCACAACTGTCAATGTCACTAATGGACAATATAATATATAGCCCGTAGGTAAAGCATCACTAAGGATGTTAAATATGATCATCTTATTGATGATATTAGTCATGATCTCATTGATCATATAGACTATGAGGCTTGGACGTAGTCCAAATACCTTGACAGCTAGTGTGGTTTCTCAAGTCACACTGCCATGAGTGTTAATATTACTTGAATGTTAACATAGAATAATTATCTTAATGGTTACACAATATTACCATGGTCGCATTGATCATATAGGTTTGGAGGCTTGAACGTAGTCCACCACCTTTGGACAAGGTTGGAGAACTCGCTAGTCGCTAGCGGGTCGGTGAGGTAGGGACTAGCGACTACTCGGGATAACTCGGGATTAATCGGGATTAATCGGATCGGACTTTTTATGTATAATTTTAAGTTTTTATACATATATACATATATTTTTATACGTAATTTTTTTAAGTGGACAAGTTTTGACCGGAATCTGGGAGGTTTTGGCCGGAATATGTGTTTTTTCCGATTTTTTCTGATTTTTTTCCGATTTTTTTGTTTTTTCCCGATTTTTTCTGATTTTTCCCGACCGACTAGTCGCGATTAGGGCCGACTAGGGCCGATTAGGCCGACTAGTCGCGATTAGGGCCGACTAGGGCTGATTAGGCCGACTAGCGATTTTTTCACTGATTAGTGAAAAATTACTCAGTAGAGGTCCGACTAGCGACTAGTCGCCGATTAATCGCCGACTAGTCGCGATTTTTGCAACACTGCCTCTGGATAGAAGGGGTATCTCCCTTAACTATCATGGTAGAATGGATAGGTGTCGCAACCCCCGACCCCTGCCCCGGGAGGCGGGCGGCCGCAGCCTACGCACATTCGTTGGTATCGGTGTTTATTTAATTTTGGCAGCGGAATTTACATCAGGACCGTAGTTAGGAAATAGTTTATCAGAGTAAAACACCACATTTTTCTAATAATAAATACATGGGAAAAACCCAAGTTTCCAGTACAATATGTTTATAGGGATAAACTCTAATTTATTGAAATAAAACTGCTTCATTATTTAGGTAACTTTTATAGCCACTTTTCCAAGCCTTCAGTGCTCTCCAGCTGGCTTCTATTTGGCTTTCACATTTTGTTACCTGAAACGTGTTTTAAAAACATTTGTCAATGAAAAATACTGGTGAGTGAATCCCAGTTTAATCAAAACAGGTTTTATCATTTTACAGCATTGAGGGCAATCCAGCAATTACATTTGTTTACATCTACTTTAATTACCACCCTCGGTACTGTCAACCCTGACTTGTGGTCATGCTACTACTCACAGTGTAGTAACAAGTAATGTATACAAAAACCCAACATACCGACGATAATTGTAGAATCACAAATACTCAATCACTGTTAATTATAATTCAAAACAATTGAGGTTTTATAGAAACAGTTTGCAAAAAGAGGAATTACTCACATTGCTAAATTAGGTATTTCCTTGTGACTTACTGGTTATAATCTATTAATTTAAACAATGCACACGTGTTAGTATAATAACCCAATTTACATTAGCTATATCCCTCTCCCGAGACAGAACTCCAACGACGAAGTCAGGCAGATCCTCGACATGCGTTACGGAGCACTAGATCAATTGGGCAGAGTAACTAATACGTAACCGGGGGTTATGATACTTACATTGAGGCAAAGCTTCGCTATTTTAGTGGGTATAATACCCGAGTATTATAATTGCTATCAGAGATTGAGAGAGAGATTTTGATTCTGAACGTTTTCTCAAATGAAGCCGATGACCTCTATTTATAGTGCCTGGTCGACACTTCCTCGCGCCCCGCGAGCTAGGCTGGCTAGGGCCTAGCCTTGGCCAGTCACAAGATAGCTTTGACACGAGTGGGACACGTGGCGACACCGGGTTAAGCCTGGTGGCCAAGCTGTCGCGGCCCGCGACTGAGATAGACAAGGGGGTCGCGCCCCGCGAGCGCCCCTTAAATCTTCTTTTTATTTAATTTTTATAAAATAAAGGTATTTCGGGACCACTTTTCGTATACGGGATGTATTTTAGGGCGTATGGGACATGTTTAAGGGTTGTGAAATATTTTTAGGAGGGTTGTTATAATAGTCATCCTTAACTACCAAAATTTTGGCCAATTAATGTGGACTTGCCACTTGGCAGGGGTAAACCATTAAGAAGATATTTTGGAATTATTTTTCAGATCGATAAAGTTCGAATTAAAATCGAGACGATCTCTTGAACAAAGGATGTAATGAATGCATATATAAAAATTCCAAAATTTTCCATAAATCATTAGGAAATTACAATAGTGCCTTAATTAGGACTTTTAATAACTAATTTGTCCATGCAGAGACTTAAAAGTAACACAAGTCCACGCAGGGACTAAAAGGAAATATAAGTCCACATAGGGATTATAAGATATGTCCACATTGGGACTATAATGAACTATCACGTCCACAAAGGGACTATATTAAACAAATGTCCACAGAGGGACTTAAGCCAAAAAAATATGTCCACATTGGGATTATAATGAAACAATATGTCCACGAGAGGACTATAATGAAATATCATGTCCACGAAGGGACTATAATGAAATATTATGTCCACGAAGGGACTATAATGAAATAACATGTCCATGAAAGGACTATAATGGAGTAACATGTCCACAAAAGGGACTATGATGAAATATTATGTCCACGAAGGGACTATAATGAACAGATGTCCATATAGGGTCTTATCAGAAGAGATAGGTCCACACTGGGACTTAAAGGAAAAATGAAATACAAATGAAAGAAGGATTCTCCCAAGCCTCCTTTAATTCATTCCTTGTCGTTCATCTTTTTGCCTCATACGACATTGATACAAAGGTTTCCAATAGATAGTGTAAGTACTCCGAATCGGGATCCATTGTAGAAGTAGAATCCAAGGATGCAATGGTTAAGAAGAAATTGGATCACGGATTGGAGTTTGACAAGCATAGTCCAAGTTCGGGATTCCAAAACTTGGAGGTAAGAAATAGAGATCATTAACATCCACTGGTATCATCTTCATAATGGGAGCCTCAAGGACCTCTGGTATGGACTCCACTGGTACAGACTTCAAAATTTGAGCCCTAGGGACCTCCGGCATGGACTCTGAAGCCTGGTTAAAGGTTTAATAGGTTTGTTTTTGGGAATAGGTCCATAAAGGTCTTTCCTCCAAACCGGTCGCACGCTTATTTTGGCCGTTGTATGAAGCTTGGCATTCCTTGGCTTCGGACGTGGAGAATTCCCATCAACGGCTTCCTTGCTTGGCGACATATTCAAAATACATAAAATTGAAAATAATGTTTACTTAATAGGGATGAGAACATTCCTATGTCAAGTCTAGACTCAGAAAGTCTAAGGAATGTGCTATTGTGTCATTTGAGATTAAACACAGAAGGCTAGTGTTTAATTCACTCAAACGTTGGCTCTGATACCAACCTGTCACACCCCGATATTTCCAGCTCAGCCCAGTGGGGAGTATCGTGATGTAAGATTGGTATTGTCATAGTCAAACATACACAGAATAGCACAATGGAAGTCTTTGAATTATAAATATTATTACAAACTCAAATGTCTGAAAATACCAAATTAATAAATACAGACAGGTCTGTAATAATAATCCATAGGCGGATCATTATATATAAAAGAAGAATATCAGACTAATAGACTTATGCGAAGGAGTTGCAAATTCCTCATCTTGCAATACCGAGCAGCTTCCAGCCTATTTACGTATTTGCACATGTCACTTAGTCTTTTGAAAATACGTCAGTTTTCACTGGTAAATACAATCAACTGACACATTTTGAAAACATTTTTAAAATTGATTTAGGTGCACATGGCACGAAAAATCTTTTATAACTTGGGACAAACTATATCTCATGTTATCAGTTTTACATAACTTGACAATACATATAGGGCCCGGAAACTATGCCGGTTCATGATTAACCGACACACCACTTATTTCCTTATTGGGAATACCCACCCATATTGGGCAAAACCCATATTGGGTTATAAAATTATTTAATAAACCATATCGCATCTGTCAGGTGTATGCCTACACCCCGTGCTTAGGTCGTGGCCACTTGCAATTAAATGAGTGAATGATATCCAGGACACGGTCGCATTAACCCCCAATGTTTAAGTCAAGCAATACAAATTAAAACGGGTTATTTGAATTTCCAAACACATTGGTCTTCGAATAGGGATGAGCTCGGTACCGACCGGTATCGAAAGTACAGGTACCGAAAATCCCCAAAAGTGGGTACCGGTACCGAATATACCTGGTTTGGTACGGTTCAGTACCGGTATTTGAGGGTAAAAACCGGTACCGAACTGGACCGGTACCGAAAATGTCAAAAGTTGGTACTGAATCGGTACCGAAAATGTACCCGGTTTGGTAAATTCGGTACCGGTACCGGGTCCAATTTGCTCATCCCTATCTTCGAATCCCATACCCGACCATGCGGTAATTATTTTACCGTATCCTAAGCCCGTATAGGGAAAATAGGTTAAGAGTATTTACCTGAGCTAGCTTTTGTCTTAATTTGCAAGATTTATAATAAAACTCAGCCGTATTCAATTAAGTAAGCGTAGGTACAATTTAATGGAAAGCTCAAGTCTGGAATGATGGTATAAATAACCAATTAGAATGCTAGCGGGTCTTATTTAAGTTATAGACTTAGGCCGGCTAGCTTAAAGTATCGAAAACGGTACGATACGCTTGATTAAGCAATGACCAGAACAGAATGTAATTTAAACCCAACAAGTATTAAGACTTGTATAATATGGGTAAACAAATAACATTCTGGAATTTGAAATAAAAATGATAAGGTTAAACCCCTTTTGGTAAATTTACGTAAACTAGTTACGTAAGTCTAACCGTACGCGTATAAGCGATAACGGGTAACCAGATGAGTCATGAACAAGTTCCATATGCCAATATACTTTAAACAAGTTATAATATCAGTAGGATATCAACTTGTATGCCTGTTATGTCACACCCCAACCGATGGCGGAAACATCGGAGTGAGACGAAATAGATCGCTTGAGACATCATAACACTAATATTTGCGACAAGTATTTAAATAATGGATTTATTTCATTACTAAAAGTCATTTACAAGGATTGAAATCAAATACAGCAACATGAAATGCAAGAGTTACAATACAATAAGAATACAAAATTTAGATGTGTATCTAGGCATCCTACTATGTTCCATGCATCATCAACATCATCTCAAAACCTGCAACATGTTTTAAAAGTGTAGTTCAATACAAAAGTATTGGTGAGTATGCAAGTTTGGTGTAGTAGCATAATAGTATAAAATAAATGATAATGAAAAATCCACATAGCAGACCTAGTTATCAAGATTAACGTATAAACTGGTATGCGATTTACAAGTTAACCCTCTGTTACGCAAGTAGCAAGAATGCATGAATGATATCTTAACATGACCTCAAGAATACGGGCGGTGCGTTACTCCTATAGCGATATACATGTTAAGTGGAGGTTCGTACGAAGTTAATGACAAGTTCATCACATAAGAATCACCCAGAAAATACGAATCAAGCATAACAAATAGGAAGCATGTATTGGATTGTTTAATTGTTTAATTGCATAAGAATATGTATACTAAGTGTGTTTTGTATATAAAACATGTTACACCCAAAAGTGCGAAAATCGTAAAATGGGTCAAGTATACTCACAAAATTGCTAAGTCTTCCGATTATCCGAGTGTTGACGAGTGTATGAGATTAGTAGGATGAATGCATACGGGTTAGAGTTCAAGGTATGTTTAGAGTCGAGATTCGGAATTAAAAAGAATATGAAAAGTAGACATATGGGAAATTAACCATCTATCACGTAATACTCATACTTGACACTATGAAACTCAAAGGAGTTTAAATGTTTTCATGGGTTAAAGTATCCATTAGAATCGTGACGAGTATTATGTTCTTAGGTGGTGTAAACTACTATTTTGACAAATAACCATTAGGTTATCATCAAAAGTTTGGTTATAATAAGTATTATATACATTATATAGGTTATATCATAGATTATAAGTCCAAGATTATCACAAGAATGTCATAGAAGTCATGTAGGAGGTAGGAGGATAAATCTTCCATTTAAGTGCCTCTTGTGTTTCACCAATGCACAAGTTGTCATAGACAACAAGGATGGTCATGAATACATACAATAAAGAATGGAAATACATACTATCTAACTAAGAAAACATCAAGTGATGTGTGGATTGAAGGTAGGATAGCCCAAGCTTATCCAAATAAACACACAACTTCAAGCTTTAAGCTTGTTCATCACTTGTGGGTTAAAACCCTTTTAAAAATAGAAAGTTTAGAGAATTAAAACCTCTGAATTTGTATGTTACAACCTTGTTTTTAAGCACACTTAATCATTGTCTTGATTAGTGGCATAAGGGCATAGGAATGTATGAAGAAAACATGAGTTTTCTTCCAAAACAAAAAGATAAAAATGAGCAGAGTTATAGGTGTACTTTGGACCTAAAAAATGGTGGCGTTTCATCTTAGTTTTCCTAAGCAAACTTGTGAAAACCTTCCTAGAGGTTATCCAAGTGTTAAGAAGAAAGAAACAAGAAGAAAATTGAAGTAGAAGTGAGTTAAAACTCACTTTTTATGGCTGGAACTTTAAAAAATGTGGGTGAAACTCAGCTGAGTTTGGGAGGGTTTTTGAAGTGTTTGGAGGCTTGTAAAAGTGGAATAAGGAGTGGGGAAGTGCTTATTATATAGGGAAGGGATTAGGGTTTCAATGAGCTAGGCTTTGGAAGTGTTTAGAATGGGTTAAACCTTGAAACAAGCTCACAAAACCCAACATAATGGGGCTGTTTGGCGCTGACTTTAGGGGCTGCCATAATCTCTTTTTTTAACATTATAATGTACATTTGAGGTGCATTTTATATAAATAACATGTTACATAAAGTATAGTTTATATCTCACATGTTATCAAGGCCCAAAATGATTAATAAGCATGTTCTAATTACATAAACATGTGAATAAAATAAGTGTGTGAAACATAACATATGTAATAAGTATGAATGATTCATATTCAGGTATTAATCAAGTGAAGGTTATGTAACTTAATCTTATAATCGAATAACCATGTGATTGAATGTATGGAAGATTTACGAATTACAAATACACGATCGTCGTTTATGAGTTAAACTTATGTTTAGGGGGATTATGTAACAACAAACGTACGTATCAAAGTATAAACAATGTATAAATGATGTATAAAAGATTCATTTCATTACGATCAATGTCTCAGATTTACAATGGCTTGAGACGAAATACGATTACAAAGGAAACGAGTTTCTGAAAAATAGAATTACGATACACGTTAAGGTTTTAAAATCAAACTATGCCACAAAAGGGCGTTTTGGTCATTTTACGACGTATAAAAGGAATTTGTGTACAATCTGATGTTACGACCATAAAAATTCTATTAAAACACTTTATTTATGATATAATATCAGTAGAATATCAAACATATGTGTTTTCATAGTTTAAGACCAAACTATGATCTGTAGGGGCATTTTGGTAATTTCACACATAGTTTTGAAAGCTAATTTGGGAATCTGAGTTTATAACACGTACCTATTGTAAAAATATTTTAAATGAGTTATAAAATCAGTAGGCAACAAGTCTTGGTTGGTAAATATGGTTTAAAACCATACTACGCACCGAAAAGACATTAAATGACAATATTTACGATATTTTAGGAAAACTGATGTTATGATCAGATTTATATGACCAAAATATGTTAATTAATATAATATATCAGTAGTCAAAAGGTTTTGTATGAAAATTATGCTTTAAAACCATTTTAGGTGCCAAAAGGGCATTATCATTATTTACGAACATAATTCAAGAACTTGTGCATAAACTCAGTTTGTGTAAGACCCTTAGTCCACTTATACAATTTTCATATAGTTTTCGACTATAATTATTTAATTATGCTACACATACATTACAAAATATGCATTTCTTAAAAAAAACTTTTAAGAAATAACACAATTCAACATTTCATAAAATATTCGCCGTTTAAAAACGTGACGACGAATCATTTCGCGGAAGTTTGAATCTTGATTTTGTTCGGTCCTTTATCGAGCTTGATCGTCCACCGGTACCGCATATTAAACCTACATTTCATAAAAACATGAAATGTTTTAGTCATATGACGTTTAAAACGAGTTTAAATGAGTTCGCAATGCAAAACCATTCAACAGCAAAAATTTGCAGGGATTTAAGGTTGTCGCGTGCCGCGACACCATTTACCAAAATCCGTCGCGTGCCGCGACAGGTGTCGCGTGCTGCAACAGTGTGTAGTCCCCTCCGTCACGTGACGCGAGGGTGGCATTTCGACAGCAAGGCTTGTTTTCAGACCTGCATTTTCCAGCCAAACCGTCTTTTACAAAAACGAGCATAACTTGCCCATTTTTTATCCGATTTGACTCACGTTTCTTCCTACGTGATTGTAAAATTTTTCTCCATCACATGGAGTTAACATCCGACATCCGGATTAAGAAAATTTTAGACTTTTAAGCCTTCGGCTTAAAATGTAATTATGAACTTTTGACCCGTTCATGTGTTTATCAAACAAACATGTTTGTTTGATCTCAATTTCTCATAAACTTTATAAAGTCAATGTTATCTATCATACTAGATTCAAATCCCGGGTTTATATACATTCTTAAACCCGTTTTTACTTAAATGCTTATTTTGATCCGTTAAGGGTATTTAAGCATTTTTCCGCATAATTCAGGCTTATTTACTTCTAGCATTTTATTTCCACATTATTTATCAATCGATCTTCCACCACAACTATATTTGTGGCGGATTTAATGTGGTGATTTATATATTCCGAGTTTTACCCCTCGGATCATTATTTTACGGCAAAGACTCCTATAGAGTCATTTGACCAAAAATTTACATCTTTCGCTTTTTATACTTATTCGAAGTATTTATTTCATCATAAAACTCATTTCTAAACAACCTTTAAGGGTCGTTGGCTTGATCTAGCTTACAAGGGCGTTTTGGTCCATTTTAGTCTTTCATTTACAATGAAGGGCTTTTAAAAGCATGTTTGACCCAAAATCCCTCTTTTTAGCTTTGATTTTGTTTGAAAAGTCATTATGTTTTCTAATCACAATGACCATCACTTGAATCATTCGGTTTACTCATTAAAGTAACCAGATGTCTATTTTTACTTTATTTAACTCTCAATGAACCTTTCGTTCTAAATGAGTAGTTAACCTATTACACATACCTGGCTCGGATCAATATATTGACCCGTTTTAATACATTGCTTTAATACTCGCTACTTAATAGCGATGCAAGTTATCCTTCCCCTATTCACTCCTGTGAACATACGTGTAAGGACCTGCAAAAATGTCCCACAACACTCCGTAAGTAGAATCCCGGACCCCTAATACCCTAATCCTTATAAAAAACCAAGAAATTCAAAATTTATGGGTCTGACGCGGGCCGTGTAAGACATAAGGAATGCTTACGCGGGGCCCGACAGCTGGGAATCGTTCCAGATAAGCTTTAGGCCACGTGTCTGACACGTGGCAGACCTACGACGTGACACGGCAGCCCTAGCCGTAGCTAGGATGGTCCTCGCGGGCCGCGTAAGATTACCTTAAGGGTTACGTGGGCCGCGAGAGACTCAAAAAATTACTATAAATAGGACGTGCATGGGGCTTTCATCTGTGTTCGAAAAACCTTTCAAAACATCAAACATTCTGCTTAAAAACGAGCGTTTTAGGGTTGATACGCTGCTACGATTACAGGGTAATAACTCGATCACTGCTATGATACAATGTCCGATCGATTGAAACCGATCCGATGGATGTTTAAGTGCTGCCCGAATTCGGGCTATACTTTGTCATTCGTCGTGAGGGTTTTGATTTCGTGAGTTTATCGTAAATGTTGTATTAAGTTACTAACCTAGTTTCGTGTGCATTGTCATTTTAACTAGGTTACCGGGCTTAATCAGTAGGCTAAACTCTGTCCAACTAAACTTGCAATGTGAGTCATTCTCTTTTTATCAAATTGCTTTACAAAACCCTAAATGTTTTTCCAATTATATTTTGCAATGATTAAGTCTTTGCTAATCTTTAATTACTGGCAGTATGTGGGGGTTTTGTGCACATTACTACTAACGATTTATCACTTTAGGTGGGCGAGCCTAATTAGTGATATGTCCACAGTCATAGATTCGGTCAAGTGACAGCTGAACCAGCTAATTATAAGATAGGGGCAAATATAAAAACCCTTAATGCTGTAAATTGTAACAATGTGTCGTTTTGTGTAAATTGAATGACTCGCCTGTATTTCCCCGCTGATAAAATCTTTATAAACATGTTTCAGGTGATCTATTGTGAACTAGGAAAAGTGTCGCGTAGCACTACTAGCTTGGATAGAATGGCTCAGTAAAATAAATAAACATGTTTTTTGTGTAAACAGGGAATTTCCCTGTGAAATTCCTTTATTGTAAATTACGAGGATTGCCCCAAAATGTTAAATAAAATAATTGGGCATTTTTAGTTTTAAAAAGATCCTGTTAATATTTCCGCTGCCAAATTAAATACAAATACCACTGGTTTCTGTCCCGCGGCTGCTGGAACGGGTAAAACCAGGCCGGGGGCCGTGACAGAAAAATGTGGTATCAGAGCCACTGATCTAAGCCAATTAAGTATTTAGAAATACTTAATTTTCCAAATTTCCATTCTGTGATTCTGTGAAAATTTAATTTAATAAATAAAGTTTTAACTTGATTTTGTGTATTTCTTCATGTGTGCTAACAGCATGAATGAACTGTCGGAGGCACTCCGAAACTTTACTATCCATACCACCGATATGGATACAACAGGAATCCAATCCCGTTATCAAGCGGATACTGAGGAGCCACCAGTGTTCCAGGCCCAGCCCCAGGATAAACCCATGCCTAAAAAGAGGAGAAGAATCCTGGACTGGAATCGTGGACGAAGGAAGAAGCCACCTGTCCAAAAGGTAAAGAAGACGAAGGATCCAAAAGACAAAGGAAAGGGAAAAGAGATAGGGGAAAGCTCGGGTCAGGCCCAGAAGATGCCGCCTTGGGAAGAACTTGATCGCAAACTTGCAAACTGTGACCTCATCGGACCAGCCGACGAGACTCTTTTCAATTTCCCAGCCCAATCACAACTTCCGATTAATTTGGAACCCGCTATTCCGGACCCTATTGTCAACCACCAACTTCTACCCGGAGAATTGGAGGAATGGTGGACGAGTGACTGGCAATTTCAGAATTTCATGAATAATCCTAATGTTTATTTTCCCCAATTTGATCCTGAACCTGCACCATACCCACCTATAAGCACAGAAAACTTAGCTGAACTCTGCCACTATGGCGAGGAACTAGTGGACGCAGGAAATAGGATTCGGGAAGTGGGGGAGAAGATCTCATGGAAATACGACGAGAGTGAGCGTCATTTCTGAAAGGCCAGCTGACGGTGGTGATGTGGTTGTGTAATAATAATATAAAAACAATATAATAATGGGTGGGAGTTGGCTACAAAGTCCATTTTTCCTACAAAGTTTAAAAAGTCATAAAAGACCATAATATCAATCATAAAACACACCCAAAACACACAAATAACAAAGTGAAGATTACTAAAACGACATATTTGTGAGTTTTGTATTGTGTTTTAGATGATAAGGCTTTGATTATCGAATGACTAACATTAGTGTGTTTTATGTTGATTATCATGTTGTGTTTTATATTCATAGTTTTACGATGGCGTGTTTGAAGTTTTAATGGAATGTTACGGTTTAGATATTGTGTTTTAGTGATTTTCACTCTGTTATTTGTGGGTTTTGAGTGTGTTTTATGGCTGAAATTGTGGTGTTTTAAGACTTTGTACACTTTGTAGGAAAAATTGACTTTGTAGCCGAACCCCACCCATATAATAATAATAGTAATAATATAATATTGTATAATAATAATTAAAATAAAACTTTTGTAAAATAAATGGTGTGTATCGATGCCTACTAATATATATAAAATATAAAGTCGCAAGGTCGACAATTTTGGCTATATGTGTTAACTTGATTATGTGTGATTGCCCTGTTATGTGTTTGGTCGCTATCTATTTTGTGGCAATAATTTGTATATATGGTTCATGATTCAGATGGAAAACGTGGCAAACTAACCGGCAAACGAAGTTAACCAATATGAACAAAATAATGAAGACTAATTTCTTAATAGGTAAGATATTGAGAATATCGTTGCTCAGGGAATAGCTAATGCTATCCCAGCAATCATCGCTGCTGCTAGAAATCCCGTTGAACCTTCACAAGCTAACCACAGCAAACGCACCCGCGACGATAACTTTAGTAACAGTGTCAACGGGGGCGGTAATAATAATAATAATAACGCGGTTCAATCCCCATTTCTTAAGAGAATGAAAGTGGCAATGACTGGTTGCACTTACAAAGAATTTCTTGCCTGTAAGCCAACTGAATTGGCATGCAATGAAGGGGCAACTGCCGCACTGCATTGGTTAGAGAAAACCAAAGCAGTGATTAAAATAAGTGAATGTGCGGAAGAAGATCAGGTGATGTATGCATCCCACCTTTTCAAGAGAGACATTAGAATGGTGGAACACGGTGCTGCAGGCAAAAGGAAGTGACGTGGATTACGCCATGAGTTGGGAAGAATTCAAGGAATTGATGGAAAGAAAATTTTGTCCCGTCTATGAAAAGGAACAAATGACAAACAAGTTCCTGAACCACCGGATGGTGGATGTTGACTGTCGAAAAGAAAATTTTTCGGGTATGCCAGAATTGTACAATTGACGATGCGGTGGAATTGGCCAACACATTGACAGACGGTCTGGTACGTACAAGAGAAGAAAACCGTAAAAAGGAATTGGCCCAAAAGATTACCCAAGGATTTTGGGTGGGTAATAATAGTAATTTCAAGAGAAAGGGAACTGGGCAATCTTCCACCCGCCATTTTGCGAAAATTGTAAAAAGAAACATTTTGGAAAATGTAAGGAAAATTGTAATTTCTGCAAAATTCCGGGTCACCGAGAAGAGGAATGCAAGAAGAAATCAAAGATCTGCTACAATTGCGGAGAAGCTGGACACTTTAGACCAGAATGCCCAAAATTAGTCAAGCCCGCTGATAACAAGGCCAAACCTGCTGAAGTAACTAATAAGAAGAACGCAAGGGCCTTTCAGCTGACAACACAAGAAGCAGATCTGATTCCGAATGTGATCGAAGGTACGTTTCTTGTACATGACGTTTATGCAAAAGTATTATTTAACTCTGGTGCAAACCAAAGTTTCATAAATACTTAGTTCTGCCAAGCTCTTAAGCAACCTTTAACCAAACTCAGGCAAATTTATAAGGTAGAAACGGCAGATGGAAATTCTGTTAATATAGATAAGGTTTTGCAAGAAGAAAAGATAGAACTTTCAGGCCATAAATTTTCTGCAAACCTATTGCCTATGAATTTAGCAGGATTTGACGACGTGTTAGGAATGGATTGGTTAGTAGCCAACCATGCTCGAATCCTCTGTGATAAGAATTCCTTAGAAATTCATACACCCGCAGGAGAGGTAATTGTAGTTACAGGAGATAAGTCGCGGAAATCAATCAAGTTCATTTCAGTAATGAAAGTTGCTAGTTGTGAACGAAAACAAGGAATAGTGTATATGATTTTGGTAATCATTAACACAAAAATTAAGGAACTTAAGGAAATTCCAATAGTATCAGAATACCCGGATGTATTCCTAGAAGAGCTACCTGGACTACCACCCGATAGGGAAGTAGAGTTTAGAATTCATCTAATTTCTGGAACTACACCAATAGCTAAGGCACCTTATCGATTAGCACCTACCGAAATGTTAGAATTGAAAAAGCAGTTAGATGAATTATTAAGTAAAGGATTCATACAACCTAGTTCATCCCCGTGGGGAGCACCGGTGTTGTTTGTGAAAAAGAAGTATGGTTCGATGCGAATGTGTATCGATTATAGGGAATTGAATAAGGTTACAATTAAGAATCGATACCCATTACCTAGGATTGATGATCTTTTCGATCAACTTCAGGGAGCTAGATATTTCTCTAAGATAGACTTGCGATCCGGATACCATCAGTTGAAGGTACAAGAAGAAGACATACCTAAAACTGCCTTCAGGACTAGGTATGGTCATTACGAGTTTACAGTCATGCCCTTTGGGTTAACGAATACTCCTGCAGCATTCATGCACATGATGAATAGAATCTATAAACCGTATTTGGATAAATTCGTAATTGTCTTCATCGACGATATACTTATTTATTCCAAAAGCCAGGACGAGCATTGTGAGCACCTACATGCACTCTTAACTTTGTTAAGAAAGGAAAAGTTTTACGCCAAATTCTCGAAGTGTGAATTTTGGCTACAGGAGGTACAATTTTTAGGACACATGGTGAACCACGAAGGTATTCACGTAGATCCTTCCAAGATAGAAGCAATAACTAAGTGGAAGGTCCCACAATCAGCTACGGAAGTTAGAAGTTTTCTAGGATTAGCTGGATATTATAGGCGATTAATTAAAGATTTTTCAAAGATAGCTGTGCCATTAACTAAGCTAACCTGTAAAACAGTTAAGTTTGAATGGGGACCCAAGCAAGAAGAGACCTTTAGGATTTTAAAGCAAAGACTAACAAACGCCCCAATTCTAGCTTTACCAAACGGAACAGAAGATTTTGAAGTTTACTGCGATGCTTCAAAGCTAGGATTAGGATGTGTGCTAATGCAACGCAAAAAGGTAATTACGTATGCATCAAGACAGTTGAAAAAGCACGAGGAGAATTATACGACTCATGACTTAGAGTTAGGAGCAATGATTTTTGCCCTTAAGATTTAGAGACATTATCTATATGGAAGTAAGTTTACTGTCTATACGGATCCTAAGAGTTTAAGGTACATATTTGGGCAAAAAGAATTGAACATGAGGCAAAGAATATGGATGGAAATTCTAAGTGATTACGACTGTGATATTCAATATCACGAAGGAAAGGCAAATGTAGTAGCAGATGCCCTAAGTCGTAAGTACCATGAGAAACAAAGACGAGTCCGTGCTCTTAGATTAAATCTCCAACTAGATCTAATGGAACAATTGAAGAACGTTCAGGAAACAGCAATCAAGGATGATGCTGAAAGAATGAAAGGAAGAATTAAGGAATTAGAACAAGGAACTGATGGAATCTGGAGATTCCATAAGAAAAGAATTTGGGTACCTAAACAAGGAGATTCAAGAAATAAGATTTTAGAGGAAACCCATAAATCTAGGTATACCATGCATCCTGGTAACAACAAAATGTACCAAGATTTAAGAAATAATTCCTGGTGGATAGGGATGAAGAAGGACATAGCTAGATATGTTTCTAAGTGCCTAACTTGTTCACAAGTTAAGGCAGAACACCAGAAACCCTCAGGTCTACTTAAACAGTTAGAAATGCTTGTATGGAAGTGGGAACTAATAACAATGGACTTTGTTACTAAATTACCCAAGACCAGGAAAGGTAACAATGCAATCTGGGTAATTGTAGATTGATTAACCAAATCTGCTCATTTTCTTCCAATAAAGGAAACCTTTAGCATGGAAAGATTAGCAAAGTTGTACGTAGATGAGGTAATATCTTTACATGGAGTCCCACTCTCCATTGTGTCAGATAGGGATAGTCAATTCACTTCACATTTCTGGACAATTTTCCAGGAAGCAATGGGGACGCGACTAAATTTAAGTACTGTATACCATCCCCAAACAGATGGACAGAGTGAAAGGACAATCCAAACCCTCGAAGACATGCTCAGGGCATGTGTGATAGACTTCGGTGGAAACTGGGGCGATCACTTACCATTAATAGAATTATCCTATAACAATAGTTACCATGCAAGCATCGAGGCGGCCCCATTCGAAGCACTATATGGACGAAAGTGCCGGACTCCAGTTTGCTGGGCAGAAATAGGAGAAAGTCAATTATCAGGTCCCTAAATTGTGAAAGAAACCACCGACAAGATAACTCAAATCAAGGAAAGACTGAAAATGACTCGAGATCGCCAAAAAAGTTATGCAGACAATCGACGCAAGCCGTTAGAATTTCAAGTTGGAGACAAAGTACTGTTGAAAGTTTCTCCTTGGAAAGGAGTAGTTCGGTTCGGTAAGAAGGGAAAGTTAAGTCCAAGGTACATAGGACCATTCCCAGTGATCCAGCTGATAGGACCAGTTGCCTATCGCTTACAACTACCAGAAGAGCTAGCCGGGGTACATGACGTGTTTCATGTATCTAATCTCAAGAAGTGTCTATCTAATGAATCCCTAGTAGTACATCTTCAAGATATAGAGGTAAATGAAAAGCTAAAATTTGCGGAGAAGCCACTTCAAATAGAAGATAGAAAGATTAAGTTCCTCAAGCACAAAAGATTGGTGCTAGTCAAAGTCAAGTGGGATTCAAAAAGAGGACCTGAGTACACATGGGAACTGGAATCAGAAATGAAGCGAAAGTATCCTTACCTGTTTCAGTAAATCTCGAGGACGAGATTTTAAATAAGGTGGGGAGGATGTAAGGACCTGCAAAAATGTCCCACAACACTCCGTAAGTAGAATCCCGGACCCCTAAAACCCTAATCCTTGAAAAAAACCAAGAAATTCAAAATTTATGGGTCTGACGCGGGCCGCGTAAGACATAAGGAATGCTTACGTGGGGCGCGACAGCTGGGAATTGTTCTGGATAAGCTTTAGGCCACGTGTCTGACACGTGGCAGACCTACAGCGTGACACGGCAGCCCTAGCCGTAGCTAGGGTGGCCCTCGCGGGCCGCGTAAGATTACCTTAAGGGTTACGCGGGCCGCGAGAGACTCAAAAAATTGCTATAAATAGGACGTGCATGGGGCTTTCATCTGTGTTCGAAAAACCTTTCTGTCACGGCCCCCGGCCCGGTTTGACCCGGTCCAGGAGCCGCGAGACAGAAAATCCTGTGGTATTAGTTTAATGTGGCAGCGGAATTATTAACAGGATCGATTAAAAACTGGAAAATGCCCGATTATTTTATTTCATAATTTGGGATAAACCCCGTAATTAACAATAAGGGAATTTCACTGGGAAATCCCTATTTTACCAAAAACATGTTTCTTTATTTATTATTGAGCAACTTCATCAAGCCTGTAGTGCTACACGACACTTTTTCTTGGATCACAACAGATCACCTGAAACATGTTTTTAAAAATATTTTGTCAGCGGGGAAATACTGGTGAATCATTCATTTTGCACAAAACGACACATTGTTATAATTTACAGTATTAAGAGCGATTACAATGTTTATATATCAACCAATTACCCAACGGTATTTGTCACTCGACTCGTTTCTGTGACTATGGTCATATCACCCATTGGCTAACCCATTGTCTAATGGTGACGGTTATCAAGTATTGTATACAAAACCCCACATACCGGCTGTAATTGAAGACTACAAAGACTTAATCCCTGTAATTATAACTTTGAAAACAAACATGATTTTTAAAGCAAATTTGGTAAAAAGAGAATGACTCACATTGCAGATTTATACGGGCAGAGTTTAGCCTACTGATTAGCCATGTAACCTAATTTAAATAACAATGCACATGAACTAGGTCAGTAACTAATACAGCATTTACGATAACTCACGAGATTAAAACCCTCACAACGAATGACAAAGTGCAATACTTAAACATCCATCGAAGTTACGAAGAATGACAAAGTATAACCCTAATTTGAGCAGCACTTAAACATTCATCGGATAGTTTCAATCGATCGGACATTGAATCGTAGCAGCGATCGAGTTAATACCCTGTATCGTAGCAGCGTTTTGCTATTGTAAAAGTAATTTTCGAATTTGAGCAGCCAAACTTCGTTTTTGAGAAATGTTTTCGACATCAGTGAACTGCTCGTAGCTCAAACTATTTATAGCTGAAAATTGGGTCTCACGCGGCCCGCGTGAACCCATGCTTGATCTTTACGCGGCCCGCATGGCCACCTAGTCTACGTGTAGGTTTGCTGGGTCACGAGTAGGTGTGCCAGGTGGACGACACGTGGCCCGGATGCTTATCTGGTCAAACATCAAGTTGACGCGGCCCGCGTCAACTTAAGCTCGACCCTTACGCGGTCCGCCTGAAGACCAGAATTCTTGTTTTCTTGGTTTTTGATATGGATTAGGGTTTCAGGGGTCTGGGTTTTCACTTACGGGTCATTTTGGGACATTTTTGAAGGTCCTTACATCCTCCCCACCTTATTGAAATCTCGTCCTCGAGATTTATTGAAATAAGTGAGGATACTTTCGCTTCATTTCCGATTCTAGCTCCCAAGTGTACTCGGGTCCTCTTTTTGAATCCCACTTGACCTTGACTAGTACCAATCTTTTGTGTTTGAGAAACTTGATCTTTCTGTCTTCTATTTGAAGTGGTTTCTCAACAAACTTTAGCTTTTCATTTACCTCTATGTCTTGAAGAGGTACTACCAGAGTTTCGTCCGATAGACATTTCTTGAGATTGGATACATGAAATACGTCATGTACTCCAGCTAATTCCTCGGGTAGTTGCAAGCGGTAGGCAACTAGTCCTATTCGTTGTATTACTGGGAAAGGTCCTACATATCTTGGGCTTAACTTTCCTTTCTTACCAAACCGGACTACTCCTTTCCAAGGAGAAACCTTCAAGAGTACTATGTCTCCAACTTGGAATTCTAACGACTTGCGTCGATTGTCTGCATAACTTTTCTGGCGATCTCGAGCCGTTTTCAGTCTTTCCTTAATTTGAGTAATTTTGTCGGTAGTCTCTTGCACAATTTCAGGACCTGATAATTGACTTTCTCCTCTTTCTACCCAACAGACTGGAGTTCTACATTTGCGTCCATATAATGCTTCAAATGGGGCAACTTCAATGCTTGAATGATAACTATTGTTATAGGAGAATTCAATTAAGGGTAGGTGGTCATCCCAATTTCCACCAAAATCTATTACACATGCTCTAAGCATGTCTTCCAGGGTTTGGATCGTCCTTTCACTTTGTCCGTCTGTTTGAGGATGATAAGCAGTACTTAGATTTAGTCGGGTTCCCATTGCTTCCTGGAAACTTGTCCAGAAATGGGAAGTGAAACGACTATCCCTGTCCGATACAATGGAGAGTGGAACTCCATGTAAGGATACTACTTCATCTACATACAATCTTGCTAACCTTTCCATGCTAAAGGTTTCTTTCAAGGGTAGAAAATGAGCTGATTTGGTTAATCGATCCACAATTACCCAAATCGCGTCATTACCTTTTCTGGTTTTGGGCAACTTAGTAACAAAATCCATAGTTATAAGTTCCCATTTCCATACCGGCATTTCTAATTGTTGTAGTAGACCTGAAGGTTTCTAGTGTTCTGCCTTAACTTGTGAACAAGTAAGACATTTAGAAACATATCTCGCTATGTCCTTTTTCATTCCTATCCACCAGAAGTTATTTCTTAAATCTTGGTACATCTTATTGTTACCAGGATGCATGGTATACCTAGATTTATGGGCTTCTTCTAAATTCTTATTTCTTAAATCTCCTTGCTTAGGTACCCAAATCCTTTTCTTATGGAATCTCCAAATTCCATCACTTCCTTGCTCTAATTCCTTTACTCGTCCTTTCATTCCTTCAGCATCATCCTTGATTGCTGTTTCTTGAATGTTCTTCAGTTGTTCTATTAAATATATCCATAGATTTAATCTAAGGGCACGAACTCGCTTTTGTTTTTTCATGATACTTACGACTTAAGGCATCTGCAACTACATTGGCCTTTCCTTCGTGATATTAAATATCACAGTCGTAATCATTTAAAATCTCCATCCATCTTCTTTGCCTCATGTTTAATTCTTTTTGCCCAAATATGTATCTTAAACTCTTATGATCCGTATAGACAGTAAACTTACTTCCATACAGATAATGTCTCCAAATCTTAAGGGCAAAAATGATGGCTCCTAATTCTAAGTCATGAGTCGTATAATTTTCCTCGTGCTTTTTCAATTGTCTTGAGGCATACGTAATTACCTTCTTGCGTTGCATTAGCACACATCCTAATCCTAGCTTAGAAGCATCGCAGTAGACTTCAAAATCCTCTGTTCCTTCTGGTAAGGCAAGGATTGGAGCGTTTGTTAACTTTTGCTTCAAAATCCTAAAGGCCTCTTCTTGTTTAGGTCCCCATTCAAACTTAACTGCTATACAGGTTAGCTTAGTTAATGGTACAGCTATCTTGGAAAAATCCTTAATAAACCGTCTATAATATCCGGCTAACCCTATAAAACTTCTAATTTCCATAGCTGACTGTGGGACCTTCCATTTGGTGATTGCTTCTATTTTAGCAGGATCTACGTGAATGCCTTCGTGATTCACCATGTGTCCTAAAAAATGTACCTCTTGTAGCCAAAATTCACACTTCGAGAATTTGGCATAAAGCTTCTCTTTTCTTAACAAAGTTAAGAGTGCATGTAGGTGCTCACAATGTTCATCCTGACTTTTGGAATAAATGAGTATATCGTCGATGAAGACAATTACAAATTTATCCAAATACGGTTTACAGATCCTATTTATCATGTCCATAAATGTTGCTGGAGCATTTGTTAACCCGAAGGGCATGACTGTAAACTCGTAATGACCATACCTAGTTCTGAAAGCAGTTTTAGGTATGTCTCCTTCTTGTACCTTCAATTGATGATATCCGGAGCGTAAATCTATCTTAGAAAAGTATCTAGCTCCTTGCATCTGATCAAAGAGATCATCAATCCTAGGTAATGGGTATCGATTCTTAATTGTAACCTTATTCAGTTCCCTGTAATCGATACACATTCGCATCGACCCATCTTTCTTCTTTACAAACAACACTGGCGCTCCCCACGGGGATGAACTAGGTTGTATGAATCCTTTACTTAGTAATTCATCTAATTGCTTTTTCAATTCTAGCATTTCGGTGGGTGCTAACCGATAAGGTGCCTTAGCTATTGGTGTAGTTCCAGGAATTAGATGAATCCTAAATTCTACTTCCCTATTTGGAGGTAATCCAGGTAGTTCTTCTGGGAATACATCCGGGTATTCTGATACTACTGGAATTTTCGTAAGTTCCTTATCTTTAGTGTTAATGATAGCTGAGATCATATACACCACCTCTTGTTTTCTTGAATAACTGGCCAACTTCATTACTGAAATGAATTTCAGTGGCTTTCGTGGTTTATCTCCTGTAATCACCACTAACTCTCTTGTGGGGGTATGAATTTCTATGGCATTTTTATCACAGAGAATTCGAGCATGGTTGGCTACTAACCAATCCATTCCTAACACCACATCGAATTCAGCTAAATTCATAGGTAACAGGTTTACAGAGAATTTATGACCTAAGAGTTCTATCTTTCCTTCTCGCAAAACCTTATTTATATTAACCGAATTTCCATCTGCCGTTTCTACCGTAAAATTTTGCCTAAGGTTGGTTAGGGGTAATTTAAGAGCTTGGCAGAATGAAGTATTTATAAAACTTTGGTTTGCACCAGAGTCAAATAATACTTTTGCATACACGTTGTGAACTAGGAACGTACCAGCTATGACGTCAGGAATTAGTTCGGCTTCCTGTGTAGTCAGTTGGAATGCTCTTGCATTCTTCTTGGTAGCTCCATCTGCTGGTTTGGTTTTGTTGTCTGTAGGTTTGACCAATTTGGGGCATTCTGGTTTGAAATGCCCAGCTTCTCGAAAGTTATAGTAGACCCTTGATTTCTTTCTGCAATCTTCTTCACGATGTCCTACAACTTTGCAGAAGTTGCAGGTTACATTACATTTTCCAAAATGTTTCTTTCTGCAATTCCTGCAGAAAGGCGGAATGGAAGATTGCCCAGTTCTTCTTTTCTTGAAATTGCTATTATTACCCACACGAAATCCTTGGGTAATTTTCTGAGCCAATTCTTTCTTCTGATTTTCTTCTCGCGTACGCACCAGTCCATCTGTCAAAGTGTTAGCTAGTTCCACCGTATCATCGATCGTGCGGGGTCTCGCAGCTTTGACAATGTCACAGATCTCGCTAATTAAACCCCAGATGTAGCGAGAGATAAGTACCGGCTCTGGGGAAGCCAGAGTAGGCACAATTCTGGCATATTCGAAAAATTTCGAAGTATACCCTCGACAATCAACATCCACCATCCGGTGGCTCAGAAACCTATTCGCCATCTGCTCTTTTTCATATTCAGGGCATAATTTTCTTTCCACCAGACGCTTAAACTCCTCCCAATTCATGGCATAGGCCATGTCACTTTCCTTAGCTTGTAACACCGTGTTCCACCATTCTAATGCTTCTTCCTTGAAAAGGTGAGAAGCATACATAACCTTATCTTCCACGGCGCATTTACTTATTTTGATTACTGCCTCGGTTTTCTCCAACCAACGCAGCGCTGCAGTCGCCCCTTCATTGCCTGCAAATTCAGCAGGTTTACAGGCAAGAAATTCCTTGTAAGTGCAACCAGGAGTTGCAGCTTTCATTCTTTTGAGATTTGGGGCTTGCAGTACGTCATTATCATTATTAGTATAGTTGCCGCCTCCGTTTACACTATTACTGAAGTTGTCTTCATGCGTACGTTTGCTAGGAATAATTTGTTGAGGTTCAACTGGATTTCGGGCTGCAGCAAGGATTGCTGGAATAGCATTGGCTATTCCCTGAGCAACGATATTTTCAATATCTTGCCTATTCAGAAATTGATCTTCATTGTTTTCCTCAGAATGATTAACTTCATTAACGGGTTCATTACCAGCGTTTTCCATCTGGTAATTAATTTATTTAAGTAATTAACAGAAAATAATTAACAATTAAACATAACAAACAATTGCACATAATTATGTTAACAAATATAGCCAAAATTGTCGATCTCTCGACTTCCATTTTATATATTTATAATATGCGTCCGTACATACTGTTATCATACAAAAGTTTTATTTGTAGATTATTTTACAAAGTTATATTTTTATTACTATTATTATTATACACCACAGCTTTATTATCCCTCGTCAGCTGGCATTTTTTTTAGAAGCGACGTTCCCTCTCGTCGTACTTCCAGGAGATCTGTTCACCTACCTCCCGAATCCTATTCCCTGCATTCACTAGTTCCTCGCCAAAATGGCGGAGTTCAGCTAAGTTTTCATTGCTCATTGGTGGGTTTGGTACAGGTTCTTGGTCGAACTGAGGGAAAAAGATGTAAGGGTTATTGAGGAGGTTTTGAAACTGCCAGTCGTTGGTCCACCATTCGTTCATTTCTCCTAGAGGTTGGGTGTGGATCAGAGGGTCTGGGATAGCAGGTTCCAAGTTTATTGGAAGCTGGGTTTCGGCAGGATAAGGAAAGAGGTTGTTATTGATAGGCCTAAGGATATCACAGCTTGCTAGTATGTGATCCAATTCCTCCTGTAATGGCAATTCCTCGACTTGCCTAGAACTTTCCCCAATTTCCATTACTGCTTGCCTAGAACTTTCCCCAATTTCTATTCCTGTTCCTTTACTCATAGGATTCTCTATTTTGGGAATTTTCTTAATTGCTGGTTTCCTCCTGCGTACATGCCTCCAGCCCACAAATCTTCTTCTTTTCTTTGGCTTTTGTTTCTCCGGAGGTGGAGCTTGAATTTCCATAGGTTCCTCAACATCGGCCAAGTAACTAGTAAAGTCTCTGGAAACTTCTATTTTCACAGGATAGAGATTGAGATTCTGAAGAGCTTCAGATAACTCATTCATGCTGTGTAGCATATATGCAAAAATGCACACAAAATGCTAAGTTAAAATTTTATAATAAAAATTTCATAGACTAATATTTAGTACAACTTATTCAAATTGTATTGCACACAGTGTGACTTATATATATATATATATATATATATATATATATATATATATATATCTAATACAAAGTATAACTGAAATTCAAAATATCCTAGGGTTTGTGGATTCATAATTTATTATATTTTCTCTTACTAAATTATTTATCTAATGGGCAAAAGTTTCTTTAAGGTTTCTGGCTTGTAGGTGTTATGGGTGCTAGTACTGGGTCAAAGTATTTTAAAATTTTGCATTTACTGCTGTAGTGGCTAACATATAAAGATCTGCTCATTTTTCATCTAATTCGTCTAACCATGGTGGGTTATTGCCTATTTCCTGAGTCTCCTTAGGAATCATCACTTCTTTTGGTTGTGATTTCTTTATTTTCTCTTGACTTTTTCTAATAATCCACCCTCTTTTCTTAATGGTAAGTGGTTTCTCAAACTGTGCCTTACGAACAAATATTCCTTCCTCAGTATCTGCTGAGTATCTTGAGGAATTTGATTGGAGCGAGGTTCCCTTATCTTTTGGTGGACTATCTAATTGACGATAGATGTCCGAAAGTCTTTGCTTACCCATACTGTAAATAACAAGTATTCAGTTAACAAAACACGTAATCACAAAATGGCAATCAGTAAAATTAAGTATTTCTAAATACTTAATTGGCTTAAATCAGTGGCTCTGATACCACTTTTTTCTGTCACGGCCCCCGGCCCGGTTTGACCCGGTCCAGGAGCCGCGAGACAGAAAATCCCATGGTATTAGTTTAATGTGGCAGCGGAATTATTAACAGGATCGATTAAAAACTGGAAAATGCCCGATTATTTTATTTCAAAATTCGGGATAAACCCCGTAATTTACAATAAGGGAATTTCACTGGGAAATCCCTATTTTACCAAAGACATGTTTCTTTATTTATTATTGAGCCACTTCATCAAGCCTGTAGTGCTACACGACACTTTTTCTTGGATCACAGCAGATCACCTGAAACATGTTTTTAAAAATATTTTGTCAGCGGGGAAATACTGGTGAATCATTCATTTTGCACAAAACGACACATTGTTATAATTTACAGTATTAAGAGCGATTACAATGTTTATATATCAACCAATTACCCAATGGTATTTGTCACTCGACTCGTTTCTGTGACTATGGTCATATCACCCATTGGCTAACCCGTTGTCCAATGGTGACGGTTATCAAGTATTGTATACAAAACCCCACATACCGGCTGTAATTGAAGACTACAAAGACTTAATCCCTGTAATTATAACTTTGAAAACAAACATGATTTTTAAAGCAAATTTGGTAAAAAGAGAATGACTCACATTGCAGATTTATACGGGCAGAGTTTAGCCTACTGATTAGCCTTGTAACCTAATTTAAATAACAATGCACACGAACTAGGTCAGTAACTAATGCAGCATTTACGATAACTCACGAGATTAAAACCCTCACAACGAATGACAAAGTGCAATACTTAAACATCCATCGAAGTTACGACGAATGACAAAGTATAACCCTAATTTGAGAAGCACTTAAACATTCATCGGATAGTTTCAATCGACCGGACATTGAATCGTAGCAGCGATCGAGTTAATACCCTGTATCGTAGCAGCGTTTTGCTATTGTAAAAGTATGTTTCGAATTTGAGAAGCCAAACTTCATTTTTGAGAAATGTTTTCGACATCAGTGAACTGCTCGTAGCTCAACCTATTTATAGCTGAAAATTGGGTCTCACGCGGCCCGCGTGAACCCATGCTTGATCTTTACGCGGCCCGCGTGGCCACCTAGTCTACGTGTAGGTTTGCTGGGTCACGAGTAGGTGTGCCAGGTGGACGACACGTGGCCCGGATGCTTATCCGGTCAAACATCAAGTTGACGCGGCCCGCGTCAACTTAAGCTCGACCCTTACGCGGCCCGCCTGAAAACCAGAATTCTTGTTTTCTTGGTTTTTGATATGGATTAGGGTTTCAGGGGTCCGGGTTTTCACTTACGGGTCATTTTGGGACATTTTTGAAGGTCCTTACACTTTCAAAACAGCAAACATTCTGCTTAAAAACGAGCGTTTTAGGGTTGATACGCTGCTACGATTACAGGGTAATAACTCGATCATTGCTACGATAAAATGTCCGATCGATTGAAACATATCCGATGGATGTTTAAGTGCTGCCCGAATTCGGGCTATACTTTGTCATTCATCGTGAGGGTTTTGATTTCGTGAGTTTATCGTAAATGTTGTATTAAGTTACTAACCTAGTTTCGTGTGCATTGTCATTTTAACTTGGTTACCGGGCTTAATCAGTAGGCTAAACTCTGTCCAACTAAACTTGCAATGTGAGTCATTCTCTTTTTATCAAATTGCTTTACAAAACCCTAAACGTTTTCCAGTTATACTTTGCAGTGATTAAGTCTTTGCTAATCTTTAATTACTGGCAGTATGTGGGGGTTTTGTGCACATTACTACTAACGATTTATCACTTTAGGTGGGCGAGCCTAATTAGTGATATGTCCACAGTCATAGATTCAGTCAAGTGACAGCTGAACCAGCTAATTATAAGATAGGGGCAAATATAAAAACCCTTAATGCTGTAATTTGTAACAATGTGTCGTTTTGTGCAAATTGAATGACTCGCCAGTATTTCCCCGCTGATAAAACCTTTTTAAACATGTTTCAGGTGATCTATTGTGAACCAGGAAAAGTGCCGCGTAGCACTACCAGCTTGGATAGAATGGCTCAGTAAAATAAATAAACATGTTTTTTGTGTAAACAGGGAATTTCCCCGTGAAATTCCTTTATTGTAAATTACGGGGATTGCCCCAAAATGTGAAATAAAATAATTGGGCATTTTCAGTTTTAAAAAGATCCTGTTAATATATCTGCTGCCAAATTAAATACAAATACCACGGGTTTCTGTCCCGCGGCTGTTGGAACGGGTAAAACCGGGCCGGGGGCCGTGACAATACGACTCGACAATATTCATTAGTCGAAATTTTCAAATGATGATATTTTCACCATTTGACCCATTTGGTCTAAGTGACCGTTTATCTTCGCGAGATGATATTTATTATCATTTCGTCTACATGACTCGCTCCGGTTTACACCGTACGATCATTTTACTTATAAACCATTTCTTGATTATTTTGACTCCTTTATGTCTTACGCCATAAAGTGTCTTTCACAAACTAACGGTTATCGTCAACGAGTGACCGAATTACCGTTTTACCCTTTTTATTCATGTTGGTTTACCTTATAAGGTAACCACTCGAAACTCATTATCTATTAGTCAGTACATGACCAATTAATCGTGTTAGTCCTTTTTAACCATTAAACATGGTTTAATATCATTGTCTTTTGTTCCGAACCGCACATGTCCTGTCGGAACATCATAATTAAAAAAAACTTTATTATTCATAACCTATAAAACCAATAGGTATTAAATAAATAGAGTGTAAGCTTTACTTACCTAGCATCCATATTATGCTTTTCCTTCATTCTTGATTCGTTTCACCTAGCTTGTCAAGCGTCAAACTATCATTGTAATTTGTAAGATGGTTAGACTAGTCATAATCATTCACTACTATTCCATCCTACGATCTTTATGTCAAAATTATCATTCGATCATATAAAAGGTCATTTTGACTTTAAAAAGTCAAACTTGCTATTGACAAAAGTAATTACACGATGTAGCTTAACTACTCGTCTTATTACTTTTCCACTATACGGTAAGCATCCTTATTATGCTACCATTTTAACTACTTATGAATTCAAGTTATTGTAATCGAATTTCATTCGATTAACACATGATGATATCAAACATCCTTTTAATCATAATATATCATCATTTTCATTTTATCATACTAATCCAATTCCCAGCAAGTATGATCATGTACTCAAACACAAAATTTGTTCAAGTATTTCCTGATTACTATCAGATATGATGATTCTAATCATAATTATTATCATCAAATTCATCATATGATTAATACCCACTTATCCTAGTGTGGTAAATCATCAAGTCGTTCAATTTATAGCATCATATGTATAATTTTCACTTAGGGTTTGGTTCCTAAGCAGTTATACATCACTAATTCAATCATAGCTTCAATAATTCATTCATAATTCGCAATTATGATGATTATTCAAATTTCAAAACTTCACAAATCATCAAAATTTGACATACCTTATGATCCCCTAGCTTAGGTGATCATTAATTCACGTTCAATTGTGAATTTGGGAGTCATTTGGCCCTTCAATTTGATGATTTTGCAAGAACTAAGGTTTTTGAAGCTCCTGGAGCTTCCTGTTGTCGATCACAAAACACACACAAGTGTGTGTGTTTTGTTTTAAGTTTCTTTTTATAATTAAACTTTCCATTTATCTGAATCTGGCCCCTCTTGTTTGGTTAGTTATTAAGTAGGGCACAACCTACTTATTTCTATCAATATTCCCACTTATGAACTAGGTTAAACATTCCTAGTTAACTTAATGGGCTTGGGGAATTTACGACTCAGTTTATTTTAAGTTCCGTTAACTCGGGCCTTTTTATAAACTTTTTTCCTTCAAAAGCTTTCGTTTAGCTTTTATTTAATATTAGGCTTATTTATTTAAAAATCTTAATATTCACCGGGTTGCTTTTACCACTAACGGTAATTTACCCGTCTTTTAGTATTAATATGGTTTGATTACCAAACCCGTTTTCGGGGTGTTACAAGTCTATCCCCCTTAAAGAGGTTTCGTCCTCGAAACCTTTCTTACATAGTTCATTGAGTTTAAACTCAGTGCAATTGATCTCGTTAATCTTTTGAGCATTTCTCATATCTTAACCAATTGTTAGTATTACCAGAAAATATGGTAATATCTTTTTGGTTACTATGCATATACGTATTTCATACGAACTAATGCAACTCGAAATAACATAACCTCGTTAATTCCACTAGTTTGGTTAACTTAGCGAAATCAATCGCTTTCATACTATCGAATTCTTTATGAATCCGTTATTTTGACCCGTTTAAAGGTCTTTAGTGAAATCTTTCACTTTTAGCAAACAAACTCCTTTGTTTGTGAACTTATTCATTCGGTTCATTCATACGGAATCCACCGCTTAAGAACAAGCCAAGTTTCTTTATTTTTATCTTAATTATATAACACAAATTAATATGTAATATTAACAACATTCTATAAAGCATATAACCACATACTTTATAGCTTTATCCTTTAATCATGTTTTTGCTCGATTTGACTTCCCAACATTTTGCTTGGATTGTCTCATGATCCCTCAATATAGGTGATCAGTATTTTCCGTTAGAGAGGTCTCATGGGCCATCACTTTTATCTTGTATCTATATACGTTTGTTGTTTACTTGACCGAGTCACCAATTTGGCCACTTGATCAGGTAAATCTATTGATTTTGTTTATTCCACGCTATTCTCATAATAAATAGCGTATTATCCAAATTCTTAATTTGAATTTCTGACCTTAACCGGTTTCACTAACTAGACTTATTAGTCCAGTTACTTTATACCCATCACTCGGGTTATAATGTGATTCTACTTCACATTACATTTCTTGACCGTGATCGTGTCACGTCATGTTTAAGTTTATATCAACCTTTCATTTTCGAAGATATTTATTTTCGAATATATCGTCTTGCACCTATCAGTGTCAAGACCTGTATCTTTAATTTTTACAATTTCAATTCCTATCAGAATTTATATTTGTAAAAACGTTACTTCTTACTAAAACTAAAGTTTTAGTTTAACGTTTTCTCTTTAACTTATGTCAATTACTCATATCAAGAAATTGACGGCTAAGAATTTATTCTCTTTCATTCTTATTTTATGCGGGGATTCTCATCTGGTTCCCTCGCTTTGTCTAATTAACCCATAGGTTCTATCACTTAGCCTCGTGGGCTATTTCTATAGGCTTTCACCTTGTTAAGGCAAGGCCCTTTATAGTTCATTTCTTTTTATTTATGACCCCAAGGGTCATTTTGGTCCTGTAGACCTTTTTCATTATTTATAACCCAAAGGTTATGTTGATCCAGTAGATCATTTCTTACTCATGTCATTCATAAAATACATGTTTGGTGTCAAGGCACCTTGTTTATGTTTGAAAATCATTTGGTTTCAAGTTTAAGATCAGTTAATCTTGACTGTAGTTCGTGACTACAATCGTTTTATTTCGGATCATTCTCCTGACTTGAAGAAACACGTATCTAATTTTAGGTTAATTAGGTGGTTTATGTTTCAAACATGAGGGTTAATCTTCTTTAATCTTTCCTGAGCTCGAGTATGATCCTTCTTTCCTGCAAAACAACAACACCGTTAGCTCGTTAAGAGGGGAATATGGGGGTTTCCCTCTTAACCAGGCTCCGACGTGAGAATAAGTAACTGCTTTGATGAGATAACCGTGTGTGTTAAGAGTGAGAGTAGAGAGAACGGAATGTTTAACCTGTGGTATGAAGGTTTGTCTTATGCTCACCGTTATCCAATTTACATATATTCGTATTTGATTGTGTCCTATTACCTGGCTCTTCATTCATTTGCATTTAACGCTACCGTTATCCGGCTTACGCTTACTTATGTCATCCGGCATTTTATTGTATTCAACCCGTTTGACTTGTTAATGTGAAATCCATCACTTATAAACAATCAAACTTTATTTTTTTTATTCAACCTGTTCAACCTCAAAATAGTTGAACATATTTATTCAAAATTTCTATTTACGAAATTTTATAGTCTTTTAGTCATAACTCATAATCCAAGTCCTTTGACTTTCAATCCGCGTTCCCGTCTCTCGGTTTACGCATGTGTTTAAATTCCTACCCATCAACCGGGTGACTTACTGAAGTCCTTATTATTGCAACAATTTAGGTATGCATTAAGACTTCGTTTTGACTTGTTTGGTTTTCTTAGTCAAATCCATCACTTTATTTAACCAAACCTTTATTCTTTATGTGACCATGCTTGATGGTCTTATAAATTCTGAATGATGATTATCATCATCATCCTTTCTTTGCTACAACCAAAGTCAATGACTTCGATCGTCTTTTGTATGGGCAATACCTTCATTTCTATGACCTCGTGGGTCATTTATAATTTGGTTTTACTTGCCCTTTTTGTCAAGCATGGCTCTTTCATCCAAAATGACTTATTTCACGAATTCCTTTGGGTCATTTATTTCTATGCGCCATACATCGTTTTTATGGTTCCCTCGAAAACCATTTATACGAGTATGCCCATAAGATTTCTTGACCCCAAGGTTCTTTTAACTTTTCATTCGTCTCGAGCTTACTACATCGGACATAACTGTGCTCATTATAATAAGCTCATGGTATCATGTGTTCACTACTTACTTGGCCAGAGTAAGCGATCAACACATGGTACACATGACCTTATTATAATTAACACATCACGTCCCATGTAAGTAATCTCTCGATTTATTTTATTTGGTAAAACTTTATTTAATTGTCAATTAACAATTATTGGTTTTACCCGTTTTATCTTTGAACATATACAATGTTCCTTTTTATAACCATTTATACAATCACATACGTTGATGTGATCATTACTTTTCTCAATTGGATCTTTATTGAGAATGCTTACTTAGATGATTACTTTCATCCAAGTTTATATTTAAACTAAATTCAGTTATTGTCTCATTATTCGCGACTGTGAATAATACGTATCTCTACTGAATTTCTCCTGGAAACGTCATCCTGGATAGGTAACCTATCCAGGTTTTCCAAGTTTTATATTCTATATGCAACTGTCATTCACTATGTGTTTGTTGCATATTTTTGTTTATGCTATAAGTTTAAGACATGTACCTTGTAGATACTTGCCCTGATAAACTTTCATTGTTGTTCGATCTCTCATTCAAGATCGTTTCTCGATTCCAGTCTTTAGCGTATATGACTTACTTGTCATACTTCAGACCATTTCTTTATCGTATCGATAATTCTTTAGACTCTCGTCATCTTCGGATGCGAGGGTCCTTCAACTAAAACGTATACAAAGATTAGTAATGTTTGACATTAATAAGCGCTCGTATTATAATGCAAGGCTTTCTACGACACGTGTTAACACACGTAATTCATTTGACTATATCGGTCTTTTATCGCTTTATTTGGGGTAACGTGTTTTACACGATAACCCTATGTGTTGTTTTCAACACTTTACATGCTAGACCGTTAATGTACAGAATAACTTACCGGATTTTGCGATCAAGTCTCGAACCAAACACTTTACTCCTTAACCTGGAGCTCTGATACCAACTTATAAGACCCTTAGTCCACTTATATGATTTTCATATAGTTTTCGACTATAATTATTTAATTATGCTACACATACATTACAAAATATGCATTTCTTTAAAAAAACTTTTAAGAAATAACACAATTCAACATTTCATAAAATATTCGTCGTTTAAAAACGTGGCGACGAATCATTTCGCGGAAGCTTGAATCTTGATTTTGTTCGGTCCTTTATCGAGCTTGATCGTCCACCGGTACCGCATATTAAACCTACATTTCATAAAAACATGAAATGTTTTAGTCATATGACGTTTAAAACGAGTTTAAATGAGTTCGCAATGCAAAACCATTCAACAGCAAAAATTTGAAGGGATTTAAGGTTGTCGCGTGCCGCGACACCATTTACCAAAACCCATCGCGTGCCGCGACAGTGTGTAGTCCCCTCCGTTGCGTGAAGTGAGGGTGGCATTTCGACAGCAAGACTTGTTTTCAGACCTGCGTTTTCCAGCCAAACCATCTTTTACGAAAACGAGCATAACTTGCCCATTTTTTATCCGATTTGACTCACGTTTCTTCCTACGTGATCGTAAAATTATTCTCCATCACATGGAGTTAACATCCGACATCCGGATTAACAAAATTTTAGACCATTAAGCCTTCGGCTTAAAATGTAATTATGAACTTTTGACACGTTCATGTGTTTATCAAACAAACATGTTTGTTTGATCTCAATTTCTCATAAACTTTATAAAGTCAATGTTATCTATCATACTAGATTCAAATCCCGGGTTTATATACATTCTTAAACCCGTTTTTACTTAAATGCTTATTTTGACCCGTTAAGAGTATTTAAGCATTTTTCCGCATAATTCATGCTCATTTACTTCTAGCATTTTATTTCCACATTATTTATCAATCGACCTTCCACCACAACTATATTTGTGGCGGATTTAATGTGGTGGTTTATATATTCCGAGTTTTACCCCTCGGATCATTATTTTACGGCAAAGACTCCTATAGAGTCATTTGACCAAAAATTTACATCTTTCGGTTTTTATCCTTATCAAAGTATTTATTTCATCTTAAAACTCATTTCCAAACAACCTTTAAGGGTCGTTTGCTTGATCTAGCTTACAAGGGCGTTTTGGTCCATTTTAGCCTTTCATTTACGATGAAGGGCTTTTGAAAGCATGTTTGACCCAAAATCCCTCTTTTTAGCTTTGATTTTGTTTGAAAAGTCATTATGTTTTCTAATCACAATGACCATCACTTGAATCATTCGGTTTACTCATTAAAGTAACCAGATGTCTAGTTTTACTTTATTTAACTCTCAATGAACCTTTCGTTCTAAATGAGTAATTAACCTATTACACATACCTGGCTCGGATCAATATATTGACCCGTTTTAATACCATGCTTTAATACTCGCTACTTAATAGCGATGCAAGTTATCCTTCCCCTATTCACTCCTGTGAACATACGACTCGACAATATTCATTAGTCGATATTTTCAAATGATGATATTTTCACCATTTGACCCGTTTGGTCTAAGTGACCATTTATCTTTGCGAGATGATATTTATTGTCATCTCGTCTACATGACTCGCTCCGGTTTACACTGTACGGTCATTTTACTTATAAACCATTTCTTGATTATTTTGACCCGTTTATGTCTTACGCCATAAAGTGTCTTTAACAAACTAACGGTTATCGTCAACGAGTGACCGAATTACCGTTTTACCCTTTTTATTCATGTTGGTTTACCCTATAAGGTAACCACTCGAAACTCATTATCTATTAGTCACTGCATTACCAATTAATCGTGTTAGTCATTTTTAACCATTAAACATGGTTTAATATCATTGTCTTTCGTTTCGAACCGCACATGTCGTGTCGGAACATCATAATTCAAACAAGACTTTGTTATTCATAACCTATAAAACCAATAGGTATTAAATAAATAGAGTGTAAGCTTTACTTACCTAGCATCCAGATTATGTTTTTCCTTCATTCTTGATTCGTTTGACCCGCTTCCTTCCCAAGCTTTCACCTAGCTTGTCAAGCGTCAAACTATCATTGTAATTTGTAAGATGGTTAGACTAGTCATAATCATTCACGACTATTCCATCCTATGATATTTATGTCGAAATTATCATTCGATCGTATAAAAGGTCATTTTGACTTTAAAAAGTCAAACTTGCTATTGAAAAAAGTAATTACACGATGTAGCTTAACTACTCGTTTTATTACTTTTCCACTATACGGTAAGCATCCTTATTATGCTACCATTTTAACTACTTATGAATTCAAGTTATTGTAATCGAATTTCATTCGATTAACACATGATGATATCAAACATCCTTTTAATCATAATATATCATCATTTTCATTTTATCATACTAATCCAATTCCCAGCAAGTATGATCATGTACTCAAACACAAAATTTGTTCAAGTATTTCCTGATTACTATCAGATATGATGATTCTAATCATAATTATTATCATCAAATTCATCATATGATTAATACCCACTTATCCTAGTGTGGTAAATCATCAAGTCGTTCAATTTATAGCATCATATGTATAATTTTCACTTAGGGTTTGGTTCCTAAGCAGTTATACATCACTAATTCAATCATAGCTTCAATAATTCATTCATAATTCGCAATTATGATGATTATTCAAATTTCACAACTTCACAGATCATCAAAATTTGACATACCTTATGATCCCCTAGCTTGGGTGATCATTAATTCACGTTCAATTTTGAATTTGGGAGTCATTTGGCTCTTCAATTTGATGATTTAGCAAGAACTAGGGTTTTTGAAGCTCCTGGAGCTTCCTGGTGTCGATCACAGAACACACACTAAGTTTGTGTGTTTTGTTTTAAGTTTCTTTTTATAATTAAACTTTCCATTTATCCAAATATGGCCCCTCTTGTTTGGTTAGTTATTAAGTAGGGCACAACCTACTTATTTCTAACAATATCCCCACTTATTAACTAGGTTAAACATTCCTAGTTAACTTAATGGGTTTGGGGAATTTACGACTCAGTTTATTTTAAGTCCCGTTAACTCGGGCCTTTTTATAAACTTTATTTCTTCAAAAGCTTTCGTTCAGCTTTTATTTAATATTAGGCTTATTTATTTAAAAATCCTAATATTCACCGGGTTGCTTTTACCACTAACGGTAATTTACCCGTCTTTTAGTATTAATGTGGTTTGATTACCGAACCTGTTTTCGGGGTGTTACAGTTTGTAAACTGAATTGATATCCCAAAATATCCTAGTTATGATATTACATCAATAGGCAATGAGTTTAGTATGAGAAATTATGCTTAAAACCGATCTACGCGCCTAAAGGGCATTTTGGTCACTTTAAAGCATAATTTACGAAATTAAAGGCAAACTCAGTTTATGATCAGATTCATAACATCAAAATATGTTAAACATGTTAACATATCAGTATCTAAATCATTTGCAAGCTTATTGGTGTCTAAAACCTTATTTTTGCTAAAATGGGCATAATAGTCAAAGTATGGCTTAATAACAGAACATGCGCAAAAGCTCAGATTTCTAGTATGATCGTGTACCATAACCTTATAGGGTTATGCTATATTATAATATGATCATAGCGAGACCTTAATCAGTATCGTACTAATCTAATTCGTGTCATAATCGAAAGTCAACACAGAAGTCAAACTTCGCGACTTTCGGTTGCGAACCGACCCTAAAACTGGAATTGACGAGCCGAACATGTTTACACATGTTCTAATAATTATTACTAAGTTGTTTAAGTGTTAAAACATAATTTAGAACACTTCTAAATTTAGTTTATGAATATTTCAAATTCTGACCCGTTGACTTTTTAAAGCATTAATACGTTGACTCGTCAATTGACCAAGCAAACGTGATTCTTAGGAGGTGCCCTTTTGAGGGATTAACACCTACCTAATTACGATCACGTAGCCATGTTTTTTGCGAACATTGGCTTGACCATCAAGGCCTAAACCGAAATTCAAAGCGTTTATCGAAAACGCTTGACTTTACGGCTTTAAAAGCCTAATAAACCAACTAGTCATGAAAGGAACACTTACAAGTGGTCCTAGGGACTGAAGAAAACTCAGAGGATGCTCCCAGTTACTCAAGAACTTCCAATATTGAGAGATAGAGAGAAAGATTTTAAAAAGTTGCAAGTTCTTACAATGAAACTCACCCCTATTTAAAGTTTTTGAGAATTGATTGGATCATGCCATATGTTTAGAGGAGTTCCAAGATGATAACAATTGTTATAACATGTGTTTAAAATCAATTAACAGTCCATGGATTCGGTTATATGGTTTAGAAGTTGATATGAGTGATGAACAAGCAAAAAAAAAAAAAAAAAAAAAAATACAATCTACAGCTATTGGGCCCTGGCGGCCCGCGAGAGACCCGGCCCAGTGTGGTCGCAACCCGCTAGAACAGCCCAGGACCAGAAAACAATTTCATCATTTGACATATACAGCCCCTGCACCATTTTTAATCACTTTTGAACTTTTAAAATTAACATTTTAAGCACAATACTTTCCATTCTCACATGTAATGTTAATGTAAGGTATGAAAACCCCTAGTGGCCAATCTTAGGCACACCCGGGAGTACAACCGAGCATCACGGAGTTTCTGGTTTGTTTAAAAGGTCACTCAAAGGTGTAGATTTACACGTTGACGCTTTTAGTCCTTTTAACACGCAAACTTGTGCGTATTATCGTTTAATGGCATCAAAGCCCTAAATAGCCAATATTAGGCATTCCCGAGAGTATGATCGAACATCATGACGCTCCGGGTTCGTTAAAAGGTCACTCAGAGGTAAGAATTTATATGTTGATGTTTTTAACCCTTCGTTACACAAACTTATGATTTAAATTACAAATGGTTTGTACGTCCAACAAGTGGCTCAATAAAGAATACGAATATCGTAAAAGGTCATTCAGAGGCTTAGTTTAAGCATGTTGACATTTTTTTAGTCCCTCCACATTCATAGTTTTCTATTTTGACAAAATTTGTCCCTTTTAACCAACTTTTAGGCACGATTAAGATTAGGGACACGTGTCGATATATTATTGGACACGATTTTACGAGGTGTTACAGATCATGTATGCATCTGATCTCTTTATGAATGTAGCCTTAGAATGGTGGAATACAATTCTTCAGTCAAGAGGAAGTGACAGGGTTTATAACATGGAATGGAACAACTTTAAGGAAATAGTTGAAAGGAAATTCTGTCCTTCTCATGAAAAGGAACAAATTGCAAATAAATTCTTAAATCATAGAATGATTGGGGTAGATTGCAGGAAATATACTACCACATTCTTTGAATATGCTAGGATAGTCCCAACACTAGCCTCACCAGAACCAGTACTAATCTCCCGTTACATTTGGTGATTAATCAGTGAGATCAGAAATTTAGTTAAGGCAGCTAGACCACAAATAATAGAAGAAGTAGTGGAACTTGCTAACACTCTGACAGATGAATTGGTACGTACGCAAGAGGAAAACTAGAAGAAGAATTTAGCTCAAAAGATTACCCAAGAACTACGTTATGGTAATTCCTATCGCGGGAAAGGAACAGGTTCTTCCTCTTCACCCTACTGCAAGTTCTGTAAAAGGAAGCACTAAGGAAAGTGTGCCGCGTCCTGAAACTTTTGCAAGTTACCAGGACATAAGGAAGAAGATTGTAGGAAGAAAGCTAGTGCCAGAATTTGCTACAACTGTGGAGAAGCTGGCCATATCAAGCCGAACTGTCCGAAACTAGCTCTAGCGGCAAACAACAAAGCAAAGGCAACAGAAGGACCCAAGAAGAATGCCAGAGCATTCGTTCCGACCGCCGAAGAAGCTAAGATGATCCCAGATGTGATTGCCGGTACATTTTTAGTTAATGATATTTATGCTAAAGTATTATTTGACTCTGGTGTAAACCAAAGTTTCATAAATACTTCTTTCTGCAAACTTCTCAATCAACCATTAACTAAACTTCACCAAGACTGTTTGGTGGAGATGACAAATGGAGGTTCTGTCAAAATAAGTGAAATCCTTTAGGAAGGAAATATAGAAATTTTAAACCATAACTTTACTACTAATCTCTTACCAATGGATCTAGCCGAATTCGATGTCGTGTTAGGAATGGATTGGTTGGTAGCCAATCATGCCCGTATCTTAAGTGATCAAAATTAGTAGAAGTGTGTACGCTAACGGGCGAAAGGATCACAATTAAGGGAGACAAGCCAACGAGAACAATAAAATTCATCTATGTGATGAAAGCTGCAAGCTACGCACGGAAATGAGGAATGGTGTATATGATTTTTGTAATCATTAACACTAAAGGAAACGAATTAAAAGGTATTCCCATGGTATCTAAATTCTCAGATGTCTTCCCAGAAGAATTACCTGGATTACCGCCAGATTAAGAGGTTGAATTTAGAATTCACCTAATACCAGGAACGACACCAATTGCCAAAGCACCCTATCGCCTAGCGCCAACGGAGATGCATGAATTGAAGAAATAGCTTGACGGATTACTAGAGAAAGGTTTTATACAACCTAGTTCATCGCCATGGGGAGCACCGGTGTTATTTGTCAAGAAGAAAGATGGATCGAAGCGTATGTGCATTGATTACCGAGAATTAAATAAGGTTACAATTAAAAATCAGTATCCACTACCGAGAATCGATGATCTATTCGATCAACTTCAAGGAGCCCGATTCTTTTCTAAGACCGACTTACGCTCAGGATATCATCAATTGAAAGTACAGGAAGAGGACATTCCTAAAACTGCTTTCAGAACAAGGTACGGTCATTATGAATTTACAGTCATCCCATTTGGTTTAACCAATGCCCCAGCCGTATTTATGGACATGATGAACAGGATATGTAAACCATACCTGGATAAATTTATAATTGTCTTTATAGATGATATTCTAATTTACTCTAAGAATAAGGAAGAGCATGTGGATTGTTTGCATATACTCCTGGCATTGTTGAGAAAGGAAAAGCTTTATGCTAAATTCTCAAAATGTGAATTTTGGTTACAAGAAGTACAATTCCTTGGACACTTGGTTAATCATGAAAGGATTCATGTGGATCCTACAAAGATCGAAGTGATTACCAAATGGAAAGTCCCTAAGTCACCTACAGAAGTGAGAAGTTTTCTTGGATTGGCAGGATATTATAGACGTTTTATTCAAGATTTTTCTAGAATAGTCATTCCATTAACCAAACTAACTTGCAAATCAGTTAAGTTTGAATGGGGACCAAAACAAGAGGAAGCATTCAAAATTTTGAAGCAAAAGTTAACCAACGCCCCAATACTCGCTTTGCCAGAAGGAATTAAAGACTTCATAGTCTACTGTGATGCCTCCAAGTTAGGATTTGGATGTGTATTAATGCAACGTCAAAAGGTAATTACTTATGCCTCTAGAAAGCTTAAGAAGCATGAAGAAAATTATACAACCCATGATCTAGAGTTAGGAGCAATAATTTTTGCCCTTAAGATTTGGAGACACTATCTCTACGGTAGTAAGTTTGTTGTCTTTACGGATCATAAGAGTTTAAGATATGTATTCGGATAAAAGGAATTAAACATGAGGCAAAGACGTTGGATGGAAATTCTTAGTGATTATGATTGGAATATCCAGTATCATGCAGGAAAAGCTAACGTAGTAGCTGATGCTTTAAGTCGAAAGTATCATGAAAAGCCAAAAAGAGTACGCGCTCTTAGGCTAAACTTGCGGGTAGATTTAAATGAACAGGTGAAAAAGATACAGGAAACAACAATCAAAGATGATACTGAAGGTTTGAAAGGAATGATTAAAGAATTAGAAAAAGGAACAGATGGAATTGGGAGATTCCAAAAAAGATCTGGATACCTATCCAAGGAAACCTACGAAGCCGAATTCTGGAAGAAGCTCATAAATCCAAATATACGATGCATCTTGGAAGTGACAAGATGTATCAAGACATAAGGAAAAACTTCTGGTGGATAGTTATGAAGAAGGATATAGCAAATTATGTTGCAAAATGTTTAACTTGCTCACAGGTCAATGATGAACATCAAAAAGCTTCAGGATTACTTCAGCAATTGGAAATGCTAATTTAGAAATGAGAATTGATAACAATGGACTTTATTACCAGATTACCCAAGACACGAAAAGATAATGATACAATCTGGGTGATTGTAGACAGATTGACTAAATCTGCCCATTTCTTACCAATGAAAGAAACTTTTAGTATGGAGCAGTTAGCTAAGCTGTATGTGAATGAAATAGTTTCCTTACATGGGATTCCTTTATCTATTGTGTCTGACAAAGATAGTCGTTTCACTTCTCATTTTTGGACAAGTTTCCAAAAAGCCATGGGAACTCGATTAAATCTAAGAACCGCTTATCATCCTCAAATAGACGGCCAAAGCGAAAGGATAATCCAAACAATGGAAGACATGCTTAGAGCTTGTGTGATTGATTTTGGAGGAAATTAGGATGACCACTTACCTTTAATAGAATTTTCTTACAACAATAGCTATCATACCAGCATCAATGCAGCACCCTTTGAAGCCCTCTATGGACAAAAATGCCGAACACCAGTATGTTGGGCATAAATTGAAGAAAAGCAACTGTCAGTTCCTGAGATTGTATAAGAAACAACTAACAAAATTATTCAAGTCAAGGAAAGACTGAAAGTAGTACGAGATTGTTTAAAGAGTTATGCAGATAACAGACGAAAACCGTTGGAATTTCAATTTAGAGACAAGGTATTGTTAAAAGTCTCTCCATGGAAAGGAGTTGTCAGATTCGGTAAAAGAGGAAAGCTAAGCCCAAGGTATGTTGGACCTTTTGAAATTATCAAACGAATAGGGCCAGTAGCTTATCAACTACAGCTACCAGAAGAGATGTCAGGAATACGTGATGTATTTCATGTATGTATCCTCAAGAAATGCTTAGCAGATGAATCATTGGTAATACCTCTTCAAGACATAGAGGTAAATGAAAAACTCAGGTTTGTAGAAAAGCCAATACAGATTGAAGATAGAAAGATCAAGAATCTCAAACACAAGAGATTAGTTCTGGTCAAAGTGAAATGGGATTCGAAGAGAGGACCTGAGAACACATGGGAGCTCAAATCTGAAATACGAAGGAAGTATCCACACCTATTCCAGTAAATCTCGAGGACGAGATTTAAAAGAAGGTGGGGAGGATATAACAACCCTCGAAAATGCCCTAAAACACTCCCTTAATAAGAAAACGGACCCGTGTAACATTTATTTAATAAAATAAATGAAAAATCAAGAAAATTATACCTGTTGCGGTGCGCGACAGATTTAAAGGGGGCCGGTCGCGGGGCGCGATGGACCTTTGCTTGCTGGTTACCCTTTGTGCCACGTGTCACGACATGTGGCAAATCAACGATGTAACTCGGCAACCCTAGCCGTAGCTAGGGTGCCTCTCGCGGGGCGCGACAAGAACAAGGAGAGGGGTCGCAGGGCGCGAGAGACTTCGGAAATTCCTATAAATTGAGCAGACATTCGACATTTCAACCTCGTTCAATCTCTTTTCTCTCTCAGTCTATATTATATGAAAATACTAGTCAAAATGCCCTCTAAATCACGAAGCTCTGCTCTGTTGTAAGTATTTTAACCCCCGATCACTAATTCGTTACCCTACCCAATTGATCTAGGACCCAGCAACGCACGTCAAGGCGCTTCCTGACTAAGTACGTTGGGGTTCTGTCCCGTGATGTATGGCTAAAGTGATTTGGCTTATTTTACTAACACGAGTGCATTGTATGTTTTTAATAGAAACTCAAGAAAATAATCAGGAAATATCACCAGGAAGCCCGTAGAAAAACCTAAGTTTACAATGTGAGTCTTTCTTCTTTTCATCAACTTACTGTACAAAACCCTAAATGTTTTCAGTTATACTTACAGTGATTAAGTCTTTGTATTCTACAAAATACTGCCAGTATTATGGGGTTTTGTATACACTACTTGATAATCTTCACAATTGGACACGGGTAGCCAATGTGTGATATGACTATAGTCACAGATCCGTCGAGTGACATGTACTTGAAGTTTTGGTTAGATATAAACATTGTAATCGCTCTTAATACTGTGAAGTTATAACAATGTAATTTTTATAAAATGGAATGTACTCGTCAGTATTTGTTGCTGATAAAATGTTTTCAAAACGCATTTCAGGTAACCTAATGTGAAGCTATAAGAAGCAAGGTATGAAGCACTAAAGACTTAAAGAAAGTGGCTTTAATCTACCTGAATAAAAGAAGAAGTTATATTTTCAGCAAACTAAGGTTTATCCTTATAAAAATATTATAAACAAAATATGGGTTTTTATCCTATTTGTTTAATATAAAAGTATGGTGTTTGCAAACTCTGAAATTATTTCCTAACTACGATCCTGATGTCTCATTCGGCTTCTAAATTAATAAAAACCGATACCACTTGACTGGTTCGCGGCTCCCACTCCCGGGGTAGGGCCGGGGGTTGCGAAAACTAGTGACTAGTTGACGTCCTTGAAGAATCTATTGGAGAGAGTTGCTATAAATTCAAAAGATGTTGGTGGGTGTGGAACATTGCTTTGGGTGAAAATTGTCTGTGGCTTTTGTGTGTAATCTGATCGTGACTCCAGAGAACCGGGAAAATGATGGCAAATGGCCTTTATAGAACATTTGGGATCCCCTAAAAATAAACTTATTCACGTGGTGTGCGTCATTAAATTAGATCCCGGTGAAAAAAAAGCTTGTTGTGAGGGGTGTGTGGCTTCCTAATGGCTTATGTGGGAGGTGTGGCTTGAGTGATGAATTCGTTGATCATATCTTAGCCTCGTGTATTGTTGCACACTTTGTTTTGTGGCATGTTCTAGTATGAAATCCCGATCCTCTTGGGGAATTTTCGTGCAATGAGGTTTGGGATCTTTTGCAGAATTTAAACAACTCAGAAGATTCTGTGAGTGCCCTTGTAAGAGTCGGTTCTCTCTAAGATGAAGAACGTGGTCTGAATCGATCAATACAGAGGTGTGGAATCCCTATGCATCGTCAAAGAATCATCAACAACGAAGTCAACAATAAACATGTCCAATTTCATTCACTGATATGAAAGTACAAAGATCCTGATGACAACTGGACAGAGCTTCGCTACCCAAACAGGCAAAAGGTTCTAAACAATGACCCCTACACTCCTATTTATAGGCATCAAGGGAGAGGTGGTGTCATCAGGCTGGATGGTCATCCGACCGGATCACATTTAACAGTTAACGTTCCGTCTCCCATTTTGTCTAGATACAAAATACACACATACAAAACTGTACAACGACACATACAGGACAAAATTACAGACTCGATACAGACGGAAGCTACAGACATAAGTACTAAAAGACTCCGCCTTGGATGTAGCTGTAGTCTTCCTTCCTGCATAGTCTTTATTGCACCTTCCTGCTGTGCCTACTAGCTTTAGCTTTCTGTCTCCTTGCCTCTGCTCTCTCTGCTAACATTTTTCGCCTTAGAGGCCTTCCAATCTCGTTCCAATACTTCCTGTACTCAGGATCTCCATCTCGCTTTCTATCCCATCTTAGTATCTTGTTCTCCTCAGATTCTATCGGTGTCTGATTCAGTTGGAGGAGGCCTTTCGAACTTTCATCGACCAAGAACTGCTGCCCTCTCTCTGATCTTCTTAAACTTCTCAATTCTTCTTTCATTCTTCAAATATTCTTCCAACTCTAAGTCTCTGAACTTAGTTTCCCAGTATCTACCAGAATTTATATCTTTTACAAAACTTAGATTAGCCATCTTTTGATATTGCTGCGCTTGAGCTCTATCTGGACCATCATACACAATCTTGTTGAAGAATAAGTAGTCGATATCCTTCTTCGAATAGTTTACCAACCACATAGGATCTAATACGTTTATGCCCCTTGTTTCTCCAGTCTTCTTATCATATAACGATATCACCGCTTCTGCCGTGCTTTCGTTATATAACCAGCCTTGAAAATCTTCATGAAAGTCTTGTTCCATTACACACAGTGGCATATTCTTTAGGCATCTGGGAGGCTTTATCTTTAGTGTAATGTCTTTCTCCCCTGTCACTAGATCAATCTTTATAACTTGTTTTGGAAAATGTGGTTTTCAATCAGGAAATTTGTTCTTTGCTTGGAGCTTTATGTAGTTTCACAATTTCTGGTCGTGCATCTTCACATCTGAACAATAGTAGAACTCTTTGATGTTCTTTGTTTGTACGCGCTCCTCCACATCCCACCATGAGAGTGTTTTTATGTCAGATAAGAACTCGAAGTATTGAACTCCGTGCTCCTTTCATATAGCATACACCTGAAGGTCTTCAAGATAACCCCATGAAAGTATATCTCCCAACGATTTATCTGGATGATCTGTGAAGTATTGAAGAGGTCTCTTGAACTTCCTTTCCTTTGGCATAAGTTTAAACCATTTCTTCATGCCCTCAAGAAATTCTTCTTGTGGCACAACCTCCGGAATACCTTCAGTGCTGATTCTTTCCACCACTTTCCTCCTAACCTCATCTTCATTATGTGTCTTAAACATTTCAGCGAATGAAGGAAAGGTGTCATCAACTCCTGAGTAATGAAAGGGTGTGTCTTCATCGGACACGTAAGACCCTTCTTCACTGCTTTATCGGCCCTAAGAGCTTCAATCTCTTGCCTTAGTACTTTATTTTCATTGGAAGATGTTTCATGTAGTTCGCCAATCATTTGATGCAACGTCTTGTTCGTTTAATTCATCATCTCATATTTCTTGTTTACTTCATCGAACTCTTCAGTTATTCGATCAATTACCTTTGCATGATCTTCAAGGTCGTCATTCAATTCGTCAATAAGATCAGCATGATCATTTGCAGCTTTCTTTAACTCTGCATTCTCTGCTTTCATTTTCTTAAGCTCTTCTTTCAGTTTAGCTCGCTCAGCTTCAGCTTTTGTTTTTCCTTTCTCTAACACGCTGACTTTCTTTGTAAGTACGTTGATTTTTCCATCATTAAATACATCGAAGTCGCCTTCAGGAAGATCAACTGGAAATTCACCATGAACTTTAAGAAATCCATCATATGAACCAGAAGAAGTATCTTTCTTTTCGGGTGACTTCTTTGGATCGTCTAGAATGTGAATAGGTGGATTTTCTGGTGGTGGTGGTGGTGTAGACTGTCTTTCACCCATGAACTCTACTTCATCATCTTTTTCAACCACCTTCTCGACCTTTTCAAAGATAGGACTTTCTGGAGCTTTCTTCCTTTCAATCTCTGGAATATTAACACTTTGAACTTCAAACTCTGGAGCTTTCACACTTTGAACTTCAGGAGCTTGAACTTCCGGAACTACCGTTGATCCTTTCTTAGCTTTAAATTTTCTTGGAATAATTCCTGTAGGTCTCGCTTTATGCTTCTTTGTTCCTTTCTTTTCTTCCTTTGGAGTAGGAATATACGTCGAATCCTCTTCATCAGAATCTTTTTTCTTCTTCGGAGTTCTCTTCATCTTTTGTTTTCGCGTCTTCACATGATGTTATATACTTTTCAAGTTGGGTTATATCACTAAACGTGATACAACCCAACTGGTATGTTCTTCCCTCTGAAAACAGAGGGAACCGGGTTCGACTCTCGTCCCCTAGGTATTTTTTCTTTTTAGTTTATTTACACATGTACAGAATGGATCAAAATGGCAAGTGAAAAGATTTATAAATTGAATTCCCAAAATACCCCTATTTAAAAATGTGGTTTTTGGATGGAGTTAGGGTATGTGATCAAAATGGCAACAAAAGGGAAAAGTCAGGGACCCAGCGGAGAAAAAAAAACTATTTGGACTAAAATGGCAAATCTAGATAAACCTCAGGGACTAAAATGGCAATTTACTCAATTCAAATATGATAATGTAGGTTTTATAAAATATATTTTATCACTTTAATAACTTGGTAATAATTATTAGAACATGTGTAAACATGTTCAGCCCGTCAACTCCAGGTTTAGGGTCGGTTCGCAACCGAAAGTCGTGAAGTTTGACTTTTGCTTTGACTTTCAGTTCTGATCCGAATTAGATTAGTTTCATTCTATTTTAAGGTTCCATTATGACCATATTATATTGTAGTATAACCCTCTGAGGTTATATTACATGGTCATATAGTAATCTGAGTATATATTGCAAGTTCCGTTATTATGCTTAATCATGACAAAAATGCCCTTTTGTTTAAAAATAAGGTTTTTAACATGAATGAGCATGCAAATGAATTATGTTCTGATATGTTAACATGTTTAGCATATTTGGATAATTATATTCTGGTCATAAACTGAGTTTGCATAAGTGATCATAAATCATGTTCTTAAAAGGACTAAAATGCCCTTTTACATGTAAAATGAGTTTTAAACATAATTTCTTGGAAAGACCCATTACATACTGATGTAATATCATATTTAGGATTATTTGGGATGTCAAGTCAAATTACATACTGAGTTTATGCACAAGTTCTTGTATAATGCTCTTAAATGACGATAATGCCCTTATGGCACTTAAAATGGTTTTTAAGCATCATATTCATACCAAACCTTTTGCTTACTGATATGTTATGATAAATAACATAGTTTAATTATTCAAAGCTGGTCATAACATCAGATTTCTTAAACCATCACATAAATCGTCATTTAACGACTTTAACACCGTTTAGACGCATAGTATGGTTTTAAATCATATTTATTAACCAAGACTTTTTATCTACTGATTTTATAAATCATTTTAAATATTTTTATAGTAGGTATAAGTCATAAACTCAGAATCCCAAATAAGTTCTCAAAATTATGTGTGAAATGACCAAAATGCCCCTACGGTGCATAGTTTGGTCTTAAAGCATAAACCACACATATATTTGATATCCTACTGATATTATATCATAATTTAACTATTTTTCCAGAATTTGTATGATCATAACATTAGTTTACTTGCAAGCTCCTTTTATAGGTCGTGAAATTACCAAAACGCCCTTATGAGGCTTAATTTGATTTTAAAACCTTCACGGGCATACATGTTGATATCCTACTGATATTATAACATGTTTTAAGTAAAATAACATATGGAACTTGTATATGACTCATCCGGTTTCCTGTTAATGCTCATACGCGTTCGGTTCGACTTATGTAACTAGTTTACATAAGTTTACCGAAACGGGTTTAACCTTATCATTTTAACTTCAATTTCCAGAATGTAATTAGTTTACCCATATTATACAAGTCTTCATATTTGTTGGGTTTAAACTACATTCTATTCCGGTCATCGCTTAATCTAGCGCATTGTACCGTATTTCATTCTTTAAGCTAGCCGGTCTAAGTCTATGACTTAAATAGGACCCGTTAGCATTCTAATTGGTTAATATTACCATCATTCGAGACTAGAGCCTTTCGGTAAAAGCTACCTACACTTGTCTAGTGAATTATACGACTGAGTTATTTAAATCTTGCATTGAATCGAGTTATAGCTCAGGTAGATACTTTTAACTTATTTTCCTTATATGGGCTTGGGATACGCTAAATTATTACCGCTTGGTCAGGTATGGATCACTTAGCCGAATTTTGGCTATCGAATCTGCATAACCCGTTTTAACCTGTTTTGTTTGATAACTTAAACATTTGGGTTTACCCGACCGTGTCATGGATATCCTCGGCTCATTTAAGTTACTAATGGCCACGACCTAAGCACGGGGTGTAGGCATACACCTGACAGATGCGAATGCTAAAAAAATTTACCCACAAGTTGGGGATAACTCATTCGTGAGTTTATAAGTGGTGTGTCGGTTAATCATGTCTCAGTTTCTAAACTGGGTCCCATATGTATTGACAAACATGTAAATTGTGTAGAAGATTAAAAATTTTAATTGTTCCAAGTTATAAAAGATTTTCATGTGCCTTGTGCACTTAAATCAATTTTGGAAATGTTTTCAAAATGTGTCGGTTAATTGTATTTACCAGTGTAAACTGATGTATTTTCAAAAGACTAAGTGACAGGTGCTATACGAAATAGGCTGGAAGCTGCTTGGTATATAAGAGGATCTTGCAAATCCTTAGATTACCTAAAGTCTGTTGAACATTATCATTTTGTACATTTTATGATCCGCCTGTGGATCTTTCATTACAACCGTCTGTGTTATTATTTTAAACTTTGAACACTTCGGTTTGTAATAGTAATTTTATTCCAAGACTTCCGTTGTGCTATTCTGTGTTTATTGACTATGATGATATCGACTTACGTCATGATATTCCCCACCGGGCCCACCGGGTTTTGTGGAAATTCGGGGTGTGACAGTCGGGCCTTTTTCTTCTTTATACCACACACACACACATATATATGGTTAGGTTCATTTATGAACAACCCCCTTGATAGTGAACTGTGTGAACTAATCATAGCCCTTGATTATCAATACACAAGTGTGTATCAATGGTCATAATTTGATCAGTATTTGTTGATGAAAATACAGTAGTGTATTTTACGATTTGATGATGTAAATCAATGGTTAGGATTTGTTCACTCAGTTCACAAATACACTAGTGTACAATTTTGGAACCCACTCTATATATATATATAAACAGGATCAGGAGAAAACGCTCAAAAGTGTGAGAACGGTGAGAACGCTTCCTGGCCCAACACGTGTCACGCCGCTTAGAGAAGGGCGGAGGGGCGTTTTTATTGTTTTTAGATCAGAATCATAGTAAACATTTTGGCGTTTTAAGTATTGTTTTGGCGTTTTTATTGTTTTTTAGATCAGGATGCAGGCGTTTAATGTAAAAAACATCAGTAATTTTCTTGATTTTTTTATATCAAATGTTTTGCCATTTATGATACAGGCCTATAATGTGACAGGCAATTATGGCGTTTTGAAAAGATAAATAAATTTCAATTTTCCATTTAGTGGTATTAATATAACTATAATGTTTGGCAATAATGATACCGTCTCTTTATTTTACTGTTTCTTTCAATTTTCACACTGTCAATTAGTGTTGATTTTTCCAGTAATACTTTGTTTGCGTTTTTGGCATTTTATATAGCAACATCATGTTTTGCTAGCATTCGTTCTCACAGTTTTTCAAACTATCAGGCGTTTTTGTTGTTTGTAGTTTTTGGCGTTTTATACTCATTTTTTTTAATTAGTAGAGAATTAGATGATAAACAACAGAGAATTACATAACAAACAATTGAAAATGAAAAAAATTAAAAATTATAATCTCATTTCTCATCGAAACCTTCACTGTCATCAGCCTCTTCTACTTTAACCTTTGTGGCGTTTTGAATACCTTATGTTGATCCTTATTTTCCTATATACCTCCCGTCTTTAGAAGATGCTTATTTTTTGGGCATCCTTTATTGTGGTTTGATATATACTTGTTTGATGACATGTTGAAGACCAACGCCTGCTCTAATGTATTGATCCCTTCATGCCATCAATATATCCATCAAGAACAAAGTGACATGATGTCATATCAGTGTCATCAGTCTCTTTATCTTCAATATTTGTCGATCTCATTCAGCAAGAGATTATAGAGATACCCAACTCAGAGAAGAATCCATTCAGTGAAACTTCATTCAGATCAATACCCAATATAGCAGAATCGAGGTTCTGCATCTGTGGCTTTTTTAACTATTTTTTTGGCGTTTTTAAAGTGAATGGTTTCTAGAAAATATGGCGTTTGTTTCTGGTTTTGTGATCAGTTGATTGTGTAGAGACGTCTATCTTATAGGATGTTTTTGGCGCGTAGTTTAGGCGGGATTTTATTTATAATAAATGATATTGATAAAGTAGCCGTCTTTTCAGTTACTGTGTATTTTTACTGTTTTTGTTCAGCTTTTTATGAGTTTTTAGGGTCATAGACTTTCCATCTCCCAAGTTTGGCGTTTTTGAATGTGTTTAAGTAGTTTTTGGCGTTTTTCCATTTTTAGCTTTTATTAATTAATACTTCTGCAAACTACTTTCATTATAGTTTGGGAGTTTTGGCGTTTTTACTCCATTTATGGCGTTTCATATGCATTATGACTGTTTGGCGTTTTATTAGCATAATGTATTTTTTTATTCTAAGTTGAAAAATACATAACAAACAACAAAAAAAGAAAATAAAAATAAAAATAAAAACAATTCATCTTCCAAATCTTCACTGTCATCGGTCTCTTTCTTCTTTTGAATCATGTTCGCCGGTGGTTTCGCTTAGCCATGCTCGTGTTTTTGTGGCCATTTGGGAAGACAAAATGACATAAGTTTTTTGTTTGAATATGTATCTTCAAATAACTCATCAGTGTCATTCGTCTTTTCATGCCATTAAAATAATCATCAAGAACAAAACACATAAAATGGCATAAGTCTGCCCCCAGCCTGTTTTTGTTTATGATTTGTCCATCTCATGCAGCAAAATGTTATTTGAGTCACAGCACCTCAGGGAAGAATGCATTATCCGAAACTTTGGCGTAGAACAATATTTGAATATACAAGAAACGATATTTGGCATTTTTGGCGTTTTACTGATGAAATAGTTTATCTGAAAGAACCGTCGATTTTTTTGGAATCTTTGATGTTTGACTGTTTTGGCGTTTTCTAAGATGAATGGTATATAGTAGAAAATATGGCATTTTTTGAGTAGTTGTGTTTGATGTTTTGGGGATTTTGGCGTTCGTAAGATGAATGGTATAAAGTAGAAAATATGGCGTTTCAGGTTCTAGGGGGTGTGTTTTTATGTCTGGGATGTTTTTGTTTATATAGCGATGTGTTTTGCTCCGTAATGGCGTTTTATTCATAAGTATGGCGTTTTCGTATAGAGGTGTAAAGACCTTTTTACCCTTAATGAGGCGCGTCCACGTAATAAAATTGATGTTATTTACGAAAACGCCACCACGCCAATCTAGTCCATAGATTGTTTTGATCGGACGATCCATAAGCGTTCTCACCGTTCTCACACGTTCTACCGTTTTCTCTAAACCCCGACCCTATATATATATAGAGAGAGAGAGGGGGGCGGTTATCGTACAAAATGCCTTAACGTATGCTACGCACGAGATTTAGCATCAACATGCAAAATTTGGTTTATAACATGCGACTTTCATTTTTTTACATGCGATTTTCACTTTTTTTTAGTACATGCGATTTTGAATTTTTTAATACATGCGATTTCCCTTTTTTTTACATGCGATTTCCCTTTTTTTACATGCGATTTCCAGTTTTTTTGAAACATGCGATTTCCATTTTTTGTAACATAACATGTGATTATGCCATTGCATACGCAGCGTACGTTAAGGCATATTGTACGATACACTTTTTCTATACACACACACACACATTGTCACACCCCCAAAATACCACATGTGGAAACACTGCGAGACGTGTGACGTACTAGGATCCAAGCCACCAATCACATTGAACTATAGTATAGATTTAAATGAAAACTTTCAGTCATCATCATAAAGTGTTACAAAACATTAAATTTAATTCATTGTATACAGCGGAAGCATAACTCATTTGTTAAGTGTTTCATAAATCATGTGTACATAAACCATTAAGCTTGTATTGCGATTCCATGTATCTCGACCCATGACCACTCCAGCATCCCAGACAGCAAGTCCCAATGATATAAACCTACAGACCTGCAAGCATGCAGACAAGTGTGTCAGACGACGCTGGTGAGTTCAAAGTTTTGTTAACGTGTTTAGATAGCTGTTACCAGATTTAAGACGTTTCAATGATTTGATGTTGTAATAACTCGTTTACCGCTGATGGCTTAAAGTTGTTTTGCCCAAACCCCATTGCCTCTATCAAAGCAATGGTCAAGACTGGGATCATTAGTTCACTCCCGACCTCCCCGGCGCGGTGTGAGGTTGCCAAACCTAAATAGCGCTATTAACTAATACCCCATTGCCTCCCCGGCAACAATCGGTAGATGGGACTTGGTTGATAGATATGCGAGTATAAACAAACATCCCAATAACCCGACGTTCCTCCCCGGAACGTTTACCAGATGTCCCTCCCCGGGACGCATGCTTGGAAAAAGAGCAGTGAACTCACCTTTGGTTTGCTCGGTAAGATTAAAGTACGTGTTCCCAGTTGGTCAATTAATCCCTATTGTGGTTATCAATATCAGTTAGTTTCGTGTACACGTGAAACATGTGTTCTTTGCATTTATTACACAGGTTACAAATAAGCAAAACGCATATCATTACGCAAGTCTTAGCAAGTATCTAGTCCTACTTACAACCACAATACAAGTTCATATCATACCTTATCACAAGTAGTCAAATTCACGTTTAAGTACACACGTTAATTGTGACAAGAAATCATGCATCGTAATTTGCCGGTAATTCTCGTGTAATCATCTAGCAAGTGTCTGGGCCTCACTCGTGTTCACTAAAAGTGTGGGGCCCATGGTTCAGATAAACAGTTAACAATCCAACACATAACTCTCATAGGTGTGCGGTCCATCGTTTATACCCAATGAAGTATATGGCTGAGCTCGGATGTACGGCCCAATGTACGACTGGTTTCATGTGGCCCTTAAATGGGTGTGTGCTACCGAAACAACTATGTACAACCCACTCCTCCTATTTGACCCAAACAGCACCACCCGGCCCAACAACCTGTCCCTTAGCCCATTAATACTATGCCGACGAAACACCCATTACAAAACACCCATGTTCCGTCATCACAAGCTCCGACGAAACTCCCATGTTCCGTCGTTACAAGCTCTGATGAAACTCCCATTACCATTTACAGATTGTGGTTCGTCAAGATCAAGCAGTTACATCTCTAAATTCCGTAACAGTTGTTAGCGATCAATGGATTACACAATAACAGTTCCATAAGTTATCAATCATTGACACCCTAATAATTCTAATTCACCGATTTATATTATGAGTGTTCCCAGATTCTAAATCTCATTATGGTATCACAACAATCCTAGAACAATCATCGAAGTTCCTATCATCTAACCATTTTAATTATGTACATCATTCATGAAATCGAACCATATTCCACAGAACTTCTAGCGGATCTCTAATCATAAACAACATCTCACAACAACATTCAAATAATTCCAATCATTTCACATGAACATAGCTATACACAGAAGAAATGTAAACACAAGTTAATGCATGATATACTAACCTTACGTGAGAGATAAGGTGAAATAATGGAGGAGGCAGATTGCAACCAGGGAAGAAGGAGGTGGACATCTCCTTATTGCCGTCGATGTGGGAGGGAGAGAAAGAGATTAGGGTTTTACCAATAGATAACTGCCGCCCACAAGTGCAACATATAGTTGAGTCGTATATGGGATTTACTTGGGCCGACAGCCCAACCAGTGAACAGCTCCATCGACGAAAGAGGTGATGACGAAACCTCAATGTTTCGTCGAGCAAGAATGATGACGAAACTCCAGTGTTTCGTCAAGTAGAGTTTCATCAAAGTGGGGTTGGCAAAGAACATGCAATAAAGACTAATCCTAAGTTTTTAATATTAACCACACATAGCACTATCACTCTCTTAATTAATCATTCACATGTTATAACATAATCAAATTACGAAAACAGAATTGTACCCAGTAACGTGTCGGGGAAAGACCTGTGAAAACTCGGGTTGTCACATCATCCCCAACTTGAAAGAAATTTCGTCCCGAAATTTGATAAGTAATCCGAAACAGCAAGACGTTATGTTAACTCAGGATGACTGTGGATTTTTCGCAGGTACCACATCATCCCCAACTTGAAAGGGAATTTCGTCCCGAAATTCACCAGTGATATTAGAAATTTCTCCAACCATTGAACAATCGAGATACTAGAGCTTTATCAAATCTTTGCGCTCCCACGTGAAATCCGGTCCACGTCTTGAGTTCCAACGAACTCCCACGATTGAAATTCGACTGTCTTAACAATGGGTTCCTCAACAAGGTTATCACAAATGTTTCGTCGAACAAATGCTTCTTTATGTTCGTGATATAACTGACATCGTGAACGTTACCTAGTTCGTCAGGTATCTCGAGTTTGTGAGCCATGTCACCGATTCGTTCCAGAAATCCGAATGTCCCCACGCATCGAAAACTAAGCTTGTCACGTTTTCTATAGCGTACCGCACCCTCCTAGGGTGAGACTTTCGATTATGATACGCTCACCTACAGCGAGCTCCCGGTGTTCCCTAAGCTTATCAGCTTTCCTGACAGTCACGCGTTGCTGCCAAACGATTCCCGATCTAAACAACCTTCCCAGAGGGGGTTCGAGTGCAAATCCTGGATCTGTGATTAAGTTGTCACCCACCTTAATCAAACAAGGAGATTAGCGTTACTGTCTATGCAGCGTCTCAAACAGAGTTGTCCGAATACTAGGATGGTGACTGCTACGGTAGAACTCAGTCAAAGGTATGTGTCCTTCAATTTTCACTACGTCAATCCGACACATGCTCGCAGCATGTCTTCTAGTGTTAAGGTAGTTCGTTCGTTCTGATCATTTGTCCCACGGTGATAAGCAATGGATCAAAATCAGAGGTAACAGGAGTTGGCATCTCGTGCCTAAAACCGTCTCTCTCAGAGGAACATTCACAAGTTGTGAGGTCTCGTTAGTTTCCTTGATTGCAAGAAAGTGTGCTGGTTACGTGAGGCAATATACAATGACAGGTGATATTGTCTCCGTTTCGGGTTGTTAGTAGACTAGTGACAAAATCCATGGCAGTTTGTTCTCAATTCCATATGGGTGTTTCTGGTTATTGGTACAAAGTAGTAAATTTCTGATATTCCACCTTGACTTTCGCACAAGTCAAACATCGTTCATATACTCGGCTACGTGGGCCTTCATGCCCTGTCGCCAGTACAGGATTTACAAATCCTAGTATCCCCTATTAAGACCCAGAAGACTAGAACATCGAAGTAGGTGTGCTTTGCTCTACTCAAGTTCCCTACGATTGCAGTATAATGGGAGAACATATGCGTTCCATGAGGTATCGAATATCGTCCAATCTTGCCAAAAGTTGCGCTTCCATGCCCCGCATGGACCCAACTTGAAATTCCTCTTCCTCTAATGCTTCGGTTAGAACAGGGCGAATCTAATTGGGTAGGTTAGAGTTGATAGTGAGCTGCGTGCTCATACGTGTTTAGGTTCCATAGTCGTAACCGCTCGGGAGTTCCGTTCAGTGATGTCATCACATGTTTAGCTCTTTCGAAACAAGGGTACACGGGAGGCCCTTGTGATCGGTCTAAGTAATGCATCTGGTACCATCCAAGTAATGCCTCCAACTTAAATCCTAAGACCACGGTTTCCCACCGCAGATTGTGTGTCATGCAGTTCCTCTTTGTAACTCCATTACTTAAGTCATCGCTCTCTCGTGTTGCATCGGTGTTTAACTGGGACTCCGATTAGAACCATCATGGTATACCACCAAAACACCCGTACCCTCAGGTAAAGACGATGCTCAGTGCATTGTTGAGTTCGGTTTCCAAAAGTTGAAATGATGCCCGTCTGTGCTGTCACTCACAAGTACACAGCACCCTGCTGTGCTAAAGAGGTTAAAGTTGCGCAATATTCGAAAATCCCTCGATAAATCTGCGATAGTATCTAGTGAGACCAAGAAATTGTTGTATCCTCGAAGGGATCTTTGGTGTCGATCAGTTTCTAACAAAATGGATCCTAGCGGGATTCACGTGTATTCCCACTTCGTTGTTTATATGATCAAGATTGTACTTCTCGAATCCTGAAGTTACCTTTTACAAGACTTCACGTGAAATGGCTCCGCCCTCAGGAGCTCTAAAATAAGGTACATATACCGCCCATTTTGTTCCTTTCTCCTGGCAATGATTCAAAACGTCACCAATAAACACGGTCGATTCATGTGGCCCATAAAGCTGCTGACGCGTTGATTAACCTTGAGTTATGGTATATAAAGTCGCAATAGCCGTATTGCGTTCGATATGCTGTTCCAGGAACATTCTTCCCTTGGACTTCCATCTGATAATAGTTCGCTCGTTAATCAATCCTCGAATGAAAGCTTGTCCCTCGCAACTAGTCGACAGGTTGTCAATACATGGTCGAGGCAAACGGTTCTTGATTGTCACCTTGTTGAATTCCAAATAATCAGTACACATGTCCAATGATAGGGCTTATCTTCACGGATATAACTGGGACTCCCCAAAGCGAAAACTAGGCCTGACAAAACTCCTGTTCAACAATTCCTGCAGTTGATTAGACAGTTCTTGCAACCCTCCTGGTGCAAGATGGTAAGGAGCACGAGTAATCCAGGCTGTCTCTGACGCGAGATCAACTGAGATTCTTCTCTACAATTGTAGAAGTAGACCAGTAAATCTACGGGTAGAACATCGAGAGAAATCACGGGCCGTTGGTGGATCCTCGATTCTCTTTTCCTTAGCCTTAGCATCAGTAACGAGCGCTAACATAGCGGGGTAATACTTCCGTGGACACTTCTAGACTTCCATTGCTGATGTGATGCTAACCTTTACACCATTCTGACGCTTCAGAGTATTAAAACGACGCGAATTTTTTTTTCTTCCCACAGGGTATATCTACGCGATATCTAGACGACCAACTTACACAACTACTGCATCGAACCATCAAGGATGGCAGAAGGAAAGTCGATGTCGAACACTTGTCCCACCAGGTCGAGTTTGCATCCCAACCAACATATGAGGTCTCCATTGCCTTGCCATCAGTCGTTTTCACAACAGGTTTCGTTTCAATGGGTAACAGGGTTAAACAGAACGGAGGCGAGGCGATTAATTACCCTTACAAGCTGCCATGTTGCTATTATTCCTGGTGTCGCCTACGCAAATCCTAAATGTCCTTCCATGAGCATCATTCCCAGTGTTGTTTTTGTTACGAGATTTTCCAGTACTGCCATCGTTCCCTTGGTTGTTGTCACCTTGAGTTAACAACAGTCAATCCTTTTCGAAGTCACCCTTGTTTCCATGCTGTAGGCTACGATTACGAGTTCGTTGATGTTGCCGTGACTGTTGCCTCTGCTGTCGTTGCTTAAAACGGAGCCCTACAATCTTTCACCAACAGGTTCCATCTTGTCACCTTCCATGCCACGTCCTAAAGCGTTACTCAACGTGCTGACAGTTACACATTCCACACCATGGTTAATTGTCATCGTTCATATCCCGATTGATTCGTAAGAGTTGATTCCCCATAAGTCGCTCACTAGAGTGAATGATTCGATTGAAGCCAATTCGCTGGTGTTCATTGCCGGTAATCAGGGTCGTCCAAATACTGAGGTCGGTAAAGTACTACGATCATTCCCTTGTCCATTGATGTTGCAAGTTGTTTGAGTACTACACGGTCTGTTGCGAGAGTGTTGCAGAAGTGATCACGCTTCGAGACTTAAGACGTCAATACATGAGTTCCAGCAAACAAAGAGGGGCGAGAAAGGTATAGACCAATCATTCGACGCTGCGACATCCAACTCAGGGACGTTCGTACAAGCACCTAACATTCTACACGGTTCGCTAGGCGTTCAGATGGGTGTTCAGGTAATACTCGATAGCATCGAGGTTCGTAAGGGTTCAGAGAGGAGTGAAAAGATCACGTTCAAGTAAGAGGCAATCACTGCTATGACTCTTATAGACTGTTGTGTTTCACATTGATCAAATAATCGGAACGGAACCCCTTTTTCACTTGTTAAGCCTCACTGGGACTCGCATGCACCCCACATTATTATTATGTGTGCACCCACAATAATATTGTGATTTGCATGCTCATCTCAGCTCCTCCTAACTCATGTCAAATGGTTCCTCGAACTCGAGTAGCAAACAAAGAATATCTCAAAACGTGAGTCATGAATGTCTGGGGAAACACCACACTATCAATCACATAACGCATGCAAGTAATACATGAATTCATACTGTTGTGCTAAACGTGCAATCCCATGCAGTTTCATATGTAATTGTTCACTAGTTATGCAGTACAATGAGTAAACGAGAGACGAACCTTGCAATCTGGAGTTGAGTGCCATGGTTGTACTCGCGTATTTAGAACTGTTCGGTTATAGTCTGGTTTTATAAAAACATTTTTAAAACCAAGTTCACTATAACCAGTGGCTCTGATACCAAACTGTCACACCCCCAAAATACCACATGTGGAAACACTGCGGGACGTGTGACGTACTAGGATCCAAGCCACCAATCACATTAAACTATAGTATAGATTTAAATGAAAACTTTCATTCATCATGTGTATACAGCGGAAGCATAACTCATTTGTTAAGTGTTTCATAAATCACGTGTACATAAACTATTAAGCTTGTATTGCGATTCCATGTATCTCGACCCATGACCACTCCAGCATCCCAGACAGCAAGTCCCAATGATATAAACCTACAGACCTGCAAGCATGCAGACATGTGTGTCAGACGACGCTGGTGAGTTCAAAGTTTTGTTAACGTGTTTAGATACCAGTTACCAGATTTAAGACGTTTCAATGATTTGATGTTGTAATAACTCGTTTATCGCTGATGGCTTAAAGTTGTTTTGCCCAAACCCCATTGCCTCTATCAAAGCAATGGTCAAGACTGGGATCATTAGTTCACTCCCGACCTCCCCGGTGCGGTGTGAGGTTGCCAAACCTAAATAGCGCTATTAACTAATACCTCGTTGCCTCCTCGGCAATAATCGGTAGATGGGACTTGGTTGATAGATATGCGAGTATTAACAAACATCCCAATAACCCGACGTTCCTCCCCGGAACGTTTACCAGATGTCCCTCCCCGGGACGCATGCTTGGAAAAAGAGCAGTGAACTCACCTTTGGTTTGCTCGGTAAGATTAAAGTACGTGTTCCTAGTTGGTCAATTAATCCCTATTGTGGTTATCAATATCAGTTAGTTTTGTGTACACGTGAAACATGTGTTCTTTGCATTTATTACACAGGTTACAAATAAGCAGAACGCATATCATTACGCAAGTCTTACCAAGTATCTAGTCCTACTTACAACCACAATACAAGTTCATATCATACCTTATCACAAGTAGTCCAATTCACATTTAAGTACACACGTTAATTGTGACAAGAAATCATGCATCGTAATTTGTCGGTTATCCTCGTGTAATCATCTAGCAAGTGTCTGGGCCTCACTCGTGTTCACTAAAAGTGTGCGGCCCATAGTTCAGATAAACAGTTAACAATCCAACACATAACTCTCATAGGTGTGCGGTCCATCGTTTATACCCAATGAAGTATATGGCTGAGCTCGGATGTACGGCCCAATGTACGACTGGTTTCATGTGGCCCTTAAATGGGTGTGTGCTACCGAAACAACTGTGTACAGCCCACTCCTCCTATTTGACCCAAACAGCACCACCCGGCCCAACAACCTGTCCCTTAGCCCATTATTACTATGCCGACGAAACACCCATTACGAAACACCCAAGTTCCGTCATCACAAGCTCCAAGGAAACTCCCATGTTTCGTCGTTACAAGCTCCGACGAAACTCCCATTACCATTTACAGATTGTGGTTCGTCAAGATCAAGCAGTTACATCTCTAAATTCTGTAACAGTTGTTAGCGATCAATGGATTACACAATAACAGTTCCATAAGTTATCAATCATTGACACCCTAATAATTCTAATTCACCGATTTATATTATGAGTGTTCCCAGATTCTAAATCTCATTATGGTATCACAACAATCCTAGAACAATCATCGAAGTTCCTATCATCTAACCATTTTAATTATGTACATCATTCATGAAATCGAACCATATTCCACAGAACTTCTAGTGGATCTCTAATCATAAACAACATCTCACAGCAACATTCAAATAATTCCAATCATTTCACATGAACATAGTTATACACAGAAGAAATGTAAACACAAGTTAATGCATGATATACTAACCTTACGTGAGAGATAAGGTGAAATAATGGAGGAGGCAGATTGCAACCAGGGAAGAAGGAGGTGGACATCTCCTTATTGCCGTCGATGTGGGAGGGAGAGAAAGAGATTAGGGTTTTACCAATAGATAACTGCCGCCCACAAGTGCAACATATAGTTGAGTCGTATGTGGGCTTTACTTGGGCCGACAGCCCAACCAGTGAACAGCTCCATCGACGAAAGAGGTGATGACGAAACCTCAATGTTTCGTCGAGCAAGAATGATGACGAATCTCCAGTGTTTCGTCAAGTAGAGTTTCATCAAAGTGGGGTTGGCAAAGAACATGCAATAAAGACTAATCCTAAGTTTTTAATATCAACCACACATAACACATCACTATCTTAATTAATCATTCACATGTTATAACACAATCAAATTACGAAAACAGAATTGTACCCAGTAACGTGTCGGGAAAGACCTGTGAAAACTCGGGTTGTCACACACACACACACACACATATATATATATAGGTGGCCGCTAAAATGAAAACCACCCTCAGTTGTGAGAACCGAGATAACCACTTTACAACCATTAGATCTTCAAGATGGATGGACGAGATTAAAAGTAGTTAAAAACAATATTAAATATTTTTGTCTTATTATGTTTTTAATATTTTAATGCAAAAGGGCAGTTTAGTAAATTTACTATTTTTTGTCTTTTTGTCTTTATTATTTTTTATTACTTTTTTTATTATTATATTAGTTGTTTTTTTTATTAAAAACTATTTTAAATTCATATTTTTTTTAACAAAACAAAGTTTACGTTTTACGTTAAAAAGTTTACGTTTTACGTTTTACGTTTTACGTTTTAGGTTAAAAAGTTTACGTTTTACGTTAAAAAGTTTACGGTTTTAACTTTTTTTTTACAAAAAACTTTTTTACGCAAAACGAACGCACCCAGAAATCCCAACTCGGTAGGTGTCTCAGATAGATTGCTATCATCATCGACTGGGAAAAAATATAAAAACCCAACAACAAAAATCAAAACAATGTGTGAATTCTTGAAAAAAACGGGGTTTGGCTCAGATTTTCTTTTTTTGGGTAAAGGTTTACCCCGGTGATTCTATTATAGACAACCGCCAAATAAGAACAAGTAGTGAGGATGAGTTCCCCACTAGTTATATACAGGACATGCCCCATATAAGTAAGCAAAAAGCAAACAAACCAACATACCACCTTAATCTAGCCTACTACAATCATGACAATGACTAACTAGTAGACAAACGGAAAAAAAAAACAAATAACGACGTCAACCGCCATCATCAAAAATGAAATTGCTACCAACCGGCAGCCCCTTAGCATGAAACAGAAGCCACCTATCCATTAGACAACTTTATGTGAGAGGTGCTTGCCCCTGTACTGGAAGACGTAGGATGAGTACCCGATGTCATAAACTCATTCGTTTCATCATATACAACCTCTACCTCGTCATCGTCAGACTCCTCATTTAGCTCACGACCCCCTTTATGTCTCCCCTGGAAGGAACCCCCATTCCTCCCAACGAACCCAAGAGCACTAAACGAATTGTGTGTTTGAACCTTGGATGAACTAGTGCACCGCGCATTCACGTAGGAAGAACTCACTGCCTTTTTCTTTTTATCCACAGGTCTATATTCAAACTTTGGCTTTTTATTGTTACCTTGAAAACCGCTCTTCTTTACATTCTTCTTTGTCTTGACTTCCGTATAACCATCCTCATCTACTTTCGGACTGTTTGTAGGAGGTTTCACTGTCGATCGAATGCATTTTGGACACTCCTCTGAATCATGCCCAAATACACAACAGTGGGCACATCTCGGGGGTTTCCATTCATATTCCACACGAATAGTCTCGTTGACATACTTGTTCTCATCCAACTCAGGAATAGCCATGGTTAGGACCTCTTTAAATTCATGTTCGGCAGAGATATCAATGAGGGCCCTAGCATAGCTGCTTCGTCCCCAAGCCTCGTTGCACATATCAATAGTATACAAATCCAACCGCAACGGAGAACCAATTTTAGACGCCAACATGCTTAACCCATCATCAGTATACGCCGCTAGAGGAACCTCATGCAATTTCACCCAAACTGCAACCTTTTTAATATCTTCTTTTTTAAGAGTGTTCGTAGGGGACCAAGTGTTGAGAAAAATAGGTTTGTTCCGAATCAGCCAAGGTCCCCCTTCAAGCACATCAGTCATACCCTTTCTGTCTTCAAACTTGAAGAAGAAAAATCCATTTGAATTCATCATAGTTTTTTGTAGTCCATATTTTTTTCCAATTTGTTCGCACAAAATAATCAACAACCGGATAAGCAATTCTATCCCCCAAGAAGTACCCATAAAGAGTATTAGCTAACCTGTTGTTAACCTCACGAACGGACTCAATTGGTAACACAACATCCACTCCATCCAATGAAACATCTGATTTTAAAGATCGAAAGTTGATTTTTGGAGCTTGATCAGCCAGTTCATTGGCATTTCTAACTATACCATCACCATTCTGATTCTGATTTGAACCAAGACCCATGTTAACATCACCTTGCTCAGCTTGATCATTTGAGACCACACTAGCATAAGATTGATGTTGCAAATGACTTCCCGGAATCTGATCTTGAATTGGAGAATCAGGATACACATCATTTAGCGGAAGGACAAAAGCTACCTTCCGTTTATCAACAACCTTAGCGTAACTCTGAATAGGAGAATCAGAACGACCAGCATGAAGCACATCATTTAACGGTAGCAAAAATCTTACCTTCTTCAGAGAATCAGAAAACCTAGCCGCCATACGTAGAGCTTGTTTTGGCTCGTAAGGCTTTCCGTCAATGTTCTTAATCTTCGTAGCGAAGACATTTTCGTTGTCGGCACTGTTTCCATCCATGAATCAGAAACACGAGACACAAAAGTTTAAAACCGAACGCCAATCACACAGCGACCGAAAGGGTTTGAAATTGCAGAAACCTTAATACAAATCGGACAGCCGAACATGTACTAAGAACCCACCCTTTAAACCCCGTGATCTGAATCAGCCAATCGGAAAACAAAAGAAACCGAAACCCTAGAAAACGTAAACCCTAATCTGATTTCAATTGGATAGAAACGAAGGAGCAATTCAGGATTCCTTACCAGTAAAGAATCGAACACCCTAGTTGCTAAGCAAAATCAATCAAGACCAGGATTGGATTGAAGAAAAACTAGGGTTTCACAATTTTCCCAAAATCGCCCAGAGCACTCTCATCACCCCCAGCCCCGTTTGGCTCAGATTTTCCGATAATCAAAGGCTGCAAAGTGGGGTTGCAAAGTGGGGTTGCAGGTTCAAAAACCCACCCTCCACCATCCTTGCCGCTCCATCGTCATCAAAATATGTGTTTTTTTTTTGTATCATCACCGCCCAATCCAACACATCAAACCCATATAGTTCACTGTTCAATCTTCCAAAAAAACACCAAAAATCCTCCGAATCCATACCAAACATAAAAAATCATAACAAAATCAAGAAACCCCCATTTAACCAAGAAACTCAAAACACAGAGAATCTCTCCAAGTAGATCACCTTCATTTAACCAACAAAAAACACAGAGAATCCCCACCAAACAAACTGGTTAAGAATAAAAAATTGAACCGTGGTCGCCAGAATCTGACCCGGGATCCGTGATCGTGAATAACCACCACCACCATTACTGCCGACGCCGGCCCCACCGTCACAGACGACGACAGTTTTCTGTCGTTAACACCCCAAACATTATCATCTTCGTCCTCAACGTCGTTATCATCATCATTTTACCCACCTGAAACAACACCCCCTCTCAGGAGTGACTCGGATCTGACTGATGTAAGAAAAAAAAAACAAAAAAGTGAATAAAGAGGGGTGAAGGAAGTTTACCGCCGGCCCCCTTCTTCCTCTCCGGTTCTCTCCCTCCTTCCCGTTTTCTCCTCCCTCGATCTCTCTCTCTCTCTCTCTCTTCAGCTTCTTTCTCCGCCACTGATAACCACGCCGCAGCCACCAGCAGGTGTGGCCGGCCTCTGATCTTTACCGTGAAAGCATGAGAAAGAGTGGGTTACGGTGTCTAAGTGTGAGAAAGGTAGAAGGAGTTCCAGGGGGTGTGGGTGACGGTAAAAAGCGACACCGGAGCGCCGGTATTCACCGGTAACCGGCTCCGATCACCTGTAATCGGACAAGAGAGAGACATAGGGTGTTGGTTTCGAAATGCAGAGAGAGATGAGAGATGCCAAAAGTAGTTTAAGAGAGAGATGAGTGATGCCAAAAAGTCTGGTGTAGAGAGAGAGAGAGATTTGACATTTGAAGTAAATGACTAAAATACCCCTTATTCTGATTGGTTGAGAGTGGTTCACGCGGTTCTCGCAACTGGTGATGGTTTCTATTTTAGCGGCTCCCTATATATATATATATTGAAGCTCATCCGCCACAACCTAGGTCCATCCCTTTTAGACCGTGCGTACTCGTAAAGAAATGGGCGTTTTTAATGCCATCTACGCCCAAAGCACGCCCATTCTCGGCCCTATAGGCGTTTTTTTCGAAAAAAAATGCAAGGAGCGTGGAATATTCCACGCCCAACCCCTTTTCTTGTGTCCAATCACCTTCATTTTCCTTTTTGTAAAACCAATCCGATTTTTTTGATGTTTTTTTTTATTTAATTTTATTACAAACATAATGTCCCACAATGCCCACATCACCACTACACTCATTTTAGAAAACGCCCCATAATGCCTCATTGCTGACTGGGCTGCCACATGGTGCAAAACGCCCAAGGGTGGGGTGTTAACCACTACACATGGTCTTAGGCCCATTCTCATATCTGCTTACGTAGACGCCAACGTAACGGATCATCCTTTAAGGACTACCCTCCTCTACACCCATATTCTTACTTTAGATCAGTTGTTACGTTTAAATTGTTACGCGCGTGAACGTACATCATCGACAAACACAAAAGACGTGCGTATAGTCTTGTCTTTCCGTTAGCAGACACGCACTCTACGTATAATCATTTGAACTACTCGGGCTTCTTATCTTTACATTATATAACCCACTCTCTTATCATTGCGCGTACTCACCACGTCCACCTATGCATTGGGTTCATAATTCACAATGGTTTATTCAGAATAAAATTATTTTTCTTATATATTTTAGGATAATGCCATTCAAAAAAAAAAAGTTTAGGATAATGTTATATTTTTCGTTTTGATTTATAACTAGGTTAAAACCCCGTGTATTATACGGGTTGCATAAATATAATTTTCTATAATAAATAATAAAAAGATATATTTTTAAATCAACTCGTATATTGCACGTGTTGAATAAAATATAATATCATATGTTAATACAAACAATCATCAAGATTTATCTTTTAAAATAAATATTGATGTACTATTTACTTATGATAGATTTATTTTTTAAAAGTGAACTTTAATGTACTATTTAGCTATTATAACATTTTACTTTGTTAAATATGTATTCTTAACTAATTTTTTGTTTAATATGATCATAATAAAAATAAACGTTTTTAAAAGTGAACTTTAATGTACTATTTTTTGTTTAAAAGTGAACTTTAATGCACTATTTACTTATTATTATTTAATATGATCATAATAAAAATAAATGTTTATATTCTTATTATCTAATTTTTTGTTTAAAATTATTATTATTTAATATGATCACAATAATAAAAAATAAACGGTTATATTCTTATCTAATTTTCTGTTTAGAATTATTATTATTATTATTATTATTTAATATGATCATAATAAAAACAAATGTTTATCCTTATCTAAATATTTACTTTTATCTAATATTTTTGTTTAAATTATTATTATTATTATTATTATTATTATTATTATTATTATTTAATATGAGAGATAAATAGGAAAATAAGGTGAGAAAGCACCAGGAAGTGACAAGTGGTCAAAAAAGATTTTCATTTATTAGTATAACTAGGTTAGAACCCAGAGTATTACACGTGTTCCATAGATGTAATTCTATATAATAAATAATAAAAAAGATATATCTTTAAAAAACTCGTATATTGCACGTGTTGAATAAAATATAATGTCATATGTTAACATATACACTTGTCAAGATTTGTCTTCTAAAAATGAACTTTAATATACTATTCACTTATTATAAATAACACATGTATTATATGGGGTTGAATCCCATTTTTATGATACATTCAAATTATGAGATACAATTATTTTAGTTACTTGTATGCACCTTCATGGTTATTTGTTTATTTCATTCATAAAACACTCGTCTTAAATTTGTATTCAAGAGAGTTTACGGTACAAAACGATGGAGATCGATCCCTAAGTTTTTATACGTTTATTCATTTTTATGAATTATACCATAAAATCGAGAATTAAATTCTCTTTGAATTGAATATAGAATTGTTATATTTATAAACGGTTTTCTTTCTACATGTTGATGCAATGTGCAATAAATGATAGGTTTAAACCAATTATAACAGTACGACTACCATTATAGCGATGCGTAAAAAACACTTACAATTTGATAGAAGCATATGCCCGACCTAGAATAATTATTTAATTCTAGTGAAAAACAATAATACAATTATTGAGTATATATCAAACGGGAACCTTTAATTCCTAATTTACCTTAATTTTAATCGTTTAAAAAATTGTTATTATTTACTATGATTATAATAAAAACAAACGTTAATATTCTTATCTAATTTTTTGTTTAAAATAATAATAATAATTATTATTATTATTATTATTGTTGTTGTTGTTGTTGTTATTATTATTATTATTATTATTATTTAATATGATCATAATAAAAACAAACGTTTATCCTTATATAAATATTTATTCTTATCTAATATTTTGTTTGAAATTATTATTATTTAATATGGGAGACAAATAGGAAAATAAGGTGAGAAAGCATCAGAGAGTGACATGTGTCCAAAAAAGATTTTCGTTTATTAGTATAGAAAGAAAAGATTTTATAATGTAATTGAATTATGAATCGAAATTAGTGTTTGTGAAATTTAATCAATACATATTACAAACTAGTACTAAATGTTTAGGAAGGTTTAAAAAATTGATATTACACAAAAGTTTTCATCTTTTGCTATTTAATCTCACAATTTTTTACTTTCAACTTTGTTACTCTGTACTTTTTATATTTCGCAATTTTTTTTTGTTTTATGACTCATTCTAATTTTTACGAGTTAACATGTGTTTGTGTGGTTCAACGTTTTTACGTTGCGTTCTAATTTTAGTGAGTTAACACGACGTAACATACGTGTGAGGGTTAACATTTTTACATCGCCTATTTTTTTCCCGTTTGACAGGTCTATCGCAACACTTGGGTCCTAAATCGACTTAGTTTTTATTTTATATGTTTTATTTTTCGGTCTAATTTATTTATATTAACGCCGCAACTTTGGTGTTGGTGGTCGCTGGCGGTTGTGTGACATTGGTGCTATTTGGTACGGTTTTACTTCCCACCACAACACAAGGGGCTTAATACTAGTTCTATCATAAAAACTATGAATTAAAGTGAAATATTTAATCAATCAAACGATAGTGTTTAGGTTTCTGGCAATTAGATGCAACCCATTTTTTTATTGAATTTCCGAAATTGCCACATATGGCTATATGTTATGTATTTTTTTAACGGCAATTAAATCACCGGATAAGTATTTTGAGATGCCTTCAATCGAGTAAATGCATCCCTTCCTCCATAACGGTTAGAGTTGGATGCATACACGAGCCTCCAAGCCACCAGTTCCGGGGAAAACCCGCCGCCTGAAGACCCATTGCAGTTCAACCCGGTTCGACTCGGTTTGGAACTGGCGAAACTTTATTGCCACCACCAATATTCTTCGAAGTGATGCTAGTGGGAGTTGAACTTGAGACTTCAAGAAGAGAAAACAAGTGACTAACCACTATACCAACTTGTAAAGACAAAAAACACTTTAATAAACCAGGGGACCGGGTTTCAAACCCGGGTCTCCATGCTAAACAAACAACATGCTCACCAGCTGGGTTGCAATGCCACTGGTGTTATGTCTTTTTCTTTAATAATAAAGGAGTAAACTGCCATTTTGGTCCCTGTGGTTTGGGCAGTTTTGTCACTTTAGTCCAAATCTCAAACTTTTTGCATCTGCATCCCCGTGGTTTCAACTTTGTTGCCATTTTGGTCCAAAAGCAAAGTCAGCTCAGATTTCTAAAAAAAAACCTGGTTTTTTGTCCTTTTCTGAAGGGCATTTTGGTCATTATGAGTTTTTATTATACTCTCTCTCTCTCTCTAAAACCACCTTACCACCACCACAACCCACCCACCTATCGCCACCATCACCCAACCGTCGCCACCACCACCACCACCCATGGCATCGGACCTCATTTCATCCACTCAACCTGAAACGAAAACCCTAATTTCATCCAATATTCATCCAAAAACCACCTCGGACCTCATTTCATCCAATCAACCTGAAACGAAAACCCTAATTTCATCCAATCTCCATCCAAAAACCACCTCTCATCACCACCACGACGTCGAATCTCAACCCTGGCACCGCCTTTACCTCTTTACCACGTTTTCCTTCAAAGATAAACAGGTGAGAGAGGGAGAGATAAATGGAAAAATAGACTAACCGGTCGATTTGAGACGCGGCGACGACAACTGCAGACAGCAGAGACAATGTTTTGAAGTGTATACGAACCACGGTAGGCAGTGTTTTGAAGCGTAATAGCTCCCACTTCAACAGATCTGTAGCAGAGGCAACCTGGAAGAGCTCAGATCTGGCAATAGTAGCCACAATCTTGGAGAAGTGACTTTGAAATCTGTTCTTGCTCTTGGTGCCGGTGGTGAGAAGGGGGAGGTGGTGGTGGTTGAGTTCATGGTGGCAGTGGTGTTCAAGAGAGAAAGGAGAGAGAGAGACAGATGGGTGTTTAGAGAGAGAGAGAGAGTGTGTGTGTGCAGAGGTTAATTTCAAAAATAATCAGTCGTTGCGGGTGTAATTTAAACCAAATTTCAGAAAATGACCAACATGCCCTTCACAAAAAGACAAAAAAATAGGGTTTTTTCATAAATCTGAGCTGACTTTGCTTTTGGACCAAAATGTCAACAAAATTGAAACCACACGGACCCAGATGCAAAAGTTTGAGATTTGGACTAAAGTGGCAAAACTGCCCAAACTTCAGGGACCAAAATGGCAGTTTACTCATAATAAAGTATACACGTTCAAAAAGGTGATAATAATAGTAAACAATAATAACAGCTACAGTTTTGTTCCTTCCTTTCACAACTAACATCTATTTGAGTACACATTGTCACCCTTCATAATAATTATTGATTTGGATTGATGAATAATCGAGATTACTTTTCAACTTTTATTAGGGTTCTCAGTTTTCACTATTTTACTTGATCTGATTCAGGACAAATATAAAGGGTGAGAAGGAAAAGAGGCCTTTGAATCTTTGATTAAGACAAATTGATGACTAATATGAAGGGGGTGGTCACACGTACTCAAAGAGAATTATTTAGTTTAGTTCCATCGTTTTCAAACACAAATAACTTTTATATGATTCGTAATAAATATATATATATATATATACACTAAAATCAAGCATTTCTAATCTCAAATTCAAGTATATAAGTGATATATAAAAAATAGTAAAGCGTGTTGAACTGAGTATGTACAACAATTCATCAAAGATTACTTTAACGGTACGTCTAACTTTAACATCCAACCACTACATTATTTATCCCATATAATGGTACGCCAGCCTATCTGCTTGGTGAGAACTACTAGAATTAATTGATATATACTTAACTAGGTTAATGTCCGCGTAATATGCGGGCTTCAACCAAAACAATATTATTTATTTTGAAATGAAATATTCTGTACAAATGCATACATTGGAATAAACAAACAGAAAATTATTCAATCCCGGAAAAAACTTCCTTGTATACTACATATGAAGATTGTCAATGGTTACAAAACTACCTAAGAGTGATCACATCTTTCAAATAAAATAACAAAATTTTATTGCGAAAATATGAAGATTGTGAATGGTTAGAAGAATCGATACCTAAATTATACAAAAGAATATCATCTAACTATTGTATAAATGAAGAACGTAACATTATAAACATAAGAAAACGTTAACCTAGCCGGAAGTTAAAAATGGCCATATGACAAAAACAAAAGTACTTGATAAACTATTGTAAACATATATAAAGACAATGATAATAACATCAAACAGTAACACCATTCAACCACATATTTAACTAAGTTATTTGTACCATTACAAAACATCAAAACATAAACTAAACCATAATAAAGTAAGCAAAGTTTTCATGTCCATCAACCCAACATCCATAATGTACATATCAAATATACTAACCAACAACTTACCAAACCATAGCTGTTATAAACAAAATGCATACCAGTCTTGCTTAGATCGAGGTTACATCATTCAACACAATCTTCTTCTGGGATGTTACATAAGTAAAGTGCAACATATGACCAAACTCCAACTGGTTATCTGCCATGAACTTCCTCCAACCATCAACGGCGTAACGTAATGTACCACCGTTTAACTCCGTCTTCGTTTCATAAACCTCCACATCCCCAGTCATGTTTTGAACATATAAAGGTTGCAAGTTATCAGACAGGCCTGCTCTCTCTACAACTTCAACAGGAAGATGCTAAATGCGTTTAAAGAAAAACAAATATAAGTCAATAGAAAAATTGATATAAATATGATGGTAAATCATGTAAAAAAACATACCAACCTATAGTCTCCTTTACGACTAAAGTTGAAGAATTCAGGATCCATGCCAACACCAGAAACTTTTCGTGCATTTCTTGTAATCTTCTTACGATGCTTCACTTTTTGAACATCCTTTAACCGTTTCTTTCCCTTGTTTATGAAAAAAAAATATAGAGGTGGTTAACAGCAAATATAGTATATATTGTACAATTAAAATTTTCTTGTATAAAGAGTATTTATGAAATTGACTAACACACTGCTTTGGCTTAAATTCAATTTTATTGTTAATGTTAATGTATGTATAGACTATGATGTTAGGGAAACAATTTTATATTAACTAATAATCAATAATCTGAAATCTTTTAATAAAAAATCACTTAAAGAATTTTACGCATACTATCTAGACTTTGTATGACTTATAAACAATTTAGACCATTGAATCTGAACCTATTCACTTTTTACTAAATTAAGACTCGTTTCATTCTACTTGAAAAGGAATCTCAACAGATTCAACTTGACCACCAAAAAATAAATTATGAAAGATTCTCCAATTTGAATTTTAAACATGTTATTCACCAAGAATTATCAAATTTCTATCAAACCTTATGAATATGACTAACCAGACAATGACAATAAAAAACGGATATTAGTGAAATTCATAAAAAATACATTAAATATTTAATACCTTGACGTAATCAGCAGACAGACGATACGGAATCGAATCAGATTTTTTACTACATTGTCGGCCTTTGCATTCTTTCTTCAAATTCTCGACTGTCTCGGATATGTCAGCGAAAACTTTAGCTTTTCCTTTTCCTTTAACCTGTTGTGAAAGAATAATATTAGCACATCCATTATTTTAATCTTAAATGTTTTTATAAATCTATAAATAAAACAATACCGCATCATATTACATATACAAAAGGTAATCGATTAAGTAGCATCTATTCATCAATCACACATATATTTTCAGATTAATATAAAAAAACCAAAGATGTTACAAAACCATTACATACTTAAACATCGCAATGAAAATAATCGGAATAGTAATCAAGAATAAAACAGAAAGAAACATAGGGCAAAAAAACCAACCCAAACCGACTTTCAATACGTTCTTATCGAGCTGCAGATTTACTTAAACAATTAATATACTAAACTTATTAAATTTATTATATAATGTCATCAGTACTTGAAAAACTATTTGACTGGTAAACCTCTGAAATGAACAGTCTGGTTGTTAAACCTCTAATACAACCAACGTGATTATTGAACCTATTTCATATACCTTATGTATCCAGCACATTGATTTAACAATGTGTTTGTAGAACCAAACGACCAAAAAGTGACTATAATACTAAGAATCTGATACAGTCCTGGACACGTATAGCAAGCCTAATCCTGCATAATAGATTAATCAGATTTAGTTAAATTGTCAAAGCAAAAATTGTGGACAAAAGTTTTAATATCGAATGGAGAAACCCTTTCCAGCTTTATAATAGATTTCAATTCATCCCAAATGAACGTGGTTTGGTCAACAAAATGTTCACCTTTTAGTTTATCGAAGAAATCACATATCTAAAAAGGCATCAAGCATCTATTGAATTATAGAAAATTTTATTAACATTTGATCGTCACTTAGAGTCACATTGGGGTAATATGTGTTCAACTCCAACTGTTGTACCAGTGAATCTACAAAAAAAAAAGGAAAATTTCTAAACAATGAGCATCCATATGTAGAAGTATCACAAGAAGGTTTATTATACCATATAAAAAAATGGAGCAAACATCAATATGAAGGACGTCTTCTGTAACATACATGCTTCCTTTTTGTTTAATGACTTCGAGTTATAATATGAGACATAACAGATTCTATTTAATATGAAACAGAAAACATAATATTTTAAATTTTACACTTACACAGGAACTACTCTCGCTCCATAAGTCGGCTGCAAGTCTGCTAGTTTCTTCTGCACTTTTTTATTTTTCTGTCCATGGCGCAAGGAAACGCGAGCAAAGAGCCATGTAGAATTTTCTTGAAAAGTAGAGCAATCTCTATGTGCCAACAACACCAATCATGGCAAGAAGACCTCTTTCTAGGGCAAATTGCACTTGAGCTTCATGTATGGTAGTTACAACATATGTTACCACCTCTTCCGTGACTTGAAAACAATAACAAAATCAACATTAAATGTAGTTAACATGAATTCAGCATACCACTCAAACGGTGTAAAGTCCAATAAAAAACCATGCTTCAAACCAAGGTTATCAACAATGATTTTCCAACCATCAGTAATTGTTATATCCTCATTAACACCTCATTAACCCTCTTATATCTAAGAACCCATGAGCGCATTCCATTAAAGTTGCGTATGAACTGATCATTCAACAACGACCCATTCATGTTTTTTGTACCGAAGCTTTAGGAAGTACCTTGGTAACAAAAAGAAAATAAATCAATAAACAAAACATCAAATGTATAAATATGGTCATGGAATGAAAAATACCAATTGAACCCTTTCTCGCAAGACTTTGAAAAAAGCCTCCATAATCTTTCACTTCACAGCCTGTTTAGAAAAACACGAAATATTAGTTATTCCCAACTTCATTAATCAAACATATGGTTAATTTAATAAAAGATATCGTTAACATGAATATCAAAACAACCATGTCGGTCACACCCATATATAATGAATTATTACAAAGAAAACATGATATCTATTTAAACCGAAAGTATGAAAAATTAGCTTCTTTGGTAAAATTATGAAAGTAAATCATACACAACGCAACAAAGATCCATAACAACTTATAATCAAACAGACTTCAAAGTATGAACTGATCATTCAACAACGACCCATTCATGTTTTTTGGACATAAGCTTTTGGAAGTACCTTGATAACAAAAAGAAAATAAATCAATAAACAAAACATCAAATGTATAAATATGGCCATGGAATGAAAAATACCAATTGAACCCTTCCTCGCAAGACTTTGAAAAAAGCCTCCATAATCTTTCACTTCACAGCCTGTATAAAAAAAACACGAAATATTAGTTATTCCCAACCTCATTGATCAAACAGATGGTTAATGCAATAAAAGAACTCGTTAACATGAATATCAAAACAACCATGTCGGTCACACCCATATATAATGAATTATTACAAAGAAAACATGATATCTATTTAAACCGAAACCATGAAAAATTAGCTTCTTTGGTAAAATTATGAAAGTAAATCATACACAACGCAACAAAGATCCATAACAACTTATAATCAAACAGACTTCACATAATCATAGATCGATTTCTGTAAAAAAACAACATATGAAGGAATCGTATTTCGCATAATCAAACACACACAAGAAAAAAGAAGAATTTATGTAATTATACCATAAAGTAGACAATCGTATTTCTGCATGTGAACATACTCCATCTTCGTTTATATAGCTGGGTAATTAAACAACAGCCAGAAATAAGTCAGAAGTCCAATTCAACATAAAACCCTAGATCCGAAGCCGATTGGAACAAAAATTATGACAACATGTACCTGATGGTCGAATCAATTGCAATAACACATATGAAAGGAGGATTCCAAACCTGTTGAATCTCTATTCAATCTCTATGCGGCTAGAGTTTTTAGGGTTTGGAAAAGATTAAATAAATTAAAGAACGGATTGATCAATGATGACTGAAAACTTCGATTGAAGGTAGTCGCTGATGATCTTCAAAGAGATAAAACCCTAGATCCGAAGCCTATTGGAACAAAAAATTATGAGAAGATGAACTTGATGGTCGAATCGATTGAAGAACACATATGAAAGGATGATTCCAAACCTGTTGAATCTCTTCAATCTCCAGAGAGAAAAAAACGAACGATGATGAGAGATAGTATAGAAGAGGAACGATTGAGAGAATGAGAGAGAGAGAGAGAGAGAGAGAGTATAGAGAAAGCGTACACAAGAAGCCTTCCTTCACCAATCCTGGCATATGAGGAATGCCACTTGTCCAATTATTTGCCATATGCCACCTCATTGCCTATGTTGATGCTTAGTTGGCTTGCACCATTGGGTGACATGTGTCCCCCAATGGTTTGCTTTATTAGAGATATAGATATAGATTGTACAAATTATATGTAATAAAAATATAATAAATATTTACACATATGAAAAAGTGACTTGTAAATACAAGTAAATATCAGCGAATACATTTTTAAAAATCATAATGTATTAATTAATGAATTAAATTATGATCTAGCGTGTTTTTTTTATTCATTACAAATAATAATAATAATAATAATAAACGTTACTGTGTAAAGAAAACACTTAATGAAGTAGATACTATCATACTACAACTAAAGATAACGTTAGTGTGTAAAAAAACACCTAATATATTTATACCATCTTAAAGGGTCATTTTTCTTTTTTCACCCATACTTTGAGAAAAGTACAATTTTTGGTCCCTTGCTTTTGATTTTATTAAATTGCATTGAGTAAATGCTAAAATGGTCTCTGAGTTTAGGTCATTTTTGACACTTTAGTCTAAAATTGAAACCTTTTAAATTTGGGTCTCTTGAGGTTTCAATTTTGATGTCATTTTCATCCAAAAGACAAACTCGGTCTTAATTTTCTGTTAACCTCCATATTTTTTGTTGTCTTTCTTATTTTAATTAAGATAATAATTGAAGGGATAAAAAGACAATTCTACCCTTCATTAAAATGAGGAATACGACAAAAAGGTGAAGATTAACAGAAAATTTTGACCAAATTTGCCTTTTGCATGAAAATGACATCAAAATTGAAACCTCAGGAATCCAGATTCAAAAGGTTTCATTTTTTAACTATAGTGGCAAAAGTAACCTAAACCCAGTGACCATTTTGGCAATTTACTCAATTGCATTTTTAGACCGACATTTCCCTTTTTCATCTATACTTTGAGAAAATTACATTTTTTATCCTTTATTTTATCGAATTCCATTTTTAGTCCCTTTCCTTTCCACCTAAAATTCCATTACATTGCAATTACATTACAACGTTCAACTTTACCTCTATGTCATATATAATATACGTTTTTAACCTATTGTTTTCTTTATTTTTTCATATGCTAATTTCTTTTTTAAAGAACTAATCTGTCTAAGTTCGAATTACTTTCGTGCTATTTTTATTTTTTCTGAAAGCTCTGCGCAAAGTCGTCTGCCTGCGCCGCGCAGACATTGCCACGCATAGACTGTTTGTTTTTCCGAAGACGTTTCATTAAAAAAAACGCTTGCGCGAGCTCTTCTTGGTTCAGACTTGGCCTAACCACTTCTAACATCTTCTAAGGTCTACAGAGAGTTAAACACCACCACTCACTACCACCGCCCATCAATACCACAACCACAGTTCACCACCACCGTCCACCGTCCACTACCGTCCATCACCACCACCACCACCGCCCACCGTCCATCACCACCATCACCGTCCACCACCAACGTCCATCACCATCACTGTCCACCACCCACTACCGTCCATCACCACCACCACGTTCACCACCCACCATCACCGTCCAGTGCCACCACCACCACCAGTTTATTTTAGAATTCTACGTACGTTAAAAAACAAACAAACTTCTTCTTGCAGACTGCAGAGGTTTGGACTACCTCTTCTTCTAAAGATGTCTACATATGTGGTCCGCAGACTGCAGACTTTTTACCTTTTAAAAAACAAACAGCAACTTTATGTTTTGATTCAACCGTACATTGAGTTGAAATAAATACGCCGAGACAGACGCTTTCATATGGTTTGTGCATGGCACAACGCTTGGACTAATCCATTCGATGTTTGTAACGTACCTACGGCGCATCACTTGCGAGTCGTATTATGAAAATTTCAATTTATATATCGGTATAAATTCGAGTTGGTATACGTTTCGACTTAAATGTTTTTGGGGAAACAAGTCAGGTCAAATATAATACGTTTTTTTGCTTATTTTATGTACGTTTCCAGTTCTACGTTTCGACCCCACCACAATGCACTAAGGGTAAAATTTATGCCCTTGATATGAATATGAATATGAATATGTCTTTTGATTACACGTGTCAGTTTTCCCTTGATACACATTTTATGTTTTTTTACGTTCACTATCTATGAGTCAGGTCACATATAAATACGGTGTACTTTACATTTTTATCCAACCCCAATGCTATTAAGTTAAAATGGACACGTCAAAACGTGCGTTTTCACATGTTAACGCACAGTGGCGAAGTATAGAAGGGGCGGGGAGGGCGCCCGACCCCCGAACTTTTCGCTCAGTCGTGTTATATATGTAGTTTTTGTATAGAAATTTTTGGGTATATACGTTTTCGCCCCCCCCCCCCCCCCGGTTCTATAGAAATTTTTTGGTGTATACGTTTTCGACCCCTCTGTCATTCGGGTCAAGCTTCGCCACTGTTAACGCATCACATAACGCTTCGACTAATCTGTTCGATGTTTGCAATGCATTCACGCCGTAACACGCACGGGTGTAATTACTAGGTTTTTTCTACCAACTTTTAGGGATTCTAGTTTGAACATATAGTGTTAGTGTATCATGTTTTTGTGTATAAAAAACTTCAAATGTTATTTATAATGTTTTTGTTATGTAATAACTAGAACCTATTAGCAATGTATAGAAGATAATGAGAGAATGAGAGGTGAATTTCTTATTGATCTATCACATATAAAATACATGAGCCACTATATATAGGCTATAACATTAATACAAACATAAATGTGACATGGGAGTTAGAAATGTGGATAGTCACTAATAATGGATGCATTCATAACACTCTCCCTTGACTATCCACATGACGATATACTACTCTTTAATACGCTTGGTGATGCTGCCTCGTTAAAAACCTTGCTAGGAAAACCCAGTGGGACAAAACCTCAGCTAAGGGAAAAGAGTGCAGCGCGTATTGTCTCCCCCTAATACTTCTGGATCATGTATCTCATTAAAAACCTTACTAAGAAAACCCAATGGGACAAACTTAGTCAAGGGAAAAAGAGTGCAACTTGAATAAGTCTCCCCCTCATTTTAACATGTATCCTTTAAGTGACGTGTGTCCATCTTCCTTGAAAGTCGAACAAAGCTTTTGTACCCAATGATTTGTCGCTTGATCCCTTAATGTGCACAACTGTGTTTTGTTACATTCCTGCATCTAAAAGACTAACCAAACTTGTTTTGATGGGTTAGTAAAATATAATCAAATATTGTTTATATTTGAAATATTTCTTTGAACTCATTCCAATGTCTCTTCGCTTGACAAAGGTTATATCATGACAATAAGCTCAAGTGAAAGATATTATAACCATACATAGCTAGCAAAACATATTAATGCACTTATGCATTTAACGATGGTACTTCTAGAATGAGAATCTCTACTTTGGTAGGAGATGATAATAGGCATTTCTTATAACAAATGACTTAACAACCTTTAACATACTTTAAGGTTCAACTATGTCCATACTAAAATATCCAAACATCATCTTCTAGATGTACTTGTAGGATTAGTAAAATATAATTACATATATACTCGAACTGAAGTTCAAGTAATAATTAGACCATTCCAAGGTCATTCAAAAATTCTCCCTCTAAAAGCTCGACAATTTATCTCAATGATGCCTAGACGTCATTACTGTAAATTGCGATTATACTGAACTTTTAAAAGTAGAATGTTCATAGAACATGGCTAATTTAATCAAACTTATATCCATCTTTATGCGAATATCTCGAGTTGTACAACACTCGACCCAACTATTTTAGCCCATACGTATATTGTCAACTTCATATAGTATGTTCTTGAGGTTTTTATATCAATGCTTCTGCCATTATCAATCCATGAGGGAATTCTGCCCATCTTATCCAAATATACATGTGCATTAACGCTTCATGAGTTTTGCTACATAAACTTACCCATATAACACATAGATATCTATATCATATGCAAAAATGTCATGAACACTTGCTTTTATTTTCAAAATCCATATTGTACCATGCGTGTACACTATTTATTGAGATATCACAATCACTGGGTATAAGTTTCTATGTAAGTTTATTGGTGCACAAGTATTACATCGTTAAGATGTTACAATTAACCTTTTAAGCACCCAATTGCTTTAGAAACTCATCAGGAGTTTCAATTATATCCAACATGTAAAAAATCATAACCTATTCAAAATCCGAATATGTATACAATGATCACATTAATCTCGAGAACTTACTTTACATGACCTACATAATCCTTCGGGACTTTCATGTAAACTCTCAGTATCAAGTGATACATAACATTCGTAAGATGAATATCAATTCTCCTTTTATATTACCAGACTAATAAGATATTGGAAAGTCAATGCATCCACCACAGGAAAATACGTCTCCTCATAATCAATCATAGGTCTTTTGCGAAAATTCTTGTGCCACCAATTTTTCCTTATATCATTTAATTTGATTTTCACATAATGCACATAAAAGACAAATTTGTATCCAACATATTTTACAACTTCAGTTGTATGGACTGTTGGTCCAGAAACTTTCCATTTCATTAGAGAACTAAACTCTACCTTATTTGTGTCTTTCTATTTTTGGCCAATCTTTTCTTAATATTCATTCATACGCAGATCTTACATCTTGATCCTCATCATTTAATCATTTTAAGCGCTACACTATATACAAAAGTATAACAACGTCGATTTTTATTTCGATTCCATACATATCTTAGACATGATACAACTTATCGAGATCTCTTTATTTTCAGGTACCTGAGGTTCTTCTTGAACCATCATGTCTATTGTCTCTTCAGGAGATCTTATTACTATAACCTCGACTTGACCATCTTAATTACTTGCTCCAATTTTCGAGGAATTTTATTATTGGAATCAACTAGTCTACCACGCTTTAGGCGTGCAATAGACTCATTACAAAAATATGTGGTTGTCTTCTTGGGACACAAATATAACTGGAGCATAAGCAGTTGATTATGTGACTTACTTTGTCTGGTAATTTGTTCTTTAATATTGGTAAATGAATTATACTTTAAACTTCTAGTTCATAGTTTATAGTCTGAGAATCAAGATGATATGATAATTCGTTTCACTTTTCACTTTCCAATTGCTTGTTATCTCCCCCTAATGTTGGGAACATTCATTCACTAAAGTGAAAACCAATGAGCCATAAACGAATTTCTCACTAATGGCTTTAAGTATTTAATCATAGGCAATTATTTATACCCATCATATTCTCAAACTTTTTAGAAGTCACATCTTTATGCAGTATGGTGGATGAGTTTCAATATATGTCGCACAACCAAAATCTTTGATGAGACATCTTTGGTTCCTGACCAAAAACCAACTGTATGGGGGAGAACTATAACTTATTGGCTTGATGTGAATTGATGGTACTATATATAAAATTACATGTACCTAAATGAACTTTTGCTCCTCTCATGATCATTGGCTTTGTAACCAATAGTAGACGTTTGGTGATCATCTCAACAATAACACTTATTCCAATGATCGTTAATAACTTGGGAATCAAATTCACTATTATCAAATAAATATACTAATCTAGATTAATATGCTTGCTATCACATTAGCTAAGCCACAATCACACAAGCTTCAAGTTGTGGATTTGATAACCATTTAGACGATGCATCGATTTAAAACACTAAATGGTATCATGTTGGGATATGCATATCCTTTAATCACTTCCAGAATATTTAGGTATACACACCCTCGTTTATTTTGCAAATATATAATTTCTCTTGAGAGCAAACATTACATGCTAATTATTATCTTGAAGAATCTTCTAGTTCTTCATTATGTTTCACATCATCATGGACTCGGTGTGGTCTAACCGGTCATGCCAACTAATTAAATAATTATGATCCATAAACTTCTAGTTTATGATCGTATGTGTATTACTTGCTCGTTTGTAATACAAAACGTATGATACGAGAGAATATATTATAACTTCAAAGTTAAAACCATCACGTTATGCAATTACTCCTTAGTTTGCCACTTTTGGTGGTCCATCTCATTATTAAAATGACCATCATTACAATTCTTATAGCCAATCTCATCATTACGAATGTCTCAATTAGGTCCATCATTACATTTACAATGATTAATATATAATAACATTCACTTTGGGAATGGAGTAGAACCAAAACAAGCCTCATAGCTTTTCATTATTTACTCGGTCACATGAGTATAAAATCATTTCATTTTTTCATAACTCTTATAATTATATTGTTACTTTAGGAGCATATGTCTCAAATGTGACAAATGAAAAGAATTTAATCAACTTTTCCTTTAAATAATGCTCTCTTTGTTTACCATCAATTGAGAAGTAGTTGAGTCGTATAAGATTTATCAATCTTATATCTTACGACCTTTATAACGATCATTATATAGTCATCACATTATTAACATGGTTGAGCTCATTACATGAGCATCATAACAATTTCCTCAATTACCATGATTACGAACTTTACACCAATTATTATATCATCACATTCAGTTCAAAGAACTATCATGGTGACATCATTACAATTTTCTTAGTTGTTATATACATGATCGCGAGCTTACATTGGTCATTATATTATCACATTCACTTCATGAATGGATTAGAATCACACAACTTTCATGGTGGTCGTTTCAAACCTTACATATTCTTTAACAATCTTGCTTCTTCAAGAGCATATTTGAGGTTTGACAATGGAACTTGTTTTGCTCAATGGATTATGATATATATTTTTCTCATCACATGATATAAATCGAGATGTAGTTATATAACCGAGACATTTATACTTATCGATTTAAAATCTTATAAGCTTCGATAAACTTATAATAAGCTTTGAGAAGTTAGACACTCCAGGTGTCTTTTTATATAAACTGTACCCACAATAATCGTTTTTATAGCTTGTGATCAATTACCATAACCCTGTTCACTTTGATATCCCCTTTCAAATTTATAACATATGGAACATAATATATACTTTAGATTATACAATACATGACTATATAACATGTCACCAAATAAATAGGTTATGATACAACCTTATGAAATAAGATTTTTTCATCACTTGTAAGAAATACATAATTTTTTTTGTATTAGCTTATCACGATATAATAAATCAAAAGCATATCTCTTATACATATACATATTTTCAGTATAACTTGAAACATATAAATACATAGTCCTTAAGTCCTTACAATGTTTTAGTAGCATATAATAACATATGATCGAGTATGTCCACTCTTTTTTTTATATAAATTTTGTTAGTACATATAACATAAAAGGTTTCACGAGTTTCTCAATGTTAGATTAATTTACTTGTATATCATCTTTTCCATACAAGTATTTCAAATATTTAAATATAAACAAGAATATGATAACATTCACAAATATTCATAGAAACTATTATGAAATTTTCAACATTATAGCATGTAATTATATAAAATTTATTATAACAACTTTAATAAACTACAACGATGACCTTAGAATGTAATATTAAAATCACTACTGCTACCCATAATTTTTTTTCTTCAACCACAAATAACAACAATAATATCAAATTAATTATAAGACAAATGAGTTAATCTTATATCATTATAATGTTTGTTGAACTTTTAAGTTTAATAAACCGTTTTTTCTCAATTTAACATATTACGAAATGGGTAAAAAAAATAAGTAAATATACATCAAAATGAATTAACGATGAGGAAATCAGAATTAATTTTATAATTAATAATAATTAATTCACGCTCATAAGTTATATATTAGAACTTTAATTGAATTTATACTATATTAATTAAAACTAAATAATATATAACTTTAAAATATATATAAATAATATAATCAACAAGTAATTGAGAAAGACAATATATGATTGCACCAACTTATACTAGAAATCATGAACAAATTGTAATTGTTGTTCAACTCCACACAAATTATTTTTCTCAACTCTACTCGTTTATATTGATCAACATAAAATTTTAATTTGGTTATACCATAGATCTTATTTATGCATAAATGTATAACCAAATATTTAATCCTATAACATCACTAAATCCATTTAAATTATAAATTACACAAACGATTTCTCTTAATAGTTTCTCTTAATAAAAGTATTATAAGTATAGAATTTCAATGAACACGGATTAATGATTATCCTTTTTTTAAGGGGAACACATTAACTAATAATAAATATACATAAGTGATAATATATAAACATGCATAAGTAATGCTATACAAAACTGAGATATTGCATTTAGAATTATAATATTTAATTCATATGAGTTTCTTAAATATAAAATTATTTAGAATTATAATATTATCCTTAAAAATTCATTAAAGCATAAATTAGCAGGCCTTAGAAAAACATAAAAGAATATTTGACATGACCGATTAATCACTATCTTTTTTTTTTTAATTCAAAAACAACTTTTTTATGTATCAAAAATAATAGTTATGTGACTTATATTATTAAATAATAGTTTGGAATTTAGATTTCTGGTGACTTGACTAAACCATATCCTCCCACAAAACAATCAAATGCCACAAACAACAAAATTTATACTGATCAATTAAGAATCCATACTAATACACTATCGGGGGAATACCTTCAACTCAATTAAATACTTACCAACAAAATCGGACGCGTTCTGACGAACAATTGTATTTTAAGCCTCCATTTTGTAGATTAATTAGTGCAGATCCGTTGATTAAACAATGCCCAATCATATGTAATAGCTTTGATCGTAATGACTCCATTGAAAGGGATTACGTGACTAAGGTTTAGGTGGGAGCACTTTCGTGCTGATAACGTGTTATGTAATAACTAGAACCTATTAGCAATGTATAGAAGAGAATGAGAGAATGAAAGATGAATTTCTTATTGATCTATCCCATACAAAATACATGAGCCACTATATATAGGCTATAACATTAATACAAACATAAATGTGACATGGGAGTTAGAAATGTGGATAGTCACTAATAATGGATGCATTCATAACAGTTTTCTAATTCTGAACTCATAATACTAGAATCATTTTTATTAGTCTTAAATGGTGGCACAACATCGATTTGGTACCAATAGCGCAAAAATACCAAACTGAAAATCATAAAAAAGTAATGATATCGCTATCGATGTTTTTCGATCGATTGGTACGGTATCGATACAACACTAATACTCGGTAAAACGCATTAATGTTACTTTTCGATACCAGATCGATTGGTACGGTATCGATACAACACTAATACTTGGTAAAACGTATTAATGCTAGTTTTCGATACCAAAACTTAATTTATTTGATACAACTCTGTTTTCAATCAAATTTACATCAGAACGTTGGCAAAAAAACTAAACATAAATGCATATTTGGGTTTGTAAAAAATCCGTTTACGGTTTGGACACCAGTGCCAAAAATACCAAAATAGGACATGAGTAAAAACACAAACCGAATACCGTATCAATTATGAAGCTACAACACTGGTTAAATACCGATAATGGAGAAAATAACAAAACTAAAATGTTAATACTAGTTTATGATTTAAAAAAAATAACTTATTTTGAATATAACTCTAATTTCAATAAAATTTATATCCGAATTTTGACACTAAAAAATAAACACAACTTTGTATTTGGATTTTTTAATAAACAAGTTAATGAAAATAAGTTATAAAAGAAAATTAAACTAAATGATAAAATAACTATTATTAAAAGAAAATTATTCAATCGCATCCTAACATATGGCACAATTCTATTAGCTAAAGTATATTTATGGAAACAAAATTGTATAGTAAATAATTATATTTATATTTACAACATAAAATAAATTTATTATATTTAAATAAATAATAGGCTCAATTATATTCGCGAGTATAACTTTTTTTTAAACGGCTAATTTCTTTAATTCATTGTCGTTTGTGAGAATTGAACCCAAGACCTTCCCCTTCCCAACCTAGGTGTTTTACAGGTTTTGCCTTTGCCAATGAACTAGCGGTGTGCAAAAAAACTGAATTAACCGAACCAACACCGAATTAACCGACAAAATTGAACCGAAAAAACCGAACCAAATAAAAAACCGATGGGTCGGTTAATGGTTTTTTTTTAAACCGAAAGTAGCGGGTCGGTTATGATTATCAATGTTTTCATAACCACCATAACCGAACAGAACCGACATGTAATAAATCTTTGTGGGATTTAGGACTTACCAGTTTTTTAATATTTAATGTTTTTGATTAAAAAAATCGTATTTATTGGTTATTTCATATCATTTTGCGGTTTTGGTTGAATGTTTATTTGAATTAATGGAATATATCAGATCACTTTATTTGAATATTCGGTATTAATTTTATAGATTATATGTATTTTTTAATACTATGTAATATACTAATATCAATAAAATGCAATAACAATTTATTGCATGTTAAAAACATTGAGCTATTTTTAGCTAGGCTAAATACACGGTTATCCACAACCGACCTGCTATAACCATCAAAACCGATTAACCATAACCGCCATAACCGATCGGTTATGGTTATGGTTATCCATTAACCGATATCGCGGTTATGGTTATAGTTTTAGGCTAAAACCGATCCATGCTCACCCCTACAATGAACCACCACCCTATTGGTATTCAGGGGTCTAACTAGACTCAATTCAATATATAAAACTCCTACTTGAATTTATTTATTAAATAATAGGCTCAATTATGTTGACTTCATTCATTACTAACAGTTTTAGAAAACTTTAGCGGTCGTTTTTGGATAGTGTGTATACCAAACTTTGTCCAAATTTGGCATAAATATTATAGGTGTTCAAGACGGAAAATTAGACGTGCTTAAATATATACATTGCTTGCCGACTATTTAATTTTTACCATGTTTGTCTAGGCAAAAGCTGATTGAATACATATAAATGTATGCTATTAATGTTAATTTGTATGTAAACCAAAGTTGATGAGAAGATACATGTGGTCCTCCACAATCATGTTAGGAAGTTGGACGTAAACAATCTTTTCAACATTCATTTAGAGCAAAAATTTGTTAAGTCCTTTCATCTTTTATTTATTTTAGTCGAATTAAAGATTTATAGTATGTAATATATGTAAGGGGCAGGATTTAGAGAAAACGCCTATAAGTGTGAAAACGGTGAGAACGCCACTCATCCGCTGGATCAAAACAATCTATGGACTAGATTGGCGCGGTGACGTTTGCGTAAATAACATCAACTTTATTACGTGGATGCGCTTCATTAAGGGTAAAAAAGTCTTTTTACTGCTCTAATACAAAACGCCAAACTCATAAGTAAAACGCCATTAAAATTCTCGCCTTAAACTACGAGCCATACACATCAGCCCCTTCCAGATGAAACGCCATCTTTATATAAAACGTCATTCATACAAGACGCCATCAAATATTACTTTGTAGAACGGAATCTACGTTAGACACCATAGATCTCGGAACCTTGGATAGAAGGTAGCTGCTAATACAAATTTTTTGGAATTTTGTTTGAAACGAAATTATAACGTCATTTATTGAGGGGAACATGGACAATGATACAAGCTCAACTCCACACAACATTTGAAAGAGAAAACTGTCAGTTATTTGCACATACATGTTGTCCTATAAGATGTATAGATCAAAACATGACAACCAAACAATGAAAATACGTCATACTAAATAGTAGGGGTGAGTAATAACTGAATCGTTAACCGAAACAAAAATCAACATAACTGAACCGAAATTAACCGAAAGTAGGTTATTGGTTATTTTTGGTACCATAGGTTAAGCAAACCGAACTGAACCATTTATATTTTTATATATTTCTAGCTTTTATACCTCAATTTCATGTATTTTTATGTTTTATACTTACAATTCATGTATTTATACCTCTATTTCTTTTATTTATACATCAATTTCATGTATTTATACCTCTATTTTATTTATTTATATATACATGTTATGTATTTATACATCTATTTAATGTATTTATACTTCCATTACATGTATTTTCTAAGCAAAAAAATTAACTCTTATTTGATTTGGTTATTAACCAAACGGAACCGAAAACCAACAAATTAAGCGGATAATCCGAACCGATTAACTGATGACTTTGGTTACAGTTTTGATTAATGCTAATAACCGAACTGAATCGAACCATGCACACCCCTACTGCATAGCGAGGGCTTGGAGTTATTCATTTCGATTTCGTTGGAATATAACAACCATATAGTATAGAATAATATACTTTTAACTATATTTAACTATTTGGGTTACAATGAAGTAAAATAGTGAATTTCAAGGATTGTCCTTTATCTTTATACCCATTTTCAGGCGTTGTCTTTTATGTTCAAAATTGACGAGTTTTGTCCTTTATGTTTTCATATCATACACTTTTTGTCCTTTAGGCCTAACCCAGTTAGTTTTTTCAGTTAAATTTGGTCATGTGCTTTGCACATGAGGGCATTTTTGCCAATTCAAAGGTTGCAAAAGCTTTGAGCTGTAAATCTGCCGTTGAACTTACATTTGAATTGACAAAAATGCCCTCATGTGCAAAGCACATAACCAAATTTAACTGAAAAAACTAACTGGGTTAGGCCTAAAGAACAAAACGTGTATGATATGAGAACATAAAGGACAAAACTCGTCAATTTTGAACATAAAAGACAGCGCCTGAAAATGGGTATAAAGATAAATGACAATACTTGAAATTATAGTGACATTTGGGGTGGAATAAGACTTAAAAAATATTAGATTCTGGGTTCGATTCTCACAAATAGGTTTTTCCTATATTTATTGGGTTTTTTTTTGTGAATTTGTGTATTGACATTACTGAAAATGAATATGATCGGTGATTCTGCTGGTGACAAGATGATACGCAGTGATTCGTAAATGATCCAAATTTGTGGTTAAGAAAAACTTAGATTATGGAAGGTTAGTTAAATAAATGAAGAAGGTGAAAGTAACGCTCCAGAAGACGCGTGAGAGAGAATGGTGTGAGTGGTCGACAAGATGTCGGACGATGATTAGGTGTCCCGAATGATGTGTGTTAGCAGAGTCCCACGTGTTCCCCCAAACCTCAATAATGGATCTTCTTCTCATTTGGGCCCCTACCCAACGCTTGTTTGTTTTTTTATTCAGTCCGTACGAAGCCACTTCCTTCCCGACCCATGTGATCGCACGTGAACTTGGGCCTATCCCATGAGGGTGAGTGAGGTTCCATTTCAATATTCCTCCAACCAACTTCTTTACTTCTCAAATTACCATCTTACCCTTTCCTTCTTTATTATTATTATTATTATTATTATTATTATTATTATTATTATTATTATTATTATTATTATTATTATTATTATTATTATTATTATTATTATTATTATTATTATTATTATTAGAGTTAATTGCCCGGATGGTCCTTGTGGTTTAACATTTTTTCACGTTTAGTCCTCACCTTTTGAAAATAGCAGGCATGCTCCCTATGGTTTGTCATTTTGTTACTCGGATAGTCCCCTGACATTTACTCTGGGGACTATCCGAGTAACAAAATGACAAACCATAGGGAGCATACCAACTATTTCTAAACTAACTGATATCTACCCAGGGACTATCCGAGTAACAAAATGACAAACCATAGGGAGCATATCTGCTATTTTCAAAAGGTGGGGACTAAACATGAAAAAACGTGAAACCACAGGGACCATCCGAGCAATTAACTCTTATTATTATTATTATTATTATTATTATTATTATTATTATTATTATTATCATCATGGTTTTAAAACAAAGTTTCGAAGTCCGAGTACTCGCTAATAGGTAGGCTGCCGAGGCTCGATTACTCTGCAATTAGGTCGAGTACTCTTCGTCTAGGCCGAATATTTCCCGAGTACTTTCAAATCCGACTAATGTGCGTTTAGCGACTTTTGCAACCATGATTATTATTATTATTAGTTTTAGATTTTTCGATAATTCTATTAACATTGAAAACGCATAAATCTATGGTTAATAAAGTTTGGGATCAATTTATAGAAATATTATGGGAGAGTCAAAGATTTTATTCGACTTTTTAGATGCATGGTTCGCGGTTTTTAAATTATTTTCATGATAAAGTTTGAAGAGTTGATTATAAAACTTAATCGATGGAATCAACTTATCATATTATGCACGCGGGTGTGGCGTGTATTTGTGTGAGGATAATGTAAGAGATGATAAAACGGGTTTTCGATCGATGCATCATGTTAATCTAACAAGATTTATACTATAAGTGAAAAAAATCTTGCATTAAAGAATGTAAGAATAGCCAATGATGTGGCGGTGGAGTGGTAAGGGAGAGACTTGGTGTTCTAAGGGACTCAAGTTTGATTCCTGCCCGCCCCCATTATTTTCTACGGCACCTGGTGATGATAGGAGACTAGGCGAATAGGTGGAGATCGCTAGTTCGATCCTTGAACTGAGCGGGTTTACCTCACCGCACTGTCGTGCCTTCGAGCGAGTGTTCACGGGCTTCGGCCCTAGGTGAGGGTTTTTCCCGGTTCGGAGACGAGTGTATCCCGATGTAGTAAATTTCGCCAGTAGCCCATTTGAAAGATTCGTTGGCCGTTAAAAAAGAAAGAATATAACAATAATATAATATGTACTTTGACAAAAGTGGAAAAAACTTTCATACAAAAATAGAAATTATTTGTTATTACTGTTGTAATGTATGTATTCAAATCAAGATCATTTGATGGGGACAGAAATTAAAAAACCAATAATTGAGGTGCATGGTTCCAATAATTTGAAAGGAGATGGGACTTACTAGTTAGGTCCATTCATGTCTTCATCATTGAACAAAAAGAGGTTGGTTTCCACATGTCTAGTTTCTGTGAATGCATTATTATGGCTTAACACATGATATATTTGGTCACACATCATTTCAAAAGAGGGTGATAGTTTTAACATCATGGACCGCATGGTTATATCCTATCAATACCAAATAAGAAACAATTAAAAAAATTGCCTAAGTTAATTATGCAGCATACAGAAGCAGAGAAGTTAACCATCACTACTGTTTTGGTGGTAGCCACGGGTATTTAAGTTTCACCTATGGTGGACGCAGATGAGTTTTTCCTTCCAGGTCTCAAGATCGAGTCTGGATGATAGGGATTTCTCATTGAGGGGTTTAAATTGGGGATCTATTGTGCGAGGGGACTCTCTAGCGCGTACTCGATTAAGACAACGTATGCTAGACCTCCCGACTTTCTTGAATAATTCACACCTTTAAAAAAAAGAAGCAGAGAAGTTGGTTGACCTTTCGTCCAATGAATTTTATAATAACCGGGAGTATTCATTTCTTCATCTTCATATCTATAATTATATTATTATACTAAAAATCACTATCTTTTCTCTCTCATTATTAATTAAATAATATTTTTTTTCTATCTTTATCATCACCTTTTTTTTCTCATCAACTCACAACCATTTTCAAAATATTTAAAAATTATAGAGGGTGTGTTTTCTCTAAATTTTCTAATGAACATTAATATTTTTTTCTTTACTTTTTTCACAACCACTTACAACCACTCTATATAATATAGAAGACCACTCACATAACTATAAAGGATCAAATGTGAATGCTATGATGTATCGACTATTGTCGTTTGTATTGTAGTTTGACTCTTAATTCCTTGCCAATAAAGTAGTGAAAATGAATGAAAAATTGTTATATTATAACTATGCGATTGAAGCGATGTGGTTCTACTTCTCTAGCTAAATGTATATAAGAATCGTTTTAAATGAGTGATTTTAACCTTTTTGCGTATTATGTATAACAAAACGAGACAAGTTTTTTTGAGAAGCAAACTTTATGAAACCACACATCCACTTTGACACATGAAAAGGAGCGGGTTCTTCAATCAATCAGACCATGCCCGAAGTCGTTACCTTAACCGCAAGGAGAAGGATGCCGAAGGCTGGGAATAAGACGAGACGAGATGTAACTTCCTAGAACGTGAGAAGAGTATCTAAAATAAAGATTATACTAAAATATTGTTTAACGAACATATTATTAATAACGGTAATATAATTTCAAGTTTCATGGGACACCATGATTAGTAGTCATGTGAATCATACGTGGCAAAGCATACCACTAATCTCAAAACAGCACACTAACAGCAAAGCATTGTTTTTGCCACGCATGCGGCACGTGCAAACCCTAATTTGGTCAATGGTAAAAAGTACCCCCTATAAATAAATAAACATCCTTAAATCTCTCCCATCATTTGGTTCTCCAAGTTGTCCCTGAATCTAATAATATAATATGTTTGCTAATCATGCTTAATTTCTATTCCCTAATCATATAAATTATTTAATATGACTCCAACTTGTCCCTCAATCTAATAGTTTAATCTCTTATTTTAACAATAGATATGCACCACTTCAAAACCTATAGTCTAGTCACCTTTTTTTCTAGTTGATTTGAGACGTGTTTCATTTAAAATCTACGTGAGTCTTATTTCGGCTAACAAGGATTAGACTATATATAACTTGATGAAATTCATTTAAACATGTTAAAGAAACAACATTAAATCATGACACTTGACGACGGGCCTCGCTGGTAGCCCAACATAGCCCGTCTTGGGCTTTTGTCGTTTGGGTCCACTAATAAGCCTAATCCTCATGATTTCCCTCAAAGGGCTGTATTGATGTAAAAGGAGCGGGAAACTAAATATGATCCATGAAATTACAGAGTGCAATAAATGCACGATTGATAACGAGAAGGAAGCGGCCGGAAAGGGAAGTACAGCAAGCTGGCCACATTTAATGAAGTCCCTGATCCTACCTTTGGGACTCAGACACGTGTCTGAGTTCCCCTAAGATACCAGAAAGCCGTTAGATGATCCGGCTATGGTTCCCAAGGAAGATAAGTGACTTCCTTTATATAAGGAAGGTAAGTTCACCAAGAAAGGGAGAGATAAATCTTCCCTCACTAAATGCACGGTGGTATCATTTATTCCGACAACCTCGGATAGCATTTACTCACACATATTTACTCACACACACAAGAATTCACACCAAGAAGAATATTCCGACGACGATACTCGTCGGAATAGGCTTCTCATTATTTCCGGCAAGCTTACTTATTCTCACGCCGGAGCTTGGTCACGGATCCCCCCCGGGGGTCCTCTGTGACGAGGCTAATGGTTTTCTTTCTTGTAGGAAGAAAGGACAGGGATCTTGCAACGTCAACGAGACTCTTTAACCGTCATCAGTGACCCGAGGGGTCGACATTGGCGCCATCTGTGGGACCCATCCACCTGGTAACCCTACTCAGAACCTTAGTGACGTTGCAATAAGTCGTTGTCTGATAGGGACAACATGGCTACACCATCTCCCAGCCCTCAGACCATTAAAACGGTGCAAGGCACCAACGACGCGGTTATAATAGATGACATCACGCACGAATAAGAGGATGAAAACAGGGCGGGAGCATCAGAGAAGAGAAACACGATCACACCCGATTTCGTGGCCATCCACAAGGATGGGCTTAAAAGGCAGCTTGAAGACCTGGAAGGACAAGAAAGACTGGTGAGCCTCAAGGCTAGGCTTTCCTTCGATACACCATTAAGTAAAGGAGATCCTGGCCCACAGGATAAAGGTAACAACTCTGACCCCTTGGAGACTTTCATGACAACCCTGAGGCAAATGACATCAGAAGAAAGGGAAGAGTTGATAGGAGGAAAAAGGCAGAAAGGAAAGGAAAAGGAAAGTCAAGACGACAGCGGGTTAAACCAACCTTACATACCCAAGGACCTGGCCGAGATCTCAAAGTTCACCAAAAGGATAGCCGAGGCACCCATGCCTCCGAAACTTAAGCTACCAATGAATTTCGACAGACATGACGGGATGAAAGATCTGGAGGACCATCTGCATGCCTTCAAGGGAGCAGGACAGGTAGGGCGATGGTCGATGCCCACCTGGTGCCACATGTTTGCACAGACACTGACGGAGGGAGCCAGGCTCTGGTTCGACAGCCTTCCCCCCGGGGACATAGAAAGTTACGAGGAGCTGAGTGAGAAGTTCCTGAGAAATTTCAGCCAACAAAGAAAGGTGATCAAGAACCTCAATGAGATCATGCACATACGACAACGGGACTGTAACGCCCATCGTCCCTAAACTTTAGGCACTTGGCAAGATCAGTCCCTGAACTTTTACCTATTGTCAATTATAGTCCCTGTAGTTATGTGATGTTGATACTTTGATACTTTTGGCATGAATCTTATTGATGATTGATGCTTGATACTATGGCGCTTGATTCTTTATTCTAGATGCTTGATTCTTGACACTTAAACTATGAGACTCGATACTTAATCTAGATACTTGACTCTTGATACTTAATCTAGACACTTGATTCTTAATACTATGGAAACTAGATTCTTTATGATTCTTGATACTTGATACTTGGACTCTTGATTCTTGATGCTTGAGAAACTATGATTCTTGACTCTTGAAACTTATTTTGTGCTTGACTCCTTAGACTCGTGAAACTTGATTCTTGGTTAAACGAGAGACTGGAGCCTTGTCACTGGCGGAATCGATGAAACTTGGAAACTTTTGGTTTGTAATGTAATCTAGATACTTTACCCAAACTATACGCAACGCAACGCTAAATATAATTTGCAAAAAGAATCTAAGACAGGAACGCGGAAAGGAGGGATTGGCCAGAGTGGCCGTCCGATCGGATGACCACCCAATCGGATGACCACCCGATCGGGTGACCACTCGAACGACCAGCCACCCAATCTGCCTTGCATGCACTCTCACCCTATAAATAGGACTGTCACATCACCATTTTGAGTGATGTGACAGCTCTGCTCGACCAAGGCACGCGCACCTTTCATTTATTCATTTTCTCATTAATTCTGGTATGTTTTCGGCTAGATTCTTGTACTTTCTTGACCTACACTTCATTCTCTACGTGATTCTCACTTGAAATCATGTTTTTCACCGTGAAATCTCTCAGATCTGGGATCCTATGGATGACGTCATCATGGTGGTTTGTACAAACTAACATATGAGGTCGTTCTTGATGAGATCTAGCTAATATCTAAGGGATTCCATGCACATATCACTAAATCTAACCTAAATCTAAGATAAAACTAAACTTTTTCCTATAAAACTTGTGTATCTTCGTCTTTTTCTCAACCCTTCACCATTAATCGATGGAACCTGGGTCTAAACGAGCTGTGGACTGGATGAACAGTCTAAAGCCGGTTTGGATCTAAGTTCTTACCGGTAAAAGACGAGCATGGCAACGGATTCTGACATAAACCCATTAGAAACAAACGACTGATCGAACATGGGTGATTCCCACTCAATCGGAGTTTTGCGTACTAGAGGGTTTTACCGTTGTCTCGATACGTGTCGTGCCGTCACCGTTAATCTGGAAACTTAGAGATTTTACAAACATGTTAAACGAGAACAAGGGTCGCCCGATCGAGTGGCAACCCGATCGGACAGACGTCCGATCGGACAACCACCCTATCAGGTGACACTTTCCATAGTCTTGAAACTTACAGACACTTGGTAAACAATCAAAACTTGGAAGTCTGATCGAATGGCAACCCGATCGGACAGCCGTCCGATCGATCAGCCATCCGATTGGGAGGACCAGATACCTACACTCGGATCGAGTGACAATGCGATCAGACTGCTGACCGAACGAGCATCCACCCTATCCCTTCCATGCATGAACTTCAACACAAGTGGCAACCCGATCGGATGACCATCCGATCGGGCAGCTTTTTGTCTTTTCACACTCATGAGTCACCCGACCGGCTGACCATCCGATCGGACAGCCATCCGATCGGACAACCATCCGATCCAGTGACTGGTTTGACACTTTATTCAATCTCATTACTCTGCCCGACTCTTATCCTATTGTAATCTAATCAGGCTAAATCTAAAAAGAGCTCCCTTTGATCCAATTGCAGTTTATACTGTTAAGCAATCACTGTGAGTATACTCGATCCCCTTTCTACTTTAAACTTTTGGGGTGTAACATGTATTCTATGAAACTTAAACTTGATTCTTTGAAACTTATACTCTATCCTATGTGAACATGAAACTTGTGATTCTTGACTCTTGACTCTTTGTGCTATGTGACGTTTAATCCAGAGTGTGTAGTTCCGCCTTAACAATAGTAGCGTTATAGGAGATGCACCTCTCCCATTATTCTCGGGGGGTATTGTTAGGAGGATTCTAGTTTACCTTGAGTCTTGGGTAAACACTAAAGTATCGGGATACTTGGGCTATCACTGCGTGGACTGCGACACTAGCACGGCTAAAACTATTTATTGTTTACACTGTGGATATGAGTTGTTTTAATCTATTATTCTATTATCAAACTTGTATACTCGCCAATACTTTTGTATTGATATTTTAATACATGTTGCAGGCTGATAGGATGCTTGGAATGCATGGAATTCAGCTAGGAGATGCTTAGAAACGTCGCCTAGATAATATTAGTCTTTTGAACAATTTATGATTTGGTTTGTAATGTGATACTTGTGATGACGTTTGTTAGACATTTGCATGAAATCAATTAATCTTTATTGAAACAATAGAGTTATGGAATTCTCATGAGCAATCTGAACGCTTAGTTCTCACACCCCGATGTTTCCGCCGTCGGTTGGGGTGTGACAGATTGGTATCAGAGCCATAACTATAGGGAATTAGGATAAGTAGGAATACTTGCCCTAGTCTATAGTTCTATGAATCTTGACTCTTATTTGTTGTTTAAGACTTATGTATTCTACCTTATCTGCTTCCTAGCAGCACTTGTTCTGTTAAACTTACATGCCTTTCCTAAGGCTAACATAATCTAAACTTGATGCCTTGAAAACACTGTTCACCGGTGTTTGTATTTTGCACGAGATTTGCCCTCAAGACAGGAGTGACATCCAAACCTTGATGGAAAAATCTCCATGTTATTCTAGTAGGTCTTATCTGCGGATGAGTACCAACGCTATTAGGGTACGATGTTGTCAAGCTAGAGGTGAAATTCAGATCTTGATAACTCGTCCCACTCCTTGATTTCATGTCTCGCCAAAGTCTCGTAACTTCCGATCAATTGAGTACGTGAAATGACCAAAAGGACGAATATCGTAGGCCTAACATCGATGACGCATTTGTCTAAGTAAGTCAAGACACGCTACCTCAATCGGAAAGGAGTTCGAATCACTTTAGTTAGTCACCGTTCCTCTACCCGGAACACTCTATGTTTTATGAGCCTATCTTGCTTTTATGTTATCTCGATTTTATGCATATGCTTTTAAACTTAATTCTTCGATCATTTGGTATGCTTTTACACGAATCACACGTTGTCCGCAATCTAAAACATAAATTCTAATCTCAGATCGAACTAATTTATGAGGCTTCATTCTATGTGTAATCTATGAGATAATGTGATTGTAAGGCACTAGATGTAACGTGGCATGGAATACGAGGGGGGAAGTGACGTGTCCGAAACATGGTGGATACGCCGCTGGTACTTCCTATATATAAGTGTTTCTGACATGTTACCAACTTTCGTACCAAGCGCCATGCGAAATTTAGTGTCTGATATGGGATTCTAAAGCTATGGAAGGTCTATTCGTGTATTCTATGAGAAACTTATGTGAAATCTATCGGGTACTCTGGTGAAATCTATGTGTGAACTACGTATGTTGATGGAGAAACAAAATACGAAATGTAGCTTAGCGCCGAAGACGAGGGGGGACGTGGCATGACCGAAGCGTGGTGGATACGCCGCTGGTACTTCCTATATATAAGCGCTTCTGACCTGTTGCCAAACTCCATACAACGCGCCATGCGAAGGTTGTGGGTTTGCGGAATCTATGAGAATCTTGTGAATCTTGAGTCTTAGTCTACCGTGCGTGAATCTATGTTGACATGTGTTAATTTAGACTTATACAATCCTCTTATTGGATCTTTAGGATGTCTTCTCGAAAGCTATCTGACACTCTCAGGAAATCCAGGGAGAAATCTCAGAAAAAGATGATGTCATTCATGGCCGACCAGATTGCTCGAGTCGTGCCAAAGATTGTCTCTGAGCTCCAAGGATCAAACACGCCTCCATCCTCTGCGGACTCCAAGGCTGAGGAGAAAAAGCCTACTAAGTTCAACTATAAGCATTTCATCTCTTACAACCCTAAGTCTTTCACGGGCAGTGATGGGGTGACTGCTATGCTCGAGTGGTTCGACAGCATCGAGGTTACCTTCATTAACAGCGAGTGCCCAGACCACTTAAAGACTAGGAGCACAACTGGGATGTTTCAAGCCAGAGCGCTGGAGTGGTGGTCGAATGAGAGAAACATCCGTTCAAATGAAGAAGCCTATGCTCTTCCATGGGCTGAGATGCGAGAACTAATGATGCTCGAGTTCTGCCCTCCTCATGAACAATTGAAGCTTGATGAAGAGTTTTGGCATCTGAAGCAGGTTGGTGATGATAACCTGGCTTATACTACCAGATTCAAGCAGCTTAGCTTGATCGTTCCTCACTTGGTTTCGACTCCTAAGCGAATGATAACCAAGTACATCAATGGTCTACCTCCTGCTATGCGCGATTCTATTGAAGCAGCTCAACTGGAAACTATTGAAGAAGTCTATCGTTTGGCAGCATGTTTGAACAACAACCTTGTGCGTGATAAACAGTTCGCTACTCCTGCTCCCTCCAAGTCTGCGAACCAAGTTACCCAGCAGCCAGGCGGCAGCAAGAACAAGAAAAGGAAAGCTCAGGGTTCCGGATGTAATGCTATTACTCCTGCTGCAAACCCTGCTGCTAAACCTGCTCCTGCTACTGTTGTTGCTAACCCTGCTGCTTCGGAAGCTAAGAAATAGTACACTGGACCTCATCCCAAGTGTGCAACTTGCAACTACCATCATCCTGCTGTTTCTGCCTGTCTTCTGTGCACCAACTGTAATCGCTATGGTCACACGACCCCTTACTGTCATCAAGCTAACCCGGCCCCGCAAGCTCAGCAAGCCCCAGCTCAGGCAGCTCTACCTGCACTCCCAGCACCTCTGCAGAACCCAAGGCCAGTCAACGCTGTTCGTGCATGCTACAAGTGTGGAGATACTACCCACCTCCGTAACCAGTGTCCTCAACTGAACCAGGACCAGCAGCCAGCCGCTCGTGGACGAGCGTTCAACCTTAATGCGAATCAGGCTCGCAATGACAATGACGTCGTCAATGGTATGTTCCTTGTTAATAACCTTTATGCTTCGATTCTATTTGATACTGGTGCTGATAAAAGCTTTGTGTCCGTGGAATTTGAGTCTTTGATAAACTGTACACGCTCCAAGTTACCTGAGTCATTCTCTGCTGAGGTCGCTAATGGTAAGTCGATTCTGGTAAATTCTATCGTGCGTGATTGTTCCCTGATTCTTAACGATCACGTCTTCTCTATTGATCTTATACCCACGAGATTGGGTAGTTTTGATGTCATCATTGGCATGGACTGATTGCGTAAGAACCATGCCGAGATTGTTTGTCATGAGAAACTTTTTCGCCTTCCTCTTCCCTCTGGTGATACTTTGATCGTCTATGGAGACCGACCTTCAAAAGGGCTGAGGTTGATGTCATGCACACAAGCGAGCAGAAACTTACGTAAACAGAACCCTGCCTTCTTGGCCCACGTGGTGGAACAAAAAGGCAAGGGGAAGAACATAAGCGACGTTCCAGTGGTGTGTGACTTCACTGATGTTTTTCCTGAAGATCTTCCTGGTCTTCCTCCTCCCAGATCCGTTGAATTTCGTATTGATCTCGTACCTGGTGCGACTCCTGTCGCCAGGGCTCCGTACCGTCTTGCACCTTTTGAGATGCAAGAGTTATCTAGTCAGCTACAGGAATTACTCGATAAGGGTTTTATTCGTCCAAGTACTTCCCCGTGGGGTGCTGCCGTTTTATTCGTCAAGAAGAAGGATGGTTCCTTCCGTATGTGTATCGACTATCGTGAGCTGAATAAGCTTACCGTGAAGAATCGTTATCCGCTTCCTCGTATTGATGACCTATTTGATCAACAGCAAGGCGCGTCCTGTTTCTTGAAGATTGAACTACGTTCTGGATATCATTAACTACGTGTCCTCGAAGATGATATTCCAGAAACTGCATTTCGTACTCGATATAGGCACTACGAGTTCGTAGTCATTCCTTTTGGCCTGACCAACGCACCTGCGGTGTTCATGGACCTGATGAATCGTGTTTGTAAACCCTATTTGGATCGTTTCGTGATAGTCTTTATTGTTGATATTCTTATTTATTCTAAGTCTAAAGCTGATCATGCTCGCCATCTACGTCTTATGCTTGAACTTCTACGTGGTGAATGTCTGTATGCTAAATTTTCTAAGTGTGAGTTTTGGATTGATGAAGTGCAATTTCTTGGTCATATTGTTAGTAGTCAGGGTATTCATGTTGACCCTTCTAAGATCGAGGCAGTGAAGAATTGGTGTACGCCTAAATCCGTGTCTGAGATTCGTTCTTTCCTAGGATTGGCGGGTTATTACCGCCGATTCATCGCGGATTTCTCTAAAATCGCTGTTCCTCTTACGACGCTAACCCAAAAGGAGAAACCTTTTGTTTGGGGTCCCGAACAAGAGGAATCCTTTCAAACTCTTAAGAATCTTTTGTGTAATGCTCCTGTGTTAACTCTACCAGATGGCAACGACGATTTTGTGGTATATTGTGATGCCTCGAACCGTGGATTGGGCTGTGTGCTCATGCAGCGAGACAAGGTTATTGCTTATGCCTCTCGTCAGCTCAAGGTGCATGAGAAAAACTACACTACTCACGATCTGGAGCTAGGTGCGGTTATTTTTGCGTTAAAGATCTGGCGACACTACCTTTATGGTACAAGGTGTGTGGTCTTCACCGACCATAGGAGCCTTCAACATATCTTCGACCAAAAAGAACTGAACATGCGACAGAGACGTTGGGTGGAATTGCTTAACGACTACGACTGCGAAATTCGCTATCATCCAGGTAAGGCGAATGTAGTGGCCGACGCCCTTAGTCGTAAGACCCATTTCAAGGCTATTCGCATCTTTAGTGATCTGCATGCTTGTATTCGTGAAGCTCAGTATTCATCAGCAAATGAAGGAAGTTTAGAAGAAGAAAGCCACGACGCTAGGATGGACCAGCTCGAAACTAAATCAGATGGTCTGCAGTATTATCTAAATCGCATCTGGGTGCCAGATCGCGATAACCTCCGTGAGCTCATTATGACCGAGGCTCACAAATCCTGTTACTCTATCCATCCAGGTGCCGATAAGATGTACCAGGATCTGCGTACGACATATTGGTGGGCTGGCATGAAGAGGGACATTGCTGTATATGTGTCTAAGTGCCTTACTTGTTCGAAGGTAAAGGCTGAACACCAACGTCCTTCTGGACTCTTGGAATAACCTAAGATCCCTGTCTGGAAATGGGATAGCATTGCTATGGACTTTATTACCAAATTACCCCGCACCTCTAAAGGTCACGATAGTATCTGGGTGATTATTAATCGTTAGACCAAATCCGCTCACTTTCTTCCTATTCGTGAAGATTACAGAGTGGATAAACTTGCTCGAGTCTATACTGATGAGATTATATCCCGTCATGGCATACCCCTTGACATAATCTCGGACCGTGATGGTCGTTTTACTTCGCGTCTTTGGCAAACGTTTCAGTCCGCTATGGGTTCGCACTTGAATCTTAGCACGACTTTTCATCCTCAGACGGATGGACAGACCGAGCGTACTATTCAAACCCTAGAGGATATGCTCCGTTCTTGTGTCATCGACTTTGGTGGTAACTGGGATCTACATTTACCATTGATAGAATTCTCATACAACAATAGCTACCATTCCAGTATTCAGATGGCTCCTTTCGAAGCTTTATATGGGCGAAAATGCCGATCTCCTCTCAGCTGGCATGAGGTTGAGGAAAAGCAGTTCACTGGCCCTGAGATTGTTCAAGAGACAACGGATAAGATTTTTCAGATCCGTGACAACTTGATCAAGGCTAGGGGCAGACAAAAGAGCTATGCTGATAATAGGCGGAAGCCTCTGGAATTTGCTGTTGGTGATCGAGTTCTACTCAAGGTATCTCCCTGGAAGGGAGTAGTTCATTTTGGAAAGAAGGGAAAGCTTGCTCCTCGCTACGTGGGTCCTTTCGTGATACTTGAAAGGATTGGCAAGGTGGCGTACAGACTCGACTTGCCACAAGAGCTAAACAACGTGCATCCAGTGTTCCATGTATCTAACTTACGGAAACGCCTAGCCAACGAGGGACTGCAAGTTCCTCTTGAAGACTTGCAAATAAACGAAGCTGTTCAGTTTGTGGAGAAACCGGTCGAAATCATGGATCAAACTGTCAAGCGTCTAAGGCGCAACAAAATTCCCATTGTCAAGGTTCAATGGGAAGGAAAACGTGGTGCCGAATTCACTTGGGAGTTGAAAAGTGATATGAAGGCCAAGTACCCGCATCTCTTCGAGCAGTCTTCTTCTAAGATTTCGGGGACGAAATCTCCTAAAGGAGGGGAGACTGTAACGCCCAGCGTCCCTAAACTTTAGGCACTTGGCAAGATCAGTCCCTGAACTTTTACCTATTGTCAATTATAGTCCCTGTATTTATGTAATGTTGATACTTTAATACTTTTGGCATGAATCTTATTGATAATTGATGCTTGATACTATGACGCTTGATTCTTTATTCTAGATGCTTGATTCTTGACACTTAAACTATGAGACTCGATACTTAATCTAGATACTTGACTCTTGATACTTAATCTAGACACTTGATTCTTGATACTATGGAAACTAGATTCTTTATGATTCTTGATACTTGATACTTGGACTCTTGATTCTTGATGCTTGAGAAACGATGATTCTTGACTCTTGAAACTTATTTTGTGCTTGACTCCTTAGACTCGTGAAACTTGATTCTTGGTTAAACGAGAGACTGGAGCCTTGTCACTGGCGGAATCTATGAAACTTGGAAACTTTTGGTTTGTAATGTAATCTAGATACTTTACCCAAACTATACGCAACGCAACGCTAAATATAATTCGCAAAACGAATCTAAGATAGGAACGCGGAAAGAAGGGATTGGCCAGAGTGGCCGTCCGATCGGATGACCACCCGATCGGATGACCACCCGATCGGGTGACCACTCGAACGACCAGCCACCCAATCCGCCTTGCATGCACTCTCACCCTATAAATAGGCCTGTCACATCACCATTTTGAGTGATGTGACAGCTCTGCTCGACCAAGGCACGCGCACCTTTCATTTCTTCATTTTCTCATTAATTGCGGTACGTTTCGGCTAGATTCTGGTACTTTCTTGACCTACACTTCATTCTCTATGTGATTCTCACTTGAAATCACGTTTTTCACCATGAAATCTCTCAGATCTGAGATCCTAAGGATGACGTCATCATGGTGGTTTGTACAAACTAACATATGAGGTCGTTCTTGATGAGATCTAGCTAAGATCTAAGGGATTCCATGCACATATCACTAAATCCAACCTAAATCTAAGATAAAACTAAACTTTTTCCTATAAAACTTGTGTATCTTCGTCTTTTTCTCAACCCTTCACCATTAATCGGTGGAACCTGGGTCTAAACGAGCTGTGGACTGGATGAATAGTCTAAAGCTGGTTTGGATCTAAGTTCTTACCGGTAAAAGACGAGCATGGCAACGGATTCCGACATAAACCCATTAGAAACAAACGACTGATCGAACAGGGGTGATTCCCACTCAATCGGAGTTTTGCGTACTAAAGGGTTTTACCGTTGTCTCGATACGTGTCGTGCCGTCACCGTTAATTTGGAAACTTAGAGATTTTACAAACATTTTAAATGAGAACAAGGGTCGCCCGATCGAGTGGCAACCCGATCGGACAGCCGTCCGATCGGACAACCACCCTATCAGGTGACACTTGCCATAGTCTTGAAACTTACAGACACTTGGTAAACAATCAAAACTTGGAAGTCTGATCGAATGGAAACCCGATCGGACAGCCGTCCGATCGATCAGCCATCCGATTGGGAGGACCAGGATACCTACACTCGGATCGAGTGACAACCCGATCGGACAGCTGACCGATCGAGCAGCCACCCTATCCCTTCTATCCATGAACTTTAACACAAGTGGCAACCCGATCGGATGACCATCCGATCGGGCAACTGTTTGTCTTTTCACACTCATGAGTCACCCGACCGGCTGACCATCCGATCGGACAGCCATCCGATCGGACAGCCATCCGATCCAGTGACTGGTTTGACACTTTATTCAATCTCGTTACTCTGCCCGACTCTTATCCTATTGTAATCTAATCAGGCTAAATCTAGAAAGAGCTTCCTTTGATCCAATTGCAGTTTATACTGTTAAGCAATCACTGTGAGTATACTCGATCCCCTTTCTACTTTAAACTTTTGGGGTGTAACATGTATTCTATGAAACTTAAACTTGATTCTTTGAAACTTATACTCTATCCTATGTGAACATGAAACTTGTGATTCTTGACTCTTGACTCTTTGTGCTATGTGACGTTTAATCCAGAGTGTGTAGTTCCGCCTTAACAATAGTAGCGCTATAGGAGATAAACCTCTCCCATTATTCTCGGGGGGTATTGTTAGGAGGATTCTAGTTTACCTTGAGTCTTGGGTAAACACTAAAGCATCGAGATACTTGGGCTATCACTGCGTGGACTGCGACACTAGCACGGCTAAAACTATTTATTGTTTACACTGTGGATATGAGTTATTTTAATCTATTATTCTATTATCAAACTTGTATACTCGCCAATACTTTTGTATTGATATTTTAATACATGTTGCAGGCTGATAGGATGCTTGGAATGCATGGAATTCAGCTAGGAGATGCTTAGAAACGTCGCATAGATAATATTAGTCTTTTGAACAATTTGAACAATTTATGATTTGGTTTGTAATGTGATACTTGTGATGACATTTGTTAGACATTTGCATGAAATCAATTAATCTTTATTGAAACAATAGTGTTATGGAATTCTCATGAGCAATCTGAACGCTTAGTGCTCGCACCCCGATGTTTCCGCCGTCGGTTGGGGTGTGACAGATTGGTATCAGAGCCATAACTATAGGGAATTAGGATAAGTAGTATTACTTGCCCTAGTCTATAGTTCTAGGAATCTTGACTCTTATTTGTTGTTTAAGACTTATGTATTCTACCATATCTGCTTCCTAGCAGCACTTGTTCTGTTAAACTTACATGCCTTTCCTAAGGCTAACATAATCTACACTTGATGCCTTGAAAACACTGTTCACCGGTGTTTGTATTTTGCACGAGATTTGCCCTCAAGACAGGAGTGACATCCAAACCTTGATGGAAAAATCTCCATATTATTCTAGTAGGTCTTATCTGCGGATGAGTACCAACGCTATTAGGGTACGATGTTGTCAAGCTAGAGGTGAAACTCAGATCTTGATAACTCGTCCCACTCCTTGATTTCATGTCTCGCCAAAGTCTCGTAACTTCCGATCAATTGAGTACGTGAAATGACCAAAAGGACGAATATCGTAGGCCTAACATCGATGATGCATTTGTCTAAGTAAGTCAAGACACGCTACCTCAATCGGAAAGGAGTTCGAATCACTTTGGTTAGTCACAGTTCCTCTACCCGAAACACTCTATGTTTTATGAGCCTATCTTGCTTTTATGTTATTTCGATTTTATGCATATGGTTTTAAACTTAATTCTTCGATCATTTGGTATGCTTTTACACGAATCACACGTTGTCCGCAATCTAAAACATAAATTCTAATCTCAGATCGAACTAATTTATGAGGCTTTATTCTATGTTTAATCTATGAGATAATGTGATTGTAAGGCACTAGATGTAACGTGGCGTGGAATACGAGGGGGGAAGTGACGTGTCCGAAACATGGTGGATACGCCGCTGGTACTTCCTATATATAAGTGTTTCTGGCATGTTACCAACTTTCGTACCAAGCGCCATGCGAAATTTAGTGTCTGATATGGGATTCTAAAGCTATGGAAGGTCTATTCGTGTATTCTATGAGAAACTTATGTGAAATCTATCGGGTACTCTGGTGAAATCTATGTGTGAACTACGTATATTGATGGAGAAACAAAATACGAAATGTAGCTTAGCGCCGAAGACGAGGGGGAACGTGGCATGACCGAAGCGTGGTGGATACGCCGCTGGTACTTCCTATATATAAGCGTTTCTAGCACGCAACCAAACCTTCGTACCACACGCTAAGTGAAATTCGTAGTTTTGTAGGCTCGGGTTGAGTAATTGAATCTACCTTATTGATCTATGTGGTTGAATCTATCTGGTTAATCTATGTTTTGAAAAGTGGTGAAATCGAAAGCGGTAGTCAACGAGGCATGACACTGACGACGAGACGGACGTGGCATGATTGAAGCATGGTAGATACGCCGCTGGTACTTCCTATATATAAGTGCTTCCGTCATGTTGCCGAACTTTCATGCGGGATTTCGTTGTTTGTGGATTGTTAGCACAAATCTATGAGAATCTATTGAATCTATTAGAGACTATTGAGTCTATTGAATCTATTGAATCTATGGCAAACTATTGAATCTATTGGAATCTACTTGAGACTATTTGAATCTATTTGGATTAATCTATAACGAGTGTGGATATCGACTGGTGAACATGACATCGAGTACGAGGTGGAAGTATTGTGTCCGAAGCGTGGTGAATATCGACAGGCAAACTGGCACATTTGGTCAAAGAAATCAAAGTGGGGGGGGGGGAGAAAAGGAAGGGACGCAAAAGGAGTGGAAACAGTGAGAGGGTATGTCGATATGATTAAGAGGAGGGATGAATACGATCCCACCAGAAATGTCAAGGCGAGGGTATTAGCCCCCCCCCCCGGACTACATGAGGGCCTGCATATTAATGTCGCGTCTGGAAAAAGTGGCATAAAACTAAATTACATCAAATGTGGCATAAAACTAAGGGTAAATGGATTTTATCACCCGCAACTATCGGCCTTTGGCCGATGACACCCGCAACTAACACTTTGACACCCGGCACACCCAACTTGTCTTTTTGTTTGCACTGGCACCACTCAGTTAAATATTCTCTAACTTGGTTAGTTAATTGTCCGACGTGGCACCATTTTGCTGATTGTACATGCTGATGTGGATGATGAGGTGTAATGTCTCACTTATATACCCTACCTTACATCATAATCTCAGTCATCACCTTCACTCATCACTGCGATCATCACATGAAGCCAAATGGAGCCCTAATCTGCCGATTGTAAGGTAACATTTCTTGAAATTACTCATTTATTTGAGATGTCTTCAACCATAGATGTTATGCTATGGATTGGCGCTCACATTGAGGTAGGATTTGGTCAAGCACAGTATGTAGGAGGTGATTCAAAGCTTGTTAAAGTAGATGTAGACCACATTTCTTACTTTGAACTTGTAGATTATGCCATGGAAACCGGTTTTAACAGTTCTAGAAAATTTCATATGTATGGGTTGGATGCTGATGATGGGGGACTTAATCACTTTGAGAGTGATAAAGATGTGTTGCACTTGGCCGGTAAGGTTATGAAATGGAAGGAACCATTTATGGAAGTCCTGATCCAACCAGGTCCTATATTGGCAGATGAAGCCCACTCCTGTTCCAGGCCCACTAAACCATCTCCCCGGCCCAGTGAGCAAAAAGCCCAATCCACAAAGCCTCCTAGGTCAACTGATAGGGTTTCAGTGGATATAGACAACGAATATGGAAGTGATAGTGATGACAGTGAGTATAAACAATCAGCTGGATCAGGAGAGTCGGATGATTATACTGATATTGATGACCTAGTTCCAAGCAGTGATCATGATGAGGAGGAGGTTGTAGAAGAGGTAAATGGTTCTGAGTCTGATAGAGAGGACTTGGAATGGAGACAGTCACAAGATGCAGTTAGAAAGGCTACTCATGTTGATTGTCAAGCCAAAAAAAGTTGTTTGACGAATGCTTAAAGGAGAAAGAAACAGAGGGAGAGTTGCATGAAACTAATGATGCAGTGGGTGCACATATAGAGGGGTACAGTAGCTACGAGGAATCAGATGGTGACATTCTTACACCCGGTGAAAGTGAGGACGATGATATCAGGGGTAAGAAGTATAAGGAAGCTGCTCCATCTGTAACTGAAGAAACTAACTGGAAGAAATTCATTTGGAAGGTAGGAACAAGGTTTGCATCAAGGGATGCCTTCAAAGAGGCAGTGAGAAGGTATTCAGTGACTAATGGTAGGAATTTGATCCTTGCTAAGAGTGAGAAGGGCAACTGTGGTCGTATAGTTGTCAAGTGTATAGAAGGGTGTCCATTTTTCTTATTGTGCTCACTGCATAAGGGTAAGGAGTCTTATATGGTTAAAAGAGTGAAGAATAAACATTCTTGCCAAAGGAACATGATAAAGAACAGACAATTAACAGCAGGGTTTATAGCTAATGAGTTCCTACCATTGTTTAGATCCAAGCCCAATTGGTCAGCTAAGGAGATTGTATTGGCTGTAAAACAGAAGTATAAGGTCATAATTACTAAGTGGTTAGCTTACAAGGCTAAATCTTGTGCTCATAAGAAGTTGCATGGATCAATGAGGGATCATTATAGTAAACTTGGTGCATACATGGATATTTTGAAGAAAACAAATCCAACATCAACGTTTGTTCTTGTAACTGCACCACCAGGTTTTATCAATCTAGATCCAACAGCCACATGTGAAACATTCTTTAGGTTATTTGTATGTTTTGATGGTGTCAAAAAAGGATTTTTAGCCGGCTGTAGGAAGGTGTTATGTTTAGATGGTTGTTTTCTGAAGACATTCTTGGGGGGAATGTTATTAACTGCTGTTGGTAGGGATGCTAACGATCAGATGTATCCTTTGGCATGGGCAGTGGTTGAAGGGGAGACCAATGATAGTTGGGAATGGTTCATGGAAGAGCTCAGGAAGTGTTTGGGAATAAATGATGGTGGGGAAGCATGGACATTCATATCAGATCAGTAGAAGGTACCACTTTTCTATGATGATCATTAGAAATACCTTTGTTATATTCTGCAGAGTATTAACACTTATGATATTCATATGCAGGGTCTATTGAATGCTGTTGCACTAATATGGCCAAGGGCAGAGCATAGAAACTGTGCAAGGCACATCTATGCTAACTGGCACAAGACATTCAAGGATGAGGAGTTGAAGGAACTGTATTGGAAAGCTACAAGGGCTTATTGTGAACCTGAGTACATTCAAGCACTTGATGAGATGAGATCAATCAACCCTGATGCAGTAGAAGCATTATTGAAACAGGATAAAACTTGTTTCAATAGGTGCTACTTGAAAACTCACACTAAATGTGATGTAATAGTGAACAACATGGCAGAAACATTCAATGGTTTCATCATCAATGCAAGGTCAAAGCATATTATTCACATGTTAGAGGATATCAGAATTCAGATCATGAGTATATATATGCACTGGGTTATATGAGCATTAAAGCATGCAGGGGTAATTTGGTCATTTTACAGGTGTGGTATATATATGCAGTGGGTTATATGAGCTTTAAAGCATGCAGGGGTAATTTGGTCATTTTACAGGTGTGGTATATATATGCAGTGGGTTATATGACCTTTAAATCTTGCAGGGGTATATTGGTTATTTGCCAGCTGTGGTATATATATGTCAACTGTGTGTATATGACAGTTGTTTAAGAAATGGGTCAAAACAGTTGTGTGCTGCACAAGTATGCAAATGATCACAAGGTGTTGCACAAGTATGCATATGATCACAAGGTGCTGTCATGCCCAATATTGCTCATTGACTTATGTTTGGTCATTACCATATCATCCAAATGGGTCAAAACAGACCAGTATTGGTCATTGATTTATGTTTGGTCATTACCAAATCATCCAAATGGGTCAAAACAGACCACCGTTTGCTGCTGACTTATGTTTGGTCATTACCAAATAATCCAAAATGGATCAAAACAGACCATTGTTGGCTGCACTTTGGTTTGGTCATTAGCAAATCATCCAAATGGGTCAAAACAGACCAACTGATGCAAAAGTCAAGACTGTACAATGCAAAATCAACTATTAATTGGCCAATAAAGATACTAAACAACTGTCAACTTGTTTTCATTAATAAGTTCAATATTGTACAACCTAATTAAATCACTTGTTCAAAATGTACATCCATATGGCTATGACAAAACACATAGTAAACACAAATGGTTGCTTCCACATGGACTTTTTGCCAAGAATTTGTCTTTTCAACAACGTGTTCTCTTCGAGTAGCAACTTGTTCTGCAATTCCAAGTTCTCATTTTTCAGTTCTTGATAACTGACCGGACTTGAACTACAATTTGAATGTGCTTCGAAAAATTTGTCGAAATCTTGTTTCCACATAAAGAACTTGCAATCGGATAACTACAAAACAATATACCAACCTCAGTTTCAACAAGAATTTAAGTTCAATCCATAAGTAAACAACTTACAGGCCATTGAGGGCAACCATAAAATTGATCACCATGTCGAACACTTTTAGGACCAGCGATGCGAAGAACAGCAACGACTTCATGATGACAATACAAGTTTCCATCCAAATCAACCTTGAACAATTTAGGGGTTCGGTTCACACTCCATGATGAATTGGAAGATGAACTCATCTCGATTAGGGTTTCTGTGGGATGAATCGATGAATTGTGGGGGAATCGGAGCTTTTGCAGTGATTATGTGGGATGAATGGAGAATTAGGGTTCATTTGGGATGTCTGTGTTATAAAGGAGAAGGAGACATTACACCTCATCATCCACATCAGCATGTACAATCAGCAAAATGGTGCCACGTCGGACAAATAACTAACCAAGTTAGAGAATATTTAACTGAGTGGTGCTAGTGCAAACAAAAAGACAAGTTGGGTGTGCCGGGTGTCAAAGTGTTAGTTGCGGGTGTCATCGGCCAAAGGGCGATAGTTGCGGGTGATAAAATCCAATAACCCTAAAACTAACCCTTTTTAGTACTAATGTTGGAAAAAGTGTGTTTTTGTCTTCCTTTTGTATTTTCAGGATTAAATGAGCTCAAATGAACAAAAGAAGCAAAAAGGCAGCTAAATCTAACATAAATACAAGAAAAGGAATAAACGTGGCATGCCCGACCCCCGACAGCATCTTCCCAAGCAAAAACAAGAGAACAGAAGGCTGAACACGCCCCGTGCTCAATGAGCACGGGGGCGTGCCCAAGTGTCTGCAGAAAAGACAAAGTTGTAGAAGCTTCTATCACCCACCACGGGGGCGTGCCCAGTGGACACGGGGCCGTGGTCAACTCTAAGATTCGCAGAATCTGAGGAAATCTTGATAGTACAGATACGCTTCTGCACACGGGGTCGTGCCCAGCGGACACGGGGGCGTGGTTAACTAATGCAAACAAACTGCAATTAATGAAGAAAGAGAAGGAGGGTGGACACGGGGCCGTGCCCAATGGACACGGGGTCGTGCCTGAGCTGCTGTTCAGGCTATAAATAGGGGTGCTTGGCTCATTTGCAAACCATCCCTTGGCACACCACCTCTCTCACACTTCACCCACACTCCACCACCACCACAACACCATCATCCACCACCATCATCCATCATAGAGTGTGTGAGTCGTCTCGGGATCCAAGATTGATCGTAAGAGTTCTTGACAATCAAAGGCCATGTTTGCCTAAGTCTCTTACATCACTTGGTGAAGACAAGTGTCTAGTGTAATACTTTTTATTTTTAATCTTTTCGCACTTTTTATTTGGTTATGTATTAATGACTTTAATAACTAGTTTCTTATGTTGAAGGTGATTCTTCCTTATCGTTTGTCCGTGGTGTCTTGGCATTATTTTACTGTCTATATAAAATAAAAGATTTTCACCATTCATATATCCACGGTCTATATGGAGGTATGTTGGCTACATGGTCGGGGGTTAAGGGAACGGTTTGGTAAGAGTCTTGCCTTGTTCAGTGTATAGATCCTGCAAGGACCTGGGTCAAATTTAGTAGGACCTCCTTCGATACCCACCGGTATTGGATGGCGGGGGTCCAAACTCTTTGATCCCCTCATATGTAAGCTACTATTAAAACTTTAACCCGGCTACTTAGGACTGTATCCCTGCTGACTCAGACTACTTAGCCAAGTGTAACGTCACCTTCAAAAGAGAGGCCAACCACATTATGCATTAATAACTTAATTAATTTTCTTTCAATAATCCGACCCTTTAGGATTGTATCCTTGCTGACTCAAAGTACTGGGTTGAGGGTAACGTCACCTTTAAAAGAGGGGCCTACTACAATAACTAAGATAATCTCTTAAAAAGTGCAAAAGGGCGGAAATAATCAAAGGTTACACTCCACACGAGTCGGATCCAAGTGATTCATCTTGTCTATCTGTTTTTAATTTATTTTATTTTTTAGCATTTAAGTAAGTTTTTATTTTCTAGTTTAAAAAACCTTTTTCTAAACTTTTGATTTGATTAGACGTTGAGGATAAACCGGTATTAAAAGCTCTTGTGTCCTTGGACGACCTCGGTATCTTACCAACATTATACTACGCTCACGATGGGTGCACTTGCCCATATGTGTGTTTGGTGTTAGTAAAATATCGTGTTTTATAAATTTAAAACTTGACTAATGTGTAAAAAGGGCTAAAAATATATATAAAAATCTATAACACCACACGCGCATCATTCCCCATTAACATCTCAGCAGTTATAGCTGGTCAAAGGGTGGCTCGGATACATATGGACGGAGGGAGTGGATGTAACAACTCTCACCAAAAGTTCTAATTCTTATCCTATTTTATCCAATAGGAAATCCTAATTGAGACCCCCAAGTAATCCTGTATAACCCCTAAAATTTTCAGAACAATCGGAATCAGGATCAGGGCCCCTAAAACTCAGGGGGGTATTCCCTAATTGATATTATCTTCACAGTTTCTTGTCAAACGCGAATTTCTTCGAACCGTCAACTCAGCTGAGCTAGTAAGACACGGGGCTACCCTGTGCTAGGGGGCACCCCTCGCGCCACGCGCCAGACCCTCGCGCCACGCGAAGGAGGCAGTTTTTCAGTATAAATAGCAGGGCATTGGCACTTGAAATGTGGCGTTGGTTCGACGTAAAAACTCATTTCGTACGTTGAGATATAGTCTGTTTACTTCAAAACACACACACAGCACGAAATTCTGCCGCGATAACAGGGTAATAACTCAATCACTGCTACGATTCAATGTCCGATCGATTGAAACCAATCCGATGAATGTTTAAGTGTTGCTCAAACTCGGGTTATACTTTGTCATTCGTCGTGAATTCGATGGATGTTTAAGTATCGCACTTTGTCATTCGTCGTGAGGGTTTTAATCTCGTGAGTTATCGTAAATGTTGAATTAAGTTACCAACCTAGTTTCGTGTGCATTGATTATTTGAATTAGGTTAACCAGGCTAAGAATCAGTAGGCTAAACGCTGCCCGTCTAAACTCTGCAATGTGAGTCGTTCTCTTTTTATCAAATTACTTTACAGAACCTTAAATTTTTTCAAGGTTATAATTACACGGATTAAGTCTTTGTAATCTTCAATTACTGCTGGTATGTGGGGTTTTGTATACATTACTTTATTCCCGTCACCATTGGACAACGGGTTAGCCAATGGGTGATCTGACCATAGTCACAGAAACAAGTCGAGTGACAAATACCGATTTGGGGTAATTGGTTGATAGAAACATTGTAATCACCCTTAATACTGTAAGTTATAACAAAATTGTAATTGCAGTGATTAAGTCTTTGCCAATCTTGAAGAAGCAAATGTAAAAATTCTTAATGCTGTGAATTATAACAAATGTGTTTTGTGCAAAAATGAATGAACTCACCAGTATTTCCTGCTGACCAAATCTTTTTAAAACGCGTTTCAGGTAATTACAGTAGATGGGAATAAGAGTGATGATACGGCACCGAAAGGCTTAAAAGAAGTGGCTTATTTTATCAATTAAATTAGATTAAGAAAACATGGTTTCATATATTCGGGTTTATCCCATATAAAAGTTACCTTTGTAAACCATGGGTTTTATCCCATCTGTTTAATAAATAAAATCCGGTGTTTTCTAAACTCTGATATTTTTCCTACCTCACGGTCCTGATGAACATTTCCGCTGCAATACTTTTCAAAAATAACCACCGGTACCACTTGGCTGTTCGTGGCTCCCGATTCCGTCCAGGGTGGGGTCGGGGGCCGTGACAGAAGGTGGTATCAGAGCCATGCCACTGGTTTAAGCCAAAGAAGTGTTCTGCTAACACTTAAATTTTAAAAATTTCTGTGGTAGGAAATAACTTATGTGATTATGTGTTTTTGTGTTATTTGACTATTTGTTAGTTTACAGTATGGGTAAGCAAAGAATTTCGGACATCTATCGTCAATTAGATAGTTCACCAAAAGATAAAGGAACCTCATTTCAATCAAATTCCTCAAGATACTCAGCAGATACTGAGGAAGGAATATTTATTCGTAAGGCACAGTCTGAGAAACCACTTACCACTAAGAAAAGAAGTTGGATTATTAGAAAAAGTCAAGAGAAAATAAAGAAGTCACAACAAAAAAGGAGTGATAATCAATAAGGAAACTCAGGAAATAGGCAATAACCCACCATGGGAAGATAAATTAGATGAACAATGGGCAGATCTCTATATGTTAGCCACTACAGCAGTAAATGTTAACTTTTAATTAAGTAAAAAGGCTAAACCCGGACCAAACAATGAAATTAGGTCTCAACCAGAAAAGTTTATAAAATATCTTATCTTTCAACACCCTGACCCAGTACTAGCAACCATGAGCCAGAAACTTTAAAGGAACTTTGCCCATTAGATAAACCACTTAATAAGAGGAGATAGAATAAACCTTATATAAAAGTATGCTGAGCATAATATTTCTAGATAGACTAAAATAAATTATGAATACACAACCCCTAGTATATTTTGAATCTTTAGTTGTAAGTTATAGACATATATATATAAAAGTCGCAATGTTTAATTAAATTTGTTTGTACAGTTGTACCTAAATGTAGGGGTGAGCAAATTAACCATCATAACCAATAACCGAACCATAACCGACATAACCGAACCATAACCGACATAACCGAACCACTAATAACCGATAACCAATATAACTAATGGTTATGGTTATGAAACTTTGTATAACCGCTCAATCGGTTATGGTTATGAAGCTTTGGTTAACCGATATAACCGAAACCGAACCGAACTTGTGATGTTAACTTTATATAATGGATTTGTGTTTTACAAAACCATATAGAGGGTTTTTACTAAGATAAAAGTATGTTAGTAACAAAATGATCTTGATGTAGATGTCATTTATTTTGATAAAGAACTAAGGTGTTATGGCCATAATTGTTTTTGTTTGAGAATTAACTTATTACAAAGAACCCTATTTATTTCAAACCTTGCTTGGTTACTTAACCGAAATTAACCAAAACCGACTTCATAACCGATTAACCGTAACCGAAGTTTGGTTATGGTTATGGTTACCAAAACTCCATAACCGAACTAGCGGTTATGGTTATGGTTAATAGTAAAAACCGAACCAAACCGACCCATGCACACCCCTACCTAAATGTTTGTTCTAAATATTAGTCTGTGATAATTAATACCCGATAGATATTCAAATTAACAACAAAGTAAATCAGGAAAACCAGAATTTAATGCTTTAGTATAAGCTAATTAATTGTATAGATAAATTTTGGTGGATGTTGGTATGCCATGAGGATGATAACTAGAACGTGTCAAGTATGATAAATAAGCAATAACACTTGGCCACTGTTATTTCTTATTTATTGGTACTACTTGGTTCTGGAATATGATCCGTCATGTGAATACTAATTTCCTTGTTCTTTGATGAAATCCTAATAAAAGATTCATTTTAAATCATGAATTGAGAGAATTCTATTTATGGGAAATATAAATTACCTCTCCGGCGAGAACCGGGTAAGATGGGGTTACCTCTCCGGCGAGAACCGGGTAAGATGGGGTATAGGATATGTCAAATAAGTGACAGAATTCCCTAAATAGTATCATGACATGATGTCTGACTTGTCTTTGGAAATATGAATCTGTTAAATACATTGACCTTATGAATAGTATGTATATTACATATATATGATTATATAGATATGTATATCTATAAGGAAATCCAAAAACCGTAAGGATTAGAATAAAGCACTAGCATGTGTGTCAACAATAATTCTAGATTTCTTTGTTAGGAATCTCTTGTATCCATCTATAATTCCGATATCGAAAACTATTTCATTTGATCATCCATCTCATAACTCGTGCGACAAGGGGAACAATGTGAACCCTTGATGATTAGGAGGCCATCGAAAGTATAAGAATTCCCTTTGCGTTACCTTATATTATTAACACAGTAGGAAACCTGTAACTAAAGGTTGTGCTAGTTACCAAACATCTCAAAACCTACGCTAATAAGAGTAATCCTACTTTCCTTAAGAACTCTTGCGAAAATAGGAATAACCACGAATAGATGCACTTACAAAGACTCTCTTCACCTATAATCCTACTCAGAATGCTAGTAATAAAGAAGCTGTTACAAAATACATAGGCTGCAACAGACTAAAGTGGTCCAAACTATTAGTATATATGTTAAGAAAAATGAAGTAATGTATGCTTCAAAATTTGGACATTAAGATAGCAAGACCTGACCTTCGAAACGCATGATCACGACGTATGCCATGAAATGGAAAGAACTGACAGAAAAGAAATTCTGTCTGCCTCATAAAAAGGAATAAATGGAAATGATGATTCCAGAGGTAATTACTTAATTAGATTGAGACTTGCAAAGCCAACCGGAGAAATGACCACAAGGAGACAAAGACAGACCAGCCGACAAAGTTTATCTCTGTGATGAAAGCTGCGAGTTATGCACGGAAGTAAGACATAGCATATATGGTCTAGGGGTTCATTAACCCTAGAGGCATGGAACTGCAAGAAATCCCGACCGACGTTTTTCCCAGAAGAGCTACTTGGACTATCACTCGATCGTGAGGAGAAACTCAGAATTCATCTGAGACTAGAAACAACACCGATTGTCATATCACAAAGTTAAGACTAATGTAGTAATTAATGCTTTAAGTCATAAGTTTTATAAGAAGCCGAAACAAGTACGTGCTCTTAGATTAAATTTACGGATAAATTTAATGTAACAAGTAAAGAGTACCGAGAAACAGCAATCAAGGATGATGCTGAAGGATTATAAAGGAATAATGAAGGAATCAGAAAAAGAAACTGATGGAAATTGGAAATTCTATAAAGAATTCGGGTACTTATTCAAGGAAACCTACAAGAAATAATTCTTGAAGAAGCTCATAGAACTAACTATTTGTTGCATCGTGTAAGTGATAGGAGGTATCAAGAGTTTTATAAGAATTACTGATAGATAGCAAGTTATGTCTCTAAGTATTTAATCTATTAGCAAGTTAAAACTGAACGTTAGAAACCTTTAGGTTTATCTCAGCAACTAGAAATGCCAGTATGAAAATGAGATTGATAAAAATGGATATTGTTATCAAATTAACCAAAACAAGAAACGACACAATCTGGGTGATTATGGATCGATTAACCAAGTCTGCTCAACCCTATCAATAAAGGAAACCCTTTAGTATAAGACACTTAGTTAAATAAGAACGAAATAGTCTCATTACATAGAATCCCGTTATCTATTATATATAGTCAAGATAGTCACATTACTTATCATTTATAGGAAATTTTAACCCGATTTATTTTAAGCAGTATGAAGTAAACCTTTAGCATGGAAAGATTAGCCAAATTATACGTAGACGAAGTAGTATCCTTACATGGAGTCCCACTCTCCATTGTATCGGATAGAGATAGTCGTTTCACTTCACAATTTTAGACAAGTTTTCAAGAAGCCGTGGGGACACGATTAAATTTAAGAACAGCTTATCATCCTCAAACAGACGGACAAAGTGAAATGACGATTCAAACCCTGGAAGACATGCTCCGGGCATGTGTGATAGATTTTGGTGGAAATTGGGACGACCACCTACCCTTAATTGAATTCTCCTATAATAATAGTTATCATGCAAGCATTGAAGCTGCCCCGTTCGAAGCATTGTATGGACGAAAGTGTAGAACTCCAGTCTGTTGGGCAGAAATAGGAGAAAGTCAATTATCAGGTCCTGAAATCGTGCAGGAAAACACGTACAAGATCACTCAAATCAAGGAAAGACTAAAGATGGCTCGAAATCGCCAGAAAAGTTATGCAGACAATAGACGCAAGCCGCTAGAATTTCAAGTTGGAGATAAGGCACTCTTGAAAGTTTCTCCTTAGAAAGGAGTAGTTCGGTTTGGTAAAAAGGGAAAGTTAAGTCCAAGATACGTAGGACCATTCCCAGTAATCCAGCGAATAGGACCAGTAGCCTATCGCCTACAGCTACTGATATGTGGTCGAAAACCGGTGCTTGTAATTGCTTAATTTGATGTTATTACACAAGTTTTAGTTTCGAATGGCCTACTTTTGATTAGATATGTATTTTGCAGGTCTAGCGGAGTTAAAGAAGCTTTTCGGGAGCTTTACGGGTCACCGGGATGAAAAACGAACCACCGGGAAGCGAAACGGGTCAACCGGGGACAAGGAACGTGAAAAACAGAAAAGACAGTTTCTGGGCACCGTCGCCGACGCCCATATGGGCCGTCGCCGACGGTCATTGTATGTTTGCGTCGCCAGAATGTCCGTAGACAGCAAGATTAAGCGTCGGATGAATGAGCAAAAGCATGCACCGTCGCCGACGGGGCTTCAGGCCGTCGGCGACGGTCCCTCAATCTTGGTCACGCGCTGTTTGATGTTAATTGGGGTAAAAACGAATTAGAGAGGGGTTGTTGACTATCATTCGACAGTTACATTGGTTTTGGAAGTTTGAACTTTATCTTGGAGCCATCACCCACCATCTTTCACCTACCATACCATCCAACATCATCTCTCACATCCGAATCATCATCCGAATCACAATCACGAACCCTAATCCATCACCATTCCATTAATATCTCAACTCACCATTACCAACCATCCACAACCCTAACCATTCATCCAATCATCCATCTTCAAGCTTCACGATGATCCAATTCAAGCTTTCTACATCCGGTGATCAAGTTTCTTCGATCATGCTCGGCTAATTTCTAGGAGGTTTCACCCCGGTGTAGACTTTTGTAAGATTTAGGGTTTATTATGTTTTGATAATTGTTTTGTAACAACTTGAAGTGCATTTGAATCTTAGACAATTGTCCTACGTTGGTATTGAATTTGCAAACCGTCGAGTGAATGATTAAATTTGACTTTGTGAAATGAATACACGTATTTATGCCTTGTCTTTTGGTAGGATTTGCTAGTCCAAAGTAACGAAGTGTATCATGGTCCGTTGTTTATGACGTTGATAGCGATTGACACCTAAGCTTTGTGATTGCGACCCGTTAATGAATTATTTCAAGTAAAGCTAATTAGAACACATAGTAACCCTAAGTCTTGCATTAGTTGAAACCGGGTGTGAACCTTGTTTTCTTATCATTGTTCAATCAATCAATTTTAATTCTTGCAATTTGTTATTCACTAGTAGTTAATCCATTCAATCATTTTAGTAATTCTAATTCACATCTTTCAATTAAACAAAAATACAAAAATATATCATAGCAAGCTTCATAAGTGTGACATCTTTTCATAATTCAATCGAATCCATTCGCAAACCACATACTCTTTGTGGTTCGACCCCTTACTACCACTAGCTATTTGTTAAGGGTAATTTGGGACTATAAATATTATCTTTAACCAGAGCGCGACACTCCGATCAGCTACTAGAAGAACTGGCTGGAGTACATGACGTGTTTCATATATCCAACCTCAAGAAATATCTATCTGACGAATCCCTGGTAGTACCTCTTCAAGATGTCGAGGTAAATGAAAAGTTAAAATTTGTTGAGAAGCCACTGCAGATAGAAGACAGAAAGGTCAAGTTTCTCAATCACAAACGACTAGTGCTGGTCAAAGTCAAGTGGGATTCAAAGAGAGGTCCTGAATACACTTGGGAGCTGGAATCAGAAATGAAGCGGAAATATCCTCATTTATTCCAGAAAATCTCGAGGACGAGATTTTAATTAGGGTGGGGAGGATGTAACAACTCTCACCAAAAGTTCTAATTCTTATCCTATTTTGTCCAATAGGAAACCCTAATTGAGACCCCCAAGTAATCCTGTATAACCCCTAAAATTTTCAGAACAATCGGAATCAGGATCAGGGCCCCTAAAACTCAGGGGGGGTATTCCCTAATTGATATTATCTTCACAGTTTCTTGTCAAACGCGAATTTCTTCGAACCGTCGACTCAGCTGAGCTAGTAAGACACGGGGCTACCCTATGCTAGGGGGCACCCCTCGCGCCACGCGCCAGACCCTCGCGCCACGCGAGGGAGGCGGTTTTTCAGTATAAATAGCAGGGCATTGGCACTTGAAATGTGGTGTTGGTTTGACGTAAAAACTCATTTCGTACGTTGAGATATAGTCTGTTTACTTCAAAACACACACACACAGCACGAAATTCTGCCGCGATAACAGGGTAATAACTCGATCACTGCTACGATTCAATGTCCGATCGATTGAAACCAATCCGATGAATGTTTAAGTGCTGCTTAAAGTCGGGTTATACTTTGTCATTCGTCGTGAATTCGATGGATGTTTAAGTATCGCACTTTGTCATTCGTCGTGAGGGTTTTAATCTCGTGAGTTATCGTAAATGTTGTATTAAGTTACCAACCTAGTTTCGTGTGCATTGATTATTTGAATTAGGTTAACCAGGCTAAGAATCAGTAGGCTAAACGCTGCCCGTCTAAACTCTACAATGTGAGTCATTCTCTTTTTATCAAATTACTTTACAGAACCTTAAATGTTTTCAAGGTTATAATTACAGGGATTAAGTCTTTGTAATCTTCAATTACTGCCGGTATGTGGGGTTTTGTATACATTACTTTATTCCCGTCACCATTGGACAACGGGTTAGCCAATGGGTGATCTGACCATAGTCACAGAAACAAGTCGAGTGACAAATACCGATTTGGGGTAATTGGTTGATAGAAACATTGTAATCACCCTTAATACTGTAAGTTATAACAAAATTGTAATTGCAGTGATTAAGTCTTTGCCAATCTTGAAGAAGCAAATGTAAAAACTCTTAATGCTGTGAATTATAACAAATGTGTTTTGTGCAAAAATGAATGAACTCACCAGTATTTCCTGCTGACCAAATCTTTTTAAAACGCGTTTCAGGTAATTACAGTAGATGGGAATAAGAGTGATGATACGGCACCGAAAGGCTTAAAAGAAGTGGGTTATTTTATCAATTAAATTAGATTAAGAAAACATGGTTTCATATATTCGGGTTTATCCCATATAAAAGTTACCTTTGTAAACCATGGGTTTTATCCCATCTGTTTAATAAATAAAATCCGGTGTTTTCTAAACTCTGATATTTTTCCTACCTCACGGTCCTGATGAACATTTCCGCTGCAATACTTTTCAAAAATAACCACCAGTACCACTTGGCTGTTCGCGGCTCCCGATTCCGTCCAGGGTGGGGTCGGGGTCCGTGACAGTGGAGTAGAAGTAATCTTTGAACATTGCTTACTAAGGTTCGACAGAGATGTAAGGGACAGGTTGGAGGAGGATTCGATCCCCCTGGTAGGTTTCAACAACAGTATATCCCATCCCCTGGGGAAGATCAGGCTCCCATTTCCGGTTGGGGTGGGAGACCGGGTCAGGACCATAACCCTCACCTTTACCGTCATCCGAGCTCCTTTCAAATACAATGCTATCCTAGGCAGGCCGGGCATTGGGGACTTGCAAGCTCAGGCCTCGACTCCCCATGGAGCGTTGGTGTTTCAAACCCCCAGGGGTCTAACCTGGGTGAAGTCCTCATTTGAGGTTGTGTCCTCAGTTTCAGAAGAGGGGGTGGGAAAGAACCTTCAAAAGGAAGGAATTGAAGAATGGGTCCTCTGTGACAGGTTTCCGGAGCAAACGTAAAAAGTAGGAAGCCACCTCAGTGACAAATGCAAAAGCGCTTTCAAGGAGCTACTTCTCCTTAATATAGACGTCTTTGTGTTCCAACAGGGAGATATGATTGGAATCCCAAGGAGTCTAACTGAGCACAGACTCAATACCCACCGTTAGATACAGTCGGTCAAGCAAAAGAAATGGAGTATGCGTCCAAGCAAGAGAAGGGTTGCGTGCGAGGAGACAAGGAAGCTACTTAGGGCTGGGATAGTTAGAGAAGTCAAGTACCTCTCCTGGATTGCTAACCCTGTTATGGTTAAACAGAAGGACGGGGGATGGAGGATGTGTGTAGACTATCAAGATCTGAACAAGGCATGCCCCAAGGACTGATACCCCCTTCCGGAGATAGACGTCCAGGTGGACTCCCTGGCTCAATATCCGTTGAAGTGTTTTCTCGACGCTTACAAGGGGTACCACCATATTCAAATGTCATTAGAGGACGTGGAGAAGACCGCGTTCATAACAGATGAAGGCACCTTTTGTTACATAAAGATGCCCTTCGGGCTAAAAAACGCAGGGGCCACGTATCAGAGGTTCATGAATACTTTGTTTAGAGAGCAACGCGGAAGAAACTTGGAGGTGTATGTCGATGACATCGTCATAGAGAGCCTCACGGAAATGGCTATGTTGGAAGACATAGCCGAAACCATCCAGACCATGCAAGACGTGAATATGAATATGAAGCTGAACCCCGAAAAGTGCTACTTTGGGGTGGAAGAGGGAAAGTTTCTTGGGGTGGTCGTTACCAAGGGAGAAATGAAGGCAAACCCAGAAAAGACCCAAGCAGTAGCTAAAATGCGGTCCACCAGGTCCTTGAAGGATGTTCAGCAGCTGAACGGGAGGCTGATAGCCCTTAACCGCTTCTTATCCAAGGTGGCGGACAAAACTTTACCGTTTATAAAGGTCCTGAAGGATTGCCTCTAGACAAACAGATTCAAGTGGAACCCGAAGGCCGAGTCAGCCTTGCGGGACATGAAAGACCTCATCTGCCAGCTCCCGACCCTAGCCACTCCTGTCCCGGGGGAGGAACTACTTTTGTATTTGTCTGCATTCAAGACAACGATCAGTGTAGTGATGATGGTAGAAAGGGAGGAGAAGCAAATTCCTATATACTTCATTAGCGAGACCCTTAAAGGTCCGGAAGAACGATACATGCCACTAGAGAAGCTAACCCTGGCACTTGTTTTTGCCTCCCGGAGGCTTCGGAGATACTTCCAAGCCCACAAGATCATACTGTTGACAGACCAACCACTCCAAAAGGTCCTGAGGAGACCGGAACTCTCTGGTCGGTTGGCCAAGTGGGCCGTCGAGCTCGGGGAACACACCCTAGAGTACAAGGCAAGAACTGCAACAAAAGGGCAAGTACTGGCGGATTTCTTAATAGAAGTACCTGGGTAAGAAGAAAAGGAACTCCTCAAATGGAAGAGCTTAGAGGATGAGGAGAAAAAGAAAGAAGACGAAGGAATATGGAAGCTGTTCACAGATGGGGCTTCGAGTGTGGAAGGAAACGGGGCAGGGATCACACTGGTCAGTCCCGAGGGAGTCGAACTAACATACGCCATCAGGCTGGACTTTGAGAACACCAACAAAACAGCGGAATACGAGTCACTCCTAGTAGGCCTGAGGCTGGCGAAAAAAATGAAGGCAAGGCATGTCGAGGCCAATACCGACACCTAGTTAGTGTTCAAACAATATCATGGGGAATATGAAACGAAGGCCAACTCCATGGCTCAGTACATAGACAGAGTAAAGAGGTTGGCCAACACCTTCAAGCTCGAGTACATTCCTCGAGGGAAGAATAGAAATTCTGATGCCCTAAGCAAACTTGCCTCCGTGGCCTTCGACCACTTGGCTAGGGAGGTGAAAGTGGAGGTCCTGACCTCCCCCTCGATCGCGATGGAGGAGGTAGTGACGGTCGACAACACTCAGGAGACGTTGATGACACCCATACTGAACTTCCTCAGGGACGGAATGCTCACAGAAGGAGAATGGGCGGCCCGTAAGGTGAGGGTGAGGGCCTTGCAGTATGAATTGATAGATGGAGAATTATACCGAAGGTCGTATTTAGGCCCATCCTTAAAGTGTGTCGATGAGGAGGAGGCCAAGTACATGATACGAGAAATACACGAAGGAATTTGTGGCATGCACTCGGGGCCGAGGACTGTAGTGGCTAAAGCAATGAACGCAGGGTTTTATTGGCTTAGAATGTACGAGACATCATCAGAAGAAATTAAGAAATGTGACAACTGCCAGGTCCACGCTCCCATGACGCACCGCCATAAACACCCAATGATACCGGTTTCAACATCCTGGCCATTCCAGAAGTAGGCCATAGACATCATTGGGCATTTCTCGAGGGTCCAGAAGGGGTCAAGTTCGTTGTGTTTGCCATTGATTACTTTACCAAATGGATTGAAGCAAGGCCCCTGGCGAAGATCATAGGGGAACAGATGAAGCGGTTTATCTTGGACAACATCATATGCAGATTTGGGATACCGATGGAATTAGTAAGTGACAACGAGGTTCAATTCGCGAGGAAGCCCTTCAAACCATGGTGTGAACAAATGCACATTCGCCAAATTTTTACCTCAGTCACCCATGCCCAGAGTAATGGTCTGGTGGAAAGAGCAAATCAAAGTGTAATAAGAGGAATGAAGGGAAGGCTGGGGCGAAAACAGTAGGGCTGGTTAGAAGAGCTGCCCTTCGTCCTATGGGCTTACTGGACTACTCCCAAGGTCTGCAATGGGGAAACCCCTTTCAGCCTAACCTACGGTACCAAAGCCGTCATCTCCGCCGAAATCGGATAACCCACGGCAAGGATGAAGTTGCGGGAAGCAGAGAATGAGCAAGACCTCCGGGTGAACCTCAACCTCCTAGAGGAAAGAAGAGAGATAGCTGCGGTGAGAGAGGCCAAATACAAGAAACAGTTGGAAAGCTACTACAACTCCAGGATGAAGAAACTCAACCTGGTCCTAAGGGCCAATGAGGCCAGCCTACAAGAGAGCACAGGAAAGCTGCGGCCCAAATGGGAGGGGCCCTACAAGGTTGTTTGGGCTAATGACAAAGGGGCTTGCAAACTAGAGACACTCCAGGGGACGGAGATTCCAAGAAACTGGAACCTCATGCAGCTCCGGAAGTACTATATATGAAACGCAAGTTTATTTCCAGGAAGGGACTAGTAAGCACGGCTCAAAAGCCACTTTTGTGAAATCAGCCATTAGCTAAGGCTTATCCCTAAAAAAACACCTTTTGTAAAATCATGTACTAGAGGCCTAGGCCCTTCAACACATATGACAATGAACAATCTTCTTGTTTCTTTTGACAATTTTGGGTAATGCACTAAGGCAGATGTGTCTAAGAAACTGCAAACCCAATAACAACATACACACGTGTAAATTAGTGTACTGAACACACTAAATGCCCGACTGTGTGGCGAAATGGGGCGAACCCAGCCCGGGGAAAACAGGCAAACAGTTAGAAGACATAATCACTAATTATAAACTTGTCTAGGGGTCACTCCCTCACAAACGGTCCTAATTTGTAAATGAACTACAAAACAAGTGTACAAGAACACACTAAAACATTTGTAAATGAACTACAAAATAAGTGTACAAAAACACACTAAAACATTTGTAAACAAACTACAAAGCAAGTGTACAAGAACACACTAGAAAGTTTGTAAACAAATTACAAATCAAGCGGACAAAGACATACTAGAACGAATACAAGAACATTTGCAAATAAGCTGCAATCCAGGTGCATGGAGACACACACAGGAACTTATAGACAAACTCCAAACCAACTTCTATACTCCGGTAGGCCACGAAAGAAAAGAAACGATCCAAGGTAAAGGTATGAAGGCAAGCAGCTCCTGAGCTACTGACAACAACACATGCAGACAACAAGGCAACAAGACTAACAAGCAAAGGTACACCAAGGAACAAAAATTTATAAGCTAAGTGCAAAAGCATGGCATAGTTAGATACTGGGAAGGCCCCAACACAAAAGCCTTCCCAATAGCAAAAAACAGCAGTGTATAAGGTGCATAGTGATAAGTATCATGTTATAACCACATTGAATAACCATTGTTTTAAAGAAAGACAGTTACGGAGAAGCATCTCTGGACAAAGATTTGGGCGAAGAGGATCCGGCAGGGGCAAGCAAAGCCTTGAGCTCATCAATAGACATCAGGGGCCTTTCAAAAATCTTCTCAAGTAGGGCAGGGGATTTCTCACCAGACTCCTTGTCCAGATTAGACAACTGTTTCTTGGCCTTCGAATTATAGAGAGGAGTCTCTTTCCTCCCCAGCCCTTGAGCAGAATAAGCATACCCATCCTTCAGACCTGCCTGATACCCCACATCCTTGTAAGCCCTGTAAATCCTCTTAAGGCAACCCTTGAACTCTTCGGACTGGGAGACAGCAGCAAGGAAGGACCCAAATCCCTGAGTAATAAGCCAGTAGCGCTCTTGAACCAGCTTTTGGTTATCATCCATGGCAATTCCCCATTTGGCATACATGGTATCCAAATCTCCCTGGGATACCGAGTCAAGCTCCTTCTGATGTTTCAAATCCGCAACAAGCTCTTCTTTCAGCCCAAGCCGCCCTCTCCCTCTCCCAGGCTCGCTCCCTCTGCTCCAGCATTCTGAAAGAGAAAAGATAGTCCAGGGGAAAAGTCAAACAAAAAAAAGGAGGGGGGAGAAGGACGCGGTACCTTCTCCTCCAGCAGTTTCCTCTCGACATCTGTTACCCGGCATCGAAGCTTAGTAGCGATGATCTGAGAGGTCCTTAACTCAGTCCTCAGTTCCTCATTCATTTTCCTCTGCTCATCCACCCGCTGCAACATACCAGCCCCCCAAAAAACCCCCTCACAAAGGGACATGTTGTACTGATCATCAAAGAGGTCAGGGTTCAAAGCAAAATTCATAAATTTGTGAGGAGGGGGAACAACATGATCTAAGAAATCTCGAGCAGTATTGGGGGTTCCCACAACAGTGGATGTGGTTATCTTCCATTTAGGAACATACGGAACCGGAAGATTCTCGGCAAACAAAGGAGCTAAAGGGGACCGGGAAGGAAGGACCTCAGGATGAGAGGGTTTGCTGGTACCGGTAGCCTGAAGAGGAGAGATGTTAAAAGCAGGTTTGACACGAGCAACGCTAACTTCAGGAGTCTTATCCTTGACCCGAGAGGAGGCAGGAACAGGAGGAATCACAATCGTAGCCTTGGAGCTTCCCTGTTTCAAACAAGGAAAAAGAAGCAAACTATGATCAAAACATCTATGCCAAAGAAGCAGGACAAAGTATGAAGAAAAGGCTCACCAGCAGAGGTTCACTAACGAGGCTAGAAGACCTCAAATGTTTAGATAGGGAACCCTTGGTTCCAGTAGGGGGAATTTCGGAAGCAGCTTTGGTGGCAGGAAAAGGTTTCTGACCACTAGCACTCCGGAGCCTCAACCGGATATTTCGAGTGGCTGGGGCCGCTTTAGGACTGCTGGCCTGGGCTATCTTCCGCTTACGTAGCAAATGGCTCTCCAAATCCTCATCGTCTTCGTCATCGCTTGAATCCTTCACCCAGAGGGAACCCCGGGAATCCCCTCCTTCCTCAGAAGAAGCCTTCTCTTCCCTCTCTTCAGCAACAGAATCTTCGACACGAACAGAACTCCTCGTCCCGGGGGCCTTCTTCTCCAAAGCACAGCTCATGTCCGGGTCAACCTTGTCACCCACCATAAACTTAATGTCTCTACAGTCTCCTTGAAGTAGACCCCATAAAGTCATCTCTGCATAAGACTAGCACCAGAGATGACTGAACAAACAAGCAAAAACAAGAAAACAAGCATAACAGCCTAGGGGTAAAAATACCTTTCTTCCCAAAAAAGGCTTTTGGCCGGACCTGTAACACCTGCGTCCCTAGACTTTTAGCTATGGTAAATTTTAGTGCCTAAACTATGTGATACTTGACACTTTTGATACTTGAGATGCTTAAATCTAGATTCTTGATTCTTAATACTATGATGCTTGATTCTTGATACTTGATTCTTGGAAGCTATGAGTCTTGATACTTGATTCTTGGAAGCTACGATTCTTGACACTTGATACTTTAGTGCTTGACTCTTGAGACTCGTGAAACTTGAGACTTGGTTGAACGAGAGTCTGGAGACTTGTCACTGGCGGAATCTATGAAACTTGGAAACTAAGGTGTTAATGATGTAATCTAGTTATGTGATACTATTACCCAATAATACGCAACACAACGCTTAACCTTAAACACCTTGAAACTTTGGAAACCATGATCGAATGGCGATCCGATCGAACTGTCGTCCGATCGGATGACCATCCGATCGAAGTGACCAAAGTTGAACACTTGACTTAACTTTGGGAATCCCAAACACTTGGATCGAACGACCGTTCGATCGAATGGCCATCCGTTCGGATGACCATCCGATCGGATGGCAATTCATCCCCCACTCACATCAGCCACCTCAATCGAATGGCAATCCGATCGGACTGTCGTCCGATCGAACAGCCATCCGATCAATAGGACTGATCCGACACTTTGCGCAATCTCGTTGTTTTTTCCGACACTTATCTGTTGTGATCTAATCAGGCTAAACCTAAAGAGCTCCCTTTGATCCAATAACAGTTAATCTGTTAAGCAATCACTGTAAGTATACTCGATCCCTTTTTGTTTTAAACTTTGGGATGCAACATGTATTCAATCAAACTATGAAACTTGATACTTTTGAATCTAAACTCTATCCTATGTGTATGTGAAACTTGTGACTCTTGATTCTTGATTCTTTGTGCTATGTGGAGATGCACCTCCCCATTATTCTCGGGGCTATTTTTAGGAGGATTCTAGTTTTCCTTGATTCTTGGGAAAACACTAAAGCATCGGGACACTTGGGCTATCACTTGGACTGCGAACACTAGCATGGCTGAAACTATTTTGTTATCATTTACATTATGGATATGAGTCTTTTGAATCTATTATGCAATATACTCAAACTTGTATACTCGCCGATACATTTTTGTAATGGCTCTATTTTAATACATGTTGCAGGCTGATAGGATGCTGAATCATGGAAATCAAGCTAGGGTTAATGCTTAGAAACCCACCTAGTTTAATCCAGATTTTTAAACAATGATTTATGGTTGTATTTGATACTTTGTTGGTGATGTTGTTTTAGGCAAATTTTGCATGAAACTCAATTAATCTACAATGAAACTTTTGATGTTATGGAAACTCGTGAGCAATCTGAACGCTTAGTACCGCACCCTGATGTTTCCGCCATCGGTTGGGGTGTGACAGGACCAAATAGAGAAGGCTTAGGCCCCCCATAGCCAAGACTCTCTCAGGAAATGTAAAGGCTCTGGTTGGGTTTTCATACATCCTCTTCCACTAGACAATCTCGTCTGTAGACAAGACCAGAACACTGTCTTCAATAGGTGCCTTGGGATCCCTCAAAGGAGGCGACTCCGGCATCATCGCGGCTGAAGAAAAGATAAATTTATTCTTCCATTCCTTCGGATAAATAGATGTAGGCATGAAGGGGTAGCAAGGAGGAGAGACACTATCTTTTCTCTTAGCAAAGGTAAACCAGTCACCGTCGGACACTAACTTATAAAACATGCAAAAGAGAGGCACTGACGATTCACCGGCGACTGCCACACACGACAACTTGAAGTGCACAACCCTCATGAACGCTAAAGGATGCAGTTGAGAAAAGTGGATGCCGAAGTGTTTTAAAAGATCCACCTTAAAAGCCGACAAAGGGTAACGGACACCGCAAGAAGAGAACGACAGAGTGTAGATGACAATCCTCTCAGGGGAACATTCTGTCGGATCATCCGGTCCAGGGAGGGTCGGAGAAAATCGTTCCGGAATACGATAGGTGTCTACGAAGACCTCAAGACTTTCTCCATCAATACTGAGCGTATTGAAGAACGACCGGTATGACTCATTTGTTTAGGAAGATGATCGGAGAAATTTGGGAGAAGTGTAAAGGAAGATAAGAAAAATGAAGTGGTAATGGAGGTTTTTAATGGAGGCAACTGATAAGAAGCGGTAACCGTCAAATCAACCTATTCAAAATTGAAAATCAATTTGGGACACGTGCAACCTAAGAATCATCCCTAGCCGTTGATCTTTAACATCTGAAGATCCTCGAGAACCGTACGAGGTGTGTCATCATTAGGGAAAAGGGGCCCACTCCTACAGCCCAATTGGGCAATCTCACGAAGATATGATCATTGGGACTCAGCCCTGGATCATGAGACTTGGGTCTCAGAACCAGGGACTAGAGATGACTTGACGACGGGCCTCGCTGGTAGCCCAACATAGCCCGTCTTGGGCTTCTGTCATTTGGGCCCACTAATAAGCCCAATCCTCATGATTTCTCTCAAAGGGCTGTATTGATGTAAAATGAGCGGGAAACTAAATAGGATCCAAGAAATTACAGAGTGCAATAAATGCACGATTAATAGCGAGAAGGAAGCGCTTGGAAAGGGAAGTATAGCAAGCTGGCCACATTTAATGAAGTCCCTAATCCTACCGTTGGGACTCAGACACGTGTCTGAGTTCCCCAAAGATACCAGAAAGCCGTTAGATGATCCGGCTATGGTTCCCAAGGAAGATAAGTGACTTCCTTTATATAAGGAAGGTAAGTTCACCAAGAAAGGGAGAGAGAAATCTTCCCTCGCTAAATGCACGGTGGTATCATTTATTCCGGCAACCTCGGATAGCATTTACTCACACATATTTACTCACACACACAAGAATTCACACCAAGGAGAATATTCCGACGACGATACTCGTCGGAATAGGCTTCTCATTATCTCTTGCAAGTTTACTTATTCTCACTCCGTGATGAGGCTAACAATTTAATTTCTTGTAGGACGAAAGGACAGGGATCTTGCAATGTCAACGAGACTCTTTGATCGTCATCAGTGACCCGAGGGCTCGACATTTTAATTTAGATATTTTAAACAATTTTTTTACTGAATATTCACATCTTCTATGAGTATTTAATTTGCTTTATTGAAACAATAGTATAATACTATTATGAAATGTGTTGCATATAAGATGATTACATTACTTTTATGTTTATTTGTGACATAGGGCCAATCTTAAGGACATTCATAACTTATATCAAAGAGAGCTTATGTTCATTTAAGAAACAACATTAAATCATGATACTTATATCTTTCGTTTTAAAATCTGTTAAAAAAACGAAAGCAACTCATCATAGGTTCATCATTGTGTTGTTGGCTCCACCGAGAGAATCCATCTCACTTGAAGAGTCCATGTAATTATGTATGTTTATCCTTTTTAATTGTTAGTTATGAGGGAGAAAACCAAAATCATGAAATATAGAAACGTGGATGAATAATCTAGGGTTTTATATAATTGCTTTTCGTGTGCTAATTACTTAGGTGATGTTTGTTTTTTAAAAGGTAAAATATAACTGCAGACATCTGTAGAAGAAGAGGTGGACCAAACCTCTGAAGTCTGCGAGAAGAAGGTTATTTGTTTTTAACGTATGTAGACTTCTAAAATAAACTGGTGGTGATATACGGACGTTGGTGGTGGGTGATGGTGGTGCTTGACGATGGTGGTGGACGGTGGACGTGGACGGTGGGTAGTGGTGGTGGACGGTGGTGGTGGGTAGCGGACGGTGGTGGTGGTGATGGATGGTGGTGGGTGGTGGACGGTAGTGGTGGGTGGTGATGATTAACCCTCTACAGACGTTAGAAAATTTTAGAAGTGGCTGGGCCAAGTCTGCATCAAGAAGAGCTCGCACAGACGTTTTTTTAATGAAATGTCTTTGAAAAAGCAAGCAGTCTACAAATGGTAATGTTTGCGCATGGTCTGCACGACGCAGACAGAAGAGCACGCGCGACGCAGACAGAAGAGCCTGCTCAGATCTATTATAGAAAAAACAAACACCACATAAAAGTGTTCTTTGTGTTCACTTGGGCCTAATTTTTCATAATCGATGACATTCATCGCCATCATAGACATGCAAGATGGCTACAAAGTGAAACTTATAAGAAATAATGAAGGGTGAGCAAGTCAATTTGTAATACTGTAATATTAGCGTGGACAAGGCATTAAGTTTGGACACCCTCAAGTTCAATCGAGTAGAGCCAGGAATGGGGGTTGACGACTGCAAGTGGGGCAGGGAGGGGGTGCGGGTTGGTGAACTCAAAGAGCTATGGGAGAATAGTGGTGGCCGTGCTTTTTGGGTAGTGGGTTGAGCTTGGTGGCCCAATTTTATTGAATAATAGGGTAGTGAGTACTTGTAGATTAATGCCCCCTCCCCCCGCGCCCTAGGTTAACTTTTGTGTTGTTACCCCCACCAAGAAAATCCATCTCACTTGAAGGGTTCATGTAAGTACGTCTGTTAGCCCGATTAATATTTGGTTAAAAAGGAGAATACCAAGATGATGAAATGTAGAAATGTGGATGAGTCGTCTAGGGTTTTAGGTAAGTGTTGTTTCTGTGCTAAATAATAAGAATGTTCTTTATGTTTATTGGGGCATGATTTTCTAACACTGGTGACATTCATCACTAACATTGAAATGCAGAATGACTACAGAGCGAAAGTTATAAGAAATAATCAAGGGCGATCAAGTCAACTTGTAATACTATAGCATTTTGTCACTTTTCGTGCTTCGTCCGAATACAAGTTTATTTTTTTATATTTAAAACAAACTTTTGACCGGATATTCACATCTTCTATGAGTACAATAAATATATATATATTGCTTTATTTAAACAATAGTATAATACTATTTTGAAATGTTTTGCATATAAGATTATTACATTATTTTCATGTTTACTCTAGACATAAGGCCAATCTTCAAGGACATTCATAACTTATATCAAAGAGAGCTCATGTTCATTTAACAAACAACATTAAATCATGACACTTATATTTTTCGATTTAGAATTCGTTAAAGAAACGAAAGCTACTCATCATAGGTTCACTGTTGTGTTTGTGGCCCCACCAAGAGAATCCATCTCACTTGAAGGGTCCATGTAATTAGGTCTGTTTATCATATTTAATAGTTAGTTATAGAGGAGAAAATTAAGATGATGAAATATAGAAACGTGGATGAATAATCAAAGGTTTTATGTAATTAATTTTCGTGTGCTAAATACTAAAAGTGTTCTTTGTGTTCACTTAGGCCTAATTTTTCAACATTGATGACATTCATCACCAACATAGAGATGCAAGATGGCTACAAAGTGAAATTTAAAAGAAATAATCAAGGGTGAACAAGTCAATTTGTAATACTGTATTATTAGTGTGGACATGGCATTAAGCTTGGATACCCTCAAGTTCAATCGAGTAGAACTGGGAATGGGGGTTCATGACTGCAAGTGGGGCAGGAATGGGGGTTCACGATTGCAAGTGGGGCAGGAAGGGGGTGCATGTTGGTGAACTTATGGATGGAGGGGAGAATAGTTGTGGCCAAGCTGTTTTGGTAGTGGGTTGAGCTGTGTGGCCCAATATTATTGAATAAAAGGGTAGCGAATACTTGTGGATTAATGCCTCCTTACCCTAGGTGCACTATTGTGTTGTTACCCCCACCAAGAAAATCCATCTCACTTAAAGGGTTCATATAATTACGTCTGTTTAGCCCGATTAATATTTTGTCAAAAGGAGAAAACGTAGATGATGAAATATACAAAAATGGATGAGTCGTCTAGGGTTTTATGTAAGGGGTGTTTTGTGTGCTAAATAATAAGAATGTTCTTTGTGATTTTTGGGGCCCGATTTTCCAACACTAATGACATTCATCATTAACATCGAAATGTAGAATGACCACAAAGTGAAAGTTATAAGAAATAATCAAGGGCGACCAAGTCAACCTGTAATACTATAGCATTCTGTCACTTTTGGTGCTTCGCCCGACTACAAGTTTAATTTAGATATTTTAAACAAATTTTTTATCGGATATTCACATCTTCTATGAGTATTTATATTGCTAAATTGAAACAATAGTATAATACTATTATGAAATGTTTTGTATATAAGATTATTATACTACTTTTATGTTTACTGTTGACATAGGGCCAATCTTGAGGACATTCATAACTTATATCAAAGAGAGCTTATGTTCATTTAAGAAACAACATTAAATCATGATACTTATATCTTTTGTTTTAAAATCTGTTAAAGAAACAAAAGCAACTCATCATAGGTTCATCATTATGTTGTTAGCCCCACCGAGAGAATCCATCTCACTTGAAGGGACCATGTAATTATGTATGTTTATCCTATTTAATTGTTAGTTATGAAGGAGAAAACCAAAATGATGAAATATAGAAACGCGGATGAATAATCAAGGGTTTTATATAATTGCTTTTCATGTGCTAATTACTTAGGTGATGTTTGTTTTTTAAAAGGTAAAATGTCTGCAGTCTACGGACCTCATCTGTAGAAGAAGAGGTGGACCAAACATCTGCAGTCTGCAAGAAGAAGGTTATTTGTTTTTAACGTATGTAGACTTCTAAAATAAACTGGTGGTGATGTACGGACGATGGTGGTGGGTGATGGTGGCGCTCGGTGGTGGACGGTGGGTAGTGGTGGTTGACGGTGGTGGTAAACGGTGGTGGTGGTGAATGGTGGTGGGTGGTGGTGGTGGATGGTGGTGGGTGGTGATGATTAACCCTCTGCATACGTTAGAAAGTTTTAAAAGTGGTTGGGCCAAGTCTGCATCAAAAAGAACTCGCGCATCCGTTTTTTAATGAAACGACTTTGGAAAAGCAAACAGTTTGCAAATGGTAATGTCTGCGCGTGGTCTGCGCGACGCAGACAGAAGAGCCTGCTCAGATCTATTTTAGTAAAACAAACACCACATAAAAGTGTTCTTCGTGTTCACTTGGGCCAAATTTTTCATAATTGATGACATTCATCGCCATCATAGAGATGCAAGATGGTTACAAAGTGAAAGTTATAAGAAATAATGAAGGGTGAGCAAGTCAATTTGTAATACTGTAATATTAGCGTGGACAAGGCATCAAGTTTGGACACCCTCTAGTTCAATCGAGTAGAGCCATGAAGGGGGGTTGACGACTGCAAGTGGGTCAGGAAGGGAGTGCGGGTTGGTGAACTCATAGAGGTATGGGAGAATAGTGGTGGCCGAGCAGTTTGGGTAGTGGGTTGAGCTTGGTGGCCCAATATTATTGAATAATAGGGTAGTGAGTGCCTGTGGATTAATATGCCCCCCCCCCCCCCCTCGCACCCTAGGTTCACTTTTGTGTTGTTACCCCCACCAAGAAAATCCATCTCACTTGAAGGGTTCATGTAATTACGTCTGTTAGCCCGATTAATATTTGGTTAAAAAGGAGAAAACCAAGATGATGAAATATAGATATGTGGATAAGTCGTCTAGGGTTTTAGGTAAGTGTTGTTTCTGTGCTAAATAATAAGTATTGTGTTTATTGGGGCACGATTTTCTAACACTCATGACATTTATCACTAACATCGAAATGCAGAATGACTACAGAGCGAAAGTTAAAAGAAATAATCAAGGGCGATCAAGTCAACTTGTAATACTATAGCATTTTGTCACTTTTCGTGTTTCGTCCGGCTACAAGTTTATTTTAGATATTTTAAACAAATTTTTGACTGGTTATTCACATTTTTATGAGTACAATATTTAAATTGCTTTATTGAAACACTAGTATAATACTATTATAAAATGTTTTGTATGTATGAATATTACATTACTTTTATGTTTACTCTAAACATAGGGCCAATCTTTAAGGACATTCATAACTTATGTCAAAAGAGAGCTCATGTTCATTTAAGAAAGAACATTAAATCACGATAAAGAGAGCTCATGGTCATTTAAGAAACAACATTAAATTATGATACTCATATCTTTTGTTTTAAAATTCGTTAAAGACAACTCATCCTAGGTTCAATGTTGTGTTGCTGGCCCCCACCGAGAGAATTCATCTCACTTGAATGATCCATGTAATTACTTGTTTATCCTATTTAATTGTTGGTTATAAAGGAGAAAACCAAGATGATGAAATTTAGAAATGTGGATGAATAATCTAGGGTTTTATGTAATTGCTTTTCATGTGCTAAATGCTAAAAGTATTCTTTGTATTTAGTTGGGCCTAATTTTTCAAAGTGAAAGTTATAAGAAATAATCAAAGGTGAACAAGTCAATTTGTAATATTGTATTATTAGTTGGCAATCTTTGGGTTGTGGGTTAATGCCCCCCATCCACCCTTATGCCACTCTTCGTGCTCCGTCCAACTACGGGTTTATTTTAGATATCTTTAAACACAGGGTTATATATAATACTATTATGGAACATTTTGTACATTAGATTATTACGTCAAGTTAATGTTTTCTCTAAACATAGGGTTATATATAATAGATATCTTTAAAGACATTCATAACTTGTGGTAGATAAAGAATCTTGGAACACCAACTGTCTCATTTTTAAAATAATATCGAGGATCATCTTCATTTGAGAAACAACACATGTCCTTCGTTTTAGAATGGAATAATGGATTTTAATAATCCCAACTATTTGTCGTTGGCCGGCAACAGTCTCAACTTCAAAAATAACCAGTTGTTCTACATTTTCACATATTGTAAACCAATGCACATTTACTGACAGAACATTTTCACATATTGTAAACCAATGGATAATATATGAAAAGGTGGGAACACACTGGTTATTTTTTAAGTTGGAAACGTTGTCGACCAATAGCTAATAGTTATGATTATTGTAATCCATTATGTGTTTTAAAATCCACTAAAGAAATGGAAGGTCAGTAGGTCACCAACTCACCCTAGGCACACTATCGTGTTATTACCCCAACCAAGAGGATCTATTTCACTAAAAGGGTCTATGTAATTATGTCTGTTTATATTTGGTTAAAAATGAGAAAACCAAAATGATAAAATATACAAATGTGGATGAGTGGTGTAGAATGTTTCCGTGTAGGATGTATATGTGATTGGTACATTGTTCATTACAAAGCTTGATTCTAGTGTACATGAATAATTAAGGATGATCGACTCGTAATTAGGCTAAAGGGTGTGGGGGTTATGGTTGTAATATGATTCATCACCTAGGAACATGAATGGAAGTCTACACCACCCCTTGTTTGATCCATAATGGTTTGCATAGATTAAACCATGGCAACCATGGTCCTCATTTCCATTTTTCAAGAAATTATTTCATTTTTTATTTAGACAAAGATAAATTAAAACAAATAAGGGGCTAGTGGTTTGGGTCATGACCACACCCTTAAGATAGTGATTTTGGATGGTGGATTAGAGGTGAGGGACATGACACTAATGTGGAGGGTCATGGTGGTCATGAGAGTCATGACCACACCCTATAGCGTTATTACGTAACTTATTATAAGTTAATATGTTTGTTAATGAATACTTTATCTATAAATAAGTTTATAATCAAGTTAGTTTTTTCGAAAATCAATCTATCATTTACCTATATATTAAAAATTGAACATAATGAACAGTAACAACCTATATTATATTGTATTTATCTATAAATTTAAATTTACCTATATATTAAAAATTGAATATAATGAACAGTAAAAACCTATATTATATTGTACTAGGTTATAACCCCGTGTATTACACGGGTTGAATAAATAAATTTTATATACTAAATAATAAAACAACATATCATTAAAAACCTTATTTATTGCACAGGTTGAATAAATAATTTTATATATTAAATAATAAAAAGTTATATCTATAAGAACCATATTGTACGGGTTGAATAAATGTAATTTTATATACCAAATAAAAAAGTTATATCTTTAAAACCACGTGTATTACACGGGTTAAATAAATGTAATATTGTTTACCAAATAGTAAAATAATACATCTTTAAAAAACCTCATTTATTACACGGGTTGAATAAATGTAATTTTATATAACAAATAATAAAAAAAATTACATCTTTAAAAATATGCGCATTACACGGTTTGAATAAATGTAATTTTCTATACTAAATAATAAAAAATATATATCCTTAAAAAACCCCGTATATTGTACGAATTGAATAAATATAATTTTATATATCAAATAATAAAAAGTTATATCTTAAAAAAACTCATGTATTACATGGGTCGAGTAAATGTAATTTTGTATAGTGAAAATAAAAATATTTAATATATTAATACAAAGTTTGGTTTTCGTGATAAAAATAGATTATTCTATTGTTGCAAAATTTGTTAACGAAGTCTCAATAAATTTAACCCTTTATTTAAAACTCCGTAAATGTATAAATGATAAATAATATTAGTTAATTTTATTTTAAGTTTCGTAAAATCTATTTGATACCAAACTAAACAAAAGGTTCAAATATAATTAATTCAAATAAATAATATTATAAATGAGAAGGAGATTAAACTAAATAATAATTATCCATAAGATATTAAACTAATAATATTTAGTAGAAGGGTTATCTATAATTAATTAGAAGAGATTAAACTAAAATAATAATTATCTATAAGAAATTGCCTAATATGATGACAATTACACGGGTTAAATAAATGTAATATTGTTTACCAAATAGTAAAATAATACATCTTTAAAAAACCTCATTTATTACACGGGTTGAATAAATGTAATTTTATATACCATATAATAAAAAAATTACATCTTTAAAAATATGTGCATTACACGGTTTGAATAAATGTAATTTTCTGTACTAAATAATAAAAAATATATATATACTTAAAAAACCCCGTGTATTGTACGAATTGAATAAATATAATTTTATATATCAAATAATAAAAAGTTAAATCTTAAAAAAACTCATGTATTACATGGGTCGAGTAAATGTAATTTTGTATAGTGAAAATAAAAATATTTAATATATTAATACAAAGTTTGGTTTTCGTGATAAAAATAGATTATTCTATTGTTGCAAAATTTGTTAACGAAGTCTCAATAAATTTAACCCCTTATTTAAAACTCCGTAAATGTATAAATGATAAATAATATTAGTTAATTTTATTTTAAGTTTCGTAAAATCTATTTGATACCAAACTAAACAAAAGTTTCAAATATAATTAATTCAAATAAATAATATTATAAATGAGAAGGAGATTAAACTAAATAATAATTATCCATAAGATATTAAACTAATAATATTTAGTAGAAGGGTTATCTATAATTAATTAGAAGAGATTAAACAAAAATAATAATTATCTATAAGAAATTGACTAATATGATGACAAGTGTCCCAAAACTGGTTTCTTTTATTATATAGTATAGATTTATCTATAAATTTAAATTTAAATTATCCTATATATTAATAATACAACCTTGTGAATAGTACTTTTTAAATTAAGTTGGATAAGTCTGGTGTCAATCGGCACTGGTATCGAAGATACTGGTACGCCCCGGTTCGGTATTATAATAAGTTTTAAATTTGTATCACGGGTCGGGATAAACTTGGTGTCAACTGGCGGTACGCTCCGGTTTGGTATCGGTACATGAAGGTAAAAACCGTCACCAGCCTGGTACAGAAAACGTCGAAAGTCGATACCGAATTGATATTGAAAATATTTTAGTTTTGGAAATTCGTTACTGCTACCCAGTAACATTTGCTCATCCCTGATCACGGTCGCCGTACGAATAACAACGGTACCGTACAACTTTTTTGTTGATTTTCTTCAACTTTTAATGATTTTTTTTAGTTTCAAGGGTAGGGATGAGCTCGGTGCCAACCGATACTGAATTGGCACTGGTACCGAAAATACCGGTTATGGTACAGGTATATGAAGGTAAAAACCGGTAGCGAACATCATTACCATACAAATTTTAAGGTTGATTTTGTTTCAGTTATCTTTTGGTGTTTTTTTCTACATTTTATTTTTATTCTTGTAAACGGTTCCGTGTGCAATGCGCTCGTAGTGATTTCAAAACACAAGTAAACACAGACTAAATAATAAAAAAAATTAGCCGCAACGCGGCGGGACGAAAAAACTAGTTACTTTTATTTCTAAATTACACTCAAATATTACATTTGTTGAGTATTTAACCTGAGAGCTCTAGAGTTTTTGCCTTTATCACCGGAACACCAATCCTGAATGATGATTATAGAGTCTTTATCTTTACCTGGATCACCAACCTGTTTGATTGTATGGGTGGAGGGTATAGGAAGCGGGGAGTGAGTGATTGAGTGGGAGTCACTGATCGGTGACCACCCCCACATGTTTGAGTCACCGAAATTTTGACAATTTTCGATGTATATTCACCGATTTGGGAAGGAGGAGGGAGGGAGGTTTAATGGTGGGTCCCAACCCCTTTCAACCAGTCACAATTTTTTTATTTTTTAACCTACTCAAACACCCTAGGGTGATTGACCATACCCCCTGATTGAGTGGAAAATGGGGAGTAGAATGGGGAGTTGACATGGCATAATATTATTGGATAGGATTTCACTCAAACACCCTAGGGTGATTGACCATACCCTCCACCCTAATCAAGTTTATTAATAAAGATGTGTCATGATATACTATGAAGTTTATTTGGGTAGGAATACTTGTAAGTTATCTTGACCATCTATTAACTAATCAAGGATTAAGATTCAATAAGTGAGACTGAACAAAAAAGAAGAAGGCGCATGAGTTAATTTAAGAGTATTCTAGTCTATTCAAGTCAATAGTTTCTCTCTCCTCCAATCCCCCCCCCCCCCCCAATTTTTAAAACGTGGACATTATTTTTTTATAAAAATTGCACCATAAAAGCGAATGTTTTTTATCTTTAAAACGAGCGCACTATTGCTATACTTTTGAAAAAAAAAGTTTTCGCTAACCCAGATGCCTAAAACGCAATGGACAAAAAACACACAAAAAAGTGTTCATTCTAAAACGCAATGAACAAAAAACACAAAACAAAGTGTTTTTTTTTTTCTTTTTAAAAAACGCAATGGATCAAAAACACAAAAGAAAGTATTATTTCTAAAACGCAATGGACAAAAAACACAAAAGAATGATTATTTTCTCTAAAAGGCAATGGACTAAAAACACAAAAGAAAGTGTTACTTCTAAAACGCAATAGAGTAAAAACACAAAAGAAAGTGTTTTTTTCTAAAACGCAATGGACTAAAACACATAAAAATGTGTTATACCTAAAATGCAATGAACTAAAAACACTAATGTGGTTTTTTAAGCGCAATGGACCAAAAAACACATAAAATGTGTTTTTCCTAAAACGCAATAGACAAAAAACACAAAAGAAAGTGTTTTTTTTTTAAACGCAATGGACTAGAAACACATAAAAATGTGTTTTTTTCTAAAACGCAATAGACAAAAGCACAAAAGAAAGTGTTTTTTTTAACGTAATGGACTGAAAATACAAAAAAAAAATATTTTTTAATTCATTTGTAAAACGCAATGACTCAATTCAAAAACACAGATCGTAAAAATGCAATTCAAAATTTTATTACATAGATCGAAGACGATTTCTTCAGATTTCTTCAACGATTGACGAAATTTGAATGCTAGAAACACTTATCAGCGATCGAATCGAACGAATCGAGTGATTCGCTTCAAAATCACGGGAAAAATGAGATATTTTATTAAATTAAACTGTGCTTCTTCAAAAAAGTTGAATAACACGTTGATTGGATGTTTGAATCATTGATTAGTGACGAAAATCGCACTATAATATAGTGATTATTGAGATAAAAAGTGAAGAAAATATTGAAAATTATGAGTTTTGAAAATGGTGGATTTTGAAGTTAAGGAGAGAAAATAAGAGAAGATTGAATAAAATTGACTAAAATATTTGTCCTCTTTATTTTTAAATTTTATCAAATATCAATCATGTTGCTTCATATCCTTTCTAAGCAAACTAACATTTTTATTTGATTCTCTCCTTAATAAAAATATATTAATAATAAGAAGACATTAGAAATATCTAGGGCTGTTCATGAGCCGAGCCAAGCCGAGCCAGGCCAAGCTCGAGCTCGGCTCGATTATAAACCGAGTTGGTTTGGCTCGGCTCATTTTTAAAACCGAGCTGAAAATCTAAGCTCGGGTTCGGCTTGGTTTTAAACCGAGCTGACTCGGCTCGGCTTGGTTTGGCTCGATTTTATAAAAAAACATTAATATATACCTTTAAAAATTCAGTAGCCTAAAATCATATTCAATAATTTAAAAGAATATATTCAAAATAGGTTCAACCAAATACATTACAAACCAAAATCAAGTTCAACAACACAAAATAAGTTTTAATTTCAATGAAATACAATATTAGTTCATTAGTATGGTAATTAACCTTCAAATATGCTATAGATATCAAATTACAAACGTATATACATATAAATAGTAATCAGTTTTTTTTTGTAATATATTATAATGTATATAAAATTAAAATTTATTATAAGTAAAATAATCCGAGCTGAGCTACAAAGCGAGCCAAACCGAGCCAACCCGGCTTGTTACGAGCCGAGCCGAGCTAGGCTCACTTTCTAGCCGAGCCGGCTCGGCTCACTTTTAACCGAGCCATATCGAATGAGCTTTTTCCAAGCTAAATCCGAGCAAGTTTCAAACGAGTTCCAAGCAACGAGCATTTTGAACATCCCAATAAATATCTCATCCCATTTAACTATTCCCAGATAGGGAATCTAACATGATTCCTTTTAGTTTCATAGTGTCCCCTTATCAAATAATTATTATTTTATCATCTTTGGATGCTATATACGATTCCATAAGACTGTCCGCAATGCAACAGGCTGCATTTACTACATGCATCCTAGTCATCACTGCCACATCAGCTTTTAACCCATTCTTCCCACATGCGTTCTCTCTCCTCTTTTTAACTCCAACCCATCCTTCCCACATGCATCATCTCTCTTCCACATCACCATTTCTTTTTCTATTTTTCTTTAAAAACATTTAATTTGTAATCTTAAAAAATATTTAATAAATAATTGTAAAAATATATTTAAATAATATAAAATAAAAAAAGAAGCTAAAAATAAATAAAAATTAAACTTGCATTACATAAAAAAGAAAATACATTTTCCTAAAAAATAAAATACAAATACTCAAATTAAACTAGAACTTAATTTAAAAATGAATACAAAGTTAAAAAAAAAAAACAAATCTAATCTTCATCAGCTTGATTAGCTTGCTTAAGATTCCAAAGATGTTCCATTAGATCGTTGCGTAGTGCGATGTGAGTATCTTTGCTTCGTAAGGATCTAAACCTCTGCAGATAGTGTGCAAACTCGGTGGGTGCACCTCCATTATAAGTTGTTGGCTCAGGCTCATCTTCTTCACGAAGGTCCTTGTTGAAACTGGGGATATGAATGTGCTTGTGAAAACTGAGAAAAGTTTTGTGTTTGTGACAAAAGAGGGAATGATGGTTGTTTTTGTGGGTTTTGCTGATCATCATCATCGTTTAACAAACCAGTGAAAGAAAATTGATGTCTTGGATCCATTTTGAGAGTGTGATGTTGAAAAAATTTGAGAGCTTGTAAGATTTTGAGAGTAAAAAATGAGTTAAATAGAGGTAAAAAAACTAGCCGTTTTTTTTTTTGAAATATGGTTGTTACAAAAAAATAAATAAATAAAAAACTTTAGAAAAGTTCCTAGCCGTTTTTTTTTTAAATATAGCTGTTAAAAAAATCTTTAAAAAAGTGCCGTTTGTTTTTGAAATATAGCTGTTACAAAAAAAAAAAAAAAAAAAAAAAAACTTTAAAAAAGTGCCGTTTGACAGATTTTTGGAATAAAAAAATATGGTTTTAATATTGAAATTTTCCACACTTCCACTAACTCTTGCATGGCCCCACCATTTGGATGCATTTGGATGCACTTGGCTACATACATGCATGCTCCATGGCTCTCCACTCCAATGCATCCTTTCAACCATGGTTTTCGCAACCGGATCGGACCGGCCGGTTCAACGTAGAGAACTACAAAACGTAGAGAACTACAAAAGCTTAGGGAACAAATGTTTTGTTTATGAATAGAATCAAATACATAAACTCAAGAACTGTGAAAAATCCATTGAAAACCTCTGTAAATGACAGAGCCTTGAAGAGAGGAAGAGATGACTTTCTTGTAGAGAGGGTATGAGGGCGGCTGTTGGAGAAATGTTGAAATACTAGGGTTAATAAGAAGTACCATTTACACCCCTTTAGGAATACAATACAACACTTTTAATACTTTCTTATTTATATTTTAAAAATCCAGTCCCTTAATATGTTATTTACTTCAATTTAATACAATAAATTAATCGTATATAATTGCCATAAAATAAGTTTTCACAGAAACACAATATGTTTTTTTTCTTTAATATTTACTTTTAGTTAACAAATACTAAAAATCATAAGTTATATTTTAAAAGTTACAATTTCTATATAAAGGGTAAATAAATTATTTATAATATCATCCGGTTCTTAAGTCCGGTCCAACCGGTTCAACCGGTCCGACCAATGAACCGGTAAGACGACCGGTTCCATGTCCGGTCCGGTTCTGAAAACATTGCTTTCAACATGCAACTTCCACATCATCAAATGCACCTCCACCAATATAAGCATTGGAGGTAGTCTAATGAAATTAACTTATTTGACTATACAAATACTATTTAAACTACTACAAATACCAAATGGGGGATTAGTGCCAGGCAGCTGCCTGGCACTCCCCCATTGGACCAACCTAATTTTAAATTAATTTTATTTCCGGTTTAAAATTGCGCTTTCGTCCTTTGTTTAAAATTACGGTTTTGCCCCCAGCTCAAAATAAAATTATAATCTTGCCCCATGCTCAAAATTACGCTTTTGCCCTCGGTTCAAAACCTAACTTTTACTTTTGTTCCCAGTTTAAAATTACGGTTTCGCCCTCCGTTTAAAATTACGTTTTCCCCCCAGCTAAAAATAAAATGTTGTTTTTCCCTCTAGCTCAAAATTACGATTCTGCCCTCAGCTCAAAATTACGCTTTTGCCCACCTTTCAAAATGAAAATATGTTTTTCCCCCTAGCTAAAAATTATGATTTTGCTCTCAGTTTAAAATTTACCAAATGGGGGAATAGTGTCAGCCAGCTGCCTGGCACTCCCCCATTGGACCAACCTATTTTTTAATTAATTTTATTACCAGTTTAAAATTACGCTTACGTCCTTTGTTTAAAATTACATTTTTGCCCCCAGCTCAAATAAAATTATACTCTTGCCCCTAGCTCAAAATTACACTTTTGCCCTTGATTGAAAACCTAACTTTTACTTTTGTTCCCAGTTTAAAATTACGGTTTCGCACTCTGTTTAAAATTACGTTTTTACCCCAGCTAAAAATAAAATGTTGTTTTCCCCTCTAGCTCAAAATTACGATACTGCCCTCAGCTCAAAATTACGCTTTTGCCCACCGTTCAAAATGAAAATATGTTTTTACCCCTAGCTAAAAATTATGATTTTGCTCTCAGTTTAAAATTATGATTTCGCCTCCGGTTCAAAATATAATTACGATTTTGCCCTCTGTACAGCCATACATGTCATGAGAGAGAGGCCCAAAATTACGATCATATCATCGTTTTTTTTTTCATTGCAAAATTATAGTAGTCTTTTTGTAATTGATTGAGAATTATTCGACCATCGCCCCTCAACGCGGGTGGGGCATCTACTAGTTTTTTACATGTAATAACAATCAACGTTAAAAAAAACACGCAGTTATAGTTGATTAAGACTATAACTTCTTTTAATGGCAACAATTATTTCTACTTTATTACATCAATAATTCTAAATCATTTACCTTAATCCAGGATTTATAGCGTATGTTATATTTTGTTTATTAAATGGTTACATTAATTTTACCAGTGGCGAACAAAAGATTTGTTTTCATGCGACGCAAGCGATGGGGTTTAACCAAACTTTTAAGAGGGGTGATCGAATTTTTTTACTAAAAGATACACTAAACTTTTTAAAGGGGGCAGCAACCCCTCTCCTTCATGATTAAGTTCACCACTAAGTCTAACGTACACCTTTTATTTGATTTATGATAACATGCAATGTAAAATGTTTTGTGTTTATGTACCCCTTCCTCCAAATATGAGTGAATGTCATCGTATTGGACATGTTAATTATATCTTGAAGGTTTCCGACAGATCATCCATGAATAGATAAAATTTCAAAAATTGTCTTATTGTTGGGTAAGTTGTTTGATCTAAAGGTAATCCCGACATTAACCACCGACGAACTTTCAACATGTGTTTATGTTGTTGAAATCTAGTTTGGTCCGTCAGTGAACTTTTTAACAGTAAATGTACAGTGGTGCACTTTCATCGTCATTAAACACCATCATTACCACCTAAATCGTATATCTTCGGATCCAAAACAAACCAATATCTGAATCAAAACTTTGCTTTGAATATAAGATCCTAGTTTAATTGATTTAGTACAGAGAAAATATGATTTTAAACATAAATTTAAAACACGGTTTTTTAGGATCCAATGTGAGATGGAAACAAAATTATTTGATTCGATCTATGCAATCCCATAACCAGTTTATATGAAATAACACAAATTATGCACGAACATATTATTGTATTTTGTCGAGAGCACTAATTGCGGTCCAATTTGGTCGAATAATATAACATCTTTTTTTTTCTAATCCTAATATATTTTCCATTTGTACCTTTCAAATTAAAGTGCATTGTTTTTCATAATTTTGATTTATTTCATCCTAGTGATTTTTTTTTGTTTTTTATTTTGATTGATAGTCAATCATATAGTGTATATTTCAGAGTACATTACAAATATTTTGAACATGATTAAGAAAATACAATGTATATTTGGAATTCTTTTGTAAACAACTTTATAAGATCATCTAGTTTTAAGGCCACCCGGGGCGCCACGTGATGAAGAAACATCCACGCGTTGTGGACTGTGAAACACTGTTGCCGCCATAGTTTATCACGCTTGGACTATAAAGTGCGTGGCCATGAACACGTGTTATTTTGTTACCATTGTGGGATAAGAGACGTTGGTATATGACCGTTGAAGGAGGAGGTTTATAAAAAAAGCTTATGTCCATTTTTTTATATACATTCAATCTTCAAATCTCAAAAAAAAATACAATCATTTTCACCTACAAAAATATATTGACACAACTTAAACTCCGTTCAAAAAAAAGATATAACTTAAACTAACTAATTGGATCGTAGTCCATTGACAAAAACAAAACTTTTAAATACCTGTTTATGGAAAGAAAGACCTTGGATTCAGGTCCTACAAAAACAACATGGATTAAAAAAAAATTGTTGTTCAAGAAAAGATACAACTTAAACTAATTTATTTTTTGATACAAGTTTGTAATGTCAAGATATGAAGTATAAACTAAACATAAATGGAGTTTGAAGTAATAACCTTAAATATTACAAAGGTGAAATAAATTTGAAATATAATTGAGATATACGTTCCGGTTCATCATTCAACCAGTAACTGATCTATCGAATGGACTCAACCAACAAGATATATATAGTTGTTAGAACATAGAACTATTCCGTTCCAGTTCTAAGAATTCTAACAACTATATCATCAAATTTTGTAGCCATTGTTACGTTATTTTTGAATAATTTTTAAGGTCAAAATGTCAAACTATTTGATAACTCAAGAAATGGGTTAAATCGCTTTGTTTGAACTCATTTACAATTTTTTTTCTTGTTTAAAAAATCAGCTTAGGCAAAGCAATATAATCCATTTTAGTCATTAAATAGTTTGACCTTTTAGTTTCGAATAAATTTTAGGTTTAATAGAATTTGTGAATACATAGAATAGAACTATTAGTTATTGTAATTAACTAATTATAGTAGTTTAGATATCAATAGAGTATATTTTTTATAAATAAAATAATAAAACTAATAATCGAGCAGGTCATTTCGGGGTACCCACACGTGCACCGATGCATGTGCGACTGTCACTCATGATTAATTATAGTTATTTTGAAGTTAACTGTGTTAAGAGCCAGCTCGTTATTCTTTTTTTATTTTATAATTATTTCTAAGATTTTCAGAATATTAATTCACTTTTACAAAACACAAGTGCTCCTTTTTATGTCGATTTAATTGGACACACGTTACATAAATTGTTTTGTTCATTCCATCGTGGGTCTTTTTTTCTAACGGCAAATTAGGATTAATGACGGACTACTGGAGTATCATCGTGTCATCAGCAGAATTATCCGATCATATTCATCTCCACTAGGTTATAATGCCTATACACTAATTAAGGAGGAAACCCAATAAATCTGGAAAAAAAACCCCTCTTTGTGAGAATCGAACCCAGGACCTAATGGTCCCAAAGACTTATCCCACCTCCAAGATACCACTAGACTATAATGTCGTGGGCATTCCATCGTGGATTTGCACGGTCTCTTTCGACGAGTTTTTGGCTGAACCGTGAGTAAAATCGTTATTATTTACTTTAATCTTTATACACCAAATCAAATGATCAAAAAATTATATTAAAGCCAAATTATTACAACAGGTTAGATTGACCGGAAACTTTTATAATATGCAACATATTACCATATTAACTGACATGACATATAATATAATAGAAAATACAACTTTAAGTACAAGCAAGTAGAAAATTTCTACAAATATGTAACATATTACTGATACTATTATATTAAGATTACACGAACAGGTTAGTTTATGCGAGATCATTTGTAAATATAATCCACAAACCAAAATGTCTTCTAGTTTTAAGAATGTTGTAAAAATCGTTAGGCGCTAGTCAGCTGGTGGGGTACTGACTAGCGATTAATCAGGATTAATAAGATTAATCGCATTGATATTTTATATGTAATTTTCATTTTTATATGTATATTCACACATTTTTATATGTATTTTTTAGTAGACTTGTTTTAACACATTTTTTACCCATATATCAAGTAGATAAGATTAATTGTCGGAATATACAGGTTTTGGTCAAGAATCTGGCTGAAATTTGGCCGGAATCGCTAGATTGCCACTGATTTTCACAAGTTATGACTAGATTTGACCAATATTGACTGCCTACTTATTCACTGGTCGATTAATCGGTGACTAATCAGAGGCTAGTCACTGGATTTTTACAACCATTATTTTAAGAATAAAATCGTCTAGGAAATCTATGTACGTGATTTCACATAATTCATGTGATTCGACTTAAAAACTTTTTTTGCAAAGAAAATCTTTGCGATTTAAATAAAAGGTAGTTGCAAAGAGAATTTATGTAAAAATAATATATTGAAAAATGGGCCAAATCGTATCTGGGCCATGTGAGTGGGCTGAGCTGTTAAACATGTGATTACACATCATACATTTCTTAATCTAATCAAATCCCTCAACTTGGAGGTTTAACTGAAACTCACACGTGCGAACCGATTCCTAATCATGATTAATTAATTGAGTCCCAATGATGATCGTGCATGCAAATGGACTATTTTAACCTTGGTGTGTTCAAATAAAGCAAGGTGTGCTTGGTAATTTCATTGGAGGCAAACATGGGCCCATGGTTTCATAAGCATGTTTGGTAGTTGAATTGGTCATTAACTTAATTATTATTATACCTCTAGTTCTATTAAGTTTCTTAAAATATATACAAAATAATTTATAAAACCATTGGATTTATTAACAATTATTTTCCCATACATGATTATCATCTAATGAAAAGTTGAGAAGTGGTCCGGATTAATTCTTTGCATATGAGAAACAAGATATATCTTAAAAATACGTGATGAGGATACGTCATTGGTCGGACCGAATCATTGCCAACATAGAACCGAGCTATAGCACATCAAGGTCGGATCGCACCTCATGCTATAAACGGAACGATCAAATACACTGGTACGCCATAACTAACTGGGCCCTACAGCCATAACCGCCATGACAGTGACTGGTCCGACCCTAACTAACTCGCCACGTTAGCATACCCAAAGACTATAAATACCACACTTAGGCCTCCAAAAAGGGGTAATCGCTACTTTCTCTCTCTAAACTCTCCTCTCTCTCTCTCCCTGACCTATTTTCTCCTCACAAATACTTATTCTCACGCCCGAGCTTGGTCACAGAGAGGCCCCCCTCCCTGTGACGAGGCTAACGGTGTGCTTGTTTACTTGTGATCTTGCAGGTTCTTGCTAGGTCATCTGAAGCTTTACTCTAACCAGGTCGGACCAACTGGTTTTGAGTCTTCAGTGGCGCCATCCCCTCGAATTCACTCAATTCACTTTGCTAATTCTGTTTGTTCCAAGTCATGGAATCCACAACGGCTGCTCCTACAAGCAACTTTCCGTCTTACAACGACATATGGGAAGGGAATGTTGTATCCACAACTGCTTCAACAGCAGTTGCTGCCGCAGCGGCTCCGATAGGATCAGCATCAGTACCTCCACCTGCAAATTCTGTAGGCGGAAGCTCTATCACCACGCTGTCTGTTACTGCTCCAGTCGCCACGCCATTACCTAACTTTGACAACGCTTTCCTTTTACTGAATGCTGATCTATTGCGACAATTACAGCAGCAACAACAACGAGAAGAGATGTTGCAGAGTCTCCGAACGAACCTATTCAGCAGTGTCTATCCAGGGGGTAACCCCGTCTCCGTTGGAACTTTCACCTCTGGATCTATGGGATCTATGGGTTTAAACCCTCAAGATCAGGAGCTCATCATGTCGTATCACCCCACGTCTATGACTTCTCAGTCGAAGTTCACGTTGCGGATCGTCAATGGCCCACTTCCGGCCAAGTTAAAAATGCCCCCCACGTTGAAATTCTATGATGGTACGTCCGACCCGGACGACCACATGTTCGCATTCGCCGGAGCAGCTAAGGTCGAACAATGGCCTATGCCAGCTTGGTGTCTCATGTTTGCTCAAACTCTCACCGAAACGGCAAGAGTTTGGTTCGATGGGTTGCCAGAAGGATCGATTGATCACTTTGAAGATTTCCGGCGTATATTCCTGCAAAACTTCTGCCAGCAAAGATGCTGCAAAAAACACATTACCGAGGTTCACCATATAAAGCGCCACGACGGGGAATCTGTGGAAGATTTTATTGATCGCTTCAACCGAGAAAGCATGCAGATAAGCGGAGCGGTTGATCAGCTCCGAGTTTCAGGTTTTTGTCACGGAGTTCGAAACAATCAGCTTGTGGAAAAGCTCCGTGAAGATCTTCCAAAAACCATGGAGATACTTATGGAGCGAGCTCGAGCCTTCATTCGGGGAAAGAGTGCCTGCGGTCAACCGAACGAAACTACAGCAAGAAATGCCAAGGCTCGAACCACATCGTGGAGACGAAACGCGTCACCACCAAAAGATAGAAGCAGCAGTTGGAATAGAAGTCGTGGTCCATATCAGAAGTCAGATCGAATCAGTTTCCGAACCGGAAACGTGCGTTTTAACACCTTCTCCGAGCTCACAAAATCGCCAAGTGAAATTCTTAGTACGGAAACTACCCGGTTCCCTACGCCAAGAAATATTGTGAATATCACCGAGACAAGGGCTATACGACTGATGAATGTTGGGCTCTGACGCAAGAAATCGAAAAGGTCGTACGATCCGGTAAACTCTCTCATCTTGTGAAAGAAGTAAAAGATGGGAAGAAATCTGCAGCAGCAATCGATAATCCGAACACTGAGCCTGGAATCAATATGATTCGGTCGACCGAATCAAGAGGGGTAAAGCGGTCGAACCAACATATGGCAGCGTGGATGCATCAACCAACATACTTCCCTCCGATCGATCCAGACGATGCTCGAGACGGACCAATTACAATTTCGGCCGTCGTCGCTGGACATCCGGTCCGACGAATCTATGTGGACGGAGGAAGCGCCTTTGAAATCATGTATCTGCAGTGTTTCCAGCAGCTGAACCCCCAAGTAAAGAAGAGGTTGATTGAAGTCTCCACCCCTCTAATCAGTTTTTCGGGAGAGGTGGTTCGTCCGATAGGACAGATTACCCTTCCGACAACATTCAAAGATGGTGACAAAAGCAGAACCGTCCAGTTAACTTTTCTGGTTGTTGGCACTCATTCGTCGCATAACATAATACTCGGACGACCCGGGTTGCGAGCTCTTGGAGCGATTAGCTCGACGATACACGGTGCCATTAAATTCCCCACCGAAGCCGGGGTCGCCACTATTCTTTCGGAAGCAAACTCGTTCGTAGCCGAAGTAAGACATTCAGCGGAAACGGGCTCCAAAAAGTCCGAAGTGCCTACGGAGCTCTGGGCGATCAATCCGGACTTCCCCGAACAGCAAGTAGCTATCGGCGCTCAACTCCCAAAACGAACCAAGAAGCTCCTATGGGAATTATTGAGCAACTCGATCGATGTCTTTGCATGGAAGCACTCCGATATGCAAGGGGTTCCAAGGTCAATGGCACAGCATCATTTGAACGTAAAAGAATCAATCAAACCAATAGCACAAAGAAAAAGGCATATGGCACCGGATCGAGCCAAGGCAATTGCAAAAGATGTAAAGAGTCTCCTAGATGCCGGGATCATTCGAGAAGTCCGGTATCAAACATGGGTATCAAATCCTGTTATGATGCGAAAAAAGGATAACTCGCGGAGAATGTGCATTGATTTCACTGATCTAAACGATGCGTGCCCGAAAGATTGTTTTCCGTTACCGGAGATCGATGAGAAGATTGACTCCGTCGCCACGTTCAGATTGAAGTGTTTTCTAGACGCATACAAAGGGTACCACCAGATACAAATGGCGGTTGAAGACGAGGATAAGACAGCCTTTGTCACCAACGAAGGAGTTTACTGCTTCACCAAGATGCCTTTTGGGCTGAAAAACGCTGGTGCTACGTATCAGCGTCTAATGAGCAAAGCCTTCAAAGACCAGATCGAACGAAACGTAGAGGTATATGTTGATGATATCGTAATCAAAAGTCACGATGAAACCGCCATGCTGAAAGACATACCGGAAACATTCACACGACTCTGAAGCATCAACATGAAATTAAACCCCAAGAAGTGTACATTCGGGGTAGAAGAAGGAAAGTTCCTGGGAGTCATGGTCGGGTCAAAAGGCCTGCGAGCCAACCCATACAAGATCGATGCTGTTCTTACAATGAAGCCTCCAACGTCGATAAAAGAGATTCAGTCCTTAAATGGACGACTGGCTACTCTCCATTGCTTTTTGTCAAAAGCAGCAGACAGGTCGCTCCCATTCATGAACGTGCTCAGAAAAAGCTTCAGATCGGAGTTCAAATGGACGGAAGAAGCTGCACGAGCTTTCGAAGAACTTAAAGTTTATCTCGGTACTTTACCGACCCTCATCATACCAGAAAAGGATGAGGTTCTAACGGTCTATCTAGCTGCGTCAACCAGTGCTATCAGTGCAGTACTAGTTGCTTATAGAACTGGAGCCCAAATCCCCATCTACTACGTAAGCCGAACATTAAAAGATTATGAAACAAGATACTCAAACTTGGAGAAGCTAGCCTTGGCATTAGTCCATGCTTCGAGAAGACTTCGCCGATATTTTCAAGCTCACCTAATCGAGGTACGAACGAATCAAAGAATCCAACATGTTCTCCGACGGCCTGAAGTTTCAGGCCGCATGGTAAAATGGGCGATCGAGCTCGGTGCGTTCAATATCACCTTCAGAACCAAAGGTCCGCTAAAAGGACAGGTGATAGCTGATTTTCTAGTTGAGATGCCAGAGGAAAAAGAAATGGAAGAAACCGAGAAAGCTCCAGTCAAACCCTGGTCTTTGTATACAGACGGGGCTTCGAGCTCCGAAGGGTCAGGAGCCGGCTTGATTCTCACCGATCCGGATGGCACGGACATGACTTACGCGCTCCGATTAGAATTCAAGAGCTCTAACAATGAAGCTGAATACGAGGCCCTACTAGCTGGCTTACGTCTGGCAGTAAAAGTCGGAGCCAGAAATGTTGTAGCCCATGTAGATTCGTTGCTTGTAGCAAATCAAGTGAACGGGGAGTATGAGGCAAGGGAAGCTAACATGATCGAATACCTTGAGCAGGTAAAGTAGATTATGGCATCGTTTGATTCATGTAAAGTTGAACATGTCCCCCGCAGCAAGAACAAAAAGGCCGACGCGTTGAGCAAGTTGGCGTCCGTTTCGTTTATTCATCTTGCCAAAGAGGTGAGGGTAGAAGTGTTAACCGCACCGTCAATTGCGACTCCTCGCGTTATGCAAGTAGAAGCTCCGACGCAAACATGGATGACACCCATAGTCAACTACTTGGTGCACGGCGTCTTGCCAGTTGATAAAGCAGAAGCAAGAAAGATCTAAATCAATTCGCTCCAATATCAGATGCAGGAAGGAGGTTTGTACCGGAAGACTTTTCTTGGACCTCTGCTAAAATGTCTTGATCCGGAGCAGGCCAGTTATATCATCAGAGAAATACATTACGGCATTTGTGGTATTCATGCCGGGCCAAAAATGATCGTAACAAAAGTGAAAAATGCGGGATATTATTGGCCCGGGATGCACGAGAGTGCAGTTAAAGAACTCCAACAATGTGACGAATGCCAAAAGCACGCACCAGTGAGACTCCGAGCAAAGAATGAAATGATTCCGGTGACCGCTGCATGGCCCTTCCAAAAGTGGGGCGTTGATATAGTTGGTCCTTTTCCACGATCGAGCGGAAGCGCCCAATATTTACTAGTCGCAGTGGATTATTTCACTAAATGGGTGGAAGCCAGACCATTCACAATCATCTCCGACTATAATGTAACGAGGTTCTTTTGGGAACAAATCGTATGCCGTTTCGGTCTTCCACTCTACATCGTAAGCGACAATTCAAAGTAGTTCGCGGAAAACCCGTTCAAACGGTGGTGTGAAAACTTGAAAATTAACCAAGTCTTTTCCTCGGTCGCCCATCCCCAGGGGAACGGGCAGGTCGAACAGATAAACCGCCGAATCGTTGATGGGATAAAGAGGAGACTTGGTTATGAAGGCAAAGGTTGGGCGGACGAGTTACCGAACGTTTTATGGGCTCACCGAACATTGCACAAGACCAGTAATGGAGAAACTCCGTTCAGTCTTACTTATGGTACCGAGGCCGTGATTCCCGCAGAAATTGGGCTCCCAAACCAAAGATGCAAAAATTGGGAAGAAAACGAGCATGAGCTCCGATCCAACCTTGACCTATTAGAAGAACGTCGGAACATCGCCGCAATTAAAGAGGCCCGATACAAAAAGAAGATCGAAAAGTACTATAACGCCCGTGCCAAGCTTTACAAATTCAAGGTTGGAGATTTTGTGCTCCGAAGCAATGATGCAAGTCGCGTTGAAACTCCAGGAAAGTTAACCCCAAAATGGGAAGGACCGTACCGAGTCAAAGAAGCTAGTGAAAAGGGCTCGTACGTGTTGGAAAAAATCGATGGAACTCCCGTACCCCGGACATGGAACGGGGTGCATCTAAAGAAGTGTTTCATGTAAATAGCCTGCTACGGCTAAAAAATATCGCTATTTCTTATTCTATTTCCAATTTCCATGTATGAGTCGGGAGGGTAGTGCCCCGAACAAATTTCCATTTTCTTTGTAACCGGGAGGGTTTTCCCCGGACCTATGATTAACGAATCAATAAATAAAGCGATCTGTACTTTTATAAGTATAAAGAATAGCATATGTATAAGTTCGAACAATGTCATAAATGTGCACAAACGGGCCTCGACCCATGCCTCGCGCCGATCGAGAAGGCTTAAATAGTTCCAAAAATGATTAAATCTATTAAGCAAATGATCCGTATTTAATGCGATCCGATTGTAAAACAATCTGATAAATATAAGAAGTCAACTTATGGGGAAACTTCTTTTCTATAATTCGGTCACCTAAGATAACCGAAGAAAAAACCTGGTCGAACAGTAAAAATTTGGACGCAAATTAAAAACTAAGTAGCCAGGCCCGAATAACTTCACTAGAAAACGTTACTTCATATAAAACTACGGTAATATGAAACTGTAAGCAAGAAGTTAAACTGTATAATTACATGCCATAACAAAAAATATGGTAATAAAATGTCGTACGACAACATAATCAAACGTCAAGCTTCATAATCTTCCTTTACAATGGGAAGTTCACTCCTTTGCTTGATAACAGACAAAGGTTTGTCAACTAAGTCGGCAACCTTATCAAGCACGGAGACACGAAAATCATCAAAAGCTTTCACTGCAGCGTTCAGTGCGTCTTGAGCACTTTCGTCGTAACCAGGGACTTCATCAAAAGAACGAACAGAACCTTTGGCAGCCTCGAAGCCGTGTTTAATACCTTCGTTCGCCCCAACTTGTAACACCCCGTGTTTTCACGAGTGAAAGTCAAAGTCAAGGTCAAAGTCAACGACCGATTTCGCGCGACGTGACTCGTAGAATTATTTGTATGATATTTAGATTATGTGGAGTAAATGTCGTACATTGCAAGCATCAACCCATATCTCAATCGATCTACGACTGTGAACGATAGGAAGTAACAATGCGATAAAGTTAATCAAGCTATACTAAACAAATCGACATCAAATCGTAACTCGAGCTGTGTATTTTACTTGCCGTTATACGTGTGTGTGTGCTTTACGTATTACCTGTGCATGTGTATTTTATGTTATTTTATGTTGTGATAATCAAGCGAACTCAATCGAACTCGAAGTCTAACTCGAATATAAACAGACCCGAACCCGAATCCCGAGTCGAACCATATAAGAAGTAGTTGGGAATGAAAGTAATTTAAATTAGGAAACCCTATCGAATCGCTCGCAAATCAGAACCGAATCAACATCGCACCGAGCTCACCCAAGGAGGTGGCATCCGCACGGATGGCCAATCCGCACGGATTGCCAGTCCGCACGGATGACCAGTCCGCGCGGATAGCCTACCCGGGTGCGTGCCATGTGCACGGCTCACCCTTTCCCTTTTTGGCATCCTATAAATACACGGGTCACTCTCCACTTTTTCCACTTTTGGCAAGTGACGTCCAAACCACACGCATTCTTCACCTTTTCTCAGATTTCTCTCAATCCAGGTAAGATCTTGCACTAATTCTTGTACATCTTTAATCACTACACAATTCTACACACTTCTATCTTTCGGATCTACGATTTTAACCATGAAATCATCCGGATTTGAGGTATTCACGGGTGACGTCATCTTGAAGTTCATAAGAACTTCATGCTTGGCTTCATTCCACCAAGAATATCCCAGATCTAAACGATTTCTACAAGTTTTTACAATAATTTCACCTAGATCTAAACTTTTCTAAGGATAAAAGAGTTGAAAGAAATAAACCTAAATTCTCTCCTTCTTTTACTCTTAAAACCGGTACGAATCCGATCAGTCCTAGTGCTCTACTCGTCAATAGTGATGCCCTAGTTCCAGATCTGGAATCCTACCCATAGACAACTAATTACGGGGTTAACCGGGATGACCGTTCTGAGTCGCCGACAAGCCGAGTTAGGGTGGTTCCTGGCCGGTCTAGTCACGCGGGTGAGAACACAACTCCAGGTGGTTGCCACGTATTCAGAACGTCTCGATAAACGACAACAGAAACCAAGTGTAGACGAACGGAACAATCAGACCAGGGACTGTCCGCACGGACAAGCTGTCCGCACGGACAAGCTGTGCGCACGGATTACCATCCGCACGCACAGGTCATCCGGACGGGTTGTCACCCGGACGAGCTACCTTTGGGACCCACTTTCCAAACAAGGTTTGAGTATCGACGAATGAGCAATCCGGACGAACGACCTCTGAATGGATCACTCTTCGGATCATGAGATACTAAGGCCTTAAAATAAATTCAAACAATCTTCACCCGCACGGCCAAGTCGTACGCACGGACAGGCTATCCGGACGGATCGTTGCTGCCCGCGCGAACAGGCTGCCCGCACGGACTACCCTACGCACGGACCGCCGTCCGCGCGGCCGGCTTGAAAGGTAGAAACACTTTGGTGTTTTCTAAATGCTACAACGAAAACTCCAAAGCACAAGCCATCATACACAAACACATCCTTAGGAAGAAACAATCCACTTGAACGTTTATCCGCACAAGCAACTTGTCCGTACGGATAAGCCATCCGCACGCACAACTAATCCGCACGGATTACCATCCGCGCGGATAGCTCGCACGCACGGATAGCTTATCCGGATGGATCACCATCCGCACGCATCACCATGCGCACGGATGACTCCCTCTCACGGATAGCTGATCCGCACGATCAACCATCCTAACCACTCTCACTTTGTACTGTTTTACGCGCCACTTATCGTTACATTATCGAATCTATTCAGGCTAACCGTACTCGCTGTAAAGCGCTCCCTTCAATCCACAATCGCTGTGAGTATACTCGAACCCTTTTTGCTTTAACACTTTTGGGTGTTACATACGTTACAACTATTCAAACTACAACTATCACACTACTCAATCTATTTTAACGCTGAACCAATAATGCATGTTATACGTGGCTTATGAATGCTTGTTTGTTATGTTTACACATGGAATGCTGTCTACCTGCCTTAGCAACGATAGTACTATAGTTTGGACTCAGCACCCGTTCACACGGGGGTTGTTAAGGATCTTTTACTTGCAAGGATTATAGTGGTAATCGTGTATTGCGAACTGCCTCGGGCAGTCAACCCGCAGTCATTGGTATCGATGGATCTATGTCGATAACTAACATGCTTCATTTCTCTATGTGTACGTGCTGGTTATGCGTAACGAATTCAAACTCTATATGCTATTATCAAACTTGTATGCTCACCTTTACATTCTATGTATTGACTTTATTTTAACGTATGTGACAGGTGCTTAGGTTGCATGTTTGCTCTTTGTGCTGTGATGAAATCGAAGCTAGGAATTGGAGTCCTAGAAACCAACGAATAAATTAGTTATGTTTAAATCTGAGTTGTCGGAACAGAATATTTGTTTTGATGTTGTCTGTAATAACTTGTTTGACTATTTATGATACGGTATGGGACGTATCGCTTTAAATTAAATGGTGACGATAGTTGTTATGGAAACTTCTGGACAATCTGTTTCGCTCAGTGCCGCGCCCCGATGATTCCGCCATCGGTTGGGGTGTGACAGATTGGTATCAGAGCCATAATTATAGGGAATTAGGCAAGACTCGACCTAGTCCGGGTCGAAGTCTTAGAGACCTAGACTATAGTTAAGAACCAACAGACCAACTCACGCGTATGCGTAGTCGCGCCACTATCACTCACTCTTTTCAATCATTGCACTCGAAATTTTCAAAGTTGTGAACAGGCGATGAGGCCGAGAATAGGTGTGAAAACCGCAAACTCTCGACTAAGTTGCCTAGTCAGCTTGCGTTTTTAGCTACAAACGAGGAGAATTATACCAAATCAGGAGTGAAATCCATATTTTGATGAATAATCTCCTCAATTTTTATCAGAAACGAGGACGGGAGTTGCAAGATAGGGGTGAAACCCTAACCTTGACGACTCGTCCCGCTTTTATACAAAACTCCACCAAAGTTCGATGGACTCCAACGGTCTAAAGACACAACCTAACCAAAGGGAATTGCGCCAACGCCCAAGAATCGAGGCAAAGGCATAGTCCTGGAGGTCGTTGTGCAGGATCCTTGAGAATATTCGAGCTACTTTGGTTAGTCGAAGTCTATTAGCCGCAGACAATCTGCCTTCGATCTTCGATCTTTATGAAAATTTTATGCTTTTTCTGTTATTTGTTAACATTTTGAGATATTATTGGTTTCGACCCAACACTATTGCTTCTGCTAAAACACAAACCCACACCTCTCCTCGCTAGCCAATCAATAATAGGAACAATTAGGATACTTTGTACGCTCGTAGGTGCTTTTAGTGACTAAGTATATGTGCTTCTAGCTGTTGTGCTTATGTGATTATGTGATTTTGTGCAATTCTGTGAATTTGTGACTATATACGTTTAAATGGTACGTATTCCTGAGCTTTAGTAGTGCTAGACGTGTGAGGTGAGATTCGAATACATGTGTTGAGTTCCATGGCGATGTCTATTGCAGACAATGTCGTCTGGATCCCGTCATCAACTCTCTCGTCAGGAAAAGAGGGACAGACGTCTTGCTTCCATCGTCGCGAAAGCTGTAGCAAAGGCTGTGAGCGGTGTCTGCGAGAATGCCAGCAAATCATCTGAGGAATCGAGGACTGAGGGTCCTAGAGCTGCCGCGAGACCTTTCAGTTTCAAACAATTCAAGTCATGTGGGCCGAAAGAATTCACAGGCGAAGGAGGTCCTACTGCTCTATTCCACTGGTTTGACTCTATCGAGGTTACTCTGCGACAAAGTGGTTGCCCTGATGACCTTCGAACTCTGAACACTACCGGTGTCTTTCAGTCCCGTGCCTTGGACTGGTGGACGGCCGAGAGGAACAAGAGAGGGAATGATGCAGCTTACGGTTTGTCGTGGGATGAGCTCAAGGAGGTCATGCTGGAGGAATTCTGCCCTCCTCACGAGCGTCAAAAGCTTGAAGATGAATTTTGGCACATACATCAGAAGGATGGAGACAATGCTGGTCTCACAGCTCGCTTCAAACAGCTCAGCATTATCTGTCCTGACCAGGTCAAGACCCCTGAGATGACCATCAAGAAATACATCCGAGCCCTGCCCCGACTGCGTTGCTGATTTCGTGCAAGCGGCTAAGACTACCACGATCGAAGAAACCTATCTGCTGGCCGCTGAGATCAATGACAAAAGGGTCAAGGCTGGGATGTGGGATAAGACCTCCAAGCATCTACATCAAGCCACTACTGCTACACCAACTACTGAACCCACGTCATCAAGTAACAAGAGAAAGAACAAGAGAAAGAACAACTCCACCAACAAGAACTGTGCGATTTCTGCCGCACCAATCCAAGCTGTACTTGCTCAATAGCGTCCAGTAGTGGCGCCTGTGGCCAATGCACCGCCTGCAAAGCGTGCATATACTGGACCACACCCACTCTGCCCTACTTGCACCTATCATCACCCGACTGCTATTCAATGCCGCTTCTGTGCTCATTGCAACGTCTACGGCCACTTTACTGCCAACTGCCGTATTCGTCAAGCTCCTGCCAATCAAGCTCTACTCGCTGCCCCACAGGGTCAACAAGCTCCTCCGGCACCCGCAGTCAAAGCCAGAGTATGCTTCACATGTGGCGACCCGAACCATTTCGCCAACATGTGCCCAAACAGGGTGGTGAAACAAGAACCCCAGCAGCCACAGCAGCAGCCACAGCAGCAACCACAGCAGCAACAACAGCAGCAGCAACAGGCCGCACGAGCCAGAACTTTCAACCTTAATGTGCGTCAAGCCCAGGCCGACAACAACGTGGTGAATGGTACGTTCCTTGTGAATGGTATTTATGCTTCATGTTTGTTTGATACTGGAGCCGATAATTGCTTTGTGTCACTCGAATTTGAGAAACTCCTTAGTCGTAAACGTTCTCGACTCTCCTCTGCATTCGAAGTTGAAGTCGCTACCGGAAGAACCGTCGCTGTAAACTCTGTTATTCGTGATTGCACTCTCGAACTCAACAATCACATCTTCTCAATCGATCTCATTCCAATGCAACTAGGAAGCTTCGATGTCATAATAGGCATGGACTTTCTTCGCGAAAACCATGCCGAAGTCGTGTGCTTCGATAAAATGATTCGTTTTTTGCTCGCCAACGGTGATTCATTGTGCGTTTATGGTGATACTACTTCGAAGGGTCTCAAGCTTATGTCATGCCTACAAGCTAGCAAGTATCTCCGTAAGGAATACAGGGCTTTCTTGGCTCACGTCGTAGCAGCGGAGAAGGAAAAGAAAGAGAAGAAGAAAGTAAAGGACGTTCCAGTGGTTCGAGAATTTCCTCAAGTTTTTCCAGAGGATCTTCCCGGACTACCTCCGAAGCGTGATATCGATTTCCGCATTGATCTCATTCCTGGAGCTAATCCTATCGCCAGAGCCCCTTATCGACTCGCGCCGTCCGAAATGCGTGAACTCTCAACCCAACTCCAGGAATTGCTTGAAAAAGGCTTTATTCGCCCGAGCACCTCTCCTTGGGGCGCACCAGTTCTTTTCGTTAAAAAGAAGGACGGGTCGTTCCGGATGTGCATCGACTACCGGGAATTGAATAAGTTGACTATCAAAAACCGCTATCCTCTGCCTCGAATCGACGATTTGTTTGATCAGCTACAAGGCGCTACGTGTTTCTCGAAGATCGATCTACGTTCCGGATACCATCAGCTGCGTATACAAGAGGAAGATATACCCAAAACCGCGTTTCGCACTCGATACGGCCACTACGAATTCGTTGTCATGCCTTTTGGCCTAACCAATGCACCAGCAGTTTTCATGGATCTGATGAATCGAGTGTGTAAACCGTATCTTGACCGCTTCGTCATCGTGTTCATCGACGATGTCTTGATCTATTCCAAAACGAGAGCCGAACACGCGCAACATCTACGTTTGGTTCTCGAGTTACTCCAGGGGAACCAACTCTACGCCAAATTCTCCAAGTGTGAGTTTTGGTTGGGGGAGGTTCAGTTTCTGGGTCACATCGTAAATAGTCAGGGTATTCATGTCGATCCTGCTAAGATTGAAGCTGTTAAGAGCTGGGTTACGCCTAAGAACCCGACTGAAGTCCGCTCCTTTCTCGGACTAGCGGGCTATTATCGACGATTCATCGAAGGATTCTCGAAGATTGCTGTACCACTCACTTCTCTCACCCATAAGGACCAGCCTTTTGTCTGGGGAACCAAACAAGAGTCTGCCTTTCGAACCCTCAATTACATGCTTTGCAATGCTCCTGTTCTCACTCTACCCGACGGAGACGATAATTTCCTTGTCTACTGTGATGCTTCTAACCTTGGTCTCGGTTGTGTCTTAATGCAACGAGACAAGGTTATAGCTTACGCATCTCGACAGCTCAAAATCCACGAGAAGAACTATACAACCCACGATCTCGAGCTAGGCGCAGTTGTTTTTGCATTAAAGGTTTGGCGACACTACCTGTATGGTACCAAGTGTACGATCTTCACCGATCATAAGAGCCTACAACACATCTTTAATCAGAGGGAACTGAATATACGTCAACGCCGATGGGTAGAACTTCTCAACGACTACGACTGCGAGATCCGTTATCACCCAGGCAAAGCAAATGTTGTTGCCGACGCACTTAGCAGACGGAGTTATCTGCTTAGCACTCGTAAAGTTCAAGCCCAGCACAATCTCGAAGCCCTTATTCGCGACGCCCAGCATGCATGTTTCAACGAACGCACCTTGAAGAAAGAAAGAATCTACCACGATGGAGCCCAGCGTGTGAGCAAATCAAACGGGATATTCCACTTCTTAGACAAAATCTGGATTCCCAAGCGAACCAACCTGCGACAGATTATCATGGATGAAGCCCACAAATCCCGATATTCTATTCATCCTGGGGCCGACAAGATGTACCATGACCTTCGATATAGGTACTGGTGGCCGGGTATGAAACAGGATATCGCTCTTTACGTCGGAAAATGCCTGACTTGTGCTAGAATCAAGGCTAAACATCAAAGACCCTCTGGCTTGCTCGAACAACCTCCAATTCCCATGTGGAAGTGGGAGAGCATAGCTATGGATTTCGTAACCAAGCTTCCAACCACGTCATCAGGCCACGACAGCATTTGGGTTGTTATTGACCGTTTGACTAAATCAGCGCACTTTCTGCCAATACGAGAAGACTACAAGGTAGAACGATTAGCCCGAATCTACACCGACGAGATCATTTGTCGACATGGGACGCCTCGTGACATCATCTCTGATCGTGATGCTCGATTCACTTCACGGTTGTGGGAAACGTTTCAAATGGCACTCGGTACAACGCTTAATCTAAGTACTGCGTTCCACCCACAAACCGACGGTCAGACTGAAAGAACGATTCGTACGCTTGAAGACATGCTCCGTTCGTGTGTTCTAGACTTCGGTGGTAATTGGGATAGACACCTTCCGTTAGTCGAATTCTCGTACAACAACAGCTACCAGGCTAGCATCCAGATGGCACCTTTCGAGGCCTTATACGGGAGAAGATGTCGATCGCCTATTGTGTGGCACGAGATCGGTCACTCGCAACTAACTGGTCCGGAGCTGCTACAAGAAACGACAGACAAAATTTTCCAAATTCGAGACAACATAGCGAAAGCTCGGGATAGACAGAAACTTCTCGCCGATAAAAAGCGCAAGCACCGAGAGTATGTCGTTGGTGACTACGTACTCCTAAAGGTATCACCTTGGAAGGGTGTAGTCCGATTCGGAAAAAAGGGGAAACTCGCGCCTCGATATGTGGGACCTTTTAAGATTCTGGAAAGAATCGGAAAAGTCGCCTACAGACTCGAATTACCGGAGGAACTTAGCAATGTCCATCCGACTTTCCACGTGTCGAACCTCCGAAAGTGCATCTACGACCCCGACTTACATGTTCCTCTAGATGATTTACAAATGAACGAAACATTACACTTCGTGGAAAAGCCTGTCGAGATCATGGACCGCAAAACCAAAGAACTCAGGCGCTCACGCATTCCTATTGTGAAAGTCCGATGGGAAGGAAACGAGGCGCGGAGTTCACTTGGGAACTCGAAAGCGACATGAAGGCCAAGTACCCGCAGTTGTTTAATTAGAGAGATAATGGTAGAGAGAGAAAGTCTAGATAAAGAAAGTCTCTCACGGGATTTTCGGAGCTTGTAATCGTCAGATTGTCAATAGAATCACGTTAGGAAAAAGATTGTACATCGTTGTCTGTTCGATCTCACTCGTGCACGGATTCCGCACGTCGTACGAGTCGGATCGCAATCGAAACGGATCAAACCGGAACCTAACCAATAGAATCACAGTTTATATTACTGCTTGTGTGTTTGGTCACGATCGTTCACGGATTTCCGCACGTCGAACGTGTTGATACGCAAACGAATCGGAAATAAATCCGGACCTACAATAATTCAAATTTCTTCCAAACGACTTCGAATTCAGATTTGGAACTTTATAGGCTTTTAGATCATGTATATTCGCACATCATATCCCAAAATGAGCGAATTTTAACCGTAAAATCCTGGTTAATTTGACGATTTTCAATGATCCAAACGAAGGACTCTCACAAGTGGGTCACGAATTAGTTACAGCTTCTGGCTTAATTTCGGGACGAAATTTCCTAAACAAGGGGAGGCTGTAACACCCCGTGTTTTCACGAGTGAAAGTCAAAGTCAAGGTCAAAGTCAACGACCGATTTCGCGCGACGTGACTCGTAGAATTATTTGTATGATATTTAGATTATGTGGAGTAAATGTCGTACATTGCAAGCATCAACCCATATCTCAATCGATCTACGACTGTGAACGATAGGAAGTAACAATGCGATAAAGTTAATCAAGCTATACTAAACAAATCGACATCAAATCGTAACTCGAGCTGTGTATTTTACTTGCCGTTATACGTGTGTGTGTGCTTTACGTGTTACCTGTGCATGTGTATTTTATGTTATTTTATGTTGTGATAATCAAGCGAACTCAATCGAACTCGAAGTCTAACTCGAATATAAACAGACCCGAACCCGAATCCCGAGTCGAACCATATAAGAAGTAGTTGGGAATGAAAGTAATTTAAATTAGGAAACCCTATCGAATCGCTCGCAAATCAGAACCGAATCAACATCGCACCGAGCTCACCCAAGGAGGTGGCATCCGCACAGATGGCCAATCCGCACGGATGGCCAATCCGCACGGATTGCCAGTCCGCACGGATGACCAGTCCGCGCGGATAGCCTACCCGAGTGCGTGCCATGTGCACGGCTCACCCTTTCCCTTTTTGGCATCCTATAAATACACGGGTCACTCTCCACTTTTTCCACTTTTGGCAAGTGACGTCCGAACCACACGCATTCTTCACCTTTTCTCAGATTTCTCTCAATCCAGGTAAGATCTTGCACTAATTCTTGTACATCTTTAATCACTACACAATTCTACACACTTCTATCTTTCGGATCTACGATTTTAACCATGAAATCATCCGGATTTGAGGTATTCACGGGTGACGTCATCATGAAGTTCATAAGAACTTCATGCTTGGCTTCATTCCACCAAGAATATCCCAGATCTAAACGATTTCTACAAGTTTTTACAATAATTTCACCTAGATCTAAACTTTTCTAAGGATAAAAGAGTTGAAAGAAATAAACCTAAGTTCTCTCCTTCTTTTACTCTTAAAACCGGTACGAATCCGATCAGTCCTAGTGCTCTACTCGTCAATAGTGATGCCCTAGTTCCAGATCTGGAATCCTACCCATAGACAACTAATTACGGGGTTAACCGGGATGACCGTTCTGAGTCGCCGACAGGCCGAGTTAGGGTGGTTCCTGACCGGTCTAGTCACGCGGGTGAGAACACAACTCCAGGTGGTTGCCACGTATTCAGAACGTCTCGATAAACGACAACAGAAACCAAGTGTAGACGAACGGAACAATCAGACCAGGGACTGTCCGCACGGACAAGCTGTCCGCACGGACAAGCTGTGCGCACGGATTACCATCCGCACGCACAGGTCATCCGGACGGGTTATCACCCGGACGAGCTACCTTTGGGACCCACTTTCCAAACAAGGTTTGAGTATCGACGAATGAGCAATCCGGACGAACGACCTCTGAATGGATCACTCTTCGGATCATGAGATACTAAGGCCTTAAAATAAATTCAAACAATCTTCACCCGCACGGCCAAGTCGTACGCACGGACAGGCTATCCGGACGGATCGTTGCTGCCCGCGCGAACAGGCTGCCCGCACGGACTACCCTACGCACGGACCGCCGTTCGCGCGGCCGGCTTGAAAGGTAGAAACACTTTGGTGTTTTCTAAATGCTACAACGAAAACTCCAAAACACAAGCCATCATACACAAACACATCCTTAGGAAGAAACAATCCACTTGAACGTTTATCCGCACAAGCAACTTGTCCGTACGGATAAGCCATCCGCACGCACAACTAATCCGCACGGATTACCATCCGCGCGGATAGCTCGCACGCACGGATAGCTTATCCGGATGGATCACCATCCGCACGCATCACCATGCGCACGGATGACTCCCTCTCACGGATAGCTGATCCGCACGATCAGCCATCCTAACCACTCTCACTTTGTACTGTTTTACGCGCCACTTATCGTTACATTATCGAATCTATTCAGGCTAACCGTACTCGCTGTAAAGCGCTCCCTACAATCCACAATCGCTGTGAGTATACTCGAACCCTTTTTGCTTTAGCACTTTTGGGTGTTACATACGTTACAACTATTCAAACTACAACTATCACACTACTCAATCTATTTTAACGCTGAACCAATAATGCATGTTATACGTGGCTTATGAATGCTTGTTTGTTATGTTTACACATGGAATGCTGTCTACCTGCCTTAGCAACGATAGTACTATAGTTTGGACTCAGCACCCGTTCACACGGGGGTTGTTAAGGATCTTTTACTTGCAAGGATTACAGTGGTAATCGTGTATTGCGAACTGCCTCGGGCAGTCAACCCGCAGTCATTGGTATCGATGGATCTATGTCGATAACTAACATGCTTCATTTCTCTATGTGTACGTGCTGGTTATGCGTAACGAATTCAAACTCTATATGCTATTATCAAACTTGTATGCTCACCTTTACATTCTATGTATTGACTTTATTTTAACGTATGTGACAGGTGCTTAGGTTGCATGTTTGCTCTTTGTGCTGTGATGAAATCGAAGCTAGGAATTGGAGTCCTAGAAACCAACGAATAAATTAGTTATGTTTAAATCTGAGTTGTCGGAACAGAATATTTGTTTTGATGTTGTCTGTAATAACTTGTTTGACTATTTATGATACGGTATGGGACGTATCGCTTTAAATTAAATGGTGACGATAGTTGTTATGGAAACTTCTGGACAATCTGTTTCGCTCAGTGCCGCGCCCCGATGATTCCGCCATCGGTTGGGGTGTGACACAACTGCATTTACACTGTTCACCAAATCGGAAACCACCTTCTCTAGCTCCGGGCTTTGGTGAACCAACTTAACCACCCAGGAAATCCCGTCTGTGAGAAACCATTGTTTGGTAAGCATGATTCGATCGCCCTGTCACGAGCTCTTTTGAGTTCTTCATTATCTAAAGAAAGATAAGATTTAATTAGCAAGAAAAACAAGCATTTAAAAGTAAATTACGAACGTACCGCTCATTAAACGGTGATGATCAGCTAGAAGCTGGTCATAAGATGTTTGCATCTCTTTCAACTCAGCTGTATGTCTTTTCTCCGCGCCGGATAACTTCCTCTCCAGATCGCTAAATTTCGTCTTGGAAGCTTCTAAGTCTTGGAGGGCTTTGTCTCGAGCCACATAGGCAGCCGCATCAGAAGCCTGAGAGGATTTATTAACTTCTTTCGCTTCCAAGACTTGTTCTTTCAAACGATCAATTTGAGAACGGAGAGAAGCTAGTTCCTGTTTCGCCTTCGACCGAATATTCTCTTCATTCTTCAAATTAGCGACTTCGCGCTCAAGCTTGCGATAATTTGATTCCGATTCGATCCAACGCTTATAAGTCTCCACCACCCAAGAATTTGACTGGGCTTGGTTCAGCATTAGGGCGTTCCCAAGCTCCGGGCCGCTCATCTTCCGGTAATGTGCATGTTCCGCCGGAGTCCCTAGATGAAACAGATCCATTTTCGCCGACAAAGCATCCACAATCCTATCTTTATTCACCAACGACCACTCGGGTATATACTTCTCCAAAGCTCGAGACGAGTCCATATCCCCAATATCGCCCGAACCTAACTCCCGGGACAAGAAAGCAGCTTCAGTTTTAAACCATAAAGGGGAAGAAGAGGCACTATCCCCACCATCAAATGGTTGTGGACTTGGCCTTGAAACGTTAGAAGCAACCCCGGTTGTAGGCTTACCCGAAGGAGAAGGCTCAATTTAAAGGATAGAGGCTCGGGCATATGAATATCCTCCAAAACCTTGGTATTCGCCCCTCCAAAGGATAATGGGCTCATCGGAATGTTAACCGGACGATCACTTGGGGTACGACCTCCATGGAGATGGACGTCCAAGTTTGCCAACAAACCCCCAGCATTAGAGAAGTCGGTGGCTTGATCCTCCTCATCATCATCCAATGTGATGGTTTTAAAATCCATCTTCGTTTTCATCTGTTTGACTTTCGGACCGGACTTAGAAGAAATAGTCCGTTTTCTCTTCAAACTGATTTGAGGATGTTCTTCATCATCACCATCATCACCCTTTTCGCTTCCCTCAACATGCACACCTTCATCTTCAACAGAAACGTGTACTCCTTCGTCTTCGATAATAAACTTGGATCCGGACCCTTTCGTCCCGCTTGAACTGGTTTTCTTGCCCTTATCACCATCAACCATCACCGCAGCCTGAGCCGGAACTGAACCTGAACCTCCTTGACCGGCCGAACCTCCTTGATTACCCGGAGCCTCGGGTTGCCGAATCTGATAGAGATTCTCTTGAATGATGCTTAGATACGGAGGATCGCCTTTCGGTGTCTTAGTGGCCCGGACATCGAGCTCATTGGAATCAAAAGATTTTAACCTTAAAGCCTCCATTAAACCTATAGCTGCATGAAAACAAACAGTAAATAATATCTACAGTTCGGCACGATATAAAACATACGAACGGGCAAAACAATCAAAACAAATTTAAGAAACACCGCATAACTAACCCTCTTTATTCCACTTGAGGGTAGGATACCACTCCGGTTCAGCCCAGATCATGCTAATCCGCCCCATGACAAGGATGTGTTCCGGATACTTTTGTATACGTCCAGCTTCCTTAATCAAGTTCGCATATAAATCCTGGTTAAACTCGAAATCTTCAGGAAGAGGGGGTGGAAGGCGCGACTTCTTCAGCCTCCATGTCATAAACTCCGGAACGCATCGATCGTCAACCAAGAAGAAGTGATCCTTCCAATCTTTTATGCTAGTAGTAATCCACGTATAACAACAAGAATTTTTATCCCTAACTTCGAAGGTGTACCAGCTACCGGACCGATTCAGCTTGTAAAAAGCCCGGAACACATCCAAATCCGGGTCGGATCCCAAACCACGACAAGCTAACTCAAAGTGACACACCTTGGCAAGGCCGAAAGGGTTCATTTGAGAAAGATGAACCTCGTGAAATAAAAGAACTTCGATCAAGAACTTCGTCAGAGGAAGACGATAGTTGCAGTAATCGAAAAGGCGAGTATAAATCCCTATTTTCCCCGGTACGAAAGGATAAATAGGCGTATTCTTTTCGGGGAGAACAGGGTGTAATGAGGCAGGAATTGCGTAATTATCTATATACCACTGTAAACAATTTTTACTCAAAATATTGAAGCAACCGGATAGATTGCTCTTGTTTGCCATACTAAAAAGAAGGAAACTAACCTGTTTAATGAACAGTTTTGCCTCAGAGAGAAGAAAGGAGGAGATAAAGTAAAAAGTAAAAACAAAAGTTACTTTTTCGCCCCCTTTTATAAGGATATACACCGCCTCACCGTAACCAATGAAAGATCGACAAGTCATGACAACTGACGCACATCAAGCGTCACGTCAGCAGGGAAAAATAAAGTGACTGTCTGTCATCCAGCAAAAGTCACCGCCCAGAAATTTAAAATTCAAAATGTCAGTAAACGACAAATCAAGGGGTCAGCCCGCCAAAATTACGCCGTTATAGTTCGAAGCTTTTACCTAGGAAACGCTACGAACTAGGGGGACTTGATGAGGATACGTCCTTGGTCGGACCGAATCATTGCCAACATAGAACCGAGCTATAGCACATCAAGGTCGGATCGCACCTCATGCTATAAACGGAACGATCAAATACACTGGTACGCCATAACTAACTGGGCCCTACAGCCATAACTGTCATGACAGTGACTGGTCCGACCCTAACTAACTCGCCACGTCAGCATACCCAAAGACTATAAATACCACACTTAGGCCTCCAAAAATGGGTAATCGCTACTTTCTCTCTCTAAACTCTCCTCTCTCTCTCCCTGACCTATTTTCTCCTCACAAATACTTATTCTCACGCCCGAGCTTGGTCACAGAGAGGCCCCCCTCCCTGTGACGAGGCTAACGGTGTGCTTGTTTACTTGTGATCTTGCAGGTTCTTGCTAGGTCATCTGAAGCTTTACTCTAACCAGGTCGGACCAACTGGTTTTGAGTCTTCAGTAATTTCATTGGAGGCAAACATGGGCCCATGGTTTCATAAGCATGTTTGGTAGTTGAATTGGTCATTAACTTAATTATTATTATACCTCTAGTTCTATTAAGTTTCTTAAAATATATACAAAATAATTTATAAAACCATTGGATTTATTAACAATTATTTTCCCATACATGATTATCATCTAATGAAAAGTTGAGAAGTGGTCCGGATTAATTCTTTGCATATGAGAAACAAGATATATCTTAAAAATACGTGTGCATTGCTGGATCAGATTGATTAGAGCTGCTCGATAAGTTTGATTTACCTCTCACCTAATGGGTCTTAAACAATTTGATGTGGGCTGGACGGTGTCTACGGCATTGACCCTTTTCAACAAATTTAAATAGGGGTTTTTACATATTTCCCCCTACTAAAATTCTTTATTACATATTTACCCAACCCATAAAATTAATTTCATATTTCCCCTTCCTAACCCCTATATATTACATATTTCCCCTTTTCATTAAAACTATTCACATTGAATTACTATTTCTTCATTTTCGAATATATAAAAAACCCTGCATGTTTAAAGAGTCAAAACTAAAGCAGAAGCGCAAGCAAACCTAGTGCTAATTGATTTTTAGGAAGGGATTAAAAAAGGTAAGGGTAAGTGGGTAATTTCATAGAAAAAAGGGGAAATATGTAATTGATTTTATGAGTTGGGTAAATATGTAATAAGGGATCTTAACAAGGGGAAATATGTAAAAAACCCATATTAAAAGGAACATTCAACTCGATGCAAACATTTATTAATTCAAGCCCCCAATATCCCTGTGCATCGAAATATCTCATCAATTTATTAATTCAAACCTCCAATATCCCTTGCATCAAAATATCTCATCATGACATCATCGTCCATGGAGTTTTGAGTTTTTATATGTGATTAAAAAGCATGATGATTACAAAGGCGTAAGCTATTTCTTCATTTTCGAATATATAAAAAACCCTGCATGTTTAAAGAGTCAAAACTAAAGCAGAAGCGCAAGCAAACCTAGTGCTAATTGATTTTTAGGAAGGGATTAAAAAAGGTAAGGGTAAGTGGGTAATTTCATAGAAAAAAGGGGAAATATGTAATTGATTTTATGAGTTGGGTAAATATGTAATAAGGGATCTTAACAAGGGGAAATATGTAAAAAACCCATTTAAATAATTAATATGGATTATACCTTGCAAGTTGTAGGTGATATGAAGGGGTGTTTCTGAGAATTCATGTACCCTGTTTGAGCTCGAAAACATGTGTCCTTATGCCTTAACGATAAACAATGCAATTACTATTTAAACCGTAAAAACTGGGCTCACTAAACCTAATGCCAATGGGATAACTTCCAATCCATAAAAATTGATTTGTAAAAGGCCTATATTGGAACTGGTATGGATATACTATTTAAAAAAAATTAACATATATATATCGTTTATTTAAAACATGTGCCCCTCGGGATCATGGACCCTGTGCGGAGGTCCTCCCCACACACCATAAAGGCCGCCTATGGCGATATGTACTTGTATGCGTAAGAGATCAAATTCTATGTGTCATAAATTGTTGCAAGAAACTATAATCCTGATAAGTATAGAATGTAAAGTGATATTTATCATTGAATGAATGAGACATTAGTTTGATAAAAATATGTTAAGAGTGTGACTGATAATTGGATATTTGGATAATTAAATTGCCCTTTAAAGGAAACCATAATGTTGACCTGCAATTTGATATCCAAAAAACCAAAAGTGTATCATGTGTGTGGGGGTGTTCACGATCCGATCCGATCCGATCGAGGGTATGCTCATGCTCGGATTGAATTATAACCGATCCGATCCGAGCGGATCAAATTTGTAAAACCGATCGCAAAAGTGATGCTCATGCTCGGATTGAATTTTTCGAGCGATCGTCGAGCGATCTTCGATCGATCTTCGAGGCGACGAGGCCTGAAACAAGTCCGACGAGGCGACGAATAAAGACATACCGATTGAAGCCTGAAACAAGTCCGACGATTAATTAACAAAAAAACATACCGATTGAAGCCTGAAACGATTAATTAACAAAAAAACATACCGATTGAAGCCTGAAACAAGTCCGACGAGGCGACGAATAAAGACTGGAGCGAACAGAAACAGATATTTAACAATTATTGAAGAATGAATGGATACATATATTTAACGATATGTTGCAGGAACTGAAACAGGAGCGACTAACCTTTTAGGAGACACTTGAGCCGATGATTGTCCGATGAATTGAGTCGGAGACACTTGAGCCGATGATGAATTGAGTTGGAAAAGGAGACTGAGAGTCGACGGAGACACTGAGCAGTTGAGACTTGAGAGCGGCGACTGAATGAGTGAATTGTTATAGGAAATAGATTTAGGGTTAGATTTTTATACTAAATATGGGCTAATATTATTTGGGCTTTTAATTATTTTAGGCTATTATATTTTTTGGGTTTTTAATCTATAAAATATAATATATATATATATATATATATATATATATATATATATATATGTATATATATTAATTATTAATAAAAATAATTCGAGCGAAACCGAGCGATCGTCGAGCGAGCGGAGCCTTGCTCATGCTCGGATTGAATTTGAATCGAACCGATCCGATCGGCTCATTTACAAACTGAGCGGGAATCGAGCGAGCATTTTTCGATCATTTTTCGAGCGATCGTCGAGCGATCTTCGATCGTCGAGCAGTTTGGACAGCCCTACATGTGTGTAGTGTGTACATATTAAAAGTTTGAATGGGCCCAATATGATTTTTAAGCGGCTGAGTGGATGATACTAGACTTGGATCACAAGCATTTGAGTATCAAGATCCAAGAAGAAAGACTAACACCATGGGCCGGTTTATTTAGCCCATCAATGCTTATCCAATCAATGTGTTAAACATGAAAAAAATTTCTAAAACTGTGAAGAAAATGAGGAATAACTAGTAAAATACCGTCGCGCGTTGCGGCGGGAATTCGGTCGATATTAGTTCAGTTTATTACAACACTGATGCTCGTTATAATAACAGAAAAAAAAAAACTAAAAAATAAAGTTATAATATGCCAAAAAAGATATCAACCCGTGTTTACATTGATCAAAAACTATAAAAGTGGTGTTTGATCGAATCTACGTGGTATGAATGTTGATGGGATGGTATCAGTTTGATTCGTCACCGGTACCGACACTCACTACTTATGATAAAAAAAAGATATTCTATAGCTCTACCAAAGTTATAGGAAACACAAAAAAAACTCATATTTGTCTCGTTCGATTTGAAATTAATTTTATCAAAACATAGATAAAAAGAATCATGTTGCAATGCGAGACGACTAAACTACACTCTTTTCGAGGTGGCTGAGACGGTTGACAAGACTAAGACTACTTTCGAAACGATTGAAAAATGATGTTTATATGAGAAAGTTTTTGGTTAACAATGTTTTCTTTTTAGGTTTCTCTAATAATAACTTATTTTAACATCCATTGATTTTAAACTTTTTTAAAAATACAAATAACTTAGGAGTTTTAATAAAATGCAAATAGCAATGGTCGAGTTAAAAATAATGTAAAGAATTGGATAATTTTCATGTGATTTTGACGTCGCACTGCACACCATTTTCATTTCAATAACTAACCAGGTTCTTTTTCTGTGTTGCGGCGGTACGTTATCGTTCGTTATAGCTAGGGATGAGCATTTGGTACCGGGTACCGGTACCGAACCGGTACCGTATCGGGTATATTCGATACCGGTTTAGGTTCCCATTTTTCGATACTGGTACCGGTACGGTACCGGTATTTACGGGTAAACCACCGGTATCGTACCGATACCGGTGAATTCGGTATTGGTACCGGTACCCCTTTTCCCCGTTTTTCGGTACCGGTACTGGTTTGGTACCGAACTGGTACCGTGCTCGTCCCTAGTTATAGCACCGGTATGCTACATGTACTCAATTTACAAATCAACATATGTTTTACATGGACCGAAACGGAAAAAACGAACACTAGTACCGACAATGATGTTGTCCGAACGGTGTCGATCAGTTCAGTTCGTCACGGCAGTGGTAATGATATCATCACAGATAGAGTATCGAAACCGGAAACCATAAAAATTAGTTTAATACCTGTCCGGTGGACTGGTTACGTTGATGTATTAGTAACAACATGAATGAGCCTATGAACACAAATAAATAAAATAGAGCCGGTTACACAAAATTATAAGAACAGTGTGACAAACTAACCTATCTTAAGGTGGTGGGTTTCCCTTGAAATGGTGGGCATGCTGGATCATCAGAGCTATATGTGTTCCAATGGTGTGGATGACCTTTCACTAATGAAATTACCCGGGTGGCCAGACTTGTATTGTATAGTATACATTGATCGTTCAAAAGAATTTTCGTCTTGTATTGTATGATCCAATAGAATACATGTTAGCAATTCCCAAATTGATAAGAAGTAGGATAACACACCCACCTCAACAAAAAAAAAAAAAAAAAAAAAAACATAAAAAACACAACATGTCTTACATAGAAGAAATTGAAAAAAAAACTACTCAAAATGATGGATCACCACTTTTTTTACATCTAGAAAGGAGTGGTATTGGTTCTTATCATACCATCTATGCAACAGGCTAATTTTGCCCTTTTTGTTTAAATTTTGTGGTGATAATTTGTGAGTTCTGATCAGTGAATGGCTTCCTTGTAGCTTTAGAAGTTTGAAAAATACAGGTACAATATCTCGACTTTTGTCGAAGCATAGGTGGAAACAAAGTATAAATCTTGATGTTTTCTTAGCACAATGAAACCAATCAAATGGGTTGAAAGACGTGTTAATTTTATTGTTATCAATCCAAAAATGTATTCTTATTTAACTATATAGCTTTAAAATCATATCTAAAACAAAATTCAATAAATAGACTAAAATGTGTAAACGGGTTAATCCTGGTCCGTTATTACCAATAAATGTCTAAATGTGTAAGGAATTACCGCTCCTAATTTAGAACGTGATAATGAATTGACAATATTGAGAAGCTTCTAAATTACTAAAATCCAAAGATGAAGGAGTTGATAATAATGGGAAGATGGGATCAGGCAAAGACGATGATATTGACCAACAAAGCCATTATTCAGGCAAAGACGGTGAAATTGACCAACAAAGTCATTTTTACTCCAAGCTTTCTCATATGTCTTGTTATTCTCAAAGATTGAAATGGGTATCATTACCAATATAGCCATTTAGTTGTTTAGCAAAATATGTAGATTCCTTTAAAGTGAATCGCCCTAATTATTTTTCTTTTTAACAACAAACTTTCTAACCAATTTAATCTCGTCTTATTGCTAACACAGAGAAAGGAAATATTTTTGATCTCTTCAACTAAAGAACTACCTCAGGGATAGCTTCGTTGGAAGATAATTCCTCCGGCACCAAATGCATCATGTAGTTGTGAGAAATATAGCCTTGACCAGCTTTGCTTGTGACGTCATTCGAAAATAAGTATGCGGGAAACTCAAAATGTGATCAGTAGTATCCTCAACAACCATGAACTGTACACCAGATAGAAATCAAACACCATGTTAGATTGGCAAAGCAACAATTGACAAAAAAGAATCGAGCATAGACTCCTCAGTCACACGGTAAAGTACCCATTTTGACCCGTTAGTTGTTGCTTGACCCACATGTACGTATCAATGGGTTAAATTAACTCACCTATACTTTTATTGATTTTTTGTCCATTTTAACCAAAAAGTCAAACGTTAATTTTTTTTCAATCTTCCCAAAAATAATATTTTTAGCTCAAAAATATATATAATAAAATGTCAAACCTAGGAAAATAAATGTTGGCAAATTAAACCGTGTATTGTCCATGTTATGCCTACTGTACCTTCTACTTCACAAGTTGTACCCAATATGCATAGCAATTTTTTAAGCCTTCGTATATGAACTTGTCATATATCCAAGTTGGATTATTTAATTCATGCTGGCTTGAACTTTTTTCCTGCATTAATTTATCGATCATCAGATGTGGATCACTAATTGCAACCTTCACTTTTATACCCGTTCGGTAGTCGGATATTTTACCTTGTTAAGACTATGGGGTATGGGGCGTGGGTTGGCTGAAAACGCCCAAGCCACCACCCCGGGTGGGCTTGGGTTTGGGCGTGGCCCAAGGGTCGGGACTTTAAGGCCGGGCGTAGGGCGGGTCTATCAATATGACAGGGCGGGCTCTCAATGGCCAAACCAAACTAGCCGTTGGCCAACGGCTATGTGTAAAAAAAATATTTTTTCACTATAAAACTCACACTTCTATTCTTTTTTTTACCACATCCAACTACAATACACTCCACCTCTTCTATAATCATCTCTATTCTCATTCTACAATACAAAAAATGAATCCTCATAATCGTGCTTTTGACCCGAACAACCCGTGGGCATTCCAGGAAAATCCTAGCCCACCACCCAATCGTCCAATGCCTCGTCCATTTTTAATACACTCCACTATGCCCGATGTGGCGGGTTACGCATCGTATCTCTCGAATCGTGTGTACGCTAACTTCCCTCACACCGACGATTCTATACCTAGCCCGTTTTCACAAACGCCCATCAACCTTTCACCAACCTCCATCAACATTTCCCAAACTGAAACCGTCCCCGAAACTCAACCCCCATCGATGGTCCTTCCGCATCCAAACCCATCAAAAAAAGAAGTCACAAGAAAAAAACCGAGGCCGAGAAAGCACTTGAAACCGCTAAATGAAAACAACAAAGATGTGTCGTTAATGAAGAACTTGCATTGGCGAGGGCTTGGCTTCAACAATCTCAACATCCAACTTTAGGTATTTTTAAATATTTTTTAGCCCTTATTTTAATATTTATGGTTTTTTATATAACTTTGTAATATATTAAATTTTGTTTTGATTAAAATAGGAAATTCTCAACATAGAAGCCATTTGTGGGAAGCGATCAGTAAAGCATTCCATAAAGAAATGGAAAGGGAAGTTTATCGTGAAAACGATAGCTTATCCTCGAAGTGGACCGAGATAAGCGGGCAACTCACCAAATTTAGTGCTTTTTTAAATAAAGCAAAGCAAAACCCAAAAAGTTGTGAAACCGAAGCCGACTTTGTGACAAATGCATTGGTTACATTCAAAACAAATGTGGGGAGCGACTTCCGTTTCATGCATTGTTGGGAGATTTGTAAGTTCCATCCCAAGTGGGCGAATATCCCCGGTGGCAGCGAAACTAACACGTCTTCCAAAAGGTCAAGGACACCCTCGTCCCAAGCCCAATCGGATGCACGAGATCAATAGTTGGAGGACTTTTTGGATGATTCGCCAAACTGGCCTGAATACGGAAGAAATGCCGCAAAAAGGCGCGCTCAAAAATCAAGATCGGGTACGACATCGCCTTCAGTTGGGAGTTCGGGCTCGCGTAGGGGAGTATACAGCGATCAGTTGGATGACATTGCAAGCAAGTTAGATACATTCAACGTATTCCAACAACAAAGGGCCGAAATTCGAAAGAGCAAAGAAGCTAAGGATGCCCTGAAACAAAGACAAGATGATATGAAATTTCTAGCTCAGCCCATTAATCACCTATCAGGTGAAGAGTTGGAACTAATGTTGGAGACGAGAGAAGAGATAAAGAAAAAATATAAGCACTAGGATTTTTTTATGTAATTTTCTTTATTTAAAAAACATTAAAAAAATTTAAATTTTTTGTTTTAAAAAATATAAAATGGCCGTTTGGGCTGGCCACGCCCCAAACCCCCCGCCCCACCATACCGTCTTCAATGTGGGTCAGCCCAGCGAAGCCCCCCAAGCCACGTGTCAACCCGTGCCTCAAACCCCCGCCCCACCATACCCCACGGTCTAATATGAAAAAAATGTGTCTCTAAGTTATACATATAAAATAGAGTAAATTACAAGTTTTTTCCTTTATGTTTGTCCCAAATTTCAGGCGTTGTCCTTTACCTTTAAAATTGATGAGTTTTGTACTTAGTGTTTCAAAATCTTGCATGTTATGCCCTTTAACCCTAACCTAGTTAAATTTTTCTTTTAAATTATATCACACTGGGCTAGTTTAGTCTTTTTATCAAAAAATTAACAAATATAAAAAATTAATAGAACATATCTTCCTATATAATAAAGCAAAACTTTTGGTAGACACGTGTCAACATTACAAGCCCTTCCTTTCATTTTCTCCTATGTGTCATTTCTTCATATTTTTCTTTTTTTTTTTAGAAAACCTAAAGTCATTATCACCAAACTTCTCTTTCTCTCTTCCTGCAGGTTTACACCAGAACCCTATGCGTTGCAGGTTTCCTCAAACAACTTATGGCATTCAAAATTCAAATTCATTATCACCAAACCAAATCTGCAAAACAAATTCCAAAACCCAGAGAAAAAGAGAGAGAATAGACGAGACGACCCATGTTTCATCTTTACAAAAACCCCTTTCCCAACGCGTTTTCTTCAGATCTTCGTTTTTCTTCGTTGTTTTTTACGATTTCGTTTACATATTCGTGTTGATCGTTCTTTGATCTACGTTTTGTGTATGGAATTGATGTGTTTTGATGAAATGGTAAATATTTTTGAATGGGATTAATGAGTTCCCTTGGATAACGGCGCTATAGTGGGTCATGCTAAAAGAAGACATTCATGACTGACAACAAAACTACAACTGAAGAAAGGTTTGACTCATCATTCACAAGATCAAACATATTTCATGATTGTTGTTTGACATAAAATTGGAGGTCTGCAAAGCTTAGGATGAAACTTGAGTGGATGGGTTTAGGGTTTAAAATTTGAACAGAGTTGGTACTGAGTTTTGCTACTTAGAAGAGTTTAAAATTTTAATTTCATTGTCGTAATCTATATTATTGTGAATGGATGAAATGTGGGACACTAATGTTTTGTTTTTTTTAATGTGTTGTACACATCAAGTTATTTATTGATCCAAGAGGTTAAGAACAAATGTGCAATTTTATTTTGTATCTTATTAAATTTGTTCATTAAAAATCTTGTGCTACATTGGATTTTATGTTGTTTAGTTATTAAGAACAATATAATCACATCTGTTGATCTTCATGGGATTGTTGTAGAGATGGTCGAGAAGTAAACTTTTATCCCAAAAATCAATTCCATTCAAATTTCAACGAAAACACTTAATTTTCGTTTGTGTTGCGATACAGTCCATTTCCGTAGTAGGTTTATAATTAAAATATACGTTATATATTCATTTGTTAAAACCCGTGTATACACGGGCAATAACCTAGTTATATGTATAAAGAAAAACCTTGTAGCTCTCTCTCTAGATCTCTCTCACTACCTCTCCCACCGCCACTATTAACCACCAACAGCCACCCTTAGCCACTACCCTCCACCCTCCACCACTCTCCAATATCACCATCACACCACGATTCTCCTCGCTGAAACCCTAGTTGCGCCGCCGCCTTCATCTCACCATTACAGATCGACGGTACCCTAACCCTAAATAGATGCCGCCTTCATCTCACCATTACAGATCGTGGCTCTCAAATATGAGTATCTGGTACACTTGAGCCCGTTCCTTAGTCAGATCTGTGACCCACGAGTCCGGTGGTCTGCATAATCGACAACATTTGGTTGGATCTGGTAGAGAGCAGGACATGTTAAGGAATTTTGAGCACCATCTGTTGTAGTGCTTTAAATTTTGATTTTTGATCTAATCTAGTTGCTTGTTTCTCAACTTGTTGCTTTTGTTGTTGATTTTTTTTTAATTTTAATCGGTAGATGATTAACTGTTACTATTGAAGATGTGTTTGTCTGGCCTTTTGTTGTTGAATTTGTTTAAAATTTATGTCTGTATTCATCGATAATAATAACTAGTAAATTTTGCCCGCGCGCGTTGCGGGTTCGTCAGAAGGGTCACGTCCGTTACGTGTTGGATGATCACGTTCGTGCGGGTTCGTCGAATGATCCCGTGCGTTGTGCCGCAGGTCTGTCGGATGATCACGTGCATTGTGGATCACGTTCATTGTGTGGCACGCTCACACACTTGCATCCCTTGACGTCTTACGATGTCATGTTACATCTCAAGACGCAAGGTAAAGTGCATATTATTTAATATATTAACTCTTTATTTAGAGTATTTACATTGGAATCTCTATATTAGTAGGTAAAGCAAACCTCTATATTTAGAGGCTCATATCCATGCGTCTATATATTATTGTGAGTGTGTAGAAAAGTGAAAAAATAATAAAATAAATAATTATGCGTATGATAGAGAAATAGATAGAGAGTAACGTGAAAGGTTTTTGAAAAGTAAACTTAATTTAGAGAAAAATGTGTTTTTCATTAAATTTTATAGATAGAGATAGAGGCTCCAATGTCAATGCTATACTATTGTAATTTTTAAAATCATTTGTGTGGTTATTTATTTAAAATTATATATCAAATATTATGTTCGATACACGTATTAATGAAGTTATGACTGATAACAACTGAACTCATCTTATTTAGCCAAAGACTTGCATTTTATTTTCAGCCAACCAACCTCTTGATATTATTCAATATTTTTAATTCTTTAAAGTTCTAAATCTCAGTCTAATTTCAACTATGTAAAATCAATGTAGATAGGTGTGTCACAGTTAAAGAAAAACACATGGAAAAAACAAATGTAGCTTGGTTTTAAGCAACACTGTATATTTTCCTTTCGCAAAAAGGAACTCAAAAACCTGCAAGTTGATCAAAACAAATATCACCAATCAAAAAGAATAACACTGTATTTCCCGTAAATTGCAGACCAAAGGAGCCATAACTTCTTTTCAATCTCACTTGATTAAGAGATCTTTTTTTTTTTTTTTTTTTTACTTTTTAAGGCTCAGAGTTGGCAAACATTGTAGCTGCAAACCGTGAATGTTTAACATCCCGGTTGCCATGCCTTAACAACGAATTAGATACATTTTTATGACTTCATCATAGCCTCCAACCTTTGAGATCGAATTAATATCATTTCTGGCAAAAGGCACAGGGGTAAAACCAAGTGTCAGATTACAGATCCAAACAACTCTCCAATCACCCAATGGTCATCGTCCTCAACTTCGCATTCACTTTTATTCATCATTAAGAGATCACATATCGATACAACTCTCAGATGAACCTAAAGTCATCATTAGAGTTTGCAATAAACTTTCTTCACTGACATACAAAAATTATGGTTTATCAAAGCTCGAAAAATACTCTCAGTTGAACCTATGGTCACCAACATCATCGAGTTTGCAGTTAACTATATAAGATTTACCAACGAAAATAAATGTTCGTTTGATCAGAGCAAACAACCACCATCATCAAGGCAACAAATAGCATATATTCCAGAATTGGATCTTAGATGAACCATCATCGACCTACCGGGCAACCGGCAAAAACAAACGTCTTCAAGATCATATTTCAGATGATCTAACACCAATGGTAAAACAGAAAAACCCAAAAAAATGATGAACAACAGAAATGACGTGGATCTCCGGCCCAAAGGCGCTGAGAAACATGAAAACATCATTGGCGCTGAAACCGAAGGAACATCGACGACATGCAAGAATCGCCGGAAACGACATTGATTGCCAGATTTCTCTCTCACTGCAGTTTTCGTTAGTCTAGAGGATAACAAAAAGTCAGATGGTTCTCTCTCCAGTGAAGCATTTGATAAAGTGAAGAAGACACGTGTTTGATAAAGTGAAGAAGACGCGTGGGAAAAGGAGGAAGCGACAACAATTGAGCATGGGCTAAACAAAACAGAGACACGACTAAAAGGGAAAATGGAAACATATAAAGGAACTTGAAGTGTCAATGTTTACAAAGCAGAGGGTTCAAATCTGAAAATGGCACCGACTTTTAACTTTAAGATAGACAAGTTGGAGGAATCAACGGAATCTGTTTCTATACAACCAGTTCTTTGAGTCTGCAGGTTTAGACTATAAATTTACTATATAACCGCCAATGTAGTGCTGCTGTATTGAGTAGAGGTGGCAAAATTGGGCGGGTTGGAAAGGTTGGGTCATGGGTCAAACGGGTTTAGTAAAAGTCGAAACAGGTTGGGTTGGGTTAGAAAGATCTGTGTATACATGTTTATGTCCTTTTTTATGAATGCTAATAAGTTTTGATTCAAACAACCCGAAACCCGTTCTGACCCGGACCCGTTCTGACCCAGACCTGTTCAGACCCGGACCCGAGCTGACCCGGAACCGTTTCGACCCGATCCGAAACAACCCTTTTTTTATAATTGACCCGTTTTGACCCAAACCCATTTTGATCCGAACCCGTTTTGACCCATGACCCGACCCGAACCGACCCGTTTGCCAGGTCTAATCATTTTACAACACAGTAAAACAAAATTCTTATGATTTCATTTGTCAGAATTAATTTCATATCTTTTAAATATTTATCAAATAACAAAAATCGATTCAGAAGAATAGCAGATGAAAAAAATAATCTAAAGTAGACCTAAGAATTCAACCCGAAAATAATCGAAACTGATTAAGCTTATTGTTGCTATCATGATGTATATATATCCAGAATACAAACCATTTCCTATCTCAGTAACCATAATTACATCTTCTACTTGCATAACTTCTTAACCTATCGATTTTAATTCGTGTTGATGATGCGTACGTATCTAGGGTTTAACATGTTACTGATGTTAAACCTGAGGTCGTTTACACAAGTGAATCAAGAACACACTAACTCAAACTAAAAACCCTTGCTCAACAATTTTGATAAGTGGCAAAACAAATCGAACTTCAAGAATAAAAGAAACGAATATAGCATAACACTTTTCTGAAACAAATTATTTTTTATTAATTGAATGCATAAAGTAAATTACAAAGACTCCATATTTATAATACTAGAAATCCTATACTTTGACTAATTTGACTCTCATACGAATTCTAACTCTGACCAAATTAGATAACTCTAACAAACCATTTAACTAGTAACCTTCAACTTTGTTTTATCCTTATCTTCGTAAAAACATAAAAGATAAACAAAGAAACTAACTTAATAATAAAGATATTAATAATTATTATTATTATCCTTGATCTCCTCCAAGCCACCCCATGAGACCAAAACCGAACCACCCTTATACTTTCAAGATTAACCATTCGGGTCCTTCAAGTTGGTATTGCACCAAGTTTCACACTCCCTCTCAATACCAACTTCGATTGTTCCACCAAGACCTTTCACTTCTCGTAACGCTCGCACTTCTTTGAACTTAATTCTTGGACTCACTTTTATCACAATATCTGCAGGTTTCTTTTTCCTGGTTACAACTTTACTAGTTTCAAGATTACCTATCAAAGCATTATTTAGAACTGCATTACCCGGTTTTAAATGGGAAACAACTTTTGCTTTCTCAACTTCATGACCAAAAATCATGGTATTCAAAGCAATTCTTCCATCCAAACTTGATGCACACTCCCTCTTGAACTCAACTCCTTCGTCTTGACAAACCATGATATAAGACGAAACTTTCTCTTCGCGCAATTCAACCAACGCGGTTTCTCTCTCGTCTTGTTTGGTCACGACCATGCTTTGATTAACCGTATTTTCTTCTTCAACCACAACTTCCTCATCATCTAGATTCAAAATAACTATAGATGATTCCAAGGTTGATTTTAATTGATCCGACTCGGGCACTACTTCTTGACTAGTCAACCAATAGGAGTCTACATCAAACCATTCATCTAAAAATTTTGGTTTGGATTCGGTGATAGCTGAAAAAGCATATTCTTCTTGAACCTCAGCCATATATGCCTCCGCATCCCATGGTTCTTCTTCTTTAACCACAGCCGCGTTTCCTTCCTCCTTAGGTTGTCGACAGTCTTTTGCCATATGCCCTTTGCGTCCACAATTATGACACTTATACGGAAATCGTTTCGATCGATACCTTGATTCTCTTTCTTGGTCCTCTTCGTCTGATGAATCTTCTTCAGAAGTTTCTCTTTGGTTGTCTCGGCCCTTTCTGTTCCATTCTTTCCTCTTCGATCGGTCACTTTTATCCCTGTATTTATCCTTGCCTTTCGTGTCATTACGGTTCTGGTTTTTACTAAACCGATTCTTCTCCTTTCTCCCAGCATATAAGGCGGTTTCAGTCTCAGTTTTAAGTGACACCTCGGCTAACTGTTTTGCCAAGGCTTCTTGCCCAGCAAGAATATTTTCGAACTCGGTTATACTCGGTTGGGTCGCCCACCCTTGGATAGCGGTAACAAAACTACGATACTCCGGCCTTAAGCCGTGGATGAGTATCCGCTTCATACGAGCATCGCTAACCCGAGATTGTGGATCAAGTTCTCCAATTTCACGACATAAATTTTTAATTTTTCGAAAATATTGTGAAATAGGAAGATCACCTTGGGACGCCGTCATTAGTTCACCTTCGACTAGTTGCAACCTAGCATCGTTTTTCTTTGTAAATAAGGTTTCAAGTGTATCCCACGCTTGCTTTGGGAATTCCAGATCTTGAATGTGATCAAGAACATCATCATCAACCGTTGTCTTGATGATGAACATCGCCCGGCCCGCTTTTACCTGCCACTTCGCGATAGCACTGTTGATATCGTTTGTGGGTTGTCTCGTCTCGGTACCGTTCGTTACCTGCCAAAGATCTTGACCTTGAAGATACGATTTGATGCACGTCGACCATTGTTTGTAGTTGCTTTGATTCAGTTTCTTGATTCCTCCTACGACCTGTAACTCTGCCATTGTTTCGGTTTCTTGACTAACTCTTCTCTGCGATCGGTTTTCTAAGAACTTCCCTTCGATCAGTTACTTCCTGCGATCGGAATCTGTATACCCGTGATCGGAAACTTGCTGTGATCGGAACCTGGATACCTTCGATCGGTAACACTACGAACCGGAAACAAATGGGTAAACTATAACGGAACCGAGCCTAGATCGTCAGGCTCTGATACCACTTGTTAAACCTGAGGTCGTTTACACAAGTGAATCAAGAACACACTAACTCAAACTAAAAACCCTTGCTCAACAATTTTGATAAGTGGCAAAACAAATCGAACTTCAAGAATAAAAGAAACGAATATAGCAGAACACTTTTCTGAAACAAATTATTTTTTATTAATTGAATGCATAAAGTAAATTACAAAGACTCCATATTTATAATACTAGAAATCCTATACTTTGACTAATTTGACTCTCATACGAATTCTAACTCTGACCAAATTAGATAACTCTAACAAACCATTTAACTAGTAACCTTCAACTTTGTTTTATCCTTATCTTCGTAAAAACATAAAAGATAAACAAAGAAACTAACTTAATAATAAAGATATTAATAATTATTATTATTATCCTTGATCTCCTCCAAGACACCCCATGAGACCAAAACCGAACCACCCTTATACTTTCAAGATTAACCATTCGGGTCCTTCAAGTTGGTATTGCACCAAGTTTCACAACTGAATCATATGAACAACAATGAAAATAAAAAGAAGAGGATTAAAGAATTGATGAAGATTACCAGGTGCGTGATCCAGGACCGTAGGTCTTAGGGTGAGAGTTCCAGATGTTTGAGTGGCCCATCGTTAGCAGATCGGTAAGAAGCTGATAGCCGCAGTGGATCGAGTTCGAGTTCAGCGCCGGTGAGGGTTTGCCAATGAATGAAGATGTGTGGTACTGGTATTTATATGGATCCCCTGCCACAGGTTAAAAAATTTGGTGGTGGTCGGTGGCGTTTGACACCGACGACTTTGTAATTTAAGTAATAGGGTAATATTAGAGTAAAATGCAATTTGCGTCCCTGTGGTATGTCCCAAACATCAACTTGAGCCCCTAAAAACATTTTTTTGCATTCTGAGCCCCTGTGGTATTCATTTCATAACAGTATGAGTCCTTCCGTCTGACTTCTGTCAGTTTGACTGTTTGACTATTGTTAAATGTCCAATATACCCTTATCCCCTAATGTATTTGATTGTTTGACTATTGTTTGACTGTTTGACCTTATACCCTTAAATGTCCAAATATGTTTCTAAACCGTTAAATAATTTCAATTCCATGAATAAGTTCGCTGAATTCACCATGAATAATTTCAATCATACTGATTCACGCCATTCACAAGCAAAAATAATAGATTCATACATCAGCAATTGCATAAGTTAAACTACATATACAGACATACGATTACGATAGATTAAAAAACCCTACCTTCTTGTCCATATTAGGGAAAATCGATCGGAGGTTATCAACATGTCTGCGATTGTGTGCGGATCTGAGAAATGCATGGGCAGAACTTTCTGATCCAATCCAATCCAATCGATTCCTGTTTGTTAGCAACAAACAGATCTACGATTTGAACAAACAGATCTGCGATTGTGTGCGGAGAACTTTCTGATCTGCTAACAAACAGGAATCGTTCTTCTCCGGTTAGGGCAAAAATTTGTTAGCAGATATGGCGATTGTGTGCGGAGAAACAAATACGGCGATTGTGTGTGGAGAACTTTCTGATATGCTAACAAACAGATCTGTGCGGAGAACTTTCTGATCTGCTAACAGATCTGTGCGGAGAACTTTCTGGCGGTTAGGTTTTGATTAGTGAACAAACAGATCTGCGATTGTGTGGGGATCTGAGGGCGGAGAAAGTTCTGCCCATGCGTTGGATTTGATTAGTGAAGTTAGAGAGAGAAGGTGGTTAGGTATATGTTGGAAGATGAAGATGATGGGGAGGGGAATTTAGGTATATGTTGGAAGATGAAGATGTTGGGGAGGGGAATTTAGGTATATGTTGGAAGATGAAGATGAAGATGATGAAGATCTGGGATGATGAAGATGAAGATCTGGGTTTAATAATGAAATTTGGGGTTTTTGGAAGATGAAGATGAAGATGATGAAGATCTGGGATAATGAAGATGAAGATGGAGATGAAGATGAAGATGAAGATGAAGATGATGAAGATGAACTGGGTTTTGGGACTTGATAATGAATTTAATGATTTTATTGAAAATATATGCAAAAAGACGGTCTTACCCCTGGGTCAAACAGTCAAACAGACGGAATCTTGACAGAAGGACTCAGAGTGTTATGAAATGCATACCACAGGGGCTCAAAATGCAAAAAATTATTTTTAGGGGCTCAAGCTGATGTTTGGGACATACCACAGGGACGCAAATTGCATTTTACTCGTAATATTAATATTAACAATCAGTGTTGTTTTAAAGATGGGTTTGTGTGGGCTTGAATATTGAGTTCTTGTTTTGTTTTTTGAAGCCCAAATATTGATATTGGAATAAAAGTATTGTAGATCTGGTTTTTGGAGCTAGGTGTAGAGAGCAGGACCAGGGGCGGATTTATGTATCAACATCGGGTTCCCAGGAATCCATTCGGTTTTTAATTTTTAGCGTAAATGTATAAGACAAACTAAAAAGGAACCCATAAATAAAATATTGGGGGAACCCATAACACAAATGCTCTGGTGTTCCACTGGTTAATTGTGCACCGCTTTACCTTGACACCCTGAGTTCAAATCCCGCATCAGCCATTTTCATCTGTTTTTTTTCCCGATTTTTTCCTTTTTTTCCATTATTAGTTGGGGTGGAGCTCGTTTTCATGTGTTTTTTTTTCGATTTTTTCTTTTTTCCCATTATTAGTTGGGGTGAAGCTCAATAGAGGTGATGGTAGTACTATTAACTGCCATTAACTAGATGTTTATGTGATATGCATTGAATGGCGTGCGCTCTTTAATTTAAATAAATTTCTGGCAAACTCTATTTTAATCTTGATAATTGTTTACTGTAATTCTATGTATGGGGCTTTTGCATAATTAATGTATGTTTAATGCTAATTTCATAACTTGATGTTCATGTGAAAGTTTTATGTATGGGGCTTTTGCATAATTAATGTATGTTTAATGCTAATATCATAACTTGATGTTCATGTGAAAGTTTTAAACTATCATACGAAAAAGTGACTTTAGTGATAAAGCCTGACCCGACTCGACCCAACCCGACCCGACCCGGACGGAAATTCTAACGTCACGTTGATGGAAATTAGAGCACCTAAAAAGTGAACCCAGTGAAAAAAAATCCTGGATCCGCCACTGAGCAGGACATTTGGTTGGGTCTGGTAGAGGCTCAACAACAACAGTTGGTTGAGGAGCAGGATATGTTAAGGAATCTGGTAGAGGCTCAGCAACAACAATCGACGGCAGATGAGGGTGGTCGGTGGTGGTGGTGGTGGTCGGCGGCAGGTGAGGGTGGGAGGTGGTGGCGGCAGGTGATGGCAAGTGGTGGGTCTGCAACTTTTGAAGATGGTGGGGTATTTATTTTAAGTTAATTACATAAATTTCTCTAAAAAAACGAAATTACAAAACTGCCCTCATGTGCCTTGCACATGATCAGTTTTAACAAAAAAAAAAATTAACTGGGTTTGCTCTAAAGGACATAACATGCAAGATTTTGAAACATTAAGTACAAAACTCATCAATTTTAAAGGTAAAGGACAGCGCCTGAAATTTGGGACAAACATAAAGGACAAAACTTTTAATTTACTCTATAAAATATAATTGTTATACATAAAGATTAAACTTCTTCTTGTTGAACTCTAAGATTAGGGGTAAAGTTTTGATAATTTAAGGAAGAGAATGAATATATAAATCATAGAATATTTATAATTAGCAACTGTGACCACAATTTAAAATTTTGGAAATCCTTTTATATCAATATTAAGGATGCTCCTTTTTAGCCACACTATCACTTGACCAAATAGCAACACTTAGTTTTTTAAGAGGTAAAATGCCTGCAGTCTGCGGACCACATCTGCAGACATCTGCTGAAGAAGAGATGGACCAAATGTCTGCAGTCTGCAAGAAGAAGACTGTTTGTTTTTTAACACATGTAGACTTCTAAAATAAACTGGTGGAGGTGTACAGATGGTGGTGGGTGGTGGACGGTGATGGCGGTGGACGGTGGACGGTGGTGGTGGTGGGTGGTGGATGGTGGTGGTGATGGACGGTGGCGGGTGGTGGTTGGTGGTGGACGGTGGTGGTCGCGGTGGTGATGGTGGGTGGACGATGGTGGTGGTAGCCGGTGGTGGTGGGTGATGGACGGTGGTAATGGCCGGTGGTGGTGGGTGGTGGACGGTTGTGGTTGGTGGTGGACGGTGGTGGTAGACGGTGGTGGGTGGTGGCCGGTGGTGGTGGTGGGTGGTGGTGGCCGGTGGTGGTGGGTGGTGGTGGTGGTGGTGGGTGGTGGTGGTGGTGGCCGGTGGTGGCCGGTGGTGGCCGGTGGTTGTGGGTGGTGGACGGTTGTGGTGGGTGGTGGACGGTGGTCGTAGACGGTGGTGGTGGTGGGTGGTGGCCGGTGGTCGGTGGTGGTGGGTGGTGGTTGGTGGTGGTGGGTGGTGGTGTTTAACCCTCTGCAGACTTTAGAATATCTTAGAAGTGGTTGGACCAAGTCTGCACCAAGAAGACCTCGCGTAGACCTTTTTTAATGAAATGTCTTCGGAAAAACAATCTGCGCGTGGCAATGCCTGCGCGTGGTCTGCGCCGCGCTGACAGAAGAGGCTGCGCAGACATTTTATCAAAAAACAAACAGCACCTTAGCCACTAGAGACAACTTCTTTGCTAAATGAGTCATATTGGCACAAAAGACATAATCCTAGATGAATCATAATAAGTTAACAACAACTGAAAAGAAAAAAGTTGAAAATTTTAGACAAACTTCCTGCCTCTAACAACGTTGAAATCTCACATTTTTTTGTAAATGCATAGAAATGTATAAAAGCAAATTTTTTATCTCATCCTATAGATGAGGGGAAAAAAGATACAAGTGGCATGTTTGACCCATTTATGGATAAATAGATCCATCAGAATATGGGCATACAAAAGAAAAGTATTCGGTTAATATGTAGAGAGACATACCTACTGAGTGAGTGAGTTACTTCGCTTTTACAACACCTTCTCGTGTTATCAAACCTAAACATGGTATATTTTGTAAATAAGTTGCATGTTTAGTAAAAGAATATATTTTGTAAATAAGTTGCATGACATTATTGGGGAGTTAAAATCTAGAAGTTTTGCTTGGGTTAAAAATAGAACTACATGTAAGTATATTAGATGGTCGGAGTGGTGTAAATACCCGATGTATATGTTGTAATTTCTTTGCCCTTTGCCCGTTTGGGTCGGGGTGCTGTGTTGTGTTTGGCCTTTTGCCCATTTGGGTCGGAGGCTGTTTTAATGAAGTTTAATTTTCAAAAAAAAAATAAAAAATAAAAAATTATGAAGCTCAGAGATTGACTCAAATATGCAACTTCCAATATAACTATTTAGCCTTTTGTGGAATGATCCATCAATGCCAATTTTCTCCTACCTCCATATCTCGTCATTTAAAGTATGTGGGTACTGGGTAGTGAGTGCTTCTCGTTACTGTCAATGAGAAAAATAACAAAATAATTAAGAATGTGTTTTTTTCTCTCTTTATTAGCAGCACAAAATTCATTACTAAACATAAACTATACAAATGAGTACATGTACAAATAACAATGTTGTCCGGCACGGTATAGTAGCGTACGATGTCAGTTTATTGAAAACAAAAACAGTATAAATAAATACCGCTTTATCGAAAACAAACAATATAAATAAATGGTGTCGATACATTTACTGGGTCGGTTTCGGTTATGATGGGAGAGATACGGAGAAGAGTATCGTGGTTGTGGTTGATGGGTTGTGATGTTTCCAATGCCAGTACAGTTAAATCAAGTGTCCTCTGCTGTGAACAAAGGTGCCGGCTCTAAAGTTATACACGAAATGCTTTGATATTTTCCAAAGCTAAGAACCCGTTGAAGAAATTTTGCAAACCTTCTAGTGATAATCAACAAAGGCGCATAACACCTTGCATGGCCGGCCCTGAGGGTGGGCAGGGAAGACCACCGGCCAGGGCCAGATATTTCGAAGAACACGGTATTCTAAAAAAATCTGATACGTATATATGTAAAAAAATAAATTAATAGGGTATACTCATACAAACACCAACATGGGCTCACTTAAAAAACCATTTTTTTATGGTTTATATTAGTTATCAGTCCATTGACATTAGGTTTAGACATTTAGTGAGCCCAATACTCAATTTCGTTAAGGCCTAAGGACACGTTTTTTTGAGCTCGAACAGGGTACATGAATTCTCAGGGCTGGCCCTGAGTCACCTCGCGGACAATATTAACTAGACTTGTTGGTGAATTATATTGGGATTATGTAATAGTTGTACATTTTTGGTGTTGTTTTTTTGGTGATTGTATCTTATGAACTAGACTGTATTCTTATCGTTACTTTTAAAACAAAGCGTAACTATATTGTCTTGACTCTTGTGTACCATATTCTTTGGTTTTTTTCTTTTTTTGTTAAGACGGCTAAAAGGTCTTAAGACTTTGGGCGACCACCAAACCTCTTGCCTATGGTTTATTTATTTTGTAATTTTTTAAAACATAACTTCCGAACTCGATTTTCACAAGCTTATACCGAAGTTATAAAATAAACTAAATAATGAGGCGTTTGATTATCGATTATTTTTCCAATGAAAAAAATCTGATGAAGGAAATAAATTTTGAAGAAATTTGATTTTAAATGCCAATATGATCAGAATTTAAAGGAATTTGAATTGGCAATGAATTTGGGTGACAAATCACACATCGATGAATTAATATCTATCATCGCGGCCCACTACATATCGGTTGTCCCACTGCCGATGACGCCCCACGGGCTCACACCCCTGGTGTCTAGGTAGCATCGCGGCATCACATCGCCACAACCTGTTGAATTGCGTGTGCGTGGGTGGGGGTGATGGTTTGGGGGGAGGGGTTATGTTATTTTTAACTTTGTTGTGTTGTATATTATTTTTACCTTTTTTTTTTAAATTTAAAGGGTTACTTTAAAAAAAACAAAAACATTCTTTAATCTATAATAAACATAGCTTAAGAAATTAGTAAATGTTGGTTTAGTGCCTAGGGGTGAGCATTTGTTATTATTCGGCCCGACCCGAGAACCGACTCGACCATAATATCATACCCGATTTACATACCCAAAATATAGGGTCAGTTCTAGTTATTTATCATATCGGGTATCTCGGTCCTAAGTATAATACCTGACCCTATATGTGTCTCATGTTCAAAGCCCCTGAGTTGAAGTTGTTGAAACCACTGTACAAGAAATCACATGAACGACCAATAATAAAGCATAGCGTGTAGAAAAACCCGAAAATAGGGTATTAAAAAACCTGAAAATAGGGTACTAAAAAACTCGAAAATTGCGTGTAGAAAAGCCCGGAAATAGGGTATTTCAATACCCGGTTTCTTAAGAACCGGAACCGAGCCCTACTCGAAATCAGATAGATAGGGTATGTTTCTTTGGTCAAATTACCAGAACCGGAACTAAAACGGTTATAGCAAACCGGTTCCAACCCTTGAAACGAGAAACCGAAACCGAAACTGGTTCCATAACAGAAACCGATTATTAAAAATGCCTGGTTTGCGCACTCCAATTTAGGTTACCACAAAGCCCAAGCCCAATGTATCAAAAACCAATCACACCTCACCCAACGTCCCAACTTGTGACAAAATGGTCGTTTCACTTTTGATTGACCAAACCCTTTTAGTTTCTTTTGATAATGCCGAATAACAAAACTTTATTGTTACAATATTCCCCACTTTAATTAAAATAACATGTAAAGAGGTTGTGTGCTTAAATGCATACACTATGCCACTTTGGTGCCCTTTTGAACCTTTAAAGTTTAAACACACAAAGGTGCTACTTCACATTTGTCTTACGGGTATTACAGAATTGTACTGTATAATATAATACGACATAGTATGTCATACTATTCTTACAATTCTACTAAGCAAGCATGCGAGTCAAAATGAGACATGAGATCTAACTCCTTTTCATCTTTATGGTCAAAAAGACCAGGCTTCTAGATGCTAAAGCAAAGGATCTTTGAACTCAGTCAAATAAGATTTATTGCATCCCTAAGGTAACAAAGATGATTTTTGAGATACCATCAACAACACATATAGCAATGGAAGGATAATAATCCAGTCAATGTCATAGATGATCATCACATTTGTTTATTTATGTTTCCTACCAAAAGTGAAGAATTCTCATAATCCATTTGCAGGTATAATAACAAGATAATCATCCTCACAATTACTAAACATGTAAGTAAAAAACTCTTATGTTCCAATCAGATTGTCATTCCATGCTTCATAGTCTTCACTCTTCACTTCTGCAACATATCAATCACAACATTAAGTAACCAAACATGAATATATATATATATATATATATATATTTTTTTTTTTCAGAACTGCTAACTCACACACTCTCTAAACCTACTTCAAAATCTACACCAATGTCCACTATGAGTGTAGAACCCTCAACTAGAGGTACACTAACCGGTTTAGGTTCAAGTTCCAAACCGGTTTCCAAGTGGAAAAGGATCGGTTCGTTTCCAAACCGGCTCCGGCTTTCAACTGGTTTGGTTTGGTCATAGTTGTAAATGGCGAATAGCGACAAATAGGGGTAAGATACTTATATGCTATTGCTACAACGCGAATAGCAAATAAATAGCGATACATTAGAAAAAAAAAAATTGAAAAAGTTTTCTATGTATATTTTATCAAAATACCCTAGTATATACACATATATTTAACAGAAACTTATAATCCAGCTATTTTATAGCTATATTTATATTTAAAAAACTGAAATCTCGCTATTTATGGCTACATACCCTGTAGCGACCTTCGACCTATACGCTACACTATTCGCTATAGCGACCATAGCAACCGCTATTGACAACTTAGGGTTCGGTTCGGTTTTAACAGGTTTCAAACCGGTTCAACAGAGAGGTTGCTAACCGATTACAAACCAGCAGTTCAGTTCTTGCCAAACCAGTTTCAATGCCGGTTCTGGTTCGTGTTTACCAAACTGGTTTTCTACGCATTTCTACCCTCCACCACCACTTAGAACATAACACATTCACTACAGACACCGCCATGCTACAAGCCCTTTCGTACACAACATGAACATACAAAAACAGATTTCGAAAACACAATACGAATCATTAATAATTGTATACCGCCTCGCATTCTCGCAGTTCAAACTCTATACGAATCGGCTGAAGCTCCAACCAAATACAATCCAGGGAAAACATTCTGCAACCCAAATCAAGAACCAGATAAGCAAATATATAGAAACAGGGGCCAACAAGAAGCTGAAAATCAATTCAAACGATTCAAACACATACATCGACATGTTTCTGTGCGGTTCTATTCCTCTTCTTCGGTCTTCTAACCGGTCTGGATCCTGTAAACGCATACACATCTTCTTCAATTTCATCTTTCGATAACGAGATCCATAACCTCCTTTTCTTTCCGTACTCCTCGTTCTCCTCCTCCGCCGCACCACCACCACCACCACCTCTCAACAACCGCCCCGATTTTACGCTACCGTTACCGTTACCGTCAACGGCATCGATCACCAGCCTCCTTGGACGCAGATTCCACGGCTTAACGTCTCCGTCATCCGCCGTTACCACGTCACCATCGATGATCTTACCGTTGCTGCCGTTTGCTTTCTCCGGCGACACGACGTCGTTTTTATGGTTTTCTTTGTCGGGTTTTTGTTTTGTGATGTTGTGAATCCGGTTGCGGTGGTTGTTGAGGTCGGAGTCGGTGACGGGGGAGTTGCGATGGCGGTGGGGACGGCGGAACTGGCCCCACTTAAGGAACGGGAGTGAGAAGTTGTGGAGGGGTTTCGGCGGCACCGTCGCCATGTGTATAGTGGTTAGTTTTCAAGAAAGAAGATGAGGATGAGGTTACTCGTGCAGACATACATACATATACATACAAAGATGATGTATGTATGTATGTATGTATGTATAAGATTGTTTGTTCAGGATAACATTGAGGGATTGAAAACCCAAAAGTTAACAGAAGAAGGGGAGGTGAAGAAACACAGAGAGGTGGTGACCGAGAGAGGTGAAGGGAGGTGGGTGTGGAGTATATACACAAAAAGCATGACCCCTTCAACAGGGGTTATAATAAATATTTTATTTTGAGTAAACTGCCATTTTGGTCTCTGTGGTTTGGCCAGTTTTGCCACTTTAGTCCAAATCTCAAACTTATTACATCCAGGGCCCTGTGGTTTGTATTTTGTTGCCATTTTAGTCCAAAACTCAAATTTGACCAGATTTCCAACTTTTGACCCCCTGTTTTGTCCTTATCCTCAGGGGTATTTTGGGTATTTTGTAATATTATATCTCAAATTTAATAAATATAATGCCTGATTATCATCATCTTCAACATATCATCATCTTCAACATATCTTCATCTTCAACAGACATCTCTCTCTCTCTCTCCACTGTTCTCTCTTCATCACCATCATCAGTCTACTCCATCTTCATCACCATCATCTCATCTTCATCATCAACATCACCGTCTCCGCCATCTTCATCACCATCATCATCACCATCATCTCACCACCGTCGCCGCCAACACCACCGTCCCCGCCATCTTCATCACCATCATCTCATCTTCATCACCATCACCCCACCACTGTATCATCACCATCATCTCATCTTCATCACCATCTTCGCCAACACCACCGTCGCCAACACCACCGTCGCCTCCATCTTCATCACCATCATCTCATCTTCATCACCATGGCAGTTTCATATCTGAATCGAAATCAGGGGTTTGAGCTTTGAGTTTCAGATCTGAATCGAAAGAGGAGAGAGAGAAGAGAGAGAGTCAGTTAGGGTTTTGAGCTTTGAGTTTCAGATCTGAATCGAAATCGGTATTTTGTTTCAGTTTTTTGAGAGAGAGGCAGTTTGATCGAAAGAGGAGAGAGAGAAGAGAGAGAGGCAGTTTGTTTCAGTTTGATTGAAATCGAAATCGGTATTCTGATGTTGTTTGATTGTTTGAGTTTGATTGAAATCGAAATCGGTATTTTGTTTCATTTTGTTTCAGATCTGAATCGAAATTGAAATATTTTGATCGAAAGAGGAGAGAGAGAAGAGAGAGAGGCAGTTTGATTGATTCGGTATTCTGATGTTGTTTGATTGTTTGATGGTTTCTGATGTTTTCATTTCAAATTCGGTATTTTGTTTCAGTTTTTTCAAATTAGGTTTTGTTTCAAATTAGTTTTTTCATTTCAAATTAGGTGGTGGCAGGTGGTGGTGGTTGAAGATGATGAGGTTGAAGATGATGATGATCAGGGGTTGAGGTTGATGGGGTTGAGGTTGAAGATGATGAAGATCTGGGGGGTTTTATATTTTGGGGTTTTTTATAATGAATTGCTTTAAATAAAACATAAATGACCAAAATACCCCTGCACTAAAGGACAAAATAGGCAGCTCTCAACAGTTAAAAATGGGGTTTTTTGGATTTTGGACTAAAATGGCAACAAAATGCAAACCACAGGGCCCTGGATGTAATAAGTTTGAGATTTGGACTAAAGTGGCAAAACTGGCCAAACCACAGGGACCAAAATGGCAGTTTACTCAATCCAATTATATATACTAAATCATTATCATCATCATCATACTCAGTAAATCCCACCAATAGCAAAGCTAAGGTAGGGTCTGAGGATGGTAAGATGTAGACAACCTTAACTCTACCCCGTAGGAATAGAGAGGCTGCTTTCAGTGAGAGCCCCGGCTCGATAGTAGTTTTGCATCAAGCCTTGGATATAAGGCACATAACACTCAACAATCGGGACAAAGACCGATTAGTGCATGGTCCCTTTTGTCTTTCTACTATCAACGCCACCACTTGATGATGATGCATGATTAACCGTCCTCCGCTTATAACGTTATTTTCACGAACTTAGTAAAATAATGTTAAAATTAGTGCAATTTCACTTTTACCCTCCGAGCGTCCACACATATATACATTATATGCGTATACCGCAAGCGGGGCGAATATATACTAAATAATAAAAAAAAGTTTTATCTTTAAAAACACCATGTATTACACGAGTTAAATCAATGTAATTTTGTATAGTAAATAATATGCTATTGGATTCGTTTAAAAAAGCATAAATTTGGTTCGGTTTAATTCGAATCAAGTCATACTCTTGGTTAAGTTTAATTCGAATTGATTAGAACCCCAATTTGGAAAATCTAAAACAGAATTATATTATAAGCTTCTCTTCCTAATTAGTGTTTTTTAAAATTTTATCTAATGTCTAATAAGTTATTTTGTATATTTTGTTTGTACTTTAAATTTTTTATATGAGCGTTTTATTGTTTTTTAAGTTTAAGATTATTGTTTTGTGCTATTATTTAAAAAATCTTTAATTTATAATTTAAATTTGAAGATAATATATTATTAGATTAAATAGAATGATTCTATCCGACATTTAAAGTAAGATAAGATTTAATATTAATTGATTATTTATTATTTAATTAATTGATATAAGATAAGTATGAAAATGCAGGAAATTAAAATGTAGACGCCTTCAATGAGTGACACGTGTCCCAAAGTTGTTTTCTTTTATTATATAGTATAGATTGTAAGGACATATAGGTAAAGTTATAATTATAATTAATTTATGGGATTTTTACGTATTTCCCCTCCTAAGCTGGCTTATTACGTATTTCCCCAAATAAAAAAAACAATTACATATTTCCCCTCCCTAACCCTTATATATTACATACTAGTCTAAGTACCCGTGTAATACACGGGTGGCTACACAAAAAAAATTATACTTTAACAGTGTTGATGTAAATAATTTAATTATATATACGTTCAAATACTAACATAAATGATAGAGAGTACATCAAATAATTGAAATACATGAATACCATAAAATTTCATAACTCATTGAAGATCTCTTTATATACAACATAGTCTAAGTACCCGTGTGTTACAAGGATTATTCAAAGTAAAATATATAATATTTAATGGTGTTGAGATAAAATTTGAAATGATAGAAATGTTTCATTTCTTATGTAAATATTCAATTACAATGAGCCGAAGAAAATGAGTGAGAAAAGATCACAAATCGTTAAATAAATACACATGGTATTCCTATATTTTGACGAAAATCTAGAACCGCAAGCATAATATACAAAAATACTATAAAAGCCAACAAAGAATAATTTATAAAAAAAAGAATGAAACAACATTTTACTCCAAACTTGAGGTGCAAAGTAACTATTCGGTCATTATGAGAGACAGTAGAGGGGAGATAACAATTGTAACACCTTGCTACATCGTTCCAGAAAGCTGCATGATATAAAACAAATGAACTAAAAACAAAGAATAATTGAAATCAAACAATAAGCTATAATAAATAGAATCAATAAAGTTCATACTACTTAAACGTAATCCGTTGCTCAGTTCCATTAAAGTTCTTAACATCTTAGGATTTAATTAATTTTATTTTGATTACATGTTCTTGATCATCTCAAATCTTAATTTATGGTCCTACTTGAGATGAACAAAAAGGGTTTTTTAGATTCAATGATGAATTAATGATCGGTTGAATTGACTCAAATCAGACTGAAACATTACTTTGCGGTGTGACTGTGTCGGACACCAGGCGCTTTTCCAAAGTGCTTGGATGCCTCACGAGCAATCTTTGGAGCTCTAAGTAGAACCTATAACAACCATATGTTCAAGAACCATCCAATATCTGCATGAGATGCATTTAAAATCACAGCACATCTGCAAAAAAACTACCATACCGTGTTCTGTCCAAGTGGAGCTCTAAGAGCCAGAGGCTCAAATGTTAAACATTCACCATCAGCCTTCTCAATCCTTGCCCTGGCAGTCGTTGTCCTTTAGCAGCTGCAAGACTCACATAAATTTAACTTTAAAAAACTAATCGAGTAAACAAATATATGGTTCCAAACAACATTATAATCTGCATCCACACACTGACCATTCTCCCATGGAACATTTATATTATATCCAGCGCCGGGTCCCTTGCCAATCATGATGTGTGAACCATCATCACTCGTCTGAGTGTTTGGTACCCCTTGAAAGACATATAATTAATGATAACACAAAACTTGAAAAGGACCTACGTCAAACAGGTGAGTCTTGCATAGAGTTGGTAAACGTCCGATTCGGTTTACACAGTTGGTGTTCCAAACTTAATAGCAAGATGCCAAAATTGGTTATGCATACCTCTTTCTGCTGCTGAAGACGCTTGCGATAAAGTGTTTGTTTCCTCCGGAGTTCCACTCAAAATATTTGAAGATCAGTGGGTAGAGACCGCTGCGCGTTTTTTCAGACCGTTGAATCCTCAAAAGGCCCACAAGCAGATAGTTTTCTTAACCTCTTCTCTGACCATGTAGAAGACCAGCCACTTCATAGGTGAGAGCCTCAATTATGTGCTGACCACAAAAAAAATAATTTTTATTCTAAAACCTTATGTAAAATTTGGTACAAATGGCAACTTGTAGAGGAAATTGAGGTTCTCAACTTTTCGGGCATGTTTCCTTCAAGATTATTGTTATAAAGCATGCCTAAAATGGAGACAAATAACTGAAGTCAAATGAACACATCTTAACTTCGAGTGTATATAGAAGCGTTCATACTCTGAATAAAATTTTGATAAAGATTGCAAATAAAGAGGAAAAAACTGTTGATATATATATGTGTATATATTTTGAACGGCAAAGTAAATTTATTAAGAACGGGTCAACAAAAAAATGTTAACCACATCAGATTATATACACCAAAAACAAAAACGTTACACGCCTAACTAAGGTACGCCAATGTTCCCACGTTAAAGCTGCCACTTTGCACCAGTGCTTTACCCACAAGAACCCCAGCACCTTTATTTCCTTCACCACACTTACCGGCTAGTTCTTCTTCCTGTTGAACACCAAGTTGTTCCTGCTCGACCAAAGGCACCCTATTGTCGTTTCACTGACTGAATATAATTGTTGTTTCCAAGCCTTCGATCCACACACGCCTATAGTAAATAATCAGATCATCTAGACAAGCGCATAAAAGATGATCTAAAGACTCCTCCTCGTCTTGACACAGTTCACATAACGTTGAAGGCACATGGATACCTCTCCTCACAAGAGATAACCGCGCCAGAAATGTATTCAAATTTAATATCCAGACCAGAAAATTCACCTTTATCAGGGTCCATCGATTCCACAAGAACACATTATTCGCTTCTGTTTTGCTGGGTTGGGTCATGCACCTTCTCATCCCTTTGACTGTAAACACCCCATTCGGGTCTAATGGCCAACTCCATCTATCCGTTTCTCTCGTTAAAGTCACTGACGACAGCAGCATAGACAACTGATTGAATTCGTTGTGCTCATCAGTAGTCTGGAACTGTGCTCATCAGCAGTCTGGAACTGTCTGGTCCAGTAAAGGTCAGCCTCCACGTCCCATCAAATAAGGAATAAAAATGACCAAACTTTTTAGCAGGGTTAGTAGGTAAGTTACAAGAAATGAAATACTATACACAACTTCTATTAGAATCTCGCAATATATGAACTTTGACAGTCAAAACAAAATGTCCAACTATACCTCTATTATATGACTTCTTCCAACAGACATGCGCCCTTCCGTCTTCTAAAGTGTTGAGCTTGAGATTAATTTCTTCCTAACTTTCATAAAGCTACTACAAGTATCTAACGAAGTGAAAACAACCAACTGTTGGGTGTTAAAATTTTAACTTATACATGTAAACACTATGAATGGTCAGATTACATTCAATAACAATCAATGACATGATGAATACATATAATGGATTCCTATAGTCAAGTATGACACGATGAACATATATAATGGATTCCTATAGTCAAGTTGACCATTTACATGAACACCTAATTCATAAAACAAAGAATTTAAGGGAAGTACATTAAAAAAAAGGAAAATACCAATCCATGATCTTTTTAACAGGCTAAAAAATCTAATAACCAAATCAATAAATGATCAAAATACTGAAACAAAGGCCTGTACTTTCTTATCAAAATTCGGAAAACCCGACCTGAATTCGAAGCCACCCGAACCCGAATAAGAGAATACTCAAAAAACCCAAACCCAAATTAAAGAATACCCGTAAAACCCGAACCCGGAAAACCCAAACCTGACCAACCCAAACCTTAAATGGTTAAGTTATCGGGTCACTTTTAGTTAACCAAAACCAGAACAACCCGACATGAAAAACCCAAATCTCGAAACCCGAATAAAAACTCAAACATTTATTGTCTTTTTATAGATGGAATTTGATTTGGAGTGTTTTGTATTTGAAACATTAAGCTTTCGGACTTTTGAACATTATCGTACCATATTGTTAAATGATGTTTGAATTGTTATAATACTTTTTTAATATTTTTTTTCATTTTACATCCAAACCCAAAAACCGAACAACCTGACCTTAACCAACCCGAACAACCCAAACTTTAAATGAGTCGGTTACTGGGTTACTTTTTCCTAGCGGAAACCCCGAGCAACCTGACCCAAAAACCTGAAACCCAACCCCCCCGCCCCCCAAAGAACACCCCTAATGAAACATAGCCTAAACTTTCAAAATCGCTCACGACAGCAAGAAATATCTTATGAGGGTTCTCTACTTTGGGTGACTTTTAACCACTACATCAGTTTCTATTTTAGCGTATACAAATCTGATTTTAAGTAAACTAACCTAATATGCAGTAAGTTGCCATCCCAATCCGATTTCACGTTCAAACATCAGTTTGTATTTTAGCATATATAAATCTAATTTTAAGTAAACTAACCTAATATGCAGTAAGTTGCCATTCCATTCCAATTTGAAGTTCAAAATAGTTCACGTTGATAATTGATATAGCAGCCCCTCTTTGAACCTTAAATCCACACAATTCGTTGTTAAATGACGGTCAAAACAGTTCAAATCAGCAGGCACTCTGCACTCCGTTTCTAGCTTATAAAACCTTAGATTAGCATCTCTTATTAAAAAAGGACCAATAAGCAGCTTCAGCTAAACGACCAATTTAGTAAAACATAACAACCCCTTTTTGAACCTGAATAAAAGCAATTCATTGTTTAATACTGTTAAATGGCAATCAAAACAGTTCAAATCGGCAGACAACTTGCTGTCAGTACTTAGCTTAAAAGATAAACCAATATCAACTCAAAGGTTAATTAGTCGTCATAAATGTGTATAAAAAGTTGAAGACCTCCAAAACAACAGTCCCGAATTGTGAATAAAAGTCTAAAAGCTTCTTGAATCCTGTTTGAAATACAAAACTGAAAACCTAGTGTCTAAAGCAACTTATGTACTTCTAAAGAATAAAAGCACTTGTAAATTGCAAGTGAATGGGCACATGTTACCTAAATCCCATTTTGGTTATATATATTGGTAAATAATAATAACAACAAAAACGACCCTCCCAAGCAAACTAATAGAACAAACATAAGCATGCAAGAAGTTTCAAAATAACACATTGAGTTGAGTAGACACAAAAAAAAAAAAAAACAACTCACCTGCTGAGCTAAGGCACTAAAATTTCATCAGTATACATATGCCAAGAATGCCAGAATGAATAAAGAAATACACTTTTTGAGATACTTAGGTATTAAGCTTTATCTGACCACAATCCATTAGAAACTCCAATGATAAGCTACAAAAGAGATACTTGGGTTAAACTTTAGCTTCATTCAGGTGGGAAAAAACTGTACAAATTAATCTGACTCTGCCTAGATATTATTGATTAGTCACCAGAACACTTGTGTTTTGCCTGTGGCTGCCAAGAGGATAAACCTACATAGGATTACATGTAAACAATACATATGATTACAGGTAAAACAATACTAAAAGAGAGATAGAATGAAAAAAGAATGCTTATCAGTGCTTTCGGCAACAACATGTTCAGGTCTCATGCAGCTGCAGGTGGAAAAGCCTAGCGGTGTCAAGTTGTGTGCCTTAGATGCTACTGTTTAAAAAAAATATAGATTCTTTTTAAACAATACCCACAAAACCATATCTAAATGTTGGTTTTAAAATGTGCACATCACATGAATCATCTTCATCTGCAAGTTCAAGAGACAGAAAATTAATTAAAGTTAAAAGATGCATACATCTTCATCAGCAAGATCAAGAGACAGAGTCCAATGATATACACCGATTTTTGCTGAATCACTAACATTGCTAAGGTTTTTTGGTCCTTCATTTGTGCTTTCGTGTTAATACCTTTTGGATCCAGATGCGAAAAAACAAACCTTTGGACGAAAGTCGCAAAATCGGCCAAACCTCAGAGACGAAAATGGCATTTTACTCAATAACTTTTAAGAAATAATTGAAGACCTAAATTACCAAGGGCATAGTGTGAGTCAACTTTGTGGTGGGACGAAGAATTTCGAGAGGGTCAACTGCTAAATCAGGATGCAATGGGTCAACTTTCCCAATTGCTAAAAGCGCATGAGGAGCACTGCAATCCAGTTTTAACAATCAATATTCTATAAAACTAATATGATTCTTAAATATTAAATCAAAAAATAAATAACAAACCTTCCAGGAACAGAACTAAAGTCCCCACAAACTAACATTGGTATATCTGCACTGGCAGCTATATTTTCTAAACCCTTTAACATAGTATAAACCTGAAATATCATATGAAGTTATAAACACACTGGCATTATTAAAAAATATATAATATTAATTAAAACAGTTTCTTTTCTAGTTAGCGGTTAAAAGAATGACCTGCCATAGTTTGACATCCTTAAGATCTTGTTGAACATTCACATGAGTAAATGCCTACACACCATAAAAGAAAGGTAAATTCTGAGTCCAATTTAAAAAAAAAAACACAAATGAATATTAACAAAAACAAATGCATTTTGAAAGTGATCACGTAATTGGCAATAAGTAAAGTCAAATAATTAACTTCAGAAAATAGAATTTGAGAGAGTGGATACGAAAATAATTAGATAATTAGTTAAAGAGTGTCTGGTGGAAAATTATCGTACCATATTGTTTTGAAATTTAGCAAGATTTTCAATTGCAAACACCACCTGAGAGTAAAAACCCAAAAAGTTTTGAAATTTACACACCCCATATGACACATATGAACATAAATCATTGAAAACATCTTATTTTACACAAAACAAAACCTAATCTGCAAAACAACAAATAAGAGTAAACGATTAAAATCACAAGTAATATCGATGTAAATAAGAGTAAACTTACCTAGATTTGCCTCGACTGGTTCCAATTTAGGTTTCGATAATCACTTTGATGAGAATCGCCTAATTTGGCCAAAAGTTCCCAAATTACCACTTTACAAACCACAAGCCCCCTAAAATGGACCTTACAAAACACTAAAAACAAAGATTGGGATGGTAGATGATCCAACTTAACTTTGATGAAAACAGTAAAAACAATCTTGAATGCTTGAACCATTCTATTATGCAAGTGGCAATCATCGAAGCATCAAATCCGAACAACAGCCATAAAACCAACACACCATAATCATAAAAAAACCCTAAAACGATTGTGTTGTATCGAGTTATGCAAGCATTGAACATCATAATTTGAAAAACCTTAATCTCTGATGCCGATTTAGGGTTTTGTTTGTGCTCGATTGGAAGGATGTAAAACACGAAATGAACATAAAACATAGTATACATCAACAGACAGATGGAGCGATAGAACATGCAAGATATATGAAATTGAAATTAGGGTTTTATTGATTAATTCAAGAGACGACGTATTGGAGAAGATTTCAATTGATTGAGAATTGATTAAGAATTGATTGGAGTTTAATTGATTGGAGTTTCCATATTGAAGAACATAATTGTGCTTTAACAAAATTGTTGAGGAAGGAGGAAAAAGGATTTGCCGCTTAAAACTCAATTATCAGCCTAAATAGGTATGCCACATCAAAGTCAAAAAGTCAACATTATTTTGCTTTAGTATAAGAGATAGATTTTCCCTTTTCATTAAAAACTCTTATAAAATGACTATTTTACCCTTAATTAACTATTAAATGAATATTTACATATTTCCCATTTCTAATATCATCAATCAATTAGATATCTCCTCAATTCATGTAGTATTTAACCAATTCTTCTACTTGTTACCCTTCTCAAACAATACCATAATAATCATAATAAAAAATACAATCTTTCAAAAATGTAATCCTTACTTCTTCATAATTAAATTCTCATTATGCTTGCTAATTATCTTACTTTCAAGGAATCAACGGATATAAAAAAACCCTAGTGGCTCCGAAAAACTAGGAGGCGATTTGACGGCAAGGTAGACGAACATGCTTTCTGGTTCTCGTTTGCATGGCGGGCAGGGAGAAATTCAAAGTCGATACGTGGTATGATGCACCTTCGAGGAGAGGGAGAAGATCTGTTCAAGGGGAAGGGTCGAATCAAGACGAGTTGCCGGTAACAAAATTCTTTGTTTCCAATCTTCCACAGGGTTGCTCCTCGTCTGATGTAATGGGCGTTCTTAAAGGATTTGGGTCGATCAAAAGTATATACGTTGCACGGAAATACGATAAACTTGGTAAGCGTTTCTGCTTTGTTTCCTTCGTGAATGTTAGGGATCCGGTAGCTTTAGAGAATCTCATGAAGGATGTCTGGATTGGTTCATATAAGTTATATGTTGTGATGGCTCGGTTTGTGGATGGGGAAAGGGTAGTGAGGAAAGGGGATAAGAATGGGTACCGGTTAGGAATGAAGAGGAGGCAGTTGATTCGGGTAAGGGGAGTGGAAAGGAACCTCATGTGGAAGAGAATAGTAATGTGGGTCAAGGTAAAGGGGATGGACGTTCGTTTAGAGATACATTATTGAATGTTGTCAATCCGAAGAAAGATCTAGAAATTGTTGTCAATGCTGTGAGTAAGGGAGGCATGTTATGGGATGGTTGTGGGGCTGTGGGAAGGGTTTCGGACTTGAAGAAGCTCTCTAAACTGCGCATCTGGTTGGATTTGTTGGTCCATACTAAGGTTGGTATTCGTTACTTGGGTGGCTTAGGGGTTGTGTTACTGTTTGATTCGAACGTGTGCATGGAAGATTTTGTCCGAACTAAGGAGGTTTGGCAAGTTTGTTTTGATAGTTTAGAAAGATGGGAGGGGCAGGTGTTCCTTTCGGATCGTATTGCTTGGCTGAAGATTTACGGGGTACCTTTAATGCTTTATGACGAAGGTTTGTTTAAAGATATTGGTAGTAAATTTGGCAAGGTAGTTCAAATGCCTGAGTGTGATGAGGCTACGGTTGACTTGTCTTGTGTCATGATTGGGGTTCTTCGTCAAACGGGGCTGAGAGTAAACGAGATGATCTCTGTGAAATGGAAGGAGGAGAATTTTTCAGTGCTGGTTGAAGAGGAGACGGGTGAGTGGGTGCCGGATTGTATAGATTATTGTTCTGTTGATGCAGAAGTGGCAGGGAATGTAGATGATGATGAGGTAGTGGCTGACCAAGATTATAATATGGAGCCTGCTATGGAGAATGTTTGTGATCGGGTTCAGGTTGTAATGGAGTCTGGTCTGGATAACCAACATGTTGAATCGGTGGCTGAAGTTCAGAATGTACAACAAGTGGATTCGTATGTGGTAGAGTTGGAAAATGATGGTACGAGTATTCGAAGTAAGAAGCCAAGAGGCTTCCGTAAAAAGGCAAGGGCGCAGAAGTCTCCATCGCCTTCAGGGCAAGAGAGACCGAAAAAAAGAGCTAGAGAATGGGAGGATTTGTTCGACATTGATAGGTTTATCTATGCGATTAATGGTAATGAGGTTCGCGCTAATAGGGAGGGTGTAGAAGAGGTGATGGATCATAAAGAAGCTGATACGAACTCTAATGTGGAGGGTGTAGTAGAGGGGATTGGGATCGAAGCCACTGAAACTATTAAGTTGGGTTCGGTTCTTGGAGTTGAGCGTTTTGAGGAGTTTGGTGATTCCGTGGAACAGGTCATTAACGAAGAAGGCTTCCAACAGGTGGACCAATGAATGTGATTTCTTGGAATATTAGAGGGATTGGGGCGGAGGGTAAAGGTGTGTGGTGCAGGAAATTAAAGGCGGAAAATGAGACGAGAGCGATTTTGATTCAGGAAACGCAATTCAGTTCTTTGGATACAGTTAATATTAGTAGCTTCTGGGGCTCGGGGGTCTATGAGTTCGAGAATGTGGATGCTACAGGTCGTTCGGGTGGATTGATCACTATCTGGAATCCGAAGTTGTTTGATAAAGCTTCGGTTTTGAAAGATAGGAATATGCTTGTGGTTTCGGGGCATGTGAAAAGTGACGGTTCCAAACTGACGATTTTCAATGTATATTGTCCGCAAAGGTTACAAGACAAAAGGAGGGTGTGGGAGCTTCTGAAGTCGGTTAAATCGGATGGGGATGGTTTGTGGATCGTGGCCGGTGACTTTAATAGTGTGAAGGATCGTGCGGAACGGCGAAATTCTAATTTTGACATGGCGGATACTAATGATTTTAACGAGTTTGTAGAGGATACAGAGTTGTTCGAATTTGGATTAAAAGGTCGGAGATTTACTTATTTAGCTAATAATAAGTTAAGTCGGATTGATAGAGTATTTGTAGATTGGTCGTTTTTTAACAAGTGGCCAAACGCGGAGTACCGGGTTTTAGATCGAGATGGTTCGGACCATTTTCCTTTGCTTTTGAAAATTGGTTCGAGTAATTTTGGTGCTAAACCGTTTAAGTTCTTTAATTCTTGGCTCGAACGGGAAGGGTTTGATGATGTGGTTAAACAAGCGCTAGAGGATTTTCGGCAACCAGGCGTCCCGGATATTGTTTTGATGCAAAAATTCAAAGTCTTGCGAGCTAAGATTCTGTGGTGGAAAAAGAAAATGAATAGGGATGAGTTATTGGAGGTGGATATTCTCAGTAAAGAGATCAAGGATTTGGAAATTATTATGGAGGGTAGGGATTTATGTGAAGAAGAGATTTGGGTCTTGGAAGAAGCTAAGAAAAGACTTAATCAAGTAGAGTATTTCAAGCTTAAAGATTTGAAACAGAGATCCAGAGTTAAATGGGCGAAAGAGGGTGATGAAAATTCGAGATTTTTCCATGGCTCGATTAACAGTCGGAGAGTTTCGAATGCTATTCTAGGCCTATCGGTGAATGATGTGTGGATTCATAAGCCTAAAGATATAAAGAAAGAGGTGTTGAGGTTTTATAAAGATAAATTTGTTGAAGAGTTCCCTCAGCGGCCGAATCTTCTTTGTTACGGGTTGAAGACGTTGAGTAATGATCAAGTATTGGAGATCACTCGTCCGTTTTTGGAAAAGGAAGTTAAGGAGGCGGTATTCCAATGTGGTAGTGATAAAGCGCCAGGTCCCGACGGGTTTAATTTTCGGTTTATTAAAATATATTGGGAGTTATTTTCTAAAGACTTCATGGACATTATGAACAACTTTGCGGCCAGTGGAGAGATTAGTCGGGGAGTGTCTTCTTCTTTTATTACTCTTGTGCCTAAAGTGAAAGATCCAGTGCGGTTAGAGGAGTATCGCCCGATTAACTTGATTGGGGTGATTAGTAAAGTCATTTCTAAAGTCCTGGCGAACAGGTTGAAGCCGGTTATGGATAGTATTATTAACGAGACACAATCGGCCTTTGTGGCGGGGAGGTATATCTTGGATAGTCCTCTTCTGATCAGTGAAGTTTTGTCGTGGTCTAAGAAATCTGGCTCTGAACTCTTTTTGTTCAAAATCGATTTTGCAAAAGCTTATGATAACGTTAATTGGGCTTTTCTAATTTCGGTAATGAGGCAGATGGGTTTTCCAGATATGTGGTGTCGTTGGATTGATGGTATTCTTAAGTCGGCTCGGTCATCAGTGTTGGTGAATGGTTCTCCGACTTTCGAGTTTAATTGTGGGAAGGGTATTCGTCAAGGCGACCCGTTATCTCCATTTTTATTCATTATGGTGATGGAGGCGTTTTCGGGTCTTATTAAAAAGGCGTGTGATGTTGGTGCGTTCCGGGGTATTGAGTTTCATAGCGGTGGATTGGTGATTTCTCACTTACTATATGCTGATGACGCGATGGTGATGGGGGAAAGGTCAGACAGCAATTTGGTCTGTCTGAGGCGCATCCTTCGTATTTTTCACATGTGTTCAGCCTTACGGATTAACATCCAAAAGTCTACGCTTTACGGTGTGGGGAAAAGGGTAGAAGAGGTGGTTGTGAAGGCGAGTGAGTTGGGTTGTCAATCGGGGGTTGCTCCTTTTACTTACCTTGGGATAAAGGTTGGGGCAAATATGAATAGAATTAATAGTTGGGAGCCGGTAGTTAATGTGTTTAAGAGTAGACTAACACGGTGGAAGGCAAAGGTTCTTTAACTCTCATTAAATCGGTCCTGGTTAGTCTTCCTTCGTACTATTTTTCTCTCTTCAAAGCTCCGGTTGGGGTGTTAAATGTATTGGAAGGGTTAATCAAAAAGTTCCTATGGGGAGGTAATGTTGATGTTAGGAAACTTCATTGGGTGGGTTGGGATGTTGTCACAAAGCCGATTAAATTTGGTGGGTTGGGCATTCGCAAATTAGGAGAATGTAATAAAGCGTTTTTGGTTAAATGGTTATGGAGGTATCGTCAGGAAAGAAATGCTTTATGGAGAAGAACTGTGGAAGTTATTCATGGATCACATCGTAAGTGGGACGCTTATCCGCATAACTCTAGAGTTAATGGTGCTTGGTTGAAGATTGTTACGAGTGGGTTACGGCTGAAAATTGGTGACCGAAGCAGCGTTAATATGATCAGGGGTCGGGTTGGGAATGGGCTAGAAATTATGTTTTGGATCGATCCTTGGGTCGATAGCATTCCTCTAAAGAACCTTTATCCGGATTTGTTTCGTTTGGAGAGAGATAAGTTTTGTAAAGTTAGAGACCGGATTAGGGATGGAGAAGGTGTGTCGAATGGGGCTTGGCAGTGGAGGAGGAGTCCACAATCGGCTCTTGAGCTGGATCAATTTCAAGCTTGTTGTAATTTACTTTCGGCTCAAAGGTTGGGTGACACAAGTGATAAATGGTTTTGGGATAATGGTTCGTTAGATGGTTTCTCCGTTCAAGATGTGAAGAAGTGGTTGGATATTGATCATTCTCTTCATACGGACGCGATTTACAATTGGTGCAAATGGATCCCGACCAAATGTAATATTTTTATGTGGAGAATGCTTCTTGACAGGATCCCCACAAAGAAAGCGTTACAAAGGAGGAATATCGATTGTGGGTCTCCGGTTTGTAATTTCTGTGAAGACCAAGAGGAGAGTGTGGATCATTTGTTTACCGGGTGTTGCTTGGCTAATGGTGTGTGGTATGGTATAGCTAATTGGATGAAAATGCCACCTTTCTTTTTCTTTTCGGTTCATGACATTTTGCAGGCATCCTCTTGGCCGGCGAGAAAGAAGATGGTTATTCATGGAATCATGGTAGTTACTTGTTGGCGGATTTGGAAGGCTAGAAACGAAAAGATATTCCAAGAGGTTAATCGGAAGGTCGTTCAGCTTGTCGCAGAAATTAAAGGTTTGAGTTATGTTTGGTTTTCTAGTAGAAGTAAAAAGGGTGTTATGGGGTGGAAGGATTGGCAAAAGTTTGATTTTGATGTAGTGTAAGGGATTTGGTTTTTGGGGATCTCCATCTTGGAGATTGCCTGGTTGTGTTTGTGTTTTTATTGAAATTTGCCTTTCAAAAAAAAAATATCTTACTTTCAAGGTTAGGGTTAGTTGTATGATTTTGTTTCTATGCTGTTATATTCAGTTGAAGAAAGTGCATTGCTTTGTATAGTTGTACAACCCTAATGTTGTATATATTATTACTTTCTGATACCCCCCAAACTGTTTCTTTTAAGTTGCCCGATTTTCTTTAATCTTGGAACATGATTTAAAATGTCTCGTTGTCTTCGAATAGTTATGCTTCTTAGGATGTGATGACGGGGGTAGCTCAAACCTTAATAAACTGATTAGAGACACAACAGCTTAAAAGGTTAAAAGGTTCGGAAATCGTCCAACGGTCATGAACAGTAAAAAGGACAAGCACAGTGTCCGGTCACATCAACACTTAACGTGTGAAACCTTCTGCCCAGCCGCAACCAGAACATGTGGGAGAGCACACCCTTTTGTCCGCAGGTCCAAACCCTTCAACCCCCCAAAATGAGCAAACCCCTCACTGCAAGCACAGATTCACTAGTCACGGGTTTCTCCTTTGAGAAACACCTTCCCCTATAAAATGCAGGCCATTCCACCATGCCATTCACTCCAGGATCAGCAGATGTCACTCTAACTCTCTGATTCTCCTTCTCCCCCTTGAGAACTAGCTTCATGCTTGCTTCTCTTCTTCACACTAAATACTTCATCTTCTCCAACGATTGCTTTCTGGGCTGATTTCTAATCATCTCAAGATCTAAGGAAGATAAAAACAATACTAGTGAATCTCACTCCACGTCTTGCAAACGTGGGGGGACCCCACGACCTGCGTTAGGCTAATCGAACCCCTGAACCCTTTACCCCAGAGATATCGCTACAGGCCTTGGTCTATTATTTGTTGCATCAACAAGTTGGCGCCCACCGTGGGGCTACGCCGCTTACTTTATCTTAAAGACCAGTTGTGTAGCTCCATTTTCTCTTTACATCATGTCTGAAAGCGAGTCTCTCGGTCAGGTAAATCAGGTGCCTAACAACACCGATTTAACACCAAATTCGGGTCAGATCTCACTGGTCCTATCTACACCTCTTTCTACTCCCGGAAGTACTCCACCGGGATATGTTCCCGGAGTTCACTTCTTTTCAAACACCAACCCCATCTCGGTCAGGGGTTACACATACTCAAATCGATGTAATGCATACGCCGGAACGCATAGATCTAACACCCGAGTGACTAGCTAGAAATTTCTTACAACTGAGATTTCTTCTCAACTAGCATGTGAGCTTAGAAAGGGAAAAAAAGGTGAGAATAAGACTAAATTATGAGGAGTCTAAACCCTCATTATCACCTGGCCGTCCATCTCTTCCTTTTAGCAGCTCACGTTCAGCCACATCTTACCTTGAAGCTGGTCCTAGTGTGACAGACCAACCACTCAAGCCCTTTAGCTTTTGGGGAGGCCAACTCCAACCGTTTTTCCCTTATTTACCTCCCAACCCGTTACAACCGGTACACCTATGGGGCATAAAACCACTCTTGATCAATTATGGCAGTCACCAGCTTCAAGTGTTCCCCCTCCCATCGCTACTTCGTGAAAACAAGCTATGGCCACCCTGCCTTTGGCTCGAAGGTGCGGTCATGAGCACATCCATGGGAATGCCTTATACAGTAAGCCTTTAAGGCTTTAACCTTATGACACAGATAATGGCTTCAGAAAGCCTTTAAGGATTTAACCTTATGCCCTAGCTGATGACACAGATGATGGCACAATTTCCTTTGCAGCACGTGAAAGCTGGATGATGACACAGAAAGCCTTCAAGGCTTTAACCTTAATTTCATCAACCAAGTGCCAAACACTCACCAGGGTACCACAAGCGGTAAACCAGCTTCAAGGGTAGTAAAATACCTCTCAAAACCTTACAAGCCCAACAACTTGTCTTGCTTCTCCCAACAAATTGTTGAGTACGAGTTTCAAACCCAGATAAAGATGCTATCATGGTACTGAAGACTACCTCCAAATCTTCGTCGGGACTGCAAGAGTTGAAAAATGACCCAACTCCGAATGTTGTCTCATGTTCAGGTAAACCCTTGAAGGGTCTTCGCGCATATGGTTCAATGACCTTCCTGGACGAAGCGTTCAGACCTTTGACGATCTTAGCAAAAGTTCCTATAAAAACATGGGTATGTTAAGGACGCCACAATAATCTTCCAGATCAAACAACGTGATGATGAAAGTCTCAGAGACTTCATCGAAAGTTACAAGAAGGAAGGTTTAACTTACACCGATGAAAAGATTAGGGTTGCAGGGTTCATGAATGCTATAAATTCCAAATATCTCACAGAAGACTTCAATAAATGCCTGCCCAAAACCCTTGAAGAAACACTCGAAAGGGTTGAAGCCCACATTCAAGGAGAATAAGCTGTAGACATCAAAGAACAAAATAAAAGACTCTTAACTGGAGCTTCCAGTATGGCTCTTATGACAAACAGTTCAAAGGTTCGTGTAACACCTCGAAAATTTACGTCCAATAGTGTACTGACACGTGTCATGGGCTTTGAATATGAGAAAACATACTTTAGAGGGACTAATGTTGACAAACGGTGAAAACTATGTGAATTCAAGGGTTCAAAGTGTCAACGATTGATAAATAGGCTCTACAATAACCCTACATGGTGTTTATAACCTTAAACGGATAAGTCATGGATCATACGAAGCGAGAAATGAAAGAAAATGAGGAATTACAAACTACAGGGACTAAAAGTGTCAACATGTTGAAATTATACCTCTGAGTGATCTTTTGGCAAACCCGAAGCTTTGTAATGATAAAATATACTCACTAGAATATGTGGTAAAAATTTCATGAAGTTTCGTTATCGTATGAGAAAGTTATGGCCAAAACCGTACAAGAAAGGTTAATTGCGTTATCGTGAATTTCGTGACTTTTCGGGTAAGCGTAAAATGAACCGAGGACTTTGCCATGTTTATAAAAGTCCCAAGGTTCATAAAAATCAGATTTCAAGGGTTTAGAGTGCAAATAAACAGCCTAAAACACGTAACAAAGATCAGGGACTAAAATGTAAAATGTTTGAAAACTTGTAAAGCTGGTCGCACACCCTCGCGCCACGCGAGGGGTGCCTCGCGCCACGCGAGCGCCTACCAGCGGCAGTCTACGCACAGGTGCCAGTTTGCTGTTCTGTTCGAGCTGTTTACAGCTGTTAGCGACTCAAGGACCTGACCAATCGACTTTCATGCATTTGAGGACACTTGTACAAGTCTTACAACCCTTATAGACCTCTGTGGCACCTCTAAATCAGATCAAAATCTGATTATAAGGGACTTGAAGCTTATGTTCTTCATTACTTGAAACTTCAAAAATTCACAAGACTTCTCCTGGGGCTTTCTGGACGCCAAGGCACCTTCATAGTGATCACTAAGCTTGTTTAGGACCATTGTAAGTGTTTATATCATCCTCTAATTCGTTCTAGCTTAGTATATTAACCGAAAGTCAAACTATCATAAATTACACTTGACTTTATGATTAAACGAGTTTGGCTCTGTCATTTCTCAAATTGAAAGTACCCACATGTTGGTATTTATGTGTGTAACAAACCCCTAAAAGGGTATTTTCAGATTCACACTCTAAGCATGTTAATTGTCGAGTCAAAGCATTCCTTAAAAAGTCAACAGAATGTGTTTTTGCAAATTTAAGCATGATTAGTAATGTAGGCTACATGCAACCTGTTTGATCATCAAAATAACTTTATAAATAATGTAAGAACATGTTTCAACATGATCAACTCGACAATTTCCAGTTTAAACCCGAATCGGAACCGAAAGTCACATAAATTGACTTTTTCTTTGACTATCGGTTCGGATCCATCCATGCATGTTTGAGATCTGCATTAGAGCATATTTCGGACCAACTTTCATATAAGATTAACTCTCTAAGATTTCACAACTTGGTTCAACACTTATCCGCTTCATATGCATGTTACCGGTTTATGCTTAAATATGACTATTTTGCCCTTTTGACTATAAAACGCGATTTTTGGAAAAAGTGAAAGAGTAGAAACCTTTGTTACTAATTTATAAACTTGCACTGAAAATTTGACATCAATCCGAGGTCTGGATTGTGAGTTATGCTCAATATCGCAAATGGAACGCTTTTTATTAATTAAACGGCGTTATGAGCATAACACCTATCAAAACCTAATTTTTGACATCAAAGTGTATACCTACTGTTGTTATAAAATATTTTGGGAATTATAAGGATTTTTAATAATTTTTAAACTGATTAAATCATAGAGTTTTAGCCTTAAATCGGTTATTGTCGGTTTTGCCCTTTTGGGCTATAAAATGAGTTTTATAAATTCTTTTGACCCCAAACCTTTTTCTACTGATTTTATTTGATAAATAAAATATTTTGAGCATTCTGGAAATATAAAAATCTCAGCTTTCTTTTAAAAACCCGGAAACGGCTCTAAATCGCCTTTTAAGCGTTTTTATCGCATAGTATACACTATAACCATATTAAACATGTAAGGTTGGTACCTACTGATGTTCTTAACATATTTTTATAAAATAACAGTAAGTACAAGTTTATAAACCCAGGTTTCCAATTTTGACATTTTTAGCCCTTGTGAAATTACCAAAATACCCCTAAGGTGCATAGTTTGGTTTTAAATGATAAGTTTCACATATGGGTCATACCCTACTGTTATAACATGTTAAATTAAGTATACTTACTGTATAAATCAGACCCATAACTCAGATTTACAAATAAACTCTTTTATAACCTTTTTAAATGACCAAAGTGCCCTTATGAGGCCTAGTTTGTGTTTAAATCCGTTTTGGGCATAATAGAAAATAACTTACTGATATTATGACATATTTAAGGCATATTAAATCAGGGAACTTGCATATGACTCTTATGGTTACCCATAACGCCCTTTTCGCGTCCGGTTCAGTTTATGTAACTAGTTTGCATAAATTGACCGAAACGGGTCAAACATTATCATTTTTGTCTCAAAATCCAGAATGTATTTAGTATACCCATATTATACAAGTCTTCAAACTTGTCGGGTCTAAATTACATTCTATCCGGTTTTCGCTTAATCGTGCGTTTGAACCGTAGCGTCCTTTAAAACTAACCGGTCTAAGCTTAGGCTTAATTAAAGACCCGTTAGGAATCTAATAGGTTATTAAAAACCTTCGTTCCAGATTTAGGAGCCCAGTAAAAGCTATCTGTACTTGCTGATTTGATATACGGCTGGGATTGAATTTATATTTAGCTCAGGTAAATACTTTTAACTTATTTTCCCTTATACGGGCTTGGGATACGGTATTATAAAAATACCGCTTGGACGGGTGTAGAAACCTTTTAATCGGAGATGATTGAATTGCATAATCCCGTTTTAATTCGTATTGCTTGATAACAAATAACATTGGGGGTTAATGACCGTGTCCTGGATATCCTTGGCTCATTTTAAAAAGTGAATGGCCACGACGTAAGCACAAGGTGTAGACAAAACACCTCCTGTTGCATATGTAAAACGTATACTCACTCGTAAGGGTATCTTCTTGTGAGATTATATTTGTGGTGTGTCGATTAATCTTGTCCGGCTCGTATTGTATTGTATTGTATGATCACCGGCCCTAAATGTTGGACAAACATGTAAATCGGATACAAGATTTTTATTAACAAAATTGTCCCAAGTTATAAAAGATTAATCTTGCCTCTGTGCATTTTAATCAATGTGTCAAAATATTTTGTGCCGTTTGCACTCAAATCAATTTTCAAACTCTTTTCAAAATGAGTCAGTTAAATTGTATTTACCAGTGAAAACTGACGTATTTTTCCAAAAGGTTAAGTGACAGGTACTGAACGTAATTGGCTGGAAGCTCAGGGAGATTATAAGGAATCTTGCAAGTCCTAGGCGTCTAAAGTCAGTTGAACAACGATTATGATTATTCGATCCGCCTGTGGATCCTTTACTTTCCGTTGTAATACTCTGATATTACTTTATATTCGGATTGTAATATATTTATCTTTTGCTTCCGCTGTGCATTTATATATTGTGTTGTTTGACTATGATGATATCAATTACGTCACGATATTCCCCCACCGGGCCCACCGGTGACACGTGGAATTCGGGGTGTGACAGTTCGAATTCTAGAAGGCCTGAAGGCCGGAACCCTCCAAGCCAAGAAAAAACCATAAACTTTACAGCCTTAACCAAGGCTACATAAGAGATCTTGGCAACCGAAGAGGTAAAACACAGCTTCCGCCCTCCTCAACCTTTGCCAAAAAAGAAAAGATTGGAAAAATCAAGCCAGTATTGTGAGTTTCACGAATAGAAAGGTTACCATACCAATAATTGCTTCCAACCCAAAAAGAGGATCGAAAAAGCCGTCAAGTCCGAACTGGCTCACTTGGTTAAAGGGGTCAAGGACAAAATGGTTGAAGAATAAAAGTAGGAAGTGAACATGGTCGACCTTGAAAACAAAGCTTTAACCCTCTCAGCTGATGAAAAGCTTGAAACGCTTTAACCCTCTCAGCGACGATGAGCGTTCAAAGCTTCAACAGTCTTAATCCTCCAAAATCATGCTTAAGAAATGCTTTAACCCTCTCAGCTGATGAAAAGCATGAAACGCTTTAACTCTCTCAGCGATGATGAGCGTTCAAAGCTTCAACAGTCTGAATCCTCCAAAATCATGCTTGAGAAATGCTTTAACCCTCTCAGCTGATGAAAAGCTTGAAACGCTTTAATCCTCTCAGCGACGATGAGCGTTCAAAGCTTCAACAGTCTGAAGGTATCGCAGACATACCTATCAAGCCTTTAGGCCAAATAACCCATTATGTTTGTTCAACGAGAGAACAAAGTGACGAACCGAACAACTCACTTTTGCGGTGATCAATATCCCTTCCAACTATGATATCATCATAGGAAGGCCAGGGCAAGGTGTGTTTGGAATGGCAGTTTTAGTTGGTCAAGGCACTGTGAAGTTTCCCACTGAAAAAGGGATCGCAACCCTTTAACCTACCCAAGAAGCTTTTGTGGTTGAAGGGGAAAGCTCAAGAAAGGACGAAGACGATGAACAAGGGTTGAACATAAACCCAAAATATCGTCAACAGGGGATAAGGGTAAACACTAACCTTTACAATGAAACCCTCTCATACCTTGAAAAGCTGCTCTTGCACTATGTACTTGCTTGATGCCCCGAAGATATGGCCGGCATCCCTCGTAGCATTGTTGAAACATGAGTTATGGATCCCACCTGATGTTAAGCCCATTATACAAAAGAAACGGAGTCAAGCCCCTAAAAGAAGCCTTGCAGAATGCCAAAAGATAGAAAAGCTTGTTCTAGCCGGAACCCTTCGAGAGGTCAAGTATCAATCATGGGTGGCCAATCCGATAATGGTTTAAAAACCCGACAAGTCTTGGAGGATGTATATCGATTTTAAAGACTTGAACAAAGCACGCCCAAAGGATTCCTACCCGCTGCCCTGGATAGACCTCAAGGTTAACTCACTCACGGGCTTCTCGTGTTTTCTTGACACCTAAAAGGGTTACCATCAGATCCTAATGAAAGAAGAAGACGAATAAAAAACCGCATTACACACTGATAAAGGTATATTTTTCTACAAAAAAATGCCTTTTGTTTTAAGAAACGCAGGTGCCACTTATCAACGCCTGGTTGACAAAGCGTTTACTGAACAAACTGGCAAGAACATAGAAGCTTATGCTGAAGATTTGATGATCAAGAGCAAAACGGAATACCAAATGCTCAATGACATACAAGAAACCTTCCAAACCTCGAGAAAGATAAACATGAAAGCTTAATCCAGTCAAGTGCTCGTTTCTAGGGTACATCATGGGGAAACAAAGCATAAAAGCCAACCCTCAAAGGATGTGCTAACAAGAAAGACTTTCAATGGAAAGCTTACAGCTTTGAAGCGTTTTACCTCAAAAGGAAGCCTTCAACCAAATGAAGCAACACTTAGCTTCACTCCCAGCCATTTCGGCTCCAGAAACAGGAAAAACGGCCTCTATCTACCTTTCGATTGCTGAAAATACCATAAACTACAAACAACAAAGCTGAGTATGAAGCATTGATTGCTGGGCTCAAGCTTGCAAAATATGGGTGTCAAAAGGCTTCAAATCTTCATAGACTCGTTGCTTGTTTCATACCAAGTAAGTGACAACTACATAGCCATAGAAAAGGAGGTTCAAAAGCTTCAAGTCCTCACAGACTCTCTCAAGCTAAGACAATAACAACTACATAGAAAAAGAACCCACCATGAATAAGTACCGAGAGAAATCAAAGGAATTGATGAACGCATTTCAAACATGTGCCATCAAATAAATTCCAAGATCTCAAAACAAGAGAGCTGATGCACTAAGCAAGCTTGCATCTCTTACGTTTGCCCACCTCACCAAGAAGGTACTAGTTGGGGTATTAAAAAACCTCATCCATCCAAAAACTTGAGGTTCAAGATGTGATCACTAAAAAAGGGCCAAATTGGATGACTCCCATTGAAAGGTTCCTCAAAATGGTGAATTACCTAATGACCAGACTAAGGCTAAAAGGGTTCGTATCAAGTCAAGGCAATATGTGTTACAAGGAGATATCCTTTACAAAAAGGATACCTTGCACCACTACTTCGATGCGTTGGCCCAGAACAAAGCAAATATCTGATCAAAGAGGTTCACGAAGGGATATGTGGAGCTCATTGTGGCCCAAAATCGGTAGTGTCAAAGTTGATGAACCTCGAACACTTTTGACCTTCCATGCATCGAGATACCTCCGAACAATTGCGAAAATATGAAGCTTGTCAGTTACATGCTCCGGTACCCAAAAGCCTCAAACATGACCCCGTTCCCATCTCCTCGGCTTGGCTATTTCACAAGTAAAGAATCAACATCGTTGGTCCATCCCCACTAGCCAAATGAGGAGTCAAGCTCTTATTGGTGGCCGTGAACTACTTCACCAAGTGGCCAAAAGTAAAACTATTGGCAAAAATCTCAGGGAAACAGTTCATTGATTTCGTTTACGAAAACATAATCTGTCGTTTTGGGCTCCAGGGGTACTAGTCACGAATAACGGGAAGTAGTTTGCCGAGAAGCCTTCTAGCTCCTGGTGTAAGGAGTTCCAAATAACACAAGTATTCAGCTCGGTAGCTCACCTACAATCCAACGGCCAAGTTAATAGGACAAACAACAACATTGTTGAAAGGATTAAATCTCGATTGGAAAGATACAACAACAACTGGCTCGAATAGCTTCCCAATGTGCTATTGGAAATTCGAACAACCAAGAAAACGAGCCACAAGAAAACACCCTACAGCCTAGTGTTTGGATCAGAGGCTGTAATCCTAGCTGAAATCGGAGTAACAACACAAAGAACAATTAACATCGACCTCGAGCCAAATAAGAAAGAGACGATATTGAATTTGGAACTCCTCGAACAGGCTCGTGATCAAGCAGCCATACAAAAAGCAAGGTACAAGCAAAACATGGAATTGCATTAAAATACTCGGGTGAAGCATGAACACTTCAAGCCTGGGGACCTCGTGCTTCGAAATAATGAGGCCTGCAAGAAAGAAAGCTAAGGAAAGCTCGGCCCTAAGTAGGAAGGGCCATACACTATCCTTAAAGCCCAGAAAGGGGGATCATACAAGCTGGCAGGTCCGCAAGGCAAAAAGCTTCCCCGCCATTGGAATGGCAAAAACCTTAAAAGGTTCCATGTTTAACCAAAACGTATTACAAATAGTTCCCAAAAGTTGTTCTATTCAAAGTACTTTGAAATGAATGAACGATGAATCAAAATTTGTCTTTCTATCCTATAATCAGGTTGAGAACCTAGCAAGAAACTCCATGGCAAGGGCCATGTAAGGGGATGAGCTCCCAGGCCACATCGCTCAATAGGTTCAAGGGTTGAATGGACCTATATAAGGGGTGAGTTCCTAAATCAATACAACTCCATGAGACTTAGAGAAATCTTAAAAATCATGTCTCATAGACGGGTTTGAACAGCCTACACCAAATGTTCCTTAAGCCCCAACATTGGCTTACGAACCAAAAAGACTCTAAATGAATGTCATACATAGGATAGAGGTTGTATCTTCTTGTTAAAAATACCCTAAGGCTAAGTGACTGCAGCACTGAACCCTTTAAGGTATAAATAACATAAGATGCACCACCCAAAACAAAGACAACATGCAAAATCAATGAAAACGCAAGGGAATAAATAGAACAACATAGCAAGATAAGTTAAAGATAGCAAGGGCCATACTGGCCATCAAACATAAAACATTGTCCACAAGCCTCCAAGGCTTTAACCACCAAGGGATCTAGACGGTTCCTTTAAAATAAAAAGATGTTCAAACAAACAACCCATAACATTGTTCGACATGCTAAGAAAGCTATGAATTAAGGCCTCTTCTTCACTTAGCAACGTCAGGGATGGTAGACTTTGCTGCATCATCCTTCTTCGAACCTCCATCATCTGGGGTCTTTTTATCCTTCCTTTTTTTCCTCCCTGCTGCACCCGTTGCCTCGGAGGCTTCAAGGCTTGAACCCCTTGAGCCCTCACCACCTTCAGAACACGTTTCCTCGCTATCTCCGAAGCAAGGACGTTTCTTCGAGAGGGACTTCAACACTTCGTTACAAACAGCCTCATTAAGGCCCTTGGGTTTTAGCTCCTGCAAGACAGGCAAAGGTTTACCAAAACACTCGGAGACTTCACCCACATAAGAGTAAATCAAATGCTCTATCTTAAAAACTGTTCCCATAATACTTTGAAGGCTTTGTGTTGAAAAAGAGAAGATTTTTTCTAAGGCTTCCTAGGTTCACAAATATTTGTAACCAGTAAACAAACCTTGGTGTCTCCCATGAACAAGAAGCTCGATGTACACATCACCCAAAACTTTTTTGAACTCTGACGAATGGAGAAGATAAGTAACCACTTGCTGGAATCCATCCTCAATGAGCCATTTATTATCACTAGTTTCCTGGGCAAATGAAGCCTTTAACCCTTCTTTCTCCTCTAAGAAGGCTCTTTTTCTAAACCTCCAAGGCAGCCTTATCGACCCTGACTTAAACCTTGTCAGCCTCCAAGCGTTTTTCCAACTCAACCATATCAGTCTTGTGCTGGGAAGAAAGCTCATCAATCCTCAACATCTGCTTTTCTCCCTCCCAGCATAACCCCCTGCCTCCTTCTTTAGAGTAGCTAGTGAAGCATTCATCTCATCCCTCTTCTTCGAGAAGACATCATATTCTCACATCCTCTTGCGAAATCGGGATAAACCCTCTGGAAGCAAGGCAACAAGGTTATAAGCACCCATTACCATTTTTCAAAATCATCAGGTCATCATCCATAGATGAGTAAGAACCTCGAACAATAGGAGAATCAAAGTGGGTAAGAACATCCTCACAAACGGATGAAGGCTTGAAGCTGTCACCAACTGTGACCTTCCAATCCGGCACATAAACCTCCCCTGGATTAACATTGGTGGAACCTTCACCACCCTTCCCAGAACCCTTCAAGCTCACAACCTTTTTACCCGCTAAACCACCAAGGGCCGTCCCTTGTCCTTTTTGATTTTCCCCAACCCCAACTTCTAAATCATCTGAAGCCTCTATGTCATTATTTAGTTCCACCAGCTCAGAAGCCGATGGTTGGTCAGCAGTCTTCATCAAACAGCAGCTCGAACGATGAGTAGAGACTTTGGAAGCAACAACTTTGGTGAAACCTTTGACATTTGGAAGGTTCACATAACCTGAACCCTCGAACCTGTGTTCAGCACCTCTGGCAACAGCATCTTCACCGGGGGTGGCCTCAGCATCCCCAAACACAACATCAGAGGTATCATCACTCTTGATAAAGCATAAGGCAAAACATCATACCCTGATCATACCTCATGAGCACAGGGTCACGATCCGGCCTATCCCACAAGGTGCTCACACCCATCAACACTAAAAAGTGTTCAGGAAAGGGACGAAGCCTTGAAGGACACTTCCTAATGGCTTTTAAACAATCTAGTTCAGACTCAAATGGCTTAAGCTTGTTTAACATAGCATCAGGGTGCCTCCAAACAAGCTTGAAGAAAACAATGGACTCAAAAATCCAGAAAATTCGGTCCTTCCAAGAACAAACGGTAGTAACCATTAAGGAAGTCAAACAAACATCAACTTGGGATGTCTCAAACGTGACCCAATCGTCGTTCTTGGTCAACCGTAAGAAACATCGAAACAACAACGATGGGTCATACCATATCACAAGACCTCAAAGTGTAAAGTCCCAGCAAGACCTTGAGGACGCAACTAACCAAGCGACACACGATAATACTCTAAAATATTCAGAACAAAGACCAAAAACGAATGACACAAGTTGGAAAACTCGAAATGACAGCAATTAAGAGCAATCTAACCAGCGGGACACTGATCGATCGATTTATCTAAAACCCGGAGCCACCGGATTAAACTTTAGATCGATCCCCCATTATTTACAAAAAAGCCTCAACTTCCTATCTTGTGAGACAAGAATAACTCACATACAGATCTTTGCTAGCACCCAGGAGAGGCGATCAAAAGAAAAAAGAAAGTGAAGTATAGGCAGTTATTATCACGGAAAAGGCAAAAATAACCGCCATCCATCACATTAACTGTCATTTCAAAATTCAAATCCAAAAAACTTAGACGCCTGATAACCTTTCAAGCCTTGAAGCCTTTAAGCAATAAAAATCATGTACAAAAGTCAGAAGCATTTGAGCTTACACCCCAAATACCTCTGACTTGGGGGGCTGATGACGGGGGTAGCTCAAACCTCAATAAACTGATTAGAGACACAACAGCTTAAAAGGTTAAAAGGTTAAAAGGTTCGGAAATCGTCCAACGGTCATGAACAGTAAAAAGGACAAGCACAGTGTCCGGTCACATCAACACTTAACGTGTGAAACCTTCTGCCCAACCGCAACCAGAACATGGGGGAGAGCACACCCTTTTGTCCGCAGGTCCAAACCCTTCAACCCCCAAAATGGGCAAACCCCTCACTGCAAGCACAGATTCACTAGTCACGGGTTTCTCCTTTGAGAAACACCTTCCCCTATAAAATGCAGGCCATTCCACCATGCCATTCACTCCAGGATCAGCAGATGTCACTCTAACTCTCTGATTCTCCTTCTCCCCCTTGAGAACTAGCTTCATGCTTGCTTCTCTTCTTCACACCAAATACTTCATCTTCTCCAACGATTGCTTTCTGGGCTGATTTCTAATCATCTCAAGATCTAAGGAAGATAAAAACAATACTAGTGAATCTCTCTCCACGTCTTGCAAACGTGGGGGGACCCCACTGTGACAACTCGAGTTTCCGACTTTCACTTTCGCATTTAATGCACGTTGACTTTGACTGTTTAGTTGTTTGACTTGTAACTGTACACGTTGTGCTATAATAAAACGTATTGTGATTGTTGCATGTATGTGATTGCTATTATAAAATTGAGACTTATTTGCCAAACAAGTGTTACGCCATGGTCAACCCGACGAAACAGGAAATCTGTTCCGTCATCAGCATCTCGACGAAACCAATGTGTTTCGCCGACCTCACCTCAACGAAACGAAACCGTTCCGTCGGTTGATCCGTTTCGCCGGCCCAAAGCCCAGTCGAGGGCCCAACATGTTATAATTCTATTTTATAACTGATAGGTTGCATTAGTTGGGCAGTTTAACAAACCCTAAAACACATTCTCTCTCTCGCTCACCTTGAAAACTGACGGCAAACGTGTGTCCCCGGAACCCACTAGATCAATCAAGTTGTTGCCTCGTTCGTTCGGTTAGTGTTAATCTTTATCGGATTATTGAATATATGATTATGATGCTCTGAGTTGTTATGCATGATTTGATCAGTTGTATATGTTGTTATGCGAAACATGTGATGGTTGTTATGTGTGTGCATGTGATGACTTTATGTGATAATTTATAGAAATCGGTCCAATAATAGGGTGTGGTGGTTTTGATTAAGTCAAAGGAGATAACAAGCAAATGGCGGCCACGTTGATGTTTGTGGTTTCGATAAAACCCAACCATGTGCACATTTGATTAAGTGTTGTCAGATTTGTTAGGTAAGGCCCATGTTCTTGAATTAATTGTTGATGTTATGTAATTATAATGATGAAATACATGAGGGTCTTGTAGTGTCAGATTATTCATGTGACTATATCATAGCATCGGCCATGTGTATTATGATGTGGGTAGTATAAAGTCTTTGTAAATTGTGATGTCTATCATGTGCAAATAAATGTTGTTATCAAGGGGTGTGCACAAAGACTAGGAGTTATGTGTGATAATGATTATGTCTCTGATGATGATGATTGCATGGTTGATGACGGCTGCTAGCATGATTAGGGTTTCTATGAAAACTTTGTAACTGATAACATGACGTAACTGACATGACGAAACAAATGCATTTCGCCGAAACCAATTGTGACGAAACAAACATGACGAAACGAAAGTGTTTTGTCGAAGGGGTTCATGGCGAAACAAGGGTGTTTCGCCAAATGGGTAATCGGCACAGTAACTTATTTATTTTCTGTTAAGTGTTAACTGAACTAACTAACTGCCGTTAAAGGTTAAACATAACTTGTACAAGTTTGTATACGTGCTTTGTACTATGTGATGAACATTGATTCAGTATCCACTGTGATTATACTTATACGTGAACAACATGAAACATAAACTGATTCTGTACACATGCGTACCTTAGGACGTGATTGATTATTTGCGAGCACATAACCTAGCATACCGACCAAACCAAGGTGATTTCACAAAGCCAAGGCATGGGGTTCCCAGGGTGGGAATGGGTTTGGATTATTTACTTGTACTTACCTAGCTTATGGAACTTAGTTATATGGTCCTCGAGTGAGGAAGGATTATTGATAAGATACGGCTAGACTAGTGATACTAATAGAACTGATCTTCGCACACACGCCGGGGTTGGCCGCGATAATATGACTGATCTTCGCACACATGCCAGGGTTGGCCGCGATAATATGACTAATCTTCGCACACATGCCTGGGAAGGCCGCGAACTATACACTAAACTTCGCACACATGCCGGGTGGCCGCGATACAAATATACCTAGTCTAGAATACTCGGGAAACTTTCCCTAATCTTCGCATACATGCCTAGAGGGCCGCGATACGAACTAATACGATACATGACTTAATGAACGAACACAAGGCTTACTATACTATTACTATTACTGAACTATTAACTGTGAACTCGCTCAACTAGTTGTTGACTCTCTGCTGCATGCCTTGCAGGACCTTAGGTACAAATGGAGCTTGCACAGGGAGGAGCAGGTCATTGTGGGACATGGATCGAGGATGCCATGTTAAATATTTAAACATTTGAATTTATGATTTACATTGGGTTTACATACTTATGCTTCCGCTAGACACTTGTTTATGTTTGGTTTTGAAAACACCTATCGTATTGATGAATGACTTTTACTATTTACTTATATGTTCAATATGATTGGTGGCTTGATCCTGGTCAGTCACGCTTCCAAGCGGTGATACTCCGCGTGTGGATTTTAGGGGTGTGACAGATTGGTATCAGAGCCATTGGTTATAGAGAACTCGGTTTTAATAAGGGGAAAACGTTTTTATTAAAACCAGACTATAACCAGAACAGTGCTCAACGATCCACAACGACGCTTCGCTCCACGTGCAAGACTCAACATCCTAGGTAATATGGTACATGTTTTATTGCCTACTTGCTAGAATTGCATAGAACTTTGCTCAGGGTATGCTTAGATTAACGTAACACTATTGCATGAGAACACTTGTGTGCTTACTCTCTTCTGTCATCGCACTACTCGCGAACCTCTCTCACTTATGTCATATTTGCTATGAAGATCATGGCTGGACGCATTAACATGACACAAGCCCAGTTGACGGCTATCATCAACGAACAAGTTGCTGCGGCAGTTGCAGCCGCTCAAGCAGGAGGTATACCCTGCAGTTGTAACTCACACTAGGATCTTTAGATCCTACACTCCTAAACCAGCTCTTGTGTTTAACCTTGTCCTGATTCTTTTACACAACAGGTCAACCACCTGTTTGCACCTTCAAGACTTTCATGGACTGTCGTCCTAGCACATTCAGTGGCACGGAAGGAGCAGTTGGACTCCTCCATTGGTTTGAAAAGCTTGAGTCAGTATTTGAGATGTGTGAATGCCCTGAGGCACGCAGGGTGAAGTATGCTACCGGTACTCTCGAGGGTTTAGCCCTCACATGGTGGAAAGCTCAAGTCCAAATGCTGGGGTTGGTTGCTGCTAACGCCACCCCATGGAACAATTTTAAAGAGATGATCAAAGAGGAATACTGTAGCCGTGATGACATTCATAAGCTGGAGGTAGAGTTTTACCACTTGAAAATGACGGGGTCAGAAATTGAAGCCTACACCAAAAGATCGAATGAGCTGGCCATTTTGTGTCCAACTATGGTGGACCCTCCCATTAAGCGTATCGAACTGTATCTCAATGGTCTGGTGCTGGAAATTCAAAGTCACGTAACCTCAGCGAATCTTGGCACCATTCAACAGATCATCAAGTTAGCTCACCGTCTCACAGACCAGGCAGTGGAACAGAACAGACTGCCTAAACGCATCAGTACTACTACTACCGTTACCACTTCAGCTACTCCTGCTACTCCCAGTGACAACAAGCGGAAATGGGAGGGGGATTCCAGCAGGGGTTCAGCTACCGTTCAGTCACAAGCACAGCAGCAGCGCAAGACCAATGGTTACCAGAGTCCGAGCCAGCAGTCGTCTGGTGGGCAGGGGCAGGGTGGATATCGGGGAATTCACCCACTATGTAATAGGTGCAACAGACATCACAGTGGACGGTGTCGCAAGGAACGTTGTCAGAGATGTCTTAAGTTAGGGCATGAAGCTAAAGACTGCAGGAGTGTGCGACCTGCAAATCAGAATCAGCAACTCCCACTACCAGCTCCACAGAACCAGCAACAGTAGCCACAGCGAGGAAACCGGGGGTGTTTCCAGTGTGGGGCTGAAGGTCATTTCAAACGTGACTGTCCCCAGTTAAACCAGAATCAGAATAACAACAACAATAATCAGGGCAATGGGAACCATAATGGGGGAAACAACACAACAATGGTGCTAGGGGTCGTGCATTTGTGATTGGTCAGGGTGATGCAAGGAATGATCCTAATGTGGTTATGGGTAAGTTTCTTCTCGACGACTTTTATGTTACTGTATTATTTGATTCGGGTGCGGATACCAGTTATATGTCTCTGAAAGTTAGTCAAATGCTTAAACGCGCACCAACACTTTTGAACACCAAACATGTCGTAGAGTTAGCTAACGGTAAAAGTCTAGAAGCCACACACATAGTTCAGGGTTGTAATCTTATCCTCGCTGGCCAGACTTTCTCTATCGACCTCATTCCTATAACTCTGGGTAGTTTTGACATCGTCATTGGTATGGATTGGTTATCCCAACAACAAGCAGAGATCTTATGCAAGGAGAAGGTCATTCGTATTCCCCGTACTGGCAAAGAACCTCTCGAAGTTCAAGGCGACAAGAGTGGTGTCGTGAGTGGCATCATCTCCTTCTTGAAGGCTCAGAAGTGTTTACAAAAGGGCCACACAGCTGTTTTAGCACTCGTTACTGATACATCGAAGAAAGAGAAAATATTGAGGATATTCCAGTAGTACGCGATTTTCCTCAAGTGTTTCCTGAAGAGTTACCTGGGTTACCGCCACATCGCCAGGTCGAATTTCAGATCGAGCTAGCGCCAGGAGCAACACCTATAGCTCGAGCACCTTATCGCTTAGCTCCAACTGAACTGGAAGAACTTTCCAAGCAACTGCAAGAACTATTGGAAAAGGGTTTCATTCGCCCTAGCTCTTCGCCCTGGGGAGCTCCAGTACTATTTGTAAAGAAGAAGGACGGTACCTTCCGCATGTGTATAGACTACCGCGAACTGAACAAGGTGACTGTGAAGAATCGCTATCCACTTTCACGCATCGACGACTTATTCGACGAGTTGAAAGGGTCGAGCTATTACTCGAAGATTGATCTGAGGTCAGGTTATCACCAACTGAGAGTCCGGGATGAGGACGTCTCCAAAACAGCATTCAGAACACGCTACGGTCACTACGAGTTTCTAGTCATGCCATTCGGGTTAACGAACGCGCCTGCGATTTTCATGGACCTTATGAACAGGGTGTGCAAACCCTATCTTGACAAGTTTGTTATTGTTTTCATTGATGACATCCTGATCTACTCGAAGAATCGGGAGGAACACGAGCAGCACTTACGACTTATTTTGGAACTCCTTCGAACGGAACAGCTGTACGCTAAGTTTTCAAAATGTGACTTCTGGCTTCGTGAAGTCCACTTCTTAGGCCACGTGGTAAACAAGGATGGGATTCATGTTGATCCATCCAAGGTAGATTCGATCAAGAACTGGCCTGCACCTCGCACACCAACCGAAATACGCCAATTCTTGGGTTTGGCGGGTTATTACAGACGGTTTATCAAAGACTTCTCAAAGATTGCACAGCCGCTCACATTACTGACGCAGAAAGGTGTTGTTTACCGTTGGGGTAATACACAGGAAACAGCGTTTCGGCACTTAAAGGATAGACTTTGTAGCGCACCTATCCTCTCATTGCCTGAAGGCACGGACGATTTTGTAGTCTACTGCGACGCGTCTATCCAGGGTCTTGGATGTGTGTTGATGCAGCGGGATAAAGTCATTGCTTATGCTTCGCGCCAACTTAAGATTCACGAACGGAATTACACAACACACGATTTAGAGCTGGGAGCTGTTTTTTTTGCGCTCAAGATATGGCGACATTACCTGTATGGCACTAAATGCACCATCTACACCGATCACAGGAGTCTTGAGCATATTTTCAAGCAGAAAGAATTAAACATGCGACAACGTCGATGGGTCGAGCTACTGAACGATTACGAATGTGCTATAAAGTACCATCCGGGCAAAGCCAATGTGGTGGCTGATGCCCTCAGTCGAAAGGATACTACACCTAGGCGTGTACGAGCATTGCAACTCACTATTCAGTCTGGTCTTCCTGCACAGATACGAGATGCTCAGGTAGAAGCATTGAAAACAGAAAACGTCAGGGCTGAAGCCCTACGCGGCTCAAGACAACGGTTGGAACAAAAGGCAGACGGCGCCTACTATGTAACGGGACGCATCTGGGTCCCACTCTATGGTAACTTACGCGAGCTTGTAATGGATGAAGCTCATAAGTCTCGCTACTCGGTACATCCTGGTTCGGATAAGATGTACCACGACTTGAAAACTACATATTGGTGGCCTAGCATGAAGGCTCACATAGCCACTTACGTTAGCAAGTGCTTGACTTGTGCGAGAGTTAAAGCGGAATATCAGAAACCAAACCATCAGGCCCACTCCAACAACCTGAGATACCACAATGGAAATGGGAACAAATTTCCAAGGATTTTGTTACTGGCTTACCTAGATCTTAGCGCGGAAATGATACTATTTGGGTGATCGTGGATCGACTCACAAAGTCTGCTCACTTCTTGGCTATCAAGGAAACAGACAAGTTCTCTACTTTAGCAGACGTTTACTTGAGGGAAGTGGTCTCGAGGCACGGGGTGCCCACCTCTATTATCTCTGATCGTGATGCACGTTTTACTTCAGAACTGTGGCAAGCAATGCACAAATCTTTTGGCTCTCGTTTAGACATGAGCACAGCTTATCATCCTCAGACAGATGGGCAGTCTGAGCGCACTATTCAAACTCTAGAAGACATGCTTCGGGCGTGCGTAATTAACTTTGGAAATGGCTGGGAAAAACATCTGCCACTTGTGCAATTTTTGTACAATAACAGCTACCACACCAGCATTAAAGCTGCTCCATTTGAGGCATTGTACGGGCGTAAATGCCGATCACCTCTTTGTTGGGCAGAGGTGGGTGACAGTCAGATCACAGGTCCAGAAATGGTAGTTGATACTACTGAAAAGATTGCTCAAATACGACAACGCATGGCGGCAGCTCGTGACCGTCAGAAAGCATACGCAGATAAAGACAGGAAACTACTCGAGTTCCAGGTTGGGGATCGAGTGCTACTCAAGGTTTCACCCTGGAAGGGTGTTGTTCGTTTTGGCAAACGAGGCAAGCTCAATCCACGATACGTTGGACCATTCGAAGTCATAGAGAAAATAGGCAAAGTGGCCTACAGACTGAACTTACCAGCTGAACTCAGTGCAGTTCACAACGTCTTTCACGTGTCGAATCTGAAGAAGTGTCTGTCAGATGAGACCCTTATAGTTCCTTTGAAGGAACTCACTATCAACGAGCGGTTGCAGTTCGTCGAGGAACCAGTTGAAATCACGGACCGGGATGTTAAGGTCCTCAAGAACATGAGAATCCCTCTTGTACGAGTTTGTTGGAACTCCCGTCGCGGCCCAGAGTTCACCTGGGAGCGTGAAGATCAAATGAAACTCAAGTATCCCCAGTTATTCGGAACCAATGCAACTACTACTGAGGCCGAAGCTACTACTGCAGAATTTCGGGACGAAATTCCAAATCAACGGGGGGATGATGTGACACCCCAGGAAAACCAGTAAACGATACAACTTACCTAGCTTCCTCAGTAACTGCATGCTAAATTTCGGGACGAAATGTCTTTCAAGTTGGGGATAATGTGACAACTCGAGTTTCCGACTTTCACTTTCGCATTTAACGCACATTAACTTTGACTGTTTAGTTGTTTGACTTGTTTGACTTGTAACTGTACACGTTGTGCTATAATAAAACGTATTGTGATTGTTGCATGTATGTGATTGCTATTATAAAATTGAGACTTATTTTCCAAACAAGTGTTACGCCATGGTCAACCCGACGAAACAGAAAATCTGTTCCGTCATCAGCATCTCGACGAAACCAATGTGTTTCGCCGACCTCACCTCAACGAAACGAAACCGTTCCGTCGGTTGATCCGTTTCGCCGGCCCAAAGCCCAGTCGAGGGCCCAACATGTTATAATTATATTTTATAACTGATAGGTTGCATTAGTTGGGCAGTTTAACAAACCCTAAAACACATTCTCTCTCTCGCTCACCTTGAAAACTGACGGCAAGCGTGTGTCCCCGGAACCCACTAGATCAATCAAGTTGTTGCCTCGTTCGTTCGGTTAGTGTTAATCTTTATCGGATTATTGAATATATGATTATGATGCTCTGAGTTGTTATGCATGATTTGATCAGTTGTATATGTTGTTATGCGAAACATGTGATGGTTGTTATGTGTGTGCATGTGATGACTTTATGTGATAATTTATAGAAATCGGTCCAATAATAGGGTGTGGTGGTTTTGATTAAGTCAAAGGAGATAACAAGCAAATGGCGGCCACGTTGATGTTTGTGGTTTCGATAAAACCCAACCATGTGCACATTTGATTAAGTGTTGTCAGATTTGTTAGGTAAGGCCCATGTTCTTGAATTAATTGTTGATGTTATGTAATTATAATGATGAAATACATGAGGGTCTTGTAGTGTCAGATTATTCATGTGACTATATCATAGCATCGGCCATGTGTATTATGATGTGGGTAGTATAAAGTCTTTGTAAATTGTGATGTCTATCATGTGCAAATAAATGTTGTTATCGAGGGGTGTGCACAAAGACTAGGAGTTATGTGTGATAATGATTATGTCTCTGATGATGATGATTGCATGGTTGATGACGGCTGCTAGCATGATTAGGGTTTCTATGAAAACTTTGTAACTGATAACATGACGTAACTGACATGACGAAACAAATGCATTTCGCCGAAACCAATTGTGACGAAACAAACATGACGAAACGAAAGTGTTTTGTCGAAGGGGTTCATGGCGAAACAAGGGTGTTTCGCCAAATGGGTAATCGGCACAGTAACTTATTTATTTTCTGTTAAGTGTTAACTGAACTAACTAACTGCCGTTAAAGGTTAAACATAACTTGTACAAGTTTGTATACGTGCTTTGTACTATGTGATGAACATTGATTCAGTATCCACTGTGATTATACTTATACGTGAACAACATGAAACATAAACTGATTCTGTACACATGCGTACCTTAGGACGTGATTGATTATTTGCGAGCACATAACCTAGCATACCGACCAAACCAAGGTGAGTTCACACAGCCAAGGCATGGGGTTCCCAGGGTGGGAATGGGTTTGGATTATTTACTTGTACTTACCTAGCTTATGGAACTTAGTTATATGGTCCTCGAGTGAGGAAGGATTATTGATAAGATACGGCTAGACTAGTGATACTAATAGAACTGATCTTCGCACACACGCCGGGGTTGGCCGTGATAATATGACTGATCTTCGCACACATGCCAGGGTTGGCCGCGATAATATGACTAATCTTCGCACACATGCCTGGGAAGGCCGCGAACTATACACTAAACTTCGCACACATGCCGGGTGGTCGCGATACAAATATACCTAGTCTAGAATACTCGGGAAACTTTCCCTAATCTTCGCATACATGCCTAGAGGGCCGCGATACGAACTAATACGATACATGACTTAATGAACGAACACAAGGCTTACTATACTATTACTATTACTGAACTATTAACTGTGAACTCGCTCAACTAGTTGTTGACTCTCTGCTGCATGCCTTGCAGGACCTTAGGTACATATGGAGCTTGCACAGGGAGGAGCAGGTCGTTGTGGGACATGGATCGAGGATGCCATGTTAAATATTTAAACATTTGAATTTATGATTTACATTGGGTTTACATACTTATGCTTCCGCTAGACACTTGTTTATGTTTGGTTTTGAAAACACCTATCGTATTGATGAATGACTTTTACTATTTACTTATATGTTCAATATGATTGGTGGCTTGATCCTGGTCAGTCACGCCTCCAAGCGGTGATACTCCGCGTGTGGATTTCGGGGGTGTCACACCCACGACCTGCGTTAGGCTAATCGAACCCCTGAACCCTTTTACCCCAGAGATATCGCTACAGGCCTTGGTCTATTATTTGTTGCATCAACAAATAACGGTAAAAATACTGGTGCGTATGATACGAACCAATGTAACGGTAATTATGAGCATTGTGTTGAGGATTGTTCATTTAAGGAAGAATAATCTAATACTAATTAGATTAGTAATTGAGTTTTAATTTGATTTACTGATATTAACTTAATCACATGATAAATAATTGTAGATGGCTCGTACCAAGCAAACTGCCCGCAAGTCGACTGGAGGGAAGGCTCCAAGGAAACAACTTGCCACCAAGGTACAAATCTTTATTGTATAACTACTAAGATCGACATTGATTTGAGGAATTGAGGTGTCTTAACGGTGGGTTAGGTGATTTAGGTCATGTTGGTTTTCTAGCAATGATGTGAATCGTGATCATGTGATTGTCGTCTGTCCAAATTTTAAAATTTGTATACGTAACCATAGTGACAAATATGATTACAAACATGTGTTATTTCGGTAATATTCATACTTTGTTAAGAATTAAGGAGGTTTTTGCATCATAGTGATAAATACGATTACAAATATGTTGGTTTTTGCATTTAATTATGAAGAAGTAAGGATTACATTTTTGAAAGTTTGTATTTTTATTATGATTATTATGGTATTGTTTGAGAATAGTAGCAAGTAAAAGAATTGGTAAAATATTACATGAATTGGGGAGATATGTAATTGATTTATGATATTAGAAATGGAAAATATGTAAATATTAATTTAATAGTTCATTAAGGGCAAAATAGTCATTTTATAAGAGTTTTTAATGAAAAGGGGAAATATGTAAGATATATGGGTTAGGGAGGGGAAATATGTAATTGTTTTTTTATTTGGGGAAATACGTAATAAGCCAGCTTAGGAGGGGGAAATATGTAAAAATCCCTTAATTTATTGTATACCCTAAATTAGTTAACTAATTAAACTTGCAATTCATTTCTAGTATATATTGTTTCAATACAACCTAATTTATGGTGAATGACAATTTTCGATGTGTATAGGATAAAGTGTAACATAATGTTTGATATGTGTAGATGTATGTGTGACAAATTTCGATGTGTAGAATAAATTTTAAAATGTGTAGAATAAGTTGTATTGCCTAATTACTGAGAAAGAAAATAATTAATAAGAGAATGTTATAAACTATTTATTGTGTTACCATATATATATATATATATATATATATATATATATATATTTTGCTTCTTAAATGACTATTCCCCAGAAACATAAGTTATATATACTTATTTTTACATTTATACTTTTTTTTTCTGAACAACTAAGCGTGTCTTCTTAAAATTCTATACTAAATTACACCTTCCAATAATTGAACCATTTTCTCTTTAAAAAGAAAAATGTAATTTCTCCCTAAGTTGCATTTTTACATTTACATAATATTAAAGCAAAAGGTCGGTGACCTACCTTTCTCTTTCAATCTTTTAACACGTGTGTCCACCTACCCTTATCCTCTTAATACACTCATTTTCTTCCAGATCTTTCTCCTTCTCACTCTCTGTGACCATTGTTGCTACCATAGGTGTGTATCAATTCCTTCTCTTTTGTGTTTTCTTTTCTCTAAAAACCCTAGGTTTCGTCTTTGATTTGATATATTTTTCCCCATTTTCCTTGACATATGTTCAAATTTCCTTTCGCAGCTGACAAGCGACTCAAGATCGTATTCGAGTTTTGGTTTCTGTTGTCTCTATTTGCTGCCATTCTTCACAGGTATGACAATTTTGTCCTCATATATACTTGGTCTCGATTCCCATTTCACGACCTTTTCCGATCCTTTATTGTCTTACTTGGCATCCCTAAAATTTTTAATTTTTTCAACACCACACAACACAGATCCTAAAGAGGACCCTACTATGCTTGAAAACTAAGTAACTCATTTTCTTCGTTTCTTTAATAAGCATTCTTTAAAAGGAAGATGAAAGCTTGGAATTTTCAGAAATGGTGGGTCCCATACACAAAGTGGTAACTTACCAGGGAGAAAAGGGAAACTGGAATGTGGTTCGACATATTTATGTTATCTAAAGATACCGAAACCAGCTTCAACATAGTTTGCAATAAATTAATTCAATGTAACTATTAAAAACTCAAATGGGCGGGGGTTGGGGCGTGGGTTGGGTAAAAACTCCCAAGTCACCACCCCGGGTGGGCTTGGGTTTGGGCGTGGCCCCTTGGGCGGAGGTTTCAGCCCGGGCGTTGGGCATGCCTAGCGGTCCTACGTGGTCGGCTCTTATTGGATGGTTGGCTAGGCTATGTTTAAAATTTAAAATGTAACCGTTTGGCCAAGCCAACGGGTCAGCCAAGTCGCTTTAATTTGGGGGTGAATACCCCACGGACACGTCACTCACCAGCGGGAAGGCTCGAACTCCACGTGTTAACCCATGCCCCAAACCCCCGCTCCACCATACCCCACGTTCTAAATAGGGATGTCTTTGGTTATTTGTTCGGCTAAAAACGGTTGTCTTTAGCAATATTAATGAGGGTTAATAAGCCGGAATCAAAGATTTGAGAGAAAATTGGTAAATGGATGCGTGGGTAAAAAACGGCAGGTGTAAAATACATATACAAAAGCGGGTTTTCTCAACCCAAAAAAGACAGGTTTCTAATGTGGGTTTCCTAAACCGAAAAATTTGTAGCTTATAGTTTTCGAATGTGCAAAATTAACAAACTTTGTAGGTATAAAGTACATATTTTTTTCCGTTTAGAAGATTAAATAGTTTAGAGATTTTTTACTTCTGAGGTTGCTTAAAGCGTTTAGAGTTATGTGCAGAAGATTAAAATTTTATGTGTATGCTTAAGTTTGTGGTTTGTATGATCTTGGAATATGTTAAAGTACCAAACTTTGTTGTTCTTTTCCAAACGTTAAAAGAATACTCTTATGCACATTAGTTAATTATTAGTTAACCATGTATTAATTAGTAACAATTGGTTTGAGTTAAATTACTATATTCAATTTTGTACTAATTATGTGAAGAATAGACTACGTATTTGGGCAATATCAGTGTAATGAATGTGGGTTTTTAATAGTAATGTAATTCTATTTATAGCCTGCCTGTAATTATGTTTTCTTTAGGAATGCTTAGGCTGCATATAGATTGCAATGTATAAACAGTTTTTGAAATTTTAAGTTCTGGGGTTAGGACAACTTTTTACCCTTTTGCTTTTTTTTAGGTGACTTGGATCGTTTGAAGATTCTCTAAAGTTCGTTACTGTACTTTTAAGGTAGCTCTTAAGAACTTATGTTTTATGCCTTATTGAAAGTTTCTTTGTTTCTTTTGTGGTTTACTAAAAATTTTCTTAACTTTCCGTCTGGATATGCATACATGTTAGACGCTAATACTATTATCGTGTTTGCTGTTATGATAATTTTAGTCATGTTTTAAGATGTCAAGCGTACCAGGCTCTCTTCTTAGGCTAATACTTATTATTACGGTCACCCGTTTGCTTATGCATACATGTTAGAGGTTAATACTATTGTCGTTTTACTGTTATGATATTTTTAGTTGTATTTTAAGATGTCATCATCACGTAAGCGTACTAGGGTCTCTTCGTCGGTTGATGTTTCTTCTTCTTCTGGTCATTCCTTATATTTGGACAATGGAGACTGTACTAATGTTTTTGAGCATTGCGGTGCTTTTTTTTGTTTGATTAACGTATAGTTGCAACATCTATGACCCGTCATCTTCGATATAACCAATGTTGTAAAACTGGACGTGTGAAGCTTCCGCCTCCTAATCATCCTTTGTCGGTTTTCGTTGATCTGTTTGGCCGAGCAGACTTTCTAGCAAATATACGTGCTTATAACTCTATGTTCTCAATGACTTCTTTCGGTGGCAAAATAGACGAATCTGTTAATACTGGGTCTGCGCCATATGTGTTTAAGGTTGAGAGCCAGGTTTATCATTCGTTGGGTTCATTGTGTCCCATAGACAATGAACCCCCAAGATTTTTACAGATGTATATCTATGATACTGATAACGAAATTGTGAACAGGCTTCGATTCTTTGATGGCGCTACACGTTCACGATTAAGTGTTGATGTTGTTTCTACAATTCTTACAGCCCTTGAGGGATGTAATAAACTGGTGAAGCTTTTCAGAAATGCTAGAGATTTGACTCTTTCGTCTAACTTGCCTTCGTTTTCAATTTGTTTGTACAATTCATATAATTCTTTGTCTTATGATAGACCTGGTCCTGATTGCATTGGTACGATTGTCACTGACCAGGACCCTAATTCTGATGGATATGACATTGTTATTCGGCATAAGGCTACTGGTCCTCAACGAATAAGCAATCTTCATCCGTTATACATGGCTTTGCAATATCCTTTGTTGTTTATTTACGGTGAGAGTGGCTGGTCTCCTGACTTACGTCTTTATGGTGTTTCCGGAAAAGAGGACAAAAATTTGTCTATGAATATGTTATATAGTTATCAACTTCACGATCGTCTTAACGTCTACACATTGTTACTGCGAGGAGGTCGTCTATTCCAGCAATATCTGGTTGACGCCTTCATGTGTATAGAGCAGAATAGGCTAGAATATTACAGACGTAATCAAAGTTCTCTAAGAAGTGACGTATTAAAAGGCATACATGATGCTATTCGCCGTGGTGATACTGAGGGACGTGATATAGGGAAACGTACTATTCTACCTTCATCATTTACGGGGGGTCCACGATACATGTACAAGCACTATCAGGATGCGTTAGCGATTTGTAGAGTACATGGAAACCCTCAATACTTCATCACTTTTACATGCAACGTTAACTGGCCTGAAATTCGTATATATTTGACTAGGTATCCGGTACTTAAAGCGCAGGACCGTCCGGATATCATAGCTCGCGTTTTCCATATGAAAGTTGTCTCATTTGTGAACTTTCTTCGTAATAACAGGCCATTTGGGAATGTTACCGCAGATTTATACACGATTGAATTTCAGAAGAGGGGTCTACCACACTGTCATTTGTTGTTATGGGTAGCCGAAACTAATAAGATAACTGACGCTACTCACGTTGATAAGTATATTTCAACAGAAATTCCAGATCCTGTAATCGACCCAGAACTGCATAAGATTGTTACCGACTTCATGATACATGGACCATGCGGTACTGTTAGACCCAACGCGCCATGTATGTCATTCGGTATATGCTCTAAGAACTTTCCAAAGGCTTATCAACATAGTAGTATGATTGACGAGAATGGATATGCACATTATAAAAGATGGATGACTGGGAATACTTTTCTCAAAAGTGGCGTTGCTCTTGATAACAGGTACGTTGTCCCATACAACCGTACTCTACTGTTACACTTCCAAGCACACATAAATGTAGAGTACTGCGGGTGGAACATGCTGATAAAGTACCTTTTTAAGTACATATCAAAGGGCTCTGATCGTATTCATTTTAACATTAGTAAAGGTCCTTCTTCTGGTGATACTGAAGGTGACACTACGTTTGAAATCGACAAGATTAAAAACTTTGTTGACAGAAGATTCATATGTCCACATGAGTCAGCTTGGAGAATTCTTGATTTCCACATCCATCAAAGGAATCATGCAGTACAAGTTTTAGCTGTTCACTTGCAAGAAATGCAAGGTGTAACTTTCAGGGACAATGACCAATTAGAAAACATTGTTAGAAACCCGTTATCAAAGCGTACTACCTTAACAGAATGGCTTTACAACAATTGCATTGATGAGAGTGGACGACATCTGACTTACGTTGACTTTTTATCAGAGTATAGATGGGATGCCTCAACTAAGACGTGGCTACGTAGAATAACAAACAGAACACCAGCGATTGGGAGACTTATCTACGTACACCCAACGTGTGGTGAAACGTTCTACCTACGTCTAATGCTGCCACACCAGAAAGGTTATCGATCCTTCGAGGACATTCGCACAGTTTCTGGAGAGGTATGCTCAACATACCATACTGCATGTGAAAGGCTTGGATTACTAGGTGATGACAGAGAATGGTCATATACCTTCGTTGAGGCTGCTGCTTGGGCTACTGCTTATGAGTTACGACACCTATTCATACATATGCTTTTATATTGTGAGGTGTCAAACCCTAAACAATTGTGGGACATGCATTGGCATAGAATGGCTGATGACGTTGTGCATAGACATCGTCTCTTAAACGATGATGATAAGATGCAACATGTTTTATATGAGCTTGAACTATTATTGCGCACTGGATCGTCTTCATCGTTGTGCGAGTTAGGGTTGCCAAATCCAACAGTTGTTGCATCAGTGACAAATAGACTACTCATGGAAGAGAGAAATTACGATAGGCAACAACTTGCAATTGAACATATGTCATCGCGGTCTGTTCTCAATCCACAACAAAAGAGCATATACGATTATGTTTTGTCTACATTAGAACGAAAGGAGCAAGTAATGGCCTTTGTTTATGGCTATAGTGGAACAGGGAAGACATTCCTATGGACTACTATCATCTCGGCCTTACGCTCTGAAGGTAAAATTGTACTTGCAGTGGCTGCATCCGATATTGCGTCTTTGTTACTCCCTGCTGGAAGAACGGCTCATTCACGATTTAAGATACCGCTCAATCTAACAGATCAGTCAACATGCTACATAAAGAAAAACACTCATCTAGCTCAGCTGCTAACAGAAACAACACTCATAATATGGGACGAAGCACCTATGAATGATCGAAGATGCTTTGAGTCACTTGACAGAACACTTAGTGTCACACCCCGACCACGTAAAACAACAAATCGTGGCGGAAACGTTGGGGAGTGTTGTAACAGAATTATTGTTTCAAACCATGGATACAAGAGTTTCGTTTTATTGAATATTAAACATTGTCTTAAAGTTACACAAGCAATTCAAACATAGTTTATCATCGTTATTAAATCACTAAGGCCTCGTCCGGTCCTAAGTGAGTATGCATCCTATTCGCAATCAACATTAAGCAACATCACCTGAAACATATGTAAAAACAAAGTCAGCAAAGAAATGCTGGCGAGTACATAGTTTTTGTGTGAGTATCGGATTCATGGCTCGTTTGTATGTTGAAACAACTTGTACAACTTCGTTAATTGATATTAGAAAACCTTGTTTTGTAAAATGTTTGTACTGTAAATGAATAACCAAGCCAAAATAGGTTGGTCATAATTTATAAACCTCGATGCCATGAATCTTAACCCAAAACAATTGTTTATGTAAACTAAATCATAAATCGTTCTTGTAATAAAACTCGTATGGTTTATATAGTTTCGTAAACATTGTTGTGTAATATTGTTTAACTCGTTCTCGTTATAGAACATCGTTCATTCGTTTAAATCGTTCCAAATCGTTCAATTCATTCACTCGTTTAAATCGTTCTCGTTTTAATTGTGAAAACTACTTTTGGTCGTCTCGCTAATAACATTCAAACCTTTGTGACTCGTCCTTCGTTCAACTCGTTCTCGCATTAACAAACCTCCAAAGGGTAAGTTAACAATCATCAGATTCAGTCGTTACCCACCTAACCCACACATAACCATGGGTCCGGTCTGATAACGGGATTTGTCGGATCCTATGGTACCATAACCTAATACTGGTCGGCTTGATCAATGCTAATGAATGTCATTCGTTATGTAACTACCACCAAAAAGTTCGTTCACATTATCGAAATCGTTATTAGTTTTGTATAAAACATCTCAATCGTTTTGAAACCATCGTTAAAATATTGAAATCGTTTTGATACATATGAATCACCCCAAAATAATCGAAAACAGTAGAAAGAGGGGATCTATGTACTCACCTTCGGGTGCGTTTTTTAAATGTTAACACAATCCCTCAAATTGTTTATCCGCCCTAAATTCAATAAGAATGATTTTAATAATCAAAAACCCACACTTTGACATGCAAAATACTACTTATGTCATTTCTGTTTTAATATATATATGAAACTGGACTGTTTTCGAGCAATTTAATAAAATAGTTAACCTTTTCCAAAAATTCCCAAATTTTTACAGAATGTCAAATACCATCCAAATTTTATTGTGTAAAAATATCAGGGTCCAGTTCATTACCAATATTTTATAGAATTTCATTTACCGGACTGAAATCAAATTCGTCACTTTCTGACTGCAGTTCACGGAAAAATTCATTTAAAATTTATCGTAAGTCCGATTGATGAAATTCCAGTGGGAGAATTACTATGACATCAGTGGTCATCTACAGTACCAATTTTAAGAGTTAATTCTTCTCAGGTTTCAAGTTATGACTCCGAATACAACACACATTTTCTGTAGTAAAAACGCAGCTTGAGCTGCTGTCCAAAAACAGTCCTTTAAAAATAGTAAACGACCTCGAAAAATTACGATTCCAGTGCCATTTGATCCGTTTTTCGAAAATACATAATTTAGACTTCAGAAAATCAGTTTTTCGATTAATAATGATCCAGTTACAGCCAGTTGAAGTTGGCTGAAAATGCTAATCAGCATGTTGTTTCTAGCTTAAATGTTACTAAAACGCACACATACGATCACCATAAATATAAAATAAAAGATGATCAAAGAATCTTACTACTAGCTTTGAAGCTAGGGGAGAAACACTAGAGAAATTGGGTGGATAAAAGCACACAAGAGAGGTCTTTCAAGTTCCGAGTGCACCAAGCTTACTTGTTGGACCTCTTGCACCTTTGAGTGTATGGAAAATGCTTGAATGGAAGGTTGAAGGTTGGTTGTATGGTAGATGGTTGTGGCTGCCGAAAATAAGGAAGGAGGAGGAGAATGATTGAGGGTTGTTGATGTGAAGATGATTATAATGAGTGTGATATAGTGGTTTTCATTATTAACCTTTAATCATGCATTACCCACTAGCCTTTTGTCCACAAGATACTAAACATAATCTCATTTTAAAACATAGAAAATCAAGTGGGGAGTCCCACTACTCCATAATCGGTTGAGGGGGAAAGGGTCCATGAGTAGCTTTTATATAAATATGCTATTTGTAGGCTAAAAATTTGGTGTTTAACTGGATATCAGGTATTATATCTAGCGTTTAAATCCCGGTTTATGGCGTACTAAATTATTTTTATTATTCTATAAAAATAATCTTGCCAAAATATTACTGAAATAAATTTCAGTTGCCAAGACTGGCTGCGTTGTCCGCGTTTCGCAGTAGAAGCACTTTGCCGCGCAGACACACGCGGTACGCGCTTAAACTTGAAAAATAACGTTTTTAGGCGTTTTAATTTATTTTTCAACATGGACCTGATTAAAAAATAAATTTTTAATTATAACAGAATATTTTCAGGATTCAGAAATTATCCGGGCGGTCACTAACGTTCGTTTCGCAGTTTTATCGTAAATAGCTCTTTAGTTCAAATAGACATGTGTTCGCCATACCGAATCCTTCGAAACTTATTTCTAAGTTATGTAAAGGATATTTAGGGTATGTTTGGCTTACGTCACAGTTCCGGAGTGTACGTCGCATTTAAACAGAATGCGTTTATGCACTAGTTTGCGTATAACCTTCCAGAAGGTGATTTAAAGCTTGAAACCGGAATCGAATCAAATTGTAAAATCATTAAACACAATTGTACATATAATAACACCAAAACACATTGTTTTATTGATAACTGACATTGTTTTACATTACACGATGATTACAGAACACAGTTGTCACAGTCTCCCCTACTTTAGGAAATTTCGTCCCGAAATTTTATTTAGAGGAATCTTGTGAAAACAAATGCGGATATTTCATCTCCATCTGGTCCTTACGTTCCCAAGTAAACTCGGTGCCAAGTAAACTCGGTGCCACGTTTGGATTCCCAGCTAACTTTGACCAAATGAATCCGTTTGTTCTTCAACTGTTTGTATGTACGTTCCACTATCTCCACAGGTTTCTCGACAAAGTGCATCGTTTCATCAATTTGAATCTCGTCGAGAGGAATGTGAAGATCAGCATCAGCTAAACACTTCCGCAAATTGGACACGTGAAAAGTCGGATGAACATTTCCAAGCTCTGGAGGTAGTTCTAGTCGATAGGCAACCTTTCCAATTCTTTCAACAATCTTAAATGGTCCAACATATCGTGGTGCAAGTTTTCCTTTCTTTCCAAATCTCACCACTCCCTTCCAAGGTGAAGCCTTGAGTAGGACACGGTCACCGATTTGAAATTCCATGGGCTTGCGTCCCAAATCTGCATAACTCTTTTGACGGCTTCTAGCGGTTACAAGATTATCGCGGATTTTCTTGATTTTGTCTGTTGTTTCCAGAATGAGCTCAGGTCCAGTAAGCTGAGCTTCACCGATCTCATTCCAACAGACGGGTGAACGACATTTTCGACCATAGAGAGCTTCGAATGGTGCCATCTTAATGCTAGCATGATAACTATTATTGTATGAGAACTCGATCAATGGCAGATGAGAATCTCAATTACCACCAAAGTCTATCACGCATGCTCTAAGCATATCCTCCAAAGTTTGAATCGTCCTTTCAGATTGACCATCTGTTTGGGGATGATAAGCAGTGCTTAGATTCAGTTGGGTCCCCAAAGCAGATTGCATGGTCTTCCAAAAATGAGACGAAAACCGAGCTTCATGATCGGAAATGATATCTAAAGGAACACCATGTCGTGATACGATCTCGTCTACATAGATCTTGGCAAGCTTTTTAGCAGAGAAATCCTCACGGATTGGTAAGAAGTGAGCATATTTTGTCAAACGATCAACCACAACCCAAATAGCATCGTGACCTTTAGACGTACGCGGTAACTTAGTGATGAGATCCATTGCAATGTTCTCCCACTTCCAAACCGGTATCTCTGGTTGTACAAGCAAACCAGAAGGTCGTTGATGTTCAACCTTGACTTTGAGACAAGTTAGGCATTTTGATACATACAAGGCAACATCCTTCTTCATACCAGGCCACCAGAACTTAGTACGAAGATCCTTGTACATTTTATCAGCACCAGGATGGATAGAATATCGAGACTTGTGAGATTCGTCCATTACTAAGGTGCGAAGATCGTCCTGATTCGGAATCCACAAACGATTCTCAAAATAGAGTAAACTATCGTCTTTCCTTTCGAGTTTAAGCTCAAGTTGAAGTGGTAGCTCATATTTCAATAAGTCATTGATCACACAAGATCGTTGAGTTTGAAGAACACGAGATTGAATATCAGATAGCGTTCGAACAGAATGAAGCTTGACTCGTTCTTTTCGACTAAGCGCATCGGCCACGACATTCGCCTTACCAGGATGGTAGCGGATCTCGCAATCATAATCGTTTAAGAGTTCAACCCAACGTCGTTGCCTCATGTTCAGCTCCTTCTGATTGAGAATATGCTGGAGACTTTTGTGGTCTGTGAAAACCACACACTTCGTTCCATAGAGGTAATGTCTCCAGATTTTAAGCGCAAAAACTACAGCTCCTAACTCAAGATCATGAGTTGTATAGTTCTTCTCGTGAACTTTCAACTGTCTAGACGCATAAGCTATGACCTTACCTCGTTGCATAAGAACGCAACCAAGTCCTAGATTCGACGCGTCACAATAGACAACAAAATCATCGTTTCCCTCAGGTAGAGATAAAACAGGAGCATCACAGAGCTTTCGTTTCAGCGTTTGGAATGCTTCTTCTTGCTTAGGTCCCCACTCAAAAGGCTTATTCTTCTGAGTCAAAGCAGTGAGTGGAACCGCGATCTTTGAAAAGTTAGAAATAAACCGTCGATAATAACCAGCAAGACCAAGAAAAGAACGAACTTCTGTAGGTGTCGTCGGTGTATTCCAATCCTTAATTGCAACAATCTTGGATGGATCCACATGAATACCCTGCTCATTGACAATATGACCCAAGAACTGAACTTCTCTAAGCCAAAATTCACACTTGGAGAATTTAGCAAAAAGTTGTTCCTTCTTTAGTAGTTCCAATGTCAAACGAAGGTGTTGCTCGTGCTCTGCTTGAGACTTTGAGTAGATGAGAATATTGTCGATGAACACAATGATGAACTTATCTAAATAAGGTTTACAAACCCTATTCATTAAGTCCAGGAAGATAGCTGGAGCATTTGTCAAACCAAAAGGCATGACAGTGAACTCGTAATGCCCATATCTTGTACGGAAAGCAGTTTTGGGAATATCTTCTTCGAGAACACGAAGTTGATGATACCCAGATCGCAGATCGATCTTGGAAAAACATGAAGCACCTTGCAGCTGGTCGAAGAGATCATCAATTCTAGGTAGGGGATATCGATTCTTGATGGTAAGCTTATTAAGCTCACGATAATCGATACACATTCGAAAAGATCCATCTTTCTTTTTCACAAAGAGAACAGGAGCTCCCCAAGGCGAATAGCTCGGACGAATGAATCCTTTATCAGACAACTCTTGAAGCTGTTTCGATAACTCTTGCATCTCTGACGGTGCAAGACGATAAGGTGCTTTCGCAACCGGGTTGGCATTGGGTACAAGGTCAATATGAAACTCGACTTGACGAACTGGAGGCAAACCAGGCAGTTCATCAGGAAACACCTCTGGATAATCCCGAACATTCGGAATATCCTGAATACTCTTGCTCTTGCCTTTCTCCTCGGTGACATGTGCCAGAAAAGCAACATATCCTTTTTGCAAATAACGTTGGGCCTTTGTACACGACATAAGCTTCAAACCACCAGATGGCTTCTCTCCACGAACTTCTAGAACATCGCCAGACGGAAAAGGAATACGAACAATCTTATTGAAACAAACCACCTCAGCATGATGTTTGGTTAACCAATCCATCCCCACGATAATATCGAAACTCCCAAGTTGCATCGGCGTGAGGTCAATGGGAAAAAGATGGTTATCAAGGTTTAACTGACAATCACGAATAACAGAATCGAGGACAAGAGGTTTACCAGTAGCAACTTCGACAGATAAGGGTTTCCTCAGTTTAGTCTTAGGTATCGCAAGCAAAGGTTCAAAAGATAGTGATACAAAACTTCTATCGGCGCCAGAATCAAAAAGAATAGATGCAGGTCGATTGTTAACAAGAAACGTACCATTAACCACCTCGTTGTCAGCCCTCGCTTCGTTAGCATTCAGATTGTACGCTCGCCCACGAGCGGGATTCGCATTCGCATTGACATTGACATTCACGTTTGGATTTACATTTGCATTTGCCAACCTCGGACAGTTGTTGCGGTAGTGACCAAGCTCTCCACAATTGAAACATGTACCCGGTGGGAATCTAGCAGCATTCCCCTGGACTGGAGCTTGATTCTGAACAATCTGATTCTGACCCGAACGACAGACGTTGGCCAGATGCCCAAGCTTTGTAACAACTCGTATCAAAAGTCCTATTTATTTTATTATTTTATCCAAAAGGAAACCCTAATTGAGACACCCAAGTGATTCTGCACAAACCCTAAAATTTTCAGAACAATCAGAATCAGGATCAGGGCCCCTAAAACTCAGGGGGGTAAACCCTAGTTACGATTATCTAAATAACTTGCTGTCAAAAACGAATTTTATGAAACTGTCAAGTCAGCAAGGCTAGTCAAGGACGTGGCTACCCTATGGTAAATTCGTGTCCCTTACGGACCGTAAGGGATGAGGCTTACGGTCCGTAAGCCTGGTCAATTTTTGTGTATAAATAGTAGACTTTGGGACTGGAATTTGGGCGCTTGAACGACGTAAAAAGTCAAAATATACACTGAGTTACGTTCTGAATACTATAAAAACACACACGAATCACAAATCATCGCTGCAATACAGGGTAATAACTCGATCGCTGATACGATTCAATGTCCGATCGATTAAACTATCCAATGGATGTTTAAGTGCTGCCCACATTAGGGTTTATGCTTTGTCATTCCTTGTTAATTCAATGGATGTTTAAGTATCGCACTTTGTCATTCGATGTGAGGGTTTAATCTCGTGAGTTATCGTAAATGCTGTATTAAGTTACTAACTGAATTGTGTGCCTGTTATTAATTTAGGTTAAAAGGCTAATCAGTAGGCTAGGCTCTGCTCAATTAAATATGCAATGTGAGTCATTCTCTTTTTATTAAATTACTTTCAAAATCATGTTTATTTTCAAGGTTATAATTACAGGGATTAAGTTTATGTAATCACCAAATTACAGCCAGTATGTGGGGTTTTGTATACATTACTTGATAATCTTTGCCATTGGACAAACGGGTGGCCGATGGTGATATGACCATAGTCACAGATCCGGTCGAGTGACAAATACTGTGGGTAGTTGGTTGATATCTGAAACATTGTAATCTCCCTTAATACTGTAAATTATAACAAACGGGTCATTTTAGTAAAAAGAATGATTCACTCAGTATTTCCCGCTGACAAAACCTTTTTCAAACATGTTTCAGGTGATCTGTTGTGATCCAAGAAAAGTGTCGTGAAGCACTACAAGCTTAAGGAAGTGGCTCAATATAAAAATAAAGAAACATGTTTTGTAAAATAAAGATTTCTCCGTGAAATCTCAAGATTGTAAATTACCGGGTTTTATCCCGAGTTGTGAAATAAAATAATCGGGAAATATTTCAGTTTTAAAAGATCCTGATGAAAACTTCCGCTGTTAAATAAATACCACGGGATTTTCTGTCCCGCGGCTCCTCAAACGGGTCAAACCGGGTCGGGGGCCGTGACAAAAAAGGTGGTATCAGAGCCACTGATTTAAGCCAATTAAGTATTTAGAAAATACTTAAATTTTTCTACTTGTCATTCTGTGATTATGTGTTTTCTTATTTGAATATTTGTGTACAGTATGGGTAAACAAAAGCTGTCAAACATCTATCTTAAATTAGATAGGTCATCCAACGAGAAGGGAAGTTCATCCCAAACCAAATCCTCAAATCACTCTGTAATTCCTGAAGAAGGAATAGTTGTGCAAAAGACACAATATGAGGAACCACTTTCTCCTAATAAAAGAAGTTTGATTTTAAAGAAAAGTCAGGAGAAAATAAAGAAATTCCGAGAAAAGAAGATTAAACAGGAAACCCAGGAATTAACCAGTAAATCACCTTGGGAAGACAAGTTAGATGAAAAATGGGCAGATCTTTATATGCTAGCTACTGTAGCAGTAAATGCAAATCTTTAATATTTTAACTTAAGTTTTAGCAATCTTATCACCTATAATCCAGAAACCATATCTAGTAAATAAATAAGTAAACTCTAGTGTGTTTTAATTTTCAGTTGTTTGTAGTTACCCAGTATGAAATAATATTTAAAGATTATCTATGAAAATTTGTTATTAAAATTTTAACTTAGTATTTGTGTGTATTTTGCATATACAGCATGAGTGACTTGTCTGATGCCCTTCAGAATTTAAATCTCTATCCGGTAAAAATAGAGGTTTCCAGAGATTTCAATAGGTATATACCAGATATAGAAGAACCTATTGAATTCAATGCTCCACCTCCGGAGAAACCCAAGCCCAAGAAAAGAAGGAGATTTGTAGGATGGAGGCGTGTGCGTAGGAGGAAGCCCGTCACTAGAAAAATGCCTAAAATAGAAAATCCTTTAGAAAAAGGGAAGGGAATTGAAGTCGGGGAAGAGTCTAGGCAGATGGGATTACAGTTTGATGAATATTCTAAGCAAATAGAAATGCAGATTGGAGGAGGTTCTCAGGTAGAAGTTGGAGAAAGTTCTAAACAAACTCAGGAAATGACATTGCAGGAAGAGCTAGATTTTATATTGGCAAGCTGTGATACTATTCAACCTGTCAATACAAATGTTTTTACTCGTCCTATTGAATCTCAACTCCCTATAAACTTAGAACCAGCAATCCCAGAACTTATAATACACACTCAACCTCTGGGAATGGACGAATGGTGGACAAATGATTGGCAGTTCCAAAACCTGCTTAACAGTCCTTATTCCTTTCTTCCTCAATTTGACCCAGAACCTATACCTAATCCACCTATGAGCAATGAGAATTTAGCTGAACTCCGCCACTTTGGTGAGGAGTTAATGGATGCGGGAAATAGGATCAGGGAAGTAGGAGAACAGATTTCCTGGAAGTATGATGAGAGGGAGCGCCGTTATTAAAATATTAGCTGACAAGGGATAAGGGGGTTATGAGACTGTGGTTGTAAATTAGCAATAATAATATAATCATATGAAATAACCTAAAATAAAGCTTGTGTAAAATAATAATAATAATAATAATAATAATTAGTGTGTAATGATGCATAATATATATGAAAAGGAGAAATCGAGAAATCGATAGTTTTGGCTATATGTGTATTGTGAAATTAGTATGATTATTTTGTGTATAATTGTTATTTATTTAATACTAATAAAATTAAATATATTATCAGATGGAAAACGCTAATAATGAACCAGTAAATGAGGTTAATCAATCCGAGCAACAACCGGGGGATCAATATATGACTAGGCAGGATATAGAAAATATCGTTGCTCAAGGGATAGCCAATGCTATTCCAGCAATCGTTGCTGCTGTTAAAAATCCAATCGAACCTCAACCAATCGTTCCTAGCAAACGTATTTCTGAAGATAACTTCAGTAATAGCATAAATGGAGGCAGTAATCATAATTACGATAATGATTCACGACAGGCTCCGCTCCCTAAGAAAATGAAAGCTGCAACACCTGGTTGCACTTATAAAGAATTTCTTGCTTGCAAACCCGTTGAATTTGGAGGCAATGAAGGAGCAACCGCAGCACTGCATTGGTTAGAGACGACCGAGTGTAACACCTCAAAAATTCACGTCCTATAATGTGTTGACACGTGTCATAAAGTTTGAACGTATGAAAGAATGTTATAAAAGGACTAAAGTTGACAAACATGGAAAGTATGTGATTATACGGATTCTAAGTGTCAACAGTGAATAAATATACTTAATAATAACCCTACATGATGTTTATAACATCAAACGAATAAATCATGGATCATACGAAGCTAAAAGTGAGAGATTACAAACTACAGGGGTTAAATGTGTCAACATGTTTAAAGATATACCTCTGAGTGACCTTTTGATAAACCCGAAGTGTTGTAAATGTTAATTATGCTCACTAGAATGCACGATTAAAATTTCATAAAGTTTCGTTATCGTATGAGAAAGTTATAACCACATTCGTGTGCGAGGGGTTAAAGTGCAAACATTGAAAGTTAAGACTTTTCGGGTTAACCGGAAGTGTTCGGGGACTTGGGAAAGTGGGTATAAGTCCTAAGGCCCTTGTGGGTAAACATAAGGGGGTCAAAATGCAAGAAATAACCCTAGTTGCCCCTTCGTGAAGCCAAAGGTCAACCTGCAAAACAAAAGAAAATTAAAAATCTGATTCTTTTGGGCCAGGCGGCCCGCGTACGGGTTTGGTGAAATTGAAGCGGGCCGCGTGGGAGCATCAGATGCAGAAAAACTTGCTGTTGCCTGTTTTACGCGATTTTGACCCATTTGGCCGGTTTTTCTCACAAGTGGACGACCCTTAGACTTCCCTAGGCACTAGTAACAAGTGTTGGATGGTTGTGGTTGATCATAGACTTGGTTGTCAACCAATTATGGTGAGTGAATCCATTATAAAAGGCTCCCTTGTGCACACAAGTTCCTCACACCAATTTCCTTGCAATCTGATCATTCCTGGAGCTCTCAAGCAGGTCCATTTGATCTTAAGTCGTGCATAGGACTTCAGTAAGTGTTCTTGTCCTTCTTTAGTTGAGTTTAGCTTGTTTAATTAGCTAAAAGTCAAACCGTCGTAATTACGGTTTGACTTCGAGATTAGTCAATAATGGCTCAGTCATATCTCGAATTAAAAGTAGTTATGAGTTGGTATTTATGTGGGTAATAAAACCTCAAAAGGGTTTCCCCTGATCACCACTCTAACCAGGTCAAAAGTCGGGTCAAACTTATAATTAAAAAGTCAACAGGATCCTTAAAATGTCATTTATGCATAATTAGCTATCTAGAACATATACAACCTGTTTGATCATTGTTACAACTTAGTAATAAGTGTAAGAACATGTCCAAACATGTTCAACCCGACTATTTCCTGTTTAGACCCGGTTCGGAACCGAAAGTCACATAGTTTGACTTTCACTTTGACTTTCAGTTCTGACCCGCTTTAGTATAATTTGAAAATGTCTTAGAGCTTCTTTAGGACCAGGCTACATGTTAGCACAACCCTCTGTGGTTGGTTCATTGATTGACCCATTCGTTTACGCGTTTCCGTTAATTGCCCATATGTTGACCATTATGCCCTTATTACCTTAAAACATGATTTATGAAAATGTAAAAGTGTAGAAACCTTAGTTACTGATATATAAACTTGTATGCAAAGTTTGACATCAGTTTGACTTGTAGATTAAGAGTTATGCTCATTATCGCAAATTTAAAGCTTTATGTTAATAAAACGGCGTAATTAGCATATAGCCTAGTTAAGCCTACTTTTTGATATCAAATCTTTTACCCACTGATGTAATATATTATTTTGGGAATTTTAAAGATTTTTAATTAATTTTAGGCTGAGCATAACTCATAGTCGTAGGCTTAACCCAGTAATTGTCGGTTTTGCCCTTTAGGGCCATAAAATGAGTTTTACTTATCTAAACGACTCCAAACCTTTTGCTACTGATCACATATGTTAAATAAATTATTTTAAGCCTTCTGGAAATATAAAAATATCAGATTTAAGTATCGAACCCGGAAATGGCCTTTAAGCGCCTTATTTAGCGTTTTTAACGCATAGTATGTATAAAAATTATATTTAACATACCCGGGTTGATACCTACTGATATATGAGGCAAATTATGATATTTTAACAGTAAGCAAAGGTTGATAAACTCAGACTTCAGTTTTGAGCTTTTCGGCTTATGTGAAATTACCAAAATGCCCCTATGGGGCATAGTTTGGTTATAATTGATAAATTTCACATATATGCTTTAAACTACTGTTATAACTTATCAAATTGAGTAGGTTTGCTGTTTACATCAGACCTGTAACTCAGTTAAACATTTAAACTCTTTTATAAACTTTTAAATGACCAAACTACCCCTACGGGGCCTAGTTTGTGTTTAAATACGTTTCGGGCATAATGAAAGACATCTTACTGATGTCACAACATATTTGAGGCATAAATTAACTTAGGAAACCTGTATATGGTCCTCATGAATACCCGTCACGCTTATTACGCGTACGGTTCGGTTTATGTAACAAGTTTACATAAATTAGCCGAAACGGGTCAAACCTTAACGGTTTTATCTCAAAATCCAGAATGTGTATGAAATACCCATATAAGACAAGTCTCTGAACATGTCGGGTTTAAATCACATTCTATTCCGGTCTGCGCTTAATCATGCGTCTGAACCGTATATTCTCTTAAGACTAACCGGTCTAAGCTTAGGCTTAATTAAAGACCCGTTAGCATTCTAATAAGTTATTTATACAATCATTCCAGACTAGAGCCTTCCGGTAAATGGTACCTAAGCTTACTTAAGTGAATACGGCTGAGTTATTAGATTCTTGCTAATTAAGACAGGAGCTAGCTCAGGTAAATACTCTTAACTTATTTTCCCTATACGGGCTTGGGATACGGTATAATAATACCGCTTGGTCGGGTATTGAATATTTAATCGGATTGTGATTAAATTATTGAGGTAACCCGGTTTAATCTGTATTGTTTGAAATAAAAGCCTTTAGGGGTTAATGACCATGTCCCGGATATCCTTGACATCATTGTATTATAAAATGGCCACGCCTTAAGCACGGGGTGTAGGCATACACTGAAAGTTGCTTAAAGGGAAACGGTATCTCACTCTCTTGTGGGCTTATACTTGTGGTGTGTCTGTTAATCTTGACTCGGTTTCTACATCGGGCCCTGAACGTACAACGAACATGTAAATCTGTATACAAGGTTATAACTATAATTGTTCCAAGTTAAAAAGGTTAATTTTGCCTCTGTGCATTTTAATCAAATTATGAAAGATATTTTGTGCCACGTGCATCCAAATCAATTTTCTTAAACTCTTTTCAAATGAGTCGGTTGAGTGTATTTACCAGTGAAAACTGACGTATTTTCCAAAAGGGTTAAGTGACAGGTACTGAACGTAATTGGCTGGAAGCTCAGGGCGCTAATAAGGAATCTTGCAAGTCCTAGGCGTCTAAAGTCTGTTGAAAAAATGATATGTTTTAAGATCCGCCTGTGGATCCTTTACTTTCCGTTGTAATACTGGATATTACTTTATATTCGGAATGTAATAATATTTATCTTTTGCTTCCGCTGTGCATTTATATATTGTGTTGTTTGACTATTATGTTGCCAACCACGTCACGATACTCCCCCACCGGGCCCACCGGTGACACGTGGAAATCGGGGTGTGACAGGTTGGTATCAGAGCCAACACTAAGTGAATTAAACAATAACCTTTTGTGTTTAATCTCAGTTACACAATTGCACATATCTAAACTTCTGAGTCTAGACTTAACTTAGGAATATTCTCAATCCTAATCTAGAAATTTTTACTTCCAAATTTTTATTGGATACGTCACCAAGCGAAGAAGCCGTAATAGGAGTTCCCCACACCCGGAGCCCTGAGATGCTGAGCTTCGTACCGCAGCTAGAATGAAACGAGCATCCGAGGAGAAAGCATTCAGAAATAAAATGAAGAAGAAACTCCTTTTACTGAAGATCGTTTCCTTATTAGTCCTTATAAGGACATAATTATCTTTCAGTCCCTCCGAGGACAACATTATTTCTTTCAAGTCCCGCTTAGGGCAACTTTATACTTTTATTTTTATATAATGGAATGATTAAGTTTAAACTCTCATTCTAAACAAGAAATATTAAATAAATGGAAAAATAATATTTCCTTTTTGCAAGATCTACCATTATAATAAAATGGCAAAAATCTAAAAGGGCAAGCTTCGGGTCATATTAAGACCGGCCAAGATGGCAGTTCCGCAATTTAGATTCAGATCCATATTTACACCTCAATTTAAAATTGTTCTGCGTTAATTATAAATTAAGAATCTTAAGTGTGAAACCTAGCCTCGGGTCAATTATAAGACCGGGCCAAGATGGTAAGACCTGTTAAAAAGATTCAAATCATTAATTAAGAATCTTAAGTGTGAACCCTAGCCTTGGGTCAATTATAAGACCGGGCCAAGATGGTAAGACCTGTTTAAAAAGATTCAATTCCCTGTTAACATCTTAAAACATGTTAACACTCCTGGCAGAGGTGATTCATTTAAAATCACACACGTCATTTTTATATAGGATTCTTCAAAAGATTCCTAACCCAGTTTAATGATCCCTGAATCCTGGGTTTACGTCATCAATTAAGATGATCATATTTTAACCATACGTGGTAATATAGTGCCTACGGGCCTTGCTCATTTCTACATGAGCCAAAATACAGTGGTAGCTATGACTCCCTGTCAGATAAAGGTAATGAACTAGGTTCAAACCTCAAATGCTTTGATTCTCTGAAATCCTAGCATATAATTTAAAACAAAATTGTCCTTGTGACTAGGCCTATTGTGCCAATATACCTTCATGCTTGATTCTCTGAAATCATAGCTTATAAATTATATATGTCCTTGTGACTAAGCCAGTTGTGCTAATATACTTAAAGACCTTGATTCTCTGAAATCATGGCTTATAATTTAAAAATTTTCCTTGTGACTAGGCCTTTTGTGCTATTAAATAAAACTGTTATTGTTGCTTTGATTCTCTGAAATCATAAACTTATAATTTATAAATGTCCATGTGACCAGGCCATTGGGTGCCACTAATAAAACTGTTAATGTTTTATAATTAGGATAAATTATAATAGAAATCCTAAATAAATATGATTAATAAATTAACCAAATATGGTCTCTGTTTACCATGGTTAATGAATTTCCCTAAGGGGCAATTCAGTAATAAACATCTCTTATAAGGGAAGTGCCTACGGGCTATAGTAAATGTCCCCTGAGACTAAAGACAGTGGTAGCCTACAGCTCCCTGTCAAGAAAAGGTAATGAACTTTGATTCAAACCCTAATGCCACGATTCTCTGAAATCATGGCTTATAAATTTAACTTGTCTACGCGACAAGGCCATTTGTGCCGTATCTAAATGTCATCACGACAAGGCCTTCGCGCCATATGATTACTTATGTCCTTCATGACTGTGCTTTATGCCATATTTTTCTACGTCCCTCGCGACAGGCTTCTATGCCATATATGTATATAAATATATAACCGAAGTCATGTAAGGCTAGCCTTTGAGCTATTTAGAATCGTCCTTGTGACAAAGACAGTTGTGACATTATGGTCCCCTGTCAAGCAAGTATTGGACTCGCTCCAAACTTTGGATGCCATTGATGGTCCTGTTGTGACCTAGACTAAATATAATGGAAATACGTTCAAAATAATATTCACTATGAATGTTCGGAACGGAATAGCCCATACGGTTTATGAATGCCATGGCTAATCTAAGTCAGGTCATCAGGATGATGACTAATAAGTGTTAAATCTTGGTGATTAGTACCAAGCTTCGAGCATGGAAAACTCGGATGAGGTAGACGACAGTCGCAATACTATTAATGCGACGAAAGTTAATAAAACTGCAAACGTAAACCTCAATATCAATGGAGTTAATCTCCAGGCTGTGGTTGACGCAGCAGGTGGAAGGACCATGGAAAAGGTCATGAGACAATACAAAGAGCTGAATACTTCTCGCTCTAAATCTCATTCAAAACGATGTTAAATTACTCATGAGGAGAGCTATGTTCGCACTTCAAATATGAAGGATGAACCAAAGAAGGAGGATAACTCCCAGAAATATGAGAAAGAGAGCGAGTACAGGCTTAATAAAAAGCAACGAAAGTTCGGTAAGAAGCCTGTATACCTCTGAGACTGCTTCAGCATTATTAGATGGATGTTTTATATCCATAAGGAATCATTTTTCCGATGTCCTAGTTCCGTTAAATATAAGGACTCCATAAAGTGATAAAAATCGATTGGTTGCCTTAAAAATCAAGCCCATATTGTGGGTGATAAGAAGCAATTAATTATCAAGACTCCTTATGAGACAACCCTCGTAATTACACGTATCCGTACGATTAATAAATATTAAACATAAAAAAATGGTGGAATTGGCCGTCCCCGGAATCGAACCTGGGTCTAGGCCGCACCCTTTCGCGCGCCTAGCCAACTGAGCTAGGTGCCTAGTTTGTGAAACTTCCATTATTGATTAAATATAAGCACTTGTACAATAAACTTCCTTATCATTTATCAATGATAATTTCTGCTAAGTGTCCTGTTTTTAATACAGGCAATAATAAATCTTCATGAACCATAAACCTAGCAAATTTTTTTATCATCCACAAGGTATAACTACCAAGGAAACCATAGTAACCGATTCTTCTAGATCGGCAAGGAATCATTCCGAAAATCAAAGTACTTTTTCTTTGCATAGAGTACGACAACATATGTTATTTTAATTATTTCTCTCATTGTTTTTCTATCGTCTGCGAATGCCAAACTATGTTTGATAGAAGTGCCATATGAGGATTGGCGTATCCTAGTGTGTCCCATAGATTACTTCCATGCCTGATCAGTATGGAGGTTTAATACATGGAACCCCTAAGATATCCCAATGATCATATTGTACTAAAGTCGACTAGTAGTGTTCAAAGAAGATATCCAAAATGGATTTTTTCCAAGTAAATGTTCCCGAATAAGGAATTTGTGGACTTATAACATAAAGGTGTCACTTATTTGACACGAACAATGATGGATGAACTGGAGCCTGAGATAGGGAAAATCTCTATAGCCTCCTTGTATCTTAATTATTTTCTCATAAGTTTTCCCTGCTTACCTCCTGGAAGACAGGTAGAACTAAGATTAACATCCCGCTGTGGGCTGGAGTATTATGAAAACTCCATATTGATTATGGAAAAGTCGAAACCTTGATTTAGTAGGTTTTAAGACATAGGCACATATAGCCTGACTCAATCTTCTGAGGGTTTTATATTATTAAATAAGAAAGACGGTTCATATTACTTACGTATTAAATGTCGCAACCCTAATTAGGCAACGATTAAGAATGTGCCCTCAGCTACCCAGGATCTAAGGGCAAATTTTGGTGGATAGGCTTGAAAAGTCTGTAGCCACCTATGTAGCTAAATGCTTGACAAGTGCGCAAATCAAAGCCGAGCATCAAAAGCCGTCAGGCTTGCTACAACAGCCTGAACTTCCTACGTGGAAGTGGGCAATGGTAACTATGGATTTTATTACCAAGTTACCCACGGCAAGGAAAGGAAATGATACGATATGAGTTATAGTTGACAGACTGACTAAGTCAGCACATTTCCTACCCATCAAGGAGACTTATAGCTCCGACATGCTAGCCCAGTTATACGTTGATAAGATTGTAGCCTTACATGGCATACCTGTGGCTATTATCTCTGATAGAGATACTAGGTACACGTCACATTTTTGGAAGAGTTTCCAACAATCTTTGGGCACACGTTTGAACTTTAGTACGGCTTACCATCCTCAGACAGACGGTCAGAGTGAGCGTACTATTCAAACGTTGGAAGACATGCTGCGTGCATGTACGATCGATTTGGGTGGTAGTTGGGATAAGAACCTACCATCAATCGAATTCTCCTACAACAATAGCTACCATACCAGCATTAAGGCTGCGCCTTTTGAGGCATTATACGGTAGAAAGTGTAGATCGCCCGTTTGTTGGGCGGAAGTTGGAGATGTCCAGTTATCAGGACCAGAGATAGTGTTCGAAACGACGGACAAGATTGTCTAGATTCGTGACCGTCTCAAAGCTGCCCGGGATAGGCAGAAGAGCTACGCTGATCCTAAGCGTAAGGATTTTCACTTCGAAGTAGGTGACAAAGTCCTACTTAAAGTGTCACCCTGGAAGGGAGTGATGCGGTTTGGTAAGAAAGGCAAGCTAAGCCCAAGATACATAGGACCTTTCGAGGTTATCAAACGTGTCGGGTCAGTTGCCTATAAGTTAAACATACCTGAAGAGCTCAGTGGAATTCACAATGTGTTCCACATTTGCAATCTGAAGAAATGCTTCGCTGATGAATCACTGGTTATACCGCATACCGATGTGCATATAGATGAGAGCTTGAGATTTGGTGAAAAACCCTTGTCGATTGAGGATCGACGGGTTAAGAAGCTTCGAAGGAAGCATGTACCTATTGTTAAGGTCAAATGGGATGCCCGTAGAGGTCCCGAATTCACGTGGGAGTTGAATCCACGATGAAAGAAAAGTACCCTTACTTATTTCAGTAAATTTCGGGTCGAGATTTATTTTAAGGGGGTGAGGATGTAACACCTCGAAAATTCACGTCCTATAATGTGTTGACACGTGTCATAAAGTTTGAACGTGTGAAAGAATGTTATAAAAGGACTAAAGTTGACAAACATGGAAAGTATGTGATTATACGGATTCTAAGTGTCAACAGTGAATAAATATACTTCATAATAACCCTACATGATGTTTATAACATCAAACGAATAAATCATGGATCATACGAAGCTAAAAGTGAGAGATTACAAACTACAGGGGTTAAATGTGTCAACATGTTTAAAGATATACCTCTGAGTGACCTTTTGATAAACCCGAAGTGTTGTAAATGTTAATTATGCTCACTAGAATGCACGATTAAAATTTCATAAAGTTTCGTTATCGTATGAGAAAGTTATAACCACATTCGTGTGCGAGGGGTTAAAGTGCAAACATTGAAAGTTAAGACTTTTCGGGTTAACCGGAAGTGTTCGGGGACTTGGGAAAGTGGGTATAAGTCCTAAGGCCCTTGTGGGTAAACATAAGGGGGTCAAAATGCAAGAAATAACCCTAGTTGCCCCTTCGTGAAGCCAAAGGTCAACCTGCAAAACAAAAGAAAATTAAAAATCTGATTCTTTTGGGCCAGGCGGCCCGCGTACGGGTTTGGTGAAATTGAAGCGGGCCGCGTGGGAGCATCAGATGCAGAAAAACTTGCTGTTGCCTGTTTTACGCGATTTTGACCCATTTGGCCGGTTTTTCTCACAAGTGGACGACCCTTAGACTTCCCTAGGCACTAGTAACAAGTGTTGGATGGTTGTGGTTGATCATAGACTTGGTTGTCAACCAATTATGGTGAGTGAATCCATTATAAAAGGCTCCCTTGTGCACACAAGTTCCTCACACCAATTTCCTTGCAATCTGATCATTCCTGGAGCTCTCAAGCAGGTCCATTTGATCTTAAGTCGTGCATAGGACTTCAGTAAGTGTTCTTGTCCTTCTTTAGTTGAGTTTAGCTTGTTTAATTAGCTAAAAGTCAAACCGTCGTAATTACGGTTTGACTTCGAGATTAGTCAATAATGGCTCAGTCATATCTCGAATTAAAAGTAGTTATGAGTTGGTATTTATGTGGGTAATAAAACCTCAAAAGGGTTTCCCCTGATCACCACTCTAACCAGGTCAAAAGTCGGGTGAAACTTATAATTAAAAAGTCAACAGGATCCTTAAAATGTCATTTATGCATAATTAGCTATCTAGAACATATACAACCTGTTTGATCATTGTTACAACTTAGTAATAAGTGTAAGAACATGTCCAAACATGTTCAACCCGACTATTTCCTGTTTAGACCCGGTTCGGAACCGAGAGTCACATAGTTTGACTTTCACTTTGACTTTCAGTTCTGACCCGCTTTAGTATAATTTGAAAATGTCTTAGAGCTTCTTTAGGACCAGGCTACATGTTAGCACAACCCTCTGTGGTTGGTTCATTGATTGACCCATTCGTTTACGCGTTTCCGTTAATTGCCCATATGTTGACCATTATGCCCTTATTACCTTAAAACAAGATTTATGAAAATGTAAAAGTGTAGAAACCTTAGTTACTAATATATAAACTTGTATGCAAAGTTTGACATCAGTTTGACTTGTAGATTAAGAGTTATGCTCATTATCGCAAATTTAAAGCTTTATGTTAATAAAACGGCGTAATTAGCATATAGCCTAGTTAAGCCTACTTTTTGATATCAAATCTTTTACCCACTGATGTAATATATTATTTTGGGAATTTTAAAGATTTTTAATTAATTTTAGGCTGAGCATAACTCATAGTCGTAGGCTTAACCCGGTAATTGTCGGTTTTGCCCTTTAGGGCCATAAAATGAGTTTTACTTATCTAAACGACTCCAAACCTTTTGCTACTGATCACATATGTTAAATAAATTATTTTAAGCCTTCTGGAAATATAAAAATATCAGATTTAAGTATCGAACCCGGAAATGGCCTTTAAGCGCCTTATTTAGCGTTTTTAACGCATAGTATGTATAAAAATTATATTTAACATACTCGGGTTGATACCTACTGATATATGAGGCAAATTATGATATTTTAATAGTAAGCAAAGGTTGATAAACTCAGACTTCAGTTTTGAGCTTTTCGGCTTATGTGAAATTACCAAAATGCCCCTAAGGGGCATAGTTTGGTTATAATTGATAAATTTCACATATATGCTTTAACCTACTGTTATAACTTATCAAATTGAGTAGGTTTGCTGTTTACATCAGACCTGTAACTCAGTTAAACATTTAAACTCTTTTATAAACTTTTAAATGACCAAACTACCCCTACGGGGCCTAGTTTGTGTTTAAATACGTTTCGGGCATAATGAAAGACATCTTATTGATGTCACAACATATTTGAGGCATAAATTAACTTAGGAAACCTGTATATGGTCCTCATGAATACCCGTCACGCTTATTACGCGTACGGTTCGGTTTATGTAACAAGTTTACATAAATTAGCCGAAACGGGTCAAACCTTAACGGTTTTATCTCAAAATCCAGAATGTGTATGAAATACCCATATAAGACAAGTCTTTGAACATGTCGGGTTTAAATCACATTCTATTCCGGTCTGCGCTTAATCATGCGTCTGAACCGTATATTCTCTTAAGACTAACCGGTCTAAGCTTAGGCTTAATTAAAGACCCGTTAGCATTCTAATAAGTTATTTATACAATCATTCCAGACTAGAGCCTTCCGGTAAATGGTACCTACGCTTACTTAAGTGAATACGGCTGAGTTATTAGATTCTTGCTAATTAAGACAGGAGCTAGCTCAGGTAAATACTCTTAACTTATTTTCCCTATACGGGCTTGGGATACGGTATAATAATACCGCTTGGTCGGGTATTGAATATTTAATCGGATTGTGATTAAATTATTGAGGTAACCCGGTTTAATCTGTATTGTTTGAAATAAAAGCCTTTAGGGGTTAATGACCATGTCCCGGATATCCTTGACATCATTGTATTATAAAATGGCCACGCCTTAAGCACGGGGTGTAGGCATACACTGAAAGTTGCTTAAAGGGAAACGGTATCTCACTCTCTTGTGGGCTTATACTTGTGGTGTGTCTGTTAATCTTGACTCGGTTTCTACATCGGGCCCTGAACGTACAACGAACATGTAAATCTGTATACAAGGTTATAACTATAATTGTTCCAAGTTAAAAAGGTTAATTTTGCCTCTGTGCATTTTAATCAAATTATGAAAGATATTTTGTGCCACGTGCATCCAAATCAATTTTCTTAAACTCTTTTCAAATGAGTCGGTTGAGTGTATTTACCAGTGAAAACTGACGTATTTTCCAAAAGGGTTAAGTGACAGGTACTGAACGTAATTGGCTGGAAGCTCAGGGCGCTAATAAGGAATCTTGCAGGTCCTAGGCGTCTAAAGTCTGTTGAAAAAATGATATGTTTTAAGATCCGCCTGTGGATCCTTTACTTTCCGTTGTAATACTGGATATTACTTTATATTCAGAATGTAATAATATTTATCTTTTGCTTCCGCTGTGCATTTATATATTGTGTTGTTTGACTATTATGTTGCCAACCACGTCACGATACTCCCCCACCGGGCCCACCGGTGACACGTGGAAATCGGGGTGTGACACCGAGGCAGTAATTACAATAAGTAAATGTGCCAAGGACGATCAGGTCATGTACGCGTCAAATCTTTTCAAAGAAGGGGCGCTAGAATGGTGGAATACAGTACTACAAGCCAAAGGAAGAAATAGGGCATATGCCATGATTTGGGAAGAATTTAAGATTCTTGTAGAAAGAAAATTCTGTCCCGAATATGAAAAAGATCAAATGGCAAATAAGTTTTTGAATCATCGAATGTTAGGTGTAGACTGTCGGGGATATACTTCGACATTCTTTGAATATGCTAGAGTGGTACCAACACTGGCTTCGCCAGAACCGGTACTCATTTCTCGTTATATTTGGGGATTGATTAGTGAAATCCGTAACATTGTTAAAGCTGCGAGACCTCGTACGATTGACGATGCTGTGGAATTAGCTAACACCCTAACTGACGAACTGGTACGCACACAAGATGAAAACAGGAAGAAGGAACTGGCTCAGAAAATTACCCAAGGATTTCGTATGGGTAATAATAACAGCTTCAAGAAAAGAGGAACATGGCAATCCTCAACTCTGCCGTTCTGCAAGAATTGCAGAAAGAAACATTATGGAAGATGTAATGTGACCTGCAACTTTTGCAAAGCCATAGGACATCGTGAAGAAGATTGCAGAAGGAAAACATGGATCTGCTATAACTGTGGAGAAGCTGGGCATTTCAAAACAGAATGTCCTAAATTGGTCAAACCAGCAGACAACAAAGCCAAGACGGCCGACGGAGCTACTAAAAAGAATGTTCGAGCCTTTCAGTTAACTACTCAGGAAGCCGAGATGATTCCAGATGTGATAGCTGGTACGTTCCTAGTTCACAATGTGTATGCAAAAGTATTATTTGACTCTGGTGCAAACCAAAGTTTTATCAATACTTCATTCTGCCAAGCTCTTAACTTACCCTTGACCAACCTTAGGCAATTTTTTACAGTCGAAACGGCAGACGAAAATTCTGTTAGCATAGATAAAGTTTTGCAAAAGGAAAATATAGAACTCTCAGGTCATAAATTCTTGGCAAACTTATTACCTATGAAATTAGCCGAATATGATGTTGTGTTAGGAATGGATTGGTTAGTAGCCAACCATGCTCGAATTCTTTGTGATCAGAATTCCATAGAAATTCAAGCACCCACCGGAGAAGTAATCATAATTACAGGAGACAAACCACGTAAGCCCATGAAGTTCATATCAGTAATGAAAGTTGCTAGTTATGAACGAAAGCAAGGAATAGTATATATGATTTCAGTAATCATCAGTACTAAGGGAAAAGAATTTAAGGAGATTCCTGTAGTCTCGGAATACCCAGATGTATTCCCAGAAGAGTTACCAGGGTTACCACCAGATAGGAAGGTAGAATTTAGAATTCATTTAATTCCCAGAACTATACCGATAGCCAAGGCACCTTATCGGTTAGCACCCACAGAAATGTTAGAACTGAAAAAGCAATTAGATGAATTACTAAGTAAAGGTTTTATACAACCTAGTTCATCCCCATGGGGAGCACCAGTGTTGTTAGTTAAGAAAAAGGATGGTTCGATGAGAATGCGTATTGATTATAGAGAATTGAATAAGGTTACAATTAAGAATCGATACCCATTACCTAGGATTGATGATCTTTTCGATCAACTTCAAGGAGCTAGATATTTTTCTAAAATTGACTTACGTTCCGGATATCATCAATTGAAGGTACAAGAAGAAGACATACCTAAGACTGCTTTCAGAACTAGGTATGGTCATTACGAGTTTACAGTCATGCCCTTCGGGTTAACGAATGCACCTGCAGCATTCATGGACATGATGAATAGGATTTGTAAACTGTACTTGGATAAATTTGTAATTGTCTTTATCGACGATATACTTATTTATTCCAAAAGTCAAGACGAACATTGTCAGCACTTGCATGCACTCTTAACTTTATTAAGAAAAGAAAAGTTGTACGCCAAATTCTCAAAGTGTGAATTTTGGTTGCAAGAAGTGCAATTCTTAGGTCACATGGTGAATCATGAAGGCATTCATGTAGATCCTGCTAAGATAGAGGCAATTACCAAATGGAAGGTTCCACAATCCGCAATGGAAATTCGAAGTTTTATAGGTTTAGCTGGATATTATAGACGGTTTATTAAGGATTTTTCCAAGATAGCTGTACCATTAACTAAGCTAACCTGTAAAGCAGTTAAGTTTGAATGGGGACCTAAACAAGAAGAAGCCTTTAGAATCTTGAAACAAAAATTAACCAATGCTCCAATTTTAGCCTTACCAGAAGGAACTGAAGATTTTGAAGTATATTGTGATGCTTCAAAACTAGGATTTGGATGTGTGCTAATGCAACGCAAAAAGGTAATTGCGTATGCCTCAAGGCAATTGAAAAAGCACGAGGAGAACTATACGACTCATGATTTAGAATTAGGAGCTGTAATTTTTGCCCTGAAAATTTGGAGACATTATCTGTACGGAAGTAAGTTTACTGTCTATACAGATCATAAAAGTTTAAGATATATATTTGGGCAAAAAAGAGTTAAATATGAGGCAAAGAAGATGGATGGAAATCCTAAGTGACTACGACTGTGATATTCAATATCATGAAGGAAAGGCAAATGTAGTTGCAGATGCCTTAAGTCGTAAATATCATGAAAAGCAAAAGCGAGTTCGTGCTCTTAGATTAAATCTACAGTTAGATTTAATGGAACAATTGAAGAATGTTCAGGAATCAACAATCAAGGATGATGCTGAAGGAATGAAGGGACGAATAAAAGAATTAGAACAAGGAGCTGATGGAATTTGGAGATTCCACAAAAGAAGAATTTGGGTACCTAAGCAAGGAGAATTAAGAAATCAAATTTTAGAAGAAGCTCATAAATCTAGGTATACCATGCACCCTGGAAACAATAAAATGTACCAAGATTTAAGAAATAACTTTTGGTGGATAGGAATGAAGAAGGATATAGCTAGATATGTTTCTAAGTGTCTTACTTGTTCACAAGTTAAGGCAGAACATCAGAAACCTTCAGGTCTACTACAACAACTGGAAATGCCTGTATGGAAATGGGAACTCATAACAATGGATTTTGTTACTAAGTTACCCAAAACCAGAAAAGGTAATGATGCGATTTGGGTAATTGTGGATCGATTAACCAAATCTGCTCACTTTCTACCTATGAAAGAAACCTTTAGCATGGAAAGATTGGCAAAGTTGTATGTAGATGAAGTCGTATCCTTACATGGAGTTCCACTCTCCATTGTTTCGGATAGGGATAGTCGTTTTACTTCTCATTTCTGGACTAGTTTCCAAGAAGCAATGGGAACTCGACTAAACCTAAGCACTGCATATCATCCTCAGACAGACGGACAAAGTGAAAGGACAATCCAAACTCTAGAAGACATGCTCCGAGCATGTGTGATAGATTTTGGTGGAAACTGGGATGATCACTTACCTTTAATTGAATTCTCCTATAACAATAGTTATCATTCAAGTATTGAAACTGCCCCATTCGAGGCACTGTATGGAAGAAAGTGCAGAACTCCAGTTTGTTGGGCAGAAATAGGAGAAAGTCAATTTTCAGGACCTGAAATAGTGCAAGAGACGACCGACAAGATTACTCAAATCAAGGATAGACTGAAGACAGCTCGAGATCGTCAAAAGAGCTATGCAGACAATAGACGCAAGCCACTTGAGTTTCAAGTTGGAGACAAAGTACTATTGAAAGTTTCTCCTTGGAAAGGAGTTGTTCGATTCGGTAAGAAAGGAAAGCTAAGTCCAAGATACGTAGGACCATTTCTAGTAATCCAACATATAGGACCAGTTGCTTATCGTTTACAACTACCAGAGGAGTTAGCTGGAGTACATGATGTATTTCATGTATCCAACTTCAAGAAATGTCTATCAGACGAATCTTTGGTAGTACCTCTCCAAGATATAGAGGTAAACGAAAAATTAAAATTTGTAGAGAAACCTCTTCAGATAGAAGACAGAAAAGTGAAGTTTCTCAAGCACAAACGACTAGTGCTAGTTAAAGTAAAGTGGGATTCAAAGAGAGGACCCGAATACACTTGGGAGCTGGAATCAGAGATAAAGCGAAAGTATCCTCAATTATTCCAGTAAATCTCGAGGACGAGATTTTTATTAAGGTAGGGAGGATGTAACAACTCGTATCAAAAGTCCTATTTATTTTATTATTTTATCCAAAAGGAAACCCTAATTGAGACACCCAAGTGATTCTGCACAAACCCTAAAATTTTCAGAACAATCAGAATCAGGACCAGGGCCCCTAAAACTCAGGGGGGGGGGTAAACCCTAGTTACGATTATCTAAATAACTTGCTGTCAAAAACGAATTTTATGAAACTGTCAAGTCAGCAAGGCTAGTCAAGGACGTGGCTACCCTATGGTAAATTCGTGTCCCTTACGGACCGTAAAGGATGAGGCTTACGGTCCGTAAGCCTGGTCAATTTTTGTGTATAAATAGTAGACTTTGGGACTGGAATTTGGGCGCTTGAACGACGTAAAAAGTCGATATATACACTGAGTTACGTTCTGAATACTATAAAAACACACACGAATCACAAATCATCGCCGCAATACAGGGTAATAACTCGATCGCTGATACGATTCAATGTCCGATCGATTAAACTATCCAATGGATGTTTAAGTGTTGCCCACATTAGGGTTTATGCTTTGTCATTCGTTGTTAATTCAATGGATGTTTAAGTATCGCACTTTGTCATTCGATGTGAGGGTTTAATCTCGTGAGTTATCGTAAATGCTGTATTAAGTTACTAACCGAATTGTGTGCCTGTTATTAATTTAGGTTAAAAGGCTAATCAGTAGGCTAGGCTCTGCTCAATTAAATCTGCAATGTGAGTCATTCTCTTTTTATCAAATTACTTTCAAAATCATGTTTATTTTCAAGGTTATAATTACAGGGATTAAGTTTATGTAATCACCAAATTACAGCCAGTATGTGGGGTTTTGTATACATTACTTGATAATCTTTGCCATTGGACAAACGGGTGGCCAATGGTGATATGACCATAGTCACAGATCCGGTCGAGTGACAAATACTGTGGGTAGTTGGTTGATATCTGAAACATTGTAATCTCCCTTAATACTGTAAATTATAACAAACGGTCATTTTAGTAAAAAGAATGATTCACTCAGTATTTCCCGCTGACAAAACCTTTTTCAAACATGTTTCAGGTGATCTGTTGTGATCCAAGAAAAGTGTCGTGAAGCACTACAAGCTTAAGGAAGTGGCTCAATATAAAATAAAGAAACATGTTTTGTAAAATAAAGATTTCTCCGTGAAATCTCAAGATTGTAAATTACCGGGTTTTATCCCGAGTTGTGAAATAAAATAATCGGGAAATATTTCAGTTTTAAAAGATCCTGATGAAAACTTCCGCTGTTAAATAAATACCACGGGATTTTCTGTCCCGCGGCTCCTCAAACGGGTCAAACCGGGTCGGGGGCCGTGACAGAAAAAGGTGGTATCAGAGCCACTGATTTAAGCCAATTAAGTATTTAGAAAATACTTAAATTTTTCTACTTGTCATTCTGTGATTATGTGTTTTCTTATTTGAATATTTGTGTACAATATGGGTAAACAAAAGCTGTCAAACATCTATCTTAAATTAGATAGGTCATCCAACGAGAAGGGAAGTTCATCCCAAACCAAATCCTCAAATCACTCTGTAATTCCTGAAGAAGGAATATTTGTGCAAAAGACACAATATGAGGAACCACTTTCTCCTAATAAAAGAAGTTTGATTTTAAAGAAAAGTCAGGAGAAAATAAAGAAATTCCGAGAAAAGAAGATTAAACAGGAAACCCAGGAATTAACCAGTAAATCACCTTGGGAAGAAGACAAGTTAGATGAAAAATGGGCAGATCTTTATATGCTAGCTACTGTAGCAGTAAATGCAAATCTTTAATATTTTAACTTAAGTTTTAGCAATCTTATCACCTATAATCTAGAAACCATATCCAGTAAATAAATAAGTAAACTCTAGTGTGTTTTAATTTTCAGTTGTTTGTAGTTACCCAGTATGAAATAATATTTAAAGATTATCTATGAAAATTTGTTATTAAAATTTTAACTTAGTATTTGTGTGTATTTTGCATATACAGCATGAGTGACTTGTCTGATGCCCTTCAGAATTTAAATCTCTATCCGGTAAAAATAGAGGTTTCCAGAGATTTCAATAGGTATATACCAGATATAGAAGAACCAATTGAATTCAATGCTCCACCTCCGGAGAAACCCAAGCCCAAGAAAAGAAGGAGATTTGTAGGATGGAGGCGTGTGCGTAGGAGGAAGCCCGTCACTAGAAAGATGCCTAAAATAGAAAATCCTTTAGAAAAAGGGAAGGGAATTGAAGTCGGGGAAGAGTCTAGGCAGATGGGATTACAGTTTGATGAATATTCTAAGCAAATAGAAATGGAGATTGGAGGAGGTTCTCAGGTAGAAGTTGGAGAAAGTTCTAAACAAACTCAGGAAATGACATTGCAAGAAGAACTAGATTTTATATTGGCAAGCTGTGATACTATTCAACCTGTCAATACAAATGTTTTTACTCATCCTATTGAATCTCAACTCCCTATAAACTTAGAACCAGCAATCCCAGAACTTATAATACACACTCAACCTCTGGGAATGGACGAATGGTGGACAAATGATTGGCAGTTCCAAAACCTGCTTAACAGTCCTTATTCCTTTCTTCCTCAATTTGACCCAGAACCTATACCTAATCCACCTATGAGCAATGAGAATTTAGCTGAACTCCGCCACTTTGGTGAGGAGTTAATGGATGCGGGAAATAGGATCAGGGAAGTAGGAGAACAGATTTCCTGGAAGTATGATGAGAGGGAGCGTCGTTATTAAAATATTAGCTGACAAGGGATAAGTGGGTTATGAGACTGTGGTTGTAAATTAGCAATAATAATATAATCATATGAAATAACCTAAAATAAAGCTTGTGTAAAAAAATAATAATAATAATAATTAGTGTGTAATGATGCATAATATATATGAAAAGGAGAAATCGATAGTTTTGGCTATATGTGTATTGTGAAATTAGTATGATTATTTTGTGTATAATTGTTATTTATTTAATACTAATAAAATTAAATATATTATCAGATGGAAAACGCTAATAATGAACCAGTAAATGAGGTTAATCAATCCGAGCAACAACCGGGGGATCAATATATGACTAGGCAGGATATAGAAAATATCGTTGCTCAAGGGATAGCCAATGCTATTCCAGCAATCGTTGCTGCTGTTAAAAATCCAATCGAACCTCAACCAATCGTTCCTAGCAAACGTATTTCTGAAGATAACTTCAGTAATAGCATAAATGGAGGCAGTAATCATAATTACTATAATGATTCACGACAGGCTCCGCTCCCTAAGAAAATTTAAGCTGCAACACCTGGTTGCACTTATAAAGAATTTCTTGCTTGCAAACCCGTTGAATTTGCAGGCAATGAAGGAGCAACCGCAGCACTGCGTTGGTTAGAGAAGACCGAGGCAGTAATTACAATAAGTAAATGTGCCAAGGACGATCAGGTCATGTACGCGTCAAATCTTTTCAAAGAAGGGGCGCTAGAATGGTGGAATACAGTACTACAAGCCAAAGGAAGAAATAGGGCATATGCCATGATTTGGGAAGAATTTAAGATTCTTGTAGAAAGAAAATTCTGTCCCGAATATGAAAAAGATCAAATGGAAAATAAGTTTTTGAATCATCGAATGTTAGGTGTAGACTGTCGGGGATATACTTCGACATTCTTTGAATATGCTAGAGTGGTACCAACACAGGCTTCGCCAGAACCGGTACTCATTTCTCGTTATATTTGGGGATTGATTAGTGAAATCCATAACATCGTTAAAGCTGCGAGACCTCGTATGATTGACGATGCTGTGGAATTAGCTAACACCCTAACTGACGAACTGGTACGCACACAAGATGAAAACAGGAAGAAGGAACTGGCTCAGAAAATTACCCAATGATTTCGTATGGGTAATAATAACAGCTTCAAGAAAAGAGGAACAGGGCAATCCTCAACTCTGCCGTTCTGCAAGAATTGCAGAAAGAAACATTATGGAAGATGTAATGTGACCTGCAACTTTTGCAAAGCCATAGGACATCGTGAAGAAGATTGCAGAAGGAAAACATGGATCTGCTATAACTGTGGAGAAGCTGGGCATTTCAAAACAGAATGTCCTAAATTGGTCAAACCAGCAGACAACAAAGCCAAGACGGCCGACGGAGCTACTAAAAAGAATGTTCGAGCCTTTCAGTTAACTACTCAGGAAGCCGAGATGATTCCAGATGTGATAGCTGGTACGTTCCTAGTTCACAATGTGTATGCAAAAGTATTATTTGACTCTGGTGCAAACCAAAGTTTTATCAATACTTCATTCTGCCAAGCTCTTAACTTACCCTTGACCAACCTTAGGCAGATTTTTACAATCTAAACGGCAGACGGAAATTCTGTTAGCATAGATAAAGTTTTGCAAAAGGAAAATATAGAACACTCAGGTCATAAATTCTTGGCAAACTTATTACCTATGAAATTAGCCGAATATGATGTTGTGGTAGGAATGGATTGGTTAGTAGCCAACCATGCTCGAATTCGTTGTGATCAGAATTCCATAGAAATTCAAGCACCCACCGGAGAAGTAATCATAATTACAGGAGACAAACCACGTAAGCCCATGAAGTTCATATCAGTAATGAAAGTTGCTAGTTATGAACGAAAGCAAGGAATAGCATATATGATTTCAGTAATCATCAGTACTAAGGGAAAAGAATTTAAGGAGATTCCTGTAGTCTAGGAATACCCAGATGTATTCCCAGAAGAGTTACCAGGGTTACCACCAGATAGGAAGGTAGAATTTAGAATTCATTTAATTCCCGGAACTATACCGATAGCCAAGGCACCTTATCGGTTAGCACCCACAGAAATGTTAGAACTGAAAAAGCAATTAGATGAATTACTAAGTAAAGGTTTTATACCACCTAGTTCATCCCCATGGGGAGCACCAGTGTTGTTTGTTAAGAAAAAGGATGGTTCGATGAGAAAGTGTATTGATTATAGAGAATTGAAAAAGGTTACAATTAAGAATGGATACCCATTACCTAGGATTGATGATCTTTTCGATCAACTTCAAGGGGCTAGATATTTTTCTAAAATTGACTTACGTTCCGGATATCATCAATTGAAGGTACAAGAAGAAGACATACCTAAGACTGCTTTCAGAACTAGGTATGGTCATTACGAGTTTACAGTCATGCCCTTCGGGTTAACGAATGCACCTGCAGCATTCATGGACATGATGAATAGGATTTGTAAACCGTACTTGGATAAATTTGTAATTGTCTTTATCGACGATATACTTATTTATTCCAAAAGTCAAGACGAACATTGTCAGCACTTGCATGCACTCTTAACTTTATTAAGAAAAGAAAAGCTGTACGCCAAATTCTCAAAGTGTGAATTTTGGTTGCAAGAAGTGCAATTCTTAGGTCACATGGTGAATCATGAAGGCATTCATGTAGATCCTGCTAAGATAGAGGCAATTACCAAATGGAAGGTTCCACAATCCGCAATGGAAATTCGAAGTTTTATAGGTTTAGCTGGATATTATAGACGGTTTATTAAGGATTTTTCCAAGATAGCTGTACCATTAACTAAGCTAACCTGTAAAGCAGTTAAGTTTGAATGGGGACCTAAACAAGAAGATGCCTTTAGAATCTTGAAACAGAAATTAACCAATGCTCCAATTTTAGCCTTACCAGAAGGAACTGGAGATTTTGAAGTATATTGTGATGCTTCAAAACTAGGATTTGGATGTGTGCTAATGCAACGCAAAAAGGTAATTGCGTATGCCTCAAGGCAATTGAAAAAGCACGAGGAGAACTATACGACTCATGATTTAGAATTAGGAGCTGTAATTTTTGCCCTGAAAATTTGGAGACATTATCTGTACGGAAGTAAGTTTACTGTCTATACAGATCATAAAAGTTTAAGATATATATTTGGGCAAAAAGAGTTAAATATGAGGCAAAGAAGATGGATGGAAATCCTAAGTGACTACGACTGTGATATTCAATATCATGAAGGAAAGGCAAATGTAGTTGCAGATGCCTTAAGTCGTAAATATCATGAAAAGCAAAAGCGAGTTCGTGCTCTTAGATTAAATCTACAGTTAGATTTAATGGAACAATTGAAGAATGTTCAGGAAACATCAATCAAGGATGATGCTGAAGGAATGAAGGGACGAATAAAAGAATTAGAACAAGGAGCTGATGGAATTTGGAGATTCCACAAAAGAAGAATTTGGGTACCTAAGCAAGGAGAATTAAGAAATCAAATTTTAGAAGAAGCTCATAAATCTAGGTATACCATGCACCCTGGAAACAATAAAATGTACCAAGATTTAAGAAATAACTTTTGGTGGATAGGAATGAAGAAGGATATAGCTAGATATGTTTCTAAGTGTCTTACTTGTTCACAAGTTAAGGCAGAACATCAGAAACCTTCAGGTCTACTACAACAACTGGAAATGCCTGTATGGAAATGGGAACTCATAACAATGGATTTTGTTACTAAGTTACCCAAAACCAGAAAAGGTAATGATGCGATTTGGGTAATTGTGGATCGATTAACCAAATCTGCTCACTTTCTACCTATGAAAGAAACCTTTAGCATGGAAAGATTGGCAAAGTTGTATGTAGATGAAGTCGTATCCTTACATGGAGTTCCACTCTCCATTGTTTCGGATAGGGATAGTCGTTTTACTTCTCATTTCTGGACTAGTTTCCAAGAAGCAATGGGAACTCGACTAAACCTAAGCACTGCATATCATCCTCAGACAGACGGACAAAGTGAAAGGACAATCCAAACTCTAGAAGACATGCTCCGAGCATGTGTGATAGATTTTGGTGGAAACTGGGATGATCACTTACCTTTAATTGAATTCTCCTATAACAATAGTTATCATTCAAGTATTGAAACTGCCCCATTCGAGGCACTGTATGGAAGAAAGTGCAGAACTCCAGTTTGTTGGGCAGAAATAGGAGAAAGTCAATTGTCAGGACCTGAAATAGTGCAAGAGACGACCGCCAAGATTACTCAAATCAAGGATAGACTGAAGACAGCTCGAGATCGTCAAAAGAGCTATGCAGACAATAGACGCAAGCCACTTGAGTTTCAAGTTGGAGACAAAGTACTATTGAAAGTTTCTCCTTGGAAAGGAGTTGTTCGATTCGGTAAGAAAGGAAAGCTAAGTCCAAGATACGTAGGACCATTTCTAGTAATCCAACATATAGGACCAGTTGCTTATCGTTTACAACTACCAGAGGAGTTAGCTGGAGTACATGATGTATTTCATGTATCCAACCTCAAGAAATGTCTATCAGACGAATCTTTGGTAGTACCTCTCCAAGATATAGAGGTAAACGAAAAATTAAAATTTGTAGAGAAACCTCTTCAGATAGAAGACAGAAAAGTGAAGTTTCTCAAGCACAAACGACTAGTGCTAGTTAAAGTAAAGTGGGATTCAAAGAGAGGACCCGAATACACTTGGGAGCTGGAATCAGAGATAAAGCGAAAGTATCCTCAATTATTCCAGTAAATCTCGAGGACGAGATTTTTATTAAGGTAGGGAGGATGTAACAACTCGTATCAAAAGTCCTATTTATTTTATTATTTTATCCAAAAGGAAACCCTAATTGAGACACCCAAGTGATTCTGCACAAACCCTAAAATTTTCAGAACAATCAGAATCAGGACCAGGGCCCCTAAAACTCAGGGGGGGGGGGGTAAACCCTAGTTACGATTATCTAAATAACTTGCTGTCAAAAACGAATTTTATGAAATTGTCAAGTCAGCAAGGCTAGTCAAGGACGTGGCTACCCTATGGTAAATTCGTGTCCCTTACGGACCGTAAAGGATGAGGCTTACGGTCCGTAAGCCTGGTCAGTTTTTGTGTATAAATAGTAGACTTTGGGACTGGAATTTTGGCGCTTGAACGACATAAAAAGTCGAAATATACACTGAGTTACGTTCTGAATACTATAAAAACACACACGAATCACAAATCATCGCCACAATACAGGGTAATAACTCGATCGCTGATACGATTCAATGTCCGATCGATTAAACTATCCAATGGATGTTTAAGTGTTGCCCACATTAGGGTTTATGCTTTGTGATTCGTTGTTAATTCAGTGGATGTTTAAGTATCGCACTTTGTCATTCGATGTGAGGGTTTAATCTCGTGAGTTATCGTAAATGCTGTATTAAGTTACTAACCGAATTGTGTGCCTGTTATTAAATTAGGTTAAAAGGCTAATCAGTAGGCTAGGCTCTGCTCAATTAAATCTGCAATGTGAGTCATTCTCTTTTTATCAAATTACTTTCAAAATCATGTTTATTTTCAAGGTTATAATTACAGGGATTAAGTTTATGTAATCACCAAATTACAGCCAGTATGTGGGGTTTTGTATACATTACTTGATAATCTTTGCCATTGGACAAACGGGTGGCCAATGGTGATATGACCATAGTCACAGATCCGGTCGAGTGACAAATACTGTGGGTAGTTGGTTGATATCTGAAACATTGTAATCTCCCTTAATACTGTAGATTATAACAAACGGGTCATTTTAGTAAAAAGAATGATTCACTCAGTATTTCCCGCTGACAAAACCTTTTTCAAACATGTTTCAGGTGATCTGTTGTGATCCAAGAAAAGTGTCGTGAAGCACTACAAGCTTAAGGAAGTGGCTCAATATAAAATAAAGAAACATGTTTTGTAAAATAAAGATTTCTCCGTGAAATCTCAAGATTGTAAATTACCGGGTTTTATCCCGAGTTGTGAAATAAAATAATCGGGAAATATTTCAGTTTTAAAAGATCCTGATGAAAACTTCCGCTGTTAAATAAATACCACGGGATTTTCTGTCCCGCGGCTCCTCAAACGGGTCAAACCGGGTCGGGGGCCGTGACAAGCTTACCACACGTTGTGCATTGCCTACAAGCTTGTTGTGCAACATGATGGCCGTTGCAGCGAGCACAATGAGGTGCGGTACCAGCATACGTTTTTTTCGCAGGAGGTTGAGCTGGCGGGTTCTGAGGGTTCTGAGCAGTTTGTGCAGTTACTGCAAAATTCTGGGAACCCTTTCGCTTTCTCGACTTCTTCAATGACTCACCTTCTTTACCCTTACCCTTTTTCTTGTCTTCCCCAGAATCAGTCGTCTTCTTTTTATCACCATTGCGGGTGAGTTTACCCTTCCTGACTTGAGACTCAGTCAGGGTAGCAGACAACTCAATTGCTTGGCGAAGGGTGGTAGGATTAATATCGGTCACTATATCCAGAATAGAATCGGGTAAACCATCGATATACCTCTCTATTGCTTTTTCCAACGGGGTAACCATAGTAGGACACAAAAGACTGAGCTCCTCAATTCGATCCGTATACGCACGGTGTTCTCCCCCGTCTTGTTTCAGATCGTCAAACTCTCGTTCCAAAGCTCGAATTTCGTGACGGGGACAGAACTCTCTCATCATGAGAGCTCGAAGCTCTTCCCATGTTTGTGCCAACGCCACTTCGGCACCCCTGTCGCGCATCACTCCGTTCCACCACGTAAGAGCACGCTTCTTAAACACACTCGAAGCAAATTCAACCTTACGCGCATTCGGACACTGCACATGTCTGAATGTGTTCTCGATACTCTCAAACCACTGCAGGAGCGCAGTTGCTCCTTGCGACCCAGAAAACTTTAGCGGCTTAGTAGAATTGAAATTCTTGAAGTTACACGGTGCATTATTGTTGTTGTTATTATTGTTGTTGTTGTTATTATTGTTGTTGTTGTATATCTCATGGACTTGGGTCACAACACCGGGAAGCACAGCAGCCACTTGCTGAGAGACCAGGGCTGCGATTTCTTCAATAGTAAAAGATTGTGCTTCACGTCGAGGAGGCATTGTCTAGCAAGGAAACAGGAGAATCGAGTGAGATTGAAAATTAGGAAAAACAAAAGAGGTATCGACAAAACACAAGGAAGGCGATCATTTGTTTGTTACCTCGAACAGACAAACGACACGCAGTGACTAATCAAAGTAATGAATCAAAATAATGTATCGCGAAGACATGCTCGCCTATAAGTGAACACTCACCCCAAGAGTTCCCAGGTAAGAGTGACTGGTCCGATTATGTGGATTTGTACGAACACTCTAGCCTTAGACAGAAAACTCAGGGTACAGGCATTCACTCTTCCATTTTGCACGTGTTCACATTATTTAGACCCAAACTCTGACGAGATTTTGAAAACTCAAAAGGCACTAAGCAAAAAAAATGAGTCAAACTAGAAGGGTTCAAAACCTTATAACAGAGGGTTCAAAACCTAGTAATCAATCATCCTAGAATGGATGACTAATTTTCGAAGCAGATTCGGATTTTGTTTTTTTTTTAATTTCTAAACGCAAATCAACTTGCGTTGGGGTCCTAGGGAGTTATAGTCTAGGTCAAAATTTTACTAATAACCTAATTCTCTATAACCATTGGCTCTGATACCAACTTTTCTGTCACACCCCGACCACGTAAAACAACAAATCGTGGCGGAAACGTCGGGGAGTGTTGTAACAGAATTATTGTTTCAAACCATGGATACAAGAGTTTCGTTTTATTGAATATTAAACATTGTCTTAAAGTTACACAAGCAATTCAAACATAGTTTATCATCGTTATTAAATCACTAAGGCCTCGTCCGGTCCTAAGTGAGCATGCATCCTATTCGCAATCAACATTAAGCAACATCACCTGAAACATATGTAAATACAAAGTCAGCAAAGAAATGCTGGCGAGTACGTAGTTTTTGTGTGAGTATCAGATTCATGGCTCGTTTGTATGTTGAAACAACTTGTACAACTTCGTTAATTGATATTAGAAAACCTTGTTTTGTAAAATGTTTGTACTGTAAATGAATAACCAAGCCAAAATAGGTTGGTCATAATTTATAAACCTCGATGCCATGAATCTTAACCCAAAACAATTGTTAATGTAAACTAAATCATAAATCGTTCTTGTAATAAAACTCGTATGGTTTATATAGTTTCGTAAACATTGTTGTGTAATATTGTTTAACTCGTTCTCGTTATAGAACATCGTTCATTCGTTTAAATCGTTCCAAATCGTTCAATTCTTTCACTCGTTTAAATCGTTCTCGTTTTAATTGTGAAAACTACTTTTGGTCGTCTGGCTAATAACATTCAAACCTTTGTGACTCGTCCTTCGTTCAACTCGTTCTCGCATTAACAAACCTCCAAAGGGTAAGTTAACAATCATCAGATTCAGTCGTTACCCACCGAACCCACACATAACCATGGGTCCGGTCTGATAACGGGATTTGTCAGATCCTATGGTACCATAACCTAATACTGGTCGGCTTGATCAATGCTAATGAATGTCATTCGTTATGTAACTACCACCAACAAGTTCGTTCACATTATCGAAATCGTTATTAGTTTTGTATAAACCATCTCAATCGTTTTGAAACAATCGTTAAAATATTAAAATCGTTTTGATACATATGAATCACCCCAAAATAATCGAAAACAGTAGAAAGAGGGGATCTATGTACTCACCTTCGGGTGCGTTTTTTAAATGTTAACACAATCCCTCAAATTGTTTATCTGCCCTAAATTCAATAAGAATGATTTTAATAATCAAAAACCCACACTTTGACATGCAAAATACTACTTATGTCATTTCTGTTTTAATATATATATGAAACTGGACTGTTTTCGAGCAATTTAATAAAATAGTTAACCTTCTCCAAAAATTCCCAATTTTTTACAGAATGTCAAATACCATCCAAATTTTATTGTGTAAAAATATCGGGGTCCAGTTCATTACCAATATTTTATAGAAATTCATTTACCGGACTGAAATCAAATTCGTCACTTTCTGACTGCAGTTCACGGAAAAATTCATTTAAAATTTATCGTAAGTCCGATTGATGAAATTCCAGTGGGAGAATTACTACGACATCAGTGGTCATCTACAGTACCAATTTTAAGAGTTAATTCTTCTCAGGTTTCAAGTTATGACTCCGAATACAACACACATTTTCTGCAGTAAAAACGCAGCTTGAGCTGCTGTCCAAAAACAGTCCTTTAAAAATAGTAAACGACCTCGAAAAATTACGATTCCAGTGCCATTTGATCCGTTTTTCGAAAATACATAATTTAGACTTCAGAAAATCAGTTTTTCGATTCATAATGATCCAGTTACAGCCAGTTGAAGTTGGCTGAAAATGCTAATCAGCATGCTGTTTCTAGCTTAAATGTTACTAAAACGCACACATACGATCACCATAAATATAAAATAAAAGATGATCAAAGAAGCTTACTACTAGCTTTGAAGCTAGGGAAGAAACACTAGAGAAATTGGGTGGATAAAAGCACACAAGAGAGGTCCTTCAAGTTCCGAGTGCACCAAGCTTACTTGTTGGACCTCTTGCACCTTTGAGTGTATGGAAAATGCTTGAATGGAAGGTTGAAGGTGGGTTGTATGGTAGATGGTTGTGGCTGCCGAAAATAAGGAAGGAGGAGGAGAATGATTGAGGTTTGTTGATGTGAAGATGATTATAATGAGTGTGATATAGTGGTTTTCATTATTAACCTTTAATCATGCATTACCCACTAGCCTTTTGTCCACAAGATACTAAACATAATCTCATTTTAAAACATAGAAAATCAAGTGGGGAGTCCCACTACTCCATAATCGGTTGAGGGGGAAAGGGTCCATGAGTAGCTTTTATATAAATATGCTATTTGTAGGCTAAAAATTGGGTGTTTAACTGGATATCGGGTATTATATCTAGCGTTTAAATCCCGGTTTATGGCGTACTAAATTATTTTTATTATTCTATAAAAATAATCTTGCCAAAATATTACTGAAATAAATTTCAGTTGCCAAGACTGGCTGCGTTGTCCGCGTTTCGCATTAGAAGCACCGTGTCGCGCAGAAACACGCGGTACGCGCTTAAACTTGAAAAATAACGTTTTTAGGCGTTTTAATTTATTTTTCAACATGGACCTGATTAAAAAATAAATTTTTAATTATAACAGAATATTTTCAGGATTCAGAAATTATCCGGGCGGTCACTAACGTTCGTTTCGCAGTTTTATCGTAAATAGCTCTTTAGTTCAAATAGACATGTTTTCGCCATGCCGAATCCTTCGAAACTTATTTCTAAGTTATGTAAAGGATATTTAGGGTATGTTTGGCTTACGTCACAGTTCCGGAGTGTACGTCGCGTTTAAACAGATTGCGTTTATGCACTAGTTTGCGTATAACCTTCCAGAAGGTGATTTAAAGCTTGAAACCGGAATCGAATCAAATTGTAAAATCATTAAACACAATTGTACATATAATAACACCAAAACACATTGTTTTATTGATAACTGACATTGTTTTACATATCACGATGATTACAGAACACAATTGTCACACTTAGAGACTCAATGAACAGACCTAATGAACCTTTCGGATGTCAGTCCATATTACTTGGGGGTGACTTCCGACAAACTTTACCAGTAATACCAAAGGCTTCAAAAAATGTTATTTTATCATCGTCTCTTCCAAGATCATATCTATGGAGACATTTTAAAGTGTGCAAGTTGACAGTAAACATGCGCTTGCAAAGTACGAATCTAGACGCAAATCACAGAGCCAAGATTGCAACGTTCTCATCATGTTTGCTTGATGTAGGTGACGGGAAATTGGGAACTCCAGACGTTGATGATCCCCAAAACGCTAGAAACATCGAGATCCCGTTAGACTATGTCATACCTTATAGTGATAATGCACTTCAACAGCTTATTCAGTTCATCTATGACGATACCACTTTGAAAAATCCGACAACTGAGATTCTTTACAACAAAGCAATTGTTTGTCCTAAAAATGAAACTGCACAAGAGATTAATAACATGGTTCTTGCATGCAACCCTGGGAATAGCAAGACTTATCTCAGCACTGACACAATAATACCCAAATTAGGAAGCCATGGTGATATTGAAATGCTTTACCCGACATAGTATTTGAACTTGCTGAATTTTAGTGAACTACCGCCACATCAATTAGAGCTAAAAGTAAATACACCAGTTATGCTGATACATAACATCAATCAAACAGCTGGTTTGTGCAATGGCACAAGATTAATAATTACACAATTGCTTCCGAGGGTAATTGAGGCACAAATAATGACTGGTACTGCAATTGGCCACCGTGTGTACATACCACGTATATCTCTGACACACACATACAATGAACTACCTTTCACTTTCAAAAGAAAGCAATTTCCGATAAAACTATGCTACGCGATGACAATTAACAAAAGCCAAGGCCAATCACTTAATAAGATCAGGGTATACCTTCCTGAGCCAGTATTCGGCCATGGTCAATTATATGTGGCATTATCAAGGGCAACATCCCCAGACTCTTTAAAAATACTAACAACCCCAATGAAGGATATGCCATCGAATGTTACGAAGAACATAGTCTACTCTGATTTTCTACATCAGATAGACATTAACCAATCTTAAGGTTTATTCAGTCGTTTGAGGCATTTGTCTCTCTTCATAGCCATTCTACCAACGACCCTTTCAGGTACAGGTTATGTAGTCTATCATGGCCAATCCACTATTTTAAAAGCATGAACACTACATAGTTCTTCTGTCCGTACAATAACTCTTATGTTTTATATTAATTTACATTTACCAAAGAGACCATAACTAAGTGGTAATCTGATAGGACGAACTCTTCACAGATATCAGTAAGCTTCACAAATAACCCCGCTTCTGAAAAAAGTATCGTGGTTTTAGTTAGCCATCCATTATAGGTACAATTATTAATGAGAAATCACAAGTGTCACATCAAAGTAAATGCAACAGAATGATATATGACATATTTTTCTTTCCAGTTTTTATAGTAGTGACTCATCTTGAAATCTCGCAAGCTTTTATCAACGTCTACTACTGTCTAAAGTCCAATATAATAAATGACATAACTTTCCCATTTTTACATTGCATTAATTACTTATTTTTTTTTTTTTTTGACCCGTAAATTAGCATCCAAGACGCATTTACTATGCCTCCAAAAAGAGTGTCTCAGGTCAAGCCAGAAGACCCACCAGAACCTCTTGAAGTTAGAGTTCTAAAAAGGTGGATCCCATACTTTAAAAACAAGGAGAAAATGATCGACCTATGTTACCTATTAGTTGATATACATGTAAGTTACTAAACATCAAATTATGGTACCTTCTATAATGTCAATTAACTTACGTTTTTACTAACCAGAAATTAACATCGTCTATTACAGGGAGACGCAATTGAAGCAGTGGTAGATGTTACCAAAGCAGAATACTTTGACTCACTTATCAATGTACAACATTGTTACACGGTTGACAAGTATGTCTCATCTCCATTGCGCCAATACATGCCATCGGTACCACACGTCGCATCACTGAAAATTGGAAAAAGGGCTACTTTTACACCTTTACTTGACAAAGACATACCCAGTTACCATTATAACTTTGCAACCTATGATGATCTTGCGCCAAGAATGAAGCCACCAAAGCTACTTACATGTAAAAATATAAAAAAAGAAATAATTAATAAAGCAATCGATGCTACTTACTAACAAGTTTATTATCAATAACCAGACTACATAGGCCGTATCGAGGAGGTATCACCCATCATGTACAGAAGTGGAAAAAAGCTACGAAAGATCGTCATTCAAGATGAAAGGTAAAGTGTCAAGCTAAATCTAAAAGTAGTATCACAACCTTACCAATAAATAAACATTTGTTGTAGGCGCATTGAAATCGAAGTAACTCTCTGGGATGAGAAGGCAGACATGATTCAAACAGAGGACATCATTGGCAAAGCATTCGCAATAACTGCTACCACAGTAACTTATTTCAACAAACTACAACTCGAGTCCACAACATCAACTACAATTGATATCAATCCACCAATCCCAGATCTTCAGACATACGTGAACATGTATACAAAGAAAGACTGAGCTATGTTGATAAGACGTTCAACTCTTAATACTGAATTACTATTTATAAATAAGAAATTAACAACTTTTCCATTTATATGTTGTTACAGATTTCAAGAATTAGTGCCACTTGCAGAACAACGTGCATCATTAAACCACATCACCATTGCTGACCTGAAGAAGAAAATTTACAACAACACTGCGGTAAACTAATTTTTTCCCTCATGTACTTTATTTATGAATTATGTCCTTTAAGTTTATATAGAATGAGGAAATAGTTTTATGCTGAACTTATTGTTTTATTCCAACCTTGATTTTAATAATCAACTGAAACATATGTTAATTGAATCCCTCTTAATCATAATGCAGCAGCAAGGACACTACACATGCACTGCAAGAATAACAGAAATCGACGAGCTCCGCACCTGGTTTTATGTGAAATGTCCCAAATGTGGAAAAAAGCATATCCGGAAAAAGACCGATTCGTATGCTTGGACAATGATATAGAAGAAGAAAAAGAACCGATTATCATGTAAGTCTCACACATAACACGTAGTATGTCATACAGATGAAAAGATTAATATTCGCATGTTGCCCTACACCTACAGGTATTGCCTCAACGCAAAAATAACAGACAACACAGACTCTACAGAGGTAGTCTTCTACAATGAAGCACTTAATGACATTGTGAAGGTAAGTTGTCGTGACATGGTTATCAACCTGGGAAACAGAAACCTAAAGGTGTTTCCAGACAAAATAACTTCAACAAAGGGGGAACCAAGGCTACTGCACATCGCTGTGAGAAATGATAATAGTATTGCCGTGAACAAAGTAGAAAATCCAAGAACAATCCAGCCTGCAACACCAGACCCCAAGAAACCAGCAACCAAGAGAGCTTTACCACATTTGTCAGGTAAACTACTAATTACTTCTCCCTAGGTCTATTAGTGAGATCATGAGACATATAATTATCACTATAAATCCATTTATTTAGATCCTTATTTTGAGACGGCTGGAAAGCTTTCCGTTCCTGGTTATACACAATACTGTTCAATCGAACTATACGTCTGATAAATGCTCTAAAAATAAACTTAAATTAAAAAAAACTGGTAGCCCATTGGACCCTACTTTTGTAAATGTGAGAGGTTTAGATAAGATCTAAGTAGATTGTTAAATAACAAAAAAAAAAGATTGCCTAAAACTAACTATTAAGATTTTCAATTATTATCTTTCAACTACTACTAACCAATAGGGTATTACTTTATTGACAGACTCTGACAGGAAGGTGAAGCACCAAGCATAACCAACACATATAAAGAACAGCAAACTTTTGGCACAACCTTTTGTAAAACCGAAAAGCTTATGCGCACTAAAGTACAAAAATACAGGTCCTAAAGTACAGTAATCCAAGACCTGCCTTCTATGGGGATAACAAGACAAGAAGCTTGCCTTTTGTAAAAACTTCAATGTCGACTGACATATGTAGTACAACCCAGTTTGTAGCTGTTAGGTAATGCCTCCTATGGGGAAAATATGACACAAAGACGGCCTTTTGTAACAACTTTAACGCCGACTAATGAATTTAGTATAACCCCAACATGTAGCTTTTTAATTCTCTCGCTTACTTTAAGACCGTAAATGCATTAACACCCTAAACAACCATAATTCTGCCGACTATAAACAACCTAGAGATCGCCGCCGCAACGCGCGGCGTCTCGCACCATCCTAGTTTATACTAACAATAAAGTTATAGCCCATTTAGCTACCTCAAGTCTTCTAAAAAGCCCAAATATATTATACTAATATCTCAACCCACTTTAATATTAGGTTTAAAGCTCATAGATTATCTATTTGAAAGTTAGCATTCTCATCTAAGTCCTCTCCCACTACTTAAGTACTTAACACATCCGATTTTCTCCTGTTGGTGTGAATCCAAGTCTGTTTCAATACATAGAGAGAGTACATGAGAGTAACTGCTACTTAAGTTTAACAACCACTTTGACCGCAACTCTTAATTGAAAAACAAAAATGCAAAACAAAAATAGTATAAAATGCAGAAAAACTGGAACATAGGGACCATAACTTGTAAAGTGGGTCTGCTGAAGCATGCACGAGCCGGTATTCTTTTATGAGCGGGTTTGGATCATGACGACCAAGCTAATGCGTCGACATGAGTTATAACAAACATGCAATCATGTATTAGTTTATAAATGTAAGCGATAGTTTGGTGATGTTATAGTGAGCTTAAAAGCTACATTTCTTATATTTTCCTACATAAAGAGTTAGAAAATATAAATCATAACTAGTTTTTGTCAAACCCTTGAAAACTTATTAATGCGACATTAAGAGAAAAAAACATGATAAGAGATAGATATGAAGCATAAAAGAAGCTTTGTTTGTCATTCATGTGTATATATACTTTGTAAAACAAAGTAAAATTACATTTACTTTGTGAATCAATAGATGCATACAGTGGCGGATCCAGCCCTGTTTTGTGGATTCACATGAACCCACTCGGTTTGGAAAAAAAATAGTGAGAACTTTGTATGATTTGAAAAAAAAAATGAGAATCTACCAAAACAAACACAGTGAAAGAAGAAGTTCTTGGATCCGCCAGTGGCTACACATGTTGTTATCCTAAGAAAGAAGGCACTGATTTAAGTCGTACATTCTAAACAAATGCATGTTTAATCAGAATTGGCATACAAATGAAATCAACAATCTTGAATATACATAAAAGGCCCCTTAAGATTTTTGTTAATGCTGGAACTTGCCCTAAAGATCATGAATGTTATCATTCCATGATTCGAGTCACATGGAAAAACAGAGTTGTCAAAATGGTCCCTTAACTATTCTTTCAGTTTTGGTAATGAGTGTGTGTTAAAGGTGTTCAAGATATGAAAAAACTCAATATTCGAATGGAATTCGAATTTTGTTTCGAATATACGAATTTGGTTTGAATCTAATAATTGAATTTTGAATCTAGTACGAGTTTGTGATTTTCGATTCGATTTGAAATTTGAAATCACTTTATGCATTTTTTTTAGGGTTGTAAATCTTTTTCTTTCAAAAATTAAAACAGAGATGATTACAGACTAATGGTAGGTAGACGGATAACAAGCCACGCCGCTACATATACACACATAGTTAATCCAGCTTCAAAATTTTGAAACAAATTCGAATTTGATTCATATTCACAAATCTAATTTCGAATCGAATTAAAATCCAACTTCAAAATTGCAATATTCAAATAATTCGATTCGTTGAAACCCTAGTTTGCATTAACCTTAACCTTGGTTAGATGAATCTCCAACTTAACTTCATATGTGATATAGTGAATCACGTTTCAGATAACATTGATTTGGAGTTAATATGCAGTTCGATATTAAGGATAACACACAACCACGAACCCAAAACGTAAAACATAACCCCAAAACATTCAGGAGGGTGTTCGTTTATTTGACCAGGTATAGGGTTATTAAAATAAAAATTGCATGTATGAGACGGGGGGTAGGGATAATTTACATTAATTCAGAAGTGTGAGAAGTGTATTATAACACTATATATAACACCATATAAACACCGTATAACACTATGTAACACCATATAACACTATATAACACTATACATCTATCATAGACATGCTATCAGAAAAAATATAGTGTTATATTTGTTATATAGTGTTATATGGTGTTACATAGTGTTATATAGTGTTACATAGTGTTATACGGTGTTTAGATAGTGTTATATATAGTGTTATAACACACTTCTCACAATTCTGGATTAATGTACAGGATCCTCTACCATGAGACGGGTATGGTAATAGGTAACACATGACATGATTCACGATACATACATATGTGTTTACCCTACCCATAAACATTTTGGCTTTCTAGTTTTTTTACTTAAGTAATAACGTATATAAAATAAAATATTAAAAAAAATGTATATGAGAATCTCAATGGTTAAATTTTATAAACTACTTAAGGTGTCCGACTGTCTCGTGAGATATAAGACCAAATAATGGACACAATTTTATAATCATGTCCATACATATCCCCTTGTCACTCATATTCAGTATGGAGTTATATGTGTGTATGTGTCAAGAATGGCGAATCTAAAAGAAGTGGTTTACATGTGTCACAATGTTTTGATATTCGTAATACTGTCAAGAGTCATGTTTTACTACATTAGGGATAAGTTTTTTTTTTTTTTTTCATCTGTTTAATTTCATTTATATGGTAGTTTATAATATAATTTACATTGAATTTTTTTTGTACACCGGTAAAGAAATGTTTGACTAGACTATTTAACCATTTTTATTAGAATATTGGTGTTACAACGATTTTCATAGGTGCTTTATGAGTCATTATCTATCTATACTATAAAAGGAGCTTAGAGCATGACCTCACTTTGCTTATGTGTCATGATATTAGGTATGCCACATAGGCTGTCACATAGACTCCGCTGATGTCATAAATCTGATGTCATAAATCCGTTTTTTTTTTTTTTTAATATATATGTATATGTATATAAATCTGATATTTTAAATTAAAAACTTATCTTTTTTTAGGAGCCAAATTTGAAAATGCAAATTCAAAATTCAAAATCAAATCATAATTTCAATCCTTTCTCTCAAATATAGTCCACCATCATTTTCAAAATTCAAACCATCTGCTTCAACCTTCTCTCTCTAAAACTCATTTTCAAAAATTTCAAATGTAGAACTCTCTCTAAATCGATTGTTATTCAAGACTGGTAATTTGTTCAATATCTGCAACTCGATATCGATTCACAGCTGGTACAACAAAACAACTCGATTTCTGCAATTAGGTATTGCTCTCTCAACCTAACGTGATTTCCTGTGAAATCCATCAAGACCAATCAAATCTTTCATCTTATTATCTTCTCCTATTTCTTAGATTTAGGGTTTTTAATGGAGATTTATATACCTGGCAATTCAAAAGATGTAGGAGGTGGATTCCATATCTAACATGTATCGATCTAGGGTTTGACATCTTGATTTTGTAGGGTGAGTTGAGGAAGCTGCTTAAAGTGGAGCAGCAAAAGCTCCTCTCTTGAAACAACAGGTACACTTTTATGTTACTAAATGTAGGAATATGATATACTTTTTTTTGTTTCTGATTGTTCTTTGTTCAATTTAGGATACATTCTTCGTTAATGTTGTTACACTTTTGTTGTTATATTCTGATTCCAGTTGATAAGTTAGGGTTTTTGTGGTTTAAACCTAACTTAATAGTTTGTTTTGATTTGTACTGTATCTATCATCTGTTCCTTTTCCGGTTGATAAGTTAGGGTTTTTGTTGTTATATAGATTTGTACTGTATCTATCATCTGTTCCTTTTCCGGTTGATAAGTTTGTTTTGTTGAAGATGGGTGTGATCAAATGTTTATATATGATTTCTATGCTTCATTGTAACACTTTTTTGGCTTTGTATTGGCACTGAAGATGGAAGATTGAGTTGTGGTTTCTCAAGTTTCAGAGGAAAAAGGGCAACCATCAAAGAACCGACTTGGAGTCTGAAAAGGATAACTCGAGTGATGATGGTTCTATTGCTTCAACTACAGTGACAAAAACCAAATAGAAGTGATGAAAGGGGGAGAATTGAAAATGCTGGTGGGGTTGTCATGTGGGCAGGTAATTTTGGTTTTCTGTAAATGAATTGTGCCTTTTGTTATGTTCTTTGTATTGACTGAAAAGATAGAAAAAATTAAACCTTTTGTTCTTTTTATGATAAATCTTCGTGTTTGACCATCGTGTTAATAGAATTGGTGATTTTAGATCTTCTTATCAACGATTGCTAAACCAATCATAAGTTTATTGATTTTGCATCGTGTTTTGGATGTTTTTCGATTTGGGGTTAAAAAAGATTTGATTTTTAATATGCCCATGGATTATTGTTTAGGTAAAGCTATGGTAATTGTTGTGCAGCCTGTTAAATATCCGAGAACGAAGAAGAAAGAAGTGACGATGAAACGAACATTGATGATTGGGCTGCCAATACTTTCCTACGGTAAATATTATATTATATTGCTGCAATCTATTGTTATTAAAACTGTTATTAATTGATGATTGGGCTGCCAATACTTTCCCTAAACTCTCGTGTGCTAATAATTCTATTAAAACTGTTAAGAGGAGTTGTTTAATCGTCAGATTGGTTTAGTTCAGGATTATGTAATTTTGTTGTGATTTGGTTGATTTTGGTTGAAATTTATTTATTGCATGTGGTGTTTTATTTTACTTTGAAGTTTGCTTTGTTTAAAAGCTTTATTTGCGGTAATTTTCTGTATTTTAGAAATTAGGGTTCTAATTTGGGGTTTTTCATTACATGTAGTGTTTTCATAGAGCTCTACAGTCAACTGTCTTCTATCAGGTATAAGATCTCTATTTTAAAATTGTTGATAATTTAAATTGCGTAGAGTTTAGGTCATGAAATTAGGTATTTAGGTAATTTAAAGATCCTTTCTATTTGCTCAAACTAATTGATGTCTCTTGCGTAGGTACATTGCATCTGATAGAAGACTGTTCACCTACTTCGATTTCATCTTAAAGGTATGAACCATCACATTCAAAACATTAAATATTATTAATCTTGTGTTTGTTGATTTTGACCATATTTGCCCTTTGAAGCTAGCGATGGAGGTAGAAGACAGCTGTGTCATTACTCATGTTCAAGATAAGCTCTTTCGTGTTCATGTGAGCAAGAAGAGAGGAAGACACAAAGGAGGTGTGAAACATAGTTCAGATGATACAGGTTCAGGTGTCAAATCCGTATCATGTGAACTGTGTTTGACACATCCTTTGTGTCTTTCTCTCTTCTTGCTCACATGAACACGAAAGAGGTTATCTTGAACATGATGTTATCTATTAAGGGAGCTTAGATAATCACATAGAATTATCTACGTGTCAACTTCTCAGGTATGCTATGTAGTCCTCGCTGATGTCATAATTACGAAACGGTATGTATCTTAAGCATAAACTTTATATTGTCATTCATGGTGTAAAACAATGTGATTAGAGTAGAAGTTCAACATTGCTATGTTGTAACTTAGTTTCAGTTTGAATCTGTTTGTGTGTTTCCGAGGGCTTTTTTAAGCAAGCCGCATAGTATAAACTCTAACTTTTGGGTGTTGTAGACTGTTTTAGGTTGATTTCTAGGATTATTTAGGTTGAAGGTAGCCTTCATTAGGGTTTTTATTGTCATCTTTTTGCTGTAAATTAGGACGAAAATCATCTTAAATGACTACACGGTTGTTTTTCTCATTTTACCTCAACATGGTTTCATAAAATTACTTTCTTGCCTGTTATACGTCTTTTTCTAATCTCAGGGCTATAAAATTATTTTCGTGTTCACCTTCGTTTGTTATCAAAATATGTTGTTAAATAAACGAACATATATTAAAAGATATAAACTTGAGTCTATAAGACTAGCATATTGAGTGCTGCTGCCACCAATGGACCTTTCGACTTTAGCCCTAGAATATATACAACTACCAAACAATCTTATATAAATTAACTGTCATGTAAGTAGTTAATCTTGTATAATGTGCACATCATGGTCAGATACAGGACAAGGCAGAATTGTTCTTTGAATTGTGTTCATCAAGTTTTTGATTAAATGCCTAATTAAGTTTTGATTCTGCAGGAGAGCTGGGAACGACCGGAAGTTGTGGTGGCTGTGTGACCGAGGTATAATCGAATTGAAGTTTGTAGAAGTAATTTTATACATCAGCTTGAAAAGGTACTTAACTTTCGTTGAATTGAAGTTTTTCATAGATCTTAACTATTTATATGATCACCATCAAATGTAACTAACAAAGAATCAATAAAATGCTAATAAAACATTAGAATCAATTGATCAAACAACTACACTTGAGTCTGTAAGAATACCATATTGAGTGCTGTTGGTAGCTTTCGACTTTAGCCCTAGAATATCTACAAGTACCAAATAATCTTAATTTAATTAAAATTAAGCAAAAAGTTACCCGTGTTTGTTGAAACTGTTTCGCTTCCAAAATTGTTAAAGTCAGCACATAAATGAACATTAAACAGATCATCCATGGTACCAAACAACAATGTTAAGAAAAAAAATTTAGATGAAATATTTTCTAATTTATCGAAAATGGAACACCGTCTCTTTATCTTCAAACTCATGAAAAGATGTAAAACTAAACTGTGATAAAAAAAATACTTATAAAATATGAAGTATTAAGAAAGTAGCAATTACATATAAAAAAGAAAACTAATCAAAGACATCTAACTCTAATTGCAAGAATCAAGGAACTTTAGCTTCAACTCCATGGAGCACTGAACCTCTCGGTGTATCTCATTGATCTTTCTCATGAACTCCATATCTCTTTCTCCACATTCTATATTACTTGCAACACACAGGTCACGAACGGAAGTAGTCGGCATTGCCCTCAAGTCCCTCGAAACTTGGTCTCTTGTCAGCAGACCAAGTTCCAGTCCGTTAAAACACCTCTTCAACTCTTGAAGAGTAGACCTATCAGCCAAAACTTGGTCTTCGATTTGTTTAATAAAGCGTTGCTTGAAATCGTCAGATTTTGCAGAAGTATATGACTCCATTTTAATATATTTATAAGAACTAAGGCAAAACAATAATAGTTGCACTTTTGTTTCACTGAATGAATCTATTTTGATGAAAAAAAAATTATTGGCAATGCTATTATATACTATATGTAACAGGCCAAAGGTCAGCTTTAAAGGCAAACATTAAATTAACATTTATACTTAAAAACCATGTACATTTAATGATTTAAGAGTAAAAAACGTGTATATGGGAATTGCCTGTTCAGTTATCCTATTAAGCATTTTAATGCAAAACCTTTGAAAAATGAGTATTCATGGGAAAACAAGTAAAATTAAATATGTAGAAAACCAAGGAACAAAATTGAAACCTTCAAAAAAAGGTTATCATAATTAGGAGATGTCTCTTCATTTACTCTATCAAAGATTTTAAACACTATAAAGCATCATTATTATTTTACTTGAAAACATCAACACTTCAGTTTAAAAAAAACATTCATCCTAAAACAAATCGTCAAAAAACACTTACATTCTTCCTAAATGGCAAGGAAAACCTTCTACCACTGGTCCGATACCACTGATCTTAAAATTGAATTTTCAACCTGGTCACTCCAAGAACAAAGAAACGCTGAAGAACTCAACCAAAAAGTTGCTATTGTTAGTGATAAATATTATAAGCAAACCTGGAGTAGCATTGCACTGCTAGATGAAGTTGCCTCTTCTACTCCAACAGAGTTTAAACAAAAAGCAGAAGAGTTTATTACAAATTTGCTGATCTACAAATTAAAACAAAAAACGAAATTGCATGGAAGAAGGCGAGAGAACGAGATATTCTATTAAGTGTTAATTGTAATGTTTAATTTTTAATTTTTATTATTTTTCAAAATCATAATTTTGTAATACTATGGTTTATTATTGAATATTCAAAGTTTCACTGCTTTCAGAATTTTGCAATTTTAGTTTTACCAGTTTCTTTTATCAAAGATTGCTACTGGTTGGTACAATGCCCTTATTGTAAATTTCTTTTATGCAAGATTGCTACTGGTTGCTTTAATGAAGACGTCAATGGACCTAATTATAATTTTGGAACCCAAACATGCTACATGTTTATTTAATAAAGATTGACTTTTCTGATATTAATTTTGATGCAGGACAAGTAGTGGAAGTTGACCGGAAGGTGGGTACAAAGGAAAATTTTATGTTTGTTTCGTTAAGAATATTTCTACATAGTTGTTTTGGTTTTATATAAAATTTTCTACTTTCTATGACGTGTTGTTTCGTTAAAATTTTCTGTTTGTTTTGTTAAAAATATTTCTACTTTCGATGACAGTGAAGCTGGGGCAAAGATCACATCAAGTTTTAGAGAGAGTCTAATTTATTTCTGCCAATGAGTAAAGAAGATGACAAGGAATGGTTTAGTCACATGGTATTGGTTAGTAATCTTGAACCGCTTATAAAAAATAATGAAGTAGAGACTGGAGTTAATGTTAAAGAACAGTGAAGTGTCTTGTGAGTTTTACATGAAGACTAAATTTTCAAATCTTTTATATGATTTGTATATGTTCTTGCATAGTGCCTTCATGAAGTTTATTAATATATGTTTTTCAAAAAGAATTTGTTTTACCGAACTGATTTACTTCCTGATTTACTGTAAGAACATATACACTTCCTGATTTATATGATTTACTCTAAGAATTTGTTTTACTGAACTGATTTACTTCCTGATTTACTTTGAGACACTTCAAACTATATTAAAGAATTTGTTTTACCGAACTGATTTACTTCCTTTATCTCTAAGACACTTCAAACTATATTAAAGAATTTGATGATTAATTGTTGGTTAGGATTTATGTTCCTAGGTTTATGTTTGGAATATGTTATTGGATTTGCAGACAAGAATGCTCATTTTTGGATATTGGTTAACTTTAAGAACCATTTTTTGTGTTTGACAAGAATGCTCAATTACATGCTTAAAATTTTTAAGCTATTGATTGTATCATCGACATTATAAACTTGAGTTGACTTTCATAAGATAAAGTTCCTGTTGTAGGCTTACCTCAACTGATTGTAAGTCACACTGCTTTTGTTATCACATTCAAATATTACATTTAATGTGCTAAAGAAGAAAATAGTAAAAAATAAAATAAAACAATTGTGTAGTTTTCTTGTGTTGGAAACTTAGTTTAAAAAAGCGCGCTTTAAGCTCGCTTAAAGCGTTAACCGTTTGGCAAAACGCTTTATTTGCTCTGAAGCGTCAAAACACGTGAAGCGTTTTGAGGCGACGCCCCGGCCGAATCAGGTGCAAAAAACGACGCTTCAGCATAGGGTTTTAGGTTTTAGCGTTATTTCAACATTAAAAAAAACGAACCGGGCGTGCAAAAAACGAACAAGGTCTTTATTAAAGGGTATAAGTGACATTTGATCAAGTTGAAAAATCTTGAGCTTAACTTGGTGCATTTGTTCTCAGGTAAGGCATGATCACAAAGTCATGACTAATGACCTTTCAGCAACGAAAAACATCAAATCAGCCATGAAATGTTTTCTTTGCTTTTTAAGGGGAACATAGGTGCTTCTCTCCTAGGGCATACAAAACACAGGTTATTGGCGGCAGCCCGCCATATTTAACATATAAAAAAACTTTATATGTTAAATGTGGCGGGCTTCCGCCAATAATCTGTGCTTTGTATGCCCTATGGAGAGAAGCACCCATCTTCCCCCTAAAAAGCAAAGGAAACATTAGGAAAAAGCATTATGAATGAGGATGGCCTGAATCTACGTAAGTGGCAGGTTTATTATATTTACCGATTTCAAATTTTATTTCCAACCTTTCTGATTTAGGTTTTTTGCAGACATTGACAATGCAAGAAAGGCTGCACCAAAGCCAGAAACACTGTCATGCGTCCTACGGTTTCTGGAGCAAATCCTTGTGTTGGGGAAGCAGCGATTTGGGTTGTTTGTGGCTGCGTGGGTGGTGCCTCGATGCTGTAAACAGTGGTCAAATAACATTGGATAGTAGGGGTAACGAGTACCATAACAAAACAACAAAAGGAATAGCAACAACATGCAATTAGGTGCAGTATTGGGAATGCTAATGGTGTCTAAACAACCATTATAAGCGATGGTTGCGGCTGCCAAAACTGTTCAGAAACAGGACGCCATGCTTAAATGATTCAGGGTCGGTTTCGGGGTTGGATCATAGTTTACAAATTGTGAGTTCGTAAGGTATTTTTAGGATATGTTAAAGGTTATTTCTATTCCATGTTTTGTATGTAGAGTCTAATTTGATATGTAATAGAAAAAAACACGCAAGTTTATAAACATGGAAGTGAAAACACCATGATCAATATTTCTCTTTTGTATGTGTTCGACTTCTTGATTTATTATTTAAGAGTTTGTTTTGATTTGTCAAATTTTGAAATTTTATACTTTATCAGAATTTTGGTTATTTTCTTCTTATTAGTGATACTGATGCTTATGGCCACACCTTATATCCCAGTTAGACATGAAAAAAAAAAAATAGAAACTCAGTTTAAGAAACATAATTGTTCTGCTTTACTTAGAATGCCAGTGTGTTTAAAAACGTAAAAGATAAAAGATGATGCATGAACTAAAGCAAAGGTTCCTTAAAATCAGCTTTGCCTTTGCTGCTCGATATGCAATCATGGTATCTATACTTTGGCAGGGCATTCCAAGTGGTTTTAGGCGATCGACGGCATAGTAGGCAATAAAATGACCTTGCCTTTGCATATGTGTCTATATACAAGTATATGGCATGTTGTTCGGGTTATTTAGACACAAATGGTTAGAAAACATGAAGAAATGATTAATAATCTGATTTTTAGATACAAATGGTTAGAAAACATTTAGAAATGATTAATAATCGGATTTGTAGACAACATATTATCAATTACTTAGATTATTTCTATATCAAACCTGAACTAATAATTTTTTGAGAAAAATTAAAGCCTAAATTGTATATTAAATCTAATAAATGCAATCTAATAATCAAATCTTTTTTAAATAAATGCAATCTAATAATTATGTGTATACTATATATAACAAATTATTAAAGCCTAAATTGTATATTAAATGTAAAGTTTTAATACATACAATACAGAGAAAACACGTCATGCCAACTTCGTAGACTTGACAGGACTTACAGACTCGATAACAAAAGACCGTAACAAACAATACAGAGACAAAATGTCGTATCACCACAAGCAATTGTGGATCCTTGCTGATGGGTGCACTTCGGAATGTAGCATATATGAATGAATATAATCCCAGTGTAGGTAATTACATATCTGCCACTTGGGTTATATTCATTCATATGAATGAATATAACCCCAGTGTAGCTCTTCGATTTTCCTTGAAATTCTAGAGCTCGCTAATTACATATCTACCACTGGGGTTATATTCATTCATATACAATTGATCGTTCTGATCAATTACTTCCTTATGTGCACCGCACCATCTTCTAGGAGGTTGTCAAGTGTTCTCGCCTTCATGCTTGGTTTTTTGCGTATCTTTACATCCGCAGCCATTCTGTACAATAAAACACATTCAAATGACCAATATAAACACATTCAAATGACCAATATGAGGAACCCATATCATCGAATCAAACCACAAACTGTTGTATGAGGAACACATCAATCCGAAACTGATCCGATCAGTTCATTTGTATAAAATTTAATTCTGATTTAGTTCATCTTCTTAAACAATTCTCAAATGACCAATATAAACACATTCAAATGACCAATATGATTAACCCATATCATCGAATCAAACCAAAAATCAATATGACGAACACATCAATCCGAAACTGATCCGATCAGTTCATTTGTATAAAATTTAATTCTGATTTAGTTCATCTTTTTAAACAATTCTCAAATAACCAAAAATCAATTTTCACATTTCAAGTATCAATATTGATGTGTTCAAATAACTACACACTGATGCGCTTTATCAATTTCCATCATTTGTTTCTTCGCATTTGATTCAGAAATTAAAACCCACAAGTATCATAGTTTCAATAAACAACCTAGATCTGTACTGTAATTGTTTTTAGAGAAAAACACACAAGAATCAGCCAAATGATCACATGAGATCTGAAACTATAGAAATCAATGATACATTTTGAACAATATACTCAGTTGATACCTGAAGAACCAAAGAATCGAGTTGATCTCATATGAGGAACCGAAAACACATTCAAAACCAAAACACAGTTGATCGCATATGAGGAACCGAAAACACATTCAAAACCTCTGTTTTGCTACCCGAGACAAAAACCCACAATAATCAAACAAAACCTCTGTTTTGATACCCGAGACAAAAACCCACAAGAATCAAACAATATTTTCATATAAAACCTGAAACAAACCTTCATAATAACCAAAACCCAAACCTTTGTTTTGATACCCGAGACAAAAACCCACAAGAATCAAACCATATTTTCACACAAAACCTGTTACATTCTAGCATATAAAAAAACATAGTGTCGATCATGTTTTAGGTATGTGATATTACCTTCGATTGTTATAGAAGATGAAGATGATGAAGATGAAGCTGATGATCGGTGGAGATTACAGAAGAGGAAGATGATTCCGATGAAGATGATTTCGATGAAGATGAAGATGATCCGATGAAGATGATTGAAGATGAAGATGAAGATCTCTGTTTTGGGACTTGAGAGAAGATGAAAATGATTTTATTGAGAAGTGTGAATGTTCTAATCATACATATATGTTTATCATTAAGATTTGAGGGTATAAAAGACATTTCACAATTGTGAAACAGTCAAACAGGGTGATGTTTTTCACATACCACAGAGACGCAAATTGCGTTTTTCTCTAATTTTTTTGTAACATGGTAATGAAATTTTTATGTCCTAACACATACTGTCTTAATATTTGTTTTCGATCTTTATTAAACATACCCATGTGTTCACCATTGCGTCACAACTAACAATGTGTCAAAAAATTAGTTCATGTTTTCATTTTAGACAACATATTAGACAACATATTAGTTCATGTTTTCATTTTAGACAACATATTACCAAGTACTTAGCTTATTTGTATATCAACCATGTACACTAACACATAATTTCATTAACATTGTTTTATAAAGATATGTAACTAAATGCAAAGAATTTAAATCATATATTATAATCTGTTTTGAGTATTATTGAATTATACAATAACAATGGACCTTTACTGAATTTTACACTAACAATGTATCAAAAAAAATTTACATCATATATAAGAAGTTATTAGACAACATAAAATTAGGTCATGCATTCATTTTCAACAAAATATTATCAATTACTTACCTTATTTCTATATCAAACATGTACACTAAAACAAATTGTCTTTAACATTGTTTTATAAAGATATGTAACTAAACATAAAGAATTTAAATAATATATTATAATATGTTTTTTAGTATTTGCTTCCGATCGTTATTAAAAAAAATCCGTGTGTTCACACGGGTGTACACCTAGTATATATTAATATAAAGTTATCATGAATAGTGTTTTAAAAATATTTTAATATTGTTTGTTTTTAATATTTAATTATTTACTAATATATTATATATTATTATTATTATTTTATTATTATATTAATAGAAAGTCACCATTAATAGTGTTTTAAAATTATTTTAGTATTGTTTGTTTTTAATATTTAATTATTTAATTATTTTATTAATATATTTTTAGTTTTATCGATTTTGCATGTTTTTTCCTTTTATAACTATTAAGATACGATATTTTATATAATTTTGAGTATATTGTTTCAACGTGTCTAAATTTTTCTCTGTATTGATACGCTTTTCCCCGAAACTGGGTTGTGAGTGGTAAAGCTTAAGTAATCGAAGCACAAACGTAAATGTTATCAAATCTAACTCACATTTATTTTTTTTATATATAAATTAACATTACTTTTTTCATAATTCTAATAATAAACTGTAATACTTTATAAAGTTATGAACATATGCGACATGTTTATTTTTGTCTTCGTTCCACTAAAAGTTTTGTTCAAAATCAAACGGATCAATATAATTGATCTTCATTTGTTCTTTACCGTGATCAATCAAACAGATACCATGCGAAACTTGGATAGCGGTATACAATATCTTTCAATATTATAAACTATAGGGAGTATGAATACCATACTGGTATCTTGACGAACCAAACTTACACCGTCTGTTCTTTACTATGACGAATTGAACTGGTACCATGCGAAGAACTTCGATGGTAGTATAGAGTTTTTTTTTAATTATCATAAACTATAGCGAGTATCGGTACCACGTCAATTCCAACCCAACAATATCAGTACCAGTATCGGTACCATCGGAATGGAATGAATACTGATATTCATTACGGAAGACATTACTGATATTCGTTTTTATGCTTTTCGATTTATGTAAAATATGTGTCGATATCCTTTTGGGCATATAATGACTTTATTTTTGGGTTTTGCCTCTCGATTGCTATAATGAGTGTCAGTATCGTACCTATATGTTGTTCAGTCGGTTTCAATTCAGTTTAGTACGATAGTGGCACCCGCCGCGAAGCGCGGGGGAACCTCCCTAGTTCATATTAAATGAAAATTGTATGTCTCTAGGAATATGGTATGATGATATGATTTTTTTATCTAAGAGGTTGAAGGTTCAAATCCTATAAGGTTTAAGTATAAAAATATTTAAAAATATTTTAGTATGCCATTAAAAAATAAATTATTATATTATATTATATGCATATTATATGCATATTAATAAATGAAGTGAATGAACAAAGTTAAATGAATAGTGATTCTGGTCGTGGTTTGTTCCTATTTACTTATTTGGGCGGTCATTCCCTCTCTAGACGCGTGTCTTCAATCTTTACACCTCCTTATAAGCCGTAGACAGAAAAATGGATAAGAGAGGGGGGCGGTGACTGCCGGTGACCGAAAGGTCATCACCGTCACACCACCACAACAATCACCATCAGGTGTCTCTGTGCTGTGGGGTTTTCTTAGATTGTGGAAAGACGTGTGGTTGTTGATCTATAAAACTTGGAGCCGGTCGGAAAGACAGTGCGGTGGGATGGTTCGTTTCTCGGCTTCTCGGTTATTGGACACAAGGCGTGGCTCTACTATGTCTCTCTGTCGGCGACCGACAACCCACCCACCACCAGAGAACCGCCGCTTCTCGACCGTTTGGTTCGTTCACCCTTTCATACTTATTTCTGTATTCATGTGAGAAAATCACAAAATTTTCTATTTGGGGTTTCTTCATCTTGCAAACCAGAAATTGGGTTTGCTTAGGTTCACTTCTTTGTAAGTGAAATCTTTGAGTTTGTTTTGGATTGGCGTTGAATCTTCAATTTAGGGGTAATTTTTTACGGCCATTATTGAAAATTTTAGAATCCGTGACACAAAGACTGTATACATATAAAATGATCTTCAGGTATACTCTATTAATAGAGCAATACAAATGAACGGTGGTTTTGGTCTTGGTTTGTTCCGAATCCTCCCTTGAGATGCGTGTCTTCCGGCTTTACACCTTACCCATTTTTAAGAAGAACGAGGGGTGGTTACCAGAGGGTCACCACCGGCGGATTCTGGCAGTCTTGGTGTGGCGAGTTTCAATATAAAACCTTAGCCGACGTTTTAGGCGATGGCGGCTGGCATTCTTGCGAGGTTTCGGCCTTTCGCCTACCAGACAATGATGCTGGCTTGCTACATGGTATGGCAACTCCTGTTGCAACCGTAGCGCCAGTGAGCGGGTTCGACGATGGTGATCTTTTCGGATCTGAGTCTATTGGTGTTACTGATTTCGTTTTTTGTTTGCCTTGATTTCTGAGATTGATTGATTAAGCGATTGTGTTGGTGGTGGTGGTCAAATATTTTGGTGTCCTCATTGTGTTGGTAGAGGTGGTGGAGTTGGATGTGTTGGTAGTGGTGGTGGTGGTGGTGGAGTTGTAGTTGTTTAATGTACGAGTTGTATTGATGGTGATGATGGATCCGTTTGATGATATTTGTGGCGATCGTTGCCTTCGATTAACGGTCGATTAACGGTCGATTAACCCCACCGCGGGCGAGAATAATCTTGCTTACATTTTTGGTGTTAGATGGTGCTGGTAGTGGTCGGCCTTGTGTTGAGGTCGCTGGCATCACCTCTATCTTTCGATGTGGTGGTCGGGGATTTGTGTCATGGTTGCGTAGAGAATGGTCTGTGTAACTCGCCAAAAACCTTATTGCCGGTGCTTGGTGTCGATTAAATCTTTATCTAATTCATCAAATTTTTAGTGGATATGGTTGGCTTGGGTTTGTCGTTTGTATCAACTTATATATGTCTTATGGCTGTGATGAATTCATACGTATGACTGTAAATTGGATGTTGATGTTGCCTTGGCATGGCAGGTATGGATTTTATTTTTTTGTGGGTTTTTTGTGCTTTCTGTACTTTGAGAGCATGAACATCGTACCAGAGAAAATTAAATAGGCCATGATGATAATGATATAAGAAAAATCGTCTATCTTTGTTGTTTTGGTGTGGCAATCTGATGATTTTTAGCCACGATGAGGTAGTATAGCTGAGCCTACGAATACACATCTAACCAAATCAGATGTGTTCATATGGGAAGTTCATTGTCGATGATATTGTTGTTGGTGCTTCTCTTTAAGAGATTCATTTGGGTTTGTTTCTTTCCATCAGTTTTGTTGCTTTATGTTATAGAGACTTTTGGGGTTTTTGCTATGGTTATGTTGAATTAATCAGTTTAACGTGTTTAGGTTATTGTTGTACTTATGTTTTTTTTTTAATTTCTTAAAGGTTGGGCTGTAGTTTTGTTTATGTTTTGTTTCTATATGATGTTCTTGTATGAACTTATCATATGCACGCTAAAAAAATTGTAATTTTTGGAAAATCGCTTTTATAACATCATCAAATTGTTATCTTATCATGGTTATTCATCAAAGACATGTGCAATTCCACCAGACATATACAGGAATGCAAGCTGGTCAGTTCCAATGCCCGATGGCTGCTATGCCTGAAATTGAAGATGAAGGAAACCATAGATTCGTCATTTTCATTCGTATAGCCAATGTTAGTTTCCTCTTCTCTTAACTTAACAGTGTCCGCTTCATTCGTATTATCAATTCAGTTATTCGGTTCGATTTGGTTAATAACTTGTCTTATTCGGGTTGGTTTTCGGTTATGACAGAACAAACTGAAAACCGAATAAACTGAAATCCAAATAGAGCTGAACTTACCGTATTCGTTATTCAGTTTGGTCAAGAATTTACCGTGTTCGGTTTGGTTCCATTAATAAGTTATTATATTTGGTTCGGTTTTTGGTTAAGAAATAGGAAAATTTAAAACCGAATAAACTAAAAACCGAATAGAGGAAGTGATGAACACCCCTAAACTTGAGTTTCGCATTTAAACATGATGCTTCATGATATTTTTAGATTAGTCTTAAAGAATATCGACTTTATTATACATGTTCATTTGTGGTATCATGTTTGTATTGTAGCAGGTCGCCCAACAGCAATGATCATGGTTTCAGCCAAAGGTAACTTTCTTGGGAAATATATATAAAACACTCTAGCTAGAAATTTTGCAGTAATGGTGTCACACCCCAACTTTCCACGTTTCACCGGTGGGCCCGGTAGGGGAGTATCGTGACGTAGTTGATATCATCATAGTCAAACAACACAATATAAATGCACAGCGGAAGCAAAAGATAAATATATTACATTCCGAATATAAGTAATGTCAAAGTATTACAACGGAAGGTAAAGGATCCACAGGCGGATCAATAAAAGAAAAACTGTTCAACAGACTTTAGGCATCTAGAACTTGCAAGATTCCCTAATGACGCCCTGAGCTCCCAGCCAATTACGCATAGTACCTGTCACTTAACCTTTTGGAAAATACGTCAGTTTACACTGGTAAATACAATTAACTGACTCATTTTGAAAAGAGTTTAAGAAAATTGATTTGAATGCACGTGGCACAAAATATCTTTTATAATTTGATTAAAATGCACGAGGCAAAATTTAATCTTTTATACTTGGGACAATTTTATTAATAAAGATCTTGTATCCGATTTACATGGTTGTCCAACATTTAGGGCCGGTGATTATACAATACAAGCCGGACAAGATTAATCGACACACCACAAATATAATCTCACAAGAAGATACCCTTACGAGTGAGTATACGTTATACATATGCAACAGGAGGTGTTTTGCCTACACCTTGTGCTTACGTCGTGGCCATTCACTTTTTAAAATGAGCTAAGGATATCCAGGACACGGTCATTAACCCCCAATGTTATTTGTTATCAATCAATACAGATTAAAACGGGATTATGCAATTTAATCATCTCCGATTAAAAGGTTTCTTCACCCGACCAAGCGGTATTTTTATAATACCGTATCCCAAGCCCGTATAAGGGAAAATAAGTTAAAAGTATTTACCTGAGCTAGCAATGCAATTTATACTCAGCCGTATATTCTAATCAGCAAGCACAAGTACTTCTACTGGGGCTCTCAATCTGGAACGAAGGTTTTATTAACCTATTAAATTCCTAACGGGTCTTATTTAAGTCGTAACTTAGACCGGTTAGTTTTTAAGGAAAGGTTTACGGTTCAAAACGCATGATTAAGCGAAGACCAGAATAGGATGTGATTTATACCCGACAAGTTTGGAGACTTGTATAATATGGGTAAACTAAACACATTCTGGATTTTGAGATAAAAACGATAACGTTTGACCCGTTTCGGCTAATTTATGCAAACTAGTTACATAAACCGAACCGAACGCGAATAACGCATGACGGGTAATCATGAGAGTCATATACAGGTTTCCTAAGTTAATTATGTCTCAAATATGTTGTGACATCAGTAAGATGTCTTTCATTATGCCCGAAACGTATTTAAACACAAACTAGGCCCCGTAGGGGTAGTTTGGTCATTTAAAAGGTTATAAGAGAGTTTAAGTATTAATCTGAGTTACAGGCCTGATGTAATCAGTAAAAATACTTATTTTACTAAGTTATAACAGTAGGGTAAAGTATATATGTGAATTTTATCAATTATAACCAAACTATGCACCGTAGGGGCATTTTGGTAATTTCACATAAGCCGTAAAGCTCAAAACTGAAGGCTGAGTTTATCAACCTTTGCTTACTGTTAAAATATTATAATTTGCCTCAAAAATCAGTAGGTATCAACCCTTGTATGTTTAAAATAGTTTAAGTACATACTATGCGTTAAAAACGCTTAAAAAGGCGATTAAAGGCCACTTCCAGGTTCGATACTTAAATCTGATATTTTTATATTTCTAGAAGGCTTAAAATAATTTATTTATCATATGTGATCAGTAGCAAAAGGTTTGGAGTCTTTTAGATATGTAAAACTCATTTTATGGCCCGTAAGGGCAAAACCGACAATTACCGGATTAAGCCTACGACTACTAGTTATGCTCAGCCTAAAATTTATTAAAAATCTTTAAAAATCCCAAAATAATATATTATATCAGTGGGTAAAAGATTTGATATCAAAAAGTATGTTTAAGTAGGCTATACGCTAAATACGCCGTTAAATTAACATAAAGCTTTAATTTTACGCTAACGAGCATAACTCTTAACCTACACCTCAAACTGATGTCAAGTTTTGCATACAAGTTTAAATATCAGTATTTAAAGTTTCTACTCTTTTACATTTCCAAAAATCACTTTTTAAGGTAATAAGGGCATAATGGTCAACATATGAGCAATTAACGGAAACGCGTAAACGAATGGGTCAATCAATGAACCAACCACAGAGGGTTATGCTAACATGTAGCCTGGTCCTAAGGAAGCTCTAAGGCATTTCCAAATCATACCAAAGCGGGTCAGAACTGAAGTCAAAGCAAAAGTCAAAGCTTTGCGACTTTCGGTTCCGAATCGGTTCAAAACAGAAAGTTGTCGAATCAAACAAGCTTAGACAAGTTCTTATGCTTATTATCAAGTTATATGAATGATAAAATAGGTTACACGCCTTTTACGTCGTTAATTATGCGTTAAACGAAAGATTACATTTCTGTTGACTTTTTCTAATCACCTTTGACTCGACAAATGACCTAGTTAGGATGGGAATCAGTGGATGCCCTTTTAAGGGTTTAAAGCCCACATAATTACCAACTTATAACTACCTTTGATTTGACTAATCACTGGACCATTAGTGATTAATCTTAAAGTCAACCGTTAATTACGACGATTTGACTTTTAAGCTAAAACTAAGCTAAAACTTAATCAAGAAAGGATTAGAACACTTACTGAAGTCCTAAGCTAGATTAGGAAGGACTTGGGTCTGCTTTGAAGCTCCAGAAGGCTCCTCAATTGCAGAATGAAGGTGTGAGGAAAGAGTTGCAACTTCATGCCTTTATATAGTGTTCTTAATCACCATAGATTGTTGACACATGGTTCTACAAGTGACCACAATTGATCAACACATGTCTCTAGTGTCCTAGGAGGCATTTAGGGGTCGCCCATGATGAGAAATATCCGTTTTGGGTCGAGTTTTCGCGTATACAGGCTGCTGAGTGAAGTTTCTGCATCTGATGTCCCTACGCGGCCCGCCTGAGTTTTAAACTATCCTTACGCGGGCCGCATGGCCCTCTAAAATCAGAATTTCCATTTTTTCATTTTTGCAACTTGTCCCTTGGCTTCACGAAAGGGCAACTAAGCCTAATTCTTGCATTTTAACCCTTTATTATTTACCCACAAGGGCTTTAGGACTTATACCCACTTTGCCAAGTCCCTGGACACTTCCGGTTAACCCGAAAGGTCTTAACTTTCAATGTTTACGCTTTAACCCCTCGCACACGAATTTGATCATAACTTTCTCATACGATAATGAAACTTTATGAAATTTATATCGTGCATTCTAGTGAGCATAATTAACAGTTACAAAGCTTCGGGTGTGTTAAAAGGTAACTCAGAGGTATAACTTAAATGTGTTGACACATTTAACCCCTGTAGTTTGTATTTGCTCACTTTTAGCTTCGCATGATCCATGATTTATTCGTTTAATGCCATAAACATCATGTAGGGTTAATGTACAATATATTTATTCACCGTCGACATTCAGAACTCGTATTTTTCATATACTTTTCATGATTGTCAACTTCAGTCCTTTCTGAACATTCTTTCACACGTTCAAGCATATGACACGTGTCAACACATTATAGGACGTGAATTTTCGAGGTGTTACAAATGGTTTACAAAGTAAGTTCTATATCTCCAAGTTAAGTTTCTCAACATAATCATGTTAAACAAGGTTGATAACCAGATACCCGCATCATAGTTAAGATCATGTATTTCTATAAAAGGTTTATTACATTAAAATGTCACCAACTTGTACGTTTTGTTGGTTGTAATGAACTAAATATCTTGCGAGTTCGCTTTTTTATTTTTTACTTTGGCCAGTTCACTTTTCTTAGGGATCAAGGTAATTAGGATTCCTTGACATTATAGCTCTTTGAATGATAAGGTGTGTGCACATCAGGTTGTGTCTCATGATAGGCACGTTGTTAGCAACATTGTTTCACAAGTGAAACTGAACCACTTCTTTATGGTTATTATTTGATGTGATTTTTGTTGGAAATTCGTGGAAAAAGTATTTTTCACAAATATAGGAAAATGATTTTTTCCTATTTTGGACTAGAAATAAATATAATAAAATGAGCGGGTTTTATATATTTATTTGTGGGTTTGTGTTCTATGTTGGAAGAGCTTCGCAACGAACTAAACCATGTCCAAAACGGAGCTAAGATGAATGAGATATCGATGCTCAAATTTTGGTGTTTGAAACTTGAATGCTGGAAAAAGTGGGAAAGTGGCACCTTGTCCCACAATGGATGAGAGATGAAACTTAAAGGGGTATTTAAGTGGGAACTCTCCATCCTTATTGTTTCATGGAAGCACTCACTAGTGTACTCGCGAAGGGTGCGGAGCACCCTAACTCGCACACGCCCACGCGCGCGTGGCGTGGGCGATGAGGCGCAATGTGGCGCACTTTGCACTTTGCACGCTCGCATCCCCGAGATCCTCCTTTGTATTTTTGACCGCGTGCGCGTGGTGAAGCAAGGGCTGCAAGGACCAGGTGGTTGGTGACGGGGCATGACCCTAATAGGTCCGCGCGCATTGGCGCATGGCGTGGCAGTAATGCGCGTACGCGCGCGAGTACACATGGCGTGATGGCGCGCACTGGCGCATGGAGCATGGGCACTGAGTTGACGTGCGCGGCGAACCAAAGTGAGCCAAAACAGCGCGACTGTGTGGCGTGCTCGTAGAGGCTTACAGGTGACGTGGCGCACACGCTGGGACTGAGCCAGTAAGGCGCACGCACGCATGGCAGTGAGCCAAAAGGACGCAGTGCGCATGAGGGTGCAGACATGCGCGTGCACCAGTGTGTCTTGCGCGCGCGCGCAGAAGCTTCCAGCAGCAGTTAATGTTGTGCAGTTACGTTTCAGTATTCGAAACTGACGAAGTTAATGCGTTTGACTGAGAATTAAGTGACGAATTAAAGTGCATTAAAGACGTTTAATGCAGTTTAATTCACCCATTTAATTCATTTTTCAGTTTCTTCAAGACCTGCAACTATAAATAGGAGTATCCTATTGCAGAACAAGACACCGAATTCACACAGTAACTCACAATCTTCTCTGAATTCTTATTTTCTTCTCTCAAGCAATCAAGGTACACCTTCGGGTTGGAGTCAAGACCGGCAGTGCAACTGCTTGCGGTTGTTGTATCCTGGAAACAAACGAGTTCTCCTGGGAGACTCGAAATTTGTTTTAAGGGACCCGTGTCTAACACGATCCTCAGCCAAGAACAGTTTTTCTGTTCGAGTTTTCTGTTCTTGTTTTTCCATTTTTCAGTTGTAATTGTACTGTATTGTATTTTGTTTCTGATTTGTTTATGTAATTCAAGTTAATAAAGAATTTTATTTATTTTTACACGAACGGATTCCTACAATCTTAAAACAAATTTTTTAAAACACCGTTTGTGTAGAATCACAAATATATTCTGCTGTGAATTCGAACCACTTTTGAATTCATAGAGTTGTGTTTTAAAAAACAGATTTTTTTCTATGTTTTGATTCAAAGTAGCGACTTTGTCAAAACAGAACTCTGCTTCTACTCCTTTCTATTGTTGAGTTCTAAAAATCCTACTGTTGTAGTCTTCAAAGTTGGACTTAGAAGCTACACGGCTGGTTTTTTCGCACTCATAAAAATAATAAATTAGCGCATTTATTATTTTGAAAACAATTTATTAACTTGTTTTATAGGACCTTTTCAGAATGTCGACTGAAAATGTGAACACGAGCAATACCAACGTTGTTGTCGATACCCCTGCCAACACTGTGGGAGCGTCCACAGTGGCAAATCATGCTGAAAGACCCGAGGAGTTCTCGGGTCTCCACTTCAAAAGGTGGCAACAGAAGATGTTCTTCTACTTGACCACCATGAACCTTGCGAGGTTCTTGACTGAAACCGCTCCCCAACCCGTGGAAGGGGAGACCAACGCTTAGGCTCTGAGCGCGGTAGAGGCTTGGAAGCACTCGGATTTCATATGTCGAGGCTATGTACTCAATGGTCTCTCGGACGCCTTGTATAATGTGTACTATAATATCAAGACTTCCAAAGAATTATGGGAGTCCTTGGATAAAAAGAACAAAACGGAGGATGCGGGAACAAAGAAATTTGTTGTCGCCCGTTTCTTAGACTTCAAAATGGTTGATAACAAGACTGTTATGAACCAAGTCCAAGAGTTGCAAATTATACTACACGACATCCATGCTGAGGGAATGGTACTTAGCGAGACTTTTCAAGTAGCAGCCATGATCGAAAAATTACCTCCTGCTTGGTTGGACTTTAAGAACTATCTTAAACACAAGCGAAAGGAAATGACGATTGAGGAACTTGTCGTCCGTCTTCATATAGAAGAGGACAACAGGGTGGCCCAAAAAGGCACCATTTTGCAAGCTTCAGCTAAGGCAAACATGGTGGAAGTTGGGGTGTCCTCAAAGGGCAAGAAAGGCAAGGGTAAAAAGGACAACAAAGGGAAAGCAAAGGTTAACAACCTTGGACCCAAAAAAGGGGCTTTGAAAAAGAAGTCTGCGCCTTTCCAAGGTACTTGTTACAACTGTAACGAGACGGGGCACCGTGCTAACCAATGCAAGAAACCTAAGCGTGAGCGTGCGCATATGTTTGATGAGGATGGCATGCCTCTAATCGCAATGATAACCTAGGAAGCGGCTATGATTGAAGAAGTCAACGCAATGGGTGAAAACCCAAAAGGATGGTTCGTTGACACGGGTGCAACTCGCCATGTTTGTGGATACAAGGCTCTTTTCTCTACATTCAAGGAAGCGTCGGGTGAAGAAAATCTTTATATGGGGAATAAAGCTACCGCAAGCATCAAGGGGGAACGCACGGTCGTCTTGAAGATGACTTCGGGCAAGGAGCTTACCTTGACAAATGTGCTTTATATCCCAGAGATACGGAAGAATCTCGTGTCGAGATGGATGCTCAACAAGTTTGGATTTCATCTAGTGTTTGAATCGGATAATTTTGTCTTGTCTAGACGTGGAATGTTTGTTGGAAATGGCTATACCCTTAATGGTATGTTTAAAATGAATGTAATGGTTGTAAACCAAAACAAAAGTTTGAATGAAATTTCTACTCCTACTTACATGATTGAGTCTTCTAATGTTTGGCATGGTAGACTAGGACATGTAAATTTTAATTCATTACGACATTTAATTAAATTAAACTTGATACCAACATTCCATATCGAGTCCAATCACAAATGCAAGACATGTGTTGAATCCAAAATTACGAGATCATCGTTTAAATCGGTTGAACGAATAACCGAACCCCTTGATTTAATTCATACCGATGTGTGTGATTTAAAAGCGGTTCCCACGCGTGGAGGAAATAAGTACTTCATCACGTTTATTGATGATTGTACGAAATATTGCTATGTGTATTTACTAAAGAGTAAAGACGAAGCAATAGAAAAGTTTATCTTGTACAAAAATGAAGTTGAGAATCAACTTAAAAAGAAGATAAAAGCTTTGAGAAGCGATCGAGGAGGTGAATATGTTGCACCTTTTGCGGATTTATGCGCAAAAAGTGGAATTGTACATGAGTGTACACCTCCTTATTCTCCACAATCAAATGGCGTTGCGGAACGAAAGAACCGCACATTGAAAGAAATGATGAACGCCATGTTGATAAGCTCGGGAGTGAACCGAGAAATGTGGGGGGACGTCATTCTCTCACCAAACTATCTTTTGAATAAGATACCTTTTAAAAATAGGGACGAAACTCCATATGAGTTATGGAGAAAAATGAAGCCTTCATACAAATACTTGAAAGTGTGGGGGTGCCTAGCTAATGTGATTGTACCACCTCCTAAGGCTCTTAGGATAGGACCCAAAACTGTTGATTGCATTTTCATTGGATATGCACATCAAAGTAGTGCGCATCGTTTTCTTGTACATGAGTCCAAGAATCCCGATGTACATAAACACACTATCATGGAGGCTAATCCTAACATTGTCTCATATTTTGAGAATGTGTTTCCTATGTTTGAACAAACATATGCGACTTTATCAAGAGCGGTTGATGAAGCACGTCCAAGTTCGTCTACATGGTTAGATGAAGCAGGACCAAGTTCATATACGAGGATAGATGAAAGACATGAACGACCTGAGGTCGAGGAGGGTAAGCTTAGACGAAGCAAACGACAAAGGGTTGAAAAATCCTTTGGTCCAGACTTCATGAGCTATATGGTTGAGGGTGAGCCCAATACCTACCGCGAAGCGGTTACCTCCACAGAAGGACCTCAATGGCAAGAAGCAATTAAGAATGAAATTGATTCTATATTGCAAAATCATACTTGGGAGTTAGTAGATCTTCCACCTGGTTGCAAACCACTTGGATATCGTTGGATATTCAAAAGGAAGATGAAAGCCGACGGAAGTATTGATAAATACAAGGCAAGGTTAGTAATCAAAGGATTTAGACAAAAGGAGGGTCTAGACTACTTTGATACTTACTCGCCTGTAACGCGAATAACCTCTATACGATTGGTTCTTGCAATTGCGGCTCTAAGAAATTTGGAAGTTCACCAAATGGACATAAAGACCGCATTTCTAAATGGCGATTTAGAAGAAGAAATTTACATGGAACAACCCGAGGGTTTTTCCGCCCCAGGAAACGAGGGCAAAGTATGTAAATTGGCCAAGTCTATGTATGGCTTGAAGCAAGCTCCAAAACAATGGCACCAAAAGTTTGATCATGTCATGATTGACAATGGTTTCAAAATAAATGAGTGCGACAAGTGTGTTTATTTTAAAGACACACCAAGAGGTTATGTGATTTTATGTCTTTATGTAGATGATATGCTTATCATTGGGAGTGATGATAACATGATCAACTCAACGAAAGACATGTTGAAAGCAAGGTTTGACATGAAAGACATGGGTCTCGCGGATGTGATTCTTGGAGTAAAAATCACTAGAACCCAAAATGGTCTTGTGTTGAGTCAATCTCATTACGTGGACAAGATCCTTGGGAAATTCAATTAGGGAGACACGAGTATAGCTCGCACTCCAATTAATAATACCCAACGCCTAAGGAAGAATAGAGGCGAGAGTGTTTCTCAGTTAGAGTACTCAAGGATCATTGGTAGTCTCATGTATCTAATGACATGTACTAGACCCGACTTAGCATATGCTGTAAGCAGGCTAAGTAGATACACCAGTAATCCGAGCGAGGATCATTGGAAAGCTATCACGAGGGTGCTTAGATACATAAGATACACAAGAGACTATGGATTACATTATACCCGTGATCCAGCAGTGATCGAAGGATACACTGACGCGAATTGGATATCGGATATAAAGGATCATAGATCCACAAGTGGTTACGTGTTTACACTTGTTGGCGCAGCTATAGCTTGGAAGTCTTCCAAGCAAACGGTTATAGATAGATCCACGATGGAATCCGAATTCGTCGCTTTAGATAAAAACGGGGAAGAAGCGGAGTGGCTACGTCAATTTGTGGAAGATATTCCAAGATGGCCAAAGCCGTTGACGGCGATTTTCATACATTGTGACAATCAATCCGCGCTTGTTAGAGCACAAAGCGCAATGTACAATGGCAGATCAAGGCACATTTGATGTAGACACAACACGGTACGACAACTTATCTCAACAGGTGTTATCTCAGTTGACTATGTGAGGTCAAAGGAGAACATTGCAGACTCGTTAACAAAAGGCTTAAGCAAAGATAAGGTATATAGGTTGTCAAGAGGAATGGGACTAAAGCCCATAGATGAAGGGAATATGAGGGAAACCTAACCTAGTTGACTGGAGATCCCAAGATCTAGGTTCAATAGGCCAACTTAATCATAAACCCAAAGGGAGTCACTATGGGGGGGTGCCCCAAATTCATAAAGGGAGTTGTATACTTCCTAGTCTATTCCAATCAGTGACATGGAGTGAGGTTAAGCATGTTGAGGTTAAGGATTTTGTGTAAATCCTAATTAACCATGATGCTTTTAATGATTCAGAGGAATCACCTATGTTAGAGAGAAGTGGGGTCGCTTCGAATAGATTTGTGGGGAAGCGCAAATCCTAGAGCTCTCGTAGAACCAGGAACGTGTTCCATGACCACAAACGGACACAACCATGAGGACTTGACTCGACTAGGGAGAGTATTGTGTGAATGTATATTGTCGCCTACAGAAATGGGGGATTGTTCAAAGACACCGCGTCTACAAGACCCTAGGAGGCTAATTATACTTCACAAAATAAGGTTCAAAGGTTACACCTACCTATCTTGCAATACTCAACTATTGAACATGTATCGTTGAAACTTGATAGATCGATTTCTATTCATGTGGGGGATTGTTGGAAATTCGTGGAAAAAGTATTTTTCACAAATATAGGAAAATGATTTTTTCCTATTTTGGACAAGAAATAAATATAATAAAATTAGCGGGTTTTATATTTTTATTTGTGGGTTTGTGTTCTATGTTGGAAGAGCTTCGCAACGTACTAAACCATGTCCAAAACGGAGCTAAGATGAATGAGATATCGATGCTCAAAGTTGGGTGTTTGAAACTTGAATGCTGAAAAAAGTGGGAAAGTGGCACCTTGTCCCACATCGGATGAGAGATGAAACTTAAAGGGGTATTTAAGTGGGAACTCTCCATCCTTATTGTTTCATGGAAGCACTCACTAGTGTACTCGCGAAGGGTGCGGAGCACCCTAACTCGCACTCGCACTCGCACACGCGCGCGTGGCGTGGGCGATGAGGCGCAATGTAGCGCTTTGATGGCGCACTTTGCACTTCGCACGCTCACATCGCCGAGAGCCGCCTTTGTATTTTTGACCGCGTGCGCGTGGTGAAGCAAGGGCTGCAAGGACCAGGTGGTTGGCGACGGGGCATGACCCTGGTGGGTCCGCGCGCAGTGGTACACCAAAGTGGAGCCAAAACGGCGCGACTGTGTGGCGTGCTCGTAAAGACTTACAGGTGACGTGGCGCACGAGCTGGGACTGAGCCAGTAAGGCGCACGCGTGCATGGTAGTGAGCCAAAAGGACGTAGCGCGCATGAGGGTACCTGCGCGTGCACCAGTGTGTCTTGCGCGCACGCGCGCAGAAGCTTCCAGTAGCAGTTACGTTTCAGTATTCGAAACTGACGAAGTAAATGTGTTTGACTGAGAATTAAGTGATGAATTAAAGTGCATTAAAGACGTTTAATGCAGTTTAATTCACCCATTTAATTCATTTTTCAGTTTCTTCAAGACCTGCAACTATAAATAGGAGTATCCTATTGCAGAACAAGACACCGAATTCACACAGTAACTCACAATCTTCTCTGAATTATTATCTTCTTCTCTCAAGCAATCAAGGTACACCTTCGGGTTGGAGTCAAGACCGGCAGTGCAACTGCTTGCGGCTGTTGTATCCTGGAAACAAACGAGTTCTCCTGGGAGACTCAAAATTTGTTTTAAGGAACTCGTGTCTAACACGATCCTCAGCCAAGAACAGTTTTTCTGTTCGAGTTTTCTGTTCTTGTTTTTCCATTTTTCAGTTGTAATTGTACTGTATTGTATTTTGTTTCTGATTTGTTTCTGTAATTCAAGTTAATAAATAATTTTATTTATTTTTACATGAACGGATTCCTACAATCTTAAAACAAATTTTTTAAAACACCGTTCGTGTAGAATCACAAACATATTCTGCTGTCAATTCGAACCAGTTTTGAATTCATAGAGTTGTGTTTAAAAAACATATTTTTTTTCTCTGTTTTGATTCAAAGTAGCGACTTTGTCAAAACAAAACTCTGCTTCTACTCCTTTCTATTGTTGAGTTCTAAAAATCCTACTGTTGTAGTCTTCAAAGTTGGACTTAGAAGCTACACGGCTGGTTTTTTCGCACTCATAAAAATAATAAATTAGCGCATTTATTATTTTGAAAAAAAATTAGTAACTTGTTTTCTTGGACCTTTTCAGAATGTCGACTGAAAATGTGGACACGAGCAATACCAACGTTGTTGTCGGTACCCCTGCCAACGCTGTGGGAGCGTCCACAGTGGCAAATCAGGCTGAAAGACCCGAGAAGTTCTCGGGTCTCCACTTCAAAAGGTGGCAACAGAAGATGTTCTTCTACTTGACAACCATGAACCTTGCGAGGTTCTTGACTGAAACCGCTCCCCAACCTGCGAAAGGGGAGACCAACGCTCAGGCTCTGAGCGCGGTAGAGGCTTGGAAGCACTCGGATTTCATATGTCAAGGCTATGTACTCAATGGTCTCTCGGATGCCTTGTATAATGTGTACTATAATATCAAGACTTCCAAAGAATTATGGGAGTCCTTGGATAAAAAGTACAAAACGGAGGATGCGGGAACAAAGAAATTTGTTGTCGCCCATTTCTTGGACTTCAAAATGGCTGATAACAAGACTGTTATGAACCAAGTCCAAGAGTTGCAAATTATACTACACGACATCCATGCTGAGGGAATGGTACTTAGCGAGACTTTTCAAGTGGCAGCCTTGATCGAAAAATTTCCTCCTGCTTGGTTGGACTTTAAGAATTATCTTATACACAAGCGAAAGGAAATGAAGATTGAGGAACTTGTCGTCCGTCTTCGTATATAAGAGGACAACAGGGTGGCCCAAAAAGGCACCATTTTGCAAGCTTCGGCTAAGGCAAACATGGTGGAAGTTGGGGAGTCCTCAAAGGGCAAGAAAGGCAAGGGTAAAAAGGACAACAAAGGGAAAGCAAAGGTTAACAACCTTGGACCCAAAAAGGGGGCTTTGAAAAAGAAGTTTGCGCCTTTCCAATGTACTTGTTACAACTGTAACGAGACGGGGCACCGTGCTAAACAATGCAAGAAACCTAAGCGTGAGCGTGCGCATATGGTTGATGAGGATGGTATGCCTCTAAGCGCAATGATAACCGAGGAAGCGGCTATGATTGAAGAAGTCAACGCAATGGGTGAAAACCCAAAAGGATGGTTCGTTGACACGGGTGCAACCCGCCACGTTTGTGGAGACAAGGCTCTTTTCTCTACATTCAAGGAAGCGTCGGGTGAAGAAAAGCTTTATATGGGGAATAAAGCTACCGCAAGCATCAAAGGGGAAGGTGTCACACCCCGATTTTCCGCGTATTACCGGTGGGCCCGGTGGGGAGTATCGTGACGTAGTTGATATCATCATAGTCAAACAACACAATTTAAATGCACAGCGGAAGCAAAAGATGAATCACATTACAAACCGAATAAAATAGTAATATCAAAGTATCACAACCGGACTGTAATGGATCCACAGGCGGATCAAAAGATAAAAAGATTTATTGTTCAACAGACTTTAACATCTAGAGCTTGCAAGACTTGATTAATGATGCCAGGAGTAGCCAGCCTATTTCGTCTAGTACCTGCATTTAGCCTTTTTGGAAAATACGTCAGTTTACACTGGTAAATACAATTAACTGACTCATTTTGAAAAGAGTTTAAGAAAATTAAATTGAATGCACATGGCACAAAATATATTTTATAACTTGGGACAATTATTTAGAATTAATCTTGTATACAGTTTTACTTATTTGTCGTCCGTCAGCGTCGGTTGGTAGAGCCGGTCAAGATTAACTGACACGCAACTGGTATAATGCCCACAAGGTTGATTCCTTTAAGTGGATTACCAGTTTTAACATAATGCAACTATCAGGTGTATGCCTACACCTCGTGCTTAAGTCGTGGCCATTTCTTTGAATGATGCCAAGGATATTGTCACACCCTGCTAGTAGCGGAAGCGTATTGTGTGTGACGTAAGAAAGGTAATCATTGCATCCAAATGTATTTAACAACTTGAACCAACAACGATGCCATAGTTATATAAATTCCAACAAATATTTACATATTTTCCCAAAAGTAGTTTCAAGTACCATACATGTTCACAACATTAGACATAACATAGTTATCAGTTTGTTTTACACATCACCAAAAGATAGTTTTAACATAAAACTTAGTAAGGTTTTGTTTCCTATATACCCATACGAAGTTGGGATATAGAAGACAAACCCTTCAAAAGTGGCAATCGTTGTCATTTGTTTTTCCCGAATCCCATAGTGAATCACCGGCTCAAGACCTGTTTCCTGAAATACATGTAGTTTTAAAAAAATCAACAAAAGTTGAGCGAGTTCATGCAGTGTTTGTTATCATATGAAATCTAGTAATTTTTATCTTGTAATCATGGTATGTTCTGATTCATTCATGGAGTCTGTTAAGGATCTATCAGTGGGTAGCGAGCCCCCTGACATAATGTACCATAAGCAAATAACCAAACCGAGAACACTTTGTCATCATTGGGATCACAAAAGCACTCCAGGGTATACCAACCAGGAGTGGGGCGTGCCTCAAGCCCAATAGATCTACACCTTTTGCACCTTGGTCACTAAGTGATTAATGGTTACTAATGCAGTTTCCCTACTTATGCACATTGATCATGTCATCTACTCCGTAACTAACATACCAATAGTTTTAGCATGTATTTCCCCTCGATGTTTTTGAAAACAAAACATTGAAAACAGTGAAAGGAGGGACATGAACTCACAAATTTGCGTTCCGTGTAATATGATATCGAAGTGAGCGTCCGTACGTGTCAATAACCTACATGTGTACTAATCTCGTTAGACACTAGGTCTTTCGGACCTCGTACAAGTTGTTCATCTTGAATTCTTTATTATGTTTTCGCTTGTCATCTTTAGAACAACTTTGTCTTTTAGAGCTTTGATAGCTCACTCGCTCGATTGTTATATGTATTCATGTGTTCTATGTGTATTGGATTATATGCGAACGGCTTCGAACTTATGTAATTGGGCTTAACCCACGTTTTCTTGTTATTGGGCCTAGCCCTAGTTTTCTTGTTATTGGGCCTAGCCCTAGTTTTCTTGTTATTGGGCCTAGCCCTAGTTTTCTTGTTATTGGGCCTAGCCCAAATCTAATCCTAGTGAGTCCATTAATTATACTCTTGCAAATTTTTACCAAAAATTCACCAAGCATGTAACTTAATAAATTCGTTTTTCACATGAAAATACTTGGTAATTTTTATAGTTTTCGACTTTCTGGATTCTTGTTTTTGACCACTTAGTTATGCGTTCGCTTTAGTGTCTAAAAATATGTTATTTTTAGACTCGACATTGTAGTAACTTGTTTACGATGTCGATACGCCCAAATTGTCATCATCAAGTGTTATGTATTTCCATTTCGGCCATTTTATTTAATTGTCCGATTTTACTAGCATTTCTTGGACCATGTAGGAACATGTACGTGTATTTATTTTGATCACCCTATAGGTATCTAATACATACACATATATAGCACACATTGCAAGCACTTAGCAAGTTTCCGAAAATATATAATTTTTCTTACCAAAAATTATATTTACACATTGTTATATTTTTACCCATGTATTTTTGTAAAAATATAAGTTTAAGTCCCTAAGAACTTCTTGAATATTTAAACCTTAAATATTCTCATCAAAGTTTCCATAATGACATTTAAGACCACTAATCGCGTTTAACCTTGTTAATCACCCTTTAATCCCCTCTTTAATCGCGATTAGATTTTTAGAAAAATTCGCCATAGTTTCCCCTAAACTATGACGTTTCCCACGTTGTAAAAACGCGTTTAAATCAATAATCAATTTCCAAACATCACTAATCATACTTATTCATTCAAAGATTCTTATGAGCATTATTTTGCTTAAACTTTCAAGTCTTCAAAGTTAACCATTTATTAAGTTTATTTCTTACATAAACTTGATTGTAAATTGTTTTTCACTTTTAAAGATTCACACATCTTTATGTATAATTTCCAAGACTTTTACATAACACTTTTGATAATTAATATCACATAAACTTATTTTATGTCAAAAGAAACCAAGTTCATTAGTGTTGTTAAAAGCCTTTCACATGATTATTCTTGGTTTAATCTTTCAAGAATCACTAAATCAAGTTTATATATAAATGCTCATAATCTTTGAAGTTGATGATCTTTCTTGATTTAAACATAACTATGTTTAAATCACATATTTATGTTCATCATAATAATATGAACACAAATATAAAATACTACATAAAACTAATCAACTAGATCATCATAATTATAAACTTTAAGCTACTAATCTCAACAAAAATAACATAATCAACAAGATCACATGAACATATTAACACTAAACAACATAAATCAACACATAATATATTCACATTTAGTGTTTATTAGCTTTATGTTTAGGGTTTTTTATTATGTTTAACTTTAATTTCAAGATTAACAACTTGTACTTCTATGATTAACTAGTAATAAGAAGCATAAAAATTGTGTTTAGAAGACTCACAAAGTGCACAAGCTAAATAAGAAGATTAGAAGAAAAATAAGCTCCAAAAAGACTCCTAGTAAAGCTCCAAGTTTACCCCATGGAAGGATGATCTTGTAAGGTTTAATTTAGTGTAAAAATGGGGTGTTTACTAGAACTTGAAAGTGAGTAAATGGTGGGACTATGGCTGCCGTGAACAAGAGAGCACCAAGGAAGGGTTTTTGACTTTGAAACTTTGTGATAAGAATGAAATGTTATGATTTGTTTTCAATTAAGTTAGATACTTCAATCAAAAATCATAACTTGTGCCATACCATATTTCTTCTTACTTCAAACAAAATTAAAGAGGTGGGGCCCCCCATATTTTCGTAAGTCATGGGGAGGTATGATGTTTATTATTTTTTTTTTTATAAAAGTTACAACTATAAGATATTTTGGTCATTAGGATGTATAGGGTGATTAGTATTTTAAGTACATCACTAGTGGGGTAATTAGGGATTAGGACTTTAATTATTATTAACTAGTTCACTAGACTAGTTAAAATAGTGTTTAACTAGCTTAAACGGTTCCCGGTTCAGCGTCGGTTCACTTACGATGCTTTTATGTCGTACCGATAAAGATTTTCCGCAAGTTGTTTTCTTGCATCCGAAAGTTGTATGAAGTGATGCCGAGTCCCAAATTTAGTTTAACTAGTTCGCTAGATTCTTCGTTTGCTTTTTTCGTGACCAAAACTGTCGCCCACTAGTTCGTTGAACCGCTAATGGACTAGTTTAGCGCATAGCGACGTAACGCCGGAAACTTGTGAATCTGAATCTTCCGTTGATATCATCTTATTGTTTTAGTATATTTTTCATCAATTGACATTATTCCGAAGTCCCGGAAATGCTTTGTTATAAGTTCGGACGCATTAAAAATACCATATTTTAAGCCGAAACGGACATTTTTTAGATTAGGGCGTTATACCGGAAAGTCTTGTTTCTTTGCAAGACATGTTTTCACAATAATGTTTTCTTATACAAATGGACTCAGTTATGTTATCCGAGTGTCGTTTTTCAGTGTTTTGGTCTGATTTCACGGTTTGCTGGCATGAATAGTGTAACCGTGAATAGTGCACACAGCACTTTCTACCAACATCTTTAGGACATTGTTTGTTTGGTTTCGCCATACGACGAAAACTATCATATGTTTTAGCTTTGTTTTCTTGTCCAAACGCTGTTATTCAGTATACGACACAGTTACGTAATTAAATTACGCTAAATGCATGAGATTAAGAAATATAAATAGTGATTAGATTGTACGGAATTACCAGTTATTTGCCAGTTGTCACATTCTCCCCCTGTTAAAAAGAATTTCGTCCCGAAATTCAAGTTGAGCCACCCTTTGCAGGGGTCTTCTTAAACAGATGGGGATACTTTGCCTTAATCTGATCTTCACGTTCCCAAGTGTACTCGGGTCCGTGACGTGAATTCCAGCGGACCTTGATTAGTTCGATATTACTTCTCCTTGTCTTGTGGACCTTCCGGTCCATAACCTCAACGGGTTCTTCTGTAAACTGGAGCGTGTTGTCTACATGAATTTCATCCGCTGGAATGATAACTGTATCAACTGTCGGACTTTTCCTGAGGTTCGACACATGAAATGTGTCATGTACGTTACTGAGTTCTTCTGGCAGCTTCAACTTGTACGCGACGGTACCGATCTTTTCTAAAATTTCAAATGGCCCAATGTATCTCGGGTTTAGCTTCCCGCGCTTCCCGAATCTAGCTACGCCTTTCCAAGGTGAGACTTTCAGTAAGGCTTTGTCTCCGACCTCGAAGGAGAATGGTTTATGTTTTTCGTCCGCGTACCTCTTTTGTCTGTCACGAGCCGCTTTGATACGGTCTCGTATTTTTGCTATCTTGTCGGTAGTCTCTTGGACTAGTTCAGGGCCAACGAGTTGTTTGTCTCTGACTTCCGCCCAACACAGCGGTGATCGGCACTTCCGTCCGTATAGTGCTTCGAATGGGGTGGCTTTAATGCTTGTGTGATAACTGTTATTATATGAGAACTCTACCAACGGTAAATGATTATCCCAGTTTCCGTCCAAATCCATCACACAGGCGCGAAGCATGTCTTCCATCGTTTGGATGGTTCGCTCGCTTTGCCCATCGGTTTGCGGATGAAATGCGGTGCTCAGATCCAGACGAGATCCAAGCGATTCTTGAAATGATTGCCATATTCTTGATACAAAGCGACCATCACGATCCGAGATTATCGAAGTAGGCACTCCATGACGTGCCACAATCTCGTTGAGGTAGATCTCGGCTAACTTCGCGGTACTGTCTTTTTCACGAATAGGTAGGAAGTGAGCCGACTTGGTTAATCGATCAACGATAACCCATATCATGTCATGACCTCGAGAGGTCCGTGGGAGTCCTGTAACGAAATCCATTGATATCTGCTCCCATTTCCAAACAGGAATCACGGGTTGTTGTAATAACCCAGATGGCTTTTGATATTCGGCCTTGACCTTTGCACAAGTTAGGTAATTCCCAACGTAGATCCCAATATCTTTCTTGAGTTTAGGCCACTAATAATATTCTCTCAGATCCTGATACATCTTATCAGATCCGGGGTGTATTGAATATCTGGACTTGTGTGCTTCATCCAGCACTAAGTCTCGTAAGCCACCAAAATAGGGAATCCAGATCTTTCCTCCGAAATATAAAGTGCCATCCTTATTTGTTTCCATGTGTTTCCTTGCTCCTCGCAAGTATTATGCTCGTATATTTCCTGGTTTTAGGGCTTCCCGTTGTGCGTCGCGCACTCGAGTTGTAAAGTTTGTCTGGATTGTCAACTCCAAAGCCCGTACTCGTAATGTTCTAACTCGTTCCTTCCGGCTCAAAGCATCCGCTACAATGTTTGCTTTCCCCGGATGGTATCTGATTTCGCAGTCATAGTCGTTCAACAATTCTACCCATCGCCGCTGGCGCATGTTTAATTCTTTTTGATTGAATATGTGTTGAAGACTTCTATGATCAGTGAATATGGTACACTTAGTACCATAGAGATAGTGACGCCAAATCTTTAAAGCGAATACCACTGCACCTAATTCCAGGTCATGAGTGGTATAGTTCCTTTCATGAACTTTTAACTGCCGCGACGCGTACGCGATGACTTTTTCACGTTGCATTAATACGCAACCCAAGCCTTGACGCGATGCATCACAGTACACCACGAAGTCATCGGTGCCGTCAGGGAGTGATAAGATTGGCGCTTGGCATAGTTTATCTTTGAGCGTTTGGAATGCCATTTCCTATTTTTCACTCCAATCGAACTTTCTATCCTTTTGAGTGAGCGAGGTTAGCGGTTGAGCAATTTTAGAAAAATTCTCTATGAATCTTCGATAGTACCCCGCTAAACCCAGAAATTGTCTTACTTCCGTTGGGGTCCTTGGAGTGTTCCAACTCTTTATGGCTTCTATCTTAGTTAGATCAACATGTATTCCGTTCTCGTTCACCACATGACCGAGAAATCGTACTTCACGAATCCAAAATTCGCATTTTGAGAACTTGGCGTACAATTGTTCCTTCTTAAGTAACTCCAGAATAGTTCTCAGGTGTTGCTCGTGTTCCGCCTCTGTTCGTGAGTATATTAAAATGTCATCAATGAATACGATCACGAACTTGTCCAGGTATGGTTTACATACCCGATTCATCAAGTCCATGAATACGGCGGGAGCGTTCGTTAAGCCGAAAGGCATAACAAGGAACTCATAATGCCCATAGCGAGTCCTAAACGCTGTCTTAGGAATGCTTTCCTCCTGAACCCTCAGCTGATGGTATCCGGATCTTAGATCGATCTTGGAGTAGAAGCTGGAACCTTGTAACTGATCGAACAAGTCATCAATCCTCGGTAAAGGATACCGATTTTTGATAGTTAGCTTGTTTAGTTCTCTGTAATCGATGCACATTCGAAAGGTTCCGTCCTTCTTCTTGACAAATAGCACCGGAGCTCCCCAAGGTGAGAAACTCGGTCTAATGAATCCCTTGTCAAGCAACTCCTGAAGCTGAGTAGATAATTCCTGCATCTCCGAGGGCGCGAGTCTATATGGAGCTTTTGCTACCGGTGCTGCTCCTGGCACCAGATCGATATGAAATTCCACTTGTCGTAGTGGTGGCAGTCCCGGCAAGTCTTCTGGGAAGACTTCGGGATATTCCCTTACCACAGGGATGTCTTCCACCTTGCGCTCCTCGGCCTTCTTGTTAATGACATGAGCAAGAAAGGCGATGTATCCTTTCCTTAGACATTTTTGAGCCTTCATGCAACTAATGATTCGTAAAGGCGTGTCTTGTTTCTCCCCGTGTACTAGCAAATGTTCTCCATCGGGTAGGGGGATGCGTATGATCTTCTCATGACATATGACTTCGGCTCGGTTATCGGATAACCAATCCATACCAATAACGACATCGAAACTACCTAACGGAACTGGTAAGAGGTCTATGTCAAACTTTCGTTCACCCAGTTCTAAGGTACATTTCTTTATGATTTCCCCCGATTCTACTAATTCCCCGTTAGCTAATTCAATCGAGTATGGAATATTCAATTTGCTCGATTCTACCCCAAGTATATCTCTAAATTCCTTAGAAATAAAACTATAATCTGCTCCAGTATCGAAAAGAATAGATGCAAAGTGATTATTGATAGGGAACGTACCGGTGACCACATTCGGGTCCTGGCGCGCATCCTTAGCTCCAATCACAAATGCCCTTCCCCGAGCTTGAATTTCTTTCGGGCAAACCCTCTTGAAGTGTCCTTTGTCACCACAATTGAAACAACCTTGATCCCTGGTATTCGTACCCCGGCACGCTTCGGTGCGGTGCCCAAACCGATTACATTTGCTACACCTGAAGCTGCGACACTCCCCGTAGTGGTGGAAGGGGCATTTATTGCACTTCGGTGCAGTTCCAGTGTAAGATTTCTTGTCGGGGTTGTTTGTGGTGGTGGTAACATAAGCTTTTACATCTTTAACTTCTTTCGCAGGTTCCCCTCGGTTATTGTTATTCTTGTTGTTCCTCCCCCGCGAACCTTTCTTAAAATGGGAAAACTTTCTTTTATTAGAGCCCGAAGTTTCCACAGCAGCTTCCTTTTTGTTCGATCCAGACTCATCAAACTTTCCTTGACGTAGTGCTTCCTCGGTAAGTGCTACAGCCAAATCTATTGCTTCGCCGATCTCCGTGGGCTTAGAAGCAGTAACTAGACTTAGTATTTGGGGGGCAAGTCCCCAAATGTACCTCTCGATCCTCTTGTATTCGGGATCCACCAAGTATGGGACTACACGGGATAAATCGTGAAATCGCTGCGTGTAACCCGCAATATCCGCACCAATCATTTTCAAATTCAAGAACTCCGTTTCTAGCTTCTGGATTTCTGACCTTGAGCAATACTTTTTCCTCATCAATTCTTTTAGTTCCTCCCAGGTCAGGCCATACGCAGCAGTTTCGCCTTTCGTTTGGACCTGGAGGTTCCACCACGATAGTGCCCCATCAACGTATAGTCCGGTGACATAAGTAACCCTTTGCTCAGCAGGGCACTTGCTCATTCGAATAACTGAGTCGGTCTTCTCAGTCCAGCGAACGAAGGAAACAGCACCTCCCGTACCGTCAAAATTTAGAGGTTTGCAGTCTAAGAACTACTCCTTATAAGTGCAACCTGAAATTATCATATACCCAAATTCATGAGTGAGTATCAAGAGCACGATTTGAATGGATGAGAGTAATCGCGTAGATTAATGATTAACCAAGCATTACCAGTCGGATGATTGCTTCCAGAAGTACCTCCTGTTCCACCGCTTTATTCAGGGCGGTTAGCTTCGTATTGAGCAATCGCTTGGGAAATGCGTTCGTTCAATTCTTCTTGTGTTTTCGGTAGCGAGTTCGTATTTGTTCTTCCACGACGGGGCGGCATTGTCTTCTAAATAAAATATCGATCTCCATTAGACAAGTATTTAATAATAAATATTGTCAAGTATATGTATATATATAAACACATCGGGTTTATATAAATAAGAAATGCATACATACGTATACATGACATAACCACACAATCGCAAGCACGCATAAACACAACGTCATCACAATGGTCGTATAACTCAACATGTAGAAAACACCATGCCACAACATAACATCAACCATAAGTCCACCATGTCATAACAATATCAACCAAAATATCATCACATCACCATAATATCAACAACAACATAAAAGAAATACAATGTGAAATACAGAAAACATACTTTTATACATAACGACAACTTGTTACATTTGTTCATGAAGATCAAAAGGACTTAGGGATACATATCCCTAGTCAGTACAAGTCATAATACAAAAGTAAGATTTTCTACTACATTGCATCTTCATATCTTCCAGTTGTCTTCAAAAGTCTTGATCTTCATAAGCCTTGGTCTTCACAAAAGTGATAGTCTCCCCAAAAGATAGCTATATACATATGACTAACATAAGACCAACATACAACTGACAGACTACTAGCGTGGAGATGGTGGAGGTGGTGACTGTGGTAATGGTGGTGGTGATGGAGGGGGTGACGCTGGTAATGGTGGCAACGGTGATACAGGTGGTGGTGGTGGAGCAACGGCAGCTCTGATCGCGGCCATATCAGTCTGCATCTCACCGAGTCTACGGAAAATGATAGAGATCTGGACCTCATGAGATATAGTCATGCCTGCCATAGCGGCCAGAGAGATGTGCGGGGGATAATAGGGATCAGTAGGGTGCATGCCAGGTGGAGGCGTAGGGGTACCCGTGTAGGGTGGTCTGACTGGGGATGGGGATCTAGCATAATGCGAAGGTCCAGCAGCATAAGGGTCATAAAAAGTGTGGGGGAAAGACTGCTGTGAAGATGGTCCAGGCTGAAAATGGGGCGGGGGATGCATAGTGTGTGGAAATCCTGGCAAATGCATGGGATCAGTAGTAGGGGTAGGTGGCACAGCAGTGGGAGTAGGTAGTACAGTAGCAGGGGATGATACAGGGGTACGAGTAGTAGAGGCAGCACTGGATGCGGTAGATGAGACATCAACAACAGACACAACCGGAGATGGTAACTCAAGAATAACAATGTCATGAACCTCTCCGTCACCAATATCATCGTCAAGGTGCTCAACCGGTATCACAGGGATGTCGACGCCATCGTCGTCCTCGAGGTCAATAAGTGGGACTATGGCTAGTGGTACTGCTAAGTAAGCTATCATGTGCTCCCCCTCGGGATGTCCATAGATGATAGCATCATATAGTGGCTACGGAGCGTCGTCCTCAAGTGGTGCATGATCCTCAACGGGATGAATGAGGGCGAAGGGTTGGAAATCATCCAACAAATCATCATCGTCTGAGAAAATGTCATGCTCGGACTCATCGTCCGACGAAATGATAATAACCTCCGGCCCGTAGTCGTCGTCCGATACTAACGGCATCGGGTCAATCTCCGAATTGTCTGACGAAGCAGAAGACATCGATCCTGGAAAATAACCCGTACAATATGCATATATGTTGTTAGAAAATGTATTACTACTCATGATATATTCCATGCAATCACTATATATCTCATGCAATGTTTGGTCCTCGTGTTTCACATTTAATGCTTAATGTTTTCAAGTCTATTCCTCATTGACTATCCATGTATTGACTCTTATCCGTTACTTATGTTTGAGCTCGTGTGATAGATCCTCATATTATAATGACACAATGAAAACCTTTTGTCATTTTTGTCATACTTTTGAAATCACTTTTGTAATGTAAACGACTTTGTTTTCATATGAAAGCCCTTCGGTGATTGTAGACCAAACTTTAATAAAAGTTTTTCCCCGGTTCACTACAATCGGAGCTCTGATACCAATCTGTCACACCCTGCTAGTAGCGGAAGCGTATTGTGTGTGACGTAAGAAAGGTAATCATTGCATCCAAATGTATTTAACAACATGAACCAACAACGATGCCATAATTATATAAATTCCAACGAATATTTACATATTTTCCCAAAAGTAGTTTCAAGTACCATACATGTTCACAACATTAGACATAACATAGTTATCAGTTTGTTTTACACATCACCAAAAGATAGTTTTAACATAAAACTTAGTAAGGTTTTGTTTCCTATATACCCATACGAAGTTGGGATATAGAAGACAAACCCTTCAAAAGTGGCAATCGTTGTCATTTGTTTTTCCCGAATCCCATAGTGAATCACCGACTCAAGACCTGTTTCCTGAAATACATGTAGTTTTAAAAAAATCAACAAAAGTTGAGCGACTTCATGCAGTGTTTGTTATCATATGAAATCTAGTAATTGTTATCTTGTAATCATGGTATGTTCTGATTCATTCATGGAGTCTGTTAAGGATCTATCAGTGGGTAGCGAGCCCCCTGACATAATGTACCATAAGCAAATAACCAAACCGAGAACACTTTGTCATCATTGGGATCACAAAAGCACTCCAGGGTATACCAACCAGGAGTGGGGCGTGCCTCAAGCCCAATAGATCTACACCTTTTGCACCTTGGTCACTAAGTGATTAATGGTTACTAATGCAGTTTCCCTACTTATGCACATTGATCATGTCATCTACTCCGTAACTAACATACCAATAGTTTTAGCATGTATTTCCCCTCGATGTTTTTGAAAACAAAACATTGAAAACAGTGAAAGGAGGGACATGAACTCACAAATTTGCGTTCCGTGTAATATGATATCGAAGTGAGCGTCCGTACATGTCAATAACCTACATGTGTACTAATCTCGTTAGACACTAGGTCTTTCGGACCTCGTACAAGTTGTTCATCTTGAATTCTTTATTATGTTTTCGCTTGTCATCTTTAGAACAACTTTGTCTTTTAGAGCGTTGATAGCTCACTCGCTCGATTGTTATATGTATTCATGTGTTCTATGTGTATTGGATTATATGCGAACGGCTTCGAACTTATGTAATTGGGCTTAACCCACGTTTTCTTGTTATTGGGCCTAGCCCTAGTTTTCTTGTTATTGGGCCTAGTCCTAGTTTTCTTGTTATTGGGCCTAGCCCAAATCTAATCCTAGTGAGTCCATTAATTATACTCTTGCAAATTTTTACCAAAAATTCACCAAGCATGTAACTTAATAAATTCGTTTTTCACATGAAAATACTTGGTAATTTTTATAGTTTTCGACTTTCTGGATTCTTGTTTTTGACCACTTAGTTATGCGTTCGCTTTAGTGTCTAAAAATATGTTATTTTTAGACTCGACATTGTAGTAACTTGTTTACGATGTCGATACGCCCAAATTGTCGTCATCAAGTGTTATGTATTTCCATTTCGGCCATTTTATTTAATTGTCCGATTTTACTAGCATTTCTTGGACCATGTAGGAACATGTACGTGTATTTATTTTGATCACCCTATAGGTATCTAATACATACACATATATAGCACACATTGCAAGCACTTAGCAAGTTTCCGAAAATATATAATTTTTCTTACCAAAAATTATATTTACACATTGTTATATTTTTACCCATGTATTTTTGTAAAAATATAAGTTTAAGTCCCTAAGAACTTCTTGAATATTTAAACCTTAAATATTCTCATCAAAGTTTCCATAATGACATTTAAGACCACTAATCGCGTTTAACCTTGTTAATCACCCTTTAATCCCCTCTTTAATCGCGATTAGATTTTTAGAAAAATTCGCCATAGTTTCCCCTAAACTATGACGTTTCCCACGTTATAAAAACGCGTTTAAATCAATAATCAATTTCCAAACATCACTAATCATACTTATTCATTCAAAGATTCTTATGAGCATTATTTTGCTTAAACTTTCAAGTCTTCAAAGTTAACCATTTATTAAGTTTATTTCTTACATAAACTTGATTGTAAATTGTTTTTCACTTTTAAAGATTCACACATCTTTATGTATAATTTCCAAGACTTTTACATAACACTTTTGATAATTAATATCACATAAACTTATTTTATGTCAAAAGAAACCAAGTTCATTAGTGTTGTTAAAAGCCTTTCACATGATTATTCTTGGTTTAATCTTTCAAGAATCACTAAATCAAGTTTATATATAAATGCTCATAATCTTTGAAGTTGATGATCTTTCTTGATTTAAACATAACTATGTTTAAATCACATATTTATGTTCATCATAATAATATGAACACAAATATAAAATACTACATAAAACTAATCAACAAGATCATCATAATTATAAACTTTAAGCTACTAATCTCAACAAAAATAACATAATCAACAAGATCACATGAACATATTAACACTAAACAACATAAATCAACACATAATATATTCACATTTAGTGTTTATTAGCTTTATGTTTAGGGTTTTTGATTATGTTTAACTTTAATTTCAAGATTAACAACTTGTACTTCTATGATTAACTAGTAATAAGAAGCATAAAAATTGTGTTTAGAAGACTCACAAAGTGCACAAGCTAAATAAGAAGATTAGAAGAAAAATAAGCTCCAAAAAGACTCCTAGTAAAGCTCCAAGTTTACCCCATGGAAGGATGATCTTGTAAGGTTTAATTTAGTGTAAAAATGGGGTGTTTACTAGAACTTGAAAGTGAGTAAATGGTGGGACTATGGCTGCCGTGAACAAGAGAGCACCAAGGAAGGGTTTTTGACTTTGAAACTTTGTGATAAGAATGAAATGTTATGATTTGTTTTCAATTAAGTTAGATACTTCAATCAAAAATCATAACTTGTGCCATACCATATTTCTTCTTACTTCAAACAAAATTAAAGAGGTGGGGCCCCCCATATTTTCGTAAGTCATGGGGAGGTATGATGTTTATTATTATTTTTTTTATAAAAGTTACAACTATAAGATATTTTGGTCATTAGGATGTATAGGGTGATTAGTATTTTAAGTACATCACTAGTGGGGTAATTAGGGATTAGGACTTTAATTATTATTAACTAGTTCACTAGACTAGTTAAAATAGTGTTTAACTAGCTTAAACGGTTCCCGGTTCAGCGTCGGTTCACTTACGATGCTTTTATGTCGTACCGATAAGGATTTTCCGCAAGTTGTTTTCTTGCATCCGAAAGTTGTATGAAGTGATGCCGAGTCCCAAATTTAGTTTAACTAGTTCGCTAGATTCTTCGTTTGCTTTTTTCGTGACCAAAACTGTCGCCCACTAGTTCGTTGAACCGCTAATGGACTAGTTTAGCGCATAGCGACGTAACGCCGGAAACTTGTGAATCTGAATCTTCCGTTGATATCATCTTATTGTTTTAGTATATTTTTCATCAATTGACATTATTCCGAAGTCCCGGAAATGCTTTGTTATAAGTTCGGACGCATTAAAAATACCATATTTTAAGCCGAAACGGACATTTTTTAGATTAGGGCGTTATACCGGAAAGTCTTGTTTCTTTGCAAGACATGTTTTCACAATAATGTTTTCTTATACAAATGGACTCAGTTATGTTATCCGAGTGTCGTTTTTCAGTGTTTTGGTCTGATTTCACGGTTTGCTGGCATGAATAGTGTAACCGTGAATAGTGCACATAGCACTTTCTACCAACATCTTTAGGACATTGTTTGTTTGGTTTCGCCATACGACGAAAACTATCATATGTTTTAGCTTTGTTTTCTTGTCCTAACTCTGTTATTCAGTATACGACACAGTTACGTAATTAAATTACGCTAAATGCATGAGATTAAGAAATATAAATAGTGATTAGATTGTACGGAATTACCAGTTATTTGCCAGTTGTCACAGATATCTGGGACATGGTCATTTAACCCCCAAAGGCCATACACCAAATAATACAGATTAAAACGAGTTATGTAATTGCATTAATCACAATTCGATTTAATTGACTACATACCCGACCAAGCGGTATTATTATAATACCGTATCCCAAGCCCGTATAGGGAAAATAAGTTAAAAGTATTTACCTGAGCAAGTATAATTCCTAAACAGCAAGTGCACATAGCTTTTACCGGGCTCGTAATCTGGAATGAAGGTTTTTAATAACCTCTTAGATTCCTAACGGGTCTTAAATAAGTCTAAAGTTAGACCGGTTAGTTTTAAAGGAAGATATGCGGTTCAAAACGCACGATTAAGCGATGACCGGATTAGAGTGTGGTTTAGACCCGACAAGTTTGAATACTTGTATAATATGGGTAAACTAACCACATTCTGGATTTTGAGATAAAAACGATAAGGTTTGACCCGTTTCGGCTAATTTATGCAAACTAGTTACATAAGCCGCACCGAACGAGAATGGTGCGTTATGGGTAACCAAAAGAGTCATATACATGTTTCCTAAGTTAATATACCTTAAATATGTTGTGATATCAGTAGGATACCTTCCATTATGCCCAAAATGAATTTAAACTCAAACTATGCCCCAGAGGGGCATTTTGGTCATTTTAAAGGTTATAAAAGACTTTAAATATAATTCTGAGTTTCAGGTCTGATATATTCAGTGAAAGTACTTAGTTTTATAAGTCATAATAGTAGGGTGTGGCATATATGTAAAATTTACCTTTTATAATCAAACTATGCACCGTAGGGGCATTTTGGTAATTTCACATATGCTTTAAAGGTCAAAATAGGGAATCTGAGTTTAAAACTTTTTTTTACTGTTAAAATATATAAATTTACTTAAAACATCAGTAGGTATCAAACCTTATATGTTAAAAATAGTTTTAACTTATACTCTGCGTTAAAAACGCGTAAAAAGGCGATTTTAAGCGATTTCCGGGTTTTATATGAAAGGCTGATATTTTTATCATTCCAGAAAGCTTAAAATGTTTTATTTATCATAACAAATCAGTAGCAAAAGATTGGGTGTCCAAATGTTTTGTAAAACTCATTTTATAAGCCAAAAGGGCAAAACCGACCATTACCGAATTAATGCTAGAACCCTATGTTATGCTCAGCTTAAAAATAAATAAAAATCTTCAAAAAATCCCAAAATATTATTTTACATCAGTGGGTAAAAAGTTTGGTATCAAAAATTGGGTTTAGATAGGCTATATGCTAATTACGCCATTTAATTAATAAAAAGTTTTCTAATTACGCTATTGAGCATAACTCTTAATCTAGACCTCCAACTGATGTGAAAATTTAGGGACATGTTTATATATCAGTAATAAAGATTATTATCCTCTCACATTTTCAAAATTCTTGTTTTAGGGTCAAAAGGGCATATTGGTCAACATTTAGGCATATAACGGAAACTTGCATTTGAATCGGATAACTAATGAACCAAGTTGTATAACCTCAGAGGGTTACACTAACATGTAACCTGGTCCTAATAAAGCTCTAAGGCATTTCTAAAATATGCTCAAATGGGTCAGAACTGAAAGTCAAAGCAAAAGTCTACTTTTGCGACTTTCGGTTCCGAACCGAGCTTTAAACAGAAAATTGTCGGGTTGAACATGCCTAGACATGTTCTTACATTGATTACCAAGTTATATGAGTGATAAAACAGGTTTCATAGCTTCTACATCGTTAATTATGTGTTTATGCGAAAATTAGCTTTCTGTTGACTTTTTAAAATTAACTTTGACCCGACAATTGACCTAGTTAGAGTGGGAATCAGAGGGTGCCCTTTTAAGGGTTTATTACCCACATAAATACCAACTCAAAGCTACTCTTAATTCGAGATTTGACTGGACAAATCTTAATTGATCACGAAGTCAAACCTTAATTATGACGGTTTGACTTTAGGCTAATTAACTAAGTAAAACTGAATTAAGGAAGGTTAAGGACACTTACTGAAGTCCTATGCACGACTAAGAATCATTGAGAAGTGCTCTTAAGCTCCAGAAATATTCAGAACAAGAGTTTGGAAGCTTTCCAAGTGAAGTGCTCAATGTGTGTTCACATGTTGCAACCAAGGGCTCTATATATAGCCAAGGAAGATCAAGGAGATGGACACAAGTGTTATGGCAACTCCAGGGATGAAGACAAGTGCCTAGGGACGTGTATCAAGGAGCTAGAGGGTGGCAAACTCGCGGAATTCGGCATACATGCAAGCTGCCACATTAAAAATCAATTTTCTGAGCTGGCACTCACTCGCGCCGCACGACGGGGAGGTACCCCAGCTGGTGGCGTAGCGCCAGCAACCAACTGATCAGCATTTCAAGTTTCACAAATGTCATTTTCACCCCTTGGACTTTCTAATGCGTAAATTCTTCCATTTTAGGCACTTTTAACCCATGAAATTTATATTTCTATGATACATGAGATAAAACCAATCATCATTAGGTCCGGTTTCGTTAAACGATAACTGAAAACACAAGTTTTGCCTCGTTGACGCTTTTAACCCCTTAATTACGAAAGTTAGCGTATCTTTCTCATACGATATCGAAACCTTGTGAAATTTTTACCACTTATTCTTGGGAGTATAATTAATTGTTACAAGGCTCTGGGTACGCTAAAAGGTCACTCAGAGGTATAACTTAAACATGTTGATACATTTAACCCTCGCGTCCTGTAAACTTTCACTTTCTTCCACAAACGGTTTCACACGCTTCATGATACATTCGTTTTTGGGTATAAACATCATGTAGGGATGTTGAAAGGCATAATTATAAAATGTTGACACTTTGTATCCTTATAAACATATACTTTCTTCGTTTGTCAACTTTAGTCCCTCGTAATCAATCCGCTACACGTTTAAAGTTCATGACACGTGTCAATACTATATTGGACATGATTTTGCGAGGTGTTACAGAAGGCACGGTCTTCTTGAAGATGACTTCGGGTAAGGAGCTTACCTTGACAAATGTGCTTTATGTCCCAGAGATACGGAAGAATCTCGTGTCGGGATGGATGCTCAACAAGTTTGGATTTTGTCTAGTGTTTGAATCGGACAATTTTGTCTTGTCTAGACGTGGAATGTTTGTTGGAAAGGGCTATGCCCTTAATGGTATGTTTAAAATGAATGTAATGGTTGTAAACCGAAACAAAAGTTTGAATGAAATTTCTACTTCTACTTACATGATTGATTCTACTAATGTTTGGCATGGTAGACTAGGACATGTAAATTTTAATTCATTACGACGTTTAAGTAAATTAAACTTGATACCAACAATCCATATCGAGTCCAATCACAAATGCGAGACATGTGTGGAATCCAAAATTACGAGATCATCGTTTAAATCGGTTGAACGAATAACCGAACCCCTTGATTTAATTCATACCGATGTGTGTGATTTAAAAGCGGTTCCCACGCGTGGAGGAAATAAGTACTTCATCACGTTTATTGATAAGTGTACGAAATATTGCTATGTGTATTTACTAAAGAGTAAAGACGAAGCAATAGAAAAGTTTATCTTGTACAAAAATGAAGTTGAGAATCAACTTAAAAAGAAGATAAAAGCTTTGAGAAGCGATCGAGGAGGTGAATATGTTGCACCTTTTGCGGATTTATGCGCAAAAAGTGGCATTGTACATGAGTGTACACCTCCTTATTCTCCACAATCAAATGGCGTTGCGGAAAAAAAGAACCGCACATTGAACGAAATGATGAACGCCATGTTGATAAGCTCGGGAGTGAACCGAGAAATGTGGGGGGACGCCATTCTCTCAGTAAACTATCTTTTGAAAAAGATACCTTTGAAAAATAGTAACGAAACTCCATATGAGTTATGGAGAAAAAGGAAGCCTTCATACAAATACTTGAAAGTGTGGGGGTGCCTAGCTAAGGTGATTGTACCACCCCCTAAGGCTCTTAGGATAGGACCCAAAACTATTGATTGCATTTTCATTAGATATGCACATCAAAGTAGTGCGCATCATTTTCTTGTACATGAGTCCAAGAATCCCGATGTACGTAAACACACTATCATGGAGGCTAATCCTAACATTGTCTCATATTTTGAGAATGTGTTTCCTATGTTAGGACAAACACATGCGACTTCATCAAGAGCGGTTGATGAAGCAGGTCCAAGTTCGTCTACATGGTTAGATGAAGCAGGACCAAGTTCATCTACGAGGATAGATGAAAGACATGAACAACCTGAGGTCGAGGAGGGTGAGCTTAGACGAAACAAATGACAAAGGGTTGAAAAATCCTTTGGTCCAGACTTCATGAGCTATATGGTTGAGGGTGAGCCCAATACCTACCGCGAAGCGGTTACCTCCACAGAAGGACCTCAATGGCAAGAAGCAATTAAGAATGAAATTGATTCTATATTGCAAAATCATACTTGGGAGTTAGTAGATCTTCCACCTGGTTGCAAACCACTTGGATATCGTTGGATATTCAAAAGGAAGATGAAAGCCGACGGAAGTATTGATAAATACAAGGCAAGGTTAGTAATCAAAGGATTTAGACAAAAGGAGGGTCTAGACTACTTTGATACTTACTCGCCTGTAACGCGAATAACCTCTATACGATTGGTTCTTGCAATTGCAGCTCTAAGAAATTTGGAAGTTCACCAAATGGACGTAAAGACCGCATTTCTAAATGGCGATTTAGAAGAAGAAATTTACATGGAACAACCCGAGGGTTTTTCCGCCCCAGGAAACGAGGGCAAAGTATGTAAATTGGTCAAGTCTCTGTATGGCTTGAAGCAAGCTCCAAAACAATGGCACCAAAAGTTTGATCATGTCATGATTGACAATGGTTTCAAAATAAATGAGTGCGACAAGTGTGTTTATTTTAAAGACACACCAAGAGGTTATGTGATTTTATGTCTTTATGTAGATGATATGCTTATCATTGGGAGTGATGATAACATGATCAACTCAACGAAAGACATGTTGAAAGCAAGGTTTGACATGAAAGACATGGGTCTCGCGGATGTGATTCTTGGAGTAAAAATCACTAGAACCCAAAATGGTCTTGTGTTGAGTCAATCTCACTACGTGGACAAGATCCTTGGGAAATTCAATTAGGGCGACACGAGTATAGCTCGCACTCCAATTGATAATACCCAATGCCTAAGGAAGAATAGAGGTGAGAGTGTTTCTCAGTTAGAGTACTCAAGGATCATTGGTAGTCTCATGTATCTAATGACATGTACTAGACTCGACTTAGAATATGTTGTAAGCAGGCTAAGTAGATACACCAGTAATCCGAGCGAGGATCATTGGAAAACTATCACGAGGGTGCTTAGATACATAAGATACACAAGAGACTATGGATTACATTATACCCGTGATCCAGCAGTGATCGAAGGATACACTGACGCGAATTAGATATCGGATATAAAGGATCATAGATCCACAAGTGGTTACGTGTTTACACTTGCTGGCGCAGCTATAGCTTGGAAGTCTTCCAAGCAAACGGTTATAGCTAGATCCACGATGGAATCCGAATTCGTCGCTTTAGATAAATGCGGAGAAGAAGCGGAGTGGCTACGTCAATTTGTGGAAGATATTCCAAGATGGCCAAAGCCGTTGACGGCGATTTGCATACATTGTGACAATCAATCCACGCTTGTTAGAGCACAAAGCGCAATGTACAATGGCAGATCAAGGCACATTCGATGTAGACACAACACGGTACGACAACTTATCTCAACGGGTGTTATCTCAGTTGACTATGTGAGGTCAAAGGAGAACATTGCAGACCCGTTAACAAAAGGCTTAAGCAAAGATAAGGTATATAGGTTGTCAAGAGGAATGGGACTAAAGCCCATAGATGAAGGGAATATGAAGGAAACCTAACCTAGTTGACTGGAGATCCCAAGATCTAGGTTCAATAGGCCAACTTAATCATAAACCCAAAGGGAGTCACTATGGAGGGTGCCCCAAATTCATAAAGGGAGTTGTATACTTCCTAGTCCATTCCAATCAGTGACATGGAGTGAGGTTAAGCATGTTGAGGTTAAGGATTTTGTGTAAATCCAAATTAACCATGATGCTTTTATTGATTCAGAGGAATCACATATGTTAGAGAGAAGCGGGGTCGCTTCGAATGGATTTGTGGGGCGGCGCAAATCCTAGAGCTCTCGCAGAACCAGGAATGTGTTCCATGACCATAAACGGACACAACCATGAGGACTTGACTCGACTAGGGAGAGTATTATGTGAATGTATATTGTCGCCTACAGAAATGGAGGATTGTTCAAAGACACCGCGTCTACAAGACCTAGGAGGCTAAGTATGCTTCACAAAAGAAGGTTCAAAGGTTACACCTACCTATCTTGCAATACTCAACTGTTGAACGTGTATCGTTGAAACTTGATAGATCGATTTCTATTCATGTGGGGGATTGTTGGAAATTCATGGAAAAAGTATTTTTCACAAATATAGGAAAATGATTTTATCCTATTTTGGACTAGAAATAAATATAATAAAATGAGCGGGTTTTATATATTTATTTGTGGGTTTGTGTTCTATGTTGGAAGAGCTTCGCAACGAACTAAACCATGTCCAAAACGGAGCTAAGATGAATGAGATATCGATGCTCAAAGTTTGGTGTTTGAAACTTGAATGCTGGAAAAAGTGGGAAAGTGGCACCTTGTCCCACATCGGATGAGAGATGAAACTTAAAGGGGTATTTAAGTGGGAACTCTCCATCCTTATTGTTTCATGGAAGCACTCACTAGTGTACTCGCGAAGGGTGCGGAGCACCCTAACTCACACACGCACTCGCACACGCGCGCGTGGCGTGGGCGATGAGGCGCAATGTGGCGCTTTGATGGCGCACTTTGACCGCGTGCGCGTGGTGAAGCAAGGGCAGCAAGGACCAGGTGGTTGGTGACAGGGCATAACCCTGGTGGGTCCGCGCGTAGTGGCGCATGGCGTGGCAGTCATGCGCGTACGCGCGCGAGTACACATGGCGTGACGGCGCGCACTGGCGCATGGAGCATGGGCACTGAGGTGACGTGCGTGGCGCACCAAAGTGAGCCAAAACGGTGCAACTGTTTGGCGTGCTCGTAGAGGCTTACAGGTGACGTGGCGCACGCGCGGAGCTGCACATGGGACTGAGCCAGTAAGGCGCATGCGCGCATGGCAGTGAGCCAAAAGGACGCAGCGCGCATGAGGGTGCAGACCTGCGCGCGCACCAGTGTGTCTTGCGCGCGCATAAGCTTCCAGCAGCAGTTAATGCTGTGCAGTTACGTTTCAGTATTCGAAACTGACGAAGTTAATGCGTTTGACTGAGAATTAAGTGAAGAATTAAAGTGCATTAAAGACGTTTAATGCAGTTTAATTCACCCATTTAATTCATTTTTCAGTTTTTTCAAGACCTGCAACTATAAATAGGAGTATCCTATTGCAGAACAAGACACCGAATTCACACAGTAACTCACAATCTTCTCTGAATTCTTATCTTCTTCTCTCAAGCAATCAAGGTACACTTTCGGGTTGGAGTCAAGACCGGCAGTGCAACTGCTTGCGGCTATTGTATCCTGAAAACAAACGAGTTCTCCTGAGAGACTCGAAATTTGTTTTAAGGGACCCGTGTCTAACACGATCCTCAGCCAAGAACAGTTTTTCTGTTCGAGTTTTCTGTTCTTGTTTTTCCATTTTTCAGTTGTAATTGTACTGTATTGTATTTTGTTTCTGTAATTCAAGTTAATAAAGAAATTTATTTATTTTTACACGAACGGATTCCTACAATTTTTTATCACTATGTTACAACTTAATTTTTAGTGAAAAATATTTACTAGAACAACCACGTTTTTTCAGGGTATTTGCAAACAACCAGTGCTACTTTGTGGTGATGGAAAACAAACACAAAGTTCAATGCATTTTATGACTTACCTCGGTTCTTACACGCGTCTCGACCAAACTCCCGTGTATTCAGCTGGTACCCTCCTTTTGTGGCATTAGTTCTAGCGAGTGTGTTGTATTTGTAACAGTTTAGAAGTTATGTATTTGTACCAGTTTAGTTTAATTTAAATATATCTGTACAACACATTTTTTTAGAGTTTGCAAGTGCCTATACCGCTACGAATGAGCCAAACCAAATCAAACTCCCGTAAACCCCCAGGCGCAACATGCCGGATTGATACCACAACTTTGTATAAATAAACAAACTAAATATATATCTTTAATTAGTTAATTAATTTGCTACCTTCTCTTTTTGTTTTAAGCACACAATATATATATATATATATATATATATATATATATATATATATATATAGGGGATGGTTCATTGGGGAACACTAAAAAAGTGGGGAACAGCGGGGAACCGGCTCAAACGAACTCCGATTGGACTTATTCCAGCGGCGTTGGAACCGGCTCGTCGAACCCTAACTAAGATCTCTTAACCCTAAACCCTAAATCCTAACTCCTAAACTCTAAACCCTAAAGCTAAAAAATAAGGCTAAAACCTAAGCTAAACCGTAAAATCTAAACTATAAACCCTAAAAGCTAAACCTTAAAGGCTAAACCTAAAGCTAAACCCTAAAGCTAAACTCTAAACCCTAAAGCTAAACCCTAAGTCTAAACCCTAAAGCTAAACCTTAAAAGCCAAACCCTAATATATTTAGGGTTTAGGGGTTATGATTTAGGGTTTAGGGTTAAGAGATCCTAGTTAGGGTTCGACGAGACGGTTCCAACGGGCTGGAATGAGTCCAATCGGAGTTCGTTTGAGTCTGTTCCCCACTTTTTTAGTGTTCCCCAATGAACCTCACACTATATATATATATATATCAATATATTGAATTCATACGTGTGCAATATAAAATACACGTGTTTATATTAATCCAGTTACATTCACATTGATTATATTATCTTTTGCAATAAGTCAAGTTAAACTTACTATTAAATGAAGGAAAAATTACAAGTTTTGTCCTTTATCTTTATAGTACTTTACAGGCGGTGTCCTTTTTTTCAAATGTTGACAGGCGGTGTCCTTTAGTAGGTATTTTGTTACAAGTTTTGTCCTTTCCACCCAACCTGGTTAAAAAACTCAGTTAATTTGTGGCACATGATAAGCACATGAGGGTAATTATGTCTTTTCCACCCCACCACTTCATTTCCCCCTTTTATAACCCCACACAAACCCTAATTTCCAATGTGCAGTAAAAAGACTTCAACTTTTAGGGTTTTCTGAATGTGATCTTGGCGATTAAGCATGGTTATCTGCCAATGTGGGAAAGAGGCTGTGATCGTAACATCATGGACTAGCAAGAACCCTGGTCATCGATTTTATGCATGCCCTGAACCGGTAAGCACTCTGGATTTGAATTGATTGTGATGTAGATCGTTTATACATGTTATGGTGTGTAATATAGGGGAGAAATTATCGATTTATTGGCTGGTACGATCAGGAAAGGTGTCAAAGATGCATCGATATCATACCTGGTTTGCTAAGGAGGAAGAACGCATTGGAAGAATCTAAAAAGTTGCTTAATCAGGCCAACATAGTTGTTGAAGGCAAACTTAAAGAAAGTGAAGCAAAAGCTATAAAATTGAAGAAGATTTTGGTTATAAGTTGGGTCTTGTTCATAGTTTATGTGCTGTTTGTTTAAGTGCAGTAGTTTTTAATCCTGATGTAAGGACATTATGTAATGTATGTTGTTTTTTTGTGTTAATGAAATACAAATGTATTATGTACTGATGTAAGGGCATGATGAATGTCGAAAACATTACGACCATGTCGAAAACATACATAACCAATGTCGAAAACATTACGACGAATATCGAAAACATTACGACCAACTTCATTACCAAAGTGCAATGACCAAAACTAAATGACCAATTACCAAAACATAACGACCACATGAAAATACCATAAACCACATCAATAAGCATTACAATTATAGTTATAAGGAGTTATAATCCTAAACATTGTCACACCCTGGCTTTGCGGAAGCGTGGGTTTATTTGGTGTGACTTCTTAATACCATAGCAACAATCATAACAATGCTATATGATAAAAACATGAGATGTTCATCCATTAATAAAGTTTAGAAAAATCCCATTTTCAACAATCACAAATAAGTTACAAACCTTAACTTAATTTAATTGAGTTCATAAAGACTTAGCAAAAGACTTTAAACAATACTAGGTTTAGAGATATGTAACCCGTCCAGAAAGAGGTTACACTTTCTAAACCCTGGATGACTTCTTTATTCAAACGCAGCTTGAAAATACGTGCATACCGTGCCAGATCCATTAGTTCCCTGAAATACATGTAGTTTGAAAAGTCAACATAAAGTTGAGCGAGTTCATGTGTAAGTGAGTCTGTATAAATCGTTAGAATGTGTCTGTATAAATGTATGTTCTTGGTATGTAGCAATAAGGAAAAAGAGATCAATTAATGTGTAGCTAATACATTAATAAGTGACATGGCCTAGGAAGCACTCAAACCTGTAACGCGGATTTCATACCGGTCCTTCCGGCGGAACGACATAATCACCACATGCAGCCACACGCTGGCCCATGTGTGGGGCTCGCAACACCCGATAGATCTATCACTCATGCCTCTCGGTCCTTATAAAAGGATTAATGGTCTTACGATAATAGCCTATCCATTCACGTGATCTAGAAGTAAATTCCTTAGCTAATCATACCATGTATAAAAGTGACTGTAGTAATTGTAACATGTATTTCACCCCCAAAGTTATAAAACTGAAAACAGTTAAAAAAAAGGGGGGAACATGAACTCACAGTATTGCGTCTTCGTATTCGTAACCCAAATCTCCGCGGCAAACACGACTACCTACAATGGTCTAATGTCTATTAGACGAACGGGTAGTGCCTTTTCTTAGTATGAATGTTTTTGAGTTACGATTCTGGTATTATTCCAAGTAATAATAATTGTATTTAGTTTTGGAATAATTGTTTATTCAACATTTCTGTATTAGTACTTCTCAAGTCTTAGTATCCGTGTTCCCTTCCCAAGGATGGGGGTTTTTAAATGCATGTATGCTTTATATTTCCAAAAGTATATTTTAAGTCCCACTTAGCAAATATACTTAACCTTTTTGTCCAAAATAACTTATTTCCAAAATATATGTATTTTCCCCAAAAATAATATATTTTTACTTCCTTGATTCCCAAAATGATATTTTAGCAGAATATACGTATACGTTATAGTTCGAAAATATATTTTAAGTCTCACTTGAAAATATATTTTAAATCACTTGTCCAAACTATTCTGATTCCAAAATATACATATTTTTCCCAAAAATATTATACTTTACTCCATACAGTTTACCAAGATGATACTTTTATCAAAATACACATTTAAGAGTATTTTCTGGTAACACATAAGTTACATTTAAAGTTCGGGAGGTAATAATAATACCGGTGTAACTTAGATATTTATTTGTGAAGGCGTTGGTATTATTTTGGAGTCGATACTTCTCAGTGTATTCAGGTTATACTATTTTTACTCTAAAAATAATATATCTTTAGTTCACAAAATAATCACGTAAGCACACAAGCGTTTATTAAAAATATATATTCTCAATATATATTTAACAAGTGTTATTTACGAAAATCCACCTCCGAATACTTGGTTATTTTATAACAAAAATCATGGCGAAGTTTGTTTGGAAAACAAGTCAAAATATATTTACAAACACTTGTCACCAAAACTATTTCTAAGTGTCATTTTCTGGAAAAAATTCGCCAGAGTTTCCTCTGTAACTGGAGGTGGCCACGCTTACTAGCGTATCATTTTCTTTTCAAAATTCGATCAACAATTTTCCAATCATCAATATTCAATCGTCAAACTAGTCAAAATAAGCATAAATCGTAAACACATGAACTTATAAGTTGTGTAAAAGTATGTTGTAACTTTCTAACATTTTTAGTAGATCTTTCTATCTTTAAAAATAAACCGGTTTCCTGAAAAACTTTATTTTTAAAGAAGATGTAACCTCACAACTTCTAGTCAAAAATTACGGAAATATTTCATTGTTAAATCCTTTTGTTACACAAGTGTCTACACACTTGTTTGTTCACAAAAACACCTTTAGTTTAAGAAAGATCCGGCTTTAAAATAAGACTTGTATATTTTACTTGGTTCTTCGAAAATACCACTTGTAGATCTTTAGATCTACTAGTTTAGAACTCCATTTTACAAGAAAAACTATTTTTACACAAGTTCATGTTTATGTATGGAAGGGTTCGTCATCTTGTAACTTTCCTACTTAACATAATGCTAGTTCATGTTCCATGAACATGATCTAGCATGGTTAGATGACGATCCGTTCCACTACTAGCAACCAACAACATAAAATAACCATAACTAAACAAGATTCATGAGTTTTACACCATTATTTACTCTTTAACCATCAAGTTTATCATTCTTGCAAGACTTTTAGTTTTGATCTTAAGTGTTCATGATTTTTATCCATTAAATCCCTTATTAACCACTTTAAACATGAACAAGAGAGTGTTTAGAATCACTTGCAACTAGCTCAAGGCTAGGGAAGAATCGAAGCGAAAACTAGGTGGATAAAAGCAACGTAGTGAGGTCCTTGAGATTCCGAAAGCACCGAGCCTCCTTGTATGAACTCTAGCACACTTGTATGTATGTGGAATGTTTTGTTTGAAACTTGAAGGTGGGTGGATGTGGGTTGGGGGTTTCGGCCGAGAGTATCAAAGGGAGGGAGAAAGAGTAAAATTTTGTTAAGTGTTTGAATGAATGAAATGGTGGACCTCACATGCATACTTATTGACCAAGTATTACTAATATCCATAGTGTAATGTGTCAACAAGATATTAAGCATCAACAATAAAATAATCAAGGTTTGTAAGGAGTGTGTCCCCTTAGGGGACCGATCGGTTCAATGGGGGGGGGGGGTAATATGGTTGGATTCCAATGATATGGTTATGTGATAGTTAGTTTAGTTAGGTGATTAAATTAGTTACTAGTGTGTTGTGAATTATAAAGGGTGTTAGGGTATTCGGGGACCCTAACTGGCTCAGAAAAGGAAAAACAATGTCATTGACAATATTTTCATGTTCCGGGTAAAGTCCGGTTGTTCGGTTGGATATTAATCCGTTAAAGTGCTAAATAAGCATTTAAAGTGTCTTTAATATTATTTTTAGTGACACAATGAATTCCCGACACTTTGGAAAGTGTCTAGTATTATTTTCCCATGTTTTTGCACTTTACTAGTTAACTTAAATGCTGAATTTTTGCATAAAGTGCAGAATTTTGTAATTAAAGCATGTTTTATGCACATCCGGTCACTATAAATATCACCTAGTGACGCAGTTTTATAATCCTCACCTCCCTACACTCCCTACTAGTGTAGTAATCTATTCCCGGCTCATAATGGCCTCAGAGATAGTAACTGTCTAGTGCTGGCAATGTCAGCATGTTTACTGGGTTATCCGTATAGTGTGCTCACTGTGCTTTTGTGCATCAAGGTTGTCACTGATGTTTGTGTGTAAGTAATAGAGTGACAGTATAATGTGTGATGCATGAGTATGTATGTATGTATCAGAAATCAAGAAGCAGTTTAACCACAGTTGTAAGCAAGCACTGTAATTAAGCATTAATTAAATATTAATTAATTCGTACGGATACCTGGTTTGGTGAGGGTTGTCACAAACATAATGCTGCATCAGTTTGCATACATAACCATACCACCAAAACATAACGACCACTACATGTTGAAAATACATAAAGTGTAACCTTGAAAACATGTTCAAAAACACCCAAAACGTGTAACCTTGCAAACATAAAGCCTAGTCTATCAAGCCTTTCCATCCTTTGCAGCCTTCACACCCTTGGCAGCCTTCACACCCTTGGCAGCCTTCACACCCTTGCCAGCCTTCACACCCTTGCCAGCCTTCGAACTTGTTCCACTTCCAGCCTTGACACTTGTTCCAGCCGTCGTACTTTTCCCCTTGCAGGTCCTGGAGTTGTGGCCTATCTGCTTACACTTGCTACATGCTCCTTGAGTGTGCTTTTTTGTCAAACTTTCGGACTGTGTCATGTCTTCAATTTCAGCCGCAGACCTCTTCCTTAACTTCTTTGGTCTTCCCACCTGATTATGATACCTAGGTGGTGTGATAATTGTCGGAAGTTCAATTTTTGTCCACAAAGCCCTGCCATTCAATGGGTTTATCTTGTGAGAATACACCAGCCTCCATCTTTCCAGTGTGTGCACCGGATGAGCCCAACTCTCTATAGCCCCAACCCTTCCTCCATTTGCAGCCATACACCAAAGTGCAGCCACAGCATGTCTGCAAGGTAACCCTGTGAAAAAGGTATATACATTATACCATATACCATACACCATACAGTTTGACCCATGAAACTATAGCAAACAGTTTCTTACCTGTTATTTCCCAACCCCTGCAACTACATGTTCTTGTATCCAAATTCACCACACGAGCATGATTGGGTTTCCCACTAACCTCATAGTACTCCCCTCCGTTCCACTAAACATGATAGTGACTTGCATCTTTCTTGATCTCGGCTCTTGGTGTTAGCAATCCATCACACTTTTCTATTACTTTCAAAACCGTCACAATCCTTCTCATAAGATATTCCCTGATGTACTCAAGTGCAGATATTATGGGCATGTCCCTGCCTTCAATTACCTTGCCATTATAACACTCACACATATTGTTTAACAAAACATCAGACACTGCCCTACCTGTTATATTCGAAAAAATTACTTCAAAATTACTTCAATATAACATACCAGAATATATATGAATATGTAACATACCAGAAAAGTGTGATCTTGTCCAGTGTAAAGGTGGGATCTTAGACAACCACAAGTGTGCTTTCTTGTTAAAGGCCTTCAACTCATCCATGGCCGTTTGAAATTCAGGAATAGTAGTAGTAGTAGCACACTTCCAGAGCATGTTTTTGTACAGATCTCATTTAAAGGTTCCCCTCATATTCTCATAGATGTGTCTAAGGCAATATATGTGCTCAGCACAGGGAAACAACCTTGTCACTGCTTGCAGTATTCCCTGTTTCATAACATACAACCAACATAATCAATAAACTTGAAAGTAATATGAACAGTTTTAACTAAAATAGTTGAAAGTAATAAAGGGCATACCTTTTGTCTATCACTTATGAATGCGAAGTTTGAGTTAATTCCCAAATCAAGATCACTTGCCAAGAGCTCCAAAAACCATGTCCAGGAGCTGAGATTTTCAGATTCGACTATTGCATAAGCAACTGGATATATTCCATTGTTGCTGTCCACACCGACTGCAGTTAGCATCTGGCCTGGGAATGGCCCTTTCATAAAAGCCCCATCCAGCCCCAATAAATCCCTGCCAAGTGCCTTAAAACCCTCTTTTAAAGCTGCCAAACATATATAGATTCTTCTAAACTGTCTTTCTTGGTCCTCAGGATTTTTACCCAACTCAAGCTCTATCTTCATAGTGGTACCTGGGTTTTTGCTTATTAATTCATTGGCATAGTCCCTCAGTAAAGAATATTGACTTGCATGATCTCCTTCAACATTTTTCTTGGCTATTACCTTAGCTCTATAAGCTTTCATCCTAGAAATCCCCACAGAATACTTTCTTTGAAACTGTTCTTGAACTGCCCTCACAGGGATGTCTGGGTTTTCTTCAAGCTGATCTAACATTTCTTGTGATAGAAACTTTGAGGTACAAGCATAATGTTTTCTGGTTGGTACACAAGTGTGGTTGGTATTAAGTGTTTTCACCAACCAAGTCTCAGATTCTTTTTCTTTTGCAATAAATATGACAAAAGGGCATTGATATTGATGTGGGTTTGTCTTTTTCCCTCTACCACCCACATTTATAGATTCTTTTTCTTAGGCCCCGGATTCTTTTGATTTTTCCAAAACAACCCCTTTAACTTTTTTTGTCCTTTGATTTTGCCCTTGTTTCTCTACTTGTTCCTAAATTAACCTCTTTTCCTTTATTTTTGCATGCAGATGTCTGTGCTTGGCTGGAAACATGCACACCACTATCATCAACCTCAAAGTCTGGCTTTGAACTATGACAATAAGCCCTTACCCTCTTGTTATCATCCTTGGTTATTCTAATCACTCTTCTGGTCTCTACAACAAGTTTTTTTTATCATTTTCTTTGCTTCTTGTTTGGTTCCAAATGCTTGTCCAATATAGAAGTTTGGAAAGTTTTCATTTGATCTCCTAAGTTGGTGCAAAAGGTGTTTCCTTTTGGCAGCCTTATCACCTTCAGAATCAGACCCACTGTCAAACCTATCATTATCTAGCACATCCCCATCTTCAGTTGGTTGGTGTGGCTCTTCTAAAACATCCTCTACTTCATTGTCAATATGCATCCTATAATCACTCATGTCTACTTCATGATCAGACATGGTATTATCCTTATCTACAATATAATCATTGTCACTATCATCAGTTGCATCCTCTCTTTCACCCTCATCTAAATCAACCTCTGTTTCATCTAAACCTACAGCCTCTGTTTCATCTAAACCTTCACCCTCTGTTTCATCTAAACCTTCACCCTCTGTTTCATCTAAACCATCACCCCCACCATCAACTAGTGTCTCAACCCACTTTGCATTTTCTACAACATCACTAGAAGACCCAACACCACTAGATGACCCAACATCTATATTCTGATTAACTTGAATACTTATGTTCTGCCCAACATCAAAATTCAGTTTACTAGGGACAATAGCATATGGCCCAGCTTCATCTATTTCTTCAATAGTAATAGAAGGTTTAGGTTTACTTGGTGATGAAAACAATTCTTTCATATTTTTTAAACCATGTGTAGTATAAACATCGATGATCTTATGTTCTCCCACATATTTAGCCAAGTTAAGACAATCCTGATCACTGCTAAGGTGTTCAAGACCATTGTCTAAGTCTTTTTCAGGGTTTAAAAACATATAATACATGGGATTAGTGCTGTTATATCCTAACTGGTCCAACATAAGATCAAGCTCAATCACAGAAAACTTATCAATGTCGATCAAGTCCACGAAATCTACCTTGCCTCCTACATACTCACGCCCTGGAGGTACTGTCAGCCTACCACCATGATGAATCCGAAAACTGAAGATATAGGGAAAACCATCTGCAAATAATCAAACATTCACAGAATTTATCAACTAATACACTACTACATTGCAAAATGCAAAATTTTTAGCTCAAAAAATAAAACTAGGGTTTCAAATTTAAGTTGAAGAACTCACCATATAGATCAACAACCTGTTCGTTGTCAAGATGGTCTCGAATGTACCATCCTTGATCGTCATGCGACATCTTGTTCTTTGATCAGCGATTTTGTGTGGTAGAAACCCTAAGTGTGAAACCTGAGGGACGAATTGGGGGTGAATGATGTTATCAAGAGGGTTTATCAGGGATAATAAATGGGGTAGGTGTAAAGGGATAAGGAAAAGACATAATTACCCTCATGTGCTTATCATGTGCCACAAATTAACTGAGTTTTTTAACCAGGTTGGGTGGAAAGGACAAAACTTGTAACAAAATACCTACTAAAGGACACCGTCTGTCAACATTTGAAAAAAAAGGACACCGCCTGTAAAGTACTATAAAGATAAAGGACAAAACTTGTAATTTTTCCTTAAATGAATATAGTATGTCTTAATAGTCACGCGAAATTGTTAAACTTTATTAATCCAAATATAATCCCATTTTATTTACATACCATTCATACTTTACAAATCACAATTTTATAATCTCTTCCCTACATGAGTTATACGGGTTGGGAGGACATGAAAAAGGAGTGTCAAATGCCATGTGACAGCCACTTACGCGAGGGGGTGTGGTAAAAAAACACAAAGTGGTAGCTACGTAAAAGTTGAGTTTTATAAAAATAAACAATAAACAATCAAAACCAACCAATGAAAAGTCGTCACCTCACCATTCATAAGCCCCCCATGCTGGTGAAGACTCTCCGCCCTACACGCCATACGCAGATCGATGTGCCCGACGTAAAGAGGCTTCTCCGTCACAAATACGTATCCACTCCATGGGGTATAATAAAACCCAAACAACCAATGTTTTAAAAACTGGTTTTTAAATCATATCGGGTTATGCTCAGAAATGGTTCAATCGGTTGAACCGGGTTATACCGAGCGATTCAATCGAATTGACTAATTAACCTTATAAATCCATAAAATACAATTTCAACTCAAAAAAATAATCCAATGCTACATCATTCAATAATAAAAATATTCCAAAAGGTAATCCTTAATAAAAAAAATCCAAAAATTCGTTATTGGTACCATTTTAGGTGATAGGTTTTACTAAGAATGTAAATTATTATCTTCTTAGGCACATAAAAGATTAAAAGTCCAAATTTTAACATTTGGCCCGACACCGGTTTAAACCGGTATAACCCAATTTATCGGAGGTACAACTTCTTTGTCGTTTTCTCAATTTACCGATATGATTCATGCCGGCCAAGCTTCTAGCATCCGGTTCAACCGGCCAGTTTAAACTAGGGATGAGCACGGTACCTGTTCGGTAACGAACCGGTTTTTAAAACTTTGCAAACAACCCATAATCTAAAAATAAAAGAGTAAACTGCCATTTTGGTCCCTGTGGTTTGGCCAGTTTTGCCACTTTAGTCCAAATCTCAAACTTATTACATCCAGGGCCCTGTGGTTTGCATTTTGTTGCCATTTTAGTCCAAAATCCAAAAAACCCCATTTTTAACTGTTGAGAGCTGCCTATTTTGTCCTTTAGTGCAGGGGTATTTTGGTCATTTATGTTTTATTTAAAGCAATTCATTATAAAAAACCCCAAAATATAAAACCCCCCAGATCTTCATCATCTTCAACCTCAACCCCATCAACCTCAACCCCTGATCATCATCATCTTCAACCTCATCATCTTCAACCACCACCACCCCCCTCTCGCCGCCAAGCACCACCACCTGCCACCACCTAATTTGAAATGAAAAAACTAATTTGAAACAAAACCTAATTTGAAAAAACTGAAACAAAATACCGAATTTGAAATGAAAACATCAGAAACCATCAAACAATCAAACAACATCAGAATACCGAATCAATCAAACTGCCTCTCTCTCTTCTCTCTCTCCTCTTTCGATCAAAATATTTCAATTTCGATTCAGATCTGAAACAAAATGAAACAAAATACCGATTTCGATTTCAATCAAACTCAAACAATCAAACAACATCAGAATACCGATTTCGATTTCAATCAAACTGAAACAAACTGCCTCTCTCTCTTCTCTCTCTCCTCTTTCGATCAAACTGCCTCTCTCTCAAAAAACTGAAACAAAATACCGATTTCGATTCAGATCTGAAACTCAAAGCTCAAAACCCTAACTGACTCTCTCTCTTCTCTCTCTCCTCTTTCGATTCAGATCTGAAACTCAAAGCTCAAACCCCTGATTTCGATTCAGATATGAAACTGCCATGGTGATGAAGATGAGATGATGGTGATGAAGATGGAGGCGACGGTGGTGTTGGTGAAGATGGTGATGAAGATGAGATGATGGTGATGATACAGTGGTGGGGGTGATGGTGATGAAGATGAGATGATGGTGATGAAGATGGCGGGGACGGTGGTGTTGGCGGCGACGGTGGTGAGATGATGGTGATGATGATGGTGATGAAGATGGCGGGGACGGTGATGTTGATGATGAAGATGAGATGATGGTGATGAAGATGGAGTAGACTGATGATGGTGATGAAGAGAGAACAGTGGAGAGAGAGAGAGAGATGTCTGTTGAAGATGAAGATATGTTGAAGATGATGATATGTTGAAGATGATGATAATCAGGCATTATATTTATTAAATTTGAGATATAATATTACAAAATACCCAAAATACCCCTGAGGATAAGGACAAAACAGGGGGTCAAAAGTTGGAAATCTGGTCAAATTTGAGTTTTGGACTAAAATGGCAACAAAATACAAACCACAGGGCCCTGGATGTAATAAGTTTGAGATTTGGACTAAAGTGGCAAAACTGGCCAAACCACAGGGACCAAAATGGCAGTTTACTCAATTGGATTTATCGAACCTGTATAATACACGGGGTTTATAAAGATATAACTTTTTATTATTTAGTTTATAAAATTACATTTATCCAACACGTGTAATATACAAGGTTACAAAATTACATTTATTTAACACGTGTAATACACAGTGTTTTTAAAAAATATAACTTTTTTATTATGTAGTATATATAATTAGATTTATTCAACCCGTACAATACACGAGTTTTTATTATTTGGTATATAAAATTACATTTATTCAGTACAATACATGGGATTCTTAGATATATAATTTTTTAATTATTTAATATATAAAATTACATTTGTTCAACCCGTGTAATAAACGAGATTTTTAATTAATATATAAAATTACATTTGTTCAACTCGTGTAATAAACGAGATTTTTAAAGAATAATTGTTTTAATTTAGTATATAAAATTACATTTATTAAACCCGTGTAATACACGGGGCTCTAACCTAATTATATTAAATAGAGCATTTCTATTAATTTAAAAATTAATTTTTTATTCTTACAAACATTTTCTTCTCATTTTCTATCTCATTCATGGGTGTTTGCTCTCTCTAGTTTTGAAACAAATACACTTCAAAGTTAGGTTAATTAGAAATGTGATATACTAAAATCACATCAGAAGTTAGGTTGGCAATTCATCAAACCAAGGTTTATAGTTACGTAAACTAAGGGTATTCAACAATCATGATATTTGGATTTTGAAACTAGACTCGAATTCGATTCATAGCTCAATTATTGAATGTGAATCAAATTCTATTTCGATTTAAAATTTTGAAGCCTGATATTATATATATATTGCTATAAAACCACTGTGAAAAATAGAACTACTCTTGTGTACAACTGATCAAACAAAAAGGCTCATTCACATCCCTCACACCTGCTTTAGATGAACACGTCTCATCAACAGGTTGTATGAAAGTTAGCTAGATATTTTACTCAATAAAATGCAAAATGTTTACAAAGAATTTTCTTCTTTTATTTTTACCCATAATGATCGATCCATATGCATACATATATATACAATAAAACTACTATTTGGAATGTGAGATAATTTTGTCTGCTTACAATAATTCATAACACTTCCCCTCAGACATATTATCACCATTCACTTGATCAATAATCCATACGTTTCAAGTTGGATGACAATTTTCAACTTTGGGGTTTAACTATGGAATACTGCCTCGTTAAAAACCTTGCTAGGAAAAACCCAGTGGGACAAAAATGTAGCTAAGGGACAAAGAGTGCACTGTATAGTCTTCTCCTGATATTTCTGGATCATGTATGTTGCCTCATTAAAAACCTTACTAAGAAAACCCAATGGGATAAAACTTAGTGAAGGGAAAAAGAGTGCAACTTGTATAGTACTCCCCCTCATTTTAATATGTATCATTTATGTGACTTGTCTCTATCTTCCTTGAAAGTTGATCAAAGCTTTATAGACAACATTTTTTCGCTTGATCCTTAGGTAGGCAATCTTTTGCCGATCAGTGTTATAAGATCTTCATATGAGACTTCTGGTTCCTTTTTGGAAACAAATATCATAAGATCCACAACTGTGTTTTGTTACATTACCTGCATTTACAAAACTAACCAAACTTGTTTCGATGGGTTAGTAAAAATATAAATTAAAAATTTGTTTCACATTATTACATTATTTTCTTATTGTATATGATCAATCCTGGGTCTTTGCGAAAAACATTTGAGCCATCAAAAAAAATTTCGTATCATGGTTTCGCATCAGAAGACCCATTTAGCATATTTCACAAAATTAGTTGTATGGACTACCGGTCCTTATAACTTTTCATTTTAATTAGATATTTCAATGCATTTCCATATTGGTCAATCATTTCTGTATGTATATATATATATATAGGCATATTTTTTTTATCCTCATTATTTTCATCACTTCAAGCGTTATATAATATACACAATTCTATCATATATTCGATTTGATATATTTCTAGACATGATATAAATTTCTGAGATCTCTTCATTTTCGAGTATCTAGGTTCTATCAGAACCATTATGTCCGGTATTTCTTCAAGATGCCCATTGATAATTACCTTGACTTGGTCATCTTTATTTATCCATTTTTTTTTCATAGGAGAATATGAAAAAGGGAAAATATAATTCATCTTGCATCGTGTTAATGAAAAATTTCTAAATTTGAATGGTAATAAAAATGGTGAAACCGGCCGTCCCCTGGATCGAACCCGGGTCTAGGCCACACCCTTTCGCGCACCTAGTCAACCGAGCTAGGTGCCTAGTTTGTGAAATTTCCGTTTTTGGTTAAATATAAGCATATGTATAATAACTTCCTATTTCTCAAGAAATTTAATGTTTGAAAAATCAAATGGTCTATTATGCTTCAAACTTTCTATTTCATCTTGATTCCATAATATATGTGTATGACCATAATTGATCGACAATTCTTTGTTGGAATCATTTACTTCTTCCTGAGGGAAGGTATTATCATTCACTCCTTCCTGAGGGAAGGTTTTATCATTCACTCCTTCCCGAGGGAAGGTTTCGATATTTGAATTACCATTTTTTTTATGGTCAATTTCCCTTTCAGAGCCTTTTCTTTTTCGAGGATGTTTTTATCCTTTGAACCGACTGGCCTCCCATGTTTCAAACGGGATTCAATAACCATATTATTATTATCCCTTTGCTTGTCTGTAATATCAACTCGAGCTAAAGCATTAGCATCTGGTATATAAGATTTTCAATATGTCTTTGTCCTTCTTGGACATTAATTTTAACTGGAGCAATTTAAAACTTTTTGGATGAATTTCCTTCTTAATATATCTTTTAGATATTTTACTCTAGGATACAGATAATACAATGAAGTGTATGAAAATTTATTTCACTTTTAGTTGTTTTCTATCTCCCCCTCATGTTGGGATTTATAATCAGCAAATGAAGCCCATAAGAAATCTCCCATTTATGGCTATGTATTATTTATTCCCAACATGTCATTAAATCTCATCTTTGTGCGTTGTGTTGTAACAATTTCAGTATATATAGTATATATATCGCACACCCAAAAATGATAAATATTTGGTTTCTAAATAACTGTAATGGGGAGTAAATGTTTCAATAATAATACTTGTTCCAATGGTCATTGATAATTTAGAATTTATCAAAAATAAATTTTCCAGCCTGGAATAATATTCTTGCTATATTAGCTAAGCCATATGTGCAAACTTCAAGTTGCGAATTGATAACCATTTAGACGATGCATCGATTTAAATACTAAATGGTATCATGCTAGGATATGTGTATCCTTTAATCCTTTTATGACTGTCATATGTGCATGAGGCACATTTATTAGGATATGTGTATCCTTTAATCCTTTTATGACTGTCATATGTGCATGAGGCACATTTATATATAATGCAAACCATAATGGATTTTTGGTAGTTTCTTCAATATGTAATCTTTATTTACAATATGTAAATATTTCTTATTTCCATCAGTACTTGACTGAGTATCATATCCATTATGATATATATATATATTCTTGAAACTCAATAAGTTTCTTGTTGATTTTTGGGAAAAATAGAGCGTCCTCTATTTAAAAGCTTTGCACCATTAGGTAATTAGCTTTTCCCATTTTTTTTCTATTAATTTTGAATGTCCCAGGCAGAACCGTTATTTGCATTATACGTCTAATTTATGAATAATTCATATACATATGTTTGTCATTTGTATTTCCACAAAACATTTGTATGTGTGTATGTATGTACAACCCAAACTTGTATGTTTATCAGGCTTCGTCTTTACAATTTAATAGGTATCTTATGCAACTACGTTACATATTAAGGTTATACTGTCAAAGTCACTTATATTTTGTAAATATAAACTTGATTTTATGAATCAAATCAACCTGACAGTTTTCTAACTTCCCAAAAAGAGTTAACAGTTATAGCTAACTCTCTATGATGATTCATCACAAGAATCCATACACTTTAATACAAATATATATTCGTTCCGTAGTGCAAAATAATTCAGTCACATAATTATTAATATGGTGGTGGGATCCATCTAACGGTGATGGGAGTTGCTGTTGGGATGACAATGCTCGTGTTATCTTCCATATCAATGTTGTATGTAAACATGTTTCAATTCATATGGCTACTTATCCAGATATGTAGCCTTTAATTTATACTTATTCACAGACTTACGAATGGTTTAGTTTCAGCTATAGTAAGTAAGTCTTTTAGTTTGTACGTATTTCCCAGATACTTGTATAGATATATTAAAATAAGTGAATCGTAGTAAAATGATTCTAGTATATTGTTATGTTTGCAGACCTCTGTCTGTGTATACAACTGATCTTAAATGTAATCAAAATCAGAATCAGAATCATGAGGTGATGGAGGTGGCGGAGTAAATTTTTTGAGATAATACTAGCTACTTGTCTTAGCCTTTCTTCCTGCCACTCATTCTTTTTCGTCAACCACTCTATTTGTCTGGACATTTTCTGGTTCTTTTTTATTAGTTTAGCAACCTTCATTGAATCTAAAGGTGGATTTATTAGAGGCACCGTACTTGGTCCGGCTTCAACAATTGACGGTTGTTGTTGCTCCGGATGTTGTGAAGATTGTTGCTGTAATAGTGGTGACATGAGTTGTTCTGGTGCTAACAACTCTTGGAATGTCATGGCATCATCAAATATGGATTGTTGCATCATTTCTCCTTGCTCAAAAGGTAAAGGTGAAAGTGCCTGGTAGATGTTTGGTGTTTGTGGTTGAGTATGATGTGTTTGAGATGTGTTAGTTGAAATATGTTCAAATACGGGTGGTGTTAGCTGCTGTTGAGACAACAAATCAAACTGATAAAAAGATGGTTGAGAAAACTGCAACAGTAATTGTTGTAGATTTTGTGATGTATTTTCTGGGATAACCGGTGCTGTCTCAGATTGAAACGATTGTGTTTGTGTAGGAATGTCAATAGGTATTATCTCGATATTGTTAAAATTTACCACTCCAGGTAATCGTGGTGGGGATAATTCTTGAATAATCTGATCGTTTATGACACCTAGAGATTTGGCTATTTTTGTTATGTAAGATCCTCCCATAAGGTTTTTCGGGGGACGTGTTTGGTATTGCTCAAAGTACATAGCAAGAGAGTAAGCAATATTACAATGGACTGACTCGAATATACTGTATAAGTGGAAGAGATCGGTACCACTAACCCTGTGTAGATTAGACGTGCGCCCCCTGATCGTGTTGGCTAGAACACGGTGCATATATTGATAAAGAGGATCTCTAAATGATCTTGAATTATTATTTTTACTCCACACTGCTGGTGTAAGTGTAGACCAATAATCTTGTATGCGATCAGGATATTCGGTTAATGCGTTTATAAATATAGGTGATCTAACCTCTTCTTCTGTATAAATACCTAAATGTACTGCGAACTCAGATAATGACAATTTAAAAGTTTCTCTACCGAGCCTAAAATCGATAGAAGGCTCAGATAGGTTTTTATTTCGTGTGAAATGAAAAGTAGACCAGAACTCATATACAAGTTCATCGTATGATGGTTCTAAGATGTCAAAAAAACGACGCCACGGTGAGCCAATTGGTAGTAACCTCGTTAGTCGATTATCTATGTCTAGTATTCCCGTTATGTTCCAGTCGATGCTATTAATAGTATTAACATTAAGCCTCCTGAGGGTTAGACATTTCGTATGGGTGCGTACATCCCCAAACTGAAGAAATTTATGGACTTCGATCTGGGCACGAATTTTTGCTGTGTTTGAAGATTCAGCGTGTGCATGAGTAGAAAGCCGAAGACTCATGATAGTAATATTGGGCTTTGTTTGAGTTCAAAAAAATTTTTGAGTATGAGTTGTTTTGGGTATGTGTCGAACTATATCAGAAGTTCAGTTGGTTTGAGGATTTACATGAGTGGTGGGTTACTTATATAGATACAAATTAAGCTTACACAATACGCTTGGTTAAGGCTTCCATGATATACCATGAATGTAGGATCGGTTTGAGACCCAAACGAGTCGTTCAGAAGAGATTTTATCAGTTTCAGATGCGGAAAATAAGAAACTGACTTTGAAACAGCTTGAATATCACTTTAACCTTCTTGTGTATTGATTTAACACTGATTACATGCAGAAAATATACCGGCAGCACTTCGGTACACTATCTAAAATCTGTTCTTGTCCGCTTCAAATGAAAAACATGATGCCTATTTATAGTGGGTGCTAGTCCGCTTGAAACATACATGACATGTTCAAGCGGTCAGACATTTCAAGCGGTTTACATTTAATTCTAATTCAAGCGAACCTAACAAGTTGACTTTCAAGCGATCAGACCATAATTTCTTGTTTCATATGCATGTTGTAATTCCATGATGCAAGATATGAGGTCACATGTATGATGTCATCATCAAGAATGATGACATCATTCTTGTTTAAATCCGCAACAAACCCGAGACTCGATATTAAGACGAAGACGACAGATGTGTGCACCAACAGACTCCCCCTCAGATGTTGACGAGTCTTAAGTGTCGAGTCTTCGCATCTTCAGTCTTTATCAGTCTCTTTTCTTTCTTAGCATATACCAGGATCTTCTCTTTGGCTCTAGCCTCGTCAGACTCCCCCTCTCATCATGATGGGATCGCCGTCTGGAATTAGCTATCACCTTGAGATCAATCCCTGGTTTTATCTCTGTTCAGTTCATCTCCTGCACAAATTTTCTCATCACCACATAAGTTTTCACTTAAATCAATAAGAAAAAAAAACTTACTAGTAATAGTTACATCAAGTTCAAATTAATGATCTCGATTAACTAATCAAACTTTTCTTTCTCAAAACAAATTTCTTCTGTTAAACTCACACTCCCAAACCTATTCATCATGATCAGCACTTGAAATTTTAAAAATCAGCTATCCAACATCAGTTGTCAAAAATCTTTTTGGATTTTTGATGTAAAAGACATGCAATAAAAAAATATTTACAGACACTATTTTTGTGAGTTTGTGAAAGAGGATCATATCAGTTTTTGAGACAAATCACTAGCACCGTTAAGCTTTAAACATTTTAAGTTCTAAATGATTCACATAGATTGACGATATTGTTGTCCACTTAAACTCAATCTAAAAACTTTCGACATGCTTACCGATACGTTTAAGGTATATTAATTTTGCACTAAGTTCTTATGGACCCCACGATCTCAGCATATCCCCTCATCATGCAATACACTAACTCAAGTAATGCCTTTAAACTTTTATCAACTGTGATTTGTGTGAAAATAAAGCAGAATGTTTAAACATTAACAATCAGGTCGATACTTCCGTATACGCAGAGAAAGTCCAATGTTTAAACAAAATAAGAAAATAAAAATAAGTTGAAGTTGTTTAGGCTTTAACCACCAGGTCGATACTTCCGTATACGCAGAGGTGATCCAAAGCTTAAACGAAACACCAAAGAAAATAAAGCAGAACGTTTAGGCAATAACATCCAGGTTGATACTCACGTATACGCAGATGATGTCCAATGCTTAAACAAAATAAAGAAATAAAACAAGTTTAAATCTTTGCAAAATAAAATGCACAATCACAGCAACTTTTTAGCAAAGTTGTGAAAGTTCACAAACTTAACCAGTTTTATGTCTTTCGACAATCAGCGATTACTGAGTAGGTACACAATCAAGAAGGACAAAACTAAGTACTATGCTTTTGACCATGTTTCCCACTAGAAATAGGCTTTTTCATTTAAGTTTGTATCGTTATCGCAAATCTACTAGTCTAGCTGAGTCTACCGTCACATCTTTAGTAAGATCGTTTATCACATTTTATCTCTCCATTTCTTTAGCATGCTGTGACAGTCCAACTGATCTACTATCATTTCCTCTTTTATACAACAAAACTTATTTTTTGCATTTTTCAATGTTTTTGACTTTTTTAAATTTTCTAATTTTTTTTAAAATTTTTACTCCCCCTAAAATCAAAATATGTCTCAATTTTGATTTTCTGGGAAAATTTGAAAACAAGCTGTACAAGAAATGTGACAACATGATGAGAATCACTTCAATTCTCCATTCACTTGGCATGAACAATCAGAACTCCCCCTGACAACAAAACAGTTTCCCATAGTGATTTCAAAACACTTAAGTTTGTTTTAATCAAAATGATTTTTCCGGAAAATTAGTTTTGCGTGTCATTTCACAAATTTGGGGTTTCATTCATCACCTTGTTTTCTTTAACCACTTGTAAAGATTAACATTTGTAAGATCAATCCACAAACATCACTTGTAGAAAATCAAGTACAATTTAATGTCCCTGATTTACCACTTTTAAATCGAAATCACTTTCGTGAATTTCTCAAGAAATATGCCGATTCATGTTCCACGCTTACCAACCTGGGAACTCCGGCAAGTCAGGTTTTTCATTTAAACAGATTCACCCAAGCCTGACAGTCCTTGTGTGATTTTGAATTCTTGTTCAACAATGGTGGAAAATTTGCATCATCCATTGTTAGACCAGAATTCTCAACTTTTACCTCAACACACGGCTCTTCTGGCTTTACCACACCAGATTCATTGCCTGAACTTGGCTTGTCTGACTTTGATGAGTCAGATTCATTGCCAACAACTGGCTCCTTTGTTTCCGAAGAAACAGATTCATCACCAGGAAGTGAATTCTCCACTTTCTTTTTCTTCTTTCTCTCTTTCGTCCTCAGATTTGTATCTGATAAATCCGTTTTGCTTGATTTGTCATTCTTTGGCGAGCAAGACGATTTATCTGAACTTTTATCTGTTTTACCAGTTGTATTCGAGGACAAAATCTTCTCTAGATACTCTCTGGCCTTCTTCCACTTCTTCCTCAGTCTGTCTTTTTGTCCCTGAGAAAGTTTCACTTTCTTTTCTTGAACTTTAGGTTCTTGAACCTTCTGTTCTTTGGGCTTGACATTGACTGGTTTCTTCACCTGCCTCTGAGATTCAGCCCTCGATCTTCTCATTGATCTCATTCAGCAATCTCTAGCAATATGGCCAATCATGTTGCAGTTAAAGCATCTCCTCGACTCAAACCTCCAACTCTGGCAGTTAACAGCAATGTGTCCTTGATAGCCGCATCTGTAACACACTCTGTTATCGTACCAATCACCATTTTCAGTCCAAACATTTAAATCAAAGCACTGTTTGGCTTGGTGATAATCTTTCCTCCTCTTGTTTACTGGATTTGGCTTTTGAGCACTGTAGCCCGACCTGCACCACTCATTACCAACAATTTTTGAATTTTCATTTTTTACTTTTTGTGATTTTTTATTGCGATTGGATGATTGATCTGATGAACTTTTATTTTCTTTTTGAACATTTTTCAAAATTTTCTCTTTTTGTTTTTGTTCCACTTTCTTCATCAAAGGTTTTTGCTTAGAGCATTCTCCCTTTTCAGTTGATTGCGGAACAGTTTCTTGAAATTTTTCTTTTAATTTCAAAAACAAATTCTTTTTTTCAATTTTTTCGTTTTCATCATCAGATTTTTCATCGCAATCTTCAACTATGACTTTATCATAGTTTGTGACATCGTCACTTATTGGAACTGAATTAATAGGTTTTGGACAGGGAATAGTTGAAGTATTCACAAACACCTTCAACTTTTCTTCCCATTCCTTGATTTTCTTTTGAGCACACTCTGCTTCCTTTTCAAGTCGAATAATCTTTTCAAGATGAGAATTGATTGCAATTTGTTTTTCAAGATTGTTTTTACCAAACAAATCTCTCTCATCTTCTAAAATTTTTATTTGACTTTGAAAATCTTTCTCAATTTTTACTTTTTCATTTTCTAAATGTTGTATTTGATTTTTCAAAATATTTTCTGATTTTTTAAGATTTTTGTTTTCTAATGACAAACTCTCTACATTTTCTTCAAGAGTTTGGCATTGTCTGTCTCAGATTTTTCACAGTTTAAGCATTTCCCAGGAATCTGTTTCTCATCAGCTTTCGTCTCAACCTTCAAAGCTGAAATATTTTCAACCTGTTTCTTCTCCTCATGAACACTTTCATCCTTACTCTCTTCTTCTGATGAATGATCAAAGATAGGTGCGTCTTCTACAACCTCTTTCTTTAACTCTGGTTCAGGATTCACAGATACAGGTTTTTCAGATTTTACTTTCTCAATCTTGACAGCTGGAACTTGTTCAACCTGCCTTTTCACACTAGGTTTGATTTGCTTTTCTGTTGTTGCTGCTTTTACTTCTTTCTCATCTCTGATCTCTTCTTTAACAATAACTGCTTTTTGATTCTTTCTTTTTGCATCTTGTTTTACTTTCAATTTTTCAATTTTATCGGCATAAAATAACTTTCCACTACGTTGATCAGATGGAAGTTGTTGTTTAAGATTTTCAAGTCTTTGGATTTCTTCTTCATACTTGTTACCCTCTTCATCAGACGAATGATCAAAAACCGGAACTTTTTCAACAACTTCTTTTGCTGAGACTGTTTCTCCTTCTTGCTTTATCGGAATATACTGCTGAGATTCATAATTCATATATGCCAATAATTCTTCAAAATCCATGTTTCGATGTCAAATGTTCACTTTAAATGTTGATTGGGTCGAGAATGTGTATGAATCACGTGATAACTTGGGCTGCTCAAAATCGGTTCAAACAATCGGATACACTAAGCCGACAATGATTTGTTATATCAAACTATGATTGGGCCACCTTTATCACTCACTTGATTGGACCCCTTTTAGAATGTGGCCGACAAATTTCAAAAGCTCACATGCGCATGGATAAAGTGGTCAGACAAAACTTTTGATTTCTAAATTCCCATAGGACCTCCCAAATTAAGTGCTGTTGTCTATTAATTCATAAATCGACCAAAGTGATGATATTCAAATTATGATTGGACCGATTATACCAACTCACGAAAATCACATACAACCCCTTTTGCAACTGGCCGACAACTTTTAATAATGATCACACGTAAACCGACAATCTCTTTTTACTTTTCACACAAATCGATGAACTTCCTTTTCAAGCGGTGTGTCGTTTCAAGCGGTGTGACGTTTTCAAGCGAGCTCAAAAAATATTTCAAGCGGACAACCAGTTTCAAGCGGACACACTGTGTATTTTCAAGCAAGATGATGATTTCAAGCGGACTCACGGTGTTATGTTCGCTTGAACAGTCAATGACGTCAGCAAAAATCGAACAGATTTCAAGCGAAACTATGATTTTAACCAGTTTTAAGTCGATTTTAACATTGAAACTTTCCAGGATTTGTTAATACATGATTACGCACAAGATGTGTGAATTTGAGCCGATTTTAACCGTGAAAAATTTTTAATTTTGAAAAAGAATGGTGTAGAAATCAGAAAAAGTGATGAAAACAGGCTGTTTTGACAAGATCTCTTCCTCCTGAGCTCTGATACCACTTGTAGGATCAGTTTGAGACCCAAACGAGTTGTTCAGAAGAGATTTTATCAGTTTCAGATGCGGAAAATAAGAAACTGACTTTGAAACAGCTTGAATATCACTTTAACCTTCTTGTGTATTGATTTAACACTGATTACATGCAGAAAATATACCGGCAGCACTTCGGTACACTATCTAAAATCTGTTCTTGTCCGCTTCAAATGAAAAAACATGATGCCTATTTATAGTGGGTGCTAGTCCGCTTGAAACATACATGACATGTTCAAGCGGTCAGACATTTCAAGCGGTTTACATTTAATTCTAATTCAAGCGAACCTAACAAGTTGACTTTCAAGCGATCAGACCATAATTTCTTGTTTCATATGCATGTTGTAATTCCATGATGCAAGATATGAGGTCACATGTATGATGTCATCATCAAGAATGATGACATCATTCTTGTTTAAATCCGCAACAAACCCGAGACTCGATATTAAGACGAAGACGACAGATGTGTGCACCAACAATGAAAATAGTTTTACTGTTTTAGGTTTGAAAATTTCGGTAACAAACAAAATGTTTAAACTAATATTAGATTCGGTAGGTATCGTGTGTAACGTGCTGATTATCACTGTTAAATGGTTCTGATAACAATAGTGATGATATTAATAATTGGTAATTTTATAGTAAAATATGCATAGCCATTTTTACGGTTATATATATATATATATATATATATATATATATATATATATATAATTAGGGATTAGGATCAAATACAAAGGATCCTAATTGTAAGAAGTGTAAGAAGGATTTATAGAGTGACAAGTGTCCAATAACCTAAAAAAACCCACTACACAAAAAAACCCACTAAAAAAAAAACTTAAACATCCACCACCACCAAAAACACCCACCCCCACCCCCACCCCCCACATCACCCACCCAAAAAAAAATTTTTTTTTTTTTTTTTTTTTTTTGCCGAGGGGGTGGGGGGTGGGGGTTTAGGTTTTTGGGTGGTGGTGGGGGTGGGTGTTTAGTTTTTTTTTTTAGGTTTTTGGGGGGTGGGGGGGGGGGGTTAGGTTTTTTTTAGGTTTTTGGGGGGTGGAGGTGGGGGGTGGGGGGGGGGGTTAGGTTTTTTGGGGGTTTTTTTGGTGAGGTATAGTTTTTTTTTTGTTTTTTTTTTTGCGGGGGGGGGGGGGGGGGGTTTAGGTTTTTGGGTGGTGGTGGGGGTGGGGTGGGGGTGGGTGTTTAGGTTTTTGGTGGTGATGTAGTGTGTTTAGTTTTAGGTTATTGGACACTTGTCACTCTATAAATCCTTCTTACACTTCTTACAATTAGAAGCCTTTGTAGAATAACTTGACCCATATAATTAGTATGCACAATAATAAATAAATAAACGTTATTAAACATTAGATTTTATAAATAAATGTTAGATAACATAAATATAAATGTTAGGTGCATAAATAAATGTTAGATAACATAAATGTAAATGTTAGGTGCATAAATAAATGTTAGATAACATGAAAGTAAATGTTAGGTGCATAAAAGAAATGTTAGATAACATGAATGTAAATGTTAGGTGAATAAAAGAAATGTTAGATAACATGAATGTAAATGTTAGGTGCATAAAAAAATTTATATTGTTAGTAGTCCCAAAGTTATTATATATCCATAGTATGAGGTCTCCTGCACTGATTTTAATTCATAATAGAACTCATATTATATATATAGATATAAATATACACATGAAAAACTTACTTTGAGCGTTCGTGCTGATAACGTGTTATAAAACCACTGTGAAAAATAGAACTACTCTTGTGTACAACTGATCAAACAAAAAGGCTCATTCACATCCCTCGCACCTGCTTTAGATGAACACGTCTCATCAACAGGTTGTATGAAAGTTAGCTAGATATTTTACTCAATAAAATGCAAAATGTTTGCAAAGAATTTTCTTCTTTTATTTTTACCGATAATGATCGATCCATATGCATACATATATATACAATAAAACTACTATTTGGAATGTGAGATAATTTTGTCTGCTTACAATAATTCATAACATATATATATATATATATATATAGGGGCCCGCTAGAATGAGAACCACCTCCGGTTGTAAGAACCGCGAGAACCACTTTCTGGCCATTAGATCAAGGAGATGGATGGATGAGATTAAAAGTATTTAAAAATAATATTAAGTATTTTTTGTCTTATTATGTTTTTAATATTTTATTCTTTAAGGGTATATAAGTAAAATTGTCTTTTTTTGTCTTTTTATATATATTAATTTTAAATTACCTTTTTTGTCATATTCATTAATTACTTTTTTTACTTAATTATTTTTTATTTATAAACAGATTTTTTTGTTAAACAATTTTTTGAAATCAAATTTTTAGTATATTTTTTTTAAAGATTTGTAAAAAAAAAACGTTTTGAAGAGCCATTTTTTTTACGCCCGGCTTTTTCAGGCGTCGTTTTTTTAAACGCGCCGTCATTTACTTTAAAAGCTTTACGTTTTGCGTTACGCGCCATCATTTACGTTAAAAAACTTTACGTTTTGCGTTAAAAAATTTACGTTTTCCGTTTTACGTTAAAAAATCACGTTTTCCGTTTTTTCGCCCCGGCTTTTTCACGCATCGTTTTTTAACGGGTCGTTTTTGCACGCATCGTTTTTTAACGGGGTCGTTCTTGAACGCGACGTTTTTTACGCGCCGTTTTTTCAAAGCGTCGTTTTTTTAACGCGTCGTTTTTTACACGCCATTTTTTTGCACGTTTTTTACACGTCGTTTTAACGCGCCGTTTTTTTGACGTTTTTTAAACTTTATACGTTTTACGTATACTTTTAATACTTTTTACGTTTTAAGTTTTATGTTTAACTTTTTAGGTTTTACGTTTTACGTAAAAAAAAAATTACATTTTACGTTTTACGTTTTTTACGTAAAACTTTTTACGTTTTACGTTAAAATTTTTACATTTTACGTTTTACGTAAAACTTTTAACGTTTAACTTCTTACGTTTTACGTAAAACGTTTTACGTAAAACGTTTTACGTTTTACATAAAACTTTTTACGTTTTACGTTTTTACAATAAAAAGTTTACGATTTACGTTAAAAAAGTTTACGGTTTACGTAAAAAAAGTTTACAGTTTAACTTTTTTTTTTAAATTTACACAAAAATGAACGCACTCAGAAATCACAAACTCGGGAAGTGTCTCAGATATATCGTTATCATCATCGACTAGGGGGAAAAATAAAAAAACAACAACATCAAAACAAAGTGTATCTCGAAAAAAAAAAACGGGGTTTGGCTCAGATTTTCCGATAATCAAAAGACTGCAAAGTGGGGTTGCAGGTTCAAAAACCTACCATCCACCATCGTTGCCGCGCCATCGTCATCAAAATCTAGATTTTTTTTTTGCATCATCACTGCCAAACATGCTGTACAGACACATCAAGCATCTCTAAAATATAATCAACCAACAACCATTTTATATAGAACACCCAAATCAAAGGGAAACCCAGCAAACATAATCAAACAAAGAAGTTGTACATATCCACCATCAAACAAACATAATCAAATCAAAACTTATTGTTGTTACAAACAACAACAAAAATCAAAACCCACTTATTCAAAATACAAAACGAAAACAGAATTAAAAAAGAACACATCAGATTCAAAGACACACCACATCATCAGACTCAAAGAACACATCAGATTCAAAGAACACATTCCTCCGGCCACCCCCATTACCTTTACCGGTCAAACATACACACCTCGACACCCCTTCCCGCGTCCCTGTAACACCTACCCCCTTCCCTCGAGCATTCCACCATCTCCGACGAACAGAATCAGTCGGCCACCACCCTTTGGTGGTGGCACACGACGGTGAAAAACCCAAAGTTGAGAGAGAGAGAGAGAGAGAGTGAGATGAGAGAAATGCGGTGGAGAGAGATAAGCCGGCGAAGGGTTACCGGTGCCGTCGTCGCCGCTCACGGCGGTGGTAGCCGGTGGATTTCAGCAGCGGGACTAGCGGGACCAGCGGGTTCACTAGTCTCCCTCTCTCTCTCTCTCTTTCTCTGTCTACTCTCTCTCTCTTACCTGTAATCCGATGAAGGGACCAGCAGGGTGGCGGTGGATTTCAGCAGAAAGGAGCGACGGGTGGCGGTGGATTTCAGCAAAAGGATCCGACGGGGTGGCGGGTTCATCCTCACCATCGATCGTGATGATCATCATCTGCATTTAGGATGAAGGGTGGCTTTCTAAATTGTGGAGAGAGACCAAAGTAATGGGTTTTCAAAAATGGTAGCTTTCAAAATGTGGAGAGAAGTCTGACAAATATAAATGGTGGGGAGAGAGAAGCCTGCCATAATTAATGTGGAGAGAGAAGTTGAGAAATGACATTTGTGGGGAAATGACCAAACTACCCTTTTAAGTGGCAAAATCTAATTGGCTGAAAGTGGTTCTCGCGGTTCTTACAACTGGAGGTGGTTCTCATTTTAGCGGCTCCCTATATATATATGGGTGTATAGAGTTATAATAATTTTGAAGCCTGGTATTATATATATACATGTGTGTGTATAGAATTATAATAAAATGCATACAGTGAACTCAAATCGAAAATCACAAATTCGTATTAGATTTAAAATTCGACTACCAAATTCAAATATTCAAAATTCGAATTCAAATTCTATTCGAGTTATATTTTTTCGAGTATTTCTAGTCCGATTCAAAGATTGAACAATCGAACACCCTAATCCAAACCCATTATCCAAATTGAAACAAGAGTAAAATGCCTGAATAGTCCATGTGGTTTTGTAAAGTAACACCTATAGTCCCCAACTCTTGGAAATTACACCGGTGCTCCCTGTGATTTACTTTTTGAAACTCGGATGGTCCCTGGAGTGGATGAGTGTTAAATGATTTAGTTAAGTGGGTGTAAAATTACAAAATACCCTTATAACAACCCCACCCTCACCCCTCCTTGTAACTTCATCCGTCGCTCACCATTACCATTCCACACCATAACCTCCGCCGCCACCCCATTTTCCAGCCAAATCCACGTCCACCACCACTTGAATCAATGACATTTAACAATAGACTAATTAGAATTGAAGGTTGTGTAAAGTTTCAAACGGCGATTCAAAAAGTGAAGGCACGATTTCAGGTTTGGCTAACGTCTGCTTTGGAAAGGTGTTAGTAATATTGGGGTTTGAAGGTTTCAATATTAAAACAAGAAAGAAATAAAGTTGCATAAGGTTTGGTTTAATGGAGGTGATGAAGAAGACAAGGGGTGCAGGTATCAAAAAAGGAACAATTTGAAAAGTCAAAGAGAGTGAAATTGATTTTTGAAATTCTAAATAATTCTTGATTCAGGTCCTTTGAAGTAATTGAGAAACGAAGTTCTTATCCATTTATCACAATTGAAGTTTGATTTTTTTTTAACCACAAATGGCGAAAGTGGAGGTGGGTGATGTCGGTGGATGGGCGGAGGTGGTTGACAATGAAGGAGGCGGTGATGATAGCGGCGATGGTGGTTGTGGCGGAGGGTGGTTGTGGCAGTGGTGATAGTGGTGGTGGCTGAGTGGTGATGGCGGTGGTGGAGGTGGTTGTGGTGGTGGCTTTTTAAAGGAGAGAGAGAATAGAGAGATAGAGATGTGTGTCTGATAGTGAGGGAGAGTAAAGAGAGAGATGGACCAATGGCGGTGGTTGCCGGAAAATCATGGTGGCGGCAGTTTGTGTCTGATAGAGAAAGAGAGTAAAGAGATAGAGGTAAATAAGCAAGGGGTAAATAAGTAATTTCATATGGACTTAACGGAGAAAACTAACCCCTATCCACTCCAGGGACCATCCGAGTAACAAAAAGTAAACCACAAAGAGCGCCGATGTAATCTCTAAAAATTAAGCACTATAGGTGTTACTTTACAAAATCTCATGGACTATCTAGACATTTTACTCTTGAAACAATAATTAAAGGGACCATTTTAACAACTCTCTTCGTCCAACCAACTCAAAACATAACATTCACAATCTTTAGTACAAATTCTAGCATCAACCAAAATCTAGAGGGGCCTTTTCTAGTCACCTAACATTCTCCTTTTTTTATTCTAAAGACTAAGGGGGTGTTTGGCCTAGCTTTTATTTTTTTGGCTTATGCTTATATTTTAAAGTAGTTTATACTTATTTTCTTTCATTTGATAGGCTATTTTTAAGTGTTTGGATTAGCTTATATTCTACAAGTTGATAATTAATAATTAATCTTTAGTTGTTTGTTAAGTTATTTTGTATTATGGGAAGGGGTATAATATCATTGTATGTAATGAGTAAAAAACCATCTTCTTCAAATAAGCTAAAAAACCATGTTGTCGCACCCCAACCAATGGCGGAAACATCGGGATGAGACGAAGTGTGAAGATTGCTAGAGACATCATAACGCTATTTGTGACAATATCTAATAAACCAATTTCATTTCATAATTCATTTGTCAACATTACAAGGAAATCAAATACATCAAGTTCAAGGGAAATACAATACAAGATAATCAAAATTGATACAACGATTAAACCTAAACGTCTATATGTGTATCTAGGCATCAACGCTACTTCATTTCTTAGCATCATCATCCTCAACCTGTAACATGTTTAAAATAAAGTTCAATGCAAAAGCAAAGGCGAGTATACAAGTTTAAGCATAAGTATAAGTATAAGTATAAAAGTTTAAAAACGAATCCACATGGCAACTTTGTTTATACAAGATCAACCTAATATGGCATGCAATATTTCTAGCCAATCCTCTGTTTAAACAAGAAAGTTTAATTAATTCAACATGACCCAAGTATAAAGGGGGCGGTGCGTTACTCCTATAGCGCTATACATGTCAAATGGAGGCTCGTGAAAGCTAATGACTAAAACATATTACATAAGTATAGTCCACATAAGCATCAAGTATCATAACATAGCATTCATGTATAAGGATTGTTTTGTGCATTGCATAAAGAATAAGTTCAAGTGTAGTTTTAATAAGGTAACATGTTACACCCCAAAAGTGGTAAACATAAAAAGGGGGGGTTACGAGTATACTCACAATATTGCATATGCTTTCCGATTATCCAATGTGACGAGTTGATGAGGTTAGAAGGTTGAATGTGTAAGGGTTAAAGTTCAAGTATGTTTAGAGTCGAGGTTCGGTATTTAAAACGACATAAAAATAAGATATGAGAATAGCATGTGAAAATAGTCATCTTCAACACATAACACTTGTATGACACTTGGTAACCACAAGGGTTATAATGATTTCATGAGTTCAACACCCATAAGAATCATAACAAGGTTTAGGTCTTTAGATGATTTTCTACTACTTTAACACATAAACACAAGTTTATCATTAAAGGTTCGAATGAGTGTATGTACATATTTAGGTTAAGTATTACATATTATTTGGTCCAATAATTCATGTAGGAGGTAGAAGATTAGAATCCTCATTTAGGCACCTCGAGTTATCATGGAAGTCATGTATGGGGTAGGAAGAACAAGCTTCCGTTTAGGAACCCCTTGAATGTTCACCACTTCACTTGATGTAAAAACAACCAAGGAGGGTCACGAACTAGGATTAGTATAATAATATAAACAACCTAACTAAAGAGAAATCATCAAATCATGTGAGGATTTTATGTTGGGACAACCCAAGTTGTTCCACAATCACTCTACATCAAGATCTAAGCTTGAACATGACTCGTGGGTCAAAAACCCTAATCAAAACATAATTTATTTGAGGGTTTAACCTCTGATTTGGCATGTGTCAACCTTGTTTTTAAGCTTAACTAACCATGGGTGAGGTTATAAGCATTAAGACATAGGTTTGAGATGTGTTAGACACAAGTATGTTAAGTTTAAACAAGCTTTTGAATAACTTAAAACAAAACAGAAAGTTTTGGTCCTTTTTAGGGCAATTCCAAACATGATTTTTCCAGGGAAAAACCAAGGAATCAAACCCAAGAACATAACAAAGCAATAGAAGAAAGAATCAAGTGATTTGGAGTGAAAACAAGCAAGTTACACTCACTTTTGTTAAGATGTATGAATCTGTCCAAGAACTCTGATTTGCAACAGATTGAGAGTGAATTTGTGGAGTGTAATGAGTTGTGAAAGTGTAAAATGGGTTGTAGAAGGTGTGTATTTATAATGGAAGAGATTAGAGTTAATTGGAGGTGATTAGAGGTGGATTAAATGTGATTGGGTGAGGTTTAATATTGGGGTTTGCATGTTTCAATATTAAAACAAGAAAGAAATAAAGTTGCATAAGGTTTGGTTTAACAGAGGTGATGAAGAAGACAAGGGGTACATGTCTCAAAAAGGAACAATTTGAAAAGTCAAAGAGAGTGAAATTGATTTTTGAAATTCTAAATAATTCTTGATTCAGGTCCTTCAAAGTAATTGAGAAACGAAGTCAACAGATAAACTTATCCATTTATCACAATTGAAGTTTGATTTTTTTTGAACGACAAATGGCGAAAGTGGAGGTGGGTGATGTCGATGGATGGGCGGAGGTGGTTGACAATGGAGGAGGCGGTGATGATGGCGGCGATAGTGGTTGTGGCGGAGGATGGTTGTGGCAATGGTGATAGTGGTAGTGGCTGAGTGGTGATGGCGGTGGTGGAGGTGGTTGTGGTGGTGGCTTTTTAAAGGAGAAAGAGAGAAGAGATAGAGAGAGATGTGTGTTTGATAGAGAGATAGTAAAGAGAGAGAGAGGGACCAATGGCGGTGGTCACCGGAAATCATGGTGGCGACAGTTTGTGTCTGATAGAGAGAGTAAAGAGAGAGATGTAAATAAGCAAGAGGTAAATAAGTAATTTCAGATGGACTTAACGGAGAAAACCAACCCCATCCACTCCAGGGACCATCTGAGTAACAAAAACTAAACCACAGGAAGCATCAATATAATTTCTAAAAGTTAAGGACTATAAGTGTTACTTTATAAACCACATAAACTATCTAGAGTGAAACAATAATTAAAGGGACCATTTTAAGACCATGGGGTATGGTGGGACGGGGGTTTGGTGCATGGGTTGACACGTGGACTTCGAGGGGCACCGCCGGTCAGTTGCATGTTGGGTCGGTATGGCGGGGCGTGGCTAGCCCGCGTGTGTTGGCCACGTGTTATAATTTTTTTTTCAATTATTATAAAAATACACACAAAATAAAAAAAAGCCCAAAAATATTATTAAAACGGTTGTTTTTTAAATTTGAATCCTAGCCACCTATAGCCTAGCCAACCCAGCCAATAAGAGCCGGCCACGGAAGACCGCTAGGCCCTCCCAACGCCCGGGCTGAAACTCCCGCCCAAGGGGCCACGCCGAAACCCAAGCCCACCCGGGGTTGTGACTTGGGCGTTTGTACCCAACCCACGCCCATACCCCATAGTCTAACAACTCTCTTCGTCCAACCAACTCAAACAAAAACGTTCACAATCTTTAGTACAAATTCTAGCATCAACCAAAATCTAAAGGGGCCTTTTCTAGTCACCTAACATTCTCCTTTTTCTTTTCAAGTCTTCTAAAAACAATAAGAATCAAAACCCTGCCTCTCCCTCTCTCATAGCTGCTCTGATCTCCGGCGACAAAATGGACGGTAGGAGGCTGTTCGACGGCGGAGCCACCGGACATTCAGATTCCGATAACCGAAACGGTGTTGTAAGGCACGGTAGTAGTAGTAATCTCTCACTTCAACCTAACTACAGCTTACCGAAAGTGCAGGTAATACATATATATACGCAGTGACATATCTGTATATGCATAGCTGATTTCAATCTGTGAAAAAAAAAGGTTTAGATATACGATTAGTTATAGTTTTAAGTTGTATAGAATAGATTTAGTTTGTTGAAAAGGGAGTATTATTGTGTTGTCTGAATTTGGTCAGTGAATTAGGGTTTGAGGTGTTTTAGTACTTTTAGACTTTGTTTTTGATTATTCTTTTGAAATTTGAATTGCTTATTGTTCTTTTTGTTAAGTGTAGTTTACAATAAGTCTGATTAGTAATGGCCTTGTCAGTCTGAATGAAATAATTCCGATGGTTTCGGTAAGGTAAGGACCGTGGAAACAAGAGGCGGACCGAAACTGACACGCGATTAGCTGGTTAGGAGGAGTTTGCTAGACTTGCACGTGTCTAAGGACATGATCGGGGATAGGAGTTCTTCGAGACGTCATATTAGGGTTATGGACTTTATGGGGAGCCGGGAGTGTATAGGTCTGTTTTGGGGCCTTAGCTTTTCCTATACTTTTGTTGTCGTAGCCTTAGTTTTTTCTTAGTGTTGTCGAGTGAATTAGCGAATAGAACTTTTTAGGGGAGTGTGTAGGTAATTGCATAGGGGTTAGTGCTTCTTTTGCTTGTCTTATTGCTCTTTTATCTGTAGCTAGTAGCTACTATTGTTTACTCATCACTGTATGTTAGTAGTGGTTTGCAACTATTGCTATCAGTACTTCTGTACTGCTGTTTGCTCTGCTTCTCTTGGCTACATTTTATGTTATCTGGACTGCTGTACTGTACACGTTAAAAGAAGTTTTTGGAGCTGAAGGTTTTCCCCCGTCACACCCTCCCCAACCCTACCAGTAGCTTTTCTATGAGTGGGATCATACTGGGTAGTTTGTTTGTTTAGTTTTTCTATTGCAAGGACTGCTTGCATATATGTAGCTGAAAGGTTCTGTGTTGTTAATAGCGCTCATAGTGAATAACGTAGCGAAGCGCTCGCTCATCACCATCTGATTTTGGTGCCTCCATAGCGAGTAAATAGCGGGGTTTCAGGTTTTTTTGTTTTAATATTAATAGCGATAAAATACACATATTCAATAGCTGGATTTTATATTTTTTGTTTAGTATACATATAGAAACACCGTATTTGGATATAATACACATTTAAAATATTTCTTAAGCTTTCTTCTAGTGTATCATCATCATCATCATACTTAGTAAATCCCACCAATAGCAAAGCTAAGGTAGGGTCTGAAGAGGGTAAGATGTAGACAACCTTACCTCTACCCGTAAGAATAGAGAGGCTACTTCCAGTGAGACCCCCGACTCGATAGTGTTTTGCATCAAGCCTTGGATCTAAGGTACATATCACTTAGCAATCGGGACATACCGATTGTAGTGCATCTACCCTTGTGTCTTTCGGCTATCAACGCCACCACATGATGCATGATTAACTGTCCCCCGTTTTAATGTTATTTTCACACTTTCTTCTAGTGTATCGCTAAACATAAAATAACGCCCACTATTTCATCGCTATTGCTACGTAGCGTATGGGTTGCTTGTCGCTATCTTCTGCTATTCGTTATTAACAACTATGCTTCTGTGTTTTTTCTGTGATGTTTTGGAAGCTTATGCTGCTAGTGGCTTTAATTTCAGGAAGCACTGGAGCACTTGGCATCTATCGATCTAATAGAACTATGCAATGAAGCAAAAGTTGAGCATTGTCGGGCAACACGAGATTTAAGAAGCTGCGGACGCTGTGTTCAAAGTGTGTTAACGTCATGTGGCCACGCCTCTTTATGTGAAGAATGCAGCCCGCGATGTGATGTTTGCCCGATCTGCAGATTTCCCATACCAAAAAACGGGAACAGACTCTCTCGACGTCTATTTTACGAGTGCATTGAAGCCGGTCTTATTTCCAAAAGGTATGACGATAGGTTTCAAGAAAAAGACGACGAGAAACAAGCAACGGCTGATGTTGAACGGCTGTATTCGTTCTTCGATGTTGCGTTGGAGAACAATTTGCTATCGTTGATCTGCCATTGTATCCTTATTCAGCAACGTTATTTTCACCAAATATTTAACTTTTTAGTTAAGAGTAAAGTAGACGGTTAGTCCCTGTGGTTTTCCAAAATTTTGGATATGGTCCCTAGCTTTCCAAAAGCACACAGATGATCCCTGTGGTTTGTACTTTGTAATGCATTTAGTCCCCAACCAACAAATCTAAAGGTTTCAGGAGGTGCAAGGTATGAACTAAATGCGTTACAAACATAGTTGTTAATAGCGAATAGCGGTAAATAGCGACAAGCTACCTATACGCTACACAACGATAGCGATGAGATAACGAGCGCTATTTAAGCGATAACGTATTAGAATTTTTTTTAAAAAAAAAAAAGCTAGGGTTTTATTCACGAATTTAAGGTTTTTGATGAAATTAGTGAAGATTGCAGCTGTTTTGTCGATTAAAATGCCTAAAAATTCTGTTTTTTAATATTTAAAAAAAAGAAAAAAAACCCCTAATTGTCGCTATTTCATGCTATTGAGCGCTAAACATCAAATAGCGATGTTCCAGCGCTACGCTATTCGCTATTAACAACTATGGTTACAAAGTGCAAACCACAGGGACCATCTGTGTACTTTTGGAAAAAAGTTGGGGACTAAATGCGTTACAAAGTGCAAACCATAGGGACCATCTATGTACTTTTGGTAAAAGTCGGGGACTAAATGCATTACAAAATGCAAATCACGAGGACCAGCTGTGTACTTTTAGAAAGCTAGAGATCAAATCTAAAATTTTGAAAAACCACAGGGACTATCCGTGTACTTTACTCTTATGGTTATTAAATAGGTCTAGTTTCCTAAATTTCGAGATCCATTTTTCTTAACAGTTTGTCAATAGATATAACAGATGTTTGTATGGACGAAAGTGCGGTTTCCAGTGACCCGATTGTCGCGTTGTTACTGGATGAAGTGGTTGTTAAAGACTGGTGCAAGAGGACATTCAAAAATATTATTGCCGACCTTCAGCCTATATGTATCCTACAATGTTATATATATAACAAAGTTCATGCTTGTGAATAGTAAGGTGGTGCTAAAATGCATCATCTCCCTTTGCTAAAATAAGCTGCTCTATCTACACGCTAAAATGAGCCGCTTTTTGTGGTTTTTGTCTTTTTGTGTGTTATTTTAACTTTCAATCGCACCCGTATACTTTAAATAACATGCGTTCGTTAATTATACCGATTCTCGGTATTGTACTTTATGAGTTTTTCCTTTCGGTTGCTATGCTAAGTGTCGGCACTGTAACGATTGGAACTGATACCGACTGGACTCCCGACGCAACTCGCAGGGGAAATTTACTAGTTTTGATTCATATTTAGTGTTTGTTATAGAATCAAGGCCATTTTCTTTAACATATTAAAGATAAACTTAACGTTGACGAAATGAAGGAAAAGTCAAGTGTGCTTCTAAAGTTGACAGTGAGGCTAAGTGGCATATCTACCGTACTCGAAGAATTGGAATCTTCGTTTAAAGATTCCCTTTCTGCACAGCTTCATGATATTCACCACCTACAGGAGAGCATACTAAAGACAAAGCAGGTTTGATTTTGAAAACTATTCGGTTTCGGTTTTAGCAGCGGTTCGGTTTTTGGAACAAAATTACGTAAGATTCAAAATAAAAAGTATAATTCAAAATTTAAGAATCTTTCTTAGATGTTTACATAAATCTAACCTTCTAATCTATTTTAATGTTTCTCCAAAGTTTTTATTAAGACATTTTTTTATAATACTTTAAAAATCATTTAATTTTTGTGTTAAATTTTGTTATTTCTTATAGGCAATTGATAAATCATTTCAAAGATAAATAAACGTTAATGTTTGTATTATATATACTTAACATTCAAGAGAAAAAATAATAATTCCTAAATTTATATATAGCAAACATTAAAAACATGATTTTTTAGGTTATTCGGTTTGGTTTTTTCGGTTTTCATGTAATGCAAAACCGTAACTATACCATAAATTTCGGTTCGGTTTTCTTCCGGATTATTGTGCAGTTCAGTTAAATCGGTTTTTTCGGTTCGTTTTTTTTTTGGTTTTTTGCGCATCCCTAATTGTCTCAAATGGGTCAAATAGGCTGAAAGTTACCCAAGGTGTTTTTTTTTTAATGCATACAACCTCCTAAATTGTGTTATTCAGTTACACAAATTATTTTTATATGACATTGTTTTCTAATCAATATAACACGTTAAGTATTCTATTAAAAATGGACAAAAAGTGTTTGTGGGTCAACCTAAACTGTTTCAACCCAAACCCGTTTGACCCACTACTAACATACTCGACCTGCTAATTCCAGCATATGGAGATGATGATTTGGTACACACGGCATGAGTTTCTCGAAAAGCTAAATCGGCACGATAGTTTCTCATCTTGGCGTTCTGCTTTTCGCGAGAGGAAATCAATGGCAATAAGACGTGCATGGCCGTCCCCTATTGAAACCTCAACGCCAGATGGCGGAATCTTGTTCATTGAAGATGCTTTATCAAATCTCGAAACGCAACAAGAGGATACACCTGATAGAGAGTATGAACTAGAAATCGCATCTCTGCCGAAAGATGGAGGCCTTTCGTTTTCTCGAGCCAAAATAGAGGGTATTACGGGAAGTTATCCGTTTGAAAACGTGAGATCAGCTGTTGACGTTCTGTTTTTATACGGAAGCTCAGATCTGGTTGTAGCAAAACAAGCTATTGTATCCTTTTCATGTATCATACCTTACTAGGGGTGCAAACTAGCCGAGCCGAGCCCGAGCTTGACCAGGCTCGAGCTTGTTTTCAAATTCAGCTTGGTTCGAGCTCGGCTCGTTGGTAGTTTCTCAAGCTTGAGCTTGGCTCGTTTATTATCTATTTAATTAATATATTAAATAAAAATAGTATAAACAACAGATTCGTTTTGGCTTGTGAGCTCGGGCTCGTTTAGTAAACAAGCTTATGTTTAGGTTCTGGCTCAGCTTGTAGACAAGTTTAAATAAGCTCGGCTTGGCTCGTTTGCTCGACAACTTTAAATAATGGGTAAATGTTATGGAATATTAATAAAAACTTATATTACACCAAGGCTCGATAAGGCTCGACGAGCTTCACATGCCAGGCTCGAACTCGGGCTCGATAAATAAACGACCTTTATTTTAGGCTCAAGCTCGTCTCGGGCTCGATAAGGCTTGGCTCATTTCGAGCTTTTTATCGAGCCGATCTCGAGCAGCTCGTTTGCACCACTATACGTTACTGATTTACTGGGCTAAAGTTTTTATTGTTTTTAACATAACAATGATTTAATATTTGGATCTTCTTAACATGAAGTAGTTCTTATATTATCTGTTCGATCGGCTCTGGAAAATACGTGATGATAAATGGAGATTTTGTGTAGATGATTTTTCTGCTACGTTTAATGTAGCGAGGCATTCGATATTGGAATCGTTTACTTTCTATCTGCTTGATGACCACAGTGATGAGGCCCTGCAGGTGATTTTCCCTTCATGTTTTTCTATTTTTTAGTTTCTATCGTGAAATTCAAGTATTGAATAGTATTCATTGCCAAGTATGAGTTATTTTGTTATTCGTTTATTAAAGATTTCTTTGTAAGCAGATATTTATGTGCAATTTGTCCTATTAAGTGCAAGCACAACTTCTAGAATATCTTGAGGCAAAATTTTAGATAGAGTAAAATGCCATTTTCGTCCCTGAGGTTTGGCCAGTTTTGCGATTTTCGTCCAAAGGTTTGTTTTTCCGCATCTGGACCCAAAAGGTTTAAAATCTTGCCATTTTCATCCAGCTCGTTAACTCCATCCATTTTTCTCTGTTAAGTCAGGGGTATTTCCGGTTTTTGTTAATTTAAAAGGCAATTCGGTCTTTTTCACTTTATGTACAAGCATTTCGCATAATGAACACGTATTCAAAAGACTGAATTGCCCTTTAAGTTAACAAAAAAGACAAAAATACCCCTGACTTAACGGAGAAAAATGGATAAAGTTAATTAGTTAAAGACCGAAAGTCGCAAAACTGACCAAACCTCAGGGACGAATATGGCATTTTATTTTTTTAGATATTTAGATTGTTGCTGCTTCTAGTGTTCCTATTTTTGAGTCACCAATTCTTTTGATCGTATACCCTAATTATTAATTCACGCCATTTCACAGGAAGCCTGTCGTCTTCTTCCAGAGATCGCGGGCCCCACAACACATCCAAAAGTAGCGCAAGTGTTATTAGAAAGACAAAACGCTTACGCAGCTCTTATGGTTTTAAGATGGTCAGGGAGTGATAGTGGGACCGAATTAGTCTCACTTAACGAGGCTGTTACTGCTGTTCGGGTTAGAGTTGAGTGTGGATTTCTTGTTGAAGCGTTTATGTATCAGAGGTCAGTTTGCACAAAAGTTAAGAAAAAAAGAGCGGGGCAATTGAACGATGATTTTGATGACGGGTTGGATTGGTTAGAGATACTAGTAACGGAAATTTGTCTTCTCTGTATTCGACGGAAATTAGTTGATCGTATTATTGGATTGCCGTGGAATGTGGATGAGGAGAAATATCTGCACAAGTGTCTTTTGGATTATGTTCTTCTCGAAGACCCGTTAACTAACACCGGAAGTCTTCTTGTTGTGTTCTATCTACAGGTATCTTAGTAGGGGTGTTAGTTTTTTTTTTTGGGTTTCGGGTTTTTGGCTGGGAAAAAAGTGACCCGATAACCGAACCATTTAAAGTTCGGGTTGGTTGGGTTTAGGTTATTCGGATTCGGTTTTCGGTTCTAGATGTAATTTTATTAAAAATGTTTTTTTTTTTTCGTAAAATATAACTAAAATGTTCGGGTTCATTCTACTTGAAAAATATCATCAAAATTCAGACATTATTTGACAATATGAAATGATAATGTTCAATAGTCCTAAAACATAATGTTTCAGATACACATCTACCAAAAAAGACATTAAATGTTCGGGTTTTTTTTTGGGTTTCGAGATTTTCGGGTCGAGTTGTTTTGGTTTTTGGATGGGAAAAAGTGACCCGCTAACCGACCCATTTAAGGTCCGGGTAGGTCGGGTTCGGGGTTTTCGGGTATTCTCTAACTCGGGTTTCCGATAAAAATGAACAGCCCTGTATCTTAGCTCTAAATTTCTAATTCATGTGCATTGAAGATGAATGGTTTTTCATTTTATCAATATTTTTGAGTATATATTTCCAATTGCTGCTCATGAAAATTAAATGCAACAATGATTAGTTTTTAAGTCATATGTATTCACTATTCATCATTCAAGTTAAAAAAGCATTTATACCATTAAAGTCAAAGTATTTTATCATGTCTGTTAATCTTATCTTTTATTTACCCTGTTTAAGTTTCTCTACTATTTTAGTGGAATTTTAATTGCAGGGATAACATTGACATTCTACAAACTAAAAAACTACATCAGTTGCACATATCTGAGATTGAGTATTTGTTTGTGGACAATAAGTTTAGGATGGAGGGAGTGCCTGTTTTGGGCCTTCGATGCTGATGTGTACAAATGTGCTGACACAAACTCTGAAAATTGAACATCTTACTAAACCGTATATTTTATTGTTTTAGCGATATCGATACGTGGAAGCATATCAAGTTGATAGGAAGCTTAAAAGCTTTGAGCAGGACTTCATTGAAAAGAATCCTGTTGATGAAGATGTAATAAACAGAATGGTTAACACACAACGTTGGAGAGCGGGATTAGTTGTATGTTATTCTCACAATCTTTTTTTTCCTTGTTTAGTACAAACGAACCGAACGAACACGAACAAGGCCTTGTTCATGTTCGTTCGCTAAGGAAATTATGTGTTCGCGGATTGTTCATGAACGTTTACCGAACGAGATTTTCTGTTCGTTCATAAAGGAAATTAAGGAATGAACGTGCTCTTGTCGTTCGTTAAGTTTCGGTAACGAATGTTCATGAACATAAATGAACACAAACGAATCTGTATAAACACAAATTAACACAACAAAAAGGAACGTGTATTAAATTTTGAATAAAATTGGTATCTTTCATCACAAATATTATGTAGATCCACCCATAGTATACTCACCTAATATTTTATTAAATAAAATACAATACACTAATATTTATTAAATGTTTTATTATTCAGAATTCTGAAGTATTGAAATATAAATATAAAAATTAAAACCCCAATGAACTATAGAACCCAAACGAACATAAACAAACACGTTACCGAACGTTCACGAACATAAACGAACAAATGCGACCTCTGTGCATTTTTGTTCTTTAACTAAAAGAATGGAATTTCCTGTTCGTGTTTGTTCATTTACTAAACGAACGAACACAAACGAACTTCCCAACGAACGGTTCACGAACTGTTTGCTGGATGTTCAGTTCATTTGCAGCTGTATTTGCAAGTACTATGTAGGACTTCATATGCATTTTTTGTTCTTCAAATCACAAATATCTGATTATATATATATATATATATATATATATTAGGACAAAAGCATACATCTACTTCCAGAAGTGGACCAACAAAAGGTAAAAAACGGAGAAATGACCGAAATAAGCCCACCACAGAGTGACGACAACGTTCTCAAAAACCCCAATTATCTCAATTCTACCAACTTAGCTCCTTCTCACATTAACTCTTCTATTCTTCTTCAATTGGGTAATGAAACCGAAACCCCGTCACCCAAATCAAATTTCGTTGGATTAACAAATTACAGTACACCCATTTCAAAACCGAACACCTTTAGTGATACAGAAAGAGGAATGAGCATGCTTAAACCTGTCATCAGATTTGATGATATTACAACATCCACTACACCGTTGAAAGAATTTAACCTAGGTTCTTCAAGGGTTCGGAAGAACAAATATCGCCAAAGCGGGTCGGTTGACCGGATTTCAAGATCTGGAAATATTGCTACTGCCAATATTGAGGATTCACCTAGCAGCATTGGTGGGTTATTTAACGTAAAAGATTCTGGTAAATCTGCACGGCTGAATCGACTCGGTAGAGATTCTGATGTGGAGGATGTTATGGATGTGTCTTGGAGGTATAATAATATTATCTTTTTTACCTTTCAACTTATTACTCGCTTATTTCATGAAAATCGCAACAGCTGGTTTGTCATTTAGTTTAAGTAATAACTTATAGAGTAAAATGCCACGATCGTCCTTGAGGTTTGGGCTGATTTGTCTGTTACATCCAAAATAACCTTTTTTTGTATTTGGACACCTGACTTTTGATTTTGTTGCCATTTCCATCCAAATCACAAACCCAGTTAAAATGTATCGTTAACTCATAGACGATTTTGGCAATTTACCCATTTATTTGTCTGTTTTTAATTTTCTTTTTTATCTTTAAATAAAAATCAATAAAAATACTTATAAATATATTATACATAAACACACGCACACATACGCACAATATTCTTTTTTCTTAAATCCTTCTCATTTATTAGTAATACATATGATTTATGAGCTAGCACTTTCTTTATACTAAAATAATCGATTTAACATGTGTTTATCTATGTCAAATAGCTTAAGTACCCTTCAAAACAGAAATGATCAATCTTTTGGATGAAAACCAATGTTATATAATGATATTCTTAAGGGGTAAAAATGTAATATTTGCTCTGTGATCCTCAGCAACAAAGATGAAAGGCTTCCTGTGCAAACAAATATGAACAGCGGGCCCAGATGGAGGTCCGATGATGCAAGTGACCATGAAGATCAGCAGAGCCCCGATAGGCTGACAGGTGGCGTTTCCGCAAGAGTATTAAGAAGACACAGGCTCGCTAGAAGATAACTTTGTTCAAGATTTTGCGAACCTAAAAAAGTCTTTTCTTACACCCTCAGTGATCCCGTTCAGATTGATTAAAGATCGGTCATAGTTGATTGATGCCTGGTTCCGGATGGCTTTTTTTGTTTTTTTTTTTTCTGGCATAGTTTTGTATCTTATGATATGAAGAAGATGAGTACAAATTGTGTTTATTTGAAACTTGTATCGTCATTAAACAACTTAGTTTTGTATTTATCAGCATGTTTTATCATAATCATTGAATCTTTTCTCGAAATTTCATGTTTGATTTTGATTTGATTAACTAAAAGTTGACGGCATCCTTTATGTAGGATGAGATTTGTGCACGACAATATTGAACCATAGTATTACTTCATATGAATTACATTGAAGTGGCATACTTTATGGGGCCTATTATTTACTGGATTGTTTGCCAAGGAACAATATGTGTTCGAGATATATGTATATGGCACCGATTGGCCCTATTATGGGTGGTGGTGGAAAGCTATTCGCAGCGCAAATTATCCAAATACTTGCGATCATCGAGCACAACCATGGGTCCCCTTTTCTACATCTTGAAGAAACTCAAGCTGTTGAGGGTTTGACGAAATGGACATGACCAGACATGGCGGATTCACATATGTTTATCATGATGAAGATGCTAGTTTGCGATGAGAAGGATCGAACCGGATGGTACAACCCATCAACGGATCATCAAACACTGTTGTGTAGCCTACTTTTTCCTCCTCTTTTAGTGCGACAATGTATTTTCATATCATTATAGACAAAGTTATATACAAGCTTGCTTTAAACTAGTTATATATATATGACCATTAGAAGAATGATCGAGTAATAGTATCATCAACGCCGAATCAGCAAAGGGAAACTTTTGTCCGAAATTACCAATAGATCAACGACGGATCCCACGAGAAATTAATGAAAACTGGAAAACTAAACTAGCCGTCGATAACCCACAAAATTGAGCTTATTACTAACTGTTGCTAGGAAAGCCAATCACAGAAGCAATGTTTTTTATACACTGGCCGGCGCAAGTCACCTTCGTAAAACTTTCTGGCCGAATCATAGAAGCAATGTTTTTTTTTTTTTTAATCTAGTAAGTAGTATTATCCAGCAACACTTACCTTACCTATATCAGAACCTCACATGGACTAATGCTCGGGGGTCATAAACTTCTAAAAATAGAAAAAAACACCATAATGAGAGACACTAACAAACACCTGATTGTTTACGTAATTTGACAAGTATTTAATCCCAATCAATGTGACTTATTAAAAACGTCGTCCCCTGGGGTATGTCACACTCACACACACTTGGACTAGAAGATATATATACTCAAAAGTCTTCCAAGGAAGTTGCCATGCATATTCCTTACGAACCAAACTACACACAATATCATGTAGAGTTAAGTTCAGGTACAAAGAGCCTTACCGTACAAAACGTACGAAAGATCTGAAAAAGCAAAAAAAAAAAAAAAAAAATGCGGTGACATTTTTGTAATTATTTGCTCGTAGGGTTATTATCAAAATTACTCTACAAATGATCTTGTAGGGTAATTATGATCTTGTAGGCTAATTTTGTAAAATGATCTTGTAGGGTAATTATCAAAATTACTCTACAAGTGTATCAAAATTACTCTACAAGTGTATCAAAAAACATACAATTCAAAATTACTCTACAAGATCATTTGTAGAGTAATTATGATACTCTACAAAATTAGCCAACAAGATCAAAATTACCTTACAAGATCAAAATTACCGTACAAGATCATTTATAGAGTAATTATGATACTCTACAAAATTACTCTACGAGATCAAAATTACCCTACAAGGTCATTTTACAAAATTACCCTACAAGACCATTTGTAGGGTAATTTTGATAATTACTCTATGAGTAAGTAATTACAAAAATACCACCGTGTTTTTTTATCTTTTCATGCTTTCCATACTTTTTGTATAAAAACGAGTTGACGTTTACCCGCGCGTTGCGGCAGGATATGTTGGTTCAGTTCTGTTTGAACATAATGGAAAACATGAAAACATACATTTGGTTGCATCAGCACAGGTTAGCAGAGAATCCAGATGGAGTCGCAGAATTAAGGTTTGACATGATTGTCATCTTGGTCTGGTTCCTCCTTAGGGTGCTGACTGATGATGGTGAAGATGAGAACCGAATAGGGGATTCGGTTTAGGAGAGGAGGTCGAATATTGATGTTATGACTAATGGGGTGTTTCTAATGTGTAACTGTCTAACCCTTTAACCTCCACATAACTCTCCTTATATAAGCACCCAGGAGGAAACCCTAATTAGTTAATAAGGGTAATATGGTCCATCAACAATTACCAACTAATTATTTAATAGGATTGTTATATATTTTGATCTATATAATGTAAATGATTATAATGGCTACAGATTAAATATTAATACGTAATATATTTAATCTTACATTCTCCCACTTAGCCGAGTAATCATTTACTATGAGTATTAGATAAGCCTGATCAGGAGTTAACACTCATTTTAGCCTTAAACAAGTACTATAGCAGAGAAATACAGCCGTTGAATCATTATGCGACTCAGGACCCCCATTAATCATACTATAGCCTTAATTTAAAACCTAATCGTTATGATCAAAATACGCATAAGCCCTTTGTTTGATTTGTAACTTTATTTGTCTTATATGCCATTATGTCGACTTGACATATTCTTAGAGACGTACAAAATCAAACTGATGAGGAAAATTAACTAATACTTAGTCATTCATAGTACGATATGCAGTTGCGCATGGCCATAAACTAATACCCGTCTATGAGCTCTCTTAATAAGACTTATGGGTAATAGCCCTTCAGTTACAGGATCCTTAAGCATATCATGAATGTATTCGATACAAAACTTAGTTTCCTCAATTCGTTCATAAACGAGTAATTAATTACGTATCGAAATTTAATGCAGCACCTCTCGAACTGTTACTGTTCAAGGAGTCATGGTAGCTGACTTTATCACACTAATTCTTCAAAACATTAATTATATGGAGTTAATAAACTTATGAGTCCACTGATAAATTTCCAACAACATTTAGTGACTATATTATGTCGTTATAACTTAGGTTGTTAATATCAGTGCATTATTACTCCTCCATGAGATATGTTTTGTCTGCTGACATAAAGGTATACCCGAAATTACATTTTATCATCTTTGAATATCACAAAGTTATAATAATAAACCGGTTTTAATTCTCACTTCTTCTTCAAATAATAGCCTCTCGTTTCTTTTAAAGATATTGTAATACTCCATTAGATGCTTCACACTAATCTAGACATATCTAGTGTGTTGCAATGTGAGTAATATCTAAACGAGTATAGACTTGAACTTACATAAGGCTTCCAATTAATGAAGCATAAATAAATAATCTCACTTATCCTATTATCCTCTAAAGGAGAGCAGTATTGTTTGTTACATATGTAAGGACCCATTTAAGGTTAAACTTATGGAACAGAACTAATATCCCATTGGGTCTATCTCAGTATGTTATGATATCAATCACGTAAGAGATATCTTTGAGATTTATTATATCAAAGTTTGTGTTAACAATGCTTTGACTTATGTAACATATACTTGTCAAAAGAATATCATCTATATAGACAAGTTTATCTTAGTTGCTCCCACTCATTTTGAGGTAGGTACATTAATCCACTTGATTCTTGATGAAAATAATTACGTTAAGATTTCATCACATTATGATGTTTGCATTAACCCATACATGGATTTTATTGACTTATAAACAAAGTGTTCCTTAACCTTCAGTTTGAAACTTTAGGTTGTTATCTAATGAACATGTAAATGTGTCAGCCATTTGTTATGGAAAATTGTTTATAATGTTCATCTAATGTAGCTTTAAACTATTATAAGCTACTAGAACAATGATGATCCTTAAAGAAACCTTTTGTAAGAAAGACTCTTTCATAATTTATCTCTTCCTGAGTATAACCTTTGACAATCAATCATGCTCCTTTGTGTCTTAACGTTTATATTAGGATTTGGTTTAGTTATGAACACTCTTATGTAATTCAATCAAATCCCAAACGTTATACGTACACATAAAATCAGTTTTACTAGAAAACTGTTTTATTCCATTAAGAATATTGATTGACACTAATGGCTTAATTTGAAGAGATAGGATCAGTAAACATTTCCAAAATCCATTTCAACTTCAGTTAGGGAGGTTATGTAATCATCAAAGTTAGTAGGCTTTTAAACCTAGATGACCTCCTGAGTTGATTATTGGGTTCATTAGAAGTTTCAGTTTTATGGATTAGCTCTTGGTTAGGTTGCTATCATTTTCAGGATTCTAAGTTTGTAAGAGTTGGTGTAGTATGGTGTACAAGAGGTGTAATCGGAGTTAAATTCGGAGTGAAATTTAATGACACTCTTCCCCCCGCCTCTTGTATTCCTTGCAAGTCATGATAAGGACTTTGACTGCTCCCACTGACCTTAGAAAACGTTAGGAACTCAGCATGCTTAGGGTCAATACTTAATGACCAACAGATTCTAATAGAGAAAACAAATTAATGACGTTAGTCGTTTTGATTTCTCTTGTTGAGGATTATATTAGTTTATGTAAGAAATCTAAGTGTGCCCACAATTAAGCAACAATGAAACTTTTGTAAGAGTAGCATTAGATTTAAGGAGATAAGTTATAATAGAACAGTGTCATAATGGAGCAGTGTCTTGTACAAGAGGTGCAAATTTAGGTAATGTGAAATTTTCACTCCCCCACCTCTTGCAACTATTGCAAGTTATTATTAAGACACTTAATGCTCCCACTGATCTTTAATATCTCTAGAAATGCTACAAGAGAAGTTTCATTGAGGTACGTGACGTGGGAACCTATCATGTATACATTAGACTCTATTTGATTTCTTTAATGTCCAGATGGCATAAGAAAACTTAAGGACATATTTAATAGAAATCTTAATAAGTAAACATATGAATAGATTTCTTCTAAGACTGTGGGCCATGTGCGACAAAAGTTAGCTACAAGTTGATAGTCTTTTAAATGATAAATGAATTATGTCTGAATATTCCATTTTGAATAAGTTCCACGAATGTCAATGAATGACTTATGATGGACCCATACTTATTCCTTAAGCCAAGTAATATTTTAGGGCTTTTTAACGTCATGATTTGAAATCACTTAGAATGAGATTAGTTGAATAATCATCCTCATTAACCATGTCATAATTTCTCATGAATTTAGGTTATAATGGATGAAATTTATAAGTCTCATTTTTCTTTTGTCAAATTCTCATTTTCATGATGACAAAAGTTGTGAAAGCGTAAGGTATCATCTAGTTTCATTTTAATAATGTTTCTATCCAGATATTTAGAACAAATAAGATGAGAGTTTAAGATAAGTGTGACTTTATGTTGACTATGCAAACCTCACAACCTTCATGACATAGCCTAAGTAATGATACTGTACTCTGATTAATAATCAGAACATGTAATGTATCGAAAAGCTTTGTTAGAAGACTGCGTATTATGGTTCTTATAGCGTTAACAATTAATTTTGTCACTAACTCTCATATTAGTTATTTGTCAAGTTCTGGGAAGGAAACGTATGGAACTAGAGTCAACTAATCATGTGTTAATTGGAATATTAAAATTATCAGACTTAAATATCATTAGTAAGTGACTACCTAATTAACTTATCCAACTGTTCTTTAGAGTAATGGATAGTCTCGTTGCTTATACCTAGTCTAATGGCATAATTATGCATTGAGATTTTCCCTTTAAGAACCTTAAAGTTGGAATTAGCACTTGTAATTTGTCTATGGACCTTAGAACAATCCTCTTTAAACGTTTTAAGTGGTTGTAAGGTGAATAACAACTTATTTTCCAGCTTTAAACATTTATTTCTTTGTACATATGTTGCTTATCAACACACTCGTTATACTTTGGTATTTTGAGTGTTGTAGTTGATTTATAATGCATCAAATTGTACAAGTGAAAACCTTAGTATGTAATGTACTGGAAAAAATGTACTTATTTCCATGCGTAAGCCCTTAACTTTATGGGTCATGGTTTTGTACATTATAATGTATTCACATATACCACTTAACTTTATAGTTTAGAGTTTCAAATTAAGGCATGCATCTTAGGAGTTCTAGTGATTATTCCATAATTATAGATTAGTCTTAGGAAAGACTTACTCTGGAATAACTTTAGTGATAGCATTTACGTAAGAGAGTTCTTGATTATTATAATAGACATCATGGTCGATTTGTCCTATTCATCATGCTCTAACTTTCTTCTTTATAATCTTTATCAGAAGAGAGCAATAGGATTATCGTGTCTTAGGAAATAATCAAGGATTTAATTTAAGAGCTAATTCTAATAGAAACTGTAAATAAAGCAAACATTTTAGGTTTAAAAATTAGAGTGGATGAGATATAGATTAATAGAAGAAAAATTACAGTGAGTAAAATTATGGGTACTAAGAATAAGGCAGACGAAATGATCATAAAAACTTAATTAAGGATCATTAATCTAAGAATCATTATGTGAAGAGATTGTGATATGTCTATTACTAACATCAAAATAATAGACTTAGCTAAAAAAAAATTCTACTTAAACGAAGACAAAACAGCTTTGGCCAGAAGTGTAATCATTTAAGCATATGTGCAAAGTGGTTGTAACAAATCAGCTTTGGCCAGAATTGAAACAATCACTTTAGTTATGCACTTGTTGAGTATGCCATCTATGAATGAATTAAATCAGCTTTGGCCAGAAATTAAGACATTCATGCTTATGATGCATACACAACATAGCTTTCGTAATACTTGAATGATAAGTAGATGTATCAAGTCAGCTTTGGCCAGAAATGATATATCAGAAGCTCATTCAAGTTAAGCTATTTTGGTTTTGTAAAACATTATTTGATCCTTATTAATTAGCTAAGTAATTACAAAACCAATTATTTTTTAGTTCACATTAAACAGCTTAAAAAAATAATGAGGTTTCGAGTCATAGCCTTGTTGTCTCGAGTCGAGACCTTTGTCTCGAGTTGACACGTTATGGTCTCGAGTCGAGATCTAATGACCTCGAGTCGAGACCTCTGCCTTAAGTTGATACGTTATGGTCTCGCCTTGTCACGTTATGGTCTCGAGTCGAGATCTAATGGTCTCGAGTCGAGACCTCTGTCTCGAGTTGTAATGGTTTAATGGCCTTAGTCGAATCCTCAGTGGTCTCGAGTTGACACGTTATGGTCTCGAGTCGAGACCTTTGTCTCGAGTTGAAAACTTTTGAGAGTCCTTATGATTTCGAGTCGAGACCTTGTGGTCTCGAGTCGAGATCTTGGTCTCGAGTCGAAACCTGATGGTCTCGAGTCCACTGTTGATAGCTGTTTCTTGTGATAACATAACTGAAATTCGAAAAATATGAATTGAGATATAGTTTCCAATTATTAACATTGATCTATTTTTATCACTAAATTTCGAAATCATAATCTGTTTATCATTTAATAGATTTCGAAAATAACTTAATGGACAAGATTAGATCAAAATTAGGGAAACATCTAACAATTCAAATCACATTCCAAATCATAAAGGAAAAATTCGAATTTTCTCATAAGAACATAAGAACATTATGAACCCTAAAAACATAAAACATAAATTCTGGAACCCGAAACCTGAATTTTAATAGTTTTTCTAAACAGATTTCGGTTAAAACATAACCCAGATGAATTTTAACCCAGATTTCGGTTAAAACATAAAGCATATAATTAATTCAGATTTCGAAAATAATGATTTCGGTCTAAGACCCAAAATCGGCTGTTCATAAGATTATTCAAAGAAAAAAATTCCGTTTTCCAAGTTTCAATCCCAGAATTATGGATACGAAAACAGAACCGACTAATCAACATATGCTCTGATACCACATGTTGGTTCAGTTCTGTTTGAACATAATGGAAAACATGAAAACATACCTTTGGTTGCATCAGCTCAGGTTAGCAGAGAATCCAGATGGAGTCGCAGAATTAAGGTTTGACATGATTGTCATCTTGGTCTGGTTCCTCCTTAGGGTGCTGACTGATGATGGTGAAGATGAGAACCGAATAGGGGATTCGGTTTAGGAGAGGAGGTCGAATATTGATGTTATGACTAATGGGGTGTTTCTAATGTGTAACTGTCTAACCCTTTAACCTCCACATAACTCTCCTTATATAAGCACCCAGGAGGAAACCCTAATTAGTTAATAAGGGTAATATGGTCCATCAACAATTACCAACTAATTATTTAATAGGATTGTTATATATTTTGATCTATATAATGTAAATGATTATAATGGCTACAGATTAAATATTAATACGTAATATATTTAATCTTACAGGATACACGTGGAATCCTTCGATCTCTTCGTCCAGTAACTGTTTTAAGAGACGTCTCAGTAACTGTTTTTAGAGAATTCTATGGAGATATTGACTGAGAACATGTTTAGGGGTTGAGATCTGTGGTTGTGTTTAGTATTTGTTTGGTTCTTCGCCGCAATCAATATTAACTTGAAAAAGAAAAAAAAAACCTCAAATTGCTAACGAAGGTAAAACATACAATTGTTTCTATCCACGAAAAGATATTCATCTCTTTGGATCCCAAAATTTTAAATCCGTGAAAGACATTTTTTGGTGTGTCTAGTTGTCATGATAAAATAATCAATAGAATAAAAAAATTGACGAACATATATGTTACCTTTGATTGTTGCAAAACATCAAAGATTGTAAACAAATCATGATATCATCTGAACATCACATTTTGTGTCTTTACAACTCAATTTCAAACGCCCTGTCTCTCTTTAAGACATGCTCTACCGAATGGTAGAGAAGAAATTGCTTTAGATGTAAAGATTAGAAAGCAATGCAAGAAAAATATATTTATTTATTCTAAGATTGAAAGTATTAATTGTAAGTTATCCCCCGTAATTTTCTTGTTGAACATCGAGATATACCTGTAAACATATTCTTCTTCTTCAACCTCTTTCTCCGTTGAAATTTAACGGATTGCATCGTATCTGTGACCGTGCTGTAAATGTGACTAAAGGCATAATCATGCACGGCACGGGTTTGTGTTTATATTGTTGATTGAGTGTGAATGGCCCATACACGGAGGAGACGGCGTTTATGCGGTGGCATTTACTTGTTGTTTACGAATGATCAAGAAGGGACTAAAGCACAAATCATTGACACCAATTCGCGCTGAAATTCATATTTCTTACCATCAAAGATTTTTTGTCTTTTATTTTAGAATGAAATACTAATTTTTCAAGCAATCTTGATACATACCAATTAAACTAACGTCATCTTCCAAAAGTTTAACACATAAAGACATTTTCTAGAAATTAATAGAAGTTTATCTCTATTATATAATAGAATGGATTTACGAATGGTTTAATTGTGAGTTTGATAAAAAAACACGTAAGACATCTTCCAAAAATTAATTGTTATCTTCCGCTTATTTGATCTTTCAAAAACTGAACACATAAGACATGTAATTAGAGATGTAAGGGTCTTCGCGATCCAAGAAGGAAACACTAAAATCATGAATTGCTGAGTGGAAGAAAAAAGAAGGAAAAAAAATAAAGAATGAAACGGTGTGAGTGGGAGTATAACCGGCGTCGCTCTTATATTGATGAGGCACAACCACCGCCCAAACATATCGTATTTTGTTAAATATATTCTTTTTCATTGTTATATCTAAACACACTGGTATTAAGATGTTGCTAATTGAAGGGTCATGACTTTATAAACCATTGTGCCTTAAGTTACTTTTTCTAGTATAAAAATAGTTTGAAAGGTTGTGACTTTTTGAAGGGGTGTGTTAGGTTGTGGTTGTGACTTTTTGTAAGGATGTGATATATACATATACTAGGTTAGTAACCCGTGTATTACACGGATTGAACAATAAATGACATATTAAACTTAGGGAATGTAAAACAAAATTATGAGATTTGATACAACCAATGGGATGGTGGTCCATTGTCAAAGACAAAGTCTTTAAACACCTTGGGAAATGAAGGTTTTGGGTTCAAGTCCCACAGACGACATGAATAAAAAGAAATTTGCCGTTAAAAAAAATGAGATTTGATACAAGCTCAAAATTGGCATAAATATAAACTTCTATTAATAAACCAATAGGATTGAAAAACTCGCACCAAACAAACATGACTCATTTAGAAAACTACTAATCTTATATTATCCTACAATCAAAATGTGATTATGGCAGTTAGGTATAAGAAGACCCAAATCATCAAAACATATATATCTCTAGATCCCTTTCAATATGGATTGGAATGAATCTGCATGTATGACCTTTTAGCATCATTTATAGGCGTGAATCATTTATCTCCTTAAATTATTGAATAATACCAATGGGGTGGTGGTCCATTGGCAAAAGCAAAGTCTTTAAACACCTTGAGAGAGGGAGGTCTTGGGTTCAAATCCTATAGACGTCATGGAATAAAATAAATTTGCCTTCAGAAAAAATTATTGAATAGCATGAATCTTTATTTATTAAGTATCTAGCATCATTTATATGCATGAATCCGTATGACCTTTAGCATAATCATTTAGAAGCTTTACAAACAACAACAAATATTATTAATAATTTAAATCCTCAAATCATTTAGTACTAAAAGACAAATTAATAGGTTTTAGAAAAATAGGCATGTTAAACTTTAACAATTAAAAAGTGTTTTCACAAAAGGAGAATTATATCTTACTGAATTAATCTAAATAATTCTCCTTTAAGAGGTGAGTTATCTATTGAATTATAACAATACGAACCAAAGAAAAACAAAATTAAACCCACAAACATGACCCAAATCAGCAAACATGCATCTCTAGATCTCTTTCAATATGTAACTCTCAGTCCAAATAATAATAAATATATGGTTTCGAGATTATACTCCATGGTTGTAACACCAAATGGAAAAAAAGATCTGAAAGATGATTAAAAAAACCTAACCTAAATTTAAGCTAATAGCCATTTGAAATCCAAAATCTATCTGGAACCAAAAACAATGAAAAATAGGAACGTTTTAATCGGAAGAAATCGAGTGCACGATTCAATTTTACTATTAGATTTGCGATTAAGAAGCGATTCTTCACCCTAACTTTCTTATTAAAAAGACTTCAAAAGGAAAGGAAAGTTGACTCAAAGGAAAAGTTAGTTTTGAAGAATAGAAAAAGTCAAAAGTGAAACATGATTTTCAAATTTTATACGTATTATTTGGTTTACATAATTAAAAAGTAATAAAATTTAATTATTGATTCCTAAAATTACGTAAAAAATAAATGTGAATAATGTAGAATTGTTTCCCTCCAAAAACATGGATTGTCAAGGGTGCCACATGGCAACCCAAGTTTTTCATTTATTAGATAGGATAGATAAGTAGTTTGAAGGGTTGTGACTTTTTAAAGGGGTGTGACTTAAACCATTGTGTCTTTGAAGGAGTGTGATCCAAACCATTGTGTCTTAAGTTACTTTTTGTAGGATTATATAATGCTATTTGCATTTGATCTTTTACCGTATGGGTTGGGTTCTTTTCAGAACCCTATTTTATTGAGAACTTACAGAACCAATATTGACCACTCATTTCTTTTCAATATTACAAATTAAAAAATAAACAAAAAGGGTATGATTGTAATTCATTAAATAATATATTTTTGAATAAAATAGTTAACCAACTATATAACCTATTTTCTCTCGCATCTATCTAGTTTTTATGTAGTATATCTTATTGATCAGACTAAATTTATTTCAAAACTAAATTTGAATATGATTGTTCATGTCTTCAATCTTCAATACATTTCTAAGGTACCATTTACGTAAATAGAACTTTTGAAACTTATAATTAGTTTATCAAACATAAACGTTTATTCATGTATATCTAATCTTCATGATAATCATTTTTTAAACTTTCATTTCTATACATATATGTAAATATTCCGGCTAGTCATCTATTAACTTATATATATAAGTTCCACGTATGTGTAACTAGACTATTTACATATCAGTTTATTCTAACTAATTCTATCTACATACATGTAAATCTTTTCATACTTATCAATTGAATCGTCCATTTATATATATGTGTATCTTCATACTTATCAATTTGATCGTATTCATACCAAGTAGCCAATTTTAAATTTGATTGCCCATATACATGTGTTAATGTTCCGCATACGTGTAAATACACTATTTACATATGTAAATCTTCATACGGATCATCAATTTATTCAACTAAAAGTCTATTTACATATATGTAAACCTTAAAGTTATATCAAATAAAACCCAAAATTCCTTTCAAGCACATTTATAAACTCACGTATGTAATTAAATACATGTGTAAACATACTGTTTAAAAATATATGTAAATATACTATTTACATGTGTAAATCTTCAAGTTTAATAATGAAAATTAAAGTCTTCATCCAAATCATCAAACATGTGACCTGCATAAAATATGTGTCATTAGGCAATCAATATTAATATTATTTGGTGATTTATCTATGAAATACAGAGCACAAACCGCTTTGTAGCTCACAACAATAAATTTCTTGCTGTGTATGAATAAAAAAACCATCGTAAAATTATATTTAATTTTCCGTTAACTCATACAATCAACTTGTTATTCAAGATTACCTTTCACTACAAATGTCATTCATATAAACTTATTCCCGATATCTTCCATGCAATCCTCGCAAAAGCATCCCCATGTAATGTTTAAATGCAACCTGGATGTTATTAATGGGTGAGAGAGATATGTATGGAGATAAATTAGGAACTAATTTGTTTAATCACCCTAAAATACCCTTTTCTAATTCTTAAATTGTCTCTTACAGTAACGTTAATTACCATAATGCCATTATTGTCTAGAACCATCGATCAAATGATCTAAGGGTTATTATGAGTTCTGTAAGTTCTGAAAAATATATGAGTTCTGAAATGATCCTAGCCCTTTACCGTATTATGCATGTATATATATCTTGTAGTTGGGATAGAAAAAGCCAAATATCTTGTTTCTTGTAGTTGGGATATAGAAAGCCAAATACCTTGTAGTTGGGATATAAAAAGTTAAAAAGTTGGTTTGACTATCAAAACAGAGATCTCTATTTCTCCTCTACTTTCGTCTCTTTTGCGTATCTCTGTAGTTGGTCTTTTTGCCAAATTGCAAAACATGGCCTTTGATTTCTTTATATTTGAATGGTTACCAACTTACGATATAAGCTTTAATACCTTGCACTTCCTTCTTAGGTATGTTTTTCTTCCTAATTATTAGTTAATTTATAAACTGTTGGCTTTACTCAGGTTTGTTCGTAGGTAGCGGGTCACGAGTCAAGAGTTGGTTGCATGGAATTAGCTTAATCTTCAAAGGTCACGTGTTGCATGGATGCAAGGACTTGAAGACTAAAAGCATTTTATTGTTTTATATTTAGCTTATTTAATAGTTAGATTGATAAATTGGTTTGGGTGAACGTTAGGTTCTCCAAGTGGGTAGAAGAAGTCATGGGTTTTTACCACGTTTTTAAGAGAGAATATCCTTTGTTCTTTTTTTTTTATTCTTAAGTAAATTGTCTTGTGGGCTTAAGGATCCGGAGAAATCTATCTTTCAAGGCTTGATCATCATTGCTTGTTGGAGTCTTTGGAAGGCGAGGAATGAAGCGAGATTCAGAAATTACAGCCTTAGAGTTGAGAGGGTCATTAGCGAGGTGAAGTCGCTTGGGTACCTTTGGGTTAGAAATAGAACGAAATTTAAGAACTTAACTTGGGATAATTGGTGTAAATTTATGTAATTGCTGTTGTGTTTGTTTTGCCTCCCGAGTTTCGGGGTGGTGGTTTTCTAATGAAGTTTACATTAAAAAAAAAGGCTATAAATAGCCATGTTCAACAGTGAATAGAAGTGCAGCTTTTAACCTCTCTTCATTCTCTTCATATATAGTGTTTTTTTATCATTCTATATTTGAGAGTTTAACACACCCATAGTGCCAAAGGCTAACACTTTAATTTGGTCACTTTATATTTCTTGGATAATGGTTACATATCTCCCGAGTACATCCAGTATAGGCGCTTCTCGTCTCAATCTGACGTCTTTAGTTTCGGTGTGCTGGTATTAGAAGTTATAGCAGGTCAAAAGAATGTACCTTCATCTAATGATGAGCGAAGCCAAACGCTTCATAACTTTGATAATATTTGTAAGCTAATTACTCCCTTGCGAAAATTGACTTTTACTGTTGCACAAATCGCTGCTCCTAATCCAATACCAGATCCAATCCCAACTAACTAATTATGATAATCCAACTACATCAAATAGTATGTCAGTATCTCTATAATTGTATAGATTATAGATATTTTAGTTTAAAGATACTATCATTTGATATTTTAAATCAGGGCATGCTCAAAAACAGACAAGAGATAGTTGTAAAAAGGCTAAAAACGGTATCTACTCAAGGTGGCAAAGAATTCAAGAATGAAGCTGAGCTACTTGCGAAACTTAATCACCAACTTTGTGGTTATAACATTGAAGGCATCGAACACCTTCTAATTTATGAGTTACTGCCACATGGAAGTCTTGATAAATAAATAATTGGTAAATTTTCCTGGGTAGCTGAATTTACACTTGTAATCATAGCAGTTAATTTTCATTGTAAAGAGAAATCTGTAAAAACTAAGGTAAAAGATACTTTTCACGCATTTGGATATATGTAGTGACAAAGCCAAATATTTGTGTTATGTCACGTAGGAAATAAGTTAGGGAATTTGTCACACCCTGACTTTTGCGGAAGCGTATGATGTGTGACTTGTTCAATACATTGCATTCAATCATAATAAACAACTATATGATCAAAACGATGTTCATCCATTCATTAAGTTTAAAATATTACAACACCAGTCATTTAAGTTTCAAACAACACAACCTTTGACTAAGTTACAAACCAACAAAAGTGGATGACATCTAACTTGGAATTTACTTCTAGAAACAACACCTGCGCCCAAGATCCAACTTGTTACCTGAAATACATGTAATTTTGAAAAACATCAACAAAAGTTGAGCGAGTTCATGCGTTTTATATGAGTACTGATAAGCTTGTAAACATTTGAGAGACTCCTTTGAAAAACAGGTATGAAAAGCGTCTATGAACAAATCAAATTACTGTTTTGCAAAGACATTAATGTATGTGAAGACATAGGGAGCACTCAAAATGAGTAGGCTTATACCCTCGTTGATTTCCCTCGACTGTGTCGAATTCACCTTGATTGTGTCAATTTACCTTGACTGTGTCAGATTACCCTTGACCGTTGTCGAATTACCTTGACTGGGACACCAAAGCACTCAAGTGGGTCACATAAGGACCATGAGTGGGGCTCGGCTGTACCCGTTAGATCTAACCTTCGTCCATATTTATTATGAGAGTTAATGGCATTTCAATTTCAATCTATGCTCACATGATCTATAATTCATTTCATAGCCAAATCATACCATTTAAACATATGCAACATGTATTCCACCCTTATAAATCCGAAAACAGTTAAGAGAAAAGGGGGACATGAACTCACAGTTTTGCGTTCTTCAATCCGACGTAACTCAAGCTGCTACTAGTGTGCACGACTACCTACAACGTACTACGGTCTATTAGACGAGCGGGTCGTGCCTTGACTTAGTATTAATTAGTGTCTTTGAGTTACGTTTCTTTGTGTCCTTGATATTATTCCAAGTTATATAATTATTTGTTAAAATAATAAATATTTTAACTTAAATTATATTTATGAACTTTGGAATATTAGTTAAAATAATACATTTTAACTTGTCATGTTTATGTATTTGTACTTGTATAACTCCCCAAGGATGGGTATATTTTTATTCGTATTCTTATCCTTCTATATTTTTGCCAAGTATCGATGGCGTATTCCGGTGTGTAATTATTACGTACGAGAATACTTATTTTTATTGTGTTTATTAAGTATCTCATACTTAATTTTTGTATTAACCTTTCTGGAATAATATTTCTAATAAAAATTACATCAATATATATTTCCAAAATATATATTTTAAGAAATATTACATAGAAAAATTATTTAGAATTTTTCCTTGGCAAAAATATTTATACTTTTCGTATAAATCTCAAGAATAATATATTTTCAAGTCTAACTTGGAAAATATATATATAAATCTATTTTTTTTCACCCAAAAATAATATGTCCAAAGTTTATTTAAGAAAATATATATTTTTCTCCCAAAAATAATATATCTTCTAATAATTCCAAGAAAATATATATATTTTTACTTACCAAAAATAATATATTTTCTCCTTGTAAAAAATATGATTTATTTTATAATACTCACGAAAATCATATTTTTGTTCTCTTGGTTTCCAAAAAACCGTTATCAAAATATACTTATGACTTTAATTCCGGAATATTTATGTAAGTTATATTCCTTGTTCGGTTTCACCAATGTTTTGGGTATAATTTATGTATTTATTTCTTGGAATTTTGGTAGTATTTTGATTTGTAATTTCTTGGTATTTTGATGAGTTATATTATTTCAAGTCCTAAAATAATATAACTAATACACATAATATACAAATAATCACACACATGGTGACATCTAAATATATATTTCCTAAGTACATATTTAGTCACTTTTATTTACAAAAACCAACCTCCAATATTTATAATCTTGTGACAAAAATTATGGCAAACTTTATATTAAATTTCATGGTTTAAAATATACTTATAATTATTTGTTTAAAAATAATTTTTCTAAGTGTTATATTTTTAGAAAATTTTTGCCATAGTTTCCCCTTAAAATGGAGGTTTCCATGCTTTCAAAGCATATCATTTTCTTTTATAAATCATCATCAATCATCAACAAATCATTCAAGACTTACCATATGCTTTAAATATGTAATTTACACTTTGACATGAACTTGAAATTTTGTAAAAAGTTGTAGTAACTTAGTATGTTATTTAGTAGGTTAAGTTACCCTCTAAAACATGGTTATTTGTTTAATGATCAAATTCTTGCAAAATCTAGTCCTTTACAACTTACAAGATGATTTTTCCAAAAATAATTCTTTTGTATTTCTCTTGTTAATAACATGTTTCTATACTTGATTTATCACTAAAAATATGATTAGTTTCTTTAAAAACCATGATCTTGTAAATCTTGTAAATAACTTTGTTCTCTTGAAAATATTATCTTTGAAATCCTTTATTTTCAAGACTTATAACATGTATCACAAATCATCATACACTAAAACAAGTTTATTTTCAAGTTCATGTTTAACATAAAGGATGATCATTATGATTTTCTCAAGAATCATCCTCATACATGCTAGATCATGTGTTTAGTCACAATCTAGCAAGCTTCTAATGATGATCAACATCATAAACACAAGAAATCTACAATCAAGTATATTACATACACTTAAACATCTTTGATTTTCATGATTTAGAGCTTTATGTTCATGTTTATGCTTATGTTTCTTCATGATCTTTATGTTTAACAACTTATATCATCTTTTAACCAACATAATATGAAGTAAAATGAGATTAGGAAGGTCTTACTACTAGCACAAGGCTAGGGAAGATCAAAGTAGAAGATGAAGAAGATATGAAGTGGATAAAAGCTCTAGGAAGTGGTCCTTCAAGTCTCCTTGCTTCCAACCTTCTTAACTAAGCTTTTTACACCTTAGGATATGCTTAGAATGGATTGGATGAAGCTAGAAAAATGGTGGCAATGGTGGTGGTGCTTGGCCGTGAGCAAGAAAGAAGGAGGAGAAGAAGGTGTGTTGTGAAATGGTTAAGTGTTAATGGTTAAGTCCCATGGTCCTTAAATCATGTTCTTCCAACATTAAGATAGAATATGGTATAATGTGTTAAGCATATTCTCAACAAATCTAATAAAATATAGTAAACAAATATTATGTGGGACCCATGTCCCCTAAGCGGCCATCAAATGGGGGGGGGGGGGGTAAAGTGTAACATTTAATGGTAAGTTAAGTGTTATAGTTAGATTTCAAGTATACTAGTTAAGGTTATATGTGTTATATGTTTATAGGATGTGTTATGATGTTTGGTGACCATAACTAGCTTTGTGACACTAAAACAATGTTTCTAGTAAGAATTTGATGTTTCGGGTAGTGTCCGGTTGTTCGTTTCGTTACTGTTCGTTAAAGTGCTAAATTACGCAGTTTAGTGTGCTTTATGTTGTGTTTTGTGATAGTTTTGATTCCCGACACTTAGGAAAGTATTCTGGACCATTAAATCACTTTTTCGCATTATATTTAGATGTTAAAAGCTGGATTTTTGCTGAATTTGTTTATTTTCAGCAGAATTTTGCAGTTTTAGTGTGTTTCTGGCACTTTCCGGTAACTATGTCATCACTAGGAAGTCAATTTTGTAATCCCTACTTTCCTATACACTATTCTAGTGTAAGTGTGTAACACTTGGTTCTGGGGCTCATTCTGTGTCTTAATTTCCTGTCTGCCTGAGTACTGAACTCCCATCAGTACTTCTAGTTTGTCTGATAACTGTGCCAACTCTGCTCTGTGCATTAATAGAACTATATTGTGTTGCATGTAGTAGTGATAAAAGTCTTGCAACATGAAATGCCATTGTATGTATATAACAGTAATCAGAAATTCATTCGTCTTGTAAACTAAATCATGCACAGTCATTAAAGCATAGATTACTGCTAATTATTGTACGGAATGCATGAAAAAGTGCCAGTTGTCACAGAATTTCAGTAAAATTTTATTTGTAGTAATAGTGTTCTTGTTTATTAAGCTCACCAATAAAAGAGATTATGTTAAATTATTAGGAAATAGGTTAGGGAACTTCAGTAAAATTTTATTTGTAGTAAAATAAATTCGAGTTATTTAAAAGTATGGAACCTAGTGTTCTTGTTTATTAAGCTCACCAAGAAAAGAGATTATGTTAAATTATTTGAAGATCTAATAGAACCATCACATAAAAAATTAATTAAAAAGACGGTACTTTTAAATGAAATGCAATAGAACCATCACATAAAAAAATAATTAAAAAGACGGTACTTTTAAATGAAATGCAATGCAATTATATGTTTCTTGTATTTCGTAAGACAAGTTGTAATAAAAACATATCGGTGACCTGTTATTTATGTGATTGGCGTGAGTAATTATATTATTTTTAGTTTCGGAATTACGGTATCTTATTTGTTTGATAAAACACATTTCAAGTACGTAGGTGTGGACCATTTAGTGATCTCGGTGCTCCTCATTTATCTTATCTCGTTGTCGAAATTGCTTAGTCGTTGTCAAACAAGACATGTTATCTCCCATTGATATTGGGCTCTTTTAGTACAAACACTACATGACACCATGTGCGTGTCACGTGTAATTTTCTAAGTTTAATAAAGAATTTTGTTTTTTCATGGCATCCCATCATTTCTAAAACATTGTCATCTATAAGATTTATAAAGAAGTTTGTATAAATTATAATAATGGATTTTTCTTAAACTATAATAATTCTATCTGTAACTAGCCAATTATGTCCTATAGTTCAACAAAAGAGGGGAGTTTTCCTATTTGTAGAATTTTTTCAAGCATAACTAGAGGTGTGAACAAGTTGAGGTACTCGAGATGACCCATGGGCTTAAATACCCGGCCCGAGCATAAAAATAAGCTTGTTTAGTAAATGAGCTCAAGCCTAAGCTTCACTTATCGAGCTCAAGCTGGCTTGTGAGCCTAAACAAACCTATTATTTGAATCATCTATATTAATATATTAAATATATTTTTATGAAATAATAATTGTTATTTATAAAGTTATGATAAAATAACTAAATTCTCTAAAATTAATAATTATAGTTAGCGTAAATTAACTAATACATAATAAACGAATTGAGACTGATCCAAACTTTAGCTTAAGAAACAATCCACAATCCGAGCTCGAGCTTCAGAAACAAAGCTCGAAATTTGCCGAGCTCTCATAAGTAGTATGTTTGTACCCTTAGCATAACAAGTGTAAATTGAACATTTTAGTTACATGTTTTAACCATTTATAGTTTTACAAACATATTGTCATGCACTATGTCAATATCGCTAAAGCAATAAAATATACGGTTTAGTAAGATGTTAAATTTTCAGAGTTTATGTTCATTATATGTTCGTGAACGTTCGTTTATGTTCGTTCATTTATGTTCGTGAATATTTGTTTATTTACGTTCGTCTATGTTCATTTATTTACGTTCGTTTAAATTTTTGTAAAAACATAAATAGTTATATTTATATAAATATTAGGTTTTGTAACTACTTATATAAATGTAACTAATTAGTAATTCAGTTTTCTAGTAATCAAAAATGAAATTTTAAATTTTTTATTAGATAGTAATTGATCACTTACTTAATATTTATATAAAAAATCTACTTAATATTATATTTATGAACCCTAATTAGATTTGTTTCGAATGAACTGTAATATATTAGACTTGTTTGTTCGTGTTCACTAATGTTAAATTGTGTTTGTTTATATTTGTTCAATTACGTTCATTTGTGTTCGTTTATGTTTGTTCAATCATGTTAATTTATGTTTGTCTATATGTTCAGTTATATTTTTTGTTTGTTTGTGTTTGTTTATGTTCGTGAACTGTTCGTTTAGGCTTTAAACAAACAAACATAAATGAACACGAACATGACCGATTTCTTATTGGAAGAACACGAACAAAAAAATGTGCTCGATCATATGTTCGTGTTCGTGTTCGGTTAAAGTGTAATGAACGAACACGAGCATTCGTTCGATTCGTTTAGAGAGGCCTACTTGTAGTTGGGATATAAAAAGCCAAATATCTGGTAGTTGGGATGTAAAAAGTCCAAAAGTTGGTTTGACTATCAAAACAGAGATCTCTATTTCTTCCCTACTCTCGTCTCTTTTGCATATATATGTGGTTGGTCTTTTTGCCAAATTGCAAAACATGGCCTTTGATTTCTTTATATCTGAATCTACAATGGATAGAACTTACTTACGATGTTATTCTAAGCTTTAATCTCTTGCACTCCCTTTTAGGTATGTTTTTCCTTCCTAATTATTAAAGTATTTTTTTATAAACCTAGAAAGGATAAAACAGAGTAATCTTAACATCCTGTCTCATATTAGTGTCTATGAAATCTATAAAGTTTGGGTCTTATAATCTCACTAATAAGATCTAGTTTTGTTTTGTTCTTCACTTCATGTTTTTTTTCTTCCAATTTTACGGTTTTTACCATCAACATCCTTTTTGAATTGTGCTATGATGATCTATTTTCATGTATTTTAAACCCTCAAAATTTGGCTTGTTTGTAAAAAAGTCGATCCAAGCTAACCTCTCGTTCGCTCACTCATTTTAAAATAAGAGAAAATTTCACCTTTTGTCCTTTATGTTTGCACTAAATTTTGAAACGTGCCCTTTAAAAGTTTTAGTTTCAATTTATATCTAAAAAACATATGTTTTATATCAATTTATGTCATTTACACCAAACTGAGTTAATTTACTCAGTTAGGTTTATTTAATGCAAGGGTATAATTGTCATTTGATGTTTTTGCTTTATTCATCGCCCCTATTTAACCTCTGTATGCATCTTCTTCCTCAATTAGTTTAGAGTTTCATAAGCCCTCTTATCATCTGCATCTTCTTCCTCCGGTTTTCTTTCAAGGTGTGGATAATGGTGCTTTGTGGGTGTGGAAAGGAAGCAACGACTCGAACATCAAAAACCTCCAAAAATCCAGGCCGTAAGTTCTATGGATGCCACGACAAGGTAAGTGTTCAAAAATTTGGGTTTTTTATTTACTGGACTTGCAAAAACAAGCATGAAGATAAGTGGGTTTTTTTTTTGTTTCATTTCTTTGTTCTAGAATAGAAAATGTGGGTTTTTTTTATGTGGATTGAACCACCAAAAATGTGTCAAACTTGCATGGATATCATACCCGATTTGTTGAAGTTCAAGAACGAATATGAAAAACAAAGAAGAAGACTAGAAGAAAAAGCAAGAAGTTGGAAGAAATACCTGATTTGCTGCTGGGTCTTCTTTTGTGTCTATGTTTTTGTATTCCGTCAATGAAATCAACTGTTGTAGCTATAATGTATTGACTTTTGTTTAGTAATGGAAGTGTAATGAATTTTGTTTAGTAATGGCAATGTAATGAAATGTTCTTGTAGACTATGTTGCGGCTGGTTGTTGTCTGTTGTAATGGTAGTGTAATGACTTTTGTTTAGATGGGCCAAATGCACAATCTGCACAACCCACATGCACAATGGCCAAATGCACAAACTATTGTAGCAAATGACCTGTACGATACCAATATGAAAACAAAACGACCAAATGCACAAACTGTTGTAGCTAATGACTTGCACAATGGCCAAATGCACAAACTGTTGAAGCTAATGACCTGTACGATACCAATATGAAAACAAAACAACCAAAATGATCAAAACACCTAACATAAGCAATACCAAAATGGCCATTTAAGGCTGATAATACATAAGTGTTAGTTCCATGTTCAAATTCATCAAAAAAAAAACATGTTCCATGGTCATAAACATAGCTGCTAATGCATACTACTAATACATAAATGTCTCCTACACCTTCTTGCCTTGAAAAGTTCTACTGTTATGACCTATCCCCTTATACTTTCGACAAGCCTTCTGCTTTTGGACATCCTTCTTCCCTTTCAGACCTTCGCTACTTCCAGCACAATCTTTTTCCCTTTCTGCCCTTTTGTTGATCCAACACCAAGTTTACTAGACTTAGCACTAGTTTGCCGAGTTGGGACAACCTCTGACCTACCATTACAAGACCTGTTGTTGTGCCCTGTATTACCACACTTGCCACAAGTACCTGATGTACCAACCTTCCTTAGTCTCCGACCCTCTATGATGTCCTCCAACTCTGAGGCTGCTTTCTTCCTTGCTTTCTTTGGCCTCCCAACAGACTCATGGTAATATGGTGGTGTGATTGTTGTTGGAAGTAGAAATCTTGGACACATTGACTTACCATTAATTGGATACACCTGGAATGTGTAAACTTGCTTCCACCTATCCATCCTATAAACAGGATGGATAAAGCATTCTGGTAAGCCCACATGCCCATGTGAAGCTTTGTTCCAGATGGCTGCCACAGCATGTCTGCAAGGTATGCCATTGAGTTCCCATCTTCTGCAAATGCATGTCCTCTGTTCCATGTTCACCACATACTGATTAACACCACCAGTTACTTGATAGTGCCCTTCACCATTCCAAATTATAGTGTACCTGTCAATGCAGTGTTTAATACATATCACAAATAAAGTAACATGTTATTTATAACCATGAAAGAAATACAAACCTGGTAGCATCCTTCTTAATTTCCTCAAACAACTGAGTAGCATATGGTGTTAGTAAACCATCACTCCTCTCAATCAACTGAAGAACATTAACAATTCTTCTCATGCAGTACTCTCTAATGAATTTTAACATTGCAATGATGGGCTTGTCCCTTCCTTCAAGTATCTTTGAATTGAACACCTCACACATGTTGTTGAGCAACATATCAGATGTTGCCCTTCCTATAAAACACAAGGTTAAACAGTATATTAATGCCATATTTAACAAATAACAGAATATTATACTTGTAAATACTGTTGATATTACCAGAAAAATGAGACCTTGACCAATGTTTAGGAGGTATGTTAGACAACCACAAGTGACACTCACTGTTGAAACCTTTTAAAGCATCCATCTCCTTTTCAAATTCAACAACAGTTGTTGCTGTTGCACATTTCAACAAAAGGTCTTTGAAGGCCCTTCCTTTGAATTGTAATCTCATGTTCTCATAGATGTGTCTTAGGCAAAATCTTTGCTCAGCAAATGGGAAGACCTTCATAATTGCTGGAATAATTCCCTAAATAGGCCATAAAGAGATGAAGACTGTTAATAAGAACATATACATGAAGAATAATGTAACATTACATGAAGAATAATGTAAGAATAATGGATGAAGACTGACCTTTTGCCTGTCACTTAAGAATGTAAAGTTTGAATTGGCTTCCAAATCTAGATCATCATCACCTAAGCATTCTAGAAACCAAGTCCAAGAGTCTAGTGTTTCAGCTTCTACTATAGCATATGAGACAGGGTAAATGCCATTATTGGGATCAACCCCAACTACTCTAAGAACCTGGCTTGGATATGGACCTTTTATGAAAGCCCCATCAAGTCCCAACATATCTCTTCCAATAGCTTTAAAACCTTGTTTCAGAGCCCCTAAGCACACATATACTCTTTTAAATTTCCTTTCAGTTGACTCAGGATCTGCTGGTGGTTCTAGTTCAATTTTCACAGTTGTCCCTGGATTTGTGTTCATCAATTCAGTTACATAAGCTCTAAGTAACCCATACTGTGAATTATAATCACCATTTAGTTGCATGACAACCACTATGGAAATTTTCATTGTCTATAACATCTTCTCCTAACTTATCACCATTAATGTCAACCATATGATCAATAACACTATCATCAACATAGTCAGTAAAAAACTTGTAATTCCTCATATAAGTTTCAACATCATTTATGTTGTTTCCATCATCTACTATGAAACCACTATCATCATCCTCACTGGTATTATGTTCCCCATCATGCTCACTTTCATTTACATCCCCCTCATGCTCACTTTCATTCACATCCCCCTCATGCTCACTTTCATTCACATCCCCCTCATGCTCACTTTCATTTACATCCCCCTCATGCTCACTTTCATTCACATACACATCATTCAACTTATGTTGCACACTATCACTTTCATTCACAGCCACATCATTCAACTTATGTTGTACACTTCACTTTGATTCACAGGATTCTCACCAAAGAATGGCTCAAACTCAAGATCATCCATTGTAACATCAATTTCATAATGCACAATACTTTGTCCTACTTCATGTTCAGCACTACTATGCCCTGTTTCTAGTTGAACACTACTCTGTCCTACATCATTTTCAACACTACCATTCCATCCTAACAATAACCTATTCTTACTAACATTGATGTTTTCCATTGCCATGATCTCCTCATCAGTTATTTCTTGCACCCTAAACTTGGTTGGGGAGCAGAAATAAGTATGCACAGTTGTTATAGCATACTCACAATACACATTCATCACCCTAGACTGAGGAATAACTTTGATAAAATCTAAAACATCTGCATAACTTCCTAAATCCCTTAGCCCAAAATCAAGATTCTCTTCGAGAACAAGAAAGTGATAATACCATTCAATATCGCTTGGAAGGCCAAACTTGTCCACGATACAATCTAGTTCATGCACAAAGAACTTATCTTCATCTAACAAGTAAATAAAATTGCACTCTCCTTCAACATAAGCCCTATCGGGAAATCGAGTGAATCTACCACTGTGATGAAGCTTAATGGTGAACAGACTTGGGAACCCCACTGCTTTATCCAATGATCGATAGTATTATTCATAATTTCAATAAACGAAACTCAGAACCCTAAAAATTACCGTAGAAGGCATCGACTTCAGATTGGGATAAGTGTTGTCGGATCATGAATTGTCTTCCATTGTTGTCTGAATTAGGGTTCATTGTCGAATGAATTTGCAGAAATTAGGAGGATGATTGAGATCGTAGAGTGAAATAAGAAGAACAATTATGCGTTGTGAAGAATATAAAGGGACACAGCTGCAATCAAACTTCAAATAACAATTATACCCTTGCATTAAATAAACCTAACTGAGTAAATTAACTCAGTTTGGTATAAAGGACATAAAGTGATATAAAACATGTGTTTTTTGAACATAAATTGAAACTAAAACTTTTAAAGGGTACGTTTCAAAATTCAGTGCAAACATAAAGGACAAAAAGTGAAATTTTCTCTTAAAATAAAAGGCCTAATTAGTGTGTGTATATATGTATATAAATTATAATCAAAATTTTAGGTTTTGTGGTTTACAAATTTTAGTATTAGCTAATTTAAATGTTAGTTTAACGATACTATCATTTGATATTTTAAATGGGGGCACGCTCGAAAACGGACAAGAGATAGCTGTAAAAAGGCTAAAAAGAATATCTACTCAAGGTGGCAAAGAATTCAAGAATGAGGTTGAGCTACTCGTGAAACTTAATCACTGTAACTTAGTCCGTGGGTATAGCATTGAAGGCATCGAACACCTTCTAATTTATGAGTTACTACCACATGGAAGTCTTGATAAATACATAATTTTCCTGGGGTAACTGAACTTACACTTGTAATCATAGTAGTTAATTTTCATTGTAAAGAGAAACTTAATAATTTTTTACTATTTTAATTGCACTATGGCCGGCCATGAGAATTCGTGTACCCAGTTTGAGCTCGAAAAAACGTGCCATTAGGCCTTAATGAAATTGAGTATTGAGCTCACTAATGGTCTAAACCTAATGCCAATGGGCTAATAACTAATATAAACCATAAAAAATAGTTTTGTAAGTGGGCCTATATTGGTGTTTGTATTGGTATACTGTCACACCCCGATATTTCCACATATTACCGGTGGGCCCGGCAGGGAGTATCGTGACGTAGTTGATATCATCATTGTCAATACACACAATATAATAGCACAGCAGAAGGCTTGGTAAATAAACTATTATAAACCATGATGTCTGAGTGTCCGAATGAAAGAATATACAGACTGGATTGTAATAAGATCCACAGGCGGATCATAAATAAAGTACAAGAAAACAAAAATAACAGACTTCGGGTATCTAGGGATTTGCAAGATCCTCTTATACAACACCTAATAGCTCCAGCCTATTACGAGAGGTACCTGTCAATCAGTCTTTAGAAAATACGTCAGTTTACACTTGTAAATACAATTAACTGACTCTTTTGAAAACATTATGAAAATTGATTTAAGTGCATAAGGCACAAATCATTTATAACTTGGGACAATTAATTAAAGATAATCTTGTATACAGATTTACATGTTTGTCATACAATTGGGGCCGGTTGTAAGCCGGTCATGATTAACCGACTCACCACTTATAGAACCCACAAAGGAGTTATCCCCAACATGTGGGTTTATATTTTAGCATTTGCATCTGTTAGGTGTATGCCTACACCCCGTGCATAGGTCGTGGCCATTTTCAAATGAAATGAGCCGAGGATATCCAGGACACGGTCGAATTAATCCCCAATGCTTATGTTATCAAACAAGACAGATTAAATGGGTTATGTAAATTTATTAATCACAATCCGATTAAATGATTTCATACCCGACCAAGTGGTATTATTATAATACCATATCCCAAGCCCGTATAAGGGAAAATAAGTTAAAAGTATTTACCTGAGCTAGATATGAGAAGTAACTCAGCCGTATATTCCTAAAGCTTTATGATAATACCTTCTACTGGACGCTACTTAATCTGTATAGAAGGTTTAATAACCTATTAGGATGCTAACGGGTCTTTAGTTAAGTCAAAGACTTAGACCGGCTAGCTAGAAAGAGACCTTACGGTTCAAAACGCTAGATTAAGCGGAGACCGGAATGGAATGTTGTTTAGACCCGACAAGTTTGGATACTTGTATAATATGGGTAAACTAATCACATTCTGGAATTTGAGGATTTAATGATAAGGTTAAACCCGTTTTGGTTATTTTACGTAAACTAGTCACATAAACCGATCCGGATGCATAAACGCATAAACACGTAACGGGTAACCAAATGAATTATATACAGGTCTCAAATGTTATTATGCTTAAAATATGTTAATACATCAGTAGGATGTTAACATACTTGCCCAAAAAGTAATTTAAACCAATTTAAGTCCCATAAGGGCATTTTGGTAATTTTAATAATTATAAAAGAGATTTTATAACAAACTGAAGTTCTGGTCTTTTGTAACCAGTAAAAATATTTAATTTATCTCATTACATCAGTAAGATATTACATATATGTGAGGTTTACCATTTAAGGCCAAACTATGCCCCGAAAGGGCATTTTGGTCATTTTACATAGGCTTTTAAGGACATTTTTGGACATCTAAGTTCATGACTTATACCTACTGTAATTATATTTAATTTTTTTTTAAAATTCAGTAGGTAACAAGTCTTAGATGTTAAATATGGTTTTAAACCATACTATGCACCTAATTAGTGTAAAACTCGCTAATTGACGATAATCAAGATGTTTATGTAAATCTGAGATTTTGATCAGTTTTAAATGCTCAAAATAATTTATTTAATGTGTGAAATCAGTAGAAAAATGTTTGGTATTAAAATAATTTGTTAATCTCATTTTATGCCTACAAAGGGTATTATCGTCAGTAACCGATTTACACAAGAACTCTAACAGATTATAATCTGACCAAAAATCTTAAAATTCCTTAAAAATAATATCTTAACAGTAGGTAATGAGTTTTGGTTCAAAATCCAAGTTTAAACATGTATTATGCAAGATATCGCAAATTAATTTATAAAAAGCTTCTAATTACGATATCGAGCATAACTCCTATTTGAGACCAAGAACTGATGTCAAATTTTCGGGACAAGCTTATATATCAGTAGCAAAGGTTTTTGTCCACTCACATTTCTAAAAATCTCATTTATATGTCAAAAGGGCATTTACGACATTTATAAGCATATTAACAAACGAGTGCATATAATTCAAACTACTAAGGACCAAGCAATATAACTCCAGAGGGTTATACTACTGAATAATGTGGTCCTAAAGGAAGCTTAAAACATGGGAGAAGTAAGCTTGAGCGGGTCAGAACTGAAAGTCAAAGCAAAAGTCAAGCTTTTGCGACTTTCGGTTATCGACTGACCTTAGAATGATAATTGTCGGGTTAGGACTGATTAAACATGTTCTAATATTAATTACCAAGTCATTAGAATGCTAAAATATAATTTAGAATTTCTGTTTTATTAATTTAAATTATTTTTAAACTTTCTGTCCAGTTTGACTTTTTGTCAAACTAGTTTGACCCGACAATTAACTAGTCAAACGAAATAATTAGGAGGTGCACTTTTAAGGGTTAATCACCTACCTTAATATGGTTCCATAACCACTTTCGTTTTGATCAGTGGCTAGACCATTTGTGATTAAACCGAAAGTCAAAGCTTAATTACGATATGATTGACTTTTCGGTTTTTAAACTAATTAAAAGGACTAAGCAGGGATTAAGACTCTTACTAATGGTCCTTGCTATCTTTTCTACACTTGAAAGTCTTCTCCTAATGCTTGCAAACTCCAGAAGGGTGTTTTGAATGATTTTGCAAATGAAGTGTGCATATGAACTATGAACTAGTGCTCCTTATATACTAATTTGCAAGCATTTGGATCATTTACAGCTGTTATGGAGGCTCCTAGGATCACCCCAGGTGTCCTAGTGGTAATATAAACCTGTTTAACAGCCCCTGGTATTGATTTGAACAAGTTTAAGTCGGTTCTGCAGCTGAACTTGCAACTGTCCAAACTTTTCTGTGCTGGGCGTTTTTAGGCGGGCCGCGTAAGACTCAGCAAGAGTCTACGCGGGCCGCGACAACCTGTAAATCAGGTTAAAACATTTTACAACTTGGCAGCTTCAGTCCCTGGCCGTTTAAAACCTTATACAACCTCATTTTTGATATATAAGGCCCTTATAGTTAGTTTGTAGAGGCTCAAGGATGAATAATCAAACTTCGTTAAGCTCGGTTTCGTTAAATATCACTATAAACGCAATTTTCATCATATTGACACTTTTCACCCAAAGTCTTGAAAACTTGCTTAACGATCTCGAAACCACGTGAAATTTATATCACTTATTCTTGAGAGTATATTTGAATATTTTGAAGCCTCGGGTTCGTTAAAAGGTCACTCAGAGGTCAGAATTAAGATGTTGACGCGTTTAACCCTTATAGTTTTATAATCTTCCGATTATTTTCACAAACGGCTTCTTATATCCAATTAATCACTCGTTTAAGAATATATTCTTCACGTATGGTCATTCAGAGGCTCAAGTTTGGCATGTTGACACTTTTAGTCCCTTCGCATACATATTTTCGCTGTTTGTCAACTTTAGTCCTTCAAACTCAATCTTTTTACATATTCAGAGTTTAGGACACGTGTCCTTATATATTTGGACACGTTTTTACGTGGTGTTACATCCTCACCCTCTTAAAAGAAATCTCAACCCCGAGATTTACTGGAATAAGTGAGGGTACTTCTGTCGCATAGTGGACTCAACTTCCCACGTATATTCGGGACCTCTACATGCATCCCATTTGACCTTTACTATAGGTACATGCTTCCTTCAGAGCTTTTTAACCTGGCGATCCTCGATTGATATAGGTCTTTCAACAAATCTCAGGCTTTCATCAATCTGTACGTCTTTGTGAGACATAGCTAGCGATTCATCAGCTAGACATTTCTTGAGATTACAGATGTGGAACACATTATGAATTCCATTCAGCTCTTCAGGAAAGTTTAGTTTATAAGCTACACTGCCGACACATTCAATAATCTCGAATGGTCCGATATATCTAGGGCTTAGCTTGCCCTTCTTACCAAAATGCATCACACCTTTCCAGGGTGACACTTTCAGTAAGACTTTGTCACCAACCTCAAACTTTAAAGGTTTTCGCCTCTTATCAGCATAACTTTTCTGCCTATCCCTGGCAGCTTTCAGGCGGTCACGAATCTGGATAATCTTATCTGTTGTTTCAAGGACTATATCAGGTCCTGATAACTGAGCTTCTACTACTTCCGCCCAACAAACAGGCGTTCTGCATTTCCTACCATACAATGCTTCAAAAGGCGCAACATGAATGCTAGTATGGTAGCTATTGTTATAGGAAAACTCGACCAAGGGTAGGTGGTCATCCCAACTTCCTCCCAAATCAATAACACATGCACGAAGCATGTCTTCCAATGTTTGAATCGTATGCTCACTCTGTCCATCTGTCTGAGGATGGTAAGCAGTACTAAAATTCAAACGAGTGCCCAAAGATTGTTGGAAACTTTTCCAAAAGTGAGAGGTGTATCTAGCATCTCTATCAGAGATAATAGACACCGGCACTCCGTGAAGGGATACAATCTTATCCACGTATAATTGAGCTAACTTGTCGGAGCTATGAGTCTCCTTGATGGGTAAGAAATGTGCTGACTTAGTCAGTCTATCAACTATAACCCATATGGTATCATTTCCATGCCTTGTTTTAGGTAACTTGGTTATAAATTCCATAGTTACCATCTCCCACTTCCGTGTGGGAAGTTCTGGCTGTTGAAGCAGACCTGATGGCTTTTGATGTTCAGCTTTAATCTGAGCACAAGTCAGGCACTTAACTACATGTGTGGTAATAGATTTCTTCAAATCTATCCACCAATAATTAGTCTTCAAATCCTGATACATTTTGTCACCTCTAGGGTGAACTGATGTCACACCCCGGTATTTCCACATATTACCGGTGGGCCCGACGGGGAGTATCGTGACGTAGTTGATATCATCATAGTCAATACACACAATATAATAGCACAGCGGAAGGCTTGGTGAATAAACTATTATAAACCATAATGTCTGAGTGTTCGAGTGACAGAATATACAGACTGGAATGTAATAAGATCCACAGGCGGATCATAAATAAATACAAGGAAACAAAATAACAGACTTCAGGTATCTATGGATTTGCAAGATCCTCTTATGACACCTAATAGCTCCAGCCTAATACGAGAGGTACCTGTCAAATCAGTCTTTAAGAAAATACGTCAGTTTACACTGGTAAATACAATTAACTGACTCTTTTGAAAACATTTATGAAAATTGATTTAAGTGCACATGGCACAAATCTTTTATAACTTGGGACAATTATTTAAATATAATCTTGTATACAGATTTACATGATTGTCATACAATTGGGGCTGGTTGGAAGCCGGTCTTGATTAACCGACTCACCACTTATTGAACCCACAAAGGAGTTATCCCCAACATGTGGGTTTATATTTATTATTTTAGCATTTGCATCTGTCAGGTGTATGCCTACACCCCGTGCATAGGTCGTGGCCATTTTCAAATGAAATGAGCCGAGGATATCCATGACACGGTCGTATTAACCCCCAATGTTTATGTTATCAAACAAGACAGATTAAAACGGGTTATGTAAATTTATTAATCACAATCCAATTAAATGATTTCATACCCGACCAAGCGGTATTATTATAATACCGTATCCCAAGCCCGTATAAGGAAAATAAGTTAAAAGTATTTACCTGATGCTAGCAGTAAAAATCCTAAAGCTTTTGATGGCACCTTCTACCGGAAGCTATTTAATATGTATAGAAGGTTTATTATCTATTAGGATGCTAACGAGTCTTTAATTTAGTCAAGGACTTAGACTGGCTAGCTAGAAGGAAACCTTACGGTTCTAAATGCTAGATTAAGCGAAGACCGGAATAGAATGTGGTTTAGACCCGACAAGCTTGGATACTTGTATAATATGGTTAAACTAAACACATACTGGAAATCGAGAATTTATTGATAAGGTTAAGCCCGTTTCGACTATTTTATGTAAACTAGTCACATAAGCCGATCCGAAAGCGTAAACGCATAACGGGTAACCAAATAAATTATATACAGGTCTTAATCATTATTATGCTCAAGATATGTTAATACATCAGTAAGATGTTAACACATATGCCCAAAAAGTAATTTAAACCAAAAGAAGTCCCATAAGGGCATTTTGGTAATTTTAATGCCCATAAAAGAGTTTAATTGTGCAACTGAGTTTCAGGTCTGATTTAATCAGTAAAAATATGCATTTTTATAAGTTATATCAGTAGGGTATTTTATATATGTGAAATTTATCTTATATTACCAAACTATGCACCGTAGGGGCATTTTGGTAATTTTACATAGGCTTTAAAGGTCAAAATAGACTTCTGGGTTTAAAAACTTTGGCTTACTTTTTAATTGTATAAATTAACTTAAAACATCAGTAAGTAATAAGTTTTAATAAGCAAGAATAGTTTTGACTCCTACTATGTGCTAAAAACGCTTAAAAGTTGGTTTAAAGGGATATTCGGGTTAAAATAGGAAATCTGAGTTTTTGATCAGTTTATAAAGTTCAAAATACTTTATTTATCATGTAGGATCAGTAGCAAAAGGTTTGGCATTAAAAAGTTATGTAAAACTCATTTTATGCATGAAAGGGTAAAACCGACAATTACCGAAATCAAGTTATAATCCTATGTTATGCTCAGCCTAAAAATAATTAAAAATCTTCAAAAATCCCGAAATATTATTTTACATCAATAGGTACAAAGTTTGATGTCAAAAATTGGGCTTAGATAGGCTTTAAGCTAATTACGCCATTTAAATAATAAAAAGCTCCTTAATTACGCTATTGAGCATAACTCCAATTCTAGACCTCAAATTGATGTCAAATTTTCAGGACGTGTCTAAATATCAGTAGCAAAGGTGTTAGTCTAATCACATTGTTAAAAATCTCAGTTGTATCTAAAAAGGGCGTTTATGGCATTATTAAGCATAATTACGATCAAGTGCATATAATTCAAACCACTAGGCACCATGCAATATAACTCCAGAGGGTTATACTACTAAGTAATGTGGTCCTAATGGAAGCTTAAAACATGGGAGAATTAAGCTTGAACGGGTCAGAACTGAAAGTCAAAGCAAAAGTCAAGCTTTTGCGACTTTCGGTTATAAACTGACTTTAGACTATTAATTGCCGGGTTAGGACTGATAAAACATGTTTTAATATTAATTACCAAGTCATTGGAATGCTAAAATATAATTTAGAACCTCTGGTTTATTAATTTTAATCATATTTAAACATTCTGTCCAGTTTGACTTTTTGTCAAACTACTTTGACCCGACAATTGACCAGTCAAACGAGATAATTAGGAGGTGCCCTTTTAAGGGTTAATCACCTACACTAATGTGGTTCTATAACCACTTTCAATTTGATCAGTGGTTAAACCATATGTGATTAAAACAAAAGTCAAACTAAATTTACGAAAAGTTTGACTTTAGAGTAATTAAGCTAAATTAAACGACTAAACAAGAAATTAGAGGCTTACTAAAGGTCCTAGCAGTCTTTTCTACACTTCAAATTCTTCTCCTTGTCCTTAGCAAGCTCCAGAAGTTGTAGATTAGCAAATGTTGCAAGTGTGTTTGAAAACTCAAGAACTAGTTCCTTTATATATCCATTTACAAGATCATGGATCATTTCCAGGTGTTATTGGAGGCCCTGGGATCACCCCAGGTGTCCTAGCTAGTGAATTTAACCGACTTACAGCTCCTTAGGTCGTTACAAACTACCCGCACCTGGCAGCCTTTTTCTGTTACTGGCATGCTGAGGCAGGCCGCGTAAGACTTAAGGGGGGTCTTACGCGGGCCGCGTGGACCGTCTGAACTGGTAAAACAAGTTTTAAAGTTGGCAGTTTCAGTCCCTGATCGTTTTTAACCCTTTTTAACCTCGTTGTTGACATGTAGGGCCCTTGTAGTCAGTATGTTGAGGCTCTAGGATGAATAAACTAACTTCGTTAGGCTCCGGTTCGTTAAATACCTCTATGAAAGCAAGTTTCACCAAGTTGACACTTTTGGCCCAAAGTCTTGAAAACATGCGTAGCGATCTCAAAACCACGTGAAATTTAAACCACTTATTCTTGAGAGTATATTTGAATATTTCGAAGCCACGGTTTCGTTTAAAAGGTCACTCAGAGGTCAGAATTGACATGTTGACACGTTTAACCCTTGTAATTTAATAATCTTCTGATTATTTTCATAAACGGCTTCTTATATCCAGTCAATCACTTGTTTAAGAATATATTCATCATGTATGGTTATTCAGAGGCACAAGTTTGGCATGTTGACACTTTTAGTCCCTGTGGTTTCATAGATTCACTGGTTGACAACTTTAGTCCTTCAACTCAATCTTTCGCACCTTTAGAGTTTAGGACACGTGTCTTTACATAATTGGACACGTTTTTACGTGGTGTTACATCCTCACCCCCTTAAAAGAAATATCGACCCCGAGATTTTCTGGAATAAGTGAGGGTACTTTTGTCGCATAGTGGACTCAACTTCCCACGTATATTCGGGACCTCTACGGGCATCCCATTTGACCTTTACTATAGGTACATGCTTTCTTTGGAGCTTTTTAACTTGTTGATCCTCGATCGATATAGGTCTTTCAACAAATCTCAAGCTTTCGTCAATTTGCACGTCTTTATGAGACATAGCCAGTGATTCATCGGCTAGGCATTTCTTGAGATTACAGATGTGGAACACATTATGGATTCCACTCAGCTCCTCAAGCAAGTTTAGGTTATAAGCTACACTGCCGACACATTCAATAATCTCGAATGGACCAATATATCTAGGGCTTAACTTACCCCTCTTACCAAAACGCATTACACCTTTCCAGGGTGATACTTTCAGTAAGACTTTATCGCCAACCTCAAACTTTAGAGGTTTCCGCCTCTTATCAGCATAACTTTTCTGCCTATCCCTGGCAGCCTTCAGGCGATCACGAATCTGGACAATCTTGTCCGTCGTTTCAAGGACTATGTCAGGTCCTGATAATTGAGCTTCTCCTACTTCTGCCCAACAAACAGGCGTTCTACACTTCCTACCATATAATGCCTCAAAAGGCGCAGCCTGAATGCTAGTATGGTAGCTATTGTTATAGGAAAACTCAATCAATGGCAGGTGGTCATCCCAACTACCACCTAAATCAATAACACATGCACGAAGCATGTCTTCCAGAGTTTGAATTGTACGCTCACTCTGTCCATCAGTCTGAGGATGGTAAGCAGTACTAAAATTCAAATGTGTACCCGAAGATTGTTGGAAACTTTTCCAAAAGTGCGAGGTGTATCTAGTATCCCTATCAGAGATAATAGATACCGGTACGCCATGAAGAGCTACAATCTTATCTACATACAACTGGGCTAATTTATCGAAGCTATGAGTCTCCTTGATGGGCAAGAAATGTGCTGACTTTGTCAGTCTATCAACTATAACCCATATGGTGTCATTCCCATGCCTTGTTTTAGGTAACTTGGTTATGAAATCCATGGTTACCATCTCCCATTTCCATGTAAGGAGTTCTGGTTGTTGAAGTAGACCTGAAGGCTTTTGATGTTCAGCTTTAATCTGAGCACATGTCAGGCACTTAGCAACATGTGTGGCAATAGATCTCTTTAAACCTATCCACCAATAATTAGCCTTCAAATCATGATACATCTTGTCACCTCCAGGGTGAACTGAGTATTTGGAGTTGTGGGCTTCCTGGAGGATTATATCTCGAAGTCCTCCTTGAATAGGAACCCAAATCGTTCCGTTCATTCTGAGAATTCCATCCTTCCCAGGTGCTAACTGCTCAGCAGTTATTCCTAACTTTTCATTTGGAAGGTTAACTTCCAAAACAACATCTTTATGTGCAGCTAATAGTCTTTCATTCAGACTATTCTTCAACTCAATGCTCTTGGCATTGATCCTAATTGGTTTAACTCTTTCCTTTCGGCTTAGAGCATCTGCGACCACATTCGCTTTACCAGGATGGTAGCAAATTTCGCAATCATAATCATTTAAGGTTTCCATCCAACGGCGCTGTCTCATATTGTGCTCTTTTTTATTGAACAAATGTTGGAGACTTTTGTGATTAGAAAAGATCACACATTTAGTTCCATACAAATAATGTCTCCACAACTTTAGTGCGAATACAACGACACCCAACTCCAAATCGTGGGTGGTGTAATTTTTCTCATGCACTTTTAATTGTCGTGATGCATAGGCAATCACCTTGCCTCGTTGCATAAGCACACAACCCATACCGGTGTGTGAAGCATCACAGTATACGACAAACTCTTCAATTCCATCAGGTAAGGTTAGTACTGGAGCATTGCTCAATTTCTTCTTAAGAATCTCAAAGGATTCTTGTTGCTTCAGACCCCAATCAAACTTAACATTCTTACGGGTCAAAGAAGTTAATGGTGCAGCTATTCTTGAGAAGTTCTCAATGAATCTTCTATAATATCCAGCTAAACCCAGAAAGCTACGTATTTCGGTTGGAGTCTTGGGTGCTTCCCAATTCATTACGGCTTCTACCTTAGCGGGATCTACTTGGATACCTCGCTCACTGACAACATGTCCAAGGAATTGGACTTCACGAAGCCATAATTCACATTTAGAGAATTTAGCATACAACTTCTCATGTTGAAGCAATCCTAAGATACATCGAAGGTGCTTCTCATGATCGTCTTGATTACGAGAATAGATAAGTATGTCATCTATGAAGACGATGACAAACTTATCTAAGTATGGTTTGCAGACTCTATTCATGAGGTCCATGAATGCTGCTGGTGCATTAGTGAGCCCAAAAGGCATCACTAAAAACTCGTAATGTCCATACCTTGTTCTGAATGCTGTTTTAGGCACATCTTCAGTTCTTACTTTAAGTTGATGATACCCAGATCTCAAATCAATCTTTGAGAAATAGCTCGCCCCCTGGATCTGATCAAATAAATCGTCGATCCTGGGTAAAGGATAACGATTCTTGATCGTCACCTTATTCAATTCACGATAATCAATGCATAAGCGCATTGATCCGTCCTTCTTTTTCACAAATAGTATTTGAGCTCCCCAAGGTGAAGAGCTAGGCTGTATAAAACCTTTTTCCAATAAATCATCTAATTGAGTTCTGAGTTCCTTCATTTCAGTAGGTGCTAGGCGATAAGGATCTCGTGCAATAGGTGCAGCCCCTGGAAGAATGTCTATCCTAAATTCTACTTGTCTCTCAGGAGGTAATCCAGGTAACTCATCAGGAAAGACATCAGGATACTCAGAGATGATTGGGATGTCTTCAATCTTAGGTTTCGGATCATTCACAGTCACTTGTGCCATGTAAATGACACATCCGCTCTTTAAACACTGCGATACCTTGAGAATAGATACATTGCTGGGCAACCCGTATTGTGTATCTCCTTGAATAGTGACAGATTCACCAAAAGGGGTTTTGATAATGACTAGCTTTTTATCACAGGCAATTTGGGCTTGGTTATGCGATAACCAATCCATGCCCAAAACTATATCAAACCCAGCCAATTTCATTGGCAAGAGGGATAGCGGGATAGAATGATTCTTAATGGATATAGAGCATCCATCAAGAAGAGTTGAAGTAGTTTCTAAGGTACCATCGGCAAGTTCTACCTCATATTTTATGTCTAGAGTCTTAATAGGCATGTTCAATAATTTACAGAACTTATGGTCTATAAAAGACTTATCAGCACCGGAATCAAATAAGACTCTAGCATAATTATTATTGATGAGGAAGGTACCTGTTATGACGTTATCATTGTCACACCCCCAAAATCCACCATGCGGAGTACCACCGCTTGGAGGCGTGACGTGACCAGGATCGAGCCACCAATCATATTGAACATCGTAATTAAGTAAATAAGACCAACCACAATATGATTGGTGACCAATGCTAGTTAACCATGTTTAGTTTAAACAGCGGAAGCGTAAAAGTAAATCCAAAAGCATAAGTCCATAGTTTATAAGTTAAAGTTCAAAACGCAAGTTTAATAAGTTCATAAGGATTTAAATAGTAAGCACGGAATATAACAGTCCGTACACCACAACGACTCCTTCCTCGTGCAAGCTCCAAGTGTTTAGCGACCTGTAAGGCATGTAACAACGAGTCAACAACAAAGTTGAGTGAGTTCACGTTTGGTCGTTTAGTTTTAAGTTGTTTCTGAAAACGTGGTTTGACTTTCGTTGGCTTAATTGCCGTGGGGGTTACCCCGTAGTTGAAAGTATGTTTAACCAGTTCCTTTTTCATTACCCAAACCATAACCATAATGAGTGGGGGCTTTCCCCGTGTGAACTACTAGACCATATATATCGACAACTGACGAACAATAGTTGTGCCCTACATCAGTGTCTATCATCACTGACAGTTTTCCATAGTCCATTAGTACACGCCCGTCCGACTGGCACGGTGTGAGGTTTGTTAAACCTAATAGCGCTATTAACTAATGACCCGCTCGCCATTGGCCTCGGCGATTAAGTCGATATAAATTGAGGGACTTCATGATAGAGTTTTGTCTAGCTAGTTTTAAGGTTGTTGTCCTACCCAAGGAGGACGAACGTACGTATTCTGCACCAGGAGAATTCGTAGGATTAATAATGGCATCCAATCTATGGAGGATGGCCGTACATATCCTACCCAAGGAGGATATGTAGATTCAGTTTTAATTTCTTTAACCCATTCCCAAACCACCGGGAATCCCATGCCTTAGAAAGTGTGTGAACTCACCTCGGTTTGCTCGGTTAGATTCTCAAATATAGCTAACAGTCACGGTCGGTCAATCGCACCCTAATATGATTACCAGTTAGTCATTTAGTGATTTTCAAATAGAGCACAAAGCTCCTACACGTATCTATCACCTAACATGCATCACTTTAACGGTTTATGCCCATATAAGTTTCCCATCCATTCCCCACTCAAAAACAAACATACGATAATGCACATAACACATATAACATGTTAGATCATTCACAGATAGCATACTCGACAGTTAGACACGCAAATTACAGCTTATGTCATTTCAGCATAAATATTCAAAACCGGGCTGTTTTCGGACATTTTAATAAAATAGTTAACTTATTCCAAAAATTTCCAAATTTTTACAGAATGTCTTAAACGTTCCAAATTTCATTGTGTAAAAATATCGGGGTCCGGTTCATTACCAATATTTTATAAAAATTCCTTTTCCGGGCTGAACTCAGATTTATATTTTTCTGACCACAGTCCACGGGATAATTTATTTAAAATTCATCGAGCGTCCGATTTACGAAATTCCAGTGGGGTAATTACAAATACATCGGTGGTCATCTACAGTACAAGTTTCATGATCCAACTCTACACAGAACCCGAGTTATGACAGAAAACAAAACACATATTTTCAGCAGAAAAATGCAGCTCTAGCTGCTGTTACGAAATGACGCTTTAAAAATAGTAAACGAAGTCCAAAAATTACGATTCTAGTGCCATTAGAACCGTATTTCATAATATCAGTTTTTTCGTAGAGTTTATGACCTGTTTACAGCCAACTGAAGTTGGCTGTAAAACTTGGACATATTCTGTTTTCATTCTTTAATCTTCTAAGACGCGTTCGATTGATTCCGTTAGCATGATTAGTGATCATAACAACATCAAACATCAATATTAACCAGCAACACATCAGATAATCAACCAAGAATCATAACAACACAAGATCTACATGATTTACACACATAACTTCTCTTTATCCACATTTTAACACATTATGTTCAAGACTTGTTCATGAGCTTTAAAGTTTCTTAACTTTTTATCATTCTAACATCTATTAACCACTAAAATCAAGAACAAGATGGTGATTGGAAGCACTTACTACTAGCACAAGGCTAGGGAAGAAACTAGACAAAAAATGGGTGGTTAATAGCGTCGTAGAGAGGTCCTCGCGATTCCGTAAGCACCGAGTCTCCTCGTATGAACTCTAGCACCTTGGATTGTATGTGGTTTAGTAAGATCAAAGTTGGAAAGTAATGGTGGGTGTGTTGTGGGTCTCAGCCGAACCAAAGGAGAGGAGAAAGAGAGAGTGCAATCTTGTTTAAGTGTTTGAATGAAATGGATTGGTGAGCTCTCATACAAACTTATAACCCATGTTTCCTAATTACCCAATATGTAATGTGTATGGAAGATATTAGACAACTCAAATAAAATAGTCATAATTTGTGGGGTGTGTGTTCCCTAGGGGAACCAAACGGTTGGGGGGGGGGGTATTATAGTTTGGTTTCAACCATTTAGTTAAGTGATAGTTTTGTTTAGTTAGGAATTAAAATTAGTTATTAGTGTGTAGTGTATGATAACGGGTGTTAGGGTGTTCGGGGACCCTAACTAGCTCAGAAAGGTGTAAACAATGTCATTGACATTATTTTCATGTTCCGGGTAAATTCCGGTTGTTCGGTTCGATACTGTTCCGTTAAACTGCTTAATTAATCCGTAAAGCGTCCTATATATATTTTTGTAACGTTTTTAATTTTCAACACTCAGGAAAAATAACGGACTATTTAGTGACCTTTCTGTACACTATTAGTATATTAACAAGTACATGTAAGTATAACACAGTAAGTCAGAGAGCAGTTAAATGATTCAGCACAGTCATCAAGCACTTTATTTATCATTAATAAACTGTACGGTTACATGTAAATTTGAGGGCTGTCACAATCATCGTTCACCGCTTCCTTCGCGTTCATTTGGAAAACCCTTGTGTTGGTTTTCTTTGCCTCCTCGGGCTTCTTAGCATTCTTGGGGCAATTGGTTTTAATGTGCCCCTTTTCATTGCAACCGTAGCAGGTTGCATCCTTTATATTTCGGCACTCAACAGACTTGTGCCCTTTCTTTTTACGTATCCTACATGGTTTGGCCTGTGGGTCTTGGTTGCATTTCCCAAATTGCCTTTTGTTGCAAGTCTTACACCTGGGCTTGTCATTCGACTGCCCCTTTTTAGAACCAAAGTTCCCTTTTCCTTTCTTGTTTGACTGAGGAGACTTGTCTTCCTCTCTTTTCCTCTTCCCTTCATCAGTACTTTTCTTCGCCCTACTCCTCACAACATCCAAAGTGAGGGACAAAGATAGATCCACAGCAGATCTATAAGTGGTTGGCTTAGAGGCCTTAACATTCCCTTTTACTTCAGGAGCCAAACCACCGATGAAACGCGCAATGCGTTTGGGTTCAGGAGTGACTAAATACGGTACCAGCCTTGACATTGAATTGAAGCTAGTCACATAGGATCTACAATCCAGATCCTTCATCACTAAAGTGAGGAAATCAGTCTCTATCCGCTCGACTTCATGCTGAGGGCAATAGGTTTCCTTAACCAAATTAACAAACTTGTTCCATGACAGATTGTACAAAGGAACCTTCCCGGTGGCTTGCACTAATGCTTTCCACCAATTGAGGGCATCGCCCTTGAAGGATTGTGATACAAACTTCACTATATCCTCTTTAGCACATCCGCTGATGTCTATCACAGTCTCCATCTCATCTAACCATTTCATGCAATCGATTGAACCTTTTTCTCCTGTAAAATCTCTCAGTTTACAAGAGACAAAGTACTTGTAGGTACAACCCTTGGTGTACCTGGGAGTCGGCTCAAGAACAACTTGCCTCTTTGGCTCACTACCCTGATTAGATGAGTGCTGAGACTCACTTTTCTTATGGGTATGGGGTTGAGAATGGGATCTTGAATGAGTTTGAGACCGAACAATACTTGGCTCTTTAAATTTAGCATCCACAGCTTGAGCGACTGCTGCGGTTATCATCTCTTGCAGTTCGGCACCAGTGACATTAATCCTGGTGTTGTTTTCTTCTGTGGGATGACTGTTTGATCATCTGAGCCAGCCATTTTCAAATACTATAACAAACAGTAATGATATATTTAAATTATGCAATAAATCATCATATTGATGATTAGATGGTCGTGGTATTATTAAACCATATAGACCATATAAGAATAATAATATTCAAAGAGATATAATTCTTTATATTTTTATTAGACAGAGGAATATAAATCACACTGTCAATGTCATGAAGACATATTCATATCACACAAAGCTCGTCTCGAAGGACATTTAGATGGCACAAAGCCTTGTCACAAGGACGATTATAATCATTGATTTCTTTAAGGGTCGAACAAAGTTCATCGCCTTTTTGACAAGAAGTCTATTAAAACTTTCATTGTCATTAGTACACCTTTGCTTGTAAGCATACATTTCTAATGAATGTTGTGGTGTATACATCATATTGATGTTTATTAGCCTTGATTTATGATAATCATATAGGCTAAAAATAGTGGCTTGGAAAAATCTAAGTACATTAGAAAGATTGTGTGGTTTCTCGTACCTCACAATTCAGGATTGTTAACATGTTTTCAGATGTTAACAGAGAGTTATTATCTTAAAAAAGGTTGTACCATCATAGCCATTTACTATTTTGGCTAGGTTATACCTTTAAGAAAATTTATTGGCAGATCAATAAATTGAAATGATATAGCATGATGTAATAAAATACATATTTAAAAATCGAAAATAACTGCATTAAACCACGAAACGAGTACAACATTTCCCAAAAAGGGACTTGAGAAAAACAACACAAACTGCCCACGCAGGGGCTACTGAAACAGAAAGTAAGTCCACGCAAGGACTTGGTACTTGAAAACAAAATAAACGTCCTCGCAGGGACTTATTGAAATACACATGAACAACAATCTCCTACTTCTTCTTGCCCTTAAGAAGGTTCATAAGACCCTTGACAAAACCATTATGTTTCTTCTTAGTTTCATGAGCTTCCTGTTCAACCCGATCTAACCTCTGTAAAATTTCCTGAGTTTGTTCTTGATGGTGAGGAGGGGGTTGCTGGTATGGTGGGTATTGGTATCCCTGCACCGAATATCCAGTTGGATGAACTGGAGGGTAAGAAGAAGGGTAAAGATGATGGTATTGTGCAGATGTAAGGTACGGATCATGAGTTCCATAATCCGATGGATAGCCAGATGGGTTATACCTAGATGAACCTGGGTATGTCGGAATTGGGTTGTCAAAACCCAACGGTGGCTGCAGTGGTGCATGTGAAACTGGAGGAAGGTTGACTTCCGGCATCGTGTGTGAGGGTCCACCCAACTGAGGGTCCTCTCGGATAGGAGGGTAAGAACTTGAGCCATGAGGAGATGCAAACCGTGGTCCCCCATGTACAGACATTCTAGCATTTCTCCTTCGCCTTGGTGGCTCGGGAGGCTGTTGAGGTGGTTCCTCAACTGGTAACGGTGGTGGGGTTACAACTTGGAGCTGGGGTTCAACGAAGGGAGGTTGGGCTGGGGAGTTATGGTAAGAAGGTGTAAAGAACCAATATTGAGCCATCCTCTCTTGAAATGAGTCGGGCCCATGGTTCGGTGATCCCTGAAATGGGGAACCGCTTTAGACGCTTATTGGGTGGCCTGGTGTTCCTGTTTGCAATTCTGGGTCCGGGTTATCATCCATTTCCATTTCCTGAGAAAAGTGATCCTCAGGCCCCAAAGGGTTGTAGCCCAAAAAGTTGTTAACATAATCATTCGGATTAAATTGTGCGGGAGAGTAAGTAGAATCTGAATGATGAAAAGGATGAGATTGAAAGGAGTGGTGTGATTGGTTTGAGTGATGGGTTCCCTGCGAAAGAGGGGAATGTTGGGGTTCGATAGGAATGGGCAACCCAAAGTAAGGAGGGTCAGATGGTGAGGATCCCAATGAGACAGAATGTCTTGCTGGTTCGAAGCTATGGCTCCAATTATCCCTTGAGTCGGAGCCGGAAAGCGAATCGGATGGTGTACGTCTATGGGAGGGTCCCGCGCTGCTAGACGGTCCTCCACGCATTGGTCCTTTGCCCTTTCCTAGACTCAAGAGTATAAGAAATGTGCTTATTGTGTCATTGAGATTAAACACAAAAGGTTAGTGTTTAATTCACTCAATGTTGGCTCTGATACCAACCTGTCACACCCCGATATTTCCACATATTACCGGTGGGCCCGGCGGGGAGTATCGTGACGTAGTTGATATAATCATAGTCAATACACACAATATAATAGCACAACGGAAGGCTTGGTGAATAAACTATTACAAACCATAATGTCTGAGTGTTCGAGTGACAGAATATACAGACTGGAATGTAATAAGATCCACAGGCGGATCATAAATAAATACAAGGAAACAAAATAACAGACTTCAGGTATCTATGGATTTGCAAGATCCTCTTATGACACCTAATAGCTCCAGCTTATTACGAGAGGTACCTGTCAAATCAGTCTTTAAGAAAATACGTCAGTTTACACTGGTAAATACAATTAACTGACTCTTTTGAAAACATTTATGAAAATTGATTTAAGTGCACATGGCACAAATCTTTTATAACTTGGGACAATTATTTAAATATAATCTTGTATACAGATTTACATGTTTGTCATACAATTGGGGCCGGTTGGAAGCCGGTCTAGATTAACCGACTCACCACTTATTGAACCCACAAAGGAGTTATCCCCAACATGTGGGTTTATATTTATTATTTTAGCATTTGCATCTGTCAGGTGTATGCTTACACCCCGTGCATAGGTCGTGGCCATTTTCAAATGAAATGAGCCGAGGATATCCAGGACACGGTCGTATTAACCCCCAATGTTTATGTTATCAAACAAGACAGATTAAAACGGGTTATGCAAATTTATTAATCACAATCCAATTAAATGATTTCATACCCGACCAAGCGGTATTATTATAATACCGCATCCCAAGCCCTTATAAGAAAAACAAGTTAAAAGTATTTACCTGATGCTAGCAGTAAAAATCCTAAAGCTTTTGATGGAACCTTCTACCGGAATCTATTTAATATGTATAGAAGGTTTATTATCTATTAGGATGCTAACGGGTCTTTAATTTAGTCAAGGACTTAGACCGGCTAGCTAGAAGGAAACCTTACGGTTCTAAATGCTAGGTTAAGCGAAGACCAGAATAGAATGTGGTTTAGACCCGACAAGCTTGGATACTTGTATAATATGGGTAAACTAAACACATTCTGGAAATCGAGAATTTATTGATAAGGTTAAGCCCGTTTTGACTATTTTATGTAAACTAGTCACATAAGCCGATCCGAACGCGTAAACGCATAACGGGTAACCAAATAAATTATATACAGGTCTTAATCATTATTATGCTCAAGATATGTTAATACACCAGTAAGATGTTAATACATATGCCCAAAAAGTAATTTAAACCAAAATAAGTCCTATAAGGGCATTTTGGTAATTTTAATGCCCATAAAAGAGTTTAATTGTGCAACTGAGTTTCAGGTCTGATTTAATCAGTAAAAATATGCATTTTTATAAGTTATATCAGTAGGGTATTTTATATATGTGAAATTTATCTTATATTACCAAACTATGCACCGTAGGGGCATTTTGGTAATTTTACATAGGCTTTAAAGGTCAAAATAGACTTCTGGGTTTAAAAACTTTGGCTTACTGTTTAATTGTATAAATTAACTTAAAACATCAGTAAGTAATAAGTTTTAATAAGCAATAATAGTTTTGACTCATACTATGTGCTAAAAACGCTTAAAAGTTGGTTTAAAGGGATATTCGGGTTAAAATAGGAAATCTGAGTTTTTGATCAGTTTATAAAGTTCAAAATACTTTATTTATCATGTAGGATCAGTAGCAAAAGGTTTGGCATTAAAAAGTTATGTAAAACTCATTTTATGCATGAAAGGGTAAAACCGACAATTACCGAAATCAAGTTATAATCCTATGTTATGCTCAGCCTAAAAATAATTAAAAATCTTCAAAAATCCCAAAATATTATTTTACATCAGTACGTACAAAGTGTGATGTAAAAAATTGGGCTTAGATAGGCTTTATGCAAATTACGCCATTTAAATAATAAAAAGCTCCTTAATTACGCTATTGAGCATAACTCCAATTCTAGATCTCAAATTGATGTTAAATTTTCAGGACGTGTCTAAATATCAATAGCAAAGGTGTTAGTCCAATCACATTGTTTAAAATCTCAGTTGTATGTAAAAAGGGCGTTTATGGCATTATTAAGCATAATTACGATCAAGTGCATATAATTCAAACCACTAGGCACCATGCAATATAACTCCAGATGGTTATACTACTAAGTAATGTGGTCCTACTGGAAGCTTAAAACATGGGAAAATTAAGCTGGAACGGGTCAGAATTGAAAGTCAAAGCAAAAGTCAAGCTTTTGCGACTTTCGGTTATAACCTGACTTTAGACTATTAATTGCCGGGTTAGGACTGATAAAACATGTTTTAATATTAATTACCAAGTCATTGGAATGCTAAAATATAATTTAGAACCTCTGGTTTATTAATTTTAATCATTTTTAAACATTCTGTCCAGTTTGACTTTTTGTCAAACTACTTTGACCCGACAATTGACCAGTTAAACGAGATAATTAGGAGGTACCCTTTTAAGGGTTAATCACCTACACTAATGTGGTTCTATAACCACTTTCAATTTGATCAGTGGTTAAACCATATGTGATTAAAACGAAAGTCAAACAAAATTTACAAAAAGTTTGACTTTAGAGTAATTAAGCTAAATTAAACGACTAAACAAGAAATTAGAGGCTTACTAAAGGTCCTAGCAGTCTTTTCTACACTTCAAATTCTTCTCCTTGTCCTTAGCAAGCTCCAGAAGTTGTAGATTAGCAAATGTTGCAAGTGTGTTTGAAAACTCAAGAACAAGTTCCTTTATATATCCATTTACAAGATCATGGATCATTTCCAGGTGTTATTGGAGGCCCTGGGATCACCCCAGGTGTCCTAGCTAGTGAATTTAACCGACTTACAGCTCCTTAGGTCGTTACAAACTAGGCTAAGGCGGTGGAATAGCCTAACCCGCACCTGGCAGCCTTTTTCTATTACTGGCATGCTGAGGCAGGCCGCGTAAGACTTAAGGGGGGTCTTACGCGGGCTGCGTGGACCGTCTGAACTGGTAAAACAAGTTTTAAAGCTGGCAGTTTCAGTCCCTGATCGTTTTTAACCCTTTTTAATCTCGTTGTTGACATGTAGGGCCCTTGTAGTCAGTATGTTGAGGCTCTAGGATGAATAAACTAACTTCGTTAGGCTCCGGTTCGTTAAATACCTCTATGAAAGCAAGGTTCACCAAGTTGACACTTTTGGCCCAAAGTCTTGAAAACATGCGTAGCGATCTCGAAACCACGTGAAATTTATACCACTTATTCTTGAGAGTATATTTGAATATTTCGAAGCCACGATTTCGTTTAAAGGGTCACTCAGAGGTCAGAATTGACATGTTGACACGTTTAACCCTTGTAATTTAATAATCTTCCGATTATTTTCATAAACGACTTCTTATATCCAGTCAATCACTCGTTTAAGAATATATTCATCATGTATGGTCATTCAGAGGCACAAGTTTGGCATGTTGGCAGTTTTAGTCCCTGTGGTTTCATAGATTCACTGTTTGACAACTTTAGTCCTTCAACTCAATCTTTCGCACCTTTAGAGTTTAGGACACGTGTCTTTACATAATTGGACACATTTTTACGTGGTGTTACATTCTCACCCCCTTAAAAGAAATCTCGACCCCGAGATTTACTGGAATAAGTGAGGGTACTTTTGTCGCCTAGTGGACTCAACTTCCCACGTATATTCGGGACCTCTACGGGCATCCCATTTGACCTTTACTATAGGTACATGCTTTCTTCGGAGCTTTTTAACTTGTCGATCCTCGATCGATATAGGTCTTTCAACAAATCTCAAGCTTTCGTCAATTTGCACGTCTTTATGAGACATAGCCAGTGATTCATCGGCTAGGCATTTCTTGATATTACAGATGTGGAACACATTATGGATTCCACTCAGCTCCTCAGGCAAGTTTAGCTTATAAGCTACACTGCTGACACATTCGATAATCTCGAATGGTCCAATATATCTAGGGCTTAATTTACCCCTCTTACCAAAACGCATTACACCTTTCCAGGGTGATACTTTCAGTAAGACTTTATCGCTAACCTCAAACTTTAGAGGTTTCCGCCTCTTATCAGCATAACTTTTCTGCCTATCCCTGGCAGCCTTCAGGCAATCACGAATCTGGACAATCTTGTCCGTCGTTACAAGGACTATGTCAGGTCCTGATAATTGAGCTTCTCCTACTTCTGCCCAACAAACAGGCGTTCTGCACTTCCTACCATATAATGCCTCAAAAGGTGTAGCCTGAATGCTAGTATGGTAGCTATTGTTATAGGAAAACTCAATCAATGGCAGGTGGTCATCCCAACTACCACCTAAATCAATAACACATGCACGAAGCACGTCTTCCAGAGTTTGAATTGTACGCTCACTCTGTCCATCAGTCTGAGGATGGTAAACAGTACTAAAATTCAAATGTGTACCCGAAGATTGTTGGAAACTTTTCCAAAAGTGCGAGGTGTATCTAGTATCCCTATCAGAGATAATAGATACCGGTACGCCATGAAGAGCTACAATCTTATCTACATATAATTGGGCTAATTTATTGGAGCTATGAGTCTCCTTGATGGGCAAGAAATGTGCTGACTTTGTCAGTCTATCAACTATAACCCATATGGTGTCATTCCCATGCCTTGTTTTAGGTAACTTGGTTATGAAATCCATGGTTACCATCTCCCATTTCCAAGTAGGGAGTTCTGGTTGGTGAAGTAGACCTGAAGGCTTTTGATGTTCAACTTTAATCTGAGCACATGTCAGGCACTTAGCTACATGTGTGGCAATAGATCTCTTTAAACCTATCCACCAATAATTAGCCTTCAAATCATGATACATCTTGTCACCTCCAGGGTGAACTGAGTATTTGGAGTTGTGGGCTTCCTGGAGGATTATATCTCGAAGTCCTCCTTGAATAGGAACCCAAATCCTTCCGTTCATTCTGAGAATTCCATCCTTCCCAGGTGCTAACTGCTCAGTAGTTATTCCTAACTTTTCATTTGGAAGGTTAACTTCCAAAACAACATCTTTATGTGCAGCTAATAGTCTTTCATTCAGACTATTCTTCAACTCAATGCTCTTGGCATTGATCCTAATTGGTTTAACTCTTTCCTTTCGGCTTAGAGCATCTGCGACCACATTCGCTTTACCAGGATGGTAGCGAATTTCGCAATCATAATCATTTAAGGTTTCCATCCAACGGCGCTGTCTCATATTGAGCTCTTTTTTATTGAACAAATGTTGGAGACTTTTGTGATCAGAAAAGATCACACATTTAGTTCCATACAAATAATGTCTCCACAACTTTAGTGCGAATACAACGGCACCCAACTCCAAATCGTGGGTGGTGTAATTCTTCTCATGCACTTTTAATTGTCGTGATGCATAGGCAATCACCTTGCCTCGTTGCATAAGCACACAACCCATACCGGTGTGTGAAGCATCACAGTATACGACAAACTCTTCAATTCCATCAGGTAAGGTTAGTACTGGAGTATTGCTCAATTTCTTCTTAAGAATCTCAAAGGATTCTTGTTGCTTCAGACCCCAATCAAACTTAACATTCTTACGGGTCAAAGAAGTTAATGGTGCAGCTATTCTTGAGAAGTTCTCAATGAATCTTCTATAATATCCAGCTAAACCCAGAAAGCTACGTATTTCGGTTGGAGTCTTGGGTGCTTCACAATTCATTACGGCTTCTACCTTAGCGGGATTTACTTGGATACCTCGCTCACTGACAACATGTCCAAGGAATTGGACTTCACGAAGCCATAATTCACATTTAGAGAATTTAGCATACAACTTCTCATGTTGAAGCAATCCTAAGATACATCGAAGGTGCTTCTCATGATCGTCTTGATTACGAGAATAGATAAGTATGTCATCTATGAAGACGATGACAAACTTATCTAAGTATGGTTTGCAGACTCTATTCATGAGGTCCATGAATGCTGCTGGTGCATTAGTGAGCCCAAAAGGCATCACTAAAAACTCGTAATGTCCATACCTTGTTCTGAATGCTGTTTTAGGCACATCTTCAGTTCTTACTTTAAGTTGATGATACCCAGATCTCAAATCAATCTTTGAGAAATAGCTCGCCCCCTGGAGCTGATCAAATAAATCGTCGATCCTGGGTAAAGGATAACGATTCTTGATCGTCACCTTATTCAATTCACGATAATCAATGCATAAGCGCATTGATCCGTCCTTCTTTTTCACAAATAGTATTGGAGCTCCCCAAGGTGAAGAGCTAGGCTGTATAAAACCTTTTTCCAATAAATCATCTAATTGAGTTCTGAGTTCCTTCATTTCAGTAGGTGCTAGGCGATAAGGAGCTCGTGCAATAGGTGCAGCTCCTGGAAGAATGTCTATCCTGAACTCTACTTGTCTCTCAGGAGGTAATCCAGGTAACTCATCAGGAAAGACATCAAGATACTCAGAGATGATTGGGATGTCTTCGATCTTAGGTTTCGGATCATTCACATTCACTTGTGCCATGTAAATGACACATCCGCTCTTTAAACACTGCGATACCTTGAGAATAGATACATTGCTGGGCAACCCGTATTGTGTATCTCCTTGAATAGTGACAGATTCACCAGAAGGGGTTTTGATAATGACTAGCTTTTTATCACAGGCAATTTGGGCTTGGTTATGCGAAAACCAATCCATTCCCAAAACTATATCAAACCCATCAAATTTCATTGGCAAGAGGGATAACGGGATAGAATGATTCTTAATGGATATAGAGCATCCATCAAGAAGAGTTGAAGCTGTTTCTAAGGTACCATCGGCAAGTTCTACCTCATATTTTATGTCTAGAGTCTTAATAGGCAGGTTCAATAATTTACAGAACTTATGGTCTATAAAAGACTTATCAGCACCGGAATCAAATAAGACTCTAGCATAATTATTATTGATGAGGAAGGTACCTGTTATGACGTTATCGTCGTTCACCGCTTCCTTCACGTTTATTTGGAAAACCCTTGCGTTGGTTTTCTTTGCCTCCTCGGGCTTCTTAGCATTCTTGGGGCAATTGGTTTTAATGTGCCCCTTTTCATTGCAACCGTAGCAGGTTGCATCCTTTATATTTCGGCACTCAACAGACTTGTGCCCTTTCTTTTTACAGATCCCACATGGTTTGGCCTGTGGGTCTTGGTTGCATTTCCCAAAATGCCTTTTGTTGCAAGTCTTACACCTGGGCTTGTCATTCGACTGCCCCTTTTTAGAACCAAAGTTCCCTTTTCCTTTCTTGTTTGACTGAGGAGACTTGTCTTCCTCTCTTTTCCTCTTCCCTTCATCAGTACTTTTCTTCGCCCTACTCCTCACAACATCCAAAGTGAGGGACAAAGATAGATCCACAGCAGATCTATAAGTGGTTGGCTTAGAGGCCTTAACATTCCCTTTTACTTCAGGAGCCAAACCACCGATGAAACGCGCAATGCGTTTGGGTTCAGGAGTGACTAAATACGGTACCGGTCTTGACATTGAATTGAAGCTAGTCACATAGGATCTACAATCCAGATCCTTCATCACTAAAGTGAGGAAATCAGTCTCTATCCGCTCGACTTCATGCTGAGGGCAATAGGTTTCCTTAACCAAATTAACAAACTTGTTCCATGACAGATTGTACAAAGGAACCTTCTCGGTGGCTTGCACTAATGCTTTCCACCAAGTGAGGGCATCGCCCTTGAAGGATTGTGATACAAACTTCACTATATCCTCTTTAGCACATCCGCTGATGTCTATCACAGTCTCCATCTCATCTAACCATTTCATGCAATCGATTGCACCTTTTTCTCCTGTAAAATCTCTCAGTTTACAGGAGACAAAGTACTTGTAGGTACAACCCTTGGTGTACCTGGGAGTCGGCTCAAGAACAACCTGCCTCTTTGGCTCACTACCCTGATTAGATGAGTGCTGAGACTCACTTTTCTTATGGGTATGGGGTTGAGAATGGGATCTTGAATGAGTTTGAGACCGAACAATACTTGGCTCTTTAAATTTAGCATCCACAGCTTGAGCGACTGCTGCGGTTATCATCTCTTGCAGTTCGGCACCAGTGATATTAATCCTGGTGTTGTTTCCTTATGTGGGATGACTGTTTGCTTCATCTGAGCCAGCCATTTTCGGATACTATAACAAACAGTAATGATATATTTAAATTATGCAATAAATCATCATATTGATGATTAGATGGTCGTGGTATTATTAAACCATATAGACCATATAAGAATAATAATATTCAAAGAGATATAATTCTTTATATTTTTATTAGACAGAGGAATATAAATCACACTGTCAATGTCATGAAGACATATTTATATCACACAAAGCTCGTCTCGAAGGACATTTAGATGGCACAAAGCCTTGTCACAAGGACGATTATAATCATTGATTTCTTTAAGGGTCGAACAAAGTTCATCGCCTTTTTGACAAGAAGTCTATTAAAACTTTCATTGTCATTAGTACACCTTTGCTTGTAAGCATACATTTCTAATGAATGTTGTGGTGTATACATCATATTGATGTTTATTAGCCATGATTCATGATGATCATATAGGCTAAAAATAGTGGCTTGGAAAAATCCAAGTACATTAGAAAGATTGTGTGGTTTCTCGTACCGCACAATTCAGGATTGTTAACATGTTTTCAGATGTTAACAGAGAGTTATTATCTTAAAAAGGTTGTACCATCATAGCCATTTACTATTTTGGCAAGGTTATACCTTTAAGAAAATTTATTGGCAGATCAATAAATTGAAATGATATAGCATGATGTAATAAAATACATATTTAAAAATCGAAAATAACTGCATTAAACCACGAAACGAGTACAACATTGGCCAAAAAGGGACTTGAGAAAAACAACACAAACTGCCCACGCAGGGGCTACTGAAACAGAAAGTAAGTCCACGCAGGGACATGGTACTTGAAAACAAAATAAACGTCCTCGCATGGACTTTTTGAAATACACATGAACAACAATCTCCTACTTCTTCTTGTCCTTAAGAAGGTTCATAAGACCCTTGACAAAACCATTGTGTTTCTTCTTAGTTTCATGAGCTTCCTGTTCAACCCGGTCTAACCTCTGTAAAATTTCCTGAGTTTGTTCTTGATGGTGTGGAGGGGGTTGTTGGTATGGTGGGTATTGGTATCCCTGCACCGAATATCCAGTTGGATGAACTGGAGGGTAAGAAGAAGGGTAAAGATGACGGTATTGTGCAGCTGTAAGGTACGGATCATGAGTTCCATAATCCGATGGATAGCCAGATGGGTTATACCTAGATGAACCTGGGTATGTCGGAATTGGGTTGTCAAAACCCAACGGTGGCTTCCAGCATCGTGTGTGAGGGTCCACCCAACTGAGGGTCCTCTGGGATTGGAGGGTAAGAACTTGAGCCATGAGGAGATGCAAACCGTGGTCCCCCACGTACATACATTCTAGCATTTCTCCTTCGCCTTGGTGGCTCGGGAGGCTGTTGAGGTAGTTCCTCAACTGGTAATGGTGGTAGGGTTACAACTTGGAGCTGGGGTTCAACCAAGGGAGGTTGGGCTGGGGAGTTATGGTAAGAAGGTGTAAAGAACCAATCATATTGATCCATCCTCTCTTGAAATGAGTCGGGCCCATGGTTCGGTGATCCCTGAAATGGGGAACCGCTTGAGACGCTTATTGGGTGGCCTGGTGTTCCTGTTTGCAATTCTGGGTCCGGGTCATCATCCATTTCCATTTCCTGAGAAAAGTGATCCTCAGGCCCCAAAGGGTTGTAGCCCAAAAAGTTGTTAACATAATCATTCGGATTAAATTGTGCGGGAGAGTAAGTAGAATCTGAATGATGAAAAGGATGAGATTGAAAGGAGTGGTGTGATTGGTTTGAGTGATGGGTTCCCTGCGAAAGAGGGGAATGTTTGGATTCGATAGGAATGGGCAACCCAAAGTAAGGAGGGTCAGATGGTGAGGATCCCAATGAGACAGAATGTCTTGCTGGTTCGAAGCTATGGCTCCAATTATCCCTTGAGTCGGAGCCGAAAAGCGAATCGGATGGTGTACGTCTATGGGAGGGTCCCGCGCTGCTAGACGGTCCTCCACGCATTGGTCCTTTGCCCTTTCCTCTTACTCTTGGTGGCATTCTCCCAAGTAGTAACCTGTCAAGACAAGTAACTATAATAAAACAATAAAAAGGAAGTTAAGAGTAAAATCCTAGGTCATTTTCCTAGACTCAAGAGTCTAAGAAATGTGCTTATTGTGTCATTGAGATTAAACACAAAAGGTTAGTGTTTAATTCACTCAATGTTGGCTCTGATATCAACCTGTCACACCCCGATATTTCCACATATTACCGGTGGGCCCGGCGGGGAGTATCGTGACGTAGTTGATATAATCATAGTCAATACACACAATATAATAGCACAGCGGAAGGCTTGGTGAATAAACTATTACAAACCATAATGTCTGAGTGTTCGAGTGACAGAATATACAGACTGGAATGCAATAAGATCCACAGGCGGATCATAAATAAATACAAGGAAACAAAATAACAGACTTCAGGTATCTATGGATTTGCAAGATCCTCTTTTGACACCTATAGCTCCAGCCTATTACGAGAGGTACCTGTCAAATCAGTCTTTAAGAAAATACGTCAGTTTACACTGGTAAATACAATTAACTGACTCTTTTGAAACATTTATGAAAATTGATTTAAGTGCACATGGCACAAATCTTTTATAACTTGGGACAATTATTTAAATATAATCTTGTATACAAATTTACATGTTTGTCATACAATTGGGGCCGGTTGGAAGCCGGTCTTGATTAACCGACTCACCACTTATTGAACCCACAAAGGAGTTATCCCAAACATGTGGGTTTATATTTATTATTTTAGAATTTGCATCTGTCAGGTGTATGCCTACACCTCGTGCATAGGTCGTGGCCATTTTCAAATGAAATGAGCCGAGGATATCCAGGACACGGTCGTATTAACCCCCAATGTTTATGTTAGCAAACAAGACAGATTAAAATGGGTTATGCAAATTTATTAATCACAATCCAATTAAATGATTTCATACCCGACCAAGCGGTATTATTATAATACCGTATCCCAATCCCGTATAAGAAAAATAAGTTAAAAGTATTTACCTGATGCTAGCAGTAAAAATCCTAAAGCTTTTGATGGCACCTTCTACCGGAAGCTATTTAATATGTATAGAAGGTTTATTATCTATTAGGATGCTAACGGGTCTTTAATTTAGTCAAGGACTTAGACCGGCTAGCTAGAAGGAAACCTTACGGTTCTAAATGCTAGGTTAAGCGAAGACCAGAATAGAATGTGGTTTAGACCCGACAAGCTTGGATACTTGTATAATATGGGTAAACTAAACACATTCTGGAAATCGAGAATTTATTGATAAGGTTAAGCCCGTTTTGACTATTTTATGTAAACTAGTCACATAAGCCGATCCGAACGCGTAAACGCATAACGGGTAACCAAATAAATTATATACAGGTCTTAATCGTTATTATGCTCAGAATATGTTAATACATCAGTAAGATGTTAATACATATGCCCAAAAAGTAATTTAAACCAAAATAAGTCCCATAAGGGCATTTTGGTAATTTTAATGCCCATAAAAGAGTTTAATTGTGCAACTGAGTTTTAGGTCTGATTTAATCAGTAAAAATATGCATTTTTATAAGTTATATCAGTAGGGTATTTTATATATGTGAACTTTATCTTATATTACCAAACTATGCACCGTAGGGGCATTTTGGTAATTTTACATAGGCTTTAAAGGTCAAAATAGACTTCTGGGTTTAAAAACTTTGGCTTACTATTTAATTGTATAAATTAACTTAAAACATCAGTAAGTAATAAGTTTTAATAAGCAAGAATAGTTTTGACTCATACTATGTGCTAAAAACGCTTAAAAGTTGGTTTAAAGGGATATTCGGGTTAAAATAGGAAATCTGAGTTTTTGATCAGTTTATAAAGTTCAAAATACTTTATTTATCATGTAGGATCAGTAGCAAAAGGTTTGGCATTAAAAAGTTATCTAAAACTCATTTTATGCATGAAAGGGTAAAACCGACAATTACCGAAATCAAGTTATAATCCTATGTTATGCTCAGCCTAAAAATAATTAAAAATCTTCAAAAATCCCGAAATATTATTTTACATCTGTAGGTACAAAGTTTGATGTCAAAAATTGGGCTTAGATAGGCTTTAAGCTAATTACGCCATTTAAATAATAAAAAGCTCCTTAATTACGCTATTGAGCATAACTCCAATTCTAGACCTCAAATTGATGTCAAATTTTCAGGACGTGTCTAAATATCAGTAGCAAAGGTGTTAGTCCAATCACATTGTTAAAAATCTCAGTTGTATCTAAAAAGGGCGTTTATGGCATTATTAAGCATAATTACGATCAAGTGCATATAATTCAAACCACTAGGCACCATGCAATATAACTCCAGAGGGTTATACTACCAAGTAATGTGGTCCTAATGGAAGCTTAAAACATGGGAGAATTAAGCTTGAACGGGTCAGAACTGAAAGTCAAAGCAAAAGTCAAGCTTTTGCGACTTTCGGTTATAAACTGACTTTAGACTATTAATTGCCGGGTTAGGACTGATAAAACATGTTTTAATATTAATTACCAAGTCATTGGAATGCTAAAATATAATTTAGAACCTCTGGTTTATTAATTTTAATCATTTTTAAACATTCTGTCCAGTTTGACTTTTTGTCAAACTACTTTGACCCGACAATTGACCAGTCAAACGAGATAATTAGGAGGTGCCCTTTTAAGGGTTAATCACCTACACTAATGTGGTTCTATAACCACTTTCAATTTGATCAGTGGTTAAACCATATGTGATTAAAACGAAAGTCAAACTAAATTTACGATAAGTTTGACTTTAGAGTAATTAAGCTAAATTAAACGACTAAACAAGAAATTAGAGGCTTACTAAAGGTCCTAACAGTCTTTTCTACACTTCAAATTCTTCTCCTTGTCCTTAGCAAGCTCCAGAAGTTGTACATTAGCAAATGTTGCAAGTGTGTTTGAAAACTCAAGAACTAGTTCCTTTATATATCCATTTACAAGATCATGGATCATTTCCAGGTGTTATTGGAGGCCCTGGGATCACCCCAGGTGTCCTAGCTAGTGAATTTAACCGACTTACAGCTCCTTAGGTCGTTACAAACTATGCTAAGGCGGTGGAACAGCCTAACCCACACCTGGCAGCCTTTTTCTGTTACTGGCATGCTGAGGCGGGACGCGTAAGACTTAAGGGGGGTCTTACGCGGGCCGCGTGGACCGTCTGAACTGGTAAAACAAGTTTTAAAGCTGGCAGTTTCAGTCCCTGATCGTTTTTAACCCTTTTTAACCTCGTTGTTGACATGTAGGGCCCTTGTAGTCAGTATGTTGAGGCTCTAGGATGAATAAACTAACTTCGTTAGGCTCCGGTTCGTTAAATACCTCTATGAAAGCAAGCTTCACCAAGTTGACACTTTTGGCCCAAAGTATTGAAAACATGCGTAGCGATCTCGAAACCACGTGAAATTTATACCACTTATTCTTGAGAGTATATTTGAATATTTCGAAGCCTCGGTTTCATTTAAAAGGTCACTCAGAGGTCAGAATTGACATGTTGATACGTTTAACCCTTGTAATTTAATAATCTTCCGATTATTTTCATAAACGGCTTCTTATATCCAGTCAATCACTCGTTTAAGAATATATTCATCATGTATGGTCATTCAGAGGCACAAGTTTGGCATGTTGACACTTTTCGTCCATGTGGTTTCATAGATTCACTGTTTGACAACTTTAGTCCTTCAACTCAATCTTTCGCACCTTTAGAGTTTAGGACACGTGTCTTTACATAATTGGACACGTTTTTACGTGGTGTTACAACTAAGTATTTGGAATTGTGAGCTTCCTGGAGGATTATATCTCGAAGTCCTCCATGAATAGGAACCCAAATTCTTCCATTCAATCTGAGGATTCCATCCTTGCCAGGTGCTAACTGTTCAACAGTTACACCTAACTTTTCATCTGGAAGGTTAGCTTCCAAAACAACATCTTTTTGTGCAGCTAAAAGTCTTTCATTCAGGCTATTCTTCAGTTCAATGCTCTTGGCATTAATCCTAATAGGTTTGACTCTTTCTTTTCGGCTTAGAGCATCGGCAACTACATTCGCTTTGCCAGGATGGTAGCGATTTTCACAATCGTAGTCATTTAAAGTCTCCATCCAGCGACGCTGTCTCATATTGAGCTCTTTTTGATTGAATAAGTGTTGAAGGCTTTTGTGATCCGAATAGATCACACACTTGGTTCCATACAAATAATGTCTCCACAATTTTAGTGCGAATACAACGACACCCAACTCCAAATCGTGGGTGGTGTAATTCTTTTCATGCACTTTTAATTGTCGTGATGCATAGGCAATCACCCTGCCCTTTTGCATAAGTACACAACCCATACCGGTGTGCGACGCATCACAGTAAATGACAAATTCTTCAATTCCTTCGGGCAATGTCAACACAGGAGCATTGCTCAATTTCTGCTTAAGAATTTCAATGGATTCTTGTTGTTTTGGACCCCAATCAAACTTAACATTCTTGCGGGTCAGAGAAGTTAACGGTGCAGCTATCCTTGAGAAATTTTCAATGAATCTTCTATAGTAACCAGCCAAATCCAGAAAGCTGCGAATTTCGGTTGGAGTCTTTGGTGCTTCCCAATTCAGTATGGCTTCTATCTTAGCGGGATCTACTTGGATACCTCGCTCACTGACGACATGTCCAAGAAATTGGACTTCACGAAGCCAGAATTCACATTTGGAGAATTTAGCATACAGCTTCTCCTGTCGAAGTAATTCTAAGATACATCGAAGGTGCTTCTCGTGATTAACTTGATTACGAGAGTAGATAAGTATGTCATCTATGAAGACGATGACAAACTTATCTAAATATGGCTTGCAGACTCTATTCATGAGGTCCATGAATGCTGCGGGTGCATTAGTGAGCCCGAAAGGCATCACTAAAAACTTGAAATGTCCATACCTTGTTCTGAACGCTGTCTTGGGCACATCTTCAGTTCTAACTTTGAGTTGATGATACCCAGATATCAAATCAATCTTCGAGAAGAAGCTCGCTCCTTGGAGCTGATCAAATAAGTCGTCAATCCTGGGTAAGGGATAACGATTCTTGATTGTTACCTTGTTTAGTTCACGGTAATCAATGCATAAACGCATTGATCCATCCTGCTTTTTCACAAATAATATTGGAGCTCCCCAAGACGAAGAGCTAGGTTGTATGAAGCCTTTTTCTAGTAAATCTTCCAACTGAGTCCTGAGCTCTTTCATTTCAGTAGGCGCTAGATGATAAGGAGCTCGTGCAATAGGTGCAGATCCTGGGAGAATGTCTATCCTGAACTCAACTTGCCTCTCTGGAGGTAATCCAGGTAATTCATCAGGAAAAACATCAGGATACTCTGAAATAATTGGAATGTCTTCGATCTTTGGCTTCGGTTTATTCACAGACACTTGTGCCATGTAGATGACACATCCGCTCTTCAAACACTACGATACCTTGAGATTAGACACATTGTTGGGCAACCCATATTGTGTATCTCCTTGAATAGTGACAGATTCACCAGAAGGGGTTTTGATAATAACTAGCTTTTTATCACAGGCGATTTGAGCTTGGTTATGCGACAACCAATCCATGCCTAAAACTATATCAAACCCTGCCAATTTCATTGGCGAGAGGGATATCGGGATAGAATGATTCTTAATGGATATGAAGCATCCATCAAGAAGAGTTGAAGCTGTTTCTAAGGTACCATCGGCAAGCTCTACCTCATCTTTTATGTCTAGAGTCTTAATAGACAAATTCAGTGACTTACAAAACTTATGGTCTACAAAAGACTTATCAGCACCTGAATCAAATAAGACTCTAGCATAATTATTATTAATGAGGAAGGTACATGTTATGACGTTCTCGTCGTTCACCACTTCCCTAGCATTCATCTGAAAAACTCTCGCATTGTTTTTCTTCGCCTCCTCGGGCTTCTTAGCATTCTTGGGGTAATTTGTCTTGATGTGCCCCTTTTCATTGCAACCGTAACAGGTTGCATCCTTGATATTCTGACAATCCACAGACTTATGCCCTTTCTTTTTGCAAATCCCACATGGTTTGGCTTGTGGGTCTGGGTTGCACTTTCCAAAGTGCCTTTTGTTACAGGTTTTGCACCTGGGCTTGTCACTTGACTGCCCCTTCTTGGAACTAAAGTTCCCCTTACTCTTCTTGTTTGATTGAGGAGACTTGTCTTCCTCCCTCTTCCTCTTCCCATCATCGGTAGCTTTCTTCGCCCTACTCCTCACAACATCTAGAGTAAGGGACAAAGATAGATCCACAACGGATCTATAAGTGGCTGGTTTAGAAGCCTTAACATTCCCTTTCACTTCAGGGGCCAAACCACCGATGAAACGCGCAATGCGTTTGGGTTCAGGGGTGACCAAGTATGGTACAAGCCTTGACATTGAGTTGAAGCAGGTCACATAGGATCTACAATCCAGATCCTTCATTACCAAGGTGAGGAAGTCAGTCTCTATCCTCTCAACTTCATGTTGAGGACAATAAGTGTCCTTTACCAAATAAACAAACTTGCTCCATGAAAGGTTATACAAAGGGACCTTTCCAGTGGCTTGCACTAATGCCTTCCACCAAGTGAAGGCATCGCCCTTGAAGGATTGAGATACAAACTTCACTATATCTTCCTTAGCACATCCGCTGATGTCTATCACAGTCTCCATTTCGTCCAACCATTTCATGCAATCGATTGCTCCCTTTTCTCCTGTGAAATCCCTCGGTTTACAGGAGACAAAGTATTTATAGGTACAACCCTTGGTGTACCTGGGAGTCGGTTCGAGGACAACTTGCCTCTACGGTTCACTTCTCTGATTAGACGAGTGTTGAGACTCATCCCTCTTCTGTGTATGCGAATGAGATAGGGACTTTGTATGAGTCTTGGACCGAACATTACTCGGCTCCTTGAACTTATTATCCACAGCTTGAACAACCGCTGCGGTTATCATTGCTTGCAGTTCGGCACCAGTGATATTAATCCTGGTATTATCGTTTCCTTCAACAGGATGATTGTTTGCTTCGTCAAAGCCAGCCATGATTTGAGTACTAAATCAAACAATAATGATATATTTAGATTATATAATGAATCATCGCATTGATGATTAGATGGCCATGGTATTAATAAACCATATAGACCTTTTAAATAAAAATCAATTTAATCATGATTTGCCTAGGCTACAACTGAACCATTATAAGCAATTAATAGAATGTAATCCTTTATACTCATTGGACAGGGAATATAAATCACAACTGTCAATGTCATGAAAGACATTTTCATATAGCACAAGGCTCGTCTCGATGGACATTTAGATGGCACGAAATGCCTTGTCACAAGGACGATTATAATCATTGATCTCTTGGATCAGTGATCTCTTTAAGGGTCGAACACAGTTCATCGCCTTTTTTGACAAGAAGTTTATAAAATAAAACTTTCATTGTCATTATTACACCTTTGCTTATAAGAATACATCTCAAATGGATGTTTTGGTGTATACATCTTATTGATGTTTATTAGCCATGATTCACATTGATCATATAGGCTATATATAAGTGACTTGGGAGGATCCAAGCACATTTGGAAGCTTGTGTGGTTTCTCGTACCGCACAGCCAGGAATGTTAACATATTTTCAGATGTTAACAGGGATTTATTTTCTTAAAAAGGTTGTACCATCATAGCCATTTAATATTTTTGGCTAGGTTATACCTTTAAGAATTTCTTTGGCAGATCAATTTAAAATTGAAAAAATATGGCACGATGATGTAATAAAATACATATTTAAAATCTCAAAATGAAATTCCATTAAACTACTAAACTATTACAAGAATGCCCTAAACGAGACTTGAAATAAACACACTGCCCACGCAGGGGCTACGGAAACAGAATTAAGTCCACGCAGGGACTTGGTACAGAAAATAAAATGTCCTCGCAGGGACTTGATTGAAAGTAAAATACAAAATAAGGTAAACAACTTTCTACTTCTTTTTGCCTTTAATGAGATTCGCTAGGCCCTTAAGAAAGCTGTTATGCTTCTTGTTGGTTTCATCTGCTTTACGTTCAACCCTGTCTAACCTCTGTAGAATCTTCTGAGTTTGCTCCTGTTGGGGAGGAGGAGGTTGCTGATATGGTGGGTATTGATACCCCTGCACCGGATATCCAGTTGGGTAAACTGGAGGGTAAGAAGAAGGATAAAGTGCATTGTATTGTGCGGCCGTAAGATACGGATCTTGGGTTCCATAACCCGCAGAAGCTTGATATCCAAAATCCCCAGTGGTTGGATATCCAGATGGGTTATACCCAGACGAACCTGGGTAAGTCGGTATCGGGTTATCGAAACCCACTGGCGGTGGCGGTGGTGCATAAGAAACCGGCGGAGAATCATCTTCCGGCACCGCGTGCGAGGGTCCACCTATCTGTGGGTCCTCGGGGATAGGAGGGTATGAGCTTGAACCTTGAGGAGAACTGAACCGAGGTCCTCCTCGCACGGATATTCGTGCATTCCTCCTTCGCCTAGGTGGCTCGGGAGGTGGCTGAGGTGGCTCCTCAAAAGGAAGACGTGGTGGAGAAACTGCTTGAAGATGCGGCTCGTCCAAAGGAGGTTGAGCCGGGGAGTTGTGATATGAAGGGGTATATGCCCATTCATGTTGGTTCCACCTTTCTTGAAATGAATCGGACCCTTGGTATGGCGATCCTTGATATGGAGAACCGCTCAAGATGCTGATAGGGTGGCCCGGTGTTCCGGTTTGCATTTCTGGGTCCGGGTCGTCATCCATTTCCATCTCCTGGGAGAAGTGATCCTCGGGTCCCAAGGGATTAAAACCCAGAAAGTCGTTGACATAGTCGTGAGGGTTGAACTGAGCTGGAGAATAAGTGGAATCAGAATGATGATGGAAAGAATGGGAGTGTAAAGAATGGTGTGAATGATGCGACTGATGGGAATGATGCGAATGTTGGGGCTCGTCCTGAATAGGTAGCCCAAAATATGGAGGATCAGAAGGTGAGGAACCAAGCGAATGGTTAAAAGCTTTGAGCATATCAAGTTGATAGGAAGCTTAAAAGCTTTGAGCAGGACTTCATTGAAAAGAATCCTGTTGATGAAGATGTAATAAACAAAATGGTTAACACACAACGTTGGAGAGCGGGATTAGTTGTATGTTATTCTCACAATGTTTTTTTTTCTTGTTTGGTACAAACGAACCGAACGAACACGAACAAGAACAAGGCCTTGTTCATGTTCGTTCGCTAAGGAAATTATGTGTTCACGAATTGTTCATGAACGTTTACCGAACGAGATTTTCTGTTTGTGTTCGTTCATAAAGGAAATTAAGGAAATGAACGTATTCGTGTCATTCGTTAAGTTTCGGTAACGAATGTTCATGAACATAAATGAACACAAACGAATCTGTATAAACACAAATGAACACAACAAAAAGGAACGTGTATTAAATTTTGAATAAAATCGGTATCTTTGATCACAAATATTATGTAGATCCACCCATAGTATACTAACCTAAGAGCATTCACATCCAAACCATCAAATTATACATACATTCCACTAAAAAACAACTCCTATATCAATATATTTCCACTAAAAACAAATACTTTTTCTCTCTCCTTTTCAATTAAATAATATTATCATCACATTTTTCTCTCTCCTTCACTCACAACCACTTTCAATATATATTAAAAAAATTATACTGGGTGAATAATGTCCCCCAAATATACAGATGAACAGTAACATTTTTTCTCTCCTCCACTCACAACCACTTTTTATACCCTTTATAATATAAAAACTCCCTCACATATTTTGATGGATAGAATGTGAATGCTCTAATATTTTAGTAAATAAAATACAATACACTAAATTTATTAAATGTTTTATTATTCGGAATTCTGAAGTATTGAAATATAAATATAAAAAATTAAAACCCCAATGAACTATAGAACCCAAACGAACATAAACAAACACGTTACCGAACGTTCACGAACATAAACGAACAAACGCGTCCTCTGTTCATTTTCGTTCATTTAACTAAACGAATGGAATTTCCTGTTCGTGTTCGTTCATTTACTAAATGAACGAATGCAAACGAACTTCCCGCCGAACGGTTCACGAAATGTTTGCTGGATGTTCAATTCATTTGCAGCTGTATTTGCAAGTACTATGTAGGACTTCTGACTTCATATGCATTGTTTGTTCTTCAAATCACAAATATCTGATTATATATATATATATATATATATATATATATATATTATAGGACAAAAGCATACATCTACTTCCAGAAGTTGACCAACAAAAGGTCAAAAACGGAGAAATGACCGAAATAAGTGCAACTCTTGAATCCATCACTGAATTATTATTTTCTTTTATTATATGTGTGCTTTACTATTCAACCAAAGCTCATCAATTATAACAAAATCATAGATGACATAAAGTGAGATGAAAATTACCATATTTTAACAGGAGCATTTATTTATGTCATTGTTTCTTTTTATTTTTTTTATTTTTTTTATTTGTTGTAATTATGCATGTTTATAAATTAAACAAATATTAATAAAAATTAAATAAAATTTAATAAAAGACATTTCATTAAATTAAAAATAAAAATTACATTCAAACTAGAAAAATAAAAAAACAAACTACTCGTTGTTCGCTTCCACGTCACTAACAATTTTTAGGAACAAAGACTTGGACATACGAAACCTATGACGAAAAATATCGGCATTAAATTTTGGATTTTCGACAAAATAATCGGCCATGAGTGTTTCGTGGCCTCCCACACGATCTCGACGGACTATTTTTTTTACTAGACGATGCCGTGTCTAGTAGCTCCGCTTGTTGGATGAGATTTTGGAAGAAAATTAAACTACCATCGCTTGACGATGAATCTTCATCGTCGGGAAAGTCGGGCAGGGAGAAAAAAACGGGAACTTGGAATCCATTTTTTTTAAAGATTGGTTAAAAAAATTAGATGATATGAATGGGTAAGAGTTGTTTTGGGTTTGAAAAATAAAATGGTTAAAGAGGTAGTATTTATAGGGGTTAGGAATTTTTCTTTTTAAATGTGTAACGGCTATATAGCCGTTTAAACTCGTTCCTCTCATCGGTGAATACACACCGATCTTGGTCACCGAATTCACTCACCGCGGTGATGGCGGCGGTGTTCCCGCTCGGGGACTTGGGTCACCGCCCCACTCCCCGCATGGTGCCCCGTATACCCTAAGCCCACCACAGAGTGACGACAACGTTCTCAAAAACCCCAATCTTCTCGATTCTACCAACTTAGCTCCTTCACACGTTAACTCTTCTATTCTTCTTCAATTGGGTAATGAAACCGAAACCCCGTCACCCAAATTTTTTTTTTTTTTTTTCACAATCAAAGTGCAGATTTTTATTTCATTCCAATCATCAGGGCAAATTACATAAGGATAGCAGGTAGACGAGTAACAAACTGCGCCGCCATCCCTTTCTGAATAGAAAACTCTAATCTACTAAAAACAAAGCCCAAATCAAATTTCGTTGGATTAACAAATTACAGTACACCCATTTCAAAACCGAACACCTTTGGTGATACAGAAAGAGGAATGAGCATACTTAAACCTGTCATCAGATTTGATGATATTACAACATCCACTACACCGTTGAAAGAATTTAACCTAGGTTCTTCAAGGGTTCGGAAGAACAAATATCGCCAAAGCGGGTCGGTTGACCGGATTTCAAGATCTGGAAATATTTCTACTGCTAATATTGAAGATTCACCTAGCAGCATTGGTGGGTTATTTAACGTAAAAGATTCTGGTAAATCTGCACGGCTGAGTAGACTCGGTAGAGATTCTGATGCGGAGGATGTTATGGACGTGTCTTGGAGGTATAATAATATTATCTTTTTTACCTTTCAACTTATTACTCGCTTATTTCATGAAAATCGCAACAGCTGGTTTGTCATTTAGTTTAAGTAATAACTAATAGAGTAAAATGCCAAGATCCTCCTTGAGGTTTGGGCTGGTTTGTCATTTAGTTTAAGTAATAACTAGGTAGAAAACCCTCCTTAGGTAGAAAACCCGGGAAACTCAAAGCTCCCGACATTTTTTTTTTGAAAAAAATAACACATGTAATATACATGTTTTTAAGAGTTTTGGGCCAAAAAAATCAAAAAAGCGCCGAAGGGTTTTTTTTAAAAAAAAAAAAACAAATTTCAGCAACTTTCAGCATTTGTTGTCTAACACATGTTAGTTAACGAAGTTTTTGGAACTTGTTTATTTTTTTTAAAAAAAAGTACTCGGCGCTTTTTTGATTTTTTTGGCCCAAAAGTCTTAAAAACATGTATATTACATGTGTTATTTTTTTCAAAAAAAAAAATGTCGGGAGCTTTGAGTTTCCAGAGTTTTCTAAGAAAGATAAGGTTTTTTGTCTAGCCCAACCCTCGCAACAGCTGGTTTGTCATTTAGTTTAAGTAATAACTAATAGAGTAAAATGCCAAGATCGTCCTTGAGGTTTGGGCTGATTTGTCTGTTACATCCAAAATAACCTTTTTTTTTTGTATTTGGACACCTGACTTTTGATTTTGTTGCCATTACCATCCAAATCACAAACCCAGTTAAAATGTATCGTTAACTCATGGACGATTTTGGCAATTTACCCATTTATTTGTCTGTTTTTATTTTTTTTAATTTTCTTTTTTATCTTTAAATAAAAAACAATAATTATAAATATATTATACATAAACACACACACATATGCACAATATTCTTTTTTCTTAAATCCTTCTCATTTATTAGTAATACATATGATTTATGAGCTAGCACTTTCTTTATACTAAAATAATCGATTTAACATGTGTTTATCTATGTCAAATACCTTAAGTACCTTTCAAAACTGAAATGATCAATCTTTTGGATGAAAACCAATGTTATATAATGATATTCTTAAGGGGCAAAAATGTAATCTTTGCTCTGTGATCCTCAGCAACAAAGATGAAAGGCTTCCTGTGCAAACAAATATGAACAGCGGGCCCAGATGGAGGTCCGATGATGCAAGTGACCATGAAGATCAGCAGAGCCCCGATAGACTGGCAGGTGGCGTTTCCGCAAGAGTGTTAAGAAAAAACAGGCTTGCTAGAAGATGACTCCGTTCAAGATTTTGCGAACCTAAAAACGTCTTTTCTTACACCCTCAGTGATCCCGTTCAGATTGATTAAAGATCGGTCATAGTTGATTGATGCCTGGTTCCGGATGGCTTTTTTTGTTTGTTTTCTGGCATAGTTTTGTATCTTATGATATGAAGACGACGAGTACAAATTGTGTTTATTTGAAACTTGTATCGTTATTGAACAACTTAGTTATGTATTTATCAGCATGTTTTATCATAATCAATGAATCTTTTCTAAATTTCATGTTTGATTTTGATTTGATTTGCTACAAGTTGATGAAATACATTGAAGCGGCATACTTTATGTAGGATGAGATTTTTGAAACGTTACCCTTTAACGTTTTTTTCTAGATCCGCCACTGTATACTCATACAAATACCAACATAGGCCCACATACAAAACTAATATTATGGTTTATATTAGTTATTTAGCCCATTAACATTAGATTTAAACCTTTAGTGAGCCCAATACCCAATTTCGTTAAGGCCTAAGGGCACATTTTTTCAAGTTCGAACAAGTTACGTGAATTCTGAGGGCCAGCCCTGAATAGAAGTCGTCGACTGACTCAAAAGTCTTTCAAGGAAGTTGCCATGCACCATATTCCTTAAACCAAACTACACGCAAATAATATCATGTATGTATACAATACATATATGGTAGTTAGAATATAAAAAGTCAAAAAGTTAGTTTGACTATCAAAACAGAGATCTCTATTTCTTCTCTTTCTCTTCCGGACCCAGCGGCCACATATTCTCCAGTTTAGATTGTCGTAACCACCAGATCTGCTCAAGAAATAAGCTATACTCTTTTTTGCCAAATTGCAAAACATGGCCTTTGATTTCTTTATATCTAAAAGCTTACCAACTTACTTACTTACGATGTTTTTCTAAGCTTTAATCTCTTCCACTTCCTTCTTAGGTATCTTTTTCTTCCTAATTATTACTTTCATAAAGTCATTTATGTCACAAACTCAGATTCAAAAGCACAACACAGATTTATTCAAAGCAATCAAAAGGTTACAATGAAGTGATCAGCCAGTCATCACAGATTGACTGGTGATTCAAAAAGATTCAACAAGAACAAACAACAACAATAGAATCCTAACACTCTCACGTATTTTACTTGTGAGAAATGAGGAAGACAAAGAACACCAAATGCAGAAATGAGAGCTTATGATACTTCATGAAGAGGGCAACCACAATCGACACCTTTTAAGGGGGATATAACCCTTGCTTACACGAGAGAGCTGGAGCCCAAGAGAAGAGCCCATATGAGAGGCAGGCCAGCGACACACACGGAGGGGAGCGGCCCAAAGCAGCAAGACCAAGCCAAACCTCACACCAAAGTAAAACAAGGAATTATTAGAACATAACAAATAAAATAAAGTATAACAAATAATAATAAACTAAGGGAAAGCACATTTATACTGATATTTCAACACCCCCCTCAGTTTAAATGTGCACATAGGTTAATGAGACCAATGGACTTACACATTTGAGCATGAGCTGTAGGTAAAAGGCCTTTGGTAAACAGGTCAGCGAGCTGATATTCAGTCTTTATACCGCAAGTCTTGATTTGTCCTGAAGCTATTTTTTCTCGTAAAAAGAACAAGTCAACTTCAAAGTGCTTGGTCTTGTCATGAAACACAGGGTTAGCAGCAATGGACAAGGCAGCGGAGCTGTCACACTTTAGAATAACAGGAATGGTAACCTCAACTTTTAGCTCTCTAAGAATGTTGATCAGCCACAACACCTCACATGTAGCGCTGCACATTGATCTGTATTCTGCCTCGGCAGAAGATCTAGATACAACGCTCTGTTTTTTGCTTTTCCAAGAGACCAAAGAACCCCCAAGAAAGATACAGAACCCGGTTACTGACCTTCTACTTTCAGTGCATTTTGCCCAGTCCGAGTCGGAATAGGCTGTTAAATGGAAAGAGTCGGTCCTTTTAAACACGATCCCAGTTCCAGGCCCCTTCGAGGTACCGTAATACCTTGAAGGCAATCTGAGTGTGGGCTTCAGTGGGTTGGTGCATAAATTGAGATAAATAATGCACTGAATACGCTATATCTGGTCGAGTATGTGATAAATAAATTAACTTACCAATTAGTTTTTGATATTGGGTAACATCAACCGAATTGGTTTCCTTTTTCGTTAAATTTGTCAGAACATGATTCTGTTCAATAGGACAACCAATGGGTTTGCTACCACTCATCCCATATTCATTAAGAAGGTCCATCCAATATTTTCTTTGTGAGAGACACACCCCATCACTAGTTTTTATGACCTCGGTTCCAAGAAAAAATTTAAGAGCCCAAGGTCCTTAATCAGAAATTCAGTTTTTAAATTTTTTTTCACTTCAGTCACTTTCCCTTCATTGTTTCCAGTTAGAACAATATCATATACGTAGACAAGTAAGACAATAAAGATATCATTTTTGGACATGATAAACATAGAATGATCACACTTGGACTGAACGAAACCAAATTTAACAAGAGCTTGAACAAGTCTTTCATTCCACATGCGTGGGGCCTGTTTAAGGCCATACAAAGACTTGTTCAATTTGCAAACTTTGTTCTGATGTTTGACACTTAGACCATCCGGAAGACTCATATAAACTTCTTCCTTAAGGTGTCCATAAAGAAAAGCATTATTGACATCAAGTTGGTACATCGACCAGTTATTTTGGACAGACAAGCTAATGACACATCTGACAGTAACCATTTTAACCACATGTGAGAATGTTTCCTCAAAGTCTATACCCTCTCGTTGGTTATAACCTTTAGCAACGAGTCTAGCTTTAAATCTATCGATCTCACCTGTGGATTTATATTTGACCTTAAAAACCCATTTACAGCCAATGGATTTTTTTCCACTAGGTAGATCCACTATATCCCAGGTGTTGTTTTTGTGAAGAGCTGATAGCTCTTCATTCATCGCATCAATCCACCTTTTGTCCTTGATGGCATCTTTATAGGTGAATGGTTCGATGGTTTTTTTTACATTGGCAGCCAAACAGATATTTTCCCTAGGCAAGTTGGAGTAATTTACTACTTTATCATAACTATACTTAGCATGGCCAACAACAAAGTCAATAAATCTCTTAGGGGAAGACACAGATCTAGACGATCTCCTAACAGTTTGGGTACCCTCAGGAAGGTTTGATTCATCATTGGAACTGCTCGACTCAACCCTCACAGGACCAGGTTCAGCACTAGTGGACTCATGATTGTCAACCACATCATTAAATCCTAATGACTGCTGAACAACAGTGTGCTCAGCCTCGTCACTGTGTTACTGTGTCTCAGCAGGAGAACCAGGAATGTCCTTCTCTTCATCATAGGGATTTGTATCACTTGAAGTTTCAATGTTGTCAAAAAAATTGATTTGATTTAAAATATTTGTATTGACTTGATCTAGAGAGTTGTTTTTATTTTCAAAAGGAAAAATGGTTTCATGAAAACTGACATCTCTGGAAAAAATGAATTTCTTTTGATCTAAACTCCAGACCTTATAGCCTTTTTTATAGTTAGAGTACCCCATAAAAACACATTTTTCAGCCCGTTCTTCTAGTTTATCAGTGTTATCCAAAACAGTAAAAAAATAAAGGCAACCAAAAACTTTCAAGTGCTCAAGATAAGGTTTAAAGCCAAAAAGCATTTCATAAGGGGAACTACCATGCAGCACAGAAGAGGGAAGCATGTTAATCAAGTAGGAAGCAGTAAGCACACATTTAGACCAATATTTAAGAGGGACTTTAGACTGAAATAATAAAGCTCTTGCAACATTTAGCAAGTGTCTGTGTTTTCTTTCCACAACACCGTTTTGTTGTGGAGTATAAGTGCACGAGGTTTGATGGATGATACCATTTGTTTTAACAAAGGTAGCCATCTGTGAATTAATGAATTCAGATCCGTTATCACTCCTAAAAATCTTGACATTAACTTCAAATTGGGTTTTGACCAGGTTGTAAAAACTTTGTGTCACACCCCAACCAATGGCGGAAACATCGGGATGAGACGAAGTGTGAAGATTGCTCGAGACATCATAACACTAAATTGTGACAATAGAATTAAAGATAAATTGATTTCCTTTATAAATAAATGTTACAATACAAGAAATTTGAAATACAACATGTTAAATACAAAAAAAAAAGAGCAATACGACAATAATTATAACATTTATACAACGTATTTAATCTAAACGTCTATATGTGTATCTAGGTATCGACGCTACTTCATTTCATGGCATCATCATCCTCAACCTGTAACATGTTTAAAATAAAGTTCAATGCAAAAGCAAAGGCGAGTATACAAGTTTGGTACATACATAGCAAAAGATAAGTTTCGAACAATTCCTCATAGCAAGCATGTGATTCAAGATAAACGTAAAAACATGGCATGTGTCTAACATATCAAACCAAGGAAACGTAACAGGCTCATGACATAACCTCAAGTTTACGGGCGGGTCGTTAATCCTATAGCGCTACATATGTCACGGTTTGGCTCGTACGAAGTTAATGATAAGTTCAACACATAAGATTCACCCAAGTTTAAATATCAAGCCATCACGTATACAAGCATGTTAATAGGAATGTTCATGTGTTTAAGCAAAATGTTCATGTGTAAGTTGTTGATAAGTAAACATGTTACACCCCAAAAGTGGTAAAAGTAAAAGGGGAAAAATACGAGTATACTCACAAAGTTGGCATATGCTTTTCCAATTATCCAATTATTGACGAGTTGATGAGGTTAAAAGATTGTATGCGTAAGGGTTAAAGTTCAAGTATGCATAGAGACAAGATTCGGCATTTAAAACAACATAAAAATAAGATATGAGAATAACATGTGAAAATAATCATCTTCAACACCTAACACTTGTATGACACTTGGTAACCACAAGGGTTATGATAATGTTTTCATGAGTTGAACACCCATAAGAATCACAACAAGGTTTAGGTCTTAGATGATGTTCTACTACTTTAACATATAAACACAAGTTCAACATCAAAGGTTCGAATGCGTGTATATATATATCTAGGTTAAGTATTACATATTATTTAGTCCAATAATTCAAGTAGGAGGTAGAAGATTAGGATCTTCATTTAGGCACCTCGAGTTATCATAGATGTCAAGTATGGGGTAGGAAGAACTAGCTTCCGTTTAGGAACCCCTTGTATGTTCACCACTTCACTTGATGTAAAAACAACCAAGGAGGGTCACGAACTAGGATTAGTACAATAATATAAATAATCTAATCTATGAGAAATCATCAAATCATGTGAGGATTGTATGTAGGACAACCCAAGTTGTTCCATAATCACTCATTCATCAAGACCTAAGCTTGACACGATTTGTGGGTTAAATACCCTAGCAAAACAGAAAGTATTTGAGGTTTAATCCTCTGATTTCAAGTGTCTCAACCTTGTTTTTAAGCCTAATCAACCATAGGAGAGGTTGTAAGCATTGGGACATAGGTATGAGATGTGTTAGACACAAGTTGAATAACTTTAAACAAGTTTGAAAGAACATAAGTCAAAACAGAAAGTTTTTGGATCATTTCAGGGGATTTCCAGGTCTGATTTCTCCAAGGAGAAGTCAAGGAATCATACCCTATGATTATCCAAGCAAGTGGGAAGAAGAATCGGGTGATTTCGTTAAGAAATGAGCAAGTTATGCTCACTTTTGTAAGGGTGCATGAATCTGTCCGAATTTCTGAAATATGCAAGAACTTGAGAGTGTTTGAGAGAGATTTGAGGGTTGTGAAAGTGTAGAAATGCTTGGAGGAGGGTTGTATTTATAGTGGAAGAGGTTGGTGGTGATTGGAGGTGTTTAGAGGTGGATTAGAGGTGATTGGGGAGTGTTAGAACATAGGATTTCGTGCAAAATCGCGTCAAAATGCAGCTGGTTGTGTTTTCTGCGAACATGAAGTCCATGCGGCCCGCTTAAGGTGTCAAGGTATGTCCAGGCGGGCCGCCCGGCCCTTATGATCCGTGTTTAAGTTTCGAAAATTACAATTTAGCCCCTGTAGTTTTATATCTTTAGGTTTTTAGGTATTTTAAGGACTATAATTGCCATAAAAACATAGTTTGAGGTAGAATAAAGTATGAGGAGTATAAACCAAGCATAATCAAGCGCATGAGTATCAAAATCAAGTGTCGTTCTCGTTCAAAACACGTTTAGGGCATAAGTTTAGTTTAATTACAAGTTTAGCACATAGTTTCCAAGAATAATGATTAAACACCAATTGATTCACCGTTTCGAACATACGAGCATATATAACGTGTGTATAACATATAATTAGCAAAATACGAGTTTTGTTCATGATCCAAGTCTCGGTTTTTCCATTGCTTTTAATGAAAGAACGATTACAAGCCTACGAAGTTTCCAAAAATAGTTTTACAAACGATGGTTTCTAAATATAGAAAGTATAAAACGCGGGGCGTTACACTTTGTATGTTCTCAAACTCTTCAGATTTAGATTTCATTAGATAGACCCATACAGACCTAGTAAAGTCATCTACAACGGTGAGAAAATATTTGTACCCATCTATGCTAGTTACTTTGTAAGGACCCCAAACGTCCAAGTGAACTAGATCCCCTACTTTAGTTGACCTATGGTCACTTAGAGGAAAGGGTACCCTGTGTTGTTTGGCCTTGTGGCAGATGTCACAAGGTTTGGTGTCATTTGACTCAGTTTTAATTTGTAAGACCTTTAGCACTTGTTCAGCTGGGTGACCCAGTCTTGAGTGCCAGAGCTTTATATTTTCAGTTTTACTTAAACAAGAAAAATTAGTGCCTAGAGGATTACCACAAAAGTACAAACCCTCAGTTTGTCTACCAGTCACCAGGGTTTTCTTTGTGCAAGAATCCTGAATATAGCAAGTATTTTCATAAAAAATAACTCTAAGTTTGTTGTCTTTAGCTAGCTTATACACAGAAATGAGATTCACATAATATTCAAGCACAACAAAGACATCTTTTAAGATCACAGAATCTGATAGCTTAAAGCATCCAATTTTTGTAACTTTAGGATCTGTCCCATTTGGATGTTTAATTGTTATGTTGTATTCAGAGACATCAACTAAGTTAAACATGTTTTCACTGGTCATGACCATATGCTGGTTTGCACCAGAGTCAATGATCCAATTCAGAATCTGAGATGGTGAGCCTATAAAGTTGAAACAAAAGAAATTTTTGTAGTCTCCTAGAGTAGAGAAGGAGTTGAAACATTTACCTCCTACATTGGACTTATTGGTGTCTTCAGTTTTATTTTCATTCAGCAACCCTAGCAACTTAGAAAACTGATCAGCAGACAGAGTATTCAAGGAACTAACACTTTTATCACACATAGAGTGTGACAACCCGCAAATTCGGGCCAACATCCTTGCGCGCTCAAATCTCGCACACATCACGATCTTATGATTTAGACTTATTTTTTTATTGGTTCGTCATATGCATAGCAATGTCTATTCGTGACACATTTTACATTTGGTAATTTTTAGAAATTACCGGGTCACACACGAGTTAACCTGACACGCATATACATTGGTGACACTTGTCCAAATACTTGGGAAAACACTTTGTAGTATTATTATGTGTGTAATACTATAAATATATATTTTTTATTATTTGAAGTTTTCAACGTGTAAATTGAAAATTGTTCTGGCGATACGCGGTTAGCGCGACACGAATACAAACGTATAAAAATTATTTCTATATACCCAACACATTCATATTTTTTTATTATGATTTTATTTATATTTTATAAAAAAAAAAAACAAGAAACCAGGAGGTATAATTAAGCAGGTATTTTATACACCTAACAAAACTTAACCAACTCAACACACAAACATCTCCATACCATGCCATCATCACAAAACAATCACCCTACCCCCTAGCCCTTTCACGTACAGAGCACTCCCCATGCCAATCCTTATGACTTTTTTTAGTATTGCTCATGAATTATGATAAACCCAATAAACTCACATGTGGCATACATGATTTAAATAATTGTTTAATGGGATTTCATATCCACTTGAAGACAACAAGGACACCTAAAGCAATAGTTTATTCAATTTACAACATGGTCTTTCTTTCTTGCCTTGGAAATCAATGTACACATCAAAAGAAAAACACACAAAAGTTTAATTATTAAACCCATTTGAATTTGAATACACAACGGGTCATGCTATTTACACACGGCCAAAATTATTTTCACACCTCAAAGCGCCGCGCTTTGGCCATAGCGCGGCGCTTAGCTCGACAAAAGGTGACTTGATTGACGTTTGAGACATGAGTTACTGTTTGAGAGACATAAAGCTGATTACGAGGTTTGTCGTTAACCCTAAGCGCCGCGCTTTGGCCATAGCGCGGCGCTTCGATCCCAAATTTTCCCTTATAAAAGCAAGCTGCTGAGACAGTACCTTTAATGTTCGAGACATAAAGCACTCAATATGTTGTTTACAAACATACGGGGGTTTTGTTGTTTGTCGATTTCCAAATTACTTGTGTTTCTTCAAAATAACGCGCGGTTTTGCTGTATTAGTTACGTGTCTTGAAAAAACGATGTCGTGGTTAAGCAACTATCTTTTCGGTCCATATTCTGACGAGTCAGTTGTTCCTGATTCTTACGAGGAGACCGCTATTTCTGACTCGTATGAGAAACCGGTCTCGTCCAACTTGAAGGAGGCAGAGGTTGTATCTGGCATTCGTTATCATGATAACACGGTGACGCTGGATTTGAATACCCCTGTGGAGGACCCCTACACACAACAAGGTTATTCGAATTTCGGTTACGGTGGCGAGCACAGCTTTGTACAGCAGGAGTGTTATCCAAATCACAGTTACGGTTGTCAACAGAGCTTTGAACATCAAGTCTATTCGGACCTCGGTGACGATGGTGAGCCGGAGAATGTGTCTGTTGACGAGGAAGGCTGTTACCCGGTTACATTTTCGTTTGATACAACGCAGACCTTTTCGTCACGTAAAGAGTTGGTGCGTTGGGTACAAGACACGGCAAAATACAATGGTTACCTCATTGTGATTAAGAGGTCGAATAAAAGAGGAGAGAATTACAAGATTTTGTTTCAATGTACTTTTGGTGGGGAGCATAAGAGTATAGCTACACAGAGGAAAACGGGTAGCAAGAAAATAGGCTGCCCGTTCGAGATGATCGGGTTTTCGGAATCATCCGGAAGTGTTTGGAGGATCGAGGTGACGAAGGCGAAGCATAACCACACCCCTATTGAAAACTTAGAGGGTCACGCGTATGCGAGAAGGCTTTCTTCGGAGGATACAAAACTGGTTAAGGAGCTGGCAGAGCAAGATATTCCCAACCAAAGTATCTGGCGAACGCTGACGAAAAACAATCCGGCTAGAAAGCTTATTCCGAAAGATATACACAACGATGTTCAGAAGATCAACGCCGGAAAAAATGTCGGTAAGTCTCCGATGCAAAAACTTGAAAACATTCTTCTCGAAAAAGATTACACTTATTACATGCGCACGAATAAGATATCGAACGCAGTTGAAGATGTCTTCTTTGTTCACAAAAAATCATTCACTATGTGGTGTGTCTTCCCGCATGTGCTAATGATTGACGCCACCTACAAAACGAACATGTACAACCTGCCATTTGTTCAGGTCGTAGGCATGACGTCGACAAACAAATCGTTTACGGCTGCTTGTGCGGTAATTTCCGCTGAGAAGTTAGAGATCTACCTATGGGTGTTGCAGAGGATCAAGTCTATGCTGGTAGGATGTATGGAACCGCGCGTTATTTTAACAGACAGGGAATTTGCGCTAATTAACGCGTGTGAACAAGTTTTTCCAAAAGCGCATAAGTATCTTTGTCGGTTCCATATTCAACAAAATATTAATAAGAACAGCAAGAGGAAATTCTCTGACAAGCAGTGGAAAGATTTCGTACGTACATTTTGGACATTGTGCGAGTCTACGACCGAGGAAATATACAGGTATAACTTGGAAAACCTTGAAGCATAGCTGAAAGAAGATGGCCGTGAACGTGAGTATTTCTTACATAATTATGTTCAAATTTTATATAATAATAAAAACTGACTATTTACGTTTTTTAATTTCAGAGGTTTTTGATTATTTGATGAAATCCTGGTTGGATCCGTACCGTGAAAAGTTTGTATCTTGCTGGATTAACAAAACTATTAACTTTCACCAAACTACGACCAACAGGGTTGAGGGCATGCATTCAACACTAAAAAGTCACTTTCCAAGTCATCGCAACACACTGGATAAACTTGTACTGTATGTTGATCATGTTGTTGATAGACAATACGCCGAGATTAGTAGTAGCTTTGAAACAAGCCTCCGAAAAGTGATGAAGCACCACAAGGATCATCCCATGCTTGCAAATATTCTCAGAAAGGTTTCAATATTTGCGATTGAGCTTTTGAATATGGAACTAAAACGTAAGGAAGACGGGTTGAGAGCCTACGGTGCAAGCTGTGGTTGCCAACTTTTTACCAGCTGTGGTTTGCCATGTGCCTGTCGTTTGGAAAAGTTGGAAAATAACGGTAATTAATATTTTTGACCTTTGTCGTTATGATTTTGCCACCTAATTTATTTTCGTCCACAGGTCAGCAAATCCGTATCAATTTGATAGACGTGTTCTGGAAGAAGCTTGACTTCAAGCCTGCAAGGACTAAGATAGAGGATATCGATGTAGACACGGAATTTGAAAAATTGAAATGACAGATCGATCCAACACCCCCTCAAGCGAAAAGGAGCTTCTTTGAAAAGTTTCAGCAAATCCTCAATCCAGGGAACAATAACAAAAAACCTCCTGTTGTTCTGAAGAAAACTCGTGGTCGCCCAACATTGAAAACGTAGGAACAAAGGAAGGTTGAAGCCGATAGAAAAAGCTCGTACATTCCGTCGGAAGAAACTTGGGTCGAGGCCTCAGATCTTCCCCGTCACAGCTCGTACGTATCATCCATAGATTCTAGAAGACAAAAGAATACCAAACCACTCAACCTACACCCTGATTTCCCGATGATCAAGCTCGGTCCTAAGACGAATATAGCGATCCGCAACTACGCATCTCAGATTCCCAAAGTGATCCATCCATACATCGTGAGAATAAAGGACGTGAAACCAGATGGTCATTGTGGGTTTCGATCGGTGGCTGTTGGGTTAGGAGTGAAACAAAATACGTATTTGATGATCCGAAAACAACTTAAAATGGAGTTACGTAAGAACGAATCGCTTTGGAGGCAGTTTTTCGATCCGGAAAACATAGGACATTATGATGCGCTGGTTAGACGGATCGATTTCAAGGGGGTGGGACGAGCAGGTATCGAAAATTACATGACGATGCCTGAGACGGGGTTTCTTATTGCCCAACGATACGGTGTGATTGTTCATACCTTCGACATTCGTGGGAACGATACAATTTTCCCTCTGGTGGGCGGGCCAAACGAAGCTGAGCAACCTCACCTGGTGGTTGCGGTTGTGTTCGTCGACGATTGGCATTTCATACATGTAGAGCTTGGAGGATGTTATCCAATGCCTCCCCCAAACCTACTCTAGACAGCGAACAGAACAGAGCGCGCAGCAGCCTGGCATACATTATACAGGGATCAGATCAACGCGTACGAAATGCTTACGTATCGTCCCCCTGACCTTAATGTAACCCCATATGTTCAATATGTATGTTAAATGTGTTTAATAATAATCACGTTTGTGTTTGTTCAATATATGCGTTACATCACGTTAAAAACCGAATGTCACCGACACGACCCAATCAGATTCAATACGCACTTGTACGACCCAAAATGACAATATACATCATAATACTACAATTAATGAAAAAATACATCATGTACATGTACGGTAGGCGGCTGATACACATAACAGTACTCATAGGAGTACTTGTGCTTTCAAACCAAAATGATACGATATAATGGAATAAGACATCACACATAACCGATTTGATCCGGAACTTGCAGTATAGTCCATATATATTAAAAAATGATGTATAATGGAAAAAGCGTAAAATTTAGACTATTATCGACGCGTTTGTGAATTAAAAACAATTTTTAAAAATTTAAAAAAGGCCCAAAGCGCCCCGCTTTGACCTAAGAGGGGTGCTTTGCCCTTAAACATGAACCGAAGCGCCCCGCTATGGCCAAAGCGGGGCGCTTTGGTCCCTCGTTTAACCTGAAGCGGGGTGGCTTCTCCCCCATTTCAACACAAAACACAAACACACACACAAAAGGTGCGATTACACACAGTCAACTCGCGATCGTGTTTTTCCAGATTTCAAACGCTATTAGGTACGATCGAACTTCATTTATTGTTTTGGTTCAATTTTTATGTTTGATTTTGTTTTGATTTGGGGGGTTTTGATCAGCTGGCTGGGTTATGTTTTTGAGAACGAAGAACCAAAGCGCCGCGCGGAGGCCAAAGCGGGGCGCTTTGGTTCATGTTTAATTTTTTTTTCTATTATTTGTTTAATATTATTTGTTTATTATTTATTTAAATTGTTTAATAATAGTATTTGTTTATTTAATATTATTTGTTTATTATCTTTTATTTAATATTATTTGTTTATTATCTTTTTTTAAATTGTTTAATAATATTATTTGTTTATTATCTTTTATTTAATATTATTTGTTTAATAATATTATTTGTTTATTATCTTTTATTTAATATTATTTGTTTATTATCTTTTATTTAATATTATTTGTTTAATAATATTATTTGTTTATTATCTTTTATTTAATATTATTTGTTTATTATCTTTTATTTAGTATTATTTGTTTAATAATATTATTTGTTTATTATCTTTTATTTAATATTATTTGTTTATTATCTTTTTTTAAATTGTTTAATAATATTACTTGTTTATTATCTTTTATTTAAATTGTTTAATAATATTATTTGTTTATTATATTTTAAACGTGCAGGGATGGATTCCGATGACGAGATTGAGCATATGGACGCTGAGGGAGAGGTGGGAGAGGTGGGAGAGGTGGGAGAGGTGGGAGAGGAGGGAGAGGAGGCATGTCCGTACCTGCAGTTTCCGCAGGGGTCACGGGCGAGGAGGAGATGCGCTAGGTTGCGCACCATAGAGATTGGGGGGCTTGTAGGGATAGACTGGGACCTGCTGGAGACCGTGGGAGAGGCCGCGCGGACGCGTGATATAGTTGGACTAGATACTCCTTGGTCGCGCCTATTTCAGATAGCGATGGAGGACTCGTACCGTGAGCTTACGATCGAGTTTCTTTTTACGTTTACATACGCGCCGCATCCGCCGGATTACGTGGAGGACCCGGATTTTCCAGTCCACGAGGTTACATTCCGTCTCGCCGGTCAGCAGTTTGAGATGAGTATGCGGGAGTTTGCTGTCCATACAGGTTTTTACACAGAGCCCGAGCTTGATACTGATTTATATACGCAGGGGGTTAGGGCGATGGACATGCAGACGCTTATTAGTTTCTGGAGGGCCATTTCCAGGGTTCCCTTTGGGAAATCCTGGAAAAAGGCCACCACCATTAGAGACCTCTTGTACCGATACCTGCACCATGTTATCGCGTCATCTATCGTGCTGCGGGGTACCAGCAGGGAGAAGGTCAACCTCAGTGACCTTTTCTTTGTATACTGCCTACTTCGCGGCCAGACCTGCGATCTAGCAGGCTGCCTGGCAGATTACTTTGCCACAGCATACCACCGGCAGCTCCGCGGGAAGCTGCACGGTGGCTCATACATCACCGCCATTGCACGCTCGCTAGGGATCGTGCCCGAGAGTGATCTGGAGCTGTCCGCGCCGATCCCGTCGACTACGTTGGGCCGCGCGTCAGTATCTAGCATGCAGATCACCCGTACCTTTGATGTTGGTCTGAGGTTTAAGGGCCGTGACGGGCTGATTTGGCACCCGGAGGTGTTGCCGGAGGTTATCCCGGTTGTTATTGAGGTGAGGCGTGGAGTGTTAGCCCCTCCTCATGTTCAGGAGGCCGCTCGGCAGGCTCAGCTACAGGCTCTGGGCCTTGATCAGCCTCAGGGCGAGCCTCAGGCTCAGGCTCAGCCTCAGCCTGTATTCGAGGATCCGGCTCAGGAGGAGCATGTCGAGGAGATCCCGGTACCACCAGTTCAGCCAGCTCCTGAGCCGCCACAGTACCCGCAGCACGTTTACGCTGACCTGCCTCCGGCAGCGCGTGAGGTGGCTCGGGACTTCGACCGGCCCCTCAGACGCCAGGGCGCACGCATTGACTGGATCGTCGAGACGCTCGTTGCTCTACGAGAGGTCGCTGGGTTGCCTCCACTTCCCCTCCCACCGTCCCCACCGCACGAGGATTAGTACCTTAGTTTGTTTGTTTAGTGTTTTGTTATGTATTATCTACTCAGTTGTACCTTTTTGTTTTGTATGTACAAACTGATATATATATATATATATATATATATATATATATATATATATATTGCAGTTAATCTTCTATTTACATCACGTTGGTTTTGGATTGTTTACGTTTAATTCTTATGGCTTTCTGTACATTTTATTTAACGTGTTCGTTTAATTTAACAAAATAAACTACGTTAAGAGTTTATAAAGACGCACTTATATTATATACGTTCTATAAAAATAATGACGTAAAAAATGTAATTATAAAACAACTATGAATTATATGTAATACTAATATTTTATAATAATAATAAAACTCAAATACAATTTTTTCCTCCAAAAAACACTACCAAACTAACTCACATCCCACCTATTTCCAAAAAAAAAACAACACAAACTCATCTCCATTGGCCATTTGTCTTTTTGCACACCCAAAGCGCGGCGCTTTGGGTGTGCAAAAAGACAAATGGCGTGTGCGAATAGACCTACACAACCTTGCATGCTTGTCTATATTTTAATAAATAAACCATACTCCACTTTTCATACAAGACATTAAATATTTTATGAAGAACAAGCTTCATCACTATTTCAAACCATTCCACTGGAATAAGATATACACAAATCGATTCATTTTCTTTTTTTTTTATAGTCCAAAACTCCCATTTTTATGGTTGAGATCAAAGGTTCTGGTTACCTCTTTAAGACCTCGCATGTTCCCACTATAAAGAACCTCAAATAATTTAGTAGTGAAGGGGTAAGGTCCCAAAAACCTCATAAAAAGGATTTGAGACCATACCACAAACTAACCTTTCTAGCCTTTTTGACCTTGCGCGGCCGCGCACTGGTCCTACTAAAGGAAGAAAGGAATCAGTAACTTATAGTCGCGCGCCCAAAAGATAACATAAATCTTTGCGCCTTCTCCTATTCAACAAAGGATTAGAAAGCCTTTGCCCAAAACTTCCGCCACAACACCCAGACTTGGACATTATTTTACCCAGACTTGGGGTTTATTCACCTGTGTCCACACAGTAAGGTATCACACCGGATTACGGCAGTAATCTTCTAGAAAGAAATACAATCATGCACCACCCAGACGGTTATAACCGTCTGGACACGTGTCGTCACCAGAAGCAATTCTGAAATCACAACAAAGGCATGCAATCGGGGAGTAATCTCCACTTAATCTCTTTCCACGTGGCGATCCCCTAGCCACAGATCAAACCACGATCCGTGTGCATTCACCTCGGATCGAGGTTAGTTAACGTCAGATCAAAGAAATCAAACGGAAGAAAAATAACCGCTACGGCGTTAAGCATTTTCCGTTATCTTTTCAATAACAGGTTTTCCCTCCCAGAACTCCCGGTTATAAATAAGAGAACTGTTCAGGTATAAACTCAGACTACTCTCACTCTTCAAATACTTATCTTCTCCGATACCAATACTTATTCTCACGCCGGAGTCGGGTCAAGGAGAGAACCCTCTTCTCCCCTTGGCGAGGCTAACGGTGTTCTTTTTTGCAGAGCTACCGGAGAAGTTAATCCATTACGACTGAATCAACCGAGAGAGAGCTAACCCTTTATGCGGATTCAAACCCCCTAACTATCTCGGTTCCGGCCATTTAGTTTGTGTTTCTTCAAGTAGATACACCCAAACTATTCAATCTTCAATCTCTATCCCTCTCGGCTCTATATCAAGCCCAAACCCACACCCAAATTGATACCACATCCAAGAGAATTCCAAGAATTTTTTTTTTCTTTCCAGGTGTGTTAAGTTTATATCAACCCCACCTCTCACTACTTCTTGGTTCTCATTCTCATGGCTTTCGTAGTCCTAGTCCAAGCTAAATTTCAGTGTAAGTAGTCTACTTTAAAACATTGTTATTTATCTTCCACATTTCATCTTTCTTATCTAGTCGATTTATTGATCAAAACTAGTTCAAGATCCGCAAGAATCAAGTCTTGAACCCCCACGGAAAGCGAACTCGAATTCTTCGCCATCTCATCCTTCATTCATATCCTTGCTTGCTACTGTAAGTGTTTATCATGGTTATCCTTTGAGTTTCCCATGCTGGTTATATGTCACAATCATCCAAGTAGTGTTTTCCCGAATAAAACTCCATGAGTCTTGTCAGATATGTGTTTGGCTAAACATGATTCTTCCAAAAAAAAAATTATAAGTTGGTTTCACAAGAGTGGTACTTAGTTAGTGGTACACAAAAACCTTACAGGAGGTATAATCAAGGGCGGACCTAAGCCCAGCCCAAGGTGGGTGGGCGCACCCGGGAAAAAAAAAATTTAGTGCTAAGTTCCGTCGAAAATCCCGTCCGCACATAAGTATCTTTTTGAACCTTGAGTGTATATATATTTTGTATCATATAAATCTAAAGATTTATATAAAGTATAATACTAGCGGTTTTGGGTTATAAAACCTTAGAAGATGTTAAACTAAGGGGGTGTTTGGGGTTCCTTCTATTTCAACTTATTGACTTATTTGAGGCAAAAATGACTTTTCAAAGTGTTTGGAATTCCTTTGTGTGTGAGTGAATAAGTCAATAAGTCAGGAAATCCTGACTTATTACTTCTCAAATAAGTTGAAAAGTCATTTTCAAAAGGAAAGCTAAACATGCACCAAGAGTTCATAGAATAGAAATATTATACTACTTTTAAGACTTAATTGTATGAATACGTTATACATGGACTTCAAAGAATTTATGGTATAAATGGTCATAAATATGCATTTATAGTAGGGATGAGATCGGTACGATACCTGTACCGTACCGGTACCGATACCGTAAATACCGTTACCGAAATTGAGGAAATGTGGATACCGATTACCGTACCGTATTTATAGATTCGGTACCGGTACGGTACCGGTATCGGTACCGGTATTTCGGTACTTTACCACATTGGTACCGCTTTGGTGTCATCCATTGTTTCACCTAAAAAATATCATGCGTAACCCATCCATCCATTGTTAATAAAATACATAACAACTAATCAATATTAATAAAATACATAACAACTTGTGAAAGTAGACATGACAACCAAATTTTTTAGATTTTGAACACTAATCTTACAGCTTACATAATGATAGTACTAAATAAAGATACAACTATACTGTATTGTAGCCTTATATGAAAGAAACCACATCAGGGAATCACAACAAAACCTTGAATTATAAAAGTATATCTAGCTTTTCATATTCTTATCATCCTAACAATTAGATCTTTTGAGAATATCAAATATCTCCTAATCTAAAGCTACTGTTACCCACAATTATCCATACGAGTTCATAGAAAAATGAAGCAAACATGAATATTAAACCTACTAACTACTAAGAACCTTGTGAGTGAGGTTTAATGTTTATTCTATGAACCTGTATGTGTTCCATTGAATTACAACATGAGTTGAATAGGCAAGGGTTTGTTATATATTAGTTTAGTACATTGTAGTAGTAGCTAGTAAGATTAGTTTGACTCTTCGTAATCTAACCTAAAAACCCATTGGAATTCATTATTAAATTCGGTATTAATACCGGTATTTACCGAAAAATACCTTTACCGATACCGAATTTCGAAAAATCTATTACCGATACCGGTACCGTTTATGATCGGTACGGTACAGCATCGGTACGGTACCGGTATGGAACCGGTATTTCGGTAAAAAATCTCATCCCTAATTTATAGTGCCATAAAGGATATACAAATGTGAATGACTATTTTGCATAAAGCTACGATTGTTTTAGATGTTATACCATTTTTATTATTATAATTTAAAATAATAATTTATTTAATAGATGTTTTACATATATAGTAAAAAAAACGAATAAGAAGTTATTGTCACATTGAAATTATTTATTATAAGTAGAATTATTATTAATAACTAACTATATATTTTAGATAACTCAAAAGTAAATAATCATTATCTAAGTAAATAAAATATTTATTAGTATAAAGGTGTTAAGAATTTTTTGTTTGTTTTGTATTTAATTAATTAATAATAATAGTAAATTGAAGGAAAAAAATAACATGTGACATTATGTAGGCTTTTGTTTTAATATAAGAATGTCATGTGGCATTAAGTATACTTTTTTATTAGTATTAGATTTTAGACCATGGGGTATGGGGCGGGGGTTTGGGCGTGGGTTGGGGGAAAACGCCCAAGCCATCACCCCGGGTGGGCTTGGGTTTGGGCGTGCCCCTTGGGGCTTGGGTTTTAAGCCGGGCGTGGGGCGGTCTGGCCAAGCTGACATGGCGGGCTCTCACTGTACAAACCAAAGTAACCGTTGGGCTAGCCGTTGGCCAACGGCTATCTTAAAAAAAATTATTTTTCCACTATAAAACTCACATTTTTCTTCCATTTTTTTACCACATTCAACCACATCTTCTATAATCATCTTCAATTCTCCTTCTACAAAACGAAAAAATGCATCCTCATAACCGTCATTTTGACTCGAACAACCCGTATGCATTCCAAGAAAATAATCCTAGCCCACCACCCATTCGTCCAATACCTCGTCCATTTTTGATACACCCTTCTATGTCCCAAGAAGCGAGTTATGCATCGTATCTTGGGAATTGTTTGTTTACTAACTTCCCACACACCGATGATGCGATACCTACCCCGTTCACACAAACGCCCATCAACCTTTCACCAACCTCCATCGACCTTTCACAAAACGAAACCGTCCCCGAAACTCAACCACCCAACGATGGTCCTTCCGCATCAAAACCCATCAAAAAGAGAAGCCATAAGAAAAAAACTGAGGCGGATAAAGCACTTGAAACCGCTAAGCGAAAACAACTAAAATGGACCCTTCCTGAAGAACTTGCATTGGCGAGGGGTTGGTTTCAACAATCTCAACATGCAACTTTAGGTATTCTTTACATACAACTTTATATTAATGGTTTTTTTTATATAACTTTGTAATATATTAAATTTTGTTTTTATAAAAATAGGAAATTCTCAACATCGAACCCATTTGTGGCAAGAGGTTAGTAGAGTATTCCATAAAGAATTGGGAAGAGAGGTTTATCGTGAAAACGATAGCTTATCCTCAAAGTGGAGCGAGATAAGCGGCCAACTTACAAAATATAGTGGTTTTTTAAATAAAGCAAAACAAAACCCAAAAAGTGGTGAAACCGAACCCGACATTGTGATGAATGCATTGGTTCAATTCAAATCAAATGTGGGGACCGACTTCCGTTTCATGCATTGTTGGGAGATTTGTAAGTTCCATCCAAAGTGGGCGAATATCCCCAGTGGTAGCGAAAGTAACACGTTTTCCAAAAGGTCAAGGGCCCCGTCCCAAGCCCAATCTGATGTACGTGATCAAGAGTTTGAGGACCTTTTGGATGATTCGCCAAGCCCAAACCGGCCTGAGTATGGAAGAGATGCCGCAAAAAGGCGTGCTCAAAAATCAAGATCTGGTACGGCATCGCCTTCAGCTGGGAGTTCGGGCTTGCGTAGGGGAATATACAGCGACCAGTTGGATGACATTTCATCCAAGTTAGATAAATTCAACGTCTTCCAACAACAAATGTCTTCCAAGAAGCTAGAGATGCCGCTGGAGATGCCCTGAGACAATGACGTGATGAATTGAAAATTCTAACCCAGCCGATTGATCACCTACAGGGTGACGAGTTACAACTAGTCTTGGAGATGAGAGAAGAGATAAAAAACAAATATAAACATTAGGAAATTTTTTTATGTAATTTTCTTTAATTAAAAATATTAAAAAAAATTAAATTTGTTGTTTAAGCAAACAGCCCACCGGGTCAGCCCAGCGAAGCCCCCCAAACCCCCGCCCCACCATACCCTGTTTAAATGTGGGTCGCCCCATGTCTGCCCCCCAAGCCACGTATCAACAAATGCCCCAACCCAAGCCCAACCTAAGCCCCACCATATCCCACGGTCTTAGCTAGAAAGACACTAAACTAATGTTTTAATCTTCACAAACATTTATGCAAATAAGTATAGACTTTGAACAAAAAAGTATATACTTACAACTTCAAGATTTAGAAAAATATATATTTTCTAAAACCGTGTCATCTTGCATATGAGTGAATATACCTATCTGTTTACTCACCATCGAATGGGACTAAAGGTATATCTACTTATATACCCGAATGTGATTTAGTCAATAACTGCAATGAGCATAATAATAATGCCGATTCATTATTTATATAATTATATATTTTGGTGTAAATATAAAAACATTGTCAATTTGGAACGATCACCAATGTGTCGGCATGTCGTGTTAAAACAAGAAAGGAGTTATTTCAAAACTAGCTAGTTGGATGATTTGATTATGACCAATGCATATGATGGGGCCATATTTCATGGACCTTAGCGTCTTATATGATTTTGGACACGCGTAGGTCAGGTTTCTTGTTCGGACGTATTATTATTTACTAGTGTTGCATGGAGTGCTTAGGTGAGTTCATAACCCCCACTTTTTACGGTTTTACATTTTTATAAATGTTTTCGGGGTGGAAAGACATGCAAGTTTTTGCAAAAGAAAAACTATTTCGATGAACGAAAACACTTATTTATAAACCATGTTGCGAATGGATTTCAAGGAAACTCGAATGGTTTACAAACAATTTGTACTAAACATACCGGTTTTACAAAACGTGCATGATTTTCATGACTAGTGACGGGAATGTCCTAGTTACTACAATGGGACTAGGTTGGTCTGCGTACGGACAACGAGACAATCCAATGGGTTTATGTCCCCCTTTTCTTTTGAAATACATATTAACTAGGGTATGATTAAGCTATGGAATGAATTCTTGGATCACGTGCGAATAGGCGCTAACTTAGGCACCATTAATCATTTTAAGGACCACGTAACAGGGGGTAGATCTATTGGGTACGGGCGAGCCCCACTCACGGTCCTTGTGCGGCCACTTAGAGTGCTTTTGTGTCCCTGTTGAAGTGAATCGACATTTAAATCGTCTACCGGGTTGAGTGCTTCCTATGTCGGCACACATATTAATGTCTTAGATACACATTAATGAACATTAGGTTCATAGACGCTTACATACCAACTTTCGATACTCAAAACTTTCAAATGTTTTTAATATTCATTTGACGCAAACTCATAATACATGTATTTACAAACTTTGATAACGTGTTCAACTTATGTACAAGTAAGAGGACGTGTTGGTCCTGCTTACAAAGACTCTTTTGGGCTCAGCCCATTCTCTCTCATGCAATGCACAAAGATTCTCGTGGGCTAGTGTCACAACCCCCGATCCTTAATTCCCGGGAACGGGCGGCCGCGAGCCAGTTTCGGTGGTATCGGAGTTTATTAATTTGGCAGCGGAAAATTTTCATCAGGGCCGTAGTTAGGAAATATTTGATCAGAGTAAACCACCATATTTTATAAATACAAATACATGGGAAAAACCTAAGTTTGTAGTACACACATTTTCATAGGAATAAATCCTATTTTATTTAATAAAAACATCTATTTTATTTTAGGTAACTTTATTGCCACTTTTCCAAGCCTTCAGTGCTCTCCAGCTGGCTTTTATTGGCTTCACACTACGTTACCTGAAACACGTGTTTAAAACATTTTATCAGCAGGAAATATTGGTGAGTGAATCCCAGTTTAATCAAGTTTAAATAAAAAGTCACAGTGAACAGTATTGAGAGCGATCACATTGTTTATGTCTACACAATTACTCCATTTAGTACTGTCAAACCTGACTTGTGGGTCATATTACCCATTGGCTAACTCATTGTCCAATGGTAACGTATTGTCATCCCGACTTACTACTCGCAAGTAGTACAAATTTTGTATACAAAACCCCAACATACCGGCAGTAATTGAAGAAATACAAAGACTCAATCACTGCTAAATTTCATAGTAAAACATTTAAGGTTTGGTAAAACATTACCAAAAACGTTAACAAAAAGAGGATAAACTCACATTGCTATCTTAGACTTCGCGTAAGGGTTTCCTGTATATAATCTATAATTTATACAAATGTATATTGGTTAGTATCATAACCCTTTGAAAATATTAATGATACCCTCCCCGAGACGACATTCCAACAACTACGTCGGGCAGAACCACGACAGTTGTTACGGAATCCTAAATCAATCGGGCAGCGTATCTATTACGAAACTGGGTTATAATACTTACAACGGAGCAGAACCTCGCTAATTAGGGGGGTATAATACCCGAGTATTATGCCTTCTATTCAGAAATTGTGATTTGAGAAATGAAGAATGAACGAATTGTAACTGAAGGCCATCGATCCTATTTATAGTGCTGATCCAGCACTTTGTCGCGCCCCGCGTAAGATGAGGGGAAGGTTTACGCGGCCCGCGAGGGCAGCTAGGGCGGCAATTGGTCGCTGAGTCATCGACACGTGTCAGCACCGGGTTTCTCCTTATCTTATAGCTGTCGCGGCCCGCGAAGGATGGAGCAAGAGTTTATGCGGCCCGCTTGAACTTAAAGAATCAATGAATTCAGGTTTCAACCTTCATACCGCCCGCGTAAGGTTGGGGTGGGTCCTACGCGGCCCGCCTCAACTTAATATTTCTTGTTTTTAATTTATTTTTAAATGCTATATTGTATTTCGGGCTTAGTTTTCACGTATGGGATGTATTTTAGAAAGTGTAGGGTGTCAGGGGTGTTTTAGGAGGGTTGATATATCTTGGGTAAAATTCCTGGGTTATTTAATAAAAATATATATAGTGTACTCACATTAAGTATAGTGACCCAATTTCACTTTTATCCCTACGTCACGAGACAGAACCCCAACGAATTTAGGCAGAGCCTTGACATACGTTACGGGGTCCTACGTCTATCGGACAGGGCATCAGTGACCAGGGTTACAACACTTAAAACGGGGCAGGGCTTTATCATTATTATAATAATAATAATATATATTGAAAGGGTGTAGTAAGATTTCGAGAGAAGGAATGGCAACTAACAATTGAATTGCAACATCTTATTTATACTAGATGTGACTTGGAGCTCACGAAAATCTAGATTCCCTATGACCAACAATTACATCATACTTTATACACGTTCACATGAATTCTTAAATATTAATGTTAATTATTTTATTTCTTTGAGACTTACGTGTACTAACATTTAGTTTTGAAGTATTTTATTATTTTTATTTATTATTATTTTAAAGGCTACGTAAACCTTTAGATGTTTACATTTAATATATACTTTTATTTAATGATTATTATTATATATTTATAATTAATTTAACTGCTTTACTCTTTTGCCGTTTATAACTTCTAAAATATGACGTTTTATAAAATAATAAATATGCCATTAGAACGAGAATAATTTTATCTACATTTTGAACCAAGTTTCATTAAAAATAGAGTAGGTTCAATTATAATGTATTTTTATAATTTAATTATTAAACGGTTCATAGGCCCGTCTAGGTACTTCATATTTCTAACAGTCAACTTACCCGTGATGCATCCTTTTAATAACATAAAAATTTTGGGACTGTTACATCCTCCCCACCTTGTTTTAAATCTCGTCCTCGAGATTCCCTGAAATATGGATGAATATTTTTAGTTAGTCTAGTTTCTAGATATATTCTGGTCCTTGTTTTGAATTTTACTTTACTTTGACCAGAACTATTCTCTATGTTTTGAGACTCTTATCTTCTCAAGATTTCTTAATGAAAATAAAATTATTAGCGTAAGTGTTTTAGATATGTTGTGTCTTCGCACAACTTTTAGTTACAAGTTTCCTAATGCGTCAATAATCGCAAGGGAATTCTTATACTTTCAATGACGTCCCGACTTAAAGAGTTCCTGACGTTCACCTTGTCGCACGAACTACGAAGCGGATGATCAAACGAAATAATGTTTGATATCGAAATTATAGATGTATACGGAAGATTCCTGATAAATAAGTCTAAAATTATCATTGACATACTTGTTCATGATTTATCCCTAATTGTCAATCAATATGATCTTTGGATTTCCTCATAGACATATATGTCTATATAATCATATAATTCATATACTGGTATACATACCCTTTGTAAGGTCAATATATTTAATAGATTCATATTTCCAAAAACAGATCAGTCATCAGGTCATGGTAATCATAATATATACCCCATCTTACCCGGTCTTGCCGGAGAGGTAACCCCATCTCACCCGGTCTCGCCGGAGAGGTAACCCCATCTCACCCGGACAAGCTGGAGAGTCTACCGCACCATGCCCAGTTTTACCGGAGAGGTAATTATCATAGTATTTCCCATAAATAGACTTCTCTCAAATTAGGATTTTGAAAGCACATCGTTTATTATAGTTTGCATCAAGAAACAAGGAAATTAGTATTCTCATGTTGGATAATATTCTAGAACCGAGTAGTATCAATAAACAAGAAATGACAGTGGCCAGTTGTTATCGCTTATTTATCATACATGCACTATTCTAGTCATCATCCTCACGGGATACCAATAACCATCACACTTTATCTATGCAAGTAATTGGCTTATCTCAAAGCTTTATACTAAGTCATTCTTCTTAGGTTCAGTCTAAATATTGTCCTGGTTGTTACCAGTGAATACCAATATTCCAACTCTTTCATTTAAGCATAGATATTATTATGGTCGTAGTTTTCTTTTGGTTGGAGAATGGAGTTTCAAATATATCATAGCTAGGTTCAATGTAATAATTATGCTTTACAGCTAACTCTATTTATGCATATAAAATCTTAGATCCCGTTACAAGGAATATTTTATTGAGACAAATAACATTTTAAAACATAGTAGGTTTCATGGTTTATAATGACTCCATGTTTTCATATGAATCACCAATAATATTTTCTCTTATGTTTATCTTACACAAGATATTATATTGGGTATACTATCAAGAAACTCTATTGGGTATATGCATATATGTGTATAAAATTTCAAATCTTTAGTTAATATTAAACTTACTGAATATATACACACATATATAAAATAATAACTATACATCCGATGGTATCAATCATCAAGCTTATTTCCATGACTTTACTTTATCTTTTTATAAAAGTAGTATATTGAAATAAACTTCATAATATTTTAGAATTTAAGGATGGATAAATAAAAGTTTAAAGAAATAAATTAATCAAAATATAAACTTTTTGGACTCATGGGAATAAATTTATTTTTAACTAGTGGGTTGAACCATATGGGTTTTAAAATATCAAAACTTGACTCTCAATTTATTGTATATTATATTATTTATTCAAAGAAGTACTTGTGGTAAGTAATACAGAGTTTGATGTTTCTAAAATTGATTCAAAATATATTTGAGTAATATACATGTATTAGAATATGTATGTATATTCCATACAATAGTAATTTATTTAAAGATATTACAATATTAAAATTGTAATCTGATTTTTAAATAAAGTTTTATAAAGGACAACCGTACTAAACATACATTTGATTCAAATATTTTTATGTGGGGCATCCATTTTAAATTCTAGTTTGAAAAATGAATGTTTAGGAACATTTTAACGTGCAAGGTAAAATAAATAAATAGATACTAAATTACTGATTTAAGTAGGATAATAAAAGATGTTTTCACTGTTGCAATATCCTTACTTCTAAAAATTTAATTATCTAATCTTTTACCATAAGTAAATGTGCAAGGATAAAAAATATACAGTATATTATTTTCGTATAGTATAATATACTTATGAGAAGATAGGATTTGTATACATGTTCTAGTAAAAAGATCTAATAGCCTTGTTACATTTTAATAAACCCGCAACGGACTTATAACATAAGTGCATATACTATTCTATATACTATATTACACTTATTAGAATTTATTACACCATGATATTTTATTAAAATTTTAGATATAAAATATATCTTTTACTTACTGTACTATCTTATAGTAAAATATACTATTCATATATTATTGTAAAATGTTTTATCATTATACTAATAGTATAAAAGGTACGGATGAACTCAAATATTATGAGTTATAAACATGTATTTGACTTACTGTACGAGTCAAATATTGGAAAATTTATATTAGATTTTAGATATCAAATTATTTTTCCAACCGAAAACCGTGTAGGATAGATACCCAAATGTACTAGTGGATTTCTATCTTTGGTCAAACTTTAACACCTGTTTGAAAAATGAATATTTTCCTCAAGTATTTCGTTAAAGATACTCCAAAGATGTACTACAAAATAAATTTAAGTGTAAACTAATAAATTATTTTGAGAAAGAACCTCTTAATAAAAATAATTAATTTATGGTTTTAGGCAAACCAACAAACCATGTACTAATATATAATGGGAACTTCGTAACTACTTAGGGTAAGTTTAACATCCAATTTATCAACTCCACTCATTTACTAATATTGTATTATTTAACTATTATACATCAGCCAGCTGACTCGAATATTTTTCTTTATAATTTAGGATACACAATCCTGTAACTACTATGACTGGTTAATCTTATAATTAATTATTTCCAAGCATAAGACCTATTCTGGATATATCTTAATATTTTGTAGAAATGCTTTCAACGTTTAGTTAGGCCTTTCTACGTAGTCCAACTAACCCAAATCTCTTAAAAACTTTAAATGAATTTATTAAATCATGAATACCTATCATATTCATTTAATCATCTATTTTATTACTAAGTATTCCAATATAAACTTTTACAAGTAATCCCAACATTTATTATTTCATAAAACTATGAAAGTATGAAGTCTTATGGTCAACTACTTATAAACCAGAAATGATAAAGTAGAGTGAGAAATTGGTACACCTGGGTTCAAAACTTGCTTTGGCTAGATCCACTAAAGCAATCTTTTATATTAATTCTTAAAATCCTTTCGGTTAATTTAATAGCTTCGGTTTTATTTATTTATTTATTTAAATATAAATTATTTAGAAATAATATTATTAAAACCACAAAGTTTTAAAATTTTATACCATATATTTCAATATGTATTTTAAACCAAAGTAAATGATTGGTTCCAAAAGAGAATCATAAATATGACTGCTTTATTAATAACTAACTTAGTTTGATGTATATTATGATATTATTTGAGTGGGTGGTATTAATTATCACAGACAAATTTCTAGTACAAATATTTGGGTATAATCATAAAAATAGATTGATTAAAAACGGCGAACATGGCGACTTATATATATATTTATTACAAACTACAACTGGAATTCAAAATATACTGATGATTATGCATCCGTAACTTATTTTAGTATATCTAGGTTATAGGAGTATTATGCTCAACAGGCTTTTATGTAAGGTTTATTCTATCTCCTGTCTCCACTAAGTTGTTATTAAAAGGGGCGAAGTTCCTTTAAAGTTTCTAGCTCATAGGTGGCATGGGTGCTGGTACTTGTTTGGCGGTTCAACTATTTAATATAAGTTAGCATTTACTGCTGTAGTGGCTAACATATGGAGATTTACCCATTGTTCATGTAATTCATTTTTCCCTAGTGGGTTATTGTTTGCTTCCTGAGTTTGTGCATTTAAATCCTGATTGATTATCGCTCCCTTTGGTTGTGACTTCTTTATTTTCTCTCGACTTTTGCTAATAATCAAATTTCTCTTCTTAGTGGTAAATGGTTTCTCAGACTTTGCCTTACGAATAAATATTCCTTCCTTAGTATCTGCTGAGTATCTTGAGTGATTTGATTGAAATGAGGTTCCCTTATCCTTTGGTGAACTATCTAATTGACGATAGATGTCCGAAATTCTTTGCTTACCCATACTGTAGACTAACAAATAGTCAAATAATATAAAACACATAATCACATAAGTTATTTCCTAACACAGAATTAAAATTTAAGTGTCAGCAGAACACTTCTTTGGCTTGAACCAGTGGCTAGGCTCTGATACCACCTTCTGTCACAACCCCCCGATCCTTAATTCCCGGGAACGGGCGGCCGCGAGCCAGTTTCGGTGGTATCGGTGTTTATTAATTTGGCAGCGGAAAAATTTCATCAGGTTAGGAAATATTTGATCAGAGTAAACCACTATATTTTATAAATACAAATACATGGGAAAAACCCAAGTTTGTAATACACACATTTTCATAGGAATAAATCGTATTTTATTTAATAAAAACATCTATTTTATTTTAGGTAACTTTATTGCCACTTTTCCAAGCCTTCAGTGCTCTCCAGCTGGCTTTTATTGGCTTCACACTAAGTTACCTGAAACACGTGTTTAAAACAATTTATCAGCAGGAAATACTGGTGAGTGAATCCCAGTTTAATCAAGTTTAAATAAAAAGTCACAGTGAACAGTATTGAGAGCGATCACATTGTTTATGTCTACACAATTACTCCATTTAGTACTGTCAAACCTGACTTGTGGGTCATATTACCCATTGGCTAACTCATTGTCCAATGGTAACGTATTGTCATCCCGACTTACTACTCGCAAGTAATACAAATTTTGTATACAAAACCCAACATACCGGCAGTAATTGAAGAAATACAAAGACTCAATCACTGCTAAATTTCATAGTAAAACATTTAAGGTTTGGTAAAACATTACCAAAAACGTTAACAAAAAGAGGATAAACTCACATTGCTATCTTAGACTTCGCGTAAGGGTTTCCTGGATATAATCTATAATTTATACAAATGTATATTGGTTAGTATCATAACCCTTTGAAAATATTAATGATACCCTCCCCGAGACGGCATTCCAACAACTACGTCGGGCAGAACCACGACAGTTGTTACGGAATCCTAAATCAATCGGGCAGCGTATCTATTACGAAACTGGGGTTATAATACTTACAACGGAGCAGAACCTCGCTAATTAGGGGGGTATAATACCCGAGTATTATGCCTTCTATTCAGAAATTGTGATTTGAGAAATGAAGAATGAACGAATTGTAACTGAAGGCCATCGATCCTATTTATAGTGCTGATCCAGCACTTTGTCGCGCCCCGCGTAAGATGAGGGGAAGGTTTACGCGGCCCGCGAGGGCAGCTAGGGCGGCAATTGGTCGCTGAGTCATCGACACGTGTCAGCACCGGGTTTCTCCTTATCTTATAGCTGTCGCGGCCCGCGAAGGATGGAGCAAGAGTTTATGCGGCCCGCTTGAACTTAAAGAATCAATGAATTCAGGTTTCAACCTTCATACCGCCCGCGTAAGGTTGGGGTGGGTCCTACGCGGCCCGCCTCAACTTAATATTTCTTGTTTTTAATTTATTTTTAAATGCTATATTGTATTTCGGGTTTAGTTTTCACGTATGGGATGCATTTTAGAAAGTGTAGGGTGTCAGGGGTGTTTTAGGAGGGTTGATATATCTTGGGTAAAATTCCTGGGTTATTTAATAAAGAGTAAATTATGTTTTTGGCTCCTGTGGTTATATCAGTTTTACTATATTAGCCCAAAATAAGAATTTTTAACGTATCTGCCCCCATGGTCCCTATATCTAACCATTTTGGCCCCTGAGACTAACTCCATCCATTACCCTGGTTAATTATTTGTCACATGCAAGTCACATGATGGGTATTTTTGTAATTTCTCCTCCCCTTTAAATCTAACCCAGATCTTCATCATCATTTTCAACCATCATCATCCCCGGATCTTCATCTTCAATTAAATCTAACCCAGATCTTCATCTTCTTCAACCATCATCATCCCCAGAACTTCATCAACACCCAAACCCTCCATCAACACCCACCAACAGCAACGACCACTACCCAGTCGCCATCACCTCCGCCATCACTGCTACACCGACAACCATCCTCCACCATCGATTTCACCTACCACCGTCGCACAACATCATCATCAACCACCACTATTCATCACCTCCCTCCAATTCAATCTTCTTCAGTAGCCCTAAATACAGATCCTTTTCACCCTCAATTTAACAAACACCCAAACACTCAAATATAAAGTGCTTGTAGATCAAATGTGATATTATCCAAACACTCAAATTAAAAATCAGGAAACAACTCATCAAATTTATCATTCTCTCATCTTTCACATTGATTCATACATACACACAATACTATACTTGCATATCAAAATGGCAGCACCCATTAGAGTAGCAGCATCATCTTCTTCAACTCTCCTGGCTTCACCTTCTTCATCTCAAGTCGTTCAAATTTCACAAATTTATCTAATTGCAACAGATTAAGTTCGAGAAGCATTTCCTGGTGAGTCAATGACCGGTGTCCCCAAATAAGATCAGTGGAACTTCTAGATTCTTTTGAAAGTTGCTCCGGTGGGATCTAATCCGACTGCATTGACTTCTTATTTAGATGTGGGGGTTGTGGCTATTGCGCGTGGGGTTGTGGGGAGCTGTGTGTGGTGGCGTGTGAGGGGTTGTGGCGGTGGCGGTTGGTGGGGGATATGATGGTGGTTGGTGGCGGTGGTGGAAGTAGGTAGTGCCGTAGTGGTAGGAGAGAGATAGAGTAGAGAGAGAAAGTGGGTTTATTTTGTGAGAGAGAAGAAGATGAGTTAATATAAATTATTTTTTTCTTTAAAGATATTTTTAATATATATTAAAGATAATTTAATATGTGTGGGAGATGAATTTACAAATATGCCCATCATGTGAGTTACATGTGACAAATAATTAACCAGGTTAATAGATTGAGTTAGACTCAGGGGCCAAAATAGATAGTTATAGAGACCATGGGGGCAGATACGTTAAAAATTCTTATTTTGGGCTAATATAGTAAAACTGACATAACCACAGGGGCCAAAAACGTAATTTACTCTTTAATAAAAATATATATAGTGTACTCACATTAAGTATAGTGACCCAATTCCACTTTTATCCCTACGTCACGAGACAGAACCCCAACGAATTTAGGCAGAGCCTTGACATACGTTACGGGGTCCTACGTCTATCGGACAGGGCATCAGTGACCAGGGGTTACAACACTTAAAACGGGGCAGGGCTTTATCATTATTATAATAATAATAATATATATTGAAAGGGTGTAGTAAGATTTCGAGAGAAGGAATGGCAACTAAAAATTGAATTGCAACATCTTATTTGTACTAGATGTGACTTGGAGCTCACGAAAATCTAGATTCCCTATGACCAACAATTACATCATACTTTATACACATTGACATGAATTCTTAAATATTAATGTTAATTATTTTATTTCTTTGAGACTTACGTGTACTAACATTTAGTTTTGAAGTATTTTATTATTTTTATTTATTATTATTTTAAAGGCTACGTAAACCTTTAGATGTTTACATTTAATATATACTTTTATTTAATGATTATTATTATATATTTATAATTAATTTAACTGCTTTACTCTTTTGCCGTTTATAACTTCTAAAATATGACGTTTTATAAAATAATAAATATGCCATTAGAACGAGAATAATTTTATCTACATTTTGAACCAAGTTTCATTAAAAATAGAGTAGGTTCAATTATAATGTATTTTTATAATTTAATTATTAAAGGGTTCATAGGCCCGTCTAGGTAGTTCATATTTCTAACAGTCAACTTACCCGTGATGCATTCTTTTAATAACATAAAAATTTTGGGACTGTTACAGCTAGACTCACAGTTTTCATATGATATATCGAGAAAAATGATTCTACTATGTTTTCTCAACAACTTTTAAACCGGTTATCAAAAAGATTTAAAATAAATCTTTTCAAAACAAACTATGAACTCATTCAACTTTTTGTTGATTTTTTGCATGTTCTTTCTTAGGTTGCATTTTCAAAATTATGGAACGGTTGGAATATGAGAACCCATGGGAATTCGAGTACTTAGCGGGCGTTCGCATTCTAGAAGTCTTAACTTATTTTCTTCCGTTGTGCAATGAAGATACCAGTCCAGTCACGCCAATGCTCTGATATTTCGGGGTGTGACATAGAGTTGTTCACAGAGGGGCTATTACTGTTATTAGAAGAATTGTTAGACTTAGACCATTGACCATTTTGATTAGGTTTTTGTCTATAGTTGGTGGGATAGCCATGCAGCTCAAAACATTTATCAACAGTATGCCCAATTTTATTACAATGAGTGCATTTAAGGTTAGGATTGGGACCCTTGTTAAATCTTTTCTTGTTGTCATTAAAATTACTTGACTTAGCAACAAACCCAACGTTAGGAATTTTTGACCCACTATTAGATCCTCTATGTGATTCTTCTCTAGAAATAATAGAGAAGGCAGTTTTGATAGTTGGTAGAGGATCCCTAGTCAACAGATTGGTTCTAACAGGTTGGTAAATATCATAAAGACCCATTAAGAATTGCATAAGTTTAATTAACTGACTGAACTCATTGAATTTAGTAGAAGCATTGCAAGTGCAAGAAGGCAGTTGTAGCATGGCATCAAACTGTTTCCACATAGTGTTGATTTTATGATAATACTCAGACACACTAGATCCATTTTGACTAACAGAGTTGATTTTTTTATATAAGCTAAACACAACGGACCCATCAACTTTATCATAGGTATCTTTTAAATTATCCCACACTTCTGGAATTGACTTGACCAACATATAATTCATCAGAGACAGAGTTCAGAATCCAGGTGAGCACAATAGAATTACATCGATCCCACTGACTAGCAAGTACATCATTGTCTTTAGATCTAACACAAGTTCCATCAATAAAGCCTGATGTATTTTTAGCCATTAGAGCAAGTTTCATAGCTGTAATAACTCTCACCAAAACTATTATTTCTTATTATATTTTGTCCAATAGGAAACCCTAATTGAGACCCCCAAGTGATTCTGCATAAACCCTAAAATTTTCAGAACAATCAGAATCAGGATCAGGGCCCCTAAAACTCAGGGGGGGTATTTCCTATTTACGATTATCCACATAAATAGCTGTCAAAATCGAATTTTTACAATCTGTCAACTCAGCTAAGCTAGTTAGGGACGTGGCTACCCTATGATAGGATGTGACCCCTCGCGCCACGCGACGCCCCCAGCATGACCCCTCGCGTCACGCGAGGGGGTCAAATTTTCAGTATAAATAGAGGGGTGTGGGACTTGAATTTTGGCACTTGTTCGACGTTAACATTCGATTCATGCACTGAGATATCGTCCAAATACTACAAAAACACACACAGCACGAAACGCTGCCGCAAAACAGGGTAATAACTCGATCGCTGCTACGATTCAATGTCCGATCGATTGAAACTATCCAATGAATGTTTAAGTGCTGCCCACATTAGGGTTATGCTTTGTCATTCGTTGTGAATTCGATGGATGTTTAAGTATCGCACTTTGTCATTCGTTGTGAGGGTTTAATCTCGTGAGTTATCGTAAATGCTGTATTAGTTACTGACCTAGTTCGTGTGCATGTTGTTTAAATTTAGGTTAAAAGGCTAATCAGTAGGCTAAACTCTGCCCGTATAAATCTGCAATGTGAGTCATTCTCTTTTTATCAAATGTTTTACAATACTCCAAGTATTTTCAAATGTTATAATTACAGGGATTAAGTCATGGTTATCTTAGTCACTGGCTAGTGGGGTATTGTGCACATTACTAAATTCTCACGGTTAGGCTAATAAATCCTAACAGTGATAAACGTCACTACTTGGGGAAAGACCCAATAGTGGTATGACCATCGTCACACGGGTGACAAGGCGCCAGATAAAAATAAGATAGAAGCCATTGTAATCGCTCTTATGCTGTAATTGATAACTATGTTTCGTTTTATCAAATTTGAGTGACTCGCAAGCATTTCCCCACTGATAAAATATTTTTAAAACATGTTTCAGGCGACCTGCTGTAAATCAAGGAAACGTGCTATGGAGCACTAACAAGCTTGAAGAGGTGGCTCAGTTAAAAATAAATAAACATGTTTTAATAAATCAAGGAATTTCCTAGTTAAATTCCTCTATTGTAAATTACGGGGTTTATCCCGAATTATGAAATAAAATAATCGGGCATTTCAAGTTTTTAAAAGATCCTGTTAAAATTTTCTGCCGTCGCATCACAGATACCACGGGTTCCTGTCCCGCGGCTCCTGACCGGGTCAAACCGGGGCTGGGGTCGTGACAGGGAAAGGTGGTATCAGAGCCACTGATTTAAGCCAATTAAGTATTTAGAAAATACTTAAATTTACTGATTGCCATTTTGTGATTACGTGTTTTATTTGAATATTTGTTTACAGTATGGGTAAGCAAAGACTTTCGGATATCTACCATAAATTAGATATTTCACCGAAAGAAAAAGGAATTTCATCCTCAAAATGCCCAGATAATGAGGAAGGAATATTTGTTCGAAGGGCACAATATGAGAAACCACTTTCTCCTAATAAAAGAAGTTTGATTATTAGGAAAAGTCAGGAGAAAATAAAGAAATCCCAACCAAAAGAAGTGAGGGTTAATCAAGAAACCCAGAAACTAGACAGTAACCCACCATGGGAAGACAAGTTAGATGAAAAATGGGCAGATCTCTATATGCTGGCCACTGTGGCAGTAAATGCAAATTTGTAAATACTCTAACTCAGTTCTAGCACCCATATCAACTACAAGCCAGAAACTTTACCCAGTAAATAAATAAGTTTACAATAAACCCTAGTATGTTTTAATTTTCAGTTATCCTTTGTATTAAATTAGTCACATAGTATGCAATAATACTTGAAGGTTATCTGTGAAATTTTGTTATAAAGTTTTAACTTAGTATTTTTGCATATATGCTAAACAGCATGAATGAGTTATCTGAAGCCCTTCAGAATCTCAATCTCTATCCGGTGAAAGTAGAAGTTTCCAAAGACTTTACTGGTTACATACCCGATGTAGAAGAACCTATGGAATTCCACGTTCCACCTCTGGAGAAACCAAAGCCTAAGAAAAGGAAAAGATTCGTAGGCTGGAGGCGTGTACGCAGAAGGAAACCAGCAACTAGAAAGGCTCCCAAAATAGAGAATCCCATAGATAATGGAAAAGGAATTGCAATAGGAGAAGGTTCCAGGCAAGTAAAAATGGAAATTGGGGAAAGTTCTAGGCAAGTCGAGGAGTTGCCATTAAAGGAAGAATTAGATCGCCTACTGGCAAGCTGTGATATCATTAACCCTATCAACACCAACCTCTACCCTTATCCTGCTGAAACCCAACTTCCAATAAACTTAGAACCAGCCATTCCAGGCCCTCTGATCCACACCCAACCTCTAGGAGAAATAGACGAGTGGTGGACTAATGATTGGCAGTTTTAAAACCTCCTCAATAATCCTTATACCTTTTTCCCTCAGTTCGACCCAGAACCTATACCAAACCCACCAATGAGCAATGAAAATTTAGCTGAACTCCGTCATTTTGGCGAAGAATTGATAGGTGCAGGGAATAGGATTCGGGAGGTGGGAGAGCAAATCTCCTGGAAGTACGACGAGAGGGAGCGTCGTTTCTAAAATGTCAGCAGAAAGGATGGTGTAAGAACGTAGCTGTGATTGTATAATAATAATAATAATAGTAATAAAAATATAATCTTGTAAAATAAAAATAAAACTTTGTGAAATAACAGTGTGTACGGATGCATAATATGATATATAAAAAGGGAAATCGAGGAATCGATAATTTTGGATATATATATGTGTGTTGTGAAATTTGTATGATTGTTCTGTGTATAATTACTATTTACTAATAAATTACATATATTAATTATCAGATGGAAAATGCTAATAATGAACCAGTTAACGAGATTAACCAATCTGAGCAACACCAGGAGGATCAATTTTTGAATAGGCAAGATATCGAGAATATCGTTGCTCAGGGAATAGCCAATGCTATTCCAAGAATCATTGCTGCTGCCCAGAAACCTGCTGAACCTCAACAAATCGTTCCTAGTAAACGTACTCAAGAAGATAACTTCAGTAATAGTGTAAACGGAGGCGGCAACCATACTAATCATGATAATGATCCACGGCAGGCCCCACTTCCTAAGAAAATGAAAGCTGCAACGCCTGGTTGCACTTACAAAGAATTTCTTGTTTGTAAAGCAGTTGAGTTTGCAGGTAACGAAGGAGCGACTACAGCACTACGTTGGTTGGAGAAAACCGAAGCAATAATTATGATAAGTAAATGTGCTGAAGAAGACAAGGTTATGTATGCGTCGCATCTTTTTAAAGAAGGAGCGCTAGAATGGTGGAATACAGTACTTCAAGCCAAAGGAAGAAATATGGCCTATGCCATGAGTTGGGAAGAATTTAAGCAGATAATGGAAAGAAAATTTTGTCCCGAATATGAAAAGGAACAAATGGCGAATAAATTCCTGAACCATCGGATGATGGGTGTAGATTGTTGAGGATATACTTCGACATTCTTCGAATATGCGAGAGTAGTACCAACCCTGGCTTCGCCAGAACCGGTGCTTATTTCCCGCTATATTTGGGGATTGATTAGCGAAATCCGTAATATCGTTAAAGCTGCGAGACCTCGCACTATTGACGATGCGGTAGAATTAGCTAACTCCCTAACTGATGAATTGGTACGCACAAGTGAAGAAAACCGGAAAAAGGAAGTAGCCCAAAAGATTACCCATGGATTCCGTAGGGTAACCGTAGTAATTTCAAGAAAAAGGGAACTGGACAATCTTCCACTATTCCATTTTGCAATGCCTGCAAAAGAAAGCATTTTGGAAGATGCAAAGGGTATTGCAATTTCTGCAAAATCCCGGGGCATCAAGAAGAAGATTGCAGAAAGAAGAAAGCAACAGTTTGCTACAACTGTGGAGAAGCTGGACATTTTAGGCCAGACTGTCCGAAACTGGTTAAACCAGCTGATAACAAAGCCAAACCTGCAGAAGGAGCTACTAAAAAGAATGTTCGAGCATTCCAATTGACTACTCAGGAAGCCGAATTAATTTCTGATGTGATAGCTGGTACGTTCTTAGTTCACAACGTTTATGCAAAAGTATTATTTGACTCTGGTGCAAACCAAAGTTTTATAAATACTTCATTCTGCCAAGCTCTTAATTTACCGTTAACCAACCTTAGGCAGATTTTTACAGTCGAAATGGCAAACGGGAATTCTGTTAAATTAGATAAGATTTTGCAAGAAGGAAATATAGAACTTTCAGGTCATAAATTTTCTGCAAACCTGTTACCTATGAATTTAGCAGAATTCGATGTGGTGTTAGGAATGGATTGGTTAGTAGCCAACCATGCTCGAATCCTATATGATAAGAACTCCATAGAAATTCGTACACCCACCGGAAAAGTAATTATGATTACAGGAGATAAGCCACGTAAACTTATGAAGTTCATTTCAGTAATGGAAGTTGCTAGTTATGAACGAAAGCAAGGAGTAGTGTATATGATTTCAGTAATCATTAACACTAAAGGTAAAGAACTTAAGGACATTCCTGTAGTATCAGAATACCCAGATGTATTTCCAGAAGAGTTACCAGGATTACCACCAGATAGGGAGGTAGAATTTAGAATTCATTTAGTTCCTGGAACTACACCGATAGCCAAGGCACCTTATCGGTTAGCACCCACAGAAATGCTAGAACTAAAGAAACAATTAGATGAATTGTTAAGTAAATGATTCATACAACCTAGTTCATCCCCTTAGGGAACACCAGTGTTATTTGTAAAGAAAAAGGATGGTTCGATGCGAATGTGTATCGATTATAGGGAATTAAATAAGGTTACAATTAAGAATCGATACCCATTACCTAGGATTGATGATCTTTTCGATCAACTTCAAGGAGCTAGATACTTTTCTAAAATAGATTTACGCTCTGGATATCATCAATTAAAGGTACAGGAAGAAGACATACCTAAAACTGCTTTCAGAACTAGGTATGGTCATTACGAGTTTACAGTCATGCCATTCGGATTAACAAATGCTCCAGCCGCATTTATGGACATGATGAATAGAATTTGTAAACCGTATTTGGATAAATTTGTAATTGTCTTCATCGACGATATACTAATTTATTCCAAAAGTCAGGACGAGCATTGTGAGCACCTGCATGCACTCTTAACTTTGTTAAGAAAGGAAAAGCTTTATGCCAAATTCTCTAAGTGTGAATTTTGGCTACAAGAAGTGCAATTCTTAGGACACATGGTGAATCAAGAAGGCATTCACGTAGATCCTGCGAAAATAGAAGCAATCATCAAATGGAAGGTTCCGCAATCAGCTATGGAAATTAGAAGTTTTCTAGGGTTAGCTGGATACTATAGACGATTTATTAAGGATTTTTCCAAGATAGCTGTACCATTAACTAAGCTAACCTGTAAAGCAGTTAAGTTTGAATGGGGACTTAGGCAAGAATAAGCTTTTAGGATTTTAAAGCAAAAGTTAACAAATGCTCCAATTCTAGCCTTACCCGAAGGAACTGAAGATTTTGAAGTATATTGTGATGCCTCTAAGATAGGATTAGGATGTGTACTAATGCAAAGCAAAAAGGTAATTGCATATGCATCAAGACAATTGAAAAAGCACGAGGAAAACTATACGACTCATGATTTAGAGTTAGGAGCTATAATTTTTGCCCTTAAAATTTGGAGACATTATCTATATGGAAGTAAGTTTACTGTCTATACGGATAATTAAAGTTTAAGGTATATATTTGGGCAAAAAGAGTTAAACATGAGACAAAGGAGATGGATGGAAATATTAAGCGACTACGACTGTGATATTCAGTATCACGAAGGAAAGGCAAATGTAGTTGCAGATGCCTTAAGCCGTAAGTATCATGAGAAACAACGACGGGTTCGTGCTCTTAGATTAAATCTACAGTTAGATTTAATGGAGCAACTAAAGAATGTTCAAGAAACAGCAATCAAGGATGATGCTGAAGGAATAAAAGGAAGAGTAAAAGAATTAGAGCAAGGAAATGATGGAATTTGGAGATTCCATAAGAAAAGAATTTGGGTACCTAAGCAAGGAGAATTAAGAAATAAGATTCTAGAGGAAGCTCATAAATCTAGGTATACCATGCATCCAGGAAACAATAAGATGTACCAAGATTTAAGAAATAATTTCTAGTGGATAGGAATGAAAAAGGACATAGCTAGATATGTTTCTAAGTTTCTTACTTGTTCACAAGTTAAGGCGGAACACCAGAAACCCTCAGGTTTACTTCAACAATTAGAAATGCATTTATGGAAATGGGAACTCATAATAATGGACTTTGTTACTAAGTTACCCAAAACCAGAAAAGGTAATGATGCGATTTGGGTAATTGTGGATCGATTAACCAAGTCAGCTCATTTTCTACCCATGAAGGAAACCTTTAGCATGGAAAGGTTAGCCAAGTTGTATGTAGACGAAGTAGTATCCTTACATGGAGTTCCACTCTCCATTGTATCGGATAGGGATAGTCGTTTCACTTCCCATTTCTGGAAAAGTTTCCAGGAAGCAATGGGAACCCGACTAAATTTAAGTACGGCATATCATCCACAAACAGACGGGCAAAGTGAAAGGACGATACAAACACTGGAAGACATGCTCCGAGCATGTGTGATAGATTTTGGTGGAAATTGGGACGACCACTTACCTTTAATTGAATTCTCCTATAACAATAGTTATCATTCAAGCATTGAAGCTGCCCCATTCGAAGCACTGTATGGACGAAAGTGCAGAACTCCAGTTTGCTGGGCAGAAATAGGAGAAAGTCAATTATCAGGTCCTGAAATCGTGCAAGAAACTGCCGACAAGATCACTCAGATCAAAGAAAGACTGAAAACTGCTCGAGATCGTCAAAAGAGTTATGCCGATAATCGACGCAAGCCATTGGAATTTCAAGTCGGAGATAAGGTACTTTTGAAAGTTTCTCCTTGGAAAGGAGTAGTTCGGTTCGGTAAGAAAGGAAAGCTAAGCCCACGATACGTAGGACCATTTCCAGTAATCCAACGTATAGGACCAGTTGCCTATCGTTTACAACTACCAGAAGAATTAGCTGGAGTACATGATGTATTTCATGTATCCAACCTCAAGAAATGTCTATCTGACGAATCACTGGTAGTACCTCTCCAAGACATAAAGGTAAATGAAAAGTTAAAATTTGTTGAGAAACCGCTTCAAATAGAAGACCGAAAGATCAAGTTTCTCAAACACAAGCGACTAATTCTAGTCAAAGTCAGGTGGGATTCAAAGAGAGGATCTGAATACACTTGGGAGCTGGAATCAAAGATAAAGCGAAAGTACCCCTACTTGTTCCAGTGAAATCTCGAGGACGAGATTTTTATTAAGGTGGGGAGGATGTAATAACTCTCACCAAAACTATTATTTCTTATTATATTTTGTCCAATAGGAAACCCTAATTGAGACCCCCAAGTGATTCTGCATAAACCCTAAAATTTCAGAACAATCAGAATCAGGATCAGGATCAGGGCCCCTAAAACTCAGGGGGGGGGGGGTATTTCCTATTTACGATTATCCACATAAATAGCTGTCAAAATCGAATTTTTACAATCCGTCAACTCAGTTAAGCTAGTTAGGGACGTGGATACCCTATGATAGGATGTGACCCCTCGCATCACGCGAGGGGGTCAAATTTTCAGTATAAATAGAGGGGTGCGGGACTTGAATTTTGGCACTTGTTCGACGTTAAAATTCGATTCATGCACTGAGATATCGTCCAAATACTACAAAAACACACACAGCACGAAACGCTGCCGCAAAACAGGGTAATAACTCGATCGCTGCTACGATTCAATGTCCGATCGATTGAAACTATCCAATGAATGTTTAAGTGCTGCCCACATTAGGGTTATGCTTTGTCATTCGTCGTGAATTCGATGGATGTTTTAGTATCACACTTTGTCATTCGTTGTGAGGGTTTAATCTCGTGAGTTATCGTAAATGCTGTATTAGTTACTGACCTAGTTCGTGTGCATGTTGTTTAAATTTAGGTTAAAAGGCTAATCAGTAGGCTAAACTCTGCCCGTATAAATCTGCAATGTGAGTCATTCTCTTTTTATCAAATGTTTTACAATACTCCAAGTATTTTCAAATGTTATAATTACAGGGATTAAGTCATGGTTATCTTAGTCACTGGCTAGTGGGGTATTGTGCACATTACTAAATTCTAACGGTTAGGCTAATAAATCCTAACAGTGATAAACGTCACTACTTGGGGAAAGACCCAATAGTGGTATGACCATCGTCACACGGGTGACAAGGCGCCAGATAAAAATAAGATAGAAGCCATTGTAATCGCTCTTATGCTATAATTGATAACTATGTGTCGTTTTATCAAATTTGAGTGACTCGCCAGCATTTCCCCGCTGATAAAATATTTTTAAAACATGTTTCAGGCGACCTGCTGTAAATCAAGGAAACGTGCTATGGAGCACTAACAAGCTTGAAGAGGTGGCTCAGTTAAAAATAAATAAACATGTTTTAATAAATCAGGGAATTTCCTAGTTAAATTCCTCTATTGTAAATTACGGGGTTTATCCCGAATTATGAAATAAAATAATCGGGCATTTCAAGTTTTTAAAAGATCCTGTTAAAATTTTCCGCTGTCGCATCACAGATACCACGGGTTCCTGTCCCGCGGCTCCTGACCGGGTCAAACCGGGGCTGGGGTCGTGACAATAGCATTAGACCAGACTACATAATTCCCAGTCTCTTTTAGTTTTATGCTAACTATTGTGAGCCCACTAGAGTCACTAGCATTGAGATATAAAGGGTCACTAGCATCTAACTTGCTAATCAAAGTCACAGCGGACTCAGTATTATCAGTCATAACAGTAAGATAAGGAAACACAGAACAGAACAGAACAGAACAGCCAACAAACAGATAAGCAAACAAAAAAAAAATACCAAACAGACACCGGCGAAGCCTGGACAGAGCTCCGATCAGAGGTTCATCACTCAAGGTGCCTCCGCAGACAATGACCAGGGAGCCACAACTCAAAAGACCAAACCAGACACAAATGCAACAGAGTGAACCCTCTCTGTGTCCCAATAATCAAACCGGTTTTGCCTAAAACCCGCTATAAAAAATGCCTAGACTCAAGACACAGTGATGCTAAAAGAAAAGTAAAGAGAGAAGGAAGGAACGATCTCACAGTGGGTGCCAGCAGAAGGGGACCAGGTCTGCAACCTTCACTTAGGGTTACAAGACACAGGTCAGAAAACCGAAAAAAATTCCTGTTGGTTTGCTCTAACGGGACCAACGAGGATCTTCTTCTTCAACAAAGGCAGAAAACCCCAAATTAGGGTTTCCATAGAAGCGCCGTCACCGGAAACCAGAAACCAACGAAAACCCCTAAAACTTAGGGTTTCACACTTCTAGATCTACACTGTCTCCACTGAGCAAGAAATCACTCCGGAAACAGGGACCAGAACACAAGATGCCGTCAAAGGAAGGAACCTTAGATCGGAAGAAAGAAGGACAATCGGATCCTTGTACCGCAGTGGATGAAGAACGAGAGCCCGAATCAACCTTGGGGCTCTGATACCATGTCACAAACTCAGATTCAAAAGCACAACACAGATTTATTCAAAGCAATCAAAAGGTTACAATGAAGTGATCAGCCAGTCATCACAGATTGACTGGTGATTCAAAAAGATTCAACAAGAACAAACAACAACAATAGAACCCTAACACTCTCACGTATTTTACTTGTGAGAAAGACAAAGAACACCAAATGCAGAAATGAGAGCTTATGATACTTCATGAAGAGGGCAGCCACAATCGACACCTTTTAAGGGGGATATAACCCTAGCTTACACGAGACAGCTGGAGCCCAAGAGAAGAGCCCATATGAGAGGCAGGCCAGCGACACACACGGAGGGGAGCGGCCCAAAGCAGCAAGACCAAGCCAAACCTCACACCAAAGTAAAACAAGGAATTATTAGAACATAACAAATAAAATAAACTATAACAAATAATAATAAACTAAGGGAAAGCACATTTATACTGATATTTCAACAATTTATAACGATAAAATAGAGTAATCTTAACATCCTGTCTCATATTAGTGAAATTTATATAGTTTTTTGGGTCTTATAATCTCACTAATAAGATCTAGTTTTGTTTTCTTCTTCACTACATAGTTATTACTATACTAGAGGCATTTGGTTCACAAAATTCGTTGATACTAGGTTGCGTAATATGTTTTTTTCTTCTAGTTTTACCATCAACATCCTTTTGAATTGTGTTATGATCTCTTTTCATGTATTTTAAACCATCCAAATAATTGACTTTAAAAAACATCGACTTTAAAATTTGTTATTATACTCAAGTTTTGTTAGTAGTTAGTACTAGTATACACGAAAACTCCAATACTCGCTCAAAATTTGGCTTGTCTGTAAACTAGTCCAGCCAAGCTAACCTCTCGTTTGATCACTCATTTAAAATAAAAGGCGTAATTAGTGTGTGTATTTAAATTATAATCAAAATTTTAGGTTTTGTGGTTTATAAATTTTGTATGTGTTAAAAATATTAATTTTGTATTTGTGTAGATCAATATGTGTAAGAAAAACCTTTGATGATTTGAATGATTTGAACCGGTTTAACAGGTGAGTTCTTCAATTTTGTGTTTCATTTAATAGTCTTAGCTATTTTAAATGTTAGTGTAATGATACTATCATTTGATATTTTAAATCAGGGTACGCTCGAAAACGGACAAGAGATACCTGTAAAAGGTTAAAAACGGTATCTACTCAAGGTGGCAAAGAATTCAAGAATGAGGCTGAGCTACTCACGAAACTTAATCACTGTAACTTGGTCCGTGGGTATAGAAGTGAAGGCATCGAGCGCCTTCTAATTTATGAGTTACTGCCACATGGAAGTCTTGATAAATACATATTTGGTAAATTTTCCTAGGGTAACTAAACTTACAATTGTAATCATAGTAGTTAATTTTCATTGTATAGAGAAACTTAATAATGTTTTACTATTTTAATTGTACTATTGTGGTAGAAAATTATATTTTGTTGTGTTGTGTTGAATATTGTTATTAATGGCTACATCTTGATGATTCATGCAGATTCATCTAAGAGTTCCATTCTTGATGACCGGGAAAAACCCCGCAACGTCATCATAGATGTTGTGAGTGGACTCCATTACCTCCATGAAGGAAGCCATCAAAGGATAGTTCATCGGGAAAGTTACTGTACAAATAAACTTAACGTACTAAACATACGAATTGCATGAAAAGGACAAAAGGAGGCGGTGAGATTTTTGTAATTATCAGTAACTATCAAAATCGCTCTTGTAGAGTAATTTTGATCTTTTGTAGAGTAATTTTGTAAAATGTTCATGTAGAGTAATTTTGTTCTTGTAGGGTAATTATCAAAATTACACTACCCTCCCCCCAACCCCCAAAAAACGATAGAGTAATTTTGATCTTTTGTAGAGTAATTTTGGTCTTGTAGGGTAATTATCAAAATTACACTAACCCCCCTCCCAACCCAAAAACCTAACCCCCCTCCCCCCACCCCTAAAAAAACCTAAAAAAACCTAACCCCCCCCCCCCCCCCCACACACACACACACCCAAACTAAAAGTTAAAAACTAAACCATAAAGCTAAACTTCATAAATAAATGCTAACAAAATTACTCTACAAGATCAAAATTACTCTACAGGATCAAAATTACTCTACAAAAGATCAAAATTACTTTACAGGATCAAAATTACTCTACATAAAGCTAAACCCCATAACTAATGTTATTTATTTTAGTTATTAATAAATAAACTAGTAATTAGACCCGCAAGCGTTGCTGCGTAAGTACATCATAAACATTGAATAAACCCAATGTATCACGTGTCCATTAGGTTACATGAAGTCGACTGCATTATATTACAAACTATACTTTGCTTGTATTCTTTTAACATTAGTCTTTGTCTAGTTTTAAAATCCATTCCATAAACCGAAGACATATTACTTTTTGAAATAATGAGTTTTAATAATATCAGTGGTGGTCCCACTTTTTCACATATTGTAAACTAATGGACCTTTACTAACGGAATCTTAATTTTTTTGTCCTCTAATCCTTTTCGGTTTAGTAAAGGTACATTGGTTTACAATTTACAAAAAGGTGAGACCACCACTTGTTATTTTTTAAGTTGGGACCGTTGCCGGCCAATGGCTAATAGCTAGGATTATTAAAATCCATTATTCATACTTTTTATTGTTTTTTGCAATGTTGTCGCGACCTATCACGCGTTTTCTTGTTTTTTGTAGTTCCAAACCTGTGGTTGTGAGATCGGGCGACACCTTGTGTACTTGTTTCCAAGTTCGTATTAAGCTCTAAGCCCTCAGAGTTGTAATGAAGGGCCCAAATAACTTTCTGCCACAACCCTTGGTCTTCTACTTTGTACCGTCACCATCATTTTGCCAGCATGGCAAGATTGACATCTCGCAACGAACTGAAACCGAATCCGCTTACCGGGGCAATGGCGTTCTCCCAAGCCATCAAACTTACCTTAGATATGTAACACCCCGAAAATATAGATATTATATTATAAATTAAAATGTCGGTTATGGTCAAGATAAAATAACTAGGAATAAATAACCTAGTTAATCATAAATCTTGAAATAACAAGAAAACTTGGTTAAAACACCTCTTATAAAAACTTGGAGTGAATTGAAAGGATTGTCCTTTATCTTTATACTCATTTGCAGGCGCTGTCCTTTATGTTTAAAATTGACGAGTTTTGTCCTTTATGTTTTTAAATCATACACATTTTGTCCTTTAAGCCTAACCCAGTTACCTTTTTTCAGTTAAATCTGATCATGTGTTTTGCATATGAGGGTAATTTTGTCATTCCACCCTTTCATGGACTAATTATGTAAATAACTAAATTCCTAACCATTTTATTAAAATTAAAATATACTTAAAAAAAGATTAAACCTCCCTCCCTCTCTCTCTCTCTCCCTCTCCTCTCTTTCTCTCTATCTCTCTATCGAGCTCATCTTCTTCCTACAACTCCTCAATAAATATCTGTCCAGTAACATAAAAGTTTCCCCTTAAAACTTCCTCAAAATATCATTCAAATGCACTCCTATTCTTATCCAATCCTCTCGAGAGTTGTTCTTTATTGACCCCTGCTAACACCCCATTCAAGATTCAATTCTTTTATTTCACTTGAAATGCTTCAAATTCTACAAAACCCATATCATAAATGCTTCAAAACTCAAAACCCATCTTCATCTTTTCAAAGAAATTTTCTAATTTTTGCAAATTCCAACAAAAACTATATTATCAAAACTAAAAACCCTTTACCAAGTATGGAATTTGAATTAAATCTGAGGTAATAAGTGGAAGGCGGCATCGGAGATCTGGGTTATGGTTCTTTCAGATATGATCTGATCATTGATTTTTTTCCTCATTTTTCCAGTACCACACATTTGGCTCTTTTTTCGGAAGGCGGCATTAGAGATCTGAGTAGAAGGCGGCATCGGAGATCTGGGTTATGGTTCCGTCAGGTCGACGGCAGACACAGAGGTTTTAGCGCAGATGAGGTGCTTTCGATTGGGTGGTCGCTTGGGGGGTGGTGACATATGGTATTTTGATGTTAACGAAGGGGTGGAGGTGCACATCGGCGTACGGCGACGGTGTTGTGGGGATGACGGGAGGCGGCTCGGGTTTAAGGTGGTTCTCCGATGATCTAGGGGTCCGGTTGGGTGGTGGCAGTGTTGTGGGGATGGTGGTGGGTCGGTGACAATCGTTGCTTTGTGATGGTGATTCGGTCATTATTTTTTCATTTTTATGTATTTTTAAAGAATAGGGTGAAAAGACAATTTTACCCTCTTGTGCATTGCACATGACCATATTTGACAGAAAAATCTAACTGGGTTAGGGCTAAAGGACAAAACGTGTATGATTTGAAAACATAAAGGACAAAACTCGTCAATTTTAAATATAAAGGACAGCGCCTGCAAATGGGTATAAAGATAAAGGACAATCCTTGCAATTCACTCTAAAAACTTGGGTAAAGTTGAGGGACTAAAGTTGGTAAAATGGAAAATGATTTGTATTAACTAAAACTAAACACCAAAACACACATTTCAAGTGTGTGTTCTGGTCGAGATATCCACAGGAACCAACGGGTTCTCTACATTGAACCCTAACTTGCACAAAATCAACCAATTGAAAGGGGAAATCAAGCTCAAATCGAAAACCAAGCTCTAATTAGTGATCACCTAAGTGAAGGGATCACAAGGTATGTCAAATTTCATTTTTTGGGTACATCTTGAATTCTTGATGAAAATTTGAAATCGTAAATTGAGCTTGATTGATTGATGTATGGGTGAAACTAGGATGAATCCATGTTTAGGATCGAACCCTAGTCAATAATTCGAGTAAAACGCATATTACTATATGTTAATAGCAAAGTTGAAATGAATAGTGGCAGACTATATGTTAATAGCAAAGTTGAAATGAATAGTGGCAGGTAGGTGAATCACCTACCTGCCTTTCTACCTCCTCCTCTTGATTTTCTCTGGGTATGCCACGTTTTCTAAGTGACACCTGTTTTGTGAGTGTTATTTACCTGGCTTATCTCATCATCTCTCCTCTTTGTAAGTTTATCTGAGGGTTTAGATTTTTGAATATCTGATACGTGGTCGAAAACCGGTGCTTGTAATTGCTTAATTTGATGTTTTTACACAAGTTTTAGTTTCGAATGGTCTACTTTTGATTAGATATGTGTTTTGCAGGTCTAACAGAGTTTAAGGAGCTTTTCGGGAACTTTACGGGTCACCGGAGCAAAAACGGAACCACCGGGATGCGAAACGGGTCAATCGGACTCAAGAAATGGACGAAACAGAAAGTTGAACTTCTGGGCACCGTCGCCGACGCCCAATGGGGCCGTCGCCGACGGGATATGCATTCTTCCGTCGCCCGCAACACCGTAAGCAGCGAGTTTAGCCGTCGGCACCAGGTGAAGATCTAAGGACCGTCGCCGACGGGACATCAGGCCGTCGGCGACGGCCTCCCAATGTTGTTGCGCGGTTGTTTGGTGTTTTGGGTCAAATAAACGAATGAAAAGACTTTTTGGTCATCAATTCGGGGAGTTACACTTGTGTTGAGTTTGAAACCTGTTCTTGGAGCCATTACCATCTATCAATCACCTACCATCCAACTTACTTCATCTCTACAATCCGAAATCATCACCATCATCTCAAGCAATCCATCAATCATCAAACCCTAGTTCACCCATCCATCATCCTTCTCATCATCACCATTCCACAAACCCTAATTCTCCATCATTTCTTCTTCCTACAAGCTTCAAGATGACTCCATCCGCATTCCAAGCATCCGGTGATCAAGTTGCATCAACCATGAGCAGCTAATCATCTCGGTTTCACCCCGGTGTAGGTAGTTGTTAATTTTAGGGTTTCAATTTGTTCTTGTTTCATCTTAGTGACAATTTGTATTTGGTTTTTGAAACTTTTGACAATAGTATTACATTTGTTACGAATTCGTGAATTGTCGAACGGTGTTAAAAGTTATGACTTTGCGAAACGGTGATATGTAATTGTACGTTGTCGTTGTTAGGATTTACTTGTGTTGATTACAAAGTGTCTTTTTGTCCGTTCTTCGGGGCGTTGATAGCTAGTAGCACCTAAGTCACGGTACACTAAATCCGTTAATCGAATGCATTTGAGTTGAAACTAAAACTTGTAGAAATCCTAGGTTAACAATTACCGAAACTGGGTGTGATTCCTTTTTATTATAATTGTTCTAGTATCCAAAATTCTTGCAATCGTTAATTAGTAGTTGTTAATTGATTAATCCAATTCCAGTAGTTCAAATTCACATCTTTCTACTAAACAAAAATACAAAAATATCTGGCAAGCTTCATAATTGTGACAATTGTTTTAATTCATTCGAATCCACACACAAACCACATACTCTTCGTGGTTCGACCCCTTACTACCACTAACACATTGTTAAGGGTAATTTGGGCTTATAAATATTATCTTTGACCGGAGCGCGACACTCCGATCAAATTTTGGCGCCGCTGCCGGGGAGTGCGTGCGCTTTGTGTTTGGATATTGTTTGAATTTCGTGATTATCTGTTTAAGTTGTGTAGTTTCTTTTTGTACTTTGTCTTTTTCCTTGTTACGCGGGTGTGTTACTTGTGCAGGTTACAGGTAGTGCATGCATACGCGGAACTCCGGGAGGACTTCACCTTTAGTCTACGAACCGGAAATCGAAAGGGTAGCAAGAAGAAATTTAGCAAGCCGATTGGAAGCAACACTTGCTTCTAATCAAACCAACCAAACACCACAACTCACACCGACCATTGAAACCGATTCAATGGCGAACCAAAATTCCAACCAAAACTTCAACCAAAACTCCAATCACCCAAACCTTAACCAAAATCAATTCCAATCTCGAGGCACCTTTTACCCCGCTCAAAATGTTCAACCTATGCCTCAAGAGCAACCGGGTGGTAACAACAACAATGGACCACCTACACCACCTTTCCAAAACCAAAATCCCAACAACAATCAAAGAACACCTCAACAACAAAATCTTCATAGACACAACTCCCTACCCATTAACCTAGATGACCGGAATGTCAATTCCGATCGTCGGGGAAATCGTGATCGCGGCAATCCCGCAAATGAAGACCCATTCTTCAACATCGACGAATTGAGGAATGCAATCCCCGATGATGAACCTTATAGTGTTCCCGGTTATCAATCGCCGGAACATGTGAGTGTTCATACGGAAAACTCGGATGACGGGGGATATTATGATGATAGGGCTAACGATGACGAAGATTGGGGCTATGTGAATAGGGGAAACGTCTACAACGCAAGAAGATATGATGATGAGGAATTTGGCTATCAAAATGCCAATTATGTTGGGAACGATGAATACGGTTACGGAGGTGGAAGAAATGATGGTTATGGGAACAACCGTCAACCACGAAACAATGACCAACGGAACCGGAATGATGGGTTTTATAATAACAACAACAATGCAAACCCTAACCGGATTCCTCGTTTTGTGGGAGGTGGTAACCCAAGGGATAATAGAAGAGAGGATAGACGAGATGATCGAAGAGGTGAAAGACGGGATAATAGAAGACCGGTCGATCAAGAAGTTAACGGTCCACATCGTCATCAACGACCTCCACGGGGAGTGAATGATCGTTTTAGGCCGGTTGTCACCGAGAACGACTCGCCAATCGTTTGTGAGAGGAGGATGTTTGATTGTAAACCACATTATATCAACATACTTCCTCATTTTAATGGAAGATCTAACGACGAACCGTATACACATTTGACGGAATTTTCTTCGGTTTGCAACACTATTGGGGGTCACAACTTTGCTTTAGATGAGGTCAAACTTCGACTATTCCAATTTTCACTGAAGGATAAGGCAAAGCAATGGTTCCTCACACTTCCCGCAAATAGTATTCGCACTTGGGGAGAAATGCAACAAACGTTCCTTGATGAATACTACTCAATGGCAAAGACCGATGACGCTCGTGACGAAATTAGATCTTTTCGCCAATTATCGGGCGAACCGTTACACGAGGCCTTTACAAGATTTAGAGAAATGATGCGAAGATGCCCTCATCATCAAATCGAGAAGTGGGAGTTGGTTAAATGCTTTGTACGGGGTCTAGATGACAATACATGGAACCGACTTGAATCCACAAGTAACGGGACCCTCCTAAGCAACCATGAAGACGATGATTGGGAGTTTTTGGAACGAATGAGCAAGCGTTCGAAAGAGAAAGAATCGGCCGACCGAGCCAAGAAGCATCCCGTTTCCCGATCACTTCCCGATCTTGACTCTAAAGATCGGATTTCCACTTTAGAGCGGGAAATGGCTCGTATGAAGAAGAAAGAGGTAAATGCGGTTCAATTTGAAGTGTGTGAAGGTTGCGGTGATATTGGACATAGAGCGGAACAATGTCCAACGGGGTCACTTGACTATACGGAGGAAGTCAATCAAGTGTATGGAGATAGGAAGCAATATGACATGAACTCCAACACTTATCATCCGGGTTTGAGAAATCACCCTAACTTCCGATATGGTAATGCTTCAAATCAAATGAACCCGAATTTTCAATCGGGTAACCAAGGAGGTCAAAGCGGATCATCATATCAAAACCGTCAAGGTGGTAACCAAGGAGGTTATCAACGAAATTACAACCAAGGGTACCAAGGTAGGGACAATAATTACCAAGGTGGGTACCAAAGGAATTACAACAACCAAGGTGGTAATGGAAGCGGGTCGAACAATCAAACCGGTGGCGATGATTTGGGTGCCAAAATGGATGCTTTGTTCAATGCTTTCTAGGCGCTTGTGATGTTTATGTATTTGATTATACCCTGAATTGTTTAGGGTTTTTGTTTCCAGATTTGTTTTGGTGTTTGCGATGTTTATGTATCGATTATACCTTAAATCATTTGGGTTTTTTTTTGTAACCATATTGTTTTGGGGGTTTTTGTACGCATGTTTGTCTCCGCTGATCTTTTGTCGGTCGTTGTAGGCACCTATGTTACAATACTAAAGCCATTAAATGTCCCAAATCTCCTTCTCTCAATTTGCTTTGATACTTGGTTTCTCGGTCAACCATTGGTGCCGTGGTGGTGTTTCTGATCAGTGGCCCTAGCGGCTGTTAGGGTTCCGCCGTGATGTATTCTGCCACTGCTCTGGTGACGATGATGGTACAATAGTGGTTACCTGAGTCGCTTTGGTTTTTGTGCTTATGCTGTTACTATGGCGGTGGCGATACCTGTGGGGGGTCATTATTCTGGTATTAGTGCTCTTCTGTAAATGTGGTTAAAGGTTGTGATGATCGACAAAAAAGGGACACCGAAGATCGAAGTCGTACCTTGGCCGGGCAAAATCCAGATGGCATAGTTCATATATTGTGACTATGCAACTGGGTATTTGCAGCCATGGTTTAATCCGGATCTGTTTTGTTCCTATTCCACAGTTAAGTATCTGAGCCTATTCATTTTGTTTCCGTTTATTGCGTCACAAGTTTTTGGAGAAGTTGATCGAAAATCGTATCCCTTAAACTACCAAAACAGATGGTATTTATAGTTTGATTGTGTATCATATTAACCTCAAAATAAAAGAAAATAATATAGGCTATGCCATTTGTTTGCAGACGTGTTAGCTTGAAGGTGGTGTTTCTACTTTCTAGGTTGTGGATTATGATAAATCCATGTAAAACAAGAGTCAAAAATCAAAGGGATGGTATGATTCCTGTTGCAATCAGCTACAATGAAGGAGAAGACAGGGCTTTTAAGAGTGTAATCATTTTCACTCTATTTACATATTACATGTACTTTATAAATTTTTACATGGGTTGCATTCGGTTTTTTGTTCAAAATTTGCACATTTAGGTATCTATTCCGATCCGGTTAAATATAGGTCGTGGTGATTTAAGAAAAATCGTCTATCTTCGTTGTTATGGAGTGGCAATATGATGATTTGCAACCACAATGAGGAGGTATCTGAGCCTATGAACACACATCTAACCAAAATCAAATGGGTTCATGTTGGAAGTTTACTTTTGATGGTACACATATATAACCAAATCAAATGTGTTCACATTGGAAGTTTACTTTTAATGATGTTGCTGTAGGTGCTTCTCTTTAAGAAATTGATTTGGGTTTGTTTCTTTCCATCAATTTTGGTGCTTTATATTATCGTCACAAGTTCCGATACTAAATTGCGACTTTAATCTGAATGTGGCTGTTGGCCGACATCACGATTGGCGCAAATTTAATCTGAATGTCGGTGTCAGTCGACATCATGGCTTACTGCGCCGCAACGCGCGCGGGTTGTAAAACCTAGTTTGTATAATATGGCAAATTATGCTTAATATGAACCAACCAAACTACACGCAAATAATTGAAAGAATACCGAGGAAGCTTCCTGGAAACAACCATCTCGGTCGCCTTAATAACATCCATACCTTCAACAACCTGTCCAAACACCATCTGCATCCGAATCGCTGGTGGTGATGGGGATGGAGAGTAAGTCTGTGGTGGCGAATTTGAAGACATGGTCCTTAGGTTCTCTCTGGCCTTTGATTTCTTTATATCTGAGTGGTTACCAACTCACTTACGATGTTATTCTAAGCTTTAATCTCTTGCACTTCCTTCTTAGGTATCTTTTTCTCTATTTATATATAATAGTTAATTTATAAACCTGAAAGGTTAAAATAGAGTAATCTTAACATGCTATCCCGTAGTGCCAAAGGCTAACACTTTAATTTGGTCACTTTATATTTCTTGGATAGTGGTTACATGTCTTCCGCGTACATCCAGTATAGGCGCTTCTCGTCTCAATCTGACGTCTTTAGTTTTAGTGTGCTAGTATTAGAAGTTATAGCAGGTCAAAAGAATGTAACTTCATCTACTGATGCGCGAAGCCAAACGCTTCATAACTTTGATAATATTTGTAAGCTAATTACTCCCTTGCGAAAATTGACTTTTACTGTTGTAGTACAACATTTACGATGAAAAGCTAAATTTATAATCTCTTGTAGGCATACGAACGTTGGCAAGGGAAAGAGACAAGACAAATGATAGATCCCTGTTTAACTAACGAACCATATTCAATAGAGAGGATCACTAGATGCATCCACATTGCGTTATTATGCATTCAAGAAGACCGTAAATCTAGGCCACACACGAGTTCGGTTGTTGATTGGCTTAATAACTCATTTGACACCCCCTTATCGCTGTTCCTAATCCAATACCAGATCCAATCCTAACTAACTAATTATGATAATCCAACTACAGCAAATAGTATGTTAGTATCTCTATTAATGTATAGATTATAGATATTTTAGTTTAACGATACTATCATTTGATATTTAAAATCAGGGCATGCTCGAAAACAGACAAAAGATAGTTGTAAAAAGGCTAAAAACGGTATCTACTTAAGGTGACAAAGAATTCAAGAATGAAGCTGAGCTACTTGCGAAACTTAATTTGTGGGCATAACATTGAAGGCATCGAACACCTTCTAATTTATGAGATGCTGCCACATGGAAGTCTTGATAAATAAATATTTGGTAAATTTTCCTGGGTAGCTGACTTACACTTGTAATCATAGTAGTTAATTTTAATTGTAAAGAGAAACCTGTAAAAACTAAGGTAAAAGATACTTTTCACGCATTTGGATATATGTAGTGACAAAGCCAAATATTTGTGTTATGTCATGTAGGAAATAGGTTAGGGAATTTCAGTAAAATTTTATTTGTAGTAAAATAAATTCTAGTTATTTAAAAGTATGGAACCTAGTTTTCTTAAATAAAAGAGATTATGTTAAATTATTTGAAGATCTAATAGAACCATCACACAAAAAAATTAATTAAAAAGATGGTAATTTTAAATTAAATGCAATGCAATTTAATGTTTCTTAGGAGTCCTAAAGCGAATTCAAGAATTTGGGCCCTTTTGTAAAAAAAATTATAACCCAAAGTCAATTGGCTAACGGTATAACTGACAAAATAAACCGGACGGGTTGGGCGGGTAACATGTATTAAAATGTCTACTTTTATAGTTTCCTTATACGAATAAAGATCTTCAATTCAAGTAGTTACCTAGCCAAATGCAATTAGATCATAGCTTCTTTATTGGATATGCAACTCAATTCTTGATCAAAAGCCTCATTTGGATTAGTGCATTTATAATTAAAGAATTAATTTATTAGATAATGGAGGCTCTTTGGAAAGTGTGGCCCAAAGCCGATGCCTCACTTGAATTATCCTTCAGCCAGGTCTGTATGATAAGTTGTAATAAAAACATATCGGTGACCTGCTATTTATGTGATTGGCGTGAGTAATTATATTATTTTTTAGTTTCGAATTTACGGTATCTTATTTGTTTGATAAACACATTTCAAGCACGTAGGTGTGGACTATCTAGTGATCTCGGAGCTCCTCATTTATCTTAGGGTGTAGGGAGTGGTTAGACACTTTGAATATGTAAACTCTCAAATCACCCAATCAAACAGTACCACGTCATTTTACCTATTTTGTTTACCAATTGCTCAAAAACGTTGGCGGTGATTAGACACTTTGAAATAGGTAAACTATTTAAAAAAAAGTAAAAATGCGTGATTGGTTGAGAAGGCATAGACCCCACCACACACCCCTCTCTCTCTCCCCTTCCCTCCCTCTCCCCGATTCGGTGAAGGTTCACCGAAATCCTTTAGCTTGATCGGTAAACTTATATTGGCAGTGATTTACCACTTTGGTAAACCAAGTTTACCTCATGAAACCGATGCCACACTGTATACCTAATGGTAGTCGTCAAACAAGACATGTTATCCTCCATTGATATTGGGCTCTTTTAGTACAAACACTACATGACACCATGTGCGTGTCACTGTCATTTTCTAAGATTAATAAAGAATTTTGTTTTTTCATGGCATCCCATCATTTCTAAAACATTGTCATCTATAAGATTTAAAAAGAAGTTTGTATATAAATTATAATAATGGATTTTTCTTATAACTACAATAATTCTATCTTAACTAGCCAAATATGTCCTGTAGTTCAACAAAAGAGGGGAGTTTTCCTATTGAGTAGATTGTCATTTTAGTCTCTGAGTTTTTCTCCAAATTGCCATATTAGTTTAAATAGTTTTTTTTTCCTCTGAGTTCACGACTTTTCTCTTTTCTTGACATTTTGACCACATTACCTAACTTAGTCTAAAACCAGGTTATAATCTGGGGTATTTTTGGCATTAAATTATTACGAGGTTTATAAATTATGTTGTAAACTATCCCTTGTTATCAATATACAACAGTTATGCCAAAAATACCCCTGGTTATAACCAGATTGTTAGACTGAGTTAGGCAATGTGATCAAAATGACAAGAAAATGGAAAAGTCAGGGACCCAGAGGAGAAAAAAAACTATATGGACTAAAATGGCAATTTGGACCAAACCTCAGGGACTAAAATAACAATTTATTCTTTCCTATTTGTAGAATTTTTTCAAGCATAACTAGGGGTGTGAACGAGTTGAGCTACTCCCGACCCATGGGCTTAAATCCCCGGCCCGAGCATAAAAATAAGCTTGTTTAGTAAACGAGCTCAAGCCTGAGGTTCACTTATCGAGCTCAAGCTGGCTTGTGAGCCTAAACAAGCCTATTATTTGAATAATTTATATTAAAAATAGAGTAAATTACGTTTTTGGCCCCTGTGGTTATATCACTTTTACTATATTAGCCCAAAATAAGAATTTTTAACATATCTACCCCCATGGTCTCTATAACTAACCATTTTGGCCTCTAAGTGTAGAGATCATGGGGGCCAAAATGGTTAGTTATAGAGACCACGGGGGCAAATATGTTAAAAACTCTTATTTTGGGCTAATATAGTAAAAGTAATATAACCACAGAGGCCAAAAACATAATTTACTCTATATTTAATATATTATATATATTTCTATGAAATAATAATTATTAGTTATAAAGTTATGATAAAATAACGAAATTCTCTAAAATTAATAATTATAGTTAGAATAAATTAATTAATACACAATAAACGAATTGAGACCGATCCAAACTTTAGATTAAGAAACAATCCACAATCCGATCTCGAGCTTCAGAAACAAAGCTCGAACTTCGTCAAGCTCGAGCTCTCATGAGTAGTATGTTTGGACCCCTTAGTATACGACTGTAAATTGAACATTTTAGTTACATGTTTTAACCATTTATAGGGTATGTTTGACAAAAAAGCTGGTGACTGTTGGTTAGAAGCTGGTGGCTGTAAGTTGGAAGCTGGTAACTGTAGCTTTTTAGATATATTTGGTGTTTGGCAGAGTAGCTGAAACTTTTAATAAAATGTATAAAATAACCAAAATGGACATAACTGAAAATTTAAAAAAGTTTGTACATTAAAAAATTCATTATCTTAGAGTTTAAAATAGTAATTTTTCCCTAAAAGCTTGTAACTCCTAAACGCTACTAGTAGGAGCGTTCAACCAAAAGCTTCAAGCTCCTAACCTAAAAGCATTAGGTCCTGGGTTTGACTCCCTCATTGGATGGAGATGTATATGATCGGGTGGTTTCGCTGGTGGCACGAGATGAATATGATCGAGTGGTTTCACTGATGACACGATAATACTCCCAATGGTCTATTAGTGATCCAAATTTGCTTTTAAAAAAATAGAAAAAGGTTAATATAAATCTTTTAATACTATGTAAAAAGCTTCTTTCCTTGTTCCCTTCTTCATCTACTCCAATCTCTAATCTCTGCTTTGCATTTTCTCCCTGGAATCTCTTTTTCTTCATAAAAAAAACCTCATTTTCTCTCTATTGAATTGAAGCTTTCCAAGCAAGTATTCTCACAACAAATCTCTGCTATTAATCTTCTTTCACTTACTCACCTGCAACTGCAACTCCAATTTCCTTGTGCCCCGGCTCCTTGTCTTCGGACGCCGATCTCCAACGCTTTTGCTTGTGTTCTAACAGATCCAGTTTAAACCACCAGATCAGATCTGCTCAACAAATCCTGCGCTTCTGATACTCTTTTTTTGCCAAAAAAACACATGGCCTTTGATTTCTTTATGTCTGAATGCTTACCAACTTACGACGTTATTCTAAGCTTTAATCTCTTCCACTACCGTATGTTTTTCTTCCTAATTATTACTTCCATAAACAAACTAATTTATAAGGATAAAATAGTACGATTGGAAACAGAACCATAAACTTGGTAACCTTTCAGACTCGATAGATTTTAGGGGGTGTTTGGCCTAGCTTTTATTTTTTTGGCTTATGGTTATATTTTAAAGTAGCTTATAGCTTATTTTCTATCATTTGATAAGCTCTTTTTAAATGTTTGGATTAGCTTATAACTTATTTTCTATCATTTGCCCTTACACATATAAGCTTCTTCAAATAAGATAAAAACCTATCTTCAAATAAGCTTTTTCAAATTAGCTTATATAAGCTAATAAGCATAAGCTTAAAAAGTTAAACTAAACACCAAGTTAAGTTTATTTTGTAAAAAAAATTTAAAAAGCTATAAGCTTTGTTCAAAAAGCTAGGCCAAACACCCTCTTAGTATCAATTATATGTGGGTGGGGTGGGGGGTTGTGTGTGTTGAAGTTCAAGGGTTTAAAGATAGAGCCATTTTAACTACTTTTGTTTGGTGTGTGGTTTAGTATTTAACAAAGTATACACACGTATGTCCTAAATAAAATTGTTCCTTTTCCTTTTTCATTTTATTTTCTATAGTCAATTCGCCCTAAATACCTTTTCTATAAATAAATACAGTTTTAAAAGTTAATTATTTATTATAGAATAAGATTGTTAGTACTTGACTAGTTATTAAAACACAAACTAAGTTTAACATTTTCTATTTAAGCTGGAAAGAACTAAAAAACGAAGGTGATAATACAAGTTGTTATTGGGATGGTTGGATTCATCATAATAACTGTCGTTTCCGTCTCTGTTTTCTTAAGAAGGAGAAAGAAGGAACAAACACCTCAAACAAACACTGTTGAGAGTAAGTTTCCCTTCTTCCGCGTACACTTCATGATTACAGTAATTAAGTCGCATTTTATGGTGTGTTAGTGACCGCCAAGTGGTCCATCTCTAAAACTACTCCTAACTCTCTCTCTTAACTAGTTGTATTGGATGTTCCTAAATCATTAGGATACACCTTCAACTCAGTGAAAATAGCAACAAACAATTTCTCCGACGACAAGGGAAAAGGTGGATTTGGAAACGTTTACAAGGTATGCATATAAAGAATGTTGCTTCTTACATAAAGTTAGCACTTGTAATGTTAGTTTAACGATACTATCATTTGATATTTTAAATCATGGCATGCTCGAAAACGGACAAAAAGATAGCTGTAAAAAGGCTAAAACGGTATCTACTCAAGGTGGCAAAGAATTCAAGAATGAGGCCGAGCCACTCGCGAAACTTAATCACTGTAACTTGGTTCAACTTTGTGGGTATACCATTGAAGGCATCGAGCGCCTTCTAATTTATGAGTCACTGACACATGGAAGTCTTGATAAATACATATTTGGTAAATTTTCCTGGGTAACTGAACTTACACTTTAATCATAGTAGTTAATTTTAATTGTAAAGAGAAACTTAATAACCTTTTTACTATATTAATTGCATTATTGTAGTGGCAAATTATATTTTGTTGTGTTGAATATTGTTACTGATGGCTACATCTTGATGATTCATGCAGATTCATCTAAGAGTTCCATTCTTGACCGGGAAAAACGCCACAACATCATCATAGATGTTGCGAGTGGACTACATTACCTCCATGATGGAAGCCGTGAAAGGATATCAAACATTTCGTATTTTTGTAGTTCTTTTCGTTTTATTGTAATTCGTATTTTACATTTTAATCTTTGTAATTCCGAGACTTTGATCATAATGAAAATCACATTTTATATCATACTTGTTTAATCATATGCATGCACAATACGCAAACAAACATGAGATACGTGTTTTAATTAAAAATCGAGAGATAAATCGAGTTTATATTTTCTCGGAATCATATTCATACATGTCCATACATTACACATGCGTAATTACACCTTAAAATGGCCAAAACATGCTTATCTATGCGGTTATGGCCCCAAATAACAACCAAACCTAATCATAAGGGCCAAAATGGAATTTTGGTATATTTGAAAAGTCTTACGGACCGCAAGACCAAACCTTTTACGGTCCCTGAAGAATGATCTACATACAGGGGCGGATCTAGATATTGAGGGGCGGGTTCACACGAACCCACTCGATTTCGAATTTTTAGTAGAAATGTATATAAAAATAGGGGATGAAGCCATAAATAAAATATGGTATGAACCCACATACAAAACGGAAAATGGCTCCATGGATAAGTCTTCCTGTTGCTAAACAACAAGTTCCAAGTTTGATCCTTGCAACAAGTAATATTTTTCAGTTTCCTTTTTATTTAATTGCTGAAACCCAAATTAGGGTTTTATATACCTTCGATTAACATCATACATGCCCCCCACTCCGCCATTCAAATTGTTCCCATTTCTAACTTTTTGTGAGGTAAACTTCCAATTTCTTTACTATATGATGAATATGTTTTTAATTTCTTGAAACTTGAATAGTTGAATGATTATGTGAAAATGTAAAATTGGATTGTTACGTTGAAACTTGAATTAGATGCGGAAATGTAAAACTGAATGATTTGTTGAAACTTGAATTGTTAAAAACTTGAATAGTTCATTGTTGAATTCTTATATTTATGTAGGATGATTCTCCAATAATCATTCAATTTATTATTGTTATTTAGTTTTCATTATATCTATTACTGTAACTGCAAATCTTTTTGTTTCGATAGCTGTAGTCATTTATTGATCTTTGGTTTATTATATATGCATCAAGTACATGCTTACTCCTTATAGTCTATATTTTTTTGAACCGCAAATTTCTTTTTAATTCTCGTCTGTGGGAGTTGAACCCAAGACCTTCCCCTTCCAAGGTGTTTAAAGGTTTTGTCTTTGTGTAGGTCCCTCGGAGGTTGAGGTCAAACCTATTCCTTGTTATGTCTAACACGCTAGCGAGTGCGGAATCCAAGCTAGCATGCAAACCGAGAGTTTATATGAGAACATAGATACACGACACACAAAGTTCACCGTTTAACACCACTGTATTAACACGAATGAAGAGTTCGGTTACAAGCACAAGGTTTACAAATGTATTCTGCAAACTCTCTCTAACTCTCGTGTGTGTGTGTTTTTGCTCTGAGTGTTCTAATTTGAAATGAACACAACACATGAGTATTTATACTCAACACAGCACGTCTGGTCGAAGGATCAGACAGACTGATCGTAAGATCATCTGTCGACCAGAAACCCATCGAAGGATCACATAGACCTCGAAGGATGATATCCTTCGTGGTCTATCCTTCGAAGGTTATCTTTCGAGCTCATCGAAGGATATAAACAATCCTTCGATGACCCATCCTTCGACCCAAACATCTTTCAACCAATGTGCTAACTGTTTGGCCAGGTCAAACCAGGAGGATGGTTAACTTGGTCAAACTTACATCAAAGCACATATTAACAAACTAAGACGTAACCCAGACTAACATAAGACATCGTTTTGTATCATGACGAGATACAGACAAAGTACAGACACAAGTGCACCAACAAACTCCCCCTTGGCTGTAGCTTTGTCTCGATCTTCGTGTCTTCAAGTCTCTAATGCCGAGTCGAACCGAGCTGAGTCGCGTCCACACAAAGTGCATCAACAAACTCCCCCTTGGACGCTACTCGTGATGGTTCGTCTTCTGTGTCTTTCATGTCGGAGGATCTTCAAAGTCTTCACGTCTTGAAAGCAGAAAGTGTACCAACAACCTCCCCATTTCATGTAGGAAGTGAGTTGACAAACTCCCCCTTAACATAAGCTCCCCCTTGAGTTATGCTCGTGAAATACTTGTTCTTTATGAGTTGAGATCCTTGTGGTGTTGATGATGGTCAGCGGCAACTCGATCATCTTCATCACTTGAGTGCCTTCACGTTGTGTCTTCATTCCGAAGCTTGTCATCGACCATGTTCTCCTTGCCTTTAGAATCTGCACATGCAAGAAATCTAAACGCGTAATGAGAACAACTGCCTGGAATATCATAAACAAACGACACACATGTGACCATTGTTCAATCAAACACCGTCCGACAGTTTGAAAGTTTAACAAATTTTTATCAATTTTAGTTTTTAACTTTCAAAACTTTGCAAATTTCGACCGTTTATGAAGATTTAGTCAATTTGGTTTTCGTTCAGGTTTCAGGTAACGAAGACTCAAGCTCCAACATCGTACGATCGAAAATAAAATAGAAATAAAATCTTTTTGGCTTTTATAAAGTTTATATTAAAACACACCTAAAATCTTTTTGGAATTTTTGAATATTTCAAATGTAAAGACAGAAAGCAGTAAATAAATATATACAAAGAAGCAGAAACTAAGAAAAGAAAATATATACAAACATTCTTTTTGCGAGTTTCGAGGGTAAGAGAATCATATCAGTGTACGGCCATGCCAAAACGCTCTTGTTGTTCAGTTAGTTAACATTAAGATAAGCATCCTATAACAATTATCGGTATTGTTGTCCACTTAAGCTCAACTTATCAGATGTAATCATGGCGAGGGGATACGTTAATGTAGGATTTATACTTACCGACCGGTGTTCATCCACATCACGACACATTCCCGTATCAAGGTATGCACGAGGGTTCATCTTACCGGTGAGTATACCGATTATCATCTGTTTGACCGTATATGATGTGAGATTCTCACTTATTTTGATTTGAAAACAAGCCCTATGTGATAAAATCACTTATTGATGAGGAACTTGATTTTCGATGCATGAGGGCACAGGAGCAAGTCCGTGAACAGGTCAGTACTTTCGTACAGCAGAGAGACGAACTTGACTCCCGGATAAGAATTTGTGATGTTTTTATCACTTATTTTGAGGGACATGTGATTGTTGATCACTTATTGAGGTCGTATGCAGTATGTACACGTATGTATAGTATCATGGAAGATCTAGACTTGCGTCCCCGTTATTTTTCGGTAAAAGATACAACCATGATACCCAGATGATAAGCAGCATAAAGACCGAATATCTCAGAACCTCGGCAATCTATCAAACGAAATTTCGGTACCAAGACCATATGCCAATGAATGGTTCCCACCTGGTCTTCAGTCGATTTAAGTTTATATCACCCTGCACACTTTAAAATGATTGTGAGCCTACCGATACATCTTATATAGAGCTGCTTATCGTTTTTCATTTAAGGTTTAAAGAGGTTTAGACAGACCACTGATGTACTATCATTTTCTCTTTTGCTCGCCAGGAAACTCATTTTTGTTTTTCTATTGTTTTTGAACTTTTGATATTTTTCGATGTTTTTGGATTTTCAAATTTTGGATTTACTCCCCCTAAAATCAACAAACTAAGAGAAATTTAAAACACAACGGTATTTACAAAAATGATTTTCCGATGTTGGTTAACTCATGTTTTACCTCAATGCCGTTTACCAAAATTAATTTTGAATCAGAAATGATGTAACGAATTTTGGAAAATCAGTTGGCATGTCGGTAAGCGGTGCGGACCATGACAACATTGTCTGGCCAAAGAGTGCTGAACGAGATAATAATTGACAAAGCAGCTTAAATATCGACAAGTATAGGAGAGATTAGAAATTTAAAACCGTATCCTGCAACTGCATCGTGCATTGCAAGGAATCTGAGTGCTCTCCCAAACTGGATATCCACCCGGTGTGGATTTCAAAGTCGATTCTTTGTAGCTACTTAGAAATCTCTTTACAGCAACAAGATCAGAAACCTTTGGGTCCGGCTGGTCTTCCACATTGCACCAGCGAAGGTCTTTGTCTTTCTCTATGAGAAGTAGTGTGCGGTTGTTCAATCCATGCCAAGGCATCCGTACACCTGGTTGGTTTGATCAACAAACACATTCTCTTCAATCACACCGCAAAGAAATGTACACTGCACGTTCATTTTGTCGATTGTGAACTTCAACCGTGCTGCAGGTGCGTACTCTTCATTTGAATCTTTCTTGAGAACCCGATCAAAAACTATAACAGCCAAATTTTGGCACATTTTTCATCTGGCCGAATTTTGCAACTTCATTCAACCACATTCTTTCACCATCATTCCTTCATCGGAATGTTTGTCTACTTTTCTCCTCTCTCTCCATCAAAGGCACCAATTTCTTCTGTCGCCTATCTTGTGCAAGGACGCTCCACTATCAACAGTCTTACGACTATCGAAAGTTCCTCCTGGAATATCCTACACACTCACTTAGAGATTAGTTGGAGAGGGGGACCCAAGCCTTTGTGGACTTGGGTCGTCCTTGATCATCAAGAAAAGTGATTTCAATCACTTGATGATTAGGAAAAAGAACCTGTGGTGCTCCCCCTGATTGAATTACCTGCTTTTGCTTCCAAGCTGTTTGTCCTTTACCAGTATTTGAATTTATTGTTTTAGCATTTACTGGTTTTACAGTTTCAGACTTTGCTTGAACAGGTTTTTCTTCTTTGACCTCTGATTTTAAGGCCTTTTCAATTACCTTTTGATTCTTTTGCTTTAACTTCTTTTCCCTTTCTTTCAAGACACGTGGGTCTTGTTTCGGGGAAACTGATCGTTTTCGGTAATCGATTTCTTGGGGAGCACTCATTTTTGACTTAAGCTTTTGCACGTGTGGGCAATATCTTACAATATGCCCAACTGTCCCACATTCAAAACATGTTCTCCGCTCTACAAACTTCGGAGAGACACGTTGATGACCAGACGGAGAACCAGACCATGAACTTTGTGATCTAGACGTGCTTGGACCTAAATCACATCCGTTGGTATGTTGGGTGTAATTATTCTGATCATTTCGTTTTAAAATTCTAACTTGTTTTATAAAATCAATGTTAGATTTATCCTGAAATGTTTCAAGTTTGTCTGAACCCGTGGATCCAACAAAGTTCATTTTCGGTTCTCGTTTCTTAACAGGAGCTCTTTTGTTTTGCACATTTTGTTGTTGAACTTTAGGTGCTTGAACATTCTTGTTCTGAGCTTTCTTTCCCTGTACCTTACCTTTTCCGGAGTTGACTTGTTGTTTTCGCTCAACTGGTGGTTTTTGGTTTCCGTATTGTTTTCTAATTTGTTCACACGGAATTGGATCACATTGAGTGACGGTAACTTTGCCACTTTTGTTTCCCAAAAACTTGTCAGTACATCCTTCAAAAATTTGCTCAATTAAATCTTGATTTACATTTTTAATTGGGAAATCTTTGTTAGAGTAGATTTTGTCATCCCCTTTGAGCGTGTACAACAAGTTATTCTCTTCACTGCTAGATAGAAGGGACTCCATTGCTTTTGACATTTCAGTCTTACTCGGTTTCACTGGTGGATCACACAGGATGTGATTCTCGATTGGAATATCTGGTGTAACCGAGTTAGACTGTTGGTTCACAATTTCTTCAGATTCATCATCCGAAGAATCAGCATCCTCAACAATGGGAGGACTCTGTTCCTTAACACACGATGAATCTGTCACATTCTCAGATTCAGATTCAGATTCAGATTGACCCGAGGATGATGTACCAGTTGTGAACCCGAGGCCTGCTGCAAAGTCATCTAGACCGAGTGGCACAGTAGGTTCAAAACGGGGCATATCCTCGTCATCAGGCAATTTGGAGTAATTGTGATTCATTGGGGGAGGACATGATTTGAATCCAATACATGGTTTATCCCCCTTTTTCTTTCTCTCTTGAACGTCAATGATGTGATCCAATACAAAGCGGGAATTGGAATAGCTTTCCAGTTTCTGCTTAATTGTTTCACATTCACATCGAACTGTTGTCAATTCTACCATTTGCTTTTCAATTGTGTCAATAAGATTATTGTTAGCATGTTGTTTTCGCAAAACAGCCTTTTGTAATTCTGAAACATCATGTTTTAATGACGCAATTGTTGCTTTAAATTCCTTTTCATTTCTGGTTAAAAACAAGTTAGCTTCAGTTGCTTTAGAAAGATCTACAATCAATTCTTGATTGTGTTTGCTCGTGATTTCAAATTTCTCTTGCAAACCCTCGTGTTTGCTTTGCAATTCACAACACTTATCATTCATCGAAACATGTTTGTCTTGCAAGTCAAACAAACTAGCTTGTAAAGCATCATGTTTGCCTTGCAACTCAGACATGTTTGCCTCTAAATCAGCATTTTTAACACGCAAACTATCACAGTTATCACAGCTAACAACAGTGGGTTCATCGACACATACCTGACCTGATGAACTGTCGACATTAGCCATAAAGGCTGAATGGAGAGAAGACGAAGAGTAAGCAGCTTGATCCACAAAAATAGATCTTCTTTCAGTTCCTGCTGCAGCTCCTTCCAAACGCTCATCAATATCTGCATCGACTGACGCACTAGATGTCTCATCCACATGATCATTCCCTGAAGTGGAGGATTCTTCATCTGAGCTTCCACTATAACCAGAAGAGTCTTCATCCTCAGAGGAGTCACCACCATTGGCGGAAGATTCTCCACCACTGGCGTGATTTAAATCCTTTACAACCTCAGCAAAACAAGCTGTTCTATCTGGAGCATCATTTCCAAACTGAAGCGACCAATCGCAACCTTCATCTACTTGAACCACAAGTGCCCGGCTGGCATTAGATGGTCCTGCTTGACTTTGGTTGTTGACAGGGATCATCGTATGAACATTGTTCCTGTTCTGGTTCTGCTGGTTGCCTTGATTTCTGAAAGGATTTTGGTTTCCATGCTGAGCTGGTCTTGTGCATTCCCTTTTGAAATGACCCCGTTCACCACAGTTAAAGCACGTTACAGCTTGCTTGTCGAACCCATACTTGGTGTCTTTCTTGCTTTCCAAGTTGGTTCTCCCCGTCCTTTCCATAAACTCCTTTGCTCTTCGAATTGCACTAGCAAGAGCCCATTTGATATCCATCATTTCAAACTCTTCTTTATCCACTTGCTGATAATCTTCATTGGTTAGATTGATATTCCCAATCTGACCTGCAACTAATCCACAATAAGCACTAACCAAGGTGTTCAACATCTCCATATGCTCCTTGGCTACTTCGACACTGACTTTTGAAAAGTTGGAAGTGTCTAATCTGACTGTGTTCGGATTGGAGGTGGCTTGAAAGTTTGAGGAGCTTGCATAAAACCCTTGCTGTAGTGGTTGTTGCTGCTGAGCTGTCGGTTGCACATTCGGTCTTGAAAACATCGTGTAAGCTGAAGGATCAAACTGATCTGTTGTTGAAGGTCCAGTGTTTGAGATAAAGGCTGTTTGAAGCTTCGCATGTTGAGAGGCCGGTTTTTCTCCACTGATACCTCCTGCAATCCCAAAGTACATCTCTGGATTTTGAGGAGTTAGTGTTCTTTTTGCCTTAAGCTTTTCTTCTACATCCTTGTTCTCCAATTTTTGAATTAACTCATAGACATTGATTGTGTCTAGAACACCATTTTCTTTGAGAATTTCAAGATAACTGCTCCACTTTGCTGGTAAGCTATCAGCGAATCTCTTCACCATTTCTTGTGGAGTGGCAGTGACTCTAAAACCAAACATCTCGCTCAACAAGTGATGGAACCTTGTAGATAAATCTGCCAAAGTCTCATTCTCCATACACGTGAAACCTTCAAACTCTTTCTTCAGTAATTCTTGCTTGATCTTTCTAGATTGAGCATTTCCTTCACATCGTAACGTGAGCATATCCCACAAGCTTTTAGTAGTCGTGCAGTAAACGAACTGGTGGTAAATGTCTTTGTGAAGAGCTTGTGTGAGAATCATGAATGCTTTCTTTTCTAACTCAAATTTCTTCTTATCATCATCAGACATAGTGCTGTAAGTTTCTGGATTAGATCCTGCAACTTCCAAATCATGGTCAAATGCGGTGAAGAAGCACATCCATAGATCTTGACCTTGCCCCTGAACATAAGTTCTCAGCCTTTCTTTCCACCATCCCCAATCATTGATGTGATTTAGCTTTGGCGGTTTTGTGCTTGTACCAGTTTCACTGTCGTTCTGCATCATAGATTGAATGCTGTTGCTTTGATTTGTGACCAATGCCCATTGATTTGCAGTTATCATTGCAGCTTGAGGTGGGGCAATAGCCTGCATCCATGCTTTGTTGAAATCTGACGCAGATTGCGTAGCTGATGACTGCGTAGCTGATGATTGTGAAGATGTTAGAGTCCACGCGGTTGGATCCCACTGACCGTTAGTTCCCATTTTATAAAAATTAATATATTAAGTGAAAATAGATTTAAAAATTGAAAAACAAGTTTTCCTTTTAAAAATTTAATTTTCACAAACTATGTTAATGTTTCGAAAGACAACAACCAGCCGAAGGATCCTTGATCGAAAGACCTGAAAAACACAAACTTGTTAAACTTAAACAGATAAGGATCGAAAGGTCAACACTTGTTCGAAGGATCAACAGTGTTCGAAAGATCACTGTTGAGTTTCGAGCAATGATTTCGAAAGATTCTCCAAACGAAGGATCCTTATCTTTCGAAAGAGAACTGTAGATCGAAGGATGTATGCTTCGAAATGATTCCTTGGTTCGAAGGATGATTATCTGTCGAACCTCCACTGATCGAAAGATGATCTTTCGACTTCGAAGGATATCTTTCGAACTGTTCTGACACAGTTGACAAAGAGTGACAGGTTGGTGAAAAAGCTGATGGGTTGGTAAATCTTTTGGCAGAAAGTATGGTCAGACCATGATTTTATGCAAAAACAGATTTGAACAAATAAAATATAATAAGTTTATCCAGAAAACCGGTTACCGGAGAAGCCGGAATTTTGGCCGGAAATTACCAAACACCTCAAAAACAAGTTTTTAAGTTACCCAACCCGTTCCTTAACACACCCGGTTAGTTTAGAACACGTTTCAACGTAAAGAAAAGCGAGAAAAACAGTAAAAACAGGTTCAAAACCAAGTGAGTTTTTGTCCAAAACACTCCAAAAAGCTTGTATAAACCCGGTTTTTAACAAGGAAAAGAGCCACGGCTCTGATACCACTTGTAGGTCCCTCGGAGGTTGAGGTCAAACCTATTCCTTGTTATGTCTAACACGCTAGCGAGTGCGGAATCCAAGCTAGCATGCAAACCGAGAGTTTATATGAGAACATAGATACACGACACACAAAGTTCACCGTTTAACACCACTGTATTAACACGAATGAAGAGTTCGGTTACAAGCACAAGGTTTACAAATGTATTCTGCAAACTCTCTCTAACTCTCGTGTGTGTGTGTTTTTGCTCTGAGTGTTCTAATTTGAAATGAACACAACACATGAGTATTTATACTCAACACAGCACGTCTGGTCGAAGGATCAGACAGACTGATCGTAAGATCATCTGTCGACCAGAAACCCATCGAAGGATCACATAGACCTCGAAGGATGATATCCTTCGTGGTCTATCCTTCGAAGGTTATCTTTCGAGCTCATCGAAGGATATAAACAATCCTTCGATGACCCATCCTTCGACCCAAACATCTTTCAACCAATGTGCTAACTGTTTGGCCAGGTCAAACCAGGAGGATGGTTAACTTGGTCAAACTTACATCAAAGCACATATTAACAAACTAAGACGTAACCCAGACTAACATAAGACATCGTTTTGTATCATGACGAGATACAGACAAAGTACAGACACAAGTGCACCAACACTTTGCCAATGGATCACCACCCTATTGGTCCTTATAGTCTATATTGATCTTTGGTTTATGATATATGCATCAATTAAATGCTTAGTGTGTCGACTGTAAAAAATAGTTTACATATAGTTTGTAAAATGCTTTCAATTCACCGGGAATCATGAACATAGGTTTTTAAAATTTGCTAAGGGAAACCATATTTGCCTTTTCAATCCTAAAAGAATAGTGCCATGAATAAATCACAACCCCTTGGTGGGATTCAGTCTATGGACTTTATTTTATTCTTTTGTTCTAGTTTGCCAACCCACCAAACAAACGAAGTTAATGGGTATCAATCCTTCATTCCTAAACCTTATCAAGCAAACACTACCCACATAACAAATAGATAAAAACATGCATTAAATTTCTAATTATATTTTGTTGGTATAAGGATGTGGTATTTCCACATGACATATAGGTCATATCGAGATAGTCTGGATGAGTCTAATAAAACTATAGTCTGTACGGACTTTTATCGTACCATCTCGTTCAATTTTTTTTTGAAGAGTGAATTGCAAGTTTTGTCCTTTATCTTTAGGCCATTTTGCAAGTTTTGTCCTTTATGTTTAAAGTTGACGAGTTTTGTCCTTTATGTTTGAAAATCAAGCACGTTTTACCCTTTGGGCCTTAAAAATCAAGCACGTTTGTCCTTTATGTTTAAAAATCAAGCACGTTTTGTCCTTTATGTTTAAAGAATCAAGCACGTTTTGTCCTTAAAAATCAGGCACGTTTTGCCCCAAAGGGCAAAACGTGCTTGATTTTCAAACATAAAGGACAAAACTCGTCAACTTTAAACATAAAGGACAAAACTTGCAAAATGGCCTAAAGATAAAGGACAAAACTTGCAATTCACTCTTTTTTGAATTATAACATACCATCTTGTTAAAAGATTTCTGACTTTTATGGTACCATCTCAATATCTCATTCAAAATTTCTTTTTAACAATGTCTTTTCAAAACATTTTCTAGTACTCGTCATCTAATATTTTATACACTAGCCGGCGCAAGTCACCTTCGTAAAACTTTCTGGCCGAATTACAGAAGCAATGTTTTTGTATCCTAGAACCTATCGATTGGAGTGGAAACTAACATAAATTTCTAAAAATAGAAAAAAACCACAATAATGAGAAACACTAACACCTGATTGTTTACGTAATTTGACAAGTATTTAATCCCAATCAATTTCACACTTGGACTAGAAGATATACATTCCAAATTCTTCCAAGGAAGTTGCCATGCAGGTTTCTTATGAACCAATCTACACGCAATATCATGTAGAGTTAAGTTCATGTACAAAGAGTCTTATCATACAAAATGCGGTAACATTTTTGTAATTATTTGCTCGTAGGGTTAGTATTAAAATTACCCTACAAATGATCTTGTAGGGTAATTTTGATCTTATACATCAAAATTACTCTACAAGTGTAAAAATTACTCTGTAAGTTTATCAAACAACATACAGTTCAAAATTAGTATTACTCTACAAGATCATTTGTAGAGTAATTATGATACTCTACAAAATTACCCTACAAGATCAAAATTACCATATAAGATAATTTGTAGAGTAATTATGATACTCAACAAAATTACTCTACAAAATCAAAATTACCCTACAAGATCCTTTGTATAGTAATTATGAATTTATGATACCCTACAAGATCAAAATTACCCTATAAGGTCATTTTACAAAATTACCCTACAAGACCATTTGTAGGGTAATTTTGATAATTACTCTACGAGTAAATAATTACGAAAATACCACTGCGTTTTTTTACCTTTTCACGCCTTTAGTATGATAAGGCTCTTTGTATTTGATCTTTTGCCATGCATGTATATGTATATCTTGTAGTTGTTGGATCAAGCCCCACTCAACTCACACACAAAACTCACAATACAATTCTTGTAAATAATGAGATGTGTAAATAGAAATTATCTGCAACAAATATTGAAGAGGAAAGCTTCTGTATCAAAAGACAATGGTTCATTATATTCAATAAAACAAATGGTTTAAATAGACTTACAAGTAACAAGAACGTGAATAATGAACATGTCAAAGAAACTCACAGAATAGGAATATACCCACTTATTCTCCTAAACTCTCTCTACACGTGAAAGAACAAGTAATTATAAAGGGTGAGGGTATTGACACACCCCCCCTTTTTGTGTGCACACCCCCCTCCCCCAGAGGTAGCATATAGGGCAATAAAGGGCGTATATAGTGTGAAAGCAATTAATGTGCCAGAAAAAGTGTTTTGATAAGCCTCTCATTGCCCTATGAGAGGCATATAAAGCTGTGGTAGTTGGAGCATTTATCCCTATATGCCTCTCATTGAGAAATGAGAGCCTTATCGGCACGACTTTTGATGAATTTAAGGTATAATTACTGACATGAAAGGAGTTCAGTCTAAAAAAGCGTGAAAGTGACCCATATGACCCTTATCGACCTATAAGACCCTTATCGACCAAGAATGTTTATTTACCCAAGCATACATGATTTATTTGATTCAAAAAATTTCAAACTCATAATAATAATAATAATAATAATAATAATACTTAATAAAAATAACATATGCACATTTAAAAAAAACGATGATATAACTAGACCCAGCAAACGGTTCGGGCCGGGGGTCGGGTAGGGTCATGGGTCAAAGACCCTACCCGACCCCCGGCCCGACCCGTCTGCCGGGACTAGTTATAACATTGTTTTTTAAATATGCATATGTTTTTTTTATTAAGTATTATTATTATTATTTTATTATTATTATTTAAAACTTCATATTTTATTAAATGAATTATGTGTATTATAAAATGTCAATTTGTTTATTTATCAAACTTACTTCCCATTTGTTCGATGGTCCGGAGGTTTACCCGAACCATTCCATTTTATCGATCGCTTATGTCGAAGGTGTTTATTTCATCGTGGCTAAGTTAACGGGACGATTGCCCGATTCCGGTACGAAATGGCCTTTGAAATACCTCACCGAAGTATAGAAAAAAACCCAAAATTTTTAAAAAACCCGCCTCTACACCCGGATCGAATTCGTGACCTGTCCCTTAAATGCACCCGTCCCTTCCACTGGGACAAGTGTCTCACCCATTATTATTATTATTATTATTATTATTATTATTATTATTAATATTATTATTATTATTATATTATTATTATTATTATTATTATTACTATTATTACTATTATTATTACTATTATTACTATTACTATTATTACTATTATTATTATTATTATTATTATTATTATTATTATTATTAGTTGACATGACATTTATGACAACTTTTCAGCCGATATGCCTCTTATAGCCTGATGAGACCCATATACATCTACTTTTTCTGAAAAGTTGACATGACATTTATGACACACCACTTCCATATGCGTCTCATTGACCTATACGGGTCTCATTGAACTTCAGTTTCTTTTATTTTTGTTGTTTTATTTTGGTCGTTTGTGGTGGTGTTGGGGTTGTGGTTGTGGTGGGTAGGTTGTGGTGGTGGTGTTGGTGGGTCGGCTATGGTGGTGGTGGTGGTGGTGTGCCGGCTGGGGTGGTGGTGGTGGGTCGGCTGGGGTGGTGGTGGTGGTGGGTCGGCTATGGTGGTGGTGGTGGGGTGGTTGTGGTGGTGGTGGGTGGCTGTGGTGGTGGTGGTGGTGGGTCTGCTGTGGTGGTGGTGGTGGGTCGGCTGTGGTGATTGTGGTGGTGATGGTGGTGGTGGTGGATCGGCTGTGGTGGTGGTGGTGGTGGGTCGGTTGTGGTGTGTCGGCTAGGGTGGTTGGGGTGGTGGTGGGTCGGCTGGGGAGGTGGTGATGGTGGGTCGGCTATGGTGGTGGTGGTGGTGGGCCAGCTGGGGTGGTTGTGGTGGTGGGGGGTCGGCTATAATAATAATAACAACAATAATAATAATAAACAATAATAATAACAATAATAAATAATAATAACAATAATAATAACAATAATAATAATAATAAATAATAATAACAATAATAATAATAATAATAATAACAATAATAATAATAAATAATAATAATAATAATAACAATAATAATAATAATAAACAATAATAATAACAATAATAAATAATAATAATAATAATAACAATAACAATAATAAATAATAATAATAATAATAAACAATAATAATAACAATAAAAAATAATAACAATAATAATAATAATAATAAACAATAATAATAACAATAATAAATAATAATAATAATAACAATAAAAATAATAAATAATAATAATAAACAATAATAATAACAATAACAATAATAAATAATAACAATAATATTAATAATAAAAAATAACAATAATAATAATAGTAAATAATAATAATAACAATAATAAATAATAATAATAAATAAATAAAAACAATAATAATAATAATAACAACAATAATAATAATAATAATAATAATAATAATAACAATAATAAATAATAATAATAACAATAACAATAATAATAATAATAAATAAATAATAATAATAATAACAATAACAATAACAATAAATAATAATAATAATAATAATAATAATAATAAACAATAATAATAACAATAATAAATAATAGCTATAATAAAAAAATAAACAATAACAATAATAATAATAATAATAATAATAATAATAATAATAATAATAATAATAATAAATAATAATAACAACAATAAATAATAACAATAACAACAATAAATAATAAATAATAACAATAACAATAAATAATAATGATAACAACAACAACAATAACAATAATAAATAATAATAATAACAACAATAAAGAATTTCACGAAAAAGAATTTGTTAACTTGGCAAAGGTGTTAGTAGATATATCGTATTACACAGGGTAGGTCGTTAGTAGATAGTAATAGAACTTCACGAAAAAGAATTTGTTAACTTGGCAAATGTGTAACATCGGTGAAATATAGTGTATGCAACAATTTTTTTTTAAAAAAATATATTAATTAGGGTGTTTTATAACATAAAAACCCTTAATTACCACATAAAATTATTAAAAAAAATAATTTCATATGAGTCGTATAGGGCAATGAGACCCATATACAACTCCTATAAGGTGCACATTGATTAATATGCCTCACCTGATTGACACTTTATGAGTGTCTCATTGACCAATAAGTCTCCCCTGGTGGTTTCCACTTTAAAGTACATGAGACATGTACTTTAAAGTGGAAACCACCAGAGGAGGCTTATTGGTCAATGAGACACTCATAAGGTGTCAACCAGGGGAGACTTATTGATTAATGAGCACCTTATAGGAGTTGTATATGGGTCTCATTGCCCTATATGACTCATAGGAAATTAATTTTTTTAACAATTTTATGTGGTAATTAAGGGTTTTTATGTTATAAAACACCCTAATTAATATTTTTTTTAAATTGTTGCATACACTATATTTCACTGATGTTACACCTTTGCCAAGTTAACAAATTCTTTTTCGTGAAGTTCTATTACTATTTACTAACGCCCTACCCTGTGTAATACGATACATCTACTAACACCTTTGCCAAGTTAATAAATTCTTTTTCGTGAAATTCTTTATTGTTGTTATTATTATTATTATTTATTATTATTGTTGTTGTTGTTATCATTATTATTTATTGTTATTATAATTATTTATTGTTGTTATTGTTATTATTTATTATTATTATTATTATTATTGTTATTATTTATTATTATTATTATTGTTATTATTATTATTATTTATCATTGTTGTTATTATTATTATTTATTATTATTATTTATTATTATTATTATTATTATTATTATTATTGTTATTGTTTATTATTGTTTGTTATTTTTATTATTGTTATTATTATTATTTATTATTGTTATTGTTATTATTATTATTATTATTATTTATTATCGTTTATTATTATTATTATTATTATTATTATTGTTATTGTTATTATTATTATTTATTATTTTTATTATTATTATTATTGTCGTTATTATTTATTATTATTAATATTTATTATTGTTATTATTATTTATATTTATTATTATTATTGTTGTTATTGTTTATTATTATTATTATTGTTATTATTATTGTTTATTATTATTATTTATTATTATTATTGTTGTTATTATTTATTATTATTATTATTATTTATTATTGTTATTATTATTTATTATTATTATTATTGTTTTTGTTTATTATTATTATTATTGTTATTATTTATTATTGTTATTATTATTGTTTATTATTATTATTATTATTTATTATTGTTATTGTATTTACTATTATTATTTATTATTGTGGTGGTGGTGGTGGGTCGGCTGGGGAGGTGGTGGTGGTGGGTCGGCTATGGTGGTGGTGGTGGTGGGCCAGCTGGGGTGGTTGTGGTGGTGGTGGTGTTGTTGTTATTGTTTATTATTATTATTATTATTTATTATTATTATTATTTTTATTGTTATTGTTTATTATTATTATTATTGTTATTATTTATTATTGTTATTATTATTGTTTATTATTATTATTATTATTATTATTTATTATTGTTATTGTTATTACTATTATTATTTATTATTGTTATTATTATTGTTTATTATTATTATTATTGTTATTATTATTATTATTATTATTATTATTATTATTATTATTTATTGTGGTGGTGGGTCGGTTGTGGTGGTGGTGGTGGTGGGTCGGCTGTGGTGGTTGTGGTGGTGGTGGTGGTGGGTCGGTTGTGGTGGTTGTGGTGGTGATGGTGGTGGGTCGGCTGTGGTGGTGGTGGCGGTGGTGGTGGTGGCGGTGGTGGTGGTATGTCGGCTGTGGTAGTGGTGGCTCGGCAGGGGTGGTGGTGGGTCGGCTATGGTGGTGGTGGGCCAGCTGGGGTGGTTGTGGTGGTGGTGGGTCGGCTATGTTGGTGCCGGTGGTGGTGGTGGTGTGTCGGCTGTGGTGGTGGTGGTGTGTCGCCTGTGGTGGTGGTGGTGATGGTGGTGGGTCGGCTGTGGTGGTGGTGGTGTGTCGGCTATGGTGGTGTGCCGGCTGGGGTGGTAGTGGTGGGTCGGCTTGGGTGGTGGTGGTGGGTCGGCTATGGTGGTGGTGGTGGGTCGGCTGGGGTGGTTGTGGTGGTGGTGGTGGTGGTGGTGGTGGTGGTAGTGGTGGGTCGGTTGTGGTGGTGGTGGGTCGGATGGGGTGGTTGTGGTGGTTGTGGTGGGTCGGCTATGGTGGTGGTGGTGGGCCGGCTGGGGTGGTTGTGGTGGTGGGTCGGCTATCTTGATGGTGGTGGTGGTGGGTCGGCTATGGTGGTGGTGGTGGGCTGGCTATGGTGGTGGTGGTGGGCCGGCTGGGGTGGTTGTGGTGGTGGTGGGTCGGCTAGGGTGGTGGTGGTGATGGTGGGTTGGCTATGTTGGTGGCAGTGGTGGTGGTGTGTCAGGTGTGGTGGTGGTGGTGGGTCGGTTGTGGTGGTGGTGTGTCGGCTGTGGTGGTGGTGATGGTGGTGGGTCGGCTGTGGTGGTGGTGGTGGTGGTGGGTCGGCTGTGGTGGTGGTGGTGGGTCGGCTGGGGTGGTTGTGGTGGTGTTGGTGGGTCGGTTGTGGTGGTGGTGGTGGGTCGGTTGTGGTGGGTCGGATGGGGTTGTTTTGGTGGTGGTTGTGGGTCGGCTGGGGTGGTGGTGGTGGTGGGTCGGCTATGGTGGTGGTGGTGGTAGTGTGCCGGCTGGGGTGGTGTTGGTGTGTCGGCTGGGGTGGTGGTGGTGGGTCGGCTTTGGTGGTGGTGGTGGTGGGTCGGCTATGGTGGTGGTGATGGTGGTGGGTCGGATGGGGTGGTTGTGGTGGTGGTGGTGGTGGTGGTGGGTCGGCTATGTTGGTGGCGGTGGTGGGTCGGCTATGTTGGTGGCAGTGGTGGTGGTGGGTCGGTTGTGGTGGTGGTGGGTCGGCTGGGGTGGTTTTGGTGCTGGTGGGTCGGTTGTGGTGGTGGTGGTGGGTCGGATGGGGTGGTTGTGGTGGTGGTGGTGGGTCGGCTGGGGTGGTGGTGGTTGTGGGTCGACTATGGGGGTGGTGGTGGGCCGGCTATGGTGGTGGTGGTGGGCCGGCTGGGGTGGTTGTGGTGGTGGTGGGTCGGCTATGGTGGTGGTGTGCCGGCTGGGGTGGTGGTGGTGGGTCGGCTATGGTGGTGGTGGTGGGCCGGCTATGGTGGTGGTGGTGGGCCGGCTGGGGTGGTTGTGGTGGTGGGCCGGTTGGGGTAGTTGTGGTGGTGGTGGGTCGGTTGGGGTGGTTGTGGTGGTGGTGGTGGTGGTGGGTCAGCTATGGTGGTGGTGGTGGGTCGGATGGGGTGGTTGTGGTGGTGGTGGTGGTGGGTCGGCTATGGTGGGCCGGCTATGGTGGTGGTGGTGGGCCGGCTGGGGTGGTTGTGGTGGTGGTGGGTCGGCTAGGGTGGTGGTGGGTCGGCTATGTTGGTGGCAGTGGTGGTGGTGTGTCGGCTGTGGTGGTGGTGGGTCGGTTGTGGTGGTGGTGGGTCGGCTGTGGTGGTGGTGGTGGGTCGGCTGGGGTGGTGGTGGTGGTGGTGGTGGGTCGGATGGGGTTGTTTTGGTGGTGGTGGTGGGTCGGCTGGGGTGCTGGTGGTGGTGGGTCGGCTATGGTGGTGTGCCGGCTGGGGTGGTGGTGGTGGGTCGGCTGGGGTGGTGTTGGATCGGCTATGGTGGTGGTGGTGGGTCGGCTAGGGTGGTGGTGGTCGGTCGGCTATGTTGGTGGAAGTGGTGGTGATCGTTTGTCGGCTGTGGTGGTGGTGGGTCGGTTGTGGTGGTGGTGGTGGTTGTGGTGTGTCGGCTGTGGTGGTGGTGGTTGTGATGGTGGTGGGTAGGCTGTGGTGGTGGTGGGTCGGCTGTGGCGGTGTTTTGTTTTTTTTTACAATATATTTTCGAATGCCGAGTCTAATGCTAAATTGTATTTTTTATTAACAGGATATCGAAAGTCGGTGTTTTGACGGTGGTGGTAGCGTAATAGTTATGGAGAAACTACGTTCGTATTTCAGATTCATGAACTAGAACGCCGATCTACGTTCGTATTTGACAATTAAAGAAATAATAATAATTCATAAATAAAAAACTTTGTTATGATACATATACAATTCGTTTTATAAAAAAAATTGACATTTAATAATACTTATAAAAAATTGGCATTTTATAATATACACAATTTATTTCATAAAAATATGAAGTTTTTAATAATAATACTTAATAAAAAAACTTATGCACATTTTTTTTATTAAAAATATACACAATTCATTTCATAAAAATATGAAGTTTTTATAATACTAACACAATTTTTTATAACAACATTTTATAAAAAAAATTTAATTTTCTTAATATTTCACAACTTTCCCATAAAAATACCCTATCAAAATAAAGTTCCACACACCCCAATCATTGGTAATCATTGGCTGACACCCAATGATTGTAGATCCCAAAACGAATCCGGATCACAGTGGTTGGTTGTTTTAACCCATAACACCTATTGATTAGGTGTTTGAGATATGAAAAGTTAAGAAATATCAAAGATGAAGGGAAGCTAATGGATTAATGAATACAACAAGTGTTGTATTGAATCCAAACAATGAGATATAGCAATAAACAACCTTGGATATCAGATTTAAGCACTAGATCAGCAAGAGAAAGTAACAACAACAATATTCATTCAAGAGCCAAAAGCTTGCCAAGGTTACAATGCTTGGGCTATATATAGTGTCTGACTTGCCAGCAAATTTATAAATTTGCTGGAATCTTAACTACACCAAGTCAGGAATTCTAGTTTCATGAAATTACAAAGTAAGCCCCTAGACTTTCTAAAGCTTAATAAACTTAACCAAAACAATCCAGAACCATCTAAAACAAGTACCAACGGTCTCAAATGACCTAACAATATTCCCCCTAGACCGTTGCGTACTTGATCGTTCTTCATTCTTGTTTAGCGTTTCAGACCCTAAGCGACTCAAGTACCGACGGTCTCAAAATGGTCCAACAATATTCCCCCTAGACCGTTGCGTACTTGAGCGTCTTCATTCTTTGACTCTGGTTTCAGGATTTGCTGTGTCTTTTCCCACGTTGTGCTGTGATGGAGTTTGCTTGTTATCAACTTCACTTGCGCCCCCTATTGTGACATTGTATGTGGATGACACCGGAGATTGAATCTCTCGAACTTCTGATATGAACGATTCATGACTTTTGGAGCAGGTGATTGATGATAGCTTCTTTCTTCTCTCAACCTTCGTCACACTCCTCTTGTTCTTCAATTTTTAAATAAGATCTCCATCATCTCAGTCTTTCTTTCTTTCACCTTTCTCACAGCCCACGTGTATCCCTACGCAGGTAAAGATTGCATCTAAAGATCAGCTTGTAGTGCCGAATCACCCCGCCTTTTCTTTCGCTTGTCTCTGCTTTTTGCAACCTGTTGGGGATCTTCTTCAATATCTTGTTCTTCGTTTCCGTGTGAGAGACTTCAAAGAGAACATATGCAAAATATATCTTCAATCCTACACCATCCCGTTTCTCTTGATCTCGTTTCTAACAGTTCTTGTATTCTGAAACACACAAACGAGCTAAGTGAGATCTGGATTGCAAAATGAGAAGATTAGATAATGCTATAATGCTATATTTACAAAGGATAGAAGTAGTAATGAAAGAAATAAGAATATTTACAAAGGCGCAGTCAAGTATGCAGGTAAGAACACTACACATTTTTGAAATTTAGATAAATACGTCAGTCAGATTATATACGAGTCATAATTAAAACGCTCGAAAATTTCAAACTTTCTCGAAAAGCATGCCCATGTTATCTTAAAACTGCATAAACACTTAGAAAATATTTACAAAATGTCAAAACTTGGATAATTTTGGACTTCGAAATTCATTTTTCAAACCGGGAGGTTCCTTTTTCACTGATTTCCTTTTTCTTTTGACGCTCGTCAATTTACCTGCAGAGGATCATATTGCCAACACCTGTCAATTTCTTATATATTATTATTATTATTGAAACAAGGCACAAGAAAAACTGCCAGTATGTTTGTCCGCTTAAATCCATGCATCCTTCTTTCAACATGCCTTCGGAGAGCGCTTTTATCATGTTTTCGGTAATATTGACAAGACTTCTATGGCCCCCACACAAGCTATTGAGAATAGAAACATTACGCCCGTGAGTCCCACGTCAGGACATACCCCCGTGATCAAGGTATGCACAAAGGTTCTTCATAACTGGTGAGTATATTGGATCCATTCATTTCAACGATAGAACGGAGATCAGGTCTGTACTTTCGTACAACAGAGATTCCAAGAACTACCGAGGGCTAAGATAGATAGTTTGGTGAACAGGTCAGTACTTCCGTACAGCAGAGAGACCAGAACTAATCCATCTGAAGGTATTGGCCAAAATTTGGCGCTTATTATGGAAGGGTTTGGCCTTTTTTTTTTTTTTTTTTTTTTTTTTTGCGCTTATTATTGAAGGGATATCATAGAGGTTCTAGGTCAGCATGTATCTGGATGCAGCAGAAGAACAACTATGATACCCCCCGAGTGGAAACCAATATAAAGACCCGAGATTTCAGACTTTGGCAATCTATCAACACAAGATTTAAGACCATTAAGCCATATGCCGCAACGTGTTACCCACAAGATGCGTAATGCTTGAGAAAAGCCAGAATCCTTGTGTAGATGTTATGTTTTGCTCCCTAACAGCGGTTTACTCGTCGGTGTTGCTGAATCTACCGACACGTCGTTGCTTGGTACCCCGATTTCTTTTTGTTTTGTTTTCTGTTTTGCAAGAAATGGCAAAGTGTTAGCAATTTTCTATCATTTCCTCTGACAGGAGTCAGATACAAGCATCTCGTTTTGATTTTCTGGAATATCCCCCCTAAAATCTTTATTTTCGAAAGTCCATTTTCCCGAAAATGAAATTTTAAGAATTAGAAAATCTTTTTGGTAGGCAACGCTGTACGATACTTGTTTTACTTTCAACAAACGTCCTCCTCTTTTTTTTTTTTTTTTTTTTTTTTTTTTTTTAACGTAAACAAAGGATAGAGTATCTACAAAAAATGAGAGATAACAACTTTCATTTCCATTCAAGGAAATCAACCATTTCCAACCAGGTTACCAATCTGGTTGATACGGGTCTATTTTGGAGACTTCTGTGGGGATGTCGGCTTTTTGTTGTGGGAAGCTGTGTAGTTAGTCGCATTCTACATCGTTGAATAGAGCTGACATTCCTTTGTCACAGACTTCTGATGCTCTCATAGGATTCTAACACGAATCTGAAGCATAGAGAATATCTTCTTAGAACAATTTCGTCCAATGAACAACTAGCTTTCCTCCTTTTTGAACATCGGTAAGCGATACAACTTCACCATCGACGAGTTTCAAGTTCTTGAGAAGCCCTTTGAAGATTCATCATGTGTCTAATGAGCTCCATCGCCACCCAACGCAATTTTATTCTAGTCTACAACAAAAAAATACAAGTTAGTTAGTTTTCGGAACCCATACTTGCTTCAATTTTAATCTATCATGATTTTGAATCACAAAGTTTTCTTTTTGTGTCCAAAAACAAGTTGAGTTAACTAAGTTTTTGACTGTTTTCTTAAGATTATAAAACTGCTCAGTGAAATTTTTGACGAAATTATTTTCAGGTTCGGAAAATTTCTTGCATTTGCAATGTTTCACTGTATGTCCTAAACGACCACAGCGAAAACATCGTTTGCAATTAGCTCTTTTTCTTTTGGGGATTGATGTGTTAGAGGGTAAGGTATGTGATGAAAGTCTTGATCTGCATGAGATGTTGTCTGATGATGATGAGTCCTTGCAGCTTGAGTTTTTGACTTTCTTCATTTTCTTGTCTATACGGCTTTCATCTTCTGAAGAGTCATCATCATTGTCGGGGTCTGATGAACTTTCAGACGTTTGGTATTCACTTGAGCTCTGCTCTTCACTTGCTTCGTAACTTGGATCATTGCAGCTTTGATCTTCGCTTGAACTTTCTGAGTCTTGGTCTTCAATTATCTCAACACTTGAACATTCAGAGCTTTCATCATTTGTTGTTTGATCTTCACTTGAGGTTTTCGAGGTTTCTTCACTTGAGAATTTAAAGCTTTCTCCATCTGTTGTTTGATCTTCACTTGAGGTTTCTGATTTTTGCTCATCTTCGGAATTTGAAGTCTCCTCTTCATCTTCTGAGGCAGCGATGCTTGAGTCTTGATTGCAGTGATCTTTAGTGACTTTCTTTTCTGAATCTGTCATACCTGTTCGAGATGGAATAAATTCTGGAATTTCCTCTGTGAGGAATTTTCCAAAGCTATTCTTTTTCAATTCTGGCACAAATACAGGAGATTCACAAACAATTTTATCATCACAAAATGCAGAATTTAAATCATGACATTCAGACATAACATGTTCACGATCACGGGTCTCAAATGTAGGCGCATGGCCCTTATAGTCATCCGAAGATTTAAATTTAGGCACACGGCCATTACAGTCATCCCGAATATTGTTTTTCTTATCACAATTCCAGGCGAACCAGTTAACAGTGGAATAACTGTCGCCTGAATAGCCTATTCCTATTTTTGAACCGCTGCAGTCTCCATCCTCATCGCACACATCTTCTTTACACATAATTGGATCTGCATTACTTTTAGAAAAGTTTGCGGTTGTTTCGTTTTCACAAGAATTGTTTTGTTCTACAGAGGCCTTTTCATCAATGAGATCATTTTCGGGATGAGGAGTTGGTATAGGCACATAGTTTTTGCTATGTGGAGGAAGAAAAAGTTTTCTTTCATTTCCTTGCCTATCCTTGTACCCGATCCCGTCTTTTACATACGTTGGTCGTTGGCAGTTTTTGATGTCAGTAAAGGCCTTTTGACTGACATTCCATTTATCGATGATAATTTGCAATTTATTCTTTTCGTTCAAAGCCTTTTCTAGTCTATCTGTGAGATCGTTAATGATAAGATCTTTTCTAATCACAAATTCTTTTAGAGTTTGCATTTCAGCTAAAGTTGAATTCAACTTTCTCTGATATGCGGCCTCGTTCAGTTTAAGTTCGTTATTCATTTTTAAGGCTTTGTCCTTTTGTCTCTCAAATTCTAGATTAAGAGACTTGTAATGTGCCACGACATCAACGCATGCTGGTGTGCATAACTTTACTTTAAAGTTATGTGGAATGCTGTTTACCAAGTCTTTGTCTGCCTTTTCTTTTGAGGATTCGGTGTTCATGGCCGCAGCTGAGGCTTTCGCTTTCTCTTCCTTCACAGAAGTTGTTTCTTTCTGAACCTGCTCTGTGGCCTTCACAGCTTCTTCAGCCTTCTTGTCTTTCTCAGGCTCGGGGGAAGTGAAAATACTCTTCAGACCCTTGTCGGTAGCATCATCTCCTTTTGGGATTCCCATAGTCTGTTTCTCGGTGGGTTTTGACGATGAAAATAAAGACTCGCTCGAGATTTTTGCCATGAGTGCTTTGTGAACTTGTTCCTTAGCTTCAGCATTCTCTTCAGCTTGAGTGTCATAGAGCACAGCTGTCTTTTCACTGGACCGTGGAGCCTTTGATGCGCTTGCGGAAGCGTTGAAGTAAGTCGTGTCTGAAGCTTGTTGATTGACACCTTCAGATGCAAGAAGTGCCACGTTCTTCAATCCTGCAGAAGTCTGAGCAGGCTTTGGGGTGTAACCAGTCGTATTCATTTCTCGTTTGTTAACATCCATTTCAAAATCCTTCAAAGTGTTGATCAAATCGGTTAGAGTGACAGGATTTGGATTGTTGATGAAATCCCTTTTGATCATCATGCACTTCAGGCTCCATTCCTTTGTAAGTGAGTCCAAAAGCTTCTTTATGGCAGCACGGTTAGTGATATGATTTCCTGCCTTCTTCATCTTGGTCATCATATTTCGAAAACGACTGATATGATCGGAAAGGCTTTCTCCACGAATTCCACAAAACAGGTCGTATTGCTTCTGCACCATGATTCTTTTGCTCTCAATCAACTCTTCGTTTCCCTCGTAATATTCGATCAAAGCGAGCCAGAGTTCGTTTGCAGTTTTGTATTTTTCAAACATGTTACAGTCATCAGTTGATAGAGCCATGGTTAAGGCGGCATGTGCACGGCGATCGCGTTGGATTAGGGCCTTGTCTTCGTCAGTGAAGGTTGTGGCGTCATTGTTAGCGACTATCGCATCTCCTCGAACCACCGTTGGAATGTGGGGTCCGGCGGTGACTGAGAGCCACAGATTGTAGTCCGTGTACTTGAAGAACGATTGAATGCGAGTCTTCCAGGTGCTAAAGTCTTCATCCCCTTTCAACTTTGGTGGCCGAGTAGTGGTTCCAGTCTCAAGTTCCGCTTGAGCAATTGGACTTAGTTGATTCAATGACATCTTTGCTTGATTTTGACAAAATGGGGCTGATCAGAAGCTAATTTCGCTGACAAGTCACAGAAGACCAGTTACAGAGTTAATTTCGCCGATGACCAAAGGAGCTTGAACAAATTCGCTGACAAATCTTCGCCCTTCGCTGGTACTTTAGGTAGTCCTGCACGAGCGAACACGCTAATTTCGCTGACAAACACAACACAGACGTTAGTTAGATTAATTCCGCCGATTACCGTGATAAGAACGCTGTGGTTCAGTATCACAGTTCTCGAAGTCGCCTTCGATAATTTCGCTCAAGGGTCACCGGACACTATTTCGCTGATGATCAGTAATTTCGCTCGAATGATGATCGTCGAATTTAGTGATCCTGCGATGAGTTTCTCAACAATTTCGCTATGTTCGCTATATTCAAGCTATGTTCGCTATATTCAAAAAAATAAGTTCGCTGCCTTCAAATATTGTTCGCTGCATTCATGTTAATTTCGCTGGACAGAGGGTTTAACACGAACTAAAACCCTCTAATCACTCAAAAACAGCTCAAAAACCATGTTTTAATGCATCAAAATGTCCAAAATGACTCCCTAATCATGTATTAACAACAACCTATCGATTAAACACACCAAATCAATCCATATTAAATCCAAAAATTTGAAAAACCTTGAAACTTTGAAAAACCTTCAAAACAATGAAAAATCTCAACAAGAACACAACAACCAAGAGCACAAAGGCTCTGATACCAAATTGTAGATCCCAAAACGAATCCGGATCACAGTGGTTGGTTGTTTTAACCCATAACACCTATTGATTAGGTGTTTGAGATATGAAAAGTTAAGAAATATCAAAGATGAAGGGAAGCTAATGGATTAATGAATACAACAAGTGTTGTATTGAATCCAAACAATGAGATATAGCAATAAACAACCTTGGATATCAGATTTAAGCACTAGATCAGCAAGAGAAAGTAACAACACCAATATTCATTCAAGAGCCAAAAGCTTGCCAAGGTTACAATGCTTGGGCTATATATAGTGTCTGACTTGCCAGCAAATTTATAAATTTGCTGGAATCTTAACTACACCAAGTCAGGAATTCTAGTTTCATGAAATTACAAAGTAAGCCCCTAGACTTTCTAAAGCTTAATAAAGTTAACCAAAACAATCCAGAACCATCTAAAACAAGTACCAACGGTCTCAAATGACCTAACAATGATTGGCATTAATTAGATGGCAGGGGGGTGTGTAAATACTTTTCAATCGTATTGGGCAATGAGGGGCTTATGGGTGGGGCCAGTTTCAGGCGTATTGAGCAATGAGGGTCATTTAGGGTTAGGGGGTGTATAGATACTTTTTGGGGGGTGTGTGGATACCTCCACCGATTATAAAACTTAATTTAATACTAAATATTAAACATAAGGGACAATTGCATATTTCCCCTTAAAAAACTGCTTAATTGCGTATTTACCCAACTTATAATTAAAATTGCATATATCCCCTTCCTTTACTACTAAAATTGCATATATGCCCTTCCTTAACTAATATAATTGCAAATTTGCCAATTTTAATTTATTTTATTAAAAACAAGTTATATAATAACTTTTTAACCTTATTTTTTTACTAAAACTTAAAAAAATACAAATTTATTAATTAACAAAAAGCAAATTTATCAAACACAAAAACAGATCCTAGAAAATATGAACCAAAAGGAACAAAGAAGAGAGCGACTGACATTATTTTCATTGCTCCCAATACAGATCCTAAAAAATATGACCAAATAATAAAATATCATCAGTTACGATTGTTTAAGTTATATTCTAGTATAGATATTCATCTTTTTTTAATGGCGTCAAAGCCAATGTTGCGTTTATCATACTCCTGTTGTGCCCATTCAATGACATGAGTGAGTAGTCACATAATTTAGTTGGTGTTTGATTTACAGTCATGAATCATTATGGGTATGAGTTCGATGGCGATTTAAAGTAGCTCCATGTATTAACCACGTTTGCATCTGATTTACTTGCTCAAAACTCTTGACCATGTCGATCCAAAACCTGCTGAACATTTGACTCGTGAGCTGATAATGTGCTAACCGTGTGACCCATGAACCGTAAACAACCGATTAATCCAACAGTAGTTGGGATTGAAAAAGCCAAATATCTTGTAGTTAGGATATAGAAAGCCAAATACCTTGTAGTTGGGATATAAAAAGTCAAAAAGTTGGTTTGACTATCAAAACAAAGATATCTATTTCTTCTCTACTCTCTCTTTTGCTTATCTCTGTGGTTGGTAGTGCTTCTGATGTGTGTTTTTTTGCCAAATTGCAAAACATGGCCTTTGATTTCTTTATATCTGAATGCTTACCAACTTACTTACTTACGATGTTATTCTAAGCTTTAATCTCTTGCACTTCCTTCTTAGGTATCTTTTTCTTCCTAATAAGATCTAGTTTTGCTTTCTTCTTCCCTTCATAATCAACAGTTATTAGTTTATTACAATACGAGAGGCATTTGGTTCACAAAATTCGTTAATACTAGGTCGCGTAATATCTTTTTTTTTCTTCTAATTTTACCATCAACCTCCTTTTTGAATTGTGTTATGATCTCTTTACATCTATTTTAAACCATCCAAATAATTGACTTTTTTAGACTTTAAAAAAACATCTACTTAAAAATGTGTTATTATACTCAAGTTTTGTTGGTAGTTAGTTCTAGTATATATGAAAACTCCAATACACGCTCAAAATTTAGCTTCTTTGTAAACTAGTCCAGCCAAGGCATTTTTTTGCAGAAGTGATTTGAGATTCAAAAGAGTGCTTCTAGGTGGTCCACATTTTTGTTTTCAAATCTAGGTAAGTCGCTGATTTAATCAGCGAACTTATGCTCACCATCTGACATAATTCAGAAAAAGTTGAACAAAAGTGAAGTTCGCTGTTTTAATCAGCAATGTTCATACAAGTTCGCTGTTTGGTTTAAATAACTAAGACATGTTCGCTGTTTGGTTTAAATATGTAAGAAAAGTTCGCTGTTTCATCTAGAAATGTATAAAAGATCGCTATTTGATGCTGAAAACTAATTTAAGTTTGCTGCTTCATGCAGAAAAGTTATATAAATTCGCTGTTTGAACAAGAAATGTAATATTAGTTTGCTGTTTGAAGCAGAAATGTATTATAAGTTTGCTGTTTGATAATGCTAAGTATAATAAGTTTGCTGAATCAAAGGGTGAAGTAATTGAAGTTTGCTGTTTGATGTTGGAAACTTAAAAGCAGTTTGCATCTTGGTCGTTCAGTATATTATCATGCATGTTAATGCTGTTTTATATTACAAAGTTTAAACTGATCTACAAGAAGAATTCATTCTGTTAATAATATATCATGTTATTGCTGCAATTGTGGTGGTAGTTACTGTTATGTTCGTTACAAAAGCTGTTCGGGGTTGAAGTTTTCAGCCGATATCAAAATTACTTCAATGTATGCTGGAAGATTATTGGGACTTGATTCAACATGACGTTTTTCTGAGTTTTAAATTTTGTATACCTAGTGAGAAAACCTTGTGTGGAGGAGAACGATCCTTCTCTTCTACCACCTTCTCATGTAAGGTGTACAATAATAATGATTCCACTGTTGCATTGGTTGCTTCTACTACTGCTATGGAGTCTTCTTGAAGATTCAGCTGCCCAACTGGTTTGGCGGTTGGGTCTTCGCATGACGTTTTTCCGAGCTTTAAAGGATAGTGCAGCTTTTGGTGAGGGTATGTGGCGGAGAACTATCATTTAAGCTATATTTAGTATAGCTTAAAGTTATAGATAGTACATATAAAAACAATGAATTGCAAGCATCACTAAGAGATAAAAATATCTGTACATGGATTGTGACCCATAAAGCGATATTGGTTAAAAGTCTACAGTTCCTTGGCTAGTAAATGTAAGCATCAGTCAGTAGATTGTTTTTTTTATTGTTGTATAGTATTTTATTATACGATGAACTTTACCAGACACGAATTGTCGAACTAACCAGAATTTTTTTTATGTCCGATCCTATCAAATTAGATCCTCTAAAAACAATGAACCTACTGGAAAAAAAATCCTGGATCTTGATGGACTTTATTTTATTCTTTTGTTCTAATTTGCCAACCCACCAAACAAACGAAGTTAATGGGTATCAATCCTTCATTCCTAAACCTTATCAAGCAAACACTACCCACATAACAAATAGATAAAAACATGCATTAAAGTTCTAATTATATTTTGTTGGTTGAGTTAACACTTGTTTCAGGACATTGACACCGGAGATCATCACAATTGGTTTGAGGATATGGTATTTCCACATAACATATAGGTCATATCGAGATAGTCTGGATGAGTCTAATAAAACTATAGTCTGTACGGACTTTTATCGTACCATCTCGTTTAAAAAAATTTTGAATTATAACATACCACCTCGTTCAAAATTTTCAAATTATATCATACCATCTCGTTCAAAAATTTCGACTTTTATAATACCATCTCGTTCAAAATTTCTTTGTTAACAATGTCTTTTCAAAACATTTTCTAGTACTCGTCGTCTAATATTTTATACACTGGTCGGCGCAAGTCACCTTTGTAAAACTTTCTGGCCGAATCACAGAAACAATGTTTTTTAGAGTAAACCGCTAAAATGGTCCCCGAGATTTGATCACTTTTGTCATATTAGTCCAAAACTCAAACCTTTTGAATCTTTGTCCATGTGGTTTCAATTTTGTTGCCATTTTCATCGAAAATCAAAATCTAGTCAGATTTTTCAGTTAACATCCAACTTTTCTGTCTGTTTTCCTCCCTTTTAATGAAGGGCAAAATGGTCTTTTAATGTTTTCTTATAACAAATTAAAAAAATTTGATCATTTTGCCTTCATTAAAAGGGAGGAAAAAGACAAAAAAACTGGATGTTAACAAAATTGAAACGACGGGGATAAAGATTCAAAAGGTTTGAGGTTTATATATATATATATATATATATATATATATATCTTGGAACCTATCGATTGGAATGCAAAACTAACACCAACCTAGAATCCCATCTAGTAAGTAGTATTATCCAGCAACCCTTACCTATATCAGAACCTCACATGGACTAATGCTCGGGGGTCATAAATTTCTAAAAGAGTAAACTGTCATTTTGGTCCCTGAGATTTGGTCACTTTTATCACTTTAGTCCAAAACTCAAACCTTTTGAATCTGGGTCTCTGTAGTTTCACTTTTATTGTCATTTTGGTCCAAAAGTGAAATCAGCTAATATTTGTCTAATAAAATCCTATTATTTTGTGCTTCTACACAGGAGCAAAATGGTCATTATAATTTTATTATAACACATTATTAATTAAATTAATAACATTAAATAACCCTTTGACCTCATATACACATATATTATCATCTTACCCACAAATCATCCTCTCCAAACCCTTTGTTCTACAATCTTCTCCATCCATCATCTTCTCTAATGAACTGTATATTGTACCTAAAGTCGAGAGACGTGTTAACTCCTTGCCAACCCATTTCCATCCACTGCTCAGAGATCAATCCTTTAAGTGTAACTTCTGGACATGCTAAATTTCACAGTTTTGCAAGGGCTTTTTGTCAATAAAACATATAATTACATCACACAACAAGCAATGTTCAACAGGATGATAAAATGTAACTACATGATTTTATCATTTATAAATAAAGAATGTATGGAAATGGAGAATAACACCTGATGATCTGCACGAGTCTTTTCAAAAGGTACATCCGCACGTTCATGAAGCCTCTGATATCTTTCTTCCTGTACATTATTGCATACAGTTAGATTTTAAAGAGATTTCCATTCAAATTTTCATCTTTAATATAGTCAATTTTTCTATAACTCGTTGTTTCTCCAAATGTGTTTAATATTTATTTATATTAAATACACAAACGGAACCAATCTCAATTGAGGTGAGCTTAGAATCGTATTTGTTGCTTCCAGAATGCTTGGGGCTGTGCGGCTAAAGATTCCTCCAATCCATGTCCACTCCAATCCATGTCCGTGGACCAACCATAGCAGCAGCTAAATCCAACAACTTCCCAAAGTTACAAAAATGAAATGAATAATTAAGTCACTGACATAAATTGTAGAAGATAGCAGTGGCGGATCTAGGATTCGCGCAAAGCGGTAACGTTTTATAAATAAGCGGTAACGAAATCGAAAAAAACGTCAAATTTTTCCAAAATTTACTCTAATTTTACACTACCGCCGGAACGCCAAGCCGTAGCGGACGCGACCCCTTATAATATACTACATCCGCGCCTGGAAGATAGGGTTTGAGAGCAGTGGCGGACCCAGGAATTTTTCCATGGGGGTGCGGAACATTTTTAAAAATTTTAGGCCCCTAGGTATATAAGTAAAAAAATCGGTTCGTATCGGGTCGGGTCATGTAAAACAAACGAACATCAAACTAAATTTATATAATCATCAAAAATATGTCAAACCTAGTTACAAACATAATTAAAACGTCGACGCCCTACGGGTTTTCATTTTTTGAAATCTATCCAAAACATCATCTAAAGCTAATTTTTAAGTAATTATTTCTCTATATAACATAAGTTCATCGCTCCATAAGATAATGTTTCAATTTTAATTTTCAACTATTCAAGCCCTAGAAATCATAACGTAAGTTGTAATCACCCTAAAAATATATAAACAACATAATCACCCTAAAAATCATCTAAACAACCATAAACAACGTCAAAACACACAAAATTTCAAACCTATTTAACAACTTTATTACCCTTTTTTCTCCTATAATATCAACCAAAATCATCAAAATAACAAAGAAACTTACCCGTGTTCGGATTCCGGTTAGATTTGGTGTCGAACGACGGTGGTATGGTGGCTGATTACGGTGGTCGTCGGCTGCTGGACTGTTGTCGCTGGGTGATGTTGTTCGTTGGCAGTGCAGGGACGCAAGAGAGAGAGAGAGCGGGATAGAATTTCTACAAGTTTTGGGCTTTAATTATTTTATTATAGTTTGAAATATTGTTGGGTTTGGTTAATGGGCTAAGACTTAGTGGGCTACCTAGTTAGGAATTATAAGTGGGTAAAGGTATGGTTATTTTGGTTTAGTTGGTTAGGTATTAAAAGTTATATAATTTAGGTAGTATATTTTTTTTTAAAATATAAGAGTTTACTAAAAAAAATTTAAAATATAAATTGATAACACTTTTTACCTAAGGGGTACGGACGAAAAATTTCAAAGGGTGCGGTCGAAAATTCCATGGGGTGCGGACGAAAAATTCCAAGGGGTGCGGACGGGATTTTCGACGGAATTTAGCCCTAATTTTTTTTCCCCGGGGGTGCGCCCGCCCACCTTGGGGTGGGCTTGGGTCCGCCCCTGTTTGAGAGGGTTTGGAGAAGATGATCGTAGAATAGAGAGTTTGGGAGCGTTTGAAGAATGACAAATTATAAAGACCATTTTGACCATGAGGAAAATGACAAAATAACATGATTTTATTAGACAAATATCAGCTGATTTCACTTTTGGACCAAAATAATAATAAAAGTGAAACCCCAGGGACCTAAATTCAAAAGATTTGAGTTTTGGACTAAAATGACAAAAGTGACCAAACCTCGGGATCAAAATGACAGTTTTCTCTTTCTAAAAAAAATCACCATAATGAGACCGCCCGTAGTGGGGCGTGTTTTTTAAAAATTTATCAAAAAAAAGCCCTATAACGCCCCGGTAACCGCTACACCCGGCGTTACCGGGCGTTATTTTCGAGAAAATTGCCGTTTGGCGTTTAAATTAAAACGCTTAAAATCAGGGGGCCCACCTTTTTTACAGTTGTCAAACAAACGGTCATATTATTATTATTTTTTTTAATTTAAAATATTACCCCACTATATATATATCACCCCACATTTTTATAAAAAACCCACTTTATCTTCTACTTTCTCTCCCACTTTTCTTCTATTTTTTATAAAAAAAACACCCACTTTCTCCTACATTTTTATACAATCATGCATCCATTTCGACCCCATTTTGGTGTCCCCTCAAGACCCACGAACCTTCAAGACATGGACCCGAGCTTTTTAACGTACGCGGCTTACTTGAGTGGCGCCCCTCCGTTTGTGCCTCCCACTTTCGGCTATGGTCAAGCCGGCGGGTCTCAACCCGAATCCGAACCCGATGTCGAAGTCGTGCCGGAGACGCAAGCCGAACCGGTGCAAGAAACATCGAAACACGGCAAAAGGTCGCATAAGAAGAAGGAAAAAGACGCACCACGGCGTACAAAAAATATCATTAAGTGGACGAAGGACGAGGAATTCACGTTGGCTCGGGCGTGGCTCGACATTTCAGAGGACGAAGATACCGGTAACCATTTTATATATATATTGTTTTACTTATTTTGTTACTATAATTTTTAACATACAACTTATAATTTTTTTTTAATTTGTAGCAAACTTTCAAACTGGCCCGGTTTTTTGGGATAGGGTTCGTGCACTCTTTTTTACTACTTGGGGTCAAGGCGAACATCGGGACAAAGATTCCATTTCTAGCAAATGGACCGACATCAACAACAAGTGTCATGCGTTCCAAGAAGTCTTCCAACGTAACTACGATAATCGCCCGAGCGGTGAAGGTGACGTTTGGGTTTTAACGAAGACTTTGGAGGAGTTCGAGAGGACAAAATGCCCTTTCACGTACTATAAGTGTTGGGAGCTACTACGAAAAAGTCCAAAGTGGGCGGTAGTTAATCCAATGACTTCTAGTAGTAGACGTCGGGCTAAAAGGTCAAAAACATCATCCTCCGTTGACCCGTCAACTCCGACATCGGATGCCCGCAATGTTGATTTAAATGAGGCGGTGGACGTTGACGAGGGAATTCAAGAAGAGTTGGTCCGACCCACCGGTAGAAGAAAGGGAACCGGGAAAAAAACGGTCGAGTCGTCTTCCGATCTCGAGTTAAAGGATGATTTCGAGGAGATGAACCGTCGTCTCCAAGACATTCGCGACCTCGGCTACAAACGTTGGGAGATTATGCAAGAACGAGTGGCCGAAACCAAAAAGTTTAACGAGATGCAAGAGGCGAGGCAAATGGAAAAGGACATCGAGTTTTTGTCCAAACCTATCGACCACCTACAAGGCGATGCGTTGATCCTTGCGCAAATGCGTCGCCAAAAAATTAGAGAAAAATATGGACTCTAGATCATGTTATTTTTTTCTGTTTTTTTTTATTTTCTGTTTTTCAGCTTTTTTTCTGTTTTTTTTTATTTTCGGTTTTTTTTTTTTCAGTTTTTTTTTTATTTTTTTTTTCAAGTAATGTAATTTTATTTTTAAATTAATGAAGTTTTTTTTATGTTTTAAATTAAAAAAAATAATTGTGAAATGATTGCAAAATGATTGAAAGGGGGTTATTGGCATAATGCCCCACTACACCACTTTTGCTATAATGCCCCCTTGCTGACTAGGACGCCACGTGTCGTATAATGCCCCATGGTGGGGGCATTATAACCTTCTACCACTACACATGGTCTGAGAGACACTAACAAAACCTGATTGTTTACGTAATTTAATAAGTAATTAATCCCAATCAATGTGACTTGTTAAAAACGTCCCCTAGGGCGCCGGTATGTCACACTTGGACTAATATATTTACTCAAAAGTCTTCCAATGAAGTTGCCATGCATATTCCTTATGAACCAATCTACACGCAATATCATGTAGAGTTAAGTTCAGGTATAAAGGGTTTTATGGTACAAAAAGTATGAAAGGTATGAAAAAGAAAAAAAAACCGCAGTGACATTTTTGTAATTATTTGCTTGTAGGGTAATTTTGATCTTGTAGGAGTAATTTTGTTGAATAATCTTGTAGGATTTTTCTTAAAACTATAATAATTCTATCTTAACTAGCCAATTATGTATTGTAGTTCAACAAAAGAGGGGAGTTTTCCTATTGAGTAGATTGTCATTTTAGTCTTGAGTTTGAGTTTTTGTTCAAATTGCCATATTAGTTTAAATAGTTTTTTTCTCCTCTGTGTTTCTGACTTTTCCCTTTTCTTGACATTTTGATCACATTACCTAACTTAGTCTAAAACCCGGTTATAATCTGGGGTATTTTTTTGCATTAAATTATTACGAGGTTTATAAATTATGTTGTAAACTATCCCTTGTTATCACTATACAACAGTTATGCCAAAAATACCTCTGGTTATAACCAGATTGTTAGACTGAGTTAGGCAATGTGATCAAAATGACAAGAAAATGGAAAAGTCAGGGACCCAGAGAAGAAAAAAACTATATGGACTAAAATGACAATTTGGACCAAACCTCAGGTACTAAAATAACAATTTATTCTTTCCTATTTGTAGAATTTTTTCAAGCATAACTAGGGGTGTGAATGAGTTGAGCTACTCCCGACCCATGGGCTTAAATCCCCGGCCCGAGCATAAAAATAAGCTTGTTTAGTAAACGAGCTCAAGCCTGAGGTTCACTTATCGAGCTCAAGCTGGCTTGTGAGCCTAAACAAGCCTATTATTTGAATCATTTAGGGGCTGTTTAGTAGCCTCTTAATGACCATTCAGATGATATCTCTTAATGGTTTAAAACATCTGAATGAATAAGAGGTAACCTCAAGTCTGAATGGTTAAGAGATAACCTCTGAATTGTAAATCATTACATGTCACATTCTTCTAGCTTCTCATTGGTAAAATTCTTAATGGTTCCTTTAAGAGGTAGCATCTTAATGACCATTCAGAGGTTACCAAACAACCCCTTATATTTAATATAGAGTAAATTGTGTTTTTGGCCCCTGTGGTTATATCACTTTTACTATATTAGTCCAAAATAAGAATTTTTAACATATCTGCCCCCATGGTCTCTATAACAAACCATTTTGGCCCCTAAGTATAGAGATCATGGGGGCTAAAATGGTTAGTTATAGAGACCACGGGGGCAACTATGTTAAAAATTCTTATTTTGGGCTAATATAGTAAAAGTGATATAACCACAGAGACCAAAAAACGTAATTTACTCTATATTTAATATATTATATATATTTCTATAAAATAATAATTATTAGTTATAAAGTTATGATAAAATAACTAAATTCTCTAAAATTAATAATTATAGTTAGCATAAATTAATTAATACACAATAAACGAAATGAGACCGATCCAAACTTTAGATTAAGAAACAATTCGATCTCGAGCTTCAGAAACAAAGCTCGAACTTCGTCAAGCTCGAGCTCTCATGAGTAGTATGTTTGCACCCCTTAGTATACGACTGTAAATTGAACATTTTAGTTACATGTTTTAACCATTTATACAGCATGTTTGACAAAAGTAGCTGGTGGCTGGTGGTTAGAAGCTGGTGGCTGTAAGTTGGAAGCTGGTAACTCTAGCTGTTTAGATATATTTGGTGTTGGGCAAAGTAGCTGAAACTTTTAATAAAATGTATGAAATGACCAAAATGGACATAACTAAAAATTTAAAAAAGTTTGTACATTAAAAAATTCATTATCTTTAGAGTTTAAAATAGTAATTTTTCCCTAAAAGCTTGTAACTCCTAAACGCTACTAGTAGGAGCGTTCAACCAAAAGCTTCAAGCTCTTAACCTAAAAGCATTAGGTCCTGGGTTTGACTCCCTCATGGGATGGAGATGTATATGATCGGGTGGTTTCGCTAGTGGCACGAGATGAATATGATCGGGTGGTTTCACTGATAATACGATAATACTCCTAATGGTCTATCAGTGATCCAATTTTGCTTTTAAAAAAATAGAAAAATATTAATATAAATCTTTTAATACTATGTAAAAAGCTTCTTTCCTTGTTCCCTTCTTCATCTACTCCAATCTCTACTTTGCATTTTCTCCCTGGAATCTCTTTTTCTTCATAAAAAAAAAACCTAATTTTCTCTCTATTGAATTGAAGCTTTCCAAGCATGTATTCTCACAACAAATCTCTGCTATTAATCTTCTTTCATTTACTCACCTGCAACTGCAACTCCAATTTCCTTGTGCCCCGGCGGCTCCTTGTCTTCGGACGCCGATCTCCAACGATTTTGCTTGTGTTATAACAGATCCAGTTTAAACCACCAGATCAGATCTGCTCAACAAATCCTGCGCTTCTGATACTCTTTTTTTGCCAAAAAAAAAAACATGGCCTTTGATTTCTTTATGTCTGAATGCTTACCAACTTACGACGTTATTCTAAGCTTTAATCTCTTCCACTACCGTATGTTTTTCTTCCTAATTATTACTTCCATAAACAAACTAATTTATAAGCTAAACTTGGCCTAGCTTTTATTTTTTTGGCTTATGCTTATATTTTAAAGTAGCTTAGCTTATTTTCTATTATTTGATAAGCTCTTTTTAAGTGTTTGGATTAGCTTATAGCTTATTTTCTATCATTTGTCTTTACACATATAAGTTTCTTCAAATAAGCTAAAAAACCATCTGCAAATAAGCTTTTTAAAATTAGGTTATATAAGCTAATAAGCATAAACTTAAAAAGATAAACCAAACACCAAGTTAAGCTTATTTTGTAAAAAAAAAAAAAAACTATAAGCTTTGTTAAAAAAGCTAGGCCAAACACCCTCTTAGTATCAATTGGGGGGGGGGGGGGGGTTCAAGGGTTTAAAGATAGAGCCATTTTAACTACTTTTGTTTGGTGTGCGATTTAGTATTTAACAAAGTATACAAAACGTATATAGAGATGTCCTAAATAAAATTGTTCCTTTTCCTTTTTCATTTTATTTTCTATAGTCAATTCGCCCTAAATACCTTTTCTATAAATAAATACAGTTTTAAAACTTAATTATCTATACAAAGGATAAAATAAATAAGAAGTGTAAGAAGGATTCTAGTCCATTGATCTTAGATTTGAAGGGTTGAGATTGGTTGTAGGGAAAAGAAGATAATAGAAGGGCATAAAAGTAATCCAATATTTATGGATTTCCTCTCTCCACATGCAAGGCACATGCCAATTCCCCCATCGATTTAAAATGTCCATAACTTTTTCATACGACATTTTTTTTCAAAAAAAAATTCACCATAATAACGAGCGTTTTTTTATCTTTAATATGAGTACCATATTATCATATAAAAATAAAATAAAAATTTTCATTTTTACTGGGTTTTTTGGCATTGTGTTAAAGGTTCAGGTCATTGTGTCTTTTAACTGGGTTTTGGTCAGTAGAGTTTCTATACATTGTGTTATTATCAAAACCTATAACACAATGTTAATTTGAGTTCTATCCATTGCGTTTTTATAAAAACCTATAACACAATATATGACACAATGAAGATTTTATTATATCTGGGTTTTCTATAAATTGTGTTATTAGTTCAGGTCATTATGTTTAATATGTTATTCATTGTGTTTTAATATATTGTCCATTGTGTTTTAATAGTTTGTTCAATTTTTTTATTATCTTGTTCATTGTGTTTTAGTTTGTTATGTATTGTGTTTTTAGTTTGTTTTTCATTGTGTCTTCATCTGCTCTCCATTGTGTCTTTTATTTGCTGTCATTAATTGTGTCTTTTATCTGTTGTCATCAATTGTGTTTTTATTTAGTCTGATTCTTATTGTGTTATATGTTATCGCCATTGTGTTATACGTTATGGTCATTGTGTTTTAGTATGTTGTCCATTGTGTCTTTATCTGTTGTCATTGATTGTGTTTTTATTCTAATTTACATTGTGTTTTACATCATGTCCATTGTGTAATATGTTATTCAATGTGTTTTAATATGTTGTCCATTGTGGTTTAATAATTTGTTCAATTTTTTTATTATCTTGTTCATTGTGTTTTAGTTTGTTATGTATTGTGTTTTTAGTTTGTTTTTCATTGTGTCTTCATCTGCTCTCCATTGTGTCTTTTATTTGTTGTCATTAATTGTGTCTTTTATCTGTTGTCATCAATTGTGTTTTTATTTAGTCTGATTCTTATTGTGTTATACGTTATGTTCATTGTGTTTTAGTATGTTGTCCATTGTGTCTTTATCTGTTGTCATTGATTGTGTTTTTAATCTAATTTACATTGTGTTTTACATCATGTCCATTGTGTAATATGTTATTCATTGTGTTTTAATATGTTGTCCATTGTGGTTTAATAATTTGTTCAATTTTTTATTATCTTGTTCATTGTGTTTTAGTTTGTTAAGTATTGTGTTTTTTGTTTGTTTTTCATTGTGTCTTCATCTGCTCTCCATTGTGTCTTTTATTTGTTGTCATTAATTGTGTCTTTTATCTGTTGTCATCAATTGTGTTTTTATTTAGTCTGATTCTTATTGTGTTATATGTTATCGTCATTGTGTTATACGTTATGTTCATTGTGTTTTAGTATGTTGTCCATTGTGTCTTTATCTGTTGTCATTGATTGTGCTTTTAATCTAATTTACATTGTGTTTTACATCACGTCCATTGTGTAATATGCAACTGGGTTTTTGAATTTTTTTGAAAAATATAACAATATGGTACTTATATTAAAGATAAAAAAACGCTCGATTTTATGGTATAATTTTTTTTTTTAAACAAATGATGTATAAAAAAGTTACGGACGTTTAAAAGTTAGGGGGGAAATAGCATGTGACTTGCATGTGAATATTCTCTTTCCTCTTGTAGACAAAATTACCCTTTTCATTTAATTACTCATATGACACTTGTCACTCTCTGGTGCCTTCTTACCCTTCTTATTTTTAAATCTTTTGTATTATAACTCAACCCTCTATATATAATCTAAAATTTAGTTGCATGTTCTATTTTAAAATCAACATTTATGAAGTTTTAAATGCAATACTTAAAATAATATTGATTAAAATAAATACTATTACAATTTATAGTGCTTATAGTACAACACTTGATTACCTTAATAAGGGGGCATAATTGTCCTTCTCCAATTAATAAAGAAAAAAGAAAATGATTTATTAATTGTGTTTCTCATTCAAGGACCGTAAACCCAACTAATAAAGAACATAAATGATTTTAAATTACATTAAAGCATTAAATTAAATTAGTGAATATTCAATATACAGTGATCCGTCCATTTGAATTCTTACTACAACTAACCAATATATTTTATTAGTGAATGAATATAAAGTCTTCCGTCTATTTGAATTCTTACTACAAGTAACCAATATGTTTTAATTAGATAAAGGAACAACTCACCAATATTTAAACCACATTAATTCAGATACACCGAACAGTCATCATCGCATGAAACCGTTACCATTTATTGAAGAAACTTCAATGGCCATGATTGGATTAGCCAACTAAACATTTCTTAAAGACCTGAAATGACCACAAATGCTGGATCACTACTTCATTTCTCCCTCTCGCACTCTCTCTTCCCGCATGCCGTACCCGGATTCAACAACACCATTGTCATCGTACGGCGGCAACACGTCTTTTGTTATCATGAATCGAACTTTGAGTGTTTTATACAGTTGTGCACCACCACCCACCAACCGTAACCTATTTCAACAACACAGCCGTCACTTTTTCATACGCGATAGAGGTAAGTCACCAACTTCAGTTCCCTTATTTTCTTTTATAGATGAATCCAACTTTGAGTATTTCATACAGTTAGTGCATTATATGATTTTAAGTTAGGATCATTTCATCTGTTACTTTATATATGATGAGGTATATAAAAAGGCAATCTCGAAATAGAAAATAAAAAGAAAATCTTAAAGGTAAAATTCATCATCTAAATAATAATAAAGAACAAAAAATATGAACTTTCAGATGAGAAATAATAAAGAACAAAAAATATAAACTTTCAGATGACAAAAAACACAACTGAAAAATCATCATAAATACTCCCGTTTAAAAACAAAAACAATAAGCAGATACAATATGGGAACCGATTTAATACCTTGAAACCAAAAATATTATTACAGTATATGATCATAAAAATAGAGTGAATATTATTTAACTTAAAATTATTAGAAACTTAAAGTTATTAAAAACTTTTAATTATTCAAAGTGTAATTGATCAGTATATGATAAAACAAACATATATGTTTTTTAATGTGAATTTGATATCATATTTTAGGTAATAAGAATTTCAGGTTGTAACCATGTAAGATTTTAAATGAGCATATTCAAAATTCAGAGAACATGATGACGCTGAATATAAAATGAGTGTAGGTTTAAGATCAATGATTAACCCTTGAACATGCTTCCATAAACTTCACATATTCAAGAAAACCCATTTCAAAAATCACACTCTCTCTCCCTTAAACAATCTCGGCCGAACACCCCCTAATACACTATCACTTTCATTTTCAAATCCAAATCTTGAAGAATCATGTCAACATGAGAAAGTAGTAAGGGCAAAATGGTCAAAATCATTTTTTTGTTATTGTATGACAAGAAGCAACCCCCCCCCCCCCTGATTTTTGTACGAACATAACCTTTATAATACTCTAATATTTTTTATTTAAAAAATGCATCATAATGTTTAATAATTGCAAAATTTTTAAGTAAAACAGAATAACATGAGAGAATGCGTCTACATAAAGGTTATATTATCATATATATCGTCTTGTGAATTATTCATAACCATCTAAGCATCTTAACTATCATGATAGAGGGGCTTCGCTTAGGTTACACCATCTTACTATCATATGAATCATTGATAAACATTTACTCAAATAGCACATAGGTTTACATTATGCCTTTTGACTTATCCATGTCATCTAATAACAATAATAACAATAATAATACTGTTAATAATTATAACATAAGAGACAATCATAATAATTGTATATGTCACCTAATTTACTATGTGTTCTTAACCATATTTTAAAAATACTCAATAGTTAATGTTACTTAGTGATATATTGTTATACATGTTCCTTAGAGTATGTATGGTTTCTAATTTAACATGACATTAAATTATATTCTAACCATACATCAAATAAAGGACATTGATTCCAGACCCTAACTACATATTTACCTTCATAAATACAACTTTAATGATGTTTTTAATTCTACTTTATTATATTAATGTAGCTATAGTTGTTATGTCCCTTTGTATGCAAACCCCTAAGTTCTCGGTTTCACTCTAATAAAAGTAAGTGACTTATCATTTCCCCATAACCATCATCATTTAATTTTGTGTTAATTAATGTTGTCCATTCCAAAAGACAATCTAAATGGCTTTATAAATCTTTGTCCATATTGCAGCCCATACCCGCCTTCTCTCCAACAACCTATAACCGCTCTGTCTACACGTGTGGCCACAGCAAAGAACGATTCTGTTGCTGGGTATTTAGAAAAATGGACCACACTAGAAGCCATCTTGACCCACGGTAGAAGAAACAAGCATCACATGGTATGCCCCCTACAAACTACATTGTATATATAGAATATTCATTTTAGATTATGTATCTTTATCGAAATCGAAGAGTAAAGGACAATATATATCTATCTCTACACATAATATTATGGAGGACGCATGACACGATTCCAGCCTCCGTAATTTGTTATCTCGACCGTCTCTTTTATAAAATTATAATGTTAAAGAAATATATACTTTTAAATTTAATATTAACTTAACTATATATGCTAAATATTTATTTATGGATAATTATAATATGATTACCCAAATGAGTTTATATATTTTTTATTTTGATCTTAAGTTAATTAATTTAATTGTGTTAAAAGGATACTTGAAAGATTATTTACAAAGGTTACCCAATAACCAAAAACGCATTTAGTCGGATCTTGGTGCTAGATTTTCTATCATACATTTTGGGTTAGACAACAAGATTGCCAATAAATAAATATGGATGTTTTTTATTAGTTAAGACTCAAAAAGAACCATATGTTCAGTATATATATACATTCATCCTTTTATGGTATTATTATAAATCAAGAAATGACTTCGTGACAGGTGACAGGTTGATTGTTATTACATATGATCATACAATTTTCATATGCATGTATGAGTTGATTGTTATATGAAGGCACAAGCTTATTTTTTAATACATTAAATCAAACATCTATTTGGACTTACATTCGTATGTTAAAACCTAACAGTCAGTTTACGAGTTTGACAGGCAATAACCAAATCCAAATTCGTATAGTTTGTGACGACCAAGCTGACCCCACACGATTGTTGGTTGTATCCACATCACATAGGAGGACTATATTGCGGTTGAAAAAAATTAATGTTTTTTTTTAATGCCGAAATCTATTTTTTAATGTGGAATTCACATTTATAGATATTTATAAATATTTTTTAACAGTTATAAATATTTATAAATATTTTTTAATACCGAATTCACATTTTTAATACCGAAAAAAGTAATGTTTTTTTTAATACCGAATTCACGTTTATAAATTTTTATTGAAAACATAAAATGTAATTTAAATATTGGGTAGATAAACAGTATACGTAGTTCGTGGCGAACCAAGCATATGTAAACGTTGGTCATTTTGGTTAAGGCCAAATCAGGTTTGCATTAGAATGTAATATACACTTAGGATATGTCATTTTGGATAAGCACAATATCGGTTATCATTTTTGAATCAAATGGTTAAAGTTTATAGTTATGCTGGTAATATATGCAGAGTGCTGAATTCACCTGTCGTGTTGAAGACAAACGCATACGCAATAGCCAAGAGTGGTTCAGGCTGACATGTGGCGGTGGGAATTGCATGAAAGGTGTGGGGCGTGAAGACAACGATATGTGGTGTGATGGGTACGAAAACCCCGTTGTCTTCTCGAGAGGAAGGTTTGTTTCTAAAAATGTTTAGTTGTATTAATTTGTAGCCATTCTCATGCAGGCTTATAACTGAAAATAAATTACAAACCTTGCACAGTTTTAGGCTAGAACTCGAGGTGTTTGACTCAACAGCCGAAGCTGTCGTTGTCTGCTTTGATGACACCGCCCAATGCTTGACAAAGACCACTGCTCATAGTATACTCACAGCAGAGTGTGGCCTGTCACGCGTCTACAGCCTTTATTCCACTGACATACAGGATAACCGTCTACATAAATGTTTCGTGCTTTTCCTTCGCAGGCCTGCTTATGCAGATTCGGATTCAGAAGAAACAGTTGACAGTGACCCAAATGAAAGGTATACCGTCTGAACTTAGTGTTAGTAATGAAAACCCGTACTACTTTACGATGCATATATACGTAAACATAGTATGCCATTTTTAATAGTTTTCTTTTCGTTATTTCACTGCAGTCAGTTGGCTGGTGATGGGATTGGGGATGACGGTGGCATGCGTTAGCTAAAGTTTGGTCTATGTGTTATCCAATAAGATAGGAAGGCGTGCGAGAGTTTATGCGTTTTTCCTTTTTCTGTTTCATGTTTTTTTTTCCTTGGAAGACATCTTAGTTTCACTTCTTTTCGGCCGGCAAGTTTTGCCAAGGAAACAACTTATGGTCCATGGTCTTATAAAGTTTAAGTACGCCCCTTTGTAGGCGTATTGTTTTACATGTTATGCACCGGCCGTGTCAGACGTCTTACCACGAACAAACAATAGCTATTATGCATGCCGTGCATCGCACGGGCTTTCTCCCTAGTTTATTATAGAACAAGATTGTTACTACTTGACTAGTTATTAAAACACAAACAAGTTTAATAACATTTTCTATTTAAGCTGGGAAGAACTAAAAAACGAAGGTGATAATACAACTTGTTATTGGGATGGTTGGATTCATCATAATAACTGTCGTTTCCGTCTCTGTTTTCTTAAGATGGAGAAAGAAGGAACAAACACTATTGAGAGTAAGTTTCCCTTCTTCTGCTTACACTTCGTGATTATAACAATTAAGTCGCATTTTATGGTGTGTTAGTGACCGCCAAGTGGTCCATCTCTAAAACTACTCCTAACTTTCTCTCTTAACTAGTTGTGTTAGATGTTCCTAAATCATTAGGATACACCTTCACCTAAGTGAAAATAGCAACAAACAATTTCTCCGACGACAAGGGAAAAGGTGGATTTGGAAACGTTTACAAGGTATGCATATAAAGAATGTTGCTTCTTGCATAAAGTTAGCACTTGTAATGTTAGTTTAACGATACTATCATTTGATATTTTAAATCATGGCATGCTCGAAAACAGACAAAAGATAGTTGCAAAAAGGCTAAAACGGTATCTACTCAAGGTGGCAAAGAATTCAAGAATGAGGCCGAGCCACTCGCGAAACTTAATCACTGTAACTTGGTTCAACTTTGTGGGCATACCATTGAAGGCATCGAGCGCCTTCTAATTTATGAGTTACTGACACATGGAAGTCTTGATAAATACATATTTGGTAAATTTTCCTGGGTAAACGAACTTACACTTTAATCATAGTAGTTAATTTTAATTGTAAAGAGAAACTTAATAACCTTTTTACTATTTTAATTGCACTATTGTGGTTAGGGGTGTTCAAAACCGGATATCCGAAATTTTGGATACGGATTCAGATAGTGAATCGGATATCCGAAAATTCAACTTTTTATTTAATTTTTATTTTTTTATTATTTTTTCATATTTGGAAACGGATATTTTGGATAGTTTCGGATATCCGAATATAAGTTTTCGGATATTTTTCGGATATTTCGGATATTTTTCGGATACTTCGGATATTTTCGGATACTTCGGATATTTTCGGATATTCGGATATCAGAAAAAAATGAAAACTAAATTTTCATATATTTCGGATATCCGAAATATCCGAAAATTTTGAAAATCACTATCCGAATCCGAAAAATTCGGATATCCGAAATTTCGGATATCCGATTTTTCGGATATTTTGGATTCGGATATCGGATATTTCGGATCGGATTTTCGGATACGGATAGTTTTGAACACCCCTAATTGTGGTGGCAAATTATATTTTGTTGTGTTGAATATTGTAACTGATTGCTACATCTTGATGATTCATGCAGATTCATCTAAGAGTTCCATTCTTGACCGGGAAAAACGCCACAACATCATCATAGATGTTGCGAGTGGACTACATTACCTCCATGAAGGAAGCCGTGAAAGGATATCAAACATTTCGTATTTTTGTAGTTCTTTTCGTTTTATTGTAATTCGTATCTTACATAATCTTTGTAATTCCGAGACTTTGATCAAAATGAAAATCACATTTTATATCATACTTGTTTAATCATGCATGCACAATACGCAAACAAACACGAGATACGTGTTTTAATTAAAAATCGAGACATAAATTGAGTTTATATTTTCTCGGAATCATATTCATACATGTCCATACATTACACATGCGTAATTACACCTTAAAATGGCCAAAACATGCTTATCTATGCGTTTATGGCCCCAAATAACAACCAAACCTAATCATAAGGGCCAAAATGGAATTTTGGTATATTTGAAAGGACTTACAAACCGCAAGACCAAACCTCTTGCGGTCCCTGAAGAATGATCTACATACAGGGGCGGATCTACATAATGAGGGGCGGGTTCACACGAACCTACTTGATTTCGAATTTTTAGTAGAAATGTATATAAAAAATAGGGGATGAAGCCAAAAATAAAATATGGTATGAACCCACACACAAAATGGAAAAAAGGCTCCATGGTTAAGTCTTCCTGTTGCTAAACAACAAGTTCCAAGTTCAATCCTTGCAACAAGTAATATTTTTCAGTTTCCTTTTTATTTAATTGCTGAAACCCAAATTATGGTTTTATATACCTTTGACTAACATCATACATGCCTCCCACTCTGCCATTCAAATTGTTCCCATTTCTAACTTTTTGCGAGGTAAACTTCTAATTTCTGGTAAACTTCCAATTTCTTGAAACTTGAATGATTATGTGAAAATGTAAAATTGGATTGTTGAAACTTGAATTAGATGCGGAAATGTAAAATGAATGATTTGTTGAAACTTGAATTGTTAAAAACTTGAATAGTTCATTGTTGAATTCTTATATTTATGTAGGATGATTCTTCAATAATCATTCAATAGTTCATTGTTGTTATTTAGTTTTCATTATATCTATGACTGCAACTGCAAATCTTTTTGTTTCCATAGCTGTAGTCATTTATTGATCTTTGGTTTATGATATATGCATCAAGTACATGCTTACTCCTTATAGTCTATTTTTTTAACCGCAAATTTCTTTTTAATTCTCGTATGTGGGAGTTGAACCCAAGACCTTCCCCTCCCAAGGTGTTTAAATGTTTTGCCTTTGCCAATGGATCACCACCCTATTGGTCCTTATAGTCTATATTGATCTTTGGTTTATGATATATGCATCAATTAAATGCTTAGTGTGTCGACTGTAATAAATAGTTTACATATAGTTTGTAAAATGCTTTCAATTCACCAGGAATTATGAACATAGGTTTTTAAAATTTGCTAAGGGAAACCATATTTGCCTTTTCAATCCTAAAAGAATAGTGCCATGAATAAATCACAACCCCTTGGTGGGATTCAGTCTATGGACTTTATTTTATTCTTTTGTTCTAATTTGACAACCCACCAAACAAACGAAGTTAATGGGTATCAATCCTTCATTCCTAAACCTTATCAAGCAAACACTACCCACATAACAAATAGATAAAAACTTGCATTAAAGTTCTAATTATATTTTGTTGGTATGAGGATGTGGTATTTCCACATGACATATAGGTCATATCTGAGATAGTCTGGATGAGTCTAATAAAACTATAGTCTGTACGGACTTTTATCGTACCATCTTGTTCAATTTTTTTTTGAATTATAACATACCATCTCATTAAAAAATTTCTTACTTTTATGGTACCATCTCAATATCTCATTCAAAATTTCTTTTTTAACAATGTCTTTTCAAAACATTTTCTAGTACTCGTCATCTAATATTTTATACACTGGCCGGCGCAAGTCACCTTCGTAAAACTTTCTGGCCGAATTACAGAAGCAATGTTTTTGTATCCTAGAACCTATCGATTGGAGTGGAAACTAATTATGAGGTAATTACTGTTTTCGTCCCTGAGGTTTGTCAAAAATAACGGTTTCAGTCCATTAGTTTAAAAATTGCCATTTCAGTCCATTAGTTTCATTTTCGTAACCATTTCAGTCCACTAACTTAACTCCATCCATTTATTTTGTTAACTTTGAGTTAACTAACTAATTCAGGGACGGTTTGCGTCAGTTTTAGAAACACAGGGACTTAAGTGTAAACTCTAAAACATTAAAACAAAAAAATAGTAAATTCCAAAAAATCAAAAAAATTCCAAAAAACCAAACAAATTCCAAAAAATTCTAAAAAATCATAAAAATTCTAAAAAATTCTAAAAAATTCTAAAAAATCCAAAAAATCGGTTTCGGCGCGAACTGTTTCGACCCGAACCGTTTCGAGCTGAACCGTCCGTACCGTTTCGACCCGAACCGTTCGTACCGTTTCGAGCCGAACCGTTTCGACGCGAACCGTTTCGACCCGTACTGTTTCGAGCCGAACCGTTTCGACCCGTACCGTTTCGAAGCCGAACCGTTTCGAACCGAACCGTTTCGAACCGAACCGTTTCGAACCGAACCGTTTCGACCCGTACCGTTTCGAAGCCGTACCGTTTCAAGCCGTACCGTTTCGAACCGAACCGTGCCGTTTCGAACCGAACCCTTTCGAGCTGAACCGTTTCGAACCGAACCGTGCCGTATCGAACCGTGCCGTATCGAACCGTACCGGTTCGGCTTCGAAACGGTTCGCGTTAAAACGGTTCGGGTCGAAACGGTTCGGGTCCAAAGGGTTCGGTTCGAAACGGTTCGCATCGAAACGGTACGGTTCGAAACGGTACAGCTCGAAACGGTTCGGTTCGAAACGGTTCAGCTCGAAAGGGTTCGGTTCGAAACGGCACGGTTCGGTTCGAAACGGTATGGCTCGAAACGGTTCGGCTTCGAAACGGTACGGGTCGAAATGGTTCGGCTCGAAACGGTACGGGTCGAAACGGTACGGGTCGAAACGGTTTCGGGTTCGAAACAGTTCGCGCCGAAACGGATTTTTTGGATTTTTTAGAATTTTTATGATTTTTTAGAATTTTTATTATTTTTTGGAATTTTTTGGAATTTGTTTGGTTTTTTGGAATTTTTTTGATTTTTTGGAATTTACTATTTTTTTGTTTTAGAGTTTGCACTTAAGTCCCTGTGTTTCTAAAACTGTCGCAAACCGTCCCTGAATTAGCTAGTTAACTCAAAGTTAACAAAATAAATGAATGGAGTTAAGTTAGTGGACTGAAATGGTTACGAAAATGAAACTAATGGACTGAAATGGCAATTTTTAAACTAATGGACTGAAACCGTTATTTTTGACAAACCTCAGGGACGAAAACAGTAATTAACTCATTTCTAAAAATAGAAAAAAAACCACAATAATGAGAAACACTAACACCTGATTGTTTACGTAATTTTACAAGTATTTAATCCCAATCAATTTCACACTTGGACTACGAAGATATATATTCAAAAGTCTTCCAAGGAAGTTGCCGTGCATGTTTCTTATGAACCAATCTACACGCAATATAATGTAGAGTTAAGTTCAGGTACAAAGAGTCTTATCATACAAAATGCGGTGACATTTTTGTAATTATTTGTTCGTAGGGTTAGTACTAAAATTACCTGTTGGTACACTTTATGTGGACGCGACTCGGTTCGGTTCGACTTGGTTCGGTTCAACACGGGTAGGTCCGGCTCAAGCCCGACGTCACGACATTCCTCCGTCGTGCGCCCCAGAGTTCGACACGCGAAGCACAGAGAGCCACGGACCTATTCCCGATGACATATCACCATGACATCATCATGATGATGTCACAGGTTTGGCTAACTCTTACAATCAGAATGTTGTTTGAGAATTCTTAAACGTGCATGTTGTTTTGTTTATTTGTTGTTGTATGTTGGTTCAAAGCCCAAGCCAAGTCAAAGCCCAACATGATAAAGTTTAGGCCCAACACTTGGACGAAGACACTCTGCTTTGACGAAGACACCTTGTGCAACGAAAACAGCATGTGACGAAATCCTTGATTTCGTCGAACATATTGTGATTTTGTCGAGTCCATGTATGTTCGTCAATCCGATTTCGTCCAGAATTGGTTTTCGTCAAGGCCTTTACTATATAAACCCAGACACAGAAAGAACAGATAAGCAAGTCTGAATAGATTTGAGAGCGAGCACATTGTAACACACACACACTGAGAGTTTACAGAGACCATTTGTAAACACCGCATTGTAACCGTTTTCTAGCATTAATACATTGAGTGTTACTCGTTGAATCTTGTGTCTTACGTGTTCGTAACTTGGTTTAACTTACCCGTTTCTATTCCCTACTCTCGGGTTTGTCGAAAAACAGGGAACAGAGGTTACTCGATCCTCCGGGTGGACCTACAATTGGTATCAGAGCATTGGCTCGATTCCTTGTTAAAACCAAGTGTTTTTATTGTGATTTGAAAGATTTTAAAGTGTTTTTCTTGTATTTTGGAGTTTAAAATCCTACATTTTCTGGAAAAACGTTTCTAAAATCGTGTAAATCATGATGTTTTGCTTCTTGTTTTAGTGGAAACCTTGTTATATTACATGCTTCTATGTTATTGTGGGTTTTTATTGAAAGTTTTAGCAAAAATTGTTGTTCGGAAAATTTATCGGTCACTCAAAACTCATCAAGTTCATAATATATTCAATTGTTCTTGAGTTGTTCTTGATCCATATCTGAGTTTGATCCATTTGTTAATGAATTATTGTGTTGTTATTGATTAAAATATTGTTACTTGACTTTTGTGTACATTTGGAATGATGGATAGTTGGTAAAAATCAGAAAAGGATGGTTGTTTGAAAAAGAAGGCTTCTGTGTCAGAAGATAAGAAGATAAGCTTTTGGATAATATCTAACATCTGGTTACATTGTCAACGAAATCAGGTGTTTGGAAATACAAGCTGGACGAAAACCAACTTGTTGCCGAAATCCCTTATTAGCTTCCACTTGTTGCCGAAATCCCTTATCAGCTTCCACTTGTTGCCGAAATCCTTTATCAGCTTCCACTCTGAGCCGCAATCCCTTCTGGCCGAAAACACTCCCTGCCGAAATCCCTATACAAACAACTGGTCAACGAAAACCCATTTGTCAACAAAATCAAGCTCCAGCTCCACGAAATCACCTATCTCCACGAAAACCCACCCTCAACAAAATCACTTATTACCATTTTATCTCCTTATCACCATTTTCATCACTCATCTGGACGAAATCACCCACATCACCCTCAACGAAATCCCTCAAACACATCAGTAACGAAATCACAAAACATTTCATTCCATTTCAGTCAACGAAAATCAACTATTTTCGTCACATAAAACATCGACGAAATCACTTTTGGATTTCGTCAAACATTCTTATTCTTGTGATTTTAAACAGAGGACTTGCAAAAGGTATCTAACTTTGTGTTTTCAAGTGTTTGACCAGGTGTTATCATTCTGATATCAAATATGAGTTGTAGGAGTCCTTGGGATTGGAGTACGGATCCACAACCAGCTCAAAAACGGATGTCGATGGCCAAATATTTAGCGAGTACCATACCTCAACAACAACAAACTATTAGTTCAAGTCAATGGGCAATGGTGTCGAATCAAAATCAGAGCATTCAAAATCTTTTGCTTAGTGAGAATGAGAACAATCGCCCGCCAAAGTTAAATTACATGAACGACTATCCATCATGGAAGGGTCGTTTCCATAATTACGTTCAAGGGCAAAACACATAATTATGGACGTGTTTCACCTCTGCATTTAGTGAAGCTCTTGAAGAAGCAGGGTCAAATGCGACAACTTTCAATAATATGCAAGAAGCCGGCAAAAAGGCATATGATCTGGAGAAGAAGGCGTATGCTATTCTCACTCAAGCACTTCACAGACATCTTTCATCAATTCTCATATTGTAAGACCACGAAAGGTTTATGGGATGCATTGGTAGCGAGAGGAGAAGGAAATGCAGCTACTAGAAAGACACGCCATGATCTATTGAAGAAAGAGTTTGAATCATTTCAGTTCTTGGAGAATGAAACTCTAAATGATATGACTTCTTGTTTTTATCATTTAATTAGTGAAATGAGTTCTTAAAGTGTTGCTACAAATCATCCGGAAATGGTTGCACGATTTGCTGATGCTCTACCTCCTAAGTGGAGTCCATTCATTGAGCTTCTAAAGCATACGGGCGCTCTGGATGCAGCCAATGTCAGTCTTTATGAATTCATTCAGAAGTTGGAGCACAAGAACGAAGAGGAAATTCGGAAAGCTAAAAGGATTGCAACTGCACCTCCTCAAAACACAGAAATGTATTTTCCTGGTTTTGGTCCTTCAGCTAGTTCTAGTTCCGTTCAGCAACCGAAGCTTCAAACGGCGTTTGTGTCAAATACAAACTCATCTCCGTTTCCACAGTTTAATCAAGCCCAACCACAGTGGAATCAAAGTGCTTACATGTCACAATCCATACCCCAACCTCAAGCCCAACCACAACAACAACAAGCACATTATACCAACAATCCTTTACCCCAAAACACCAACACTGTCAGAGTTGATACTTCCAATCTTTCAAAAGTCAGTGTAGAAGTTGCAAAGGAACATTTGGAACTTCTCAACACAATGTTCAGTTCATATTGTGGATTGGTAGCAGGTCAAATTGGAAACATCAATATGACCAATGAAGATTATCAGCAGATAGACCGTGATGAAATGGAGTTAATGGATATCAAGTGGGCGTTTGCAAGTGCTGTTAGAAGGGCAAAGGATTTCATGACTCGAACTGGAAGAACTTAGTTGGAAGGCAAAGATGATACGAAGTACGGGTTTGATAAAGATACGGTTACATGTTTCAATTGTGGCGAAAAGGGTCACTTCAAACGTGAGTGCACCCGACCAAGCAAGCAAGGCAATCAGAATCCGTTCAGAAATCAGACAAGTACTTCTAATGCAAATCAAGACAATCGTGAACGAAGGATAGTAGCGGTGAACAACAGTCAGAACCAGAACCAGAACCAGTCTGGACCTTCAAACACCAATCGAGCATTGACTGTTCAAGCTGATGAAGGATGTGATTGGTCCGTACAGTTGGGAGGAGGAAGTGCATGTTATGCGAAGATCATCAATCACATCAAGCACGTTCACAAGGAAGAATTTTCTGAAAGTGACGACAGCTCGGGTTATAGCGGGAGTTCAGATGAAGAAAGCTCGAATGCGGGAGATTATCATTCTGAAGATGGATCTTTTTCTTATCAGACTGCCTTTATGGCAAATGTCTCGGCCTCGACAAGTCAGGTAAATTCTGATCCTCCTACTCCTAGTGTTTGTAATGCTTGTGCAGAATTGAAAGAGGAATCTGAAAAGGTTCACAGTCATAATCAAAATTTAGTGATTGAGCTGTCTAAGTGCAAAGTGGGAAACATGGCTTTAGCTCGAAATGAAAAGGATTTTAAATCTGTAATTGAAACTTTAAAGAAAAGTGTTTCCGAATTAACAAAAACTGTTTTCAACAAACAAATTGGTATTAATAACTACATTAATATCATTGAGGAAACCAAAAAGGAGCTAGTCGTTGCCAAATGCGAGCATGATGCGATCAAGCTCAAATTGGATAGTTATTCTAACTCCCGATATGTGCTTGATCACATCATAGACGTTCAAAAGCTGAAAGGGAACGTGAAAGGCGTTGGGTATAAGTCGTGTCCACCCCCTTTGAGACACAACTATACCAGAATGCCTGATGAAGAGGATATGCCTCGTTTTGAACCCAGTGTGCCTCTTGATTATGAGGAAGTTACTACTGGCCTAGGGTTCAAATCGGACAGTTCTTCAAGTACATCATCTGAGCAAACAGAAACTTCAACATCTACGAAACAAAGTCCTCCAATCATTGAGGACTATGAGTCGTCTGATGATGAACCAGAATCAGATATGCGTGATCAGGATAAATCACTTGACAAGATGAAAGGAGTAGAAATTCCAATTGAGAATCATATTCTTTGTGATCCTCCTACTCCTGCTGTTCAACCAGTTGTCAAACAAGTGAAAGATCCTGTCAAGAATGACAAGAAATCTGTGTCTACCGTTAAGAGTAATAACGTGTTATACACTTTAGTTGGTGATGATAAAATTTATTCAAACACAACTTTTCCAATTAAAAATGTCAATCAATATTTGATTGATAAAGTGTTTGAAGATACTACCAGTAAGTTTTTGGAAAAGGGGATCCCGAGAGTTTCAGTAACTCAGTGTGATCCGATTCCAAAAGCAGAAGTTAGAAGAAAATTTGGAAATAAAAAATCACCAACGAAGCAACAACCTATCGCTTTTAAGGGTAAACAGCAACAGCAGCGAGCTCAAAATTCTAAAGGTTCACAACCGAAGGTTGAGACCAAAGGAGCTCGTTTCAAGAAGAAAAACAATGATGTTAAATTTGTAGCATCCAAGGGTACTGATAAAATTGAGACTTTTGAAAACAAATCAAACACTGATTTTGTCCAATAAGTCAAGATTTTAAAACGTAACGCTCAAAACAATTACACCCAACACACAAATGGGTGTGATAAAGGAACAAGTACCTCTGGGTCTACAGGTTCAACACGTGAAAGTCGAACCGGTTCTCCTAAGTTTGTTGAAAGGAGAACTTGTTTCAAATGTGGGAAGGTTGGGCACATCATTAAAGACTGCAAAAACTCGCCCAAACCAAATTTTGTTGAAAGAGCCCCCTCTAAACAAGGTCACTCACAACGTCGTCCTGCTTCTCCAAAACATGATAAACGCACTGTTAAAGAACAAGAAACAAAACAACGACGTCAAAACGTCAAAGAAGTTTAAAAGGAGTTAAAACCGGAGGTTGTCCAAACAAAGTCTGTTAAGTTAGAGATTAAAAATGAAAAACAAAAACAGATTTGGAAACCAAAATCGGTAACTGTTTCAGGGAAAGCTCAATCCATTCCGAATCATCAGGAAATCGAAGTCACAATCCTCGATGATGAAGGACGACCCAAGTCTGTTAAGGCTTGGGTCCCCCTCTCCAACTAATCTCTGAGTGAGTGTGCGGGATGTTCCAGGAGGAATTATCGATAGTCATTGGATTGTTGATAGTGGAGTGTCCATGCACAAGATCGGCGACAAAAGAATTTGTTGCCTTTGATGGAGAGAAAAAGAAAAGAAGACATAATTGTCTGTCGAAAGAAATTGAAAACCTTCGACAAAATGAAAATCATACCAAAGTTTGATTGTTCAAGGCTTTAATCGGGTCCCCGGGATAGATTCAATCAAAATGTACGCACCTGCAGCACGTCTGAAGATCAAAATCAACAAGGTGAACGTGCAGTGTACATTTCTTCGCGGTGTCATTGAAGAAAATGTGCTTGTTGAACAAACCAACCGGGTGTGCGGATGCCTTGGCGTGGATTGCTCAACCGCACACTACTTCTCAAGAGAAAGACAAAGACCTTCGCTGGTGCAATGTGGAAGACCAGCCGGACCCAAAGGTTTATGATATTGTTGCTGTCAAGAGATTTCTCAGTAGCTACAAAATCGACTTTGAAATCCACAACGGGTGGATATCCAGTTTGGAAGAGTGCTCAGATTCCTGGCAATGCACGAAGCAGTTGCAGGATACGGTTTTGAATTTCTAATCTCTCCTATACTTGTCGATAATTAAGCTGCTTTATGAATTATATCATCTCGTACAGCACTCTTTGGCCTGACACGTTGAACTCGAATATCATCTCACACGTGATTGTTTCACTATGAAACTCGTCAATGTTGTCATGGTCCACACCGATTACCAACATGCCAACTCATTTTTCCAAAAGTTCGATAAATTATTTCTGATTAAATTAATTTTGGTAAACGGCATTGAGGTAAATCATGAGTTACTACGACATTGGAAAATCGTTTTTGTAAATATCTTTGTGTCTTTTAAATTTATCATAGTTTGTTGCATTTTAGGGGGAGTGAATCCAAATTTGAAAATTCAAAAACATCGAAAAATTTCAAAACCCAAAAACATTGGAGAAACAAAAATGAGTTTCCTGGCGAGCAAAAGAGAATATGATAGTACATCAGTGGTCTGTCTAAACCTCTTTTGAAATGAACTTGAAAATGAAAAATATGTTAAGCAGCTCTATATAAGATGTATCGGTAGGCTCACAATCATTTTAAAGTGTGCAGGGTGATATAAATCTTAAATCGACTGAAGACCAGGTGGGAACCGCACATTGGCATATGGTCTTAGTACCGAAATTTCGTTTGAGAGATTGCCGAGGTTCTGAGATATTCGGTCTTTATGTTGTCTTATCATCTGGGTATCATGGTTGTATCTTTTACCGAAAAATAACGGAGACGAAGTCTAGATCTTCCATGATACTATACATACGTGTACATACTGCATTCGACCTCAATAAGTGATCAACAATCACATGTCCCTTAAATAAGTGATAATTTATCACAGCTTTATCCGGGAGTCAAGTTCGTCTCTCTGCTGTACGAAAGTACTGACCTGTTCACGGACTTGCTCCTGTGCCCTCATGCATCGAAAATCAAGTTCCTCATCAATAAGTGATTATATCACATAGGGCTTGTTTTCAATCAATATAAGTGAGTTTCTCACATCTTTTATACGGTCAAACAGATGATAAACGGTATACTCACCGGTAAGATGAATTCTCGTGCATACCTTGATACGGGAATGTGTCGTGTGTGGATGAACACCGGTCGATAAGTATAAATCATACCTTAACGTATCCCCTCGCCATGATTACATCTGATAAGTTGAGCTTATGTGGACAACAATACCGATAATTGTTATAGGATGCTTATCTAAATGTGAACTAATTGAACAACAAGAGCGTTTTGGCATGACCGTTCACTGATATGATTCTCTTACCCTCGAAACTCGCAAAAAGAATGTCTGTAAATATTTGTTTACTGCTTTCGTTTCTACATCTTTGAATATATTTATTTATTGCTTTCCGTCTTTACATTTGAAAAATGAAAAATTCCAAAAAGATTTTAGGTGTGTTTTAATATAAACTTTATAAAAGCCAAAAAGATTTTGCTTCTAGTTTATTTTTGATTGACCGATGTTGGAACTCGAGTCTATCCTACCCAAAATCCTGATCGTAAGCCGAAAAACAATTGCATCTTTATAAACAGTCGAAGTTAACAAGTTTTGAAAGTAAGGGATTAAAACTTGATCATTTTCTAAACTTTCAAACTGTTGTCGGTCGGTGTTTGATTGAGATTTGATCTCATATGTGTCGTTTGTTTAATTTGTCTATATTCTAAGCGGTTGTTCTCATTACGTGTTTAGCTTTCTTGTATGTGCAGATGCGACATCCGAATCAGCTAAAGGCGAAGAGAACGTGTCAGATGACTAGCCGTAAAGTGAAGACACGCGTTGATGCAATCAGAAGATCAAGATGATTGGGTTGCAGTTGATCACTCATCAACACCTCAAGGATCTAAAGTTTTGAAGTTCAAAAGATTCACGAGCATCATTCAAGGGGGAGTTTGTTGATACACTCCCTGATTGTGTCACGTGAAGACTTTGAAGATCCTCCGACATGAAAGACATGGAAGACGAACCATCACGAGTAGCGTCCAAGGGGGAGTTTGTTGGTACACTTTATGTGGACGCGACTCGGTTCGGTTTGACTTGGTTCGGTTCAACACGGTTAGGTCCGGCTCAAGCCCGACGTCACGACATTCCTCCGTCGTGCGCCCCAGAGTTCGACACGCGAAGCACAGAGAGCCGCGGACCTATTCCCGATGACACATCACCATGACATCATCATGATTATGTCATGATGATGTCACATGTTTGACTAACTCTTACAATCAGAATGTTGTTTGAGAATTCTTAAACGTGCATGTTGTTTTGTTTATTTGTTGTTGTATGTTGGTTCAAAGCCCAAGCCAAGTCAAAGCCCAACATGATAAAGTTTAGGCCCAACACTTGGACGAAGACACTCTGCTTTGACGAAGACACCTTGTGCAACGAAAACAGCATGTGATGAAATCCTTGATTTCGTCGAACATATTGTGATTTCGTCGAGTCCATGTATGTTCGTCAATCCGATTTCGTCTAGAATTGGTTTTCGTCAAGGCCTTTACTATATAAACCCAGACACAGAACAGAACAGATAAGCAAGTCTGAATAGATTTGAGAGCGAGCACATTGTAACACACACACACTGAGAGTTTACAGAGACCATTTGTAAACACCGCATTGTAACCGTTTTCTAGCATTAATACATTGAGTGTTAATCGTTGAATCTTGTGTCTTACGTGTTCGTAACTTGGTTTAACTTACCCGTTTGGATTCCGCACTCTCGGGTTTGTCGGAAAACAGGGAACAGAGGTTACTCGATCCTCCGGGTGGACCTACATTACCCTACAAATGATCTTGTAGGGTAATTTTGATCTTATACGGTAATTATCAAAATTACTCTACAAGTGTAAAAATTACTCTGTAAGTTTATCAAACAACACACAGTTCAAAATTAGTATTACTCTACAAGATCATTTGTAGAGTAATTATGATACTCTACAAAATTACCCTACAAGATCAAAATTACCATATAAGATAATTTGTAGAGTAATTATGATACTCAACAAAATTACTCTACAAAATCAAAATTACCCTACAAGATCCTTTGTATAGTAATTATGAATTTATGATACCCTACAAGATCAAAATTACCCTATAAGGTCATTTTACAAAATTACTCTACAAGACCATTTGTAGGGTAATTTTGATAATTACTCTACGAGTAAATAATTACGAAAATACCACTGCGTTTTTTACCTTTTCACGCCTTTAGTACGATAAGGCTCTTTGTATTTGATCTTTTGCCGTATTATGCATGTATATGTATATCTTGTAGTTGTTGGTGCAGGCCCCACTCAACTCACACACAAAACTCACAATACAATTCTTGTAAAGAATGAGATGTGTAAATAGAAATTATCTGCAACAAATATTGAAGAGGAAAGCTTCTGTATCAAAAGACAATGGTTCATTATATTCAATAAAACAAATGGTTTAAATAGACTTACAAGTAACAAGAACGTGAATAATGAACATGTCAAAGAAACTCACAGAATAGGAATATACCCACTTATTCTCCTAAACTCTCTCTACACGTGAAAGAACAAGTAATTATAAAACTTAATTTAATACTAAATATTAAACATAAAGTAGCTCCATGTATTAACTACGTTTGCATCTGATTTACTTGCTCAAAACTCTCGACCATGTCGATCCAAAACCTGCTGAACATTTGACTCGTGAGCTGATAATGTGCTAACCGTGTGACCCATGAACCGTAAACAACCGATTAATCCAACAGTAGTTGGGATTGAAAAAGCCAAATATCTTGTAGTTAGGATATAGAAAGCCAAATACCTTGTAGTTGGGATATAAAAAGTCAAAAAGTTGGTTTGACTATCAAAACAAAGATATCTATTTCTTCTCTACTCTCGTCTCTTTTGCTTATCTCTGCGGTTGGTAGTGCTTCTGATGTGTTTTTTTTTGTCAAATTGCAAAACATGGCCTTTGATTTCTTTATATCTGAATGCTTACCAACTTACTTACTTACGATGTTATTCTAAGCTTTAATCTCTTGCACTTCCTTCTTAGGTATCTTTTTCTTCCTAATAAGATCTAGTTTTGCTTTCTTCTTCACTTCATAATCAACAGTTATTACAATACGAGAGGCATTTGGTTCACAAAATTCGTTAATACTAGGTCGCGTAACATCTTTTTTTTTCCTTCTAATTTTACCATCAACATCCTTTTTGAATTGTGTTATGATCTCTTTTCGGTTATTCATGTATTTTAAACCATCCAAATAATTGACTTTTTTTAGACTTTAAAAAAATCTACTTAAAATTTGTTATTATACTCAAGTTTTGTTGGTAGTTAGTTCTAGTATATACGAAAACTCCAATACTCGCTCAAAATTTGGCTTCTTTGTAAACAAGTCCAGCCAAGGCATTTTTTTGCAGAAGTAATTTGAGATTCAAAAGAGTGCTTCTAGGTGGTCCACATTTTTGTTTTCAAATATAGTTAAGTCGCTGATTTAATCAGCGAACTTATGCTCACCATCTGACAGAATTTAGAAAAAGTTGAACAAAAGTGAAGTTCGCTGTTTTAATCAGCAATGTTCATACAAGTTCGCTGTTTGGTTTAAATAACTAAGACATGTTCGCTGTTAGGTTTAAATATGTAAGACAAGTTCGCTGTTTCATCTAGAAATGTATAAAAGATCGCTGTTTGATGCTGAAAACTAATTTAAGTTTGCTGTTTCATGCAGAATAGTTATATAAATTCGTTGTTTGAACAAGAAATGTACTATTAGTTTGTTGTTTGAAGCAGAAATGTATTATAAGTTTGCTGTTTGATAATGCTAAGTATAATAAGTTTTCTGAATCAAAGGGTGAAGTAATTGAAGTTTGCTGTTTGATGTTGGAAACTTAAAAGTAGTTTGCATCTTGGTCGTTCAGTATATTATCATGCATGTTAATGCTGTTTTATATTACAAAGTTTAAACTGATCTACAAGAAGAATTCATTCTGTTAATAATATATCATGTTATTGTTGCAATTGTGGTGGTAGTTACTGTTATGTTCGTTACAAAAGCTGTTCGGGATTGAAGTTTTCAGCCGATATCAAAATTACTTCAATATATGCTGGAAGATTATTCGGGACTTGATTCAACATGACGTTTTTCTGAGTTTTAAATTTTGTATACCTAGTGAGAAAACCTTGTGTGGAGGAGAACGATCATTCTCTTCTACCACCTTCTCACGTAAGGTGTACAATATTCCACTGCTGCAGTGGTTGCTTCTACTGCTGCTATGGAGTCTTCTTGAAGATTCAGCTGCCCAACTGGTTTGACGGTTGGGTCTTCGCATGACGTTTTTCTGAGCTTTAAAGGATAGTGCACCTTCTGGTGAGGGTATGTGGCGGAGAACTATCATTTAAGCTATATTTAGTATAGCTTAAAGTTATAGTCAGTACATATAAAAACAATGAATTGCAAGCATCACTAAGAGATAAATATATTTGTACATGGATTGTGACCCATAAAGCGATATTGGTTAAAAGTCTACAGTTCTTTGGCTTGTAAATGTAAGCATCAGTCAGTAGATTTTTTTTTATTGTTGTATAGTATTTTATTATATGATGAACTTTACCCGACACGAATTGTCGAATTGACCAGAATTTTTTTATGTCCGATCCTATCAAATTAGATCATCTAAAAACAATGAACCTACTCGAAAAAAAAAATCCTGGATCTTGATGGACTTTATTTTATTCTTTTGTTCTAATTTGCCAACCCACCAAACAAACGAAGTTAATGGGTATCAATCCTTCATTCCTAAACCTTATCAAGCAAACACTACCCACATAACAAATAGATAAAAACATGCATTAAAGTTCTAATTATATTTTGTTGGTTGAGTTAACACTTGTTTCAGGACATTGACACCGGAGATCATCACAATTGGTTTGAGGATATGGTATTTCCACATAACATATAGGTCATATCGAGATAGTCTGGATGAGTCTAATAAAACTATAGTCTGTACGGACTTTTATCGTACCATCTCGTTTAAAAAAATTTTGAATTATAACATACCACCTCGTTCAAAATTTTCAAATTATATCATACCATCTCGTTCAAAAATTTCGACTTTTATAATACCATCTCGTTCAAAATTTCTTTGTTAACAATGTCTTTTCAAAACATTTTCTAGTACTCGTCGTCTAATATTTTATACACTGGCTGGCGCAAGTCACCTTTGTAAAACTTTCTGGCCGAATCACAGAAACAATGTTTTTTTGAGTAAACTGCTAAAATGGTCCCCGAGAATAGATCACTTTTACCATATTAGTCCAAAACTCAAACCTTTTGAATTTTTGTCCATGTGGTTTCAATTTTGTTGCCATTTTCATCCACAATCAAAATCTGATCAGATTTTTCAGTTAACATCTAACTTTTCTGTCTGTTTTCCTCCCTTTTAATGAAGGGCAAAATGGTCTTTTAAGGTTTTATTATAACAAATTAAAAAAATCTGACCATTTTGCCTTCATTAAAAGGGAGGAAAAAGACAAAAAAGCTGGATGTTAACTGAAAAATCTAACCAGATATTGCTTTTGGATGAAAATGACAAAAAAATTGAAACACAGGAACAAAGATTCAAAAGGTTTGAGGTTTTTTTTTTTTTTTTTTTTTTTTTTTTTTTTTTGTTAATCTTTTTATCTTGGAACCTATCGATTGGAGTGGAAACTAACACCAACCTAGAATCCCATCTAGTAAGTAGTAGGGCTGTAAACGAACCGAACGAACACGAACAAGACCTTGTTCGTGTTCGTTTGTTTAGAAATATATGTGTTTGCGAACCGTTCACGAACACTTATCAAACGAGATTTTATGTTCGTGTTCGTTTGTTATGGAAATGAAATTGTTCGTGTTCGTTTGTGTTTGTTTGTTAATTTAGGCAACGAACAAAAACGAACATTGACGACACAAATGAGCACAAACTAATGTTCATGAACACAAATGGAAACAAAGGAACACAAACAATCGTTCATAAACAGAATATAAAATACACGGACACTTATTAGATATTTAATTTGTCGGAATTTTGAAGTATTTAAATAGATATAAAAACTAAAAACACTAATGAACTATCGAACACAAACAAACACGTTACCGAACGTTCACGAACATAAACGAACGAACACGACATCTGTTCATGTTTGTTCATTTAACTAAACGAACGAAATTTCTTGTTTGTGTTCGTTTGTTTAATAAACGAACAAACACAAACGAACTTCCCGCCGAACGGTTCACGAACTGTTCGCCGAAAGTTTGGTTCGTTTACAGCCATAGTAAGTAGTATTATCCAGCATCCCTTACCTATATCAGAACCTCACATGGACTAATGCTCGGGGGTCATAAATTTCTAAAAGAGTAAACTGCCATTTTGGTCCCTGAGATTTAGTCATTATTGTCACTTTAGTCCAAAACTCAAACCTTTTGAATCTGGGTCTCTGTGGTTTCATTTTTATTGTCATTTTGGTCCAAAAGTAAAATCAGCTAATATTTTTCTAATAAAATACTGTTATTTTGTCCTTCTCCTCAGAAGCAAAATGTTCATTATAATTTTATTATAACACATTATTAATTAAATTAATAATATTAAATAACCATTTGACCTCATATACACATATATTATCATCTTCCCCACAAATCATCCTCTCCAAACCCTTTCTTCTACGATCTTCTCCATCCATCATCTTCTCTAATGAACTGTACATTGTACCTAAAGTCGAGAGACGGGTTAACTCCTTGCCAACCCATTTCCATCCACTGCTCAGAGATCAATCCTTTAAGTGTAACTTCTGGACATGCTAAATTTCACAGTTTTGCAAGGGCTTTTTGTCAAACATATAATTACATCACACAACAAGCAATGTTCAACAGGATGATAAAATGTAACTACATGATTTTATCATTTATAAATAAAGATTGTATGGAAATGGAGAATAACACCTGATGATCTGCACGAGTCTTATCAAAAGGTACATCCACACGTTCATGAAGCCTCTGATATCTTTCTTCCTGTACATTATTGCATACAATTAGATTTTAAAGAGATTTCCATTCAAATTTCCATCTTTAATATAGTCAATTTTTTCTATAACTCGTTGTTTCTCCAAATGTGTTTAACACTTATTTATATTAAATACACACACAGAACCAACCTCAACTGAGGTGAGCTTAGAATCGTATTTGTTGCTTCCAGAATGCTTGGGGTTGTGCGGCTAAAGATTCCTCCAATCCATGTCCGTGGACCAACCATAGCAGTAGCTAAATCCAACAACTTCCCAAAGTTACAAAAAATGAAATGAATAATTAAGTCACTGACATAAATTGTAGAAGATAGGGTTTGAGAGGGTTTGGAGAAGATGATCGTAGAATAGAGGGTTTGGGAGGGTTTGAAGAAAATGATTTTTGGGGAAGATAATATCTGTGCATATGAGGTCAAAGGGTTATTTAATATTATTAATTTAATTAATAATGTGTTATAATAAAATTATAATGATCATTTTGACCCTGAGAAAAATGACAAAATAACATGATTTTATTAGACAAATATCAACTGATTTCACTTTTGGACCAAAATAACAATAAAAGTGAAACCACAGGGACCTAAATTCAAAAGATTTGAGTTTTGGACTAAAATGACAAAAGTGACCAAACCTCGGGGACCAAAATGACAGTTTTCTCTTTCTAAAAAAAACCACCATAATGAGAGACACTAACAAACACCTGATTGTTTACGTAATTTAATAAGTAATTAATCCCAATCAATGTGACTTGTTAAAAACGTCCCCTAGGGCACCGGTATGTCACACTTGGACTAATATATTTACTCAAAAGTCTTCCAATGAAGTTGCCATGCATATTCCTTATGAACCAATCTACACGCAATATCATGTAGAGTTAAGTTCAGGTATAAAGGGTCTTATCGTACAAAAAGTATGAAAGGTATGAAAAAGAAAAAAAACCGCAATGACATTTTTATAATTATTTGCTTGTAGGGTAATTTTGATCAGGTAGAGTAATTTTGTAAAATAATATTGTAGGGTAATTATCAAAATTACTCTAAAAGTGTATCAAAATTACTCTGCAAGTTTATCAAACAATATACCGTTCAAAATTACTCTACAGGATCATTTGAAGAGTAAATATGATACTCTACAAAATTACACTACAAGATTAAAATTACCTTATAGGATCAAAATTACCATACAAGATCATTTGTAGAGTAATTATGATACTCTACAAAATTACTCCACGAGATCAAAATTACTCTATCAGATCATTTGTAGAGTAATTATGATACCCTAAAACATCAAAATTACCCTACAAGGTCATTTTACAAAATTACCCTACAAGACCATTTGTAGGATAATTTTGATAATTACCCTATGAGTAAATAATTACAAAAATACCACCGTGTTTTTTTACCTTTTCATGCCTTTCGTATGTTTTGTACGATAAGGCTATTTGTATTTGATCTTTTGCCGTATATGCATGTATATATATCTTGTAGTTGGGATAGAAAAAGTCAAATATCTTGTAGTTGGGATATAAAAAATTAGAAAGTTGGTTTGACTATCAAAACAGAGATATCTATTTCTCCTCTACTCTCGTCTCTTTTGCGTATCTCTGTGGTTGGTGGTGCTTATGATGTGTTTTTTGCCAAATTGCAAAACATGGCCTTTGATTTCTTTATATCTGAATGCTTAGCAACTTACGATGTTATTCTAAGCTTTAATCTTTAGCACTTCCTTCTTAGGTATGTTTTTCCTTCCTAATTATTAGTTAAATTATAAACCTCAAAGGATAAGATAGGGCCAAAGGCTAACACTTTAATTTGGTCACTTTATATTTCTTGGATAGTGGTTACATATCTCCCGAGTACATTCAGTATAGGCGTTTCTCGTCTCAATCTAACGTCTTTAGTTTCAGTGTGCTGGTATTAGAAGTTATAGCAGGTCAAAAGAATGTACCTTCATCTAATGATCCGTGAAGCCAAACGCTTCATAACTTTGATAATATTTGTAAGCTAATTACTCCCTTGCAAAAATTGACTTTTACTGTTGTAGTACAACATTACGATGAAAAGCTAAATTTACAATCTCTTATAGGCATACATTGGCAAGAGAAAGAGACAAGACAAATGATAGATCCCTGTTTAACTAACGAACCAGATTCAATAGAGAGGATCACTAGATGCATCCACATTGCATCATTATGCATTCAAGAAGACCATGAATCTAGGCCACACACGAGTTCAGTTCTTGATTGGCTTAATAACTCATTTGACACCCCCTTTTCGCTGTTCCTAATCCAATACCAGATCCAATCCCAACTAATTATGATAATCCAACTACATCAAATAGTATGTGTCACACCCCAACCAATGACGGAATCATTGGAGAGGGACGAAGATAGATTGCTCATCACACATAACGCTAATTGTGACAATATTTAAATCAAAACCGTTTTCATTGCATAATTCAAATAGTCAAATACAATACATGGAATTCAAATTACAACAAATAAAAGACAATGCAACGAGTTCAACATAACATAATAAATCAAATCTAGTAATTTATTGAGCGTCTTTCTAGTCATCCCTACTAGATTTCGTACGATCATCATCAACCTGTAACATGTTTAAAATAAAGTGTCAATGCGAAAGCATTGGCGAGTACACAAGGTTTGAATAAATATGGCATAAGTATAAAGACATTTTCTCGAATCCACATGGCAATTTGTAAACAAGGTAACTAGCATGCATCACAATATGTCAAACCCAAGTGTCTACTAGTATTTAGCATCCCTCGCCACAAAAGTGACGAGATCGTTTTAGAATAAAGACTTAACAAGACCCCAACGGGCAACGTGCTACTCCTATAGCGCTATACATGTCAAGTTGGGGCTTAGCAAAGTTAATGACATAAAGCATGTAAAATCTAGCATGAACCTAAGTAAACAAGTAGCATGTATATAGGATTGAGAGTATAAAGCAAGTTTAAGTGTGTGAAGGTGAAGTTTGTATATTAACATGTTACAACCCAAAGTATTTTAAAAGTAAAACGGGTCAAGTGTACTCATGGTTTTGCAAGCTTTCACTTGTTAATCCGTGACGAGTTTGTTGGTTGATTTAAGATGGAACACCGAGTCCTTCTACACGAGGAAACATAGGTGTATGAGTATTTGGATGATAACGGAGGATTAGGAATTTGGAATGAAAAGTATAACAAGGTAAATATACAAGAAAGTAATCACTTAGACTTGGCACTCGTTCTTAACACTATGAAAACCCATAGGGGTTAGCATGATTTCATAGGTTTAATACCTATTAGAATCGTAACGAGGAACTAAGCACTTAGGTGATGTAACTTAGTAACTTGACAAATAACCATTTGGTTATCATCAAGGGTTCGGTTTCTTACATGTATTATATGTATTTTATATATTTCATATAGTATATTATAAGTTTAGTCCAACAATATAACAAGGATTATCATAGAAGTCATGCATAGAGGTAGGAGGATAAATCTTCCATTTTAAAACCTCTTTTGTATATTCACCAATGCACAAGTTGTCATAAGACAACAAGGATGGCCATGAATGAACAATAAAGAAATAAAATATACATACTAACTAGGAGAAATCATCAAGTGAAGTGTGGATTGTAAGTAGGATAGCCCAAGCTATCCAAATAATCACACATACACAAGTTCAAGTCTTCTTCATCACTTGTGGGTTAAAACCCTTTTAAAAACAGAAAGTTTAGAGGGTTAAAACCTCTGAATCTGTATGTTATAACCTTGTTTTTAAGCACATTTAATCATAGTCTTGATTAGTGGCATAAGGACATAGGAATGTATGAAGAAAACATGAGTTTTCTTCCAAAACATGAAGATAAAAATGAGCAGAATTTAGGTGCACTTTGGACCTAAAAAATGGTGAGGTTTCACCTTAGTTTGCCCAAGCAAACTTGTGAGAACCTTCCTAGAGGTTATCCAAGTGTTGTAGAAGAAAGAACAAGAAGAAAATTGAAGTGGAAGTGACTTAAAACTCACTTTTTGCTGCTGGAACTTTCTGGATTGTTGCTGAAACTCAGCTGTGTTTGAGTGGGTTTTTGAGTGTGTTTGAGAGTGGTAAAAAGTGGGATAAAGGATGGGGAAATGCTTATTATATAGGGAAGGGATTAGGGTTTCATTGGGTTGGGCTTTGGAAGTGTTTAGAAGGGGGTTAAACATTGAAACAAGTCCACAAAACTCAGCTCATAAGGCTGTCTTGGGCTCTGAATTCAGCCTTGTATTTCCTTTTTATTTTATTTTTTTGAACATAATAACTTGCATAATTGTGACATATGTTAAGTTTGTAAGTTGTTTTATGTATAAGCTAACATGTCCTAATGTACATATAAAACATGATATATATTACTAATTCAATGATGTAAACATGAATTTTTTTTATGTTGTAAGAAATGAGTGAAATGTTTAAACAAGTATAGGTATGATGTGTTGAATAACTATAAGTCTTGTATTCGAATAATCAAGTGTCTTGCACGTATGAAACGTTTAGGAATTACGAATATACGCTAGTTGTTTATGATTTAAATTTACGTTTAAGTGAATTATGAATCATGTATCAAACGAATGCACGTATCAATGTACAACATGTATAAACGATGTATAAAAGACTCATTTCATTACGATCAAAGTCTCGGATTTTACAATAGCTTGAAACAAAATACGATTACAAGGGAAACGAGTTTCCGAAGATAGAATTACAAGATGAACTTTCTAAAAACGAAAAGCACGAAAAAGCAGGGCGTTACAGTATGTCAGTATCTCTAGTAATGTATAGATTATAGATATTTTAGTTTAAACATACTATCATTTGATATTTAAAATCAGGGCATGCTCGAAAACAGACAAGAGATAGTTGTAAAAAGGCTAAAAACGGTATCTACTTGTAAGAACCCCACTTTTCGTTTATGAAATAATGACCAAAATTTTGCTAGAAACATAAACCTTTAAATGTACTAATATCATTAGTACATAATTTTACAAAATTTGGGCATGACCCGTTCGTAAAACGGATATACCCCTGTTTTTACCATAAACAATCTAAATACAATTCTACGATTCGTTCGACAAAATACTACCAAAAACCAAGACAACATGTTTTAGAAAAAGTATGACTACTAACAAGGTTATGCAAAATAAACAAGTATTGGACCAAAAACATTAGAACAAGCTAGCGGAAGCGCTTGTTATGACATAACATGAACACGTGCTCGCTCCGATTCTCCAAGTCGCCTAAATTGAGGATTTACCTACATTCAACAACAAAGCTTTTAAAAGTTAGTCATAATATCTATTTCGCTTACAATACTAACATTTTAGTTCCATTCGCTTACATACTTTCATTTCTTTTACGTATTCGATTACCCAATTAAATGGGTAATGGCATATACTCTCATAATGAGATTCAAGCATACCACTTACGACCCGGTAACATCGGGTTAATTGCTTTCAACATAAATCTTTCGTTCTATCCGTATAACGGATTGAACTTCATACATTCGTTATTGCATTCACGACCACCCGTTCTAAACGGATGGTACCTTATCCTTACTCGACTTGTTCAACTTGAACCGGTCGACTTGCATAACTTATCATAACCTTCGTTAGCATAACCAAATCCGCAAGGGATTTGCTATCCACTTACTAATCACCATATTCATTATAACAAGGGTTGTTCTTCATAATTATTAACAAAATTTAAGTAAGGTTTTGTATGCAACGGAACATACCTCGATCTTGTGAGCCTTCCGATTTCTTAGTACTTGAACCTTCTTCCTTCACGCCTATATCAACACATCCATTCATTCGTTTAGTACCCCAAATTTCATTCCATTATTTTCCAAATTACACATAATTGTTCTTTCAAGCATTTCATCAAACACTTGGCGGGTTTCGCATTTTCGGGACATTTACTCATCTAACTAAAACGTGTTTTTAGGCTAGTTCTTTTAATCATTCAACAATAATCAAGCAAACCTAATTCTATATCAATTTATCTCGTGTTTATACATCATCCACAGAATTATACATCAATGATTCACATGCATGACACTACATGATCATCCTAATTCATATCACAACTTCATAAGTGGGTTTTTACTAAAATCTTCCAAATAACCTAGTATCATACATGATTCTTGTTCTAGAAGGAAATCCTAACTCAGATTTCTCACATTCAAACACAATAATTCAAGATTGGGTTGAACCCATCATTTAACAAATCATGATTTCAGAAAATTAAACTTACCACTTTAGAAATTGAGGTTAGCTACTCGCATTTAAGGGTTCATGCATTAGATTTCTCCATTGATTCAAGTTCAATTGCTTAATTTTCTTGATACTAGGGTTTCCCCTCTTGTCCTGCTTCCTGTTCGATCGACCAGAACCCCAATTGTGGGTGTTTTTCATTTTTTTTATTAGTAAAACCCTTCTAGTTTACTAATTACACATTGAACCCTTCCATTTTGAAAGAGTGTTTAAATGAGGTTTTCCCCTATAAACTAACTACCATGTTGCCATATTTCATTAACTAAGTTAAATTCTTTATTTATCTGCACTTATCATAATACTAAACATTTTTGGGGTGTTACAACTTATGCCTAGTTAACGTTTTTGGGGTGTTACAACTTATGCCTAGTTAACGTTTTTGGGGTGTTACACTACTCAAGGTGACAAAGAATTCAAGAATGAGGCTGAGCTACTCGCGAAACTTAATCACTATAACTTGGTCCAACTTTGTGGGTATAACATTGAAGGCATCGAACGCCTTCTAATTTATGAGTTAATCCAACATGGAAGTCTTTATGAGTAAATATTTGGTAATTTTGCTCAGATAATGGGTTTAAGTAAAACATCAAACCGAAAGAAGAACTTGAGAAATAATGAGTCCGAACCTAGACACTGAAGCAAAGTGCACAGTGCACAATTTAGAAAAGTGCACAGATCAGTGTACAATGCACAGTTTACCAAAAGTGCACAGTTTAGCAAAAGTACACAATTTAGTCAAAGTGCACAGTTTAGCAAGCTTCACAGTTTAATAAAGTACACAGTGCACAATTTTGCAAAAGTGCACAGGTTAGCAAAGTGCACCGGTTAGCAAAAGTGCACAATTTAGCAAAGTGTACAGTTTAGTAAAAGTGTACAATTTAGGAAAAATGCACAGTTTAACAAAGTGCACAGTTTAGTAAAAGTGCACAGTTAGAAAAATGCAAAGTGCACAGGTCAGTGTACAGTTTAGAAAAGTGCACAAGTTAGCAAAAGTGCACAAGTTAATGCACAGTTCAGCAAAGTGCACTAGTCAGTGTACAATGTATGGTTTAGCAAAGCGCACAGGTCAGTGCACAATATAGTAAAGTGCGATGATCTTGCTAAAGGCGTTTCTGTTGCGATTTGCGACAGAACCTCAATCATTCAAAACATTTTCCTTTGTCATATTTTGATCCGTTAACACAAAAGAAACGATTAACACTAATTGTTTTTGATGTTTATGACAGGTTTATACAAACGCTAGTATCTGGCGGATGATCAAGCACGCGAAGAACCGAACACTCTTAAACCGCCACCTCCATGGGAACTGATGTGTAAAATGTTTAATATATTTTTAAAACACCAAATTAAATGGTCAAACTAGCTTAATGTATACTATATTATAATGCATGAGGCAAGGGCATTTTTAGATACCCAAAAAATAAGAACCCCCTCCCTTTATTTATAGAAAGACCCCTAAAATGAGGGTAGTTTGGTCTTTTAAACTATATTTATTTTTTAGCCTCTAAACTTATTACACTTAAATCCCTAAGGTTTTAACAAAATTATAGATAATTAGTTACAATTCACCCCTCCACAACAAACTTATATTTTTTTACTTATTCTTGACGTATCTTATAAACTATATTATTTAAAAAAATCCAAAGACAGCATGACGACCTACACATTTTTGTCGACGTTTCGGTAGTTGTCTTGTTCAATATCGACGCACAGATTAAAAGGTACAAGTAGATAATGCTTTAATGTACAAGTGATTAAAGAAAAAATAACAATTAATAATCTTTTTCCTTTTAAGATACCCAAAAAATAAGAACTTTTCCTTTTTAATTTATATATACACCCCCTAAAATAAAGGTAAAATTAGTCTTTTTAAACAATAGTTATATTTTAACCCTTCATCTTAATTAGAATTTAATCCCTTGTTTTAATGTACAACGCATTAAACCTATCATGTTAAGAAATATGTAAATTACATTTGGCTCCATCTTTTGTAACTTTTAAATTTTGAAATAAGGTTACCAAATTAGAGCCGAAACTATGCTTTCTCTCACCAGTTCAATCGATAGAAAGAGAAACAAAAGGGAGAACACGCAAGAGTATAGAGAGAGAAATCTGAGGGTGGCAGTGGTGGTGCTACGGCGGCGCCAGCCATACTCTGGCGCGGTGAAAACGGATTGAGCAGGCGAGTGGCGGTGGTAATGATTCGATTACAACCTTCCATACAGTGGTGACGGTAGTGGTCCTCAAGAGCCACATAACCTTCACCGGTTCCAAGGTTAAAACGAGGAGGAAGACAATGACAGAAAACCCTAGCCGCTTCCTTCGGCGATGGTGGCTAGGGTTTCGGCGAAGACTCCGACTAGCTCTGGTAAGTCCTCTTTCGATTGTATGTTCCATCGGCTGTTAGATTGGTCCGCGTAATGACGATTGTGACGAATGCCGGTTGTTATAGCTTCCCGACAATGGTTCAGCCACCTCTAATGCACTCTGGTGTAGGAGACTAGGGTTCCAACGAAGGTCAGAGGCTAAACCAACGGTGACCACAACCATCATCATCATCTTCAAGATAAGATTATGGTAGTTTATCACCTGGTTGTGAGGAACAATTAAACCTAGCTGTCACAGGTTCGTTTTAATTACAACGAAGGGGAATTGGATATTGTTGTTCAACATGTTATCTCACTGATATATGTAGGTACATATCTTTGTTTTTTTTTTTAATTTAAATTTTCTCCTTCTAATTTATCATCTTGAATCATTTTCTTCGCAATAGAAATTGAACCCTTTTAGTTTTGTGAATAATGGATAAACATGTGTAAAGCGCAGTTGGAAGGGACAAGGTAATTTAGTGATTTGATACTTCGAAGATTATTTGAAATTAATAAATTATATGTTTGAATATAATTTTTATTTCTAAGTTATATTTATTATTCCGTGCTTACCCATTGAATTTTTGACAGATATTCAGCTACGAGCAGCTGCTGTTAAATCAGATTCAAGGAGAAATGCCAGATGATGTGTACTCTGGGATAGCTTCCAGGTAGGGCTTTTAACTATAATTTGGATATATATATATATATTCTTTTTTTTTCTTTTGGGAAAATGATGTTTTTAGATGTTGAAATTGTTGCAAATTCATATAATAATCTAAATATAATTTTACAAATCCTAAGTGTCCAAGTAATACGAAATCTTATTTTAACCAGAGTGATTGGGATATGGAAGAGATATATCCAACATTTTTTTATGTTTTAAGTTTTCTTATGTTTCTAATTTTATGTAACAATGCTACAAATGACTTATGCCCCTATTTCTTATGTTATTGAGATGTGAAAGCCTTAAGATATAGATAGATCAATTGGTGCCACTAACTCAAAAACCTAAGAAAACAATAAACATAATAAAAATTTGTACAACATCATACAAATCAGAAAACTAACCTAAGTACTATACAATATATCACAACTGAGTTGATAAACTAAAAAAAATGTGTACCGCAATGCAAATTGTCACCCCGCCGCATCGCGCGGGCACCTTGCTAGTTACACACAATCGGCAAGTGCACTGGTCGTTATGTAGTCAAGTCGGTAAGACCGAGTATCAATCCGTGGACACAAGGGCGCGACTCTCGATACTAAACTTTTGTCGAGTCCTAGTCTAATAATTTCGAGATGGATTTTTAGAATTTTTATTAACTAAGAAAATTAACTAAGAAAGTAGATAAGCAAACAGAACACAAATAGCAAATTTGGGTGAAGTCAGATGATTGGAAAGTAGCTACCTAGGCAAGATGCATGTCAATTCACTCACAGTTCTCGGAATGGAATAACTAAGTTTTGGCTACCGGGATCTTAAGGTTCACTAAACGAGACCAAACTGGCTGGCAGATCATTCTCTAAACAGGTCGCAATCTAGGGTCAAGAAAAGTGTATAAACTCACCGGTTAATGTCAGATAACCTCTCTGTCTCTTTAACTAGGTTATGGTACCCAAAGTCTAGATTACCTCTTAGTCTCACTAGAAACGGTACATCCGGGAAGTGTAAGGGATGTACGGAGTGGTGATTCTAATTAGGTTCTAACATGGTTTGCTAAAAATCACAAGAAAACCTAGGGTAATTCACTCTCGTGCAATTAACACCTAACCCGTCTATTGATTAAGACAACCCGACATCTAATCTCCTCTCGGTCTCAAAGATGGTAGAATATTTAATTACCAAATAGTTTATTAATTTGTTCCTAGGGTTTACTACGTCTAGCAACCACAAGATTTAATCGAAAACACAAGGTTAACGAAATCACCTAACCCTAGCTTTAATCAATACGCAATCAATTTTGACCAAGAAAATGTGGAACAAATATAAACTGTAAGGACCGTCTTTCGTCTTTATAAATTAACTTACAAAGATAATTAAAAGACTTCAAATTAACAACATTAATACATGCTTTTGACAAAAATTGGGCATGACCCGTCCGTAAGACGGATATACCCCTGTTATAATCAAAAGTAAGACAAATACCATTCTACAATTCGTTTGACAAGACCCTACTAAAAACCTAGATATCAAGTGTTAAAATGTATGTCTACTAACAAGTTGTACAAAATAGAAATTTTGACCCAAAACATTAGTGCAACTAGCGGAAGCGCTTGATATGACATATCATGAACATGTGCTCGCTCCAATTCTCCAAGTCACCTAAATTGAGGATTTACCTACATTCAACAGCAAAGCTTTAAAAAAATTAGTCGTTATACTTGTTTGCTTATAAAACCGTCATTTTAGTTCCATTCGTGTACGTACTTTCATTTCTCTTACGCATTCGATTACCCAATTAAATGGGTATGACATATACTCTCATACAACTAACCCGTTAGTAGGTGGTGACGACCAAACATAAAATATTGTATAAACTAACCGCATAAGTTACTTCAACCCGATTATCCTTTCAACATTCAACCGTTTCATTATTATATCAACACTTCGAAAGTCCGACATTCATAAACCTGCACTTTCAAACATACTCAATAATAACTTGGTTAGCAAACCCGTAATCTCAACATATTCAAGTACTACTAATTCTCAAATGCATCCAAATCATGCATTCGCACATACTTGCACACATACATACTTACAATCATACACATCTACATACCTAATATACATTCAATCATACCTACAAGCGTGTATTCATACCTACGTATTCCGTACGCATTCTTGTATACCATTTACATGTAATACATGTCCAACTTCATTACATACATCTATCATACTCTTATATAAATTACACGAGGCTTAGACTTGGGTTTACAACTTATAATCGTCAAGGAAACACTCGAAATCATGTTTGGGAGGCCCATCGTAGTCCACGGATAATATACCGAAGCCTACGATGCATAAATCACATAAATAATATTTTTGACAGAACCTTCACCCGGCCGTGTCAACTCACCATCCGGCCGTGTCAACTCTGCACTTTTCCTAGCCATTAATTCTTACCGAAACGGACATAACTCTCTCATTTTTCATCCGTTTTGCGTCACGTTTCTTCCTACATGATTGTAAATTAATATTCTATCATGTGAACTTGAAATCCAACATCCGAGTTAAGGAATTTCTTAACTTATACGTGTTCGGCTTGTTATTCATCTACGAACTATTCGACCCGTTCGTGCATTTATCAAAATAATCTATTGATTTGATCTCAACTTCATATGAACTTAATAATTAAAACATTATATTACTTAAACAAACTAAGAAGTGATTACGGAAATCACTTACCTTGTGCTCGCCATGTTTATGCTAGTTTCTTTGCCTCCTCTTTGACCCGTTTGCTTCCCATGAGTTGGTCCATCTTGACATGGTTCTTATTCTTTCAAGCTATCATGTTTACAACATTGTTAGCATATATGCTTATACATAATAACATCCATTTCCAACACATGGGTCACATTGACTTTCACTAGTCCATTATAACATACACAAGTCCTATTTTAACAATTATTTCATTACAATTCTATACAATTTAACATATCATCAAATCATGGTATGTTAGAACATACCCATTATACTATATATGCTTCACACTCATGTAGTAAGACACATACAACCACATTCACCTAGATTCCACGTATGTACATAAACAACTTCCATTCATACTAGTATTTAGGTAATCCTACATGTAGCATCATAATCCATGATTCGCCAACCTAAATCACCATTCGAATATTTCTTCTTCCTTGTACATTCACGTTCTTACAATTAATTCATAACCATATTTAGAAAGTTCGGCAACACATGGAGCCCATTGTATCATTTAAGCATAAGGTACCATTCCTAAAGCATACTACTACCACATGATACTAGCAAATCCAATCTTCTACATGAATCATATCTAAAGCACACTTCTTATGTTAATTCATTATTCAACACACCATTATTACTTCCTATACACATTCATTCATTGTTTACATCCAATCTCATCCAATAATCTCACATATGCATTTCATCAAACACTTGGTGTGCATGCCATCATTTGAGCATATAGTACAAGTAGTTTATGCATACTCTTCCTAGTTCATAACCTAGATTATCAATTTCAACCAGAATTATATAACTTTTATACCATTATCTAACAATTACTTCTTACAATCAACATCAAATATCAACATCACACAAGCATTGAACATGTATAATCATCCATATCATCATCTCTACTACTACAAATAGGTTTATAAAATTTTCTTTCAATTAAACTAAAAATCAAGCATGATTTCCACTCTAGGGAGTAACCCTAACATCTAATTACCACAAATCATACCACGAATTCATGATTGGGTTGAAACCCTTTTTCTACAATTCACCAAATCCAGAAATTCGACTTACCACTTCACTAGGTATGCTTAGATGATCGATAAGAGGGCTCATGCACTGGATTTTCTTATGATTTTAGGCTTCAATTGCTTGATTTCTTGAGTTTAGGGTTTCCCCCTCCTCCTGCCTTGTTCGATCGATCCCCCAGACACACTCACTGTGTTTGGGGTTTTATTTGTTATTATTTTTTTTATTAATTTAAGTTTAATCACTTTGCACTTTACCCCCTTCACTTAGTTGCAAATTACAAATCTAATCTTTAAACCGCATTTAACTACCATCTTGCCATAAATTCTTAATTATGTTACGTTTGTTATTTATCCTCACTTGTTTTATTGAGTTTTCATTTTTTTTGGGGCGTTACATAAACCATTAATCTACCTATTATACTAAAAAAATACACTTAATGCCACATGTCCTTTTCTTAAACCATTTTTAATTGATGTGGCATCTCTCTTTGAGGAGATAATTGGTACATGGGCGGCAAATTCATTTCCCCTCTCTCCTCATTATCTTTCTTCTCCTTATTTCAAGACAGATCCGATTTTGAGAACACCAGACTTCAAATTTCGCCATCTTCTTCGACCAGATTCTCTTTCGTTGCTAATCATCCACCGCTACAATCCTTTCGATTTGAATCCGGATCTGATTAATCTCATTCTGGTAAGTTTTTGAAGTTCATGTTTCATTCATAGATCTGTAGTCCCATATTAGGGCTTACAACTAAACCTTGCTGTTTGAATCCGGTTTTGATTTATCGCGTTTATTTACATGTTGAATTTCATGGTCTAAAATGAACTGTAACCCTAATCCGGATTTGGTTTATTTGATTTGAATCCGGATTTGGTTGATTTGATTTGAAACCGGATTTGAAACCGGACTTCAAGGGTATGCGATTTACCTTTGGTTGTTTAATAACACTCTTTCCCTTTTTCGTTTTCTTATCTACTTATCTCCGGTTATTTTATTTGTCTCTGGCTTTGTTAACAGGATTAGGGACATTGACGTTTTAGCTTCCGGTAGGTAACACTTTTTCCTTCTTTTATTTTTATTATTAGCCGCTGCTTTAATATCTTATGGGGATCTATGAAGAATGTTTTTGGCTGAGATAAGTAACAAATTTGTTGATTGAACTACGTTATGTGACTGAGATAAGTAATTAGGTTGTTGGATTGGCAGAGGTTTTGTGTGCATGATTTTGAATGGACGGTTTTCTTGCCATCTGCTCATTGTTTCATGTTTTATTGTCAAAGGTTTTGTTTGATTGGTAGATCTGTGTGTATAATAGTTAAGTATAACTCTTTGGTATGCAAATACACATAAAGAAAGATGTGGTAGATTTATGTAAACAAAGATTGGTTGTTGCTTATTATGCAACCCGAGAACTGAACTGATCGCTAAATATTATAATTTGACAAGTTATTTTACAAGAGTATATCGGCTAAATATGCATCATCGTAACACTCATTGAAGCCGGGTTACATAGACATGATTTTTGATGTATGATGTTGGACAGATATGGCATTATTCACAGGGATGAGAATGTTGATGGTGTAAAGATGCCCGAACTTTGAGACCGAGTATGTGCAATCCTCAAGTTTAGCCAACAGGTATGATTACAAGTTACAATTATACACAACTAGAACTCTCCTATCTGTTTTGTATATGTGTGGATAACTATTTCATGTGTTCTTAGGGTTCAGGAATTTTATATCTTCGAGAATTTATGGGTCATCATTATTGAAGATATGATATATCTGATACAAATGTCAAAGATCTTGCAGAACTTATTAAATTAACGAATACCAAAGAACTGGAATTGCATTTTCTTGATCTTGAACAGGATCCACTAAAGGTTAAAACTTGAATATCATCCCATCAATTAACATATCTCTGTAGTCATATTTGTTTGCCTTTTTATTGATATAATCCTTTTTTTTTTAATTTTGCAGATAGGGTAATTGAGGTAAAAAAGAACTCCATATGTGCACAATTTATACGGTTTAGATGATACATGTTCAAGTTAATAAGAATAAACGCTCTGTTGAATTAGCAACCAGTGAGAGAGTTTTGCTGGAAACATGGATGTGTCGGTGATGTTGTCGAGGAGTGTCATGAAATGCTTAGTGATAGCATTTTCTTATACTCCTCGGCAATGTCACCGACCCCTCATAAAAAATCCATCAAAAATCTCTCACTGGTTGCTTCTTCAACAGAGGGTTTCTTTTTGTTACCTGAACCTGTATCATCTAAACTTGGTTCGATGTTGCATACCATGGATGGCGAGTGCGCTGTTTTCTTCTTGCAACCTGTTTTGCAGCCATGAGAACCACAATACCTATTCTGAGCCCTGTGTTAATTTGTCATAAGGTTTTTTTAATAATGATGTTGGCGTCCCGAGTTTGATTTTCCGGCTGTGATGACTTTGGTAAAAAAAAAACTTGGTTCGATGTTGCATAGCATGGATGGCGAGTGCGCTGTTTTCTTCTTGCAACCTGTTATGCAACCATGAGAACCACAATACCTATTCTGAGCCCTTTGTTATTTGGTCATAAGGTATTTTTAATAATGATGTTGGCAACGACACCCTACCTACGGGCATTTTCGGTATATGGAATTGTAACTTATATTTAATCGTTCCGTCCCGAGTTCGGTTTGCGGATGTGATGACTTTTGTAAAAAAAAATGTGTTCGAGGTTGGATAGCAAGGGAAGGCTATTGCCCTGTTTGCTACCATTAAGGTATTACGCAGCCATTAGAATTCATTTATAGTTGTATTTAGGGATCCGACGCTAATTATTATGTTAATTTCAGTTTAAATATTTATTTGGCCTAATTATTTTACCAATTTTTCATTTGCAGTGCATTTGTGATTGATTTGAATTCTATATTCGGTTGTTGCGTCCCGAGTTTTATTTCCGGCTGTGATGACTTTGGTAAAAAAACAACTTGGTTAAATGTTGCATAGCATGGATGTCGAGTGCGCTGTTTTCTTCTTGCAACCTGTTATGCAGCTATGATAACCACAATACCTATTCTGATCCCTGTGTTAATTGGCCATAAGGTATTTTTAATAATGATGTTGGCGTCCCGAGTTTGATTTCCCGCTGTGATGATTTTTGTTAAAAAATAAAATTGGTTCGATGTTGCATACCATGGATGGCGAGTGCGCTGTTTTCTTCTTGCAACCTGTTATGCAGCCATGAGAACCACAATACGTATTCTGAGCCCTGTGTTAATTTGTCATAAGGTATTCATAATAATGATGTTGGCGTCCCGAGTTTGATTTTCCGGCTGTGATGACTTTGGTAAAAAAAAAACTTGGTTCGATGTTGCATAGCATGGATGGCGAGCGCTCTGTTTTCTTCTTGCAACCTGTTATGCAGCAGTGAGAACCACAATACCTATTCTGAGCCCTGTGTTATGTGGTCATAAGGTAATTTTAATAATCATGTTGGCAAAGACACCCTACCTACAGGCATTTTCGGTATATGGAACTGTAACTTATATTTGATCGTTCCGTCCCGAGTTCGGTTTTCGGATGTGATGAATTTTGTAAAAAAAACTGTGTTCGAGGTTGGATACCAAGGAAGGCTATTGCCCTGTTTGCTACCATTAAGGTATTACGCAACCATTACAATTCATTTTTATTTGTATTTAGGGATCCGACGCTAATTATTATGTTAATATTTTCAGGTTAAACATTTATTTGGCCTAATTATTTTACCAATTTTTCATTTGCAGTGCATTTGTGATTGATTTGAACTGGCATTTTTTTCCTTTTTGGTTCTTCTCGATCCTCTTCAATAGTGATTGATGTTATGGAAATTATCAATCATATAAAAATAGATGTAACTGAATTTTCTATTTTAATAAAGAATTCATTCCAAATGTGTATTATAATAACAAATTTCTTTTCCTAAATTAACTTCCCAACTCCTATTATAAATAACACATTTGACATATTACATTTTCATTCACATCTTACTCACAAACTTTCTCTCCTAAGAATGTATCTTTATCATTTTTGTTTCATTTTAATTCAGCAGATTTTTATATTGTCGATTAACATATTGCGTTGATGATTACACCATAATGTTTTATTTATTATTCATTTGCAGAAATGGAACAGCCTGCTATTACACTTCTCAACAATGTTGATCTTAATGTTGATGATTACACTATCAGAGTCCGCGTTGTCCGATTATGGACAAGACCTGCCTTCAACAATCCTCGAAAGATTTACTGCTACGACATGATTTTCATGGACCAAGAGGTTTGTTTATATACATTTATATAACTTATCTATATTTATATATATATTATTTTGACTTAACACATTATTATAACCCGTGCTGTTGCAGGGCACCAAAATGCAGGCATTTGTACTCCAAAGAAACGCTACCGTTTATGAGCACCTTTTGAAAGAAAATCAGTGTTTAACTATACGTAACCCATCCATGGGTGAGAATCGCCAAAAAGTTAAATACGTTCATAGTACGTTGAAGATCAATCTAAATGAGAACACTGTTGTTGAGGCTTACACCGAGCCTGTTGGTTCTGAGTGGGGATTTCATTTTACTCCATTTGATTCTATTCTGGAGGACCCAGATGAGGACTTCAAGTCTTTCAAAAGTCCAATTGGTAATTTATTTAAAAATCTAATCTGATATGAAAAAAGTTTGGAATTTCGATATATATATTATTTAGTTTCTACTATTTTTATTTTTATATGTAATTGGGTTTGGGGTGAAGAGCATTCCGGCTGAGGGTAAGAGTGATAATAACAACGGCAAAGAGGAAAACAAAGTTACCTTTATTCTTGAAGACTTGCAGTACGAATACATTTACATATATTTATATCTGTTTTAGTAATTTTACTTTTTGACTTTATCTGCAAATAATAAGTTAACTATTAAATTTTTTATATAGGCACCATCAGATTTTTGTTACACTATGGGATGGTTATGCTGATCAAATTCGAGCATTTGAGAGCAACCATCCAGCGGAAAAGAATGTTGTGGTCGTTATTCAGTTTGGGAAGTACAGGTTTTGGGGAGGTATATTCTATCTGATCAATGTCAATTATCTTTTAGCAATGTATTTACATGTATTTAATCTATCCATTTAGTTACATGTTTTTTTAATACACAGGACATGTGAATGTATCCAATTTGTATACTGTAACTCGAGTGTTCATTAACAGTGACATTCCCGAGATTGTCGATTTTAAGAAAAGGTTTGTATTCGTAATACAGTTTTCTATATTATAGTTAACATACAAATTATTGTCACTAACTTTGTTATGTGTTTTTAGTTTTGTTGCTCAGATTTCTGCTTCAACGTCTTCCGGTTATTCTGGGTTGACTTCTTCTGTTATAAAGTCACCTTTTGACGAATATCTTAAAGATTTCACCTTCAGTACAATTGGAGCTTTAAGCGGAATCGCAGAGGTAAGTTGTACAATTTGTAGCTATTTTATAGTATAGTTATATCGTAATAATTGGTTAAAAGTATGTTTAAATATTCTTTGGTGTGCACAGAAAAAGGCTGTTATTATCCTTGGTACAATCAAGAGCTTCGCATCAGAAAGCACATGGTTTTACAATGCCTGTAAATCTTGCACCAAAAAGGTTTTTACAACAACTATTTGCAAGGAGAAGCAAGATGGAAGCGAAGGTTTTGATGAAGTAACAGTGTTGGAATGCCAGACTGATCGTTGTAATCAAAAGACCGTCACCTCTGTTCCCAAGTAAAACGTTAACAAATATTTACAGGATCAAAGTTCCGATACGTGTTCAGGATTGTACCGGGATTGTCACCTTGACGTTGTTTGAACGTGAAGTTGTCAAACTGCTCAGTGTTTCTGCAAATCAGCTTTTAGAAAACAACATAGAGGTAAATGTACTCGTGGATTATACATTTCGTATTTCGTTTCTTATTTTGTTAAAAATACTATCAATGTTGTTCAAGATCAAGTTTTTACATTTGTCAAACAGCTGGCTAGCGAAGGAAACTTTCCTAAAGAGTTTAATGCTTTGCTAAATCGCAAGTTTGCTTTCAAGATAGCCATAGGTTCTTATAACCTAAAAAACAAAGCAGATGGCTACTCTGTTTCAAAGTTGACTGAAAATCCAGAAATAATGTCCGAGCTTGATCACCATTTTCATGATATGCAGGTTATTTCTACCTTTCAACTGTATTGTATAAACTGTTATACGTTATATTTATATGTTAAGTCATTACTTATAAACTTTATTAAAAACAGCCTGTTGAGGAGGAACCGTTAAACGTTGTTTCTGCTGATTCAAATCCAACTGTTAAGGTTCATGTTAAGGTTTGTGAGCTACATGAATTTAATAATTGCTGGAACATTTTGTGGCGTATTTTTTTTATTTCTTCTACTTACCTTTTTATATATTATTGACAGGATTCGGTTTCCCGTACGGGTGAGGATGACACTCCGATTTCTAAGTTGAATGAGAGCATGTTTACCACACCCTCTGGTCCTGTCAAGAGTAGTTCTGTTTCGATGATGGAAAAGGAACTTAAGCGCAATCTGGATGCGGTTTATGAGGCTGATTTTTGTTCTTCCCAGTCCTCTACTAAACCGCGTAAGAGTGATAGCGACATGGAGGAAGATGCGAATGTGAGTGTTGGGCTTTTGAAGCCCAAGATCGAGAAGTAGTCTGTCAGTCTAATAATCATCTCAATGTGTTTGAACAATTTAATTTTCCCCTTATGTTTTCATTATCATTCTGAATTTTGAACTGTGGTTTTCATTGCTTGGGTACCGAATATGTATTCGGTGTCTCTTTTGTGTGGTTTGTTATCGTTTTATGAATAAGAGATGGTTTTATTAAGCAGCCTTTGCATTTATGTTTTCTTTTAAATGATTTGTAGTGCATTGTCATAAATTTATATACATCACATTAAACGTATGATTTGTTTTTGATTTACGAATCATACGTTTAATGGTATTGCATTTATATTTTCTTTTAAATGATTTATATACATCACATTAATATTGTTTAATTCGTAAATCAAAAACAAATCATACGTTTAATGGTATTGTATATTGTTTAACTGATATCGACAATACTATAAATTATGATTCTTAAAATATATAGTTTATATGGAAATTGCACAAAACCTTACTATTAGTTAAAAATGATTTGTATAAACTGTTATACGTTATATTTATATGTTACATCGAATTTATTTATTTTATTTGAATGAATGTCGAGTTTATTTATTTATATTGATATCATTAATTCAGGAAAATAATATATTGATACAATTAGTTAATTTTATAATTTATTTTATCACTTAATCGATTTATATAGATTGATATCATTAATTCAGAAAAATATATTCAATAAACGATCGATTATACATATACAGTTGGACTTAACATATTTACTTATTTTAATGTTAAGGAATGTCAAATTTAAAATTATAATTAGTTACATCATGTAGCAAACTTTCTTACTTTATATTATATAGTACACTAGGTTATAACCCGTGAATACTCACGGGTTGTTAATCTATCTTTTTAAACAAATATATATATACATATATAAATGATTTATGTTACTTTTCCTAAACGTATTGTACGAATAAAATTATAATGGCAATCTGATTTTAAAATATTAAAAATAAGAAACACATTGTACCGCAAACGTAAATAAAGGGGGATCGAAAAGTAAATGTAAGATATATTTTTTCTCGGGTTTTAAATACAAACTGAAATTGTATTACTGTATCGCTTATGCTTGCTGGAGTTTCGTAACCAATAATTTGGAATTCGTTTTCGACCAGTTGAAAAAACAATCGTCACCTAAGGAAATATGTTCAGCTTCAAGTATATCATGCCATCCAACAACACCGTACCTATGGTAGATAAAATATGAAAAACATTGTTAGTAATACATATACAAATACGGTAAAAGATAAATAATAAATAAGATATTAAATTGATTGACAAACCTTATTTGACCATCAATATTGTGTGTACGAAGATTCTTAACCCAAGTATTTCCTTTAACAACTTTGATCTTTACTTCCGAAAACTCATTTAAACCACTTAAGTCGTTAATCAATTTGGGAAGTATCTACATTTTGTAAGAATATTAAAAATTTGTAAATGTTATTAAATGAAAACAATAAAAATTAACAAAAAAATAAACATAAAACAGCATAGTATAATACCAATTCATTAGTTACTGTCATTGCGAAAAAGGGATAGTTAGGATCGTCACTAAGTTGTCGATAACCTTCCACATTGCTAATATGTTCATATTCTGGCTCAATCAAAGGAGTGTTGTTTAACAAAACTTGACGACCGTCTTTATTGAATATGGTAATATTAAAATGTTTCACGTCGTTTATTTTAAAACACAAAATATCCCCCTGATTTAACCTTAGATCTTCAATAAATTTAAACCAACCATCAGCAAAACAATAATTTGGACCAATCTTTCTAATACGGACTTCCCATTTATGATTCTCGGATACGTTAAGTATAACCTTGTTATCCGGTAAAGGATAATCATAATGTTTTGAAAGAAAAGTATCTAGTAGAACCTGTAAAAAAATCAATTATTACAAATTTATGAGTATTATGTTTTTAATAAATGAAGAAAAAAAATCTATAATAAAATTACGTACCATTGGAGTTTGTAAAGGATTCTGAATAATTTTACAAAACGGTTTCCCCCACTCATTATTTGGATCATGACAGAAGAGCTTGAACTTGAAAGTACGATCTCCAAGATAGTTGAAAATAATAAAGAAATATCCATGGCCAAAGTAATTTAAAACCTTAGACCATCCATCCGTAAAGTAGAATACATCTTCTATTAATTTGATAACAACAGACCATGAATGCTTTTCATCAAATTTAAGACTAACAGTTGAGGATTCTAACTTATTCATCCATATAAATCTACTCATACATATAGGTATGGCCTGAAAATAAAAAAAAGAAAGGGAAAAATTCTTTCTATTAACAGATAAAACAATACTAATCATTAGTTTAAATAAAATAATACTGAAACTTATGTACCTGTTGAAGGGATAGCGGATCAAGTATAGTTATGATAAAATACGGACCATGACGATACATGTTAACCGAAACACAAAAGTTCAGAAAGAAGACCAACAATCGAACAGTACTGGCAACACATAGAATGAAACAAAAAAATACTGAGTATGTATTTATATGAGAAAATTGGCAAAGTATAATTAAAAACAATATAGAATCAAAAGTTGTTATAACTATTTATGTAAATAATTATTCAAGTAAATATTGGCAAAGAAATTTAACAGATTTATAAAATCTAATAATAAAAATTTAACATATTTATATAAAATCTTCCTAGTAATAAAAATTTAATAGATTTCTAAAATCTTGCTAGTAATAAAAAATTAACACATTTAACGAATTTAAAAAATATTGGTATTCATTAGGTAATATCTATTTTCTATTTATGTACAATATTCAAATAAATAATGTGCAAAAAAAAAAACAACCTTAAGGTCAAATTTTGAAATAAACGGATTTATACAAATTAAAAATATCAATAATTAAAAATTAAAATTAAAATACCTACTACAATCATCACATATCAACTCAATACTCCTTCAACACTCTATCATCTTCAATCAAAAATCACATACATCAAGAAAACTTAAAACCACGGTTGAAGAAGAAATTGGTAAAGTAAGTTTACCGACTTATTTTCCGATCATTTAACGGCAATCTTCTCTTTGATTTACACACTTATTAACAAATCACTTGAACCCCAATTTTCGCTTTGCTTCACTTCAGCGACTTGTTTTCCGGCGATTCTTGATAAATTACACGTTAAATCAGGTTTTATTTTTTTTTATGAAATATAATGTTCTGTATGTTATGTGTATATAAAAGAGATTAGATTCTATTGCATGTGTTTCAAAGTATATAATTTCTTTTAATTAGATGATTTGGTTGATATATTTTGTGGATCTTGTTGTCAAAATTAAAATTTCTTGATTAACATTGTTATTTGGATGATTGAATAGGTTAGAACATATAATTTCTTGATTAACATTGTTATTTGTTGTGTATGTTATGTGTATATAAGACGATTAGATTGTACTGTATGTTTCTGAAAGTATAAAATTTAGGTTAATAAAGTAATTTGATTGATATATTTTGTGGATCATCTTGTGAAAAAAGTTATGATTTTTTTTTGTTTAACATTGTTATTTGGATGATTTCATATACTATCAGGATTACATAATATTTTTTTTGACTTATATTGCAATAGGATTACATTATAGTGATATACTTTTGTTTTTGATTATATATGAGAATATATGTATACAGTAAGATTAAACACTAAAAAAAGAGGTATGTTGTTATAAACTGATGAAGTAAATAGAGTATTTATTTAGTTGTAATCAAATACATTGATCAGATAACAGTTCCTTTTTTATTGTTTATATGTAGATTGTATATTGTATTATTGTATATTGTATATTGTAATCAAATATAAAGATGGTATGTTACAGGTATACAAAAATGACTTCGTCATGCGTAACTGTGTTAGATGAGGATTTCTCGATGAAACTGGTATGCTACAAATGTTACAAAAAAAGTATATCTAAATTGGGTTACATAATATCTAAAACATAAATTTAACGACAGGTTCTGCCAATTGACTTTGTTAAGAGTGTATATGGTGATTATTGGCAAAGAACTAAAGTAATGATACATCATGAAAGTCGAAGAAGTTGGCCAGTTTATTTGAGAAGTATAAGCGGGGAATCTGTTATAACTGATGGTTGGAATAATGTGGTAAGGGATCTTCAGTTGACAAAGCAAACATTCTTGTGCTTAAGGATAATCGAAGATAAAAATATTGAAATGGATTGTTTCGTCGAGAACATCTGTGGTGAATCTTTTTTAACAGTTAACCGTTACGGCATTTTAAAGATAATAGTAAGTATACGACTATCTATGAATCTATTTATGTACTATAGATGTAAAATAAATGATATACGTATATATTTGAGAGTGAAATGCTACATAACTTTTCAGGTTATTCCAGAAGCTTATGTCACAAAATGTTACTCTTACACGCCAGTAAACGATTGTTATAACATAAGTGCAGCAGGTCAGATTTGGAATGTTGAGACGGACAAAATAAATGATAATTATGTTTTTACAAAAGGTTGTCCGAAGTTATTTGATGATCTTGGGATAGAAGATGATGATATAATGTTGTTGATGAAGACGGACAGCAAAACATTTAAGTTAAAGATTTATCGTCGAGGAGTTGAGCTCGTTTTGACCAAAAAAGAAGAAACTGAAGATGATTCTCTACTGGAAATACCTAAAGACACATACTACAAAAACGTCCAGTTTGTAAGTATTTTCAACTTCAAGTCTAACGGTTTACTAATAAATACATCTCTTTTGCTAATATGTTATTGTATACCAGACATTCTGTGATGATGATGAGTCGATAGATGAGATGATTTCTGAGGTACAAAGCTTATATTTATGTAGATTAAAATACATTACAATCCAATTTTGTAATTTTATTAACTATCATACACAGATTCAGGAAGATAGTAAAACACAGGAGATGAATAAGAAGATTGATAGGAAAGAAAAGTCGAAGGTAGAAACAAAGATTTCGATGACAGAAGAGCCAAATAAACCAACAAAAGATGATGTAATTATTTCAAACACAATGATACATGATTAGTTTCATTAATATATGTATACATATTTATTTAATACTCGTTGCTTATTGTTAAGTGAATTTAATGGTTCTCTTAACAGGTTAAGAAGAAAGGAAAACAGGTAGAGGCATATTATCATGCGGATGTCAGTAAGGAGCTGATATGTGGGACAGAAGTTGAAATGCCAAATGTCTCAACAGTTGGACAGAGAACTCGGAAACGCATGGTACGTATATGAGAAAATAACAATATGTAGTGATAAAAAGTTGTTATAATTTTAGATATTATTCTAAATATAATGTATGTCTTATAAAATAAGGTAAAAGAAAAAAGAAAGAGATTTGATCATGCGTTGAAGATATTGGATGTTGAAGGAAAAGTTGTTGCAAGGACAAAAACTGTTGAGAAAATTGGTAAATATGATTTCACACAGAAAGCAGAAAACCGTATGGTATGTTTTTTTTACATACTCAATAATAAACTGAAATGATTTAACATGCATATGGCTGATTTACTTGTTAAATATGGCATTCATGCAGAGAATGCCTGCCGATGTTGTAAGAGTTGCCGGATTCAGAAATAAAGTGCATGAGTTGAAAGTCAGGAACATGAATGGAAAAACCATCAAAATGAATCTTAGGCGACAGAAGAATGGAAATGCTGTAAGGTATGCAATAGAAGGTTGGCCGAAGTTCATGAAGGAGAATGGCCTTCGTTTGGGTGAGACACTGCATTTCACATTTGTAAGTTCAGGAAATCTCCTGATCTTATCACACGTGGATGGGGTTAATGCATGTTAACAGCTAATCTAATGATGAAGGTTTTTGTGTAGAAGAAATGATGACTGTTTTGGGATCATGTTTTTATGTTTAGTCTTGGTTGGACAAATCATCTATGGTTATCATGTTTTATTTTGTTCCTAGGTAGTTTAAGGTTAAAGACAATTACTATTATATCATCCAACCACGTGCCATATTTTTGAATGTAATTAACAGTTGGTATCGTGTATAAACACTGGTTGATTATGAATGTTTAAATATATATATTTACAAACTAAAATGTGTTTGTTTATATGTGCTTCAGATTGTTTAAAAAAAATTTATGTAACATATATTACAAATGTAATGTAAAAAAAAATTCTAAAGTAAAAAGTAAAGAAAAATATCGGAATAAAGCAAGGAATAATATGACAGTTGAAATTTAATATTAAAAAAAGTCAAACTATAAAACAAACTATAAATTTGAGAATATCTCTTTGTAAACGTCATTTGTAGTTCTATTCGTAACGTTCAAAAAAGCATCTAATGTGAACATCCTTAAACGATCCATGCTATTTTTGTGTTAACATGTTTTAAAGTTACAATCTTTATGTACTTTGGACTTTTAATATGTTATATTTAATACATAGAAACATCGTCTTATATTGATATAACAATGAGGTTAAGTCTATATATACAAAAAATAATATTATATATTTTTTAATAACATGACAATTAGGAAAAACAACAGTGATAACATATATATATGAAAAAAAATAACAAAACAGAATTAGTAAAACATTGATGTTAGGATTAATCAAACTAAAAAACAACAGTTGAAACTACAATTTTCCGAATATTTCTTTGTAAACAACGTTTGCAGTTTTATTTGTTGTCCTCCCATCTTTGTCGAATATTAAAACCTTAACGCCATCTTTAGTCTTTACTCTCGACAAAGCAACATAAAGCTGACCATGTGAGAACACAGGGTCTCTCAGGTATAGACCAACTCTCGATAAAGATTGTCCTTGACTTTTGTTAATAGTCATCGCAAAACATACGGTTATTGGAAACTGTCTTCGTTGAAACTTAAAGGGTATTTTCTTGTCAGACGGTATCATGCTAATTCTTGGGATGTAAGTTCTTGAACCAACATTACTTCCAGATAATATCTCAGCCTCGATAACACGTTTACCAAGACGTGTGATTTGAAGCCGCGTACCATTACACAGACCATTCTGCTGATCAATATTCCTCAAAAGCATAACCGGCACACCTAATTTTAATACCAATCTATGATTTGGTAATCCTGATACTTTCACACTGTTCAAGACATCTGGATTATATAAATCTTGATGTAACGGATCATTAATTTCCTCTGTCGGACATAAACTATCAGAGCTAAGATACTCTACTTCTTCACCAGGAAACAACGAAAGCAATCGATCATTTATCTCATGAACAACTTCATTCTTAGGAGCGAGTATAGCTCTTTCAGAAAAGTAGTCACGATTTTTAAAACGATGAAGCACCGAAGGATATACAAAGTCAATCAAGCCTTGAATTGGATCATTTTCATCAGTTATTAAAAGATGATCAGGTATTTCCATATTTGCATCACCATCGTTACAATCACCAACATTGCCTTCGCCGATCTCAAGAAGCCATTTACCAAATTCGTTTATCTCCTCGATGTTTGAGCTACTTGATCCAACCGACAAACGCATGTTGGTTGTCAATTTTAACACCTTGCAACTGGACCAGAGATGGGATGAACATAAAGAGGCATTTACGATTTCTTGCCTGCTTCCATTTTGTACAACAGGTAGGATTTGTCTAAAGTCACCACCAAAGACAATAGCTTTTCCACCAAATGGAAGTTCTGAATTTCGTGAATCAAACACACTCAAAACATCCTTCATTGTACGATCAAGAGCCTCGAAAGCATGTTTATGTACCATCGGTGCCTCATCCCAAATAATCAACTTGGCTTCGTATAGAAGATTTGCGACTTCAGTATTAGGCTTGATATGGCAAACCGAATCTTCATTGAGATTAATAGGAATATGAAATCGAGAGTGAGCAGTACGACCTCGTGATAACAACAAAGATGCAATACCACTTGAAGAAACATTGATAACAATCTGTCCATTGCATCGAATGGAAGCACCTAAAGTTTTCCACAGAAAAGTCTTGCCCGTACCACCATAACCGTACACAAAAAACACACCACCCTTCCCACTTCGAACAACATCCATAATTTCATTATACACTGCTCTTTGATCGTCGTTTAGAGACCTGTGAAGATTATTGAACTCAGCCCTAACTTCATCCATGTCAAAAGAAAGCTCCTCGTTTATCAGACGGTTGCTCTCGGACATTAGATAGTCATCATCGGGATAAGGCATTGGTGAGAACCTGTGCAAACTGGATCCATTACGAAGAAGGAATTTTTCAATTTTTGACAACGTTATATTCTTTAAACGTTCGTCAGAAACAACGAATCCTACAATGAAAACGAAATTTATTTAATATAACGAAACAACTTGTTAATATAACATCACAAAACATAACAAAAGGCTTCAAAAACATACCACTCATGCCAGAATCTTTCCGCATATTGTATAAAATGTCCTCGGACAATAGCTCCCACGTTTTTTCCCAAACAACTTCAGGTCTTGAAAGTGTATTAGACAATAGAAGTGTTCCAAACAAAGAACGAAGATAATGACCGTTTCCAGTAAAACTGGATTCTTTAATACACTCGATATATTCATTGTCATCATCTAACAGGCCACGTGCATAACACGCGTCCCTAAAAGTAGGATACACAACACCATCATATGTTCTGATTTCTTCAAATGATTGTGGCCCTTTAACCTTAGTAAGAAGAATTCGTAGGTAATAAGCCTCACCAAGCGAAGGAGACGCAGAATAAATTCTCCCAATAACAACATAATTATGGCGTTGCTGCCAGCAACGATCTTTTAACTTCCACACATATTTTGAAGGAAACTCAACATAAGTAAGTTCTCTTGCTTCAGGCTTAGAATTGTTCATCTTCATCCATTCTAAGAAAATTGAGGAATTTACTTGAGGTTTGTTTAGGACATCCTCAACATCATCGTCACAACTAAATACAACATTTTGTTGTCCTGGAAGATGAAAGGGTAATCTCATAACAGAAGGATACCTATAATGGACATCATTGGCAAATATTCTCCAGCTGGCTTCACATGCAAAAACATATCTAGCTTCGTAATATTCTTTAATTTCATCTTTTGGGATCTCCTCATCGGGACCTCTGTCTGAATCAAAAACAGCAACAGTGGCTCGATCAGGTCCTTTATTAATGTATTTAAACAAATACTTAATTGAGCCAGCCTGATTGCACCACTCCACGTTGATGTGCGCCTGATATCTTTTAAGAAGCTTTTTGTTATATGGAACTACACTCCTATTGTCCAAAGTAACACCCTTCTTCACAACCGTGTGACCAGAATCTCTTCTCCTATAAACGGGAAATCCATCAGAATCAATGGAAGTGGATTCCAAAACCTCTTTGGGAAATTTTTAGAACAACGGTTCCCAACCATGCATGGACATTTCATGTTGGCATGTCCGCAAGGACCATGAATCATAAAGTCACTCACAAGAGAATACAACTCAGGATCCTCATTTTTATCAGGAATTTCAGCTGAGATAAAGGGATCGGTGTGTTCAACCGTAGGAAGCTTATGATCAGCTTTCATAAATAAGCAAATATGCGCATGTGGCAAACCACGCTTCTGAAACTCAACTGTGTAAACAACTACACAAAAAAAAATATACTAACGATTAGTAAAAAATATTAAATAAAATGTATAAAAATAAACCAAAAATTTTTATAAAATGAAATTATGTGTAGCATTGACATACCTGCATTAATATCGCCAAAAATTTTTTTTTGCTTCATATCTTTTATCAATTCATCAAGTTTCATCTTAAACAATCGACAAAGTATGTCAGGTCTGTCTTCTGGCTTAATTGAAGAGTCACCAATAAATCTTACAATCTCAGGCCATTTCGGATTACATGTGATTGTAATAAAGAAATCTGGATACCCATACGTCCTACATAACGCCATAGCATCCAAGTAATTTTGCATCATGTAGCGAGAACCACCAGTAAAAGATGACGGTAATATAACAGGTTGTCCTGTATGACTCAAATCACTCTGACCAACGTCTTGAACATTTTTAAGACTGTTAAGCGAATCAGATCTCAGTTTGATTTGCTGAAAACGAATGTAGTTTAGTCTCTCAGTTTCAATCATTGTGTAGGCATCGACTAAAAACTGCTGAAACAACCTCCTTGCATTAAGAATTAGAGAAAACTTGTTATGCCTATCCTGAATTCTATAAGAAAAAAACTCCCTCATCGTACAAGTTGGTCTTGTCTTCTTTGTATTAGGACCAAAATCCCTATGAGGAATATTAATCCTATAGCCATCGTCTCCGTACGGAAAAAGAATTGGATACTGTAGAGCAAGATAAGAAGGATGTAACTCGCTAATACGCTTAAGAACTCCAGAACGCTTTTCGACAATAATATCACGGCTTTCTATCTTGAGATCAGGTTCATCAACTATTAAAGCAGCAACTTCAGAACACGTAGGTAAATTGTAAGTCCTACCATCCCGATCTCTCTGTGATATTATACGAAGCTTAAGGGTAACATTAGGATTTTCATGTAGATGGTCTCGTACCATCCTGTAAGTTTTAACCAACATATTTGTAGAATCTAACATGTTCGTAAGAAACTTTATAAATTTAACATCAAGTTCCTTTGCCCTTATAGATGCTTTGCTTGAAGAATCACTGTAAAAAAATGATACGTTTTAAATTACAGTTTGAAACGTTGAAATGGAAAAAATATAATTCTACATTGTAACTTAATTTTAAGATACTGATAAGAAATAAAATATACCCGAATAACAACTCTCTATTAGCAAGCTCATTTTCAGTATCATAGATATAAAGCTGTGAAAATTTTGGCTGGTCTCCGTGCTTAGGAAGAAGACTACCCATACTATGTGCATTCTGACCGCTGATTCTATAAACAAATGGAGCATTACCTTTGTTTATTTTAGTATCTACTTTTCCTCCCATTGAAGTAAAGGAAAACATAGAATTGTAGCGTCTTATGTTCTTTAAGAAAAACTTGCTTTCCTGATCTAAACATCGAAAAAGCATCTGATAAGATGGATCAGAATCTTTATATTCAGGCAAGTCAACTTTACCATATCCACAACATAAGCTATATGTTTGCTTTTGAAGTGTAATGCGACCCTTTCCACCTTCGGTTGGCCATAACTTTGCAAAGCATAAACCACACGTAAGAGATTGGTCACCATGGTCAACATAATCTGAACATTTAACATAAATTGAATATTAAAGTAGGTAAAATAAAATATGAAATAACAATGAATAACATAAATCAGTTACCTTTAGATACACCTTTCGTGGTGTCTAACACAACCTCGTGAACATGATTTTCATCATCAGAATCAAGAACAGCCATTGGTATGGGTTCTATTTCAATTGGTTTATGGATAAGTCTACGCTTTCCAGAAGACAGTTTTTGTATCGAACTAAATTTTGAGGTCGAAGATGTTGTGTTACGTTTATTCTTTATTCTGGGATTAACAGAATAGCAGTCATTCAATTGTAAAGTTGAAGAGCTTGCAATATTATCTGAATAAAAAAGAAAAAATAATTTTTTTGTTAAGTATATGAATTAAACAGTTAAAATGTATGTAATAATATAATTATAATATTTACCATGTGATATACGATTCAAATAAGACATAGCATTAGAAAAATCCGGAACACTTTGAAGTTGAGAACGTATGTTTGTAATACACGATATTGGAGTTATGTTTTCTTTGTTTGACAACGTATTTCGTCGTGTTGAGGTAGAAGAATCTTGCAAAACATTTGTCTTTCTATTAAGATCTGAAAATGCTACAGATGAATAAGCTACATTTCTCGAATAATTATAATTATTTCGTAAAAACAAAAAAAAAATACAAATACGTACGTTAAAAATAATTAGTTCAAATAGTATATGTAGTAAAAACAAACAAAATGTGAAACATCACCAAGTACTAACTGTTTTTTTTTAATTTACAAACCTGGGATTATGTTTTCTATGTTTGCAAACGGTGTACGGTTGGGTGTTGTAAACTGATCTTGTAGTACATTTCCTTTCTTCTTCAAAGTAGAATGTGTAACAATGGAAGATCTTGCACTAACGGACGAATTTAAAGGATTACCTAATAAGATATAAACAATCATTATATAATATATAATATAAACGAACTGGAGTTGACGAACTAAATTAGTAATGTGAAATTTGTAACATTATCTAATATAAATCTAAACTTACTTGTCCCTCTAACATTTGAAGATTCGGGAGGAAAGGTTGTGATTGAAATATTTGGAGTTAAATTCTCTTTGTTATTTAAAAGGATTCGTGTTGATGATGACGACGTTGAAGCACCACCTCGAGAAATGAATTTTTTAGTAATCTTTGATCTCTTACTATCAAGTATTAGTTTTCTTAACTTGCGCCTGTGTTTAGCCTCTACCGCTATAATATAAAAATAGAATAAAGAATAAAATTTGACATATGTAAAAGTAAACATTAAAAATAATACAATAGTAAAAAAAAAAACTTTACTTAATTAAAACAAATGTGATATATACAACTTAAATATTATTAAATATAATCATAACATATATGCATAGAAAAATGATATAAAATTTACCTCTAAAAAAATAATCCGGAAATGCATCTGCACTTGATTTCTTCTTATCAAGATATAGTTTTCTTAACGAACGATAACATTTAGCTTGCTCAGCTAAAATGCAAAAAAATAAACAATAAAAAAAATAAATAAGAAGAAAACAAATTTAGAATTTATAACATAAAACGTTTTTAAAAAAAAATTGAATACTATTTAAAATGTTTGAGATAAAAGAAAAAAAAACACTTACATTTATTATCAAGGCCAATATGTGGACGTTCAGAAGAATACGACGTAAGTTGTTCAACCCTATTATGCATTTTTTAACCAACACAAAGAACTACAACAAAAAAACTAATAGGTTTACAATGAAAACCAAACGCATGAATAAATATAAATAAAATTATAACGAACTATATAAAAACTTACTGGAAATGTAAAGAATGATGAAAATAAATTATTCAACCGTAGAAGAAAGCTAAGAATGCAAATTCAGATAAGTATGAAGATGTTTGAAAAGTTTGTGAAGTATTTGAGTTTATAGACCTAAGGTATAAGTTATTTATGGAACTAATAATATACATTACAAAAATAAATTGTAATCAAATTAATGATCATAAATATGAAAACAATTCTATATTTATTAGTTTCGAAATTTGAAGATATTGTGTCATTTAGTAAAAATATAATTGCTAAAATTACGAAATTTCTAAAAAAAAAAATTTAAAATGTAACTGAATACTAAAAATTGACATGATTAGCATATTTCTTAAAATGAATCATGAATTGTAACGGAATAGTAAAACTATCTATATATATAAAGTCTAAGTAATACACAAAAAAAAAATATTTTTCCGTTATTTAGTCTTATCGCATTATTACATTAAAAAAATATAAAATTAATCAACGTAGTCTCATACAATAAAGAATATAACCAAACATAATTCTCAACCAAAAATATGATAGGATAACTCAAAAATTGACATTATATAAGCAAAACATAAACTGTCTTCAAACATCAAAAACTCATACGAACAAAACAAAATACCAATATTCAAATACCAAATAAATTGTTTTTTTTATTAAAACCACCATTTGCCATATCTTCTTTATCAATTCTTCTCAACACACATGCGAGGCTTACTTGCTGACGACGCCAATCCCTCTTCATTCAAATAAACATCATCAAGGTTACGCTTCATATCAGAAGATGATTGTTTCAAGTCACCCACATAATCCTTTGAAACAGGTGTGGTATTATCCCCAGTGTAAGAATCAGCATCCTAAAGAAATAAACAAATTATAACTAATACAACTATAAACTTATATATAACTTTATTTTTTTTAAGTTATACCTTAAAACATTCACCACCAGAAGTTTGGAACTCAGACTGGCTCATACCAAAAGAATCAGAAACATCAAGCTGTGAAATCATGATAAGCAAACAACAAATAGTTCAACATATTTTAAACGGTTTTCAAAGTGCAACTGTATATTAATAAAACAATCACTTACTTGGTCAATTTTAAATTTTTTGTTCAGCTTATCCAAGATGTCATCATCAGTCGTAACAAATGATATTCCATAATTCTCAACAGCATTGACAATATTAAAGTCAGTTACTTTAATCACGAAAGCACACTTTAGGTTAACCAACGTTTCAAATTCAACTGGATATTCTCTTGGAAAATCATTTGTCTTCAATAACTATATTAAAAAAATATATATAATGTGTCATCACAATAAATGTTTAAAATTTATTTTATATAAATATAATGTATAACTAAATATAACCTCGTCCTGAATTGCTATAAGTTCCTTTGCAGTTTTCCCAACAAACTTCAAAGCCTCATGGTCAAATAATGTAAGCGTCACAGTACCGGTTGAATCTTGAACGCGAACCGGTATTTTAAACCTTAACAAACGGTATATAAATAATTAACAAACATATGTGAATAGATAATATAGACGATCTACGTTGTTGTTGTTGTATGAACAATAATTAGAAGTATGACTAACAAACACTTTACCTGGATAGCGGGAAAACTTCTTTTCCATTACAATCCTTGTTAGAATATTGAAACAATTTCTCATCTCTAACGTCACTTGTTCCATCATCCTTATCATAGGTTTCAAACTTCTGCTCAACCTTGGACTTGCAATAGTTACAACCATCATAATACCACATCTTGTCTGAAGCGATTGCTACAATAGTTCCAACAACAACAACTTTCTTTGGCTGTTTAATATAATAAAAGAAAAAAATTCATTAATATGTTGTTAAAATATACCAACTAAAACATGAAATGTTAAGGAAAACCTCTAAGATTGATGCAAGATAAGCAATTGGTGAAAAAACATCAGTCTTTAAAAATTCATCTTCGACACAAGACATCATATATGACCCAGCATGGCTACTTGACTCAGTTGAAGCAGCAAGTTTTGAAAGATACCTAAAACACATTTTGAATAAACATAAATGTTTAATTAAAAATAATTACAAACAATACCTAAAGTTTATAAAATTTAAAAAATATGTTTAAATAATAACACTTACTTTTGCTTGAAGGATAGCATGTCATCAAAATTGTCGTTAATGAAAAGTCGTGAACCATCAAAGTTATTAGAAAATCCCCATTTTCCTATTGTTAAGTAAAAATAATTTAAACAATAAAAAAAATTGATACGAATTAACATCATCTATTGAAATTTGTTTGGTATAAAATGAAGTATGAGTTAAATACCTTTGTATGTCTTAACAGCACCAAAATGGACAACAACCACAACATGTGCTTCACGTTTTTCACTAACCATGTAAGAATACATGTCCTTAGCATAATCATCCCAAAGAGTTAAATCGATCTGAACATCTCTACAATATAATATAAGAAAAAAATATAAGTTTAAAAAGATTTTTTAAACTTTAAAGAATAAAATGGAAAAAAATAAATTAAACACAATTTATATTATGTATTACTCAAGATCTTGAAGCTTAAGATTAAGGCGTTTCCCTTTACTACCATCCTTTTTGTTAGTCTCCTCAATGTTATAACACACACCAACATAACCAATGAAATCTACCAAAAATATAAAATACATGTCAGCATATATATAAACATAAAAAAATCTATAAAATCAGGAAAGAAATATAATGCTACATAAAGATTGTAAATCAAAACTAAACATACCTACAGTCGTACCCTCTTTAATTTTCTGGGAAAGAACATCATTAAACTGAACAAAATTGAACACGTACTGCGGACCTTCCCATATATTGCACTTTTCAACAAAGGTATGATAATAAAAAGACAGCTTCTGATTGTTAGGAACAATCTTGAAAGATGCAGTGTTGGCAGCAAGAGATGGCCGTTTAATGATAAGGCATTCATCAACATTAAGATGCCTCTCAAACTTTGAAAATAGCTTATGAAAGCAAGAAGCTTGAATCTTGGTACCCTGTGTGTAAATACAGAATAACATGCAAAGGATATGTAAAAATGATTTCAAACTGAGCATAATTAACACAAAATAAATTAAATAAATAATTTACCATTTCATCCATCAGTATCATATCTATACGATATGTCTCTCTTTCATTATCTCTCATCTTCTTCCTCCACAAACTAACAATTTTAACCTTGATAGTGTAGTTTGTGCTTACAGCATCGATATCGTTCAGCAAGGTGATCTGACCTTCGTTCTCCATTATAGCTAAGAAGAAATACGTTCTAAATCAAAGGACTGTTGCAAAAAAATTAGTTGGGCTTAAAAAGAAAACAAACGATGTATTTATATGAAATAAATAAAGTTAATATTTTAAGTAATATATTATTACTAATTCTACTAAACATAAACATCATTTTTAAAATAAAGTAAATAAGGAAACGGTATATTTATAATTATATAAAACGAATTAACATAAATTCAAATTTGTAAAAAACGGAAACTGCACATATTAAATATATAACTTCCAGTGCATATTACGAATTTAAAAATTTAAAAATCTATATATAAATATGATTCTTTAAAATTTTATATTTGTATCATATTTTCCATAATTGACAACGTTTACTAAAATATAAATAAAAGATTTTTTTTACATTGTTACAAATAATGAGTCTGCATAATTATAAGTTTTAACTTACAAAGTAAGGACGAAATTTTATGATTAATCAATTGCAAATTATGAAGGAAATTTTGTAATTGCAACATACAAATTGAAATTTGACTTTCTATAATTAAAACGAATATAAACTGGGTTATTTATGTTAAATGTTATATAAAAACCTTATAATGAAACATGTCAAAACTATAATGAAAGGTTTAAAAATGACAATCATAGTGTTATCTATGTATTCTATATGTAGTACTAAAGGTTCATAATACTATCTTATAATAATTTAAACTATACTATCTGTATAATAATGAAAAACAAAAAAGAAAGAATGGGATCCATATTTTTTTAAATAATGCAAAATGCTTAATTGATTAACATAACATAGTGTTTGATATACTTTTTTAAAAAAAAATTGTAACATCATTAGCATCAGTTAAGGATTTATAAAATTTAATAAATAACTACTAAACACATAAACTAAACTTTCAACACATGATAAATGAGTGGTTAAAACGAAATTAACAATATGAAAAAAATATAATAACTTGAAATTAAAAACCATAACGAATGTCCAAAACCAAAAAAACCATATAAAAACTTAATATCTAACATATGAAAGGCTACCAAACATGGCCTAAATGTCATATAACTAAACGTAACGTACAACTCGTTCAACAATCAACACCTGTTCATTTTCATCAAAACAATAGTCAACCGTGTCACGGACCTTAATTCTAGCAGCTTTCATGAACTTCTTCCAACCGGTTAACGCGTATCGCCAACCTCCGCCGCTTTTTTTTTCACGTCTAGTACCGTTGGTAATTTGCTTTGGTGGATTCAGATTCATAAGCCTCACGGTTATATCTTTTAAACCTTCATCAAGTCTAGCCATCCGTGAAACAGGATCAGGAATCCTCTGTATTGTTGAAAAAATCAAATTATTAATAAATATGTTCTGTAAAATAACAATGTTTATTAACTAACAAACAATTGTAAAACTTGTTTTCCAGTTGTTTGTAAAATGATATTAACACTTACAAAATCACGTTCACCAGCCATACGAGTAAAACGACGAACACCAAAATGTATTTGTTCATGAACCTCATTTTCAGCATCGAGAGGTGCAACTTCAACCTGCAAATTAGTTATACAACATGTATTACATTAACATATATATACATATATAGTTAATTAACAAAATGCAGGTTACCTCATCAACATCCACATCAGGAAAAAAAATTTCAACGCCGTTTTTTCCAAAAATTTTTAAATGGAAAAAATGACCAAAACCTTTTGTAAATAACAAAATACAACCTGCCTTCAACTGTAACTGAGCAACAATTACGTCAAGACCAACGGTAAAACCAACATTACCGTCAGACGTTTCAATGGCAACTGTAAACGTTTTGTTGTCTACATTTACAGTACAAATTACATCATTTGAGGAATAATCATAAACTTTTGGCAGGATACGTTCAGGAATGACCTGTGGGAAATGATAAAAAAGAAAAAATTAAGTGTTAATATAAGTAAAGTAATAAATCAATACAATAGGAAATTAAAAATAGAATTTATCTTACATAAAAATGATATGATGGAGGGAGCAAATACGTCCAAAAAGAGGCACGACTAACCCCATCAACGAAAGCTGTTAATTTAAACGTAGTAGTATCTACTGGATTAAATACTACCAAACAGCCTCTGGTTAGTCGCAAATGTTCCACAACTTTGGACCAACCATGGAAGAAGAAAAACTTTCCTTTACAAAACCTTAAATAAACATTAAATAATCAGTCAGCTTCAGTGTGTATGATAACATTTGTAGGGCCTTTATCAACACCCCATAGTCTGCACGCAGCATCATCTGGAATGGACTAATAAAAAAAAATGCAAAATTCATTATGATTATAGTGAAAAGATATTAATGATACAATAATAATAAAAAGTATTTAATAATAAGTAAAAAAAATCTATGTAATATTATATCATTTACCAGAATAAGTTCATCTGCTCCATTCATTAGCCTTAAGAACCACGGTAGTTTGAAACTGAATAAAAAATTAAGATGTTAATAAAGTGTAACATGTTAAGGTTAATCTGAGGAAAAAATAAATAAATTAACAAAAAACTCATATTGTACAAATTAAATGTTACATAAAGTCACAAAATGAACAAAAACATACCTTAATGAACTTTCAGCCATATCCAAAACCTAAAAAAACACGTCACATAAACACACCATGAAATGATGAATTATTAAAATAAATATAAATGAAAAAAAAACAATGTGAAAGAAATGTTATAATAACATTCAATATGTAACAAACATCATAATAAGATTAACAGTGAAAATTATCAACATTTAAATAAAATACAAATATACAATCATATTATCCTATCGTCAAATACAGATAAAGTCACCTAAAAATTTGATAAATTACATAAAGATGTGAAAGAAAAAGAAAATCATAATAATGTCAATGACAATCAGAATATGGGTTTCTATAACAAAAATTTAATCAATACATAAGAATAAAAAAATCATATAAACATAATCACACAAAAATAAAATACTAAAATTCATAAAAAAACTATATTCAATTACAATCGGATTCGGATTTATGCTTTTGCATTACATTCACAAAGTTATTAACACTCACAATCAAATAAAAGTTATTTTAAATCATTTCAAATAAAACTTAAGACAGATATTCATAACAATCAGATGTAGGGTTTCATATAAAGTTGATACAATAAATAAACATTAGAAAGAACACATATTCTGCATCAACATTGGTTTTAAGGTTATTAACGTAAACAACATATTCTTCAAGAAAACAATAATCTTAATACACAAAATTGAACATATTTTGCAATCCAAATCGGATTTAGAGTTAAATAAACATAAACATACTTTACACACATTAAATAAAAGGAAGAACACATGAATAATGATTTAAGAATGAATAAAAAAAAACCAACTTACAGTTTTAGAGAGCGGTATGTCAAATATTGATGAACGATTCAAGAATGAGTAAATGTAAATGCATACGGTGAAGAATGTCAAACCATATATATATGTAAATCCACTTAAGAAATACATTGTTATATGGAAACCGATCGTATTCTTGAAATAAGATTGGAGGGAAGTTGAAGAGTTTATTGGAACCATAACTGCAAAGGAAAGTAAATTTTTTAAAAAAATATAACCGCAACCTAATTAAAGAAACAATGCATAATTACAGAAACATAATTATAATTCAAAATTAAAAAATTAAGTTAAAAACATTACTCTGTTTATATAAAAAAAAAAACCTTTTTAAAAATAATTAAACATATATCTACAACAAATTTTAAAAAAGTGATAACTGAATAATAAAATCAATACTAAACATATTGAAATCGGTTAGATAAAAATCAATACTAAACAACAAAGTAAAAAAACATACCTGCAAGATTTATGGTCGGATCTACATAAATCAGACCAAATAAAAAGTTAATATAAGTACAAACGAATAACATTAAATCAATCTCCAATATTCATTCAGAAGTTATAATAACAAATATTTAGCTTCTATTTCGTGTATTTACCTTTTATGTTTACCTAATTTTTAAAAATCGGTGAGATAGATTTGATGAAATTTTTAAGAGGGGTCGGTGACATTGTCGAGGAGTGTACGGAAATGATATCACTTAGCATTTGCTGACACTCCTCGACAACATCACCGACGCCTCAATGTTTCCATCAAAACACTAACATTGGTTGCTTATTAAACATAGGGTTTCTTGTTAATACCTTGAACATGTAAAATCTAAAATGTATTTGACACATCCTTTGTCTCTTCCTCCCTTCCTTAATAGGTAAAAACATGACAGGTTTGGTACCATCTTGATTTTATAATTTCTGAAAACACAACATGGAATCAAAATACAGGAATTAGAAATGTAATTTGTAAATGTTCTAAAATTAAGCAAATTACTACAAAAAGGTAATAAAATAAAATTATATATTATATAATACAGATTAATTATTTAATCTAACGAAACAGATTAATTATTTAAAAAAGTATAAGATTTAACTAACCTTTGTTGCTTGACGAATGATGGAATTCCGATTGTTATGACAGAGTTAGGGATTCACATGAAAAAAAAATCAACCAAAATCAGTAACTGCGATAAATATGATCGGATCTGACGAAATCAAGAAAAAAAAAACTTGATTTTGTTTCAAACAAATATCTACAACAACATCTGGTATATATTTTGGTTTATAAAAAAAACTAAACATGTTTAATAGGTTAGATTAAAGATGAATACTACATAAACAACAAAGTAAAACAACATACCTTCAAGATTTATGCTCGGATCTACAGAAATCATACAAAATAAAAACTAAAATCAAACTCCGATCTTGAAAAAAAATATAAAATCAAATGAATAACATAAAATCAAACTCAGATCTTGATTCAGAAGATATAATAACAAATATTAAGCTTCAATTTAGTGTTTTTACCTTTGAATATGACCTCATTTTTCTACAGATCTTGATTGAATCGTAAAAGGAAGAGAGAAGAGAGTAAAGTTGAGGTAGGTTTGAATGAGTCAAAAGAAAATGAAATAGGTTTTAAATGATCCGAATATTTTTCATAAGGTGTATCCGGAAACTTAAAACCCGACCCAAAATCAATTCGGATCCCGCTTCATATTCATTGAAATCGACCATATGTGATTTCCCTCCTAAAGTGAATTGCCACATCAGCCAAGAAGGCCAAAGACAAGTGCCATGTAGCCCAAATCCATCTCATTTATATATATATATAGATTTGTAAATATGGAAATTGGTCAATCACATACAATATGGAAATTTATCTATTTTAATAAATGTTGAAATTGAAAATATAATTAGATATATCATTGCCAAACTTAGATGGCCACATATATTATAAATACCCTTCTCCTACCTTTTATTTCATACACATCCAACCTTCTTACATTCTTTCATCGATACACACACAAAGGTATGAGTATTATGGATGTTATTATAATTCGTCATTATATATTATTGTCTAACTAATATAACTCGGTTGCTTACTTCACAAATTCGAGTACATAATTCTTATCAATTGTTTCTTTTGAAATATTTTGTAGGATGCAACGTCTTGAATTTGAAATGTTTGCTAACGAAATCCTATCAAGGCTACCAACAAAGTGTGTTGGTCGATTAAGATGTGTTTCCAAACAATGGCGATACGAATTGTCGTCACATTTGTTTGCGATTATTCACTATCGCCGTACGGCTAAATATGAAGATCGTAAGCTTATCACGCTGACCAAGTCATCAATTGATCTTCATAACTTGATTAGTGGAAAGGTAGACATTTCTTCAAGGAAGATTATTTCCTTCCCCGTTGACACCTGTCTTTCAAATCTATCAATTCTTGCTTCTGAATATGGTCTTTTACTGATCTCCATCCATTGGTTCCCCAACGAATTGATTCTTTGGAATCCAACAACTAACCAATTTTTGAATTTGTGTGATAAGAAACCTAAACATTTTTTTGATTTTAAGAAAGATGCAGTTGGGATTTATATTGATTCATCTAACGATGTTAAAATATTACTTCTCCAACGTCGTATGGATGATATTGTACCGCGTGTGTATTCTCGGAACACATGTGAATGGAAAACTTTAACTTTCTTGAAAGGGCCGGATTTAGGTTCAAGTTTATATTGGTTGTCTTCCGGAACTTTATGCAATAATGTTTTATATTTTCCATCTCCACACTATTGGACGCCTTCTAAAAGTTATACTATTGCTTTTGATGTGGATTCTGAAACCTTCTCGAAGGTTTCCATACCACAATGTACTGATGTTATTGGTCGCCAAAGCAGTTTTTTTAAAAATCCGCAACACACTTCATATGTTTATTGTTGGAAACACCCCTGATAAAAATGCGAAGCTATTTAAATTCGAAGATGAAGTATGGTCAGAAGTTTCGTCTTTTACAAACGTGAATTCAATTTCATTTGATTCATGGCGTAACAAATTAGCTGAGAACAAAGGTGACACTTGGTCTGTTGATATCGATCGGTGTGGTATTATGGAGATACAAATTGGAATGAAGGATTCTCAATATTTACGAGACGCTGAGACATTTCAAGGACTATACAATGTAGCATCGTTTGAAGAGACCGTTGTCTCACCTATTTAGTATTAATAAGTTGATGTTACCGATATTATTTTGATTTACTATGGATATTAACACTTTATTAAATTGTCGCATTTCCAATTTCCAAATAATTATAAAATAAAATTTTTAAATATTTATTCATTTCATAATTGTAATTTATTAGGTTTTTTTTTAATTCTGTTTTGATTTGCGTTGGTAACTTGCATTCTTTATTACCAAATATCATCATTGATTAAGATCCATCCAAAAAAAGACACAACTGATAATTCAAAAATATTATTTGTTATATTTATTAATATTATATGGAAACACCACCATTATCAATAATTATGATCTTTCGAATTTTTTTTATTATATCATAGAAAATAAAATCTATTAACAAATATTATGATCGGCTATATCTATCTATTATACTAAAAAAATACATCTTAGCCACATGGCATATTTTTAGCCAATTTTTATGATGATGTGGACATCCTCTTAATCAAGAGAATTCACCTCAGGGCGCCAAACTCTTTTCCTCTATTCTCCTTTATCTCATTCTCTCACACACGGCTTCTCAAACACGCTTTCAATTCATATCATTCAAAAACCCTAATTATCATATAGGTGATTCTCTGGCGATTTCATACATCTTCGATTGTCTCAAACACAAAAGCTCTCATCCAGGTATCTTTATAATCTTCAACTTGCTTTCGATTGTCTCAAACACAAAAGCTCTCATCCAGGTATCTTTATGATCTTCAACTTGCTTTCAGATCTTGAAGAGCCATCCTATTCCTATGATAAATGGACGATGGATATATACATAGATGCAAAATTTAAAGAGAGAGAAAGGGTTCGACAAATTAGAGATCAGTGTAGAAAGATACCGATGAGTTTCCAGCGGACCACCGGTGGCCTATCCGATGAAAGGGCAGGTAAGGTCGCACCTCCTATTGTCTCAGATTTCTCTTGAAATTGATAAACCCTAAATCGATACCCATGTCATAGAAGTTGAGCCCTAAATCTATAGTTATTTCCTTTAGTTCTGTCTCGGAGACCATTTTCTAATTTGTGCTTTTATAAAGACGTAATTCGATTTCTATTTTCCTTCATCACTTCAGTTTCATTCGTATAGACATAGTAATTCAGGAATATTCGTTCCTCAATGAATGAATAAAGTATGGAAACGTTGTCTGGGCAGTTGTTCATTGGGGGAATTTTATCAGCAGTTAGACTAGGGTTCATAATCAGGCTGGGTTGGAGGCATAGGTGGCAAGATAGAAGTGTGTGCTTGTGGATATTAGAGGGATAGTTGAAGGGTTAGTTGGTACTTTTATTAACCAGAAGCAACTTCCAGCTAAGGATAACATAGGTAACCCTAATTTTACATGTGGGAATGTGATGAATCCATGTAATCTGTAGTGTGGGGATCAAGTTTACTGCCTTCATCTCGAAGTAGATGGAAGATATGTAGAAAATGCATCAATACATGATCCAGTTATCAATGACTACGAGTTTGAGAATTTGCAATGTTTCATGTTTGGGGAACCAAAATTCCTTGCTCAACGAGTTTCCAGGTTATACAACTGATGATGGTTTAATTGTAGTTAATTAATCTGGTGGACAACCAAAAAGAAAAGGTAAAAAAACAATGATCACTTATAATTTACATTATTTAATATGCTTTCTTTTCATTTTGATATTCTTGCATCTTATTGGGATAGAGATCTGAAGTATTTTGGTAAAAATGTTTAATTTAGTTTACGTAATAGATTTGATCAAAGTTTTCTTTTTATATAAAGTTTTAACTGTTTTTATTAAAATGCAGTTTGCCTTCTTTTTTTTATCTTATCAGCCAGGCATCTGTGATATCCCGAAGGACGTCAAAACGTTGACCGTGTACGGTGATCAAACAAGGGTTCCACAAGTTTTGATCAACTCTTTACTGAATATAGTGATCACTACAACCATGAGGTAAGTTGTGTTGCATTTTATTGGTAAGTAAAATGAAAGTGTGTTGCTATCTTTATGAAGAAAACAATTATGCATTCTTTTTCTAGAAGTTTTTAAAGTAAGTTTCGGTCTCAAATTACAGTATGCTACGTAGCAAAAACAACTGAGTCATGGTTGTTAAGGGCATAACCGCATTTCACGTTACAATTTTGTATAGTCGAAAATGCACTTTACTATAAGCCGACCCATTCTTACGATATGATGTTTTCATTCTTGGAGTTGAAGGAGGTTCGAAAGGCTTATGATATGTTAAAGGAGAAGGAAGATGTTGAAGGTGAGTTAAAGTTGGAAGATGAGAAAAATGGCGGGATGAAAAAATTTTTGTTTGTTAGATATGTTGTTCAAGGGCTTATTCCATGTCACGGGTAACTGGAAGTGATACAATTTTCTTGAAGTAGCGATATAGAGAAGAGTTTCCGCGGTAAGGATGATAACCATTATCGTTTTCAGATGTATTTTTTATTTTGTTTTGTTTGTTAGATGTAATTTATGGGCTAACATAGATTGTACTCGTGCTACAGGAGCTAAAGATAGAAATACACACTAAAGACAGACTTGGGTTATTATATGACGCTATACAGTCAATAGCGTGCTATAGCGGTGTCAATACTTACAAGGCAGGTAACTTCAAACATCACGTGCATGTTAATTATTACTGTTTTTAAAAGTTATATGATTTAAACCCATTTTAACCCGATCCCGTTCTGACCCGAACCTACTTCGACCCAGATCAATTTTGACCCGAACCCGTTATGATATAACCTGGGCCCATTCTAACCCATATCAATTATGACCCGAATCTAAATAAATATGGAATGCAATTTGAGTTAATGTGTAGTTTCATTCCGGAAAGAAGAACTAGATAAGGTGTGTATAATGTGTATAATCAAGTTGACATGTGAGTGATGAAAATGATACATTATGGTCTTTAAGTATGATTATTGTCATAGATTGAGTTGACTTCTGGAAGTCAGCGGGTCGGCAAGAGGAATCAAGATTCAATCTGTACTGCGGACGAAGGTAAGGCATTCTTATTAGTTTCCTCATACGGAGCTATGCAATGAATTTATCATTAGTGATGCTAAGAACTAAGCTATACGTGTATGTTCTTTTCACATATATAATGTTTTTATGTGACATCTTGGTATTGGTTGTATCAAGGAGTTTCGAGTAATGGGTCAAAACGGTTAAACAAAAGAGAATAATTATTTGTCTTAAAATATCCAGGTTTGACCTGGCGTATTATACGCCGGGCAGAGGAGTATTTGTACGCTATTGTCATCTATATACGTTGGAAAGATACACTAAAAAAGTACCAGGGTGGAGTATAATTTTTTTTTGAACGACTAATTTCTTTTAGTCCATGTTGTATGTGAGACTTGAACCCAAGATCTCCCTCTCCCAAAAAAAGATATGCCAAAAAAAGCACCAGGGTGGCGTATTAAACGTCGGTATGTTTTGGTTTGCCTGATTGTAGTCAGGTGTTTATAGTATATGATCCTGCTTATTATGTTATATGTACGGTCATATTGATTTTATTAAGTTGTTTATTAAAATGTTTGGAAGTGGGTTCATTGGGGACAATATTGTAGAAGTTTATTGAGGACATTATTGAAGTTTAAAGAGAACAGAGGTTAGATTTATATTTCATTGCTGGCTCTCTTTCAAATCATTCATTAGTTTGTATTTTTAATATTTTGTGTAAAAACCTTCAAATAGAAGTCTTGAACTTCAAGTCATTCAAAACATGAGTTTTAGTGATATATGATGAACTGAGAAATGAAATAGAAAAGTGTGGAAATCAATGAAAGTTGAAAAGAATTGTTAGGAAAAAAGAAAAGAAAAAAAACCTACAGTTGGTGGTTGGTGTAGGTCAGGTGCATTTTATTACAATTTTGATTTTGAGTTTTATAAATCTTCCAAGCAAACAAGCTAATGGTATATTCAATATGTACTTTCAGGTTAAATACTTTTAATGCATAAAAGTGGACGATCAAGTATCCGGTAGGGATATTTATAATATAATTGTTGTTTCTTAACGAGGATAAAAAGGTCAATGGGCTCAAGATAATTTAAGGCCGAGACACGAAGACAAGGCGCAATTTAATTGAAAAAGGGTTGCTCGGTTTGCTTTTCAATCACTCACTACGAACGCTTTCAAACAAATAATAAAAGGTTCGGTCAAGGATGGCTCATGGGTTGCTAATGGCTTGTGTGTTTTTTAATTCACTCATATTTGTTCAATTGTGTACAAATTTAAAATGTTTAGAATTTTAGGAGGATGGTTGATTTTTTTTACTATATTCACCGAAAACTTTACAATATTCTAACAGGTTGTGAAAAGCAAAAAGCTATTCTATTGGCAGATGTATCACATATTAGTGGTTTCATTGAAGCTTGAGTCACCCCATTAAAAGTCATTTTGGAAAGACGAGTGATGCTATTGACAATAATTGCTAAAATGAAGAATCATGAAAAAATGAGATAATTCCCTCTTCCTGTTTTTGTATGCATCTTACTCAACGTCTCTAATAAATAAAACCCATTGCAGGAGGCTATCGTGAGCCGGAATATAGGAGGTAGTAGTTTAGCTGAACGTGAGGGGGTGGGGCTAAGGCGCGTGGGAAATGAGTAGCCTCAGTGGTGTTACTACCGTGTCGACATCTATGTGTTTCTACAGAGTCCAACGGTGTCATTTTAGCATGCCCCTCATAAACATTTGAAGCTTTTTAAGAAAAATAAGAGGGTTTTGAAGTTTTTTTTTAAGATTTAGCGTGAGTTCAATCGCCACATTGTTTATTTTACCATTGTTTGCAAATCTTGATCTAAAGTGTACATTACAATTAATTAGAATACTGGTCAATTTTGATTACAACATTATTGTCACAAGTAGGATCCGCCACTACTTTCACATACGTGTATGTTTTTGTTTTTGTTTTTTTTTTTGTAAAAGCATGCCTAAGAGCGAATTGCAGCAAAACGGGGGCACCATTGCTTCAGGTTAGGCAAGGCTTATTGACTTATCTTGCAAGATGTACATGAGGTCTGCACTTTCTAGGGCTTTGTATGTGTTTTTATATTGTTTTTTATTTTGTATCAGATGTCAGAGTTTGATATTTAGGTTATATCTCATCAAGTAAGAAGTTAAAGAATCTTCATATTAGTTTTGAAAATCTATGGTGAAACAAGGGTTTCAAAGTTGACCCGTTTCTTACTTGACAACAACGGCAAACCTACAAATAAAACAACTAATGTGGTTTATAAAGAGATTTTAACGAATTGTGATCGTTGCATATTCATGTATTTCAATTTGTCTTTGTACTCTAATATATTCGTTTGTGTTTTAACGTGTATAAAATTATAATATTTATGTCATCGATGATAATGAAAATGTTTTCTTTTACCAACCCGTGAAATTCGCGGGTTCTTAAACTAGTTATTAAATATGCATATACATTAGAACCATGACAAGAGCACTTTTACCATAACACTTAGCCAAAACATTAATTAACCAACCAAGAAATCGTAAATAAAACTAACAATTATCCATAGCCTAGGTAGCAATAAGAAAATTTAGCCGAGCATGGTCAAGAATGAAACACAAATATATTCAAAGCAATTAAATTCAGAAAACAGTGTTCAAGTATTCGAGTCTAAATAAACTCAAAACAATAAAAACAAAGTCTAACCGAACAAGCTATGAACTTTAGGCTAATACTCCTCTTTCCAAGTCTTCCTTCGCCCTTGCAATCTTTCAAAAATTTATCTCTGTTGATGCTCTTCTGTTTCGTGTCGTGTGTGCGTAGGTTTTTTTTATCTACTGTCGTCGAACAAGAATAGGCAGAATTCTCTTTTCAAAAACAACTAGTTATAAAAACTGTCGCCGCATTGCGACGAACTTTTTTGTTATTTAGTCTGTGTTTATATGTGTTTGAAATCACTACGAGCACGTTGCATACGGAACCGCTGACAAGAATAAAAAAAATGTAGAAAAAAGTGCACTTAAACCAATTAAGGAGTATCTAGGTGTAATTGAATCTATTGAGTAGACCAAATTCTTATATGTTTGAAAAGGATCAATGGCGGCCAAACTTTTGCAAGTTGGGATTATTGGAGGGAATTTTTAAAGTTGAGATTATTATCGGCCAACAGGTGAAACTTAGGATTATTAAAATCAAATAACCCTAAAAAATAACCGAAAAAACAACTAAAAAGTTGTATGGTAATGATGTTGTTTGGTAGAAACCCGTAGTCAGAGATGAGCAAATAGTAATGGGTACCGGTACCGAATTTCCTGAACAGAAAGATCCTAAGTACCAGTTCGGTACTGACGTTTGGCGTTCCTGGTACCGGTTCGGTACCGGTTTTTACCTTCATATACCGATACCGTAACCGGGGTATCAGTTGGCACTGAGCTCATCCCTACCCCTGAAACTAAAAAAAAAGTTATACGATACCGTTGTTGTTCGTACGGTACTCGTGATCAGAGATGAGCAAATGGTACTGTGTAGCACTAACAAATTTCTCGAACTAAGAGACTATCAAACTCAATCCGGTATCGACTTTTGGCGTTTTATGTACCAGGCTGGTGCTGGTTTTTACCTTCATGTACCGATAACGAACCGGTATTTTCGATATAAGTACCGGTTGAAACCAAACTTATTAAACTTAAAAAGTAAAGAAAATAACAATTATTATAATATTAAAGTAATAAAACTATAAAACAATTGTATCTAATATTTTATTATATTAAAATAAAAATATATTAAAAACACTGTTCATATCATTGTGGTTTTAATATATGGATAATATTAAAGTAATAAAACTATAAAACAATTGTATCTAATATTTTATTATATTAAAAAATATATATTAAAAACACTGTTCATATCATTGTGGTTTTAATATGGTTAGAACCCCGTGTGTTACACGGGTTGAATAAATGTAATGTAATTTAATATATTAAGTAATAAAAAGGTAAATATATTTATAAAAAAAAACTCGTGTATTAGGTTGAATAAAACCATATATTACACAGGTTGTATAATATATAATTCAATCGGTTAAGAATAGGGGGAAGCGGAAAAAATAATGATTTGATATTGTGATTTAAAAGGAGAGAGGAGCAAACATATTATTATTTAATATGAGAGTAAGATGTTCTATTACTTTGAAATCTCATATATGACCTTTAACTTCATATATTATATTTACTCTTTTCTAGCTTAATTTAGTTAGCTTAAATATTATATATATGGAGAATACTATTGTGTATAAAAAAAAATAGAAAAATAAAAACAAAAAAAGGGTAAAAATAAATTTAAGCTTAAAATGTGTTATATAAAAATATGAAAATAGAAAAACAAAAACAAAAAAAAGGGTAAAAATAAATTTAAGCTTAAAATGTGTTATATAAAAATATGAACATATAAGAAAACTTAAAAGTTAAAAAAAAAGTGTAAAGTGACTATTTATTAGATTGTTTTTAATAAATTGGGTATTTTTGATATTTTAACTATTTGTAAGGACATATATGATATTTTTGGTTTTTTAAGGGTATATATGATATTTTTCATTTTTTGTTGGGAATATATGAAATTTTTCAAGTTTGTAAGGCTATATATGAAATTAATCCTATTAATATTAATAAAAGGTAATGATAAATTAAAAGATTAAAGATTAACTGATTAAGTGATAATTAAATAAATAAGCATTAGGGAATTAAATTTAATAAAAAGGAAAAACCAATCACATATGTATATTATACGTTCAAGGAATTCAAAATTTTAAAATTAAACTTCCTTAATTTTAGGATTTATAAAAGCAGATATATTTGAAATTTAAAGTATTTATCTACAGTATAATAGATGCTGATAATTCTATTTAGGCGGGAAAACACATTAAAGGGCTTCCTATTTAATGACATGTGTCCTTCATACGATTTACTTTATTGTTTGTATAGATATAGATATGGATAATAATATGTTCGTTGCTGCCCCACTGATGTCCTTCGAAATTATTGCCACCAAGTATTATTATAATGGTCTCTCAATTAGGGTTAAGATATAATCCATATAACTTGGCCCAAGGCCCCCACTTCCTTTCTATTGTGTCGTCAAACTTATGTTTGCCACCATAGACTTTTTTCCTTATTCGTATATATGGCCTAATATATCTTCCTATCTTATGCCAAATAGCCATGTTAATTGTAGTCCAATTCCCTTTAGTGGGCCTGTCCTCAAAATACTCCGGCAGCCTTGTCAAAGTTTTCTCAATTTATTGTTGGTTGAAGTCACCTAGAATTGCCATGCAATTTTAGTTTAGTAAATTAAAGTGTATTTAAATTACTAAATTATCATTTCATGTATTTTTTTGAAAATTAACTTCATTCACAAATCGGCCGACCCAAACCGGGCCAACCAAAGAACAACAACCAAACAGCCAATTACATATTTACAAAAGAAATCCACTCTCCCCAATCTAACCCCTTGAATTTAGACCTATTCGAGAACCATAAAAAACCCATAGCCTTAACCTCACAAATGATTCTATCTATCCTGAGAGGAGTGTTAGAAAAAACCAAATTATTTCTAGCTCGCCATAAACTCCAGCACGCTATCCTGATAATGCCTTTGACCGCATCCTTCTTTTTCTCCTTCATTTCATGTATACTTGCAATCCTACGATGGTGTCTTTTGAGTTTATGTATTTTCATAAATGACATTAATTATTATAATAACAAGTTACTTGAGTTTTGACCATTAATAATTAATATCTTTTAAATAACTCAAAGCATTTATAACTCATTTTCACTTAATATCATCAAATTTTATATATGAGCCATTTACGAGTAGAATTCAAGTAAAAACAACTCTAAATCTACTCAAAATTGTAGGAATATTGATATAAAAATATGTATATATTAGACCACATCAGGAACATCTTCTCAAAAAGATAAAATGTGATCGCACGTGACAAAGTTTTGTGTATAAAACCTTATTGTCTTTCACTGTAATTTAATTATGTAATAACTCGTTAAGTCGGTTCGTCTAGGTTATCAGTTAACCCAGACGTGTAAGCTTTAAGTTATTAAAAAAATCTGGGACCTAATCCTACGAATATTTTAGATATTAAGTATGAATCGGGATAGAGTGTTACAATTTTACATTATTATTTGTTTCGTTTCGTCGAAAGGCTTGACCATTAACAAACCTAGTTCAACTTAAACATAAAGCTTGTAATTAACTTCAATTAAAAAAGGTTAATACATATCTTTTAAGGGGTATTTGGGATTGCTTCTCAAAAAGGACTTATTAACTTATATAAGTCAAAGATGAGAAGTTATAAATCCTAAACCCAAACACTTTAAAATCAACTTATTAACTTTTATAAAGGGTGTACCTATTGGCACACAAAAAATGTGTTTTTTGTCTTATATGCACACCCTGCAGTGTCGAGCTGTGGTCAAAGCGCGGCGTTTTGGTCCGGTCAACCAGACAAAGACTAACGAGTGTCTGACAGGTCTGTTGACCGGACCAAAACGCCGAGCTTTGGCCGCGTTTTGGTCCTGTCAACCAGACAAAAGACTGACACCCGGTCTGGTTGACAGGACCAAAACGCAGCCAAAGCTCGGCGTTTTGGTCCGGTCAACAGACCCGTCAGACACCCGTCAGTCTTTGTCTGGTTGACCGGATCAAAACGCCTCGCTTTGGCCACAGCTCGACACTGCAGGGTATGCACATAGGACAAAAAACACCTTTAGTGAGTTGACTATCTACACACTTGGTGTGTAGATAGTTTGAGCCTTGTTTTTATTAGAGCATTCACATCCAAAGAACTAAATTGTGAGTGTGGGGTTTTTAAAATATAAAGAGTATAAAAAATGATTGTGAGTGGAGGAGAGAGAAAATGTTACTGTTCATCTGTATATTTGGGGGGACATTGTTCACCCATTATAATTTTTTAATATATATTGAAAGTGGTTGTGAGTGAAGGAGAGAGAAAAATGTAATGATAAAGGTATAACAACAACAACAACCATACCCAGTAAATCCCACAAATAGCAAAGTTACTTATAGGGTCTGGGGAGGGTGGGATGTAGACAGACCTTGCCTCTATCCCTAGGGATAGAGAGGCTGCTTCCAGAGAGACCCTCAGCTCCAAAACGAACCGCATGCCAATACACCAAGTCAAAGAATATAGAAAAAGAAGTCACCAATAGCAAGACCAATACCAAGAAAGTGATAAGGGTGACACAATATAGTGTAAATCATGTATAATAGCATGCAACAATATAGACCAATACCAAGTAATGATAAAGGTATAAAATATTATTTAATTGAAAAGGAGAGAGAAAAAGTATTTGTTTTTAGTGGAAATATATTGATATAGGAGTTGTTTTTTAGTGGAATGTATGTATAATTTAGTGGAAGTATTTGTTTTTAGTGGAAATATACATGATTTGGTACTTCACAATTAAAAACCATAGTCTCTTTTATTAAGTATTCTTGAATATAAAATTTCTTTTATATCCTGGAAGATCTTTGGGACAATATAAAATAATGCAGCTGCTTATGAGATCACATCCTTGTTTTGTATAAACTAAAAAAGAACTATAAAATGTTAGAAACCAATATGCCAATAAGAGGTTATATTCTCCTTATTTAACTTTAATCATTAAATATAGTAACAATAACAAATGAAGGTTTATCTTGAATTTTGTAATTTGTAGTAAAAGTTAGAACTCAAATCATTTTAAAAAAGGTATTTAACTTTGATCGGATTAATTACCGTCTTAGATACTCCTTACAGAAGCTTTTGTACATATTTGGTGAATGAAATGAAACTTGCCATTCAAAAAAAAAAATGATGGTACGTTTGGTATGAGTTAATGGAATGAACGAGATAATAGAATAAACAAAGTAATGGAATGGACAATGGAATAATATGGATCATTCCATTCCATTCCATTGTGATATTTGGTTACTCATATGTAAATAGAATGAATCATTACTTTGTACAGATTGATACACAAAAAATGACGAAGTAACGAAATATAATTTATTAAAAGGACAAAAATATAATTGCCAAAATAATAATAATAATAATGGTAAAATATTAATAATAAAAATATTAGTATTAAATTAATAATAATAATAATAATAATAATAAATCTTTTTACACCTTGAAGGAATGAAAAAAAATACCACCTTAGGAATAGAAATTCTTATATTTAGAAGGAGTTACAAATCCTTTTATTAAGATCTGAGACTCTTAACGAATTTCTCTCCAATTAAGAAATGACGATTTCTTGTGGAATGCTCCACTTCATTACCAATGGCAACCAAACATGGTTTTTTTCATTCCATCATAATGATCCATTCCTTTCCGCCTTTAATTACTTCATACCAAACACTAGTCTTGGAGCATGGGGCGTGAATGATTAATAATGTCCCACTTATTCTTCAATATAGAAACCTCATGTACTCATGGTTCTCATGTTGTCACTATCCATCTATCTATCTATATGGAAGTCGCCACGCTACTCCAATAGTTGGGTTTTATAAACACATAATTGATGGATGTGAATGCGAAACTCACGCATACACCTAACTACATACATGGACATTCATGGGTCTCCTGTTAATGACTTTGTGGGGAGGTGATCGAGCTCCACAAGTTCCTAAATGTCCAAGACAAGCGAATGAGCCCAAAAAGAATAGACCCGGGGGGAGGGGGACTACACAACCTCCTAACACACAACAACATACTCATAAGTGTATCCCAGTTGGAAGGAAACAATCACGCTTTGAGTTTGAACCAAGGAAGACTGTTTCATATATTGAATCGACCTCTAGTACTATACGGATCGGTTACCCATATAGAATATTATAACAACTCACCCAAAACCCTTAACATGCCCTATACGTCCTAAAATATACCCCATATACAAAAAACGAGTTTAAAATACCTTTATAATTAAAAAAATCAAATAAAAACAAAATTATGGGGCTCTCTCGGGGCGCGACCCAGACAAACCCAGCTGGTTGCGGGCCGCGACGGAGTGGCACCAGGTGAGCCCTCTGGCTGCCACGTGTCCCTTGCGCGTTTAATCTATACCATTGATTCATCAACCCTACAACCCTAGTCTAGGGCCTCGCGGGCCGTGCGAGAGAAGAACAAGGGGGCGTCGCGGGTCGCGAGCCGCCCCTGTTCCAGCCTATATAAGGAGTCGAGAGGCTCAGTTAGAATTCGTTCAAAATTTCTTTTCTCTCTCAATATATAAGCTAAAACTCTCGGGTATAATACCCCTAAAAAGCGAAGATCTGTCTCGTTGTAAGTATTATAACCCCCGGTTAGGTATTAGTTACTCTGCCCGATTGATCTAGAGCTCCGTAACGCATGTCGAGGCTCTTCCTGACTCAGACGTTGGAGTTCTGTCGCGGGGATAGGGCTAATGTAAATTGGGTTATCTTACTAACACGTGTGCATTGTTTAATTTTAATAGATTATAACCAGGAAGTTACTAGAAAGCAGTAGAGTTACCTAAAATAGCAATGTGAGTACATCTATTTTTGTAAACCTTTTATACAAACCTCAATTGTTTTAAATTATGATAAACAGTGATTGAGTCTATGTATTCTACAATTACTGTCGGTATGTTGGGGTTTCGTATACATTACTTGTTACTAATACTGTGAATAGTAACATGACCACAAGTTAGGATTGACAGTACCGTGGGTGGTAATTTGGTAGATAGAAACATTGTAATCGCTCTCAATATTGTAAAATGATAAAAGCTTGTTTTGATTAAATTGGGATGCACTCGCCAATATTTCTTGTTGATAAAACTTTTTTTTAAAACGCGTTTCAGGTAACAAAAATGTGAAAGCCAAATAGAAGCCAGCTGGGGAGCACTGAAGGCTTGGAAAAGTGGCTATAAAAGTTACCTAAACAAGAAAGAAGTTTTATTTCAATAAAATAGGGTTTATCCCTATAAACATATTACAAATGGAAACTTGGATTTTTCCCATGTATTTATTATTTATAAAAGTGTGGTATTTTACTCTGATAAACCATTTCCTAACTACGGTCCTGATGTAAATTTCCGCTGTCAAATTAATATACAACCGATACCACCCATCTGAATACTCGCGGCCACCCGCTCCCGGGGAAGGGTCGGGGGTTGCGACAGAGAAGTGGTATCAGAGCTACAGCCACTGATTTAAGCCACAGAAGTGTTCTGCTGACACCAATATTTTATAAATTATGTTAGGAAACAATCTATGTGACTATGTGTATATATGTATATTATTGTTTTGTGTTATTTGACAATCTGTTAGTTTACAGTATGAGTGAGCAAGGTACTATAACAACTCTCCCAAAATACTTAAACATGTCCCATTAGCCCTAAAATACACCCCGTATACGAAAAACGGCCCGAAATACTTTAATTTTTACAAAAATTAAATAAAAAAAGATTTAATGGGCTCTGGCGGGGCGCGACAGACTGCCCTTGGTCCGACGGGGGGCTCGACTGAGTGATAAGTGGCGACACCCCAGCCTGCCACGTGGCGTGACACCCAGTAAGCCTATACCGGTGACTGGTCAAGGCTAAGGCCTACTATACCTAGCTCGCGGGGCGCGAGAGACCCCTTTGTCTCTCCCGCGGGCCGCCAGAAACCATCGATCGGGTACTATAAATAGGAGATATCGACATTCAGTCCCAACTCGTTCAAAAACTTTCAATCTCTCAAATTTCTGAAGTAGCAATAGTAATTCCCGGGTATTAACCCCACTAACTAGCGAAGCTCTGCCTCGTTGTAAGTATTATAACCCCCGGTTACGTATTAGATACGCTGCCCGATTGATCTAGTGCTCCGTAACGCATGTTGAGGCTCTGCCTGACTTAGTCGTTGGAGTTCTGTCTCGGGGAGGGTACAACTAATGTAAAGTTTGGGTTATTATACTAACGCGTGTGCATTTTTTAATTTATTAGATTATAACTAGGAAATCACAAGGAAAAACCTAAATTAGCAATGTGAGTAATCTCCTTTTTGTGAGTAATCCTTTCTTTTTGTAAACTGTTTTTTTACAAAACCTCAATTGTTTTACATTATAATTAACAGTGATTGAGTATTTGTAATTCTACAATTATCGTCGGTATGTTGGGGTTTTGTATACAAAATTTGATACTACACTGTGAGTAGTAACATTTCCACAAGTCAGGATTGACAGTGCCGTGGGTGGTAACTAAAGCAGATGTAAACAAATGTAATTGTTGGATTGCCCTCAATACTGTACAATGATAAAACCTGTTTTGATTAAACTGGGATTCACTCACCAGTATTTCCCACTGACGAAAATGTTTTAAACGCGTTTCAGGTAACAAAATGTGAAAGCCAAATAGAAGTCAACTGAAGAGCACTGAAGGCTTGTAAAAGTGGCTATAAAAGTTACCTAAATAAAGAAGAAGTTTTATTTCAATAAATTAGGGTTTATCCCTTCAAACTGATTATGAATGGAAACTTGGGTTTTACCTCTGTGTTTATTATTTATAAAATGAGGTGTTTTACTCTTATAAAATATTTCCTAACTACGGTCCTGATGTAATTTCGCTGCCAAATTAAATAAACACCGATACCACCGAATGTGCGAAGCTCGCGGCCGCTCGCCTCCCAGGGCAAGGGGTCGGGGGTTGCGACATGAGGTGGTATTAGAGCTACAACCACTGATTTAAGCCACAAAAGTGTTCTGCTGACATTGAAATTGTCAATTCTGTTATGAAATAATCTATGAGACTATGTGCATACGTGTATATTATTATTTTGTGTTATTTAACAATCTGTTAGTTTACAGTATGAGTGATCAAGGACCGTCGGACGCTTATCGTCAATTGTCTAGTTCTACTAGAGATGAAGGGACTTTGATGTGGGCAAAATGCAACAAATAAATTACATCAAATGTGGCATAAAACTAACCCTTTTTTAGTACTAATGTTGGAAAAAGTGTGTTTTTGTCTTTCTTTTGTATTTTCAGGATTAAATGAGCTCAAATGAACAAAAGAAGCAAAAAGGCAGCTAAATCTAACATAAATACAAGAAAAGGAGTAAACGTGGCATGCCCGACCCCTCGACAGCATCCTCCTAAGCAAAAACAAGAGAACAGAAGGCTGAACACGCCCCGTGCTCGATGAGCACGGGGGCGTGCCCAAGTGTCTGCAGAAAAGACAAAGTTGTAGAAGCTTCTATCACCCACCACGGGGGCGTGTCCAGCGGACACGGGGCCGTGGTCAACTCTAGGATTCGCAGAATCTAGGAACATCTTGATAGTACAGATACGCTTCTGCACACGGGGTCGTGCCCAGCGGACACGCGGGCGTGGTCAACTAATGCAGACAAACTGCATTTAATGAAGAAAGAGAAGACGGGTGGACACGGGGCCGTGTCCGGGCTTCTATGCAGGCTATAAATAGGGGTGCTTGGCTCATTTGCAAACCATCCCTTGACAAACCACCTCTCTCCCACTTCACCCACACTCCACCACCACCACACACCATCATCCACCACCATCATCCATCATCCATCATCCATCATCCATCATCCATCATAGAGTGTGTGTATTAGTCTCGGGATCCAAGATTGATCGTAAGAGTTCTTGACAATCAAAGGCCATGTTTGCCTAAGTCTCTTACATCACTTGGTGAAGACAAGAATTTAGTGTAATACTTTTTATTTTTAATCTTTTCGCACTTTTTATTTGGTTATGTATTAATGACTTTAATTACTAGTTTCTTATGTTGAAGGTGAGTCTTCCTTATCGTTTGTCCGTGGTGTCTTGGCATTATTTTACTGTCTATATAAAATAAAAGATTTTCACCATTCATATCTCCACGGTCTATATGGAGATATGTTGGCTACCTGGTCGGGGGTTAAGGGAACGGTTTGGTAAGAGTCTTGCCTTGTTCAGTGTATAGATCCTACAAGGACCTGGGTCAACTTTAGTAGGATCTCCTTCAATACCCACCGGTATTGGATGGCGGGGGTCCGAACTCCTTGATCCCCTCATATGTAAACTACTATTAATATATTAACACGGCTACTTAGGACTGTATCTCTGCTGACTCAGACTACTTAGCCGAGGGTAACGTCACCTTCAAAAGAGGGGCCTACCACATTATGCATTAATAACTTAATTAATTGTCTTTCAATAATCCAACCCTTTAGGATTGTATCCTTGCTGACTCAAACTACTGGGTTGAGGGTAACGTCACCTTCAAAAGAGGGGCCTACTACAATAACTAAGATAATCTCTTAAAAAGTGCAAAAGTGCGGAAATAATCAAAGGTTACACTAAAGGCGAGTCGGATCCAAGTGATTCATCTTGTCTATCTGTTTTTATTTTATTTTATTTTTCAGCATTTTTAGTTTTTATTTTCTAGTTTAAAACCTTTTTCTAAACTTTTGATTTGATTAGACATTGAGGATAAACCAGTATTAAAAGCTCTTGTGTCCTTGGACGACCTCGGTATCTTACCAACACTATACTACGCTCACGATGGTGCACTTGCCCATATGTGTGTTTGGTGTTAGTAAATATCGTGTTTTATAAATTTAAAACTTGACTAATGTGTAAAAAGGGCTAAAAATATACTTAAAAATATATAACACCACACGCACATCAAGTTTTTGGCGCCGTTTCCGGGGACACAAAAATTTTAAGAAAGCTTAAAATCAACGGCCTAATCATTTTTTATTATTTTTCTATTTTTTAGATTTTTTTTTTAATTTTTCAGCTTGTGCAGAGTTGAGCACGGGTCGTGCCTGGTCGGACACGGGCCGTGCCCATCATTGTTACTGGCAGTTTTTATTTTCCGAGTTACAGAGAGTTGAGCACGGGGCCGTGTCGGTGCAACACGGGGTCGTGTCGAGCTTTTTAGTAACAGGGATCCGGAAAACAATCATTGTAACTCCGACCACGGGGCCGTGTTCAACTGAGCACGGGGCCGTGGTGAAACTTCTGACCAACTTTCTTTTTGTTTTTATTGCAGGACTTGGAACCCAGGCGCCATACCTGAACTTTCTACGTAGTGTATGAGCTCCAGTTCCAGTAGAGACATAAAAGAACCTCTAGACGAACCCGAACGCTTTCTAAGAAAAATACGTAAAGCTAAAAACCAAGAGAAAGTTTCGGGGGACCTACTCCCGATGGCGGATCAACGTACCCTTATGGATTACCTACGGCCCACCGTAGGAAATCTTGGCGCTGCTATCAATGCACCGAATGTCGATGCCAACAACTTCGAGCTTCGGCCGCATTTGATTCAAATGCTTCAAAATTCCGCAACCTTCCACGGGCTTGCGGATGAAGATCCCCATTTACATATTACCAACTTTTTGGAGATATGTGATACTTTTCGGATCAACGGAGCATCAAATGACGCCATCCGCCTGGGAATGTTTCCATTTTCACTAAAAGACCGAGCTAAGGCTTGGCTCAATACCCTCCTAGTTGGTTCGGTAAACACCTGGGATGAACTTGCCCAAAAGTTTCTATACAAGTATTTCCCTCCTGCTAAAACAGCTAAATTAATGACTGAAATAAATACATACTCGCAAGAGGATGGGGAATCCTTGTATGAAACTTGGGAAAGGTTCAAGGAGCTACTACGAAAGTGTCCCCATCATGGTCTTGTGGTATGGCAACAAGTATCCACTTTCTATAATGGGTTGTTGCCACATACAAGACAAACACTTGACTCTAGCTCCGGGGGAATTTTAGGTAATCGACGCCCAAATGAAATCTATAATCAAATTGAGGAAATTGCTCAAAACAATTTTCAATGGCACACTCCCCGAGGCAATAAATCTATTGCCCTGGGCGCCCATAAGGTTGATGAAAGCACTTCTTTACAAGCCCAAATCGAGACCCTTTCTTCAAAAATAAAAAAACTAGAAATGACAAAAACGGCCTCGGTTATGGCTTGTGAAGGGTGTGGTGGGCCTCATGAAAATTGGAGTTGTATGAAAGAAATGGATAATCAAACGGAATCGGTAAACTACATTGATAATAGAGCTAGGCCGTCAGGTCCTCCGACAAGTACCTACAACCAAGGATGGCGCAACCACCCTAACCTTGGTTGGAGAGAACCTAGCAATAGTAGTAACCAACAAAACCAGAGTCAAAGAACAAACTTTCAACAACCACGTAATGAGTCACAAAATTTTTCTCAACAACAAGGGGGACGAGAAAGGCTTGAAGACACTGTCTCACGCCTCATCTCTGACTCTGATAAGAAAAACTCGGAACGGTTTCAACAATTGGAATCAAATTTTAGAAACCAACAAGCTAGTATTCAAAACATTGAAAAACAATTAAACCAACTAGCTCAAAATTTCTCCGAGAGACCACAAGGCGCGTTTCCTAGCAATACCGAAACAAACCCGAAGGCACAAGTACATCTCATCACACTGAGAAATCGTATTGTCGGTCCCGAGGAAGCTCAGCTTCCCACAACTGAAAGGAGTCCACCAAGCCAGGCCACATCTTCATCTACACCCCAAAAAGAGACAACGCCTGCGCCAACTCAAGAGCCACCGAAGAATCCTCCGGTACCCTATCCCGATCGGTTACTCCGCCAAAAGACTGATGAGCAATTCACTAAATTCATAAACTTACTAAAACAATTGCACGTCAATATTCCCTTTGTAGAAGTCCTAACCCAAATGCCTAAATATTCAAAATTCATGAGGGACTTTCTCACTCATAAAAGGAAAATTGAATCATTGCAACTAGTTAATTTAAGTGAAAAATGCTCTGCCTTATTACTCAACAAGCTCCCATAAAAGAAGATCGATCCCGGAAGCTTCACCATTCCTTGTTCCATCGGGGACTCACCCATACTCAATACACTAGCCGATCTTGGGGCTATCATCAACCTCATGCCCGCATCAATGTTTGACCGGCTCGGATTAGGAAAAACAAGCCCTACGAAAATGAGCATCCAACTCACCGATAAGTCCGTCAAGTACCCACAAGGTGTCGCTGAAAATCTATTAGTTAAAGTCGGAGACTTTGTCTTCCCAGCCGACTTTGTGATACTAGATATGGAAGAAGACACCGAAGTACCACTCATCTTGGGGAGGCCATTCCTAGCTACGGCCCACGCAGTGGTAGACATGAATGGGGGAACACTAACATTGAGGGTTGGGGACAAGGAAATGAAGTTTGGGGTCGGGAAAAGAATTGAAGATGGCGACCCGGTCAACTACATGAAAGTCATAGACTCAAGTTTGGATAATGCTCTCCGACGGTGCAAAATGGGATGTAACCCATTCCACTTGGGTAACATATGACTGGCTTTGGGTCTAGCCAAGGACCCTTATAAACGTGGCGCACCACGGAGACATTCCGCGGAACTATCCATAGCTTTAGTTTAGATTAACCTTTACTGTTTTCTAGTTTAGTTTTAATTTTCAGGAATAAAACACACTCGGGATGGTGAAGGATACTAAGGGAAGCTTGAACCAACACTCCATGCACAAAAACACAGCCACCCGACAATTTTTCTTCGTTACAGCAAGTTCAGCACGGGGCCGTGCGCATTCAACATGCCCCGTGCTCAACCATCTGCAGAAAAATGCCCAGTTCAGGTACCTGGACACGGGGCATGCTCACTGAACACGCCCCCGTGTCCATCCTTCTGTTACTTTATTTTATTTTCTGTTACTGACAATCTGAACACAGGGCCGTGTCCAGACGCCCAGTAACATAATTTTTTGCTTTTTCACATCTTTTTACACATTCAATCAACCTTAAACCTATTTTTGGGACACATTGAGGATAATGTGTAATTTAAGTGTGGGGGGATGCTAAAACCTTGAATTTTGCAAGTCCTAACTACAAGCCTTACACAAAACTCTATTGGAACCGCTAAACACCCCAAATTTTTTCAAAAACTTTTCATTTTTTTCTACTTGTCTAGGTTTAATTTGGGAATTTCAAGTTCTAAAAAGGTTATATTTTTACAAATTTACAACCGATAGCGTCGTGATAAAAAGAACTAACATAAGGAAATTATGAAAAGGCATAACAAATCTTAGTTAAAATTTGATTATATATACTTGATCATATAAAAACCCATTCCCACAAAAAGTGAGTTTTGAGCCTTTATTGAGCATACAAATACACATCTTTAAACTAAATGCTCATTTTTCGTTTCTTGTGTGAATAGCCGCTTGGTTCTTACGACTCTAGAACTTGCCACGACGATACATTCCCGGTCCTTACCAACTTAAACCCAAGTAAGTAAATGATGGAGGCATTAGGACTAACCGTTTTTCGTTCAACACCATTATTTTTCTTTTCTTTTTTACCACCTACCCAAAATCCCCCTAGTTAACCCCTTTGAGCCTAAACCTTTTCATTTCTTAACCCAAAACAAACACCCTTTTACCCACCAAAACCCTTTTTCATTTTAACCCCTTTATTTTAGTAATAAAGCTCGGTTTTTCTTATGACTTATTTATAAAAAAAAATGATGATAATGAAGCCAAAAGAAATAAACAAACAAGTTCATCAAAAAGAACTTTGTTTAAAGAAATGCTTCATTAGAATAAAAAGTCATAAAAATAAAGTCTTATGAAAACCGACGCTTTTTACGCCTTTCGCCCTTTTCTACTAACCACTAACCCAACCACCTACCTTTAACCCAAGCCTAACCCTTCCCCCAAAAGTCCTCTTGATATTTACAAAGGTATATAGTTAAAAAGGAGGAGGATTGGTTGCTTGGCAAGCTTATGGTAGAAGTAAGTCCCATGCCGCTCTCGAGTGTTTCACAAAAATACATTTTCGGCCGTGTGTTGAGTGATCCCCCGTGAGGTATGTGAACCTGTATATAAATGGAATTTTAAAAAGGCATGTTATGCCCTAATAAGTAATTTATCTTATGTAATGTTTTAAATAAATCATGACGAATAGGATTGTAAATAATTAAAAATAAAACTTAATAAAGATTCTTGGAAATCCCGACACTCTATGACAAGCCCAAAAACCTTCTCTTCTACCCATTCCATTTGGGAGTGTAAGCCACATTATAAAGAGTTTTGCTTGAGGACAAGCAAAGATTCAAGTGTGGGGGTATTTGATGTGCGCAAAATGCAACATATAAATTACATCAAATGTGGCATAAAACTAACCTTTTTTTAGTACTAATGTTGGAAAAAGTGTGTTTTTGTCTTCCTTTTTTATTTTCAGGATTAAATAAGCTCAAATGAACAAAAGAAGCAAAAAGGCAGCTAAATCTAACATAAATACAAGAAAAGCAGTAAACGGGGCATGCCCGACCCCTCAACAGCATCCTCCCAAACAAAAACAAGAGAACAGAAGGCTGAACACGCCCCGTGCTCGATGAGCACGGGGGCGTGCCCAAGTGTCTGCAGAAAAGACAATGTTGTAGAAGCTTCTATCACCCACCACGGGGGCGTGTCCACCGGACACGGGGCCGTGGTCAACTCTAAGATTCGTAGAATCTAGGAAAATATTGATAGTATAGATACGCTTCTGCACACGAGGTCGTGCCCAGCGAACACGGGGGGTGGTCAACTAATGCAGACAAACTGCATTTAATGAAGAAAGAGAAGACGGTTGGACACGGGGCCGTGCCCAATGGACACGGGGCCGTGTCCGGGCTTCTGTGCAGGCTATAAATAGGGGTGCTTGGCTCATTTGCAAACCATCCCTTGACAAACCACCTCTCTCCCACTTCACCCACACTCCACCACCACCACACACCATCATCCACCACCATCATCCATCATCCATCATCCATCATAGAGTGTGTGTAGTAGTCTCGGGATCCAAGATTGATCGTAAGAGTTCTTGACAATCAAAGGCCATGTTTGCCTAAGTCTCTTACATCACTTGGTGAAGACAAGCATTTAGTGTAATATTTTTTATTTTTAATCTTTTCGCACTTTTTATTTGGTTATGTATTAATGACTTTAATAACTAGTTTCTTATGTTGAAGGTGAGTCTTCCTTATCGTTTGTCCGTGGTGTCTTGGCATTATTTTACTGTCTATATAAAATAAAATATTTTCACCATTCATATCTCCACGGTCTATATGGAGATATGTTGGCTACCTGGTCGGGGGTTAAGGGAACGGTTTGGTAAGAGTCTTCCCTTGTTCAGTGTATAGATCTTGCAAGGACCTGGGTCAACTTTAGTAGGATCTCCTTCAATACCCACCGGTATTGGATGGCGGGGGTCCGAACTCCTTGATCCCCTCATATGTAAACTACTATTAATATATTAACCCGGCTACTTAGGACTGTATCCCTGCTGACTCAGACTACTTAGCCGAGGGTAATGTCACCTTCAAAAGAGGGGCCTACCACATTATGCATTAATAACTTAATTAATTATCTTTCAATAATCCAACCCTTTAGGATTGTATCCTTGCTGACTCAAACTACTGGGTTGAGGGTAACGTCACCTTCAAAAGAGGGGCCTACTACAATAACTAAGATAATCTCTTAAAAAGTGCAAAAGTGCGGAAATAATCAAAGGTTACACTAAAGGCGAGTCGGATCCAAGTGATTCATCTTGTCTATCTGTTTTTATTTTATTTTTATTTTCAGCATTTTTAGTTTTTATTTTCTAGTTTAAAACCTTTTTCTAAAATTTTGATTTGATTAGACGTTGAGGATAAACCGGTACTAAAAGCTCTTGTGTCCTTGGACGACCTCGGTATCTTACCAACACTATACTACGCTCACGATGGGTGCACTTGCCCATATTTGTGTTTGGTGTTAGTAAATATCGTGTTTTATAAATTTAAAACTTGACTAATGTGTAAAAAGGGCTAAAAATATACTTAAAAATATATAACACCACACGCACATCAACTTCCTCCCAGCCTACTCCTTTGGGGTACTCAGCTGACACCGAAGAGGGGATATTCATCTTTAAAGCGCAATCCGCAGAACCAATTCCTACTAAAAAGAGAGGATGGTTCAGTCGGGGAGCCCGTGAGCGTAGAAAAAGAATGAGAAAATTAAAGCAACAAAGGGCCTTAGCTGCAGCAAATAGGGAGATGAACGCCTAAACCCAAGACATAATCAATAGGAGATTGGCCAACTTTCACATATTAGCTACCACTACCGCAGACCCAAACTTAGAACAAATCATTGCACCACAACCACTACCACTGTTTCCCACTCAGCCTATGGAAATAGAACCCAACAAAGAAGCACCAGTTCCCATAGCAGCTTTTCACCCAGATGAGATACCTAGAGTTCCAGCACCCAATCCCTTAGCCTATGATCCGTGGAATGACGACCGTAGGGATTACCGAGAACTCTACCCACAAGAGGAACTCGTACCAAACCCTGTAGCACCATACCCAAACTTTGACCCTCTAGATCCATATTGGGATACTGACCAGTATGTTACGGAAATCCTAGAAAACCCATACCCGTATGGAGACCCTTTACCACCATACCTCGAACCCATACCCGCACCACCACCACCAATGAGTACCGAAAACGTGTAGGAACTCCGCACTTTTGGTGAGGAGTTAGTTAGTTGATGAAGGAGAGAGGATCAGACAAATAGGGGAAAAACTCGTTTGGAAGTATGACGAGCAAAACATGCAATACTGGATGAACCCCTAAGAAATAATAGTAATAATATATATATATATATATATATATATATATATAAAAAGCGAGTAGTTTGAAAAAAAATCAACTAAAATAGATAAACTAATACATAACTAGTAGAATGTTTTAGATTCCAGTTACAGTTTGTAATAGATGCATATATATATAAAATAGAGTAAATGTCGCAATGATCGACAGTTTTGACCAATGTGTTTGTTTGTGCAATTATTGGCATTAAATCTTAATTTGTGATATTAATACCTGATAATTGTTTGCAAATCCAGATGGACAACGAAGAAAATCAGGGAAACCAGAATAATGATAACCAAATAAATAACTGTGCCATTCAACACATAGTAACCCAAGGAATTAGAGATGATATGCCATATATCATCCAAACTGTTAAAGAAGCGGAAATAATAAAAGTAATAGTGGAAGTAAGCGATCACATACTGAACCCAGTCACAACATAAACAATGGACCGTTACTTGAATTGCCTATTCCAAAAAAGAAGAAGAACCATGTCTTATGGTTGTTCTTAGAAAGAATTCTGGTCTTATAAACCTATAGAATACTCTGTCAATGAAGGAGCCATAGCAGCTCTACGCTGGATAAAAAAGACAGAGGCTGTCTTAAAAATAAGCAAGTGTGCAGAGGAAGACAAAATCATGTTTGCTTCCAATCTTTTTAAGAATGCAGCCTTAGAATGGTGGAATACCATTCTCCAGTCTAGGGGAAGTGACAGAGTCTATTGTATAGAATGGACTAAGTTTAAGAACATGGTCGAAAGGAAATTATGTCCTCCCAATGAAAAAGAACAAATTGCTAATAAGTTCTTAAACCTTAGAATGACTGGAGTAGACTGTAAGGGTTACACTACCATATTCTTCGAATATGCTAGAATAGTGCCAACTCTAGCCTAACCAGAACCAGTCTTAATCTCCCGTTACCTCTGGGGATTAATTAGTGAGATTAGACATGTAGTCAAGGCAGCTAGACCACAAACCATAGAAAAAGCTATAGAATTAGCAAATACCTTGACCGATGAATTGGTACGTACGCAAGAAGAAAACCAGAGGAAGAACCTAGTCCAGAAAGTTACCCAGAAAATTTCCCTACGGTAATTCCAACCGTGGGAAGAATGTAGGTTCTACTTCTGCACCCTACTTCAAGTCTTGCAAGAAGAAACATTCGGGGAAATGTTCTACCTACTGCAACTTCTGCAAGATACCTGGGCACAAGGAAGAAGACTGCAGGAAGAAACCCAGTAATGGAGTATGCTTCAATTGTGGAGAAAAGGGGCATATTAAACCGAACTGTCCGAAACTAGCTTCAGCCATGAATAACAAGACTACTAAGAATGCTAGAGCTTTTGTTCTAACAACAGAAGAAGCCAAGATGATTCCGGATGTGATTGCCGATAAGTTTTTAGTTAATGATGTTTTTGCTAAAGTATTATTTGACTCTAGTGCGAACCAAAGTTTTATTAATACTTCATTTTGCAAAATTCTCAATCAACCATTAACTAAACTTCAACAAAAATGTCTAGTGGAAACGGCAAATGGAGAATCCATCAAGATCACTGAAATCTTGTAGGGAGCAAGAATAGAAATTCCAAACCATAAGTTTATTGCTAACCTTTACCCAATAAACCTAGCCGGATTTGATATTGTATTAGGAATGGATTGGTTAGTAGCCAATAAAGCCAGTATTTTATGTGATCAAAAGTCAATACAAGTAAATTCACCAAAAGGCGAAAAGATCACAATTAAAGGAGATAAGCCAACTAGATCTACGAAATTCATCTCTGTGATGAAAACAACAAGTTATGCCAGAAAATGATCATTAGTGTATATGATTTCCATAATCATTAACACTAAAGGAAAAGAATTGAAAGATATTCTCGTAGTATCTCAATTCTCAGATGTTTTTCCTGAAGAGCTACCTGGACTACCACCAGATAGGGAAGTTTAATTCTGAATTCACTTACTACCAGGGACAGCACCGATTGCCAAAGCACCCTACAGTTTGGCGCCAGCAGAGATGCAGGAACTGAAGAAACAGTTGGACGAACTTCTGGAGAAAGGTTTTATACAACCAAGCTCATCACCTTGGGGAGCACCAATCTTGTTTGTCAAGAAGAAAGACGGATCAATGCGTATGTGCATTGATTACCGAGAATTGAACAAAGTCACGATTAAAAATCGGTTCCCATTACCGAGAATCAATGATCTGTTTGATCAACTGCAAGGAGCTCGATTCTTTTCTAAGATCGATTTATGCTTAGGATATCATCAATTGAAAGTACAGGAAGAGGACATTCCTAAAACTGCCTTCAGAACAAGGTATGGTCATTATGAATTTACAGTCATGCCATTTGGTCTAAGCAATGCCCCAACAACATTAATGGACATGATGGACAAAATATGTAAACCATATCTGGATAAATTCATAATTGTCTTTATAGATGATATTCTCATTTACTATAAGAGTAAAGAGGAACATGCAGCGCATCTGCATGCACTTCTTACATTATTGAGAAAGGAAAAGTTTTATGCTAAATTCTCAAAATGTGAATTTTGCTTACAAGAAATACAATTTCTTGGAGATTTAGTTAATCATGAAGGAATTCATGTGGATCCCACAATGATCGAGGCGATTACTAAATGGAAAGTCCTTAAATCACCAACGGAGGTGAGAAGTTTTCTTGGACTGGCAGGTTATTATAGACGATTTATCCGAGATTTCTCTAGAATAGCCATTTCTTTAACAAAACTGACATGTAAATCAATTAAGTTTGAATGGGGACCAAAACATGAAGAAGCCTTTAGAATCCTTAAGCAAAGATTAACCAACGCACCCATACTAGCGTTACCAGAAGGAACTGAAGACTTTGTAGTCTATTGTGACGCTTCGAAGTTAGGTTATGGATGTGTGTTGATGCAACGTCAAAAGGTTATAGCCTATGCCTCTAGACAACTTAAGAATCATGAAGAGAATTATACGACCCATGATCTAGAATTAGGAGCCATAATTTTTTCCCTTAAAATTTGGAGACATTACCTTTACGGTAGTAAGTTTACCATTTTCACCGATCATAAGAGTTTAAGATATGTTTTTGGGCAAAAAGAGTTAAATATGAGACAGAGACGCTGGATGAAATTTCTTAGTGATTATGATTATAGTATCCAGTATCATGCAGGAAAAGCTAATGTAGTAGCTGATGCTTTAAGTTGAAAGTATCATGATAAGCCAAAAACAGTACGTTCTCTCAAATTAAATCTGCAGATAGATTTAAATGAGCAAATTAGAGAAGTACAAAAATCAGTAATCAAGGACGACACTAAGAGATTAAAAGGAATGATTAAGGAATTAAAACAAGGAACAGATGGAATTTAGAGATTCCATAAGAAAAGAATTTGGATACCTAAACAAGGAAACATACGCCACCGAATTTTAGAAGAATCCTATAAGTCTAAATATACGATACATCCCGGTAGTGATAAAATGTATCAAGACTTAAGAAAGAATTTTTGGTGGATAGGAATGAAAAAGGATATAGCAGCTTATGTAGCCAAGTGTCTAACCTGTTCACAAGTTAAAGCTGAACATCAGAAACCCTCAGGTTTATTGCAGCAATTGGAAATGCCTGTATGGAAATGGGAATTGATAACAATGGATTTTGTTACCAAATTACCCAAGACAAGAAAAGGTAATGATACAATCTGGGTGATTGTAGACAGATTAACCAAGTCTGCTCATTTCTTACCGATGAAGGAAACTTTTAGTATGGAACAATTAGCTAAGTTATATGTAAATGAAATAGTTTCATTACATGGAATTCCTTTGTCTATTGTTTCTGATAGAGATAGCCGTTTTACTTCTCATTTTTGGACTAGTTTCCAAAAAGCAAGGGGAACCAAGTTAAATCTAAGCACAGTTTATCATCCTCAAACATATGGACAAAGTGAAAGGACAATTCAGACAATGGAAGATATGCTTAGAGCTTGTGTAATTGATTTCGGAGGAAATTGGGACGATCATTTACCATTAATAGAATTTTCCTATAATAACAGCTATCATACCAGTATCAATGCCGAACCATTTGAAGCACTTTTTGGACGAAAGTGCTGAACACCCGTCTGTTGGGCAGAAATTGGAGAAAAGCAATTATCTGGACCAGAGATAGTATAAGAAACAACGGACAAGATTATTCAAGTCAAGGAAAGACTAAAAGTAGCACGCGATCGACAAAAGAGTTATGCTAATAACAGGCGAAAACCGTTGGAATTTCAAGTAGGAGACAAAGTGTTATTAAAAGTTTCGCCATGGAAAGGAATAGTCAGATTCATCAAAAGGGGAAAGCTAAGCCCCTTATTAGAAGAATAGGACCAGTAGCTTACCAGCTATAACTGCCAGAGGAAATGGCAGGAATACATGATGTATTTCATGTATGTAATCTCAAAAAGTGTCTAACAGATGAATCATTAGTGGTACCTCTTAAGTACACAGAGGTAAATGAAAAGCTTAAGTTTGTAGAGAAACCACTACAAATTGAAGACAGAAAGATCAAGAATCTCAAACACAAGAGATTAGTTCTAGTTAAAGTAAAATGGGATTCCAAGAGAGGACTAGAATACACTTGGGAGCTTGAATCAGAGATGCAGAGGAAATATCCACACCTGTTCCAGTAGACCTCGAGGATGAGTTCTAAAACAAGGTGGGGAGGATATAACAACACTCCCAAAATACTTAAACATGTCCCACACGCCCTAAAATACACCCAGTATATGAAAAACGGCCTGAAATACTTTAATTTTTACCTTTTTTAAATAAAAAACAAGATTTAATGGGCTCTGGCGGGGCGCGACAGACTGCCCTTGGTCCGTCACGGGGCGCGACCGAGTGATAAGTGGCGACACCCCAGCTCGCCACGTGGCGTGACACCCTGCAAGCCTATACCTGTGACTGGTCAAGGCTAAGGCCTACTATACCTAGCTCGCGGGGCGCGCGAGACCCCTTTGTCTCTCTCGCGGGCCGCCAGAAACCATCGATCAGGCACTATAAATAGGAGATATCGTCATTCAGTCCCAACTCGTTCAAAAACTTTCAATCTCTCAAATTTCTGAAGTAGCAATAGTAATTCCCGGGTATAAAACCCCCAATTAGCGAAGCTCTGCCTCGTTGTAAGTATTATAACCCCCGGATACGTATTAGATACGCTGCCCAATTGATCTAGTGCTCCGTAACGCATGTCGAGGCTCTGCCTGACTTAGTCGTTGCAGTTCTATCTCAGGGAGGGTATAGCTAATGTAAAGTTTGGGTTATTATACTAACGCGTGTGCATTGTTTAATTTTTTAGATTATAACCAGGAAATCACAAGGAAAAACCTAAATTAGCAATGTGACTAATCTCCTTTTTGTGTAAACCTTTTTGTGAGTAATCCTTTCTTTTTGTAAATTGTTTTTACAAAACCTCGATTGTTTTACATTATAATTAACAGTGATTGAGTATTTGTAATTCTACAATTATCGTCAGTATGTTGGGGTTTTGTATACAAAATTTGTTACTACACTGTGAGTAGTAACATTTCCACAAGTCAGGATTGACAGTGCCGTGGGTGGTAATTAAAGTAGATGTAAACAAATGTAGTTGCTGGATTGCCCTCAATACTGTACAATGATAAAACATGTTTTGATTAAACTGGGATTCACTCACCAGTATTTTCCGCTGACAAAAATGTTTTAAACGCGTTTCAGGTAACAAAATGTGAAAGCCAAATAGAAGGCAGCTGAAGAGCACTAAAGGCTTGGAAAAGTGGCTATAAAAGTTACCTAAATAAAGAAGAAGTTTTATTTCAATAAATTAGGGTTTATCCCTACAAACTGATTATGAATGGAAACTTGGGTTTTACCCATGTGTTTATTATTTATAAAATGAGGTGTTTTACTCTGATAAAATATTTTCTAACTACGGTCCTGATGTAAATTCTGCTGCCAAATTAAATAAACACTGATAGCACCGAATGTGCGAAGCTCGCGGCCGCCCACCTCCTGGGGCAAGGGGTTGGGGGTTGCGACAGGTACGTCTAACGCCTACCGTCATCTAGATAGTTCTCCCAAAAGTGAAGGAACCTCGTCACAGCCTACTCCTTCAGGGTATTCTGTTGATACAGAAGAGGGGATTTTCATCTTTAAGGGGCAATTCGTAGAACCATTCCCTTAGAAAACGAGAGGATGGTTTAGTAGGGGAGCACACGAGAGGAGAAAGCGAATGAGGAAGTTACAGCAACAAAGAGCTTTAGCAGCAGCCAATAGGGAAGTAAATGCCCAAACACAAGACATAGTTAATAGACATTTGGCAAACTTTCATATACTAGCTACTACTGTAGCAGATCCAAACCTTGACCAGATAATTGCACCACAACCATTGCCTTTATTTCCAACTCAGCCAATGGAGATAGAATCTAACCCAGGAAACCAACTTCCCATATCAGCATTTGACCCTGACGAGATACCTAAAATCCCAGCACCTAATCCTTTAGCATATGATCCATGGGGAGATGACCACATGGATTATAGGGAACTCTATCTATAGGAAGAACCGATACCAAACCCCATAGCACAGTATACCAACCTTAATCCTTTAGATCCATATTGGGATAACGAACAGTATGTCCAGGAGATATTAAACAACCCATACCCATATGGAGAACCGTTACCTCTGTACCCTGACCCAGTTCCCGCACCACGACCACCCATGAGTGACGAGAATGTGCAGGAACTCCGCACATATGGTGAGGATATAACAACTCTCCCAAAATACTTAAACATGTCCCATACGCCCTAAAATACACCCAGTATATGAAAAACGGCCTGAAATACTTTAATTTTTATATTTTTTAAATAAAAAACAAGATTTAATGGGCTCTGGCGGGGCGCGACCGACTGCCCTTGGTCCGTCGCGGGGCGCGACCGAGTGATAAGTGGCGACACCCCAGCTCGCCACGTGGCGTGACACCCGGCAAGCCTATACCTGTGACTGGTCAAGGCTAAGGCCTACTATACCTAGCTCGCGGGGCGCGCGAGACCCCTTTATCTCTCTCGCGGGCCGCCAGAAACCATCGATCAGGCACTATAAATAGGAGATATCGCCATTCAGTCCCAACTCATTCAAAAACTTTCAATCTCTCAAATTTCTGAAGTAGTAATAGTAATTCCCGGGTATTAAACCCCCAATTAGTGAAGCTCTGCCTCGTTGTAAGTATTATAACCCCCCGGATACGTATTAGACACGCTGCCCAATTGATCTAGTGCTCCGTAACGCATGTCGAGGCTCTGCCTGACTTAGTCGTTGCAGTTCTATCTCAGGGAGGATATAGCTAATGTAAAGTTTGGGTTATTATACTAACGCGTGCGCATTGTTTAATTTATTAGATTATAACCAGGAAATCACAAGGAAAAACCTAAATTAGCAATGTGAGTAATCTCCTTTTTGTGTAAACCTTTTTGTGATTAATCCTTTCTTTTTGTAAATTGTTTTTACAAAACCTTAATTGTTTTACATTATAATTAACAGTGATTGAGTATTTGTAATTCTACAATTATCGTCGGTATGTTGGGGTTTTGTATACAAAATTTGTTACTACACTGTGAGTAGTAACATTTCCACAAGTCAGGATTGACAGTGCCGTGGGTGGTAATTAAAGTAGATGTAAACAAATGTAATTGCCGGATTGCCCTCAATACTGTACAATGATAAAACCTGTTTTGATTAAACTGGGATTCACTCACCAGTATTTTCCGCTTACAAAAATGTTTTAAACGTGTTTCAGGTAACAAAATGTGAAAGCCAAATAGAAGCCAGCTGAAGAGCACTAAAGGCTTGGAAAAGTGGCTATAAAAGTTACCTAAATAAAGAAGAAGTTTTATTTCAATAAATTAGGGTTTATCCCTACAAACTGATTATGAATGGAAACTTGGGTTTTACCCATGTGTTTATTATTTATAAAATGAGGTGTTTTACTCTGATAAAATATTTCCTAACTACGGTCCTGATGTAAATTCTGTTACCAAATTAAATAAACACTGATACCACCGAATGTGCGAAGCTCGCGGCCGCCCACCTCCTGGGGCAAGGGGTCGGGGGTTGCGACAGGTACGTCTAACGCCTACCGTCATCTAGATAGTTCTCCCAAAAGTGAAGGAACCTCGTCACAGCTTACTCCTTCAGGGTATTCTGCTGATATAGAAGAGGGGATTTTCATCTTTAAGGGGCAATTCGTAGAACCATTCCCTTAGAAAACGAGAGGATGGTTTAGTAGGGGAGCACACGAGAGGAGAAAGCGAATGAGGAAGTTACAGCAACAAAGAGCTTTAGCAGCATCCAATTGGGAAGTAAATGCCCAGACACAAGACATAGTTAATAGACATTTGGCAAACTTTCATATACTAGCTACTACTGCAGCAGATCCAAACCTTGACCAGATAATTGCACCACAACCATTGCCTTTATTTCCAACTCAGCCAATGGAGATAGAATCTAACCCAGGAAACCAACTTCCCATATCAGCATTTGACCCTGACGAGATACCTAAAATCCCAGCACCTAATCCTTTAGCATATGATCCATGGGGAGATGACCACATGGATTATAGGGAACTCTATCTATAGGAAGAACCGATACCAAACACCATAGCACAGTATACCAACCTTAATCCTTTAGATCCATATTGGGATAACGAACAGTATGTTCAGGAGATATTAAACAACCCATACCCATATGGAGAACCGTTACCTCTGTACCCTGACCCAGTACCCGCACCACGACCACCCATGAGTGACGAGAATGTGCAGGAAATCCGCACATATGGTGAGGATATAACAACTCTCCCAAAATACTTAAACATGTCCCATACGCCCTAAAATACACCCAGTATATGAAAAACGGCCTGAAATACTTTAATTTTTACATTTTTTAAATAAAAAACAAGATTTAATGGGCTCTGGCGGGGCGCGACCGACTGCCCTTGGTCCGTCGCGGGGCGCGACCGAGTGATAAGTGGCGACACCCCAGCTCGCCACGTGGCGTGACACCCGGCAAGCCTATACCTGTGACTGGTCAAGGCTAAGGCCTACTATACCTTGCTCGCGGGGCGCGCCAGACCCCTTTGTCTCTCTCGCGGGCCGCCAGAAACCATCGATCAGGCACTATAAATAGGAGATATCGTCATTCAGTCCCAACTCATTCAAAAACTTTCAATCTCTCAAATTTCTGAAGTAGCAATAGTAATTCCCGGGTATTAAACCCCCAATTAGTGAAGCTCTGCCTCGTTGTAAGTATTATAACCCCCCGGATACGTATTAGATACGCTGCCCAATTGATCTAGTGCTCCGTAACGCATGTCGAGGCTCTGCCTGACTTAGTCGTTGCAGTTCTATCTCAGGGAGGGTATAGCTAATGTAAAGTTTGGGTTATTATACTAACGCGTGTGCATTGTTTAATTTATTAGATTATAACCAGGAAATCACAAGGAAAAACCTAAATTAGCAATGTGACTAATCTCCTTTTTGTGTAAACCTTTTTGTGAGTAATCCTTTCTTTTTGTAAATTGTTTTTACAAAACCTCGATTGTTTTACATTATAATTAACAGTGATTGAGTATTTGTAATTCTACAATTATCGTCAGTATGTTGGGGTTTTGTATACAAAATTTGTTACTACACTGTGAGTAGTAACATTTCCACAAGTCAGGATTGACAGTGCCGTGGGTGGTAATTAAAGTAGATGTAAACAAATGTAGTTGCTGGATTGCCCTCAATACTGTACAATGATAAAACATGTTTTGATTAAACTGGGATTCACTCACAAGTATTTTCCGCTGACAAAAATGTTTTAAACGCGTTTCAGGTAACAAAATGTGAAAGCCAAAGAGAAGCCAGCTGAAGAGCACTAAAGGCTTGGAAAAGTGGCTATAAAAGTTACCTAAATAAAGAAGAAGTTTTATTTCAATAAATTAGGGTTTATCCCTACAAACTGATTATGAATGGAAACTTGGGTTTTACCCATGTGTTTATTATTTATAAAATGAGGTGTTTTACTCTGATCAAATATTTCCTAACTACGGTCCTGATGTAAATTCTGTTACCAAATTAAATAAACACTGATACCACCGAATGTGCGAAGCTCGCGGCCGCCCACCTCCTGGGGCAAGGGGTCGGAGGTTGCGACAGGTACGTTTAACGCCTACCGTCATCTAGATAGTTCTCCCAAAAGTGAAGGAACCTCGTCACAGCTTACTCCTTCAGGGTATTCTGCTGATACAGAAGAGGGGATTTTCATCTTTAAGGGGCAATTCGTAGAACCATTCCCTTAGAAAACGAGAGGATGGTTTAGTAGGGGAGCACACGAGAGGAGAAAGCGAATGAGGAAGTTACAGCAACAAAGAGCTTTAGCAGCAACCAATTGGGAAGTAAATGCCCAGACACAAGACATAGTTAATAGACATTTGGCAAACTTTCATATACTAGCTACTACTGCAGCAGATCCAAACCTTGACCAGATAATTGCACCACAACCATTGCCTTTATTTCCAACTCAGCCAATGGAGATAGAATCTAACCCAGGAAACCAACTTCCCATATCAGCATTTGACCCTGTCGAGATACCTAAAATCCCAGCACCTAATCCTTTAGCATATGATCCATGGGGAGATGACCACATGGATTATAGGGAACTCTATCTATAGGAAGAACCGATACCAAAGCCCATAGCACAGTATACCAACCTTAATCCTTTAGATCCATATTGGGATAATGAACAGTATGTTCAGGAGATATTAAACAACCCATACCCATATGGAGAACCGTTACCTCTGTACCCTGACCCAGTACCCGCACCACGACCACCCATGAGTGACGAGAATGTGCAGGAACTCCGCACATATGGTGAGGAATTGATAGAAGGAGGAGAAAGGATGGGACAGATAGGAGAAAAGCTCGTGTGGAAATACGACGAGCGAGAAATGCAGTTTTGAAGCAACAACCCATAGTAATTATATATATATATATATATATATATATATATATATATATATATATATATATATATATATATATGCATTTAGTTTGGAAAAAAATCAATCAAAAATCAAATCAAATAGGTAACCTAATATCTATAGATGCATAACTATTGGTGTATTTGAATTCCAGTTGTAGATTGCAATACATATATATATGAAAAGAGTAAAAGTCGCAATGTTCGACGTTTTTGATCAATCTGTTTGATTGATTGTTTGTATTAAATTTTATTCTGTGATATTAATACCTGATAAATGTTTATAATCCAGATGGACAACGAAGAAAATCAGGAAAACCAGAATAATGATAATAATGGAAACCAAATAGATAACAGTGCCATCCAACATATAGTAGCACAAGGAATTATAGACGCTATGCCATATATTATCAAGTATGTTAAAGAAGCAGAAAATAATAAAAGTGGAAGTAAACGACCACCTAGTGAACCAGGTCACAGCGTGAATAATGGAACGCTACTCCAATTACCTATTCCAAAAAGAAGAAGAACCATCTCCTATGGTTGTTCTTACAAAGAATTCTGGTCTTGCAAACCAATAGAATTCTTAGGCAATGAAGGAGCCATTGCAGCTTTACGTTGGATAGAAAAGACAGAGGCAGTCTTAAAAATAAGCAAATGTGCAGATGAAGATAAGATTATGTTTGCTTCTAATCTTTTTAAGAATGCAACTCTAGAGTGGTGGAATACCATTCTCCAGTCTAGAGGAAGTGATAAAATTTCTAATATGCAATGGACTGACTTTAAGGACATAGTTGAAAGGAAATTTTGTCCTACTCATGAAAAAGAACAAATCGCTAATAAGTTCTTAAATCTTAGAATGATTGGAATAGACTGCAAAGGTTACACTACCATATTCTTCGAATATGCAAGAATAGTGCTAACCTTAGCTTCACCAGAACCCGTATTAATCTCCCGTTACATCTGGGGATTAATTAGTGAAATCAGACACGTAGTCAAGGCAGCTAGACCACAAACCATAGAAGAAGCAGTAGAATTAGCCAATACCTTGACTGATGAATTAGTACGTACGCAAGAAGAAAGTCAGAGAAAGAACCTAGCCCAGAAACTTACCCAAGAATTTCGTTATGGAAATAATTACCTTGGGAAAAGTACAGGTTCTACCTCTGCACCTTACTGTAAGTCCTGCAAGAAGAAGCATTCAGGAAAATGCTCGATATACTGCAACTTCTGCAAAATGTATGGACACAAGGAAGAAGACTGCAGGAGGAAACCCAGCAACAAGCTATGCTTCAACTGTGGAGAAACGGGGCACATCAAGCCGAATTGTCCGAAACTAGTTCTAGCAACAAACAGCAAAACTACTCAAGAATGCCAGAGCATTTGTTCTGACAGCTGAAGAAGCCAAGATGATTCCGGATGTGATCGCCGGTACGTTTTTAGTTAATGATATTTTTGCTAAAGTATTATTTGACTCTGGTGCAAACCAAAGTTTTATTAATACTTCGTTCTGCAAACTTCTCAATCAACCATTAACTAAACTTCCACAAGAATGTCTGGTAGAAACGGCAAATGGAGAATCCATTAAGATTACTGAAATCTTGCAGGGAGCAAGGATAGAAATTTTAAACCATAATTTTATTGCTAATCTTTATCCAATGAATCTGGCTGGATTTGATATCGTATTAGGAATGGACTGGTTAATAGTAGGGGTGTTCAAAATCATCCGAATCCGAATCCGGATCCAAATTATCCGTATATCCGAATCCGAATTATCCGAAAAATCGGATATCCGAAAATTCGGATATCCGAAAATTCGGATATCCGAAAATCGGATAATCCGAATTTTCGGATTCGGATTCGGATAGTGATTTCAGAAAATTTCGGATATTTCGGATATCCGATATCCGATACATTTTTTTAATATATTTTTATAATATATATAAATACCATTTAAAAGTTGAAACCTAACCCTAATCCATTCTCCACTCCACTCCAGCCGCTCTCACACACCCCACGCCCCCATTCAAAAATCGAACTGCGCAATTGTTAAACATCGAGATCTGAAGAATCAAGATTCAAGATACGAATATTAAAGATCGAGATCTGAAAGTCGAAGACCCAAGGTTTGTTTCCATATATTGATTATCAAATCTGATTCCATACATCGATTCGTTGTTCATTAGTTTATAATCTCAACTTTTCTTTCATGGGTTTTTAGTTTGACGTTTCTTAGATTCTTGTTTTGTGTTTCGTGATTGTTTATATGGTTTTAGGGTTGAAAATATGATATCTCAACTTTCATGGGTTTTTAGTTTATCGTACATAAACTGATTGTTTATAACAGTTTATAATCTGATTTGTTCATCGGTTTATAATATACGAACATCGATTCGTTGTTCATCAGTTTATAATCTGATTTGCGGAATATTCTTGACTAGTCAACATAGTCAACAAGTCAACATTGGTAAAATAAGTTATATAAAGACACTTTTAAACATACTGATATGAAGAAAAAAAAAGTCGTATTGAAATGTAGATGGATGGATCCAAGATTTCTCATATTATTCACAGTTTACTTTAATACATTTGAAGCAAAGAAACATTTGTTGACCCGTTTCGCATTATATTCTTGCGCAGGTTTCATATGGTGCCTTGCAAGTTTGAAGGATGGATTGGAATCGGATGAGTGGATTTGGAAGATTATGTGTTTATTTCCACTTTTAAAACAATGTTATGTGTTATTTTGGACATGTTATGCGTTATTTTAGAACTTTGAATTTGTGTTGGTTTGTTTCTTTTGAACATCAGATCTGTTTATTATGTTGGAAAAGACAAAGTTCATATTTTTATTTGTTTTTTTTTTTAGAATTTCGGATATCCGTTTCATTATCCGTATCCGTATCCGAAGTTTCGGATATCCGAAATTTCGGATACGGATTCGGATAGTGAAATCTACTATCCGAAATGTTCGGATATCCGACTTTCGGATATCCGAAACTTCGGATATCCGGTTTTGAACACCCCTAGTTAATAGCCAATCATGCCAGTATTCTATGTGATTAAAAGTTAGTACAAGTAAATTCATCAAAGGATGAAAAGATCACAATTAAAGGAGATAAGCCAACTAAGTACACAAAATTCATTTCTGTAATGAAAACAGCCAGCTATGCAAGGAAAGGATCACTAGTGTATATGATTTCCATAATCATTAACACTAAAGGAAAAGAATTAAAAGATATTCCCGTAGTATCTAAATTCTCAGATGTTTTTTCCAGAAGAGTTACCCGGATTACCGCCAGATAGAACGGTTGAATTCAGAATTTACCTATTACCAGGGACAGCACCAATTGCCAAGGCACCTTACCGTTTAGCACCAGCAGAGATGCAAGAACTGAAGAAACAGTTGGACGAACTTCTGGAGAAATGTTTCATACAGCCTAGTTCATCGCCATGGGGAGTGCCAATCTTGTTTGTCAGGAAGAAGGACGGGTCAATGCGCATGTGCATTGATTACCGAGAATTGAACAAGGTTACGATTAAAAATCGGTACCACTACCGAGAATCGATGATCTATTCGATCAACTGCAAAGAGCTCGATTCTTTTCAAAGATCGATTTACGCTCAGGATATCATCAATTGAAAGTACAGGAAGAGGACATTCCTAAAACTGCTTTCAGAACAAGGTATCGTCATTATGAATTTACAGTAATGCCATTTGGTTTAACCAATGCCCCAGCCACATTTATGGACATGATGAACAGAATATGTAAACCATATCTAGATAAATTCATAATTGTCTTTATAGATGATATTCTTATTTACTCTAAAAGTAAAGAGGATCATGCAGAACATTTGTTTATACTTTTAAATTTGCTGAGAAAAGAAAAGCTTTACGCTAAATTTTCAAAATGCGAATTTTGGTTAAAGGAAGTGCAATTCCTTGGACATCTGGTTAATCATGAAGGAATTCATGTAGATCCCACCAAAATCTAGGCGATTACTAAGTGGAAAGTCCCTGAATCACCGACGGAGGTGAGAAGTTTTCTCAGACTAGTAGGATATTATAGACGTTTTATTCAAGATTTTTCTAGAATAACTATTCCCTTAATGTAGTTGACCTCCAAATCAGTTAAGTTTGAATGGGGACCACAATAGGAAGAAGCTTTTAGAATTCTAAAGCAAAAGTTAACCAATGCACCCATACTAGGGTTACTAGAAGGAACTGAAGACTTGATAGTCTATTTTGACGCTTCTAAATTAGGTTATGGATGTGTGTTGATGTAGCGTCAAAAGGTTATAGCCTATGCCTCTAGACAACTTAAGAATCACGAAGAGAATAATACAACTCATGATCTAGAGTTAGGAGCTATAATTTTTGCCCTTAAAATTTGGAGACACTATCTTTACAGTAGTAAGTTTACTGTTTTCACTGATCATAAGAGTCTAAGATATGTTTTGGGCAAAAGGAGTTAAATATGAGACAGAGACGCTGGATGGAGATTCTTAGTGATTATGATTGTAATATCAAGTATCATGCAAGAAAAGCTAATGTAGTAGCTGTTGCTTTAAGTCGAAAGTATCATGAAAAGCCAAGACGAGTACGTTCTCTCAAACTAAATCTGCAGATAGATTTAAACAAGCAAATTAGAGAAATACAGGAATCAGTAATCAAGGATGATACTGAAAAATTAAAAAGAATGATTAAGGAATTAGAACAAGGAACAGATGGAATTTGGAGATTTCATAAGAAAAGAATCTGGATATAAAACAAGAAAATCTACGCCACCGAATTTTAGAAGAAGCCCATAAGTGTAACTATACGATACATCCTGGTAATGATAAAATGTATCAAGACTTAACAAATAATTTCTGGTGGATAGGAATGAAAAAGGATATAGCAACCTATGTTGCTAAGTGTCTAACCTGTTCACAGGTTAAAGCTGAACATCAGAAACCCTCAGGTTTATTGCAGCAATTAGAAATGCCAATATGGAAATGGGAATTGATAACAATGGACTTTGTTACTAAATTACCCAAGAGACGAAAAGGTAATAATGCAATCTGGGTGATTGTAGACAGATTAACCAAATCTGCTCATTTCTTACCTATGAAGGAAACTTTCAGTATGGAACAATTAGCCAAGTTATATGTAAATAAAATAGTTTCATTACATGGAATTACTTTGTATATTGTTTCTGATAGAGATAGCCGTTTTACTTCTCATTTCTGGACTAGTTTCCAGAAAGCAATGGGAACCAAGTTAAAACTAAGCACAGCTTATCATCCTCAAATGGACGGACAAAGCAAAAGGACAATTCAGACAATGGAGGATATGCTTAGAGCTTGTGTAATTGAGTTCAGAGGAAATTGGGACGATCATTTACCATTAATAGAATTTTCCTACAATAACAGCTATCATACCAGTATCAATGCTGCACCATTTGAAGCACTCTATGGACGAAAGTGCCGAACTCCTGTCTGTTGGGCAGAAATCGGAGAAAAACAACTGTCTGGACCAGAAATAGTACAAGAAACAACGGACATGATTATTCAAGTCAAGGAAAGACTGAAAACAGCATGGGATCGTCAAAAGAGTTATGCAGATAATAGGCGAAAACCGTTAGAATTTAAGGTAGGAGATAAGGTATTATTAAAAGTTTCTCCATGGAAAGGAGTGGTCAGATTTGTTAAGAGGGGAAAACTAAGCCCAGGTATATTGGACCTTTTGAGATTATTAGAAGAATAGGACCAGTAGCTTACCAGCTACAACTGCCAGAGGAAATGGCAGGAATACATTAAGTATTTCATGTATGTAATCTCAAGAAGTGTTTAGCAGAAGAAACATTGAAGGTACCTCTTAAGGATGTAGAGGTAAAAGAGAAACTTAAGTTTGTAGAGAAACCGCAACAAATTGAAGATAGAAAGATCAAGAATCTCAAACACAAGATGTTAGTTCTGGTCAAAGTGAAATGAGATTCCAAAAGAGGACCAGAATACACTTGGGAGCTCGAATCAGAGATGCAAAGGAAATACCCTCACCTGTTCCAGTAGACTTCGAGGACGAGATCTAAAAAAGGTGGGGAGGATATAACAACTCACCCAAAACCCTTAACATGCCCTATACGTCCTAAAATATACCCCGTATACGAAAAATGAGCTTAAAATACCTTTATGATTACAAAAATCAAATAAAAACAAAATGATGGGGCTCTGGCGGGGCGCGACCCAGACAACCCCAGCTGGTCGCGGGCCGCGACGGAGTGACACCAGGCGAGCCCTCCGGTTGCCACGTGTCCCTTGTGTGTTAAATCTATACCGTTGATTCATCAACCCTACAACCCTAGTCTAGGGCCTCGTGGGCCGCGAGAGAAGAACAAGGGGGCGTCGCGGGCCGCGAGCCGCCCCTGTTCCAGCCTATATAAGGAGTCGAGAGGCTCAGTTAGAATTCGTTCAAAATTCTTTTCTCTCTCAATATATAAGCTAAAACTCCCGGGTATAATACCCCTAAAAAGCGAACCTCTGCCTCATTGTAAGTATTATAACCCCCGATTACGTACTAGTTACTCTGCCCGATTGATCTAGAGCTTCGTAACGCATGTCGAGGCTCTGCCTGACTCAGTCATTGGAGTTCTGTCTCGGGGATAAGGCTAATGTAAATTGGGTTATTTTACTAACACGTGTGCATTGTTTAATTTTAACATATTATAACCAGGAAGTTACCAGAAAGCAGTAGGGTTATCTAAAATAGCAATGTGAGTACATATATTTTTGTAAACCTTTTATACAAACCTCAATTGTTTTAAATTATGATAAACAGTGATTAAGTCTATGTATTCTACAATTATTGTCGGTATGTTGGGGTTTTGTATACATTACTTGTTACTAATACTGTGAATAGTAACATGACCACAAGTCAGGATTGACAGTACCGTCGGTGGTAATTTGGTAGATAGAAACATTGTAATCGCCCTCAATACTGTAAAATGATAAAAGTTTGTTTTGATTAAACTGGGATGCACTAGCCAGTATTTTCTTGCTGATAATACTTTTTTTAAACGCGTTTCAGGTAACAAAATGTGAAAGCCAAATAGAAGCCAGCTAGAGAGCACTGAAGGCTTGGAAAAGTGGCTATAAAAGTTACCTAAACAAGAAAGAAGTTTTATTTCAATAAAATAGGGTTTATCCCCATAAACATATTACAAATGGAAACTTGGATTTTCCCATGTATTTATTATTTATAAAAGTGTGGTATTTTACTTTGACAAACCATTTTATAACTACGGTCCTGATGTAATTTCTGCTGCCAAATTAATAAACAACCGATACCACCCATCTGAATACTCGCGGCCACCCGCTCCCGGGGCAGAGGTCGGGGGTTGCGACAAATATCATTCAGGTTACGCAAGTGGGATGAGCCATACATGGTTGAGTGGGATGCAAAAGCCCGAGGCCAAAAAATAGATGGATCATGGGTATAATTTAGATGTAGAAAATACCTGCTCAGCCACTCAGGAGACTTTTTTACATTAAGTTTGGATAAGATGATGGATTAGCATTTGGGTTTGGGTTTGGGTTTGGGGGAAGATGAAGATGATAAGTCTGCTTTTATAGGGTCAAGGTCAAAGGGTTATTTAATTTAATTAGTAATGTGTTATAATAAAATTATATTGACCATTTTACCCATGAGGAAAAGGACAAAATAACAGGATTATATTAAACAAATATCAGTTGATTTCACTTTTGGACCAAAATGGCCATAAAGTGAAAGTATATGAACCAAGATTTAAAAGGTTTGAGATTCGGACTAAAGTGGCAAAAGTGACCAAACCTCAAGGACCAAAATGGCAGTTTACTCCAATTTAAATTATTAGATATACCTTACTTTAGGTAATCCGATGTCCGCCCATGACTCGTTTAACTCGCATTGAACCCTAAGTCCTCATTGAGAGTTTGACCCATTACACATACCTGGCTCGGGTCATAGCGTTGACCCGTTTTAATACCTTGCATTATTAGTTGCTAATTAAAAGCAATGCAAGCCATACGCTAATATTACTGTGAGCACAAAACTCAACAAGCAACCTTTAGTCAATATTGTCAAATGGTGGTAACATCACCATTTGACCTGTTTGGCCTAAATGACTATTTTACCCGCCGCTTAACTTACCCTTATTGCATTGGGACGACTAAACAATATGTACTGTGAGATGGTATTTATTTACCATCTCACTCATTTAGCCCGTTTAGGTTTGCACCATATGATCATATTACTTAATAGTCGTTTCTTTATTCATTTGACAAATTATGACTTACGCCATAGGTTGTCTTTTCAAAACTCATTATTTATCCGTCAACTCGTGACTATATTACCATTTTACCATTTTTACCCATTATGGTTTACACCATAGGGTAACTTTTCAAAACTCCTTGTTTATTCGTCAACACATCACCAAATTACCAATTTACCCTTTTTACCCATTATGGTATACACCATAGGGTAACTTTCAAAACTCCTTGTTTATTGGTCAACGCATGACCAAATTACCATTTTACCCTTTTCACCCATTATAGTTTACACCATATGGTAACTTTTAAAAAATCCTTGTTTATTCGTCAACACGTGACCAAATTACCATTTTACCCCTTTTCACCATCAAATATGGTTTCTTACCATTTTCACTTGTTCCGACCCGTATCGATTCGCGTCGGAACGTCGTATTTCAAAGACTCATTTCAAATACTAGATCACCTTGTTCTAAATCAATACATAAGTAGATGTTCTACTTAAAGGATGTAAGCTTTACTTACCTTGCATCCGATTATGCTTTTCCCGCGTATTTGATCCGTTTGACCCGCTTCTTCCCAAGCTTCCACCTAGCTTCCACCTAGCTTGTCAAGCGTCAAACTACCATTTATCATTCGCAAGATGGTTAGATTAGTCATCATTTATCACGACTTTCCCACCTTACGGACTTTATCCCAAAATCACCATTTAATCTTATTATAGGTCAATTTGACTTTTAAAAGTCAATTGCCCATTAACATATACCAACCCACAAATAAGTTCAACAACTCATTAAGGCATTTCGTTAATTACCCGGTAGGCACTTTTTTTTGGCCACCATTTTAACTACCTTCTTCGACCTAGTTCGTGTAATTGTTAACATCAAGTTAACATAATTTGTAATCATCGTATGCTAATCTATCAATTATTATATAAGCACTTGGGATTGTTTCATCACCATGAAACAACCCATTGCATCATATGTATAAAATTTTACCCAACATCAGTTTAGCCAAAGACTTTAAACATTCACAAACACATGATGATTTCAAGCATCTATTAACATGAGTATAACATCAATTTCATCATGTTATACAAAACCCTATCCATGGTAAGTATGAACATGAACTCAAACTCATTGATTGTTCAAATATCCTCCTATTACTATCATTCATGATGATTATAAACATAGATATATCATCAACTCAATCATATTATAAAAACCCACTTCAAAATCTACTTGTTAATCACTTACAATTAACCTTATATCAAATATTTCATAATTTCCTTATGTCTAACGAAATTAAGCATACATCTACACCTAATTTTATCTTTGGATCATAATCAACAATCTAATTGCAAGTATTCTACTTGTCTCAAATTATAACTTTTACGTTTTTAAACATACCTTATGATCCCCTTGTCTAGGTGATCGTTATTATGCGTTCATGCACTGATTTGGGTCTCGAATTGATCTTCAATTTGATGGATTAAGATTGAATAAGGGTTTTGCTCCTTGTTCTTTCTCCTGATCGTTACACGCGCACACACACCTAGTGTGTGTTGTGTTTTTTGTTTAATTTTTATTATTCAACTTTCAACTTTATCCCCTTTTGCTCCCTCATGTTTGAGATTTCAATTATAGATGGATATCATCCAATATTTATCACTCACAATATAATTAATCAACTAGGTTAATTATTCCTATTTGCTTACTTCCCGCTAATTATCAATAAACATGATAATCCAATCTACTAAGTTCAGGGATACTACAACCCGACTTAGATCACGTACCGATAGCTTCGGGCTTTTTATAAACTTTGTTCAAAAGGCATTCATTTATCCTTTATTTTACATTAGACTTATTTAATTAAATCTTAATATTTACCGGTTAGTTTTTACCTCTAACGGTATTTTACCCGCTCTTCGATATTCACATGGTTTAATTAGCAGACCCGTTTTTGGAGTGTTACATAATCTCTATATATTATGTATGTTTCACATAACATATTTATAAAGATTTCTTGTGACTTAATCTTTATATATTACTGATTAGTTATAATTGGCCATATAATGATACTTGATTAGTAACAGTCTCAATTAATTAGACACAATTGAAATTCGTCAAACATAACCATACTTGACCTTGAGTAAGCATACATAATCAAAATTCACCATTTATCAAAAGGATTTTCAATAAATTAGTGAAGAGCTTTATTAGTTTTATTTATAAGAGGTTAAATAAACCATAATTTCCCAATACCATTTTATAATATTAGGAAGATGTTTTGATTTAATTAAAGTTAGCTGGATAGATATTCTCCTATATATTAATTCTCCAAGGCTTTGAACAGTAAAACAAGGTTAATTTTGGTATTTCACCAACACCCATCTTCATCCCCACTTGACAAAAAAGAATGTCTGCCACCTCCTTTGAATAAGGAAGAGAGACTGGTAAACGGTAGAGAGAGAGAGAGAGAGAGTTAGATCCCGACCACCAATCCTTACGGTGGATTCACAGTGGCGCACCGGCGGTGGTTCTATCCCCATGGCCCAGGTGGTGTACGAGGTCGACCGTAGGTGGCGGCGGACACTAGAGCTAGGGTTCCAGCCGGTTACCATATCCCACAGTCGATCTGGCTTCAAGAAGATGTCCCCAGCGATGTGCCACCCTGGTTACGCACTTCGTCGATGGCATAGATTAGAAGACGTCGGGAATGGCGGTGTGCTCGGTTAACCCAAATGACGAAAACAGAGGATGGTTGTGGTGTTTGTTGCAGTAGACAGCCACCATTCCCGTTCCGTCTTCCGGTTTCTCATGACCCGAATCTGTCGGTTTACAATCCAAACACCCAGCCCCATCGCCGTTCTAGGTTTCCAAATCGTCCCTGTTCCTACTCTCCAGCAATTAGTGATCGCAGTTCCTTTGAGTTTTCAGTTACGCTTCACCAATTAGGGCTTCTATTTCAGTGGTCTTCACTTCGATCTCAGGTATCTTTGATGTTTTTCATCTAAGATTAGGGCTCCAATAGGCATGTTTCATCAAATTAGGGCTCCAATTTTACTGTTCTTCACTTCGATCATAGGTACACTTGAGATTAGGGCTCCAACATGTTCGCTTAAGCAATTAGGGTTCTGGTTATATATAACATTTTAAGTGGACTCTTATGTACAGTATACAAAGAATCCTTTCTTTGACACTTAATTACCTAAGTACCATTTCTTTATTTCTTATCTATTTTTGCACCACCATAAAGTGAATCCAAATGGTGTTGAATCGGAATGGTGGCTGTGAGGGTGGCCTTTTTTGGTTTTTGAGCGAAATCAGGTTTTTCTACCTATCTTTTCTTTCAAAACAGTCCTGGATCAAGTCGATTCAACAGGCTATGGTTTAGGTTCATGTTTATGCCGAGCTATCATATTTAAGTAGTTATCGTCATACAACCTTGATTTAACCATTTAGGTAGGGTAATTTTTGCTATTTTTATTACGACGTTGCTTTCTAAATTCTATGCTAATTTGATGTATGATTTTTTATTCCACATTCAACAAATGAATTGTTTTTTTTATTGATCTGCTGTTGTAATTTGATGGTAATAGTTAGTAAATAGGATGCTAAATTGTTAGTAACTTGATGATTTTTATTGTTTAATTTTTCCCTGTTAGTATTAGTAATCTCATGCTAACATGTTAACTACCGTGAATTACTAAATGCTAAATGGGTTATGATGTTATTAGTTCCTATTATTTATATTTTTTGCTAATCTAATTTGTACACTCTGTTTTGATTTCATGATATTCAGGGCCGTCCCCAAGAGGTCGAGGGCCCTAGGGGGCATTGTGCAGAGTAGAAAAATGGGTGCTTCTATTTTCAAGTAATTACGTTTTAACTTTAATAACAAATAATAAGAATTAGCATAAACAAACAATAAAAATTAACTTAAATAAACATTTGAAAATTAACTTAAATAAACATTCTTCGCTTGGTATTGTAAATATTATATAAATAAATATAACGATTAGAAATATTTTTGGGCTCTCAAAAACTTTGGGCCGTGTTCGATGGCACACCTTGTACGCCCTCGATGGCGCACCTTGTACGCCTGTAACACCCCAAATTTCGTATGTCATAATATAAAATTTTAATTGTAATGTTTTGATAATAAGAAATGGTAAATACAGATTTTTTTACCATTTTCAAAGTTCTATAAATTTTGGTAAATCAAAATCTTATGTATACATGAAAGTTAACAAGGTTAGTATGGAAATATGAGGAAGATGGCATGTTCTAAAAGAATGAGGGGTGGAAGTGAAAATGTGATAACTAAACACCTAACAAAAAAATTTGGTCAGTGTTTTTGAGAGTGGGTGTGTGCGATCGAGAAAGGGAGCAGGGGGAGAAACCCTTCACTCAAAAATGCTACAAATCCATCAAATTGAAGAGGTTAAAGGCTGGATTTCATATGCATGAGTTAGGAATGTTGATCTCTTAAGTGTTATTGATACCAAGTAAGTTAAATCTTGTGTTTTAGTGTTAGTATACGAAATGGGTTATGAGTATTCTTTGATTTTATATGAAATTGGATATGAATGCTAGATGTATTAGCAATTGGGAGTTGAAATGATGCTTGAAATTGTCTATAATGGTGATTTGGGGTAAAACCCATTTGAATGAACATGATGATATGATGATGTAACTTGAAATTTGTCAAGAACTTAGTTTAGGTTAATGTATAGTATGATAAATGGTAGATTTTGATAATTAATCATGATGTAGATGCAATGGTAAAGTGATTTTGTTGTTTATAATGGTTCTTGATATAAATTGGGAAAAAGTATGCTTTAATTGCTTGCACCCATGGCTGGAAATCTTGTACGCACGCCATGTGTTCGATGAAATGTCTAAATAGTGACGAAATAGTTATGCATACATAATGCTTTGCAAGAATGTGTAGTATATGAAATGGATGAATAAGAATGATATAAATTAAGAAATGATCATTTAAGAATGTTGGTTTGGAATTGTAGGATTTAAAGATGGCGGCTCGAGTCAACCGGGACGCAAACAAGACAAGACAAAGGTAAGTTTAATACTTACTCAACTAGTAGGAAATATAGGTATTAAAGTTTGATTGCACATTGATGTTGTTTTGTGATATTGATTGTGTTGGAATGTTATGTAGTCGAACCGTATGAACGGGTCGTACTAATGGAATGCATGTTGGAATGTTATGTAATCGAACCCTATGAACGGGTCGTACTAATGGAATGTATGTTGGAATGTTATGTAGTCGAACCGTATGAACGGGTTGTACTAATGGAATGTTATGTAGTCGAACCGTATGAAGGGGTCGTACTAATAGAATGTATGTTGGAATATCATGTAGTCGAACCGTGTGAACGGGTCGAATTAATGGAGAATGTTATAAAGTTAGACGGGTCTTAGATCAAGTCTTAGTGCGTGAACTTGGTTTGATCATAAAGACCCATTAGATGGAAAAGTATGTATGATTAAAAAAAGAATGATAAATGGTTGAAATAAAAGAATGAATATGTTAGATTATTGTTTTCATATCTAGTTGACTAGTTAAGAATGTTGTAGGTAAATAGTCCTTTGGAGCAAATCTTGGACCGGAGGAACGAACACGCATCGCGCCGTTTAATTGCTTCCGCTCGTCAAGTTCTAAAGGGTGATAGTGTCTTTTGGTTAATGGATGTTTTTTTATTATTATGTAATAGTTACAATTTTTATGTCTTTTGGAACGTGTCGTAGAATTTAGTTTGAATGATGATTGTTAAAAGCAGGGAATCACTTATAGTACGAACGGGTCATGCCCAATTTTTGTTAAAATTAATATGTCATTATTATTATATTCGAATGTGAATTAAGGGCGTTTCAAGTTGGTATCAGAGCGAAGGTTTGAGGTATTCAAGTTGCGTATGGTCGGCTTGAACTCATACCGGAGGCTCTTGCGTAGTGTGTGTGTTCGTTCCAAGAAACCGGACAAGAAGGGAGGTACGTACATGTTTTTATTTTACCGTGGATATCTTAGTTGGTGGAAATTTAGTAGTCGGGAGACCGGGGTACTGGTCGTATGTTTTAAACTTGTTAAGAAGCGAACCGGAATGAATCTTGACGGTTTGGTATTTGAATCGGGTCAAGGGGGCTGCCAAGCAACAAACAGCAGCGTCTTGATCATGCAAGGCGCGTCGCCGACGCGGCAGGTGGCCGTCGCCGACGCTGCCTGGTTAACCTTGGGGACCGGACGCTTTAACTGGCTGTCTAAGCTGTTTCTGAATGCGGTCTTCTGCAACGCGTCGCCGACGCGACGTCTCCTCTTCGCCGAGGCGATCTCCAACGCGAGGTTTTCAGATTTGTGTTTTATGCTTAATTTTCTGCGTGAGACCTTTTCCGGGACCCTGAAAAAGTCCCGAAACGCATTGTAGTGTTATCTGAACCCGTAAAACTAAATTAATCAAGGATGACACTATTGAACAATAAAGAATGATAAAAAATTAGAAAGAATAGATATGTCGAAATGATCATAAAGGAACTAGAAAGGTATAGAATGCAAATGCATGATAGAATGACTAGTATGGTGTGGTTTTAAGAATAAGGAAGGATGTATCAAGTAGCAAGTAAATGAATGTAGAATGATAATTGATAAGAAGGAAATATCTTGTGGAAACTAAATTAAAAAAAAAATGTTGTGTAGATGACGGACGAAGGAGATATTTTGAAAGATATATACAATCAAACTTAGAAAGTATGAAAGTATTTGAATGATAAGTATGAATGAAATTAGGAAGTCATGAACTTGAAAACATGAAAGAATTGCAAGTAATGTATGGTTCTAAGGATGAAACACTTGTCGAATTGGAAGTAAACATATGTAGAATGTGAACTAGGAGGGAAGGTAATTATGTGGAAATAGATTCCAGTATGCTTTTGTAATCAACAGACGAAAGTGATGCTAGCGCACACGAAGGAGGTCGAAAAGAGGGAATAAATAGAATGATGGCGGAGTAAGTGAGAAAGGCTATTCCAAACTAAATCACATAATGTTGAATTACTTAAATGATAAGCATAAGCAATTAGAAAGTCAAGAATGTGAAAGTATGATTGAAAGGCGAGGTAGTATGGACTGGAGGATGCGAGGCTTGACCAGACAGAAAGTAATAGTCAGTAGAGTGTAAATTGTAAAAGAAGATATTTATGTGGAAACACTATATAAAACAAAATATAGAATTTTGCGTAGAAGCAGAACGTATGAAATAAAATGTAGAATGTAGTGTTGGAACATGATGTTTGAAGGTGAATATAGAAGGTTGTTACGAAAAGTACCAAATGAAATGAGATGGGGAAAGATACGAAGGAAAAAAGAAATGAAAGAATGAACTATTTGAATCTATCTTTGAGTGCGGATCAACATATATGGATGAAAAGTATGAAAGAAAATATTTGAACCCGTAAGCGAATACGGACCAGACATACCCAAACGAGATATAAAAGTAAGAATAAAACAGATGACAAATGTGGCATCATGAGAAGGTGTAAGTATGTGTATCTATAGAAAGAATGGTGCACTGAATATGTTACGTGTTAGGCATCTAGTGATCGACTCATGAGAATCATGATGAAAAATGGACTGGGACCTAGATGAAGGATTTAAGTACGATAAGGATAGGGATTTTTGCAAGAATGGTAAGATGATAGTAAGTATGCCAGGATTGAGACGAGATGAGAAGGTAATGACACTCACAAGTAGAAACTCATCACAAATATACATAGGAAAGCGTGGGAAGTAAGTGAAGGATGTACAGAAGGGTAGAGGAGGATGTGAGACACTCAGGTAAATCGAGAACATTCCATCATAAGAGGGATGGTATGAATGAAAAAGAATAAAAGTAGAATACAATTATGTAAAAATTCAAGAAAGAAAGATAGACTTTGAATGTTGAAATATATGTATGAATTACAAAAAAAAGAATATAATTTGAATGTTTAAATGACATGTATGAACTCCAAGAACGTAGGATGTTGGCCCAACATGTAAGTGCAATTACATGTTGGACATATTAGTAATATATTTAAAAGAAATGGGATGGCTGACGGGTTGAGACCCTAACTGGTAGCTTAGTTATAACAAGGAAGTACAAATGTGTGAATTAGTCCATATTGTGGGGATGGAAGGTGAAATGACTAAAAGTCATGAGTTAATTAATGAAATTGAGTATGTAACTTAGTATGGAAGTAAAACATTAAATTTATTAAAGTAAGGTAGATAACTAGAAATTGCATGCGACAGGAAATTGTGAATGTTTGGAAACACAGATTACGTGCAATACAAGTAAGATGTTGAATAAATTAACGAGCAATAATAGGAATGGAGGTACCTAGTGTCTGTGGCATGTGTGTGTGTGTATATATATATATATATATGCATATGTTGGTAGAAATAATTTTATGTCACAAGGAAAGTGATTAGAAAGGATGATATTAATAATAGAGTAATTGAATAGTAGGCTCATGATGAGCGTTATCGTTACTAATGATATGGTGAAGGAACAAGTATGGTTAGCCACCTAGAAAGTAGAAGTAAGTGATTGATTATACTGGAAAGCGAATTATAAACTTCATGTTAATATAAGAACTTAGAGGCGAATGAACCAATCTTAACTTCTTGTCTATTGCAAAGGATAGATATTGGATGTCTTAAGGAGTTGTAGTAGAAAAGAGTGTAAGGAAACTAGTATGAAAACAAGGTAAATTCTTAGTATGTCAAATTTAAGTAATTAGAAAGAATTTTATGGAAAACTGAAAGATAAATGTTGAATGAAGTTCGAATAAAAACATTAGAATGCATAGATATTAGAAAGGTGGAATGTTACATAAAGGATGATTAAGTGGAATGTCAAATAAGGGATACTTGAATGGAATGTGGTATAAAGAATGTTGGTCATAAGTAAGTCTTGCGAAGAATGTAAGATGAGATCATGCTAGAGTATGAAATTTTGGATTTAGTAAGTAAACGAATCCTACCCCTAGATGTGTTTCCTAACATATGTGAGGACCTATTAGAAGGTAAACCTCTCGAGAAATATTCGCGAATCAGAAGTTGAATACGTAAGGCTTTGGTCTATTTTATAGGGCAACCATATGAGGTAGACTTGTTAACAAGTTATTGAATGAACTGATGTACTCAGTTTTATGTAATTAGTATGAGTAATGTAACGGCATGTGTATTAATGCTTATAACCTCGTATGTAATGAAACAATAGAAGGTATTGTTTTGGTCAAAAATTACCTAAGCAATTAAGTGATCAAATTAGTTAAGTGAGGTAGTGTGCTAGAAATATGTGTAAAAAATGTGTTGACAAAATTAGATATGAAAACAGTTTCAGGATACGGCTCAGGATATAGAGCTGTATCTATGATCAAACAATGAGCGAAAATGTAAAGGTGGACACGTGATATACGAGGAAAGCCCTTGATCAATCTAGATCGCCGGCATAAAACCTCGGGAGCTGACAATCGCAGCTGCCTTGTTCTTCTATTGCTTCAAATATCAGGATACAGTGCAGGATGTGGTGCGGATCAACTATGTGTTACAATGTAATTCGAATACAAGTGTTTGAGTGTGGTGTTTGCAGTGAGTAAAAGTGTACGCGAGTGTAAGTGAAAGATTGTGTGCCTTAAACTGATCCGCCCCCATCTATTTATAGTAAAGATAATATAACCAACTATCCTAAACTTCCGGGATCCACCGAATATTCCTTGATCGAACGTTGTAGACCTGGTCTTTCGGGTTTAACGTCTCTCCTTCAACTAACACGCCCGAGTCTTGAGGAGAAGAAGTCCTGATGACCGTTAGTAACTTGCAGCCATTAACCTGCACGTGTTTAATTTACTCAAGCTTAGGATATCACTCAGGATGTTAGCAATATCCCCGTCCAATATCCTGGTCACAAATAAACAATTAGAAGCAGGATAATAGTCAGGATAAGTATGCTTAGAAAATGAGTCATAACAATTGTCCCCAAATATATCAGTTGGTATACCAATCCAACGGATATATTTCAAAAGTTTCAGCTCTTATCTTAAGGCAATCAATACGACTAGACCCTTGAAATGACAGTGGTGCAACTTCCAAAGCATTATTTACTCTTTACCCCCCTATATTCAACCTATATTAACCGAGGGACTCCTTATTACGGTTACCCTTATCTTCAACCGGACATCAGGTACTTTCCTCTCTATCCTTTTTTTTTAAGTCTCTTTTAGTTTGCTCAATTTCTTTCATGGCATCACGAACAAAATCTCGATCGGACCGACCGGCCTCAGCCCTCATAAGTCAAAACCTTATCCGCAACCCATCAAAGGAAGTCTGCTGTTTTAATAATGCCGACATCGCTGCTCTTAAAGATTCTGGCGCCTTCCCCACCGGAACAGTCTTTCGCCCTTTTGATCGGGAGGCCCGATCAGACGTGTCATCTGACGAGTGGGTTTGTTTCTTTGCCTACCCTTTCTCTCTAGGACTCCGGTATCCATTTCCACCCTTCATCTCTCGCTTTTTTGAACTCACCGGCCTTAGCTATGCTCAGATTATGCCAATGGTCTGGCGAGTCTTGATAGTGCTGGATCAAATCAAGTCTCGTCATTTTCCCAACCTGTTTATTGAAGACCTCCCAATAGCATACCGGTTGAGATCCCACGGCGATCGCCGTTTTCTTCTGTTTTCTACCTCCAAGAACCCTTTGGTTCTTAAGGCCACCAAGAACGAGGATCGATGGCGACGAAAATTCTTTTTCGTAAAAAGAGACTCTATTGATAAGGGTTTCGATCTGCCGGTTAAATGGTTAACCAAGGGTAGGATTTAGGGTTTTAGGAATATCCCCAATTATATCCTCAAACTATATCCCAGACTTATATCCTGACATTTTTATGCAGCGAACTTCAGAGATTTAGTGCCTCCCAGTGCAGAATCCGAATCCAAGATCAAGGAAATCTACCGACTTCCTGCCAGTGAAAGAACTTTCTCCCTGTCTCTTACAGATTCAAGCTCAGAAATGTCTGGTAAGCACATTCTCAGCATATATTTTAAATTAATTACTTTTTAAAAAGTATGATGAGTTTAAGAATATCTTCCCTTGTGCAGTACCAGTTGTCAACCTTGAAGGTTTCGAACTCGACGAGTTGGATTGCTACTCCAGCCTCGAACCCATCAAACAAGAATCCAAGCCAAAGTCATCTGCTACACCAAAGCCTACCTCCTCGAAGACTGTTTCTGCTCCCAAAGGCCCTCCGGCATCCAGGACCCGGGCATCCAGCTCTCGGAAGAGAAAGGAGACGGACTCCCCAGCTGTTTCTGAAACATTCTCTCTCGAGAATCATGGGTTCAATGAAGCCACTTCATTCCTCAAACAGGTAGAATTTTCTTTTCGATATCCTGCACAAGTATGTTAGTCCTTATCCTGCTTATTTTTACATCAATACATGTGTCTATATCGATAGGGTCTGGATCGTCTTATGCATTTGTATGAAGACGCCTGCGGGCTTAACAAGATATTGGAGATCAAGCTGGAGAAAGCTGAGGCCACCATAGCTGATCAAGGAACCATTGCAGCTGCTAAATCCCAGCATTATGAAGACAAATACAAGGCAATGATCCGGGATCACCAAGCTACCCTCCACAAAGCCAACGAGGATGCTCAAGCCAAACTAGATGCCGCCCTTCTCCAATACCAGCAGAATATGAGTTCATATCGGGATAGCCTCAAAGCATCCGTGGTCGTCTCTCTTCTCCAAGCCAGGATAAGGATGGCTTACGAAGCCAGGAATTTGGGCTTCGAATGCCCCTCCTGGGACATAAAAACTTGGGAGGCGAAACTAAAGGATCTTGGAGGTCATCCCGTTGCTCATCCTGCAAAGCATGCTGGTGAAGAGCCTTCTAAGGCGACAGAGGATGTGGCCAATGCTGACGATGGTGATGCCGAGAAGAATCCTGAGGCCGATACTGGTGCAGATGCTGGGAAGGAAGCTGTTGATCAAGAAGGTGCCGCTTCTTAAGTGGCGAAGTGGGCGATGATGGATATACGTGCCAAGGCCGGAGCCCACTTTTAAGTTTCATGGTTGTGGTTATGTAAACAATTTACTTTTCCTGTCTTCGAACAATTTATATTCCCTGCATTAGAACAATGTGATGACCAAAGGTGGATGGGTCCTAGGTTTTAGGATGAAGCCCTTGGTCATCGATTAGTATAACTTGTTTTGAATATGTTAACGGTTGTAGGTGGACAGGTCCTGTTTTGAGATAGATCCTGCAACCGTTACACAAGTATGGTAAAAACTAATTGTGCTTTTGGCGGATGGGCCTTGGTTTAAGGTGAAACCAAAAGCACAACTTTTGACTTGTTAATAATATAATTATCTTTTGACTTCTTTGTTATTGCCTTGCATTACTTAGTGTAACTCTTAGCTTTGTAAAAATTTTGTATTGTTATCTTATGAAAATATCCTGATCAGTATACTCAAAAACTTTTTTATTAGATAGGATTCCCAAATGCTCGTTCAACTTTGTAGAAAGCTTTCGAAAAACAATCTATTTTTCCAAAACCAGTTTTTGATAATACTTAAATGATCAAAGTTCCAAACTAATACTAGTTTCAAACACCTTAATCAAATATCCTGAAAAGGACTTTGAGAATATATCAGGATACTTAACCTTTTATAAAACATAATGTTACTAAAAACTTAGACGATGTTTACAAAGGAAAGATCATACCCGGAGTAGTATATAACCCTATTATCAAACCTCAATCTCCTTGCAACTTTTCCAATGAAGATGTCCCCTGTGTGAGATATTTAGCATACCAGTTCCGAGCTTTAGCCTTTGAGCTTTACATCACTGCCTTGGTAGGAATGTCCCATGTGTACAATGTCTTCAAATACTTAGAAATCTTCTGAATGTCAGTTTCCATTGTATAGGCAATTTTTTATGTCCCAAGGGTAAAACCCAAGGATGTACTGGAAATGAATCTCTTGTATCCTGGGGAAAATCCCAAATTTTCATGCGCTACAGGCGGGAGTGTATAAACTCCAAGACTTAGAAAGGTGAAAACCTTTAAACCTTAGAGAGTATGAAAATACCCTTTCATGAGAGAGGGTGATCAATCCTCATATACCTTTAGGATTCAGGATATAGCCAACAGTAACGAAATTGTCAGCCACTTTTACATGGACTGGTCCCGCCACCTTGAACTATCCCTGAATAACTTGCGCTCCAGGCGGGGTGTTTAAACCCAATTCGGAAGAAAGGTGAATACCTTTAAACCTGTGAAGGGATCAGGATCCCTTGTACGTGAGAGAGGGGGCCAATCCTCTAATCTTCCGAAATATCCTGAGTGAGCATCCTGGAGCTATATCCCGAAGCATATACTGCAAAACATCCTTACACTAAGGTGGGTGTTAGCTTGGCTAACACCCCTCCGATGCTTAAGTCAGTATTGGGTTACAAAGAACAAATTAAACCAAACATATTTAAAAAAGGTAGAATTCATACCATCCTGAGTTAGAAATTAAATTCTAAACTCACTTGAAATAGAGCTTAAGGTGTATAGCATTCCAAGACCTCGGTAGCATATCCCCCTCCAAATTCTTGAGTCTGTATGCTCCTTTCCCTGCTTCTGATTCAATTTCATATGGTCCTTCCCATTTAGGAGCTAACTTGCCATCAGCAGGATTAGTAGTATTCTGAAAAGCCTTTCTTAACACCCAATCTCCAACCTTAAATCTTCTGGTCCTAATATTCTTGTTATATGCCCTGGATATTCTCTGTTGATATGCTGCCATCCTTAACCTTGCCGCATCTCTCTTCTCATCTATAGTGTCTAAATCCTGACTCAAGGCTTCAGGATTCTGCTCAGGATCACTTAGGGTAGATCTTGCAGTAGGTATTGTCATTTCCGTTGGAATCATTGCTTCTGCTCCAAATACCAAGGAAAATGGGGTTTGGCCTGTTGCATTCTTTACCGTTGTCCTATCAGCCCACAAAACAAAGGGTAATTCTTCTGCCCATCTTCCTTTTTTGGCTCCAAGCCTTTTCTTTAAGTTATTGACAATTATCTTGTTTGAGGATTCTGCTTGTCCATTTGCTTGAGGATGTACCGGAGTAGATGTGATCATTTTGATCCCCCAACTCTTGCAAAAGTCAGTAGTTCTCTTGCTTATAAACTGAGAACCATTGTCACAGATTATCTCGGCTGGTACTCCAAACCTGGTCAGGATATTCCTCTTTATGAAGGATACCACTTCTTGATCCCTAACTTGAACAAATGCTTCAGCTTCAACACACTTAGAGAAATAATCCGTCATTGCTAGCATAAAGACTTTTCCTCCCGGAGCTTTTGGTAGCTTTCCCACTATATCCATACCCCACTTCATAAATGGCCAAGGGGAAACAATAGGATATAATGGTTCAGCAGGTTGATGCAGTATGTTACTATGTCTTTGACATGCGTCACATCTTCGAGCATATTCTGCTGCATCTTTTCTCATTGTTGGCCAATAATATCCTGTCCTCAACACTTTTGAGAATAACGACCTGCCCCCAGTATGGTTACGACAATCCCCTTCATGTATATCTTGAAGTACTTCTTTGGCTTCAGGATCCTCCAAGCACCTCAAATATGGTCCTGCAAGAGATTTCTTGTATAAAATATTATTTATAATAGTGAATCGCGATACCTTCATCCTAAATGCCTTAGGATTTTCATTTCCAGGGATGTGTCCTTCTTTGAGATATCTCACAATTGGAGCAGTCCAGGATTTAGGATCCTGTTCATGATATTTCGCTCCGGGATCCCGAATCCCCGCTACTTCTTTACCCTGAGGATTCGTTGCAGGATATAAGACGTGTAATATTGGTATTTGGGTCCCTTCAGGTATCCTAATCGATGATCCCAAATTTGCTAAGGCATCCGCTTCAGCATTATCCTCCCTTGGTACCTGTTCAAGTGTAAAAACATCGAAATATCCTGCTAATTTTTTGAGAATATCGAGGTATTCGATTAATTTCTCACCCTTAACTGCATAGGATCCATTAAAATGGTTAGTAATTAACAAAGAGTCAACATATACTTGTAAATTTTTGATACTCATGCTCTTAGCCAACTCTAATCCTGCAATTAAAGCTTCATACTCTGCTTCATTATTAGTAGCAGGAAATTCACATCTAATAGCCTGGGGTAATATGTCCCCCTGTGGCGATTTTAGTAGTATACCTAAACCTACTCCTCTTACATTAGATGCACCATCAGTATATAATGTCCAAGATCCTGAGGATTCTACTAACTGTTGAACTTCTAGGTCTGCCTCGTCCTGAATGTCACTACTGAAATCAGCCACAAAGTCAGCTAAAGCCTGAGACTTTATGGCATTTCTAGGTTCATATACTAAATCATAAGCACTCAACTTTACTGACCACTTGGCCATCCTGCCTGACATCTCTGGTTTCCTAAGCACATTTTTGACAGGATAATTCGTTTTAACATGGATCCTATGTGTTTCAAAATAATGTCTAAGCTTTGTCGATGCCATAACTAGAGCTAATATCAATTTTTCTAAATGAGAATACCTAGTTTCAGCATCTAACAAACTTTTACTAACATAATAAACAGGATACTGCTGACCTTCATGGTCTTTTATAAGAACGGCACTTACAGCATTCCCTGATACAGCGAGGTATAGGGATAGTGGTTCACCATTTTCAGGCTTCATTAATAGAGGTGCGGTTGAGATATATCGCTTCAAATCCTGCAAGGCTGCTTCATGCTTTGCTCCCCATTCAAATTTCTTATTCTTCTTGAGGATATCATAGAATTCCTTGCATTTTTCTGAGGATCTTGAAATAAATCTATTCAAAGCTGCTACTCGGCCTGTCAACCTTTGTACGTCCTTCATATTTGAGGGTGATTTTATATCCAGGATAGCTCTGATCTGCTCTGGGCTTGCTTCTATCCCCATTTTTGTCACCATATATCCAAGAAACTTTCCTGCCCCCACTCCGAAATGGCATTTAGCAGGATTCAGCTTCATGTTGTATCGATCCAGGATATCAAATGCTCCCTTGATATCCTGGAGGTGATCCTCAGCCTTTTTAGATTTCACCACCATATCATCGATATATACCTCCATGGTGTCCCCCAGCTTATCCTTAAACATCATGTTTACCAATCTCTGGTATGTTGCACCTGCATTTTTCAAACCGAAAGGCATAGCAGTATAGCAATATATACCTGTTGGTGTCATGAAAGCAGTATCCTCCTGATCCGAAGGCTCCATTTGAATCTGCTGAAATCCTGAGGATGCGTCCATGAACGTTAACATCTCATGTCCAGCAGTAGCATCTACCATTGCATCGATATGAGGGAGAGGAAATGGGTCTTTAGGACAAGCCTTGTTCAAGTCCGTGTAGTCTACACAGACTCCCCATTTCCCGTTTTTCTTCTGTACCACAACTACGTTAGCTAGCCATCTTGGAAACTTGACTTCCCTGATCATCCTGGACTTCAACAACCTTTCAACTTCCTCTTGGATAATCGCATTCCGCTTAGGAGCAAATTTTCTTCTTTTTTGTTGAACAGGCTTGAATGATTTGTCAATTCCAAGCTTGTGAGTGATAATGTCTTTGGATATGCCTGTCATATCTTCGTGCTTCCAGGCAAACGTTGACATCCTGCATTTCAAAAAGTTAGTTAACTGATTTTCAATATCCTGAGGGATATTGGCTCCAACGAGCACAGAGATATCTGGATTATCCTGATCCAGGATAATTTTATTTACATCCTGCTCTGAATCCTCCACGATATCCTGGGCCCGCATCTTTAATTGCTATGATGCATTAGGCTTTGTTGAGGATTTCATCGAGGATGAGTAACACTCCTTAGCTTCTTGCTGATCACTTTCAACTTTAACAACTCCCCAAGGGGTAGGGATCTTGATGCATTGGTGATATGTTGATGGCACACCCTTCATATCGTGAATCCATGGTCTTCCCAGTATGATGTTATAGCAGGATAAGGAGTCCATCACACAGAAACGTTGTATTGAATTGACCTCTTCAACATATACTGGTAACTTTATTTCCCCTACGGTATTTCTAGCTTCTCCACTGAAACCAACAAGCACAGTGGACTTCGAAGAAATGTCCTTCGAAGATACATTCATCCTCTTCAACGTTTCCAGCTGAATTATATTGACAGAACTACCGTTGTCTACCAGTATCCTGCGTACAAAATGGTTAGCCACATATAAAGTTATTACTAAAGCATCATGGTGAGGATCCTGAACAGTATCCCTGTCATCACTATCGAAAGTGATCACTTTATCAGTTGTGAGGGTAGTCATCCTGACTGATCTGTCCCCCCTCTCACCCTTAGCTTCCTTTGCATGTCTTTTGGCCGCCGAATACGAAGTCCCACAAATGTCAGATCCTCCTGAAATAAAGTTAATTATCTTGGCATCTGCTGGGGGTGATGCTGCTCGTTCAGGATCCTTCTCGGGATCCTGCCCTTTATTCTTCTTTTTTCCCAGCAAGTCCTTAAGATACCCCTTGCTTAACAGGTAGCTTATTTCTTTCCTTAAAGCAATGCAATCCTCGGTCATGTGTCCGAAGTCTTCGTGGAAGGCGCACCATTTGGACTTATCCTTCCAATCAGCTTTCTGCTGGTTCTTCCGAGGCCACCTAGCTTTGTCTCCTAAGCCCTGCATAGCATACATTAATTCAGGTATATTAACAGAAAAGCAGTATTCAGATAAGTCAGGATATTCTTCAGGATCCTCGTCTTCAACAGCATTCACTTTCTTGTTATCATTTCTGCTATATGGCCTGGAGCGATATGGCTTATACGAGGTCTCCGATTTCCTGTTAGTTGATTCATAGGTTGAAGTAGAGTTCATCCTCTCCTGCATCTTCTTGTCATCTTCCAGACGGATATACCTCAAAGCCCTGTTACGAGCTTCGTCGAGATTCCTGCAAGGATTCATTACAAGATCTTGATAAAACTGAGAATCCTTGTGTAACCCCATCTTAAAAGCTTGCACAGCTGTTGCAACATCAAGATGTGGGATATCCAAGGATTCTCGACTGAATTTGTTCACATAATCCCTCAAGGATTCCTGAGGCCCTTGAGTTATCCTGTAAAGATCACTGGTTAGTTTCTCAAAACTCCGACTACAAGAAAATTGACTGTTAAATAAATTAACCAAATGAGCAAACGAAGTAATTGAGTGAGGAGGAACGTTCAACAGCCATTTTAAGGCTGATCCTGTCAGAGTAGAACCAAATCCCTTGCATAAGCATGCTTCCTTGAGCTCCGGAGGGATAGGGTTAATTTCCATTCTTTCCCTATACTGAGCAATATGCTCTTCAGGATCCGTAGTCCCATCATACAGCTTCATGTTGGGAGTCTGAAATCTTTTTGGGATTTCAGCATCACAGATGGGATATGCAAAGCGAGATATCCTGTGGCTGTCTTGGGATACTTCCGGAATTGGCTGGACTACTCCAGGTACACTGGATATCATGTCCTTCAATTTCTGGAGCTCCCTGGTAAATGTTGACGTCATACCTGCATCCTGTAAAGAGCCATTATTGGTAGTAGCAAGAATATTATTATTTGACACATTACCGTTCTGAGGATTTTGGCCAAATCCTGAAGCATATCCTGAACTTCTCACAGTCGATATTCTGACCGAAGAGGGTATCTCAGGGGTATGATTCTGAGAATGGCTTGGGACGATATTCCCCCTATTATCTTCAGTGTAAACCGCGGAACTGAAGTTCAAAGCCCTGGGCTGTATAGGAGTGACAGTTTCTTCAGCGGGTCTACTCGAGCTAGCTTTTAAGAGTTGTATTTCTCTTAATAGCATTTGGTTAGTCTCCTGTTGCTGCCTCATTTGTTCCTGCACACTTCCAAATAAAGTCAAAATTTCATCATTAGAGGCTAAAACAGGAGCAGATCCCTGGACACTCCGAGTAGGGATAACATCTTGAGGTTGTGAAGAAAACGGCATCCTTGGAGGAGGTGGTGGAAGCACCGAACCAGTGGTAGCAGAGGTTGTAGCAGACATAGTGGAAGAGCTCATGTTTGATCTTGAGGCCATTGTAAACAATGTGGCAAAAAGTTTAGAAAATAGAAAACCGATTAATGATTTTGCAAAGATTTTTAGTAAAAGTAGCACCACTTGCCCCACGGTGGGCGCCAAATTGTTTGGGTCAAAAATTACCTAAGCAATTAAGTGATCAAATTAGTTAAGTGAGGTAGTGTGCTAGAAATATGTGTAAAAAATGTGTTGACAAAATTAGATATGAAAACAGTTTCAGGATACGGCTCAGGATATAGAGCTGTATCTATGATCAAACAATGAGCGAAAATGTAAAGGTGGACACGTGATATACGAGGAAAGCCCTTGATCAATCTAGATCGCCGGCATAAAACCTCGGGAGCTGACAATCGCAGCTGCCTTGTTCTTCTATTGCTTCAAATATCAGGATACAGTGCAGGATGTGGTGCGGATCAACTATGTGTTACAATGTAATTCGAATACAAGTGTTTGAGTGTGGTGTTTGCAGTGAGTAAAAGTGTACGAGAGTGTAAGTGAAAGATTGTGTGCCTTAAACTGATCCGCCCCCATCTATTTATAGTAAAGATAATATAACCAACTATCCTAAACTTCCGGGATCCACCGAATATTCCTTGATCGAACGTTGTAGACCTGGTCTTTCGGGTTCAACGTCTCTCCTTCAACTAACACGCCCGAGTCTTGAGGAGAAGAAGTCCTGATGACCATTAGTAACTTGCAGCCATTAACCTGCACGTGTTTAATTTACTCAAGCTTAGGATATCACTCAGGATGTTAGCAATATCCCTGTCCAATATCCTGGTCACAAATAAACAATTAGAAGCAGGATAATAGTCAGGATAAGTATGCTTAGAAAATGAGTCATAACAGGTATATACATAAAAGTTATTCACTTTAGTACGATGTTGGTACTTGTCTTTGTATCGCAATATCAGAAGGATTGTCGTATGTACGATTGTTATAGAATATGGTGACATGTATAGATGCGTATAACACCTTGAGTGTCTTACGAGATACATGAATGTTAATATATCGGTACAAATTTATGTTGATTATGTGGTTAAGTCCCTATGTTGGCTCTTGTAACCAAAGAACAAATGGTAGGAGGTTGAAGCAAGATAGTATATATATGAGAGAATGTATAAATGTATGTATTGAATTGTGGCTAACCATACAAATATTATAAACTATCAATGAAAGAAATATTGGTCTCGGGTAGAGATCACACGTAGGTATCGCAAGAAAAGTATGAAAGGAATTATCAAGCAAGCGCCATGAAAGAAATTTTGCTCGATATTGGCCCAGGAAGAAAGGAATGTATGTAGAGGCAAAATAGTTAGCAACTGACAAAATGATGTATGACTTATGATATTATGTGAATGTCTAGGAATGAACAAGTATGAATATTATGATAATTATTTTCCCTAAGTAAATGATAGAGGTACGCAAGAATGATTAACTTGATAAATAAGTTTTAAGAAATCAGCTTGAACAAATAAATGGTGATCATGGAATAATGTAATAGGATAGCATTGAATTATGCAAAGTTGATTTACCATGTTTATTAGACAAGTTTTAAAGTAGTAATGACCGATTCATCATGATGGATGATCGAATGAAAGCACGTTATCGAAGTTCAAGGTATGTAATTACGAAGGGATATAGGTAGACCTGTCAGAAGGTATGTATTCAGGTTTCGGGGACGAAACCTTCTTTAAGTAGGGTAGACTTGTAACACCCCAAATTTCGTATGTCATAATATAAAATTTTAATTGTAATGTTTTGATGATAAGAAATGGTAAATATAGATTTTTTTTACCATTTTCAAAGTGCTATAAATTTTGGTAAATCAAAATCTTATGTATACATGAAAATTAACTAGGTTAGTATGGAAATATGAGGAAGATGGCATGTTCTAAAAGAATGAGGGGTGGAAGTGAAAATGTGATAATTAAACACCTAACAAAAAAATTTGGTCAATGTTTTTTAGAGTGGGTGTGTGCGATCGAGAAAGGGAGTAGGGGGAGAAACCTTTCACTCAAAAATGCTACAAATCCATCAAATTGAAGAGGTTAAAGGCTAGATTTCATGTGCATGAGTTAGGAATGTTGATCTCTTAAGTGTTATTGATACCAAGTAAGTTAAATCTTGTGTTTTAGTGTTAGTATATGAAATGGGTTATGAGTGTTCTTTGATTTTATATGAAATTGGATATGAATGCTTGATGTATTAGCAAATGGGAGTTGAAATTATGCTTGAAATTGTCTATAATGATGATTTGGGGTAAAACCCATTTGAATGAACATGATGATATGATGATGGAACTTGAAATTTGTCAAGAACTTAGTTTAGGTTAATGTATAGTATGATAAATGGTAGATTTTGATAATTAATCATGATGTAAATGCTGTGGTAAAGTGATTTTGTTGGTTATAATGGTTCTTGATATAAATTGGGAAAAAGTATGCTTTAATTGCTTGCACCCATGGCTGGAAATCTTGTACGCACGCCATGTGTTCGATGAAATGTCTAAATAGTGATGAAATAGTTATGCATACATAATGCTTTGCAAGAATGTGTAGTATATGAAATGGATGAATAAGAATGATATAAATTAAGAAATGATCATTTAAGAATGTTGGTTTGGAATTATAGCATTTAAAGAAGGCAGCTCGAGTCAACCGGGACGCAAACAAGACAAGACAAAGGTAAGTTTAATACTTACTCAACTAGTAGGAAATATAGGTATGAAAGTTTGATTGCACATTGATGTTGTTTTGTGATATTGATTGTGTTGGAATGTTATGTAGTCGAACCGTATAAACGGGTCGTACTAATGGAATGTATGTTGGAATGTTATGTAGTCGAACCGTATGAACGGGTCGTACTAATGGAATGTTATGTAGTCGAACCGTATGAACGGGTCGTACTAATAGAATGTATGTTGGAATATCATGTAGTCGAACCGTGTGAACGGGTCGAATTAATGGAGAATGTTATAAAGTTAGACGGGTCTTAGATCAAGTCTTAGTGCATGAACTTGGTTTGATCATAAAGACCCATTAGATGGAAAAGTATGTATGATTAAAAAAAGAATGATAAATGGTTGAAATAAAAGAATGAATATGTTAGATTATTGTTTTCATATCTAGTTGACTTGTTAAGAATGTTGTAGGTAAATAGTCCTTTGGAGCAAATCTTGGACCAGAGGAACGAACACGCATCGCGCCGTTTAATTGCTTTCGCCCGTCAAGTTCTAAAGGGTGATAGTGTCTTTTGGTTAATGGATGTTTTTTTTATTAAGATGTAATAGTTACAATTTTTATGTCTTTTGGAACGTGTCGTAGAATTTAGTTTGAATGATGATTGTTAAAAGCAGGGAATCACTTATAGTACGAACGGGTCATGCCCAATTTTTGTTAAAATTAGTATGTCATTATTATTATATTCGAATGTGAATTAAGGGTGTTTCAACGCCCTCTAAGACGGCCCTGATGATATTTAGATGCTTGCTTCTACTTCTGTGGTTGCGATGACACCTCACAAGGTTCGTGTTTGTGGTTAGTCTTCTCCACGCATACGATAGCTACGTCATTCTTTATTTTCAATCAATATCGTGGTATATTTAAACAAAAAAAAAAGAGTTAAAGGGTTACTTTCACATATTAAGTCTAATATAAAGTGCTAAGATTATTGTTACATTAACACGTGAGTGCAAGCATAAAAAAAGATGGAAACATATTGTGGTTCATCCATGAACCATTGTGAAGTTATCCTGCAGATTTTCTTAGGTTTTGGACAACAAAACAGACCCCTTTTGGGGTTGCTGTTGTTTTGCTGTTACAACCATTGGATAAGGCCTTGGAGCCGTATCTCCTAATTTGTATAACAGGTGATTGATGCCCGATTAAGTTTACTTTTATGTTTTTCGTTTGATATTATTAACGTAGAAGTTAATAGAATGTTTTTAGTTGAAGAATATCGCAGCCGTCTGTGTATTGTGACATGGTTTAGGGATATGGATATCTAACGAACCTCTGTTAATAATGATGGTTTCATTGAGAAGTATAGGGGGCAGAGGAGATGATGTTAATCCAAACATAACAGTGTTTAATGGAGCCTATTTTTGTACAAATTTTTAGGCTTTTGATTTGCTAACTTGTAAGTTCATCTCATATGTCTAAATGATTCATATGTTGAATCACCAATAATAGGTCTGTTTCATGTTGAATTTTAGGTGAAAGATGAACTTTAGCCGTAGTCTTCGCAGCTGGCTTCGCCTTCACAACCGGCTTTCACAGACGGTTTAACTGACTATGCAAGGAAAGTTGTGAAAACATGTATACTAGCTTTTACATAAATTGATTGTAGATTTTGTAATTACCTTTCATACGATCAATGTTATTAAATAACGTTTATACTTTGTATACGTTGTGGCTTAATTTGTAAGTCCCAAGCCGCAACGCGGCGAGGCTTACATCTAGTTAAAAATTAAAATTAAGATAACTTATATTCTTATAATAATAATAATAATAATAATAATAATAATAATAATAATAATAATAATATTAATAATAAGGATAATAACAATAACAATAATAATAAGGATAATGATAACAAAATTATTTTTAAATAAATTAAAAGTAAAACTGTGAGGTTGAAGAAGAGATTGACATGTGACATTGTTTTCATCAATCTTTTTCAATATTAAATAACTTAATATATCTTAAGTGAAAATGTACTATACAATATCTCTTAACGTATAATGTGTACGCGATGAGATTTCTGCATGTTATATTTCTAAATCCGCATGTTACAAAATTAAATCCGTATATTACACACAAAATCTGCATGTTGTAAATTAAGTCCACACGTTATAAATTAAGTCCGCATGTTTATAAACCAATTCAGCATGTTATAAACCAAAGCCGCATGAGTCCAAATCTGCATGTTGTAAAATAAATCCGCATGAGTCCAAATCTGCATGTTGTAAACTAAATCCGCATGTTATATTATCATCGCATACGTATCGTACGTTAAGATCAATTGTACGTTAACTAACCCCTATATCTTAATTAGATTTTTATACTATACCATAAAAAATCCAGAATTTCGTTATCTGATTTTGTAGTAGTCTTGGTGTTTGCCTCTATATACACATATATGTATATGAATATTTTTTTTTTATAAAACGCTCATTTTCATTGTTGATTATAATTTTGCGTATAAAAACGTAGAATTGTTAATTAAAACAATTAGTCTAACCTCTCTTTCTAAATTCTCTACATTCTACGTGTCGTACACGATCTCTTTTTACAAAGAAGACATTATATAACAACTGATTCATATATTATTTAATTATATATGTGTAATTATGTATATGTATATATGCGTGTGAAAGATAAAATGTGTGAATGAAGAGATAAGGTGAATATAAATACCTTTTTTGGTAGATGATATAAAAGAAAGCCAAGTGTAAAATATATGAGGATAAAGTTTCAAGATAAGGTGTAAATGATAAGATCTCATGTGTTGTGTTAAGCCAAGTACATACCTATAAATATAATTCCCACACTTTTTAATTCTTCCCAATTAATTAATGTCATTTTAACATACAAGTTTTTATAGATACGCGTCTTTTCTTTTTGTATTATATATAAAAATAACAATATGTTTTTTCTTGAACGGCAAAGAATCTCACGTATAAACCAAGTCTGCTCGAGGTTATATCAAAGGTTGACTCTTCGACTGCTATGAGACTGCCCCCTGATGCACAGGAACCGGATAAAATATGTAAACCCTCGCCCCCATCAAGTTTGAACCTAGGATTAAAGCCCCGATTCTCCCTTCACCCAGATGTCTCTGGTTCAAACGAAAATCGAACCTAGATCTCCACTAAGAAGGAGAACATCTCATGACAATATCAATATCTTATCCATGGCTTTAATATACAGATCATTATTAAGTCTTTTGTTAATTTTCTTTATTTGTATTTAAAAACATACAATTTGTTATAAAAAAATGCATAGGATAATGACTTGAAATTATAAAAGGAAAGTTCTCATTTAACAATTCACACCATTGACTTAATTGGATATAAATATTCCACGTGTCGATAAACACCACCTCAAAGACGCCAAAAGAAAAGAAAAGAGGTGCTCATGCCTTTCGATGTTTAAACGTGTCCACACTCGTTTCTAATTTGCAAAACTTTTCGTACAATTTGGTACAATTATTATTCGCCTTTTACAAATTAAATAGTATAAGTTTGGTATAATATATATGTTGTTATTTTTTAGTTTTATAAAAATTTTCAAGATTTAATATACTACAAAAATTGTATATAACCTTCCAATGTTATGTCCACCGGTGAAAAGTTAAAGACAAATAGGGACCATTTTAAAAAGAATAAAATGGACATATCTTAGCTTTGATTAAGTCTAACATACGACTCCGACACGTGACAAACTTTAAATTGAGGAGGGAATCGTCGGGTAACTGGTAGTCGTTGGATGTTTGGCCAGCTAGGTTTGTGTCGACCTACACGCTTGGAACTCATCTAGTGGTGTTATTGTTTGTCGGCTAGTGTTTAGGATATGTTGGCTGTTGATTAGCCGGCGATTCGACGTGTTTTAATCTGACTAGCTTTCATGTGAACCTCTATGTACTTTTCCAAAAGTTTTTGTGTCGGCTTAAGCCTAGTTGCTTAAGAGGGCGGATCCTAACCGCATCTCCCAGTTGACCCTTTTGGATATATGCCTGTTTTAACACATGTTGAAGTCAATATTTAATTTTTTATTAATTTGTTGTTCAAATTTTTTATTTTGACTATTTTCCCTACGTATTATCTCAAAAAAAAAAAAAAAAAAAAAAAAAAACCTCAACTAAAAATTTAGACCAAACTATACTAACTCAAAATATAATTTACTCCCTAACTATTACCAGTTTTTTTTTTTTTCGATAACATTCACTATTATAAATAATAATATACTTTTTGTACCTCATAAGTTACACTTTTGGTATGAATGTAAAAGTAATGTATGTAATAAAGTTTGAAATTGAAATTTTATAGAGAAAGAGATGTTAAATTCTTAATCAAATTTACGTAGAGAAATGAATCAACATTTATATGTATTTGTTTAAATTCAATACACAACTCAGTTTTTAGTCGTATTTTTTGTCCCTTCCACTAGATGTAATAATCTTTTATGATACATGTGTTTGTACAGCTATTATACTGCTATTTTTTAAAATGGTCATATTAAAGTGTCACTAGAATTTTATTCAACCGAAAAAGACCAATTAATTCCATGAAACGTTTATAAAATATCTTTGAGACTTTGACCGAAATTTGATTTTGTGTCGTGTTAATCACGTGCAAATACACCGCCAACTTATGCGCACAAGGTGGACGCAAGTATTGCAATTTTGACATTTTAGGACTTTCACTTTGTCTTATGTTCAATTTTAACCCCATAACTTTCCTTTATGTGGTTTTCGAAGAAACAGTTATAAAAGGTTGGTTATGTCAGAAAATATTGAATATTATAATAAGATCCATATGCCAATGAGCTGGTGGTGGAGTGGTAATGGAGAGATCTTGTGTTCAAGTGACCCAAATTTGATTCCTCCCCTCCCTATTATTTCCAGCGACATCTGGTGATGATAAGAGACTAGGGTAGCGTTTGGTACGAAGGAATAGAAGGCGGAATGGAATGGATCATTCTATTGGAATGAAAAGAAACATGTTTGGTTATCAAGTGGTAATGGAATGAAGCATTCCACAAGGAATGTAAACCTTCCAAATATAATAATTTTCATTCCTTGGTAAGGTGGTGTTTTTTTTTTCATTCCTTTAAGGAATGGAAAGATATATTATTATTATTATTATTATTATTATTATTATTATTATTATTATTATTATTATTATTATTATTATTATTATTATTATTATTACCATTATTATTATTATTCTTATTGGTTTTAATAACTCACTCACGGGCGACACCACTACTGCCATAGCTGCCGCCGTGACTACCGTCGCCGCTGTCACCCACTTCCGTCACCACCACCACCCACCTCCACCCCAACTGTCTCCCGCCACCACCCACCTCCACCCCAGTCGTCACCCTCCTCCGCCGCTACCAACCGTCATCCACCATCCACACCTCCACCCCCGCCGTCACTCGCCGCCACCCACCACCCCCGACACCACCGCACCACAGCTGCCACCCACCCCCGCCTCCGCCGTCAGTCGCCACCCACCACCGATCACCACCGTCTCCGTCACCCACCACCATTGTCGTCGCTACCACCTACCTCTGCCCCCCCACCCACTGCCACCACCTCCGACCATCGCTACCATTGCCAGCTATCACCACCCACCACCACCGACTACCGTCACTCATCACCGATTTTATTCCTTCGTCTATTCTTTCCTACCAAACAACACAAAGTAATGATTCATTTCATTCTCACATGGTAACCAAACACGACATGGAATGGTAATGATCCATTCCATTACATCGTCCATTCCATTACCTCGTTCATTCCATTCACCCGTCTATTCCATTACGCCATACCAAACAGACCCTAGGTGAAGATCGCTAGTTTGATCTTTTAACTGAGTGAGTTTTACCTCACCGCATTGTCGTGCCTTTGGGCAAGTGTTCATGGGCTTCGGCCCTAGGTGAGGGTTTTCCCTGGTTCGGAGGCGAATGTATCCCGATGTGGTGAATTTCGCAAGTAGCCCATTTGAAATATTCATTGGCCGTTAAAAAAATAATATCCATATGATACGCATAAAACTAGAGGCTCTTGCCTCTTAGTAGGAGGTCTTGGGTTAAATCCTTAGCAAGGGTAATTTATTTGTAAATAAAGGAGTTTGAGAGAGTAACCATTCAAAAAAACATAACTGAATTCACATCAAATTAGGGAAAATTTCCATATAATTGTAATTACTTACATAAAGTAATCCATTAGTCATTCAACTTTTGGTATTATAAATTGCATATAAAAAACCTTCATGGTCCTTCGACCCTAGTGTGCCTATGCATTAGGTCAAGCCCATGCTAATAAAACCTGCTTCGGAATGAAAGTATCATGTATGAAGTTTGGATATTAGATAACATGTGAGCTAAATGGATATCTTCAAATAGAGGAATATGATCCGAATACAATACAAAGTTATGTAAGAGGAATATTGCACATGATGTGTCATTGTCATTCATATAGGAAAAGTAAGAATGCATGTGAATGATTACTTTATAACAAGCTAGATGTGGAAGGTGACTTCATAACAAGCTAATTACATTTATATCAAGTAACACACATGCATGAACTATTTGGCATGAAAGGAATGCCATTTTAGTTAGAGCTTATATGTGCTAATCCATCATACACATACATCCATATGGTTTATTCACTAATCTATTATGTTTGGGGTTGAGTTTGGAAATGACTCGTTAACTCATTTGGACTAATAAGTCAATAAGTCATTTGAAAAAGCTCTAAATGCTGGTTTTTGGAAATGACTTATTAACTTTTTCAAAATACCAATCAGTCATTTCCAAACTCAATCCCAAACTTGATCTTCTCACCCGACCCCCCTAAGGTTATCTCAAGGAGTTTCAAAATGGTTTCCTTTGTTTCACATTTGGCAAGAATCCAAACAATTTTGCGATTCATTAAACAAGACCTCACATCCACAAGAGATCCATCATTAAGCCAAGTGTGAGGTTTTATGTAGCACTAGTGACATAAAACAGTAGGATTCATATTTTTTTTACATGTCATTGAAAGTGCACGCTATTTATTAAAGAAAAAGCCTGAGCTTTTAGTTGAGTTAGAAGAAAACTTTGATTTTCAAAGAAACAACATACTACATTGCATCTTGAGGGATAGAAGTGGCTTAACGATCCGAGACTTGAAAAGATAAATAAGTCGCTAACTTCATTACACCACCTACTTATTATCAACACTACAGCCAGGCGTATGATGTCGTAGTGAGATTCATCACAAACATGAATGCCAACATCCTACAACATAATCAAAAGAATAACCATAATTGATCGTTTATAGAACACAATGCTAGTTTATTGCATCAGTTGTGTCTTGAAGCTTTAACAACCTTCGAAACCTTTGGTGTTTGGAGAGCGAATCATGCTACGTACTCTTTATATATGTTCATGAACATCTTTTACTTTATACATGCTTTTCAACCTTACATTGTTTTATACACGCTTCTTAACCTTACGTCATCCTTCGAGTGCAAACCAACCTTAAGAGTTCTTAGCTAGTATTAATGTGAAGAATCATATATTTAAGCAGAACCCCAATTCTTAAACATCTCCCATAACATACATCAAACTAACTTAAAGAATACAATACACTCCCAAACTAACTTAAAGAATACAATACACTCCCATTGTACATCACACACTACATAACATCATCATCATCATCATACTCAGTAAATCCCACCAATAGCAAAACTAAGGTAGGGTCTGAGGAGGGTAGATATAGTCAGTCTTACCTCTACCCGTAGGAATAGAGATGCTGCTTCCAGTAAGACCCCGACTCAATACAAATTAGGTCATAGTTTTCAACATGCCAACATAAATATAAATTAGGTCATAGTTTTCAACGAAGAAATTCATCTCATTCAAGTAAATACAAGGACTCCATTTGTCAATCACTAAAAATACAAGAACAAAAAAAAAAAAAAAAAACTTATACTTTAGTCCACCCTTCTTCATTTCTCTCTCTATAAAACACTTGATTTGATCATAATCTTATTAATAAATTCCCCACCAACATCAATCCAAAACCCTAATCCAATCCAATCTTCCAAAATCCCAATTCTTCACTACCCAATTCAACAACCAATTATTGGGTATTTTATCTTCACTACCCAATTCAACAACCAATTATTGGGTATTTTATCTTCAACCCACAACAAACAATCCAATCAATCCCAATAACATTTCAATAACACAATCACTTAATCAACCAACCATGAGACGATGCTCTCATTGCAGCAACAACGGGCACAATTCAAGAACTTGCCCTAATCGGGGCGTGAAGTTATTCGGGGTCCGGATTACAGATGGGTCGATCCGAAAGAGTGCAAGTATGGGGAACTTGACCCACTACACCGGATCCGGAACCAGCAATTTGTTAAATGGGTTTTCCGGCAGCGGCGGTGGTGACGGTGAGTCGCCGGGAGATACTCCGGATCATAACGCCGCCGGTGATGGGTACGGGTCGGAGGATTTTGTTGCCGGGTCGTCTTCTAGCCGTGAAAGGAAAAAAGGTTGGATTTTTATTTGACATGTTATGTTAATTTGTTTTGTTTTGTTTTATTAAATTATATTCTTTGTAAAGTTTTTGTTGAATTGGAGTATTGGTTGTGGGTAATTGAGTTTAAATTGATTACATTTTAGAATTTTTAGTAATCAAATTGATTAAATTTGTAGAACTAGATATGAGATATGATGATTTTTTTAGGTAATTCATTTTGTTTTGCAAAATTATTGTTAATTAGTATTATTGTTTGCATGTAATCAATCATCTTTCCTGACTTTAAATTGATTACATTTTATGTTTTTAAATTGATGTTGAATTTCTGATCCAAAATATGATGAACTTTTATGTGAGTATATGACTATAGGATAACTTGATTGTATTTTATTTTAATCATTTAATTTAATTGCGGTGTGCACATATAATGTATATATGTGTGGATCCTGGGGCAAAAGTGAAATTGCACTAATTTTAACGTTATTTTACTAATCTCGTGAAAATAACGTTAAAAGAGGCGGACAGTTAATCATGCATCATGCGGTGGCGTTGACAGCCGAAAGACAAAATGGTACATGTACTAATAGGCCTTTGTACCGATTGTTGAGTGTTATGTGCCTTATGTCCAAGGCTTGAAGCAAAACTACTAGTCTACTATCGAGCCAGGGTCTCACTGGAAGTAGTCTCTCTATTCCTACAGGGTAGAGGTAAGGCTGTGTACATCTTACCCTCCTTAGACCCTACCTTAGCTTTGCTATTGGTGGGATTTACTGAGTATGATGATGATGAATATGTTTGTGGAACATTTTTTTTATTTAAATTTTATTTGCTTCTTTTGTTCTTGAAACATATCCATGAAACTCAAAGTTTGCATAAATCACTATTTCACTTGTTTGTAGTGCATTGTTGATTTTATGAGATTCTGGTAGACAGTTATGCAACGGTTTAAAGCAAAAGTTACAACTGTATTATGCGGTTTTCGCAGTTGACAACGTATTCTTGGTTCCTAGTAATAAAAGTGTTAGTCTCACACTTAATTTATCTTGACATTGTCTAAGAAGCTAGCTTAATAACTAATTATTTTGATGATGAGTTGACGAAGACACACGTTATTCTATAATTTTTTAAAGGGGACATGTGTCTTTGGTTTGGTTTGCAGGTGTTCCATGGACAGAGGAAGAACATAGGATGTTCTTATTAGGATTGCAAAAGCTTGGAAAAGGCGATTGGCGTGGAATTGCTAGAAATTATGTCATCACAAGAACGCCAACTCAAGTTGCGAGCCATGCCCAAAAGTATTTCATCAGACAATGCAATGTTTCTAGAAGAAAGAGACGGTCCAGCCTCTTTGACATCGTAGCCGATGATGTAAGTATCCCTTAACCGTGTTGGGTTAACGGGTCAAAACAGGACCAGTTGCATTGAGATTGTGTGCAATAAATATAAGCTCGTAGTGATTTATTTAAAAAATGCGTTACCCTTTGAACTATATCTTTTGATTCGACCCGTTTGAAATATAACAGAAAGTGTTTGGCTTGTATCGCTTAATAAATCCATCATAAGTTTGTCATTCCCGTTTCATAACAAAAAAAAAATCATAAGTTTGTCATTCATTAACGTCTCTTTTGTGCATCTTAAATTTGTGTAGGGTCAAGACACTCATATGATATCTTCCCATGGTGTGAACCCGTCACAACCAGAAACGCAATCCATAAACAACCGATTGACTATACCAACGCTAGAAGAAGAAGAAGGCGAGTCAATGGATTCCGCAAACTCAACCACGGCTGAACCGACACCCGCACCACTAAATCTCGAACCATCACAATACATGTATCCCGTCATATTTCCAGCATACGTGTCTCCATTCATACCGGTCGTGATCCCCTACTGGCCCGGACCCGGGTCCGGTCAAGATCAAGCTTCTTCGCTTCAAACAGAGTCTCACGAGGTTATCAAGCCAACAGCGGTTCATTCGAAGAGCCCGATAAATGTCGATGATCTTGTTGGCATGTCGAAGTTGACGTTAGGGGAGTCGATCGGTGACGGTGCACCGAGTTCGCTGAAAGTGGTTGGAGGATTGAGCGGGCAGTCTGCGTTCCATGCGAGTAATCCGGGTCAAAGAAGTTCTAGATTGGATTCAAACCATAGTCCTATTCATGCAGTTTAGATGGTAAAAACATAATTTAAGGAGTTTTTTTTATTTTATTTTTTTTATTTATGTTGTAGGGTTTAACTAATCTGTATACATGACTATAATTTTCAGCCTGTTGTGTGGGTTCTCTTTGGAGTTTTATGTTTGGAAATAGTTGAAGTTGAACTAGTCTGCTTTGGACTACTTTTTAAGTTGACCTGTTCCAAGAGTCTTAAACCTATAAATGACCGAGTGAGCAAACCTTTGCTCGTGTTTCGCTGATGTTGGAGCGAGTTTTGAGTCAGTTGGAGCGAGTTTCCAGTCACCGAGCTATTAAACAGCCATAGTTGTGACTTGTGAGGTTACTAATGGCGTCATGGGTATGATTAAAATTGTTAAGTTTTGGAGTGAGTATGTTTAACATTATCTTTATTTGAGAAATATTGTTTTGAGTTTGATAATTATCATCACAAACACAATTCTTATATACTATAACTAGGTTATAACCCGTGGTACCCACGGGTCGCTCTATTTTAAGGATATTAATATTTTATTAATTTTATTACAAGGGTTTTTTTATACAATTTGTGAGGATATTTATACAATGATTCAATGTGAAACGTATATAATAATATATGCAAACAATGCAATTTATCAATGGTAACAATTACCATATAATTTTCAAAATATTACCAGATATTTTTCTACGTATGTAGAATGATTCAGACCAAGATGAAAGGATGATAGCCCGTCTCGCCATTCTCTGGATACACATTTGAATCGATGAATTGATATAGCATTTAGGTTGGTTAAAATCTCAAAGAGTAGCATTTCAAAAGGAATATAAAACATTGTATGAACGAATGAAACATATAAATGTATTACTGAGTATAACATATAGATTAATAACCTAATTTATAAAAGTAAAATGAAAATGGCGTTGAAACATAAATTTAATTTAGCCCATATCCATCGATTTAAATGGTGATTACCATTTAATAGAATCAATTAATCCATTGAAATATTTGTTCAAAGTTATTGCAAATATTCCTTTTTTTCAAAATGTTGAACCATCTATATCTTAGCAATAATATAAACATGTGATTTTTATACTTTGAATTATTTAAATACAAATAAGTCGATTGCAAACATAATGTTAGATGTAGCCTTTAATTTAGACAAATATTTCAGTGACTTTTACAAAACATACTTTTCGAATTATTGAATTATTAATTAATAGATGGCCGGTTTGTTAGAGAATTGATTAATTAATAAATCAATTCATAAAAATGAAATCAAAATTCCATTAACAAACCAATGTTACGGTTGACTAACTTATAATGACTTAATTGATTTTTAAATTATAATTATAAATACAAAATATATAAAGAATCAACATTAACATTTATAAAGGAATAGGTTATAACCCATGGTACCCACTGGTTGTTTTATTTTATTAGTTATTAATTATGTATATTTTTAAATATAATGGATTATTTTTTTAAAATTTGTGAGGACATTAACTGATAATCCTATATAAATTATGATATAATATTATTGGTTTCCTGTTTGAGAATATAATTTTTGATTTTAAAATAAATAACATGTGGCTATTTAAACAACTGGTATAATTACTTAGCATACCCACTTGAACATAATAAAGTAATCAATATAAGACACAATGAAGTAGTCAATACAATTTACGAAAATTTATTTCAAACCAAAATAACTTAAATATTAGGGTCCAAGACATGAAATTGTCCATTTTAGACATTTTATATAATAGCATTCACAATGGACCCTCTATATGTATGTGAGTGTAGCCTCTATATTTGTGAGAGTGATGGTAAATTGTTGTGAGCGAAGAAGAGAAAAAAACATAAAAAATTATTGTTCATCAGTACTGTCTACCTCTATAATTTTTTTATAATTTTTTAATATTTTCTAAAACTGGTTGTAAGTTGAGGAGAGAGAAAAAGGTAATACAAAAACTATAATAAAAATATTATTTAATTAAAAAGAAGATAGAAAAGGTAGTGTTTTTAGTGTAATTATAAAGATGGAATAAGATATTTGATTGTGAATGGTGTAAGACGTCGAAATTGACCATTATTAAACGTACACTCAGTTAAAAAACCAAACTTGACCCATTACTTTATAGAATCTTGAATTCTTCCTAGGTCTTTACAAAATAATGGTCACTTTTTTATCTCATGTGATAATTTCACTTGTGGTTAAACAGATTAGGACACTAACAGCTAGGGATGAGCAAATCGTTTCCACGGGCACGTGTCTCTGAATTTTGTAGGAATGAAGTTCCAGGTTCTAAAGCTATGATGTAGACCCCATATAACCTTTCTCCACATTACTTTATTATTTGGGAAATTATCTTACTACCATGTTAATTTATGGCAAGTTTCATCAAATTCCTAGTTGTGCAACTTGAAACCTCATGCCATAAAACAGGTTAAACAAATAAATTAGAAAGAGAAAGAGTTTAAAAGTAAATGGGTCTAAAAAGGTCACCAAATGTGTAACATTATTGCATAAACTACAAATTATGTTAGCCAAAACTTAGTCATAAATGATGAAGTTCAACTTTAAATCATATTTGGCACAGTAATAATGTATTAAAAAAATAGAAACAATGTTGGTAACCCAAACCGTACAAAACCTATCATTTTCGACCCATTATATTTATCCTTTTCGCCACCACTAAATTAGAAGTGAAGAGGACTTTAAATTCCGAGATGCGGAAAAACAAACCTTTATTTGAAAGTCGCAAAACCGGCAAAAAAACGTCAGGAACGAAATTGGAATTTTTCTCTAAATAAGAGAGAATGGACGTTTCACATCAATAATTGAATGTGAGCACCTGAGTGATTGCCCCAAAGCTTCCGATAGTGATAATCATCATCATCCTTTTTTTCCGCTAGCTTCTTATGTTGGCTGAAAATAAACTTAAATACATTGATTACGTGAAAAATAAAATGAAGATATAAATCAATTAAAGTTAACAAATTAAGGTTTAAACATCGAAAGATTGTTAAATACCTATGTGTGTAAAATAAATATAACAAATTAAGGTTTAATCATCGAAAGATTGCTAAATACGTGAAGCAGGAAGCTAGATTAACATATTAATCACCTGTAAGATTGCTAAATACGTAAACAGTTTAAATATTATTATTGAATCTTACCTAGCCTCAAAAGTATCGGTGTGAGAATCCTAACGAAGATGGTACTGAATGGTTAAGGGAGAAGTCCAACCAATCACGAATCTGCATATAATAAGTATCAACCCTTTTAATTTTTTGGTATGACAATACAAATATTTAAATTTATTTGTTATTTCAAAATAACCTGTTGCTTCATTTCATCAACCGAGCACAATCCAAGTAAGCCACGATCCCAACATGCTTGATGAAGCTCCTCTTCAGAAAGAGACTCCACACCCACTCCTTGGATCATCTTGTTGACATCTTTTATTTTGGTACATGTATAAAAAGAAATATACAACTGATCTCTCAATGATTTAAGAAAAAATAAAAAGTTTTACAACTGATCTCTAAAAGTAGTCGTTATCTAGAAATTAAATCTTCAAATTACATGTGAGTTAGTATTATTTTATAGAGTTAACTGCCATTTTCGTCCCTGTGGTTTGGTCACTTTGGCCATTTCAGTCCATTTCTCAAAAATGCGCCATTTTCGTCCCCCACGTTCTGGAAAGGTGCCATTTCAGTCCAAAAATCATAACCCAGTTAAGTCAATTTGTAAATAAGGACTGATTGTGTAAATTTGTAACATAAAGGACTGATTGTGTAAATTTGAAAAATGGACTGAAAATGGCAGTTAACATCACCACCACTCCGCTGCCACCACCACCATCACCACTCCGCTGCCACCGCCACCACCACCACTCCGCTGCCACCACCACCACCACTCCGCTGCCACCGCCACCACCAATTTTGTTGATGATAATGTTGTTGCTGATAATGTTGTTGTTGCTGTTACTGTTGCTTCCTTCAAATATTAATAGAGGCGATGATGTTGATAATGTTATGCAACGAAGACTTCAAGAAACAATGAAAGGGTCTGGTCCCAAAGTTAAACCCCTTGCAGTTATTATCCTGCAAACAAGTCTTCTTGCAAGCATCAAGTGTAGTGTAGCGATGTAAACTAATATCATAGCCGTAGAATTCCGTATACGGAAGCTCCAGGAAATCACAATCGTTATCTTTGTTACACACATTCGATTGTTCAGGCTCACACCCGCGACTCCAATCTTGAACATTCACCATCTTGAACCCATGTAAACAGCTGCATCTTTTTCCCGAATCATGCGAGTAAGTACACAGACTATTCTGTCCACACGTACCATCAATCCTACAAAAATGCGAAATCGCCTGCCATTGAACTTCCCATTTCATTCCTCTACTTAAACTATAAAGTCTTAGATTACCATCGGTGTCAAGCCGCATCATTCGTTGCGGGCCCAATCCAAAATCAGCCGAATCGAAGCTGAACCCGTCTGTTGAGTTGAAGTGTCCGTAAGAGTCGAATACCGATGTTCTATCGTCTATGTATTTGAATCTTCCAGCATTATATGGTGTTAACCTGGGATCGGGCCAGTAAAGTGAAGTCGTGTCGGGACTGTTGTACACGAGTCGTAGTGGTGGTGGCAGCGGAGTGGTGGTGGCAGCGGAGTGGTGGTGGCAGCGGAGTGGTGGTGGTGGTGGTGGTGGCAGCGGAGTGGTGGTGGTGGTGGTGGCAGCGGAGTGGTGGTGGTGGCGGCGGTGGTGGTGGTGGCAGCAGAGTGGTGGTGGTGGCGGTGGCAGCGGAGTGGTGGTGGTGGCAGCGGAGTGGTGGTGGTGGTGGTGGCAGCGGAGTGGTGGTGGTGTTAACTGCCATTTCAGTCCATTTTTCAAATTTACACAATCAGTCCTTTATGTTACAAATTTACACAATCAGTCCTTATTTACAAACTGACTTAACTGGGTTATGATTTTTGGACTGAAATGGCACCTTTCCAGAACGTGGGGGACGAAAATGGCGCATTTTTGAGAAATGGACTGAAATGGCCAAAGTGACCAAACCACAGGGACGAAAATGGCAGTTAACTCTATTTTATATAAGCACTTGCAAGATCAAACCAAATTGAATAAAATGTTTTATATTGGAACTTTGCTATATCAGCAGCAATTCAATTAGATAACACAACCAACTAAGACCATGCGCAGTGGGCGTTATTTTTGCAAAATTTGCCACCAAACACGCCCAATCACGCCCCCTCCCCACCCCCTGGGCATTATTGGGCGTTATTGAGCAATTTCCCCCCTAGGCGTTTTTTAAATAACGCTTTCTCCAAATTTCAACCACCAATCACATTTAATCTTCCTTTTTTTTGGCCAATAGTTTTTTTTTGTTGGGTTTTTTATTTTTATTTAATTCTCTACACCCTTTTAACATAATGCCCACATCCTCACTACACCCATTTTAGAAAAAAAGCCCAATAATGCCCCTTGCTGACTGTACTGCCACACGACGGAAAACGCCCAAGGGTAGGTGTCACACCCCTTTCTACGGCGGAAGCACGAGGTGTGATCATGAAAGGTTCTCATTGCATACGAAGAGTAAACATGCTATATGCTCGTAAAATAACATCCAATACCATGATTTGAAAACATAAGTTTAGCGTTCACATCGCTAGACAGCTTAAAACATTGTCTTAAGAGTTTACAACTTTATTTAAAGTTAAACACAAGCGACATCCACGAGCATAAGCAAGACCGCGCGCACATCCATTCTAGTTACCTGAAATACATGTGAGTTTTTGGAAAAACGTCAACATAAAGTTGGTGTGAATTCATGCAGTTTTGTATTTCATGTTTGTATACTTTGTATGAAAACATAGTTTGTGAGTAAATCAAGTTTTCATATTTAAATCCAGTTTCATGTGTACACCACGTACCCATTTATAATTCAATCTTTTCTTGAGTACCCCACGTACTTCAAGTTATATATCAATCCTCTTGAGTACCCCACGTACTTCAAGTTATATATCAATTTTGTATGGTATGAATTTTATGTACATACAGTATTTCTGTAATTATCAGATTGTTAATGGGTTGCAAAGCCATTAACCTGTGGCACGTCATAGGAAGTCACCAAACCTAAGGCATTTAATTGGTATATTCTGAGACACAAAAGCACTTCCTCGGTCCTCGCCCCGACCGGGAGTGTGGCTGCCAGGCACCCGTTAGATCTAACCTTTTGTTCTGCGGTCTAGGTATATTGTTGATTAATGGTGCTTCTGTACCCTATTCGTGACACTATTTCTCGTAACGCATCCTACTTGGTTCTCGTTCTCACCAAGCGCGTTTCTTGTTATCATTTCTCATGGCGCCTCTTACTTGGTTCTCGTTCTCACCAAGTGCGCTTCTCATATTCTCATATTTCGCCACACTTGGTTCTCGTTCTCACCAAGTGTACTTCTTGTATTTATATCATACCAATTATAAATTTTGTACATTTGTACATGTATTTCACCCCCGAAGTTATAAAAACTGAAAACAGTTAAAGAGAAAAGGGGGAGCATGAACTCACAACTTTGCGTTCCTAGCGTCGTAAACTCCACCGGATTTGCTTAATTAACGTCGTAACCTATACGCGTTTTCTTAACGTTAGTCACTAGACTTGCGTCGCACAAGTACAGTCACTCTCTTTTGTATATTTTCTTGTGTTAAAAATATTCTATATTTTTAACTACGTATCTTACTTATATTATTTTCTCCAAAAATAAATATAAGTCTTTTGTGTTTTGCACTTTGCACCCGGATTATGTATCTTGTATGTTGTATGTGTATTTTTATATTTCTACTCCTCATGAGTAATTAGTGTATTTTTAAGTCTTAATACACTAGCACGTATAACACATATTATATACACTTAGCACAAAAATTGGTGATAAAATAATATATATTTTTTTTTTCAAAAATATATACTTAATATCCATTTTTATTCTTGAAAAATCACCATTTCTTATCACCAAAAATTAGGGAAACCTTGGTAATACTTTTAAATACATTTTTAGGGAATAAGTTTCTCAAAAACTTATATTTTTCTAAGTGTCAAAATTTATAAAAATTTTGACAGAGTTTCCCCTAAAAATGGAGGTTTCCCACGTTTTCAAAACGTGTGTTTATTTTCTTTTAAAGCATCATCAATCATCAATAATCATCAACAACAATTATCAACAATACTCATCAACAATAAGCACTAATTTCTTCATTTCATGAACTTGAATATTTACAAAAATGTGTAGTAACTCACTAGCACATTTAGTAAATCTTTCCATCTTTAAAAATAATTTTAGTTTCTTAAAAACTTTATTTTTAAAGAATATGAAGTTTCACAACTTCTAGTCAAGATTCGCAAAAATACTTCTTTGTTAAATTTTCTTGTGACACAAGTGTCTACACACTTGTTTATTTACTAAAAATGCTTTTAGTTCGGATAAGATCCGGGTTTTAAACAAGCCTAATATTTTTGCTTGGTTCTTCCGAAAAACCACTTGTAGATCTTTAGATCTACTAGTTTTGAACAATATTTTGCAAGTAAAAATACTTTTACACAAGTTCATGTTTCATGTGTGGTAGAGTTTCACCTTTTAACCCTTGTTACTTCTAAAATAGTTTTAGGTCATGATCCAAGAACATGACTACACCGGGTTAAACGATGATTCGAGCTACCACAACATAGATCGGGTCCAAATAATCACACAAATCAAATACTACAAGATTTACACAACATATGAGCTATTAACCAACATTTTAGTGTTTTAAGTAGACTTTTAAGCATCATATTGCATGTTAACGAGTTTTAACCGACAAAGATCCTTTTAACCACTTTAGAATAGATTAAATACGAGTTCTAAGTGTTATACCTCTAGCTCAAGGCTAGGGAAGATTCTAAGCACAAATCGAGTGGATAAAAGCTCGTGTGAGTGGTCCTTCAACCTCCGAGTCCACCAAGCTTCCTATTATTGCTTCTTACACCTTGTAGTGGCCTTGAAATGGTTGTAGGGTGATCAAAAGTGAAGGTGTGTGGTGATGGGTATGAGGCCGAGAGCAAGGAGAGGGTGAGGAGGTTGATGGTGTGATGAAGATGATGAAGGTTTACTTATAATCTTAGTCTTAATAACCAAAGGTCCTTATGTCTCTCAAAGTACTAGCAAAATCCCATCTCAATCTTTAGAAGATCCATAAAAGATTTATAATGATCTTGTAAGTATCTAGATAGATCTTGTGTGTGTGGGGGTCCCTTGACCGTCCATATGCAAATGGGGGGGGGGGGGTGAAGTGTAAATTCTCATGGTAATTGGTAAATGTTAGTTTAATACCAAGTATTGGGTTACATGTCTTAGTTAGTAGGTAATCTAGTGGGTGTTATGGTGTACGGGGACCATAACTAGCTTAGAAAAATAAAAATAATGCTTCTAGCATTATTTTGGTGTTCCGGGTATTTTCCGGTTGTTCGGTTAGACACTGGTTCGTTAAAGTGCTAAATTACACTTTTTAGTGTCTTTTAAGTACCTTTCTTGTACCCTTTCAATTCCCAACACTTAGGGAAATATTCTGGATAATAAAACGACATTTCTGCATAATATTTATGTGTCTAAATGCTGAATTATTGCTGAATTATGTAATTTCTGCACTTAAAGTGCGTTTCGGGTGCTTTTTAGTGCTTGATTTTGCTTTCGCAATGTCTATAAATTAAACCCTTACATATACTCTAGGGTTTTAATGTATTATTGTTGTCGGACCTACACCTAGGCTCCAATTTTATTGTCTGGCTGCTTTCTGCAGTTCCGTTGACACGTAGTGTCTTACCGGTGAGTTTACTATTGACGCAACGCTCTCGTTTATGCATAAAGCAATATTTTGTAGTATACAACATGCATGAATTCACTTGTTTATTATGTGTTCAGCCATTGCTGACAATTAAGGACATAATTGCAGTCATTAAGCACTAATTAAAGTGTACGGAAATTACCGGTTTGTGCCAGTTGTCACAGTCTCCCCCCGTTAAAAGAATTTCGTCCCGAAATTCAGACTGAACTCACTCTCGCTGGAGTCTTCTTGAATAGGTGGGGATACTTTTTCTTGAACTGGTCTTCACGTTCCCATGTGTACTCGGGTCCGTGCTTAGAGCTCCAACGTACTTTGACAAGCTTCACACTGCTCCTCCTGGTCTTGTTGACTTTCCAGTCAGTAACCTCAACGGGTTGTTCTGTAAATTGGAGGGCTTCATCAATATGTATTTCATCCATCGGGATGATCACGTTTTCTTGTGTTGGACTCTTCTTCAGGTTGGATACATGAAACGTATCATGTACTCCATTAAGTTCTTCCGGTAACTCCAACTTGTATGCCACGGTACCAATTCTTCTCAATATTCTGAATGGTCCGATATATCGTGGATTCAGCTTTCCACGCTTTCCAAATCTGACTACGCCCTTCCATGGTGAGACTTTTAACAACACTTTGTCTCCCACCTTGAAATCTACCGATTTTCTATTTGGATCCGCGTAGCTCTTTTGTCGCTCTCGAGCCGCCCTAATGCGCTCTCGGATCTGCGCAATCTTGTCGGTTGTCTCTTGTACAAGTTCAGGACCAACCATACGTTTATCTCCGGCATCTGCCCAACATAAGGGCGATCGACATTTGCGGCCATACAGAGCTTCGAACGGCGCGGCTTTTATGCTCGTATGATAGCTGTTATTGTAGGAAAACTCAACTAAAGGTAGATGAGTATCCCAGCTGCCGCCTAGATCCATGACACATGCGCGAAGCATATCTTCTAACGTTTGTATTGTCCGTTCGCTCTGGCCATCTGTTTGCGGATGGAATGCCGTGCTCAGATCTAACTGAGATCCAAAGGCTTCCTGAAATGATTGCCAGATTCTTGAGACAAGGCGTCCATCTCTGTCTGAAATGATTGAGATTGGCACTCCATGACGTGCCACAATTTCTCTTAAGTATATCTCTGCAAGCTTTCCAGTGCTATCCTTTTCTCGGATTGGTAGGAAATGCGCAGACTTCGTCAATCGATCAACGATTACCCATATCATATCGTGCCCTCTCGGGGTCCTGGGTAACTTCGTTATGAAGTCCATCGAGATTTGTTCCCACTTCCACACGGGAATCTCTGGTTGTTGTAGTAGGCCGGACGGTTTCTGATATTCTGCCTTAACCTTAGCACAGGTTAGGCATTTTCCAACATAGACAGCAACGTCGCTCTTGAGTCTCGGCCACCAATAATATTCTTTCAAGTCTTGATACATCTTGTCCGATCCTGGGTGGATCGAGTATCTTGACTTGTGCGCTTCATCAAGGATGATTTCTCGTAGGCCACCATAGAGCGGAACCCAAATGCGCTTTTTAAAGTATAAGGCTCCCTCTTCATTTGGCGCCATGTATTTAAGCATACCCCGTAGGTATTCAGCTTTACGGTTCTCTCCTTTAAGAGCTTCTTGTTGTGCATCTCGAATGCGTGCTGTGAGGTTCGTTCGAATCGTCATTTCCAGTGCTCGAACCCTCAGGGTCTTAACCCTTTCTTTTCGGCTCAACGCGTCTGCTACAACGTTCGCCTTTCCAGGATGGTACTTAATCTCACAGTCATAATCATTCAGCAGCTCGACCCAACGTCGCTGGCGCATATTCAATTCCTTCTGATCAAATATGTGTTGCAAGCTTTTGTGATCTGTGAAGATTGTACATCGAGTACCATATAAATAATGTCGCCAAATCTTCAAGGCGAATACCACTGCACCCAGCTCCAGGTCGTGAGTGGTATAGTTTCTCTCGTGAACCTTCAGTTGTCTTGAAGCATAAGCGATGACTTTTTGGCGTTGCATGAGCACGCAACCCAAGCCTTGCCGTGAGGCGTCACAGTATACCACGAAGTCTTCAGTGCCTTCGGGTAACGATAGTATCGGTGCATCGCAGAGCTTGTTCTTAAGTAGCTGAAAGGCTTCTTCTTGTTTGTGACCCCAGTCGTATTTCTTGTCTTTCTGAGTAAGGGTCGTTAGCGGTTGAGCTATCCTCGAGAAATTCTCAATGAATCGCCGATAGTAGCCCGCTAAGCCCAAAAATTGACGGACTTCGGTCGGGGTCTTGGGTGCTTCCCAATTCTTTATTGCTTCAATCTTGGACGGGTCTACATGAATGCCCTTCTCATTCACCACGTGACCAAGAAATTGTACTTCGCGAATCCAGAATTCGCATTTCGAGAACTTTGCATAAAGTTTCTCTTTCTTCAGTAGCTCCAAGATGGTTCTGAGATGTTGCTCGTGCTCTTCTTTCGTTCGCGAGTAAATCAGGATATCATCGATAAATACAATCACGAATTTATCGAGATATGGTTTGCACACGCGGTTCATTAGGTCCATAAAGACCGCTGGCGCGTTCGTCAATCCAAACGGCATCACAAGAAATTCGTAGTGCCCATATCGCGTTCTGAATGCAGTCTTTGGCACGCTTTCATCTTGGATTCTCAGCTGATGGTATCCAGATCGAAGGTCGATCTTGGAATAGTAGCTTGATCCTTGCAATTGATCAAATAAGTCATCAATCCTTGGTAGCGGATACCGATTCTTGATTGTGAGCTTGTTCAGTTCCCTGTAATCGATACACATCCGCAGTGTTCCATCCTTCTTCTTCACGAATAATACCGGAGCTCCCCATGGTGAGAAGCTTGGCCTTATGAATCCTTTATCCAACAACTCCTGAAGTTGTGTAGATAATTCTTGCATCTCGGATGGCGCAAGTCGATAGGGTGCCTTGGCTACAGGAGCAGCCCCTGGAACCAAGTCTATACGGAATTCGACTTGTCGTTGCGGAGGTAGTCCTGGCAGATCTTCAGGGAACACATCAGGAAATTCCTTCACCACAGGAATGTCTTCGAGTTTCGGCTCCACAGCCTTCTTGTCTATAACGTGTGCTAGGAAAGCGACACATCCTTTCCTCAAGCACTTCTGTGCCTTCATACAACTGATGATTCGAAGAGGCGCGTCTCGTTTTTCTCCATGCACGATGAGAGTTTCACCATTCGCTAAAGGGATGCGAATGATTTTCTCATGGCAAATAACTTCAGCCTTGTTCTTGGACAACCAGTCCATCCCGACTACTACATCGAAGCTACCCAATCGAATAGGTAAGAGATCGATGCTAAAATTTCGTTCACCAAGTTCTAGTGTGCAGCCTCTGACAACTTCGCCCGATTCAACAAGTTTACCATTGGCTAGTTCTATGGAATAAGGAATTTCTAATCTACTTGATTCTATTCCGAGTATGCGTTTAAATTCCACAGACATGAAGCTATAATCGGCGCCAGTGTCGAATAATATGGATGCAAAGTGATTGTTAATGAGAAACGTACCGGTGACCACGTTAGGGTCCTCGCGTGCGTCTCTTGCTCCAATCACAAATGCTCGAGCCGGAGCGTTGTTTCTCTCTGGGCAGTTCTTCATGAAATGATCATTGCTTCCACACTTGAAGCATCCTTGCCCTTTCCCGTTACCATTCTTGTTACCAGCACCATTCCCGTTTCGGTTCTTTCCTTTTTCCCAACAGTCTTCTGTTTGATGACCCAATTTACCACATTTGTCGCACCTTGGAATGCGACAAGCTCCATCATGATGATACTTACATTTTTGGCATCTAGGCATGGAGCCTTGGTATGCCTTGGTTGCATGGGTTTTCGTCTCCTGAGACGGGTTAGCGTCACGCTTCTTGCTGAAACCCTTGTTGTTACGAGTTGCTTGGTTCAAACTGGCATGCTTTCTCTTCTTGTCGCCGGACGACTCAGCATGCGTCTCGGTCTTCTCTGTTGGGTTTAATGACAACTTCTTCATACGAACACAATCTTCAGTAAGGCTGACAGCCAGAGTTACAGCCTCGGTGATTGTTTGTGGTTTGGCCGACGTCACCATGCCACGAAACTCTGAGGCCAGTCCCCAAATGTAACGTTCAACACGCTTGAATTCGGGAGTCACCATGTAGGGAAGTACTCTAGACAGATCGTGGAACCTTCGAGTGTAACCATTTATGTCAGCACCTTCCATGGTCAGGTGCCAGAACTCCGTCTCCAGCCTTTGGAGTTCAGCACGAGAGCAGTACTTCTCTCTCATCCTTTCCTTCAATTCCTCCCAAGTGAGGCCATAAGCGGCGTCATCACCCAAAGTTTGGGCTTGCAGGTTCCACCAAGTCAGAGCTTCATCGACGAATAACCCAGTAGCAAAAGTGACTTGTTGATCCGCGGTACACTTGCTCATGCGGAAAGTAGCTTCAGTCTTCTCCGTCCAGCGCACAAATGCTACTGCACCTCCTGTGCCGTCATAGTTTATCGGCTTGCAGTCGAGGAACTGCTTGAAAGTGCAGCCTGGAATTGATTCAACCAATTCACATGTGAGCAATCGAAGAAATAATGAAACAAAGACCGTTCATAAATTTCCTCATGCTTAGCACAGTGTCTTAAGGTTACCTTGAGCTGCATTGCCTCCAGACGAATCTCCATTCCCATTACGCCTAGCGTTGCTTGGTCCTCCACTGTCTTGAGTTCGGTTCGCCTCGTACTGGGCGATAGCAGCGGAGATCCTTTCCTCTAGCAAAGCGTTCAGCTCTTCAGCAGTTCTTGGCAGTGGGGGAGGAGGAGGTTGATCGTCATTGCGAGCATTCACAGCTTTCCTGGGTGCCATGTTCTGACAGAACATAACACAGCAGGGTTAGGCATTTGTTTGATATCGTCACACTAGACTGTAGTATCATATATATTCACAGGTATATATACCACACAAGTGACATCAAACAATTATTACTCTAGCAGAGTACTTAGTAGGCTTGCACTGAGGGAATCTATACGTGACAAGACTTGCTGTGATTTCTATGCACTGAATTCCATAATTATGTATGCATCCATAATTACGTAACTCCTTGCACAGTCCGCACAGTTCGTTTCATCCTCGTATTTCTTCCTTCAGATGGGCCATTGCTTTTAGGTAAAGTCACATATACTTGTGACATTCTATTTCTAGTACATGCTAATTATCACCATAATTGCAAGTAATTTCTAGTCAACGACAAGTGCTACTCAAGTGCACTCTAAGTCTCGTAGTGTCTTTTCTAGACTCATGTAGACAGTTTCAGGTAGTGGATGTCGCGGGACGTTTTATGCAATGAAAACTCTTTGAAAATTGTTTTCGTGAAAGGATCCTAGAGATTGTAGACTAGACTCGAGAAGGAATCCTGGTTCACTACAATCGCAGCTCTGATACCAATCTGTCACACCCCTTTCTACGGCGGAAGCACGAGGTGTGATCATGAAAGGTTCTCATTGCATACGAAGAGTAAACATGCTATATGCTCGTAAAATAACATCCAATACCATGATTTGAAAACATAAGTTTAGCGTTCACATCGCTAGACAGCTTAAAACATTGTCTTAAGAGTTTACAACTTTATTTAAAGTTAAACACAAGCGACATCCACGAGCATAAGCAAGACCGCGCGCACATCCATTCTAGTTACCTGAAATACATGTGAGTTTTTGGAAAAACGTCAACATAAAGTTGGTGTGAATTCATGCAGTTTTGTATTTCATGTTTGTATACTTTGTATGAAAACATAGTTTGTGAGTAAATCAAGTTTTCATATTTAAATCCAGTTTCATGTGTACACCACGTACCCATTTATAATTCAATCTTTTCTTGAGTACCCCACGTACTTCAAGTTATATATCAATCCTCTTGAGTACCCCACGTACTTCAAGTTATATATCAATTTTGTATGGTATGAATTTTATGTACATACAGTATTTCTGTAATTATCAGATTGTTAATGGGTCGCAAAGCCATTAACCTGTGGCACGTCATAGGAAGTCACCAAACCTAAGGCATTTAATTGGTATATTCTGAGACACAAAAGCACTTCCTCGGTTCTCGCCCCGACCGGGAGTGTGGCTGCCAGGCACCCGTTAGATCTAACCTTTTGTTCTGCGGTCTAGGTATATTGTTGATTAATGGTGCTTCTGTACCCTATTCGTGACACTATTTCTCGTAACGCATCCTACTTGGTTCTCGTTCTCACCAAGCGCGTTTCTTGTTATCATTTCTCATGGCGCCTCTTACTTGGTTCTCGTTCTCACCAAGTGCGCTTCTCATATTCTCATATTTCGCCACACTTGGTTCTCGTTCTCACCAAGTGTACTTCTTGTATTTATATCATACCAATTATAAATTTTGTACATTTGTACATGTATTTCACCCCCGAAGTTATAAAAACTGAAAACAGTTAAAGAGAAAAGGGGGAGCATGAACTCACAACTTTGCGTTCCTAGCGTCGTAAACTCCACCGGATTTGCTTAATTAACGTCGTAACCTATACGCGTTTTCTTAACGTTAGTCACTAGACTTGCGTCGCACAAGTACAGTCACTATCTTTTGTATATTTTCTTGTGTTAAAAATATTCTATATTTTTAACTACGTATCTTACTTATATTATTTTCTCCAAAAATAAATATAAGTCTTTTGTGTTTTGCACTTTGCACCCGGATTATGTATCTTGTATGTTGTATGTGTATTTTTATATTTCTACTCCTCATGAGTAATTAGTGTATTTAAGTCTTAATACACTAGCACGTATAACACATACTATATACACTTAGCACAAAAATTGGTGATAAAATAATATATATATTTTTTTTCAAAAATATATACTTAATATCCATTTTTATTCTCGAAAAATCACCATTTCTTATCACAAAAAATTAGGGAAACCTTGGTAATACTTTTAAATACATTTTTAGGGAATAAGTTTCTCAAAAACTTATATTTTTCTAAGTGTCAAAATTTATAAAAATTTTGACAGAGTTTCCCCTAAAAATGGAGGTTTCCCACGTTTTCAAAACGTGTGTTTATTTTCTTTTAAATCATCATCAATCATCAATAATCATCAACAACAATTATCAACAATACTCATCAACAATAAGCACTAATTTCTTCATTTCATGAACTTGAATATTTACAAAAATGTGTAGTAACTCACTAGCACATTTAGTAAATCTTTCCATCTTTAAAAATAATTTTAGTTTCTTAAAAACTTTATTTTTAAAGAATATGAAGTTTCACAACTTCTAGTCAAGATTCGCAAAAATACTTCTTTGTTAAATTTTCTTGTGACACAAGTGTCTACACACTTGTTTATTTACTAAAAATGCTTTTAGTTCGGATAAGATCCGGGTTTTAAACAAGCCTAATATTTTTGCTTGGTTCTTCCGAAAAACCACTTGTAGATCTTTAGATCTACTAGTTTTGAACAATATTTTGCAAGTAAAAATACTTTTACACAAGTTCATGTTTCATGTGTGGTAGAGTTTCACCTTTTAACCCTTGTTACTTCTAAAATAGTTTTAGGTCATGATCCAAGAACATGACTACACCGGGTTAAACGATGATTCGAGCTACCACAACATAGATCGGGTCCAAATAATCACACAAATCAAATACTACAAGATTTACACAACATATGAGCTATTAACCAACATTTTAGTGTTTTAAGTAGACTTTTAAGCATCATATTGCATGTTAACGAGTTTTAACCGACAAAGATCCTTTTAACCACTTTAGAATAGATTAAATACGAGTTCTAAGTGTTATACCTCTAGCTCAAGGCTAGGGAAGATTCTAAGCACAAATCGAGTGGATAAAAGCTCGTGTGAGTGGTCCTTCAACCTCCGAGTCCACCAAGCTTCCTATTATTGCTTCTTACACCTTGTAGTGGCCTTGAAATGGTTGTAGGGTGATCAAAAGTGAAGGTGTGTGGTGATGGGTATGAGGCCGAGAGCAAGGAGAGGGTGAGGAGGTTGATGGTGTGATGAAGATGATGAAGGTTTACTTATAATCTTAGTCTTAATAACCAAAGGTCCTTATGTCTCTCAAAGTACTAGCAAAATCCCATCTCAATCTTTAGAAGATCCATAAAAGATTTATAATGATCTTGTAAGTATCTAGATAGATCTTGTGTGTGTGGGGGTCCCTTGACCGTCCATATGCAAATGGGGGGGGGGGTGAAGTGTAAATTCTCATGGTAATTGGTAAATGTTAGTTTAATACCAAGTATTGGGTTACATGTCTTAGTTAGTAGGTAATCTAGTGGGTGTTATGGTGTACGGGGACCATAACTAGCTTAGAAAAATAAAAATAATGCTTCTAGCATTATTTTGGTGTTCCGGGTATTTTCCGGTTGTTCGGTTAGACACTGGTTCGTTAAAGTGCTAAATTACACTTTTTAGTGTCTTTTAAGTACCTTTCTTGTACCCTTTCAATTCCCAACACTTAGGGAAATATTCTGGATAATAAAACGACATTTCTGCATAATATTTATGTGTCTAAATGCTGAATTATTGCTGAATTATGTAATTTCTGCACTTAAAGTGCGTTTCGGGTGCTTTTTAGTGCTTGATTTTGCTTTCGCAATGTCTATAAATTAAACCCTTACATATACTCTAGGGTTTTAATGTATTATTGTTGTCGGACCTACACCTAGGCTCCAATTTTATTGTCTGGCTGCTTTCTGCAGTTCCGTTGACACGTAGTGTCTTACCGGTGAGTTTACTATTGACGCAACGCTCTCGTTTATGCATAAAGCAATATTTTGTAGTATACAACATGCATGAATTCACTTGTTTATTATGTGTTCAGCCATTGCTGACAATTAAGGACATAATTACAGTCATTAAGCACTAATTAAAGTGTACGGAAATTACCGGTTTGTGCCAGTTGTCACAGTAGGGGCATTATTCACCCTTACAACTACGCATGGTCTAATATTAACAAACAAACAGCAATTTCTACAAACCAAAAGTAATGTTTTACATTGGACCTTTGCTATTATTATTCACTGTTTTGCTAGTTTTATTTTTCATATATGTTGAAATGTGAATTTATAAGTAAATAAATAATCCTCTTGTATTTTTAATTAACAAGAGTTAACTGCCATTTTCGTCCCTGTGGTTTGGTCACTTTGGCCATTTCAGTCCATTTTTCAAAAATGCGCCATTTTCGTCCCCCACGTTCTGGAAAGGTGCCATTTCAGTCCAAAAATCATAACCCAGTTAAGTCGGTTAGTAAATAAGGACTGATTGTGTAAATTTGTAACATAAAGGACTGATTGTGTAAATTTGTAACACCACCACCACTAGCCCTGCCACCACCACCACTCCGCTGCCACCACCACCACCACCACCACCGCCACTACCACCACTCCGCTGCCACCGCCACCACCACCACTCCGCTGCCACCACCACCACCACCACCACTCCGCTAAAATCGATGTGTTTGAGCATTGTGAGGGGTGTAAAATGTTTGTGGGGATCTAAGGAACTTCAGATGTCCGTTCAATTCGGTTGATCATCATGACGCTTCCGATTGTAAATGAACAATGATATTCAAAGAATACAGCTATGGATTATCATTAGAATATAATAAAAGAATTACATAAACAAAACAGAGTCGACAATATATATGAGAGGACTTCTAGGTTAATTAGCTAGATGGGCTGAGAAATAAACCCATTACAAACGAGCCCATACTATATTAAGCTAACATCTCCCCTCAAACTCACAATGCAATAGTAATAAGCATTGAGAGTTTGTCACACAAGAAACGAAACCGAGACGCCGATTGAGCCTTGGTAAAAATATCAGCAATCTGCAAGGCTGAAGGAACAAATGGAAGCGATATGGTCCCGAGTTGTAGATGATGACGAGTGAAGTGACAATCAATCTCAATATGCTTTGTCCGCTCATGTAAAACCGAATTCTTTGCAATCTGCATAGCACTTTTGTTATCACAATGTAGAGGAGTAGGCTAAGAAATATTGACTCCCATATCTGCAAGAAGCCAACGTAACCAAACAATCTCACATGTAGTCACGGCCATAGCACGATACTCAGCCTCAGTAGAAGATCTAGAAACGACATCTTGTTTCTTACTTTTCCACGAGATTAACGAATCTCCAAGGAAAACACAGAAACCAGTGGTAGATTTACGATCATTATGATCGCTATCCCAATCAGCATCACTATAGGCACGTAGATCTAGAGAAGACGTTGAAGGAAATAAGAGACTCTGAAACTGAGTGCCACGAAGATATCTCAGAATACGAAGAACAGCTCCCCAGTGAACAGAAGTAGGAGCAGTAACAAATTGACTAACCACGTGAACAGCATGAGCTATATCCGGCCGAGTAACCGTAAGATAAACTAAACTGCCAACAATAGTACGATATAAGCTCGGATCAGATAAAGGAACACCATCATTAGGAGAATACCGTGCATTGGTTTCAAGAGGAGTGTCTACAATTCTGTTATCAGTAAGTCGTGCTCGCTGAAACAAATCAGATATATATTTTGTCTGAGAAAGAAGGTATCCTTTCTGAGACTGAGCCACCTCAATTCCTAAAAAATAACGTAGCAAGCCCAAATCCTTCATAGCAAACCGGTGAGCTAAGTCACGCTTCAATGACTCAATGCCAACATAATCGTCACCTGTAATAACCATATCATCCACATATAAAGACAAAAGAATGCGCCCGGCACTTGTACATCGAATAAATAATGCAGAATCGTGATTGCTAGGCACAAAACCAAGAGAGGTAATTACAGTTGAGAATTTCTCAAACCAAGCACGAGGGGCTTGTTTGAGACCATACAATGCTTTTCGAAGTCGACATACTTCACCGGGCTTATGAGCAATACCTGGGGGAGGAGTCATGTAGACCTCCTCATGAAGATCACCATTCAGAAAGGCATTTTTGACATCCATTTGACAAATCTTCCACTGACGAACAGACGCAACAGCTATAAGAGTACGAACTGTAGTCATTTTTGCCACTGGTGCAAATGTCTCCTCATAATCCATACCATACTTTTGTGAATATCCTTTTGCTACAAGTCGGGCCTTATATCGTTCAACGGACCCATCAGATTTTGTTTTAATCTTATATACCCAACGACAACCAATTGTATGTTTCCCAGGAGGTAATGGAACCATATCCCATGTTTGGGTTTGATGAAGAGCAGTGAGCTCTTCAGCCATAGCATTCTGCCAGATAGGATTAGAGACAGCCTCTTTATACGATCCAGGTTCAGATAGATGATGTATGTTTGCGATAAAGGAAGCAAACGAAGCCGAGAAAGTAGAGTACGCAAAATCTGGTAGTTTTGTGGACTTACATTCACGAGTGGATCTCCTCAGAGGTGGAGCTGTCTCAACAAACGAAGGAGTTGTCTCAGACACGGTCGGACCTGAAGTTGTGTCTGACAATGTATGGGTGTCTTGAACTGACCCATCACGGTTTGTCGACCTATCCGGGTCTACCGACCCATTAGGTTCAGTAGTTGGAACATCGGACGATGGTGATACATCAATGTCACATTCAAAAGGATCAATATTCAAAAGATCTGACTTTGTTATATTGTGCGATTTGGATGGAATTGAATAAAAAGGAATATGCTCGAGAAAGATAACATGCCTTGAAACGTATAGCTTCTTACTCACGGGATCAAAACAACGATATCCTTTCTGTCCAGTGCCATAACCTTTCGGACCACTAGCATAACCCAAGAATACACATAAGGCTGACTTATTTGACAATTTGTCTCGTTCAACATGAGGACGGAGAACAAAGCAAGTACATCCAAAAACCCTTAATTCATTATAATCTGGAAGTTCGCCATATAGTTTTTCAAATGGAGAAATCCCAGAGTTATGAGAAGTAGGGATCCGATTAATCACATGTTGGGCAGTTAGGAGTGCTTCTCCCCAAAAAACACTCGGAACATCAGCAGATAGGAGAAATGAGCGAGCAGTCTCCATAAGATGACGATGTTTTCTTTCAGCAACACCGTTCTGCTGAGGGGTGTCAGTACAAGACGCCTGGTGTATTGTACCATCGAATGCAAGTAGCTGGGTAAAATCATTGGAGGTATACTCACCTCCTAAGTCACACCTGAAGCACTTTATTATAGCCGAGTGTTGCGTCTTAACATAGGCTCTAAAATTTTTATATATGCCAAAGAACTCAGATCTACGTTTCATAAGATACACCCAGGTATAACGAGTATAATCATCTATAAAAGATACATAATAAATTGACCCACCCTTAGTGGATACTGGTGACGGGCCCCACACATCAGAATGCACAATATCAAAAGGAGCAACAGAACGCGAAATACTTTTTTCAAAAGGCAAAGCAGAAAATTTAGCAAGTTTGCAACCACTACAATCAGAAATATCACAAGTGTTCAATTGACCCAAAACACCTGTAGAAACCAAAAACTTTAAACGAGACGCTGACACATGTCCTAAACGAGAATGCCAAACATAAAATTCAGACGACAAAGGACTCAAACGAAAAGAAGACAAATCGATACTGGAAGCAGCAACACCAGAAACTTTGAGTTCTTCTAGGACATATAATTCTCCCACTCTACGGCCGATCCCAATCACCCTCTGAGTGTGCTGATCCTGCACAACACAAACAGAGTCAGAAAAGAAAACCCAGTGACCAGATTTACACAACTGACTGACAGAAATAAGATTCAAAGCAAGTTTGGGAATATAAAAGACATCAGGAAGAGACACATGAGGAGTAGCAACAGAGCCAACACCCTCTACTGACATTGATGTGGCACTAGCAGACATCACCGAAACAGGAGATATTGGAGACAAAGAAACAAAAGATGACCGATAGGGTGACATATGATGTGAGGCACCAGAATCCAAAATCCAAAGGGATGACGAAATACCGGAGGTACCTGATGAAGACATGCCTGAATGAGACATAGATGCTGACATGGCTGTGGGGTTAGCAGCAAGGAACTGTCTAAACTGTTCAAATACATGCGGATCCAAAGCAGAAGGAGGCATGTTGGTAGCCTGGAAATCTGTATCTACTGATTGTGTTGCAGCAGCAGTGAACTGTGGAGGACGGGATGTCTATGAAGATGAACCAGATGAAGTAGTTGAGCGAGACTGAAACTGTCCACTTGCTTTGTTCTGTTGTGGAGGCTTTTGCTGCTGTTTTGCCCTATTTAGTAGCAATGGACACTGAGACTTCCAATGATTTTTCCCTTTGCAGAAGGCACATTCATCAAAAGCAACTTTAGCACCTTGTCTAGGGGGGTTTGAAGATTGGGATCGTTGTTGTCTTAACTGATCATTAGGAACAGCAAACACAGCAGGGGTTGTAGTTACTTTTGACCCCTTGTCAACCTGAGATTTTATACGAGTCTCCTCTGCAATCAACTCATGAACAACTGAATCAACTGTTGGGAGAGGAGATCGATGAAGGATTGTTCCACGCAATCCTTCAAAATCAGAACGTAATGCCATCAAAAATTGTACCAAACGTTGTTCTTCCCTTCTAGCAAGATAAGGTTTAAACACCTTCAATTCTGCAGACTCCGTAAGCGCCAATTGATCCCATAAATTTGACATAGCACCATAGAAGTCCTGAATACTCGTATCATTCTGTTGAAGAGCACGGATATCATATTCCAACTGGTATTGCTTTGCAAAATTTGACTGAGTATACAATCTTTCCAAATGTTCCCAAACTTCCTTTGCTGTGTCATACTTGGCCAATTGAATGCCAATAGACTGACTTACTGAATTGTTGATCCAAGTGATAACTTTAGAATTATCAGTTTCCCATCTATCAAGTAACAATGCATACTCTTCAGGCTTAGACTTATCAGTGGGCTTCCCTTTAACACCCGTGACATAACCCCACATATTTTTCCCAGGAAGAAAGTTCTTCATGACGTAACTCCAATAAGCATAATTTTTACCATCCAATTGGGTGCTAATTGACTGAAGAGAGTCATCCTTTCCAGCCATAATACGAACAACAATAACAATCCAATGCCAAATAAAAAAAAAACTGAACCAGTGAAACACACGGAAAAAAAAAATCCAATCTGTAAAATAAACCCAGGGAACGAATGCAGACAACCTCAATCCAAAAAGATACTAATGAACCAATTAAATCAGCCAAATTGAGAATGCATTTTTGATGATGCTATGATGATGTCGATGTTGTTATAATGATGTCACTCCCACAAACAACTTGAATTCAAAGATTGAAAAACTAAATCACATGGATGGAATGTACCAGTAGTGGCGGCTGACAACCTTGTCTCCCAAAAACACTAAATGACGAGTTTCAAGTTCTATCCACAAGATTGATGCATTCCAAAGTATTCCACAATCAAATTAATAAACCAAGCTCTTGATACCATGTAAATGAACAATGATATTCAAAGAATACAGCTATGGATTATCATTAGAATATATTAAAAGAATTACATAAACAAAACAGAGTCGACAATATATATGAGAGGACTTCTAGGTTAATTAGCTAGATGGGCTGAGAAATAAACCCATTACAAACGAGCCCATACTATATTAAGCTAACACCGATAACAAGCAAAAACCGTCGCCCGGAAGAAAGTCATCAGCTGAGGCATCTGCAAATGGCCTACCTAGAAACTTGGTCAAAGTTTCTCTTAGTAACACACGCTTGACCGATGCAACTGCTTCATGGTCTTCACTCCCGTCATCTCTTGCAAAGCTTGGGAAGGTGCGTTTTTCCCCTGTTCCGCAGAACTATTTTTATTATTTCACTACCAACGACAATAACGTGTATGTAATATCTTCTTTCTGTATAGGAAGTCCTCAAGTATAGAGATTCTGCCCAAATTGCCGCCATAGAGGCCATACAAGAGGCGTCAGCTGCAGAAACGTTACTTCAATGCATTAGGTACTTTACGCTTTTTAAATATTAATGCCTTACAAAATATCAAATGTATTGGTTTTGTACCGATTACAGTTACAAGTTGCAATACAGTTACTATCATATAACATAAAAGCAAATTAAATATGTAAGAAAGTACCGTTATCCATAAGTTTGCAATATAATTGACACTCAAATTACATATAAATCATGTATGGTAGCACATATTCTGAGTTGCGTTCCTCTGCAAAAGAAGACAACCCGCAGCCTACTGTGGAGCAATTCATGGCGCTAAATGACAACTTGAATCACGCTCATCGCGTTTCTGAATCTTTATCCAAAACTACTCTGCTCGGTTCAACATCAGATCACGAAGAAAACCCATCCGAAGAACAACTGAAAGTATCTTCGGAAAGACGTAAACACACAACGAGTGGTTAGACGTGATTGGATGTAACAAGGATGAAGAAGAAGAGGAGGAGGAAAGTCGTCATAGTATCTCTGCGGAGACGATTGATAGGATAAGGAAGAAGATTTATGATTACCTTCTTACTCATGTTGAATCTGCTGCAGCTGCACTTGGTAAACCTTGAACAACCAACACTAAAACATGACCACTTTGAAGATAAAAACGAAGATCCAACCATCGTTTCTGAAAGATCCAACTTCACCGGAACCTGCAACTTCATCCGAATTCAGGCAGTGGCTGTGGTGGCGGTGTGGCTGTGGTGGCGGTGGTGGCGGTGGTGGCAGTGGCTGTGGTGGCGGTGTGGCTGTGGTGGCGGTGTGGCTGTGGTGGCGGTGTGGCTGTGGTGGCGGCGGTGGCGGTGGTGGCAGCGGAGTGGTGGTGGTGGCAGGGCTAGTGGTGGTGGTGTACTGTTAACTGCCATTTCAGTCCATTTTTTCAAATTTACACAATCAGTCCTTTATGTTACAAATTTACACAATCAGTCCTTATTTACTAACCGACTTAACTGGGTTATGATTTTTGGACTGAAATGGCACCTTTCCAGAACGTGGGGGACGAAAATGGCGCATTTTTGAAAAATGGACTGAAATGGCCAAAGTGACCAAACCACAGGGACGAAAATGGCAGTTAACTCAATTAACAAACATATTGTTTGCTCGTAAACTTGCTTAAATCATAGTGAACAAAAAGCAATCAGGACAAAAAAATACATAAAAGAAATGCACACACAATCCATCAATAACTTTTAATTTCATATGAATTTTATTTACTTACACTATCATCACTTCTTGTTAACTTAACGTACTGTAGGATGACATGGTCTACAGGGAAGAAGCCCATGGTTGCACCGTACCCTGGGTGAAATATTTGCAATAGTTGCTCTATCAGTCAATGATTGTTCACTCATACCCTTACCTGTATGTACAAACCACAGCATAGATAAGAGAAAAGGAATCAAGTCAATCAATAGTGATGTTAAACACAGTTAAAGAAACGACAAACTTACAGATGATCTGATTGCTGGCTACATAGACATTACCGTAGAACTCAACAAACTTGCCAACAACACCATGCTTTCTTAACATTTGGGTCACAGTTAAGTAGTTAACACCAAATAAGTGGTCGTGACACCAATTTGTAGCTTTATAAACAACTTGAATACAACAACACCAGGCAAGACCATGCTCATGGGCTGTCAATGTCAGAAAGAAGTCAAGCATTTACAGTAAACCTGATTAAAAGTTAGTAACTATATACACGGTTAGGTACACAGTACATGGCCGCTCTGAATTACCATATAAGTTGCATAATTAGAACAATAACAATTGAAAGCAACATGCTATTTACTTAAAACATGATGATGAATAAGTTATTACGTATCTATTATATATAACAGCTAAATGATGGATCAAAAGTAGAAGATATAGCTCAATCCTACAGTAAATGAAATTGAACGATTCAGAAGATTTTGGCTTGACTAAACTACAAAAGAATATTCACTAAATAACATGGTAACCAGCCAAATGACCTATAAATCATAGAAAATGGATTAAAGGGAAATATTATCATGCCGAGAGATCTAAAAAATCAAAATAGAAGTGGTTAATTATTAACTTACAAAACTGCAAGTTCAGAGTTGGTAATCAAGTCTCCATATCTGGTACTCAAGTCTCCCATCATACTTCAAAACCCATTGCTTGCAATCTGTAATCAAATGAATTCATAAGCTGAAGCGCACAAGAGAATAAAAATACATCATATTGAAACTCAAAGTAGTCTTTATCTAGATATTAAATCTTCAAATTTGATATCACCATACTTTTTGCTTTAAACTCTATCCATTTTGACCCATTACCTATCCCCTCCGAACGACACGTTACCTATCCACTCGGAGATGTAAAATTTCCTACCTGAATGGAACCAAAGGCAGATAGCAATGAAGAACATATATACCTGGAATCTTGTTAACAACAATTCAAGCCCGTTCAGATTACTTTAAACTAAGATAGGATATCCTTCCAGCACTATATATGATGTAACAAATTTGAACAAAAAAAAACCCTAATATGAACAAATTGATGTAACAAATTTGAACAAAAAAACCCTAATCTGTATTGATATGTAAAAAAATGTAATATGAACAAAAATAAACGCTAAACTGAATAAATTGATGTAGCCCTAATCTTAACATCAAATCAGTGAAACAAAGTTAAAACGAAGCGAGATAATTGTAAGATAAACTCACATTGGATTAACAAACAACTACGATTTATAAAGCACACACAATCACCAACTCTATATCATTAATCTTCATATAGCAAGTCTCAAATTCAAATTAAGAGTACATACATTTACGCCTATATGTGTCTACATATATGCAGAAAGAAGAAAACAAAAGAGATTTATTATAATATTTCAATTATTCTTCAACTGAATTCAATTCTCACACACCGTACCGCTCTTTTGTTTTCTAATAAAGAATTGAAGAAGCTTGTTTCATTCTCTTTGTGTCTCTGTCCATTTTGTTATATTAATAACAAAGATTCATGAAGCACAGCTACACATTCTCTCCATAACCAATAATATTCAGGAACTCTAAACCCTAACTATGCAGAAATAAGTGATCAAAACTCAATAACTACACATTCTCTCCATAATCAATAATTTACAGGAACTCTAAACCCTAACTATGCAGAAATAAGTGATCAAAACTCAATAACTACACAATGTGAAAAGAAAATGATTAAAGAAATTGTAACCGAAGGAGACCCAAGTGAAGTGCTCATAGCCAAATAGTCACAAGGCTTGAAGAACTCCCATACATCTTTGACCATTCATTCAACCTCCCATACATATATACTTAGATTCAACCAGAACTCCCACAACATAGTCCCTCCCTTTACAAGACATATGTTGAAATTTGTATTAATATTTAAAAATAAATGATCAAAACATGAAAAAGAACCTGTAAGATGGAAATTCCATTCACAACAGGAAAGAACACGACCTCTATCATGTCTTTATCTAATAATTTCCAAATCTGATAGAAAATCAAATAAAATTAGTTAAACAAAATCAAATCAAAATACAAAATTGTCATAACAAAGGCTAATCGAATAGAACATATGCGTGAATCATTGTTCTGTATATAGATTCCATCCTTTAACAACAAACTAATTAAACAATTTCAGTAACCGATTCAATAGAACAGATCGAATAAGCTATAAACTGGAAACAAAAAAAATCTGAAATTTGTGAAATGGGACGCAAATCTACGAACCTGATTCAAAAGTTTAATCGACAGAGAGATGAGAAATCCATATGATAGTGACGGCTGGAATTCTGGAGACGACCTAGGGTTTAAGAGAAAAAAGAAAGACGGAAAGAAAGATATAACGTCGAACAGATGAACAATAGGATTAACAATTAGCAAAAGAAGATTTCTTACCTGATTCTTGAAGCTTGAATCATCTGGATTGGATCAGAAGAGAAGAGGAAGAATATTAAACTTATAAAAATCAAAACCAGAACAAATCATAAAGAAAACCCAGTTACAAAAAAAAAAAAAAAAAAAACCAAAATCTATGGTTCTGTCAAACATCAGATGATTTTAAACTTACAGAAAAACAAATCCTCGTATAAAATCCAAAATATAGTTCGACGGGTACCTGATTACAAAGAGAAGAAGATCCAAAGAAAATAGATTTAGGTATGGATGAGGTAGAATTGCTGAAGTAGAAGCGATAAGAAGATGTAGGAGATATGGATTAGAGAAACGAATGGGTGATTCAGGGCAGAAAGAGAGGTAGAGAAGAACGGCAGAGATAATTGAAAATGAAATTAGGGTTTGTGTGGTAGGGAAGAAGCGGTGTTTAGAATGTTTTTATAGCGGGTCGAAAAAATGGGTATTTCGGGATCCATTTAACAAAAAAGCGGACCCGGAAGTTTTCCCGCCAAAAAGCAAAATTTAGAGGCCTCCTAGTTTGACACATCAGCAAAAATTAACACATTTATTATATATAATAGAAATAGATAATAGATAATAGATTTCAACTTTGAGAATTACTTATTTTAACTAAATAACATATTTTTCTCAAAACTTTTTCACCTTTTTAAAAACCTCACACATTCGATTCAACATCTTTATCACTATATTGCTCACAAATACTTGTTGTTTTGTCTCGGTTTTATATACTCACAAATATATATAGATTGATGATATTTTTCTATGCTATAGAGTTTCTAATGAATAAATGGCTCTATTTTTGCCTCTATATTTATAAAAAAAAGTGGGTTTTAGCACTCACAAACCTTTCTAAATTTTGTTTATATTTCTATAACATCTCATATTCCATTCTCCATTTCTATCTGTATGTTACTCATAAACACTTGTTTTATTATTTTTTTCTTTTTTCTATATATATATATATATTTATAGAGAGTGATGTGGAAGCTAATAAGTGAAAAACTATATTTTCCTTTGTTTTTAGAGATGGAGATCACTAGTATAAAGTGCGACTTCACCAACTTTTAATTAACTTGAATACTTGATTAATGTTACAAATACATTTTACTAGTTGATATTTGTAATTAAGTTTGTATATCTTTATAATATGTATTAAACTAGTAAATTGCCCTGAGCGTTGCTGTGGTGTTTCGAAAAAAGTTTACGTCAAAACGTAAACCAATTGAAAGTGTACATAAAAATAAGCACGAAAACGTAATATATTTGACCCGACTCATTTAAAAAAAAAGTCAAATCTTAGACCAACTGAAAACGTGGAAACGTAAACTAACTTGAATTTATACAATTTGACCCGACTCATTTCCGGGAAAAATTACGTGAAAATGTAAATTAACTTGAACTTTTCGCTTTCGTATAGAAATTTTTGGTATACACGTTTTCGACCTCTCGTTTTATAGAAATTTTTTGGTATATATGTTTTCGACCCCCAGCCAGAAATCTCAAGCTTCGCCACTGTCCAAGGGCCTTTCGTCTCGGATCACCTCACATTTTTTAACACTCACGACCAGTCGAACACTCAAATGTTTATCAAACTTTTCACTAGTTGTATTTGCTGTTAGCCTAACATCACCACATCACCTTATTAATTATCAACACTACAAACTGAGCATATGATGTGGTAGTGAGATTTATCACAGACATGCATGCCAAAATCTTATAATATAATCAAGATAATAATCATCACTGGTTGTCTATGCAAGGTATTGTTAGTTTGTCACATCAGTTGTGTCTTGAAAGTTTAACAACCTTCGAAACCTTGTGGTGCATGGTGCATTGATGATTTAATGACTTGGTCTTGTACATAGTGCATTGATAACTTAATAAGATAGTGGGATGTAACCACCTTCTATATCACACTTAAAGCAAATGGTACATGTCCGCTATGCGGATCTTGCATTTCTCAACGTATTGTTGGTTCCTAGTGATGAAACTGTTAAATCTCATGCACCATTTATCTATAATTTGTCTAAGAAACTAGCTTAATAACTAATGGTTTTGATGATTAATTGATGAGGAGACACACTATGTTATCATTTTTTTTTCTTAAACTAGACGATGGTGTTTGGTTTTCAGGTGTTCCTTGGATAGAGGAAAATCATAGGATGTTCGTACTAGGTTTGCAAAAGCTTGGAAAAGGTGACTGGCTGGCATAGAATTACAAGAAATTATGTGATTACACGAGCACCAACTCAAGTTGCAAGCCATGCCCAAAAGTATCTCATCAGGCAAAACAATGTTTATAGAATAAAGAGACGGCCCAATCTCTTCGATATCGTAGCCGATGATGTAAGTATTACTTAACTTATCATGGTTGATTTTAGGTTAACGGGTCAAAATAGGCCGGTTGTATGCATAAGTAGACTTTGTAGTGATATTGTACATGTTACTCATTTAGCTATATCATTTGATTCGACCCGTTTTAAACATAACAGAACGGGCCGAATCGAGGCTATGTTCTATCTCAAACGGGTCGAATCAAAGGATATAGTTAAATGGGTAACATGTTAAAAATCACCTCATATGCAACCAGGTTGTTTTGACCCGTTAACACAACATACCCAAAATCGACCATGATAAGTTAAGTGATGTTTACATCATCCGCTATGATATCAAAGAGGCTGGAATGTCTCTTTCTTCCTGAACCTTGCTTTGCCTGATGAAATACTTTTGGGCATGGCTTTTAACTTGAGTTGGTGTTCATGTAATCACATAATTTCTTGCGATTCCATGCCAGCCAATCTCCGTTTCCAAGCTCTTGCCACCCTTTAAGAACATCCTATGATCTTACTCTATCCATGGAACACCTGCAAACCAAATACCTGCGTCGTGCTTAAGGAAAAATAATGATAGCATGTCTCCTTATCAATTTATTATCAGAACCATCAGTTCTTGAAATCGCCATGGAAGAAAAGTATTGGGTCGGGGATATGTGAATAAAAAATATGATATGGGGTATATATATACACGGAGATTTTTATAGTTGTAATCTTAAATTTAAAAAAACTTTAATGATCAATAACTATAATAGGAGAAAAGTACGGTAGTTTAAAAAAACTCAAAGCGGGAGGAGGTGGATCTGTGACTCTTGATATTTTCACTCCTACAACTCAAATCTTTCTTTTCTTTATTAATTTGTTTATTCCTACCTCCGTCCCACTAAAAGTGTCCTATTTTGAATTTCCAAAGTCTTCATTTATAAACTTTGACCTTAAATAATTTTGTTTGTGTTAAATAATACTTGATGAAAGTTATATGATTTGAGTGTGTTTTACAAGTGTTTTTATCGGGTTAATTTTCATCAAGTTTTATATAACACAAAAAATATATAATTAAAGTCAAAGTTTATAAATAAAGACTTTGAAAATTCAAAATAGGACACTTTTAATGGGACGGAGGAAGTATATATTTATATATTGTAACTTATAGTTCAAATCTTTTTCATGTGTTTATTATATATATTTTATAAATTGTACCTTATTATAGTTCAAATCCTTAAACTACCATAGTAACTTTCGGCATCTAAATTTAAAATAATACCACTATAAAATTAAGAAGATATCATAAACTATTATTTACACACCCATCGTCTCCCCAATGCCCTTTTCATTCATCTCATGTTTTTAGATGGCGATTTCAGTACAAGATTCTGATGAAGAGACGAATAGATGGTGGCTGTTCTGGCGTGGCCCAGGGTCTATCAAGATCAATCTTTTCTGTTCATGACATAGTGTCACGCAGTGACGGATCTAGAAGGAAATGGATAAGATATTTTTTACACTAATATTACACTTCTCCGACAAAGTTAAGGGATAGCACGCGTTTAAGCTAGATCCTGATGTTGGATTAAAACACGATGCATTTTGTAGTAGTTACGTTGATTTTTAGTGTGTTAAACATGTTATTTAAGTCAGGATTATTGTGAAGGAAGCTCTGAGTTGAAGACTAGTACCATAAAGTTTATTGCTTTATTATAAATCACAACTTAAAGTTTTATAATTGAAAGTAATCATGTAATTAAAGTGGTGAATTGATATTAATGAGGATGGAAACAATTTACGTGATATGTAATCATGTTCTGGCTAACCGGTTGAAAAAAGTTATTGGGTCAGTGGTGTCGGAATCGCAATCTGCGTTTCTGAAAGGTAATTTTATTCTTGACGGTCCGTTATTGATCAATGAGTTATATAATCGGTGCAAAAAGAGGAAAAAGAAGGTTTTCTTCCTTAAAATTGATTTCGAGAAGGCATACGACAATGTAAATTGGAATTTCTTGTTGTCGATCCTGGGGCAAATGGGATTTCCTGAAAAATGGTGTTCGTGGATTAGAGGTATTATTAATTCGGCTAGAGCTTCTGTTTTGGTGAATGGGTCGCCGACATTTGAATTTCAGTTCTCCAAAGGTATTAGACAAGGCGATCCTATTTCTCCTTTTCTTTTTATCTTGATCATGGAGGCTCTATCGGTGATGTTCGATAAAGCTAAGAGTAATGGGATTGTGACCGGTATTCGGACGCCTGGAAACGGGCCGATGGTATCTCACCTATTTTATGCGGATGATGCCATCATTTTAGGTGAATGGTCTAAAGAAAACATTGATAACGTGGTTCGTGTGTTACGCATTTTTCATTTGTGCTCGGGTTTAAAGATTAACTTGGCTAAATCTAGCTTGTTCGGGAAGTAAAATACTGTTACATGTTACTCTTTGAGCATTACTTATTCGAGTCTGTCTCCATCTAATCTATATACATTTTAACTAAATAACATATTTTTCTCAAAACTTTCTTCACCTTTTTAAAAACCTTTTTTCGTCTCGGATCACCTCACATTTTTTAACACCAACGACCAGTCGACCACTCAAATGTTTATCAAACTTTTCACTAATTGTATTTGCTGTTAGCCTATCATCACCACATCACCTTATTAATTATCAACACTACAAACTGAGCATATGATGTGGTAGTGAGATTTATCACAGACATGCATGCCAAAATCTTATAATATAATCAAGATAATAATCATCACTGGTTGTCTATGCAAGGTATTGTTAGATTGTCACAACAGTTGTGTCTTGAAAGTTTAACAACCTTCGAAACCTTGTGGTGCATGGTGCATTGATGACTTAATGACTTGGTCTTGGACATAGTGCATTGATAACTTAATGAGATACAATGACGAAGCTTGACCCGAATGACGGGGGGTCGAAAACGTATATACCCAAAAATTTCTATACGAAAACTACATATATAACACTACCGAGCGAAAAGTTCGGGGTGTGCCCCCCCCCCCCCCCCCCCTCCCCTCCCCTCCCCTTTCTATACTTGGCCCCTAAAGAGAGAGTGGGATGTAACCACCTTCTATATCACACTTAAAGCAAATGGTACATGTCCGCTATGCGGATCTTGCATTTCTCAACGTATTGTTGGTTCCTAGTGATGAAACCGTTAAATCTCATGCACCATTTATCTATAATTTGTCTAAGAAACTAGCTTAATAACTAATGGTTTTGATGATTAATTGATGAGGAGACACACTATGTTATCATTTTTTTTCTTAAACTAGACGCTGGTGTTTGGTTTTCAGGTGTTCCTTGGATAGAGGAAAATCATAGGATGTTCGTACTAGGTTTGCAAAAGCTTGGAAAAGGTGATTGGCTGGCGTAGAATTACAAGAAATTATGTGATTACACGAGCACCAACTCAAGTTGCAAGCCATGCCCAAAAGTATCTCATCAGGCAAAGCAATGTTTATAGAATAAAGAGACAGCCCAATCTCTTCGATATCGTAGCTGGTGATGTAAGTATTACTTAACTTATCATGATTGATTTTGGGTTAACGGGTCAAAAAAGGCCAGTTGTATGCATAAGTAGACTTTGTAGTGATATTGAACATGTTACTCATTTAGCTATATCATTTGATTCGACCCGTTTTAAACAAAACAGAACGGGTCGAATTGAGGTTATGTTCTATCTCAAATGGGTCGAATCAAAGGATATAGTTAAATGGGTAACATGTTAAAGATCACCTCATATGCAACCGGGTTGTTTTGACCCGTTAACACAACACATCCAAAATCGGCCATGATAAGTTAAGTGATGTTTACATCATCCGCTATGATATCAAAGAGGCTGGAATGTCTCTTTCTTCCTGAACCTTGCTTTGCCTGATGAAATACTTTTGGGCATGGCTTTTAACTGAGTTGGTGTTCATGTAATCACATAATTTCTTGGAATTCCATGACAGCCAATCTCGGTTTCCAAGCTTTTGCAACCCTATAAGAACATCCTATGATCTTACTCTATCCATGGAACACCTGCAAACCAAATACCTGCGTCGCGCTTAACGAAAATAATGATAGCATGTCTCCTTATCAATTTATTATCAGAATCATCAGTTCTTGAAATCGCCATGGATGAAAAGTATTGGGTCTGATCGTTACGGAGGGGATACGTGAAAATAAAATATGATATGGGGTATATATATACACCGAGATTTTATAGTTGTAATCTTAAATTTAAAAAAACTTTAATGATCAATAATTATAATAGGAGAAAAGTTCGGTAGTTTAAATATTTGATTATTGAAAATGACATTGTATCATTTCATAACTCATTTGAAAATTCAAAATTATCATATAAATTGATTTTATAAGATAACAATTCACTTTTAACAAATATTATAAATTTACGATTTTACTACTCACATTGGTTCGAGATAAGCCAGAACTGGTGATCCAAGCGATAATATTTTGTACGATTCAAAGCCGGAGGAGGTGGATCGTGACTCACGTTTATATAGGTATTTTCATTCCTACAACTCAAATCTTTATTTTCTTTATTCATTTGTTTATTATATACTAGGTTATTGCCCCGTGTAATACACGGGGTGAATCATAATTATAACTAGGTTATAACCCCGTGTATTACACGGGTTGAATAAATGAATTTTATATACCAAATAGGGGAAATACCATAAAAAACCAATATACTTTCTATTTTTTCTCACAAAAGTCCCTCAACTTTTTTTTTGCATATAAAAGTCCCTTAACTTGTTAAATTTGAACATTATGGTGAAATGACTTATAATTAGGGGTGCTAAACGGGTCGTGTTCGTGGGTTGGCGGGTTCATATTTAAATTATAAAATCTATGTTAATTTCTCTTTTTAAATTATAATCATATCATAAAATACACACCTCATTTAATTTATAACATAAAAAATATTGTAAAAAATATAAAATATTATAAATGTGTTAAACGGGTCAACCCGCCAACCCGACCAGGTTGACCCGAACCCGACCCGTTAACCTAAACGGGTTTGCGGGTTCAACCCGAAATTGACCCGAACCCGTTTAGACTAAACCTAAACCCGCGAATTTCGTGTTAGGTTCGTGTCGGGTTTTCGGGTCGTGTCAGAAATTCACACCCCTACTTATAATAGCCTATTTATTGCTGATGTTAGGGGTGTTCAAGATCGGATAATCCGGTTTTCGGATATCCGAAATTTCGGATAGTGAAATATTGACATCCAAACCCGAATCCGAAATTTCGGATTCGGGTTCGGATATCTAATCGGATATCCGAATATCCGATTATTAAAAAATAATAAAAAAATAAAAATTAAATAAAAAATCGGATATCCGAAATTTCGGATTCGGGTTCGGATGTCAATATTTCACTATCCGAAATTTCGGATATCCGAAAACCGGATTATCCGATCTTGAACACCCCTAACATCAGCAATAAATAGACTATTATAAGTCATTTCACCATAATGTTCAAATTTAACAAGTTAAGGGACTTTTATATGCAAAAAAAAAGTTGAGGGACTTTTGTGAGAAAAAATAGAAAGTATATTGGTTTTTTATGGTATTTCCCCTACCAAATAATAAAACATTATCTTTTTAAAAGCCTCCTTTATTGCACGGGTTGAAAAAATGTAATTTTATATATTAAATAATAAAATAAGTTACATCTATAAGAACCATATGTATTGTACGGGTTAAATAAATGTAATATTATATACCAAATAATAAAAAAATTATATCTTTAAAACAATTGTATTACACGGGTTGGGTTGAATAAATGTAATATTGTTTACCAAATAATAAAAAAAGTTATATTTTTAAAAACCCTCGTGTATTACATGGGTTGAATAAATATGATTTTATATACCAAATAATAAAAAATATATATTTAAAAAAACTAACGGATTTTTTTATATTTAAAGTAGGAAAAGATTGAATATTAATCTGAACTAACGGATTTTTTTATATTTAAAGTAGGATAAGATTGAATATTAATCTTTATTTATTTAGTTAATATAAGATTGAAAATTCATATGATTGAATAGGTGGGATGTTGTATGATGATAAATCGGTTAACCGTACTGAATGATAAAGATAATAGTGATTGTTGAACAAATTAATTAATCGAATTTAACAGAAACATTTGTGATGTTAGGTGGATTTTTTTAATTATTTAAAAGTTAATATCAACTTTGGAATTATTTAAAAATTTGTATTAATTTAGATTAAATATTATTATTATTATTAGTATTATTAATAATTTTAATCAATTAAATGAGTGAATGATAAACCCTGGGCTTATAGCTCAGTGGTTATGGAAATGAGGGAAGACTTCTGACCGAAAGGTCTCGAGTTCGATTCCTGATCCACCCGGGTTTTACCGGCTTTGCATTGTCGTGCCCTCGGGCGGGTGCAGGGTCGGGTTTTCCCCGGAACTGGTGGCATGGTGGGCTAGGGGCTCCGTGCGTGCAGGTTGGGCTGCCGCGGGCTACCTTTCGGCCAATGGGTGCCGCGTACGGAGTACCCGACGATTCTTATGTTGGACGTTCAAAAAAAAAATGAGAGAATGATAAGTGTCTCAAAAACAGGTTTATAGATTCATTGTTGTCCATGTATTATGTGCTGGAGTAATAATAATTATATACAAAATACCAGTGATTCTCATCTAAATGAAAAACAACTGCCAAATTACGGTTCCAAAAAATCATAAAAAATCGATTAACATGATAATGGGATTTACCAATAAATAAGGTTTAAAGCACACACAAACTGATCAAACCTTGCCGAGAAGAGTATGATAATTTATTTGTGATAGCTTGGATTTTTTTTAATTATTTGAAAGTTAATATCAACTTTGAAATTTATATGAATTTTTATTAGATTTGATTAAATATTATTGATAATAAAAATTTGTATTAGATTAGATTTTTGATTTGATTAAATATTATTAATAATAAAAATTTGTATTAATTTAGATTAAATATTATTATTATTAGTATTATTAATAATTTTAATCAATTAAATGAGAGAATGACAAGTGTCCCAAAACAGGTTTCTTTTATTATATAGTATAGATGTGAAATAAAAAAAAATATGTTCATAATATGATCATAGTATATATAATATAGAGTAATATACAGACCAAATACCAAATACGAAATAATTATTGAAGTTTGTATAGCCATTCATAATAATATGATCTGTTATTTGTTTTAGCATTTGTCATAGGAACTTAAAATTTTGTACCACTACTAATATTTATTGTGACATTTTCTTGTTCAAAGGTAACGTGTCTGATTTTATCTGATAATAGATTATTCTGACGGGTTAATGTTGGCATAATATTATATTTTCTACCATCCAAATATAGTTTCCTCACTTTCGCTATCATTAACAATAATATAAGGTATGCTCGTATTCAAAGCTATAAACCAATATGAATTGCACGAAATAATTATTTTTATCACAATTAGTAAGGAAATCAATAAAAACTATTGATAATGTAATATGTCTCATACCATTTGAAAGGTGTGAAAAAGGACTTCTAGACAGATAAAAGTAATGTAAATAAATAGACAAAAATTGAATCAATAAAACCAATTAATTATAGTTGAGAAAATACTATGTATAGTGTAATACTTTACTTGTACAATTGAACCAATGAAACATATATATAAGTGAAAAAATAAAGACATGAGACACCATACGAAAACTAAGTAAATTTAAATTTAAAAAAAAAAGTTATGACATTCAGAATGTGAAGATACCTTTCACAGACCTCTACATCTTAGTTACAATAGGAAAAAATATGTATGTTAAGAGTTTACCTTGTTTTAAAACACATATATCTAATTTATCTAAAAATACATGATGTTTTCTATGTGACATAGATAATAGAGTAAACTGCTAAAATCGTCCCTGAGGTTTGACTCAAATTGCTAGATCAGTCCAAAATCAACTTTTGTTGCTAAAACAGTCACTGACGCCAAGTTCTATTGGTAGATCAGTCCAATTATTTAACTCTGTTCAAATCCTGGGTTTGAGAGGAGGGCAAAGTTGTCATTTTCCCTTTTAATTATTTTTCCCATTTATTTATACATACACCCAAACACTCTCTCTCATATTTCTCTGCTCTCTCTCTCTACTACCGCCACCACCACACCACCACCACCCCCACCACCGTATCATCACCACCACCACCACCGTATTATCACCCCCACCACCGTATCATCACCACCACCATCGTATCATCACCACGCACCACCACCGTATCATCATCACCACCACCACCACGTACCTACCACCACCTCCTCCACCGTTCTCAACTACCAGCACCACACCACCACCACCCCCACTGAAACCCCAACACCACCATCCATCTGCCGCCAAGATCATCATCATCATCATCAACATCGCCGCCTCTCTCTCTTCTCTCAATCTCACCACCGCCACCTGTCTCTCTCTCTCTCTCCTCTTTCTTGAAATCCGACTTCAAACCCAGAATTTGAACGGAGTTAAATAATTGGACTGATCTAGCAATAGAAAGTAGGGCCAGTGACTGTTTTAGCAAAAAAAGTTGATTTTGGACTGATCTAGCATTTTGAGTCAAACCTCATGGACGATTTTAGCAGTTTACTCTAGATAATATGCATATTACTTATTTAACATGGTAAACTTATCTAAAAAAACATGATGTTTTCTATGTGACATAGATAAGACCGTGGGGTATGGTGGGGCTTGGGTTGGGGGCATGAGTTGACACGTGGAGTTGGAGTCCCCCCCACCAGTGAGTGACATGTCCGTGGGGTATGGCGGGGCTTGGGTTGGGGGCGTGGCTTGGCAGTTTATCAAAAAGAGTTAAATGCCATTTTAGTCCATGTGGTTTGGGCCATTTTGCCAGTTTAGTCCAAAGGTTTCATTTTTAACCCGTGGGTCCAAAAAGGTTTCACAGTTGCCATTTTAGTCCATTGGGTTAACTTCATCCATTTTTTCTGTTAACAAGAAGGCCAATTCGGTTATTTTATATGGCTGAATTGCCATTTTAGTTAATAGAATTACATACAAAATGACCGAATTGGCCTTCTCGTTAACAGAAAAAATGGATGAAGTTAACCAAGTGGACTAGAATGGCAACTGTGAAACTTTTTTGGACCCACAGGTTAACAATGAAACCTTTGGACTAAACTGGCAAAATAGCCCAAACCACAGGGACTAAAATGACATTTAACTCAAAAAAAAAATTCAAACACCCGCTATGACATGGCGGTGGACAGCGAATAGGAGGCCGTCACATCGGATCTCAAGCCCGCCCCTCGCCCGGCTTCAAACCCAAGCACTAAGGGCCACGCCCCAACCCAAGCCCACCTGGGGTGGTGGCTTGGGCGTTTTCCCCCAACCCAAGCCCCATACCCCATAGTCTAATATGCATAGCATATGAAGAGTAAAAAAACATACCTAGTATTTAGAATGAAGTGGAGTTTAATTCTAAATATTTAATGTAATATATTGAATATTAAATAATGATTTTTTATATTCTTGACAAAACTTTAATTATCACAAAAATCTAATTTGATTCTAGAAGGGAAACTAAAACTTACGAAATTGATTAAATGGTTACTAATTTTATGAGTTTTTGTTTAATAATTTCAAATCAAAATTAAATCCATAAATTATAGTTAGATTTAAAACACATTTTAGACTTTAGATTTACAATCAAAATAAAATTCTAATATAATATTTAAATCTTTTTAATTTAAAATTTAAAATTTATTAATAAATTATTGACGCCCTCATTGAATGACGTGACGTGTGTCCCAAATCAGGTTTCTTTTATTATATAGATAGATTTTATAAAAATTGTAACTTATAGTTCAAATCCTTAAACTACCATCGTAACTTTCGGCATCTCACTTTAAAATAATAACACTATAAAATTCAGAAGATATCATATACTATTTACACACCCATTGTCTACCCAATGCCCTTTCCATTCATCTCATGTTTTTAGATGGCGATTTCAGTACAAGATTCTGAAGAAGAGACGAATAGACGATGGCTGATCTGCGTGGCCCAGGGTCTACTCAAGATCAATCTTTTCTGTTCATGACGTAGTGTCACGTACTCACGCAGTGGCGGATCTAGAAGGAAACGGAGAAGATATTTTTTACACTAATATTATACTTCGCCAACAAAGTTGATGGGTAGCACACGTTTAAGCTAGATCCGCCCCTAGTGTCACAAGTGTAGGACAACCGTTCAATAAATAAAATAACAATTTTTATTAAATCATAATCAGATTACAACACATAAATAAGAAAAGAACAATGTTGAAACAAAATACAATATCAAATATAAACAAAGACTAAGACAATATTACAAGGAAATAAACAAAATACAAAGCACAACGTGAACCAGACCATTTCTCATGGTACAACAGCCTAAGCAGATTGTACTGACGAGATTAGCCTAGCATCTGAAAGTAGTATACCTGAAATGAGAGCTTGTAGAGCCGAAAAATCCGGGATTCAATGGAAGTTGTGTGTGCTATGAACCATACGAGTTTTTGTGTTCTGGCATGTTTTAGAACAAAGCACAAAGCTTTGTATATAATCAGTTTAGAATTCCAAGTGTCTAAATTGAATAAGAATTCAATTAAAAATAAAGTCTTGAATTCAATGACATAATGAATTATAAGACTTGACAGGTTAGAATGTAAAAAGTCTTCGGATGACCACGTCAAGCCACAAACTCGAGCCCACACACACATAAAAATTAGTAAAGGCGGCACCAAGCGAGCGAAGTACAAAGGGCGTCTTCAGAATGCCACATTACGCCTCGCCCCGCAGGCGCGCGTTGGATGCTCCGCACCCTCCTGGCTGCCACTGGGTGTGACTTGTCATATAGGAATACATTTCTGTGGATAATTCTACTTATAAACCAACGAATGATTTATCTCTCCACTAATGTGAGACAAAAACAATTTCTCACAACATTAATGTACCACCCCAACCCGTAACAGGCTGGCATGTCACTATTATATATCAAAACCAACGAGTTTCAATAAAAGATAGAATCCATGGAAGAAAAAGTCTCAAATCAACCAGAAAGCCTACGTCTTATATTATTCAATTACTGAAATAAAATAATGAAAAACTTTTAAAAACTTGAACTTCATAAACCTCTCACTCATCCCCGTTTCCCCTATTACCTGTAAATACATAAGACAAACACAAGAAAGAAAATACGGCTGAGCCAAACAGTTGCTCAGTAATGGAGAAATCAATAGTAAAGTAGTGGAAGGCATACAAAGATTCAGGATGAACTTCCTACCTCGATCGCATATAGCCCATCTGAAATTGTTAGTCTGCTGTTGTGGTGTCCTACTGTTGGGCCCAAAAAATTTATCAAACGACTAAAGCGAGCTTTGAACTCCATAATAGGCTCGTCATCCCCTTGCCTGATAGATGTATACTCTCTCAGATACTCACTTCTATCAGCGTCAGTGAAGTACTGCTGATAAAACAAAGTGCGAAATTCAGCCCAAGGAAGTGTTGCTGCATACCCATCTCCTCCACGAGCATCTTTCAAAGTCTTCCACCACCTATGAGCATCGTCCTCCACTTTATAACTAGCAAGCCTAACTTTGAACAAATCACCCACGCCCATCACTTCGAACAACTTCTCAATATGAGCAATCCAGTTTTCCGCCTCAACTAAACGATTTTGGCTTTTCCTTTCAGAAGCATCAAGCCAATCAAGGATAGTTACAGGAGCGTTATTGTTACCGTTGTTGTTTCCCCTGGGTTGTTGTACATTATTGTTATTCTGCTGCAACTGTTGTAGAAGGTTAGGAACTAAACACGCAATAGTTATATTGACAACATTAGCAATGAGAGTCTCCATAGGGACGTCGTTGTTGTTCACATTTATTCTAGGAGGCATCTGAAAAGAAGATATACATGTGAGAAGAGGAAAGTTTTCATAGTATGCGGAAGATGATGCGGATGGAATACCCTTAACTCACATGTTTAATTATTATTGTTTAAGTTTTCTACAAGAAAGAGCCTAGGCTCTGATACCATAACTGTAACACCCCAACCCGGAACAGGCTGGCATGTTATTATTACAGATATCAAAACCAATGAGTTTCAATAAAAGATGGAATCGATGAAACAAAAAGTCTCAAATTAACCAGAAAGCCTACGTCTTATATTATTCAATTACTGAAATAAAATAACGAAAAGCTTTAAAAAACTTGAACTTCATAAACCTCTCACTCATCCTCGTTTCCCATGATTACCTGTAAATACATAAGATAAACACAAGAAAGAAAATATGGATGAGCCAAACAGTTGCTCAGTGACGGAGAAATCAATTGTAAAGTAGTGGCAGGCATACGAAGAGTAGAATGTAATGGTATTATCACTAAATAGATTTAAACAATGGCACTGAGACCGATACTTATATAACTTTAATCCCAAAACTTATACTGAGAAAATAAGACAAACACAAGAAAGAAAATATGGATGAGCCAAACAGTTGCTCAGTGACGGAGAAATCAATTGTGAAGTAGTGGCAGGCATACGAAGAGTAGAATGGAATAGTATTATCACTAAACAAATTTAAACAATGGCACTGAGACCGATGCTTATATAACTTAAATCCCAAAACTTATACTGAGCAGATAACAAAGATACTGAACATAATGTAACACCTCGTAAACTCGTGTCCAATTATGTGTTGACACGTGTCCCTAATCCTAATTAAGTCAACGTAGACTAGGAGGGACTATTATTGCCAAACGATGAAAACAATATGCAAGGAAAAAAGTGTCAACATGCTTAAACTAAGCCTCTGAGTGACCTTGTACGGTATTCGTATTCTTTTAATAAGCCACTTATTAGATAAACGAAACCGTTTGCAATATAATTCAAAAGTTGTGCATCGAAGGGTTAAGAGTGTCAACATGTTAATTCTTACCTCTGAGTGACCTTTTAACGAATCCGGAATGATATGATGTTTGATCACACTCTTGGGAATACTTATATTGGCCGTCTAGAGCTTTTATGTCGTTAAATGGTAATACGCACAAGTTTGCGCGTTAAAAGGGTTTAAAGTGTCAACATGTTTAAATTATACCTCTGAGTGACCTTTTGACGAACCCGGAGCGTAACAATGTTCGGTTATACTTCCAAGAATACCTACAACCTAACTTGAAGGGTCAAAAGTGCTAAATATGAAAATTATATCAAGTTAAAGGGTTAAGGGGCTAAATGTGTCAACATTTAAAATTTGTTTTGCTGATCCAGGTGAGTGTCGCGGGCCGCGACCTCCCCCTCTGAATTTCTACGCGGGCCGCGAGGCCTTGATCTGCAGCAGAATTGTTTTTATTTTTATTTTTCTTTGCTTGTTCTCCACACATACCACCCATACTCACATAAAATCAATTCTATGGGTGTTAATTGTTTTTAAAACATGGTTTTACACATGTTGTGATCCTATAGTTACTTGGAGAACACACATTACACTTGTTAAGATCTTGTTCTTCTCAAATTAGTATAAATAGGCAATGAGTCTTTCATTTTCACTTGCACCATTCTTCTTTTTTCTCATTCTATTCTACTTCCTGGAGGTTCCTGACCATAAGGAAGCTCATTTTTTGTACAAAAGATAGCTAGTACCCTTTGTAAGTGTCCTTAGCCACTAGTTTTCATTTTATGGGCTTTTATGCCAAAAGTCAAGCGTTATTGTAATAACGCTTTGACTTTTAGTAAGACCTTAAAAGGTCAAGCCATTGTTCGCAACGACACGGCTACGTGATCGTAATTAGGTAGGTGTTAATCGCTCAAAAGGGCACCTCCTAAGAATCACGTTTGCTTGGTCAATTGACGAGTCAAAGTAATATTAATTTAAAAGTCAACTGGTCAGTTTTTAAAATAATTGCGATATGAGTTTAAAAGTGTTCTAAAATATTTTTTATGACTTAAACAACTCGGTAATATCTATTAGAACATGTGTAAACATGTTCAACTCGTCAATTCCCGTTTTAGGGTCGGTTCGCAACCGAAACTCACGTAGTTTGACTTCTACGTTGACTTTTGGTTATAACCCGAATTAGACTAGTATGCTACTGATTTTAGGTTCCGTTATGATCGTAATATATTGTAGTATAACTCTATAAGGTTGTATTACACGATTGGACTAGGAATATGAGTTTATGCGCATGTTCCGTTATTATGCCGTACTTTGACTATAATGCCCTTTTGTTTAAAAAAAAGGTTGTAAATATAAAGGAGCATGCAAATGAGTTATATACTGATAAGTAAATATGTTTAGAATATTTTGGTGATTATAATCTCGTCATAAACTGAGTTTACGCATATAAGCGTAAACTATGCTTTTAAAAGGACTAAAATGCCCTTTTTCACCCAAATTGAGTTTTTAAACATAATTTTAGTATAAAAATCATTACCTACCGATATGATATTGTAATTAGGATTATTTGGGATGCTAAGTCAGATTGAAACTGAGTTTCACTTCAGTTTCGCAAAAAATGCCGATAAATGACGATAATGCCCTTATGGCACATAAAATACGTTTTAAGCATAATATTCAAACCAAAACTTTTTCTTACTGATTTGTTATGACAAATAAAATATTTTAACTAATCAAAGCTGGTCATGACATCAGATTTCATAAACCATCGCATAAATCGTCATTTAATGACATTAACGCCGTTTAGGCGCGTAGTATGGTTTTAAACCATATTTATGAACCAAGACTTGTTACCAACAGATTTTATAAAGTATTTTAAATGTTTTTACAGTAGGTATAAGTCATGAACTCAGAATCCCAAATAAATTCTCAAAACTATGTGTGAAATGACCAAAATGCCCCTACGGTGCATAGTTTGGTCATAAAGCATGAACCACACATATATTTGATATCCCACTGGTATGATATCATAATTTAAACACTTTCTGATTATCCAATTGTTGACGAGTAATGAGGTTTAGGAGATCGAATGTATAAGGGTTAAAGTTTAAGGTATGCTTAGAGTCGAGATTCGGAATTTAAAACATAAGAATATAAATAGGTGGAAATAATCACCTAGTACACATGATACTTGTTCTTGACACTAGGAAACTCTAAAGGAGTTTAAATGTTTTCATGGAACAAGGTTCCATTAGAATCGTGACAAGTTATCAAAGTCTAGGATGATATAATCTAGTACCTTGACATATGAACACTAGTTCATCACCAAAGATTCGATTATTTGGATAATGTACTTATGTATTATGTAGGTTATGCAATATATATTAATAAGTCCAATAGTCAAGCATGAGGTAGAAGATTAAATCTTCATTTAGGTGCCTCTAATGTGTCATAGAAATCATGTAGGAGGTAGGAAGAACAAACTTCCATTTAGGTACCTCTAGTGTTCACCACTACACTTGATGTAAAAACATACATGGAGGGTCATGAACTAAGATTAATACAAGAATGTAAACAACTATACTATGAGAAATCATCAAGCAATGTGGGGATTTTATGTTGGACAACCCAAGTTAGTCCATAATCACACCTTCCTCAAGCTTGAAGCTAGAACATTACTTGTGGGTCAAAAACCCTAAATAAAACAGAAAGTATATGAGGTTCAACCTCTGATTTTGTATGTCTCAGCCCGTTTTTAAGCCCAACTAACCATACAAGTGGTTATGCGCATAAGGACGTGGGTTTGAGTGACTTAGACTCAAGTTTAAACAAGTATAAACAAAGTTTGATTAAAAAAAATGATCAGTGAACTTTGGACCCTTTTTGCCGGAGTTCCAGGGTCTTATTTACTGTGAATCACCCATGGAATCGATGCTAAGGAAAATCCAAGCACATAGGAAAAAGAATGAGCTAAAACGGACAAGAAACGAAGAAGTTATGCTTGTTTGAAGAACTTGTGTCGAATCTGTCCAAAACGCCGAATCTGCAGCTGATTGAGGGTGTTTGAGAGAGGCTTAGAGGTGTTTGAAAAGTGTATGAAGCTTGGAAGAGGTGTGGTATTTATAGGGAAGAGTTAGGTTAGGTTGGTGAGTGTTTTAATGGTGATTAAAGGCCATTGGGTGAGAGTTGGAAGTGGGATTTCGTGCAAAATCGTGGCTGTTTGAACTTTCTGCCCGCCAGACCCCCTTACGGACCGTAAGGGGAAAGGCATACGGTCCGTAAGCCTATGGGATGAAACAAAAATTTTTATTTCTTGTTTTCTTGATTTGCAACATGCCCAATTGTTATATATTACGTGTTTTATGAACATTTTAGGGTATTTAAGCATACAAGGCATGTTCTAAAGGTTACATATTTATAAAATGAATATGATTAAGTATAAGGCTCGCGTATAAGTATTGTATGAAGCACGAATGTTACGTATTAGTGGGTTTATTACACGTTTGCAAGTGTTACGAATATGTAACTAATTGTTTCACAATTAAATGTATGATTATGTATGGAGTATGTATAACACAAATTTAAACAAATGCAAGTTTTATTTATGATCCTTGTCTCGAGTTTACAATGATTATGATGAAAGAATGATTACAAGAACGCAAGATTTCCAAAATTAGAATTTCAAGCAAAGGTTTCTAAATATGGAAAGTATGAAAACGCAGGGCGTTACAGTCTCCCCTCCTTTAGGAAATTTCGTCCCGAAATTTATTCAAGAGGTAGACTTGAAGAGTTTTGGTAAAAGTTTGAGACTTGGAAATTTTGAAACGTTTTGAAAAGTACAAAATTTTGGGAGAATAATCAAAATAGGTTTGTAAAATGATTTGTTTGGCTAAAATGGTTTAGAGGCATAAGGATGAGTGAAACGTGTATAGGTAAAACGATTTTGAATAGCTAGATTTGGGGTTGCTTTACAAATGTATTGTATTTACGAATGAGGTCTTATTCAATGGTTTGAAATAAAAAAAGTGAGGTAGGTTGCATAGAAGTTTTAAAAGTAGTATAAGATCACATATTCATAAAAATTGCTTCTCGAGTGGAACGAGAATGTTTGGTACTTGAAATAAAGTTCTACGGTCTACTAAGTATGTTTACACAAGAATAACGAATAGGAATTAGTTTTTAAAGGTAGGAAGGTGAGTTAGGATTTGAAAGTTTCAAACGGGCACGGTTGTAAACAGGGTTAGAAATAACAAAAGGATAATGGGGAATAATACGAGTATAGAAGTGAATGATTTACTCTTAAGGAATGCAAGTATAAGAATGGCATAAGTATTGGATAGGCGAAGGTGATGTGTTAAGAATGAGGTCTCGTCGTGGATAATCGGATATAATGCGTTCGTGAGTTGTCTAAAGTTTGTATTAGGTCCAAAGGTCTGCAAAACACTGAATTTCTCATCGCACGTTTTATGAAATTTTGTAACACGGTGAAAACACTTATATATAGGAAGTACCAGCGGCGTATCCACCATGTTTTGACCACATAACGTCCGTTTCGTATTCGGTGTCATGTTACATTCCGTTTCTTACCATACACAGTAGTACACTCTATGGTTTTCATACGCTTATCACTATAATCCCGTGTGCACCCGCAATTATTTTGATAGTCGCATGTTCTGCATAGCTTGTACTAGTTGTGTATGAATCGGGGTATACATAATTTAAAAATAAGTATGTGTACGTATAAGAATATAATATATAAACAAGTCCATGCTTATGTATGTATGGGACCCACGTAAGCGAATCCTCGGATTACGCTCGCGTACGGGTACGAATGTATGAATCATGAGTATGAATGAAAGTATGAGCATAAGTATAAGTTTAAGTATGAATATGCACATAAGTATGAGTATAAACATAAAACGTACAAGTAGTATGAGTATAAGTATAAGCATAAAACGTATGGGTATAAGTGTAGGTACGAATTACGTATATAATGTACGTTGGAACAAAACGGATTTAAGCATATAAAAGCATTCAAAAGGTTGAGTATGTAAATACGAACGATTTGAATGATGTTATCGCGAGATATCGACCAAAATGTGTATGATGATATGCATGTATAGTTGTTTAAACGAAACGTTGAGTTTATCGAATCAAAATTAGATTGAGCTTGATTTGAAGGGTAGAATATAGTTTGTATATGTAAGAGGATATAAAGTACTCATTGGTTAAGCATAATGTATTTTGTAATGAATGGAAATGCTACTTTTGTTTTAAAAAAGTTTACGTAATCCGAAGATGGTCGGTCCCCATGAAGTCTTCTTGCCCACGTGTTTTGTAAATTGGTGTAGGAAAAAGGTTTTCGATAAAAAGTAAGTTCGTTTCATCAAACAAGAAATTATGAATCTAGGAGGTTCTTGTGAAAACGAGGATCCTTAGAAAATTTTTTTAGCAAAAGGACTTAGTGATTGTTAAAAGTTTTAACAAATGATTTGTTGATGTTGAAAAGAGTATTTGGTAAAACGATCATATAACATTTATAAGATCTTATAAGTAATTGAGAAAGGTTGGTTTGATTTCGATTAAGAATGGAAGTCTCTAGTATGATGATATAACGTGTGCGTGTTTTTGTGATTAAGTTGAATATGAAGTTCATGGGCTAGAGATTCATTGGACCGATTAAATTGATAGGTAGCATTTCGTAAGTTTTTGAAATTCGGGAAATAAAACGTTTTAAGGTATGATTAAGAATTTCGTGTATGTGAGTTATGTGAAAAATAGATTGTAGGATAAGAAGTACGTTTGATAAAACAATGTATTTTGGAATTGATATAAGGGGGTATATCGATAAATGATAAATGATTTAGGTATGAAACATGATTGTGTTTGCTTGATAAAGTATTTTGAAGGAAAGTTTTGGTAACTCGTTGGTGAGGTCGTTTTAAGAAAAGAAGGAGTGGAGTTAATCATCAAGGTAAGGAAATCACTCCTAACTCAATGATATGTCTCCATTTTGGCGTTATAAAGAATGTAAACAAAATTGAGTGACGTTTTGAAATCATGCATAGGTATAAATGTAGGAAAAAGATTTAGTATGATATGTGTGTGAGAAGAAAATATCGAAAGTAAATTCGAATTTGAAAGATTGCATCGTATAAAATAAATAACAGTATTTACCCTTCCGGTTACTACATGTCCCAAATCAATCGAAATTTCGAGACTTGGCGGGATTTATGAAAAATTCAAGGAATGGAACTAGTCGACAAGGTGCAGGTTTCACCCCTAACTTGACGATTTCGTATCCTAAGTGTGGTTGGTACTCGTCGGGTCAAAATTTAATTTCAACACTTTGACGAGGGTCCACTAGAATTTGAAAGCAGAAGTTCTCCATCAAGGTGAGGATCTCCTAACTTGGTGGCGAATTTCTTGTAATAAGAATAGGTGGATTGAGAGTCTTTCACCAAATTGTGGGTTTCACGCCTGTTTTGGTGAAGTCGTCTCGTTTGTGTATTACAAGTGGTTTCGAATTTAGTATAAATGAGTAAAAGACGCATGTTCAAAATAATAATAACAAGTATAAGCACATAAACCATTTTAAGAAAATAACACGTAAGAGACATTTCAAGAATAACATGTAAAGATATTTCATAAAAGTAATATGTGAAGCAAGTATGGTCGAATTTTGGTGCTTAACTATAGACTAGGTCAAAAACATGGCACTTTTCCTAATTCCCTATAGTTATGGCTCTGATACCAATCTGTCACACCCCAACCGATGCCGGAAACATCGGAGTGAGACGAAATAGAATGCAAGAGACTTCATAACACTATTTATGACAAGTATTTAAATGATAAATTTTCATTTCATTTCATTTCTAAAGAGTCAATTACAAGGATTTGAAACAAATACAACATGAATAATGAAATACAATACAAATAAAATACAAAATTTAAAGTGTGTATCTAAGCATCCTACTAGATTCCATGCATCATCAACATTATCGCTAAACCTGCAACATGTTTTAAAGGCATAGTTCAATACAAAGGTATTGGCGAGTAAACTAGTTTTAGACTCGTGGTATATGTATAAAAAGGTATTTTCAATCCAACATAGCAATTGGTATACAAGGTCAATCTATCATGCATAACAATATGTCAAACCCAAGTGTCCACTAGTATAATTGCATCCCTCGATGTAGCAACATCGAGACCGTAAAGTGTGAATAATAGCATCCCTCGATATAGCAATACCGAGACCGTAAAGAATATAACTTAACAAAACCCCGTCGGGTGGTGTGCTACTCCTATAACGCTATAATTGTTAAGGCGGGTTAACAAGTAGTATGCATTCTAGCATGAACCTAAGCATAACAAAGCATGTATAATGGATTGAATGAATAAAGAATATTTGTGTGAATCGTGCATTTTAACAAGTAAAACATGTTGCACCCAAAGTGTGTTTAAAGTAAAAGGGGTCAAGTGTACTCACAAAAATTGCATACACTTTCCAATTATCCAATTGTTGACGAGTAATGAGGTTTAGGAGATCGAATGTATAAGGGTTAAAGTTTAAGGTATCCTTAGAGTCGAGATTCGGAATTTAAAACATAAGAATATAAATAGGTGGAAATAATCACCTAGTACACATGATACTTGTTCTTGACACTAGGAAACTCTAAAGGAGTTTAAATGTTTTCATGGAACAAGGTTCCATTAGAATCGTGACAAGTTATCAAAGTCTAGGATGATATAATCTAGTACCTTGACATATGAACACTAGTTCATCACCAAAGATTCGATTATTTGGATAATGTACTTATGTATTATGTAGGTTATGCAATATATATTAATAAGTCCAATAGTCAAGCATGAGGCAGAAGATTAAATCTTCATTTAGGTACCTCTAATGTGTCATAGAAATCATGTAGGAGGTAGGAAGAACAAGCTTCCATTTAGGTACCTCTAGTGTTCACCACTACACTTGATGTAAAAACATACAAGGAGGGTCATGAACTAAGATTAATACAAGAATGTAAACAACTATACTATGAGAAATCATCAAGCAATGTGGGGATTTTATGTTGGACAACCCAAGTTAGTCCATAATCACACCTTCCTCAAGCTTGAAGCTAGAACATTACTTGTGAGCCAAAAACCCTAAATAAAACAGAAAGTATATGAGGTTTAACCTCTGATTTTATATGTCTCAGCCCCGTTTTTAAGCCCAACTAACCATACAAGTGGTTATGCGCATAAGGACGTGGGTTTGAGTGACTTAGACTCAAGTTTAAACAAGTATAAACAAAGTTTGATTCAAAACAAAACGATCAGTGAACTTTGGACCCTTTTTCCTGGATTTTCAGGGTCTTATTTACTGTGAATCACCCATGGAATCGAAGCTAAGGAAAATCCAAGCACATAGGAAAAAGAATGAGCTAAAACAGACAAGAAACGAAGAAGTTATGCTTGTTTGAAGAACTTGTGTCGAATCTGTCCAAAACTCCGAATCTGTAGCTGATTGAGGGTGTTTGAGAGAGGTTTAGAGGTGTTTGAAAAGTGTATGAAGCTTGGAAGAGGTGTGGTATTTATAGGGAAGAGTTAGGTTAGGTTGGTGAGTGTTTTAATGGTGATTAGAGGCCATTGGGTGAGAGTTGGAAGTGGGATTTCATGCAAAATCGCGGCTATTTGAACTTTCTGCCCACCAGACCCCTTACGGACCGTAAGGGGAAAGGCATACGGTCCGTAAGCCTTTGGGCTGAAACACAATTTTTATTTCTTGTTTTCTTGATTTGCAACATGCCCAATTGTTATATATTACGTGTTTTATGAACATTTTAGGGTATTTAAGCATACAAGGCATGTTCTAAAGGTTACATAAGTATAAAATGAATATGATGAAGAATAAGTCTCACGTATAAGTATTGTATGAAGCATGAATGTTACGTATTAGCAGGTTTATTACACGTTTGCAGGTGTTACAGATATGTAACTAATTATTTCACAATTAAACGTATGATTATGTATGGAGTATGTATAACACAAATTTAAAGAAATGCAAGTTTATTTATGATCCAAGTCTCGAGTTTACAACGATTACAATGAAAGAATGATTACAAGAACGCAAGATTTCCAAAAATAGAATCTCAAGCAAAGGTTTCTAAATATGGAAAGTATGAAAATGCAGGGCGTTACACAAATATGCCTCTTGGGACGGTTATTACATAAGTAAGTCGCCTATGATTGCGCAAAAGTGTATGAATACGGTTTTATTCCCTTTACTTGATAATTACTGTTATTGGGGGTTATTGATACCATGTCCGGACAACCCAATGGGTTAATCAAGCATATAATCTCGTAACAAGAAAAATCCCAAGATATATTTAAAAGATCACCTACGGGTTTTCTATATGTATAAACTCTTTTCGAAAAACAATTTTTTTTCAAAGAGTCAGTTAATTGTATTTACCAGCTTTGGCTGACGTATTTTCAAAAGATTGAACAGCAGGTACCGAATCTTATTATAGGCTGGGATTACGGGTCGGCTAGAATGAAGGCTAAGGAATTTGCACTCCTGTTGCTTAAGGCTTATGATGTCTAAAGCTCTGTTTATTTGGATCCTGCCTGTGGGTTTGTATCGAACGCTTGTAATACTTTTATACATTCAAGCTTTATTTTAATATTTTTAATCTAATACTTCCGCTACATATTATTATATTGTGATAACTGTTATCCAACCGTCACGATTGTACCCATCCGGGCCCACCGGAAATCAGGGTGTGACAGGTTGGTAACAGAGCTACAGTTTGAGTGAATTAGACACTAGCCCTTAGTGTTTAATCTCAAATATCATAAATGCAGATTCCTTTAAAAACTCCGAGTCTAGACCTGAATATAAGACTACTCTTAATCTATATAGTAGTTATTGATTTTATACCGCCAAGACGTCGCGGGCAAGATGGAGAAACTATGATGGGTCACAGACTCGAGGATCACTACTATTGAGTCGCTTGAAGTTCCATTTGGTGAACTACATATGTTTTGGAGACGATGACTCAGATACGAGGATGATAAACCTCGTCACCTGATGATATATCTTTTGATATTCTTGTGATATTCTAATATCATGTATCTGAAGTCTATCATATTTGATAGACATTTCGGTGATATCTCACCAGCTGATTGAAACAACAACAATTATGGAAAGCCGTTTCATGGCAATGTTATATGTGCAAATTTGCACCAAATTTCTACTCTCTGATTCAAATGTTCTTTCATCCTAGAGAATAAGTAGAAAAAAAGGAATCACTTTATCTGATTCGTGCTCAAAGCATATAATTTCGAGTCTTCGAGCTCGATTAATTCAAACCCATCTGGGTATATATTATATTATATAAATTCGGCAACTCTCGCCAGCAATTTCTCCAACTTGAGTACGACAATGATTTTTTTATTTCATTGATTTTTAACAACTACGAATGCCAAACTTAGTTTGATGGAAGCACCATATGATAATTGGCAGTATCCTAGTGTGTCCCATAGATTGCTTTCATGCCTGGCCAGTATGATGGTTTAATGCATGGAACCACTAAGATCTCCCAACGGTCATATTGTACTGATATCGGCTAATAGTAAGCATCTAATATACTTTGGCGATCTTACTGCCATAAGAAAAATCATTGATTTTATGGAGCCCATTTCATGATTTTTCCTTCTAATAATACGAAGGTCACATTTTATTGCTCCTACCTTATCAAACAAATCTCTTGATTGCGCGATAGACGAAGGCCAAAAGCACATGTTCCCACCAATGAGTGCAAAATGTTCGTCCAAATATGAGACGACGTATCCCCAATTCTCCCGATAAGGAGAGGGGTATATATTTAAACGGTGTACTTTATTGATATGTACCATATACAGTGTACTTTATTGAGCTGTATCATATACGCTGTACTTTATTGAGGCGTATTCCTGAATATCCCATGTGGAGAAAGGGTATATTATAAACGGTGTACTTTATTGAGCCGTATCATATACAGTGTACTTTATTGAGCTGTATTATATACGATGTACTTTATTGAGGCGTATTCCCGAATATCCCAATGTGGAGAAAGGGTATATATTTAAACGGTGTACTTTATTGAGCCATATCGTATACACTGTACTATATTGAGGTGTATACCAAATCTCCAACTAAGAAGAAGTGCATATAATTAAAACGTCTAATAAGACGTGTCCTGGAAACTCTGATTAAGGAGGAGGACTGAAAGTGCCAACTCTATTGGGTGAAGACAAATTAGTCGAAAGACCGCTAGCAATCAAGCAAGTAAATCCCTTTTGAATCTACTCGGTCTACTAGTTCTTATGTAATTGAGACTAGTAAATAAGACCATGATAAAAGACTCTGTATTAATTTTCCCACCAATGGTAGTGGTTAAAAAGGTGATAGAAGTGGAAAATTGATTCCCTCACACGAATATAATCTCAAAAATCTTTAAGTGATCCTTGTCAAACTATGGGACGACACTTATCTAAGATCTCCCAATGTGGAGAGGGACTTATATTAAAACGTCAACTGCGACGAATTCCCAAATCTCCCAATACGGAGAGGGACTTATATTTTCAACATCAAATGAGACGCATCTCCAAATGAGGGGAAGAATTTATATTCAATACGTTGATTGAAACGTATCATTAGAAACTCCAACTAATTCCCAACTGTGTGGAAAGGAGAAAATCTTCGTCAACTTTGTGACGATACTTGTTCCAAATCTCCATCAATTCCCAATAATGTGGAAGGATAGGAATCATAATACTGCATTGTCAGTTAAAACAAAGACAGTTGTGATCTTTATGATCCCCTGTCCAAGGTGGTGAGCTATGCTCAAGCCTAATAGTCTATATGATCAATGCGATCATGACTAATATCATCTGATACGATGATCATATTATTTAACATCCTTAGTGATGTTTTGCCTACGAGCTATAACATATTGTCCATTTGAGACATTGACATTGTAATCTTTTATGATTCCTATCCAAGGTGATGAGCTATGCTCAAGCCTAATAGTCTATACGATCAATGTGATCATGACTAAAATCTTCAATATAATGATTATGTTTAACATCCCTAATGATGTTTCGCCTTCGGGCTATATTATGTTGTCCAATTGTGACAAGATATTTGTAATCTTTTATCATTCCTTGCCCAAGGGGGTGAGCCATGCTCAAATCTCATAAGTCTACATGATCAATGCTATCATGACTAACATCATCAACATCATAATCATACTATATATCCCTAGTGATGTCTCGTCTACGGGCTACATTATATAGTCCATTTGAGACAATGACAGTGGTGACCAACATGGTTCCCTGTCCAAGGTGGAAGGCTATACAAAAGCCTCGCCGCCTATATGAACAAATATGATAATGACTGATATCATCAGTACGATGACCATTAATTTAACATCCTTTGTGATGACAATCGAATCGCCTACGGGCCATATTATATCGTCAATTATGATGACAATAGTAGTCTACGAACCCTATTTAAAGGTAATGAACTATGTTCAAACCTTAAAGCCCTTTTGATCAAATAAGATCGCGGCATATATTTATATCTTGAATTGTCCTTTGTGACAAAGCTTAGTGCCATATCTTCCAATGTCCTTCGTGGCGAGGAACTATGTCATATCTTTCACAACCTTTGTGACAGGCCCTTGTGCCATGTCTTTCACGTCCGTCGTGACAAAGCCAATGTGCTATATTTAAATGTCCTTTGTGACAAGCCAATGTTCTATATTTAAATGTCCTTTGTGACGAGCCAATGTGCTATATTTAAATGTCTTTCATGACAAGCCAAAGTGCTATGTTTAAATGTCCTTCATGACAAGCCAATGTGCTATATTTAAATGTCCTCCGTGACAAGCTAATGTGCTATATTTAAATATCCCTTGTGACAAGCCGATGAGTTATACGGCTAAAGTCCACTGCCATTTGTGGTAAGCAGGGCTAGTGAAATTGATATATAAACATATAGATCCGCAAGATCTAATGCAAATAAATGTATTTGCTATTTAGTTCTCGAAGAATTACTGATGGCTTTATTGTCTTTCAGATAAACTTATGGCGAGCCTGAGTATTGGCAAAGCAAGTAAGAAAAACAGTGGTGACAATTTAGTGCACCAGAACCGTAATGACGAAGAGAATCGTCTTCGATCCATAGTTTCCGATAAAGTCGGTAAAGCCTTGGCTGGATTTATGGCCACATTTAAAGGGCCAGAGCCATCAGTACAGAAAGAGAACTCTGTTTCTAAACCCCGTTCAAATACTCATAAGACTGAGAAGTCTTATTTTTCCTCAACTAAAAGTGAGCAGAGTATTAAGAGTATCAAGAAGGCTGAGTCAAATGACTCTAAGAAGGGGTGTACACATAAATACTTTGTTTCATGTAAACCCCGTGACTTTACGGGTGAGATTGGAGCTATTGATGCTCTAAAGTGGCTGGATGAAATGGAAACCGTTGTTGATATAAGCGGTTGTGCCGCCAAGGACACTGTTAAATACGTGTCCTAATCCTTCAAGGAGGATGCTCTGACTTGGTGGAAGGCACTGATCCAATCCACCGGTAAGGTTGAAATGTACAACCTTAGTTGGTCAAAGTTTGTGGAACTGATCCGCGAGACTTATTGCCTACCTCACGAGATGGAGAAAGTTGAAACTGACTTTCTAAAGCTGACCATGAAAGGCCCCGAATGTCGAGCCTGTTTATCTGAATATAACTCCTTATCAAGACTCGTGCCGTATTTAATTACCCCCGAGTCTAAGCGCATTGCATGGTTTCTTGGAGGGCTCGCTCCAGAAATCAAGGGGATGGTTAAATCCTCAAAACCTGCAACTTTTAGATCCGCTATGGATCTGGCTCTATCTCTCACTGAAGATGAAATAAGAGCAAAGGCGATTAAGGCTGAAGAGGATCATAAGCGAAAGCGTGATGAAACCCCAAGTAAGGATTACAAAAAGGGTAAGACTGGTTCGAATTATAACCAATCCAAGCCGAATGAGGCTAAACCCAAATGTAAAACCTACGGGAAGCAACACTTTGGAAAATGTTTCCATGAGCAGACCAAGGGTTGTGGTATCTGTAAGAAGATGGATCACAAGTCTCATGAATGTAAAGACTTGAAAGACGCCACCTGCTATGGATGTGACGAGAAAGGGCATATAAAGACCTGCTGCCCTAAGAGGGCGACTGACGGGAAGAACAAGGCCACTGATGGCCAGAAAGGCAATGTTTGAGCCTCCTAATCTGCTATAGCAGAAGCAGTTCAAGACATATCTTTACATATCTGTTTCTCGTACATGTTTTATTTACTAGAACTTTGTTTTAAACTCTGGAGGCAGTTAGAGCTTCATCATTTGTAAATTTAATAAAATTTTAATTCTACCTTTTCAAAGCTTAAGTAGTATTTATAAAATCAAGTGGCCAATCTAGATGGCTTCACAAATGATATATCCTTCTCGAATCGGATTATCCTTGATGATCTTTTATATATAAATCATACGGGATTCGATATGATCTTAGACATAGATTGGTTAGTCCAAAAACCAAATCCGCTTTGTCTACAATAAGAAACTTATCAAAAATTAAAATCCTTATCTGGTGATATATTCACCATCCGTGGAAGATCAACACTATGAATTGCCCGAGGAAGCTTCTATGCTTGGGGCATCCAAGTGATTGCAGGAAGGATGTGTCATCTACATGACACAAGTAACTTTTGATGAATTAAAATTGAAAGCTGAAGACCTTGGTGTGGATGGACATGAGAAGTCCGTAACCACCCAGGAAGCATAATGCTTAGAATATTCGCAAGTGAGTCAAACACTGTAGATCATTTTAGTCTGCAGCATTGAACTAGAAAATCCCACATAGAATTGGGAAATGGTAACAATGGATCTAATCTCCAAGTTACCTAATATAGATTGCGGCAATGACGCGATGTAAATTATAATTGACAAACTTACTAAGTCGACGCTTCTTGTCAAATAAGGAAAATTTATAATTCCGACCAGTTAAGCTATATAACGACAACATCGAGTCTCCTTATGGAGCACTGTTGTCTAAAGTATCGAATTATGATACTAAATATATTCTAATCTATGGAAAACTCCAGCAATGTGCTTAGTTGATAAGCACTTGTCATGCTTCGCCATGACATTTAAACATGAGCTTAAGGTTCATTTAAAAACCTTGTCTATTAGGGACCATGGAATCTAAAGTTCCAAGTTTACCTCGTAAACGCGAATGGGATTCCCATTGTGGCCCAGGATACTCTTGAGAGGTTGAGACCTCCGGCTATACGGAATTAACCCTTTTGCTCTGAGCAAATCTCGAGGTCGAGATTTCTTTTAAGGGGGTGAGGATGTAACACCACGTAAACTCGTGTCCAATTATGTGTTGACACATGTCCCTAATCCTAATTAAGTCAAACGTAGACTAGGAGGGACTATTATTGCCAAACGATGAAAATAATATGCAAGGACTAAAAGTGTCAACATGCTTAAACTAAGCCTCTGTGTGACCTTGTACGGTATTCGTATTCTTTTAATAAGCCACTTATTGGATAAACGAAACTGTTTGTAATATAATTCAAAAGTTGTGCATCGAAGGGTTAAAAGTGTAAACATGTTAATTCCTACCTCTGAGTGACTTTTTAACGAATCCGGAACGATATGATGTTTGATCACACTCTTAGGAATACTTATATTGGTCGTCTAGAGCTTTTATGCCGTTAAACGGTAATACGCACAAGTTTGCGCGTTAAAAGGGTTTAAAGTGTCAACATGTTTAAATTATACCTCTGAGTGACCTTTTGACGAACCCGGAGCGTAACGATGTTCGGTTATACTTCCAAGAATACCTACAACCTAACTTGAAGGGCCAAAAGTACTAAATATGAAAGTTATATCAAGTTAAAAGGTTAAGGGGCTAAATGTGTCAACATTTAAAATTTGTTTTGCTGATCCGGGTGAGTGTCGCAGGCCGCGACCTCCCCCTCTGAATTTCTACGTGGTCCGCGAGGCCTTGATCTGCAGCAGAATTATTTTTATTTTTATTTTTCTTTGCTTATTCTCCACACATACCACCCATACTCACATAAAATCAATTCTATGGGTGTTAATTGTTTTTAAAACATGGTTTTACACATGTTGTGATCCTATAATTACTTGGAGAACACACATTACACTTGTCAAGATCATGTTCTTCTCAAATTAGTATAAATAGGCCATGAGTCTTTCATTTTCACTTGCACCATTCTTCTTCTTTCTCATCTATTCTACTTCCTGGAGGTTCCTGACCATAAGGAAGCTCATTTTTAGTAGAAAAGATAGCTAGGACCCTTTGTAAGTGTCCTTAGCCACTAGTTTTCGTTTTATGGGCTTTTATGCCAAAAGTCAAGTCATTGTTCGCAACGAATATGGTTACGTGATTGTAATTAGGTAGGTGTTAATCCCTCAAAAGGGCACCTCCTAAGAATCACGTTTGCTTGGTCAATTGACGAGTCAAAGTAATATTAATTTAAAAGTCAACGGGTCAGTTTTTAAAATAATTGCGATATGAGTTTAAAAGTGTTCTAAAATATGTTTTATCACTAAAACAACTCGGTAATAATTATTAGAACATGTGTAAACATGTTCGACTCGTCAATTCCCGTTTTAGGGTCGGTTCGCAACCGAAAGTCACGTAGTTTGACTTCTACGTTGACTTTTGGTTATAAACCAAATTAGACTAGTATGCTACTAATTTTAGGTTCCGTTATGATCGTAATATAATGTAGTATAACCCTATAAGGTTGTATTACACGATCGGACTAGGAATATGAGTTTATGCGCATGTTCCGTTATTATGCCGTACTTTGACTATAATGCCCTTTTGTTTAAAAATAAGGTTGTAAATATAAATGAGCATGCAAATGAGTTATATACTGATAAGTAAATATGTTTAGAATATTTCGGTGATTATAATCTCGTCATAAACTGAGTTTACGCATATAAGCGTAAACTATGCTTTTAAAAGGACTAAAATGCCCTTTTTCACCCAAATTGAGTTTTTAAACATAATTTTATGTATAAAATTCATTACCTACTGATATGATATTGTAATTAGGATTTTTTGGGATGCTAAGTCAAATTGTAAACTGAGTTTCACTTCAGTTTCGCATAAAATGCCGATAAATGACGATAATGCCCTTATGGCACATAAAATGCGTTTTAAGCATAATATTCAAACCAAACCTTTTTCTTACTGATTTGTTATGACAAATAAAATATTTTAACTAATCAAAGCTGTTCATGACATCAGAATTCATAAACCATCGCATAAATCGTCATTTAACGACATTAACGTCGTTTAGGCGCGTAGTATGGTTTTAAACCATATTTATGAACCAAGATTTGTTACCTACAGATTTTATAAACTATTTTAAATGTTTTTACAGTAGGTATAAGTCATGAACTCAGAATCCCAAATAAATTCTCAAAACTATGTGTGAAATGACCAAAATGCCCCTACGGTGCATAGTTTGGTCATAAAGCATAAACCACACATATATTTGATATCCCACTGGTATGATATCATAATTTAAACACTTTTACACAATGCTTATGACCATGACATCATTTTACTCGCAAGCTCCTTTTATAAATTGTAAAATTACCAAAATGCCCTTATGAGGCATAGTTTGATTTTAAAACCTTAACGGGCATACAAGTTGATATCCTACTAATATTATAACTTGTTTAAAGTATGTTGGCATATGGAACTTGTTCATGACTCATCCGGTTACCTGATATCGCTTATACGCGTACGGTTAGACTTACGTAACTAGTTTACTTAAGTTTACCAAATAGGGTTTAACCTTATTGTTTTGATCTCAAAATCTAGAATGTACTTTGTTTGCCCACATTATACAAGTCCTAGTACTTGTTGGGTTTAAACCACATTCTATTCGGTATACTCTTAATTTAGCCAACCTATTCTTAAGTATCGGGTCAAATCTAAAGGAACTACCTTTGGCCCGCATACATTCTAACAGATAATAAATCCGTTCATTCCAGACTATAGTACCCCCCCAGATAATCGGACTTGGGTCAATAATACTTAGACTTGCGGCTTTTTGCCAAATATAGTCTTATTGATTGGAAGCTAGCAAAAAGGTAAATACTCTTGACTTATTTTAGTGTAAACTTGGGATGGCAAATATGCCTCTTGGGACTGTTATTACACAAGTAAGTGCCTATGATTGCGCAAAAGTGTATGAATACGGTTTTATTCCCTTTAATTGATAATGACTGCTATTGGGGGTTATTGATACCATGTCCGGAGAACCCAATGGGTTAATCAAGCATATAATCTCGTAACAAGAAAAATCCCAAGATATATTTAAAAGATCACCTACGGGTTTTCTATATGTATAAACTCTTTTCGAAAAACAATTTTTTTTCAAAGAGTCAGTTAATTGTATTTACCAGCTTTGGCTGACGTATTTTCAAAAGATTGAACAGCAGGTACCGAACCTTATTATAGGCTGGGATTACGGGTCGGGTAGAATGAAGGCTAAGGAATTTGCACTCCTGTTGCTTAAGGCTTATGATGTCTAAAGCTCTGTTTATTTGGATCCTGCCTGTGGGCTTGTATCGAACGCTTGTAATACTTTTATACGTTCGAGCTTTATTTTAATATTTTTAATCTAATACTTCCGCTACATATTATTATATTGTGATAACTGTTATCCAACCGTCACGATTGTACCCATCCGGGCCCACCGGAAATCGGGGTGTGACACGTAACCAGATACATATAAACATATCATAACAGAGATAAGTTATACGTGACAACATATAACAATAAAAAAGTCACGTAATATAGAAGCACCCATCGCCGCTGCCATTAACTGTGCTCCAAACTAGGTAACTAACGAACTTAGTTGACGTGTTTCTTCTCCGTTGTATTCTTGTTCTCAAATCGTTTTTGACAGTGGCCATTGGCGTCGCGTTTCGTACCTGTCACAGACTACGACCGTCTTCGTGAAACTAATCTGTTTTGGTTCCACTTATCAGAAGAGGCTAGATTCAACCCTCCTGTTTTGTTTGTTCAATTTTAAGCTAAGGACCGATTTGTTTCCGACGACTAAGAATCGTACTAAATAAACGTTTCTAAGAAAGTGTTTTGGAATGTTCTTTGTTTGTTATTACTCGTTCTCTATTTGTTGTTACTCGGCTAGAATCACACATGTATATTCACTAATAGTAGCAAACTTAGTAATTACTAAAATGCATTCTTGGTGATAGCTAAGTATTATTTTATGTATGAATCAACAGAACTATATTTACATTTAATGTATGACATCCTTTCTATTCTTATGAATCGATGTAACCTCCAGTTCGTTGTATGATTCATAGTTTAGAAATGCACCTAAAAGATTAAACTCTATTTATAAATAATTTAGTTTGCTCATTGGTTCCATGGATTGTTTTTCTTCTAATTTTACCACACACCTTTGTTTATTGGTTATTCAAACATTAAATTAATTATTGGTACTTAAAATAGCTATTTAGTCTAATTGATTGTTATGTCATGCTACATGCTACCCAGTTGTGAAATAAGCTAAAGATTTGATAAATATGGATTGAATTAATAGTTTAGGTTGCTACTGTTAAGGTTCTCAAGGTGAACGTCCACATTGCTAGCATGTGTATTGTTTTAAAAGTTTTAGTAATATAGCCACAGTATGTTTACATGCATATACTACATCAAATTTATTTATATATATATAAGTAATCTAAGGCAATTCAATTATATTAATCCAGGATCTTAATTCCTTAATAACTTTCTAAAATAACTGATCCAACTAGATATACATTAATGCTCCGTCGCCGGGACAAATTAACTAACGAATCAGAAGACGTGAGTTAGATTCGGTAAATCTAATTAGAGAAGTTAAAGTGTAGGCGCTTGCTTGATTTAAGGATGACTTGAATATTGATAGCTTTTGCTTTGCTAAACTAAGGTACAGATTCCTTTTCTTGACATCATAGTATTTTATTCAATCCGTTACTTTGTAGTACGGATGTTTCACTAGTTGTTTATGTTTCGTAATCACTATATAGTGTAGCATGTAATAGACCTTAGATCTTGCGCTCATTATTGCATCTTCCCTTTAGACTTATGTCAATATACATTTATTCTTATACGGCTTTGTACTCTGTCATCTGAGCAATTATATGTTAAGTCTTGTCGTTGGGGCATCAACGACATGGCACTCATCGTGATGGTGCGTAACTAAAGTTCATGACGTCTCTAGTTTGTGCTTCTGTAGCACCTGGCCCCTAGAGGCGAATAGATCGATCATAGCTTTAACTCCTGACTCCTGACTCCTGTTGAGATGGAATAATGTGCGTACGCCTACATGCACCGTCTTGGTGCATGGACTATAGCTGTGTACCCCTCTGCTTAGGCTCGTGGGTGCTTCTATATTACGTGACTTGTTTTATTGTTATATGTTGTCACGTATATCTTGTCTCTGTTATGATATGTTTGATATGTTTATATGTATCTGGTTATGTTCGGTATCTTTTATCTGCTCAGTATAAGTTTTGGGATTGAAGTTATATAAGTATCGGTCTTAGTGCCATTGTTTAAATATGTTTAGTGATAATATCATTCCATTCCGCTCTTCTTATGCTTGCCACTACTTTACTATTGATTTCTAAGCAACTGTTTGACTCAACTGTATTTTCTTTCTTATGTTTGTCTTATGTATTTACAGGTAATCAGGGGAAATGGGGATGAGTGAGAGATTTATGAAGTTCAAGTTTTTAAAAGATTTTCGATAATACCGTTCCATTCTTCTCTTTGTATGCTTGCCACTACTTTACTATTGATTTCTCCGTTACTGAGCAACTGTTAGACGTCGACGATATTCCAGTATTAAAAGCTCTTATGTCCTTTGACGACCTCGGTATCTTATCATCACTATACTACGCCAACGATGGGTGCACTTGTCCTAGCGTGTTGTAGAGAGTGATAGTTTTATATCGTGTTTTATAAATTTAAAGCTTGATTCAAGGGTAAAAAGATACTAAAAATACATTAAAAATAGGTACACTCTGACACACGTCAAAGATCAAACAACTATGTTCAATAACATTCAACAAGAAAGAAACACCCAAAAAATAAAAGCCCTCGAGAAATTATGAGCGAAAGAAAAGGAAATCGGATATGAAATTCCTCGCTATGAAGATCGATCACCTTGACGCCGAAGATAGGGGAAATGTACGAGAAAATGAAAGAAGCAATAAAGGTAGAATATCGTATTTAGTTTTGGTTGTTTTTTCGGTTTTTTTAGCCTCCTTTTTTTATCTATGCAATTTTTAAAGAGTAAACTGCCATTTTGGTTCGTGAGGTTTAGTTACTTTTGCCATTTTAGTTCAAATCTCAAACCTTTTGCATCTGGATCCTTGTGGTTTCAGTTTTATTGCCACTTTGGTCCAAAAGTGAAATCGGGTCATATTTGTCTTATAAAATCCTGCCATTTTGTCTTTTTCCTCAGGGGCAAAATGGTCATTATTTATTATAAAATTAAATAATCCTTTGACCAAACAAACGATATGCTATTATTCCCAAATCACACCACCAACATTTAGAACATCAACCATGTCGAAGCAAGGTCTGCAACGGTGGCTGCAGGGATCAAAGTGGCTAATAATTGAAACCCAGACCTGAACCATCCTGCCGACCACCTGAAACCTTCTTGTCATACCTATTGTCTCCACAAATCTGAAACCCTTTTACCGAAAATACGAGAGTTGAAGACGAAACATAAATCAATCTTCAACCCAGATCTTATCCCATCATCAGTTTCGAGAGTGTTGGTTCAAGTATTGCTCAGATCTGATGGTCAACGATCATCTCCACCTATCAACCGACGTGTTTTTCAAGGGCTTAGATGGGGTTTTCAGGTGATGCGACGAGGTTTCAGGGGGTTCGACGGGGTTTGACAGTTTTGACGGTGAGTGGCGATGCTTCGACGAGGGGTGGCGGTGGTGCGACAGCAGGTGTCGATGGTTCGATGTCTTTTCCATTTTTCAAGCCACCATCCGATGTTTTGTGACGTGGTGCGTGGTGCTGCGAGGGTGGTGGTTTGTGAGATGGTGGTGGGGACTGCGAGGATGGCGGTTGTGCGGTGGTGTGGGGGTGGGACTGCGATGAAGGGGTGAGCTCTATTTTCTTGTGGTTTAGTAAACATTTGGGAGTTCCATCCAGGATGTGTGACCTTCGTTTTTCTTGTGGCTTTCATGTTCCGGACACCATTGCAAATTAATACTATTAAACTTGCAGGAGAATGGGTTTTGGGGGAAGATGATGGATTAGGGTTTGGGTTTGGGGGAAGATGATAAGTCCTTTTTATATAAATGGATTATTTAATTTTATTATTTTAACTAAGAAAAATTAAAATGACCATTTTACCCCTAAGGAAAAGGACAAAATAGCAGGATTTTATAAGACAAATATGAACTGATTTCACTTTTGGACCAAAATAGAAATAAAACTGAAACCACAAGTACCTATATGCAAAAGGTTTGAGTTTTGTACTAAATTGGCAAAAGTGACCAAACCCCAGGGACCAAAATGACAGTTTACTCTTTTTTTAGTTACGTAATCGTGTTTTTATTTAAATTATGTTACCTTTTTTATTTAAATTATGTAATTTTTTTTATTGTTAATTATTTAAAAAATATTAAATACATTTTTTAGTTTTGAATATAAAATAATAACAAAAAGTGCGTGTCACATGTCGAATAACACCACTCTTTCATGTGACATCTCAAACCCCGCATTTTTTAACCACGTCACTTTTCTAACGCGTGCAAACATGTCGTCCACATGTCGTATAACATCCGATTTTCATGCCCCTCCACACCATATAGTCTAATGGTTTGCTCCTCTGCTATACTTCTTCCTAAATAGCCCGTCCATGTACACGGGAGAAAATTATGTTTTCTTTCACTTTTCTTTTCTCAATTCTATTACTAACAAAAATAATTAAAGTGTCAAACAACCAAAAATATGTCGAGCTCATATACCCTAATATATAGGATTTATTTTTTAAATGTGTTACGTAGAAAACGTGTCCTGGTCCTCCCCACCCAGCAGCAACTTGGGCGAAAATTGGACATCTTTTGGAGCGTTTTTAAGAGCTGGAAGCAACCGATTGAAGTTTAGAAGCTTAGGAAGTCATCCAGGTCGTTGTTTTGCTATTCGGGTGTCTTTATTCTTCGTTTCTTACTTTGATTATGTTTCTTGTTATTGAAAATACTTTGTTTTTGATTTGTTCAATGACTATGATTGGCTAGATCTTTTATAATACCTAGATTAGATGATTGGTTTGTAAAGTTTTGATTTTTCTTATGGATATTTAGTTATTTATGGATTATTTGCGAAAGTAGTCGACTCAGTTATTGTTTTGATGTATATTGATGTGTGTAAAATGCAAAATATAAATTACATCAAATGAGGCATAAAACTAACCCTTTTTAAGTACTAATATTGGAAAAAGAGTGTTTTTGTCTTCCTTTTGTATTTTCAGGATTAAATGAGCTCAAAAACGCAAAAGAAGCAAAAAGACAGCTAAATCCAACATAAATACAAGGAAAGAAACATTAGTGGACTGCCCGACCCCTCAACGGCACCTTCCAAAGCAAAAAATAGAAGACAGAAGGCTGAACACGCCCCGTGCTCAGCCAGCACGGGGCCGTGCCCAAGAAGCAGCAGAAAAGACAAATCTATAGAAGCTTCTATTGCCCATCACGGGGCCGTGTTCATCGGACACGGGGGCGTGTCGAAAGTACAGCAGGCGCATTTATTGTAATTGCGAATTACAATTAATGAGGAGAGAGATTGTCAGACGGACACGGGGCCGTGCCCAGCGGACACGGGGCCGTGTCCAGCACTCTGTTCAGCCTATAAATAGGAGTTCTTGGATTCATTTCATCTCATCCCTTGGCACACCACCTCTCTCACACTTCATCCACCACCCACCACCATCACAACACCATCATCCACCACCATCATCCATTGTCCATCGTAGAGTGTGTGAGTCGTCTCGGGATCCAAGATTGATCGTAAGAGTTCTTGACAATCAAGGCCATGTTTGCCTAAGTCTCTTACATCACTTGGTGAAGACAAAGTTTCTAGTATAATACTTTTTATTTCTAATCTTTTGCACTTTTTATTTGGTTTTGTATTAATGACTTTAATAACTAGTTACTTATGTTGAAGGTGATCTTTCCTTATCGTTTGTCCGTGGTGTCTTGGCATTATTTTACTGTCTATATAAAATAAAGGATTTTCACCATTCATATCTCCACGGTCTATATGGAGGTATGTTGGCTACCTGGTAGGGGGTTAAGGGAACGGTTTGGTAAAGGTCTTGCCATTGTTCAGCGTTTAGAGGTCCTGCAATGGACCTGGGTCAAATTTAGTAGGACCTCCTTCAATACTTCACGGTATTGGATGGCGGGGGTCCAAACTCTTTGATCCCCTCATAAGTTAACTACTATTAATACTATAACCCGGCTATTTAGGACTGTATCCCTGCTGACTCAGACTACTTAGCCGAGGGTAACGTCACCGCCAAAAGCGGGGCCTACCACAATACTGCATTAATAACTTAATTCATTATCTTCCAATAATCCACCCTTTTAGGATTGTATCCCTGCTGACTCAAACTACTGGGGTGAGGGTAACGTCACCTTCAAAAGAGGGCCTACTACAATAACTAAGATAATCTCTTAATTATGTGCAAAAGTGCGGAAATAATCAAAGGTTATACTAGATACGAGTCGGAACCAAGTGATTCATCTTGTCTATCTGTTTTTCTTTTATTTTTATTTTCAGCATTTTAGTTAATTTTTAGTTTTCTTAGTTTAAAACATTTTTCTAAACTTTTATTTTGGTTAGACGTTGAGGATAAACCGGTACTAAAAGCTCTTGTGTCCTTGGACGACCTCGGTATCTTACCAACACTATACTACACTCAACGATGGGTGCACTTGCCCATATGTGTGTTTAGTGTCAGTGAAATATCGTGTTTTATAAATTTAAAACTTGGCTAAAATAAGTGTTAAAAAGGGCTTAAAATATACACCTAAAATATACGACACTTACTGCACATCATATATGGATCTTAAAAGTGTTTGAATATTGTTTATTGCTTCGTGTGAATCTTGGTAAATGTCTTTTACAGAATAGGTTCATGCTAGATTATGATTTTATATTGTGATCTTTAGTGTTAATTGGCCAATACACCTTAGAGGCAATATTCAATAGTTAAATAAGTTGAAGCGTTCTACTAATCTTAATAGCTGAGAGGTGCGAGGTTATTGTTAGGTCTAAGTCATTAAATTGCTAGTTAGGAGTTTCGAGAGGAGTCAGAACTAGTTGCCTTAGTGACCGTTGTCTAACAAGTCTAATCAATAACCCGAATCTATCCTAGGTCTAGTCAGAACTAGTTACCTTAGTGACATGTATTCATAACACTCATTTTATGACACCTTTTAATGACACACATTCATAACACTCATTTTATGACACTTTTTAATGACCCACGTTCATGACAAACATTTATGACAGACATGTATGACATTTATTTACGCATGTCATGTTTTTAATTGTTTAATTTTTTTTATAGAATTACTAATTTGACTTGGATACATGTATAATAACAAAACAATAAATCTTTTTCATAAAACAAACACACACACATATACATCTATACCAAAACAATTCGTTACATAATCATTTGTCAAGTATACTACAAATATTTTAACGTTAACAAAAAAAAAAAGAGAATTGTTTGTCAATACATCATCAACACCTAAAATACGATTTGTCACCTTAAAATAGAGGTAACCGCATAGGTCGAACAATCTTCGACAATGCCATCCATATCCGCAGCAGAGTATTCCTCTACTCCTTTCCCAACCTAAGACAACAATTAAATAAAATAATTCTTAAAATCAGAATTTAATCCTAATACATGAATTTAAGCATTTGTTTGGATATATAAGTACATATTTCTCTAACATATAGACTAAAATATGCCTAAATTTACATTATCATTGTCAAATATTTCAACTCCTTCATATGCTATCTCCTTCATGAACTTGAACACATAGTAACCGTATTCAGTACCTCCTGGCTGACGTGGAAACTACACTATTAAAAATATCAAGAAATGTGAAACCATTGCTATTTAAGTTTAAACTAAATGGTTTCAATATTTAAAGTTCATTCCAACCACAATTTAAATAAGGGATTAAGTGCTTACGCTAGCGTTAATCCAGATGAGTTTAACCCTTATGTTGGTACCACTTCGTGAAGCATACATGGCCATTGCCCTATAAAAAATCAAAATTATATCAAAGTATATTCCAACTCTTTTATCATCCATTATGATAATTTGTATTACTTACATATCAATAATTTGCCTCAACTGTTCATCGAAACTTCTAGGCCTTAAGGAATCAAGATAATAGCAAGTAGTTGTTTTCGGGTTTATTAGTACTGCCAACACCCAATGGTTTCTTCAAAATCCAAAATTTAATCAAAATAAATTAAGATAATAGGCCTTTTCTTTACGAATACTTATTTAAAAGGAAAACAAAACCCGGGATTGTAGGGCGATAGGATGATGTCATTGCCTTTTCTTTTATGCAATTGATCTGCAACCGCTCTACTTGCATCCTTAATGTGTTTGGGTTTGGGTTTGCGTTGATCAGCCCGCGAAATTGCAGACGAGTTCATAAAACATATTCCATGATCACGTATTTGCTCTTTCTTAATTTGCTCATACAAGAATCTGCAGTTAACATACATAAACCGAATCAATAAAATAAATTTTGTTTTACGAACGGTAATTTATACTAGATATAGGCACTTACATTATATAAGAAGTGATGACAGCACGGTCAGCTCGGTGAATGTAAAAACCGCTTCAAAATCATCACAATTTAAGTACATGTAACTATCATGCCCAAATAGATCGTACTCACACTCTAATCTTCTAGAATCCCCTTTGAAAGTAATGCACTATCGAATACATGTGCTCTCTCATGTTTTTTCCTTCATTCTCTTTTGTCTTTTCCTCGCCACGTTCTCTTTTCCCTTTGATTTCTTTTTTGTTTTCTCTTTGAGTTAAATGCCATTTTAGTCCCTGTGGTTTGGGCCATTTTGCCAGTTTGTTCCAAAGGTTTAAAACATTGTCATTTTAGTCCAAATAGTTTCAAACGTTGCCATTTTAATCCACTGAATTAACTTCATCCATTTTTGTGTTAACTAGAAGCGCAATTCAGTCATTTTTTTATGTAATTTTGCTAACTAGAAAGGCAATTCGACCATATAAAATGACCGAATTGCCTTTCTCGTTAATAGAAAAATGGATGAAGTTAACCCAGTGGACTAAAATGGCAACGTTTCAAACTATTTGGACTATAGTGGCAATGTTTCAAACCTTTGAACTAAACTGACAAAATGACCAAAACCACAGGGACTAAAATGACATTTAACTCTCTCTTTTTTCACGAGGTTCTTTTTCAATTAGTGTTTTATTTTCTTCGGCAGGTTCTCTTGGCCATTTCTTTTCATTCATACTTTTTATTTCTTTTTTGTTGTTCTCGGCAGGTTTTCTCTTTGATTTCACCACCACTTTCTCCTAGAAATAATATAAACAAGTTCTTTAAAAGAGGCACATTTTTTTAGATTCGTGGTTTGATACATATTATCCATGCCCAACAGTTGTTTCTCCAAAATAAAACGTTCAGGTTGAGATTTTGTCTCATTGACATCAAAAACTGATATGACAAGGATCAAATTACAAAGAAATCACACTAAATATACAAAAAATAAATAAACGATAAATGACTTACATTGAAGAGAAAAGTCATCTCTCTAGAGTCAACCTTGGACATTGCCCCGAGCAGGGTGGGTTTACACATGAGATTTTTTGCCGTTTATAAAAAAACTAATGAACTAAAAGCTGAAATATTTTTTATTAAATAAAATATTTAGCAGTCTTTAGGTCAACATAACCATTTAGTAATATAGTAAATCACTAATTTAGTGAAAACACATTTTGTCATTTATGTTACAATTATAAAGGGCATCTGCACAAAATTAGCTAACCCTATTGTAACCCTTCTTGCCACCTAACTCACCCACCAATTAATCCTTCTTTCTTACTAGTTGCTACTACTCCGAAACATGAATGAAATTCTTTTTCTAATCAAAATAGTTTGAAATTAATAAAAAAATAAAAATAAACAGGTTTCACGCTATCGGTTGACATCATTGGCTGAAACTAAACAGTGCCTGAACGCGATGGTAGAGGAGTGGAGATTAGCTCTGGAGGGCAAGGGCCTAAGGATTAGTCGATCTAAGACTGAGTATCTACACTGTGATTTCAGTGGTGTAGCCGATGATGATGACACCCAAATCACCATTGAGGATCAACTGGTCCCGCAGGTTACTAAATTTAAATATTTGGGGTCGTTTGTACAAAGTGATGGTGACATAGATAGTGATGTAACCCATCGCATACAGGCTGGCTAGTGTAGATGGAGGGCAGCCAGTGGAGTATTGTTCGATAGGAGGTTCCCTACTAAACTAAAGGGAAAATTTTACAGGGTAGCAGTTAGACCAGCTATGCTGTATGGAACAGACTGTTGGGCTATCAAGAAGACATAAGCGCGCAAGATGGAGGTAGCAGAGATGAGGATGCTGAGGTGGATGTGTGGACACACGAGGTTGGATCAGATAAGAAATGTGGTTTTTAGGGAGAGATTAGGAGTGGCTAGTATATGAGATAAGATTAAGGAGGGGAGATTGAGATGGTTTGGGCATGTAAAGCGGAGACAAACGACAACACCAGTTAGAGTAATGGAAACACTTACTGTGGAGGGGAAGAGAGGAAGAGGCAGACCCAAACTGACATGGGAAGAGCGGATTAGGCATGATTTACTAGAGTTGCATCTTTCTGCGGACATGGTCCAAGATAGGACTTCGTGGAGGCGTAGGATTAAGGTTAAGGACTTCTAGAGGATACTGCAGTAAGGTCTTAGGTGTATTTTAGGGAAGTAGGTTTTCTTATTCTTTTAAGTGACTTTACCGACGATTGACTATATGCCCGAATGATGATGTACCCTATTATACACGATTTACATTATACTGTGTCACTCTGATCACTTTCTTCGTATAGGTGACTTCTTTTTTCGATAGTCTATTTTTCTATATTCTTGGACTTGATGTGTTGGTTTGCCGTTCGTTTTGGAGTCGAGGGTCTCTTTTGGAAGTAGCCTCTCTATCCCTAGGGATAGAGGCAAGGTCTGTCTACATCACACCCTCCCCAGACCCTATGAGTAGCTTTGCTATTTGTGGGATTTACTGGGTATGGTTGTTGTTGTTGTAGTTGACATCATTGGCTAAAGTTCACATAAGAGGAAAACAAACCTTATCAGTGACCACTTGTAAAGTAGCATGATCCCTCCCACTCACCTGTTCTATAAATGACAGTATTCAGTAACCAAAACATTATATTCATATAAAACAAAAGAATATTAAAACAACAATGGCCCAAGCAGTCAGATTAACTTTGTTTGCAGTCACGCCCGTATGAAGTATCATACTTAGAAATTTCTTTGTAATAATTCTTGTACTTTACTGGAACATAGCCTTCATATAGAGAACCAAGGGTGAAGCTATGAAGAGGTCGGGGGCGCCCGACCCCCCGAACTTTTCGCTCAATAGTGTTATGTATGTACATTTCGTATAGAATTTTTTAGGTATATACATTTTCGACCCCCCCCCCCCCCCCCTCTTTCAGAGATGCTTGTGATATTCAGGTGACCTACATAACTGTTCAAAAAGTAGCAAAGAATGCCGAAGCCCAAACCTACCTACATTCATTGTTCATAATTTAGATATATCATTCTGAAATTTTATAAAATTGTAAACGTTATAAAGAAAGCAAAAACTTAGTCCTTAATGGTTCACAAGCAAATCTACAAATTGTTCGACTTTACCATCAACTTGATAACTTACAATCTCAGCCATTGGGAATGTGAAGGTGATACATGAGGTCCTTTTTACATATACATGAGGTCCTTATGTTTAGCACCTAATCATCCAAACAAAACCACTACCATAGAGTTTTTGGATAAATCAATTGCATTAGGCTATGGTAAATGCCACTTGTAAAATTGTTGTGTTAAAAAATTCATTGTCATTGTAATAGTGTTTAAAATGGACATTAAAGTGTCTGCGAGTCAACCAAACTTGCCACGCCCAAAACCTTGCAAAAAGATGACCCATTTCTACCAACTCATATTTTCACAAAAAGCTTATGGTTAAACATGATCTTTTCTGGATTCAATATTTAAATACTTCATCTTGAACCATATAAACAGGCCCTATATACCAGAGAAGTTACTTTTGAGTGTTACCCAAGATAATTACCATCCAAACCAACAAGAACTACTATCATGGACAACAACTTTTATGTAGAAATCATAGATATCTTTAAAAACTGACCTTCATCAATTCCGATCACCTCTACCTATTACACCACACAACAGCCATACGAAAGAAAAAAATTCACTATATAAACAATAAAACTTTTATCTATTTTCAGTCAAGCAAAAGGGAACCACAAATTTATTTTACTCTCCTATCATACAACGGGGCACACAACATATACAATAGAGGTGACAATAATCCAATATACTGAATCTATTTTGTCAAAATAAAAGACAACTCAAAATCAAAAGCTCAACAAGCTTTTTAGCAAACAAAATAACAAAGGTTATTTAATAAGATACCGATAAGCAAAAACACTAGAAACCGATTCAATTAATCACTATCAATAAACTCACATCCAAAATAAATATACAAATAGGGTTAGGGTTTTGACTGCTAAAAGTATAGTAACCCAGTTTATTGAACAAATAGGGTTAGGGTTTGGACTGCTAAAAGTCAGAACAAACAATTTAACTCATAAGTAGACTAATTCAAACAGCTAATTAAACAATTAGGGTTAGGGTTTGGTTATATACACACCTGAATATCTAGATCAGCGAGAGAGAACGGAAGTAGAGCAATAGGAGGCATCTGAGTGGTCAGCTCTAAACATTAAACGTCGTCGCAGCAAGAGTCATCCGGCCAAAACAAAACAAATACTAGTATTCGACTGTATAGTTGACACAAACAGATTCAAAATCGGAACGGACTCGAACTCTGTTGTTGAAACAGCGTCGTTTGCTGTTATTGTTGAAAGAACTGAGTGGAGAAGAGTGATGAACCGAAGCCGGTGGCGAACGACTACGTTGACAACGGCTTACCGAAGGCTGGGTTGGATGATGGTGATCACAAATCATTGTTCAATACCACATTCTGTAGAGAGAAATTAGATTTTGGTGAAAAGTTATTTTTGGAATGGGAAATTGTTTATGGGGGAAGATTTTAGAGATAAAATTAGAGGGTGTTTTTTTAAGGGTAAAAGGACTTTTAAAGGGCAAAAGTCCTTTTGAAAGTGTTTGGCTTTTCTTCTTATGTGAGAGGGATTTGTCAAAAGTCAGGAATTCCTGACTTATTTTGGCCAAAAGGACTTTTCAAAAGTTGAAAATAAGCTAAGCCAAACATGTCCTTAATATACCAGGAAGGAATGAAATTTTTGGAAAATTTTGATAGGAGCTTAATGGGGGAAAAGGGAAAACTTTTAAAAATAAGTGTTTGAAAATTTAAGTGCGTATATATATATTTTTTTTGAACGGAAAAATTTCTTTTTATTCATGTCGTTTGTGGGACTTGAAATCAAGACCTTCCCCCCTCCTATGGTGTTTAAATGTTTTGTCTTTGCCAGTGGACCAGCACCCAATTGGTATTTAAGTGCGTATATGACTGGCATATACAAAAGTGTTACTAAAAACTTAAATGAGTGTCATAAACTATATTTCACTAAAAATATGTAATAAGCAAATATGGCATATGTTAACTGCCATTAAAAACCTAAATTCATGGCACAAAAGCTATTTACCATTAAATATGTGTGCCATTAAATAGCATTTTTTAGTGATATATGTGTAATGGTGCGCTTATATAATATATGTGTATAAATAACATATTAAATCAAATGGTTTATGAAGTTTAAGCCATTGCTCAACAAGCTAAGATTTGCTCGATGTAGCATTTCAAGTCGAGCTCGAGCCGAGCCTTGGTTCATTAACAACCAAAAACGAGCTCGAGTCGAGCTTTACCTTGTTTTAACTCGCGCCTTAGATGTTTAGATTGAGCTTTCGAGCCGAGCTCGATCCCAAAATCCAAGGGTCGAATCAAGCCAAGCTTAAGCTTGAGCTTCAGAAAGTTATAACGAGCCTAGCTCGATTAAGGTATGGCTCGGGCTCGGCTCGGCTCGTTTGCACCCCTAGTCGCCAACAAGAAATATCTTGTTTGTCTCCTCTAAAGCGACTGTTAGTGCTTGCAGGGGATAGAGACGTTGGTGCACGGTGATTGGAGCCATGTGGCCTGATGGTTGTCCTTGTTGTCGAGTTTTTTTTCCAGTTGTGAGTGTAGATCATGGATCAGTGATCGGTGCAACCTGATTGGTTCCACGTCATTTTCCTTTTATACTTCTTGTCTCCGGCACGATTGTCCATTGTGGGAGTTGTCTGGTCAGGTCTTGGGGCATGCTGATTGGGCACTACTCATGCCATCTGTACTATTGTACTTGTTTTAGCAATCGTTGCGCTACATGCGCCGGTCTGGGCCTACGTACATACTCTTGTCAAGGCTAATTATAATTTTGTTAAGCCTGGGCATGATCCTTTGCGCGCATGTCTTAGAATCCCTTACACACAATTTGAGACCATACCCTTCATAATCTTATTAATATTATTAGTTATAATTCGATTCGTCTCATTTATTCTTAATATGCTAAATTTTGATCTCAAACTTGATTTGTAAAAAACACATAAAAGATATCAAATAACATATGAAAATATGAGTGTTATGTGTATAAAAAGAAAAAAAAATTATATTTATACAACATTATGATTTATAGATGTTACAAAACAATATAATGTATAAAGGTATATAAATTGTAAGTGTTAATAAACTTACAAGTTTAATTGTGAGTAGCCACATTTTAATAGGATTGTCTAATCAGTTACTAACAAAAAATCGATGGGCAAATACCGATCCTCAGTGACCATCGTTGACCAATATTGATAAGGTTGACATAGTGGAACATAATAACAAGCCACAGAATCACAGTGTCGTTGTGTGTGGGAAAGATTAATCAGGTGGGAGTTAGGGATTTTTGAGCGTATGTATGTGGGGGCTTAGCGGGAGAATATGAGAGACCAGGTTAAATTAATTGAGATTAGGTTTATCGATTAGATTAATTGAGGAATTTAAAAATTTTGAAAATATAACATGACATTGCTAAAAATATGACACAAGAAAGAGTGTCATAATGTTTTATTTTATGACGCGAAAAAGATGACACACAAAAACGAGTGTCATAAATTTATTAAATTCTATAAACCTATGACATTTTTTTCTTGACACGCGCTTTCGAATGTCATAAAATGTGTCTATGTCATTGTTCGCGTGTCAAGATAGATCTTGTTTTTTTAATGACGCTAAAAAGATGACACACAATAAAGAATGTCATAAATTTATTGAATTTTGTAAAGCATGACATTTTTTCCTTGACACACGCTTTTGAACTCAAATAACACCAAAACCCGCCAAGAAAAACGAGTATGTTCATTGTTTCTGCGAACTGACGGGCTCGCGGCCCGCGAAGAGTATAAGTGGGCCGGGTCGCGGCCGGTGAGGGAGTCTGGGTTGGGTTTAAGTTTGATTTTATTACAATTAGCCCCCTAGACTTTCCTTTATGCATGATTTAAGGAGTTTTCAAGGTGTTTTATGCAAAATAAACATAATCAAGTGTATTTTATGTGAACTAATCATAAACCACATATAAAACAAGTATAAATATGTATATTTGTCGAGAATAAGTGTCGAGATTTTGTAAATTGAGCATATAGATCATAAGTCTGCAAGTTTGACACATTTTGCACAAATTGAGAACCAAGTGTCGTATGTTTAATATTTTTGAACGTATGAACATGTATGAAGTGTATATAACATAATTGTAACGAAAACACGAATTTCATTATGACCCAAGTCTCGGATTTTACAACGCTTACAATGAAACGACAAATACAAGAATACAAAGTTTCCAAAAATAAAGTTACAAGCAAAGGTTTCTAGATATGGAAAGTACGAAATAGCAGGGCCTTACAGTCTCCCCTCCTTTAGAAAATTTTGTCCCGAAATTTAGGAAGAAGTAACAAAAAGTTGTGGATACTTGGTCTTCATATCACTCTCGATTTCCCAAGTAAATTCAGCGCCACGTTTTCCTTCCCATCAAACCTTAACGATAGGAATTTGAATGCGCCTCAGTTTCTTGACACCTCGGTCCATGATTTCAACGGCTTTCTCTACAAAATGCAAAGTGTCGTTGATTTGGAGATCTTCAAAAGGAACTTAAAGTCCTTCTTCAGCTAGACACTTCTTGAGATTTGAGACATGAAACGTTGGATGAACATTGTTGAGCTCTTGAGGTAAATCGAGTCGATAAGACACCTTGCCAATCCTCTCGAGTATCTTGAAAGGACCAACATAGTGAGGGGTAAGTTTTCCCTTTTTACCAAAACGAACCACTCCTTTCCAAGGAGATACTTTTAGTAGTACATGATCACCAACGTTAAACTCCAAGGGTTTGCGTCTTTTGTCAGCATAGCTCTTTTGTCGACTTTGAGCCTTGAGTAGATTGTCACGGATTTGAAGAATCTTATCTGTTGTTTCTTGAATGAGCTCAGGGCCAGCAAATTGCTTGTCACCAATCTCATTCCAGCTAATAGGAGATCGACACTTGCGATCATACAATGCCTCAAAAGGAGCCATTTGAATACTGGCGTGGTAGCTATTGTTGTACGAGAACTCGATCAATGGTAAATGCATATCCCAACTACCATCAAAGTCGATGACACAAGAACGGAGCATGTTCTCTAGGGTTTGGATAGTACGTTCAGTCTGTCCATCCGTTTGAGGATGAAAGGCCGTACTGAGATTCAAATGAGAACCCATAGCGGACTTGAAAGTTTTCCAAAGACGCGAAGTGAAACGACCATCACGGTCAAAGATGATATCGAGAGGAATGCCATGACGACATATGATTTCGTCAGTGTAGATTCGAGCAAGTCTCTCAACCTTGAAGTCTTCACAAATAGGAAGGAAATGAGCTGACTTGGTCAAACGATCGATGATTACCCAGATGCTATCGTGACCAGAAGACGTGCGGGGAAGTTTGGTTATGAAGTCCGTAGCAATGCTATCCCCTTTCCAATCGGGGATGTCAGGTTGTTCAAGTAGACCAGACGGACGCTGATGCTCAGCTTTGACTTTCTAACAGGTGAGAAACTTAGAAACGTACGTGGCAATGTCTCTCTTCATACCAAGCCACTAATAGGATGCACGAAGGTCATGGTACATCTTATCAGCACCAGGATGAATCGAGTACTTGGATATGTGTGCCTCGTTCATTATGAGTTCACGAAGAGTGTCGTGATCTGGCACCCAAATGCGATCACGACAGTATTGAAGACCACCTGATTTGGTAACGAATTGGTTTTCAGTAGCACCACGTATTTCTACGAACAGGGTGCCTTCGTTGGCTGACGAATATTGAGCTTCATGAATGCAAGTGTGAAGATTTCTAGAGATGTGAAAACAACGAATGCTACTAACATGAGTCTTACGACTAAGTGCATCGGCCACGACATTCGCTTTACCAGGATGGTAGCGAATCTCGCAGTGGTAGTCGTTAAGCAATTCCACCCAACGACGTTGTCGCATATTAAGCTCTTTTTGGTTAAAGATATGTTGTAGGCTCTTATGGTCAGTGAAAACCACACACTTCGTACCATATAGGTAGTGTCGCCAAATCTTTAACGCAAAAACAACTGCGCCAAGCTCGAGATCGTGGGTAGTACAGTTTTTCTCATGTATTTTGAGTTAGCGAGAGGCATAACCGATGACCTTGTCTCGTTGCATAAGAACGCAACCAAGACCACGATTTGAGGCATCACAATATACCACGAAATCATCATTCCTATTGGGGAGAGCAAGAATAGGAGCGTTACAAAGCAAAGACTTGAGAGTTTGAAAAGATTCCTCTTGCTCAGGACCCTAAGCAAAAGGTCTCTCTTTTTGAGTTAACGAAGTGAGAGGAACGATGAACTTCGAAAAGTTCGATATAAATCGGCGGTAATAACCTGCCAATCCTAAGAAGGAACAGATTTCAAAAGGAGTTTTAGGCGCGGTCCAATTCTTCACTGCTTCGATTTTGGAAGGATCAACGTGGATTCCTTTTTCACTAACAATGTGTCCAAGGAATTGGACTTCTTTGATCCAAAATTCGCACTTAGAAAACTTCGCGTAGAGGCGTTCAGCATGTAAGAGCTCGAGTATGAGTCGTAGATGACGTTCGTGATGAACTTGGGATTTAGAATAAATGAGAATATCACCAATGAAGACGATTACAAAATGATCCAAGTAGGGTCGATTCATAAGATCCATGAACACAGCGGGTGTGTTGGTCAAACCAAAAGGCATAACCACGAACTCGTAGTGTCCATAGTGAGTGCGAAATGCGGTTTTGGGAATGTCCTATTCGAGAACACGAAGTTGGTGATAACCAGATCGAAGATCGATCTTGGAGAAACAAGTAGCGCCTTGAAGTTGGTCAAATAGTTCATCGATATGCGGAAGAGGATAACGATTCTTGACAGTGAGTTTGTTAAGCTCACGATAGTCGATACACATGCGGAACGAGCCATCCTTCTTCTTTACGAACAGCACAGGAGCACCCCAATGTGAGGTAATTGGACGAATGAAGCCCTTTTCGAGAAGTTCTTGGGGTTGCGTTGACAATTCTTGCATCTTAGAGGGTGCAAGATGATACGGAGCTTTAGCAACAGGAGTCGCACCAGGTACGAGATCAATACGAAAATCAACAGATCGAGGTGGAGGAGGACCAGGCAAATCTTCAGGAAAGACGTCAGGGAAATCACGCACCACTGGAACGTCACTTACGCTTTTTCCCTTGCCATTTTCTTCCACAATGTGGGCTAAAAAGGCAAAGTACGGTTTGCGTAAATATTTATTCGCTTGTGTGCAGGCCATCAACTTCAGTCCTTTTGAAGGTTGGTCTCCATAGATGCGTAAAATGTCACCAGACGAAAGAGGCAAACGAACGTACTTCTCGTGGCAAGCGATTTCAGCATGGTTTTTACGAAGCCAATCCATGCCTACTGTGATGTCGAAACTACCCAGTTGAATGGGTATAAGATCGATAGTAAAAACGTGCTCGTTAAGAGTAAGAAGACAATCAATAAGAACGGAATCGACTAAGACGGATTTACCATTGGCAACTTCGATGGAAAACGACTTAGGTAGCTTAGAGCGTGTACAATTTAACAAAGGTTCAAATTCAACGGACACAGAGCTTTTGTCCGCACCAGTATCAAATAGTATCGAAGCATAAAGGTTATTAACAAGAAACGTACCATTAACGACGTCATTGTCGTTGCGTGCCTGATTTGCGTTAATGTTGAAAGCGTGTCCTCGTGGAGGTTGTTGTTGCTCCTGGTTTAGTTGCGGACATTAAGGACGGAGATGAGTCGTGTCAACACATTTGTAGAAGGCTCGAGCTGGTTTAGCGTTTTGTTGAGCTGGTTGGGCTTAATGAGCTTGTTGAGCTTGCGGTGTAGGGTTATTAAGACAATAGGCGGTGTTATGCCCGAAATGGTTGCAAGCGGTACAATGGCGACAATTAACATTGGTAGGGTGATGAAAGTTGCAAGTAGTACACTTGGGATGAATCCCAGTGTAAGGATTTCGATCGTTTGTAGGCGTAACAGGGTTCGGGTTCACAGTTGGTACAATCGCGTTGCAACTCGGGTTAGATTGCTTTCGCTTCTTCCCCTTGTTGCCACTTGATTGTTGGGTGATTTGATTGGCTGGCTTGGAAGAAACAGGGTTAGCAACTAGTTTATCGCGAATGCGATTGTTGTTCAGGGAAGCTGCGAGACGGTAAACGGCTTCGATATTATCGAGTCTGGCTGCCTCGATGGCATCGCGCATCGCGGAAGGTAAACCATTGTTGTACTTGCGAATCATGCAGTCGGTGGTCAAAACAAGGTGAGGAACAACGAAACTAAGCTGTTTGAAGCGGGGTAGTTTAGGCTAGGTTATCGTCGCCAATTTTCTTTAAAGCCCAAAATTCTTCTTCCAACTTTTGTCGCTCGTGTGGAGGGCAAAATTCTTCCATCATGAGTGTTTTAACTTCTTCCCAAGGCAAAGCATAAGCAACTTCGTTAGAACGAAGATTCCTTTCGTTTGTCCACCATTCTAGAGCTCAGGCTTGGAATACCCCAGTAGCACTACGCGTTTTGAGCTCTTCGGGACATTCACTATTGATGAACGTGACCTATATGCTATCAAACCATTCTAGCATAGCAGTCACCCCATCGTTTCCAGTGAATGGCTTGGGGTTGCAAGAAGAAAAGTGCTTAAAGTTGAATGACACAGACTTAGGTTGGACCACCTTTGAATCGACAGAGGAATTCGGAGTAGCGGCTTGGATCTCAGTGACGATCTTAGGAACGATGCGAGCAATCTGCTTGGCCATGAATGTCATCATCTTCTTTTGAGAGCTGGTCTTTGACTTCTTAGTCGAGTTGGAGAGATGAGAAGACGACATCTAAAAGGTTCAAAACAAAGAATAGATGGGACTTGATCATAATGTTTGTTTAAGAAAACCGTTTTCAGGAATGCGACATATAGCATAAAGTTTCACATAGCATAAAATGTTCAAATTGTTTCACATAACCAAATCATGAATTTCATATAGCATAATCATGAATTCCACATAGCATGACATTGATAATGTAACACCCCGAAAATATGAATCCTTATATTAAAATTCTAATGAAATAACAAACAAGAATTTACCAACTAGGAACTTAACGTAGTTAAATTCAAGTCTTGAAATAATTCATAACATGGTTAAAATACTTAAACTTAAAGGAAAATCATAGTTGAGGGTTTAAACTTGTCAAAAGTGAAAGATAATTACTAATAATAACAAAACCAAACCAAACACACAAAAACTTGTGTGTCTGGTCGATCAAGAGAAAGAGGGCGACACAGGGGATTCTCCAACCCTAGCTTCACACCAAAATCTACTAAATTGAAGCCTCAAATCTGTTTCAAATCGAATTCTAAACATGAATTAGTGATCACCTCGTCATAGGGATCAAAAGGTATGTATAATTTCGATATTTTGATTCACCATAAATTCTAGGTTAATGGTGAATAACTGAAATTGAACCTAGATATGTCATGCATGAATGAATCTTGAAGTAATATGTTGTTTAGGATTAAACCCTAGATGATAAATTGTGAAAATCATTGCATGTTACTTGAAGAATTTACAATCACCATTGTAGGTGATTTATGATATTGTAAAGACTAGACAAGTACTAGGATTATGAATTTTAATCTAGAGAAAAGCTGAATGGTATGAGGAAATTCAGTAATTTGAATGTTTAAATGAGTACAAATTGCTTAATTAAAGTGAAATTAGATGTTAATTACAAACCATGAACTTGGTAATAATTATAGAAGAATCTGACCCGTTAGGTGTTTGTTGAAATGCCTAAGAGAGGATTTAAATGATAAAAATTATGATGAAAACGCAGATTTGATCATGTTTCACAATGATATGATTATGGTCATAAAAAAGAATTCTAAACAAGCTGTAAACTGAATCTTCTAGGCAAAGAGTCCGGATCATCAAGCGGACAAGCCGGAGGGAGTTCACGGGGGAAAAACGTGCTCTAAAGGTACGAAATTACCGTTTCGTTACATTATGAATTATTTGTTAGTTTTATGTTGTAGTTTTGAAAACATGGTAAACAAGATAGATCAATACGTCACGGAAGTGACTTTTCGTCTTAATCAAGTGAGACGGGTCAAAACAATTGTTAGAAATTGGATTTTTGAAATGCCTTGTTTGATGCCTAACTCTTGGCATCCAAACGGGTCGAACAATCAAGTAAGGCATGATTAATGCTTCGGAATATGATAGATTGTTCTTTGATGATTGGTTAATATATATATCATATAAGAAATACGAGGTTTTAATGTTTCGGTATCATAGAAAAACAGAAATTCGAGAGTTAGAAACTTGGTGTAATAAACAAACAAAACAAAACTTGAAATTTCAGGTACTACCGTAAATTACGGTAGTACCGTAATTTACGGTAGAAGTTAAATGTTTACGGTGGTATTCCCCTGGTTTACGGTGGACCAAATATCTCCAGAACACACCGTAAATTACGGTAATACCGTAATTTACGGTAAATCCAGAAAACTTTAAATTTTTTTTTATTTTTAATTGATGATTGGATCATATGTTTAAGTCTTATGTACCAAAGTCAAAACTAATGTTTTAATGGTTTTGACCCTAGGTGGTTAGATGGACCTTACGGATGGTGGTCAAGCAACGTCGAAGAACCGAACACGACTTTTGAAGCTTCCGCTATGTGTTTAATCTTACTTAAATTTTGTTCATGGGTTGTAAACAAAATTCTCAAACAACTTTTGTATGTTCTAACTTAGTCATTAGTCGACTAAGGCTTATGATACAATTTAAACTTATGTTAAACTATTATCTTTTGGTATAAATAAATGATTAATTCAAGTATAAATTTAAGGGTGTTACAAGTTGGTAATCAGAGCTCAAGGTTGTCAATAAGTGTTCGGTTCAAGCTTGATCGATCGTCCGGTAAGAACTAACTTATTTTGATTATAAATTATGTACTACGTAAAGAATAAGAAATGAACAATATGCATGAAAAGAGTGTGTAAGCTCACTCAAAAACAAGAAATGCATGAAACAAGAATGATTAAATCAAGTTACGAACTTGATTGAATTGAAATAAGAATGATTAAATCAAGTTACGAACTTGATTGAATTAAAACAAGAATGATTAAATCAAGTTACGAACTTGATTGAATTGAAACAAGAATGATTAAATCAAGTTACGAACTTGATTGAATTGAAACAAGAATGATTAAATCAAGTTACGAACTTGATTGAATTGAAACAAGAATGATTAAATCAAGTTACGAACTTGATTGAATTGAAACAAGAATGATTGAATCAAGTTATGAACTTGATTAAATCAAAACAAGTAAAGCATGTGTTATAAATGGAATGTTTAACAATCTATGTAAACATTTCAGAAATAGAGATGGCTGATGGAGGTAATGATAATGCGGTGCCAAGAGTCACCGAACAAATGAGGGAAGTGATTGCCGAAGAGGTTGGAAAGGCGATCGAAAACAGTTTGTCGGGCTTTATTGATAAAATTCAAAACACAGCTTTATCAATAGTAGAAGAGAGAATCAAGAAATTGGAAGATGATTCCAATTCAGCAAAGGAAAAGCATGGTGGACGAAAGCCTTGTTCATACAAGGAATTCATGGCCTGTAAACCCCCAATATATAATGGGGAGGTTGATCCAATTGTGTGCCAACGATGGCTAAGTGATATTGAAGGAGTATTCGAGAGAACTCATTGTGATGAAAATGACTACGTAGCTTGTAACACCCCGAAAATTTACGTCCTATAATGTGATGACACGTGTCATAGGTTTAAACGTGTGAAAGAATGTTCTGGAAGGACTAAAGTTGACAAACAGTGAAAGTATGTAATTATAAGGGTTCAAAGTGTCGACAATGAATAAATATACTTTGCAATAACCCTACATGATGTTTATAACCTTAAACGAATAGATCATGGATCATACGAAGCGAATTGTGAAAGAAAGTGAGAGACTACAAACTACAGGGGTTAAATGTGCCAACATGTTTAAGTTATACCTCTGAGTGACCTTTTGACAAACCCGAAGCTTTGTAACGATTAATTATGCTCACTAGAATGTACCACAAAAATTCCATGAAGTTTCGTTATCGTATGAGCAAGTTGTGATAAAATTCGTGTGTGAGGGTTAGAATCGTCAACGTTGAAATTTAGGGCTTTTCGGGTGATCAAAAAGTTACCCGAGGACTTAACAAAGTGGGTATAAGTCTTAAATCCCCATATGTTAAATAACAAAGCTTCATATGCAAGTTGGGTGGTGAAAACGACCTTTCGGGGGACTAGGGGCCAAAAGTGCAAATAATAAAAGTTAAAAACCTGAAAACAACTTCCAGGCGGCCCGCGTAGGATTTACTTATATGTGAGGCGGGCCGCGTGCGACCTGCAGATGCGGGAAAAACAGGCAGCTGCCTGTTGAAGCTTGTAACCGACTTAAAATGCAAGTTTTCGATTCTATGGGCTTGCTAAACTGGTTTTTAGCATGTAGGACACATGTTGGCACTTTGGTAACATCCCTAGACTTAGTTGTTGATCATCCGTGATGTTTGAAGTTGTTATCAAAAGTCACATTTTCCACATACATGCACATTTCATCTTCTGGACATTTTCAAGAGCTCAAGAACTGATCCAAGCTTTCCATATCATCCATTAGTCGTGTGTAAGTGCCTTTGATCTTTCTTGTTTGAGTTTTACTTAGTTAAAAGCCTAGAAATCAAACCGTCGTAACTACGGTTTGACTTTGTGATAAATCACAATCGGTCCAGAGATTTTTCGAATCGAAAGTTGTTATAATTTGGTATTTATATGGATAATAAACCCCTAAAAGGGCACTCACTGATTCAAATCCTAACTAGGTCGTTTATCGAGTCAAAGGTTGTCCGAAAAAGTCAACAGAAACATTAATCGCATATTTAACGATACGGAAGGCGTGTAACCTGTTTTATCAGTCATACAACTTCAAAATAAGTATAATAACTTGTATAAGCTTGTTTGATTCGACAACTTTATGTTTTGAACCGATTCGGAACCGAGAGACGCAAAAGTTTGACTTTTGCTTTGACCTCAGTTCTGACCCAATTTTTATAGGTTTAGACATGCCTTAAAGTTCCATTAGGACCTAGTTACATGTGTGTATAAGCCTCTGCGTTTATACCACTCGAATCCCTAATCGTCCGATGTTTCCGTTAAACGCCTAAATATTGACCGTAATGCCCTTATGACCATAAAACGAGATTTTTGGAAATGTGAAAGTGCCATAATCTTAGTTACTGATTTTTAGACTTGTACCTAAAATTTCACATCAGTTGGAGGTCTAGATTAGGAGTTATGCTTAATGACGTAATTTGAGTGCTTTTAAGTAATTAAACGGCGTCATTAGCATAAAGCCTATCTAAACCAAATTTTGGACACCAAACCTTTTACCCACTGATGAGATATAATATTTTGGGATTTTTAAAGATTTTTAATTATTTTTAAACTGATCATAAGCTAGGTTTATCGCCTCGATTCGGTTAATACCAAAAATACCCTTTTCGGCCATAAAATGAGTTTTACAAATCCTTTTAACGCCAATCCAATTGCTACTAATTTTAAATAATAAATGGAGTATTTTGAGCCTGTTTATTTGATCAGAAAACTCAGAATCGTATCTTAACCCGTACATCGCTTAAAACGACTTTATACGCGTATTTAACGCATAGTTTGGGTTTAAAACTATTTTAGTATATAAGACTTATTACCAAAGGTTATAACCTGTTAAAATAAGATATTTTACTGATCAACTCAGACCCGGATCACAGGTGTCTAATTAAACCCTTTTATAATCTTTAAAATGACCAAAATACCCCTACGGGGCTTATTAAAAGATTAAACTCATTTGGGGCGTCATGGGTGATATCCTACTGATGTCACAACTTATTTAAGGCGTGTTAACTTAGGAAACCTGTTTAGGACTCTTACGGATACCCGTTACGCTTCATGCGCGTTCGGTTCGGTTTATGTAACTAGTTTACATAAATTAGCCGAAACGGGTCAAACCTTATCGGTTTTATCTCAAAATCCAGAATGTGTATCATATACCCATATTAAGCAAGTCTTCAAACTTGTCGGGTCTAAATCACATTCTATCCGGTCTTCGCTTAATCGTGCGTACGAACCGTATCTTTAAAACTAACCGGTCTAAGCGTAAGCTTAACTAAAGACCCGTTAGGATTCTAATAGGTTATTATAAACCTTCGTTCCAGATTAGGAGAACCAGTAAAAGATACTTGCACTCGCTGATTTTGAACTATACTTACTCAGGTAAATACTTTTAACTTATTTTCCCTATACGGGCTTGGGGTACGGTATATAAAATACCGCTTGGTCCGGCATTGAATCTTTAATCGAATAGAGGTTAAATCATTGATATGCTACGTTTTGAAATGTTTTGTTGCTTAAAGCCTTTGGGGGGTTAATGACCATGTCCCGGATATCCCTGGCATCATTTTACGAAATGGCCACGACCTTAGCACTCAGGTGTAGGCGTACACCTGTCAGTGTCTCATTATATAAAGTGGTGTGTCTATTGATCTTTAATCCGGTCTAAGGATCGGACTACTGAACGCATAAGAAACATGTAATTCGTTTACAAGTTTATATATTTACATAATTATCCCAAGTTATAAAATATTATTTGTGCCTTGTGCCTTAAATGCATTTTCTTAAACTCTTTTCAAAATGAGTCGGTTGATTGTATTTACCAGTGTAAACTGACGTATTTTTCTTAAAAAGGTTAAGTGCAGGTACTACGCGAAATAGGCTGGCTTGTCTCCTAGCATCCACATTAAGTCTCGCTAGCTTGGATGTCATAAACTGTTGAACATTTGTTTTCCTTTTTATTTGATCTACCTGTGGATTTATATTCGACTATTTGTGATACTTAATATTACAATATCGTTTGGTTGAATTAAATCTATACTTTGCTTCCGCTGTGCATTTAAATATTGTGTTGTTTGACTATTATGTTGCCAACCACGTCACGATACCCCCCAACCGGGCCCACCGGTAACACGTGGAAATTTGGGGTGTGACAGGTTGGTATCAGAGCCAACATTGAGTGAATTAAACACTAGCCTTTTGTGTTTAATCTCAATGACACAATTGCACATTCCTAAATCTTCGAGTCTAGACAAAGAACTTAGGAATAAATTGTTCAAATTTTAATTTTTATTTAAATTTTGTCCTTTATTTTCCTTGTTATTACCTAGTGTATTTTAACAGGTTAAACAATGCCGCCAAGATTCAGAGGACGAGGAAGAGGGCATGTTAGCGCGCCTAACGACCATGAGGCAGGTCCTTCGCACCGACGAACTTCTTCTTCTACAAGGAGTCACAATCATCAAGAACCTTGGAGGGTTTATGAGGAGCTTGCCAGACGATCCACATCACATGTATCAATGCCTTCATATCAGCACTCCATTGGGCCTCAGTCAGAGAATGAGCCCCACGACCAGCAACAGCAATCTCCGTCGCACCATTCCTTCGGCGACCCTACTCCGGTATTTCAGGGGCAGTTCAACCCAGCAGAGTACCTACCAGAACCAATAGGCTTTAACCCACTAGGGCCGGAGGATCACTTTTCTGGTGATCAAGATATGGACGAGGACACAGATCCCGTCGAAGCTTCAACCGGATCCCGGAACCATCCTTTTTCGATCTCTGATGGTTCATCTTACCACGGACCACCCTACCAAGGTCCGGATAGTCACATGGCGAGGTTCGAACGATGTGAGTGGTACTATACACCATCTGAACACTCATCACCTCACCAGCAGGCACCACGGCAGCAGCAAGATCCCTCTGGGGATCCCCATTTTGAGGCAGTCACGCCACCGCCTCCACCGCCGCCAGTTCATGTAGAGCCTCCAGAACCACCAAGACGTAGGAGGACTGGCGCACGGATCTCAACACAAGAGGTGGATTTTCGTCTCAACACCCCTCAACACTCTAGCGGTAGCCATTACCCGCCTACTTATGAAGTCCCACAGATGGGAGGACCTTCGGTTCCAGTTTCGGAGGTGAATTCGGCACCTATTGTACCGCCATCACCGGGTTTTGGCCACCCTATCCCTGCATATACTGCTCCAACAGCTTACAATCCGTACGGACAGCCAGCATACTCTACCTATAATTATGCAGAGGATCCTTACCACGTGGCAGCAAACTACTATGCCCAAAACCCTGAGGGACCATATGGAACCCCTTGGGGAATGGGACATCCAGCTCATGGGTATCAAGTACCTACTCAGCCACCATTTCAGCATCAGCCACCACGGGTTCCTCCTCCTGAGCAGGTGGAGCTCCGTCATAGGTTGGATAGGGTTGAGCGAGACCTCCAGACAGAGCGTAAGAAGAACCAAGGATTCATGAGTGGTTTAGCAGATTTGCTGAAGGGAAAGAAGAAAAGGGATCGTTAAATCCCCATATGTAATATTGTATGTCCTTATTAATCAAGTCCCTAAGTGGACATTTATTTATGTGTGTATGTAGTCCCTGCGTGGACATCTATCATTGTACCTAGTCCCTACGTGGACTTGTCTCTAGTAGTCCCTGCGTGGACATTTACTTTTGTAGACCGTCCCTGCGAGGACATGTATTATATGTATAGCTCCTGCGTGGGCATCTGTTTCTGTGAAAAGTCCCGTTTAGGGCAAAATGTACTACTTTTAGTTTTAATGGGATGTAAGTTTATAAATTTCATCTTTGCTAAGTTATGCATAATTAAATTTATAAATCAGAATATCTGCCTAAGCTATTTTAATTAAGGATCTTAAAAAGTATAACCTAGCCTGCATGTCATTTTAAGACCTGGCCCAGATGGTAAAACTAGTTAAAAAGATTCCAATCCCTGTTAACATCTGAAAACATGTTAACACTCCTGGCAGACACGATTCGTTAAAAACACACGTGTTATTATTATATATGGATCTTTTCAAAGATTCTAAACCCAAATAAATGATCTCTGAATCATGGGTTAAATCATTAATAAATATGATCAGTTCTTTTTACCATCCATTGGTAATGGAATGCCTACGGGCCCTTCTCATTTTCATATGAGACAAAAGACAGTATTAGTCTGTGACCCTGTCTAATAAAGGTAATGAACTTTGTTCAAACCTTCATGCTTTGATTCTCTGAAATCATAGCTTAAAATCTATATTGTCCCTGTGATTAGGCCTTATGTGCTAATAAAAACTGTTAATGTTTTATAATTAGGATAAATTATATTAGAAATCCTAAATAAACGTGAGTAATGAATTAACCATATGTGGCCTATGCTACCACGGTTAATAAAAAATGCTATAAAAGACAATTATATGATAAACTCACCAATAAATTATTGTCGATATGTTACAGTTTAAACTACATGGCAGACTCAAACGAGGTCAACAGTCACCCAGGGATAGTGAATGAGAATGCCCATGTAAACATAGCGGGTGCAGAGTTGCAAGATATGATAGACAATGCGGTTAATAGAGCTATGGATAGACAACACCATGGATCAAGTGGTACCCATACGAGGACCCATTCTGCACCACACACTAGAACGCCCTCCAGGACCCACACTGCCCACAACAGTAATTCTCACCACTCCTCGAATCAAAGGAGTAATCCATCCCAAAGAGTTCTACAGAACCAAGAACCTCGTAATAGGGGTTGCACCTATAAATACTTCGTGTCGTGCAAACCCAGAGACTTCAATGGGGAAAAAGGAGCTATTGATTGCATGACGTGGATGGATGAAATGGATACTGTGGTGGATATTAGTGGTTGCCATACTAGGGACATTGTGAAGTTTGTCTCGCAGTCTTTCAAAGGAGAAGCCTTAGCCTGGTGGAGATCCTTGATCCAAGCCACAGGGAAAGTCCCATTATACAACATGACCTGGGAACAGTTCATGGCACTAATCAAAGAAAATTTCTGCCCTCAACATGAGGTTGAGAGAATTGAATCTGACTTCCTGGCGCTGGTCATGAAAAAACTGGACTGTCAGGCCTACCTTACTACTTTCAATACTTTGTCAAGGTTGGTCCCTTATTTGGTGACTCCGGAGCCTAAACGTATAGCTCGTTTTATCGGGGGTTTGGAACCGGAGATCAAAGCAAGTGTAAAGGCCTCCAGACCAACCACTTTTCGATCAGTAACGGACATATCGTTATCCCTGACCTCAGATGCTGTCAGGCTGAGGTCACTAAGGAAAACTGATACCGAGAAAAGAAAGCGTGAGGATGACAACTCACGGCGTTCAGACAAGAAGCAGAAGGGTAGCAATGACCAAAAGAAGGGGCCAGGATTCAAGAAAGATGGTCAGCAGTCGGGTGAAAAACCCAGATGTAAAATTTGCAGGAAGCACCATTTTGGAAAGTGCAGACTTGACTCAAAATCCCAATACCAGCCAAGGCCTTGTGGGATTTGCAAGTCTACGGAACATAAGACCCTGGAGTGCAAGAAGATAAAGGATGCAACGTGTTATAGTTGCAATGAAAAGGGGCATATCAAATCCAACTGCCCAAAATTTACAAGGAAGAATGAAGAGGGGAAAAAGACCAATGCGAGGGTCTTCAGGATGGATGCTAAAGAAGCCGTCAAGGACGACAATGTAATTACAGGTACCTTTCTCGTAAATGATGTTTATGCGAGAGTGTTATTTGATTCAGGCGCTGATAAGTCGTTCGTAGATAATAAGTTTTGTGAATTATTAAAACTACCTGTAAAGAACTTAAGTGTGAAGTATGAGGTGGAACTAGCAGATGGTACTTTAGAAACCGCCTCAACTATCTTAGATGGATGTTTCATATCCATTAGGAATCACTCTTTTCCTTTATCTCTACTTCCCTTTAAGTTAGCCGGCTTTGACATAGTATTGGGTATGGACTGGTTATCTCATAACCAGGCCCAGATAGTTTGCAATAAGAAGCAAGTAATGATCAAGACTCCGTCTGGTGAATCACTTGCTATCCAGGGAGATACCCAGTATGGGCTACCCGAGAAAATGTCTATACTCAAGGACTCTAAGTGTTTAAAGAAAGGTTGTGTCATCCACATGGCGCAAGTGATTATAGATGAGCCAAAGCCCAAGATTGGGGATATACCCGTCGTTTCTGAATACCCTGATGTTTTTCCTGAAGAACTGCCTGGTTTGCCACCAGAGAGACAGGTAGAATTCAGAATTGACATTATTCCTGGATCAGCACCGGTAGCAAGGGCGCCTTATAGGTTGGCACCAACAGAGATGAAGGAATTGAGAACGCAGCTAGATGAATTGCTAGCCAAAGGTTTCATCAAACCTAGTTCGTCTCCTTGGGGAGCACCAGTATTATTTGTCAAGAAGAAGGATGGATCGATGCGTCTGTGCATCGACTACCGCGAGCTTAATAAGGTCACCATCAAGAATAGGTATCCTTTGCCCAGAATCGACGATCTGTTCGATCAACTTCAAGGGGCAAGTTTCTTCTCGAAGATTGACTTGAGGTCAGGCTACCATCAATTGAAGGTGAGAGATGAAGACGTACACAAGACTGCATTTAGGACTCGTTATGGTCATTACGAGTTCCTAGTGATGCCTTTTGGGCTCACTAATGCACCGGCCGCATTCATGGATCTCATGAATCGCGTTTGCAAGCCGCACTTAGATAAGTTCGTCATCGTTTTCATCGATGATATCCTCATCTACTCAAAGAACCAAGCTGACCACGAGAAGCATCTTAACTGCATTTTGGAACTACTTCATAAAGAAAAGCTCTATGCCAAGTTCTCGAAGTGTGAATTCTGGCTTCGAGCAGTCCAATTTCTTGGGCATGTTGTTAGTGAGCATGGTATCCAAGTAGATCCTGCTAAAGTTGAAGCTGTCATGAATTGGCACGAGCCAAAGACGCCTACAGAAATACGTAGCTTCCTAGGTTTGGCAGGATACTATAGACGATTCATAGAAAACTTTTCAAGGATTGCTGCACCCCTGACTTCGCTGACACGTAAGAAGATTAAGTTTGACTGGGGTCCTAAGCAGCAGGAATCCTTCGATATTCTGAAACAAAAATTGAGCAATGCTCCAGTACTGACATTGCCTGATGGAATAGAGGAGTTTGTAGTTTATTGTGATGCATCACACACCGGGATGGGATGTGTGCTTATGCAGAAAGGCAAAGTCATTGCCTATGCTTCACGTCAGTTAAAGGTGCATGAAAAGAATTACACCACCCACGACTTGGAGTTGGGTGCCGTTGTATTTGCACTAAAACTGTGGAGGCACTACTTATATGGAATCAAATGTGTGATCTATTCTGATCACAAGAGCCTTCAACATCTGTTCAATCAGAAGGACTTGAACATGAGGCAACGCCGTTGGATGGAAACTCTGAATGATTACGATTGTGAAATAAGATACCATCCCGGCAAGGCGAATGTAGTCGCCGATGCCTTGAGTCGGAAAGAAAGAGTGAAACCCATCCGAATCAATGCCAAGAGCATGGAAATAAAGAACAATTTGATAGAAAGGTTGTTAGCTGCACAGAAGGAAGCTGTGTTAGAAGCTAACTATCCTAACGAAAAGCTAGGAGTGACTGAGGAGCAGTTATCTCTTAGTAAGGATGGAATTCTTAGATTAAATGGACGGATATGGGTTCCAATTTATGGAGGACTCCGAGATGTTATCCTCCAGGAAGCCCACAGCTCTAAATATTCTGTTCATCCTGGAGCTGATAAAATGTACCAGGATCTTAGGGCAAATTATTGGTGGATAGGCTTGAAGAAGTCTGTGGCTACCTATGTAGCTAAATGCTTGACGTGTGCGCAAGTCAAGGCAGAACATAAAAAACCGTCAGGTTTACTACAACAACCTGAACTTCCTACTTGGAAGTGGGAAATGGTAACTATGGATTTTATCACCAAGTTACCTAAGACAAGGAAAGGAAATGACACCATCTGGGTGATAGTTGACCGACTGACTAAGTCAGCACATTTCCTACCCATTAAGGAGACCTACAGCTCCGATATGTTAGCCCAACTGTACGTTGATAAGATTGTAGCCTTACATGGCATACCTGTAGCTATTATCTCTGACCGAGATACTAGATACACGTCGCATTTTTGGAAAAGCTTCCAACAATCTTTGGGCACACGTTTGAACTTTAGTACGGCTTACCATCCACAGACAGACGGTCAGAGTGAGCGTACTATTCAAACGTTGGAAGACATGCTACGAGCATGTGCGATCGATTTGGGAGGTAGCTGGGATAAGAACCTCCCATTGATCGAATTCTCCTACAACAATAGCTACCATACCAGCATAAAGGCTGCGCCTTTTGAGGCATTATACGGTAGAAAGTGTAGATCGCCTGTTTGTTGGGCGGAAGTTGGAGAAGTCCAGTTATCAGGACCAGAGATCGTGCTCGAAACGACGGACAAGATTGTCCAGATTCGTAACAATCTGCAAGCTGCCCGGAATAGGCAGAAGATTTACGCTGATCCAAATCGTAAGGATTTTCACTTCGAAGTAGGTGACAAAGTCCTACTTAAAGTGTCACCCTGGAAAGGAGTGATGCGGTTTGGTAAGAAAGGCAAACTAAGCCCGAGATACATAGGACCTTTCGAGGTTATCGAACGTGTCGGGTCAGTTGCCTACAAGTTAAACTTACCTGAAGAGCTCAGTAGTATACACAATGTGTTCCACATCTGCAATCTGAAGAAGTGTTTCGCTAACGAATCAGTGGTTATACCCTATACAGATGTGCATATCGATGAGAGCTTGAAATTTGTGGAAAAACCTTTGTCGATCAAAGATCGACAGGTAAGGAAGCTTCTAAGGAAGCATATACCTTTTGTAAAGGTCAAATGGGATGCCCGAAGAGGTCCCGAATTCACTTGGGAGGTGGAATCCACGATGAAAGAAAAGTACCCTTACTTGTTTCAGTAAATCTCGGGTCGAGATTTCTTTTAAGGGGGTGAGGATGTAACACCCCGAAAATTTACGTCCTATAATGTGATGACACGTGTCATAGGTTTAAACGTGTGAAAGAATGTTCTGGAAGGACTAAAGTTGACAAACAGTGAAAGTATGTAATTATAAGGGTTCAAAGTGTCGACAATGAATAAATATACTTTGCAATAACCCTACATGATGTTTATAACCTTAAACGAATAGATCATGGATCATACGAAGCGAATTGTGAAAGAAAGTGAGAGACTACAAACTACAGGGGTTAAATGTGCCAACATGTTTAAGTTATACCTCTGAGTGACCTTTTCACAAACCCGAAGCTTTGTAACGATTAATTATGCTCACTAGAATGTACCACAAAAATTCCATGAAGTTTCGTTATCGTATGAGCAAGTTGTGATAAAATTCGTGTGTGAGGGTTAGAATCGTCAACGTTGAAATTTAGGGCTTTTCGGGTGATCACAAAGTTACCCGAGGACTTAACAAAGTGGGTATAAGTCTTAAAGCCCCATATGTTAAATAACAAAGCTTCATATGCAAGTTAGGTGGTGAAAACGACCTTTCGGGGGACTAGGGGCCAAAAGTGCAAATAATAAAAGTTAAAAACCTGAAAACAACTTCCAGGCGGCCCGCGTAGGATTTACTTATATGTGAGGCGGGCCGCGTGCGACCTGCAGATGCTGGAAAAACAGGCAGCTGCCTGTTGAAGCTTGTAACCGACTTAAAATGCAAGTTTTCGATTCTATGGGCTTGCTAAACTGGTTTTTAGCATGTAGGACACATGTTGGCACTTTGGTAACATCCCTAGACTTAGTTGTTGATCATCCGTGATGTTTGAAGTTGTTATAAAAAGTCACATTTTCCACATACATGCACATTTCATCTTCTGGACATTTTCAAGAGCTCAAGAACTGATCCAAGCTTTCCATATCATCCATTAGTCGTGTGTAAGTGCCTTTGATCTTTCTTGTTTGAGTTTTACTTAGTTAAAAGCCTAGAAATCAAACCGTCGTAACTACGGTTTGACTTTGTGATAAATCACAATCGGTCCAGAGATTTGTCGAATCGAAAGTTGTTATAAGTTGGTATTTATATGGATAATAAACCCCTAAAAGGGCACTCACTGATTCAAATCCTAACTAGGTCGTTTATCGAGTCAAAGGTTGTCCGAAAAAGTCAACAGAAACATTAATCGCATATTTAACGATACGGAAGGCGTGTAACCTGTTTTATCAGTCATACAACTTCAAAATAAGTATAATAACTTGTATAAGCTTGTTTGATTCGACAACTTTATGTTTTGAACCGATTCGGAACCGAGAGACGCAAAAGTTTGACTTTTGCTTTGACCTCAGTTCTGACCCGATTTTTATAGGTTTAGACATGCCTTAAAGTTCCATTAGGACCTAGTTACATGTGTGTATAAGCCTCTGCGTTTATACCACTCGAATCCCTAATCGTCCGATGTTTCCGTTAAACGCCTAAATATTGACCGTAATGCCCTTATGACCATAAAACGAGATTTTTGGAAATGTGAAAGTGCCATAATCTTAGTTACTGATTTTTAGACTTGTACCTAAAATTTCACATCAGTTGGAGGTCTAGATTAGGAGTTATGCTTAATGACGTAATTTGAGTGCTTTTAAGTAATTAAACGGCGTCATTAGCATAAAGCCTATCTAAACCAAATTTTGGACACCAAACCTTTTACCCACTGATGAGATATAATATTTTGGGATTTTTAAAGATTTTTAATTATTTTTAAACTGATCATAAGCTAGGTTTATCGCCTCGATTCGGTTAATACCAAAAATACCCTTTTCGGCCATAAAATGAGTTTTACAAATCCTTTTAACGCCAATCCAATTGCTACTAATTTTAAATAATAAATGGAGTATTTTGAGCCTGTTTATTTGATCAGAAAACTCAGAATCGTATCTTAACCCGTACATCGCTTAAAACGACTTTATACGCGTATTTAACGCATAGTTTGGGTTTAAAACTATTTTAGTATATAAGACTTATTACCAAAGGTTATAACCTGTTAAAATAAGATATTTTACTGATCAACTCAGACCCGGATCACAGGTGTCTAATTAAACCCTTTTATAATCTTTAAAATGACCAAAATACCCCTACGGGGCTTATTAAAAGATTAAACTCATTTGGGGCGTCATGGGTGATATCCTACTGATGTCACAACTTATTTAAGGCGTGTTAACTTAGGAAACCTGTTTAGGACTCTTACGGATACCCGTTACGCTTCATGCGCGTTCGGTTCGGTTTATGTAACTAGTTTACATAAATTAGCCGAAACGGGTCAAACCTTATCGGTTTTATCTCAAAATCCAGAATGTGTATCATATACCCATATTAAGCAAGTCTTCAAACTTGTCGGGTCTAAATCACATTCTATCCGGTCTTCGCTTAATCGTGCGTACGAACCGTATCTTTAAAACTAACCGGTCTAAGCGTAAGCTTAACTAAAGACCCGTTAGGATTCTAATAGGTTATTATAAACCTTCGTTCCAGATTAGGAGAACCAGTAAAAGATACTTGCACTCGCTGATTTTGAACTATACTTACTCAGGTAAATACTTTTAACTTATTTTCCCTATACGGGCTTGGGGTACGGTATATAAAATACCGCTTGGTCCGGCATTGAATCTTTAATCGAATAGAGGTTAAATCATTGATATGCTACGTTTTGAAATGTTTTGTTGCTTAAAGCCTTTGGGGGGTTAATGACCATGTCCCGGATATCCCTGGCATCATTTTACGAAATGGCCACGACCTTAGCACTCAGGTGTAGGCGTACACCTGTCAGTGTCTCATTATATAAAGTGGTGTGTCTATTGATCTTTAATCCGGTCTAAGGATCGGACTACTGAACGCATAAGAAACATGTAATTCGTTTACAAGTTTATATATTTACATAATTATCCCAAGTTATAAAATATTATTTGTGCCTTGTGCCTTAAATGCATTTTCTTAAACTCTTTTCAAAATGAGTCGGTTGATTGTATTTACCAGTGTAAACTGACGTATTTTTCTTAAAAAGGTTAAGTGCAGGTACTACGCGAAATAGGCTGGCTTGTCTCCTAGCATCCACATTAAGTCTCGCTAGCTTGGATGTCATAAACTGTTGAACATTTGTTTTCCTTTTTATTTGATCTACCTGTGGATTTATATTCGACTATTTGTGATACTTAATATTACAATATCGTTTGGTTGAATTAAATCTATACTTTGCTTCCGCTGTGCATTTAAATATTGTGTTGTTTGACTATTATGTTGCCAACCACGTCACGATACCCCCCTACCGGGCCCACCGGTAACACGTGGAAATTTGGGGTGTGACATAGCTTATGGTACGGGTCAATTAAGAGGTCAAGCGAAAGACTGGTGGGATAACAAAAAGAAGGAGATTGGAAGTGAAGCGGCTAAGGCCATGACATGGGAGGAGTTTAAGACGCCGTTTCTTAAACACCATAGTCCCAAAGCGGTCATAAATAGAATCAAGGAAGAGTTCATGCAACTCAGACACAAGGGTGAATCTATAGACAAGATCACGGGGATGTTTATGGACAAGATAAAGTTCTGTGATGATTTGGTGACAAACGATGAACAAAAGGTCTATTACTACCATAACATGCTAAGTGCGGAGTATAAAGAGTTCATAACCCCTTCAAAATACGAGACCCTTACCGAGATTGTCAATGCTGCTCGGGAAAGGGAGATCGAACTGAAAAAGAGCATAGAACGGGGTGAACGAAGGGCACAAGATGTGAATCCAAGCCCTACTAAAAAGGCACGAACAAACGAAAGCGCAAAGAAATCTGATACGAAAGGCGGGTCGCCAAGTTGCAGAATCTGCGGGAAGGGTCATAAAGGCGAATGCCGTTACAAGGATAAGCCTTGTCCCATATGCAAGAAAACGGGACATATGGCTATATCATGCCCGGAGAAAGTGAAGGTTTGTTACAATTGTTATCGAACGGGCCACAAAAAGTCCGAATGCCCGGAACTGGTTGGAAAGAAGGATGGGCAGGAACCGAAAGGTGAAGCCCCGAAAGCAAAGGCAAGATCTTTTCAACTAACCGCCGCAGAAGCAAAGGTTGAACCTGACGTGGTCTCAGGTATATTTGCTGTAAATTCGATTCCTGCACACGTGTTATTTGATACGGGTGCGAACAAATCCTTTGTTTCATATGGATTTATTCGACATCCTTCATTTGTTCTAACAAAATTATCTGTGCCTTTAGAAGTAGAGATAGGTAATAACAAAAGCTTTATTGTTTGTGATGTATGTAAAAACTGTAAACTGAGCATTGACGACGAAGAATATTCGATAAACCTAATTCCAATGTCAATGGGAGAATTTCAAGTAGTCGTTGGAATGGACTGGCTATCTCAACACCATGCAAAGATTGTGTGTTTTCGTAAAGAGATAAAACTAACATCTCCGAGCGGGAAACATGTCACCATTTATGGCGAAAAAGGAGGCAACCCTATAGTATGCACAATGTTGAAAGCTCACAAGCTTATGAAGCGAGGATGCAAGGCATTCATAATATACGCTAATGAGCCCGAAAAAGAATCACGAAATATTAGAGAGGTACCGGTAGTACGAGATTATGAAGATGTGTTTCCGGAGGATTTACCGGGGATACCGCCTGAACGGGAAGTAGAATTCGGGATCGAATTGATTCCGGGCGCGAAACCCGTCGCAAAAGCCCCGTACCGACTTGCACCGTCGGAATTACAAGAGTTGATGTCTCAAATCCAAGACCTGCTTGACAAGGGATTTATAAGGCCGAGTGTGTCTCCTTGGGGCGCACCGGTGTTGTTCGTAAGAAAGAAAGACGGGAGCATGCGCATGTGTATCGATTATCGGGAGTTAAACAAACTCACGGTAAAGAATCGATACCCGCTTCCGAGGATAGATGATTTATTCGACCAACTACAAGGTGCGAACTGGTTTTCAAAAATTGACCTTAGATCGGGGTATCACCAATTAAAGGTCAAAGAAGAAGATGTGCCGAAGACGGCTTTCCGCATGAGATACGGACATTACGAATTCCTCGTGATGTCATTTGGGCTAACAAACGCACCCGCGGCTTTCATGGACCTCATGAACCGGGTTTGCAAACCAATGTTGGATAAGTCGGTCATCGTGTTTATCGATGATATCTTGGTGTATTCAAAAAGTGAAGCTGAACACGCACACCACCTACAAGAAGTGTTAGAGACACTTAGACGAGAGAAGTTGTATGCAAAATTCTCTAAATGTGCCTTTTGGTTACGAGAGGTACAATTTCTCGGCCACGTCATAAGTGCCGACGGAGTATTGGTGGATCCGTCAAAGATAGAAGCTGTGTCAAAATGGAATATTCCGAAGAACCCTTCGGAAATTAGAAGCATTTTGGGGCTTGCGGGGTATTATAGGAGATTCATTCAAGATTTCTCCAAGATTGCGTCGCCGCTAACAAAGCTAACACGGAAGAAAGAAAAGTTCATTTGGGGTGCTGATCAAGAGAAAGCGTTTCAAACGCTAAAAGAAAAGTTAACTCAAGCTCCGGTATTGACATTGCCGGACGGAGTCGAAGACATGGAGGTTTATTCGGATGCTTCACTATCGGGACTCGGTTGCGTGTTGATGCAACGGGGCAAGGTAATAGCCTATGCTTCGAGACAATTGAAGATACACGAGAAGAAATATCCCACACACGATCTCGAGTTGGCGGCGGTAGTGTTTGCATTAAAAATATGGAGGCACTACTTGTATGGGGTAAAGTGCACCATATTCACCGACCATAAGAGTTTGAAATACATCTTCGATCAGAAGGAGTTAAATATGCGACAAAGGCGATGGATGGAAACGGTGAAAGACTACGATTGCGAAATACGTTATCACCCAGGAAAGGCTAATGCGGTGGCGGATGCTTTGAGCAGAAAAACGGATTATGCCCCGATACGAGTAAGATCGATGCAACTCGTGGTAACCTCGGGTATACTTGAACGTATTCGAGAGGCGCAATTAGAAGCAGTAAAAGAAGGGAATTGGAAGAAAGAAAGAATAATTGGTCAGTTGAAAGATTTGTCGGATGGGAATCACGGGTTAAAGACTCGATCCGGAAGGATATGGGTCCCACATACCTGTGGAGTGAAGGCGCTTCTACTTAATGAAGCTCATAAATCCCGTTATTCAATTCATCCGGGTGCGACCAAGATGTACAATGATTTGAAACAAAATTATTGGTGGCCCGGAATGAAGAGGGATGTGGCGAAGTATGTGGAAAAATGCTTGACATGTTTACAAGTCAAGGCGGAGCATCAGAAACCATACGGCAAACTCCAACCGTTAGAAATTCCGGTTTGGAAATGGGAACATATCACAATGGACCTACTAACCAAGTTGCCTAAAACGAATCGTGGTTTCGATGCCATATGGGTAGTGGTGGATAGATTGACGAAAAGTGCTCACTTCATTCCGATTCGTGAGACTTATACGTCAGAAAAGATGTCAGAAGTTTATACCAATGAAATCATAGCACGTCATGGGGTACCGGTGTCCATCGTGTCTGATAGGGATACCCGGTTTACTTCGAATTTCTGGCGAGATTTCCAAGAGCAAATGGGGACCAAATTATTCATTAGCACTGCGTACCATCCTCAAACGGATGGACAAACTGAAAGAACGATACAAACATTGGGGGACATGCTACGGGCGTGTATAATCGACTTTGGAGGCAGTTGGGATGTTCACCTACCGTTAGTCGAGTTTTCATATAACAACAGTTACCAATCTAGTATTAAGATGGCACCATACGAAATGCTTTATGGTAGGAAGTGTCGAACCCTGGTATGTTGGGGTGAAGTGGGTCCACGTGAACTCGCCCACCAAGATATAGTACGAGCCACGAATGAAAAGATCGATATTGTTCGGGCACACTTGAAAGCGGCTCAAGACAGGCAAAAGGCGTATGCTGATAAAAGGAAAAGGCCAATCGAATTCCAAGTTGGTGACATGGTCATGCTAAAAGTTTCCCCATGGAAGGGCGTTATTAGATTCAGAAAAAGGGGGAAGCTAAGCCCAAGGTTTATTAGGCCATTTAAAATTATCGGGAAAGTTGGCAAGGTAGCTTACCGTCTTGAATTACCGGAGGAGTTAAGTGGAATCCATGGCACGTTCCACGTGTCACAACTAAGAAAGTGCTTAGCAGACGAAACGGCCTATATCCATTACGATGATATCGAAGTGGATAATAGTCTGAATTATGCGGTGAGACCGGTGGAGATTTTAGACCGAAAGGTCAAACATTTACGAAATAAACAAATTGATCAAGTCAAAGTCAAATGGGAACATAGGAAAGGTTCGGACACTACGTGGGAGTCCGAAGAAGAGATGCGACGTCTTCACCCTACTTTATTTGGTACGTAATTCGGTTTCGGGGACGAAACCCTTTTAAGGGGGATGAACTTGTAACACCCCGAAAATATGAATCCTTATATTAAAATTCTAATGAAATAACAAACAAGAATTTACCAACTAGGAACTTAACCTAGTTAAATTCAAGTCTTGAAATAATTCATAACATGGTTAAAATACTTAAACTTAAAGGAAAATCATAGTTTAGGGTTTAAACTTGTCAAAAGTGAAAGATAATTACTAATAATAACAAAACCAAACCAAACACACAAAAACTTGTGTGTCTGGTCGATCAAGAGAAAGGGGGCGACACAGGGGATTCTCCAACCCTAGCTTCACACCAAAATCTACTAAATTGAAGCCTCAAATCTGTTTCAAATCGAATTCTAAACATGAATTAGTGATCACCTCGTCATAGGGATCAAAAGGTATGTATAATTTCGATATTTTGATTCACCATAAATTCTAAGTTAATGGTGAATAACTGAAATTGAACCTAGATATGTCATGCATGAATGAATCTTGAAGTAATATGTTGTTTAGGATTAAACCCTAGATGATAAATTGTGAAAATCATTGCATGTTACTTGAAGAATTTACAATCACCATTGTAGGTGATTTATGATATTGTAAAGACTAGACAAGTACTAGGATTATGAATTTTAATCTAGAGAAAAGCTGAATGGTATGAGGAAATTCAGTAATTTGAATGTTTAAATGAGTACAAATTGCTTAATTAAAGTGAAATTAGATGTTAATTACAAACCATGAACTTGGTAATAATTATAGAAGAATCTGACCCGTTAGGTGTTTGTTGAAATGCCTAAGAGAGGATTTAAATGATAAAAATTATGATGAAAACGCAGATTTGATCATGTTTCACAATGATATGATTATGGTCATAAAAAAGAATTCTAAACAAGCTGTAAACTGAATCTTCTAGGCAAAGAGTCCGGATCATCAAGCGGACAAGCCGGAGGGAGTTCACGGGGGAAAAACGTGCTCTAAAGGTACGAAATTACCGTTTCGTTACATTATGAATTATTTGTTAGTTTTATGTTGTAGTTTTGAAAACATGGTAAACAAGATAGATCAATACGTCACGGAAGTGACTTTTCATCTTAATCAAGTGAGACGGGTCAAAACAATTGTTAGAAATTGGATTTTTGAAATGCCTTGTTTGATGCCTAACTCTTGGCATCCAAACGGGTCGAACAATCAAGTAAGGCATGATTAATGCTTCGGAATATGATAGATTGTTCTTTGATGATTGGTTAATATATATATCATATAAGAAATACGAGGTTTTAATGTTTCGGTATCATAGAAAAACAGAAATTCGAGAGTTAGAAACTTGGTGTAATAAACAAACAAAACAAAACTTGAAATTTCAGGTACTACCGTAAATTACGGTAGTACCATAATTTACGGTAGAAGTTAAATGTTTACGGTGGTATTCCCCTGGTTTACGGTGGACCAAATATCTCCAGAACACACCGTAAATTACGGTAATACCGTAATTTACGGTAAATCCAGAAAACTTTAAATTTTTTTTTATTTTTAATTGATGATTGGATCATATGTTTAAGTCTTATGTACCAAAGTCAAAACTAATGTTTTAATGGTTTTGACCCTAGGTGGTTAGATGGACCTTACGGATGGTGGTCAAGCAACGTCGAAGAATCGAACACGACTTTTGAAGCTTCCGCTATGTGTTTAATCTTACTTAAATTTTGTTCATGGGTTGTAAACAAAATTCTCAAACAACTTTTGTATGTTCTAACTTAGTCATTAGTCGACTAAGGCTTATGATACAATTTAAACTTATGTTAAACTATTATCTTTTGGTATAAATAAATGATTAATTCAAGTATAAATTTAAGGGTGTTACAGATAATGAAAGCATCGTAAATTTAGTTTGTTCACGAGAGATTATTATTGTTTTTGATTGCGAGAAACATGCGATTTGTGTAACGGTTTTGAAATGAACAAGGTAGCAAGTATAAAATCACATATAAATTGAGATAACATAAAAAGAGAGGCTCATAAAACATTAGATTGTTTCGGGTAGAGAAACATCGACTATTCCAAAGTGGGTCGAAAGTCCTTTCGAATTAGAGAAACGTGCTTTGGCCTATAGGTAAGATACTATCTTCGAGAAGTGATTAACGATATCTTACCCTTCCAGTTACTACATGTTTCTAATCAATTGAAACAATCTGGACTTTGGCGAGACTGAAAATCGATGAATTGGACTTAATCGACAAGATGCGGGTTTCACCCCTAACTTGACAATTTTGTACCCTAATGTGGTTGGTACTCGTCGGGTCAAAACCAAATTTCGACACTTTGACGAGGGTCCACTAGATTTTGAAATGGAAATTACCATTAAGATGTGGATTTCACTCCTAACTTAATGGTGAATTTCGTGCAAAAAATAGAATCGGACGGAATGAGAGTCGTTTACCAAATTGTGGGTTTCACGCCTATTTTGGTAAATTCGTCTCGTTTTTGTTACGAGTGTCTTCAAGTCTTCAAAGGTGTATTATGTTAGCCTTAGGAAAGGCATGTAAGTTTAAGAGACCAAAAGAGAAAAGGTAAGAAACAAATAAGGTAGAATGCAAGTAATTTTAAATGACAAATAAGAATCAAGTTCCTAAAACTGTAGACTAGGGCAAAGCATTCCTACTTTTTCCTAATTCCCTATAGTTATGGCTCTAATACCAATCTGTCACACCCCAACCGATGGCGGAAACATCGGGATGAGACGAACAAATTGCCCAAAACATCATAACACTATGTGACAATATAATTTAAATTCAAATTTCATTTCAAGACTAAATGTCATACAAAGATTCAAATAGAAAGACAATATTGTTTCAGAAACATAACATCTAATAACAAAATTAATCTAGGTGTGTATCTAAGTCAATTGCGTTTCTTCATAACATCATCTCACCAATCAACCTGCAACATGTATTAAAATAAATCAACAAAAACTTGGCGAGTACACAAGTTTTTCATACATAGCATAATATAGATTAAAAAGTTTCAAGTCTCATATCCAACATGAATAACTAATATGCAAGTTTACAAATATGCTGAAACGGTGTACTATATGTTTAAACCCAAGAATCCAACGCGTTAATATAGCCTATCCCAAAAGAGTAACGGGAGGTTAACATGTTTAACTTAACAATACCCCAAGTTTCGTGGGTGGTGCGTTAATCCAATGGCTCTATAATTATTAAGGTAGGCTAGTAAAGTTAGTGAACCATATATCAACACAAGAAAGTTTACATAGATACAAGTCTAACAAGCATCACATAGTTACGTGTTATAGCATGGATAGAGTATGGTTAAAATAGTTTCATGTGAAGTGTAATTTGGTATAACATACATGTTGCATCCCAAAGTTTAAAAAGTGAAATGGGATCAAGTATACTCACGGTTTTGCAAGCTTTTCCACTTGATATCCCGCTAGAATTGTTGGATGATTAGAGTGGAGCACCTTGTCCTTCTACACGAAGAAACATAGGCGTGTGAGTATTGGATGATAACGGTGGAGTAAAGATTCGGAGTTTAAAAGAACATGAAAATAGACATATGAAAAGTAATCATCCTAACACATAATGTTTTGGATGATGTAACCTACTATCTTGACAAATGACCATTAGTTCTTCATCAAGAGTTTGGTTATTTTGAATAGTATATAAGTTACATATAGATATCATAAGTCATATAGGTCAAGCATGAGGTAGGAGGATAAATCCACCATTTAGGAACCTCTTTTGGTATCATATAATTCATGCATGAGGTAGGAAGAACAAGTCTTCCATTTAGGTACCTCTTTGTTCACCACTACACATGTTGTTATAAACAACAAGGAGGGTCAAGAACATACAATGAGAAGGAAATAAGTACAACTAATCTAAGGAAAACATCAAGTAATGTGTGGATTTTCAAGTAGGATAGCCTAAAGTAGTCCTATAATCACACAAACATCAAGCTTGAAGCCTATTCATTACTTGTGGGTTAAACCTAACCAAAACAGAAAGTTTATGAGATTTTAACATCTGATTTTAAGTATCACAACCTTGTTTTTAAGCCCAACTAACCATTCAATTGATTATGAGTATAAGGACATAGGAATGTGCATGAGAAACCTCAAGTTCAAGCTATTTTTTACAAAGTTTAGATCAAAACAGAAAGTTTAAGTCACTTTGGAGACTGTTTTGGTGATGTTCTAGGTCTTGGTTTTCCATGGAAAACTTGTGGAATCATTCCTTAGGTTGTTCCAAGTGATTGAGAAAAAGAATCAATGAAAAAGAATGAGAAATGAGTGAGTTAAGCTCACATAAACAACTTGATATGATTCTGATTAAGCTTCTGATTTCCAATAGATTTGAGGGAGATTTGAGAGTGTTTTGTGAGTGTTGTAAATTGAAAAATGTGTGGGAGGCACTTGGGTTTTATAAGGAAGGATTAGTGTAGGGTTTGGTGAGCATTTAAGACAAGATTACAAGTTTAAACTCAAATAACACCAAAACCCGCCAAGAAAAACGAGTCTGTTCATTGTTTCTGCGAACTGACGGGCTCGCGGCCCGCGAAGAGTATAAGTGGGCTGGGTCGCGGTCGGTGAGGGAGTCTGGGTTGGGTTCAAGTTTGATTTTATTACAAATAGCCCCCTAGACTTTCTTTTAGGCATGATTTAAGGAGTTTTTAAGGTGTTTTATACAAAATAAACATAATCAAGGGTATTTTATGTGAACTAATCATAAACCACATATAAAACAAGTATAAATATGTATATTTGTCAAGAATAAGTGTCGAGATTTTGTAAATTGAGCATATAGATCATAAGTCTGCAAGTTTGACACATTTTGCACAAATTGAGAACAAAGTGTCGTATGTTTAATATTTTTGAACATATGAACATGTATGAAGTGTATATAACATAATTGTAACGAAAACGCGAATTTCATTATGGCCCAAGTCTCGGATTTTACAACGATTACAATGAAACGACAAATACAAGAATACAAAGTTTCCAAAAATATAGTTACAAGCAAAGGTTTCTAGATATGGAAAGTACGAAATAGCAGGGTGTTACAAAAAGTGTAGGAAGCAATAATAGAGTGATGTGTGGCAAAGTTGAAAAATCACAAGGAAGGGCATTTTAGTCCATCCAAATTAGTCTCATATAGCCCTAAATCAAACAAAACCACCACACCATTATCACCATAACCGCCACCACTCTACCACCACCAACGCCTCCGCCACTGGACTCGTAACACAGGCTCCGGCGACCTTCGCCACCGCCATCGCATGCCTTGTTGTCGTAACCACCGCCACCATCTCGAAAATGGAGTATTTTCTTTAGAGAAATGGAGTTGCTGAATGCCTTACCGTCGTAACCACTACCACCATCTGGAAAATGGAGTATCTTTTTTTTGAGAAATGGAGTTGCAGTAGTGGAGCAAATGTGAACAACAAATGATGAGCAAATTTGAAGATGTGTTGTATTCTTTTAATACATGAGTGGTTGTTTTTAATTGTTGGTATACAAGTGTGGGTTTTTAATGGTGCTATTGCTCTTTATTTTGTGGGAATTAAGATGTAAAGTTGCTGTTATGTAAAACGCAATTGAATAAAATAGTCGTTTTTTTTGTAAAACGCAATTGTAAATGTATAACGTATCTTCGATTTTTCCATGTTGTTTTTTTGTAAACATAATCAATATATAAAACGCAATTGTGTTTTTGGTCCATTATGTTTTATAAAACAATGAAAAACATATTTTTTGTGATTTTATTCCATTGCGTTTTAGAAAAACATATTTTTTGTGTTTTTAGGTCATTGTGTTTTAGGAAAAACACATTTTTATGTGTTTTTTCGTCCATTGCGTTTTAAGAAAAACACATTTTAAGTGTTTTTAGTCCATTGCGTTTTAGGTAAAACACATTTTATGTGTTTTTACTTTATTGCGTTTTAGATAAAAAAACATTTTTATGTGTTTTTAGTTAATTCCGTTTTATAACAAACACCTTCTTTTGTGTTTTCTGACCATTGTGTTTTAGAAATAAGACATTTCTTTGTGTTTTTAGACCATTGCGTTTTAGAAAAAAAAAAGACATTTCCTTGTGTTTTTACTCCATTGCGTTTTACAATAAAAGACATTTCTTTTTGTTTTTCAGCCATTGCGTTTTAGAAATAACACATTTCTTTTGTGGTTTTTGAATATTGCGTTTTAGAAACAAGACATTTCTTTGTGTTTTTTGTCAATTGTGTTTTAAAAAAAAATATTTTTATGCTTTTTGTCCATTGCATTTTAGGCTTCTGGGTTTTCGAATTTTTTTTTTCAAAAATATAGCAATAGTATACTCGTTTTAAAGATGAAAAACGCTCATTTTTTGTGCAATTTTTATAAAAAAATAGTGTCGTACGAAAGAGTTATTAACGTTTAAAAAACGAGAGGAGGAGATTGGAGGACAAAGAAACTATTGCTTTGGATTGACGAGAATACCCATACACAACCTCACGCGTCTCCTTTTTTTTTTTTTATCAATTATACCCATTTAATCTAAGCCTTTGATTAATCAATTGATAGTCAAAATTACTCCCTAGCTTTTTTTAGCAAAAATAAACTTCTAGTATATCCTGACCCTATTATTCTAATCTATTTACTTTTAGGTATAAACAATTTAGCTTTGCTTGGTATTTTTTTATGTAATCAGTGATTAATCAGTGGTAATTTTTTCATAATTGTCCGGAATATGGTAGAGCCTTCTAGAGTCTTTTGTATAATGTTCTGGGATGTTTTGGATTGTTCTATAGCATTCCGGATTGTTCTGTAGTATTCCATAATGTTCTAGGATGTTGCGGAATCTTTCGGGGTGTTCTAGGTCGTTCCAAAGTGCCTTAGATGTTTCTAGTTTTATGCTGAAACTTCTAGAACTCGAGAAATGTGGTTTGTTTAATAGGCGGGTCATGAAAATTTGGTGACTTATAGTGTAGAAGATGGAATGCTAGTTTCACGTTTCTTGTTGGCCGTGAATGAAGATACAAATCAACAACATAAGCCCACTCATGACATTGTATATAAATAAGTTTCAATTTACACATTCAAGATAGGCAATCCATTTGCTGAATTTTCAAGATTTCCTATAAAACCATTGATGAAAATTTAGCTTTGCTTGTAAATTTTTTATGAAAGTGTTAAATCTCAAGCACCATTTATCTAGAAATTGTGTAAAAACTAGCTTAATAACTAATGGTTTTGATGATGAATTGATGAGAAGATACATTATTCAATCATTTTTTTCTGGAGCATGAGACCATAGTTACCTGAGCCTTCACATGCTTCTCAAGATATACTCCAAATGGAGTTTCAAGTTGGTTGATCAGTGGAAAAACAGATGAATTCTGGATCGTGTTCTTCAGCATGCCCATTGATCCAGGTCACCAATACCTTGAATTCTGCGAAAAATATTCCCAAACATGCAAAGTGTTATATATTCATAGCTAAACCTGCCTATTTGTTTCACATCAACACAACCCAACCCATTTTGTCCAAAACCTGCCTATTTGGCCACACTTGAAACAGTTCTGACACCCCACTTCTTGGGTCTTTTTGTTAATTACTCATACCTTGATGAATCAACTTTAAGAGTAAAGCTTGAGGTAACATCATCCACCCAATCATATGCTTTGATGTTTGCATGGTTCTAAACAAAGACTTACTGAAAATCATGAAAACCATCATTTGAGGGTATTTATGAAGTGGTAAGGCATCCGATGGCTACATTGGACATATTCCAATCTGCAAAGATTATGCATAAATTTCCATAATATTAATAAGTTTTTATGAAAGCATAAGGAAAATCATTCTAATAACAATCTAAACTTACAAATACAACATTTTTAAGAGGATGGAGGAAATGAGAAAAAAAACTGAGCAAATTTCAACCCAGTCAAGTGTTCGACCTCCCTTTACAAGTTTCCCTTTTAATTATTTTTTATTTGACCCACTGAGATAAAAACACAACCAAGAGTCGCGGGTCATAAGTAAACGGGTCAAAAGTACAATAGTGTTTTCTAACAACAAAAAAAATTATGATTTATGTAGAACTATAATCACTAAATTATGTAAAGCGTTAGGTATTTATTATCCATTAAAATCAATCTAGACTGAACAAAATGACATGAACGAATGTATTTTTGCTAGTCAAGCTATGCCCAAAAACCAAGAGTGCACTTCAAAATAGAAAGGTAAAGAACAAATGCAATAACTAGAGTTCAAATTGTACCTTGGATTGGTGGAGGATATCAATAGATTGGTACTATTGGTTCGAACTGGTGGTTAACGGTGGCAATTTCGTCGGCAACCTTGAACGTGAATAGAAGTGCTTTGTCATTTGCCATGAAGGTGAACAAAGGGAAAGAGATATGAAAGGGTGTTTGCAGGGTGAATCGTTAAGTTTGGAAGTATTAGAAGAGGAAAAACCGCTTGAAAACTAATCGGAAGTTTAGGAACATGTGTGGGAAAGGTGATGATATTCATGTGGGAAAGAGATCTGAAAGGGTGTTTGCAGGGTGAATCGGAAGTTTAGGAACATGTGCTTTGAAGGAACCGATAGGAAGTTTTGGATCATGTGTGATGTGCAATTTTTCTAAGAACAGTTAAGGCATCTTGCTTTGAAGGGTTGTATAGTGTGTTTTATCACTTGTAATACTTAAACTCTTAATTTTTAGGGTTAAATTACCTTTGTGCCCTTCTCATATGTATTATAATAAAGTATAAATATATAGGCGGGACAAGAGTGCTTATTGTGCAAAGCGTGCGCGAGTATCTCAACCGCACAACCTGAGCTTTCAATTGAACACGGTGACACAATAGTAATTACCTTAACATAATTAAGCACGTTATAATGCATAATTACGCACGCTATTTGCATAATTACACATGGATTGGTTAAACCCTAATCATGCACGTTAGTTGCATAATTGCACACGTTATAATGCATAATTACGCACTTTATAAAAAAATCAAAACCCGCATGCCACCAAATTTTTTTTTTACGCATGTTAAAATCAAAATTACGCATTGGTTGTTTTAAACCCTAATTACGCATGTTATATAAATAATCCACGTGTTATAAAAAAAAATTAGAAAGAACACCCGTCTTAGTATAATTTGGTAAAACGATAGGAAAAACTTAAGTAAAAAACAATTAAAATTACTAAATCCAAAGGTTCCAAACTTAAACAATTAACTAAAGAGAATTTAAATAAATAATGTAAAAGTTAAATAAGGTTACTTGTCACTTGGTTTGGGACATTTTGACAATTTAATTTAAAGGTTTCATTTTTCGTTTGTGTATTCAAAAAAGTTTCATTGTTGCCATTTTCGTCCACTGGGTTAACTTATTAATTTTTTATAAACGTAAAGGGCAATTCGGTCATTTTATATGGCCGTATTGCCTTTCTAGTTAACAAATTACACATAAAATGACTAAAGTGTCCTTCTCGTTAACAGAAAAAATGAATGAAGTTAACCCAGTGGACTAAAATGGCAATGGTAAACCCTTTTTGAACCCATAGGCAAAAAAATGAAACATTTGGATTAAACTGATAAAATAGCCTAAACCACAGGGACTAAAATGACATTTAACTCAAATCAGTCTATGAAACGTAAAAAGAAACAAAAAAGTTAACTTATTACTTATTAGGGAGGATGGGGTGGTGATCACTCATCATTTACAACATCCAATCAAGTTCTGCAATGTCATCAACCATTATTCCATTACTCACAACCTTTTTTAGTGGAAACGCCCATCACTCACAACACCCAACAAAAACCCTCACATATTCCATTCTTCACGCGTAATATATTCCACGAGTTATAAAATGCACGAGTGAAATAAAACAGTGGGAGTGGTGTGAATTAATGTTCCACGCGTGAAGAAATCCATCACGGAGGAATTCTCCTCCTACCCGGACTGCCCTTAGTATTTTAGGCTAAAAGTAAAACAAATGGTTTGCTACTGTGCTATACTTCTTCTACCCAAATTGCCCGTCCATGTCCACATGAGCAAATTCTGAAACTCTTTCTTTCACTATTCTTTTCTCAATTCTACTACTCTAACAAAGATAGTTTAAAACGTCAAACAATCAAAAACATGTCGAGCTCATATACCCTAATATATAGAACTTTTTTCTTAGAAAATGTGCCATGGAGAAAACGTGTCTTGGCCGGTAGTCCTCCGGCCCACCCCAGAGCCTGCTGTGATCTCAACCATTAAATCCTTGCATCAAAGGAAAGCGCTGATAAACAAAGTGGCATTTTAGTAATAATCTAGAATTTTAAGGACAATCCTTTATGTAAAGGGCTTAGTTATTCACACATCCCCCTTGGTTATTTGCACATCCCTTGAACCCTATAGGAAGCGTATAGGGCAATACGGTTCCTCTGGGTCCAAGCGTATTGAGCAATACACTTCCTATAAGTGTACTTGAAGTACATACTTTTCAGAAGATGGTCAGCTAATGATTAGGGGACAAGAGGAAGCGTATAGGGCAATACGGTTCCTCTGGGTACAAGCGTATTAAGCAATACACTTCCTATATGTGTACCAAACTTTTCAAAAGATGGTCAGCTAAAAGGAAGTGTATAGAGCCATACGCTCCCTTAATGATTTTTTTTTTCAAAAGACAAGAGAAATCATATAGGGCCATACGTTCCCTGGAGGATTTTTTTTTTTGCAAGAACAGCATATTGTTATTAGTATCTTTTTGAACTTTATTTTTTAAAACATTAATTAAGTTGTCTTTTTGTTATAAAATGATGTTAGTTTTTTTGTTATAAATTTTATAAAAGACGTAGTGAAATTAAGCAATCCAAACAAATTAAATATATCCAAATTAAACAAATATTACAAATACTTAAAATTAAATTCAATTGTTCGTACAGTACTACATAATATGATAATAAAAACCACTATCATCATCAATACTCGTCAGACTCATCGTCAGACTCATCGTCAGACTCATCGTCAGACTCAGCGAGCTCCTTCTCTGTAAAGTTCGGGCCACGCCTAGTAGAGGGTGACGGGCTGTGCCGTGTATAGGACGTGCCTGGAGCCTATAAAAAATTCAAACAGAATACTCATTACATAACATTAAAATTTTCGTAGAAAAGGAAATAAAACAAAATAACATACCTACATGGAAAGGTCGGACAGAGGAAAGAGCGGCATGGTCTGGCCGGACCGAGGAAAATGTGGCAAGGAAAGGTCGGGCTGAGTATAGGACGGGTCGTAAGGCTATAAGAATTTAAACAAAATACCTATTACATAACATTAAATTTCTCGTAGATAAATGAAATAAAAATAAGATAATATACCTGCATGGACGGGAGGGGCTGGGTAAAGGATGGCATGGACGGGTCGGGCTGCTGCGTAAAGAACGGGCCCTGGTCCGGATAAACTCGTGGTGGTGGACGGGGTGGAACCGATATACCCATGTACTTATACATTTCACCCATGCCAGTCATCAGCCACCCTATGTCATCATGCATCTGATCCATCTGGCGACCGTGGGATGTTATCTCCTGACCATGCAATGTTAGAAGTCGCATTTGCTTATCTTGGTTACGCAAAATCCTATCGAGAAGATGGTTGGTTGACCTAGGCAACCTAACCGCGCGATAAGCTCTCGAGGTCTATAGCGGAATGTGGAGAGAAACTCCACCATCAACGGCCGATAAGATGGTGCGGCTCCTATTCGAAATAAACGATCCCACGGGCTATCCTGCCCGATAACTGTCGAACAGTGTCCGCCACCCCACATGTCTATATAATGATAAAATTATTATGGTTATCATAAATATGTTTTGGGTATTACAATAATGTATAAACGTTTTTTTGACACATTTTTATAAAAATGATTCAGATTAGGGGACCAGGGGAACCATATTGCCCCATACGCTTCCTATACATTGGCTCTAGGGGAACCATATTGCCCCATACGCTTCCTATACTTTGGGTCTAGTGGAACCATATTGCCTCATACGCTTCCTATACTTTGGGTCCAAGGAAACCACATTTCCTATACGCTCCCTATTATACCAATAGGAATCGTATTGCCCAATACGTTTCCTATTGATTTAATGCGTTCACCAACCCAAGCACTATGGGAAGTGTATTGCCCTATACGCTTCCTATTAAGCTTATGGAAATCGTATTGGGCAATACGCTTCCTATTGGGTCACTTTTCAGACCTTTATAGTTTTGAACTACGTGCGTGTCAGAGAATATTGTACCAATAGGAACCGTATTGCCCAATACGCTTCCTATTGGTGTCGCATTTAATGCTTCAAACCCTATGGGAAGCGTATTGGCCTATATGGTTTCTATTGAGGGATGTACAAAAATTTTAGGGGATGTGTAGATACCATCACCCTATGTAAAAAAGGTTAATATGAGGAATTAAAAAAGTTTAGAAACCCCCTCACCGTACTAGGTTTGCAAATTGCAAAAGCTTAAAAATCCTATTCTGAGTTTTCTTGCTGACCGTGATTGAAGTTACAGATCAACAACATAAGCCCATACAAGACATTGTATAAAATTAAGTTTCAATTTACACATTCAAGATAGGCAATCCACTTGCTGAATTCCAATTTAAGATTTTGCTATAAAACCATTGGTGAGTTTTTTTTTTTATTTAATCTTTTAGGTATAGCATTTTAGCTTTGCTTGGTATTTTTTATGTAATCAGTGATTTATCTTTGCTTGGTTCCAAGTGATGAATGTTGGCCCAGACGGTTCAAACAATCGTATCAACAAACAAGAACACGAGATATTGGGGGGATAAACCCGCGACTCTTTCTATTCAATCAAACAAAGATACGAACTTACAAAGAGAGGGACAAATAAAAACATTAACCTAGACCCATATTTATAGTTAACTAAACTTGCTATCCAAGTAATTAAACCTTTCCTAAACCAATTACTAAACTTTCTCTCCAAGACTTACCTAAAATAAACCAAACTTTAATAAAACATATTAAATAAACCCTCAACTTTAATAATTATTCAAGATTAACCTTCATTCACCCCCTTAATCTTGAATTGTTTTTCTTCTTGCCTTTATTCCTCCTTTTCAATTGTCTATAGCATACTTGCTTCACTGGTTCTTCAAACTTTGCATTCGTTCCTTCAGTACTTTCTTTCTTGACTTGCTTCTTCTCTTCAACTCGTTCTTGACCAATACTTTCACGAACTCCAAACAAATCCTTTGGAATTGTTCCAAACCGAATTTCCCTCACTTTCTTAATCGGTTTCACATCAGGACTTTCTTTCTTTTCATCTTCAATTTTGTTAGAATTACAACATACTTGAAGCTTGATGTTGTACATTCTATTCAGATTTCTCTGAACCTTCATCAACAATCTTCCTTTCTGATCATGTAGCCTTAACATCCCATTGGCTATTTCAATCTTGCAGCCTTCTTCATCCAATTGTCCCAAACTAAGAAGATTGGTTTTTAACTTAGGCATGTAGAAAACATTACAAAACGTTTTCTTTTCGCCATTCTTACTTACCACGGTTACATTCCCTTTACCTTTAATTTCAATCTCGGATCCATCACCAAACTTTACTTGACCCGAAACTTGTTCATCCAAGGTAGTAAAAAACTCTTTCTTTCCTGACATGTGATGACTTGCACCATTGTCTAAATACCACATTCCTTCTTCATTCTTTTCAAAAACACCAGGGATAACCCTTTCTTCATTCAAACTTACTTTCTTTGTCGAACAAACTGCCATGAACCGAGATGGATCGATATCATGTACATCTTCTGTCTTTGTCAGATTCGCTTCTTCTTTCGCTTTGCTCGATGCTTTACATTCGCTCGAGTAGTGCCCAATCTTATCACAGTTGTAGCACCTCAAGTTCTTTCTTCTATCTTGCCATTCTTCAGGCTTCTTTTTCTGATCTTCACCTTGTTCATCATTCGTATTCTCACGTTCATTATTCCATCTTGGATACCCTCTTCCACGTCCGTTGTATCTTCCACGACCTCTACCACGTCTTCGGTAGTTTTCAACTTTCTTTTCATTCTGGGTGAACATATGCTGACTTTGGGATGAACTTTCATTCATATTCTTGAACTTGTTTCTTTCTTCATATGCCTTTAAACGTCCAACCACATCTTCAAACGCCATTTTTTCGATATCTGCGAATTGCTCGATCGAAGAAACAATAGGTAAATATTTATCCGGCATAGAGTTCAAGAATTTTCTCACCACGACCTCTTCTTCGAGGGTTGCTCCCAAGCTCTTGTACTTTGATTGTACTCCACCCAGCTTCGCTGCATATTCATCAATACTTTCTGTCTCACTCATCTTCAATCCATCTAACTCGCTTCTTAGCATTGGAATACGAGCTTTCTGCGTTCTTTCTGCACCAAGATAACGAACTCTTAGCGCTTCCTAAACATCTTTCGGTTCTGAATACTTAGCCATCTGAAGCATCACGTCTTCAGGTAGGGCTGGAAGATGACACCTAAGGCCATAAACTTTTTTCTTTCTTCAATTCCCGGTCCCTTTTCTTTGTCAATCGCATCTTGCAAACCGTTCGCTCCCAAAACAACGTTCACCATAACTGACCATGCTGCGTAATTGGTCGAAGTTAACTTTGGTGCTTGCAAAACAAAACCACCCATCGATTCTTTCACCGTTCCTGAGCTTCCTTCTTTATCACCGGCCATGATCTGTCTTTCGATTTCTTTTTTTTGTGTACAAACGAACCTTACTTACTTGGCCTCGATCCGAACCCTTTTTGTTTCTTTCTCTTCGTGCAACGCTAGCAATAACCACAAATAATATATGTTTTTTTTTCGTCAACAGCAACAGCCACAAAACAAAAGTAACCTTAAAGTTTTTTTTTTTTTTAATTTTGTTTCCCTTTGTCGCAAATCCAAGGAACTCCTAATTTTTATTGTTGTTTTCTTTTTATCAATGAGACTTAGGATTAGATCAAAACAATTGTAATTGCTTCTGACGTTTTCTTGACTAGAACTTCACACAAGAGACAAAAAAATAAATAACTGTTATTGTTGATTCTCTTTGAACGATGAGAACAACCACCACAAAACTCCTCTATTTTAATTGCTTGTTGACTTTCTTTCTTGTTCCTGGTTACAAATAAAAAAGAACTGACCTCCTTCGTTGCAGTCGGCGAGACAAAGCAAGAATAAAGTTAGGCTAATTTTTTCTTTAATCGATGGCCGGGTTTGACAGTTATGGATGTGTACGACTAACCTCCAATCGACTACCTCTTCTCTTTCTATCGTGTTCATCGTGTAACGAGCCGTAGCTCTGATACCAATTGTTGGCCCAGACGGTTCAAACAATCGTATCAACAAACAAGAACACGAGATATTGGGGGGACAAACCCGCGACTCTTTCTATTCAATCAAACAAAGATACGAACTTACAAAGAGAGGGACAAATAATAACATTAACCTAGACCCCTATTTATAGTTAACTAAACTTGCTCTCCAAGTAATTAAACATTTCCTAAACCAATTACTAAACTTTCTCTCCAAGACTTACCTAAAATAAACCAAACTTTAATAAAACATATTAAATAAACCCTCAACTTTAATAATTATTCAAGATTAACCTTCAATGAAAGTGTTAAATATCATGCACCATTTATATAGAATTTTTCTAAGAAACTTGCTTAATAACTAATGGTTTTGATGATGAATTGATGAGGAGACACACTACGCTATCATTTTTTTTTCTTAAATTAGACGCAGGTGTTTGGTTTGCAGGTGTTCCTTGGAAAGAGAAAGAACATAGGATGTTCGTACTAGGTTTACAAATGCTTGGAAAAGGCGATTGGCAGGCGTGGAATTGCATGAAATTATGTGATTACACCAACACCAACTCAAGTTGCAAGCCATGCCCAAAAGTTTGTGATCATGCAAAGCAATGTTTCTAAAATAAAGAGACAATCCAACTTCTTTGTTGTTGTAGCCGATGATTACTTTTATCAGGGTTAATTTTGGGTTAACGGGTCAAAATAGCCCTGATTGCATTGAGGTTGTATGCATTAAGTAGACTTGTAGTGATATTGAACATTTTGCCCATTTCGCTATAACCAGTTAAAGTTATGTTCCATCTCAAACGGGTTGAATCAAGAGATATAGTTAAATGGGTAACATGTTAAAGATGACTACTAGCCTATACTTAATGCATACAAAAGCAACTGGGCTGTTTTGACCCATTACACCCCAAATTGACCTTGATAAGTTGAAGTGATCCTTACATCATCTGCTATGATTAAATACTTTTGGGCATGACTTTCTACTTGAGTTGGTGTTAATGTAAACACATAATTTCTGCATTTCCATGACAGCAAATCATCTTTTTCAAGCTTTTGCAACCCTAATAAGAGCATCCAGTTTTCTTACTCTTTCCATGAAACATCTGCAGACCAAACACCTGCGTCACGCTTAAGGAAAAATAATGATGGCATGTCTCCTTATCAATTCGTTATTAAAACCTTCAGTTCTTGGACCCGGATTGCTTTCATGGATTGCCGACTGCCCACTCGCCTAAATTCAACTTCGACGAGCCAACGGCAACAAGACCAGATCCTGTATCTCAAGAATTTGACCAGATCCTAGTCCAGGCCAGTATCGTTTCTTCTTCAGCACTCTTTTAATATTTATTGTAATCGACGTAAGAAAAGGTATCGAGTCCGATCTTGAGAGAGGGCGGGGGTGTGAATAGAATATGATATGGAGGTAACCCTCATGAGTTTTTATAGTCACCATCTTAAATTATTAATATCTATTAATAACACATTAATATCTATTAATAACACAATGGAAATGAACAGTGTCATATGGTGTGCTGGCTGTTTTTGGTGTGCTATGTGCTGGCTATGTTTGTTATGCTGACTCATGATACATTAGCTTTTCTTTAGGCTTTTTAAACCTTATTCCACCACACTATTGGTATCTTCTGTTATACCACCATTGTTCCGACGGGGTTTGTTTCATTCCGGTGGTGCCGATGAGCACAGCTATGCTGCCGCTCCTTCCTTTAGTTCTGTGCGGCGGCATCTCCGGTGCCGATGACAACGGTGCCGGCGGTGGCATCTCCGGTTTCAGTTTCAGATATGGCGACGGTGACCGATTGCCTGTGGTGAGTTATCACGCGTTTTTTTTCTTGCCTGTGATGAGATTAAAACATTTTCCTACAATGTATGGGGATGGCGTGGCAAAGACGATGGATGGTGGGTTTTGACCTGCAACCCGTCTTGTAGTCATAGCTTCTGGAATCTGAGCCCAACCCTTTAGTGTTTTAAGATCTATAGAGTCCAGATTCTGGTTGCGTTTGCGTTTGTTGTTACGATTCGAAATTTCATTGACGTGAAATCAGGTCGTCTTGGTGTTGGGTCGGGCTGAAATGGGTCGTCGGAGCAGCAAAGGTTTCAGCCGTAAAAAATGGTGGGTTCCTTTGCTGCCACTGCCGTTTAGTCGTTAGAACGGAGGACGCTGGCCAGTAAAGTCGGGTTCTCCCTCAGCTGAGAAAAAAATTAGAGAAACAATCACGCTGATATAACATTCAAAACTTTGAACTCTAATGTCTCATGATGATAAAAAAAAATCACACTTCAAAAATGAGTAACAGAATATACCATGATAATGTAGCATTTTTCATAAATCAAACAATAATAGATTGTTCAATTCAACAAAAAAATAAAATAAAAACCACAGTCCACCACATAATTAACCACCAACACATAATATCATCAAAACCCATCACATAGACGAAGAACAAGGTGAAGGGTGGACACTTTCTTAATGTTCGACCATCATCCAACTGTTTCCCAGCAAAGACTTTTGAAAAGGTTTTAACAGCACATGGTTTACAAAACACGTGTGCTCCGCTGGTTCAATGTGATTTAAAAAGAGAAATATATCAAATATTAAAACAATAATAATTACTATCGTAATACGGACTGCAAATGAAAGTAGTATATTATATTATATTATATTATATTATATTATATTATATTATATTATATTATATATGAAAGTAATATTGTATAATGTGCCTTAGTTAAAAGTTAATTTAGATGAATGATATTTACGAGATAATAAATTTGGTTTTAAATGTAGTAATTTGTATTAGAATAACAGGGTGGAGATACAATAGGAAGTTAATTTGGCTAGGAAGGATAGGAAGTGATCTTGACCATCCATTAAGTTAATCAAGGGCTAAGATTAAATCAGGGAGATTGAAAGTAAGAAAAGAGGCGCGTGACTTTTTTCAGGGGCATTCTAGTCAAGTAAGCCAATAGTTTCTCTCTCCTCCAATTCCCCCCCATTTTTTAAACGTTAATAACTCTTTCATACGACATTATTTTTTTATAAAAATTGCACCAAAAAAACGAGCGTTTTTTTATCTTTAAAACGAGTATACTATTGCTATATTTTCAAAAAAAAAAAATTCAAAACCCAGTTGCGTAAAACGCAATAGAAAAACCCCCAGTTACGTAAAACGCAATGAAAAAAAAAACCCTAAAAAATGACATTTTTCTAAAACGCAATGCACCAAAAACACAAAGAAATGACTTATTTGTAAAACGCAATGGCCAGAAAACACAAATAAATGTTTTATTTCTAAAACGCAATAGCCTAAAAACTCAAAAGAAAATGTACTTTATAAAACGCAATGGACTAAAAACCCATAAAATGTGTTTTACCTAACGTTTGTGTTTTACGGAAGCTCTTGAATGAATTGCGTTTTGCTGTTAAAGAGAGCTATAGGGAATTTTGAATATGCAGAATGTGATTACGATCTCTCCATATTTGCAGACTCACCAAACTTTCCAGATACAAGAATACTAGGTTATGTTTTTAAGGTGATTTGAGATTTGAACCATGGCAACTTTGTCACCCAATTGTTTCTTCATCCAATCACAGTTATATCTTCATTCTTGCTCGTTACTGAATAGCCAGAAAGGACTGAAAACACATAAAAAGTGTTTTACCTAAAACGCAATGCACAAAAAACACAAAGAAATGTCTTATTTGTAAAACGCAATGGCCAGAAATCACTTAAAAATGACTCATTCTAAAACGCAATGGACTGAAAACACTTCAAAAATGTGTTTTACCTAAAACGCAATGACTAAAAACACTTAAAAATATGTTTTTTCTAAAACGCAATAGCCAGAAAGGACTAAAAAATGACTCATTCTAAAACGCAATGGACTGAAAACACCTAAAAATGTGTTTTACCTAAAACGCAATGACTAAAAACACTTCAAAAATGTGTTTTACCTAAAACGCAATGACTAAAAACACTTAAAAATATGTTTTTTTCTAAAACGCAATAGCCAGAAAGGACTGAAACTGTCTGGGAACTGTCTGGGACTGTGAAAACACTCTTATTTCTAAAACGCAATGGACATATAAAACTGTCTGGGAACTGTCTGAGACTGTGAACTGTCTGAATTGTCTACGAATTATTGTCTTCGAAATGAGCCAATTTCTGGAAAATTAATTTTTCTGATGCATTTTTATTACAGCAATTTAATTAGAAAAAAAATTTTCCGAGCTGACCTCCCCAGCCAGGGGCTCTGCCCCTTGGACCCCGCCAGGGGCTGCCGCCCCTGGGACCCCGCTACCGGGGGCTGCCGCCCCCGGACCCCCGCCATGATCGTAAAACGCAATAAGTAAATCAAAAACCCAGATCGTAAAAATGAAATTAAAGAATTTCTTACATGGATCGAAGTGGTTTCTTCAACAATTGATGAATTTTGAATGATTGAAACACTTATCAACGCTTGAATCGAACGAATCGAGTGATTATCTCCAAAATCACCGGAAAAAACGAGATTTTTTTATGAAATTAAACTGGGTTTTCTTCAAAAAAAGCTGAAGAACACGTTGATCGGGTTCTGAATCATTGATTTGTGATGAAAATCGCACTATAATGTAGTGATTATTGAGATAGAAAGTGAAGAAATAGTTGAAGATGGTGGGTTTTGAAAATGATGGGTTTTTGAATTTACTGGGTTTTGAAAAAGGAAGAAGAAGGAGTTGGATTGACTAAAATACCCTTTCTCTTTATTTTAAAATTTGCCACATGTCATAATCATATGGCTTCCTATCCTTCCTAGTGAAAATTAACTTCCTATTTGATCTTTACCCTAGAATAACATATGTAATTATTCGGTTTAGAACGACTGTGTTATGAGTTGTAATTGTAATGTAAAACGTATATGTTATCATATCAAGATTGATTTAATATAATGATTCGATTTAGCGTGCCGCAACGCGCACAGTATAATAAAACTAGTTTAAATAACTATAAACGAGGTTTATATATATATATATATACACCGAGATTTTATACTTATAATCTTAAATTAAAAAAAAAAAAACTTTAATGATCAATTATTATAATAGGAGAAAAGTACGGTAGTTTAAATATTTGATTATTGAAATTGACATTGTATAATTTGATAACTCCTTTGAAAATTATCATATAAATTGATTTTATAACCACATTTGTGTTATGAATTCAGATAATACGTCCTGATTTCTCTCATCTTCTCTTGTATTGTATTTTCTGTTGCATCTTCCACTACATATGTACATGTATATAAAGATAGAGTGGAATGAATAACTATACACTTCTCATTTTTCAATTATTTCTCTCACATTATCAGCACCCTAGCTCTATATAGTTGAAGAAAGTTCGGTTGTTGTTTTCATCTCCATTTGAGTTTCTGTTTCAACTACAAATTCACCATACCAGGTAACAATCATTAACGTCTCCTGCATTTATTTGGTAGATATACGAAATTATACATAAACACCTTGATATTCTATATACTCTCTACTTACATATTATTACCCATCTTGTTTTTATTCAATAGATATATGCCATGTGCATCAACAAAGACTTTTCTCTTGTAATCCTTGTTAAACAATATATCTGTGATGTAAATTGTAAAAATGTAAATGAAGCACCAAATCATAAAATAAGGTTTTATATATGGAGTTCATACGCTTTTAGATCTGTAATTTAGGACCAACATCAACAAGCTTTTAGATCAAGATTTTTTTAACAAGAAAAAAAAAAATCAAAAGGGGGTTTTGCTTTAGATCCCTTAACTAGGTAACAAGTATATGAGTTTTTTTTTTTTTTATTATTTAATCTTTTAGGTATATACAATTTAGCTTTGCTTGGTATTTTTTATGTAATCACTGATTTATCTTTGCTTGGTTCCAAGTGATGAAAGTGTTAAATATCATGCACCATTTATATAGAATTTTTCTAAGAAACTTGCTTAATAACTAATGGTTGTTTGGTTTACAGGTGTTCCTTGGAAAGAGAAAGAACATAGGATGTTCGTAGTAGGTTTGCAAATGCTTGGAAAAGGCGATTGGCAGCCGTGGAATTGCAAGAAATTATGTGATTACACAAACACCAACTCAAGTTGCAAGCCATACCCAAAAGTTTATATACTTAATCACATCCAATGTTCTTACTTTGTCCATGGAACACCTGCAAACCAAATACCTGTGTCATGCTTAAGGAAAAATAATGATAGCATGTCTCCTTATCAATTCGTTATTAAAACCATCAGTTCTTGGGCCCGGAATGCCGACTGCCCACTCGCCTAAATTCAACTTCAACATGCCAACAAGACCAGATCCTGTATCTCAAGAACTTGACCGGATTGCTTTCATCAGTTCTTGAAAATTCTTTTGATTTTTGTATTGAAATCGCCATTTAAAAATTAGAGATGGTGGAAAAGGTAATGCGTCCAATCGTGAGAGAGGGATATGTGAATAAAATATGATATGGGGTAACAATGAGTTTTTATAGTTATTATCTTAAATTATAAAACGAGGAAAATATGGCAGTTTAAGTATTTGATTGTTGAAATTGACATTATATAATTTAATAACTCATTTGAAAATTATAATCTAAATTGATTTTATAAGATTACAATTCATGTTTAATAAATATCATTGATTTTATAAGATAATAATTCATTTTTCATAAATATCTTAATTGAATTTACGATTTTACTACTCACCGAAGGCCACTTTTGGTTTGAGATAATCCAGAATTGGTGAGCCAACCAATAATATTTTGTATGATTCAAAGCCGGAAGTGGATCGGTTACTCGCGTTTATATAAATATTAGGTTATAACCCCGTGAATTACACGGGTTTAATAAATAAATTTTATATATTAAATAAAAAAAAAATATATCTTTAAAAACCTTCTTTATTGCACGAGTTGAATAAATATAATTTTATATATTAAATAATAAAAAGTTTTATCTATAAATCTTTAAAACCACGTGTATTACACGTGTTGAATAAATGTAATATTGTTTATCAAATAATAAAATAATACATCTTTAAAAAACCACATTTATTTCACGGGTTGAATAAATGTAATTTTATATACCAAATTATAAAAAAAATACATCTTTAAAAATATGCGTATTATACGGTTTGAATAAATGTAATTTTCTGTACTAAATAATAAAATATATATATATATCCTTAAAAAACCTCGTGTATTGTACGAATTGAATAAATCTAATTTTATACATCAAATAATAAAATTACGATTTTGGCCCCCGTGGTTATATCACTTTTACCTTTTTAGCCCAAAAAAGAATTTTTTAACATCTAAGGCTCCAACGTCTTTTTTTCTAACCTTTTTGGCCCCTAACGTCTTTTTTTAACCCTTTTGGCCCTTAACATTTAATGGATGAGGTTAGTGTTAGGGGCCAAAAGAGTTAGAAAAGAAGACGTTGGGGGCTCAGATGTTAAAAAAAATTCTTTTTTTGGGCTGAAAGGGTAAAAGTGATATAACCACGGGGGTCAAAATCGTAATTTTCTCTAAATAATATTATAAATGAGAAGAACATTAAACTAAATAATAATTATCCATAAAATATTAAACTAAATAATATTTAATAGGAGGATTATCTATAATTAATTAAAAAAGATTAAATTAAAATAATAATTATCTATAAGAGATGCCCTAGTATGATGACAAGTGTTCCAAAAGTGGTTTTTTTTATTATATAGTATAGATAGATTTTCACTCCTATAACTAACATCTTTCTTTTCTTTACTCATTTGTATAGTTTGTTAAATCTATACTATATAATAAAGTAACCTATGGTGGATACATGTTGTATTACAATGCATTTTCAGAATTGTTTTCCCGTTGCTTTTTTCTCTAATTTAGTTAATATCATTTAGGTTTAAATATTATCTATATATTTCCTAACTTATAAGTGATAAGCCATAATTATAGATATGTTTTTATTTTTTGTTTTGATTTATTCTTTAGGTTTAAATATTATTTATATATTTCCTAACTAATAAATGATAAACCATAATTATAAACAAGTCTTTTTTTTTACGTATTCTTTAAGTTCAAATTTTATTAATATTCCTAACTGAATTTATTTGATTACTTTACAAATTTTATAATATTGTTAATATTCTTAAGGTTATGTTTTTATTTTGTTACCCAATAAAAGAAAATTCAATTCCTTCATGATTTTATTATTATTATTATTATTATTTGGTTTTATAATCAAAATGTTACACTAATGAAACTACATAAAAGATAACCGACCAGTAGGCTAGCGTTATCATGACGTATGATAAATGTGTTCCTACAAATTATCTACCAAACTGCATAAAACACTTTTATTATTATTATTATTAATATTATTATTATTATTAATATTGTTGTTGTTGCTATTATTATTATCATTTTGCGTCATATGTTATAATTTAGTGAGCCGAAGATTTATTTCCCCCTTATTGTCACATCCTGCAAAATCAGAATTGGGCGTGACGACTGGTATTTTCATTGCTCAGCGGAAGTATAAAATATTAAGACTTCTAGAAAGTTGAACGCCCGTTAAGTACTCGAATCAGAATGGGTTCTCCTATTCTAACCGTGCCAAAGTTTAAATACGTAACCTGAGAAAGAACATGCAAAAAAGTCAACATAAATTTGGTGAGTTCATAGTTTGTTTGAAAAAAGATTTAAAATAAATCTTTTTTGTAACTGGTTTAAATATTGTTGAGAAAACGAAATAAACCATTTTCCTAGGCATGTTATTTGAAAACGTTGTGCTTGTAAAACTTATATAACCGTCAATGTCCGCGTACGACAAATACAACATGCCCGCATAAGCCTATAACCAACCTCAAGCTAGTGAGTGCCTCGCCAACCGTGTACTCAAGACGGTAGACTAGCAGTCGGTTATAGTTCCGATATTTAGCGAGGACTTCACTGTACAATTTTAAGGACCCTACGGCCCTTACGGTTGAGTAGAGGACAATCCAGTCCTTATGTTTGTATGTAGGACAATCCAGTCCTTGTGTCTGTATGTAGGACAACCCAGTCCCGGTGTTTGTAAGTAGGACAACCCAGTCCCATTGTTTGTATGTAGGACAACCCAGTCCCGTTATTTCGTATGTAGGACAACCCAGTCCCTAATTGTGACTAGGACAATCCCGTCACTAGCCATGAAACTCATGCATGTTTCGAAAATAAGCGTATGTTTTGTAAAACCGGTATGTTTAGCATAAACCTTTCATAAACCATTTGAGTTAGTTGGAATGCGTTCGTAACAAGGTTTAGGAGTATGTAATTTTGTTGTTCATCGAAATATTGTATGCTTTTGCAAAAATGTAAAACTATAAAAAGTAGGGGTTATGAACTTACCTGGATATCCTTGTGCAAAGCTAGCATAATACAATCCATATATCGTTTCCAAAACGTAAACTCACTAGGCATGCAATCTATAACATTCCTATAAAGGAACAAACTCATAAGTTTCTACTAAAATGTAGCTAAACTACGTGTCTCCTAGCTCTACCGAATCGTTAACCGAATGATTCGATGGGCAGATGTTAACTTGATGGGAACGATAATGCCATACTCGCTTAATCCCATGTATAGTCGGTGATAATTACTAAGTCTTGGGAACACTTCGTTTCCAAGAGGTTTAGGATATATATTATATAAAATATAAATATATTTATAAAATAGTGTTAGTCGTCTCAGATGGTAGTACGTGTACGTAAATAATTGTTTGTATAAAAATAATACACATTATAGACTCATATAATGTGGTTGTACGATTTCCAAGTAGTCGTCACGTACGTTGATGAATCATTTCGCGACTCGTCGTAATTTCCATAAGATGTACATATATATATATAGGGTGGGGTTCTAGAGTGAACACTGATGTATTTGCGAACTGAGTGAACAAATCTTGGCCATTGATTTACACACGTGGATGGCTAGGATTTCATCATCAAATCGTAAAATACACTAGTGTATTTCATCATCAAATCCTGGCTATTGATCTACACACATGTATGGCCAGGTTAAGTTCACTTAGTTCGCAAACTATACTAGTGTTCACTCTTGAACCTAATCCTATATATATATATATATATATATATATATATGTGAACGTAAATATAAAAATATATAAACGTCGCGTAGCCGAAACAATAATCTCGTGTCTCGTGGATAATTAGCGAAATAATTATATAGTTGTTTGCTTGTTATAATCGATTCTCGCTTGTTCGTTACCGAAATAACTCTGATAATATTATTTGCTAAGATCGTACGGTAACGCGTCGTATTCCGTTTAGACGTTTGAAATAAATAGTTTACCTATCTCAACCAATCACACCTTTTTCCTTTTTTTTTAAAAATAGTTTACCACTTCACCAAGTGTCTAAACCATTGCCAATACTTTTCACCAAAGTTTAAACACTTTTGACTGATTGTGATGTGTGCAAAATGCAACATATAAATTACATCAATTGTGGCATAAAACTAACCCTTTTTTAGTACTAATGTTGGAAAAAGTGTGCTTTTGTCTTCCTTTTGTATTTTCAGGATTAAATGAGCTCAAATTAACAAAAGAAGCAAAAAGACAGCTAAATCTAACATAAATACAGGAAAAGGATCAAAAGAGACATGCCCGACCCCACGACAGCATCTTCCCAAGCAAAACAAGAAAACAGAAGGCTGAACACGCCCCGTGCTCAGTGAACACGGGGGCGTGCCCAAGTGCCAGCATAAAAGACAAAGCTATAGAAGCTTCTATCGCCCACCACGGGGCCGTGCTCAGCGGACACGGGGCCGTGGTCAACTATAAGATTCGCAGAATCCAGGCTAATCTTTATAGTACAGATATGCTTCTGCACACGGGGGCGTGCCCAGTGGACACGGGGGCGTGGTCAACTAATGCAGACAAACTGCAATTAATGAAGACAGAGAAGAGGATGGACACGGGGCCGTGCCCAATGGACACAGGGCCGTGCCCGAGCTTCTGTTCAGCCTATAAATAGGAGTGCTTGGCTCAAGTTCAAACCATCCCTTGGCACAACACCTCTCTCACACTTCACCCACCACCATAACACCATCATCCACCACCATCATCCATTGTCCATCATAGAGTGTGTGAGTCGTCTCGGGATCCAAGATTGATCGTAAGAGTTCTTAATAATCAAGGCCATGTTTGCCTAAGTCTCTTACATCACTTGGTGAAGACAAAAAGTGTCTAGTGTAATACTTTTTAATTTTAATCTTTTCGCACTTTTTACTTGGTTATGTATTAATGACTTTAATAACTAGTTTTTTATGTTGAAGGTGATTTTTCCTTATCGTTTGTCCGTGGTGTCTTGGCATTATTTTACTGTCTATATAAAATAAAAGATTTTCACCATTCATATCTCCACGGTCTATATGGAGGTATGTTGGCTACCTGGACGGGGGTTAAGGAAACGGTTTGGTAAGAGTCTTGCCTTGTTGAGTGTATAGATCCTGCAAGGACCTGGGTCAAATTTAGTAGGACCTCCTTCAATACTTAACGATATTGGATGGCGGGGGTCCAAACTCTTTGATCCCCTCATATGTAAGCTACTATTAATACTTTAACCCGGCTACTTAGGACTGTATCCCTGCTGACTCAGACTACTTAGCCGAGGGTAACGTCACCTTCAAAAGAGGGGCCTACCATAATATGCATTAATAACTTAATTAATTATTTTTCAATAATCCGACCCTTTAGGATTGTATCCTTGCTGACTCAAACTACTGGGTTGAGGGTAACGTCACCTTCAAAAGAGGGGCCTACTACAATAACTTAGATAATCTCTTAAAAAGTGCAAAAGTGCGGAAATAATCAAAGGTTACACTATACACGAATCGGAGCCAAGTGATTCATCTTGTCTATCTGTTTTTACTTTTATTTTATTTTCAGCATTTTAGTTAGTTTTTAATTTTTTTTAGTTTAAAACCTTTTTCTAACATTTTGATTTGATTAGACGTTAAGGATAAACCGGTACTAAAAGCTCGTGTGTCATTGGACGACCTCGGTATCTTACCAACACTATACTACACTCACGATGGGTGCACTTGCCCATATGTGTGTTTAGTGTTAGTAAATATCGTGTTTTATAAATTTAAAACTTGGCTAAAGAAAGTGTAAAAGGGCTTAAAATATACTTAAACTTATATACACACTTCACACGCATCAAGTTTTTGGCGCCGCTGCCGGGGACACAAGGATTTTAAGAAAGTTAGGAATCAACGGCCTAATCGTTTTTCTTATTTTTCTATTTTTTTTAGGATTTTTCTTAATTTTTCAGCTTCTGCAGAGTTCAGCACGGGCCGTGCCTGGTCGGACACGGGCCGTGCCTGGTCGGACACGGGCCGTGCCCAGCATTGTTACTGGCAGTTTTTATTTTCCGAGTTACAGAGAGCTGAGCACGGGGCCGTGTCGGTGCAACACAGGGCCGTGTCCAACTCCCCAGTAACAGGGATCCGGAAAACAATCACTGTATCTCCGACCACGGGCCGTGTTCACTGAACACGGGGCCGTGGTGAACCTTCTGACCAACGTTCTTTTATGTTTTTATTGCAGGACTTGGAACCCAGGCGCCACATTTGAACTTCCTACGTAGTGCATGAGCTCCAGTTCTAGTAGAGACATAAAAGAACCTCTAGAAGAACCCGAACGCTTTCTCAGAAAAAGACTTAAAGCTAAAAACCAAGAAAAAGTTTCGGGGGACCCACCTCCAATGGCGGACCAACGTACCCTCATGGATTACCTACGACCCATTGTAGGTAATCTCGGCGCCGCTATCAATGCACCGAATGTCGAAGCCAATAACTTCGAACTTCGGCCGCATTTGATACAAATGCTTCAAAACTCCGCAACCTTCCATGGACTTGCGGACGAGGATCCCCATCTACATATTACTAATTTCTTAGAAATATGTGATACCTTTCGGATCAATGGAGCATCAAACGACGCCATCCGCCTTCGGATGTTTCCATTTTCACTAAAAGACCGAGCTAAGGCTTGGCTTAATACCCTCCCAGTTGGCTCGGTAAACACCTGGGATGAACTAGCCCAAAAGTTTCTATATAAGTATTTCCCTCCTGCTAAAACGGCTAAATTAATGACTGAAATTAATACATATTCACAAGAGGATGGGGAATCCCTATATGAAACTTGGGAAAGGTTCAAGGAGCTACTAAGAAAGTGTCCTCATCACGGTCTTGCGGTATGGCAACAAGTATCCACTTTCTACAATGGGTTGTTGCCACACACAAGACAAACACTTGATTCTAGCTCCGGGGGACTTCTAGGTAATCGTCGCCCAAATGAAATATATAATCAAATTGAGGAAATTGCTCAAACCAATTTTCAGTGGCACACTCCCCAAGGTAATAAATCTATTGCCCCGGGCTCCCATAAGGTTGATGAAAGCACTTCTTTACAAGCCCAAATCGAGGTCTTTTCTTCAAAAATCAAAAAGTTAGAAATGGCAAAAACGGCCTCGGTTATGGCTTGTGAGGGGTGTGGTGGACCACATGAAAATTGGAGTTGTATGAAAGAAGTAGATGATCAAACAGAAACGGTAAACTACATTGATAATAGACCTAGGCCGTCGGGTCCCCCAACGGGTACCTACAACCAAGGATGGCGTAACCACCCTAACCTTGGTTGGAGAGATCCCGGCAATAGTAGTAACAAACAAAACCAACGAACTAACTTTCAACAACCACAAAACTTTTCTCAACAACAAGGTGGACGAGAAAGGCTTGAAGATACTGTATCTCGCCTCATCTCCGACACCGAAAAGAAAAACTCAGATCGATTTCAACAATTGGAATCGAATTTTAGAAATCAACAAGCTAGCATTCAAAATATTGAAAAACAATTAAATCAAGTAGCTCAAAATTTCTCCGAGAGACCACAAGGCGCGTTACCAAGCAATACCGAAACCAACCCAAAAGCGCAAGTACATCTCATCACATTGAGAAACCGAACCGTGGGTCCCGAGGAGGCTCCATTACCGCCAGCTGAAAGAAGCCAATCCAGCCAAACCACGACTCCACCCACGCCCCAACCAGAAAAGGCTTCTCCACCAAATCAAGAGCCCACCAAGACTCCTCCGGTTCCATACCCCGGTCGGTTAATTCGTCAAAAGACCGATGAGCAATTCGCAAAGTTCGAAAATTTACTAAAACAATTGCATGTTAATATTCCTTTTATCGAGGTCCTAACCCAAATGCCTAAATATGCAAAATTTATGAGGGACTTCCTCACTCACAAAAGGAAAATTGAATCATTGCAATTAGTTAACTTAGGCGAAGAATGCTCTGCCTTAGTACTTAACAAACTCGCACAAAAGAAATTTGATCCTGGAAGCTTCACGATTCCTTGCTCGATTGGGGAATCCCCCATTCGTAATGCACTAGCCGATCTTGGGGCTAGCATTAACCTCATGCCCACATCAATGTTCAACCGACTCGGTCTAGGAAAAACGAGCCCTACAAAGATGAGCGTACAACTTGCCGACAGATCCGTCAAATTTCCACAAGGTGTCGCTGAAAACCTATTGGTCAAAGTCGACAATTTCGTCTTCCCGGCCGACTTTGTCATACTAGACATGGAAGAAGACACCGATGTCCCCCTCATCCTCGGTAGGCCATTTCTAGCCACCACCCAAGCAGTGGTGGATATGAATGACGGAACACTAACATTGAAGTTTGGGGACGAGGAAGTGAAGTTTGGAGTTGGAAAGAGAGTAGAAGACGAAGACCCGGTCAACTACATGAGGGTCATAGACTCAAGCTTGGATGACGCTCTCCGACGGTGTAGCATGGGATGCAAAACATCCCACTTGAGTGACATGTGACCAGGCTTTGGGTCTAGCCAAGGACCCTTATAAACGTGGCGCACCACGCAGGCATTCCGCGGAACTATCCTTAGTTTAGTTTAGATAAATTTTTATATTTTCTAGTTAGTTTTAATTTTCAGGAATAAAACACGCTCAGGATGGCTAAGAATAACAAGGGAAACTTGAACCAGCACCCCATGCAGGAAAACAGGGCCATCCGACAAAACTTTCTTCTTTACAGCAAGTTCAGCACGGGCCGTGTCCGCCCAACAAGGCCCCGTGCTGCACAGTCTGCGGAAAATGCCCAGTTCAGGTAAACTGGACACGGGCCGTGTTCACCCAACACGCCCCCGTGTCTAGGCTTCTGTTTCTCTTTTTCAATTTTGTTACTGGCGACTGAACACGGGGCCGTGTCCAGACCCCCAGTATAACAATTTTTGCTTTTTAACACATTTTTACACATTCAATCAACCTAAAAACTTATTTTTGAGACACATTGAGGACAATGTGTAATTTTAATGTGGGGGGGGGGGGGGAGATGCTAAAACCTTGAATCTTGCAAGTCCTAATAACAAGCCTTACACAAGACTGTATTGGAACCGCTAATCACCCCAAATTTTTTCAGAAACTTTCATATTTTTTACTTGTCTAGGTTTAACTCGGGAAATTCAAGTTCTAAAAAGGTTATATTTTTACAAATTTACAACCGATAGCTTCGTGATAAAAAGAACCAACATAAGAAAATTATGAAACGGCATGACAAGCTTAGTTAAAATTTGATTATATATACTTGATCACATAAAAACTCATTCCAACAAAAGTGAGTTTTGAGCCTTTATTGAGCATACAAATACATATCTTTAAACTAAATGCTCATTTTTCGTTTTTTGTGTGAATAGCCACTTGGTTCTTACGACTCTAGAACTTGCCACGACGATACATTCCCAGTCTTTACCAACTTAAACCCGAGTAAGTAAATGATGAAGGCATTAGGACTAACCCTTTTTTATTTCAACACCATTATTTTTTTTACCACCTACCCAAAATCCCCCTAGTTAGCCCCTTTGAGCCTAAACCTTTTCATTTCATAACCCAAACCAAACACCCTTTCACCCACCAAAACCCTTTTATTTTTAACCTTTTATTTTAGTAACAAGCCCGGTATTTCGTATGACTTTTCAAAAAAAAAAATGTTGATGATGAAGCAAAAGAGAAATAAACAAACAAGTTTATCAAAAATAACTTTGTTTGAATAAAAACTTCATCAAAATAAAAGTTGTAAAAATAAAAAGTCTTACGAAAACCGACGCTTGTTACGATTTTTGCCCTTTCTACTAACCACTAACCCAACCACCTACCTTTAACCCAAGTCTAACCCTTCACCCAAAAGTCCTCTTGATATTTACAAAGGTATAGAGTTAAAAAGGAGGAGGATTGATTACTTGGCAAGCCTATGGTTGGAGTAAGTTCCATGCCGCTCTAGAGTGATTCACTAAAATACATCTTCGGCCGAGTGTTAAGTGATCCCCCGTGAGGTATGTGAACTTGTATATAAATAGAATTTTAAAGAGGCATGTTATGCCCTAATAAGTAATTTATCTTATGAAAAGTTTTAAATAAATCATGACGAATAGGATTGTAAATAAATAAAAATAAAACTTAATAAAGAATCTTGTAAATCCGGACACTCTATGACAAGCCCAAAAACCTTCTCTTCTACCCATTCCATTTGGGAGTGTAAAGCCACATTATAAAGAGTTTTGCTTGAGGACAAGCAAAGATTCAAGTGTGGGGGTATTTGATGTGTGCAAAATGCAACATATAAATTACATCAATTGTGGCATAAAACTAACCATTTTTTAGTACTAATGTTGGAAAAAGTGTGCTTTTGTCTTCCTTTTGTATTTTCAGGATTAAATGAGCTCAAATTAACAAAAGAAGCAAAAAGACAGCTAAATCTAACATAAATACAGGAAAAGGATCAAAAGAGACATGCCCGACCCCACGACAACATCTTCCCAAGCAAAACACGAAAACAGAAGGCTGAACACGCCCCGTGCTCAGTGAACACGGGGGCGTGCCCAAGTGCCAGCATAAAAGACAAAGCTATAGAAGCTTCTATCGCCCACCACGGGGCCGTGCTCAGCGGACACGGGGCCGTGGTCAACTATAAGATTCGCAGAATCCAGCAAATCTTGATAGTACAAATATTCTTCTGCACACGGGGGCGTGGTCAACTAATGCAGACAAACTGCAATTAATGAAGACAGAGAAGAGGATGGACACGGGGCATGCCCAATGGACACGGGGCCGTGCCCGAGCTTCTGTTCAGCCTATAAATAGGAGTGCTTGGCTCAAGTTCAAACCATCCCTTGGCACACCACCTCTCTCACACTTCACCCACCACCCACCACCACCATAACACCATCATCCACCACCATCATCCATTGTCCATCATAGAGTGTGTGAGTCGTCTCGGGATCCAAGAATGATCATAAGAGTTCTTGACAATCAAGGCCATGTTTGCCTAAGTCTCTTACATCACTTGGTGAAGACAAAGTGTCTAGTGTAATACTTTTTATTTTTAATCTTTTAGCACTTTTTACTTGGTTATCTATTAATGACTTTAATAACTAGTTTCTTATGTTGAAGGTGATTTTTCCTTATCGTTTGTCCGTGGTGTCTTGGCATTATTTTACTGTCTATATAAAATAAAAGATTTTCACCATTCATATCTCCACGGTCTATATGGAGGTATGTTGGCTACCTGGTCGGGGGTTAAGGGAACGGTTTGATAGGAGTCTTGCCTTGTTCAGTGTATAGATCCTGCAAGGACCTGGGTCAAATTTAGTAGGACCTCCTTCAATACTTAACGGTATTGGATGGCACGGGTCCAAACTCTTTGATCCCCTCATATGTAAGCTACTATTAATACTTTAACCCGGCTACTTAGGACTGTATCCCTGCTGACTCAGACTACTTAGCCGAGGGTAACGTCACCTTCAAAAGAGGGGCCTACCATAATATGCATTAATAACTTAATTAATTATCTTTCAGTAATCCGACCATTTAGGATTGTATCCTTGCTGACTCAAACTACTGGGTTGAGGGTAACGTCACCTTCAAAAGAGAGGCCTACTACAATAACTAAGATAATCTCTTAAAAAGTGTAAAAGTGCGGAAATAATCAAAGGTTACACTATACACGAGTCGGAGCCAATTGATTCATCTTGTCTATCTGTTTTTACTTTTATTTTATTTTCAGCATTTTAGTTAGTTTTTAATTTTTTTTAGTATAAAACTTTTTTCTAACTTTTTGATTTGATTAGACGTTGAGGATAAACCGGTACTAAAAGCTCTTGTGTCCTTGGACGACCTCGGTATCTTACCAACACTATACTACGCTCACGATGGGTGCACTTGCCCATATATGTGTTTAGTGTTAGTAAATATCGTGTTTTCTAAAATTTAAAACTTGGCTAAAGAAAGTGTAAAAGGGCTTAAAATATACTTAAACTTATATACACACTTCACACGCATCATTATTTTATTTAAGTTTTTCGAGTCGTAGACATTGGAAATAATTATAACTAATAATGTTTATTTTACATAATTATCGAATACTAGATGTTTGAAATAAATATAAGTAATTATATTTATTTTATATAAGTTTTCCAAGTTTTGTTACCGTGTCAACCGCGTTCATCGAAACGTTATAAATTCGTTTTGTGAGTCGTGTAAACCGTCCAAAATAAATATACATTTATATTTATTTTTATAAAATTCATTTGAGTTCTGATACGTTTTCGTTGGTGTTAAGACTATAAAATATATAAATATTTTAACGAAAATCAGGCAGAGTTTCCTATGTTTTCGTAACAAAACCCGACAACACAAGTTGTTGATAATTTTCCAAAACGCAACAATTCAACGCAACATATATATGTGTGTATATATATATATATTATATCACGTGTCGGTTTGGTTTTTTACTAATATATATACATATATATGTATGCAAGTTATATAAACATGATCACGTATAAGTCCGAGAAATTTTATTTTCTTAATGAGTTTGTTAGTTGGTTCGGGTTAGAGCACGGTGTCGGGTTAGGATAAAAATTTAAATAACCATATAGTAAATTTGCATCATTAACATTTTACCAAGGCTCGCGTTGACCGGTTGACCCGAACCCAATCTGATTCGTTGACCGGGTTTGACCATGTTGACTGGCATATGACCGCGTTGACTGTGTTTGACCCGTCTTTGACCGAGTTTGACCTGAAATACCAAAACTGATCCGGTGACTTGTTGACCCGAACCAACTACGCCTCTGTTTGCCACCCACCACAGCGCCGCCGCCTGTGGTGGTTCTGTCGTCGCCGCCATGCGCCACCGTGGAGAGGTGGCCGACCCCTTTACTTTCATCGTTCCCTCTCTCTCTCTCTCTCCTGCCATACTCTCTCACTCTCTCTCTCTCTCTCTCTCTCTCTCTCTCTCTCCTGTCGCTCTCTCTCTAGGTTTCGAGGTGTGCATGTAAGGTGGTACAAGGAAGAAGGGAGTTTCATGTGCTTTGTGTGTGGCTTGTCGAAAAATCGGCGTCGGAAGCCTAAATCCGGTGGCCGGATTTTGTGTAGAGAGAGAGAGAGAGGGCTAGGGTTTGGATGGAAGGGGAAATGAGAGAATAGGATGCTTATATAGTAGGGTTTTAGGTGGGTTGGGCCCGAGGCCCATTTGTGCGTGCCTTGTCTCTTACATGGCCTAAACGTGTTTCCACGACCCGTTTTCGCACCCGAACTTCGTGAAATATCGTATTATGTTTATTTAGGGTAAAAAATTCTTAAAACTATGTTGGAGGTCGGTGTTTGACGCGTACGTTCGTCGACCGCGTTAAAATCGCGCAAATTGCTTCGGTTGTCGTTTCTAGTCGGTTTTTTATCCGATTTCGAATGCGAATATTAAAATTCGATTACGAAGTTAAATATGTCATAATATTTCAGTTTTCAAGATAATAAACGAGTCTGATGCTTTTTCGTTGTCGGAGTGTTCCTATGTCGCTTTTTTGTTCACGTATGTGTTTTGTGATATTCGGAAGCAAGATAATTTAGCGTTCCTACTCGTATGTATTGAGTTTAGTAATATATTACTTTCTGACTCAAATTTAAAATTTTAACTAAAACTCAATAATATCTTATCACAAAAACTATTTTATGATTTTTAATCTTTATTATTAAGTATACTAGCTTACAAACCCGTATGTTATACGAGTTGAATATCAAAAAAATGTAAATCATAAACTTGTATGCAATCCTTATTAGTGAAATGAATTGTTACATAAAGTTGTGAAACAAAAGAAAAATTGCATTTTCAACTATCCAAAATAGTATAGAAAATATTAAATATTAAAAAATCATACTACAAATAAATTATACATTTAAAAAAATAGGACTAAATATTAAGCTATAATTTTGAGTGTGTAGAAAACTTCTTTAATTAATAGTCGGTATTTAAATATTCAAATAAAAATTGAATAAAATAAATCTTCCTATACTAATAAATGATTTTTTTTTACACATGTCACTATTTGGTGCCTCCTCACCCTTAATAATGACATTAAATAACAATTTTATTTTACTTAATCACCTAAATTTTGTAGTTATCTTAGGATAAATAAGTTCAAAAACTTAATCACCTAAATTTTGTAGTTATCATCAATTAGAAGATCAAGCTTGATAAAATGCTTAGCATTGCTTTTGTTCATAGATTGATTTTGAGATTTGAATTAGATAAATCAAATAGCGCTATTTAAAATATTAAGTACATATGAAAACTTAAAAAAGCCACTTAATTATAATCTTTCTTTCTTCCTATACTAATAAATGAATTTTTTTTTGCCACATGTCACTTTTTGATACCTCCTCACCCTTACATAATGACATTACATAACAATTTTAATTATGAAAACAAGTGATCTAATATATATTAAAATGTTGTTTCTCTTTTTTCGCTTCATTAGTTGTTTGTTTTCAAAAGAAATTTAAACAGTGTTTTGTAATATTTATTTTCACATCTGATCGTTTTTTTAATGTAACAATTTGAAATTTTAAATTAATTGAAATTTCACAAACTGATTTATTATGTCAAAAATTATATTAAAAAGTGTATACGATTGTAGAGCATATTAAAAACTATATATCAAAAATAAAACTTTGGGTTACTTAATCACTAAGTTGGTTTAACACCAAAAGTTAAATAATAAAATACAACACAAATTACTTTCAAAATAATCTTTATATTGTATATATTATCCCATTTAAGAGATGCATTTTTTATCTTACCTCAATCGGAGATGATTTTTATATGCATAAAACTAAATAAAGTCAATGTTTATCACATATGTTTAATATAATGCTTGATATAAAATGTATTATTTGAATATAAAATTATAACTATTAAAATATCAAATAACATGTACAAGTACTTATATTATATAACAAATATTACAAGCGAATTATAAAGTATCAAATTATCTTTAAACCGAACAATACACATTTTTTAAAAGACATATTTTTGTTGTTAGTTAAGTATATAAAATTATATTTACTCAAACCGTGTAATACACGGTTTCAATAGTTTCTCCCAATTTTAGTTTAATACTATATAAAATATTACATATTCAAACTTTTATTTGAATATTTAAATGCCGACTAATAATTAAAGAAGTTGTCTAGACACTCAAAATCATAGCTTAAAATTTAGTCCTTTTTTTTTAAATGTATAATTTATTTGTAGTAAGATTTTTTTAATATGTAATATTTTCTATACTATGATGATTCCAGATCCATAACTCTTTCATCCAAATAGGTCAGGATCTTTTTGCACTCACCTTGATCTTTCTTCGCTCCTTGTCAAGACACATCACGACCACGACCATCGTCTCCAATCGCAATACTTGTTTTCACAATCCCTTGGATCGTTTTGGTTCTAATACCAAATGTCACATAGTGATTCTTTGGACTCACGTGCGGCCTAATATTACATCTAAGTAAGCCTTTATGAGCCAATTATGTTGGTGTGTAGCAGCAAAAGACCCGATTATGAATGCAAGTGATAAATTATTGCTATGAGAAACATTAAAAAGTAGCTTTACAAGGTGTTTTTGGAGGTGGTTTGTGCAAATCACAAACCATCCTATTTATATTTGCAATCTACAAGTCCTAGTTAATTCTAAGGACTTCTATATCTAGATATTTCTATGTTGGATATTTACAACATATACTTGATTGTTCTAGGTCCTTCTAAGTATGATACTTTTTGGGGTCTTCTAGATCCTTCATATCATCCCTTGATGTTTATAGATGGTTTCATAGTTGTCCGGAATAGGGCAGAGCCTTCGAGAGTCTTTCGTAATATTCCGGGCTATTTTGGATTGTTTCAATAGCATTCTAGGTTGTTCCGAAGTATTCCATAATGTTCTAGGCTATTGTGGAATCTTTGGGGGCGTTATAGGTTGTTCCAGAATCTCCCGGGATGTTCTAGGTCGTTCCAGAATCTCCCGGGATGTTCTAGGTCGTTCCAAAGTGCCCTAGATGTTTCTAGTTTTATGCTGAAACTTCTTGAAATCGAGAAATATGGTTCGTTTTTTAGGGGGGTCGTGTCAATTTGCTGACTAATAGTGCAAAAGATGGAATGCTCGTTTGACATTTCTTGCTGGCCATGAATGAAGTTACAGATCAACAACATAAGCCCACACATGAAAATTTATAGAAATAACTTTCAATTTAAGCATTCAAGATAGGCAATCCACTTGCTGAATTTTCAAGATTTCCTATAAAACCATTGATAAAAATGTAGCTTTTCTTGTAACTTTTTATGTAATCAATGATTAATCTTTGCTTGGTTCCATGCGATGAAAGTGTTAAATCTCATGCACCATATATCTAGAAAGTGTCTAAAAAACTAGCTTAATAACTAGTGGTTTTGATGATGAATTGATGAGAAGACACACTTCAACCTGAGCCTTCACAAGCTTCTCAAGATATACCCCAAATGGAGCTTCAAGTTGGTTGATCAGTGGAAAAAAAGTTGAAATCTGGATTGTGTTCTTCAGCATGCCCATTGATCCAACTCACTAAAACCTTGAATTTTGTCGACAAATATTCCCAAACATGCATATGAACACATAATAATTAGAGATGTTTTAATACAAACATGCAAAATGTAACAAAAACAACATGCAAAATATGGCGTTTTACAAACTAGTCTACTTCATTGGCCATCATTTCTCGGATTCTTACCATTCTAGTTTTGTACAATTCTGTTGTTCTTTCTGACCCCAATTCCAAAAATTTACCAATGGTTTTCTTTTTCATTTATGTTATGGAGGTGTATTTTTGTTGTGTACTTTATCCTAAGGTCATTGAGCTGTCTGTTTTGTAGGTTATATGGGACGTTCTTATTTGTCAAACCACATGCCCAACCAGAAAACTGGCCCATATATGTTTCCATATGCCTCATTATAAATATTCTATAGTCGATCCCGTTCGACTTTGTTCTCCACCCCATCTTCTGCCTCACCATCTTTCCCCTTTTTATCCTATCAACACTTGGGTGTCTTTTATCTTTCAAGTAATTTGCAAAAGCATCCCTCTGCAAGTTTGAAATTTTTGCAATTTTAGTATGGCGTTTTACATAAAAGTTGTAACACAATAAGAAGTTTTCAAAGGAGTTACCGTTTTGTTAAGCCATCTGTCATACTTTTCTTGCATGGATAGTTCATCGCATGAAGCATTGATGTCAAATACGTCAACTTTATATGATTTTAGATTGAAGCAAATAACGTAGAAATGTTGTGACCATATTATCGACATGAAGACCAAATCATAATCTTTTATTGTTTTATCTTTCAGATCCTTTTTGAAACGAGCATCTTTCAAAACAGTTATCATGTTTCTATTGAATTCACCGTTCGTTGATCTTCTGGGCATTGATACGTGTCCCTATTCTATAAATATTTTTGTGAACATTTTAATAACAAAATATTTTGATAATATAACGACATTGTTAATTTAGAAAAAAACCATACTAGCATGATTTGAGTGTAGAATAATCTTGATGGTGATTCGGGGGCCTTAAATCTTTTTTCATAATCATGGTTGTGCCTCAAGCTTGAACACAACTGCCATATACGTATAATCCTGGCCGCATGCTTTCGAATATCACCCTTGGGATTTCTTGCACCCCTGTAATCTTGAAGACTACACTCCTGAAAATAGCATATGATGTTTAAGTTATAGAATTAAACAACACCTTCAATATGAGATCATGGTGTGCTATTAGTCTTATTACCCATGAATGGTGTTTTTAGCAACATAATAACATGTAACCACAAACAATGGCGTTTTTATGAGTTTTATGAAATGCACCTACCATGGATAACAGACAATGGCGTTTTATTACCCTGCATGGTGTTTTTAGCAACATAACAACATGCAACTACAAAGAATGCCGTTTTATGACTTTTATGAAATGTACATACCATGCATAATAGATCATGGCGTTTTATCAGTTTTATTACCTTGCATGGTGTTTTCTAGCAACATAATAACATGCAACAACAAACAATGGTGTTTTATGAGTTTAAGAAATGTACATATCATGGATAACCACATCCTGTGTATATTTAAGTTGAAATACTGCTCTCGCGTGTCTCCCATTTTGCATTTATAAAGACCGCCCTCTTGAGGTAAGGAGACAAGCATGCCCTAGAAGGTTGTGATACTCTTTTTGCATCATCATCCACACCCCTTCCTCGCCATCAGCTTCCTCATCTCCATCTCCTTCTGGTACTTTCAGAATTGTAGTTTCTTTCATTATCTTCTGTTGATGCACTTTGTGGATGCGGCTCGGTTCGATTCGACTCAGTTCGTGTCACACCCCGACCACGTAGAACATACGAAACGTGGCGGAAACATCGGGGAGTGTTGTAACAGAATTAATTGTTTCATAACCATGGCAATTGAAGTTTCGTTTTATTAAGTAAAAGTGATACAATGTCTTAACAAACAAAAAAATACAACATAATTAACTAGTCTTGCATCTTTTATTGTTACTAAAGCCCAAGTCTGCCTATGTGTATCTTGATCATCTTATGCAACAGCTCCTGAAAAACACATGTGAAAATAGGTACGTCAGCATAAAAATGCCTGTGAGATACATAGGTTTTTGTGAAAATAGGTTCCATGACTTATGTTTGAGAAAATGTTTAGTCATGAACCTTGTAATTTGCTTTGTTTTGTAAATCATTTGAAAAACAATGAGTTCAGACGATATGTATAAATAAATGAATAATGTATGGTTAAATGAATAACCATAGTAAAATGGATTTGTATAAGATAAGTTGTTTGTAAAACAATGTCTTGTGAAAAGTATGTTATTTGTATAAAATGTTATATGTATCAAACTGAAATGATTCAAATAACGCTACAATATGTAATACCATACAAACACTTATATATAGGAAGTACCAGCGGCGTATCCACCATGCTTGTATCATATTACACACGCATCGTTACTTAATCACTTAATCAAACCAAACTAATGTCAAAATGTCTATGTCAAATATCCATGTCAAATGTCTATGTCAAAATATCATGTATGGCAAGTGAAATGTCTCAACTAAACCATATACACAAAAACAAAGTATTGAAGTAAAACTTGGTTTAAATCAAAGTTATGTTTTGTGGGAAAATGCATGATCAAATGTCAATCATGTTAAAATGTCTATGCCGAAATGTCTATGTCAAATACGGTTCACACGGTTCACAGATACAAACGGTTCACAGATATCAACGGATCACAGTCAAATGATTACAACGGTTCAATATGTAGTAAAATGTGTTCATATGCTGGATAAGCATATGCAACAGAAAAGCAACGAAAAACGATGTACTAAGTACGCACACAATGGGCATACATAGCATGAAATGTAATGTAAAACGATGTACTAAGTACGCACACAATGGGCATACATAGCATAAAATGTAATGAAATCATGTACTATAATGTACTAATGAACATAGCAAGTATATGATGTCAAAACAGGAAAGCATGAAAGTAACAAGTAGGCACATGTGTTCCACCCCAAAACAGTTTGGAAAACAGTAAAAGAGGGGTCTATGTACTCACCTGGGATTGCTCAGTAGTTCTGGAGTGACAACTAAACAATGCTAGAGATCGCGGATATCAAACGGCACCTAGTATAGGTAGCTACATTAATAAACCGGACCTAAATCGGAGGATCGGGTAGCATTAGGGTTTGTAAACCAAACGAGTGTAGAGACTCGTGTCTTTTGGTTTAACAAAGCCTACATACTAAATGAAACTTAACCTAAGTGTCTACGACCCATTACGACCCGTTTAGGTAGCTTATGCTACTTTAACGCGTCGTTCGCGTGAAACGCGTTCGGACCGCCTAACTAGCCCTATGACAAGTGTTATATGCCTAAACATATTACATAATCAGTTATGTGACAAAGGTTTAGGTTACATATGCTTAATTACCAATTATACATGAAAAGGGTATTCTGGTAATTTACCTAAGGCATATAAACTACCTATCATACAACTACTTTAAACGATGTGACCATAAGGTATAACCTCGGAAGGTTATTCCCTACCTACTATGGTCACCTAATGTATTTGGTCGGATCCTAATGATCGACCAAACTGGGTCGGGTTCGAGGTATAAGCGATTTATTAGATCGCTTACCCTACGACCCTAGACAACGTGGTAATCAGTAGGCTTAGTCCCAAGGGACTATAACCAACGTGATTACACTCACGTTGCGAAGTTCAAACGAAATCGCATTGACCATTACCGGTCAATGCTGAAAGTCAAACAAAGTTTGACTTTCTGACTCGAAAAGCAGTAAAATAAGGAAAAGAACGAAAGAATACTTACGAAGGGTCCCCGAATGCTAACCCAGATCAAAATAGCTCAGGTATGAAACGAAGGTTCCAACTTAGAGTCTTTTCAATCAGATTTGTGGGTTTTAAGCCAAAAGGGGGGTGGGTATTTATAGTTTTCGGGTAACCGTTAAGATCGTTTGTTGTAAAACGTGCCATGATCCAAGGCGTACACTTGTCGGAAAGTCATGGTGCCTCAAAATGCTCACCACCATAAGGATTGGACACTTGGCAAGGGGTTAGGGAGTGCAAAACAGCTGAAAACAGGCTGTTAAGTACTCTGCATCTGGTCTGAACTTGCTTTACGGACCTCAAAGCTGCCAATGTTGAGGTCCGTAAGGTAACAACTTTGGCAGATTTACAGTTTTGGTCCCTGCAGCCCCTAAACTTGGTTTTCAATGCATTTTTGACACGTTTAAGGCCCGTTAACCCCATTTCAAAGCTCTAAAATGAAGTTAAAGTATAGGGAACTTAAAATGTGCTCAAAAATATCTCGGATGTCGGTTCGTTTAGCCGTACGAACGCGATGTTCGCTTAATTACGACGGAAATGCGCACAAGCGCGAAAAACAATCCAAATGACGTGACGAATGGATTTTTCTTAAGGCGAACACTAAAATATAATGTAGTCATGCTTACATAAATTTTTGGATGTCCAGATGTATTCAGAATGTAAGTTATGCGCGAAAATGCAAACTTGTGCACTTTTTGACACTTTTAGTCCCTGAATGTCCCAAAAGTTTATTTTAGCACACCGAACCCCTCAAAGCCTATTTCTAAGCTATGTAAAGGATATTTAAGGTGTGTTTAACTTATGGTCAAGTTCCGTAATGTCTGTTACAGTTCAAATTGGCATACTTTCGCAGTTTGTCAAGTTTAGTCCCTGTAAACGAATTAACTTTGATTTCACCACACCAAACCTTCCAAAACTTATATCTAAGTTATGTAAAGGTTATTTAAGGTATGTTAAGCCCATTTCACTATTCCGGAGTGTTCGTTGCATTAAACTGGTTATATTTACGCATCAGTGCGTGTATAACCTTCCAGAAAGCGATTTAGAGCTTGAAATCGAACAAGAGTTGATATGTGTTAACGATACACATATTTTTACAAATCCCAAGTATGAAATACAATATTTCACTGGTTGGGCATTTGTTTGATGGTTGAAATGACACAGGTGTTACAGTCACCCCTACTTTAGGAAATTTCGTCCCGAAATTAATTCGTAGGAGTCTGTCTATGACTTTGTTTCAAATAGTCATCAAAGATATGTAAAGCACAATCTGATTATTTTCCTCAACGGATATTTTTCAGAAGCGAAAATGAACGAGCAGAGTCACTTTCTTCAACGGGTTCTTCGGAAATGGAAAATAAAGGAATTAACTAAACGGATATACATTTCCCTCAACGGATATTCTTCAGAACGAAAATGAACAAACGGGGTCATTTTCCTCGACGGTTTGTTCTTCAGAATTTGAAATGAAAGAAAAATCAACGGATATTCATCTCCTCAACGGATAAATCTTCAGAAACGAAAATGAACTAACGGAGTCATTTTCAACGGTTATTTCCTCAGAGTTGGAAATGAAGAATTACACAACGGATATTCATCTCCTCAACGGATAAATCTTCAGAAACGAAAATGAACTAACGGAGTCATTTTCAACGGTTGCTTCCTCAGAGTTGGAAATGAAGGATTACACAACGGATATTCATTTCCTCAACGGATAAATCTTCAGAAACGAAAATGAACTAACGGAGTCATTTTCAACGGTTGCTTCCTCAGAGTTGGAAATGAAGGATTACACAACGGATATTCATTTCCTTAACGGATAAATCTTCAGAAACGAAAATGAACTAACGGGGTCATTTTCAACGGTTGCTTCCTCAGAGTTGGAAATGAAGGATTACACAACGGATATTCATTTCCTCAACGGATATTCTTTAGAACGAAAATGAATGGATAATTCATTTTCCTCAACGGTTATTCTTCAGGATGGAAATGAAAAGATAAACAACGGATATTCATTTCCTCAACGGATATTCTTCAGAAGTGAAAAATGAATAGCTAGTTCATTTTTCCTCAACGGATGCTTCATCAGAATTGGAAATGAATAGGGTTAACTCTTGATACATGATAGAACTTGCTGTGATTTCTGTGCACTAAATTCCATAATTATGTATGCATCCATAATTACGTAATTCCTTGCACAGTCCGCACAGTTTGTTTTGGAATGTTATGGGGAAAGATATCAAACCTGAGATGAGAGTGACTAGACTACCATAGGGTCCTTTTAATTAGATCAACAGAGGATCTTCTTAATTAGGCCACTAAGGAGTCCTTTCAGCTATATCATCACATGATATCCCTAACCAGATTTTTGGATCAATCTGTTTAACTAGACCACAAAAGGGGTCTAATTATGAAGTAGTACATTATAATCCAAGGGACTTTAACTACAACGTAGAAGTCCATTAAGGATTTAAGTAGTACCTTTGGGTATCCTACTATGAATCTCTTGCACAAAGATATGTAAGATTTTACGAGGATTTGAATAACATAAATTGGATCACATGACACATAAAGGATAACACATAAGCACATAACCACATAATTGTTTAATTGTTATTTTTCTTGTTATTGATTGCTATTAACTTGGCGCCTCGTACATCGTTTCTCTTGGAAGAAACGGGTACTTAGGATTTTCGTGGAAACGCAAGAGATTATACAAGGGAAGAAATTTGGAAGTAGTCTGTTCTTCAAGGAATGCGGTTCCTTGATTGTCGGTATTGTATGGGATATGTTTATACATGCAACCACATAAACATATTGAAATGTAAATGAAAGATTTATTTATAAACAACAATAACAACAACTGTTTCATAGATTGTGATAAAAGAAAATAATACACAAGGCTCGATTATTTTCTAAACAGCGTTATCTTCTGTCGGTCAGATACTCATCCCTGCGCTGGATTTGCATCAGCAAGTCTTGGGCAATTTCTACTAAAATGGCCCATCTCGCCACAGTTGTAGCAAGATCCCAGTGGGAAACGAGCTTGAGCAGGATTGTTGTTAATCTGATTTGGTGCTGCTGCTGTTGGGCAAACCCTCGCTGTATGACCTATAAGTCCGCAAACTTGGCATGTGCGGCACTTCACACCAGCATGATGATGTAGGCCACATTGGTTGCACATGGGTGCAGTTCCTTTGTAGGGTTTCCTGGCAGGGGGTTGAGCTGGTTGGTTGGGGACGGCTTGATCATTGTGAGCGACCACGGCGAAGTTCTGAGAAGCCTTTCGCTTCTTTGACTTCTTAGAGGATCCAGTCTGTTCATCCATGGTCTTTGATTCCTCGATTGGTTTCGATTCCTCGACCAGTTTCTTGTCACCCTTTCGGAAAAGCTTACGTTTCCTGATCTGCGATTCAGTCAAGGTTGCAGATAACTCAATGGCCTGCCTAACAGTAGTAGGGTTGCTACCAGTCAAAATGTCTTGTATTGAGTCGGGAAGGCCATCAATGTACTTTTCGATCGCCTTATCCAAAGGCGTGACCATGTTTGGGCATACTAGACTTAACTCCTCATAACGGTCCGTGTAGGCTCGATGCTCACCGCTGTCTTGCTTAAGATCATCAAATTCCCTTTCCAAAGCCCTGATCTCGTGACGAGGACAAAACTCCTTCATCATGAGAGCCCTAAGTTCGGCCCATGTCTGTGCTAGAGCAACTTCTGCACCACGATCTCTCATAACCCCATTCCACCACGTAAGGGCTCTCTTCTGGAACACACTCGAAGCAAACTCGACCTTGCGATTGTCAGGACACTGCACATGGCGGAAAGTATTCTCAATGCTCTCGAACCATTGAAGAAGCCCAGTCGCTCCCTCAGAACCACTAAACTTGAGTGGTTTCGCCGAGTTAAAACTCTTGAAATTGCATGGACCATTGTTGTTGTTGTTGGCTTGATTCCATTGAGCAAAGAGGTTTGGGAATTGAGCAGCCATTTGCTGCGCAATGATTTCTGCCAATTCGGCAGTCGCTATCTGGCTTTCGCGTCGAGGAGGCATTCTAAAAGAGGAAACATGAAATGAAACGAGTGAGAGGATTAGACGAAAAGAATGAGATGAAACAAATCTGATGAAAGCAAGGATAGTGGTCATTTGTTTGTTACTACAAAGCAACAAACGACCCGGTGAAAAGTAAATAGGTCAAAAATAATGTATCGCGAAGACATGCTCGCCTATAAGTGAACACTCATCCCAAGAATTCCCAGGTAAGCACAACTGGTCTCGCGTCTGGTTGAGATGTATACGAGGTGCTTGCCTAGACAGAAAACTCAGAATACAGGCATTCACCCTTCCAGTTTGCACGTGTTCACATTATTTAAAACCCAAAACCCTGACGAGATTTTTGAAAACTCAAAGGGGTTCAAAACCTTACAATAAATCATCCTAGAACAGATGATTAGTTTTCAAAGCGGTTTCGAAAATTATGTTCTTGTTGTGGTAGTCGCCTAAGGATAGGTGACAGTATTGTTTTATGACTAAACGCAAGTAAACTCGCGTTAGGGTCCTAAGAAGGTTATAGACTAGGTCAAAGCATTACTAATTACTAATAACCTAATTCCCTATAACCATTGGCTCTGATACCATCTTTTCTGTCACACCCCGACCACGTAGAACATACGAAACGTGGCGGAAACATCGGGGAGTGTTGTAACAGAATTAATTGTTTCATAACCATGGCAATTGAAGTTTCGTTTTATTAAGTAAAAGTGATACAATGTCTTAACAAACAAAAAAATACAACATAATTAACTAGTCTTGCATCTTTTATTGTTACTAAAGCCCAAGTCTGCCTATGTGTATCTTGATCATCTTATGCAACAGCTCCTGAAAAACACATGTGAAAATAGGTACGTCAGCATAAAAATGCCTGTGAGATACATAGGTTTTTGTGAAAATAGGTTCCATGACTTATGTTTGAGAAAATGTTTAGTCATGAACCTTGTAATTTGCTTTGTTTTGTAAATCATTTGAAAAACAATGAGTTCAGACGATATGTATAAATAAATGAATAATGTATGGTTAAATGAATAACCATAGTAAAATGGATTTGTATAAGATAAGTTGTTTGTAAAACAATGTCTTGTGAAAAGTATGTTATTTGTATAAAATGTTATATGTATCAAACTGAAATGATTCAAATAACGCTACAATATGTAATACCATACAAACACTTATATATAGGAAGTACCAGCGGCGTATCCACCATGCTTGTATCATATTACACACGCATCGTTACTTAATCACTTAATCAAACCAAACTAATGTCAAAATGTCTATGTCAAATATCCATGTCAAATGTCTATGTCAAAATATCATGTATGGCAAGTGAAATGTCTCAACTAAACCATATACACAAAAACAAAGTATTGAAGTAAAACTTGGTTTAAATCAAAGTTATGTTTTGTGGGAAAATGCATGATCAAATGTCAATCATGTTAAAATGTCTATGCCGAAATGTCTATGTCAAATACGGTTCACACGGTTCACAGATACAAACGGTTCACAGATATCAACGGATCACAGTCAAATGATTACAACGGTTCAATATGTAGTAAAATGTGTTCATATGCTGGATAAGCATATGCAACAGAAAAGCAACGAAAAACGATGTACTAAGTACGCACACAATGGGCATACATAGCATGAAATGTAATGTAAAACGATGTACTAAGTACGCACACAATGGGCATACATAGCATAAAATGTAATGAAATCATGTACTATAATGTACTAATGAACATAGCAAGTATATGATGTCAAAACAGGAAAGCATGAAAGTAACAAGTAGGCACATGTGTTCCACCCCAAAACAGTTTGGAAAACAGTAAAAGAGGGGTCTATGTACTCACCTGGGATTGCTCAGTAGTTCTGGAGTAACAACTAAACAATGCTAGAGATCGCGGATATCAAACGGCACCTAGTATAGGTAGCTACATTAATAAACCGGACCTAAATCGGAGGATCGGGTAGCATTAGGGTTTGTAAACCAAACGAGTGTAGAGACTCGTGTCTTTTGGTTTAACAAAGCCTACATACTAAATGAAACTTAACCTAAGTGTCTACGACCCATTACGACCCGTTTAGGTAGCTTATGCTACTTTAACGCGTCGTTCGCGTGAAACGCGTTCGGACCGCCTAACTAGCCCTATGACAAGTGTTATATGCCTAAACATATTACATAATCAGTTATGTGACAAAGGTTTAGGTTACATATGCTTAATTACCAATTATACATGAAAAGGGTATTCTGGTAATTTACCTAAGGCATATAAACTACCTATCATACAACTACTTTAAACGATGTGACCATAAGGTATAACCTCGGAAGGTTATTCCCTACCTACTATGGTCACCTAATGTATTTGGTCGGATCCTAATGATCGACCAAACTGGGTCGGGTTCGAGGTATAAGCGATTTATTAGATCGCTTACCCTACGACCCTAGACAACGTGGTAATCAGTAGGCTTAGTCCCAAGGGACTATAACCAACGTGATTACACTCACGTTGCGAAGTTCAAACGAAATCGCATTGACCATTACCGGTCAATGCTGAAAGTCAAACAAAGTTTGACTTTCTGACTCGAAAAGCAGTAAAATAAGGAAAAGAACGAAAGAATACTTACGAAGGGTCCCCGAATGCTAACCCAGATCAAAATAGCTCAGGTATGAAACGAAGGTTCCAACTTAGAGTCTTTTCAATCAGATTTGTGGGTTTTAAGCCAAAAGGGGGGTGGGTATTTATAGTTTTCGGGTAACCGTTAAGATCGTTTGTTGTAAAACGTGCCATGATCCAAGGCGTACACTTGTCGGAAAGTCATGGTGCCTCAAAATGCTCACCACCATAAGGATTGGACACTTGGCAAGGGGTTAGGGAGTGCAAAACAGCTGAAAACAGGCTGTTAAGTACTCTGCATCTGGTCTGAACTTGCTTTACGGACCTCAAAGCTGCCAATGTTGAGGTCCGTAAGGTAACAACTTTGGCAGATTTACAGTTTTGGTCCCTGCAGCCCCTAAACTTGGTTTTCAATGCATTTTTGACACGTTTAAGGCCCGTTAACCCCATTTCAAAGCTCTAAAATGAAGTTAAAGTATAGGGAACTTAAAATGTGCTCAAAAATATCTCGGATGTCGGTTCGTTTAGCCGTACGAACGCGATGTTCGCTTAATTACGACGGAAATGCGCACAAGCGCGAAAAACAATCCAAATGACGTGACGAATGGATTTTTCTTAAGGCGAACACTAAAATATAATGTAGTCATGCTTACATAAATTTTTGGATGTCCAGATGTATTCAGAATGTAAGTTATGCGCGAAAATGCAAACTTGTGCACTTTTTGACACTTTTAGTCCCTGAATGTCCCAAAAGTTTATTTTAGCACACCGAACCCCTCAAAGCCTATTTCTAAGCTATGTAAAGGATATTTAAGGTGTGTTTAACTTATGGTCAAGTTCCGTAATGTCTGTTACAGTTCAAATTGGCATACTTTCGCAGTTTGTCAAGTTTAGTCCCTGTAAACGAATTAACTTTGATTTCACCACACCAAACCTTCCAAAACTTATATCTAAGTTATGTAAAGGTTATTTAAGGTATGTTAAGCCCATTTCACTATTCCGGAGTGTTCGTTGCATTAAACTGGTTATATTTACGCATCAGTGCGTGTATAACCTTCCAGAAAGCGATTTAGAGCTTGAAATCGAACAAGAGTTGATATGTGTTAACGATACACATATTTTTACAAATCCCAAGTATGAAATACAATATTTCACTGGTTGGGCATTTGTTTGATGGTTGAAATGACACAGGTGTTACAGTTCGGTTCGGCTCAAGACCGACGTCGCGACATTCCTCCGTCGTGCGCCCCAGAGATCGACACACGAAGCATGAAAAGCCGCAAGTGATCCACTTGAAGAATGATCACATCATGATGTCATGTCTATTCATTGTCAATTAAATGTGCATGCAGATTATAAGGTTTCCACGAAGTATTATGGTTTCCTTGAAGTGTTATGTATATTAAATTGTATGGCATCCACTTAGAACATATATGACTTGGACGAAAAACATCAGGGACTAAAACTACATTTGATGAATAACTGCATGGTGAAAGATATGCTTCGTCACTTAACAACCCACGAAGAATCCATGCATGACTAAGATCTCTCCAACGAAGAATTAAAGCGACGAAGAATCATAGAGACGAAGACCCTGGTGTTGACGAAGAATCCTTCGGTGAAGACTCTCCACGAAGAATCATCTATTCTTCGTGGATGTCCATTCTTCGTGGGCTGCTCTGATTGTTCGTATGGCTTTCTTATGGGCCCAATCCATTCTTCGTAGATGTACAGATGTGTTTACCTATTTAATCAGCTTGTAACAAACAGATAAGGAGGACACACAGAGAGCACACACCAGAGAGTTGAGAGTTTATTGTGTAATCTTGTACTGATACTTTTCTTGTTGATATATATTGAAGCTTTTAAACGTTAACTCTTTCTGTATTGTGTGTTCTTGATCTCAGTTTGCATACCCGTTTGGTTCCGCAAAACCGGGTTTGTCGTATAACAAGGATAAGGTTGTTCTAGATCCTCCGCTAGTGGACCTATAAGTGGTATCAGAGCCTTGGCCTCATCCTTGTTAAAACCGAGTCGTGTGTCGTTGTTCGAACATCTTTCTTGAACCATTTTTCGAAAAGTTTGTGTCTTAAAAGTCTTATGGGTTAAATCTTTGAAAATCATGTTATTTTGCTGTTAGTTCTTATAAAAACCTTTGTTAAATCTCATGTATACGTGATAAAATATGGTTTTTAGTGAAGTTTCGTGCAAAATTTGAATTCGGAAATTATTCGGGTGAACATTTTGGTCGGAAAACTCATAGATTTCATATGTGTTCTTCATATTTTCTGGGTTTTGGTTTGTAAAATTGTTTTATTGAAAATCTTAAAATATTGTTTGTTTGACAAAGTTGGTAATCAAATGATGGCCCTTTGAAAATTCCGCCAAAAGTATGGTTGTTTGACATTTTTGGTTTACCTACTCACTGTTGCATAGGTAAGGTTTGATTAAACAATTTGTTTCTCACCAACTAAAGTTTATAAATCATCGAGAAGTGGAAATAACTTTTTTCGATGAAAATGGAAGACCCAAGTCCACGAAGGCTTGGGTCCCCATCTCCAACTGATCATTTGAGTACATGTGCAGGGTGTTCCAGGAGGAACTGTCAGTAGTCTTTGGATTGTTGATAGTGGGGCATCCAGGCACATGACCGGCGACATGAGACTTCTCTACGGTGTTAAATCTATTAGAGGAGGCTATGTTGCCTTTGCTGGAGATAAAGGCGGGTATATTACTGGTGAAGGAATGGTATCAAACGGGGTTGTCAGCTTTGACAAGATCAACTTTGTGCAACCACTTGATCACAATCTTCTAGGTGTTTCTCAAATATGTGATAAGAAGTTTTCTGTGCACTTTGATGCTAATGGATGTTATGTGCTAAAGCCCGGTTTCAAGATCCCCAAAGACTGGATTCTCTTATCTGCACCAATGATTAATAATTTATATGTCCTTGATATGAGTCAAGCAATCACAACGTCTGCACAAGTAACGTGTTTTGTTTCTAAAGCCACAGAAAAGGAAACAATCTCTTGGCACAGGCGGATGGGACACATTCACCTAAGGAAAATGAATCATCTAGTGAAGAATGAGTTAGTAACTGGTGTTCCCGTTAAGAACTTTCATCTGCAAGACGTCTGTGTTTCATGCTAGAAAGGAAAATAGAGGAATAAATCGCACCCGATAAAGAAAATCAACATGGTTGTAGTGCCGCTTGAACGTTTGGACATGGATTTATTCGGTCTTGTCAAGCATAAAAGCATCAGCAATGACTCGTACTTCCTCGTGGTTACCGATGATTATTCAAGATTTTCTTGGGTGGCGTTTATGACACACAAGAGTGAAACTTTCGAAATTATCAAAAACTTGATCACTACGATTGAGAATTTGTATACTTTGAAAGTGAGACGCATACACAGCGATAATGGAACTGAATTTAAGAATCATGCTAAGGAGGAGTTCTGTAGATCCAAAGGCATGCTTCATGAATTCAGTGCTAGATACACTCCTCAACAAAATGGCGTCGCTGAGCAAAAGATTAAAACATTGATCGAAACTGCAAGGACTATATTGGTAGAATCACAGTTGCCCATTCCTTTCTGGACTGAAGTTGTGGCCTCTACTTGCTACACATTGAACCGAGTCCTTACAGTAAAAAGACACAACAAGACCTGCTTTGAGCTATTGCACAAACGGAAGCCAGATTTGCAATTTCTTGAACCGTTTGGGGCTCCTTGCACTATGATGGATCCGGATGGAAAGTTTGGGGCGAAAGAAATTGAGGGATACTTTCTTGGGTATGCCACCCCAAATTTAAGAGTTTGGAATCTCGAAACAAAAAGGATCGAGGAATGGTCTGAAGTCAGAGTACAAAGGCACACCTTGCCAGTCAGATGTCCAGGTCAGCCATGGATGTTTGAGTATGATGACTTTTTCAATTAGATCAATATCAAGAGTGACAACGCAACAGATTCACCGTTGGTTCGTCCAATTATTGTCAACAATCTAGAATCATCATCAGTTAACAATAATGCTCTCGAGAATGAGGATTTTCACGATGCTACGGAACTGAACGAATCTTCAGAGGATGATGAATTTCTCGATGCAGACCAAGAAGCTCCTGCAATAGTTGTGAATGGTACCTCTGAGGCTACACCCCCAGAGGACTGCCCTAAAACAGTTGAAGCTACTACATCATCATCTTCGCCAGTTCAGGGTATCGATTTGGTTGTTGATCTCAACTTCAACAATCTGGGTATAAACATTCTAGTTCCAGATAATCCAGAAACAAGTATCCATAAATACCCATCCTCAACAAAACATCATTGGTGATGTTCACAGTGGCGTGCAGATGAGGAATCAGTTGAGAAACAACAACAACGCTGGCTTGTATGCAGCGATTAGAGAATCGGGTTTGCAGAATGACTGGTCTTTCGCGTGTTATGTTTCACAAGAAGAACCAAAGTCTTGGAAAGAAGCATTAAAGGATAATTCTTGGGTGGAAGCCATACAGGAGGAACTGCAACAATTCTAGAAGCTAGGTGTCTGGAAACTGGTTGAGAAACCTGAGGACTACAAGAAGATTGGCACCCGTTAGGTTTTCAAATGCAAGAAGGATGACCGTGGAGTAGTTGTTCGAAACAAGGCGAGATTAGTCGTTCAAGGTTTTCGTCAGCTTGAAGGGATAGACTACAACGAAGTTTATGCACCAGTTGCACGTCTTGAAGTAATTCAGATTTTTCTAGCCTATGGTTCCTTCAAAGGATTCAAGGTTTTCCAAATGGACGTGAAAAGTGCATTTTTACATGGTGTGGTTGAAGAAGAGGTGTATGTCCAACAGCCTCCGGGTTTTGAAGATCCTATTCATCCTGATCGGGTTTGGTTGCTCAACAAAGCTCTCAACGGATTACATCAAGCACCGAGAGCTTGGTATGCAACCTTATCTAACTATCAGCTGGAGAACGGTTTTCGCCGGGGTCTTATCGATTGCACTCTCTTCATTAAAGAAAAGGATGGAGATCTTCTGTTGGTTCAGGTATACGTAGATGATATTATTTTTGGTTCAACTAACGGTGTTTTGTGTAGGGACTTCGAGCATGTTATGCAGGAGAAATTCAAGATGAGCGCCATGGGGGAAATGAACTTCTTTTTGGGCCTACAAGTTCAACAAACGGAGTCTGGGATATTCATCCATCAGACTAAATATGTCGGTGACATCTTGAGCCGGTTCCAGATGTCCGAAGCGACGCCCATTGGTACCCCACTTCGGCAGAATCACGGGATTACTCCGGACTTGAAGGGTGAAAGCGTTAACTCTTCGTTTTATCACGCAATGATTGGATCTCTTATGTATCTCACAACTACGAGGCCCGACATAATGTTTCCTACGTGCCTGCTCGCTCGCTATCAAGCCAACCCGAAGGCCTCATATCTAGCAGCTGTAAAAAGGATTTTCCGGTATTTGAAGGGTTGCCCGGACACCGGTCTCTGGTACCTTAGGGATGATAGCTTCGACTTGATCGCGTTCAGTGATTCTGACTTTGGTGGCTGAAAAATTGATAGCAAATCCACAACGGTTGGATGTTAGTTTTTAGGAAATCGCCTGGTCACATGGCAGTGCAAGAAGCAGACTTGTGTCGCTACATCAACCTGTGAAGCTGAATACATTGCTGCCTCAAGTTGTTGCTCCCAAGTCCTGTGGATACAACAACAAATGCGCGACTACGGTTTTGAATTCCTATCTACTCCTATTTTCATTGATAATTCTGCTGCCTTACAGATCACTAGAAATCCTGTGCAGCATTCTAAGACCAAACACATCGAGATCAAATATCACTTCATACGTGATTGTTTTGATAAAAGACTTATCGATGTTGGGTTAAGGTCCACACCGATGACCAACGTGCTGACCTTTTTACCAAAGCTTTTGACAAATCACTATTTGACTATTTACTAATGGTAAACGACATTAAGGTTAAGCCTGAGTAAACCAACATTGGAAAATCATTTTTGTAAATATTTATTTGTGTTTTTTTAATTTCTCGTACTTTTTTCATTTTAGGGGAGTAAAAACGAAAAATACAAAAACATTGAAAATTTTCAAAAATACAAAAACATCGAAAAATTTCAAAAACACAAAAACAATAGAAAAACAAAAATGAGTTTCATTGTGAGCAAAAGAGAAAATGATAGTACATCAGTGGTTTGTCGAAATCTATTTGAACTTAAAATGAAAAATGATAAGCAGCTCTATATAAGATGTATCGGTAGTCTCACAATCATTTTCAAGTGTGCAAGGTGATATAAACCTAAATTGACTGAAGACTGTGTGGGAACCGCTCATTGGCATATGGTCTTGGTACCAAAATTTAGTTTGATAGATTGCTGAGGTTCTGAGATACGTGGTCTTTATGCTGTTTATCATCTAGGTATCATGATTGTTTCTTTTACCGAAAACAACAGAGACGCAAGTCTAGAACTTCCATGCTACCATACGTACGTGTACATATCATACAAACATGTATATAATACATGGTGTATTCGACCTCAATAAGTGATAAACAATCACATGTCCCAATTTTTTTGGTCAAAAATCACACAAGTATAATGTAACCAAATCTGATAATTGTGAGGTGTGATGCTTGGTTAAATGAACAAATGTATGAACAACAAAAGAATGAAATGAATGATGAACACAAGGATTTATACGAGGAAATAGCCCTTGATCAATGAATGATCTCCGGCATAAAAAAACATCGGGTGATTGAAACTACCGATCACCAACTATATTAAACAAACAAGGTTTACAACTTCGGATGATAACAAGCTTGATACAATAATTGCTAAAGTGTTAGTGTGTGTAATCGCCAAGAGTTTGCAGAGAATTCGAGTTGTGTACGAGAGTGTTGCCTATATTCTAAATAAAGCTTGTTATCCCCTTTAAAATTAGAAATTATCTATGTAACAAATTATCTGAAATAGGTGCAAGCTTCCCTACGATCACCACAACGGTCACAGAGTCGTTGCACGTGCAAAAATGCCAAGCATATTCCCCTAGAATCTCGGCTGGACCAAGTCTCATTCGAATACACCTGCAAAACAGTTTAAAAGTTGATGGAAACAATTGTTAGTTAAGGATAATAGTGAGGATCCTGGATCCTTAGCCTTGCAGGATCTTCTGAGGATCCTTAATTCAAACTGAACTGAGGATCCGTGATCCAGACCACATTTGAGGATCCGTGATCCACATGCTATGAAATTTTGTCCCTAACAATTTCCCCCAAACATGACTAGTTGATATCCAATTAGATAGTCATGTTTCAACAATTCTCGGACTAGCCGTTGCAAAGAGATATAGCCGTACAGTGCTGATGTCAGCGATAGTCATCACCTTCAACAATAATCATTATAAATAGGTTAGAGATAAGGATCAAAATCTGCATTTATATTCGAGATCCTCTCCTTTAAATCCTCATTCGAAGATCTCATCAGGTAATTCCTTCTCTCTTTCTATTATCTTCTTCTTTCTGATCCTCTGTTTTTCAAAATCCATGGCGAAGATGAGCACTCGTTCCTCCCCCGCCAAGAATCCTGATCACAATAGTCCACTGAAGAGTCAGGCTTTAACCAGAAACCCTTCAATGGAGCTCTGCCGATTCATTGATCCTGAAGTTGATCAGTTTTGCCCTTGTTTTCCTGATGGCACTATTTTCCGACCCTTTGAATCTTCAAAAAAAAAGTGACTGCACCTCTGATGTCTGGATCACCTTCCCCGCTGCCCCTTTTCAGATAGGGTTCACTTATCCTTTCCCTGTTGTCACACAGGGATTCTTCACACTTACCGGCCTATGCTACATCCAAGCCATGACGATGGTATGGAGGGTCCTATACACACTAGAGCACATCGTAGAACAGGAAGGCATAGACATAGGGATGTCTGAGTTGAGCCAACTGTACAATCTTGTAAGTCATGGTTCCTACCGATACCTTTTCAGTCCAAACCCCAGCAGCCTCATCCTATCCTCAAAGTTACCAAAAATGACACCAATTGGAGGAATCAATTCTTCTTCGTAAGAAGAGACTCCATTCCTGGTGTAAGTCATCTTCCCAAGAAATGGAATACAGATGGTAAGATATAGGATCCTTAGATTAGGATAACGGTAAGAATCTATCTTTTTTGTTGAGGATAACTGATCCTTTATTTCTGTTTATGCAGTTATCACCCTGTTACACATTCAAGAATCACCTACCACAAAAGAAAGGATAAAAGCCTTCTGGAAGCTTGACCCTGCCATCAGAACATTTCAAGCCAAAACAAAGGATTTAAAAGAGACACCATCCACCTCCTATACCATGTCAAGTAAGTATCCATATATGTGTACATATAATTATTTAATTAAAATATGAATACTTATCTGCTTATCATGTTTGTAGGTGCTGGAAAATCTTCAAAATCTGTCTCTAGGTTCAGTGTTGCCGATCTTCAAGACATTGCATCCCCAAGGTCCCTAAAAAAGAAGCTGGCAGCAAGCCAGATCAATCCGGAGTCCAGTGGCACAAGCACCAAGGGTAGGGGATCAAAAAGGAAGAAGACTGCTGAACCCGTTGAAAGCCTGCCTCTCATGGAATGTCAGCTTCATGAGTATGTCTCCGAGGTTAGGATTTCGTATCCTGAAATTTGTAAGTCTTTTGAGGATAAAGGATCCTGACTACTAAATCCTTCTTGTGCAGAAATTCGCTGAAGTCCAGATCCTCCTTGATCAGCATGTGGCTGAAGCTAAGCAGAGGATCCTTGATCTCCAAGCTATCGCAGTGGCCAAAGACAAGAAGATCTCCCAGTTCGAAAAGGATATCAATAGCTTGCAGAAGGAGCTACTTCTTGTCGAGATCACCGCCAACAAGGAGAGGATGGAGATCATGGACGGGGCTAAACTGTCCGCTGCTATCACCATGTTGAAGATCAAGCTCCAGATGGCTAAGGAGGTTGTTGATCCCTCCTTTGATAGGTCTGAATGGGATCTGGAGGCTTGGGCAAAGAGACTGGCTGAGCTTGGAGACGAGGATGAGTCTGAGGAGGTGCTAGCTCTTGAAGCCAGAGGCAGCGAGGTCAAGGATCCTAAGGAGGCGACAGCTAGTGGCAGTGGAAAATGTGGTGAAGAAGAGGTGGTGGAAGCAGCGAATGTGTGAGTTGCATCAATGGGCGATGATGGATAATTCTAGACGTGGCCGGAGCCCATTTTTATGGTTTGGTTGTTTTATTTGATGGTTATGGTATTTTGAACAATGGGTCTGTAATAACTTAAACAATAGTTTTTAGGATTGAGGATCATGGATCCTTGGGATAATAGGGGGTAGCAAAGGTGGATGGGTCCCTCCTTTCGTGGAGGATTAAGCCTTTGATGCCCCTCATCTTTTATTTCCTGCACTTTATGAAACTTTAGTATGGACACCCTTTGCCTACCCAAGCGGACAAGCCACGTATTGCTGGTAGATGCTTGGGTTGGCAATTTTGGCAACCTTTCAAAGTGTTAATTTGATAAATAAATAAACTTAAACCTTTGGCTATCTCTTGTGTTGTTTCATGTAAATTTATTTTTCAATTGTAATTGCATAATTTTAGAGCTTACAAGTTATTTGTAAAAGTATTAATTGTATACCAAAAATCGGTTTGTATCAAAAAATTTAGCATACGATCAAGGATCACATATCCTCTAATCAAAAAATTATATGATCTAGGATCATATATCCTGTTTTCAAAGTATAAGGGTGAGATTAACAAACCATTAATAAGGCTAAGGTAAATAAGGATCATACCAGAGAATACAAGTTAGGATTCTATATCCTTAATACTTACAACATTGTGAAAATGTAAGAACCATCAGAAAGTTAGGATCCTGGATCCTTAACTATTTAACTTTGGAAACCTGTAATAATAGATCACTTGGGACTAAGCCAATCTACATAAAAAGAAAACATTAGTAACTGGGGACAAACCCAACAATCTGGGGGCAAGCCCATTAAACTGGGGACAAGCCCAAAAACTAGGGACAAGCCCAAAAACTGGGGATAAGCCCAAAAACTGGGGAAAAGCCCAAAGGATCTTGTGTAAACTAGAGTATGGCCCAGACTGGCGACTATCCAAACTTAGTGACATGAAGATGCCAAAACCTTAGCTAACATGAAAACGTTAGAAACCTAAGGAACAGATGTATGGTACGTCTACCATTATACTTAGGATCCTAAATACAGCCAGTACAATGAAATTGTCAGCCCCTAAAGCGGGTACTGGTCTCATTGCCTTTAACTGAACTAGGATAATCGTGCCCAACTAGCGAAGGTGTAGGAACCTGATTCGTAGAAGGTAGTAGATACCTTAAACTGGGGACAAGCCCAAAAACTGGGGATAAACCCAAAGACTTAGGAGAGTTGGCCAACTACTTTGATCTTCTGTAAAATGATAACAACTCTGCAAAAGCCTAAACTTTGTGAAAATAGATGTTAATTGATTAACATCTTCAACTTATGATAAGTAATAAATATAAGATAAATAAAAATGAAAGTAAAGTGTTACCAAAGATAGAATCATATATCCTTTGAGGATCCTAGATCCTTAAAAATATTGTCATATCTGAGGATCCCTGATCCTTGTTACATGAAGTACTTCTTTAGGTGGACAACATTCCAAGCCCTTGGTAAAAGATCACCATCCATTGTTAGCAAACGATATGCCCCCTTTCCTGCTTCAGCTTCAATCAGGTAGGGATCTTCCCATTTCGGTGCTAGTTTACCATCAGTAGGATTTGTGGTGTTTTGGAATGCTTTCCTCAACACCATGTCACCAACTTGGAACTTCCTAATCCTGACATTCTTGTTATAAGATCCAACCATCCTTTGTTGATAGCTAGAAAATCTTATCCTTGCTAAATCCCTGAGTTCTTCTATGGTATCCAGATCTTGAACCAAGTTTTCAGCATTTCCTTCATGATCACGGATGCTTGTTCTTGCGGTAGGGACCACCATCTCTGTAGGGATCACAGATTCAGCCCCAAACACAAAGAAAATGGAGTTTGACCCGTAGCATTCTTAGGAGTTGTTCTATCAGCCCATAATACATAAGGTAGCTCATCTGCCCATTTCCCTTTCTTGGATCCAAGCTTCTTTTTCAAGTTGTTGATGATAATCTTGTTGGATGATTCTGCTTGACCATTAGCTTGTGGGTGGACTGGTGTTGATGTTATCATCCTAATCCCCCCGTTGTCACAAAAGTTAGTAGTTCTACTCCCAATAAATTGGGATTCAATATCACAAACAATTTCAAATGGTATGCCAAATCTAGTAATAATGTTTCTTTTGATAAAGGATATAACTTCCTTTTCTCTGACTTATGCAAAGGCTTCAGCTTCTATCCATTTGGAAAAGTAGTCAGTCATAGCAAGCATAAACACTTTTCCTCCTGGTGCCTTAGGAAGTTTGCAAACTATATCCATTCCCCATCTCATGAATGGACAGGAAGAGGATATAGGATGTAGGAGCTCCGCTGGTTGATGGAGGATGTCGCTATGTCTTTGACAGGCATCACACTTCTTTGCATATTCCACATCATCTTTCTTCATGGTAGGCCAATAATACCCTGTTCTAAGGATCCTTGAGAACAGTGCTCTGCCCTCAGTGTGGTTTCCACAATCTCCTTCATGAAAATCCTTCAGAACTTCTTGAATTTCTGGATCCTCGATGCATCTTAAATATGGACCTGCAAGAGATCTTTTATATAAGATATCATTTAATATGGTAAATTGGGATACCTTGATTTTGAAAGCTCTAGGGTTTTCTCTGGTAGGAATCTCTCCGTGTTTTATGTATCTCCGGATTGGAAGGATCCATGATCCTGAATTTGACTGTGAGTCATCACTAGGTATGATTGCATAATCCTCCAATATCTCCATGGCTGTGTGATCCTCAATAGCAGGAGCTAATATGTGGATAATGGGAATCTTCACATCCTATGGAATCTTCAATGATGATCCAAGGTTGGCTAGAGCATCAGCTTCTGCATTTTCTTCCCTGGGTACCTGTGTCAAACTAAAAGAAGCAAAAGAGTCTGCCAATTTCTTGACTATCTCTAGATATTTGATTAGTCTTTCACCTTTAACATCATAAGAACCATTGTAGTGGTTAGTAATTAATAAAGAATCAACATGTACCTCAAGATACCTGATCCTCATGTGCTTGGCAATTTGCAAACCAGCTATTAAGGCCTCATATTCAGCCTCATTATTAGTAGTTTGAAACTCATAAGCGATTGAGTGGGGTATAATGTCCCCCTGTGGCGATTTTAGTAGTATGCCTAGCCCGGTTCCCTTGACATTAGAAGCTCCATCTGTGAAGAGTATCCAAGGATCCTTAGTCTCTTCAAGTTGTTGGACTTCCAATTCAGCTTCCCTTTGTAGGTCACTACTGAAATCAGCCACAAAGTCAGCCAAGGCCTGGGATTTAATGGCAGTTCTTGGTTCATATTTGATATTATATGCACTGAGCTTGACTGCCCACTTTGCCATCCTTCCTAACATTTCTGGTTTCCTGAGAACATTCTTAATAGGAAAGTTAGTCTTAACAATAATAGGATGAGTTTCAAAATAATGACGTAATTTAGTAGATGCCATGATTAAAGCAAGAATAAGTTTCTCAAAGTGAGAATACCTGGACTCAGCATCAAGTAGACTTTTACTTACATAGTATACAGGATGTTGAGTACCTTCATGATCCTTAACAAGGACCGCACTTACTGCCTTAGAGGAAACTGCTAAATACAAGGATAATATTTCCCCATTCTCTGGTTTCATTAAAGCTGGAGCTGAGGATATGTAATCCTTAAGGGCCTTGAGAGCATTTTCATGTTTTTCAGTCCACTCAAATTTTTTATTCTTTCTCAGGATGTCATAGAATTCTTTGCATTTCTCTGGTGACTTTGAGATGAATCTATTCAAGGCTGCGATCCTCCCTGTCAATATTTGCACATCTTTGGCATTGGCAGGAGACTTGATGTTCACAATTGCCTTGATTTGTTCTGGACTTGCCTCTATCCCTCTTTTTGTCACCATATAACCTAAAAACTTACCACCTTTTACACCAAAGTGGCACTTGGAAGGATTCAACTTCATGTTGTATCTATCAAGGATATTAAATGCTTCTTCCAAATCCTTGAGGTGATCCTCAACTTTTTTGGACTTAACCACCATGTCATCAATATAGACTTCCATTGTTTGTCCAATCTGTTCTTTAAATATCATATTTACTAGCCTTTGGTATGTAGCACCTGCATTTCTTAGTCCAAATGGCATAGCAATATAACAATAGATACCAGTAGGGGTCATAAAGGCTGTATCCTCTTGATCAGATGGTTCCATCTGAATTTGTTGAAATCCAGACGAAGCATCCATAAAAGTTAACAACTCATGACCCGCTGTAGCATCCACCATGGAGTCAATGTGGGGTAAAGGGAAAGGATCCTTGGGACATGCCCTATTTAAATCAGTAAAGTCGACACATACCCTCCACTTTCCATTCTTTTTCTGAATCACAACCACATTGGCTAACCATCTTGGATACTTAACTTCTCTAATCATACCTGCCTTGAGCAGTTTGTCTACCTCTTCTTGGATGATGGCATTTCTCTCAGGCGCAAACTTTCTCCTTTTCTGATGTATGGGTTTGAAGGATCTGTCAATGCCAAGTTTACGAGTAATAATATCTTTAGAAATACTTGTCATATCCTCATGTTTCCAAGCGAAGGTAGCCTTTCTTCTCTTCAAGAAGGATATTAAATCCTGTTCAATGGTGTCAAGGATCTCGGATCCTATATAGACCTTGGATTCAAGATCCTCAGGGTTCATCAGGATGTCTTTGACATCTTGCTCTCTTGGCTCTAGGACTTCCCTTGGAGGATACTTTGATTGCTATGTCTCCCTAGGTCTCAAGGCTGGCTTCATTGTTGATGTGTAGCAATTCTTGGCCTCTAGCTGATCAGTTTCTATCTTCACCATGCCCCATGGAGTTGGGAGTTTAACACACTGATGATACGTAGATGGGACTGCTTTCATATCGTGTATCCATGGCCTGCCAAGGATAACATTACAACAAGATAAGCAATCTATGACACAAAATTTTTTAGTAGAGTTTACTCCCTCTATATAAATAGGAAGTTTGATGTCCCCCAATGTATTCTTGGTTTCTCCACCGAATCCTATGAGAACTGATGATCTTGGGATTATTTCTGATTCAGGAATGTTCACTGAGATTCCCCCATCTATGAGAATCCTGCGAACAAAATGGTTAGAAAAAAACAACGTAATAACAAGACCATCGTGATGAGGATCCTGAATATCCACACGGTCATCCTCATCAAAGGATATAACTTTTTCCTGTGTAAGGACGGAAGTTCGAATAGGTCTGTCCCCATTCTTGTAACAACCCTCATTAAAAGTCCTATTTATTTTATTATTTTATCCAATAGGAAACCCTAATTGAGACACCCAAGTGATTCTGCACAAACCCTACAAATTTCAGAACAATCAGAATCAGGATCAGGGCCCCTAAAACTCAGGGGGGCATTCCCTACATAACGATTATCCTTCAAACACACGTGGCAAGCATATGGCCACTTTGAGTCCCTTGCGCATCGTAAGGGTTGAGGCTTACGGTGCGCAAGCAATGCAAATTTCGAGTATAAATAGTAGCGTCTGGGACTTGATTCTGGGCACAAAAACGACGAAGAAACTCAAAATACACGCTGAGATATCGTCCAAATACTCTCCAAACACACACGAATCACTAATTAGTATAGCGAGGTGCTGCCGCAAACAGGGTATTAACTCGATCGCTGCTACGATTCAATGTCCGATCGATTGAAACTATCCGATGGATGTTTAAGTGCTGCTCAAACTTGGGTTATGCTTTGTCACTAGTCGTGATTCCGACAGGATGTTTGAGTACCACCCGAACTCGGGGAATACTCTGTCATTCGTTGTGAATCCGATGGATGTTTAAGTATTGCACTTTGTCATTCGTTGTGAGAGTTTTAATCTCGTGAGTTATCGTAAATGCTGTATTAGTTACTTACCTAGTTTGTATGCACTAGGTTACAAGGCTAATCAGTAGGCTAGGCTCTGCTCAAATTAAATCTGCAATATATCAAGGCTTATCTGTAAACTAGACTTTGGCCGTAGAAATCTGCAATGTGAGTTCATTTCTCTTTTCTCACCGTTTGTGAGTCCATTCTCTTTTATCACCTTTTTGTGATATAATTATATTTACAAATGCTTTCCAAAATCATAAAGGTTTACCTGTTATACTTACAGTGATTAAATTTTTATATTTTATAATAACTGCTGGTATAGGAGGTTTTATACATTATTTGATCCTCATTACTATTAGCCAGAAAGATAGCTAATAATAGCATGACCACAATCACAGTGAGAATTATGCCTCAGTAACCATAACCTATAACTAATATTATTTTAACAGTAAATCGTTAATAAATTTATGTTTGAAATAAATCTAAAAAGTGTATACCATAATAAAATAGTCAAGTATAATGTATTCTACTATACGAAGATTATATTGTTAGTCACGTTAATATATCAAATAATGATATTACAAATATTTAATTAACATATTATATTTGATAAGTAATAGTAGTTTGACATAAAATGATATATGTCATTTTATGGATTGAATGGTTTTGTGCCATAAGTAATATATTTGACAAAGTAATGTCACCGGACACAACTAAGTCCAGAGTCACTAGTTGAGAGAATGATCAACAGTGACATGACCAAAAGCACTAGTTGAAAGAATGATCAACAGTGTCATGACTAGAATCACTAGTTGAAAGAATGATCAACAGTGATATGACCAGAATCACTAGTTGAAAGAATGATCAACAATGATATGATCACCGTCACAGGAATCGCCTAGTGACAGATAAATTGAATAATAGTAAAATATAATTACTTGATAAATTCACTATTGGACGAAAGTAAGCCAATGAGTGATATAATTACTGTCACATCGGAACTACCACCATGTGACAAATACTGATTGAGTTGGGTAAATATAAACTAATATAAAAACCTTAATGCTGTAAGGTATAACAATAGATTTTATAAAAATGGAATGAACTCACTCAGTATTTCCGCTGACAAAACCTTTTTCAAACATGTTTCAGGTAATTACAGTAAATTGGAGTAAGAGTTGGATACGGCACTGAAAGACTTCAAGAAGTGGTTTATTTTATTAATTAAATCAAATTAAGAAATATTGTTTTATAATTTATCTTATTAAAGCTACCTTGGTAAAACATGGGTTTATCCCATCTATTTAATAAATAAAATCCGGTGTTTCTTAACTCTGATATTTTTCCTAACTCACGGTCCTGATGAAATTTCCGCTGCAATATTTTATAAAATTAATCACCGGTACCACTGGGCTGTTCGCGACTCCCGATTCCGTCCAGGGTGGGTCGGGGGTCGTGACAGAAGGTGGTATCAGAGCCACTTGTTTAAGCTATTTAGGTGTTCTTTTAATACCTAAACAATAAAGTTAGGAAACTGATACAAATTAACATATGTGTTATACATGAATATATATATATATGTCATATGCACATATAATATCCTGGAAGTATTGTTTTGTTATTCTGTGATATTAATAAGTGAAAATGTTTGCAATTCAGATGTCGAATGAAGTACCACATAATCCAGAAGTTCATGCTAATAATGAAAATCCTTTGGATAAAAATGCTATAGAAAATCTAATAGCCCAAGGAATAGCTAATGCTTTACCTTTAATAATTAAAGCTGTTAAAAACCCCGTAGAACCCACCAAAGTTGTGAGTAGCAAGCATACTCATGACAACATTTTCAGCCATAGTGTCAATGGAGGTAATGATGATATTATCAAAACCCCATTTCCAAAGAAAAAGAAGGCGGTGACTCACGGGTGCACCTACAAAGAATTTCTAGCCTGTAAACCAACTGAGTTCGCAGGCAGTGAAGGTGCCACGGCTGCTCTGCGATGGTTGGAAAAGACAGAAGCTGTTCTTACAATCAGCAAATGTGCCGAAGAAGATAAGGTGATGTTTGCTTCCAACCTCTTTAAGGAAGAAGCCTTAGAATGGTGGAATACAATTCTTCAGGCAAAAGGAAGTGACATGGCTTATGCCATGAACTGGGAGAAATTCAAGGAAATGGTAGAAAGGAAATTTTGTCCTCCTTATGAAAAGGAACGAATGGCTAACAAGTTCCTAAATCATAAAATGATAGATGTGAATTGTCGTGAATATACGACAACGTTCTTCGAATATGAAAGAATGGTACCAACTCTGGCTTCGCCAGAACCTGTACTAATTTCTCGTTATATTTGGGGATTAATTAGCGAAATCCGAGACATAGTCAAGGCCGCTAGACCACAGACTATTGAAGAAGCAGTTGAACTAGCTAATATGTTGACAGATGGACTAATCCGCACAAGAGAAGAAAACAAGAAGAAAGAGTTAGCCCAGAAAATTTTCCAAGAATTCAAAAAGACAGGAACTGAATCGTCATTGGAGCAACCTATCTGCAGAAGCTGTAACAAAAAGCATTCAGGAAGATGCCGTTTTAGGAGAACACCCTACTGTGACTTCTGCAAGATGACCGGGCATATAGAAGAAGAGTGTAGAAGGAAAACTAATGTTTGTTTCAATTGCGGAGAAACAGGACACATCAAACCATATTGCCCTAAACTAACCGAAGCACTCGATAACAAGGCCAGAACAACAGACGGAGCTAAGAAGAAAGCACGAGCATTCGTACTTACTACGCAAGAAGCAGAAATGATTCCAGACGTAATCGCTGATATGTAATATCTAAGTTAAGTTATTATTTAACCCTAATATAAATAGAAGTTTTTAAATAAATACATTCTGCCAAGTACTTCATCTATTCAAAACCATAACAGATTTGTTTGGTCTTCATTTTTCATTGAATCATTTAAATTGATTATGACACCTGGTGGTGGCATTTTCTTTAATTTGAATTTTGAGCTAATCTCATTTTCACTCCTGATGAACGAATTTTAATTTCTATTGGTTCATTATCTTAAACGGTCTTAATACAATTATGTGTTAAGATAAGAGTACATAAATTCATATCATATTCGGTGTACCTCTTAATGTTTCTTTCATCATTTATCGAAAATTCTATAAAATTCATTTGGTCTTTTCATTATCAATTGAAAATCCTATTCGAAATGAATATCCAAATTTACTTCATTAAAGCTTTCAGTTGATTATACGGTGAAATTGTTCGGTCACTGTAATTATTGAATTATTTCAATCATTACGACACCTTGCGGCGTCGATATAAACTTGTAGCTTGGGCTAATCATAAGCATACGAATCATTCATACCCACGTATGTATTTCATTTGACTCGTTATTAAAAGTAGTCTTAATGCAATTATGTATTAAGACAATGATACACTAACTCTATTTGCCTTTTTGGTGTATCTTTGCAATTCACTCATCTTAACACTTTGATTTTTCTCATATCATAAATATTTGACAAACCATTTTTTCATGCCTTTATTTCATTTGGAATCTGTCAATTCTAAGTCTTCCTCAGTTGTCAATCAAAGTAAGCTTTCTTTTGACAAAGAATTTTTATTGATTCTAAAAGGTCTTCACATTCATTCTAAATATCTATTTGATCATATATCTTTTTGGCTTGAAAATAGTCACATTGGAAATTATATCATTTCATCTCATCCGTTTGACATCGATTTCTTGAAATAGTTCAATTGAACCATTGAGTCCTATTTATTGTATAACTCGTATTCACAAAATTTGATATTTAATTCTGTGTCATTTACCTTAATATTTTTATTGACTAAAGAATGACATAAGTCTAAAAGAAATATCGTAATCCAAATCTCGAGGACGAGATTTTTATTAAGGTGGGGAGAATGTAACAACCCTCATTAAAAGTCCTATTTATTTTATTATTTTATCCAATAGGAAACCCTAATTGAGACACCCAAGTGATTCTGCACAAACCCTACAAATTTCAGAACAATCAGAATCAGGATCAGGGCCCCTAAAACTCAGGGGGGGCATTCCCTACTCAACGATTATCCTTATAAGTTATTATAAAAATCGAATTTAATCAAACCGTCAACTCACTTGAACTCCAAACACACGTGGCAAGCATATGGCCACTTTGAGTCCCTTGCGCACCGTAAGGGTTGAGGCTTACGGTGCGCAAGCAATGCAAATTTCGGGTATAAATAGTAGCGTCTGGGACTTGATTCTGGGCACAAAAACGACGAAGAAACTCAAAATACACGCTGAGATATCGTCCAAATACTCTCCAAACACACACGAATCACTAATTAGTATAGCGAGGTGCTGCCGCAAACAGGGTATTAACTCGATCGCTGCTACGATTCAATGTCCGATCGATTGAAACTATCCGATGGATGTTTAAGTGCTGCTCAAACTTGGGTTATGCTTTGTCATTAGTCGTGATTCCGACAGGATGTTTGAGTACCACCCGAACTCGGGGAATACTCTGTCATTCGTTGTGAATCCGATGGATGTTTAAGTATTGCACTTTGTCATTCGTTGTGAGAGTTTTAATCTCGTGAGTTATCGTAAATGCTGTATTAGTTACTTACCTAGTTTGTATGCACTAGGTTACAAGGCTAATCAGTAGGCTAGGCTCTGCTCAAATTAAATCTGCAATATATCAAGGCTTATCTGTAAACTAGACTTTGGCCGTAGAAATCTGCAATGTGAGTTCATTTCTCTTTTCTCACCGTTTGTGAGTCCATTCTCTTTTATCACCTTTTTGTGATATAATTATATTTACAAATGCTTTCCAAAATCATAAAGGTTTACCTGTTATACTTACAGTGATTAAATTTTTATATTTTATAATAACTGCTGGTATAGGAGGTTTTATACATTATTTGATCCTCATTACTATTAGCCAGAAAGATAGCTAATAATAGCATGACCACAATCACAGTGAGAATTATGCCTCAGTAACCATAACCTATAACTAATATTATTTTAACATTAAATCGTTAATAAATTTATGTTTGAAATAAATCTAAAAAGTGTATACCATAATAAAATAGTCAAGTATAATGTATTCTACTATACGAAGATTATATTGTTAGTCACGTTAATATATCAAATAATGATATTACAAATATTTAATTAAAAATGGAATGAACTCACTCAGTATTTCCGCTGACAAAACCTTTTTCAAACATGTTTCAGGTAATTACAGTAAATTGGAGTAAGAGTTGGATACGGCACTGAAAGACTTCAAGAAGTGGCTTATTTTATTAATTAAATCAAATTAAGAAATATTGTTTTATAATTTATCTTATTAAAGCTACCTTTGTAAAACATGGGTTTATCCCATCTATTTAATAAATAAAATCCGGTGTTTCTTAACTCTGATATTTTTCCTAACTCACGGTCCTGATGAAATTTCCGCTGCAATATTTTATAAAATTAATCACCGGTACCACTGGGCTGTTCGCGACTCCCGATTCCGTCCAGGGTGGGTCGGGGGTCGTGACAATTCTCCATCTTTGTCTCTTTTGCGTGCCTCTTAGCTGCTGAAAAGGAAGTGCCACAAATGTCTGATCCACCAGAAATGAAGTTGATAATCTGGGCAACAGCTGGAGGAGCAGGAGCCCTTTCTGGAATTTTCTCAGGATCCGGGATCCTCGATTTCTTTCTTCCGAGCAGCTCCTTCAAGTATCCCTTGCTCAATAGGTATCCGATATCTTTCCTTAGTGCTATGAATTCATCTGTGAGATGATCAAAGTCTTCATGATAAGCACACCACTTGGATTTGTCTTTTGTAGTAGCTGGCTTGTCATTCTTTCTGGGCCACCTAGCTTTATCACCCAAATTCAGCATAGCAAGGATTAGTTCACTATTGTCAACAGCAAAACAATACTCAGAAATAGGAGGATAATCTTCATCATCTTCCTCTTATTCCACAACATGCACATTCTGATTGTTAGACTTATTGTATGACTTTGATTTGTTGTTCTTGAAATAGGATCCTTGCTTTTCTTGCTTTGAGGATCCTGATAGTCTCTCCTGGATCCTTTTATCATCCTCTAATAGGATGAACCTAAGGGCCCTGTTTCTTACTTCATCAAGGTTCCTGCAAGGAGTCATAACAAGATCATCATAGAATTGTGAATCCCTAAGCAAACCCATTTTAAAAGCTTCCACAGCTGTTTTGGGAATTTCTAAGGATTCTCTACTAAATTTAGTTATGTAATCCCTTAGTGATTCATTATGACCTTGGGTTATCATATATAAATCACTAGTTAAACGTTCAAATCTCCTACTACATGATAATTGACTATTGAACAAGTTAACTAGATTAGCAAATGAAGTAATAGAGTAAGGAGGAAGACTTAGCAGCCATTTAAGAGCTGATCCTGTCAATGTGGATCCAAAACCCTTGCAAAGACACGCTTCCTTTAGCATTTCTGGAATGGGGTTGATCTCCATTATTTCCCTGTATTGAGCTACATGCTCTTCCAGATCAGTTGTGCCATCATATAGCTTCATGTTTGGTGTTTGAAACCTCTTTGGTATCTCTGCATCACAGATAGGTGGTGCAAAGCGGACACCTTGTGATTCCTATCCGGCATCTCAGGAATGGGTTTGATCACTCCCGGGACACTGGATATCATATCCTTGAGTTTGTGCAACTCCCTGGCCATAGCTTGGTCGATCCCTGGTTCCTACACAAAACCATGGATAGCATGACAAGACGTATTGAAAGTATTACCTCCTGATTGATTCGAGGTTGGGATTCCAGATGTGAATCTGAATTGATGTGATTCCGGTATAATTGTGGGACCAGATGAAGCAACAGTCTGCATGGGCATGAAATCTCCCACATGAACATCTGAACTCCTGGGTTATAGACTTCTTAAGGATCCTTGCTCTTGGAAAATGTTGGAACCTTGGTGCGTCGTAGCTGAAGTTCTAGAAGGGTAATCCATGGATCCTTGAACTTGAGATGAGGATCCTTGAACCTGAGACGAAGATCCTGGATACAGAGGGTAGGATCCTTGTACTGACAGCGTCCCCATGTATCCTCTCGAGCTTGAGAAGGATCCTAGATGCTGAAAGGAGGATCCTTGAGGCTGAAGAGAGGATTCTAAAGGTTGGAAATAGGATCCCTGAGCTTGTGTCATAGCCGATGATCCATGTTGCATGCTTGATGACCCTCCATGATACTGTACATCTGATGTCTTAGAAGGCTGGGCGGTTGTTGCCGGAGTGGTGAAATCCAATGATCTAGGCACTAATGGAGAGTGATCCTCCGTTGATCTCTTCAAATTCTTGATTTCGTCAATTTCACGAAGGATTCTATTATTAGTTTTGTCCTGCTGCTGCATGTAATCCTTCATCTGCAAAATCAAGGAATAAAGATCATTGTTAGTAGGAGCAGAAGAAGCAGCAGTAGTTGCTTTTGTGAAAACGGGGGTTTGTTTCTTCGCCGCATTCTCAGCATTCTTCTGGGATCCAGAAGGAGGAGGAGGTAAATGTGGAACGCCCTGTGAAGAGGTGATTGTCGGCACAGAGCTTGAAGTGTTTTTCCCCTGAGAAGCCATGTAGTTGAAGATAACAAACAAAAGTGAATGAAATGAACGAAATTTTCAGAGTTGAAGCACCGATTGCCCCACGGTGAGCGCGAAACTGTTTTGGTAAAAAATCACACAAGGATAATGTAACCAAATCTGATTTTTGTGAGGTGTGATGCTTGGTTAAATGAACAAATGTATGAACAACAAAAGAATGAAATGAATGATGAATACAAGGATTTATATGAGGAAAAAGCCCTTGATCAATGAATGATCTGCGGCATAAAAAACCTCAGGTGATGGAAACTACCGATCACCAACTATATTAAACAAACAAGGTTTACAACTTCGGATGATAACAAGCTTGATACAACAATTGCTAAAGTGTTAGTGTGTGTAATCGCCAAGAGTTTGCAGAGAATTCGAGTTGTGTACGAGAGTGTTGCCTATATTCTAAATAAAGCTTGTTATTCCCTTTAAAATTAGAAATTATCTAAGTAACTAACTATCCGAAATAGGTGCAAGCTTCCCCACGATCACCACAACGGTCACAGAGTCGTTGCACGTGCAAAAATGCCAAGCATATTCCCCTGGAATCTCGGCTGGACCAAGTCTCATTCGAATTAGGGGATACGATTAAGGTATGATTTATACTTCCGACCAGTGTTCATCCGCACACGACACATTCCCGTATCAAGGTATGCACGAGAGTTCATCTTACTGGTGAGTATACCATTTATCATCTGTTATCAACGTATATGATGTGAGATAGTCACTTATTTTGGATGAATACAAGCCCTATGTGATTAAATCACTTATTAATAAGGAACTTGATATTCGATGCAGGCAGGGCACAAAAGCAAGTCCGTGAACAGGTTAGTACCATCGTATCGACAAAGAGACGAACTTGACTCCCGCATAAAAGCTGTGATATATTATCACTTATTGATTGGTGTTAGGGATAGAATTTCATAGCATGTGGATCACGGATCCTCAAATGTGGCCTGGATCACGTATCCTCGGTTCAGTTTGAATTAAGGATCCTCAGAAGATGTTGCAAGACATATATATATATATATATATATATATAGTGGAGGGTTCAAATGAGAAGAAATTTTTTGTAAGAATAAAAAAGAACAATCTTCAACCAATAAGAATGATTCTTTTTACTTCATTTAATTTTTGTCTTTAATATAGGTGTAAGGGTATATTGGTAAAATTAGATAGATCATTAATTGTTAGTCTTCCTTTTTAATAGCTAAATAATTAAAATTGTAACTTATTTTCAAAAAAATATATTTTTTCAAAGAAGAAAAAAATTATTTTAAAATGTAGGATAAAGTATGAGGTGTGTAGGATGAATTACGAGTTGTGTAGGATAAATTTCAGTATGTGTAGGATAAATTTCAAAAACGTGTAGGATAAATTTTGATGTGTCTAGGCAAAAATTTTAGTGTGTAGGATGATAGTCTTTATGACTAATTAATTAGTCAAAAATAATAATAAATGAGATGAGAGAAAAACTATTTAATGTTTTACAATTGTACCCTTTGTTCTTTTTCTTCTCAGTTTAATTTTCTTCTCAAATGAACCTCCCCCTATATAAATATATATATATATATATATATATATATATATATATATATATATATATAGTGTAAGTATCTATGGAAAACCCATTTAATCTAGAAAACTTGGGAAACTTGTTATGTGTGGTCAAGATTAATCCACCTCACTTTCTATATTCAAATGTCTAAAGGGCAATTTCGTCATTTGATAAACCTATCCATATCAAATCACTTTTTTTGTACTTTACCTACCTTTTTCCACTCCCCATGTCATCTTGATTCCCACCCCACCAACTTCACCTTTCTCTCTCGATTCCCACCCCACCTTACTTTCTATAGTTCAAGAGATCTTCATCTTCCTTCCATTGATCATTCTCATCTCTTTCTCTCTCACACACAAACTCAAACTCAAACACAGTTCTAGTTTTTTATCGGTGTTTCATGGGTGGTCCATGACTTTGTGGATGATCTTAGTGCGTACTCTCCTAGACGTGTATTCCGTAACAACTTCATCGGTGATCGAAGCCACCAAATCTGAAGATCAAAGCCACCATTGAAGATCGAAGCCCCCATCAAAGCTCTCAAAGAAAAGGAAGCTCGGTGTCATTTTAATCACATCTTTGTTTCTGTTTTTTAGATAGAGAAAGCTAATGTTTTGGAAGGAGAAACAACATTTTTCATCTTGTTCACCTAGACACCAAGAACACACACACAAGTGTGTGAGAGAGAAACAGGTTTAAAGATCTTACTTTAGTTATTTATGTAATTTGTTTAGATTTATACTTTGTATAACGTTTGGTAGATTTAAAATCAGAGCTAGTTTGTTTATTTTATTTTTTAAATCAAGATCTAGAAGAAATTTTTGTATGTTGTATTTCTCTCTTCAAAGTGTATTGATATTTTTTATGAAGATTAATGTTAAATTTCTAAATTGTTTGTCCAGCGATTTTGAGTTAATGATTGCTTTTAGTTGGATTTTTTTGTGTGTGTGTGGGGGGGGGGGGTGGGTGAGCTGGGTTTTTTTAGGGTTTATAAATTGGATTTGGTTTAATTTGTTTTCTGGTTTTGTTTAAATTCAGCATCACCATTGATGGTAGATAATTAGTTTGAAAATCCATAATTTTTACGATGTATGTTTCAAATTTCTTTGTTGTTTAGTTGTTTTTGAATAAATTCACTCCGATATTACATTTTCATTACCTTTAGAAAGTCCATAATTTAATCGGATATCGGGTTTGTTTTACAAATAGAAATTCGTGTTTTTTACGGGCATAATTTGCTACATATGTTACATTTCTATCAGCTACATTTATGTGAAGAGTATATTGATATTTTTTACGAAGATTAATGTTGACTTTCTAAATTGTTTGTACAGAGTATATTGATATTTTTGCGAAGATTAATGCTAAAATTTCTAAACTGTTTGTCATATATGTTGTAACACGTGTTACACTGAGGGTTACATATGTTACATACAGGGTGTTACATGTGTTACACCCAGTGGGCTAGACATGTATACACATGTAACATGTTGATGTTACCTGCGTTTATAGCCTCTTGTCTAACACATGAGTATACACTTGTTAATGTAATTAGGTTTTGTGGTTTTTTATTTACCAATTCAATATCTAACATATACAAGAAACATGTTTGTTAGCACATATGTCCTTTTTATTAAGTTTCATGAGAATGACAAGTGTTTATATGCAAATATAATATAACATGATGTAATATGACGTGTACCTATTTATCCCTTTAATTTGTTACACTAGTCTCATATACTGCTAGTTACATATATTACTTATTTATCAATTGATGTGACGTTTTGGATGATGTAATGTTGTTACATATGTAATTTTACTAAGTTTAAACTAACACTGACGGAGCTGCACATATGTAACATATGTTACGGTAGAGGATAACACATGTATAGCCACATTACAGATGTTACATATGGTTTTTACATGTGTTACACAAGTGGTTTTGACATGGTTTTTACACGTGTTTTTACATGTTTTTGTTAGTTTGGTTGCTTGTTTGGGGCTTTTGATCTGAATACTAACTGTTTTTTTGTGTTATACTAGGCGGTAATACATGTATAGGCATGTTACATGTGTTACAACAAAAAGTTTACACATGTGTAACATGTAACAGTAAAGATATCTTTTTTCATTGTTACTTGAAAAGATATCTTTTTTCATTGTTACTTGAAAATATATCTTGTTTTGAAGTAACAGTAAAGATATCTTTTTTCATTGTTACTTGAAAAGAATAGGTAGTTGTAACATGTGTTACACATTTTAAAATTGTCTATCTTTTTCAAATAACAACAGGCATTGTGACATGTATCTGGATAATGTAAAGGGTTCGAATAAGACTATGCATTTTATTTGGAGTTCTGACACTTGTTACATGTGTTACCCCCGACATGTAACATGATTTTGTGCTAACCGCCTACCCTTTTTTTTCCCAGGTACAAGATGATTGGTGAAGCTCAGTATGTTCTTCGTTACTTAGTTTAACGTATGTACGTTTCATGTGAAACATAAACAATATCCCGCTCGTGTTTCAACATGTATTTTGGTTGTAATTTGACAATGGCATGGTTGCCCTTAACTTGTTTTACTAGATGTGTTACACAAGGGGAAGGATGTATAGAAAACCCATTTTAATTTAGAAAACCCGGGAAACTCAAAGCTCCCGATGTTTTTTTTTTTTGAAAAAATTTATACATGTTATATACATGTTTTTAAGGGTTTTGGGCAAAAAAAATCAAAAAAGCGCCGAGTAGATATTTTTTTAAAAGATAAACAAGTTTTGATGTAACCCGTGTTACATTCATCTGACATATTTGTAACACGTGTTACACCAAAACTTGTTTATTTTTTTTAAATATCTACTCGGCGCTTTTTTGATTTTTTTTTTCCCAAAACCCTTAAAAACATGTATACAACATGTGTATATTTTTTTTTTAAATTCGGGAGGTTAGAGTTTCCCAAGTTTTCTAAATAAAAGTGGGTTTTTTATAGATACTTACATGTGTTTTATATATACCAAGTGTGTTTCATACACACATGTAACATGCGTATGCCTTTGTGGTGCATATACTCATGTTACATGTATACGTATGTTATTCACTACATCGTTGTAACACATGTTACTCATGTTACATGTATATGTATGTTATTCACTATATATGTGCCTTGTTTTTATTCACTACATCGTATGTAACACATGTTACTTACATGTTCCACCATGTACTGCATTTACTTACGTAAGATGTGTAACACATGTTACAATTGTTTATTGTTTCCAAGTAACATTAAAGGTATGTACCTTGTTTTCTACTTCATCCTGTGTAACACATGTTACACTTGTTAATTAGTATCAAAGGTTACAATTGAAACAATATGTTGACCACCCAATACTCGTCTACTACTTTTCTTACAATTGGTAATGAATAAAACATGTTAACTAATAACACATGTAACTGATAACTGGTAACCAAATACATTTCCCACCATAACTATTTAACATCCCGACACCAACATATTACAGAGAAGACCAGAATGGTCATATTGTATTTTGGGTTATGGCCATAATTTAAAATAAACAAAATTCGTGGTGACTACGATAGTTACAAAAACCACCACGCATATATCACTAGCCAGTTGACTTGTTATAAAAAAAAGTTGTGGTACCCAAGATAACTACAAAAACCATCATAGATGATCCCACAAAAACTGTAGAAAAGACAACACTACCACACTCAGCGCCCTCCCATAAATGAGGCAGCTTCTATCTTGCCTTTCAAAGTGTTAGAGGGCGACAACAGAATATTATGAGTGGCATACTTCGTCCGCAACTTTCTCACCTCCTTCATTTTCCTGCTCCCATTTGTTAAAGGGCGACAACAGGATATGAGTGCCGTTCAAAGTGTTAGAGGGCGACAACAGAATATGAGTGGCATACTTCGTCCGCAACTTTCCTACGCACGACCTCCCCTTCAGCTTCTTCTCTTTCTGCATCCCATTCATCGTCCGTTTCTTCGTCTGCTTTCTTTCGCTTTTTCGGTATCTTACCAGTTTGCGATCTTGTTACTCTCTTTGTTGCTGCAAATAAAACAGGTTTAACACATGTTACTTAATTTCATTAAAATAAAACAGGTTACCTAATATGTTTTTGATAAAATAAAGTCAGGTTTAACATATGTTACCTATTTTTATAAAAATAAGACAAGTTTAACACTTGTTACATAACTTGGAAAAAATATGAGAGCTTAACACATGTTAACTAATCTGATAAAAATAATACAGGTTTAACACATGTTACATAATTTGATAAAAATAAGACAGGTGTAACACATGTTACACTAACATGTTTACCTAATAGGAGAGGTTTAACACATGGTAATAAGACAGGTTTAACACACGTTTACATCATTTGATAAAAATGAGACAGGTTTAACACATGTTACACTAATATGTTTACCTAATCAGGGAGGTTTAACACATAGTACCCTAATAAGAAGGTTTAACATATGTTACGCTAATATGTTTATATGCTTTTTAGTCCGTTGACTTGTACCCTAATATCAGACAGGTTTAACACATGTTACGCTAATATATTTATATGCTTTTGAGCCCTTAGACTTGTACCCTAATATCAGAGGTTTACCTAATTTGTTTTTGACAGAAAACAAGGCAGGTCTAACACATGTTACCTAATATGTTTTTGATAAAAAATATAGGACATGTTTAACACATGTTTTTGACAGTAAACAAGACGGGTTTAACACATGTTACAAATCAATAGTTTTAACGTGCAGTTGGCAAGTTGGCAATCCAAAAAAATAATAATAAATAACCCGAGACTATTTCTACTCAAAATAACTAACACTTCCAAGTCGCATTCAAAACAAAAATCACCATCGATCGGACCAAAAAAGACCTACCGATTGGAAAAAAAAAACATAAAAACCAACATTAACGCTTTCTAGTCTCATTCAAAACAAAAATCACCACCGATCAAATCACACACCGATCGGACCAAAACACCTACCGATCGGAAAAAACAGAAAACCCAACATTTATCCGATCAAAACACCTACCGATCGGAGAAAAGAAAAAATCATCACCGATCAAAACACCTACTGATAAAAAATCGAACCAAACTTACTTGCTTCTGCACTTAGTTCTTGCTTTCTTCCATTTCCGGCAACTTTTACCGGTCAGATCATCTTCTCCGGTGCCTCTTTTTTTCTCCGGTCAGACCATCTTCTCCGGTCAGATCATCTTCTCCGGTCAAAACTCCTTTTTCCGGTGCCCCTTATCTTCTCCGGTCAGATCATCTTCTCCGGTGCCCCTTTTCTTCTCCGTTGGGTTTTGGGAAGATCGATTGTTTGAGAGAGAAAGAGATGAATTTGGGTTGAGTATTTTGAAATGTTTGAAATGAGGTTGGGGTATTTGATTAGTTCTTATAGATATTCGTGCACCTCCTTTAATGCATGTCAAATCACATAATATTATAATATATATAATGTACTACAATTATGGTTGATTTTACCTAAATACCCTTCAAGTACTTTTGTTGACCTCATCATTCTATTAAATTTAATTCAAAAAGGCTTCAAAATTTATGAGCCATTGGATGATCTTGATCAATGGTTATAGATTGGGTTTCCTAGGTTTTCTTAGCACAAATAAGTTTTCTATACATCCATGCCCTATATATATATATAGGGGATCGCTAAAATGAAAACCACCTCTAGTTGTAAGAACCATGGTAACCACTTTCTTGCCTTTAGATCAACAAGAAGGATGAATGAGATTAAAAGTAACAAAAATTAATATTAAATACATTTTGTCTTATTATGTCTTTAATATTTTAATCCAAAAGGGTAGTTTAGTAAAATAACTCATTTTTGTCTTTTTGTCTTTATTATTTTTTAATTACTTTTTTGTTTTATTATATTACTTTTTAGTTTTATTATATTACTTTTTATTTTTTTAAAAGATTTTTAAATTCAGATTTTTTTAACAAAGACAATTTTTTTTGCGCGCCGGTTTTTGCACGCCGTTTTTACGCATCGTTTTTTAATGGGTCGTTTTTTCACGCCGTTTTTTACGCTCGACTTTTTCAAGCGTCTTTTTTTTAACGCCGTTTTTTACGTCCCGTTTTTTTTCACGACGTTTTTATGCGCCATATTCACGCCCCTTGTTTAGGTGCCGTTTTATCACACGGTTTTTTTTACGTTTTACAACTTACGTAGAAAAAGGTTTACGTTTTATGTTTTACGTTAAAACGTTTACGTTTTACGTTAAACTTTTTACTTTTTACGTTTTACGTAAAACTTTTTACGTTTTACGTTTTACGAATAACTTTTTACGTTTTACGTTTTACGTAAAACTTTTTACGTTTTACGAAAAACTTTTTACGTTTTACGTTTTTACGTAAAACTTTTTACGTTTTACTTTAAAACTTTTTACGTTTTACATAAAACTTTTTACGTTTTACGTTTTTTACGTTTTACGTTAAAAAGTTTACGGGTTAACTTTTTTTTTTTACAAAAACTTCTTTACGCAAAAACGAACGCACCCAGAAATCGCAAACTCGGGAGATGTCTCAGATATATCGTTATCATCATCGACTAGGGGGGGGGGAATTAAAAACCAACAACATCAACACAAAGTCTATCTCGAAAAAAACGGGGTTTGGCTCAGATTAACGGATAATCAAAAGGCTGCAAAAGAGGGGTTGCAGGTTTAAAAAACCTACCCTCCGCCGTCCTTGCCGCGCCATCATCATCAAAATCGGCGTTTTTTTTCATCATCGCCGCCCACATCCAACATATCAAACCCACAAAAGTCCACTGATCAAAATCACCAGATAAACAAGAACACAGGCAAAAAATCAAAGAAACCCAACCAAAAAATCAAACCATCAAACCCACATAGTCGACAGAGTTCATCAGACCCACATAGTCCACAGAGTTCATCAGACAAAAAATCAAAGAAACCCAACCAAAACAAAATTGAAAACCCACCTTCTCTGACCCAACTCAAGCCATCATCGAGCACCCACCACCTCCGACATCGAGCACCCACCACCTCCGACAACGACACTCCACCACCGTCATCGAGCACCCACCACCTCCGACATCAGCACTCCACCGCCCTCATCGAGCACCCACCACCTCCGCCATCGACACTCCACCACTGCCAGAGATAACAACACAGGTTATCAACATCAAAAACACCGCCGGAGATAACAACACAGGTCCCATCGTTCACCGTCAAACCACCACAATCTAACCCTAAACTCCAAATCGAAGCTCACTACCCCAAATCAGAGCTTTTGGGGGGTGGTTTTGTGACAGTTGCCCACGCATCTCGACTTTCTCTCTCCTTTGGGCGGTGTTTTTCTGGCAGTTGCCCACGCATCGGAGCTTTGGGCGGTGGGTTTGTGACAGTTACCCCAAATCGGAGATTTGGGCGGTGGTTTTGTGACAGAAAAAGGAGATGAAGGAGATAAGGTGTTTCACCTTTAAGATCCAAATGAGAGGATTTCAATATATGCTCAAAAAAGAAACACAGAGATCGAGATGACATTTAAATGAGAGAGGTAATTAAAAATTCAGAGAATTAAATGGAGAGAGAGGTGGATTTGACATTTGGGGTAAATGACTAAAACACCCCTTCTTCTGATTGGCTAAGAGTGGTTCTCGCGGTTCTTACAACTGGAGTTGGTTTTCATTTTAGCGGCTCCCTATATATATATATATATATATATATGAAAGTTCAAATGAAAACCACTAGTTATCGCGAAAACTCGAAAACAAATTAAAAAAGCCAAAAAAACATACCAATTTTTTTTTCATACCAATTTTCGCCATTTTTTATATATATAAAAAATATATTTTCAAAAAAAAAAAAATTTGTAGTGTACATGTGTGTAATATTGCACATGTGTATGTGTACTAAACGTGTGTATTATTACACATGTGTACTACAAAAAAAATTTTGAAAAATAAAATTTCATATAAAAAAACATGAGATTTTTATAAAAAAATAAAAAAAAATTGGTGTGTTTTTTAGGCTTTTTTTAGTTAGTTTTCGAGTTTTCACATTAAAAGTGGTTTTCATTTGAACCTTCCCCTATATATATATATATAAACAATTGTTAGTTAAGGATAATAATGAGGATCCTAGATCCTTAGCCTTGCACCATCTTCTGAGGATCCTTAATTCAAATTGAAGTGAAGATCCGTGATCCAGGCCACATTTGAGGATCCGTGATCCACATGCTATGAAATTTTGTCCCTAACACCAATCAATAAGTGATAATATATCACAACTTTTATGCGGGAGTCAAGTTCGTCTCTTTGTCGGTACGATGGTACTAACATGTTCACGCACTTGCTTTTGTGCCCTGCATGCATCGAATATCAAGTTCCTCATTAATAAGTGATTTAATCACATAGGGCTTGTATTCATCCAAAATAAGTGAGTATCTCACATCATATACGTTGAAAACAGATGATAAATGGTATACTCACCAGTAAGATGAACTCTCGTGCATACCTTGATACGGGAATGTGTCGTGTGTGGATGAACACTGGTCGGAAGTATAAATCATACCTTAATCGTATCCCCTAACTGCGAGTACATCTGATAAGTTGAGCTTATGTGGACAACAATACCGATAATCGTTATAGGATGCTTATCTTAATATTATCTAACTGAACAACAAGAGCGTTTTGGCTTGACCGTACACTGATATGATTCTCTTGCCCTCGAAACTCGCAAAAAGATTGTCTGTAAATATTTATTTAATGCTTTTCATTTCTGCATTTCTGTATATATTTATTTACTGCTTTCAGTCTTTACATTTCAAAAAATTCAAAAATACCAAAAAGATTTTAGGTGTGTTTTAATATAAACTTTATAAAAACCAAAAAGATTTTATTTCTATCCTATTTTTGATTGTACGATGTTGGATCTCGAGCCTTTTCATCCTGAAACCTGATCGAAACCAAAACAACTGCATCTTCATAAACGGTCGAAATTAGCAAGTTTTGAAAGTTAAAATCTAATTTGGTCAAAAAAATTTCAACTTTCAAACTGTTGTCGTTCGGTAGTTGATTGAGAGTTGGTCACATGTGTGTCATTTTAACTATATTCCAAGCGGTTGTTCTCATTACGCGTTTAGCTTTCTTGTATGTGCAAATGCGGCATTTAAACCAGCTAAAGGCGTAGAGAACGTGTTCTATGACAAGCTTCAGAATGAAGACATGACATGGATGCAATCAAAGGATCAAGATGATCGAGTTATCGCTGACCACTCATCAACACCGAAAGGATCTGAAGTATTGAAGATCAAAAGATTCTCGAGCATCATTCAAGGGGGAGTTTGTTGATACACTCCCTGTTTGTGACACGTGAAGACATCTGAAGATCCGACAACATCTGAAGATCGAACCATCACGAGCAGCATCCAAGGAGGAATTTGTTGATGCACTTTGTGAATGCGGCTCGATTTGGTTCGACTTAGTTAGGTTCGGCTCAAGACCGACGTCGTGACATTCCTTCGTCGTGCGCCCCAGAGATCGACACACGAAGCGTGAAAAGCCGCAAGTGATCCGCTTGAAGAATGATCACATCATGATGTCATATCTATTAATTTTCTATTAAACGTCCATGCAGATTATAAGGTTTCCACAAAGTATTATGGTTTCCTTGAAGTGTTATGTATTAAATTGCATGGCATCCACTTAGAACATATATGACTTGGATGGAAAACATCAGGGACTAAAACAACATTTGACGAAGAATTGCATGCTGGAAGATATGCTTCATCACTTAACAACCCACGAAGAATCCATGCATGACGAAGATCTCTCCAATGAAGAATCAAAGCGACGAAGAATCACAGAGACGAAGACCCTGGTGTTGACGAAGAATCCTTCGGCGAAGACTCTCCACGAAGAATCATTTATTCTTCATGGATGTCCATTCTTCATGGGCTCCTCTGATTGTTCGTAGGGCTTTCTTATGGGCCCAGTCCATTCTTCATAGATGTACATATGTGTTTGCCTATTTAATCAACTTGTAACAAACAAATAAGGAGGACACACAGAGAGCACACACCAGAGAGTTGAGAGTTTATTATGTAATCTTTTACTGATACTTTTCTGGTTGATATTTATTGAAGCTTTTAAACGTTAAATCTTTGTGTATTGTGTGTTCTTGATCTCGGTTTGCATACCCGTTTGGTTTTAGCACAACCGGGTTTGTCGTATAACAAGGATAAGGTTGTTCTAGATCCTCTGCTAGTGGACCTATATCTTCTCTATGTTTGGTATTCTCTTTTCTACCCCTATTTTCTCCCCCTCTGCCCTCTCTAGCGTTTTGCTAGATAATGGTTGAGTTGGTGTCAGTAGCTCAAAAGAAGGCATATCTATTTTTTCTTTTCCCCAGTCATGTGTTTTCACCTTCTGGTTTTATTGGTGTTGCTTCTTCTTCAAGCCTCTGCATCATACTCTTCTCACCTTCTTGACATTCAACAATGTGGGGTTTTCACTTTGTGGCTCAAATGGCATTTTGTCAAACACTGCAACATGTTGTTCACCCCGTTTGGTTACAATTTCAGTTTCTGTTTTCTCCGGTCGGACATGAAAGCATCACTAAACTGTGTCTCACTCACAGACTATTGTATCTCATATGGCGTTTTATCAAATCCTGCCACAGTTCCGTTTTCAAGTTCTGTGACAAACGTCAAAATAAAAGGTATATCTATACGACTAAATCATTGTTAATTATACAATTATGTGCATTAGACTTAATTATATACTAGTTGAATCCACTAAGGCTAGCAATGTCCATGAAATGCATTTACATTTGCATATAACATGATCGTGTTCGCCTTGCCGCGATACTATGAGAACAATTCTAGTGACTATTGGTAGATTATCCGATTAAACAATTTTAAGTCAGGACGGTTTTGGTACGCCTAGAACGGAATAACAGTGGCATTACTATTACATGTCCGATGAAAACGAGTGTAAGGCCCCAAATCCGTGTGTCTCACAGTTGGGACATCATGGCATAAATAATCCAAACACTTGAAAAATTTAATTAGGGTAAATTACACTTTTCGTCCTTTATGTTTGTATCAGATTGCAATGGATAGCCTTTAACTTCAATAATTACAGTCACAATCCTTTATTTGAAAAACTCAGTACATCATTCGTCCTTTAGCCCTAACAAGGTTAAAATTTCCAGTTAAGTTTATTCACTTAAGGGCAGTTTAGTCTTTTACTTAATTATTTATAATATAAATAAAAACAAATAAGATCAAATATCAACACCTGTTTTCTCTTTTACTCTCTCTCACACACTTTAAACTCTCTCTCTCTAAACATACTAACAGCCACCACCATCAAACCCACCACCAACAACCACCATTACCAGATCACCCTTTCTCTCTAATTTCCATTCTCTCTTTAACGTCCAGAACCCCGATACCACCGAATCAGGTCACAGCCTACTTAATGGACTCAAACGGTGCTGACTGTATGATCGTAACCTAGGGTTTATCCCCAAATCCTTCATTTGTTTCACTAACTCGAACGCCAGCCTGGACAACCCCTACAGCAGCTGAAGAACAAAGATACAAAATCACAACCTAATGATATTGCACTAAATTTATCCTTTCCCTTTTCGCTAAATCAAAAACCCCAATTGCACCCATAACATCCCCTAATTTCGAACAAATTTCTAAAGCAACATGCACAACAGCTACATGTGAATCAAATTTACCCTTTTTAACCCTCTTTCCAACAACCTTATCTTTCTTTTTCAAGTTCACACCCATCATATCTCATATTTTTACTATCAACCCTGTTTCTTGAATCAACTTTTTCCACTGGTTTTGGCTCAAATTTCTCATTTTTTGACTCAAAAGATGAAAACCCTTGTTGTATTTTGTCAAGAAATCTTCTACTGATTGTGGGTTTTGTGTCGTACATCCATAACCACCGTGACCGGAGCTATGTTTCTCTAGTCTGCCGGAAATGGTGTGAACTCGAACTTGCAGCACCAGATTAACATATTAATTCAGCAAACTTATACTGTTGGTGCATGTTTATGACAACGGCTTAGATTTGGTCTTTGGATATCTTGTAATTTGTTAAACGATAAACAGTTAGCGGGTTTAGCTTTGTAATAGTGAGTTGTAATGTTTGGGCTAACCAAACCCAACGAATTGGGTGTGTGGGGGCGAATTGGGCCTGTCCAATTCGCAGTCCATGATGTTTAACCAAGTCCAAGTAGTAACCTTGTGTTATATAAACAAGGTTAGGCTTTAGGGTTTAGGTTAATCAGCCAAAACAGTTTGTGAGAGCAATTTCGTGAGAGACTTAGAGCTTGGACGAAATTAGTGTTGGTTAGGGTTTGATTGATTGTAATTCTTGTAATCGATAATCAATAGAAACCCGGGTTTGAAAGTGTCTTGCTGTTTCTGTTCTTCTACTTGTTTCTGTGATATTCTGATCAAGAGGATTCCGCACTCTTGATTGGAAAGACAATTCTGTTGAAGATCCATACGAATAGGGGACCTACATATACAGATCCAAATAGAACTTATAGATTATGGTTGTGGTGGTGTGGCGGCTATGGGGGTGGTCGTGCCAGAGTTGTGGTGGAGACAGGGGATTTGAATGTGAGGCTTGGGTTTTAACATATTGCTTAGTGAGTTCAAGTTTATAATTTAACAAATAAACAATTGTAAAACATCTTCTTCATGGAAATAAATAAATATATTTATTTTATCCTCAAAATTTAAAATTCATCTTTTAATGAGTCAAGCACACAACACAGATCTCCTCACCTTAAATCCCAAACACAAAGTAGGAGATAAAGGATTTTTTCTTCTCCTCTTGCCCTAAGGGCAGATAAACTGCTAGGGGACTTCCTCTTGCCCCAAGGATAGATAAACTGTTAGGGGATTTCTTCTGCCCCAAGGACAGATAAACTGTTAGGGGACTTCCTCTGTTCGACCTGGTTATGGCATGACCCAACACATCACACGCAAGCACATAAACGGGCAACCAAATAATCAGAGATCCCCACCTGATTGATAAGCTGGTTTCTCTATATAAGCCATCCTCATGCTCAATTATGGTAAGCATTGAATAACCCTAACACTCACACACAAGCAACATTTACTTCGAATATTCTTCATATAGCATTGAATACTCAAATCCTTGGATTCACACCAAACATTCTGGCAGCTCTATCATGCCAGAATAACCTTTATTCTTCGGAAAGTTTACATATCCTCACGCCGGAGGTTGGTCAAAGATCCCCCTAGCCCCCCCCCCCCCCCGGTGACGAGGCTAACAGTGTTCTCTTTTGCAGGCGTTAAAGAAGATCTCTCTGGACGTTGACGAGTCTCTTCAATCTTGAACCAGAGTTAGGGGATTCGAAATTGGCGCCATCCATGGGACCTCTATCAACAGAGATATCCCAACAAGAACATTTACGTTCAGAAAGACCTTTCCTTAAAGACGACACACAAGATGACGACACCACCTCCTGCCGACTCTGAGATTTCGAAGGTGATCCAGACTGCTGAGAAGCAGGTCACCGTCGAGGATGTCACCGGTGAGCTAGAGAACATCACCGGCACAAAGCCACCACCATCCAAGAAGACTGATATCACCCCAGAATTCGTGTCAGGACACAAAAATGAGTTGCGAAAACAACTCGACGATCTGGATAAGATGGAAAACTTGGAAAGCTTACGATCAAAGCTCATTTTTGACACACCTCAGAGTGAAGGTAACACCTCCTCTCGTGACGGGGACACTAACCCGTATCCTTTGGCTACCTTCATGGCGGTTTTTAAGCAAATGACTCTAGAAGAAAAAGCTGCGATAATGGAAGAAAAATGAGGTGGTAAAGAAAAAAGAGATCACAAAGATGATGGAGGCAAAGACAATGATGTGCTTGACAAACCCTACCTGCCCAAGGACCTTGAAGATGTCTCAAAGTTCACTAGACGAATTTCTGAAGAACCGTTGCCTCCAAAGCTCAAGCCACCAAGTAACCTATACAGATATAACGGGACAAAAGACCTTGAGGACCACCTGCATGTTTTTTTTTGGGGGGGGGGGGGAGTCAGGTTGGTCGGTGGTCTATGCCCACCTGGTGTCATATGTTTGTACAGACCCTAACCGAAGGAGCCTGTCTTTGGTTTGATAGCCTTTCGACAGGGAGCATAGACAGCTACGAGGACCTGTGTGAAAAGTTCTTTAGGAACTTCAACCAACAGAAGAAGGTAGTGAAAAACCCGAACGAGATCATGCACATTCTTCAGTGGGACAACGAACGGGTAGATCAGTATATGGAAAGGTTCATCAAGGAGAGCATGAATATTAAGGGAGTCCCCGAGGTGCTGAAGATAAGCAGCTTCATCAATGGAGTAAAGCACACCCAACTATGTGGTAAACTAGGGAAGGAATTCCCCGAGTTGTTCGATTGCCTCATGGACAAGGTCAGGGACTTCGTCAGGGGAAGAGACACCAGCAGCAATGCCAAGGAGCTGGATACTGGATCCCGGAGAACCAACACCACTCCCTAGCCACAAGAGAAAGGTAACCTTTACTCAAAGAGACCTCTTTACGATAAAATGTAGCACGACAGACTCCGACCTACCTTTTGCCCTTATAAGCCCCGAGTAAGAGGACCAGCCCCCTACTATGACAATTTCACCCCTTAGACCAAGACGCCAAGTGAAATACTGGCCACTGAAAGAGTCAAAAACTCCTTCCCAAGACCCCCTCCCCTCAAGCCTAGACTGAAAGCCTACCCAAATGAATATTGAAAATTCCATAAGGGATGTGGTCACAAAACAGACAATTGCATGTATTTAAAAGGGAAGATTGAACTAGCGGTGAAAACTGGGATGTTGTCCCCTTGTAGGTTTCAACAACAGTATTTCTCACCCCCTTAGGGAAGATAAGGCTCCCGTTCACAGTGGGTGTAGGTGACAGGGTAAGAACCATAGAGCTGGTATTCACCGCAATCAGATCACCCTCAAAGTACAACGCCATATTAGGGAGATTGGGCATTGGGGACCTTCAAGCACAAGCCTCGACTCCTCTCGAGGCCTGGTATTCCAGACCCCTAGGGGACTCACCTAGGTAAAATGCTCTTATGAAGTAGTGTCTTCAGTCTCAGAAAGAGAAGCGGGAAAGAAATCTAAAGAAGAAGGGATAGAAGAGTGGATTTTGAATGAAAGATTCCCTGAACAAACTGTACGAGTAGGTGCACATCTGAGTGACAAGTGTAAAAGCACCTTCAAGGAGTTGATGCTCTTCAATATAGACGTCTTCGCGTTTCAGCATGGAGACATGTGTGGCATACCTTGAAGCTTGACAGAGCACCGACTCAATACCCATAGTTGGATAAAACTGGTCAAACAAATGAAACGAAGTATGGGGCCGGAGAAAAGAAGAGTAGCATGTGAAGAAACTAGGAAGCTCCTTAGGGCCGGCATCGTGAAAGAGGTTAGATATCCTACCTGGGTCTCAAACCCAGTGATGGTAGGCAAAAAAACATGGACGGTAGAGAATGTGCGTGAACTACAAGGACCAGAACAAAGCATGCCCGAAGGACTTTTACCCCCTACCAGAGATTGACGTCCAAATAGACTCGCTGGCTGAGTACCCCATAAAATGTTTCCCGGACTCATAAAAGGGGTACCACCAGATTCAAATGTCCCTGGAAGATGAAGGGAAACCGGAATTCGTAACGAATGACGGCACCTTCTGCTACACCAAGATGTCGCCCGGGCTCAGGAATGCAGGTGAAACCAACCAGAGGTTCATGAATACATTGTTCAAGGACCAATTAGAGCGAAACCTGGAGGTCTATGGGGATGACATTGCAATCAAGAGCCTCATGGAGGCTGCTATGCTAGAAGACGTGGCAGAAACAATCAGAACCATGTAGGAAATAAACATGAAGTTAAATCTAGGAAAATGCTATTTTAGGGTAGAAGAGGGGAAGTTCCTAGGGGTAGTAGTGACTACAGGGGGGATTAAAGCCAACCCAGAAAAAAAACAAGCAGTCGCGGAGATGAGATCTTGCCCACTCTTGTCATACCCATACCTGGAGAAGACCTCCTTTTGTACCTGTCAACATCCAAGATGATGGTCAGTGATGTTATGATGGTAGAAAGACAAAGCAAACAGATACCAATATATTTCATCAGTAGAACACTCAAAGGACCGGAAGAAAGATATCTCCCGACAGAGAAACTGACGTTGTCATTAGTCTTCGCGTCAAGGAGACTTAGAAGCTATTTCCAAGCACACAAGGTGGTGCGGCTCACAGACCAACCCCTTCAGAAAGTCCTAAGAAGGCCGGAACTTTCAGGCCAGCTCGCTAAATGGGCGGTAGAGCTTGGAGAACATGCCATTGAATACAAAGCAAGGACAAGAACTAAGGGACAAGTTCTAGCAGACTTCCTTGCAGAAGTCCTTGAAGAAGTGGAAAAAGAGCTTCTCAAGTGGAACGAGCTAGAAGAAAAAGAAAAAAAGAAAGAAGAGACTGCAGTGTGGAAACTGCACACTGATGGGGCATCCAGTGAAGAAGGTAATGGTGCAGGTATCACCCTCATCAGCCCAGAAGGAATCGAGCTGACCTATGCAATTAGGTTAGACTTCGAGAACACAAACAATACATCTGAATACAAAGACTTCTAGCCGGTCTAAGACTAGGCAAGAGAATGGAAGTAAGAAACATTGAGGCCTACTCGGACTCACAACAAGTCCTTAAACAATATAATGGGGAGTATGATGGTAAGGATGATACCATGGCCTAATACGTGACCAGGTGAAGGAACTCGCTAAAACCTTCATCATTTTCAAGCTGGAATATATGCCCCGAGGGAGGAACAGGAAGGCAGATGCCCTGAGTAAGTTAGCTTATGTGGCCTTTGACCACCTGGCCAAGGAAGTAAAAGTGGAAGTCCTTACCTCACCTTCTATCACATACAAAGAAATATCTTCAATCGAAAAAACAAAGGATTCCTAGATGACCGTAATTATTGAACTTCTAAGGTAAGGAACTTTCCCCGAGGATGAAACATTGGCCAGAAAAATAAGAGTGAAGGCACTCTAATATTAAATCATAGATGGCCAAGTCTTCTGATGGTCATACTTAGGGCCATCACTAAAATATATAGACGAAGAATAAGCAAGGTATGTAATCCAAGAAATCTATGAAGGTATATGTGGGATGCATTCAGGACCCAAGACGGTTGCAGCTAAGGCAATGAACGTCGGTTTATATTGGAGTCACATGTACGACAACTAGGGGTGCAAACGAGCCAAGCGGCTCGCGAGCTACTCGAGATCGGCTCGAGAAAAAGCTCAAAACACCGAGCCTTATCGAGCTCGAGCCTAAAATAAAGCTCCTTTGTTTATCGAGCCCAAGCTCGAGCCTCGCATGTGAAGTTCATTAGGCTCGTCGAGCCTTTTCGAGCCTTAGTGTAAACAAGTCGAGACGAGCAGAGCTTATCTAAACTTGTTTACAAGCTGACCCCGAACCTAAAAACCAGCTTATTTAGTAAAAACCAGCTTCACTTATCTAGCTTCTGAGCCTAAACATTCTATTATTTATATTATTTTTATTTAAAATATTAATTAATAGATAATAAACGAGCTGAGCTCGAGCTTGAGAAAATACAATGAGCCGAGCTTAAGCTAACAAAGCTTGAATCGAGCTGAGCTCGATCCCGAGCTCTCATAAGTTAATCGAGCTCGAGCTCGGGCCTGGCTCGGCTCGTTTACACCCCAAACGATAACGCCCTAGAGGAAATCAGGAAGTGCGACAACTATCAAGTTCATGCCCCACTGACCCACCGACACAAACACCCCATGGTCCCAGTCTTTACGTCATGGCTGTTCCAGAAATAGGCCATTGATATTATAGGAACTTTCTTGGAAGGCATAGGAGGGGTTAAGTTTGTGGTGGTTGCCATTAACTATTTCACAAAGTGGGAAAAGGCCAAGCCTCTAGCAAATATCACAGGTGAAAAAATGAAGAGATTTGTCTTGGACAACATCATCTGCCGATTCTGGATCCCCCAGGAGCTAGTCAGTGACAACAGAGTCCAGTTTGTAGGAAAACCTTTCAGACCTTGGTGTGAACAAGTCCATATCCAACAGGTCTTCACATCCGTCACCCATGCACATAGCAATGGGTTACTAGAAAAGAGCCAATCAAAGTCTCATTATGGGAATGAAAGAAAGGCTGGGACAAAAACAAAAAGGTTGGCTGGAAGAATAACCGTATGTCTTATGGGCATACAGGACGACTCCTAAGACTTCCAATGGAGAAACGCCTTTTAGTTTGACCTATGGAACATAAGCGGTCATCCCAGTTGAGATCAGCTCCCCCAAAGCAAGAATGAAGTTGAGAGAAGTAGAAAACGAACACGACCTATGGACAAACCTCAACTTGCTGGAGGAAAGGCCGGAGATCATGACAGTATGAGAAAAAGGATACAAGAAGCAGATGGAAAAATACTATAATTCTAGGATGAAGAAGCTAAACTTGGTCCCTGGAGATCTTGTCCTGAGGGACAATGAAGCAAGTTTGCAAGAAAGTACTGGAAAGTTAGGACCCAGGTGGGATGGACCCTACAGGGTCAAATGGGCGAATGGGAAAGGTGCTTGCAAATTGGAGACACTCCAAGGGAAAGAGGTTCCAAGAACATGGAATCTTACGTAGCTCAAGAAGTACTACGTATAAAAGATCGCCCCATGAAGTGGGGACAAGGGAACAAGAAAAAGACATGGAGCTAAAGTGCCCATTTTGTAAGACTAGTTATGAAGAAATGAGTTCTCTCTTTTTGTATTATGCATGTATTTTGAACAAAAACATGTACTGGAATATTACTCCAAGTAACAATAACGAATGGTTTGTTTAAAATTGTTCAAACACCTAAAGGCTATCAAACATGGCCAATAACAAGGAAATACACCATGACAGACGGATCTAATGGTTCTGAACCTTGTATAAAAAACGCGTGTACATAGACATAACAAAACTTGTCGAACAACCCGACCGTGGGGCAATGACAAGGTCGACTAGTCCAAATGACAAACATAATTTACTGCAACAAGAAGCAATCATAAATTGGAAAAACTGTCTCTTGTATATAAACTACAAACTAAACGTAGTAAAAAAACTATATTACAAACAAAACAAGGATCGAAAACACCCTATCCAATAAGATTTACAACTAATGGCCAAAGTTACAAATCAGGAACCAAAAACCTAGAACACCGGGAATGCCAGAGTTTCTCCAAAGCACAGGTGCTATGCCACAGCTGCAAACGGTTCCTGCAAGAGAGTAAAAAGGGGCAACACACAAACACCCAAATGCAAAATCACATCCAAAAGTAAACATGAACGACAGAATACAAAAGAGTAGCAGCAGTTAACAAAGTTCTAGAGGGCTCCAACATAAAGGCCCACAACCCAAAACAAACAAAAAATAAAGTATCAAGTTAGGGGGAGTCACAACTATATTGAATAGTGTTTAACAATGTTTGTCAAGGGGAGGAATCACCAGAAGGGGAATCACCAGAAGGAGGATCAACAGAAGCAAACTAGGACTTCATTTCTTCGAGAGCCATGAGGGGGTTGTCAGACAATTTAACAAGAAGGGCAGGGGTTTCACCAGTAAACTCCTCCTGAAGCTTGGATAACTGCTTCTTAGCCTTAGAATTATAATGAGGAGTCTCTTTCCTTCTCATGCCCTACGACGAGAAGGAATACACGTCCTTCAACCCCGTCTGATACCCTACATCCCGGTATACCTAGTAATTTCTCTCCAACGAACCCTTGAAGTCCGGAGATTGGGTAAAAGCAGCAAGGAAACGCCTAAAAACATGGGAAAGAAGCCAATGACGCTCTGCAGCTAGCTTATGGTTATCATCTTGAACAATCCCTAGCTCAGCATACAAGGTCTCCACATCAGTACCGGACACTGAGGCAACAACCTTGTAATGATTGACATCTGCAACTAACCGGTCCCTCTCCTGCAACACCTCGGCCAGCTCCTCATCCTAAGCTTTCTCCTTTTCCTTCATCAAGGCCTCAACATGCTGGTAAGGGAAACAATGAGAAGAAATACGAGGGAAGTCTAAAGAAAGCATATTTCCAGTAGCAAAAGCGAACATGTAACGACAAAGGGAAAAGAGTGAAGGGGAACATACCTCTTTCTTAAGAAGACATATCTCGACGTTCACAACACGACATTAATGCTCTGCAGCAATGGTCTGTGAAGTCTTCAGACGATCCTCCAAGTCCTTTTTCTCCTCCTTCAATGCCTGAACGTGTTGCAACATTCCAGCACCCCGAGAGAATCTCTCACATACAGCCATACAGTATTGATCCTCAAAGATCTAAGGATCTAACACAGCGTTCATGAACTTCTGAGAAGGGGAAAGGGCATGCTACATGAAGTCCCGGGCAATCTCCCCGGTGCTAATAGTGGATGAAGAAGTGATCTTCCAATTAGGAACATAAGGGGGAGGGCAGCCCTCTACAAACAAGGGGCCAAAGGAGACTAGACCCGGGACGAGGAAGGGATTTGAATTCTTCTCTGAATGGAAGCCTAAGGAGGAGAAGTATAGACATCAGTCTCAATGGGCACCACATTCACTTCCGGACCCTTCTGCTTAATCTTCAACGGAGCAGAAGAAGCCGGGATAGCAGTCGGAGCTTTCAAACTTCCCTTCAACAATAAAAAAAGAGAGGGGGGAAGAGAATAAGAAATCCAGAACTACATAGAAACAAGGGAGAAATCTCACAATTAACTTGTAGGAAAAGGTCCCGAGACAAGACTAGAGGATGGCCGGAGAACCTTCAAGTGCTTAGATATAGAGCCCTTGGTAGCAACAGGAGGAGCCTCATACATGGTCTGGGAGACAGGCTGAGATTTCTTATTACTAGCACTCCGTAACCTGGAACTAATGTTCTTGACCTCAGGAACAACCTCACTTTTTGAGACGACTGTATCCCTAGATCTTCATCACCACAACTAATGTCTTCAACATGAGGAGAGTTTTGAGAACCCTCCGAACCTTAAGGGAAGCCCCCACGAAAAGAGGATTCCAATCCCTAGGGACCACCTCAGCATCCTGACCCTCAACATTAGGGGCCTCACCCCCAAGAACAACACCCATTTCTTGATCGTCGGCACCCTCAACCACAAAGGACAAACCCCTCACGTCAGACTACATCAAGTTCCAAAAAGACATCTCTACACAAAAGAAAAAGCGTATGAACAATAAGACAAGCAATACAGAAATCCCAAATAACAAGACCCAGCCAGATCGTGTTCTTCTGGTTTTCTTGGAGGTTGTGCTTGACAAGAAGACTGAAACCCTAATTTCTAGGGTTTTCTTGTGTCTTTGAAGGGATTCTCGTTGGTCTCTTTTATAGGGCAAACCAACAGAACTTGATTGTTTGTCTTTCAGGCAGGTGCTTGTAACCCTAAGTGAAGGTTAAAAGTCTGATTTGCTGGAGTTATACGCACCCACTGTGAGATTGTTCTATCCTTTTCTTGTTTTTTATTTTTTGCATCACTGAGTCTGTGTGTCTAGGCATATTGTTACCTGGTTAGTAAGACTGGCTTGATATTTGGGACACAGAGAGGGTACACTCTGTTACATTATTTAGTTGTTTGTGTTTTTTTTCCTTCCTGTGTTTCTTGTTTTTTTTTTTTTTTTTTTTGTCTTTTGGTGTGTGGCTCCCTTGACATAGTTTGCAAAGGCACCTTTGAGTGATGAACCTTTGACCTGACTCACTGTCTTGGCTTCTCCGTGTGTGATCTTGTGATTGTTTGTCTTTTCTTTGATGATTTGTTGGTATTACCATGTGATTGTTTGTCTTTTCTTTAATGATTTGTGGTATTACCGTGTCTGATAATGGTAGTGATTCGCTTGTTACTTCTACTAGTGGCACACTTGTTAGTAAGATTGATGCTTGTGATCCATTATATCTTCATCCTAGTGATTCTACTAACATGGCTATTGTTAATATAAAACTGAAAGGCACTGATAATTACACAATTTGGGATAATGCTATGAATCTTGCTTTACAAGTAAAAATAAACTTGGATTCATTGATGGTTCTTGTGTTAGGTCTACTATTGATGAAGTATTAGGAAGACAGTGGAATAGATGTAACTCAATTGTTCTTAGATGGATTTTGAATTCAGTGTCTAAGGAATTATATTTGGGTCATTTGTATTCTAAGTTAGTTTCTGTTGTGTGGAAAGAATTAAAGGAAACATATGATAAAGTAGATGGATCAATGATCTTTAATTTATATCAAAAGATTAATTCCTTTTCTCAAAATGGCATGTATATTTCTGAGTATTATCATAAGTTGAATTGCATGTGGAAACAATTAGATCAAATCATGTCACTCCCTACTTCTATTTGTGATGCATCCAAACAGTTTAATGATTTTAATCATCTGATTAAACTAATGCAGTTCTTAATGGGACTTGACAGTACATACTAGTCTGTGAGAACTTCTTTGTTTACTAGGGAAGTTCTTCCTTTAGTGAAGGATGCTTTCGCTTTCATTTCTAGAGAAGAGTCTCATAAAAATGCAAACAATTTTTCTGAAAAGGTTACTAATAATTCTGTTGGTTTTGCTGTTAAAACTAGTCCGTCTTTTGATTCAAAAAGGAAAAATGTTAGAACTCCTAACCCAAACCTGAAATGTTCTCATTGTAACAAGACTGGACATACTGTTGAGAAATGTTTTGAACTTGTTGGTTATCCTTCTTGGATGAAGTCTAAAGCCAATGGTAATAAGGGGGCAGGGCTAGTAATAATGTGGTTGTTGATACTCCTAAACCTTTTACTTCTTCTACTGTGAATGGTTCAACAAACGAACAGTTTGCTCAATTACCTAGCCTGTTGAATGATAAGTCCAGAAGTGAACCACAATGCAGTAATTTTGCTGGTAGGTGTAATTCTTTTTGTTTTAACAGTTATTCTGATATTTTTACTAAGCCTACTTGTGATTTTAAACCTGCTTATTGTTTTTCTAACTTTGTTAGTAATGGGAAAAAGGTTGGGTGGATTATTGATTCTGGGGCAAAGCAACACATGATTATGAATGATGCTAATCTCATAAATCTTGTTTATGTTCATAAACTTGCCAAGGATTGCAATCTTACCATTTCTTTTGATGAACATAATTGTTATATTCAGGATTCTCAAACAAAGAAAGTCCAGGTGACTGGTAGTCAACTTGATGGTCTTTATTTCTGTGGTAGTTCTACTATTTCTGACAAGTGATTAATGCAAGTCTTGATGTTAATCTTTGGCATGCTAGGTTAGAATATCTGGCTGAACCTGTGTTGCATGTTTTAAAAGATAAGCTAGATATTAAAAATGGGGTCAAACTTGAACCGTGTGAAACATGTCATAGAGCTAAGCAGCATAGGAAACCTTTTCCTTTAAGTGAACATAAGACTAAGTCATTGGGTGATCTTGTTCATCTTGATGTGTGGGGTCCCTATAGGGTTCAAAGTAGGGAAGGTTTTAGATACTTCCATACTGTTGTTGATGACTATACATGGGCTGTTTGGGTTTATCTTATAAAAAATAAAGATGAAGTTTTTTTATAATATTAAAGGGCATTTTAGCATGCTTAAAACTCAGTTCAGTAAATACATTAAAGTTTTCAGGAGTGATAATGGTACTGAATTTATAAAAAATCAAATGAAAGATTTTTGTTACAATAATTACATTATTCATCAAACTTCATGTGTTCATACCCATCAGCAAAATGGGATAGTTGAAAGGAAACATATGCACCTTTTAAATGTAGCTAGAGCTTTATTGTTTCATGTTGGTTTTCCTCTTAGATTCTGGTCTGAATGTATTCTAACTGCTACCTATTTGATTAGTTAGACCCCGTTTTCAGTCTTAAATGGTAGGTCTCCTTATGGACTTGTGTTGGTTTTGCTCTTGTTTTGAGTCAGCTTAGAATTGTTGGGTGTCTTTGTTTTAGCATTGTGTTAAACAATACTAATAAGTTTAATAGTCATGCTGAAAAATGTGTTTTGGTTGGATATTCTAATGAGAGAAAAAAGGTGTAAACTATGGAGTCTACATCAAAGGGTAATGTTTTATTCTAGGGATGTCAAGTTTTATGAAATTGTCTTTCCATTTAAAGAAAATAAAACTTTGCTTGATCCAAATTCTATAGTTAATACTTTGAATTTCTTTGATTTATTTGACCAAAATGGCACCCAAAACTCAAAAGCTGACTCTGCTCCCAATGATGATAACACAAATATGAATCCCTTATCCTTAGTTATGAGTTTTAGCAACCTGTTAATAGCTCTAACAGTACTTTAGGTAGGGCTGATACTCAGCAACCAAGTTGTGTTGAGTTAGAAACTGGTAGGGTTGAGCATGATTTAGAAGTTAAGGAAAACATAAGAAATTCTGAGGGAGGTAATTCAGGGCAACCTAGCAGTGTTTTAAGGAAATCTTCTAGAAATGTAAAATTTCCGTCTAAACTTGATGGTTTTATTATTGATGGTAAAGTCAAATATGGTCTTGAAAAGGTGTTGAATTATGTTAATCTTGATCCTGATAATTTGTGTTTTGCTTATGTTCTTAATAAAAGTACTGAACCTTAAAACTATTTTGAAGCTAAAACTGATAATAATTGGATTATTGCTATGAATGAGGTGTTAGAAACTTTACACAGAAATGATACTTGGGAAATTGTTGATTTGCCTCCTAATATGAAAGCTATAGGCTGTAAATAGATATACAAAATTAAGAATAAAGCCTCAGGTGAGATAGAAAGATACAAGGCTAGGCTTGTGGCTAAGGGTTTTAGTCAAAAGGAGGGTATAGACTTTTTTGAAACATTTTCACATGTTGTGAAAATTGTTACTGTTAGATTTGTTCTAACTATTGTTGTTAATAATGGTTGGGATTTATATCAACTTGATATAAATAATGCTTTTTTGTATGGAAATTTGAATGAAGAAGTCTGTATGACTCTTCCTGATGGATATAGCTCCAACCATGAAAATAAGATTTGTAGACTTAAGAAATCACTTTATGGTCTTACACAAGATCCCCGAATGTGGAATGAGAAGCTTGTTAATGTTTTACTTGAACTTGGTTTTAAACAAAGTAAGTGTGACCATTCTATGTTTATTAAAACAAGTAAATCTGTGTTTATTATTTTACTTGTTTATGTGGATGATATAGTCATAACTGGTAGTTGTTCAACTGAAGTTGCTAAAATAAAATATCTTCTTAAATCTAAATTTTTAGTTAAAGATTCGCGAATGTTAAAATATTTTCTTGGGATTGAAGTTTTGAAAACCAAAGATGGTTTATGTTTGGCTCAAAGGAAATATTGTCTTGATTTACTTGCTAAATTTGGTTTGACTGGGTGTAAACATGTGAATAGTCCCATTGAAGGAAACCATGTTTTAACTCATTTATGTGAAAAAGATAATCAAGTTTTACTTGATATCTCTTTTTATCAAAAATTAGTGGTACTAGACCTGATATAGCCTATTTTGTGCATTATCTAAGTCAATATATGCACAGTCCCACTAATGCTCATTTCAAAATTGCTTTGAGACTCTTAAGATACCTTAAGGGTTCTCCTGAGAAAGGTATATTGTTTAAAAGGGAGATTCTTTTGAACTTAAAGCTTTTGCAGATTCTGACTGGGGTAAATGTGTTAACTCTAGGAATTTTATCATGGTTTTTGCATTTTCTTAGGAAACTCTCTTATTTCATGGAAAAGTAAAAAAAACAAACTTATCTAGATCTTCTACTGAGGCGGAATATGGTGCTATGTGTGTTGCGACATGTAAAATCGTTGGCTTCTTAATATTTTGAATGAACTTAAAGTTGATATCAAACTTCCTGTTTCTTTATTTTGTGACAATACAGCAACTATATCAATAGCTGCTAACCCTGTTTTTCACGAACGTAGAAAATATTTTGAAATTGATCTCTTCTTTTTAAGAGAAAATTTCAAAGGGTGTTATTAAGACTGTTGGAGTTACTTCTGAAGAACAAACTGCAGATATATTTACAAAAGGATTGTTTGTTCAGGCTCATGAAAAGATTTGTGAAAACCTGGGTCTTTTTAATTATTTTGCATATTAATTTGAGGAGGGGTGTTAAAATACATATTTAATATATATAATATGCCTTTATATTTCATATTCAGTTTAATATGTTTTTATTTGGTTTTAATCTTTTTCTTTATTTTTGGATTCTTGTTATGTCTGAGCTTCTTGGTCTCATTTTGAGTTGATTTGGGCTTGCTAATAGCTGGGCTTAAAGCATGGGCTTATTGATGCGTGTGGGACTGAAGTTTCAGATGGTTGGGGTTTATAAAAGAGGGTTGGTGTATTGGATTCATGATTTACAAGTTACAACTGCTTCTCATCTTCTCATCTCTCCCCGTTCTCTCTCTCTCTAGAATCTTCAGAACTAGGGTTTCTATAGTTTGTGGTTCGAGAGTTGGTGATCTCTTTTGATCATCTTTAGAACTAGGGTTTCTATATTTTGTGGTTCGAGAGTTGGTGATCTCTTTTGATCATCTTTAGAAGCAGATCATCCTATTGATGATCTGCATAGGCTAAGAGTTTACTGAGTCTTGTATCTTGTGATTCTTATCGGTAATCTGTGCCGACTGTCTTTGTATTTTGATTGAAGTCAATCTGTGCCGACTTGTGGCTTAATAATGTGTTTACTATTCTTGATATGGTGTTCTTGACAAATATCCAAGTTAGTGTTGTTGTAGCAGATGGTAAGCGTATATTGGGGCTAGACGATCTTGGCTACCAGTTGCTTTAGGAAATGCACTTTGCATTTTCTATTTATTTTACTACGTTCTTTTTTTTCTGATCTTAAAATAATTATAATTTATGAATGCTTAAAACGTCACAGGGGATGGGAATACCAGTTGGAAAACTTTCTATGTATGTGACAAAAAAGAGCAACCTACAAGGAATACAATGATCTGATACATGAGTTCATGACTGCATTCAAGAAGAACTATGGAGAAAAATTCCTCATTTAGGTCATTTGACCCTTTTTTTGAATCTTTTGGTTTACTTTATTTATATATATATATATATATATATATATATATATATATATATATATATATATATATATATATTATTGTTATTGTTATTACTATATGATAATAGAAGAGTGGAATGAACAGTTATCGAGGGTATTTTCGGGATTTTACCCTTAGACCCTTTACACGTGCTTGACTCCTCGCCATCCACCGCTCCCACTTCAAAAAAAAAAACAGATTACAGAGATATGGATAGTGAGAGAGAGGCACGACAGAGACAGAGAGAGAGGAGCGGCAGAGATGGAGGAACCGGCCATCGTCTCCCGTCGGCCACCCTCTTGGCCTTCGGTAAGACCGGTGGTGGGTTGTCGTGGTTAAGACGCGTTAAACAATGGTAGAAGGCGGTGGTAGACGAGGGTTTGGCGGTAGCTAAAGCCGACAATGACGGCTGGGGGTTCTAGGGTTCCGACAAATGTACCGGTGACTCTCATCGGACGATCTAGAGAAAGAATGGGAGACTGGAAGCAAACAACGATAGAAGGCGGTGGTGCTCCGTCCGGTATCAAGACACAAATTAGGGAGATATAGAGAGGAGTAAGAGCGAGATAAGATTAGAGAGGTAGTAGAGGGAGCGGAGCAATGGTGATGGAGGAACAGGCGGTGGTCTCCGTCCGGCCACCGACCGGTGGTGATATCTTAGGTAATCGATTTTTTCTTTGTTGCTGAAATTCATTGCAAGTGGTGTTTAAGAAAGATATGGGCAAATGAAGAATTTAACGAGTTTTAATTAATGAACAAGTTTGTATTTGGTTTTCTGTTAACGCTGGTTTTGATTCGTTTTGTAACTAAAAATGATGATGGAAACAGAATAAGGAGATGAAGAAAAAGATTGATTCTATGATGAAGGCTGCGGCATTTAGACACCATCGGACAAATCAACAGGTACATGCAAAGGGTTTGCGGAGGTTAGATTCAACGATTTTTTTATTTCAAATCAGCCAGTACATCCATGTATGTGACATCGTTTTATTTTGGTACCATAGGTTCGAAGAGCAACGATTTGTATATAATTTGATTTGAAACTCTTGGCGTCTTAGGCCGACATATTCTGTATCCACATTTTGAACGTTCGCTTTTGAGAATTAGGTGGTCACCTGCTTGGCATCGAGTTTGAACTTCTAGACGTGAGTTAAAGTGCTCCGATTATGACGGCTTTGGAGCGCCTTTCAGGTTTGCAATGCTAAACCATACATCTGAAATATGGTCTGACGATGGTGTTGAAAAAGGCCCTTTAGGGTTTATGATGATAAGGCCTAAATCATTCATTTTTGGGCATACCTATGTTGTATTCTTTATATATAATTTATTAATAGTTGAGGCGCATGAACAGTGTTTGTATTTTGTTTGGCTGTTATCGGTTTAAATGGACGGTTGTTACACGGAGGCTGTGATGAGTTATCAAAATAAAGCCGATATGTCGCCATGGCGTGGCAGCTATGGAGGATGTCAGGTTAGCACCTGCAACCCCTATTGCAGCCGTGGTGGCTTGGTCCTTTTGCATTCTCTGAGCCTGATGAATCAGCTAACTGTTGCTTTTGCAATTTGAGTTATCGGTAGTGGTTTGGTCCTTTTGGTCACTGAAATAGAGTTTGGTTGACTGGGAAAAATTGTTTGTTTGTCATTTTTACTCTACTAATAATGCTGTTAATTCTTTTCTTAGAATGACCGTAAGATATTCTCAAACACTTGGGATGCTACCGCCCAAAAAAACCCAATCAAATTACGACACCATGATAATCATTATTCATTTCAGTTCTCTTATTAACATGTATTTATGTATTTATCTAATACTAACAAGCTATGATGATCTTGGTCAGATCATTACTTAGCGTGGCATCATCGAGGTTGGCAGGTGCATATTGTTCTCCGCTTGCAACCGATGGTGCAGCCATGGCAGCTTAATAGCTTGGTCTGAGCCTCACCATGCTGGTTTCGAGGTGATTAACCTATATCGTAGTCGATTTTACTGCTGAAAATCGTGCTTTTCAGTTCATGTTTGGTAATTTTTCATGTCACTGATCAGTATGGGAACAAGCTATCCAGGGAAAATGTTGTTGATCCTATCCAACATGTCCACATATACTAAATCTGCATTTTGTTATTGTTATTATTATCATTATAATTATTGTTATCATTGAATAAAGTATGTTATGTGTTTTAGTCACTTGGACCTAGAGGTTGCAGTTACATATCATTAAGGGGTTCAGTTGGGGTCAAATCAGCTATGGAACACACAAACCATCGAGTTAACCGGGCGTGACCGGCGTGATTTACTATCCGAGGTCTTCACAGTTCCCTCAAACCTCAAATGCAATGTTGTATCTGCAGAAATCTGGACTCAGGAATTGCTTCAATTGTTTATATTACTGATAAAGGAGATGAAGATCGACGCCGGACACAAACCACAGTCTCCCAGGGATTTACACATACACAAAGGAGACTGCACCAGTTTATGTATGCTGATCGTGATACGACACTAGAGAATATGATCGGTTGGAGAACTCTAGAAAGATTAAATTGTCAGTAACCGTTGAGAATTGCAGTGAGAAAGGGTATACAGTTATGATGCAGTTTGTACACTTACTACTATGAAATATGTGGTATATCATGCCACCGTTATTGCTGCTGAAGGAGATGAAGCTTATCAGGTATTACTTTAACTCATTAATTTTGCTATGAGTCAACACTTTTTTTAGACCAGTTTAGGGAAATATTAATCTGGTTGAGGTGGGGACTATCCTTTCGGATCCACACTCCCAGACCATTGCAACAACTTTGCTTTTGTGGGTTTTTACTTGCTATGGCTGTTGTATTAGTATGTTGTTATATTTGTGTTGTTTTAAGGACTTTTATATCCGTCACTGAGACGGATGTGTTGCCACTTTAATTATAATTTTCCACCTTTCCAGCCTTACATTTATAGATTGTGCTATTTTATTAGGCCTTTTTTAATCCAAACATTTGTAATAAAATTCTGTTATGTATGAAGGTTTAAGGAACCATTGTAAAATTACTGAAAAAAACATGAAATTACAAGAACTCTTGCAACCAGAGAGTTTGTATGTCAATCTTTCTCTCTCTCTCTCTCTCTCTTTCACACACAGATATATATTTATTATGCATACATATAGACACACACACAAAGGAATACAAAAGATTATCATCTTCACGGGTGGCAAAACATGCGGGTCGGGCAATGTGTTAAAGCGGGTTGGTTCTTAAGTGATAATATCTAAGTCTTTAATATTTTTGACCCATTATCCATAAATCTTAAACCAAGATAACTTGGTTTCATTTGATTGGGTTAAACTATCACATTTAGTCACGATTATACAAGCAAGCATGCATTGGTTTTTTTATTATTATTTTAATTTCAGGCCTCTGTGTTGTTGGCACTACCTATCATCATTTTGTACAGAGCTTGATCAGCCATCTTTTGTAAGTTCTCATGGTCTGCATGTATGGTTTATGTTCTGTAGTCAGTTTAGCATTTAGGGTTGATGATTATTTGTATTATTGGTAACATTGGAGATTTGTTTTTAGTGTTTAGCTTAATTGTTAATCATTGTTAATCACTAAAAGTAATACAGTCAAGTAATTTCAAAACCACATAAATCTATGTTTTAGAATTTGTTTTTAGACTTTAACAGGTACCCACTTCCTTATGTTCAAGAGATGTTTAGCATGGTGGCGGGTCTTCATGGTTCTAAAGATGTGAGAAAATTATGCTTTGGAATGTTGTACGGAACTTTTTGGTTCATTTGGAAAGCTCGCAACAAATTAGTCTTCAAAAAGCTTCGCCCCTCTATTAAAAATACGGTGGAAAAAATCATAGCTCATCTGTTTTCGTGGGTCAAAAATAAGTCGAAACACCATTCCTTATCATGGCAGAGCCGAATGATATGTCCTAACTGCTGTTTATTTGTAAGAGGGTTGGGTGGTTGGCTTTGGCTTCGCTATATGTTGCTTTTCTTAGTACTTTTTTCCAACCCATAGCTGGTTGGTTGTTAATATATTTTGTTTGTTGCTAGCCAAAACAAGTAGGATGCTATATGTAACATATTTATTTTTTACATATCTTTAGAGAGAAGGTAGCTCAAGTTTTTGTACTCTTATTATCCATCTTTCGCACAAAATGGAATATAAATATATAAATGTTATTTAGTTTTGAACAAGATAATTATTTTGAGCGCTTCGCCCCACTTGCGCGCTGCGAAGCGCACGCCAAGTTTAAATACTAGTTGAATTGAATTTTGAATTGAATGAACAGTAAAATATAATAACATATTAAAAATGGAATTAAATAGTAGTATTACTAAGTGATGAGCAAATGACATCGGGTACCGGTACCGGTATTAAATTTATTAAACCGGGTGTATTTTCTGTACCGGTTCGGCACCGGTATTCATAGGTTTTTACCCTCATATATCGGTGTCGTATCAGTACCGACCGATACCAAACCATACCGTACCAGGTATATTCGGTACCTGTACCCACTTTTGGGGATTTCGGTAACAGTATTTTCGGTACCCGTTGGTACCGAGCTCATCAAATCCTGTAGCAATGCAAGTAATTGCACCATTTAGATTACTTTTCATACACACAGTAAGTAAACTGTAATTCGCTTGAAAGAGGTTTTATATACGCAACAACTTATTTTACTTTCTTTTTTGTCTTTTTTTAATGAATGAATTGTAGCATGTAAAATTAACTTGGATATTTAGATTATTGATGAGCAAATCGTATCAAATCCTGTAATCAAACCGGTATCTTATCGGTACCAAATTTACTATACCACATCATTTTCGGTGCTAATTTGGTATCCACCTTTTGGCGTTTTAAGAATCGTTACTTTCGGTTCGACACCGGTCTAGCACCATACCTGTATTTATTGATCTTACCCTTCAAATACCATACCGTATTGTACCAAGTATTTTCGGTGCCGGTATCTAATTTCAAGATTTTCCGGATCGGTAATTTCGGTACCGTTACCGGTACCGAGCTCATTCATATTTTAACGTGTTAGCACCGTAATAACTGAACTGAAAACAACCGAATTTCCAACGTGTAAGACGTGTGGGTCCTATTATTATATATTATGTTATTTAAAATCGTTTTTTTAGGACGGAGTGACTATCCTTACCACGTCATTTTTATTTATGTTTTGATATTTGGTATTTGCTTGCCGTTGTTGACACGCGTTTTGCAGTCATTGGGTCTCCGCCGTAACGCGCGGGCGGAAAGTCAACTAGTTGGTTTAATTTGTCTAAATATGAATCTGTTTCGTGTGTCCAGTTGAAGATTTTGGCAACCCAATGCTTTTGATTTGTTGATTAAATATTGAACAAGTCATCTTGTTTTTGGTGACAATATTCAGGTAGTTGTCTTTGAATTAGAGGTGGGAGAATGGGCAAGGTAGATCACAGTTCGAAAATTGTAATATTTGGTATGGAATGGATATGGTAGGGTTAACCCAAAACACTTTTTTTTTTCAAATATTTTTTTTTTCTTAATAGTGAATAGAAAATAAGAAATTCATTACAACAGCTATATTATTATTTTAATACTTTTTTAATTCACAGGTTTTACATATTGAAAAATATACTTATTGCAAAGGGGAATTGAACTGTAATAACCTCAACTATACGTTATTGACCATTGTCAGTCCCACCTTTGAATATTCCACATACCAGTCACACCTTTCACTTATTTTTCCTCCACCGGTCCTCCGTTGAAAAAACTTAACGGAGTTAATTTTTTTTCTGAATTACAAGCTAACGTTTTAGTGCTTTTGATCAGAACGAGAATACGAGTCGAATGATGTAAAACTTACCTTGAAATTGTGCTCCAAACGACGAAAACCATACTTCAATCGGGTGTTTAAACTACCAATTAACAAAAATTAAGTCGTTTGTAGCACCGTTTCCAGGTAAGTTTTACATCAATAGACTCGTATCCTCGTTTTGATCCAAAGCCCTAATACGTCAGTTTGTAATTCAGAAAAGACTAAACTGTCATTTTGGTCCCTAAGGTTTGGTCACTTTTGCCACTTTAGTTCAAAATTCAAACCTTTTGCATCTGGGTCCCTATGGTTTCAGTTTTATTGCCATTTTGCTCTAAAAATGAAATCAGCTCATATTTCTTAAATTAAATCCTGCTATTTTGTCCTTTTCCTCAGGGGCAAAATGGTTATTATATAGAAAATTTATTTAATATATAAACTCTGCACTCTCTCTCCCTCTAAACAACCCTCCGTCTCTCTCTCTTATCTCTCTCTATCACAGGAACACCCCTCTGTCTCTCTCTCTCTCTTCTTTCTCTCTATCACAGATTCAATGGTGGAGACGGTGGTGGATGATAATGGTAAAGACGATCGACTGCAGTCACAATGATTCTTCCACCTCGATGGGGCCATCGGAAAAACCGATCGAAATCTATTTCTCCAACCACCGTCGGGAAATAACACTGTCGTAGTCCCACCACACATATTTCCTGGAGCGACGGCAGCGGCAGCGGCTGCAGCGGTGGTGGTTCAAGCAGCGACGGGTATGACGAATCTTGTCTGCCGTCAGATCTATAACAACCCTCCCGAATATTTTTCCGATACCCTAATATATTTTAAAATATCCCAATATGTCCAAAAATACATCCCATACGTGAAAACGGGCCCCGAATACCTTAAATATTATTAAAATTAATTAAAAATGAAGTTTTTAGGGTTGAGACGCGTGAGGGTGAAACCTGGCTGAACCCTGGGCCGCCACGTGGCCCAACACCCGGCGAGCCTACTTGATGACCCGGATCACCTACGCGTTGACCAGAGTTGACGCGGGCCGCGTAGGCCCTTGCCTACTCTTACGCGGCCGCTTACAAGTTGAATTCAGGCCCTATAAATTGATTTGCTCGGCCTTCACACGAATTCGTTCAAAAGTTTCTTTCTTTCTCTCAATATTACGTAGTGTACACTGTACTCGGGTATTATACCCCCTAAATAGCGAAGTTCTGCTCCGTTGTAAGTATTATAACCCCTGGATACGTATTAGATAAGCTGCCCGATTGATCTAGGGTTCCGTAACGGCTGTCGTGGTTCCGCCCGACGTAGTCGTTGGAATGCCGTCTCGGGGAGGGTATTACCAATGTTAAAATGGGTTATCATACTAGGGGGGGTTATTGCACGGACCTCCCGGCCGCTGGAGTGATCTCACTCCACAAGCTAGCACCGTCCCAATGCTGCCTGGCGATGAATACCCTGTCCCGAGTTGATTCTGTTTCCTCTGGGAAGAGGCGTGTGGCTTGTGACCATCACTGGAGTCGAACCCGGGTCTCTTGGGAGAGTTAGGGTGGGACTGGCCAACTGGGCTACCCCATTTAACACGTATGCTTTTGTGTAAATTATAGATTGTCACCAGGAAACTCTAAAGGATAATCTAAAACAGCAATGTAAGTTGATCCGCTTTTTGTAAACTTTTTGTTAACTGTTTTTACAAAACCTCACACAATTAAATGTATATTAAGCAGTTATTGAGTATTTGTAAGAATATAATTATCATGAGTATGTTGGGGTTTTGTATACAAAATTTGTTACCACCTGGTCAATTTCATAAACCATTTGAGTTAGTTGGAATGCGTTCGTAACAAGGTTTAGGAGTATGTAATTTTGTTGTTCATCGAAATATTGTATGCTTTTGCAAAAATGTAAAACTATAAAAAGTAGGGGTTATGAACTTACCTGGATATCCTTGTGAAAAGCTAGCATAATACAATCCATATATCGTTTCCAAAACGTAAACTCACTAGGCATGCAATCTATAACATTCCTATAAAGGAACAAACTCATAAGTTTCTACTAAAATGTAGCTAAACTACGTGTCTCCTAGCTCTACCGAATCGTTAACCGAATGATTCGATGGGAAGATGTTAACTTGATGGGAACGATAATGCCATACTCGCTTAATCCCATGTATAGTCGGTGATAATTACTAAGTCTTGGGAACACTTCGTTTCCAAGAGGTTTAGGATATATATTATATAAAATATAAATATATTTATAAAATAGTGTTAGTCGTCTTAGATGGTAGTACGTGTACGTAAATAATTGTTTGTATAAAAATAATACACATTATAGACTCATATAATGTGGTTGTACGATTTCCAAGTAGTCGTCACGTACGTTGATGAATCATTTCGCGACTCGTCGTAATTTCCATAAGATGTACATATATATATATATAGGGTGGGGTTCTAGAGTGAACACTGATGTATTTGCGAACTGAGTGAACAAATCTTGGCCATTGATTTACACACGTGGATGGCTAGGATTTCATCATCAAATCGTAAAATACACTAGTGTATTTCATCATCAAATCCTGGCTATTGATCTACACACATGTATGGCCAGGATAAGTTCACTTAGTTCGCAAACTATACTAGTATTCACTCTTGAACCTAATCCTATATATATATATATATATATATATATATATATATATATATATGTGTGAAGGTAAATATAAAAATATATAAATGTCGCGTAGCCGAAACAATAATCTCGTGTCTCGTGGATAATTAGCGAAATAATTATATAGTTGTTTGCTTGTTATAATCGATTCTCGCTTGTTCGTTACCGAAATAACTCTGATAATATTATTTGCTAAGATCGTACGGTAACGCGTCGTATTCCGTTTAGACGTTTGAAATAAATATAAATAATTATATTTATTTGATGTGTGCAAAATGCAACATATAAATTACATCAATTGTGGCATAAAACTAACCCTTTTTTAGTACTAATGTTGGAAAAAGTGTGCTTTTGTCTTCCTTTTGTATTTTCAGGATTAAATGAGCTCAAATTAACAAAAGAAGCAAAAAGACAGCTAAATCTAACATAAATACAGGAAAAGGATCAAAACAGACATGCCCGACCCCACGACAGCATCTTCCCAAGCAAAACAAGAAAACAGAAGGCTGAACACGCCCCGTGCTCAGTGAACACGGGGGCGTGCCCAAGTGCCAGCATAAAAGACAAAGCTATAGAAGCTTCTATCGCCCACCACGGGGCCGTGCTCAGCGGACACGGGGCCGTGGTCAACTATAAGATTCGCAGAATCCAGGCTAATCTTTATAGTACAGATATGCTTCTGCACACGGGGGCGTGCCCAGTGGACACGGGGGCGTGGTCAACTAATGCAGACAAACTGCAATTAATGAAGACAGAGAAGAGGATGGACACGGGGCCGTGCCCAATGGACACAGGGCCGTGCCCGAGCTTCTGTTCAGCCTATAAATAGGAGTGCTTGGCTCAAGTTCAAACCATCCCTTGGCACACCACCTCTCTCACACTTCACCCACCACCATAACACCATCATCCACCACCATCATCCATTGTCCATCATAGAGTGTGTGAGTCGTCTCGGGATCCAAGATTGATCGTAAGAGTTCTTAATAATCAAGGCCATGTTTGCCTAAGTCTCTTACATCACTTGGTGAAGACAAAGTGTCTAGTGTAATACTTTTTAATTTTAATATTTTCGCACTTTTTACTTGGTTATGTATTAATGACTTTAATAACTAGTTTCTTATGTTGAAGGTGATTTTTCCTTATCGTTTGTCCGTGGTGTCTTGGCATTATTTTACTGTCTATATAAAATAAAAGATTTTCACCATTCATATCTCCACGGTCTATATGGAGGTATGTTGGCTACCTGGACGGGGGTTAAGGAAACGGTTTGGTAAGAGTCTTGCCTTGTTGAGTGTATAGATCCTGCAAGGACCTGGGTCAAATTTAGTAGGACCTCCTTCAATACTTAACGATATTGGATGGCGGGGGTCCAAACTCTTTGATCCCCTCATATGTAAGCTACTATTAATACTTTAACCCGGCTACTTAGGACTGTATCCCTGCTGACTCAGACTACTTAGCCGAGGGTAACGTCACCTTCAAAAGAGGGGCCTACCATAATATGCATTAATAACTTAATTAATTATTTTTCAATAATCCGACCCTTTAGGATTGTATCCTTGCTGACTCAAACTACTGGGTTGAGGGTAACGTCACCTTCAAAAGAGGGGCCTACTACAATAACTAAGATAATCTCTTAAAAAGTGCAAAAATGCGGAAATAATCAAAGGTTACACTATACACGAATCGGAGCCAAGTGATTCATCTTGTCTATCTGTTTTTACTTTTATTTTATTTTCAGCATTTTAGTTAGTTTTTAATTTTTTTTAGTTTAAAACCTTTTTCTAACATTTTGATTTGATTAGACGTTAAGGATAAACCGGTACTAAAAGCTCGTGTGTCATTGGACGACCTCGGTATCTTACCAACACTATACTACACTCACGATGGGTGCACTTGCCCATATGTGTGTTTAGTGTTAGTAAATATCGTGTTTTATAAATTTAAAACTTGGCTAAAGAAAGTGTAAAAGGGCTTAAAATATACTTAAACTTATATTCACACTTCACACGCATCAAGTTTTTGGCGCCGCTGCCGGGGACACAAGGATTTTAAGAAAGTTAGGAATCAACGGCCTAATCGTTTTTCTTATTTTTCTATTTTTTTTTAGGATTTTTCTTAATTTTTCAGCTTCTGCAGAGTTCAGCACGGGCCGTGCCTGGTCGGACACGGGCCGTGCCCAGCATTGTTACTGGCAGTTTTTATTTTCCGAGTTACAGAGAGCTGAGCACGGGGCCGTGTCGGTGCAACACAGGGCCGTGTCCAACTCCCCAGTAACAGGGATCCGGAAAACAATCACTGTATCTCCGACCACGGGCCGTGTTCACTGAACACGGGGCCGTGGTGAACCTTCTGACCAACGTTCTTTTATGTTTTTATTGCAGGACTTGGAACCCAGGCGCCACATTTGAACTTCCTACGTAGTGCATGAGCTCCAGTTCTAGTAGAGACATAAAAGAACCTCTAGAAGAACCCGAACGCTTTCTCAGAAAAAGACTTAAAGCTAAAAACCAAGAAAAAGTTTCGGGGGACCCACCTCCAATGGCGGACCAACGTACCCTCATGGATTACCTACGACCCATTGTAGGTAATCTCGGCGCCGCTATCAATGCACCGAATGTCGAAGCCAATAACTTCGAACTTCGGCCGCATTTGATACAAATGCTTCAAAACTCCGCAACCTTCCATGGACTTGCGGACGAGGATCCCCATCTACATATTACTAATTTCTTAGAAATATGTGATACCTTTCGGATCAATGGAGCATCAAACGACGCCATCCGCCTTCGGATGTTTCCATTTTCACTAAAAGACCAAGCTAAGGCTTGGCTTAATACCCTCCCAGTTGGCTCGGTAAACACCTGGGATGAACTAGCCCAAAAGTTTCTATATAAGTATTTCCCTCCTGCTAAAACGGCTAAATTAATGACTGAAATTAATACATATTCACAAGAGGATGGGGAATCCCTATATGAAACTTGGGAAAGGTTCAAGGAGCTACTAAGAAAGTGTCCTCATCACGGTCTTGCGGTATGGCAACAAGTATCCACTTTCTACAATGGGTTGTTGCCACACACAAGACAAACACTTGATTCTAGCTCCGGGGGACTTCTAGGTAATCGTCGCCCAAATGAAATATATAATCAAATTGAGGAAATTGCTCAAACCAATTTTCAGTGGCACACTCCCCGAGGTAATAAATCTATTGCCCCGGGCTCCCATAAGGTTGATGAAAGCACTTCTTTACAAGCCCAAATCGAGGCCCTTTCTTCAAAAATCAAAAAGTTAGAAATGGCAAAAACGGCCTCGGTTATGGCTTGTGAGGGGTGTGGTGGACCACATGAAAATTGGAGTTGTATGAAAGAAGTAGATGATCAAACAGAAACGGTAAACTACATAGATAATAGACCTAGGCCGTCGGGTCCCCCAACGGGTACCTACAACCAAGGATGGCGTAACCACCCTAACCTTGGTTGGAGAGATCCCGGCAATAGTAGTAACAAACAAAACCAACGAACTAACTTTCAACAACCACAAAACTTTTCTCAACAACAAGGTGGACGAGAAAGGCTTGAAGATACTGTATCTCGCCTCATCTCCGACACCGAAAAGAAAAACTCAGATCGATTTCAACAATTGGAATCGAATTTTAGAAATCAACAAGCTAGCATTCAAAATATTGAAAAACAATTAAATCAAGTAGCTCAAAATTTCTCCGAGAGACCACAAGGCGCGTTACCAAGCAATACCGAAACCAACCCAAAAGCGCAAGTACATCTCATCACATTGAGAAACCGAACCGTGGGTCCCGAGGAGGCTCCATTACCGCCAGCTGAAAGAAGCCAATCCAACCAAACCATGACTCCACCCACGCCCCAACCAGAAAAGGCTTCTCCACCAAATCAAGAGCCCACCAAGACTCCTCCGGTTCCATACCCCGGTCGGTTAATTCGTCAAAAGACCGATGAGCAATTCGCAAAGTTCGAAAATTTACTAAAACAATTGCATGTTAATATTCCTTTTATCGAGGTCCTAACCCAAATGCCTAAATATGCAAAATTTATGAGGGACTTCCTCACTCACAAAAGGAAAATTGAATCATTGCAATTAGTTAACTTAGGCGAAGAATGCTCTGCCTTAGTACTTAACAAACTCGCACAAAAGAAATTTGATCCTGGAAGCTTCACGATTCCTTGCTCGATTGGGGAATCCCCCATTCGTAATGCACTAGCCGATCTTGGGGCTAGCATTAACCTCATGCCCACATCAATGTTCAACCGACTCGGTCTAGGAAAAACGAGCCCTACAAAGATGAGCGTACAACTTGCCGACAGATCCATCAAATTTCCACAAGGTGTCGCTGAAAACCTATTGGTCAAAGTCGACAATTTCGTCTTCCCGGCCGACTTTGTCATACTAGACATGGAAGAAGACACCGATGTCCCCCTCATCCTCGGTAGGCCATTTCTAGCCACCACCCAAGCAGTGGTGGATATGAATGACGGAACACTAACATTGAAGTTTGGGGACGAGGAAGTGAAGTTTGGAGTTGGAAAGAGAGTAGAAGACGAAGACCCGGTCAACTACATGAGGGTCATAGACTCAAGCTTGGATGACGCTCTCCGACGGTGTAGCATGGGATGCAAAACATCCCACTTGAGTGACATGTGACCAGGCTTTGGGTCTAGCCAAGGACCCTTATAAACGTGGCGCACCACGCAGGCATTCCGCGGAACTATCCTTAGTTTAGTTTAGATAAATTTTTATATTTTCTAGTTAGTTTTAATTTTCAGGAATAAAACACGCTCAGGATGGCTAAGAATAACAAGGGAAACTTGAACCAGCACCCCATGCAGGAAAACAGGGCCATCCGACAAAACTTTCTTCTTTACAGCAAGTTCAGCACGGGCCGTGTCCGCCCAACAAGGCCCCGTGCTGCACAGTCTGCGGAAAATGCCCAGTTCAGGTAAACTGGACACGGGCCGTGTTCACCCAACACGCCCCCGTGTCCAGGCTTCTGTTTCTCTTTTTCAATTTTGTTACTGGCGACTGAACACGGGGCCGTGTCCAGACCCCCAATAACACAATTTTTGCTTTTTAACACCTTTTTACACATTCAATCAACCTAAAAACTTATTTTTGGGACACATTGAGGACAATGTGTAATTTTAATGTGGGGGGGGGGGGGGAGATGCTAAAACCTTGAATCTTGCAAGTCCTAATAACAAGCCTTACACAAGACTGTATTGGAACCGCTAATCACCCCAATTTTTTTCAGAAACTTTCATATTTTTTACTTGTCTAGGTTTAACTCGGGAAATTCAAGTTCTAAAAAGGTTATATTTTTACAAATTTACAACCGATAGCTTCGTGATAAAAAGAACCAACATAAGAAAATTATGAAACGGCATGACAAGCTTAGTTAAAATTTGATTATATATACTTGATCACATAAAAACTCATTCCAACAAAAGTGAGTTTTGAGCCTTTATTGAGCATACAAATACATATCTTTAAACTAAATGCTCATTTTTCGTTTTTTGTGTGAATAGCCGCTTGGTTCTTACGACTCTAGAACTTGCCACGACGATACATTCCCAGTCTTTACCAACTTAAACCCGAGTAAGTAAATGATGAAGGCATTAGGACTAACCCTTTTTTATTTCAACACCATTATTTTTTTTACCACCTACCCAAAATCCCCCTAGTTAGCCCCTTTGAGCCTAAACCTTTTCATTTCATAACCCAAACCAAACACCCTTTCACCCACCAAAACCCTTTTATTTTTAACCTTTTATTTTAGTAACAAGCCCGGTATTTCGTATGACTTTTCAAAAAAAAAATGTTGATGATGAAGCAAAAGAGAAATAAACAAACAAGTTTATCAAAAATAACTTTGTTTGAATAAAAACTTCATCAAAATAAAAGTTGTAAAAATAAAAAGTCTTACGAAAACCGACGCTTGTTACGATTTTTGCCCTTTCTACTAACCACTAACCCAACCACCTACCTTTAACCCAAGTCTAACCCTTCACCCAAAAGTCCTCTTGATATTTACAAAGGTATAGAGTTAAAAAGGAGGAGGATTGATTACTTGGCAAGCCTATGGTAGGAGTAAGTTCCATGCCGCTCTAGAGTGATTCACTAAAATACATCTTCGGCCGAGTGTTAAGTGATCCCCCGTGAGGTATGTGAACTTGTATATAAATAGAATTTTAAAGAGGCATGTTATGCCCTAATAAGTAATTTATCTTATGAAAAGTTTTAAATAAATCATGACGAATAGGATTGTAAATAAATAAAAATAAAACTTAATAAAGAATCTTGTAAATCCGGACACTCTATGACAAGCCCAAAAACCTTCTCTTCTACCCATTCCATTTGGGAGTGTAAAGCCACATTATAAAGAGTTTTGCTTGAGGACAAGCAAAGATTCAAGTGTGGGGGTATTTGATGTGTGCAAAATGCAACATATAAATTACATCAATTGTGGCATAAAACTAACCATTTTTTAGTACTAATGTTGGAAAAAGTGTGCTTTTGTCTTCCTTTTGTATTTTCAGGATTAAATGAGCTCAAATTAACAAAAGAAGCAAAAAGACAGCTAAATCTAATATAAATACAGGAAAAGGATCAAAAGAGACATGCCCGACCCCACGACAACATCTTCCCAAGCAAAACACGAAAACAGAAGGCTGAACACGCCCCGTGCTCAGTGAACACGGGGGCGTGCCCAAGTGCCAGCATAAAAGACAAAGCTATAGAAGCTTCTATCGCCCACCACGGGGCCGTGCTCAGCGGACACGGGGCCGTGGTCAACTATAAGATTCGCAGAATCCAGCAAATCTTGATAGTACAAATATTCTTCTACACACGGGGGCGTGGTCAACTAATGCAGACAAACTGCAATTAATGAAGACAGAGAAGAGGATGGACACGGGGCATGCCCAATGGACACGGGGCCGTGCCCGAGCTTCTGTTCAGCCTATAAATAGGAGTGCTTGGCTCAAGTTCAAACCATCCCTTGGCACACCACCTCTCTCACACTTCACCCACCACCCACCACCACCATAACACCATCATCCACCACCATCATCCATTGTCCATCATAGAGTGTGTGAGTCGTCTCGGGATCCAAGAATGATCATAAGAGTTCTTGACAATCAAGGCCATGTTTGCCTAAGTCTCTTACATCACTTGGTGAAGACAAAGTGTCTAGTGTAATACTTTTTATTTTTAATCTTTTCGCACTTTTTACTTGGTTATCTATTAATGACTTTAATAACTAGTTTCTTATGTTGAAGGTGATTTTTCCTTATCGTTTGTCCGTGGTGTCTTGGCATTATTTTACTGTCTATATAAAATAAAAGATTTTCACCATTCATATCTCCACGGTCTATATGGAGGTATGTTGGCTACCTGGTCGGGGGTTAAGGGAACGGTTTGATAGGAGTCTTGCCTTGTTCAGTGTATAGATCCTGCAAGGACCTGGGTCAAATTTAGTAGGACCTCCTTCAATACTTAACGGTATTGGATGGCACGGGTCCAAACTCTTTGATCCCCTCATATGTAAGCTACTATTAATACTTTAACCCGGCTACTTAGGACTGTATCCCTGCTGACTCAGACTACTTAGCCGAGGGTAACGTCACCTTCAAAAGAGGGGCCCTACCATAATATGCATTAATAACTTAATTAATTATCTTTCAATAATCCGACCATTTAGGATTGTATCCTTGCTGACTCAAACTACTGGGTTGAGGGTAACGTCACCTTCAAAAGAGAGGCCTACTACAATAACTAAGATAATCTCTTAAAAAGTGTAAAAGTGCGGAAATAATCAAAGGTCACACTATACACGAGTCGGAGCCAATTGATTCATCTTGTCTATCTGTTTTTACTTTTATTTTATTTTCAGCATTTTAGTTAGTTTTTAATTTTTTTTAGTATAAAACTTTTTTCTAACTTTTTGATTTGATTAGACGTTGAGGATAAACCGGTACTAAAAGCTCTTGTGTCCTTGGACGACCTCGGTATCTTACCAACACTATACTACGCTCACGATGGGTGCACTTGCCCATATGTGTGTTTAGTGTTAGTAAATATCGTGTTTTCTAAAATTTAAAACTTGGCTAAAGAAAGTGTAAAAGGGCTTAAAATATACTTAAACTTATATACACACTTCACACGCATCATTATTTTATTTAAGTTTTTCGAGTCGTAGACATTGGAAATAATTATAACTAATAATGTTTATTTTACATAATTATCGAATACTAGATGTTTGAAATAAATATAAGTAATTATATTTATTTTATATAAGTTTTCCAAGTTTTGTTACCGTGTCAACCGCGTTCATCGAAACGTTATAAATTCGTTTTGTGAGTCGTGTAAACCGTCCAAAATAAATATACATTTATATTTATTTTTATAAAATTCATTTGAGTTCTGATACGTTTTCGTTGGTGTTAAGACTATAAAATATATAAATATTTTAACGAAAATCAGGCAGAGTTTCCTATGTTTTCGTAACAAAACCCAACAACACAAGTTGTTGATAATTTTCCAAAACGCAACAATTCAACGCAACATATATATGTGTGTATATATATATATATATATATATATTATATCACGTGTCGGTTTGGTTTTTGACTAATATATATACATATATATGTATGCAAGTTATATAAACATGATCACGTATAAGTCCGAGAAATTTTATTTTCTTAATGAGTTTGTTAGTTGGTTCGGGTTAGAGCACGGTGTCGGGTTAGGATAAAAATTTAAATAACCATATAGTAAATTTGCATCATTAACATTTTACCAAGGCTCGCGTTGACCGGTTCACCCGAACCCAATCTGATTCGTTGACCGGGTTTGACCATGTTGACTGGCATATGACCGCGTTGACTGTGTTTGACCCGTATTTGACCGAGTTTGACCTGAAATACCAAAACTGATCCGTTGACTTGTTGACCCGAACCAACTACGCCTCTGTTTGCCACCCACCACAGCGCCGCCGCCTGTGGTGGTTCTGTCGTCGCCGCCATGCGCCACCGTGGAGAGGTGGCCGACCCCTTTACTTTCATCGTTCCCTCTCTCTCTCTCTCCTGCCATACTCTCTCACTCTCTCTCTCTCTCTCTCTCTCCTGTCGCTCTCTCTCTAGGTTTCGAGGTGTGCATGTAAGGTGGTACAAGGAAGAAGGGAGTTTCATGTGCTTTGTGTGTGGCTTGTCGAAAAATCGGCGTCGGAAGCCTAAATCCGGTGGCCGGATTTTGTGTAGAGAGAGAGAGAGAGGGCTAGGGTTTGGATGGAAGGGGAAATGAGAGAATAGGATGCTTATATAGTAGGGTTTTAGGTGGGTTGGGCCCGAGGCCCATTTGTGCGTGCCTTGTCTCTTACATGGCCTAAACGTGTTTCCACGACCCGTTTTCGCACCCGAACTTCGTGAAATATCGTATTATGTTTATTTAGGGTCAAAAATTCTTAAAACTATGTTGGAGGTCGGTGTTTGACGCGTACGTTCGTCGAGCGCGTTAAAATCGCGCAAATTGCTTCGGTTGTCGTTTCTAGTCGGTTTTTTATCCAATTTCGACTGCGAATATTAAAATTCGATTACGAAGTTAAATATGTCATAATATTTCAGTTTTCAAGATAATAAACGAGTCTGATGCTTTTTCGTTGTCGGAGTGTTCCTATGTCGCTTTTTTGTTCACGTATGTGTTTTGTGATATTCGGAAGCAAGATAATTTAGCGTTCCTACTCGTATGTATTGAGTTTAGTAATATATTACTTTCTGACTCAAATTTAAAATTTTAACTAAAACTCAATAATATCTTATCACAAAAACTTTTTTATGATATTTTAATCTTTATTATTAAGTATACTAGCTTACAAACCCGTATGTTATACGAGTTGAATATCAAAAAAATGTAAATCATAAACTTGTATGCAATCCTTATTAGTGAAATGAATTGTTACATAAAGTTGTAAAACAAAAGAAAAATTGCATTTTCAACTATCCAAAATAGTATAGAAAATATTAAATATTAAAAAATCATACTACAAATAAATTATACATTTAAAAAAATAGGACTAAATATTAAGCTATAATTTTGAGTGTGTAGAAAACTTCTTTAATTAATAGTCGGTATTTAAATATTCAAATAAAAATTGAATAAAATAAATCTTCCTATACTAATAAATGAATTTTTTTTGACACATGTCACTATTTGGTGCCTCCTCACCCTTAATAATGACATTAAATAACAATTTTATTTTACTTAATCACCTAAATTTTGTAGTTATCTTAGGATAAATAAGTTCAAAAACTTAATCACCTAAATTTTGTAGTTATCATCAATTAGAAGATCAAGCTTGATAAAATGCTTAGCATTGCTTTTGTTCATAGATTGATTTTGAGATTTGAATTAGATAAATCAAATAGCGCTATTTAAAATATTAAGTACATATGAAAACTTAAAAAAGCCACTTAATTATAATCTTTCTTTCTTCCTATACTAATAAATGAATTTTTTTTGCCACATGTCACTTTTTGATACCTCCTCACCCTTACATAATGACATTACATAACAATTTTAATTATGAAAACAAGTGATCTAATATATATTAAAATGTTGTTTCTCTTTTTTCGCTTCATTAGTTGTTTGTTTTCAAAAGAAATTTAAACAGTGTTTTGTAATATTTATTTTCACATCTGATCGTTTTTTTAATGTAACAATTTGAAATTTTAAATTAATTGAAATTTCACAAACTGATTTATTATGTCAAAAATTATATTAAAAAGTGTATACGATTGTAGAGCATATTAAAAACTATATATCAAAAATAAAACTTTGGGTTACTTAATCACTAAGTTGGTTTAACACCAAAAGTTAAATAATAAAATACAACACAAATTACTTTCAAAATAATCTTTATATTGTATATATTATCCCATTTAAGAGATGCATTTTTTATCTTACCTCAATCGGAGATGATTTTTATATGCATAAAACTAAATAAAGTCAATGTTTATCACATATGTTTAATATAATGCTTGATGTAAAATGTATTATTTGAATATAAAATTATAACTATTAAAATATCAAATAACATGTACAAGTACTTATATTATATAACATATATTACAAGCGAATTATAAAGTATCAAATTATCTTTAAACCGAACAATACACATTTTTTAAAAGACATATTTTTGTTGTTAGTTAAGTATATAAAATTATATTTACTCAAACCGTGTAATACACGGTTTCAATAGTTTCTCCCAATTTTAGTTTAATACTATATAAAATATTACATATTCAAACTTTTATTTGAATATTTAAATGCCGACTAATAATTAAAGAAGTTTTCTAGACACTCAAAATCATAGCTTAAAATTTAGTCCTTTTTTTTTAATGTATAATTTATTTGTAGTAAGATTTTTTTAATATGTAATATTTTCTATACTATGATGATTCCAGATCCATAACTCTTTCATCCAAATAGGTCAGGATCTTTTTGCACTCACCTTGATCTTTCTTCGCTCCTTGTCAAGACACATCACGACCACGACCATCGTCTCCAATCGCAATACTTGTTTTCACAATCCCTTGGATCGTTTTGGTTCTAATACCAAATGTCACATAGTGATTCTTTGGACTCACGTGCGGCCTAATATTACATCTAAGTAAGCCTTTATGAGCCAATTATGTTGGTGTGTAGCAGCAAAAGACCCGATTATGAATGCAAGTGATAAATTATTGCTATGAGAAACATTAAAAAGTAGCTTTACAAGGTGTTTTTGGAGGTGGTTTGTGCAAATCACAAACCATCCTATTTATATTTGCAATCTACAAGTCCTAGTTAATTCTAAGGACTTCTATATCTAGATATTTCTATGTTGGATATTTACAACATATACTTGATTGTTCTAGGTCCTTCTAAGTATGATACTTTTTGGGGTCTTCTAGTTCCTTCATATCATCCCTTGATGTTTATAGATGGTTTCATAGTTGTCCGGAATAGGGCAGAGCCTTCGAGAGTCTTTCGTAATATTCCGGGCTATTTTGGATTGTTTCAATAGCATTCTAGGTTGTTCCGAAGTATTCCATAATGTTCTAGGCTATTGTGGAATCTTCGGGGGCGTTATAGGTTGTTCCAGAATCTCCCGGGATGTTCTAGGTCGTTCCAGAATCTCCCGGGATGTTCTAGGTCGTTCCAAAGTGCCCTAGATGTTTCTAGTTTTATGCTGAAACTTCTTGAAATCGAGAAATATGGTTCGTTTTTTAGGGGGGTCGTGTCAATTTGGTGACTAATAGTGCAAAAGATGGAATGCTCGTTTGACATTTCTTGCTGGCCATGAATGAAGTTACAGATCAACAACATAAGCCCACACATGAAAATTTATAGAAATAACTTTCAATTTAAGCATTCAAGATAGGCAATCCACTTGCTGAATTTTCAAGATTTCCTATAAAACCATTGATAAAAATGTAGCTTTTCTTGTAACTTTTTATGTAATCAATGATTAATCTTTGCTTGGTTCCATGCGATGAAAGTGTTAAATCTCATGCACCATATATCTAGAAAGTGTCTAAAAAACTAGCTTAATAACTAGTGGTTTTGATGATGAATTGATGAGAAGACACACTTCAACCTGAGCCTTCACAAGCTTCTCAAGATATACCCCAAATGGAGCTTCAAGTTGGTTGATCAGTGGAAAAAAAGTTTAAATCTGGATTGTGTTCTTCAGCATGCCCATTGATCCAACTCACTAAAACCTTGAATTTTGTCGACAAATATTCCCAAACATGCATATGAACACATAATAATTAGAGATGTTTTAATACAAACATGCAAAATGTAACAAAAACAACATGCAAAATATGGCGTTTTACAAACTAGTCTACTTCATTGGCCATCATTTCTCGGATTCTTACCATTCTAGTTTTGTACAATTCTGTTGTTCTTTCTGACCCCAATTCCAAAAATTTACCAATGGTTTTCTTTTTCATTTATGTTATGGAGGTGTATTTTTGTTGTGTACTTTATCCTAAGGTCATTGAGCTGTCTGTTTTGTAGGTTATATGGGACGTTCTTATTTGTCAAACCACATGCCCAACCAGAAAACTGGCCCATATATGTTTCCATATGCCTCATTATAAATATTCTATAGTCGATCCCGTTCGACTTTGTTCTCCACCCCATCTTCTGCCTCACCATCTTTCCCCTTTTTATCCTATCAACACTTGGGTGTCTTTTATCTTTCAAGTAATTTGCAAAAGCATCCCTCTGCAAGTTTGAAATTTTTGCAATTTTAGTATGGCGTTTTACATAAAAGTTGTAACACAATAAGAAGTTTTCAAAGGAGTTACGGTTTTGTTAAGCCATCTGTCATACTTTTCTTGCATGGATAGTTCATCGCATGAAGCATTGATGTCAAATACGTCAACTTTATATGATTTTAGATTGAAGCAAATAACGTAGAAATGTTGTGACCATATTATCGACATGAAGACCAAATCATAATCTTTTATTGTTTTATCTTTCAGATCCTTTTTGAAACGAGCATCTTTCAAAACAGTTATCATGTTTCTATTGAATTCACCGTTCGTTGATCTTCTGGGCATTGATACGTGTCCCTATTCTATAAATATTTTTGTGAACATTTTAATAACAAAATATTTTGATAATATAACGACATTGTTAATTTAGAAAAAAAACATACTAGCATGATTTGAGTGTAGAATAATCTTGATGGTGATTCGGGGGCCTTAAATCTTTTTTCATAATCATGGTTGTGCCTCAAGCTTGAACACAACTGCCATATACGTATAATCCTGGCCGCATGCTTTCGAATATCACCCTTGGGATTTCTTGCACCCCTGTAATCTTGAAGACTACACTCCTGAAAATAGCATATGATGTTTAAGTTATAGAATTAAACAACACCTTCAATATGAGATCATGGTGTGCTATTAGTCTTATTACCCATGAATGGTGTTTTTAGCAACATAATAACATGTAACCACAAACAATGGCGTTTTTATGAGTTTTATGAAATGCACCTACCATGGATAACAGACAATGGCGTTTTATTACCCTGCATGGTGTTTTTAGCAACATAACAACATGCAACTACAAAGAATGCCGTTTTATGACTTTTATGAAATGTACATACCATGCATAATAGATCATGGCGTTTTATCAGTTTTATTACCTTGCATGGTGTTTTCTAGCAACATAATAACATGCAACAACAAACAATGGTGTTTTATGAGTTTAAGAAATGTACATATCATGGATAACCACATCCTGTGTATATTTAAGTTGAAATACTGCTCTCGCGTGTCTCCCATTTTGCATTTATAAAGACCGCCCTCTTGAGGTAAGGAGACAAGCATGCCCTAGAAGGTTGTGATACTCTTTTTGCATCATCATCCACACCCCTTCCTCGCCATCAGCTTCCTCATCTCCATCTCCTTCTGGTACTTTCAGAATTGTAGTTTCTTTCATTATCTTCTGTTGATGCACTTTGTGGTTGCGGCTCGGTTTGGTTCGACTCAGTTCAGTTCGGCTCAAGACCGACGTCGCGACATTCCTCCGTCGTGCGCCCCAGAGATCGACACACGAAGCATGAAAAGCCGCAAGTGATCCACTTGAAGAATGATCACATCATGATGTCATGTCTATTCATTGTCAATTAAATGTGCATGCAGATTATAAGGTTTCCACGAAGTATTATGGTTTCCTTGAAGTGTTATGTATATTAAATTGCATGGCATCCACTTAGAACATATATGACTTGGACGAAAAACATCAGGGACTAAAACTACATTTGATGAATAACTGCATGGTGAAAGATATGCTTCGTCACTTAACAACCCACGAAGAATCCATGCATGACTAAGATCTCTCCAACGAAGAATTAAAGCGACGAAGAATCATAGAGACGAAGACCCTGGTGTTGACGAAGAATCCTTCGGTGAAGACTCTCCACGAAGAATCATCTATTCTTCGTGGATGTCCATTCTTCGTGGGCTGCTCTGATTGTTGGTATGGCTTTCTTATGGGCCCAATCCATTCTTCGTAGATGTACAGATGTGTTTACCTATTTAATCAGCTTGTAACAAACAGATAAGGAGGACACACAGAGAGCACACACCAGAGAGTTGAGAGTTTATTGTGTAATCTTGTACTGATACTTTTCTTGTTGATATATATTGAAGCTTTTAAACGTTAACTCTTTCTGTATTGTGTGTTCTTGATCTCAGTTTGCATACCCGTTTGGTTTCCGCAAAACCGGGTTTGTCGTATAACAAGGATAAGGTTGTTCTAGATCCTCCGCTAGTGGACCTATAAGTGGTATCAGAGCCTTGGCCTCATCCTTGTTAAAACCGAGTCGTGTGTCGTTGTTCGAACATCTTTCTTGAACCATTTTTCGAAAAGTTTGTGTCTTAAAAGTCTTATGGGTTAAATCTTTGAAAATCATGTTATTTTGCTGTTAGTTCTTATAAAAACCATTGTTAAATCTCATGTATACGTGATAAAATATGGTTTTTAGTGAAGTTTCGTGCAAAATTTGAATTCGGAAATTATTCGGGTGAGCATTTTGGTCGGAAAACTCATAGATTTCATATGTGTTCTTCATATTTTCTGGGTTTTGGTTTGTAAAATTGTTTTATTGAAAATCTTAAAATATTGTTTGTTTGACAAAGTTGGTAATCAAATGATGGCCCTTTGAAAATTCCGCCAAAAGTATGGTTGTTTGACATTTTTGGTTTACCTACTCACTGTTGCATAAGTAAGGTTTGATTAAACAATTTGTTTCTCACCAACTAAAGTTTATAAATCATCGAGAAGTGGAAATAACTTTTTTCGATGAAAATGGAAGACCCAAGTCCACGAAGGCTTGGGTCCCCATCTCCAACTGATCATTTGAGTACATGTGCAGGGTGTTCCAGGAGGAACTGTCAGTAGTCTTTGGATTGTTGATAGTGGGGCATCCAGGCACATGACCGGCGACATGAGACTTCTCTACGGTGTTAAATCTATTAGAGGAGGCTATGTTGCCTTTGCTGGAGATAAAGGCGGGTATATTACTGGTGAATGAATGGTATCAAACGGGGTTGTCAGCTTTGACAAGATCAACTTTGTGCAACCACTTGATCACAATCTTCTAGGTGTTTCTCAAATATGTGATAAGAAGTTTTCTGTGCACTTTGATGCTAATGGATGTTATGTGCTAAAGCCCGGTTTCAAGATCCCCAAAGACTGGATTCTCTTATCTGCACCAATGATTAATAATTTATATGTCCTTGATATGAGTCAAGCAATCACAACGTCTGCACAAGTAACGTGTTTTGTTTCTAAAGCCACAGAAAAGGAAACAATCTCTTGGCACAGGCGGATGGGACACATTCACCTAAGGAAAATGAATCATCTAGTGAAGAATGAGTTAGTAACTGGTGTTCCCGTTAAGAACTTTCATCTGCAAGACGTCTGTGTTTCATGCTAGAAAGGAAAATAGAGGAAGAAATCGCACCCGATAAAGAAAATCAACATGGTTGTAGTGCCGCTTGAACGTTTGGACATGGATTTATTCGGTCTTGTCAAGCATAAAAGCATCAGCAATGACTCGTACTTCCTCGTGGTTACCGATGATTATTCAAGATTTTCTTGGGTGGCGTTTATGACACACAAGAGTGAAACTTTCGAAATTATCAAAAACTTGATCACTACGATTGAGAATTTGTATACTTTGAAAGTGAGACGCATACGCAGCGATAATGGAACTAAATTTAAGAATCATGCTATGGAGGAGTTCTGTAGATCCAAAGGCATGCTTCATGAATTCAGTGCTAGATACACTCCTCAACAAAATGGCGTCGCTGAGCAAAAGATTAAAACATTGATCGAAACTGCAAGGACTATATTGGTAGAATCACAGTTGCCCATTCCTTTATGGACTGAAGTTGTGGCCTCTACTTGCTACACATTGAACCGAGTCCTTACAGTAAAAAGACACAACAAGACCTGCTTTGAGCTATTGCACAAACGGAAGCCAGATTTGCAATTTCTTGAACCGTTTGGGGCTCCTTGCACTATGATGGATCCGGATGGAAAGTTTGGGGCGAAAGAAATTGAGGGATACTTTCTTGGGTATGCCACCCCAAATTTAAGAGTTTGGAATCTCGAAACAAAAAGGATCGAGGAATGGTCTGAAGTCAGAGTACAAAGGCACACCTTGCCAGTCAGATGTCCAGGTCAGCCATGGATGTTTGAGTACGATGACTTTTTCAATTAGATCAATATCAAGAGTGACAACGCAACAGATTCACCGTTGGTTCGTCCAATTATTGTCAACAATCTAGAATCATCATCAGTTAACAATAATGCTCTCGAGAATGAGGATTTTCACGATGCTACGGAACTGAACGAATCTTCAGAGGATGATGAATTTCTCGATGCAGACCAAGAAGCTCCTGCAATAGTTGTGAATGGTACCTCTGAGGCTACACCCCCAGAGGACTGCCCAAAAACAGTTGAAGCTACTACATCATCATCTTCGCCAGTTCAGGGTATCGATTTGGTTGTTGATCTCAACTTCAACAATCTGGGTATAAACATTCTAGTTCCAGATAATCCAGAAACAAGTATCCATAATACCCATCCTCAACAAAACATCATTGGTGATGTTCACAGTGGCGTGCAGATGAGGAATCAGTTGAGAAACAACAACAACGCTGGCTTGTATGCAGCGATTAGAGAATCGGGTTTGCAGAATGACTGGTCTTTCGCGTGTTATGTTTCACAAGAAGAACCAAAGTCTTGGAAAGAAGCATTAAAGGATAATTCTTGGGTGGAAGCCATACAGGAGGAACTGCAACAATTCTAGAAGCTAGGTGTCTGGAAACTGGTTGAGAAACCTGAGGACTACAAGAAGATTGGCACCCGTTAGGTTTTCAAATGCAAGAAGGATGACCGTGGAGTAGTTGTTCGAAACAAGGCGAGATTAGTCGTTCAAGGTTTTCGTCAGCTTGAAGGGATAGACTACAACGAAGTTTATGCACCAGTTGCACGTCTTGAAGTAATTCAGTTTTTTCTAGCCTATGGTTCCTTCAAAGGATTCAAGGTTTTCCAAATGGACGTGAAAAGTGCATTTTTACATGGTGTGGTTGAAGAAGAGGTGTATGTCCAACAGCCTCCGGGTTTTGAAGATCCTATTCATCCTGATCGGGTTTGGTTGCTCAACAAAGCTCTCAACGGATTACATCAAGCACCGAGAGCTTGGTATGCAACCTTATCTAACTATCAGCTGGAGAACGGTTTTCGCCGGGGTCTTATCGATTGCACTCTCTTCATTAAAGAAAAGGATGGAGATCTTCTGTTGGTTCAGGTATACGTAGATGATATTATTTTTGGTTCAACTAACGGTGTTTTGTGTAGGGACTTCGAGCATGTTATGCAGGAGAAATTCAAGATGAGCGCCATGGGGGAAATGAACTTCTTTTTGGGCCTACAAGTTCAACAAACGGAGTCTGGGATATTCATCCATCAGACTAAATATGTCGGTGACATCTTGAGCCGGTTCCAGATGTCCGAAGCGACGCCCATTGGTACCCCACTTCGGCAGAATCACGGGATTACTCCGGACTTGAAGGGTGAAAGCGTTAACTCTTCGTTTTATCACACAATGATTGGATCTCTTATGTATCTCACAACTACGAGGCCCGACATAATGTATCCTACGTGCCTGCTCGCTCGCTATCAAGCCAACCCGAAGGCCTCATATCTAGCAGCTGTAAAAAGGATTTTCCGGTATTTGAAGGGTTGCCCGGACACCGGTCTCTGGTACCTTAGGGATGATAGCTTCGACTTGATCGCGTTCAGTGATTCTGACTTTGGTGGCTGAAAAATTGATAGCAAATCCACAACGGTTGGATGTTAGTTTTTAGGAAATCGCCTGGTCACATGGCAGTGCAAGAAGCAGACTTGTGTCGCTACATCAACCTGTGAAGCTGAATACATTGCTGCCTCAAGTTGTTGCTCCCAAGTCCTATGGATACAACAACAAATGCGCGACTACGGTTTTGAATTCCTATCTACTCCTATTTTCGTTGATAATTCTGCTGCCTTACAGATCACTAGAAATCCTGTGCAGCATTCTAAGACCAAACACATCGAGATCAAATATCACTTCATACGTGATTGTTTTGATAAAAGACTTATCGATGTTGGGTTAAGGTCCACACCGATGACCAACGTGCTGACCTTTTTACCAAAGCTTTTGACAAATCACTATTTGACTATTTACTAATGGTAAACGACATTAAGGTTAAGCCTGAGTAAACCAACATTGGAAAATCATTTTTGTAAATATTTATTTGTGTTTTTTTAATTTCTCGTGCTTTTTTCATTTTAGGGGAGTAAAAACGAAAAAATACAAAAACATTGAAAATTTTCAAAAATACAAAAACATCGAAAAATTTCAAAAACACAAAAACAATAGAAAAACAAAAATGAGTTTCCTTGTGAGCAAAAGAGAAAATGATAGTACATCAGTGGTTTGTCGAAATCTATTTGAACTTAAAATGAAAAATGATAAGCAGCTCTATATAAGATGTATCGGTAGTCTCACAATCATTTTCAAGTGTGCAAGGTGATATAAACCTAAATTGACTGAAGACTGTGTGGGAACCGCTCATTGGCATATGGTCTTGGTACCAAAATTTAGTTTGATAGATTGCTGAGGTTCTGAGATACGTGGTCTTTATGCTGTTTATCATCTGGGTATCATGATTGTTTCTTTTACCGAAAACAACGGAGACGCAAGTCTAGAACTTCCATGCTACCATACGTACGTGTACATATCATACAAACATGTATATAATACATGGTGTATTCGACCTCAATAAGTGATAAACAATCACATGTCCCAATTTTTTTGGTAAAAAATCACACAAGTATAATGTAACCAAATCTGATAATTGTGAGGTGTGATGCTTGGTTAAATGAACAAATGTATGAACAACAAAAGAATGAAATGAATGATGAACACAAGGATTTATACGAGGAAATAGCCCTTGATCAATGAATGATCTCCGGCATAAAAAAACATCGGGTGATTGAAACTACCGATCACCAACTATATTAAACAAACAAGGTTTACAACTTCGGATGATAACAAGCTTGATACAATAATTGCTAAAGTGTTAGTGTGTGTAATCGCCAAGAGTTTGCAGAGAATTCGAGTTGTGTACGAGAGTGTTGCCTATATTCTAAATAAAGCTTGTTATCCCCTTTAAAATTAGAAATTATCTAAGTAACAAATTATCTGAAATAGGTGCAAGCTTCCCTACGATCACCACAACGGTCACAGAGTCGTTGCACGTGCAAAAATGCCAAGCATATTCCCCTAGAATCTCGGCTGGACCAAGTCTCATTTGAATACACCTGCAAAACAGTTTAAAAGTTGATGGAAACAATTGTTAGTTAAGGATAATAGTGAGGATCCTGGATCCTTAGCCTTGCAGGATCTTCTGAGGATCCTTAATTCAAACTGAACTGAGGATCCGTGATCCAGAACACATTTGAGGATCCGTGATCCACATGCTATGAAATTTTGTCCCTAACAATTGCCCCCAAACATGACTAGTTGATATCCAATTAGATAGTCATGTTTCAACAATTCTCGGACTAGCCGTTGCAAAGAGATATAGCCGTACAGTGCTGATGTCAGCGATAGTCATCACCTTCAACAATAATCATTATAAATAGGTTAGAGATAAGGATCAAAATCTGCATTTATATTCGAGATCCTCTCCTTTAAATCCTCATTCGAAGATCTCATCAGGTAATTCCTTCTCTCTTTCTATTATCTTCTTCTTTCTGATCCTCTGTTTTTCAAAATCCATGGCGAAGATGAGCACTCGTTCCTCCCCCGCCAAGAATCCTGATCACAATAGTCCACTGAAGAGTCAGGCTTTAACCAGAAACCCTTCAATGGAGCTCTGCCGATTCATTGATCCTGAAGTTGATCAGTTTTGCCCTTGTTTTCCTGATGGCACTATTTTCCGACCCTTTGAATCTTAAAAAAAAAAGTGACTGCACCTCTGATGTCTGGATCACCTTCCCCGCAGCCCCTTTTCAGATAGGGTTCACTTATCCTTTCCCTGTTGTCACACAGGGATTCTTCACACTTACCGGCCTATGCTACATCCAAGCCATGACAATGGTATGGAGGGTCCTATACACACTAGAGCACATCGTAGAACAGGAAGGCATAGACATAGGGATGTCTGAGTTGAGCCAACTGTACAATCTTGTAAGTCATGGTTCCTACCGATACCCTTTCAGTCCAAACCCCAGCAGCCTCATCCTATCCTCAAAGTTACCAAAAATGACACCAATTGGAGGAATCAGTTCTTCTTCGTAAGAAGAGACTCCATTCCTGGTGTAAGTCATCTTCCCAAGAAATGGAATACAGATGGTAAGATATAGGATCCTTAGATTAGGATAACGGTAAGAATCTATCTTTTTTGTTGAGGATAACTGATCCTTTATTTCTGTTTATGCAGTTATCACCCTGTCACACATTCAAGAATCACCTACCACAAAAGAAAGGATAAAAGCCTTCTGGAAGCTTGACCCTGCCATCGGAACATTTCAAGCCAAAACAAAGGATTTAAAAGAGACACCATCCACCTCCTATACCATGTCAAGTAAGTATCCATATATGTGTACATATAATTATTTAATTAAAATATGAATACTTATCTGTTTATCATGTTTGTAGGTGCTGGAAAATCTTCAAAATCTGTCTCTAGGTTCAGTGTTGCCGATCTTCAAGACATTGCATCCCCAAGGTCCCTAAAAAAGAAGCTGGCAGCAAGCCAGATCAATCCGGAGTCCAGGGGCACAAGCACCAAGGGTAGGGGATCAAAAAGGAAGAAGACTGCTGAACCCGTTGAAAGCCTGCCTCTCATGGAATGTCAGCTTCATGAGTATGTCTCCGAGGTTAGGATTTCGTATCCTGAAATTTGTAAGTCTTTTGAGGATAAAGGATCCTGACTACTAAATCCTTCTTGTGCAGAAATTCGCTGAAGTCCAGATCCTCCTTGATCAGCATGTGGCTGAAGCTAAGCAGAGGATCCTTGATCTCCAAGCTATCGCAGTGGCCAAAGACAAGAAGATCTCCCAGCTCGAAAAGGATATCAATAGCTTGCAGAAGGAGCTACTTCTTGTCGAGATCACCGCCAACAAGGAGAGGATGGAGATCATGGATGGGGCTAAACTGTCCGCTGCTATCACCATGTTGAAGATCAAGCTCCAGATGGCTAAGGAGGCTGTTGATCCCTCCTTTGATAGGTCTGAATGGGATCTGGAGGCTTGGGCAAAGAGACTGGCTGAGCTTGGAGACGAGGATGAGTCTGAGGAGGTGCTAGCTCTTGAAGCCAGAGGCAGCGAGGTCAAGGATCCTAAGGAGGCGACAGCTAGTGGCAGTGGAAAATGTGGTGAAGAAGAGGTGGTGGAAGCAGCGAATGTGTGAGCTGCATCAATGGGCGATGATGGATAATTCTAGACGTGGCCGGAGCCCAGTTTTATGGTTTGGTTGTTTTATTTGATGGTTATGGTATTTTGAACAATGGGTCTGTAATAACTTAAACAATAGTTTTTAGGATTGAGGATCATGGATCCTTGGGATAATAGGGGGTAGCAAAGGTGGATGGGTCCCTCCTTTCGTGGAGGATTAAGCCTTTGATGCCCCTCATCTTTTATTTCCTGCACTTTATGAAACTTTAGTATGGACACCCTTTGCCTACCCAAGCGGACAAGCCACGTATTGCTGGTAGATGCTTGGGTTGGCAATTTTGGCAACCTTTCAAAGTGTTAATTTGATAAATAAATAAACTTAAACCTTTGGCTATCTCTTGTGTTGTTTCATGTACATTTATTTTTCAATTGTAATTGCATAATTTTAGAGCTTACAAGTTATTTGTAAAAGTATTAATTGTATACCAAAAATCGGTTTGTATCAAAAAATTTAGCATACGATCAAGGATCACATATCCTCTAATCAAAAAATTATATGATCTAGGATCATATATCCTGTTTTCAAAGTATAAGGGTGAGATTAACAAACCATTAATAAGGCTAAGGTAAATAAGGATCATACCAGAGAATACAAGTTAGGATTCTATATCCTTAATACTTACAACATTGTGAAAATGTAAGAACCATCAGAAAGTTAGGATCCTGGATCCTTAACTATTTAACTTTGGAAATCTGTAATAATAGATCACTTGGGACTAAGCCAATCTACATAAAAAGAAAACATTAGTAACTGGGGACAAACCCAACAATCTGGGGGCAAGCCCATTAAACTGGGGACAAGCCCAAAAACTAGGGACAAGCCCAAAAACTGGGGACAAGCCCAAAAACTGGGGAAAAGCCCAAAGGATATTGTGTAAACTAGAGTATGGCCCAGACTGGCGACTATCCAAACTTAGTGACATGAAGATGCCAAAACCTTAGCTAACGTGAAAACGTTAGAAACCTAAGGAACAGATGTATGGTACGTCTACCATTATACTTAGGATCCTAAATACAGCCAGTACAATGAAATTGTCAGCCCCTAAAGCGGGTACTGGTCTCATTGCCTTTAACTGAACTAGGATAATCGTGCGCAACTAGCGAAGGTGTAGGAACCTGATTCGTAGAAGGTAGTAGATACCTTAAACTAGGGACAAGCCCAAAAACTGGGGATAAACCCAAAGACTTAGGAGAGTTGGCCAACTACTTTGATCTTCTGTAAAATGATAACAACTCTGCAAAAGCCTAAACTTTGTGAAAATAGATGTTAATCGATTAACATCTTCAACTTATGATAAGTAATAAATATAAGATAAATAAAAATGAAAGTAAAGTGTTACCAAAGATAGAATCATATATCCTTTGAGGATCCTAGATCCTTAAAAATATTGTCATATCTGAGGATCCCTGATCCTTGTTACATGAAGTACTTCTTTAGGTGGACAACATTCCAAGCCCTTGGTAAAAGATCACCATCCATTGTTAGCAAACAATATGCCCCCTTTCCTGCCTCAGCTTCAATCAGGTAGGGATCTTCCCATTTCGGTGCTAGTTTACCATCAGTAGGATTTGTGGTGTTTTGGAATGCTTTCCTCAACACCATGTCACCAACTTGGAACTTCCTAATCCTGACATTCTTGTTATAAGATCCAACCATCCTTTGTTGATAGCTAGAAAATCTTATCCTTGCTAAATCCCTGAGTTCTTCTATGGTATCCAGATCTTGAACCAAGTTTTCAGCATTTCCTTCATGATCACGGATGCTTGTTCTTGCGGTAGGGACCACCATCTCTGTAGGGATCACAGATTCAGCCCCAAACACCAAAGAAAATGGAGTTTGACCCGTAGCATTCTTGGGAGTTGTTCTATCAGCCCATAATACATAAGGTAGCTCATCTGCCCATTTCCCTTTCTTGGATCCAAGCTTCTTTTTCAAGTTGTTGATGATAATCTTGTTGGATGATTCTGCTTGACCATTAGCTTGTGGGTGGACTGGTGTTGATGTTATCATCCTAATCCCCCAGTTGTCACAAAAGTTAGTAGTTCTACTCCCAATAAATTGAGATTCAATATCACAAACAATTTCAAATGGTATGCCAAATCTAGTAATAATGTTTCTTTTGATAAAGGATATAACTTCCTTTTCTCTGACTTATGCAAAGGCTTCAGCTTCTATCCATTTGGAAAAGTAGTCAGTCATAGCAAGCATAAACACTTTTCCTCCTGGTGCCTTAGGAAGTTTGCAAACTATATCCATTCCCCATCTCATGAATGGACAGGAAGAGGATATAGGATGTAGGAGCTCCGCTGGTTGATGGAGGATGTCGCTATGTCTTTGACAGGCATCACACTTCTTTGCATATTCCACATCATCTTTCTTCATGGTAGGCCAATAATACCCTGTTCTAAGGATCCTTGAGAACAGTGCTCTGCCCTCAGTGTGGTTTCCACAATCTCCTTCATGAAAATCCTTCAGAACTTCTTGAATTTCTGGATCCTCGATGCATCTTAAATATGGACCTGCAAGAGATCTTTTATATAAGATATCATTTAATATGGTAAATTGGGATACCTTGATTTTGAAAGCTCTAGGGTTTTCTCTGGTAGGAATCTCTCCGTGTTTTATGTATCTCCGGATTGGAAGGATCCATGATCCTGAATTTGACTGTGAGTCATCACTAGGTATGATTGCAGAATCCTCCACTATCTCCATGGCTGTGTGATCCTCAATAGCAGGAGCTAATATGTGGATAATGGGAATCTTCACATCCTATGGAATCTTCAATGATGATCCAAGGTTGGCTAGAGCATCAGCTTCTGCATTTTCTTCCCTGGGTACCTGTGTCAAACTAAAAGAAGCAAAAGAGTCTGCCAATTTCTTGACTATCTCTAGATATTTGATTAGTCTTTCACCTTTAACATCATAAGAACCATTGTAGTGGTTAGTAATTAATAAAGAATCAACATGTACCTCAAGATACCTGATCCTCATGTGCTTGGCAATTTGCAAACCAGCTATTAAGGCCTCATATTCAGCCTCATTATTAGTAGTTTGAAACTCATAAGCGATTGAGTGGGGTATAATGTCCCCCTGTGGCGATTTTAGTAGTATGCCTAGCCCGGTTCCCTTGACATTAGAAGCTCCATCTGTGAAGAGTATCCAAGGATCCTTAGTCTCTTCAAGTTGTTGGACTTCCAATTCAGCTTCCCTTTGTAGGTCACTACTGAAATCAGCCACAAAGTCAGCCAAGGCCTGGGATTTAATGGCAGTTCTTGGTTCATATTTGATATTATATGCACTGAGCTTGACTGCCCACTTTGCCATCCTTCCTAACATTTCTGGTTTCCTGAGAACATTCTTAATAGGAAAGTTAGTCTTAACAATAATAGGATGAGTTTCAAAATAATGACGTAATTTAGTAGATGCCATGATTAAAGCAAGAATAAGTTTCTCAAAGTGAGAATACCTGGACTCAGCATCAAGTAGACTTTTACTTACATAGTATACAGGATGTTGAGTACCTTCATGATCCTTAACAAGGACCGCACTTACTGCCTTAGAGGAAACTGCTAAATACAAGGATAATATTTCCCCATTCTCTGGTTTCATTAAAGCTGGAGCTGAGGATATGTAATCCTTAAGGGCCTTGAGAGCATTTTCATGTTTTTCAGTCCACTCAAATTTTTTATTCTTTCTCAGGATGTCATAGAATTCTTTGCATTTCTCTGGTGACTTTGAGATGAATCTATTCAAGGCTGCGATCCTCCCTGTCAATATTTGCACATCTTTGGCATTGGCAGGAGACTTGATGTTCACAATTGCCTTGATTTGTTCTGGACTTGCCTCTATCCCTCTTTTTGTCACCATATAACCTAAAAACTTGCCACCTTTTACACCAAAGTGGCACTTGGAAGGATTCAACTTCATGTTGTATCTATCAAGGATATTAAATGCTTCTTCCAAATCCTTGAGGTGATCCTCAACTTTTTTGGACTTAACCACCATGTCATCAATATAGACTTCCATTGTTTGTCCAATCTGTTCTTTAAATATCATATTTACTAGCCTTTGGTATGTAGCACCTGCATTTCTTAGTCCAAATGGCATAGCAATATAACAATAGATACCAGTAGGGGTCATAAAGGCTGTATCCTCTTGATCAGATGGTTCCATCTGAATTTGTTGAAATCCAGACGAAGCATCCATAAAAGTTAACAACTCATGACCCGCTGTAGCATCCACCATGGAGTCAATGTGGGGTAAAGGGAAAGGATCCTTGGGACATGCCCTATTTAAATCAGTAAAGTCGACACATACCCTCCACTTTCCATTCTTTTTCTGAATCACAACCACATTGGCTAACCATCTTGGATACTTAACTTCTCTAATCATACCTGCCTTGAGCAGTTTGTCTACCTCTTCTTGGATGATGGCATTTCTCTCAGGCGCAAACTTTCTCCTTTTCTGATGTATGGGTTTGAAGGATCTGTCAATGCCAAGTTTACGAGTAATAATATCTTTAGAAATACTTGTCATATCCTCATGTTTCCAAGCGAAGGTAGCATTTCTTCTCTTCAAGAAGGATATTAAATCCTGTTCAATGGTGTCAAGGATCTCGGATCCTATATAGACCTTGGATTCAAGATCCTCAGGGTTCATCAGGATGTCTTTGACATCTTGCTCTCTTGGCTCTAGGACTTCCCTTGGAGGATACTTTGATTTCTATGTCTCCCTAGGTCTCAAGGCTGGCTTCATTGTTGATGTGTAGCAATTCTTGGCCTCTAGCTGATCACTTTCTATCTTCACCATGCCCCATGGAGTTGGGAGTTTAACACACTGATGATACGTAGATGGGACTGCTTTCATATCGTGTATCCATGGGCTGCCAAGGATAACATTACAACAAGATAAGCAATCTATGACACAAAATTTTTTAGTAGAGTTTACTCCCTCTATATAAATAGGAAGTTTGATGTCCCCCAATGTATTCTTGGTTTCTCCACCGAATCCCATGAGAACTGATGATCTTGGGATTATTTCTGATTCAGGAATGTTCATTCTCTTGAGGATATCCAGTTGGATAATGTTCACTGAGATTCCCCCATCTATGAGAATCCTGCGAACAAAATGGTTAGAAAAAAACAACGTAATAACAAGACCATCGTGATGAGGATCCTGAATATCCACACGGTCATCCTCATCAAAGGATATAACTTTTTCCTGTGTAAGGACGGAAGTTCGAATAGGTCTGTCCCCATTCTTGTAACAACCCTCATTAAAAGTCCTATTTATTTTATTATTTTATCAAATAGGAAACCCTAATTGAGACACCCAAGTGATTCTGCACAAACCCTACAAATTTCAGAACAATCAGAATCAGGATCAGGGCCCCTAAAACTCAGGGGGGCATTCCCTACTCAACGATTATCCTTCAAACACACGTGGCAAGCATATGGCCACTTTGAGTCCCCTGCGCATCGTAAGGGTTGAGGCTTACGGTGCGCAAGCAATGCAAATTTCGGGTATAAATAGTAGCGTCTGGGACTTGATTCTGGGCACAAAAACGACGAAGAAACTCAAAATACACGCTGAGATATCGTCCAAATACTCTCCAAACACACACGAATCACTAATTAGTATAGTGAGGTGCTGCCGCAAACAGGGTATTAACTCGATCGCTGCTACGATTCAATGTCCGATCGATTGAAACTATCCGATGGATGTTTAAGTGCTGCTCAAACTTGGGTTATGCTTTGTCATTAGTCGTGATTCCGACAGGATGTTTGAGTACCACCCGAACTCGGGGAATACTCTGTCATTCGTTGTGAATCCGATGGATGTTTAAGTATTGCACTTTGTCATTCGTTGTGAGAGTTTTAATCTCGTGAGTTATCGTAAATGCTGTATTAGTTACTTACCTAGTTTGTATGCACTAGGTTACAAGGCTAATCAGTAGGCTAGGCTCTGCTCAAATTAAATCTGCAATATATCAAGGCTTATCTGTAAACTAGACTTTGGCCGTAGAAATCTGCAATGTGAGTTCATTTCTCTTTTCTCACCGTTTGTGAGTCCATTCTCTTTTATCACCTTTTTGTGATATAATTATATTTACAAATGCTTTCCAAAATCATAAAGGTTTACCTGTTATACTTATAGTGATTAAATTTTTATATTTTATAATAACTGCTGGTATAGGAGGTTTTATACATTATTTGATCCTCATTACTATTAGCCAGAAAGATAGCTAATAATAGCATGACCACAATCACAGTGAGAATTATGCCTCAGTAACCATAACCTATAACTAATATTATTTTAACAGTAAATCGTTAATAAATTTATGTTTGAAATAAATCTAAAAAGTGTATACCATAATAAAATAGTCAAGTATAATGTATTCTACTATACGAAGATTATATTGTTAGTCACGTTAATATATCAAATAATGATATTACAAATATTTAATTAACATATTATATTTGATAAGTAATAGTAGTTTGACATAAAATGATATATGTCATTTTCTGGATTGAATGGTTTTGTGCCATAAGTAATATATTTGACAAAGTAATGTCACCGGACACAACTAAGTCCAGAGTCACTAGTTGAGAGAATGATCAACAGTGACATGACCAAAAGCACTAGTTGAAAGAATGATCAACAGTGTCATGACTAGAATCACTAGTTGAAAGATTGATCAACAGTGATATGACCAGAATCACTAGTTGAAAGAATGATCAACAATGATATGATCACCGTCACAGGAATCGCCTAGTGACAGATAAATTGAATAATAGTAAAATATAATTACTTGATAAATTCACTATTGGACGAAAGTAAGCCAATGAGTGATATAATTACTGTCACATCGGAACTACCACCATGTGACAAATACTGATTGAGTTGGGTAAATATAAACTAATATAAAAACCTTAATGCTGTAAGGTATAACAATAGATTTTATAAAAATGGAATGAACTCACTCAGTATTTCCGCTGACAAAACCTTTTTCAAACATGTTTCAGGTAATTACAGTAAATTGGAGTAAGAGTTGGATACGGCACTGAAAGACTTCAAGAAGTGGTTTATTTTATTAATTAAATCAAATTAAGAAATATTGTTTTATAATTTATCTTATTAAAGCTACCTTGGTAAAACATGGGTTTATCCCATCTATTTAATAAATAAAATCCGGTGTTTCTTAACTCTGATATTTTTCCTAACTCACGGTCCTGATGAAATTTCCGCTGCAATATTTTATAAAATTAATCACCGGTACCACTGGGCTGTTCGCGACTCCCGATTCCGTCCAGGGTGGGTCGGGGGTCGTGACAGAAGGTGGTATCAGAGCCACTTGTTTAAGCTATTTAGGTGTTCTTTTAATACCTAAACAATAAAGTTAGGAAACTGATACAAATTAACATATGTGTTATACATGAATATATATATATATGTCATATGCACATATAATATCCTGGAAGTATTGTTTTGTTATTTTGTGATATTAATAAGTGAAAATGTTTGCAATTCAGATGTCGAATGAAGTACCACATAATCCAGAAGTTCATGCTAATAATGAAAATCCTTTGGATAAAAATGCTATAGAAAATCTAATAGCCCAAGGAATAGCTAATGCTTTACCTTTAATAATTAAAGCTGTTAAAAACCCCGTAGAACCCACCAAAGTTGTGAGTAGCAAGCATACTCATGACAACTTTTTCAGCCATAGTGTCAATGGAGGTAATGATGATATTATCAAACCCCCATTTCCAAAGAAAAAGAAGGCGGTGACTCACGGGTGCACCTACAAAGAATTTCTAGCCTGTAAACCAACTGAGTTCGCAGGCAGTGAAGGTGCCACGGCTGCTCTGCGATGGTTGGAAAAGACAGAAGCTGTTCTTACAATCAGCAAATGTGCCGAAGAAGATAAGGTGATGTTTGCTTCCAACCTCTTTAAGGAAGAAGCCTTAGAATGGTGGAATACAATTCTTCAGGCAAAAGGAAGTGACATGGCTTATGCCATGAACTGGGAAAAATTCAAGGAAATGGTAGAAAGGAAATTTTGTCCTCCTTATGAAAAGGAACGAATGGCTAACAAGTTCCTAAATCATAAAATGATAGATGTGAATTGTCGTGAATATACGACAACGTTCTTCGAATATGCAAGAATGGTACCAACTCTGGCTTCGCCAGAACCTGTACTAATTTCTCGTTATATTTGGGGATTAATTAGCGAAATCCGAGACATAGTCAAGGCCGCTAGACCACAGACTATTGAAGAAGCAGTTGAACTAGCTAATATGTTGACAGATGGACTAATCCGCACAAGAGAAGAAAACAAGAAGAAAGAGTTAGCCCAGAAAATTTTCCAAGAATTCAAAAAGACAGGAACTGAATCGTCATTGGAGCAACCTATCTGCAGAAGCTGTAACAAAAAGCATTCAGGAAGATGCCGTTTTAGGAGAACACCCTACTGTGACTTCTGCAAGATGACCGGGCATATAGAAGAAGAGTGTAGAAGGAAAACTAATGTTTGTTTCAATTGCGGAGAAACAGGACACATCAAACCATATTGCCCTAAACTAACCGAAGCACTCGATAACAAGGCCAGAACAACAGACGGAGCTAAGAAGAAAGCACGAGCATTCGTACTTACTACGCAAGAAGCAGAAATGATTCCAGACGTAATCGCTGATATGTAATATCTAAGTTAAGTTATTATTTAACCCTAATATAAATACAAGTTTTTAAATAAATACATTCTGCCAAGTACTTCATCTATTCAAAACCATAACAGATTTGTTTGGTCTTCATTTTTCATTGCATCATTTAAATTGATTATGACACATGGTGGTGGCATTTTCTTTAATTTGAATTTTGAGCTAATCTCATTTTCACTCCTGATGAACGAATTTTAATTTCTATTGGTTCATTATCTTAAACGGTCTTAATACAATTATGTGTTAAGATAAGAGTACACAAATTCATATCATATTCGGTGTACCTCTTAATGTTTCTTTCATCATTTATCGAAAATTCTATAAAATTCATTTGGTCTTTTCATTATCAATTGAAAATCCTATTCGAAATGAATATCCAAATTTACTTCATTAAAGCTTTCAGTTGATTATACGGTGAAATTGTTCGGTCACTGTAATTATTGAATTATTTCAATCATTACGACACCTTGCGGCGTCGATATAAACTTGTAGCTTGGGCTAATCATAAGCATACGAATCATTCATACCCACGTATGTATTTCATTTGACTCGTTATTAAAAGTAGTCTTAATGCAATTATGTATTAAGACAATGATACACTAACTCTATTTGTCTTTTTGGTGTATCTTTGCAATTCACTCATCTTAACACTTTGATTTTTCTCATATCATAAATATTTGACAAACCATTTTTTCATGCCTTTATTTCATTTGGAATCTGTCAATTCTAAGTCTTCCTCAGTTGTCAATCAAAGTAAGCTTTCTTTTGACAAAGAATTTTTATTGATTCTAAAAGGTCTTCACATTCATTCTAAATATCTATTTGATCATATATCTTTTTGGCTTGAAAATAGTCACATTGGAAATTATATCATTTCATCTCATCCGTTTGACATCGATTTCTTGAAATAGTTCAATTGAACCATTGAGTCCTATTTATTGTATAACTCGTATTCACAAAATTTGATATTTAATTCTGTGTCATTTACCTTAATATTTTTATTGACTAAAGAATGACATAAGTCTAAAAGAAATATCGTAATCCAAATCTCGAGGACGAGATTTTTATTAAGGTGGGGAGAATGTAACAACCCTCATTAAAAGTCCTATTTATTTTATTATTTTATCCAATAGGAAACCCTAATTGAGACACCCAAGTGATTCTGCACAAACCCTACAAATTTCAGAACAATCAGAATCAGGATCAGGGCCCCTAAAACTCAGGGGGGGCATTCCCTACTCAACGATTATCCTTATAAGTTATTATAAAAATCGAATTTAATCAAACCGTCAACTCACTTGAACTCCAAACACACGTGGCAAGCATATGGCCACTTTGAGTCCCTTGCGCACCGTAAGGGTTGAGGCTTACGGTGCGCAAGCAATGCAAATTTCGGGTATAAATAGTAGCGTCTGGGACTTGATTCTGGGCACAAAAACGACGAAGAAACTCAAAATACACGCTGAGATATCGTCCAAATACTCTCCAAACACACACGAATCACTAATTAGTATAGCGAGGTGCTGCCGCAAACAGGGTATTAACTCGATCGCTGCTACGATTCAATGTCCGATCGATTGAAACTATCCGATGGATGTTTAAGTGCTGCTCAAACTTGGGTTATGCTTTGTCATTAGTCGTGATTCCGACAGGATGTTTGAGTACCACCCGAACTCGGGGAATACTCTGTCATTCGTTGTGAATCCGATGGATGTTTAAGTATTGCACTTTGTCATTCGTTGTGAGAGTTTTAATCTCGTGAGTTATCGTAAATGCTGTATTAGTTACTTACCTAGTTTGTATGCACTAGGTTACAAGGCTAATCAGTAGGCTAGGCTCTGCTCAAATTAAATCTGCAATATATCAAGGCTTATCTGTAAACTAGACTTTGGCCGTAGAAATCTGCAATGTGAGTTCATTTCTCTTTTCTCACCGTTTGTGAGTCCATTCTCTTTTATCACCTTTTTGTGATATAATTATATTTACAAATGCTTTCCAAAATCATAAAGGTTTACCTGTTATACTTACAGTGATTAAATTTTTATATTTTATAATAACTGCTGGTATAGGAGGTTTTATACATTATTTGATCCTCATTACTATTAGCCAGAAAGATAGCTAATAATAGCATGACCACAATCACAGTGAGAATTATGCCTCAGTAACCATAACCTATAACTAATATTATTTTAACATTAAATCGTTAATATATTTATGTTTGAAATAAATCTAAAAAGTGTATACCATAATAAAATAGTCAAGTATAATGTATTCTACTATACGAAGATTATATTGTTAGTCACGTTAATATATCAGATAATGATATTACAAATATTTAATTAAAAATGGAATGAACTCACTCAGTATTTCCGCTGACAAAACCTTTTTCAAACATGTTTCAGGTAATTACAGTAAATTGGAGTAAGAGTTGGATACGGCACTGAAAGACTTCAAGAAGTGGCTTATTTTATTAATTAAATCAAATTAAGAAATATTGTTTTATAATTTATCTTATTAAAGCTACCTTTGTAAAACATGGGTTTATCCCATCTATTTAATAAATAAAATCCGGTGTTTCTTAACTCTGATATTTTTCCTAACTCACGGTCCTGATGAAATTTCCGCTGCAATATTTTATAAAATTAATCACCGGTACCACTGGGCTGTTCGCGACTCCCGATTCCGTCCAGGGTGGGTCGGGGGTCGTGACAATTCTCCATCTTTGTCTCTTTTGCGTGCCTCTTAGCTGCTGAAAAGGAAGTGCCACAAATGTCTGATCCACCAGAAATGAAGTTGATAATCTGGGCAACAGCTGGAGGAGCAGGAGCCCTTTCCAGAATTTTCTCAGGATCCGGGATCCTCGATTTCTTTCTTCCGAGCAGCTCCTTCAAGTATCCCTTGCTCAATAGGTATCCGATATCTTTCCTTAGTGCTATGAATTCATCTGTGAGATGATCAAAGTCTTCATGATAAGCACACCACTTGGATTTGTCTTTTGTAGTAGCTGGCTTGTCATTCTTTCTGGGCCACCTAGCTTTATCACCCAAATTCAGCATAGCAAGGATTAGTTCACTATTGTCAACAGCAAAACAATACTCAGAAATAGGAGGATAATCTTCATCATCTTCCTCTTATTCCACAACATGCACATTCTGATTGTTAGACTTATTGTATGACTTTGATTTGTTGTTCTTGAAATAGGATCCTTGCTTTTCTTGCTTTGAGGATCCTGATAGTCTCTCCTGGATCCTTTTATCATCCTCTAATAGGATGAACCTAAGGGCCCTGTTTCTTACTTCATCAAGGTTCCTGCAAGGAGTCATAACAAGATCATCATAGAATTGTGAATCCCTAAGCAAACCCATTTTAAAAGCTTCCACAGCTGTTTTGGGAATTTCTAAGGATTCTCTACTAAATTTAGTTATGTAATCCCTTAGTGATTCATTATGACCTTGGGTTATCATATATAAATCACTAGTTAAACGTTCAAATCTCCTACTACATGATAATTGACTATTGAACAAGTTAACTAGATTAGCAAATGAAGTAATAGAGTAAGGAGGAAGACTTAGCAGCCATTTAAGAGCTGATCCTGTCAATGTGGATCCAAAACCCTTGCAAAGACATGCTTCCTTTAGCCTTTCTGGAATGGGGTTGATCTCCATTCTTTCCCTGTATTGAGCTACATGCTCTTCCAGATCAGTTGTGCCATCATATAGCTTCATGTTTGGTGTTTGAAACCTCTTTGGTATCTCTGCATCACAGATAGGTGGTGCAAAGCGGACACCTTGTGATTCCTATACGGCATCTCAGGAATGGGTTTGATCACTCCCGGGACACTGGATATCATATCCTTGAGTTTGTGCAACTCCCTGGCCATAGCTTGGTCGATCCCTGGTTCCTACACAAAACCATGGATAGCATGACAAGACGTATTGAAAGTATTACCTCCTGATTGATTCGAGGTTGGGATTCCAGATGTGAATCTGAATTGATGTGATTCCGGTATAATTGTGGGACCAGATGAAGCAACAGTCTGCATGGGCATGAAATCTCCCACATGAACATCTGAACTCCTGGGTTATAGACTTCTTAAGGATCCTTGCTCTTGGAAAATGTTGGAACCTTGGTGCGTCGTAGCTGAAGTTCTAGAAGGGTAATCCATGGATCCTTGAACTTGAGATGAGGATCCTTGAACCTGAGACGAAGATCCTGGATACAGAGGGTAGGATCCTTGTACTGACAGCGTCCCCATGTATCCTCTCGAGCTTGAGAAGGATCCTAGATGCTGAAAGGAGGATCCTTGAGGCTGAAGAGAGGATTCTAAAGGTTGGAAATAGGATCCCTGAGCTTGGTCATAGCCGATGATCCATGTTGCATGCTTGATGACCCTCCATGATACTGTACATCTGATGTCTTAGAAGGCTGGGCGGTTGTTGCCGGAGTGGTGAAATCCAATGATCTAGGCACTAATGGAGAGTGATCCTCCATTGATCTCTTCAAATTCTTGATTTCGTCAATTTCACGAAGGATTCTATTATTAGTTTTGTCCTGCTGCTGCATGTAATCCTTCATCTGCAAAATCAAGGAATAAAGATCATTGTTAGTAGGAGCAGAAGAAGCAGCAGTAGTTGCTTTTGTGAAAACGGGGGTTTGTTTCTTCGCCGCATTCTCAGCATTCTTCTGGGATCCAGAAGGAGGAAGAGGTAAATGTGGAACGCCCTGTGAAGAGGTGATTGTCGGCACAGAGCTTGAAGTGTTTTTCCCCTGAGAAGCCATGTAGTTGAAGATAACAAACAAAAGTGAATGAAATGAACGAAATTTTCAGAGTTGAAGCACCGATTGCCCCACGGTGAGCGCGAAACTGTTTTGGTAAAAAATCACACAAGGATAATGTAACCAAATCTGATTTTTGTGAGGTGTGATGCTTGGTTAAATGAACAAATGTATGAACAACAAAAGAATGAAATGAATGATGAATACAAGGATTTATATGAGGAAAAAGCCCTTGATCAATGAATGATCTGCGGCATAAAAAACCTCAGGTGATGGAAACTACCGATCACCAACTATATTAAACAAACAAGGTTTACAACTTCGGATGATAACAAGCTTGATACAACAATTGCTAAAGTGTTAGTGTGTGTAATCGCCAAGAGTTTGCAGAGAATTCGAGTTGTGTACGAGAGTGTTGCCTATATTCTAAATAAAGCTTGTTATTCCCTTTAAAATTAGAAATTATCTAAGTAACTAACTATCCGAAATAGGTGCAAGCTTCCCCACGATCACCACAACGGTCACAGAGTCGTTGCACGTGCAAAAATGCCAAGCATATTCCCCTGGAATCTCGGCTGGACCAAGTCTCATTCGAATTAGGGGATACGATTAAGGTATGATTTATACTTCCGACCAGTGTTCATCCACACACGACACATTCCCGTATCAAGGTATGCACGAGAGTTCATCTTACTGGTGAGTATACCATTTATCATCTGTTATCAACGTATATGATGTGAGATACTCACTTATTTTGGATGAATACAAGCCCTATGTGATTAAATCACTTATTAATAAGGAACTTGATATTCGATGCAGGCAGGGCACAAAAGCAAGTCCGTGAAAAGGTTAGTACCATCGTATCGACAAAGAGACGAACTTGACTCCCGCATAAAAGTTGTGATATATTATCACTTATTGATTGGTGTTAGGGATAGAATTTCATAGCATGTGGATCACGGATCCTCAAATGTGGCCTGGATCACGTATCCTCGGTTCAGTTTGAATTAAGGATCCTCAGAAGATGTTGCAAGGCATATATATATATATATATATATATATATAGTGGAGGGTTCAAATGAGAAGAAATTTTTTGTAAGAATAAAAAAGAACAATCTTCAACCAATAAGAATGATTCTTTTTACTTCATTTAATTTTTGTCTTTAATATAGGTGTAAGTGTATATTGGTAAAATTAGATAGATCATTAATTGTTAGTCTTCCTTTTTAATAGCTAAATAATTAAAATTGTAACTTATTTTCAAAAAAAAATATTTTTTCAAAGAAGAAAAAAATTATTTTAAAGTGTAGGATAAAGTATGAGGTGTGTAGGATGAATTACGAGTTGTGTAGGATAAATTTCAGTATGTGTAGGATAAATTTCAAAAACGTGTAGGATAAATTTTGATGTGTCTAGGCAAAAATTTTAGTGTGTAGGATGATAGTCTTTATGACTAATTAATTAGTAAAAAAATAATAATAAATGAGATGAGAGAAAAACTATTTAATGTTTTACAATTGTACCCTTTGTTCTTTTTCTTCTCAGTTTAATTTTCTTCTCAAATGAACCTCCCCCTATATAAATATATATATATATATATATATATATATATATATATATAGTGTAAGTATCTATGGAAAACCCATTTAATCTAGAAAACTTGGGAAACTTATTATGTGTGGTCAAGATTAATCCACCTCACTTTCTATATTCAAATGTCTAAAGGGCAATTTCGTCATTTGATAAACCTATCCATATCAAATCACTTTTTTTTGTACTTTACCTACCTTTTTCCACTCCCCATGTCATCTTGATTCCCACCCCACCAACTTCACCTTTCTCTCTCGATTTCCACCCCACCTTACTTTCTATAGTTCAAGAGATCTTCATCTTCCTTCCATTGATCATTCTCATCTCTTTCTCTCTCACACACAAACTCAAACTCAAACACAGTTCTAGTTTTTTATCGGTGTTTCATGGGTGGTCCATGACTTTGTGGATGATCTTAGTGCGTACTCTCCTAGACGTGTATTCCGTAACAACTTCATCGGTGATCGAAGCCACCAAATCTGAAGATCGAAGCCCCCATCAAAGCTCTCAAAGAAAAGGAAGCTCGGTGTCATTTTAATCACATCTTTGTTTCTGTTTTTTAGATAGAGAAAGCTAATGTTTTGGAAGGAGAAACAACATTTTTCATCTTGTTCACCTAGACACCAAGAACACACACACAAGTGTGTGAGAGAGAAACAGGTTTAAAGATCTTACTTTAGTTATTTATGTAATTTGTTTAGATTTATACTTTGTATAACGTTTGGTAGATTTAAAATCAGAGCTAGTTTGTTTATTTTATTTTTTAAATCAAGATCTAGAAGAAATTTTTGTATGTTGTATTTCTCTCTTCAAAGTGTATTGATATTTTTTATGAAGATTAATGTTAAATTTCTAAATTGTTTGTCCAGCGATTTTGAGTTAATGATTGCTTTTAGTTGGATTTTTTTTGTGTGTGTGTGGGGGGGGGGGGGGGGGGGGCTGTGGGTGAGCTGGGTTTTTTTAGGGTTTATAAATTGGATTTGGTTTAATTTGTTTTCTGGTTTTGTTTAAATTCAGCATCACCATTGATGGTAGATAATTAGTTTGAAAATCCATAATTTTTACGATGTATGTTTCAAATTTCTTTGTTGTTTAGTTGTTTTTTGAATAAATTCACTCCGATATTACATTTTCATTACCTTTAGAAAGTCCATAATTTAATCGGATATCGGGTTTGTTTTACAAATAGAAATTCATGTTTTTTACGAGCATAATTTGCTACATATGTTACATTTCTATCAGCTACATTTATGTGAAGAGTATATTGATATTTTTTACGAAGATTAATGTTGACTTTCTAAGTTGTTTGTACAGAGTATATTGATATTTTTGCGAAGATTAATGCTAAAATTTCTAAACTGTTTGTCATATATGTTGTAACACGTGTTACACTGAGGGTTACATATGTTACATACAGGGTGTTACATGTGTTACACCCAGTGGGCTAGACATGTATACACATGTAACATGTTGATGTTACCTGCGTTTATAGCCTCTTGTCTAACACATGAGTATACACTTGTTAATGTAATTAGGTTTTGTGGTTTTTTATTTACCAATTCAATATCTAACATATACAAGAAACATGTTTGTTAGCACATATGTTCTTTTTATTAAGTTTCATGAGAATGACAAGTGTTTATATGCAAATATAATATAACATGATGTAATATGACGTGTACCTATTTATCCCTTTAATTTGTTACACTAGTCTCATATACTGCTAGTTACATATATTACTTATTTATCAATTGATGTGACGTTTTGGATGATGTAATGTTGTTACATATGTAATTTTACTAAGTTTAAACTAACACTGACGGAGCTGCACATATGTAACATATGTTACGGTAGAGGATAACACATGTATAGCCACATTACAGATGTTACATATGGTTTTTACATGTGTTACACAAGTGGTTTTGACATGGTTTTTACACGTGTTTTTACATGTTTTTGTTAGTTTGGTTGCTTGTTTGGGGCTTTTGATCTGAATACTAACTGTTTTTTTGTGTTATACTAGGCGGTAATACATGTATAGGCATGTTACATGTGTTACAACAAAAAGTTTACACATGTGTAACATGTAACAGTAAAGATATCTTTTTTCATTGTTACTTGAAAAGATATCTTTTTTCATTGTTACTTGAAAATATATCTTGTTTTGAAGTAACAGTAAAGATATCTTTTTTCATTGTTACTTGAAAAGAATAGGTAGTTGTAACATGTGTTACACATTTTAAAATTGTCTATCTTTTTCAAATAACAACAGGCATTGTGACATGTATCTGGATAACGTAAAGGGTTCGAATAAGACTATGCATTTTATTTGGAGTTCTGACACTTGTTACATGTGTTACCCCGACATGTAACATGATTTTGTGCTAACCGCCTACCCTCTTTTTTCCCAGGTACAAGATGATTGGTGAAGCTCAGTATGTTCTTCGTTACTTAGTTTAACGTATGTACGTTTCATGTGAAACATAAACAATATCCCGCTCGTGTTTCAACATGTATTTTGGTTGTAATTTGACAATGGCATGGTTGCCCTTAACTTGTTTTACTAGATGTGTTACACAAGGGGAAGGATGTATAGAAAACCCATTTTAATTTAGAAAACCCGGGAAACTCAAAGCTCCCGATGTTTTTTTTTTGAAAAAATTTATACATGTTATATACATGTTTTTAAGGGTTTTGGGCAAAAAAAATCAAAAAAGCGCCGAGTAGATATTTTTTTAAAAAATAAACAAGTTTTAATGTAACACGTGTTACATTCATCTGACATATTTGTAACACGTGTTACACCAAAACTTGTTTATTTTTTTTAAATATCTACTCGGCGCTTTTTTGATTTTTTTTTCCCAAAACCCTTAAAAACATGTATACAACATGTGTATATTTTTTTTTAAATTCGGGAGGTTAGAGTTTCCCAAGTTTTCTAAATAAAAGTGGGTTTTTTATAGATACTTACATGTGTTTTATATATACCAAGTGTGTTTCATACACACATGTAACATGCGTATGCCTTTGTGGTGCATATACTCATGTTACATGTATACGTATGTTATTCACTACATCGTATGTAACACATGTTACTCATGTTACATGTATATGTATGTTATTCACTATATATGTGCCTTGTTTTTATTCACTACATCGTATGTAACACATGTTACTTACATGTTCCACCATGTACTGCATTTACTTACGTAAGATGTGTAACACATGTTACAATTGCTTATTGTTTCCAAGTAACATTAAAGGTATGTACCTTGTTTTCTACTTCATCCTGTGTAACACATGTTACACTTGTTAATTAGTATCAAAGGTTACAATTGAAACAATATGTTGACCACCCAATACTCGTCTACTACTTTTCTTACAATTGGTAATGAATAAAACATGTTAACTAATAACACATGTAACTGATAACTGGTAACCAAATACATTTCCCACCATAACTATTTAACATCCCGACACCAACATATTACAGAGAAGACCAGAATGGTCATATTGTATTTTGGGTTATGGCCATAATTTAAAATAAACAAAATTCGTGGTGACTACGATAGTTACAAAAACCACCACGCATATATCACTAGCCAGTTGACTTGTTATAAAAAAAAGTTGTGGTACCCAAGATAACTACAAAAACCATCATAGATGATCCCACAAAAACTGTAGAAAAGACAACACTACCACACTCAGCGCCCTCCCATAAATGAGGCAGCTTCTATCTTGCCTTTCAAAGTGTTAGAGGGCGACAACAGAATATTATGAGTGGCATACTTCGTCCGCAACTTTCTCACCTCCTTCATTTTCCTGCTCCCATTTGTTAAAGGGCGACAACAGGATATGAGTGCCGTTCAAAGTGTTAGAGGGCGACAACAGAATATGAGTGGCATACTTCGTCCGCAACTTTCCTACGCACGACCTCCCCTTCAGCTTCTTCTCTTTCTTCATCCCATTCATCGTCCGTTTCTTCGTCTGCTTTCTTTCGCTTTTTCGGTATCTTACCAGTTTGCGATCTTGTTACTCTCTTTGTTGCTGCAAATAAAACAGGTTTAACACATGTTACTTAATTTCATTAAAATAAAACAGGTTACCTAATATGTTTTTGATAAAATAAAGTCAGGTTTAACATATGTTACCTATTTTTATAAAAATAAGACAAGTTTAACACTTGTTACATAACTTGGAAAAAATATGAGAGCTTAACACATGTTAACTAATCTGATAAAAATAATACAGGTTTAACATATGTTACATAATTTAATAAAAATAAGACAGGTGTAACACATGTTACACTAACATGTTTACCTAATAGGAGAGGTTTAACACATGGTAATAAGACAGGTTTAACACACGTTTACATCATTTGATAAAAATGAGACAGGTTTAACACATGTTACACTAATATGTTTACCTAATCAGGGAGGTTTAACACATGGTACCCTAATAAGAAGGTTTAACATATGTTACGCTAATATGTTTATATGCTTTTTAGTCCGTTGACTTGTACCCTAATATCAGACAGGTTTAACACATGTTACGCTAATATATTTATATGCTTTTGAGCCCTTAGACTTGTACCCTAATATCAGAGGTTTACCTAATTTGTTTTTGACAGAAAACAAGGCAGGTCTAACACATGTTACCTAATATGTTTTTGATAAAAAATATAGGACATGTTTAACACATGTTTTTTACAGTAAACAAGACGGGTTTAACACATGTTACAAATCAATAGTTTTAACGTGCAGTTGGCAAGTTGGCAATCCAAAAAAATAATAATAAATAACCCGAGACTGTTTCTACTCAAAATAACTAACACTTCCTAGTCGCATTCAAAACAAAAATCACCATCGATCGGACCAAAAAAGACCTACCGATTGGAAAAAAAAAACATAAAAACCAACATTAACACTTTCTAGTCTCATTCAAAACAAAAATCACCACCGATCAAATCACACACCGATCGGACCAAAACACCTACCGATCGGAAAAAACAGAAAACCCAACATTTATCCGATCAAAACACCTACCGATCGGAGAAAAGAAAAAATCATCACCGATCAAAACACCTACTGATAAAAAATCGAACCAAACTTACTTGCTTCTGCACTTAGTTCTTGCTTTCTTCCATTTCCGGCAACTTTTACCGGTCAGATCATCTTCTCCGGTGCCCCTTTTTTTCTCCGGTCAGACCATCTTCTCCGGTCAGATCATCTTCTCCGGTCAAAACTCCTTTTTCCGGTGCCCCTTATCTTCTCCGGTCAGATCATCTTCTCTGGTGCCCCTTTTCTTCTCCGTTGGGTTTTGGGAAGATCGATTGTTTGAGAGAGAAAGAGATGAATTTGGGTTGAGTATTTTGAAATGTTTGAAATGAGGTTGGGGTATTTGATTAGTTCTTATAGATATTCGTGCACCTCCTTTAATGCATGTCAAATCACATAATATTATAATATATATAATGTACTACAATTATGGTTGATTTTACCTAAATACCCTTCAAGTACTTTTGTTGACCTCATCATTCTATTAAATTTAATTCAAAAAGGCTTCAAAATTTATGAGCCATTGGATGATCTTGATCAATGGTTATAGATTGGGTTTCCTAGGTTTTCTTAGCACAAATAAGTTTTCTATACATCCATGCCCTATATATATATGGGATCGCTAAAATGAAAACCACCTCTAGTTGTAAGAACCATGGTAACCACTTTCTTGCCTTTAGATCAACAAGAAGGATGAATGAGATTAAAAGTAACAAAAATTAATATTAAATACATTTTGTCTTATTATGTCTTTAATATTTTAATCCAAAAGGGTAGTTTAGTAAAATAACTCATTTTTGTCTTTTTCTCTTTATTATTTTTAATTACTTTTTTGTTTTATTATATTACTTTTTAGTTTTATTATATTACTTTTTATTTTTTTAAAAGATTTTTAAATTCAGATTTTTTTAACAAAGACAATTTTTTTTGCGCGCCGGTTTTTGCACGCCGTTTTTACGCATCGTTTTTTAATGGGTCGTTTTTTCACGCTCGACTTTTTCAAGCGTCGTTTTTTTAACGCCGTTTTTTACGTCCCGTTTTTTTTCACGACGTTTTTATGCGCCACATTCACGCCCCTTGTTTAGGTGCCGTTTTATCACACGGTTTTTTTACGTTTTACAACTTACGTAGAAAAAGGTTTACGTTTTATGTTTTATGTTTTACGTTAAAACGTTTACGTTTTACGTTAAACTTTTTACTTTTTACTTTTTACGTTTTACGTAAAACTTTTTACGTTTTACGTAAAATTTTTTACGTTTTACGTAAAACTTTTTACGTTTTACGTTTTACGTTTTACGAACAACTTTTTACGTTTTACGTTTTACGTAAAACTTTTTACGTTTTACGAAAAACTTTTTACGTTTTACGTTTTTTACGTAAAACTTTTTACGTTTTACTTTAAAACTTTTTACGTTTTACGTGAAAACATTTTACGTTTTACATAAAACTTTTTACGTTTTACGTTTTTTACGTTAAAAAGTTTACGGGTTAACTTTTTTTTTTTACAAAAACTTCTTTACGCAAAAACGAACGCACCCAGAAATCGCAAACTCGGGAGATGTCTCAGATATATCGTTATCATCATCGACTAGGGGGGGAAATTAAAAACCAACAACATCAACACAAAGTCTATCTCGAAAAAAACGGGGTTTGGCTCAGATTAACGGATAATCAAAAGGCTGCAAAAGAGGGGTTGCAGGTTTAAAAAACCTACCCTCCGCCGTCCTTGCCGCGCCATCATCATCAAAATCGGCGTTTTTTTTCATCATCGCCGCCCACATCCAACATATCAAACCCACAAAAGTCCACTGATCAAAATCACCAGATAAACAAGAACACAGGCAAAAAATCAAAGAAACCCAACCAAAAAATCAAACCATCAAACCCACATAGTCGACAGAGTTCATCAGACCCACATAGTCCACAGAGTTCATCAGACAAAAAATCAAAGAAACCCAACCAAAACAAAATTGAAAACCCACCTTCTCTGACCGAACTCAAGCCATCATCGAGCACCCACCACCTCCGACATCGAGCACCCACCACCTCCGACAACGACACTCCACCACCGTCATCGAGCACCCACCACCTCCGACATCAGCACTCCACCGCCCTCATCGAGCACCCACCACCTCCGCCATCGACACTCCACCACTGCCAGAGATAACAACAGAGGTTATCAACATCAAAAACACCGCCGGAGATAACAACACAGGTCCCATCGTTCACCGTCAAACCACCACAATCTAACCCTAAACTCCAAATCGAAGCTCACTACCCCAAATCAGAGCTTTTGGGGGGTGGTTTTGTGACAGTTGCCCACGCATCTCGACTTTCTCTCTCCTTTGGGCGGTGTTTTTCTGGCAGTTGCCCACGCATCGGAGATTTGGGCGGTGGGTTTGTGACAGTTACCCCAAATCGAAGATTTGGGCAGTGGTTTTGTGACAGAAAAAGGAGATGAAGGAGATAAGGTGTTTCACCTTTAAGATCCAAATGAGAGGATTTCAATATATGCTCAAAAAAGAAACACAGAGATCGAGATGACATTTAAATGAGAGAGGTAATTAAAAATTCAGAGAATTAAATGGAGAGAGAGGTGGATTTGACATTTGGGGTAAATGACTAAAACACCCCTTCTTCTGATTGGCTAAGAGTGGTTCTCGCGGTTCTTACAACTGGAGTTGGTTTTCATTTTAGCGGCTCCCTATATATATATATATATATATATATATATATATATATATATATATATATATATATATATATATATATATATATATATGAAAGTTCAAATGAAAACCACTAGTTATCGCGAAAACTCGGAAACAAATTAAAAAAGCCAAAAAAACATACCAATTTTTTTTCATACCAATTTTCGCCATTTTTTATATATATAAAAAATATATTTTCAAAAAAAAAAAAATTGTAGTGTGCATGTGTGTAATATTGCACATGTGTATGTGTACTACACGTGTGTATTATTACACATGTGTACTACAAAAAAAAAAATTGAAAAATAAAATTTCATATAAAAAAACATGCGATTTTTAGAAAAAAAAAAAATTGGTGTGTTTTTTACGCTTTTTTTAGTTAGTTTTCGAGTTTTCACATTAAAAGTGGTTTTCATTTGAACCTTCCCCTATATATATATATAAACAATTGTTAGTTAAGGATAATAATGAGGATCCTAGATCCTTAGCCTTGCACCATCTTCTGAGGATCCTTAATTCAAATTGAAGTGAAGATCCGTGATCCAGGCCACATTTGAGGATCCGTGATCCACATGCGGGAGTCAAGTTCGTCTCTTTGTCGGTTAGATGGTACTAACATGTTCACGCACTTGCTTTTGTGCCCTGCATGCATCGAATATCAAGTTCCTCATTAATAAGTGATTTAATCACATAGGGCTTGTATTCATCCAAAATAAGTGAGTATCTCACATCATATACGTTGAAAACAGATGATAAATGGTATACTCACCAGTAAGATGAACTCTCGTGCATACCTTGATACGGGAATGTGTCGTGTGTGGATGAACACTGGTCGGAAGTATAAATCATACCTTAATCGTATCCCCTAACTGCGAGTACATCTGATAAGTTGAGCTTATGTGGACAACAATACCGATAATCGTTATAGGATGCTTATCTTAATATTATCTAACTGAACAACAAGAGCGTTTTGGCTTGACCGTACACTGATATGATTCTCTTGCCCTCGAAACTCGCAAAAAGATTGTCTGTAAATATTTATTTAATGCTTTTCATTTCTGCATTTCTGTATATATTTATTTACTGCTTTCAGTCTTTACATTTCAAAAAATTCAAAAATACCAAAAAGATTTTAGGTGTGTTTTAATATAAACTTTATAAAAACCAAAAAGATTTTATTTCTATCCTATTTTTGATTGTACGATGTTGGATCTCGAGCCTTTTCATCCTGAAACCTGATCGAAACCAAAACAACTGCATCTTCATAAACGGTCGAAATTAGCAAGTTTTGAAAGTTAAAATCTAATTTGGTCAAAAAAATTTCAACTTTCAAACTGTTGTCGTTCGGTAGTTGATTGAGAGTTGGTCACATGTGTGTCATTTTAACTATATTCCAAGCGGTTGTTCTCATTACGCGTTTAGCTTTCTTGTATGTGCAAATGCGGCATTTAAACCAGCTAAAGGCGAAGAGAACGTGTTCTATGACAAGCTTCAGAATGAAGACATGACATGGATGCAATCAAAGGATCAAGATGATCGAGTTATCGCTGACCACTCATCAACACCGAAAGGATCTGAAGTATTGAAGATCAAAAGATTCTCGAGCATCATTCAAGGGGGAGTTTGTTGATACGCTCCCTGTTTGTGACACGTGAAGACATCTGAAGATCCGACAACATCTGAAGATCGAACCATCACGAGCAGCATCCAAGGAGGAATTTGTTGATGCACTTTGTGGATGCGGCTCGATTTGGTTCGACTTAGTTAGGTTCGGCTCAAGACCGACGTCGTGACATTCCTTCGTCGTGCGCCCCAGAGATCGACACACGAAGCGTGAAAAGCCGCAAGTGGTCCGCTTGAAGAATGATCACATCATGATGTCATATCTATTAATTTTCTATTAAACGTCCATGCAGATTATAAGGTTTCCACAAAGTATTATGGTTTCCTTGAAGTGTTATGTATTAAATTGCATGGCATCCACTTAGAACATATATGACTTGGATGGAAAACATCAGGGACTAAAACAACATTTGACGAAGAATTGCATGCTGGAAGATATGCTTCATCACTTAACAACCCACGAAGAATCCATGCATGACGAAGATCTCTCCAATGAAGAATCAAAGCGACGAAGAATCACAGAGACGAAGACCCTGGTGTTGATGAAGAATCCTTCGGCGAAGACTCTCCACGAAGAATCATTTATTCTTCATGGATGTCCATTCTTCATGGGCTCCTCTGATTGTTCGTAGGGCTTTCTTATGGGCCCAGTCCATTCTTCATAGATGTACATATGTGTTTGCCTATTTAATCAACTTGTAACAAACAGATAAGGAGGACACACAGAGAGCACACACCAGAGAGTTGAGAGTTTATTATGTAATCTTTTACTGATACTTTTCTGGTTGATATTTATTGAAGCTTTTAAACGTTAAATCTTTGTGTATTGTGTGTTCTTGATCTCGGTTTGCATACCCGTTTGGTTTTAGCACAACCGGGTTTGTCGTATAACAAGGATAAGGTTGTTCTAGATCCTCTGCTAGTGGACCTATATCTTCTCTATGTTTGGTATTCTCTTTTCTACCCCTATTTTCTCCCCCTCTGCCCTCTCTAGCGTTTTGCTAGATAATGGTTGAGTTGGTGTCAGTAGCTCAAAAGAAGGCATATCTATTTTTTCTTTTCCCCAGTCATGTGTTTTCACCTTCTGGTTTTATTGGTGTTGCTTCTTCTTCAAGCCTCTGCATCATACTCTTCTCACCTTCTTGACATTCAACAATGTGGGGTTTTCACTTTGTGGCTCAAATGGCATTTTGTCAAACACTGCAACATGTTGTTCACCCTGTTTGGTTACAATTTCAGTTTCGGTTTTCTCCGGTCGGACATGAAAGCATCACTAAACTGTGTCTCACTCACAGACTATTGTATCTCATATGGCGTTTTATCAAATCCTGCCACAGTTCCGTTTTCAAGTTCTGTGACAAACGTCAAAATAAAAGGTATATCTATACGACTAAATCATTGTTAATTATACAATTATGTGCATTAGACTTAATTATATACTAGTTGAATCCACTAAGGCTAGCAATGTCCATGAAATGCATTTACATTTGCATATAACATGATCGTGTTCGCCTTACCGCGATACTATGAGAACAATTCTAGTGACTATTGGTAGATTATCCGATTAAACAATTTTAAGTCAGGACGGTTTTGGTACGCCTAGAACGGAATAACAGTGGCATTACTATTACATGTCCGATGAAAACGAGTGTAAGGCCCCAAATCCGTGTGTCTCACAGTTGGGACATCATTGCATAAATAATCCAAACACTTGAAAAATTTAATTAGGGTAAATTACACTTTTCGTCCTTTATGTTTGTATCAGATTGCAATGGATAGCCTTTAACTTCAATAATTACAGTCACAATCCTTTATTTGAAAAACTCAGTACATCTTTCGTCCTTTAGCCCTAACAAGGTTAAAATTTCCAGTTAAGTTTATTCACTTAAGGGCAGTTTAGTCTTTTACTTAATTATTTATAATATAAATAAAAACAAATAAGATCAAATATCAACACCTGTTTTCTCTTTTACTCTCTCTCACACACTTTAAACTCTCTCTCTCTAAACATACTAACAGCCACCACCATCAAACCCACCATTACCAGATCACCCTTTCTCTCTAATTTCCATTCTCTCTTTAACGTCCAGAACCCCGATACCACCGAATCAGGTCACAGCCTACTTAATGGACTCAAACGGTGCTGACTGTATGATCGTAACCTAGGGTTTATCCCCAAATCCTTCATTTGTTTCACTAACTCGAACGCCAGCCTGGACAACCCCTACAGCAGCTGAAGAACAAAGATACAAAATCACAACCTAATGATATTGCACTAAATTTATCCTTTCCCTTTTCGCTAAATCAAAAACCCCAATTGCACCCATAACATCCCCTAATTTCGAACAAATTTCTAAAGCAACATGCACAACAGCTACATGTGAATCAAATTTACCCTTTTTAACCCTCTTTCCAACAACCTTATCTTTCTTTTTCAAGTTCACACCCATCATATCTCATATTTTTACTATCAACCCTGTTTCTTGAATCAACTTTTTCCACTGGTTTTGGCTCAAATTTCTCATTTTTTGACTCAAAAGATGAAAACCCTTGTTGTATTTTGTCAAGAAATCTTCTACTGATTGTGGGTTTTGTGTCGTACATCCATAATCACCGTGACCGGAGCTATGTTTCTCTAGTCTGCCGGAAATGGTGTGAACTCGAACTTGCAGCACCAGATTAACATATTAATTCAGCAAACTTATACTGTTGGTGCATGTTTGTGACAACGGCTTAGATTTGGTCTTTGGATATCTTGTAATTTGTTAAACGATAAACAGTTAGCGGGTTTAGCTTTGTAATAGTGAGTTGTAATGTTTGGGCTAACCAAACCCAACGAATTGGGTGTGTGGGGGCGAATTGGGCCTGTCCAATTCGCAGTCCATGATGTTTAACCAAGCCCAAGTAGTAACCTTGTGTTATATAAACAAGGTTAGGCTTTAGGGTTTAGGTTAATCAGCCAAAACAGTTTGTGAGAGCAATTTCGTGAGAGACTTAGAGCTTGGACGAAATTAGTGTTGGTTAGGGTTTGATTGATTGTAATTCTTGTAATCAATAATCAATAGAAACCCGGGTTTGAAAGTGTCTTGCTGTTTCTGTTCTTCTACTTGTTTCTGTGATATTCTGATCAAGAGGATTCCGCACTCTTGATTGGAAAGACAATTCTGTTGAAGATCCATACGAATAGGGGACCTACATATACAGATCCAAATAGAACTTATAGATTATGGTTGTGGTGGTGTGGCGGCTATGGGGGTGGTCGTGCCAGAGTTGTGGTGGAGACAGGGGATTTGAATGTGAGGCTTGGGTTTTAACATATTGCTTAGTGAGTTCAAGTTTATAATTTAACAAATAAACAATTGTAAAACATCTTCTTCATGGAAATAAATAAATATATTTATTTTATCCTCAAAATTTAAAATTCATCTTTTAATGAGTCAAGCACACAACACAGGTCTCCTCACCTTAAATCCCAAACACAAAGTAGGAGATAAAGGATTTTTTCTTCTCCTCTTGCCCTAAGGGCAGATAAACTGCTAGGGGACTTCCTCTTGCCCCAAGGATAGATAAACTGTTAGGGGATTTCTTCTGCCCCAAGGACAGATAAACTGTTAGGGGACTTCCTCTGTTCGACCTGGTTATGGCATGACCCAACACATCACACGCAAGCACATAAACGGGCAACCAAATAATCAGAGATCCCCACCTGATTGATAAGCTGGTTTCTCTATATAAGCCATCCTCATGCTCAATTATGGTAAGCATTGAATAACCCTAACACTCACACACAAGCAACATTTACTTCGAATATTCTTCATATAGCATTGAATACTCAAATCCTTGGATTCACACCAAACATTCTGGCAGCTCTATCATGCCAGAATAACCTTTATTCTTCGGAAAGTTTACATATCCTCACGCCGGAGCTTGGTCACAGATCCCCCTAGCCCCCCCCGGTGACGAGGCTAACAGTGTTCTCTTTTGCAGGCGTTAAAGAAGATCTCCCTGGACGTTGACGAGTCTCTTCAATCTCGAACCGGAGTTAGGGGATTCGACATTGGCGCCATCCATGGGACCTCTATCAACAGAGATATCCCAACAAGAACATTTACGTTCAGAAAGACCTTTCCTCAAAGACGACACACAAGATGACGACACCACCTCCTGCTGACTCTGAGATTTCGAAGGTGATCCAGACTGCTGAGAAGCAGGTCACCGTCGAGGATGTCACCGGTGAGCTAGAGAACATCACCGGCACAAAGCCACCACCATCCAAGAAGACTGATATCACCCCAGAATTCGTGTCAGGACACAAAAATGAGTTGCGAAAACAACTCGACGATCTGGATAAGATGGAAAACTTGGAAAGCTTACGATCAAGGCTCATTTTTGACACACCTCAGAGTGAAGGTAACACCTCCTCTCGTGACGGGGACACTAACCCGTATCCTTTGGCTACCTTCATGGCGGTTTTTAAGCAAATGACTCTAGAAGAAAAAGCTGCGATAATGGAAGAAAAATGAGGTGGTAAAGAAAAAAGAGATCACAAAGATGATGGAGGCAAAGACAATGATGTGCTTGACAAACCCTACCTGCCCAAGGACCTTGAAGATGTCTCAAAGTTCACTAGACGAATTTCTGAAGAATCGTTGCCTCCAAAGCTCAAGCCACCAAGTAACCTATACAGATATAACGGGACAAAAGACCTTGAGGACCACCTGCATGTTTTTTTTTGGGGGGGGGGGGAGTCAGGTTGGTCGGTGGTCTATGCCCAGCTGGTGTCATATGTTTGTACAGACCCTAACCGAAGGAGCCTGTCTTTGGTTTGATAGCCTTTCGACAGGGAGCATAGACAGCTACGAGGACCTGTGTGAAAAGTTCTTTAGGAACTTCAACCAACAGAAGAAGGTAGTGAAAACCCGAACGAGATCATGCACATTCGTCAGTGGGACAACGAACGGGTAGATCAGTATATGGAAAGGTTCATCAAGGAGAGCATGAATATTAAGGGAGTCCCCGAGGTGCTGAAGATAAGCAGCTTCATCAATGGAGTAAAGCACACCCAACTATGTGGTAAACTAGGGAAGGAATACCCCGAGTTGTTCGATTGCCTCATGGACAAGGTCAGGGACTTCGTCAGGGGAAGAGACACCAGCAGCAATACCAAGGAGCTGGATACTGGATCCCGGAGAACCAACACCACTCCCTGGCCACAAGAGAAAGGTAACCTTTACTCAAAGAGACCTCTTTACGATAAAATGTAGCACGACAGACTCCGACCTACCTTTTGCCCTTATAAGCCCCGAGTAAGAGGACCAGCCCCCTACTATGACAATTTCACCCCTTAGACCAAGACGCCAAGTGAAATACTGGCCACTGAAAGAGTCAAAAACTCCTTCCCAAGACCCCCTCCCCTCAAGCCTGGACTAAAATCCTACCCAAATGAATATTGAAAATTCCATAAGGGATGTGGTCACAAAACAGACAATTGCATGTATTTAAAAGGGAAGATTGAACTAGCGGTGAAAACTGGGATGTTGTCCCCTTGTAGGTTTCAACAACAGTATTTCTCACCCCCTTAGGGAAGATAAGGCTCCCGTTCACAGTGGGTGTAGGTGACAGGGTAAGAACCATAGAGCTGGTATTCACCGCAATCAGATCACCCTCAAAGTACAACGCCATATTAGGGAGATTGGGCATTGGGGACCTTCAAGCACAAGCCTTGACTCCTCTCGAGGCCTGGTATTCCAGACCCCTAGGGGACTCACCTAGGTAAAATGCTCTTATGAAGTAGTGTCTTCAGTCTCAGAAAGAGAAGCGGGAAAGAAATCTAAAGAAGAAGGGATAGAAGAGTGGATTTTGAATGAAAGATTCCCTGAACAAACTGTACGAGTAGGTGCACATCTGAGTGACAAGTGTAAAAGCACCTTCAAGGAGTTGATGCTCTTCAATATAAACGTCTTCGCGTTTCAGCATGGAGACATGTGTGGCATACCTTGAAGCTTGACAGAGCACCGACTCAATACCCATAGTTGGATAAAACTGGTCAAACAAATGAAACGAAGTATGGGGCCGGAGAAAAGAAGAGTAGCATGTGAAGAAACTAGGAAGCTCCTTAGGGCCGGCATCGTGAAAGAGGTTAGATATCCTACCTGGGTCTCAAACCCAGTGATGGTAGGCAAAAAAACATGGACGGTAGAGAATGTGCGTGAACTACAAGGACCAGAACAAAGCATGCCCGAAGGACTTTTACCCCCTACCAGAGATTGACGTCCAAATAGACTCGCTGGCTGAGTACCCCATAAAATGTTTCCCGGACTCATAAAAGGGGTACCACCAGATTCAAATGTCCCTGGAAGATGAAGGGAAACCGGAATTCGTAACGAATGACGGCACCTTCTGCTACACCAAGATGTCGCCCGGGCTCAGGAATGCAGGTGAAACCAACCAGAGGTTCATGAATACATTGTTCAAGGACCAATTAGAGCGAAACCTGGAGGTCTATGGGGATGACATTGCAATCAAGAGCCTCATGGAGGCTGCTATGCTAGAAGACGTGGCAGAAACAATCAGAACCATGTAGGAAATAAACATGAAGTTAAATCCAGGAAAATGCTATTTTAGGGTAGAAGAGGGGAAGTTCCTAGGGGTAGTAGTGACTACAGGGGGGATTAAAGCCAACCCAGAAAAAAAACAAGCAGTCGCGGAGATGAGATCTTGCCCACTCTTGTCATACCCATACCTGGAGAAGACCTCCTTTTGTACCTGTCAACATCCAAGATGATGGTCAGTGATGTTATGATGGTAGAAAGACAAAGCAAACAGATACCAATATATTTCATCAGTAGAACACTCAAAGGACCGGAAGAAAGATATCTCCCGACAGAGAAACTGACGTTGTCATTAGTCTTCGCGTCAAGGAGACTTAGAAGCTATTTCCAAGCACACAAGGTGGTGCGGCTCACAGACCAACCCCTTCAGAAAGTCCTAAGAAGGCCGGAACTTTCAGGCCAGCTCGCTAAATGGGCGGTAGAGCTTGGAGAACATGCCATTGAATACAAAGCAAGGACAAGAACTAAGGGACAAGTTCTAGCAGACTTCCTTGCAGAAGTCCTTGAAGAAGTGGAAAAAGAGCTTCTCAAGTGGAACGAGCTAGAAGAAAAAGAAAAAAAGAAAGAAGAGACTGCAGTGTGGAAACTGCACACTGATGGGGCATCCAGTGAAGAAGGTAATGGTGCAGGTATCACCCTCATCAGCCCAGAAGGAATCGAGCTGACCTATGCAATTAGGTTAGACTTCGAGAACACAAACAATACATCTGAATACAAAGACTTCTAGCCGGTCTAAGACTAGCCAAGAGAATGGAAGTAAGAAACATTGAGGCCTACTCGGACTCACAACAAGTCCTTAAACAATATAATGGGGAGTATGATGGTAAGGATGATACCATGGCCTAATACGTGACCAGGTGAAGGAACTCGCTAAAACCTTCATCATTTTCAAGCTGGAATATATGCCCCGAGGGAGGAACAGGAAGGCAGATGCCCTGAGTAAGTTAGCTTATGTGGCCTTTGACCACCTGGCCAAGGAAGTAAAAGTGGAAGTCCTTACCTCACCTTCTATCACATACAAAGAAATATCTTCAATCGAAAAAACAAAGGATTCCTAGATGACCGTAATTATTGAACTTCTAAGGTAAGGAACTTTCCCCGAGGATGAAACATTGGCCAGAAAAATAAGAGTGAAGGCACTCTAATATTAAATCATAGATGGCCAACTCTTCTGAAGGTCATACTTAGGGCCATCACTAAAATATATAGACGAAGAATAAGCAAGGTATGTAATCCAAGAAATCTATGAAGGTATATGTGGGATGCATTCAGGACCCAAGACGGTTGCAGCTAAGGAAATGAACGTCGGTTTATATTGGAGTCACATGTACGACAACTAGGGGTGCAAACGAGCCAAGCGGCTCGCGAGCTACTCGAGATCGGCTCGAGAAAAAGCTCAAAACACCGAGCCTTATCAAGCTCGAGCCTAAAATAAAGCTCCTTTGTCTATCGAGCCCAAGCTCGAGCCTCGCATGTGAAGTTCATTAGGCTCGTCGAGCCTTTTCGAGCCTTAGTGTAAACAAGTCGAGACGAGCAGAGCTTATCTAAACTTGTTTACAAGCTGACCCCGAACCTAAAAACCAGCTTATTTAGTAAAAACCAGCTTCACTTATCTAGCTTCTGAGCCTAAACATTCTATTATTTATATTATTTTTATTTAAAATATTAATTAATAGATAATAAACGAGCTGAGCTCGAGCTTGAGAAAATACAATGAGCCGAGCTTAAGCTAACAAAGCTTGAATCGAGCTGAGCTCGATCCCGAGCTCTCATAAGTTAATCGAGCTCGAGCTCGGGCCTGGCTCGGCTCGTTTGCACCCCAAACGATAACGCCCTAGAGGAAATCAGGAAGTGCGACAACTATCAAGTTCATGCCCCACTGACCCACCGACACAAACACCCCATGGTCCCAGTCTTTACGTCATGGCTGTTCCAGAAATAGGCCATTGATATTATAGGAACTTTCTTGGAAGGCATAGGAGGGGTTAAGTTTGTGGTGGTTGCCATTAACTATTTCACAAAGTGGGAAAAGGCCAAGCCTCTAGCAAATATCACGGGTGAAAAAATGAAGAGATTTGTCTTGGACAACATCATCTGCCGATTCTGGATCCCCCAGGAGCTAGTCAGTGACAACAGAGTCCAGTTTGTAGGAAAACCTTTCAGACCTTGGTGTGAACAAGTCCATATCCAACAGGTCTTCACATCCGTCACCCATGCACATAGCAATGGGTTACTAGAAAAGAGCCAATCAAAGTCTCATTATGGGAATGAAAGAAAGGCTGGGACAAAAACAAAAAGGTTGGCTGGAAGAATAACCGTATGTCTTATGGGCATACAGGACGACTCCTAAGACTTCCAATGGAGAAACGCCTTTTAGTTTGACCTATGGAACATAAGCGGTCATCCCAGTTGAGATCAGCTCCCCCAAAGCAAGAATGAAGTTGAGAGAAGTAGAAAACGAACACGACCTATGGACAAACCTCAACTTGCTGGAGGAAAGGCCGGAGATCATGACAGTATGAGAAAAAGGATACAAGAAGCAGATGGAAAAATACTATAATTCTAGGATGAAGAAGCTAAACTTGGTCCCTGGAGATCTTGTCCTGAGGGACAATGAAGCAAGTTTGCAAGAAAGTACTGGAAAGTTAGGACCCAGGTGGGATGGACCCTACAGGGTCAAATGGGCGAATCGGAAAGGTGCTTGCAAATTGGAGACACTCCAAGGGAAAGAGGTTCCAAGAACATGGAATCTTACGTAGCTCAAGAAGTACTACGTATAAAAGATCGCCCCATGAAGTGGGGACAAGGGAACAAGAAAAAGACATGGAGCTAAAGTGCCCATTTTGTAAGACTAGTTATGAAGAAATGAGTTCTCTCTTTTTGTATTATGCATGTATTTTGAACAAAAACATGTACTGGAATATTACTCCAAGTAACAATAACGAATGGTTTGTTTAAAATTGTTCAAACACCTAAAGGCTATCAAACATGGCCAATAACAAGGAAATACACCATGACAGACGGATCTAATGGTTCTGAACCTTGTATAAAAAACGCGTGTACATAGACATAACAAAACTTGTCGAACAACCCGACCGTGGGGCAATGACAAGGTCGACTAGTCCAAATGACAAACATAATTTACTGCAACAAGAAGCAATCATAAATTGGAAAAACTGTCTCTTGTATATAAACTACAAACTAAACGTAGTAAAAAAACTATATTACAAACAAAACAAGGATCGAAAACACCCTATCCAATAAGATTTACAACTAATGGCCAAAGTTACAAATCAGGAACCAAAAACCTAGAACACCGGGAATGCCAGAGTTTCTCCAAAGCATAGGTGCTATGCCACAGCTGCAAACGGTTCCTGCAAGAGAGTAAAAAGGGGCAACACACAAACACCCAAATGCAAAATCACATCCAAAAGTAAACATGAACGAAAGAATACAAAAGAGTAGCAGCAGTTAACAAAGTTCTAGAGGGCTCCAACATAAAGGCCCACAACCCAAAACAAACAAAAAATAAAGTATCAAGTTAGGGGGAGTCACAACTATATTGAATAGTGTTTAACAATGTTTGTCAAGGGGAGGAATCACTAGAAGGGGAATCACCAGAAGGAGGATCAACAGAAGCAAACTAGGACTTCATTTCTTCGAGAGCCATGAGGGGGTTGTCAGACAATTTAACAAGAAGGGCAGGGGTTTCACCAGTAAACTCCTCCTGAAGCTTGGATAACTACTTCTTAGCCTTAGAATTATAATGAGGAGTCTCTTTCCTTCTCATGCCCTGCGACGAGAAGGAATACACGTCCTTCAACCCCGTCTGATACCCTACATCCCGGTATACCTAGTAATTTCTCTCCAACGAACCCTTGAAGTCCGGAGATTGGGTAAAAGCAGCAAGGAAACGCCTAAAAACATGGGAAAGAAGCCAATGACGCTCTGCAGCTAGCTTATGGTTATCATCTTGAACAATCCCTAGCTCAGCATACAAGGTCTCCACATCAGTACCGGACACTGAGGCAACAACCTTGTAATGATTGACATCTGCAACTAACCGGTCCCTCTCCTGCAACACCTCGGCCAGCTCCTCATCCTAAGCTTTCTCCTTTTCCTTCACCAAGGCCTCAACATGCTGGTAAGGGAAACAATGAGAAGAAATACGAGGGAAGTCTAAAGAAAGCATATTTCCAGTAGCAAAAGCGAACATGTAACGACAAAGGGAAAAGAGTGAAGGGGAACATACCTCCTTCTTAAGAAGACATATCTCGACGTTCACAACACGACATTAATGCTCTGCAGCAATGGTCTGTGAAGTCTTCAGACGATCCTCCAAGTCCTTTTTCTCCTCCTTCAATGCCTGAACGTGTTGCAACATTCCAGCACCCCGAGAGAATCTCTCACATACAGCCATACAGTATTGATCCTCAAAGATCTAAGGATCTAACACAGCGTTCATGAACTTCTGAGAAGGGGGAAGGGCATGCTACATGAAGTCCCGGGCAATCTCCCCGGTGCTAATAGTGGATGAAGAAGTGATCTTCCAATTAGGAACATAAGGGGGAGGGTAGCCCTCTACAAACAAGGGGCCAAAGGAGACTAGACCCGGGACGAGGAAGGGATTTGAATTCTTCTCTGAATGGAAGCCTAAGGAGGAGAAGTATGGACATCAGTCTCAATGGGCACCACATTCACTTCCGGACCCTTCTGCTTAATCTTCAACGGAGCAGAAGAAGCCGGGATAGCAGTCGGAGCTTTCAAACTTCCCTTCAACAATAAAAAAAAGAGAGGGGGGAAGAGAATAAGAAATCCAGAACTACATAGAAACAAGGGAGAAATCTCACAATTAACTTGTAGGAAAAGGTCCCGAGACAAGACTAGAGGATGGCCGGAGAACCTTCAAGTGCTTAGATATAGAGCCCTTGGTAGCAACAGGAGGAGCCTCATACATGGTCTGGGAGACAGGCTGAGATTTCTTATTACTAGCACTCCGCAACCTGGAACTAATGTTCTTAACCTCAGGAACAACCTCACTTTTTGAGACGACTGTATCCCTAGATCTTCATCACCACAACTAATGTCTTCAACATGAGGAGAGTTTTGAGAACCCTCCGAACCTTAAGGGAAGCCCCCACGAAAAGAGGATTCCAATCCCTAGGGACCACCTCAGCATCCTGACCCTCAACATTAGGGGCCTCACCCCCAAGAACAACACCCATTTCTTGATCGTCGGCACCCTCAACCACAAAGGACAAACCCCTCACGTCAGACTACATCAAGTTCCAAAAAGACATCTCTACACAAAAGAAAAAGCGTATGAACAATAAGACAAGCAATACAGAAATCCCAAATAACAAGACCCAGCCAGATCGTGTTCTTCTGGTTTTCTTGGAGGTTGTGCTTGACAAGAAGACTGAAACCCTAATTTCTAGGGTTTTCTTGTGTCTTTGAAGGGATTCTCGTTGGTCTCTTTTATAGGGCAAACCAACAGAACTTGATTGTTTGTCTTTCAGGCAGGTGCTTGTAACCCTAAGTGAAGGTTAAAAGTCTGATTTGCTGGAGTTATACGCACCCACTGTGAGATTGTTCTATCCTTTTCTTGTTTTTTATTTTTTGCATCACTGAGTCTGTGTGTCTAGGCATATTGTTACCTGGTTAGTAAGACTGGCTTGATATTTGGGACACAGAGAGGGTACACTCTGTTACATTATTTAGTTGTTTGTGTTTTTTTTCCTTCCTGTGTTTCTTGTTTTTTTTTTTTTTTTTTTTTGTCTTTTGGTGTGTGGCTCCCTTGACATAGTTTGCAAAGGCACCTTTGAGTGATGAACCTTTGACCTGACTCACTGTCTTGGCTTCTCCGTGTGTGATCTTGTGATTGTTTGTCTTTTCTTTGATGATTTGTTGGTATTACCATGTGATTGTTTGTCTTTTCTTTAATGATTTGTGGTATTACCGTGTCTGATAATGGTAGTGATTCGCTTGTTACTTCTACTAGTGGCACACTTGTTAGTAAGATTGATGCTTGTGATCCATTATATCTTCATCCTAGTGATTCTACTAACATGGCTATTGTTAATATAAAACTGAAAGGCACTGATAATTACACAATTTGGGATAATGCTATGAATCTTGCTTTACAAGTAAAAATAAACTTGGATTCATTGATGGTTCTTGTGTTAGGTCTACTATTGATGAAGTATTAGGAAGACAGTGGAATAGATGTAACTCAATTGTTCTTACATGGATTTTGAATTCAGTGTCTAAGGAATTATATTTGGGTCATTTGTATTCTAAGTTAGTTTCTGTTGTGTGGAAAGAATTAAAGGAAACATATGATAAAGTAGATGGATCAATGATCTTTAATTTATATCAAAAGATTAATTCCTTTTCTTAAAATGGCATGCATATTTCTGAGTATTATCATAAGTTGAATTGCATGTGGAAACAATTAGATCAAATCATGTCACTCCCTACTTCTATTTGTGATGCATCCAAACAGTTTAATGATTTTAATCATCTGATTAAACTAATGCAGTTCTTAATGGGACTTGACAGTACATACTAGTCTGTGAGAACTTCTTTGTTTACTAGGGAAGTTCTTCCTTTAGTGAAGGATGCTTTCGCTTTCATTTCTAGAGAAGAGTCTCATAAAAATGCAAACAATTTTTCTGAAAAGGTTACTAATAATTCTGTTGGTTTTGCTGTTAAAACTAGTCTGTCTTTTGATTCAAAAAGGAAAAATGTTAGAACTCCTAACCCAAACCTGAAATGTTCTCATTGTAACAAGACTGGACAAACTGTTGAGAAATGTTTTGAACTTGTTGGTTATCCTTCTTGGATGAAGTCTAAAGCCAATGGTAATAAGGGGGCAGGGCTAGTAATAATGTGGTTGTTGATACTCCTAAACCTTTTACTTCTTCTACTGTGAATGGTTCAACAAACGAACAGTTTGCTCAATTACCTAGCCTGTTGAATGATAAGTCCAGAAGTGAACCACAATGCAGTAATTTTGCTGGTAGGTGTAATTCTTTTTGTTTTATCAGTTATTCTGATATTTTTACTAAGCCTACTTGTGATTTTAAACCTGCTTATTGTTTTTCTAACTTTGTCAGTAATGGGAAAAAGGTTGGGTGGATTATTGATTCTGGGGCAAAGCAACACATGATTATGAATGATGCTAATCTCATAAATCTTGTTTATGTTCATAAACTTGCCAAGGATTGCAATCTTACCATTTCCTTTGATGAACATAATTGTTATATTCAGGATTCTCAAACAAAGAAAGTCCAGGTGACTGGTAGTCAACTTGATGGTCTTTATTTCTGTGGTAGTTCTACTATTTCTGACAAGTGATTAATGCAAGTCTTGATGTTAATCTTTGGCATGCTAGGTTAGAATATCTGGCTGAACCTGTGTTGCATGTTTTAAAAGATAAGCTAGATATTAAAAATGGGGTCAAACTTGAACTGTGTGAAACATGTCATAGAGCTAAGCAGCATAGGAAACCTTTTCCTTTAAGTGAACATAAGACTAAGTCATTGGGTGATCTTGTTCATCTTGATGTGTGGGGTCCCTATAGGGTTCAAAGTAGGGAAGGTTTTAGATACTTCCATACTGTTGTTGATGACTATACACGGGCTGTTTGGGTTTATCTTATAAAAAATAAAGATGAAGTTTTTTTTATAATATTAAAGGGCATTTTAGCATGCTTAAAACTCAGTTCGGTAAATACATTAAAGTTTTCAGGAGTGATAATGGTACTGAATTTATAAAAAATCAAATGAAAGATTTTTGTTACAATAATTACATTATTCATCAAACTTCATGTGTTCATACCCATCAGCAAAATGGGATAGTTGAAAGGAAACATATGCACCTTTTAAATGTAGCTAGAGCTTTATTGTTTCATGCTGGTTTTCCTCTTAGATTCTGGTCTGAATGTATTCTAACTGCTACCTATTTGATTAGCTGGACCCCGTTTTCAGTCTTAAATGGTAGGTCTCCTTATGGACTTGTGTTGGTTTTGCTCTTGTTTTGAGTCAGCTTAGAATTGTTGGGTGTCTTTGTTTTAGCATTGTGTTAAACAATACTAATAAGTTTAATAGTCATGCTGAAAAATGTGTTTTGGTTGGATATTCTAATGAGAGAAAAAAGGTGTAAACTATGGAGTCTACATCAAAGGGTAATGTTTTATTCTAGGGATGTCAAGTTTTATGAAATTGTCTTTCCATTTAAAGAAAATAAAACTTTGCTTGATCCAAATTCTATAGTTAATACTTTGAATTTCTTTGATTTATTTGACCAAAATGGCACCCAAAACTCAAAAGCTGACTCTGCTCCCAATGATGATAACACAAATATGAATCCCTTATCCTTAGTTATGAGTTTTAGCAACCTGTTAATAGCTCTAACAGTACTTTAGGTAGGGCTGATACTCAGCAACCAAGTTGTGTTGAGTTAGAAACTGGTAGGGTTGAACATGATTTAGAAGTTAAGGAAAACATAAGAAATTCTGAGGGAGGTAATTCAGGGCAACCTAGCAGTGTTTTAAGGAAATCTTCTAGAAATGTAAAATTTCCGTCTAAACTTGATGGTTTTATTATTGATGGTAAAGTCAAATATGGTCTTGAAAAGGTGTTGAATTATGTTAATCTTGATCCTGATAATTTGTGTTTTGCTTATGTTCTTAATAAAAGTACTGAACCTTAAAACTATTTTGAAGCTAAAACTGATAATAATTGGATTATTGCTATGAATGAGGTGTTAGAAACTTTACACAGAAATGATACTTGGGAAATTGTTGATTTGCCTCCTAATATGAAAGCTATAGGCTGTAAATAGATATACAAAATTAAGTATAAAGCCTCAGGTGAGATAGAAAGATACAAGGCTAGGCTTGTGGCTAAGGGTTTTAGTCAAAAGGAGGGTATAGACTTTTTTGAAACATTTTCACATGTTGTGAAAATTGTTACTGTTAGATTTGTTCTAACTATTGTTGTTAATAATGGTTGGGATTTATATCAACTTGATATAAATAATGCTTTTTTGTATGGAAATTTGAATGAAGAAGTCTGTATGACTCTTCCTGATGGATATAGCTCCAACCATGAAAATAAGATTTGTAGACTTAAGAAATCACTTTATGGTCTTAAACAAGATCCCCGAATGTGGAATGAGAAGCTTGTTAATGTTTTACTTGAACTTGGTTTTAAACAAAGTAAGTGTGACCATTCTATGTTTATTAAAACAAGTAAATCTGTGTTTATTATTTTACTTGTTTATGTGGATGATATAGTCATAACTGGTAGTTGTTCAACTGAAGTTGCTAAAATAAAATATCTTCTTAAATCTAAATTTTTAGTTAAAGATTCGCGAATGTTAAAATATTTTCTTGGGATTGAAGTTTTGAAAACCAAAGATGGTTTATGTTTGGCTCAAAGGAAATATTGTCTTGATTTACTTGCTAAATTTGGTTTGACTGGGTGTAAACATGTGAATAGTCCCATTGAAGGAAACCATGTTTTAACTCATTTATGTGAAAAAGATAATCAAGTTTTACTTGATATCTCTTTTTATCAAAAATTAGTGGTACTAGACCTGATATAGCCTATTTTGTGCATTATCTAAGTCAATATATGCACAGTCCCACTAATACTCATTTCAAAATTGCTTTGAGACTCTTAAGATACCTTAAGGGTTCTCCTGAGAAAGGTATATTGTTTAAAAGGGAGATTCTTTTGAACTTAAAGCTTTTGCAGATTCTGACTGGGGTAAATGTGTTAACTCTAGGAATTCTATCATGGTTTTTGCATTTTCTTAGGAAACTCTCTTATTTCATGGAAAAGTAAAAAAAACAAACTTATCTAGATCTTCTACTGAGGCGGAATATGGTGCTATGTGTGTTGCGACATGTAAAATCGTTGGCTTCTTAATATTTTGAATGAACTTAAAGTTGATATCAAACTTCCTCTTTCTTTATTTTGTGACAATACAGCAACTATATCAATAGCTGCTAACCCTGTTTTTCACGAACGTAGAAAATATTTTGAAATTGATCTCTTCTTTTTAAGAGAAAATTTCAAAGGGTGTTATTAAGACTGTTGGAGTTACTTCTGAAGAACAAACTGCAGATATATTTACAAAAGGATTGTTTGTTCAGGCTCATGAAAAGATTTGTGAAAACCTGGGTCTTTTTAATTATTTTGCATATTAATTTGAGGAGGGGTGTTAAAATACATATTTAATATATATAATATGCCTTTATATTTCATATTCAGTTTAATATGTTTTTATTTGGTTTTAATCTTTTTCTTTATTTTTGGATTCTTGTTATGTCTGAGCTTCTTGGTCTCATTTTGAGTTGATTTGGGCTTGCTAATAGCTGGGCTTAAAGCATGGGCTTATTGATGCGTGTGGGACTGAAGTTTCAGATGGTTGGGGTTTATAAAAGAGGGTTGGTGTATTGGATTCATGATTTACAAGTTACAACTGCTTCTCATCTTCTCATCTCTCCCCGTTCTCTCTCTCTCTAGAATCTTCAGAACTAGGGTTTCTATAGTTTGTGGTTCGAGAGTTGGTGATCTCTTTTGATCATCTTTAGAACTAGGGTTTCTATATTTTGTGGTTCGAGAGTTGGTGATCTCTTTTGATCATCTTTAGAAGCAGATCATCAGATGATCTGCATAGGCTAAGAGTTTACTGAGTCTTGTATCTTGTGATTCTTATCGGTAATCTGTGCCGACTGTCTTTGTATTTTGATTGAAGTCAATCTGTGCCGACTTGTGGCTTAATAATGTGTTTACTATTCTTGATATGGTGTTCTTGACAAATATCCAAGTTAGTGTTGTTGTAGCAGATGGTAAGCGTATATTGGGGCTAGACGATCTTGGCTACCAGTTGCTTTAGGAAATGCACTTTGCATTTTCTATTTATTTTACTACGTTCTTTTTTTTCTGATCTTAAAATAATTATAATTTATGAATGCTTAAAACGTCACAGGGGATGGGAATACCAGTTGGAAAACTTTCTATGTATGTGACAAAAAAGAGCAACCTACAAGGAATACAATGATCTGATACATGAGTTCATGACTGCATTCAAGAAGAACTATGGAGAAAAATTCCTCATTTAGGTCATTTGACCCTTTTTTGAATCTTTTGGTTTACTTTATTTATATATATATATATATATATATATATATATATATATATATATTATTGTTATTGTTATTGAATTGAATTTTGAATTGAATGAACAGTAAAATATAATAACATATTAAAAATGGAATTAAATAGTAGTATTACTAAGTGATGAGCAAATGACATCGGGTACCGGTATTAAATTTATTAAACCGGGTGTATTTTCTGTACCGGTTCGGCACCGGTATTCATAGGTTTTTACCCTCATATATCGGTGTCGTATCAGTACCGACCGGTACCAAACCATACCGTACCAGGTATATTCGGTACCTGTACCCACTTTTGGGGATTTCGGTAACTGTATTTTCGGTACCCGTTGGTACCGAGCTCATCAAATCCTGTAGAAATGCAAGTAATTGCACCATTTAGATTACTTTTCATACACACAGTAAGTAAACTGTAATTCGCTTGAAAGAGGTTTTATATACGCAACAACTTATTTTACTTTCTTTTTTGTCTTTTTTTAATGAATGAATTGTAGCATGTAAAATTAACTTGGATATTTAGATTATTGATGAGCAAATCGTATCAAATCCTGTAATCAAACCGGTATCTTATCGGTACCAAATTTACTATACCACATCATTTTCGGTGCTAATTTGGTATCCACCTTTTGGCGTTTTAAGAATCGTTACTTTCGGTTCGACACCGGTCTAGCACCATACCTGTATTTATTGATCTTACCCTTCAAATACCATACCGTATTGTACCAAGTATTTTCGGTGCCGGTATCTAATTTCAAGATTTTCCGGATCGGTAATTTCGGTACCGTTACCGGTACCGAGCTCATTCATATTTTAACGTGTTAGCACCGTAATAACTGAACTGAAAACAACCGAATTTCCAACGTGTAAGACGTGTGGGTCCTATTATTATATATTATGTTATTTAAAATCGTTTTTTTAGGACGGAGTGACTATCCTTACCACGTCATTTTTATTTATGTTTTGATATTTGGTATTTGCTTGCCGTTGTTGACACGCGTTTTGCAGTCATTGGGTCTCCGCCGTAACGCGCGGGCGGAAAGTCAACTAGTTGGTTTAATTTGTCTAAATATGAATCTGTTTCGTGTGTCCAGTTGAAGATTTTGGCAACCCAATGCTTTTGATTTGTTGATTAAATATTGAACAAGTCATCTTGTTTTTGGTGACAATATTCAGGTAGTTGTCTTTGAATTAGAGGTGGGAGAATGGGCAAGGTAGATCACAGTTCGAAAATTGTAATATTTGGTATGGAATGGATATGGTTGGGTTGACCCAAAACACTTTTTTTTTCAAATATTTTTTTTTCTTAATAGTGAATAGAAAATAAGAAATTCATTACAACAGCTATATTATTATTTTAATACTTTTTTAATTCACAGGTTTTACATATTGAAAAATATACTTATTGCAAAGGGGAATTGAACTGTAATAATCTCAACTATACGTTATTGACCATTGCCAGTCCCACCTTTGAATATTCCACATGCCAGTCACACCTTTCACTTATTTTTCCTCCACCGGTCCTCCGTTGAAAAAACTTAACGGAGTTAATTTTTTTTCTGAATTACAAGCTAACGTTTTAGTGCTTTTGATCAGAACGAGAATACGAGTCGAATGATGTAAAACTTACCTTGAAATTGTGCTCCAAACGACGAAAACCATACTTCAATTCGGGTGTTTAAACTACCAATTAACAAAAATTAAGTCGTTTGTAGCACCGTTTCCAGGTAAGTTTTACATCAATAGACTCGTATCCTCGTTTTGATCCAAAGCCCTAATACGTCAGTTTGTAATTCAGAAAAGACTAAACTGTCATTTTGGTCCCTAAGGTTTGGTCACTTTTGCCACTTTAGTTCAAAATTCAAACATTTTGCATTTGGGTCCCTATGGTTTCAGTTTTATTGCCATTTTGCTCTAAAAATGAAATCAGCTCATATTTCTTAAATTAAATCCTGCTATTTTGTCCTTTTCCTCAGGGGCAAAATGGTTATTATATAGAAAATTTATTTAATATATAAACTCTGCACTCTCTCTCCCTCTAAACAATCCTCCGTCTCTCTCTCTCTTATCTCTCTCTAACACAGGAACACCCCTCTGTCTCTCTCTCTCTTCTTTCTCTCTATCACAGATACACTGTACTCGGGTATTATACCCCCTAAATAGCGAAGTTCTGCTCCGTTGTAAGTATTATAACCCCTGGATACGTATTAGATAAGCTGCCCGATTGATCTAGGGTTCCGTAACGGCTGTCGTGGTTCCGCCCGACGTAGTCGTTGGAATGCCGTCTCGGGGAGGGTATTACCAATGTTAAAATGGGTTATCAAACTAGGGGGGGTTATTGAACGGACCTCCCGGCCGCTGGAGTGATCCCACTCCACAAGCTAGCACCGTCCCAATGCTGCCTGGCGGTGAATACCCTGTCCCGAGTTGATTCCGTTTCCTCTGGAAAGAGGCGTGTGGCTTGTGACCATCACTGGAGTCGAACCCGGGTCTCTTGGGAGAGTTAGGGTGGGACTGGCCAACTGGGCTACCCCATTTAACACGTATGCTTTTGTGTAAATTATAGATTGTCACCAGGAAACTCTAAAGGATAATCTAAAACAGCAATGTAAGTTGATCCGCTTTTTGTAAACTTTTTGTTATCTGTTTTTACAAAACCTCACACAATTAAATGTATATTAAGCAGTTATTGAGTATTTGTAAGAATATAATTATCATGAGTATGTTGGGGTTTTGTATACAAAATTTGTTACCACCTGGTCAAGGAATAACATTTTCACAAGTCGGGTCTGACAGTACAATGGATGTTAATTGGTATAACTTGGAAACAAATATAATTGCGAGATCGCCCTCAATAATGTACAATGGTTTTTAGTTAAACTTGATTAAACTGGGATTCACTCACCAGTATTTACCACTAACAAATGTTTTAAAACACGTTTCAGGTAACAAAATGTGAAAGCCAAATAGAAGCCAGCTAGACAGCACTGAAGGCTTGAAAAAGTGGCAATAAAGTTACCTAAACGAAATAGATGTTTTTATTAAATAAAATAGGATTATTTCTATGAAAATGCGTGTACTGCAAACTTGGGTTCTATCCCATGTCTTTAATGTTATGAAAATGTGGTATTTTACTCGGATCAAATATTTCCTAACTACGGTCCTGATGAAAAATTCCGCTGCCAAATTAGACAATACGCGATACCACCGAAACTGGCTCACGGCCGCCCGTTCCAGGGGATTAGGGATCGGGGGTTGCGACAGAAGGTGGTATCAGAGCTAAGCCACTGATTCAGCCACAGAAGTGTTCTGCTGACATCAAAATTCAATCTGTTAGGAAATAAATAACGGAAATACGTGCAAAATTGTATTTATTTGTTATGTGTTATTTGACTATTTATTAGTTTACAGTATGAGCGACCAAGGACCATCTGACGTGTACCGTCAATTGTCTGGTTCACCTAGAAGTGAAGGCACCTCCTCTTCTCAGCCTGCCTTCTCAGGGTACTCTGCTGATACGGAAGAAGGAATCTTTGTGTTTAAGGCTCAGTCAGAAGAGCCATTTCCTCAGAAAAAGAGGGGATGGTTCAGCAGAGGAGCACACAAGCGTAGAAAACGTATGAAAAAGTTACAAGACCAAAGAGCCCTAGCAGCAGCCAAGAGAGAGACAGATGCCTATGCCCAGGATATGATCAATAGGGGAATAGCCAACATCCACATCTTAGCAACCACTGCAGCTGATCCTAATCTGGAGCAAATAATAGCACCCCAACCACAACTACCAATTCCTGACCAACCAATGGAAATAGAAAACCATGAAAATCAAATAGAAATGCATAATTTCAACCCAGAAGTGATACCCAGGGTACCAGCACCAAATCCCTTAGACCCAAATTATGACCCGTGGTGGGATGACGTTAGGGATTATGTGCAACGCTACCCGATACAAGAAGACACGCCTATGCCGAACTTAGGAGCCTACCCAGGTTTGGACCCTCTAGATCCCTATTATGATAACGATGCATATATTAGGGAAATTTTAGAAGATCCTTACCAATTTCAGGCACCTACACCTCCATACCAGGAACCCGCACCCTAGATTCCGAACCCAGTCCTAGAACCTGCACCCCCGATGAGTGCAGAAAACGTACAAGAACTTAGGACATTTGGTGAGGAAATTTTAGAGAATAGTGAAAGAATGAGACAGGTGGGAAAGCGACTCGTCTGGAAGTACGACGAGCGCAATATGGATTTTTGGATGAATCCATATCCATGAATGTGATGGTGGAGACGGTAGTAGTAATAATAATAATATAATAATATATGTGTGTATGAAAAAAAACCTGCGGATGCCTACTATTATTAGTATAATTTTATTTCAGTTGGTATTGTAATTTTAATTTCAGTACTGGTGTGTAATAGATGCATATTATATGAATAGAGTAAAGTCGCAATGCTCGACGTTTTTGATCAGCATACGTGTTGTATCAACTATTATTTTGTGATATTAATATGTGGTAAATGTTTAAAATTCAGATGGCCGACCAAGGGAATCAAGTAAATCTGGATAATAACCCGGAAAACCAGAATGATAATATTCAGAATGACGATAATCTGAATAATGAGAATCCAAACAACAATAACAATGGAAACCAAGTGGATAATAGTGTTATCCAACACATTGTGGCACAGGGAATAATAGATGCGATGCCGTTTATTATTCAAACTGTTCAGGAAGCGAATAATAAAAGTAAACATAGCAGTAAGCGACCGACTGAACCAGAAAACAGCTTCCTGTACTTCAAGAGCCCATTCCCAAAAGAAGAAGAACCATGCCTTATGGTTGTTCTTACAAGGAATTCTGGTCTTGCAAACCAATAGAATTCTCGGGCAATGAAGAACCTATTGCAGCTCTACGCTGGATAGAAAAGACTGAGGCTGTTCTGAAAATAAGCAAATGTGCGGAAGAGGACAAGATAATGTTTGCTTCCAATCTATTTAAGAATTCAGCCTTAGAATGGTGGAACACTATCCTTCAATCAAGGGGAAGTGATAGAACTTACAATATGGAATGGGAGGAATTTAGGACAAGGTAGAAAGGAAATTCTGCCTTCCCAATGAAAAAGAACAATTCCTAAACCTTAGAATGAATGGAGTAGATAGTAAGGGGCACACAAAGTTATTCTTTGAATATGCTAGAATAGTACCAACCCTTGCATCACCAGAACCAGTATTAATCTCCCGTTACATATGGGGATTAATTGGAGAGATTAGGCATTTAGTCAAGGCAGCTAGACCTCAAACTATAGAAGAAGCTGTAGAACTAGCAAATACCTTGACAGATGAATTAATCCGTACTAGAGAAGAAGACCAAAGGAGAAACCTAACCCAAAGGCTTACCCAGGAATTCCGTTATGGTAATTCCAACCGTAGGAATAGGGGTTCTACCTCTGCACCATTCTGCAAGGTCTGCAAGAAAAAGCATTCGGGAAAATGCTCCACTCTTTGCAATTTCTACAAAGCACCCGGACACAAGGAAGAAGATTGCAGGAGGAAATCTAGTAACGGACTGTGCTTCAACTGTGGAGAAAAAGGTCACATCAAGCCGAATTGTCCAAAATTGGCTCCAGCTGTGAACAACAGGAACACTAAAAATGCTAGAGCATTCGTTCTGACTGCAGATGAAGCCAAAATGATTCCGGATGTGATAGCTGGTATGTTTTTAGTTAATGATGTTTTTGCTAAAGTATTATTTGACTCTGGTGCAAACCAAAGTTTTATTAATACATCGTTTTGCAAACTTCTAAATCAGTCATTAACTAAACTTCCAAAAGAATGTCTAGTAGAGACAGCTAATGGAGAAACTGTTAAGATTTCTGAAATCTTGCAGGGAGCAAGAATATAAATTTTTAATCAAAAGTTTAGTGCAAACCTTTACCCAATGAATCTGGCAGGATTTGATGTCGTTTTAGGAATGGATTGGTTAATAGCCAATAAAGCCAGTATTTTATGTGATCAAAAGTCAATACAAGTAAATTCACCAAAAGGTGAAAAGATCACAATTAAAGGAGATAAACCCTCTAGGTCTACTAAATTCATCTCTGTGATGAAAACTGCAAGTTACATAAGAAAAGGATCATTAGTGTATTTGATTTCTATAATCACTAACACTAAAGGAAAAGAACTGAAAGATATTCCAGTAGTATCTCAGTTTTCAGATGTATTCCCAGAAGAATTACCAGGACTACCGCCGGATAGAGAAGTTGAATTCAGAATTCACCTGCTACCAGGAACAGCACCGATTGCCAAAGCACCTTACCGTTTGGCACCTGCAGAAATGCAGGAACTAAAGAAACAATTAGACGAATTATTAGAGAAAGGGTTCATACAGCCAAGCTCATCGCCATGGGGAGCGCCGATTTTATTCGTTAAAAAGAAAGACGGATCCATGCGGATGTGCATCGATTACCGTAAACTGAACAAGGTCACGATTAAGAATCGGTACCCATTACCAAGGATCGATGATCTGTTCGATCAACTGCAAGGAGCTCGATTTTTCTCTAAAATCGATTTAAGGTCAGGATATCATCAATTAAAGGTACAGGAAGAGGATATTCCTAAAACCGCATTTAGAACCAGGTATGGTCATTATGAATTTACTGTCATGCCATTTGGTTTAACCAATGCCCTAGCTGCATTTATGGACATGATGAACCGGATATGTAAGCCATATTTGGATAAAGTCATAATTTTTTTATAGATGATATTCTAATTTACTCTAAGAATAAAGAGGAACATGCAAAGCATTTGCACGCACTTTTAAGTCTATTAAGAAAGGAAAAGCTTTATGCTAAATTTTCCAAATGCGAATTTTGGTTAGAGCAGGTACAGTTTCTTGGACACTTAGTCAATCATGAAGGAATTCATGTAGATCCCACAAAAATCGAGGCAATTACTAAATGGAAAACCCCTGAGTCACCAACCGAGGTTAGAAGTTTCTTAGGATTGGCCGGTTATTATAGAAGATTTATTCGAGATTTCTCTAGAATAGCCATTCCTTTAACTAAGTTAACATGTAAATCCATTAAGTTTGAATGGGGAACAAAGCAAGAAGAAGCTTTTAGAATTCTTAAGCATAGATTAACCCATGTACCCATATTGGCGTTACCAGAAGGAACTGAAGATTTTGTAGTATATTGTGACGCTTCTAAGATAGGTTATGGATGTGTATTAATGCAACGTCAAAAGGTTATAGCTTACGCCTCTAGACAACTTAAGAATCATGAAGAGAATTATTCAACCCATGATCTAGAACTAGGAGCTATAATTTTTTCCCTTAAGATTTGGAGACATTACCTTTATGGTAATAAGTTTACCATATTCACTGATGATAAAAGTTTAAGGTATAGTTTTCGGGCAAAAAGAGTTGAATATGAGACAAAGACGCTGGATGGAATTACTTAGTGATTATGATTGTGATATCCAGTATCATGCAGGAAAAGAAAATGTTGTGGCAGATGCTTTAAGCCGAAAGTATCACGAAAAGCCAAAAAGGGTACGTTCTCTTAAATTAAATCTACAAGTAGATTTAAATGAACAAATTAAAAAGGCACAAGAATCAGTAATCAAGGATGATACTGAAAAATTAAAAGGTATGCTAAAAGAATTAGAACAAGGAACCGATGGAATTTGGAGATTCCATAAGAAGAGAATGTGGATACCTAAATTAGGAAACCTACGTCATCGTATATTAGAAGAAGCCCATAAGTCTAAGTATACGATACATCCAGGAAATGATAAAATGTATCAGGATTTAAGAAAGAATTTCTGGTGGATAGGAATGAAAAAGGACATAGCAACCTATGTTTCTAAATGTTTAACCTGTTCACAAATTAAAGCTGAACATCAGAAACCCTCAGGATTGCTGGAACAATTAGAAATGCCAGTGTGGAAATGGGAATTGATAACAATGGATTTTGTTACCAAATTACCCAAAACAAGGAAAGGTAATGATACAATCTGGGTGATTGTAGATAGACTAACCAAGTCAGCTCATTTCCTACCAATGAAGGAAACTTTCGGTATGGAACAGCTAGCTAAATTATATGTAAATGAATTTGTTTCTTTACATGGAATACCTTTATCAGTTGTTTCTGTCAGGGATAGCCGTTTTACCTCTCATTTTTGGTTAAGTTTCCAAAAAACAATGGGAACCAAATTGAATCTAAGCACAGCTTATCATCCTCAAACGGATGGACAAAGCGAAAGAATGATTCAAACAATGGAAGATATGCTTAGAGCTTGTGTAATTGATTTCGGAGGTAATTGGGACGATCACTTATCTTTAATAGAATTTTCTTATAATAATAGTTATCATACAAGCATCAATGCTGCACCATTCAAAGCACTTTATGGACGAAAGTGCTGAACCCCAGTTTGTTGGGCAGAAATCGGGGAAAAGCAACTATCTGGACCTGAGATAGTGCAGGAGACAACTGACAAAATTATTCAAGTTAAGGAACGACTGAAAGCAGCACGTGATCGACAAAAAAGTGTTGGTGCATTACATCTGTCGACTTCGTCTTATATCGAGTCTCGGACTGAAAGTTTGAAGAGTGCCTGCTAGTTTGAAGGCTGCTAGTTTGAAGCCTGCTAGTTTGAAGGACCTGCTAGTTTGAAGAGGTCATGTTTGAAGAGGTCATGTTTGAAAGTGTCATGACAGTTTGAAGGGGTGACCGTTTGAAGCATGTCATGCCATCTTCAAACGGGAGGGTCTTGTCCTATAAATACCCTTCAAACTTTCTCATTTGTAACATTCTGATTTCCGACGCCGAAGTGCTGTCGAAGTGTCTCTGTACTGTAACGTGTTCAAGATCAATAAACAAGACATTTAATAGTGAATACAAGCTAAACGAAGACCGAATCAATGAATTCCGCCTCTGATTCGGTCTGAGCACTCTTCTGATTGACTCGTTAGGTCGTTTCACGATCCTACAAGTGGTATCAGAGCTCAGGAGGAAGAGTTCTTACCGTTTAGCTCGTTTTCGCTAGCAAATTCTGATTTTCTACACCTTCTTTCACAAAATTGATACTTTTCACGGTTAAAATCGGCTAAAACTTTCACAATGTGTGCGTAATTATGTTTTAACAAACCCTTGAAAGTTTCAGCTTAAAATTCAAAGTAAAAATGGTAAAAATGAGCTGAAAACTGGTGCCCTTTTGAACGTAACTTGACCTTCCCGTTTGAAACTGTCACCTTACAGTTTGAAATTGCACCTGACAGTTTGAAATTGCACCTGACCGTTTGAAACTGCCACTTTACAGTTTGAAACTGTCCATCCCGTTTGAAGCTAGCCATCCAGTTTGAAAGTGGTTCAGTCTTCACGTGATTATACTTTAAGTAGTGTGAACCGATTGATAGTGAATTGTGTTGTGTATAACATTGTACGAGGTGTCAGTAATTGGGAAAACAAGATCATGTGAATTGTGTCAGGATTGCATCGGTTTGATTAAGTGATTCAGAGTTTGCATGTGAGTTTTTTTGAAAGTTGTAAGCCATCTTCAGAAAGTGATATGCATGTGATATGCATTCGGTGATCTGTTCAAGAATATCTTGGTCCAATTAAATCAATTTGGGTAGTCAGTTGCATGTGATTTCATAAAAAGTTGTCGATTAGCTTTAAATTGGGGATATAAGTGGTTCAATTAGATTTGCTTGAGATACTTGAATTTGTCGGCTTAAGTGAATACCATGTGATTGGTTATTATTTGCGGCCCAATTGATTGGTTCTTAGTTGGACATTATCAAAGTTTGAATATTAATATTTTTTGCATGTGAAGTAGCATCGACCCATTTACAATTCATTAATATAACAAAGTTGCGGCCCAATCACAATTCGGTTGTTTTAAAGTGTCTCGGTCCAATTGAAGCATGGATTTTGAAGAGGAAATAGCATATTATGATTATGAATCTCAGCAGTATATTCCGATAAAGCAAGAAGGAGAAACAGTCTCAGCAAAAGAAGTTGTTGAAAAAGTTCCGGTTTTTGATCACTTGTCTAATGAAGAGAGTGACAATTATGAAGAGGAAATCCGGGAACTTGAATATCTTAAACAACAACTTCCATCTGATCAACGTAGTGGAAAGTTATTTTATGCCGATAAAATTGAAAATTGAAAGAAAAACAAGATGCAAAAAGAAAGAATCAAAAGGCAGTTATTGTTAAAGAAGAGATCAGAGCTGAGCAGATTGAACAAGTTCCATCGGCAAAATTGAGAAAGGAGAATCTGAAAAACCTGTATCTGTGAATCCTGAACCAGAGTTAAAGAAAGAGGTTGCAGAAGACGTACCTATCTTTGATCATTCATCAGAAGAAGAGAGTAAGGATGAAAGTGTTCATGAGGAAAAGAAACAGGTTGAAAATATTGCAGCTTTAAAGGTTGAGACAAAAGCTGATGATAAACAGATTCTTGTTTTGCTGAAAAATTGTGAAAAGTTGACATCTGAAAATGACAAACTCTTGAAGGAGGTTGAGAGTTTGTCATTAGAAAACAAAAATCTTAAAAAATCAGAAAATGTTTTGAAAAATCAAATACACAATTTGGAAAATGAAAAAGTAAAAATTGAGAAAGATTTTCAAAGTCAAATAAAATTGTAGAAGATGAGAGAGATATGTTTGGTAAAAACAATCTTGAAAAACAAATTGAAATCAATTCTCATCTTGAAAAGATTATTCGACTTGAAAAAGAGGCAGAATGTGCTCAAAAGAAAATCAAAGAATGGGAAGGAAAGTTGAAGGTTTTTGTGAATACTTCAGCTATTCCCTGCCCAAAACCTTTAAATTCAGTTCCAATAAGTGACAATGTCACAAACTTTGACAATGTCAAAGTTGAAGATTGTGATGAGAAAACTGATGATGATGAGAAAAAGAAAACGTTTTTGAAATTAAAAGAAATGTTTCGAGAAACTGTTCTACATTCTACTGAAAAAGGTGAATGCTCAACGCAAAAACCTGTAAAGAAGAATATGGAACAAAAACAAAAAGATAAAAAACCGAAAAATGTTCAAAAAGAAAATAAAAGCTCATCAGTTCAATCATCCAATCAAGATCAAAAATCACAAAAATTGAAAAATGAAAACTCAAAAACTGTTGGCAATAAGTGGTGCAGGTCGGACCACAGTGCTCAAAAGTCAAATCCAACAAACAAGAGGAGTAAGGATTATTACCAAGCCAAACAGTGCTATGATCTGAATGTTTGGACTAAAAGTGGTGATTGGTACGATAACAGAGTGTGTTACAGATGCGGTTATCAAGGACACATTGCAGTTAACTGCCAAGGTTGGAGTTATGAGACGAGGAGATGCTTTAACTGCAACATCATTGGCCATATTGCTAGAGATTGCCCAATGAGATCAAAGGGAAGATCGAGGGCTGAATCTCAGAAAATGGCAATGAAGAAACCAGTCAATGTCAAAGCAAAGCCCAAGGAACAGAAAGTTCAAGAACCTAAAGTTCAAGAAACGAAAGTGAAGCTTTCTCAGGGGCAGAAAGACAGACTGAGGAAGAAGAGAAAGAAGGCTAGAGAGTATCTAGAGAAGATCTTGTCCTCGGATACAACTTGTAAAACAGATAAAAGTTCTGATAAATCGTCTTGCTCACCAAAGAACTACAAATCAAGCAAAACGCATTCATCAGATACAAATCTGAGGACGAAAGAGGGAAAGAAGAAGAAGAAAGTTTGTGGCAATGAATCTGACTCGTTAAAGTCAGACAAGCCACGATCAGGCGATGAATCTGGTGTGGTAAAGCCAGAAGAGCCATGTGTTGAGGTAAAAGTAGAGAATTCTGGTATAACAATGGCTGATGCAAATTTTCCACCATTGTTGAACAAGAATTTAAAATCACCCAAGGACCGTCAGGCTTGGGTGAATCTGTTTAAATGAAAAACCTGACTTGCCGGAGTTCCCAGGTTGGTAAGCGTGGAACATGAATCGGCACATTTCTTGAGAAATTCACGAAAGTGATTTCGTCTTACAAGTGTTAAATCAGGGACATTAAGTTGTACTTGATTTTCTACAAGTGATGTTTGTGGATTGATCTTAAAAATGTTAGTTTTTAAAAGTGGTTGAAGAAAACAATGTGATGAAGTGTCCCCGAATCTACAAATGATTAGTATACAAACTAATTTTTCCGGAAAAAACATTTTGATTAAAACAAACTTAAGTGTTTTGAAATCATAATGAGAAAATACTTTGTTGTAAGGGGGAGTTCTGATTGTTTATGCCAGGTGGATGGAGAATTGAAGCAATTCTCATCATGTTGTCACATTTCTTGTACAGTTCGTTTTCAAATTTTCCCAGAACATCAAAATTGAAACATATTTTGATTTTAGGGGGAGTAAAAATTTTTAAAAAATTAGAAAATTTGAAAATGTCAAAAACATTGAAAAATGCAAAATATGAGTTTTGTTGTGAAAAGGAGGAAATGATAGTAGATCAGTTGGACTGTCACAGCATGCTAGAGAAATGAAAAGTCTAAATGTGATAAACAGTCTCACTAACGATGTGACGATAGGCTCAGCTAGACTAGTAGATTTGCGAAAACGATACAAATCTATAGCAAAAAGCCTAGTTCTAGTGGGAAACACGGTTGAATGCATAGTACTTAGTTTTGTCCTTCTTGACTGTGTGCCTACTCGGTAATCGCTGATTGTCGTAAGACATAAAACTGGTTATGTTCGTGAACTTTCACAACTTTGCTAAAAAGTCGCTGTGATTATGCATTTTATTTTGCAAAGATTTAAACTTGTTTTATTTCTTTATTTTGTTTAAGCATCGGACATCCTCTGTGTATACGTGAGTATCGACCTGGATGTTGTTGCCTAAACGTTCTGCTTTATTTTCTTTGGTGTTTCGTTTAAGCTTTGGATCACCTCTGCGTATACGGGAGTATCGACCTGGCGGTTAAAGCCTAAACAACTTCAACTTGTTTTATTTTTCTTATTTTGTTTAAACATTGGACTTTCTCTGCGTATACGGAAGTATCGACCTGATTGTTAATGTTTAAACATTCTGCTTTGTTTTCGCACAATTCACAGTCGATAAAAGTTTAAAGGCATTACTTGAGATAGTGTATTGCATGATGAGGGGATATGCTGAGATCGTGGGGTCCATAAGAACTTAGTGCTATCTTAATATACCTTTAACGTATCGGTAAGCATTTCGAAAGTTTTTAGATTGAGTTTATGTGGACAACAATATCGTCAATCAACGTGAATCGTTTAGAACTGAAAATGTTTAAAGCTTAACGATGCTAGTGATTGGTAACAAAAACTGATATGATCCTCTTTCGCAAACTCACAAAAATATTGTCTGTAAATATTTCTTTACTGTATTTCATTTTATTTCAAAAATTCAAAAAGATTTTAGTGTGTTTTAGCATAAATTTTGAAAAATACAAAAAGATTTTCGACAACTGATGTTGGAAAGCTAATTTTCAAAATTTCAAGTGCTGAACATGATGAACTGGTTCGGGAGTGTGCGTTTAACAGAAGAAATTTATTTTTAGAAAGAATTTTTGATTAGTTAATCAGGGTCTTTAATTTGAACTTGATGTAACTATTATTAGTAAGTTTTTCTTATTGTTTTAAGTAAAAACTTATGTGGTGGTGAGAAAATTTGTGCAGGAAATGAGCTTAAACAGAGATAAAGCCAGGGATTGATCTCAAGGTGATAGCTAATTCCAGACAGCGATCCCATCATGATGAGAGGGGGAGTCTGACGAGGTTAGAGCCAAAGAGAAGATCCTGGTATATGCTAAGAAAAACAAAAGACTGATAAAGACTGAAGATGCGAAGACTCGACACTTAAGACTCGTCAACATCTGAGGGGGAGTCTGTTGGTGCATTACATCTGTCGACTTCGTCTTATATCGAGTCTCGGACTGAAAGTTTGAAGAGTGCCTGCTAGTTTGAAGGCTGCTAGTTTGAAGCCTGCTAGTTTGAAGGACCTGCTAGTTTGAAGAGGTCATGTTTGAAGAGGTCATGTTTGAAAGTGTCATGACAGTTTGAAGGGGTGACCGTTTGAAGCATGTCATGCCATCTTCAAACGGGAGGGTCTTGTCCTATAAATACCCTTCAAACTTTCTCATTTGTAACATTCTGATTTCCGACGCCGAAATGCTGTCGAAGTGTCTCTGTACTGTAAAGTGTTCAAGATCAATAAACAAGACATTTAATAGTGAATACAAGCTAAACGAAGACCGAATCAATGAATTCCTCCTCTGATTCGGTCTGAGCACTCTTCTGATCGACTCGTTAGGTCGTTTCACGATCCTACAAAAAGCTATGCTGATAACCGACACAAACCATTGGAATTTCAAGTAGGAGATAAAGTATTGTTAAAAGTTTCTCCTTGGAAAGGAATAGTAAGATTCATCAAAAGAGGGAAACTAAGTCCCAGATATATTGGACCTTTTGAGATTATTAGAAGAATAGGACCTGTAACCTATCAGCTACAACTGCCAGAGGAAACGGCAGAAATACATGATGTGTTTCTTGTATCTAATCTAAAAAAGTGTTTAGCTGATGAATCACTAGTAGTACCTCTTAAAGATATAGAGGTAAATGAACAACTCAAGTTTGTAGAAAGGCCTCTACAGATTGAAGACAGGAAAGTCAAAAACCTCAAGCATAAGAGATTAGTTCTGGTGAAAGTGAAGTGGGACTCCAAAAGAGGACCTGAATACACATGGGAGCTTGAATCAGAAATGCAAAGGAAATATCCACACTTGTTCCAGTAGATCTCGAGAACGAGCTCTAAAACAAGGTGGGGAGGATATAACAACCCTACCGAATATTTTTCTGATACCCTAATATATTTTAAAATATCCCAATATGTCCAAAAATACATCCCATACGTGAAAACAGGCCCCGAATACCTTAAATATTATTAAAATTAATTAAAAATGAAGTTTTTAGGGTTGAGGCGGGCCGCGTAGCCCTTGGGCTAAACCTTACGCGAGCCGCGTGAGGGTGAAACCTGGCTGAACCCTGGGCCGCCACGTGGCCCAACACTCGGCGAGCCTACTTGATGACCCGGATCACCTACGCGTTGACCAGAGTTGACGCGGGCCGCGTAGGCCCTTGCCTACTCTTACGTGGGTCGCGTACAAGTTGAATTCAGGCCCTATAAATTGATTTGCTCGGCCTTTAGTCGAATTCGTTCAAAAGTTTCTTTCTCTCAATATTACGTAGTGTACACTATACTCGGGTATTATACCCGCCTAAATAGCGAAGTTCTACTCCGTTGTAAGTATTATAACCCCTGGATACGTATTAGATACGATGCCCGATTGATCTAGGGTTCCGTAACGGCTGTCGTGGTTCTGCCTGACGTAGTCGTTGGAATGCCGTCTCGGGGAGGGTATTACTAATGTTAAAATGGGTTATCATACTAACACGTGTGCTTTTGTGTAAATTATAGATTGTTACCAGGAAACCCTAAAGGATAATCTAAAACAACAATGTGAGTTGATCCGCTTTTTGTAAACTTTTTGTTAACTGTTTTTTACAAAACCTCATACAATTAAATGTATATTAAGCAGTTATTGAGTATCTATAAGAATACAATTATCATGAGTATGTTGGGGTTTTGTATACAAAATTTGTTACCACCTGGTCAAGGAGTAACATTTTCACAAGTCGGGTCTGACAGTACAATGGATGTTAATTGGTATAACTTGGAAACAAATATAATTGCGAGATCGCCCTCAATACTGTACAATGGTTTTTAGTTAAACTTGATTAAACTGGGATTCACTCACCAGTATTTCCCACTGACAAATGTTTTAAAACACGTTTCAGGTAACAAAATGTGAAAGCCAAATAGAAGCCAGCTGGACAGCACTGAAGGCTTGAAAAAGTGGCAATAAAGTTACCTAAACGAAATAGATGTTTTTATTAAATAAAATAGGATTTATTCCTATGAAAATGCGTGTACTGCAAACTTGGGTTCTATCTCATGTGTTTAATGTTATGAAAATGTGGTAGTTTACTCTGATCAAATATTTCCTAACTACGGTCCTGATGAAAAATTCCGCTGCCAAATTAGACAATACGCGATACCACCGAAACTGGGTCGCGGCCGCCCGTTCCCGGGGATTAGGGATCGGGGGTTGCGACAAGATCTCTCATCCGGTGGAAGATCCATCAAGGTTTGTTACCGGAAATCTGTTTTTTATCTCCACCTCCACAACTGCTCATTTTCCTATACAGTTCCCTATACAATTTTGCATATACGAATTGATTGGATCTGAGCCTGCTTTTCTTTGCCTCTCCAATTCGATCGATTCTAGTTACGCCAATGTACGTGATGTTTCGATTAACTTGTTAATCATGATTTAGTGATTTAGTTATAATTTTGTTTGATTTTGTGTTGCTGGAGTGATTGCTTGTTGTGTTTGGGGATTGATCTGGATAATTGAAGTGATTTTGATTAGATTTGAATAGAATTGATTGGAATAGATGTTCGATTGTGTGGAATTAGAAGATATTTCTCGTGTTTTTGAATGTTTGTTATTGGATTGTGCATCTGATGAGTATTTGTTTATAGATGAGCGTTTCGGAGTTTTGGTGTAGGATTTGGGGAAAAACATGTAACACTATGGATTGATGAATTGTGACGTTGAGCAGTGGTGGAGGTGGAGATAGATGGTGGCGGTGGTGGAGATTGATGGTGGCGGTGGTGGTGATGGATGGTGGTTGTTATTACAGGAGAGAGACAGAGAGAAAAGAGGTAGAAGAAGAAGTTAGGGTGTGCTAGGACTCAGATTATTGTTTTAATAAAAGCTTCAAATAAAATAAAAAAATGACCATTTTGCCTCTGAGTAAGAGGACAAAATAGCAGGATTTAATTTGAGAAATATGAGTTGATTTCATTTTTGGAGCAAAATGGCAATAAAAGTGAAACCACAGGGACCGAGATGCAAAAGGTTTTAAATTTGGACTAAAGTGGCAAAAGTGACCAAAACTGAGAGACCAAAATGAGAGTTTACTCTTCAGAAAAAACAAAAAAAAAACACTTAACCCCGTTAAGTTTTTGTAACTGAGGACTGGTGGAGGAAAAATAGGTGAAAGGTGGGACTGGCATGGGAATATTCAAAGATGAAACTAACAATGGTTAATGACGTTTAATTGAGATTATTACAGGTCAATTCCCCAATTGCAAATCATATTTTATTTGACCGGTTATAAGTTCATTTTTGTAATATGTGTGGCAAGTATATCATTGGAGAAGTTTCAGAAGCGATTACCATTTAAGATTAACAGAGGATGATTAAGGAACAGAATCATTGTGTTTGTTGAGGTTTTCTTTGACTAAGCTAACTTTTTGTCATGTTATTGTGTTTGTTCTTCAGCATGGTTATTTCTAAAACGCTAATGCCTCGAGAGGTATCTCGTTAGTCATAGAAAGTCTTTAAATATTCCAAAATTTTAAATTAGTACAGAAAAAAGCATAAATACTCGTATGTGTAAGTTGACAGCTAATTTTGGAGCATTTAAAGTCACTTTGCATGAGTGTAATTATTATTAACTCTTTACAATTTCATCATTTTTTTTGTTGAGTACTAAGTGGGCATTATTTAATAGAGTCAGGATATACACAAAAATTTATTTTGAATAATAAAGATAGGACGTAATCTTAGATCATTGGGTATGGTTTGGGTAGTCCTTTTGGGGACTATCCGTCATGTAGGCGTCACGTCACGTTCGATAAAGGACCATCCAAAGGGGACTATCCAAGGATGTGGGTACTACCCAAAGTTAATAAAAAACTAATATATAATAAATAATTAAAAAAAAACTCTCTCTATCTTTCTCTTTGTGGTCCCCACTATCAGACATCAACCAATCAACATGCATCGTCCCTTCCGTCTTCCTGCGGACGTGTGCGACGCGACGACCCCATGAGGGGCGGTGTGCGACATGAGGGACTATCCGAGACGGGGAGGGGACAACCCCCATACCCCATTGTCTTAACTATCAATTGATTAATCAAGAACTTGGATTAAATGAGTATAATTGATAAAAAAGAAGAAGGCACGTGAGTTTATCTCTCCTACAATTCCTCCCGTTTTTTATACGTTAATAACTCTTTCATACGACATTATTTTTTCATAACAATTCCACCAAAAAATGAGCGTTTTTTATCTTAAAAACGAGTATAATATTGCTATATTTTTGAAAAAAAAAAATCGAAAACATAGATGTGTAAAACGCAATAGAATAAAAATGACTTTTTTCTAAAACGAAATTGACAAAAAACACAAAGAAATGCCTTGCTTTTAAAACGCAATAGAGAAAAACACAAAAGTAATGTGTTATTTCTAAAACGCAATGGCTGAAAAAGACAAAGAAATGTCGTTTTTGATAAAACGCAATTGACTAAAAACAAAAAGAAATGTCTTTTTTTATGCGCTAGACTAAAAACACAAAAAAAAATGTCTTATTTCTAAAACGCAATGGCCAGAAAACAAAAAGAAATGTCTTTTTTTTTCTAAAACGCAATTGACTAAAAACAAAAAAAAAATGTCTTTTTTTTCTAAAACGCAATGAACTAAAAACAAAAAAAAAAAGTATTTTTTTAAACGTAATGGACTAAAAACACAAAAAAAATGTTTTTTTTTTCTAATACGTAATGTAATAAAAACACAAAAGACGCATTTATTTTAAAACGTAATTGACTACAAACACAAAGAAATGTGTTTTTTTTTTCTAAAACACAATGTATTAAAAACACAAAAGAAGTTATTTATTATAAAAAGCAATTGACTAAACATATATAAAAATATGTTTTACCTAAAACCCAATGGAATAAAAACATATAAAATGTGTTTTTCTTAAAACGCAATGGACCAAAAAATACATAAAATGTGTTTTTTTTTCCTAAAACACAATGAACTAAAAACATAATAAATGTGTTTTTCTTAAGACGCAATGGAATGAAAATAAAAAATAATGTGTTTTTTCATTATGTTATAAAACACAATTCAAAAAACGCAAAACAGTAAAATGCCTTATTTTTTAGGGATATTGGATTTTAAAAATCCTAAGTTTCACCTGTTGGCCGATAATAATCCCAACTTTAAAAATTCCTTCCAATAATCCCAACTTGTAAAAGTTTGGCCGCCATTGATCATTTTCTAACATAGGTGCACTTAAATCAATTAAGAAGTCTCTAGGTGTAATTGAATCTATTGAGGAGACCAAATTCTTATATGTTTGAAAATGACCATTAACTTGCTCTGCTACTAACTTGGAATCGACATGCGCTTCGAGGTTCTTTGCTCCCATTTTGAGGGCCAGTCAGAGTCCCGCCAGAAATGTTTCGTATTCTGCCTCATTGTTTGTACTTTTGAAATCCAGGCGAATTGCGTATGTGAGCTCATGGTTGTCGGGGCTAACCAAGCGAAGACCTGCACCAGCACTGTCATCATTTGAGGCACCATCCGTATGCAGATTCCAAACCCTGTCATCGAAGACTGGAGTAGGATTTTGGATTGCCTCGCATTCTTGGATTTTATCGATTGGAACTTCGGTGACAAAGTTTGCTAAGACTTGTCCTTTAATGGCTGGTCTAGGCCTGTAGAAGATGTTGTATCCGCCTAATTCGATGGCCCATTTGGCCAATCGCCCCGTGACATCTGGTTTAGACAAAATTTGTCCTAAATGATAGTTCATGAGGATTGTGATAACGTGTCCCGAGAAATATCGTCGCAACCTCCGCGATGCATGAACGAGTGCAAGGACGCGCTTTTCTATCATAGAATATCGTGTCTCTGGTCCGGTTAACATTTTGCTGATATAGTATATCAGAGTTTGAACGCCATCCCGTTCTACCATTAAGACCGCGCCGACTGCTACTTCTGCGGCGGACAGATATAGGATTAATGATTCCTCCTTTCGTGGTGCTGTTAATGTTGGTAACTGGATTAGACACTCCTTCATTTGTTGGAAAGCCTTCTCTGCTTCTGGTGTCCTTTGGAAATGGCTCTTTTTTGGCACAGTTGCGCAACATGCAGATGAATGGGTAAGATTTTGCAGCATGATTTGCCAAAAATCTGTTGAGTGCTGCTAAACGCCCCGCGAGTCGTTGTGTAACACCCCGTGTTACAGAAAGTCAAAGTCAAAGTCAAGGTCAAAGTCAACGACCGATTTCGCGACCTGACTTGTAGTGAAATTCTTTTATGTGTTTATTTTAGCTGTATTATGTGGAGTAAGTGTCAATAATCACAGTAATCGAAGTGTGTTATTCGCTATTAAATCGGCTTACGACTGTGAATTATAGGAAGCAACAATGCGATAAAGTTAACTAAATGATACTCAAACTATACTAAACGAATCGACATCGAATCGCAATCGAACTCGCAACTCGAATTACGCTTTTTGATTATTGTTATACGTGTGTGTTTGTCTTATGTGTTACTTGTGCATGATTATTTACGCTATAGGTGGTAATCAATCGAAACGCAATCGAACCCAATCGCAATCGAAATGGTATGATAATTGGTGGAGAAAAGACAGTGCGAGATATGAGTAGTTGGGATTAAAAGTAATTTGAATAGGAAACTCTATCGCATTCGCATCGCTCGCAATCGAAATCGAAACGGCAAAACTCGTCGCACCGAACGCCGAATCAAGCGACTGATCGATCAGGCGACCAGCCGATCGACCAGCCGTTCGATCGGACTGCCGTCCGATCGGACAGGCTGTCCGATCGAGCTGCCTGACCAAATGACCAGCCCTTTCCACTTTGGCAATTCTATAAATACCTCATGTCACTCTCATTATTACCATTTTTGGCAACTGACGTCCGACCAGCTCGTGCTCCCCACCTTTTTTTTGATTTCTCTCAATTCCGGTAAGATCTCGTCCTAAATCTTGTACTTCCTTAATCTGCACGCACTCCTACACCTTTCTATCTTTTGAATCTTAACTTTTAACCGTGAAATCATCGAGATTTAAGGTGTTCTAGGATGACGTCATCATGTGTTCTTGAAGAACTTCATGTTTTGGCCTCAATCCACCAAGAACAACTTGGATCTAACCAATTTCCACATAAGCCAACAAAGATCTTTCATAGATCTAGACATATTCACAATAAAAAGGTTTGAAAGATGGTTTTCCAACTTTCTTTCAACTCTTTTACACTCAATGCACTCAAAACCGATAGAATCGGAACTTGTGCCGGCTTACTACTCATTATTGTGGCTGTGTTGGTTCAAGATCCGTATCCTATCCACGAGATTATCGATTCCGGGTTAACCAAGAACAATCGTCTTAAACCGGTGGACTGACCGAACTTGGGTGGTTCCTGTTCGACCGTGCCACTAGAGCTTAGGATGGAGTTCTGTTGGTTAGCACGATATCAACACATCTCGATAAAACAACAAACTATCAAAACAACCAAGTGTAAGACGAAAGGTCAACCAGGACGGAGTGCCATCCGAACGGACTACTGTCCGATTGGACAGCCAAACCGCACGACAGGCCACTCGTACGACTTGCACCTTGGTCCCACACTTAAACATTTCTGCCAACACTTGAAGTGAATGTTGAACGAATTGTTGTCCGATAGGACTACCATCCGATCGAACTGCCAATGGAACCATGAGACATTTCAACTTTAACACTTAAACAATTTTCAACATGTTCAATGCACAAAGGATGCCACCCGATCGAACAACCGTCCGAGCGAGTGACACCCTGCTGTGAATTTGTTCTCACTGAGGTGCCCAACCGAACGGGTTGCCGTCCAATCGAACGACCGTCCGATCGACCGGCTATGTGATGAAGTCGAAAGCTAGGGAAAAAGGGGCTCTAGAAACAATAAACAATTTATCTATTTTTGTAAATCTGAGTTGTCGGAACAGAACTACTTGAGTAGATTTTGTCTGTAATAATTATATTATCTTATATGACGTGGTGTGGGACATGTTGCTTAAATATTTGGTAATTATAGTTGTTGTGGAAACTTCTGGATAATCTGTTTCGCTCAGTGCCGCGCCCCGATGTTTCCGCCATCGGTTGGGGTGTGACTGATTGGTATCAGAGCCATAACTATAGGGAATTAGGCAAGACTCGACCTAGTCCGGGTCGATTTCTTAGAAACGACCTCGATTATAGTTAGGTACCAACAGACCGACTCGTGCATACTCGGTAGGAGTTTCTGTACGAGCCTATCTACTATCTCTCGTTATTCTTGCTTGCACTACATTATCACTGCATTCGAATTTCGAAAATGAACGAGTGGTTTGGGTCGAGATTAAGTGTGAAAGCCGCAAACTCTCGACCACAACACTTGTTTGACCAGCATTTTTATTCTATAAACTGGAGAAATTGCGCCGAACCAGGAATGAAATCCGTACTTTTTACGTGATTTTTCCTCTATTTTATCAAAAACAGGGACAAAGTTATTAAGCCAGGGGTGAAACCCGAACCTTGATAGCTTGTTCCGTAATCTATTTGGTTTTACAAAACTCCCACCAAAGTCTCGACGGACTCCAACGACTTGAAGTCACGCCAAAACCAGAAGGGTGCGTGTTATTCGCCCAGAATCGAGGCGAAAGCACAGTCCCGAAGGTCAAAGTTTGCTCAAAAGGTCCTTGTGAATAGTTGAACCACTTTGGGTAGTCGATGTCTATCAGCCTAAGACAATCTATATTCGATTTTAAACTCGCGATCACTAATTTTTGTCGTTTTATGTGGATTTTTAAGTGTTTTATTTGGTTTTATGCTTATTTGTTAGCGTTTTGAGATAATCATTGGTTTTAATCTAACGCATCTTGCTCCGCTCATCGCACAACACACTATACGACCGCTGACAAATAGCTAAATTGTGGACGACCTCATGCTATATTATACGCTTATACTATACTACCCGCTATGTTATTCGCAATTGCTACTCTCGAACGTGCGTAGACTTTAAATGATGGAGGTAGTCAGAATGCTCTAAGTGTCTCTACATGCCTCTTGTGATTATGTGCTTACGTGAAATACATGCTTATGTGCTTATGTGAATCTGTGATTATGTGTCTACGTGATTTCTTGTGAATTGATGTGTTCCTGAGCTTTAGTAGTACTAAGTGTGAGGTGAGATTCGATTATGCTATACCTGAGACCCAAGACGATGTCTGTTGCAGATAATGTCAACTGGACCATCATCTGGACCCCGTCACCCACGACTCTCTCGTCAAGAACAAAGAGACAAACGTCTTGCTGCTATCATCGCTAAACAAGTAGCAAAGGCCATGGGTGAAATTTACGAGAATGTGAGCAAATCGTCTGAAGAGTCCAGAACCGAAGCTCCTAAAGATACACCCAAAACTGCCTTCAGCTTCAAGCAGTTCAAGGTGTGTGGGCCAAAGGAATTCTCTGGGGAAGAAGGCCCTATGGCTTTGTTCCAATGGTTTGACTCCATCGAGGTCACTCTACGACAAAGCGGTTGCCCCGAAAATCTATGCACTCTCAACGCGACTGGCGTCTTCCAGTCCCGCGCTTTAGACTGGTGGACGGCTGAGAGGAACAAACGTGGGAACGATGCAGCCTACGGTATGTCGTGGGACGATCTCAAGGAAGTCTTGCTGGAAGAATTATGCCCTCCTCATGAGCGTCAAAAGTTAGAAGATGAATTCTGCACATAAAGCAGAAGGATGGCGAAAACGCTGCTCTCACTGCTCGCTTCAGGTAGCTCAGTATTATCTGTCCCGATCAAGTAAAGACTCCAGAGATTGCAATCAAGAAGTATATCCGAGCTTTGCCTGACTGTGTCGTAGATTTCGTGCAAGCGGCCAAGACTACCACGATCGAAGAGACTTACCTACTGGCCGCTGAGATCAACGACAAGCGGGTCAAGGCTGGTGTCTGGGATAAAACTTCGAAGAACCTGCATCAAGATACCACCGCCGCACCAACTGCTGAAACCAGAACTGTGCGATCACTGCTGCACCGGTACAAGCTGTACCAGCTCAACAACAACAGCGTCAAGTAGCGGCGCCTGTGGCAAATGCTCCGCTTGCTAAGCATGCATACACTGGGCCACACCCGCTTTGCCCTACTTGCACCTACCACCACCCGACTAGCATCGCTTGCCGTTTTTGTGCTCATTGCAATATGTACGACCATTTCACTACCAACTGCCGTGCTCGACAAGCTCCAGCTACTGCTCATCAAGCTCTACTTCCTGCCCCTCAGGGTCAACAAGCTCCTCCGGCACCCGCGATCAACGCCAGAGCCTGCTTCGCATGTGGCGATCCTAACCATTTCGCTAACATGTGCCCAAACAGGGTTGTGAAATAAGAGCCCCAGTAGCAGCAGCCTCAGCAACAACAATAACAACAGCAACAGCAACAAGCAGCACGTGCTCGAACTTTCAACCTCAACGTGCGCCAGGCCCAAGCTGACAACAAGGTGGTCAATGGTACGTTCCTCGTGAATGGTATTTATGTTTCATGTCTGTTTGATACTGGTGCCGATAACTGTTTTGTATCGTTTGAGTTCGAAAAGCTCCTTAACCGTAAGTGCACCCATCTCCCTTCAACGTTCGATGTCGAAGTTGGCACCGGAAGAACTGTCGCCATTAATTTTGTTCTTTGTGATTGTACCCTTGAGCTCAACAATCACATTTTCCCAATCGACCTTATTCCGATGCAACTCGGAAGTTTTGATGTCATATTAGGCATGGACTTTCTTCGCGAAAACCATGCTGAAGTTGTGTGCTTCGATAAGATGATTCGATTCTCGCTCGCGAACGGTGATTTATTATGTGTCTATGGTGAAACTGCTTCGAAAGGTCTCAAACTCATGTCATGTTTCCAAGCTAGCAAGTATCTCCGCAAGGTATACAGAGCTTTCTTGGCCAATATTGTAGTAGCAGAGGAGGAAAAGAAAGAGAAGAACGAAGTGAAAGACGTTCCCATCATTCGTGATTTTCCCAACGTTTTTCCTGAAGATCTTCCAGGTCTACCTCCAAGTCGTGATATCGACTTTCGCATTGACCTCATTCCTGGAGCCAATCCTGTTGCCAGAGCTCCTTATCGACTGGCACCGTCAGAAATGCGCGAACTGTCGAGTCAACTCCAGGAATTGCTAGACAAAGGCTTTATTCACCCTAGCACCTCTCCTTGGGGCACACCAGTCCTTTTCGTCAAAAAGAAGGATGGGTCGTTCCGGATGTGTATTGACTACAGGGAGTTGAATAAGCTGACAATCAAGAATCGCTATCCACTGCCTCGCATCGACGACTTATTCGACCAGCTACAAGGTGCTACGTGTTTTTCTAAGATCGATCTACGTTCAGGCTATCACCAGTTACGCATTCGAGAGGAAGATATACCCAAGACCGCCTTTCGCACTCACTACGGCCACTATGAGTTCGTTGTTATGCCTTTTGGTTTAACTAATGCACCCGCGGTTTTTATGGACCTTATGAATCGGGTGTGTAAACCTTTCCTCGATCGTTTCATCATCGTGTTCATCGACGATATCCTAATCTATTCCAAGTCAAAAACCGAACACGCGCAACATCTATGTTTGGTTCTCGAGCTGCTCCAAGGGAATCGACTCTACGCCAAGTTCTCCAAATGTGAACTTTGGATGGAGGAGGTTCAATTCCTCGGACACATTGTCAATAGTCAAGGTATCCACGTCGACCCCGCGAAGATCGAAGCTGTCAAGAGTTGGGTTACACCCAAGAACCCGTCTGAAGTCCGTTCCTTTCTCGGACTAGCGGGCTATTATCGTCGATTTATCGAAGGATTCTCAAAAATCGCCGTACCACTTACTGCTCTTACGCATAAAGACAAGGCTTTTTGTTTGGGGAACTGAACAAAAGCTTGCCTTTGGAACCCTCAAGAACATGCTTTGCAATGCTCCTGTCCTCACGCTACCCGAAGGGAACGATGACTTTGTATTCTATTGTGATGCCTCGAATCTTGGTCTCGGCTGTGTCCTCATGCAACGGGACAAGGTTATTGCTTATGCATCTCGTCAGCTCAAGATCCACGAGAAGAACTATACAACCCACGATCTCGAGCTAGGCGCGGTTGTTTTTGCGTTAAAGATTTGCCGACACTACCTTTATGGTACCAAGTGTACGATCTTCACCGATCATAGGAGCCTACAACATATCTTTGACCAGAAGGAACTTAATATGCGTCAACGTCGATGGGTAGAACTTCTCAACGATTACGACTATGAGATTCGTTATCATCCTGGCAAAGCAAATGTCGTTGCCGACGCACTCAGCAGACGGAGTTACTTGCACAGTACCCGTAATGTTCAGGCCCAGTTTGATCTTGAAACCCTCATTCGTGAAGCTCAGCATGCATGTTTTACTGAACGTACACTACAGAAAGAGAGAATCTACCACGATGGAGTCCAATTAGAAAACAAATCAAATGGGATTTTTCACTATCTGGATCGAATTTGGATTCCCAAACGCACCGACCTACGAAAGATTCTGATGGATGAAGCTCACAAATCTCGATATTCTATTCATCCCGGTGCCGATAAGATGTACCAGGACCTAAGCTACAAGTACTGGTGGCCGGGTATGAAAAGGGATGTCGCTCTCTACGTCGGAAAATGCCTGACTTGCGCAAAGGTCAAGGCTGAGCATCAAAGACCCTCTGGCTTACTCGAACAACCCAAGATCCCTGCGTGGAAGTGGGAGAGTATAGCTATGGATTTCGTAACGAAACTTCCGCTCACGTCATCAGGTCACGACAGCATTTGGGTTGTTGTTGATCGTTTGACTAAATCTGCTCACTTTTTGCCAATACGGGAAGACTATAAGGTAGAACGATTAGCCCGAATCTACACCGACGAAATTATCTGTCGACATGGGACGCCTCGCGACATCATCTCTGATCGTGATGCTCGATTTACTTCGCGACTGTGGGAAACGTTTCAATCTGCTCTCGGTACTACGCTTAATCTGAGTACCGCATTCCACCCTCAAACCGACGCCCAGACTGAAAGAACGATTCGTACCCTTGAAGCCATGCTTCGCTCGTGTGTCATAGACTTCGGCGGTAATTGGGACGCATACCTGCCTTTAGTCGAATTCTCGTACAATAACAGCTATCATACAAGCATTCAAATGGAACCATTTGAGGCACTATATGGAAGAAGATGTCGATCGCCTATTGTGTGGCACGAGATCGGGCATTCGTAATTAACCGGTCCCGAGCTATTGCAAGAAACGACAGACAAAATTTTCCAAATTCGAGACAATCTAACGAAAGCTCGGAATCGTCAGAAAAGTTACGCCGATGACGCAAGCCCCTTGAATTTGACGTTGGCGACCATGTACTCCTAAAGGTATCACCTTGGAAGGGTGTGGTCAGATTCGGCAAGAAAGGAAAGCTCGCGCCTCGATACGTTGGACCCTTTAAGATTCTGGAAAGAATCGGCAAGGTGGCTTACAGACTCGAACTACCGGAGGAACTTAGCAACGTTCACCCGACTTTCCACTTTGGTAATTCTATAAATACCTCCTGTCACTCTCATTATTACCATTTTTGGCAACTGACGTCCGACCAGCTCATGCTCCCCACCTTTTCTTCGATTTCTCTCAATTGCGGTAAGATCTCGTCCTAAATCTTGTACTTCCTTAATCTACACGCACTCCTACACCTTTCTATCTTTTGAATCTCAACTTTTACCCGTGAAATCATCGAGATTTAAGGTGTTCTAGGATGACTTCATCATGTGTTCTTGAAGAACTTCATGTTTTGGCCTCAATCCACCAAGAACAACTTGGATCTAACCAATTTCCACATAAGCTAACAAAGATCATTCATAGATCTAGACATATTCACAATAAAAAGGTTTGAAAGATGGTTTTCCAACTTTCTTTCAACTCTTTTACACTCAATGCACTCAAAACCGATAGAATCGGAACTTGTGCCGGCTTACTACTCATTATTGTGGCTGTGTTGGTTCAAGATCCGTATCCTATCCACGAGATTATCGATTCCGGGTTAACCAAGAACAATTGTCTTAAACCGGTGGACTGACCGAACTTGGGTGGTTCCTGTTCGACCGTGCCACTAGAGCTTAGGATGGAGTTCTGTTGGTTAGCATGATATCAACACATCTCGATAAAACAACAAACTATCAAAACAACCAAGTGTAAGACGAAAGATCAACCAGGACGGAGTGCCGTCCGAATGGACTACTGTCCGAATGGATAGCCAAACCGCATGACTGGCCACCCGTACAACTTGCACCTTGGTCCCACACTTAAACATTTATGCCAACACTTTAAGTGAATGTTGAACGAATTGCTGTCGGATCGGACTACCATCCGATCGAACTGCTAATCGAACCATGAGACATTTCAACTTTAACACTTAAACAATTTTCAACATGTTCAATGCACAAAGGATGCCACCCGATCGAACAACCGTCCGAGCGAGTGACACCCTGCTGTGAATTTGTTCTCACTGAGGTGCCCAACCGAACGGGTTGCCGTCCGATCGAACGACCGTCCGATCGAACGACCGTCCGATCGACCGGCCTGAAGGGTAGAGGTACTTCAATGTTTTCAAAATACTACAACGAAAACTTCAAAAGTCAAGCCATCATACACAAACACATCCATCTCAAAGGAAGAAACAATCTACTCGAACAGTCATCCGACCGGACGACCGTCCGAACGGACTACCAGTCGCACGACCGGCTGTTCGATCGGACTACCATCCGATCGAACTACTGTCTGAATCACTTTCACTTTGCATCGTTTTGCGTGTCACTTATCGTTATGCTATCGTACTCTTCAGGCTAACCCTACTCTCTAGCGCTCCCTTCAATCCATCAATCGTTGTGAGTATACTCGAACCCTTTTTGCTTTACGCACTTTTGGGTGTTACATACGTCACGAATATTCAAATCACATCGATCACACTACTCAATACTATTTAAACGCTAACCGCTATTGCATGTATACGTGGCTTATGAATGCTTGTTTGTTATGTTTACACATGGAATGCTGTCTACCTGCCTTAACGACGATAGTACTATAATTTGGACTCAGCACCTGTTCGCAGGGGTTGTTAAGGACAGTTACTTGCATGGATTACAGTGGTAATCATGTATTGTGAACTGCCTCGCGTAGTCAACCCGCAGTCATTAGTATCGATAGACCCGTGTCGATAACTAACGTGCCCTCATTTCACTACGCGTACGTGCTGGTTTTGCGTAAATGAAATTCGAACTTACTATATATATTAAACTTGTATGCTCACCTTTACACTATGTGTATTGACTTTTACTTTAACGTATGTGACAGGTGCTTAGGATGTTTACATGCTTAGCTCGCTATGAATCGAGGCTAGGAAAGACCTAGGGCCTCTTGTTTACTATGTGATGAAGTCGAAAGCTAGGGAAAAAGGGGCTTTAGAAACAATAAACAATTTATCTATTTTTGTAAATCTGAGTTGTCGGAACAGAACTACTTGACTAGATTTTGTCTGTAATAATTATATTATCTTATATGACGTGGTATGGGACATGTTGCTTAAATATTTGGTAATTATAGTTGTTGTGGAAACTTCTGGACAATCTGTTTCGCTCAGTGTCGCGCCCCGATGTTTCCGCCATCGGTTGGGGTGTGACACGTTGCATTTCTTTAACTGTTGCTGGTGACGGCATTAGTTGGATGGCTTCTACTTTCTCTGGGTTGACCCTGAAGCCGTCTCTGGTTACTATGAACCCCAGAAATTTGCCTTCCTCCATTCCGAAGGAGCACTTTGTTGGATTCAGTTTTAGATTGACGTTGTGCAAGGAGTCGAAGGTGCGCTGTATATTTGCAAGCATGGACTCTTCTTCTTGGCTCATGATGACGAGGTCATCCATGAAAACTTCCACTGTTACGCCAATGTCTTCTCCAAAAACTCTATCCATCAAGCGTTGGTAAGTAGCCCCTGCATTGCGGAGACCAAAAGGCATTTTCGTACAGCAAAAGATACCTTTATCTGTACGGAAGGCCGTTTTGTCTTCATCTTTCTCCTTCATTTGTACTTGATGGTAGCCTTTATAGCAGTCTAGAAAACACTTCCAGCGGAAGGATGCTAGAGTATCAACTTTTTTGTCTATTTTCGGGAGTGCGTAACAGTCTTTTGGGCAGGCTTTATTGAGGTCCTTGAAGTCAACACACATGCGCCATCCGCCGTTGTGTTTTTGTACCATTACGGGGTTGGCTATCTAGGTTTGGTATTGTACTTCTCGCAGGATCCCGGCATTAAGTAATTCTATTACTTGCTCGTTCATTGCTTCTGCTTTTTCGGCGCTGAGGCTGCGCCTGCCTTGCGCGACAGGTTTCGCTGAGGGTCGGACATTTAAACAGTGTTGCGCTATGTCTCGTGGGTCTTTGGTCATATCCGCTGGTGACCAGGCGAAGATATCCATGTTGTTAGAGAGAAGTTCTTTTAGCTTTATATGGATTGCCGGGGAGATGGCGTGTCCTATCAAGATGGTTTGTTCAGGATGTTCCTTGTTGAGGACCCTCTCTGAGATCTCCTCCCCAGTAATACATCATTTGATGGCGAAGGTTTGGCAACTTTCGCTGGTGGCTCGTAGTCCACATACATAACTTCTTTGCTGGAATATAGAATTGCTACCCCTGTTTCTGTCGAAAAACCACAAGCGGCGTGTGGTATGGAGGTAATCATGCTGAACTCTCTTTGAGATCTCCTCCCCAGTAATACATCATGACGCGATGTTGCTGGCATGACCATAAAGTTGACCGTGACAGTGCGCGAATGCTCACCGTCTGAGAGGGTCACAGGAAAAACGATTTGACCCAGAGGGAAGACATCTTCATTGTAGAAACCAGTGAGAGGAAAATCGACTGGCTTTAAGCGTGCCTTATCCTCTGGGTCTAATTGCTTATAACATTGCTCATAAATTATATCCATTGAACTTCCTGGATCTATGAACATATAATCAGTTTGGTAATGGCCGAAGATACCGGTGATAATTACTGGGCGTTCTTCTTGAGGGTCTCCTGGAACGACAGGGAAGATTACCTGTTGCTCTCGCCAATGCTGGTTGTGGCTTCGTTTGTTTGATTTTCGTGAAGGTCCTCCTTGTATCATGTTTATCTATTGTGCTTTGGCTTCTTGGTGATTTGTATCTTCTGCATTATGTTCCATATATCCTTGGTTATCAAATTGGATGTCCCACTGACGAGCTGCCTGTGGGTCCAACGTTGAAGTGCCAGTTCTCTTCTTGTTTTCTTTTTGAGTATTAGATCTGTTGCACAATAACTCAGATCTGGTGTTTTGTGCGAAAATTTGACTTATGGCGTTCTGGAAGTTGATAAACCGGTACCCTGGGGTTTCTTCCAAAAGGAGATCTGGACGGTTATGAACCCTTGTTTGCATAGCGGAGTTCTGTCTCTCAGGATCAGGGTTATTGATATCTCTTTTGCCCATGATTCCGTCGATCTGAATACCCTGAGTTGGACTATCCCTGGTTTCAGATCGAGGATTTGATGTGTGAATTGACGGGTTTTCTGCCATGGAAAACAGAGAATGAAGAGAAAATGAATCGGAACGAGCAGATATGAATAAAACTGAGAAATCGGTGGGCGCCAATGAAGAAACACTGGTTTAATTGACCGGAATCAACTAAACTAGGGGATTTGGATCTGCATAAAAGGGGTTAGATCCTCTCGTTCGATTCGTGGATGGATTTTCTTCTTCCTCCAGCAATCACTGCAAAATAGCAACCGTTAAGCTCGCCACGGGGAGAATGGAAGTTCTCTCCGTGACCACCCTCCGACGTGAGAATAAGTACAGGGTTTGATGAAGAAGAAGAAGAAGTGAAAGTGAAGTGAATGTAACTTAGCGATTATACCTGAATTATCCTATATTTATAGCCAGAGTTTGGGCGGGAAAATCTGTTGATGAAAACTTGACGGAAAGTGCTTTTCCGTAAGTGGTTACTTCTCCCTTCCGTTAATAGCTAACGAGTGTGTATGCACACGGATCGCGGTTTCGATCAACGGTTGGGGTGATGCCACGTGGACAGTGGACAAGTGTGGATCTTTCCTTTAATTTGATGCCATCATCGTGACTTGGAGAATGCTTAGGATGATGCCACGTGTTCATTCGGTTATAACCGAATGGTGATGCACGATAGAGTCTTCTAGAAGGATCACAGCTGTAATCCTGTATGACTCTTGCCCATGCTAATTCTGTTATGTGAGATGTTACTTTTATCCAAGTCTGAATATTATTTGTGCGGAAGTGTTACTAGGATTTTTATCCTCTCTCCTTAGAGGCTGGCGCAAGGATTTGTTAGTTTCCTTTTGGCGGGCAGATGTTGAACATCGTTTTTTCTTTCTAAGTTCTCTTTGTATGACCAGTGCGCGGCCGCGCAAGGTCTATTACAGAGGGCTTATTGACGAGGTTGTGGTATGGTCTCAAGCACCTGTGCAAGGTTTTTGGGACCTTACCCCTTCACCTATCATTCCCAGCAAAAACTAAATTCCTATTTGATCTTTTCCCTTATTTAATAATCTTAAGGACGTTGGTGCTGAGATGGTTTGGGCATGTAAAAAGGAGGCAGCTGACAGAACCAGTTAGAACAGTGGAAGGAAGGAGGAGTAGAGGCAGGCCCAATTTGACTTAGGATGAAAGACTTAGGAAAGATTTGGTAGAATTGCACCTCTCTGAGGACATGGTTCATGATAGGAGTTCGTGGAGACGTATGATTAAGGTTAAGGACTTGTAGGTGAGGGTATAGACGTGTCCTACCTTTGCCTTGGGAGGGGGGTTAGATTTCTTTTGCACTTATAGACTAACATATGATGATTTTCCTGTATATATGCATATATGTTGCTTAATGATGATTTATCTGACTACTGCTACGCGATTTACTTACCCGTTTTATCGTATATCTATCTGTTGGTTGTTTAGAGCCGAGGGTCTCTCTGGAAGCAGCCTCTCTATTTTTGGATAGAGGAAAGGTTTGCCTACATCCCACCTCCCCCAGACCCTACCAATAGTTCTGCTATTTGTGGGATTTACCGAGTATGGTTGTTGTTGTTGTAAGGACGTTGGTGCTGAGAGATGTGATAAAGAATATGAATAATACAACATACAACGCCACAATTATGGTAAAGAAGGAAAGGGAATTGTAAGTATCCACTCTATATCATAATATCATCATGCAAAAATCTAAATCTGAAGATACAAACTTATAAACCGGTATGCTTGCTTTTTGTGCTTTTTAAACACATTTAGCATATTCTATATATTTTTTCAGGATAACATATCTTATTCTTGTCAAAAGATTATCCTATCAAATCCTGGTGGTGTTGGAGACCACCATGGTTGTCCTTATCAAGTTTTAAAGTCACCTAACTTGCAACGATAAAGTCCCTTAATGTCAGCTTTCAAGTACTCTAAATCATTTTTATCCAATTTTATTATATTGTTATAAAATTTATTGATCTTAATTGCCGTTTATGTCTACGGTGAAAAAAATTTAAGGGTTGCTCTTGGTAAAATGGGAGTAAGTAGCCGTTCATCGAATGTTATCATGATGTTCCATATCAGCATTCTTTATAATATATGTGCAGTTAGCATGCGCTTTGACATTTGAAGCTCTTCATGCCTCATCTTATAATGCTGGAATCAACCATCCAAACCAATACTTTAGTTGCAGCTATGGTTGTAAAAGTCGCTATGCGCTCGCTAGTCGGATTTAAGAGTACTCGTGAAGTACTCGGCCTAGGCGGAGATTACTTGGGGAGTAATTGGCCTAGGCGATCAGTACTCGTGCCTCGGCAACCTACCTTGTAGCGAGTCCTTGGGGAGCACTTGGAGCCTAGGCGGGACTTACAGCCAAAAGATCAAACATGAAAACTGGGTGGGTTGGGTAATGGATGAAAATATCAAGAATAGGTAGTTTGTGTGCATACTGATGTGATGCTTACTGGTAAAAACTTTTATAAATAATAGTTTGCAATTGCAATATGCTATGTACACTATAGTAATAATTTCTTATTTTTTTAAGTTATGTGATACGTGGTACACTATAGTAATAATTTCTTATTTTTTTAAGTTATGTGATACGTGGATAAAAGATGATGATTCGTAGTCATGTTGTTTTGTATATTTTTTCCAGGGCCGGCTCAACCATTTTGGTGGCCTAAGGCAAAATAAAATCTTGTGGCATTTTTCTCAAAAAAATGTATGTAACTGAAAGTTAAACTTGAAGGGCCCAAATATAATTATTTGAAAGATTGTGTTAAAATTTAAAAAACAAGGAAAAAAATGCTGAACCAGGGATTCGAACCTGGGTCTCACCAACATCCATACATACACAAAACCACTTCACTACCAACCATCAATCTGTTGAAACTCACACCCTAAATCTTTTATAAATGGATTGTGATTTCATCAAATTGTGGAGGCCCTATAGTTTTGGTGGCCCAAGGCCCAAGCCTCATTTGGCTTACCCTTGGGCCGGCCCTGATTTTTTCCGTCTTTGAGATTTTTACATATTTACCCTTCCTAATAAGTCTTATTATATATTTTTCAAACCTTTAAATTTAGTTACATATTTTCTCTTTCTAAAGAAAACTTATTACATATTTCTCCAATATCTAAATTTAATTGTATATTTCACCTTCCTAAACTCCATATATTATATATTTATCCATTTCATTAAAAATACTCTAATAGAATTACCATTTTACCCTTAATAAGTTTATTAAATAACTAATTACATATTTTCATTCACTAGAAATGTTAACCAAGTCAAAGTGCTCATTACATCGAAGAAAATAAACGTTTAGCAACTAATTACATATTTTCATTCACTAGAAATGTGAAGTTAGAGGATTATATTGCTCACACTGCAGAAACCCCCCCCCCCCCCCCCCCCCACCCCACCCCGGCCTCGTCCTTGGCGTTGAGAAGGTGACGATGGGGACGCTCCACAAAAAGACCAAAACAAGGCCTCCCCCTCTCTCACACACCTATACATACAATATATACATATACATTTTAGGTCCATCCCCCTATTTTCATACCTTCATCCTCTTTGCCCCATCCTCAAACCCATCCTACGTGGCGGATCATCCTCCAAAGGAGGACCATCACCATACCGCATAGCCTAAATTACAAGAACGCCCTCGATGTAGATGACATGTTAACTTTCCAGGAAGAAACGGAAATTAAATTATTAGTATTTAAAGCAAAGTTGGAAGAACAAGACGAAGAATTCAAGAAAATAAACTATTATCAGTATTCAAAGCAAATTATTAGTATTCAAGGCAAAGTTAGAACAAAGCAAAGTCACTAAAATATGACTAATTTCATTTTTTTCATCATCTTTATCAAAGGTGTAACATAAGTAATAAGTGTTCATTTATTCGATAATAGTTTAAAAGATTAATATTTGGCTTTGGCGCTTGGTCAAATAATTTGATATAGATTTGAGTAGCAATCAAATGGCTAAGCACAATGATTTTTTAAAAGGCTTTGAACCCGAAGGTTACTCGCTATCTCAAGGTCTCCAAGACTCGAATTACAATACTTAATCAAAATCAAAAGTTGCTAAAACAATAACCCTAGATCTCCTATTTATAAGATATAAATCATAATTAGGAAAGAAAAGTAAATAAAAAATTAGAAAATTCAAATTCAGATAACTAAAAGAAAACGAGTTGAACTTTTTCAAAGTAAGCTCTTCCATCCACTAGAATGGATAATTACCATGTAAGAGTTAGATTCAAGTTTGTATTCGGATGCTCTTGCAACATAATTGTTGGCCATGTATATCATATCAATCATTTTGCAAAAGAGATGATTGTAGATGTGCATCTCCTCGATACGTCACATACCTTCGGGGCATCTCCCGCAGGCAAATTACTTGTTTTGTTTATAAATAAGCTAACTTTCCGCAAAATGATTTGTGGGACGTTCATGCATGTGCATAACTATATGTAATTGTATAAAATTGGTGAAGTTTATAATATACTAGTATGATGCTCGTGCATGTTGCGGCGCAGACATCACAGTTAGAATTTGAGAGTTACTAAATATCTGATTGATTATATCATACCATTGAACAAAATTTACAATCAACTACAATTAGAATTCCTACGTAATAACATAATACTATACAATAAAACTAATCTAGTTGTTCGATTTTCTTTTCCGCTTCATAACGCGCGTATAGAGCATCAATTGCAGCTTGTACCTCCAATTGGGTGTGACTAATATTCACAACCTTCTGCACGAGTTTAGTCAATTTCTTGGTAATGCGTTGATCGTATGCATCGTATGCGATCACCTCGTCAACCAAATTTTGTAATGGAATAGATTAACATTTTAACCATAATAGATTAACCTTTTAACCATAGTGTTATAAAATGTCTAATTACAAGACTATTTATTAATTTTGTCAAACCAATAGTATATGTAATGGAATAGATTTGTCAAACCATATGTAATGGAATAGATTATAATAAAAATATATGAAGAGCGGAAAGAAGGCGGGTGGAACTTGCGGCCGCATTCACATCAACATATTTATTGCTAGTGCTGTTGGTTCAGGCCCCTTGGACACTCACTCAACACACGTCTCACGAACGAAAATATATTCAAGTGAAAGAAAAGAATGTTTAGAATTTTCTAATGCTTCCAATTTCATTCCACTGAACATTAAATATATATACAAACATGCAAACGTAAATAAACTAAAACTCCTACAAAACAGGAAGTAAAACCCATGATTTATTTCTTTCGCATAACTCCAACGTAATACTCCTTAGACCGTCCGTAATGAGGCTGTATACAGGGGCGGATCCAGCATATAACAAGGGGCAACCCCCGCTACGGCTTGATGATCCGGCGGTAGTGTAAAATTAGTGTAAATTTTGGAAAAATATAACGTTTTTTCGATTTCGTTACCGTTTTTTTTATAAAACGTTACGGCTTGGCGGATTTTCTAGATCCGTCACTGGCTGTATATACCGTTGGATTGGGTGATCTTGCCCCATAGCTCCCGGCCACACCGCTACGGCCGGTGCTATAGGTTGGTTTTGTTGTCTCCTCGTGAAATATATCATGCCTTACCCCTTACTTCCCCACTCACACACATATATATATACATACATATGTACATATAATTGAAGGGGTTATACAACCCGGGGAAGGATCCACTAAAAAGTAAATTTTGCCTAAGTAGCATAAGAAGGATTGTGATGATAACATGTGGCACTCCTAATAAGTAGGAATGAAGGGCATTTTGGTTATTATAAATAGGAGTGAAAATGACATGTGGCACCCCTTTTGTTTTTTAAAAATACAACAAAAAAATCTAGTACAAAAAAATATAGGACAAAAAAATCTAATACAAAAAAATATAGCACGAAAAAATTCAGCAAAAAAATGTATTACAAAAAAATCCAACACAAAAAATTGAGAAAAAAATTTTGAATAAAAAAATCCAGCACAAAAAATTTAGCACAAAAATAACTTTTCTTCTTTTATTATTATTATTATTATTATTATTATTATTATTATTATTATTATTATTATTATTATTATTATTATTATTTTATAATTTCAACTTTTTGGTTCAGCCACCACTTATTCAGCCATCAGACAACCAGTTAAGCTTAGCGGACTTTGATGCGGTTAAAGTAGTTGGAAAAGGAAGTGGTGGAATCGTTCGTTTGGTATAGCATAAATGGACCGGGCAGTTTTTTGCTTTAAAGGTACTTGCAAGTTTCAACCAGATTATCTTTTATACCCTACAGAAAATTAAGTTCTTTAATCACATGTAATATGGGAAATTCTATTTGAAAAATTATACAAAAATCCAGCACAAAAAATGTTATACAACATAGAAATACAACACATTTTAGTGGGTTCTTTTAGTTTTCATATTTTATATAGCAATATGGTACTCAAATTAAAGATAAAAAGACGCTCGATTTTATGGTGAAATTTTTATGAAAAAATAATGTCGTATAAAAAAGTTATGAACGTTTAAAAAATAGGGGTGGAATATGCATGTGCCTTGCATGTGGAGAGAGAAAGTCCATAAATAGGATTTTCCTAGGATACTCTTGCACTCCTCCTTTCTCCTACACTTTGATCTTAACCATTGATTTGAAAAATGAATGGTTAAGATTCCTTCTTAGGCTACTTAGGCAAAATCCACTTTTTAGTGGATCCTTCCCCTATACAACCCCCTTACCACTACACACTCTTGTGATATAAAGGCTCATAAAACCCCTCTCTTACACTTTTCGCCACTTGTCGCATAACGTCCCCTAAAGGGTTTTATGACTACACATGGCCTTATTTGCAGCAAACTCAAGTTACTCAACCCATTTAACTCGGTCAACCTAGACCAATTCCTTACCCCCGACCCGTTGGTAGATGGATGACCCATTTAAACATAACCGGTAACCGATTTGACCCATATAATCATTTGTGACAACCGGTAATTTTCGGTTTCCAATTACGCGAATAATGAACGTTAAGACGATTATAAGAATTCTTTTTAAGACACAAATTAACTTAAATAGGCTTTTGGAATGCCTAGGAACGTCTATGAGCGTATATGGCAACGAACAAACACCAGATGAAATACTAACAACGCCGAAAAATACGAGTTCGTATACCTATATTTACACACACGAAATTATTTGGCGGATTTATCCTGCTTCCGAACGCATATGTGCACGAGAAATGCGACGGTGAGAACACACCAACAACAAAACGAAAGCATCGGACTCGTTAATTATCTTAAAACTGATATATTATGGTGTATCTACCTTCGTAATTGAAATTTAATATACGCAGTGAAATCGACAACTGAAGCATCCTACGCGATTTTAACGCAATCGACGAACGCACGTGACATTTATTTCCCATTACGATCAAATAATACTATTATGGGTATAAAAATAATTATTTTAATTTATAAAATAATTTGTACGGAACTCGGCGCGAGCAAACGAGCATACTGACACGAAGACGGGCTGAAACTGAGTTATGTGCACGCGATAGCGGGCTTAGGCCACTCCACCAACCTAACCATAAAAGCTTCTGTACGCCCACATCGCAAACTAATTCAATAATAACCGTAAATGAAAACAAACCCGATCGAGAAGAGGGTTTAGTTTTACATCAAACCGAGACGTAATACGGCTAATCAATATATAAAAACGCATTCTATTTAATGTGTATAAATTACATTCAGGGTTTGGCACGTTCATTTTACACTAACTCGAACATAAACCGTGTAAATATTTGTTTTATTAATCGACAGTTTTTTGTAAAACGATTGAGAGGCGTTACGGTTAAACAGGTTCGTATACGTAGTACACACCTAACCCACCCACACCAAACCCTAGGTTATCTTTCCCCTTCATTTCATAACCCTAGCCCACATCCTTTTCTTTTCTCTGTAAATATTTATCAAACACACAAAAACCATATCACATTCATCTCTCAACTCTCACCAGCTCTCTCTAAATAACAGGCCAGCCACCACCATCGGTGGCAGCAGAGCCACGACAGGCTGGAGGTGCAAGGAAGACCACCACCACCACAGGCGGCGGTGCCATGGTGGGTGGTGTCGGATGGTTGGGCTCGAGCGAGAGAGAGGGAATGGCGAGGGAGAAAGATAGCGGCAGGAGAGAGAGAACAGTAAAAGGGAGGAAGGGCCGGTCACCACTCGCGGCGGCCGCATCCGGCAAAACAGCGGCGGTGGTTCCGACGACGGCAGGGATGGATGATGTTGTTGCGTGATTTTTTTGTTCGAGTGTCGTTGTGGTGGGTTGGGTTCAAGAGAAACGGGTCAGTTTGTTATTCGGGTCTCGGTTCACTTGTTTCAGATTCAGTTCGGGTCTCGGCTCGGGTTCGGGTCTACAAGTCAACCTCAGTCAAACTTCGTCAACACCAGGTCAAACATGGTCAAACTGGTCAACGAGTCAGATTCAGTTCGGGTCAACCGGTCAACGCGAGCTTTGGTAAAATGTTAATGACGCAAATTTATTATATGGTTATTTAACTTTTTATCCTAAACCGACACCGAGCTCTAACTCGAACCAACTAACAAAATCGTTAAGAAAATTAAGTTTTGGACTTATACGTGATCATGTATATATAACTTGCATATATACATATGTAAATATACTATTAAAAAACCGAACCGACACGTGATTTAATAACATATATGTATATTGAATTTACGAGACGAGAATGTGGCGTTTTAAATACAATGAAAGAAAACATATATTGTTGTACATTAAATGTTGCGTTTTGAAAATATATCGACAACTTGTATTGTCGGGTTTTGTTACAAAAAATAGAGAAAGCTATGCCCGATTTTCGTTAAAAATATATATATTTTATAGTCTTAACACCAACAAAAATGTATCGGGACCCAAACGAATTTTATTAAAATAAATATAAAGGTATATTTATTTTGGGTTGTTTACGCGACTTACAAAACAAATTTATAACATTTCGACAATCGTGGTTTACAAGATGAAACTCGGAAAACTTATATAAAGTAAATATAAACGTCTAGTATTCGACAATTATGCAAAAAAAATATAACTAGAGTTGATCCCCAGCGTTGCAGGGTTGGATTTTTTAACGTGATTTAAATGCATATCTTAAAATAGAAACTGAAAGCGAAATACCGGTCGTTACAAATTGTATAACGAAACGTATATAAAAATAGAAACTTTCGAACGCATTAGTGTCCAATATCATGTTGGGCAGTACCAAAAGGATATTGAAGTGAAAACATTTAAAGAATTATTAAAAAAACATTTAGTTAAATAAAAAAGCCCTTTAATAAGTATAAAAAAACTTGTATACAATTTAGATAGAGTTATCAATTAAAATTAAAATTAAAAATATAAGAAACTTAAAGTAGCCCATAACCTAATTATTATTAAAATAAATTTATTATATATAAATATTCATACATTATTTAAAGATTACACACATACACATACTTGATTAGACACTTATATGTTTATGTGAAGACAAATCAAAGAGGGGCCAAAATGAAAACTTAAAAATATGTAATGCTTAAAGTAAATGAAGACATCACTATTCCCCATGATGATGTTAATTAATATATATGAACAATTATTTATGTTTACTTCCAACGTCTACAACTCAAAGATTTTATAAAATAAATATAATTATTTATATTTATTTCAAACGCCTAAACGGAATGCGACGCGTTACCATCAGATCTTCACATACCTTATTACCGGAATCATTTTGATAACAAACAAACGAGATTCGATTATAACAAGCGTACAACTATATATAACTATTTCGATAATTATCCACGAGACGCAGGATTATCATTTCGGCTAAGCGACGTTTATATACATACATACTTATGTTTACATATATATAAATATGTGTACATCTTACGAACAAACTACAACGAGTCGTATTACTATCCATCAACGTGTATGACAACCATTCGGAAAAACACGTGAATACATTATACGAGTCTATAACGTCTATTATTTTTATATAAACACTTGTTTACGTATACATACTACCATCCGAGACTACTAACACGAATTCACACACACACACACACACACACACACATATATATATATATATATAGAGTAGGAGTTGGGTGGAAAGTCTATTTTTCCTAGAAAGTCTAGGAAGCAATGAGAATTGAACATGTGGCATTGAGTTATTTTAACTAAAAGGGCAACTATGTAATTTCACATTTTATTTTTATTTTTGGAATTTATTTTTCATTAACTAACATTCCATGATTTTCGGAATTTTTGTTGTTTTCGAATTCAAATCTGGAAGTCAATGTGTTTATCTGGAAAAACTATCAGCGTGTCTTGGTGATGTGTTTTACCACTCAGAGAGGTTGAAGTCAGTGTGTTTTAACACTCTGAAGTCAATATATAATCAGGTTGTGTTTTAACAGTTATTTTGCACTTTAACACTCTGAATGTGTTTTATGTTGTTGTTAGGGCTGTAAACGAACCGAACGTTCAGCGAACAGTTCGTGAACCGTTCGGCGGGAAGTTCGTTTATGTTCGTTCGTTTAATAAACGAACGAACATGAACAAGAAATTTCGTTCGATTAGTTAAATGAACGAACATGAACATAGGTCTCGTTCGTTCGATTGTGTTCGTGAACGTTGGGTAAGGTGTTCGTGAACGTGTTCGTGAACATTCGTGGATTTGCGTTCATTTATGTTCGTATGTTTGTGTTTTAATTGAAGATCTTTGTACTTTCTTGTATTTTATTTGTACTTTTTATATAATTAAACTTTTATTTATTTTATTTCCCTAACAATTAAACTAGGAAACTCATTTTCACCTTGTTTATGCATCATTTCCCTTTCATTTCTCATTATTTACATCCACGAAAACGATCGACCTTCGTTCCACAATAAGGGATTCAAGTTCGAGTGCTACTCTCTGGGCCATCTATCTTTATCCTTCGTCGAGTTCGCCAAATTTATTTGTGTTCGTGAACCGTTCGCGAACACGCTCATTTCCTTAATGAACGAACACGAACATAAAATCTCGTTCGGTAAGTGTTCATGAACCGTTCGTGAACACATTTATTTCCTTAACGAACGAACACGAACACGGCCTTGTTCGTGTTCGTTCGGTTCGTTTACAGCCCTAGTTGTTGTCTATGTCACATTACATCACATTGTGTTTTTTGATGATTACATTACATCATAATGTGTTTTACAACAGTTTGCTTTTATACTGGAGTTTAACAAATCTGATTGTGTTTTAAGTCAGCAGATTTGCTGGAGGATTCTTGATATTGTGTTTTAACAGCAAGAAGATTTCTTGACATTGTGTTTTAACAGCAAGCAGGCCATTGTGTTTTAACAGCAAGCAGATTCTTGACGCTGTGTTTTAACAGCAAGCAGATTTCTTGACGCTGTGTTTTAACAGCAAGCAGATTCTTGACGCTGTGTTTTAACAGCAAGCAGATTGCTGGAGGATTCTGGACATTGTGTTTTAACAGCAAGCAGATTTATTGACGCTGTGTTTTAACAGCAAGCAGATTGCTGGAGGATTCTTGACATTGTGTTTTAACAGCAAGCAGATTTCTTGACGCTGTGTTTTAACAGCAAGCAGATTTCTTGACGCCGTATTTTACCATCCATGCTGGTAATCCTTCCATTTATCAAGAATGACTCAGAAACAGCGGTACAAGCCTCTCTACAATCATCAATTAAAACAGAAAAAACGCAGCCAAGTTACAAGCAGATTAAGACCGAAAACGTATATGCACTTCAAGAACTTTAATCACAACACAAGATATGAATACCTAGTGAAGAAAAGGGGTATGAACAAGCCTTGGAACCGAAATCTGAATGCTCTTGGGGTCCTTTTTTGCGTCGCCAGCAGCAAGGGGAAAGAGACCGGTTTAGAGAGGGAGATAGAGAAAGAGGGGAAATTGCATGAATTTAGGGATTGGTTATTGATATGGCAGTTTCTTGACTTATTTAAAACACTTCCAATTACCAAAATACCCTCACTATATTAAAAGTCTCTAATTATAAAACTCAAATATTACAAGATTGCCATTGATTTAATCTCAACCCTTAAACACACCAATCGGATGGACCAGATCGCTTCCTAGACTTTCTAGGAAAAACACACTTTCCGTGCAAACCATACTCTATATATATATATATATATATATATATATATATATATATATATATATATATATAGGGAGAAGATCATGCGAGAACCAACTCTTATTGCGAGAACCGCGAGAACCAATGTGAACACAACCAAAAATGCCTAAAAATAGCTAAAAATCACACAAATTTTTTTTTAATATTTTTTATATAAAAATCGCTACTTTTCGAAGCAAAAAAAAAATTAAATTTAAAAAAAAAAAAAATTTGGCCACTAAAAGTAGCGATTTGAGCATAAAAAACATTAAAAAAAAATTTTAGATTTTTTTTTTATTTTTTTTAGATTTTTTAGGTTTTTTGGGGGTTTAGTTTTTAGCATTTTAGCTTGGGGTGGGGGGGGGGGGGGGTTTAGGTTTTTGGGGGGTGGGGGAGGGGGGTTTAGGTTTTTTTTTTGGGGGGGGGGGGTGGGGGTTAGGTTTTTTTAGCTATTTTAGGTTGTGTTCACATTGGTTCTCGCGGTTCTCGCAATAAGGGTGGTTCTCGCATGAACTCCTCCCTGTATATATATATATATATATATAGGGTAAGGTTCATGCGAGAACCACCCTTATTGCGAGAACCGCGAGAACCAATGTGAACACAAAATAAAATCTAAAAAAAATCAAAAAAGCACTCAAAAATTTTTTTTTATTTTTTTTTAATATTTTTAATAAAAAATCGCTATATTTCGTTACCATAAAAAAAAAAAAAAACTTTTTTTTTTCGAGTAACATTTATCCATGCACATGTGCATATGTATCATTACTTCAACAAATTCGGTAATACGTTATCGGGAATAGACAATTGCACTTTAATTTACAATACCATTACTAATACACTACTTTTTACATTACCAATATTCAAAATGCACATGTGCATAATTAGGTATAACCATGATATAACGTGTTTTGGTACAAAAAGTTTGTGATTTTGAATGGAGAAGTAGGCCCATATACATGTTTTTTGGTTAGTTATATCTAGTGGTTGATGGTTTGGTTATAGTTGTCAATTTTTTATGTAATATGTTGATTGGATGGTATAAATGGTGTTTACATACATGTAATAAAGTGAAAATATTGTTAATGGTATTGTATTATGGATGGTAGGAGGTAATGGTATTGTATTATGGATGGTAGGAGGTAATGGTAGTGTATTATGGATGGTATGATAAATGAAAGGGAAAGTGTATTCAAAGTGGTGTACCAAAACACCTTATTTCATGTTGATACATATAAATGCACATGTGCATTTCTAATATTGGTAATGTAAAAAGTAGTGTATTACATATGGTAGTGTAAATGAAAGTGCAATTGTCTAATATATGTAATGAATTACGGAATTTGTCAAAGAAATGACAAAAATGCACATGTGCATGCTTGTGTATTATGGATGGAATGATAGATGAAAGAGAAAGTAGTGTACCAAAACACCTTATATCCTGTTGATACATATAGATGCACATGTGCATTTCTAACATTGTTAACGTAAAAAGTAGTGTATTACACGTGGTAGTGTAAATGAAAGTGCAATTGACTATTATTTGTAATGAATTACGGAATTTGACAAAGAAACGATACATATGCACATGTGCATGGATAACTGTTACTCGAATTTTTTTTTTTTTTGAATTTTTTTTTTATTTTTTTTATTAACAAAATATTGCGATTTTTTCAAAAAAAATAGAAAAAAAATAAAAAAAAAAATTTTTGGGCGTTTTTTAGATTTTTTTAGGAATTACTGTTTGTGTTCACACTGGTTCTTGCAATAAAGGGTGGTTCCTAACGGATCTTTGTCCTATATATATATATATAGAGAGAGAGAGAGAGAGAGAGAGAGTAGGGTTCTAGAGTGAACACTAGGTTGAGAGTGAACTCTGTGAACTAATCTGGGCCATTGGATTACATCATCTAAAGATTTTTAAACAATGAAAAGATTGTAATTATAATGTTTTAACTTGCAATTAAAATAATTGACAGAAGGGTATTTGCATCTTTTGTAAATTGCATTTATTAAACAATATAATCAAAATTCCTAAAATCTCGCTAGTTTCCGTATATACAAGATACACAGCTGTTAGTGTATACATATGTGTACAGTCTCACTGGTATCAGTTTATACAAGATACACAGATGTAAGTTTATACACATGTGTACAGTCTCGCTAACTATCAATTTATACAAGATACACAACTGTTAGTTTATACACATGTGTACAGTCTTGCTAACTATCAGTTTATACAAGATACACAACCGTTAGTTTATACACATGTGTACAGACTTTTATACATCTGTGTATTAACAACATATAATATATTATGCATGCACACGAGTAGATTCATATAAAAATTATGAAATTAATGAAAACGAAACAAGTTGTAACACCCATCTTTTATTTAAGGTAATTGTGCAATATATATAAATATTACGATCATTTTATACCATAAAATCCAAAAGTTAAATATTAGAGTAACCGACATAAATTTTCTACCGACTAGTTTAAACATCCATAAGTTGTTTAGCACACAATTTACACCATAACATTGTTCAAAACGAGTTTATTTATGCGGAAGCTTCAAAAGTATGTGTTCGGTTCTTCAAAAGCTTGCTTGATCGTCATCCGTAATCCTTGAGTACCTAAAAAACTGAAACGTTTGCATAAAACATTTGTATTAGAATTGCTTAGAAATAATACTTAATTGAAACTAGAATCAAAGTGAATTCAAATAGTTACAATTATACGAAATGTATAAAGTTTGTCAGGCTCTACCGTAACTTACGGTCCTACCGTAAGTTACGGTAGTCGATTTTCAACAAGGTTCCACCGTAACTCAGAAGAGTTCCACCGTAAGCCTTTAACCTCCACCGTAGGTTACGGTGGTACCGTAACTTACGGTAAGCCCTGCAAACACATGTTTTGGACTGTTTTGTTTGTTTGCCTCATCCACACAATTCCTCCAATTTTTCATTCAATCAAACCAACATTCTAAATTCCCATATTTTTATGTGTCAATTATCAAATGATAACAAATGACCAATCAATCACATTATGTAGCACTATCCATGCTTTATTTGATTACTCGACCCGTTTGGCTAGTCTAAGAAATCCTCCTTTATTACGACTACCAACGAGTTCTAATCAAATTTTGACCTTTTATTCACTATTGCGACATTATTACTTCAACTCAAAACAACCCTTATTCTATAATGCAACTACATATATGATAATCATCAAAATTTACTTAATGTAACGGGTCAAGTTACATACCTTAGTGTACGCCCTTCAACCGCAAATCACCACCGGCTTGTCCACTTGACGTTCCGGTATCCTTTCCTATAGAGTTCAATTCAAGACATGTTTAGAACTCTTCTTTAAACCTTACTTCGCATAATACACCGAAACATCATAATTATGCGTTCAATCTTTAAATTCCTATTTTAAGCCTTCTTTGAGGCATTTTTACAAACACCTTAAGGGCAGATTTTTCACATGATTATATGACAAGTTTCTAGCTTATCATTTAGCCCTAATTTCACCTCAATTAACATTTTACATGATTGTTAGCTTCTAGATTTCTGAAATCAATTCCAAATTATCAAATTACACAAGATTAACACCCAATATCCTAGTGTTCATCAATTTTCACATAACTATTTAATCACCTACAATGGTGTTCATGGATTCACCCAAAATTTCTTATGATTTCAACTTCTATTGATCTAGGGTTTGTCCTTAGACACTATAGTTGTTCCTTAATCATCATAACATACACATGCAACCCTAATTTCAGATTTTTCCCAATTCATGAAAATTTCAAGTTGAGAGTTTTCCTTAAATTTTACATACCTTGTAATCCTCTTGTGATGAGGATCACGATTCTATGCTCGGATTTTCGTTTGGACCAGATTTGCACCTCCAATTTGAGAGTTCAAGTAGATTTTTGAGAGTTTGAAGGTGGGGGTGTCGCCCCTGGTTGTTCTAGTCGACCAGACATCCCCTTTGTGGGGTGTTTGGTTTGTTTTATTTATTTTAATTAATTCAAGTTTCAATTCTTACGACTTAAGCCCCTCAACTTTGTTCAACAAATTGTTTAGTAGCTTTTAACCCTATCATAAGCTATTTCTAGTCTTTTAACTAACTAGGTTAAAAATTTCTAGTTAGTAAATTCTCGTTTATTTATACTTTATAATTCTAATATAAAGTTTTATATTTTTTTTCGGGGTGTTACAAGTCCACCCCCCTTAAAAAGGGTTTCGTCCTCGAAACCGAAGTACGTACCAAATAATGTAGGGTGAAGACGTCGCATCTCCTCTTCGGACTCCCACGTAGTGTCCGAACCTTTCCTATGCTCCCATTTGACTTTGACCTGGTCAATTTGTTTATTTCGTAAATGTTTGACCTTTCGGTCTAAAATCTCCACCGGTCTCACCGCATAATTCAGACTATTATCCACTTCGATATCAACGTAATGGATATAGGCCGTTTCGTCTGCTAGGCACTTTCTTAATTGTGACACGTGAAACGTACCATGAATCCCACTTAGTTCCTCCGGTAACTCAAGGCGGTAAGCTACCTTGCCAACCTTTCCGATAATTTTAAATGGCCCAATAAACCTCGGGCTTAGCTTCCCCCTTTTTCGGAATCTAATAACGCCCTTCCAAGGGGAAACTTTTAGCATGAGCATGTCGCCAACCTGGAATTCGATTGGCCTTTTCCTTTTATCAGCATACGCCTTTTGTCTGTCTTGAGCCGCTTTCAAATGTGCCCGAACTATATCGATCTTTTCATTCGTGGCTCGTACTATATCTTGATGAGCGAGTTCACGTGGACCCACTTCACCCCATCATACCGGGGTTTGACACTTTCTACCGTAAAGCATTTTGTACGGTGCCATCTTAATACTAGATTGGTAGCTGTTATTATACGAAAACTCGACTAACGGTAGGTGAACATCCCAACTTCCTCCAAAGTCGAGTATACATGCCCGTAGCATATCCCCCAATGTTTGTATCGTTCTTTCACTCTGTCCATCTGTTTGAGGATGGTACGCAGTGCTAATGAACAATTTGGTTCCCATTTGCTCTTGGAAATCTCGCCAGAAATTTGAAGTAAACCGGGTATCCCTATCAGACACGATGGATACCGGCACCCCATGACGTGCTATTATTTCATTAGTGTAAACTTCTGACATCTTTTCTGACGTATAAGTCTCACGAATTGGAATGAAGTGAGCACTTTTCGTCAATCTATCCACCACTACCCAAATGGCATCGAAACCACGATTCGTCTTAGGCAACTTGGTTAATAGGTCCATTGTAATATGTTCCCATTTCCAAACCGGAATTTCTAACGGTTGGAGTTTGCCATATGGTTTCTGGTGCTCCGCCTTGACTTGTAAACATGTCAAGCATTTTTCCACATACTTCGCCACATCCCTCTTCATTCCGGGCCACCAATAATTTTGTTTCAAATCATTGTACATCTTGGTCGCACCCGGATGAATTGAATAACGGGATTTATGAGCTTCATTAAGTAGAAGCGCCTTCACTCCACAAGTATGTGGGACCCATATCCTTCCGAGTCGAGTCTTCAACCCGTTCTTCCCATCCGACAAATCTTTCAACTGACCGATTATTCTTTCTTTATTCCAATTCTCTTCTTTCATTGCTTCTAATTGCGCCTCTCGAATACGTTCAAGTATACCCGAGGTCACCACGAGTTGCATCGATCTTACTCGTATTGGGACATAGTCCGCTTTTCTGCCCAGAGCATCCGCCACCACATTAGCCTTCCCGGGGTGATAATGTATTTCACAATCATAGTCTTTTACCGTTTCCAGCCATCGCCTTTGTCGCATGTTTAACTCCTTCTGATCGAAGAAGTATTTCAAGCTCTTGTGGTCGGTGAATATGGTGCACTTTACCCCATACAAGTAGTGCCTCCATATTTTTCATGCAAATACCACCGCAGCCAACTCGAGATCGTGCGTGGGATATTTCTTCTCGTGTATCTTCAATTGTCTCGAGGCATAGGCGATTACCTTGCCCCGTTGCATCAACACGCAACCGAGCCCTGATAGTGAAGCATCCGAATAAACCACCATGTCTTCGACTCCGTCTGGCAATGTCAGTACCGGAGCTTGAGTTAACTTTTCTTTTAGCGTTTGAAACGCTTTTTCTTGATCGGCACCCCAAATAAATTTTTCTTTCTTTTGGGTTAGCTTTGTTAGCGGTGACGCAATCTTGGAGAAATCTTGAATGAATCTCCTATAGTATCCCGCAAGCCCCAAAAAGCTTCTAATTTCCGAAGGGTTCTTCGGGGGATTCCATTTTGACACAGCCTCTATCTTTGACGGATCCACCAAAACTCCGTCGGCACTTATGACGTGGCCAAGAAATTGTACCTCTCGTAACCAAAAGGCACACTTAGAGAATTTCGCATACAGCCTTTCTCGTCTAAGTGTCTCTAACACTTCTTGTAAATGATGTGCGTGTTCAGCTTCACTTTTCGAGTACACCAAAATATCATCGATAAACACGATGACCGACTTATCCAACATTGGCTTGCAAACCCGGTTCATGAGGTCCATGAAAGCTGCGGGTGCATTTGTTAGCCCAAATGACATCACGAGGAATTCGTAATGTCCGTATCTTGTGCGGAAAGCCGTCTTCGGCACATCTTCTTCCTTGACCTTTAGTTGGTGATACCCCGATCTAAGGTCAATTTTTGAAAACCAATTCGCACCTTGTAATTGGTCGAATAAATCATCTATCCTCGGAAGCGGGTATCGGTTCTTTACCGTGAGTTTGTTTAACTCCCGGTAATCGATACACATCCGCATGCTCCCGTCTTTCTTCCTCACGAACAGTACCGGCGCGCCCCAAGGAGACACACTCGGCCTTATGAATCCCTTGTCAAGCAGGTCTTGGATTTGGGACATCAACTCTTGTAATTCCGACGGTGCAAGTCGGTATGGGGCCTTTGCTACGGGTTTTGCGCCCGGAATCAACTCGATCCCGAACTCTACTTCCCGTTCAGGCGGTATCCCCGGTAAATCCTCCGGAAACACATCTCCATAATCCCGTACTACCGGTACATCTTCAATCTTTCGTGATTCTTTCTCGGGCTCATTTGCGTATATCATGAATGCTTTGCATCCTCGCTTCATAAGCTTGTGAGCTTTCAACATTGAGCACACTATGGGGTTACCTCCTTTTTCGCCATAAATGGTGACGTGTTTCCCGCTCGGAGATATTAGTTTTATCTCTTTACGAAAACACACGACTTTTGCATGGTGTTGGGCTAGCCAATCCATCCCAACGACTACTTGAAATTCCCCCATTGACATCGGGATTAGGTCTATCAAGTATTCCTCATCGTCGATGCTTAATTTGCAGCCCTGACAAACATCACAAACTATAAAACTTTTGTTGTCTCCTATTTCAACTTCTAAGGGCACAGGTAATTTCGTCAATACAAATGAAGGATGTCGAATAAATCCATGCGAAACGAAGGATTTATTCGCACCCGTATCAAACAATACACGTGCTGGAATTGAGTTAATTGTGAATATACCTGAAACCACATCGGGTTCTGTCTTCGCTTCAGCCGCGGTAAGTTGGAAGGACCTCGCCTTCGCTTTGGGAGCTTCTGTTGGAGATTCTTTAACATCTCTCTTTCCAACTAAGTCCGGGCATTCGGACTTTTTGTGGCCGGGTTGATAACATTTGTAGCAAACAGAGACTTTTCCCGGGCATAGCGAGGCTGTGTGCCCCGTCTTGTTACATATAGGGCATGGCTTGTCTTTGAACCGACATTCCCCTTTGTGTCCCTTCCCGCACACCTTACAACTTGGCGACCCACCTTTAGTATCTACTTTCTTCCCCGATTCTCCAGTTCGGGCTTTCTTTGTCGGGCTTGGATTCATATCATGTGCCCTTCGTTCACCTCTTTCGACTTGCTTCTTCAACTCGATTTTCCGTTCCCGAGCAACATTAATGATTTCGGTAAAGGTCTCGTATTTTGAAGGAGTCATAAACTCCCTATATTCAGCGCTCAACATGTTGTAATAGTAGTATATTTTCTGTTCTTCGTTTGTCACCAATTCACTACTAAACTTCATTTTATCCATAAACATCGCCGTGAACTTGTCTATGGTTTCACCCTTGTGCCTAAGTTGCATGAACTCTTCCTTGATTTTGTTGATGACCGCTTTGGGACTATGGTGTTTAAGAAATGGTGTCTTAAACTCTTCCCATGTCATGGCCCTTGCCGCTTAGGCCCCTATTTCATTCTTTTTATTATCCCACCAATCCTTGGCTTGTCCTCTTAACTGACCCGTTCCGTAGGCAACGAAATCGCTTTCATCGCAATGGGTCCTTTCAAACACCCCTTCTATATCGCCCAACCATCTTTGGCAAATTATCGGGTCGACTTCCCCGTTATAGATTGGCGGTTTACACGCCATGAATTCCTTATATGAACACCCTTTACGTTCTCCCATTTTGTCTTTCGTAAGGTTGACAGTATCCTCCAACCTTTTAACTCGCTCTTCTACGAGCGACAACACTGTGCTTTGGATCTTGTCTATAAACCCGGATAGACTGCCCTCAATTGCCTTTCCTACTTCCTCGGCAATCATTTCTTTCAATTGTTCAGTGCTTGTTGGCACCGGATCATTACTGCTCTCTTTCAACATCTTGAAACTGAAATGTTTACATCAAACGTTAAACATTTCATTTATGGCATTGTTTCATTTGTTTCGGTTTAGCCAAGTTCCTAACTTGCTTTAACCGTTCACATTTAGTGCACTTTCCGGGTTTGAGTGTATTAACACGCTCTTCCCATGCATAACAATTTGTTTCTTATTCCTTACACAAGACATAATCTACTTAACATAATAAGTTAATTCTTACCGGACGATCGATCAAGCTTGAACCGAACACTTGTTGACAACCTTAAGCTCTGATTACCAACTTGTAACACCCATCTTTTATTTAAGGTAATTGTGCAATATATATAAATATTACGATCATTTTATACCATAAAATCCAAAAGTTAAATATTAGAGTAACCGACATAAATTTTCTACCGACTAGTTTAAACATCCATAAGTTGTTTAGCACATAATTTACATCATAACGTTGTTCAAAACGAGTTTATTTATGCGGAAGCTTCAAAAGTATGTGTTCGGTTCTTCAAAAGCTTGCTTGATCGTCATCCGTAATCCTTGAGTACCTAAAAAACTGAAATGTTTGCATAAAACATTTGTATTAGAATTCCTTAGAAATAATACTTAATTGAAACTAGAATCAAAGTGAATTCAAGTAGTTACAATTATACGAAATGTATAAACTTTGTCAGGCTCTACCGTAACTTACGGTCCTACCGTAAGTTACGGTAGTCGATTTTCAACAAGGTTCCACCGTAACTCAGAAGAGTTCCACCGTAAGCCTTTAACCTCCACCGTAAGTTACGGTGGTACCGTAACTTACGGTAAGCCCTGCAAACATATGTTTTGGACTGTTTTGTTTGTTTGCCTCATCCACACAATTCCTCCAATTTTTCATTCAATCAAACCAACATTCTAAATTCCCATATTTTTATGTGTCAATTATCAAATGATAACAAAGGACCAATCAATCACATTATGTAGCACTATCCATGCTTTATTTGATTATTCGACCCGTTTGGCTAGTCTTAAGAATCCTCCTTTATTACGACTACCAACGAGTTCTAATCAAATTTTGACATTTTATTCACTATTGCGACATTATTACTTCAACTCAAAACAACCCTTATTCTATAATGCAACTACATATATGATAATCATCAAAATTTACTTAATGTAACGGGTCAAGTTACATACCTTAGTGTACACCCTTCAACCGCAAATCACCACCGGCTTGTCCACTTGACGTTCCGGTATCCTTTCCTATAGAGTTCAATTCAAGACATGTTTAGAACTCTTCTTTAAACCTTACTTCGCATAATACACCGAAACATCATAATTATGCGTTCAATCTTTAAATTCCTATTTTAAGCCTTCTTTGAGGCATTTTTACAAACACCTTAAGGGCAGATTTTTCACATGATTATATGACAAGTTTCTAGCTTATCATTTAGCCCTAATTTCACCTCAATCAACATTTTACATGATTGTTAGCTTCTAGATTTCTGAAATCACTTCCAAATTATCAAATTACACAAGATTAACACCCAATATCCTAGTGTTCATCAATTTTCACATAACTATTTAATCACCTACAATGGTGTTCATGGATTCACCCAAAATTTCTTATGATTTCAACTTCTATTGATCTAGGGTTTGTCCTTAGACACTATAGTTGTTCCTTAATCATCATAACATACACATGCAACCCTAATTTCAGATTTTTCCCAATTCATGAAAATTTCAAGTTGAGAGTTTTCCTTAAATTTTACATACCTTGTAATCCTCTTGTGATGAGGATCATGATTCTATGCTCGGATTTTCGTTTGGACCAGATTTGCACCTCCAATTTGAGAGTTCAAGTAGATTTTTGAGAGTTTGAAGGTGGGGGTGTCGCCCCTGGTTGTTCTAGTCGGCCAGACATCCCCTTTGTGGGGTGTTTGGTTTGTTTTATTTATTTTAATTAATTCAAGTTTCAATTCTTACAACTTAAGCCCCTCAACTTTGTTCAACATATTGTTTAGTAGCTTTTAACCCTATCATAAGCTATTTCTAGTCTTTTAACTAACTAGGTTAAAAATTTCTAGTTAGTAAATTCTCGTTTATTTATACTTTATTATTCTAATATAAAGTTTTATATTTTTTTTTCGGGGTGTTACACAAGTCACATGTATGGAAAAATCAATAACTTCATCACAAATTGAAAAAAAAAGTTAATGCAAAAATAATTACAATTTCAATCTCAGGGAAATTTTCCAATATTTATTGAAAATTACTAAAGGTTAAAAACAATATATTATGATATCTGTGTATACGGATAATATAAGAAAAACAATATTCAAGTTAAAATTAAAACAAAACAATATTCAAGTTAAAATTAAAATAAAATATATGGATAAAGAAATGTATATATTTGAAAATTAAATAATTTGTAAACAAAATATTTCAAAAAAAAAAACTTTTGAAAAAAAAAATAATAGTTGTCTTTATCATCTTCATGAGTCATAAGAATAATTGCAATATTCATTAATCAATTTCAACATATGAGCTTAAGATTTAGAATGACAATGCCGTAATCCATTATGGTCTACTAAAATTTAAAGACATTCAATCTCTTATAATTAAAAAATAGAGAAATAATTGAAAATGAGAGAGAGAGAGTTAAGAAATGAGAAAACTAAGATATTTTAATTAACCATACTTGGCATAATCTTACTCTTTTAATCTAAAAAATATCAAAGGTCAAGATTAGTTCACTCAGTCCACTCTCAAGAAGTTGTTCACTTTTGAACCTAATGAACCATCTTCAGCCATTAATATTGGATGGCAAGATGGTAAATATTGTATGTGTTTTTTTTTTCAAACTAAGGGTAATATGGTAGTTTTTTATTTGTTTTTTAGAAGCCAGCTATAGGGTGTGGGTATAACAACCCTCCAAAATATTTTCGACGCCCTAATATATATTAAAATATCCAAATATGTCATAAAATATACCCCGTATGTGAAAACCGAGCCCAAATACCTTTATTTTTATAAAAATTAATTAAAAACAATTTTTAATGGTCTCTCGCGGGGCGCGTAGCCTTTGGCTACAGCTTACGCGGGCCGCGACAACTACGAGATCAGGCGACACCCGGTGCTGCCACGTGTCATCATCGTGGCGGAGCTAGTGCGATGACTGGGCCAGGCTAGGGCCTACCCAGTCTACTACGCGGGCCGCGTAGCTCTTGGTCTCATCTTACGCGGGCCGCGAGGAAACTAAAATCAGGCACTATAAATAGCAGGCATCGGGCCTTCAGTCAATCGTTCATCTCTCGACGTTCTCTCTCGAATTTCTTTATATAGTCATAATTCTCGGGTATAATATCCCCCTAAATAACAAAGTTCTGCTCCGTTGTAAGTATCATAACCCCGGTTACGTATTAGATACGTTGCCCGATTGATCCAGGGTTCCGTAACGGCTGTCGTGGTTCTGCCCGACGTAGTCGTTGGAATGCCTTCTCGGGGAGGGTATCATTAATATAAATAATAGGTTATTATAATAACACGTGTGTATTTGTGTAAATTATAGATAATCACCAGGAAACCCTAAAGGATAATCTAAGACAGCAATGTGAGTAATCTCCTTTTTGCAAATTGTTTTTACAAAACCTCACACAATTAATAATATATTAAACAGTTATTGACTATTTGTATTCTAAAATTATCTTCGGTATGTTGGGGTTTTGTATACAAAATTTGTTACTTCCTTGCGAGGAGTAACATGACCACAAGTCGGGTTGACAGTACCGTGGGTGGTAATTGAATAGATGGAAACAAATGTAATTGCGCGACCGCCCCCAATACTGTAGACCGATAAAAATTATTTTGATTAAACTGGGATTCACTCACCAATATTTCCCACTGACAAATGTTTTTAAACGCGTTTCAGGTAACAAAATGTGAAAGCCAAATAAAAGCCAGCCGGGACAGCACTGAAGGCTTGAGAAGTGGCTATAAAGTTACCTAAAATGAATAGATGTTTTAAAAAATAGGGTTTATCCCTATAAAAATGTGTGTACTTAAAACTTGGGATTTTCCCATATGTTTAATATTATAAAAGCGTGATATTTTACTCTGATAAAATATTTCCTAACTACGGTCCTGATGTAAATTCCGCTGCCAAAATGAATAAAACCCAGATACCACCGAAACTGGTCGCGGCCGCCCATTCCCGGGTTGTTAGGGGGCGGGGGTTGCGACAGAAGGTGGTATCAGAGCTAAGCCACTGATTCAGCCACAAAAGTGTTCTGCTGACATCAAGATATTATTTAAAGTGTTAGGAAATAAATTACGGAATTACGTGCATATCTGTATTTTATTGTTATTTATTATTTGACTATTTGTTAGTTTATAGTATGAGTGATCAAGGACCATCTGAGGCGTATCGTCAGTTGTCCAGCTCACCTATAAGCGAAGGCACCTCTTCACAGCCTGCCCTCTCAGGGTATTCAGCTGGTGATGAAGAAGGGATATTCGTGTTTAAGGCTCAGTCTGAAGAGCCATTCCCTCGGAAAAAGAGAGGATGGTTCAGTAAGGGAGCACATGAGCGTAGGAAGAGAATGAAAACGTTGCAAGAGCAGCGGGCCTTAGCAGCCATTAAAAGAGAAACTGATGCCCATACCCAAGACATGCTTAATAGAAGTTTAGCAAACTTCCATATTTTAGCAACCATAGCTGCCGACCCAAACCTGAAACAACTAGTAGCCCCTCAACCATTACAACCAATGGAGATAGAAAACAACCCTGAAAACCAAGTCGAAATGCATGATTTTAATCCAGAGGAAATACCTAGGGTACCAGTACCCAATCCCTTAGACCCAGACTACGATCCGTGGTTTGATGATCATAGGGATTATGTGCAACGCCACCAGCTAACGGACCTACCCATGCCAAACCTAGCAGCTTACCCAGGTCTGGACCCTCTAGATCCCTACTATGATAATGATGAATACATTAGGGAAATCTTAGAGAATCCGTATCCTCAGGAAGAACCCATGCCACAGTACCCAGATCCAGTACCAGCACCTGCACCCCCAATGAGTGCAGAAAATTTGCAAGAGCTCTGAACTTTCGGAGAAGAAATCTTAGAAAGTAGCGAGAGAATGAGGTATGTAGGAGAACAACTCGTCTGGAAGTACGACGAGCGTCATATGGATTTCTGGATGAATCCATATCCGTGAAGGTGATGAGGGAGATGATAATAATAATAATAATAATATAATAATAATAATATATAATATGTGTGTATAAACAAAAAACTACGGATGCCTACTACTAGTAGTATAATTTTTATTTCAGTTCTATTGTAATTTTAATTTTAATTTCTAGTATCAGTTTGTAGTAGATGCATACTATATAAAAATAGAGTAAGTCGCAATGATTGATGCTTTTGACCAATATGCGCGTTGTGTGATTGATTGTATTAAATGTTACCTTGTGATATTAATACGTGATAATTGTTTAAAATTCAGATGGCCGGCCAAGTGAATCAAGAGAACCTGGATAATAACCCAGAAAACCAAAATGACAATAATCTGAATAACGATAACCCGAACAATGATAACAATGGAAACCCAGTGGATAACAGTGCCATCCAACACATAGTGGCACAAGGAATAATAGATGCGATTCCGTTTATTATTCAAACTGTTAAGGAAGCCGATAATAAAAGTAAACATAGTAGTAAGCGACCAACTGAACCTGAAAACAGCGTAAACAATGGACCCATACTTCAATCGCCCATTCCCAAAAGAAGAAAAACCATGCCTTATAGTTGTTCTTATAAAGAATTCTGGTCTTGTAAACCAATGGAATTCTCGGGCAATGAAGGGGGCCGTTGCATCTCTACGCTGGATAGAAAAGACTGAGGCAGTCTTAAGAATAAGCAAATGTGCGGAAGAGGATAAGATAATGTTTGCCTCTAATCTATTTAAGAACTCAACCTTAGAATGGTGGAACACTCTCCTCCAGTCAAGGGGAAGTGACAGGATTTACAATATGGAATGGGAGGAATTCAAAAACATGGTACAAAGGAAATTCTGCCCTCCCAACGAAAAAGAACAGATAGCAAATAAATTCCTAAACCTTAGGATGACTGGAGTGGATAGTAAGGGGTACACTACGTTATTCTTTGAATATGCTAGAATAGTGCCAACCCTTGCATCACCTGAACCCGTATTAATCTCCCGTTACATTTGGGGATTGATTGGTGAGATAAGGCATGTAGTCAAGGAAGCTAGACCACAAACCATAGAAGAAGCCGTAGAACTAGCAAATGCCTTGGCAGATGAATTAGTACGTACACGGGAAGAGGATCAAAGAAAGAACCTAGCTCAAAGGCTTACCCAGGAATTTCGCTATGGGAATTCCAACCGTCAGAATGTAGGTTCTACCTCTGCACCCTACCGTAAGGCTTGCAAGAAGAAACATTCGGGAACATGCTCCACTTATTTCAATTTCTGCAAGATACCAGGGAACAAGGAGGAAGACTGCAGAAGGAAGCCTAATAATGGAATGTGCTTCAACTGTGGAGAAAAAGGTCACATCAGGCCAAACTGTCCAAAACTAGTTCCAGCCATGAACAACAAGAATACCAAAAGTGCTAGAGCATTTGTTCTGACTGCAGATGAAGCCAAGATGATTCCGGACGTGATAGCCGGTACGTTTTTAGTTAGTGATGTTTTTGCTAAAGTATTATTTGACTCTGGTACAAACCAAAGTTTTATTAATACTTTATTTTGCAAATTACTCAATCAACCATTAACTAAACTCCCACAAGAATGTCTAGTAGAGACAGCAAATGGGGAAACCATTAAGATTTCTGAAATCTTGCAGGGAGCAAGAATAGAAATTCTAAATCAAAAATTTAGTGCAAACCTTTACCCAATGAATCTGGCAGGATTTGATGTCGTGTTAGGAATGGATTGGTTGATAACCAATAAAGCCAGTATTTTATGTGATCAAAAGTCAATCCAAGTAAATTGACCAAAAGGTGAAAAGATCACAATTAAAGGAAATAAACCCTTTAGATCTACGAAATTCATCTCTATGATGAAAACTGCAAGTTGTGTAAGAAAAGGATTTATAGTGTATTTGATTTCCATAATTATTAACACTAAAGAAAAAGAACTAAAGAATATTTCGGTAGTATCCCAGTTTTCAAATGTATTTCCAGAAGAATTACCAAGACTACCGCTAGACAGGGAAGTTGAATTAAGAATTCACCTGTTACCAGGAACAGCACCAATTACCAAAGCACCTTACCGTTTGGCACCCGCAGAAATGCAGGACTGAAGAAACAGTTAGATGAATTGTTGGAGAAAGGATTCATACAGCCGAGTTCATCCCCATGGGGAGCGCCAATCTTATTCGTTAAAAATAAAGACGGATCATTGCGTATGTGCATTGACTACCGTGAATTGAACAAAGTCACGATTAAGAATCGGTATCCATTACCAAGAATCGATGATCTGTTCGACCAGTTGCAAGGAGCACGATTTTTCTCAAAAATTGACTTAAGGTCAGGATATCATCAATTAAAGGTACAGGAAGAGGACATTCCTAAAACCGCATTTAGAACAAGGTATGGCCATTATGAATTTACTGTCATGCCATTTGGTCTAACCAATGCCCCAGCTGCATTTATGGACATGATGAACCGAATATGTAAGCCATATTTGGATAAATTCATAATTGTCTTTATAGATGATATTCTCATTTACTCTAAGAGTAAAGAGGAACATGCAAAGCATTTGCACGCACTTTTAAGTTTATTAAGAAAGGAAAAGCTCTATGCTAAGTTTTCAAAGTGCGAGTTTTGGTTAGAACAGGTACAGTTTCTTGGAAATTTAGTTAATCATGAAGGAATTCATGTGGATCCCACCAAGATCGAAGCAATTACCAAATGGAAAACCCCTGAATCACCAACCGAGATTAGAAGTTTATTAGGATTGGACGGTTATTATAGAAGATTTATTCGAGATTTTTCTAGAATAGTCATTCCCTTAACTAAGCTAACCTGTAAATTTGTTAAATTTGAATGGGGATCGAAACAAGAAGAAGCATTTAAAATCCTTAAGCAAAGATTAACCCACGCACCCATATTAGTGTTACCAGAAGGAACTGAAGACTTTGTAGTCTATTGTGACGCTTCTAAGTTAGGTTATGGATGTGTGTTGATGCAACGTCAAAAGGTTATAGCTTATGCATCTAGACAACTTAAGAATCATGAAGAGAATTATTCAACTCATGATTTAGAACTAGGAGCCATAATTTTTGCCCTGGAAATTTGGAGACATTAACTTTACGGTAGTAAGTTTACTATTTTCACTGACCATAAAAGTTTAAGGTATGTTTTCGGGCAAAAGGAGTTGAATATGACACAAAGACGCTGGATGGAATTACTTAGTGATTATGATTGTGATATCCAGTATCATGCAGGAAAGGCTAATATAGTAGCCGATGCTTTAAGTCGAAAATATCACGAAAAGCCAAAAAGAGTACGTTCTCTTAAATTAAATCTACAAGTAGATTTAAATGAACAGATTAGAAAAGCACAAGAATCAGTAATCAAGGATGATACTGAGAAATTGAAAGGAATGATTAAGGAATTAGAACAAGGAACAGATGGAATTTGGAGATTCCATAAGAAAAGAATGTGGATACCTAAATTAGGAAACCTACGCCACTGTATATTAGAAGAAACCCATAAGTCTAAGTATACGATGCATCCTGGAAGTGATAAGATGTATCAAGATTTAAGAAGGAATTTCTGGTGGATAGAAATGAAAAAGGACACAGCAGCTTATGTTTCTAAATGTTTAACCTGTTCACAAGTCAAAGCTGAACATCAGAAACCCTCAGGACTGCTGCAACAGTTAAAGATGCCAGTTTGGAAATGGGAATTGATAACAATGGATTTTGTTACTAAATTACCCAAAACAAGAAAAGGTAATGATACAATCTGGGTGATTCTAGACAGGCTAACTAAATCAGCTCATTTCCTACCAATGAAGGAAACTTTTAATATGGAACAATTAGCTAAATTATATGTAAATGAAATAGTTTCATTACATGGAATTCCTCTATCAATTGTTTCTGACAGAGATAGTCTTTTTACCTCTCATTTTTGGACAAGTTTCCAAAAAGCAATGGGAACCAAGTTGGATCTAAGCACCGCTTATCATCCTCAAACGGACGGACAAAGCGAAATGACAATTCAGACAATGGAGGACATGCTTAGAGCTTGTGTAATTGATTTTGGAGGTAATTGGGACGATCACTTACCATTGATAGAATTTTCTTATAATAATAGTTATCACACAAGTATTAATGCTGCACCATTCGAAGCACTTATGGACGAAAGTGCCGAACTCCAGTCTGTTGGGCAGAAATTGGAGAAAAGCAACTATCTAGACCTGAGATAGTACAAGAAACAACAGACAATATTATTCAAGTCAAGGAACGACTGAAAACAGCACGTGATCGACAAAAGAGTTATGCTCATAACAGGCGAAAATCATTGGAATTTCAGGTAGGAGATAAAGTGTTATTGAAAGTCTCTCCTTGGAAAGGAGTGGTAAGATTCATCAAAAGGGGAAAGCTAAGTCCCAGGTATGTTGGACCTTTTGAGATTATTATAAGAATAGGACCTGTAGCCTATCAGCTACAACTGCCTGAGGAAATGGCAGGAATACATGATGTATTTCATGTATCTAATCTCAAGAAATGCTTAGCTGATGAATCACTGATAGTACCTCTTAAAGATATAGAGGTAAATGAACAATTAAAATTTGTAGAGAGGCCTCTACAGATTGAAGACATGAAAGTTAAGATCCTCAAGCACAAGAGATTACTTCTGGTCAAAGTGAAATGGGACTCCAAAAGAGGACCAGAATACACATGGGAGCTTGAATCAGAAATGCAAAGGAAATATCCACACCTATTCCAGTAGATCTCGAGTACGAGTTCTAAAACAAGGTGAGGAGGATATAACAACCCTCCAAAATATTTTCTTCGCCCTAATATATATTAAAATATCCCAATATGTCTTAAAATATACCCCGTATGTGAAAACCGAGCCCAAATACCTTTATTTTTATAAAAATTAATTAAAAACAATTTTTAATGGTCTCTCGCGGGGCGCGTAGCCTTTGGCTACTGCTTACGCGGGCCGCGACAGCTACGAGATCAGGCGACACCCGGTGCTGCCACGTGTCATCATCGTGGCGAAGCTAGTGCGATGACTGGGCCAGGCTAGGGCCTACCCAGTCTACTACGCGGGACACGTAGCTCTTGGTCTCATCTTACGCGGGCTGCGAGGAAACTAAAATCAGGCACTATAAATAGTAGGCATCGGGCCTTCAGTCAAATCGTTCGTCTCTCGACTTTCTCTCTCGAATTTCTTTATATAGGCATAATTCTCGGGTATAATATCCCCCTAAATAACGAAGTTCTACTCCGTTGTAAGTATCATAACCCCGGTTACGTATTAGATACGCTGCCCGATTGATCTAGGGTTCCGTAACGGCTGTCGTGGTTCTGCCCGACGTAGTCGTTGGAATGCCGTCTCGGGGAGGGTATCATTAATATAAATAATAGGTTATTATACTAACATGTGTGCATTTGTGTAAATTATAGATAATCACCAGGAAACCCTAAAGGATAATCTAAGACAGCAATGTGAGTAATCTCCTTTTTGCAAATTGTTTTTACAAAACCTCACACAATTAGTAATATATTAAACAGTTATTGAGTATTTGTATTCTACAATTATCGTCGGTATGTTGGGGTTTTGTATACAAAATTTGTTAGTGCCTTGCGAGGAGTAACATGACCACAAGTCGGGTTGACAGTACCGTGGGTGGTAATTGAATAGATGGAAACAAATGTAATTACGCGACCGCTCTCAATACTGTAGACTGATAAAAATTATTTTGATTAAACTGGGATTCACTCACCAGTATTTCCCACTGACAAATGTTTTTAAACGCATTTCAGGTAACAAAATGTGAAAGCCAAATAAAAGCCAGCTGGGACAGCACTGAAGGCTTGAGAAGTGGCTATAAAGTTACCCAAAATGAATAGATGTTTTAATAAAATAGGGTTCTATCCCTATAAAAATGTGTGTACTTAAAACTTGGGATTTTCCCATATGTTTAATATTATAAAAGCGTGGTATTTTACTCTGATAAAATATTTCCTAACTACGGCCCTGATGTAAATTCCGCTGCCAAAATGAATAAAACCCAGATACCACCAAAACTGGCCGCGGCCGCCCGTTCCCGGGTTGTTAGGGGGCGGGGGTTGCGACAGTGGGGGCCATGGTTGGGACATGATTTGCCACCTAGGAACATGAATGGAAGGCTACACTACCCCCTTGTTTGATCCACCATGGTTTGCATGGATTAAACCATGGCAACCATGGTCCTCCTTTCCATTTTCAACAAATCATTTCCTTTTTCTTTAGGCAAAGATAAATTAAAATAAATAAGGGGCTAGTGGTTTGGGTCATGACCACACCCTTAGAGTAGTGGTTTTGGATGGTGGATTAGAGGTGGGTTACATGGCACTGACGTAGAGGGTCATGGTGGTCATGAGGGTCAAGACCACACCCTATAGCCTAACAAAAGTTTTCTTGATTTTAGGATTTTCCCTATAATATCGCATCTTATATTAAATATGTCAGATTCTTCAATGTTAAATATGTATGTTTTACATGCAAATGTAGGAGTTAATAATAATATTATTTAAAAAAATGTTTACACACATATGTGAAATACAATTTTACATGTAAGGTCAGAATATAGTAAGAAGTTAATTTGGGTAAGAATATTAGGAAGTAATTTTGATCATCTATTTTTTAATCAAGAGCTAGGATTAAATGAGTGAAATTGAACAAAGAAAAGGAGGCGCGTAGGTTTGTTTAGGGGTATTCTAGTCAATCCAAGGCAATCGTTTCTCTCTCCTCAAATTCTCCCCCCCACCTTTTTAAACGTTAATAATTTTTTCATACGACATTTTTTTATAAAAATTGCAATAAAAAAACGAGCGTTTTAAATCTTTAAAACGAGTATACTATTGCTATATTTTTGAAAAAAAAATTCGAAAACCCAGATTCCTAAAACGCAATGAACAAAAAACATCCAAAAATGATTTTTTTCTAAAACATAATTGACAAAAAACACAAAATAAATGTGTTTTTTTTTCTAAAACGCAATGACTGAAAAACACAAAGAAATGTTTTTTTTTTGTTTTTTTTTTTGTAAAACGCAATATACTAAAACACAAAGAAATGTTTTATCTCTAAAACGCAATGGCTAAAAAAAAAAAAAAAAATGTGTTTTAAGTTTTATGCCCGCATGTTGACCGAATATTTAGGTTTATAACACCAATCATTTCGGAATTGATAATTTTGCCTTCTGTTTTAAGTTTTATGCCCGCATGTTGTTTGGGAGATCACATGGATTTGAAGAACGTCATTCCATAATTATTGGAATCAATGGATGGACGTCCCTAAAGCTAATAGGTGTGGTGGGCGAGGGTAATACACTAGTACAAAAGTAGTTTTTTGATGCTAGGATTTATGTCTTTTTTGAGAGTTTTTTGTGAGTGCACCAATAAATATACCGTCAAATAATGGGATTTGTTGATACTACTCAATAAGGGCACCATTAAATCTCTAAAAACACCACCAAAAAATCAATAATAGAAACCCAATCAGTCCACCGTTAAATCTCTAAACATAACCAAATTAGTCCACCATTAAATCTCTAAATCACCACCAAAAAATCAATGATAATATTGGTGCTGGTCTGTAAAAATATACATTATTTGAACAAATGTTTTTTAGTTTTATTTTATTTATAAAACATCCAAGATCTACTACAAAGGCAAATAAAACAAAAAATTATACAAACAAAAAATGTATAAAATGTACAAGCATAATGATATAAAATTATATGTTCATGGGAAGCTACAAAGAATGAGATACAAACATGATTTCTATAAAGCCATTTCCTAAAATAACAATTTAAACACATACAATCAAACCAAATCAATATAGTGTATAATTGTACATCATTGGCACTTCAAAGCATAAATGACGTCCATCGCCGTAATAGTTTTCCGGCGAGTATCTTCGGTGTATTTGATGGCATCACACGTAAAATCATCAAGAAAGATCTTCAAAAGTTTTGTGTCTCTTCGTAGATAAGGCCATTGATACGCTTTACGCTACATCGCCGGTTTCTTGATACTGTGGAAGCCGTTCCGGAAAACTTTCCGGTGATATTTTGCTCCTCCTTAACATTTTTCTCTATTTAAAAAATATTTTGATTTTAACATTGTGTCTATATATATATGTGGGTATAAAGGTTGTGTTTTTGGAGGCTTAGTTTGATCCATTGATTGAATAGGATGAGAGCAATTGAAAACCGTAGAATTATGATCCATGTGATTCCTAACAAAATATTTTGATTGGTTCACTTTGTTGGTGCTATTAACAACTTCACCCTAAAAAAATCTATTTAATGATTTCACACTCAAAAATCAATTTAATGGTGCTATTAACAACTTCACCCTCAAAAAATCAAGTGCTTTATAATCTATTTTTTTGGTGGTGTGTTTATTTATTAGTATGGTAATCTTGTTATTTAGTGCTTTGTATTCTAAAACACCACCAAAAAAATGGTTTTGTACTAGTGATAAGCCAAATCCTGTCACTTGTACGCCACCTACGTAGCGGGGGCTTTGCCCTCCAAACCACAAAAAGCATGTGGTAGTGAGCAAGGGCAAGAGGCGTGTTATTTTTTAGTTAAATCATTTATTAAATCATTGTTTGGTCAAACCCCACAAAATCACTCGGTCAAACCCCAAGTCAACAACCTAAGTGAGACCCCATTCCCATGAGAATTTTGTCGCCCCAAAGGGCAACGTCGCCCATATTTCAACACGGGTGTGGTGTTTGGGGCGTGGAAGGCTTGCCCTCCCCCTCTCCACGCCCCACACATGGTAGTGTAAGGCTATAGTGGCGGAGCTTGACCAAAAGTTTCGAGGGGGCGTAAAGTCATGGGACCCAATTTTTTTTTTCCTATCATTATTTTCGGGTCGGGCCGGCTATTCGATTCGGATCGGTTCAAGTAATAATGGTTCCAAATAAAAATAAAAAATTCCATTCATTCAAAGTACCCCGTTCTTACATATAAAAAAATTAAATATTGTTTAACAAACAAAATGCCAATATATGTATATATATATATATATAGGTAAATTACACTTTTCGTCCTTTATATTTGTAGTGAGTTGCAATGGATGACCTTTAACTTTAATAATTACAGTCACAGTCCTTTATTTGGAAAAAAATGTTACACCTTTGGTCCTTTGACCTTAACCTGGTTAAAAATTTCAGTTAAGTGAGGTCATATGCAACCCATGTGAGGGCAAAACAGTCATTTAATCCAAAAAAAGAATGTCATAATTTAAAAACTTATATAATTTTTTTTAAATTGACTATTTTGCCCTCACATAGGTTGCACATGACCTCACTTAACTGAAAGTTTTAACCAGGTTAGGGTCAAAGGACCTAAGGTGTAACCGTTTTTGCAAATAAAGGACTGTGACTGTAATTATTAAAGTTCAAGGTCATCCATTGCAACCTGCTACAAACATAAAGGACGAAAAGTGTAATTTACCCTATATATATATATATATATATATATATATATATATATATATATATATATATATATATATATATATATATATATATATATAGAGTAGGAGTTGGGTAGAAAGTGAGTTTTTCCTAGAAAGTTTAGGAAGCAATCAGAATGCGACATGTGGCATTGAAGATTTTTAACTACAAGGGCAATTGTGTACTTTCACATTCTATTTTTATTTTTGGAATTTATTTTCATTAACTAACTATCCATGTCCATTTTTTGTAACCGTTTTTCTCCATGATTTTCTGAATAATTTGTTTTCGAAATCTAAACCAATCGCACATTCCATTGTTCCGAAGGTTACTGGAAATTATCAGCATGTTCTTGGTGCTGTGTTTTAACAGTTTACAGGGCTAAAGTCAATTTTTTATAGATCCCATAATATAAAGGTGGTTTTGTAATTGACAGATTACTGTGTTTTTAGATATTGTTGTTGTGTTTTTAACTTCCATCATCATGTTTTTCTTCAAAGTTAACTAGTTATTGGTCTGGAAACCATCAGCATGTTCTTGGTACTGTGTTTTAACAGCATGTTCTTGGTGCCCTGCATGATAAACATTTTCATCAGATTGTGTTTTATTTTGATGTACCACCCTAGATTATCCAGATTGTGTTTTAATTTGAATTGTGTTTTAAGTACACAATAGTGGTGATGAGCAATCATGTAGTATCACATTAACCTGTGTTTTAAGTTATTAATAGTAGACGTAAGTTATCATTCAGTATGCACTGTGTTTTATGCTCATAACTTTATACATAGAGGACTTCATGCAGTATCAAATCAAATTGTGTTTTAAGTTATTAACAGAGGGCATATGATTTGTAAAACACACCCACATAAGCACTTTAGGCTTCAGATGTACCCAACTTCAGCATGATTGTAAAACACACCAATATAAACACATCGTAAAACACATTTACCTTAAACACAGCTACAAGTCATTATGATTGTAAAACACACCCATATAAACACATTATAAAACACAGTTCGCTTTTGGGATTTCAGATGTACCGAAATCATGAGTAAAAACACATTTATTGCTATTGAAATTTAAACCTACCAACCTCTTTAAGTTGAAACACATACCTTCGACTGCGGGGTCTTTCGAACGGCTTCCGGCAACTGATCCGGTGCTCTCCATCCTTTCTAAAGTTATCTTCTTCCATGATTGTAGTTATTTTTGGTAGGGATTGGGGTTTCGAAGATGGATTTGGAGAGAGAGAGAGAGGGAAAATCGCGTGAAATTAGGGACTGGGGTTTGACTGACGGTTATCTAATTGATTTAAAACACGGTATATTGACAAAATTGCCCCTAGTCTTTTAAAACAATGAATTAAATAAACTAAAAAATTACAAGATTGCCATTGACTTCATCTTAACCATTAAACACACCCATTGGATGGCCCAGATCGCTTCCTAGACTTTCTAGGAAAAAACACACTTTCCGCAGGATCCCTACTATATATATATATGTATATATATATATATATATATGTATATATATATATATATATATATATAATGGTACGAGATAAATGAAACCTATGCGAAGAATTACAACTCAATCCGACGACCTTTAAGATTTAAAGTGGTAACAAACTTTACTTTGATTTATATATTGTATAAATATTTAGGCAAAATAATTGGAGGGGTGATCCTATATAATTTTAAAATTTTCGGACGAAAAATCAGAAATCATACACTTCTAACCGAAACATTGGAGGGGACGGGTGCACCCAGAGCACCTACTAATCTATGCCCCTGTAAGGCTAAGTTCCACGATCACATGTATTAACACTTTAGGGGTCGTACATAAACCATGATTTATAGTTTTATACGAAATGTTGGCATATTTAGATTTTACATTCACAAAGATTGGGTGTACTTGTGGTTTAGTGAGCATTCACTAAGGTAAATAAATTGCACCAACGGCTCTTTAATGTTTGTTTAATCTACCATATGTGTTCATATATTTTTATTAATAGTCTAGAAGCTCACAAATATGCTGGGTTATCTGATAAAAAAAAGGCTCTCAAAGGGATCATTAGGATCGGATGTTGGTGCATTTGGAGGGCTAGAAACGATGCCATTTTTAACAACATCCCGGGGAAGCTGGATAGGATCTTTAGTGAGATTAAAAACTTGGGTTTTCTTTGGTATTCTTCTAGATCCAAAAACAAGTCTATTACTTGGAATGAATGGTGTAAATATGTAAACTTGTAGTTTGTTTTGGCTGCCTCGGTTTGAGGCAGTTGCTGTTTTTTAATGATAGTCTCCTTTCAAAAAAAAAAAAAAAAATCTTTTTATTAATAGATAAACAAATTTTCCGCCAAGTGATTTGTGGGACGTTCATGCATGTACATAATTATGTAATTGTTTAAATTGGTGAATTTTATAATATATTAACATTCTAACCATATTGTTATAAAGTCTAATTAGAAGACTATTAAGTCTAATTAGAAGAAGGCGGGTGGAAAGCACAAACCGCATTCATATCTCTACATTCCAACTCTTTTTTACATGTTGCAACCTTTTTGACATGTTGCCACTTTAAACTAAATTTACATGTTGCAGTATCAAACTTTATATTTTTTATTAGTTCTTTATTCAATTTATATACATAGTTCTGTTTATCATTCTACCCTTCGAGATGTATCTTATTTTATACTTTTTTTGTCTATATTTCTATGTAAATCGTCCGGAAACCGAACTGTATCCAAATAACATACTTATTGTTTTTATAAAACACAAAAAATATGCTATTTTAAATGCAACTCTTAACGTGACAACATTGTTTAAGATATGCAGCCATGAGTTAATCTGAGCATATATAGAAGTATTGTTGTTGCTGGCATTTGGTTTTATTTAAAAGACATAAAGGTTGTGATGATTGTTAACTGTGGTGGATTTGTTTTTTTCACGCATCAACCGGGGACTCATATTGTGAGATAACCATTGGATTCTCATAGCGTGACAATGGAGTGATGGACCTTGCTTCTTTTGGCGATGACGGTGTGTCTGTGTCAATTGTCATAATTGGCATGGTAACTATTGTTTATAGATAAGCCATGAGTTGCAGCCAACATCGTTTAAGAATTGTTGATTTGTAAGTTTGATGTGCATGAACGTGTTTAATGGTCTTTCCGTGCATTATGTTTTGTACTTTAGGCTTGGTGATTTTATGGTTTTTCAGATGACACGTATTTGGGTATTTGTTTAACTAATGGTGTATGGTGTTATTTGACGGTTTTTAAATCCTTTATATGACGAATTATTTGTTATTTTTGGCGTGACAGCTTGCATGTCTTGAATCTAGTGCTATCTTAGGGGTGGGATAAGGCTTAGACTGGAAGGAGTGGGGGCCGGCTGAGGCCCGGCTAGGACCGGCGCCGGTCCCCCACACCGCCCCCCTCCATCCCACCCGTCCTCACCAGCAAACCCAAGCCGGGCTTGCCGGGCCACCTTTTGAAGATATAGCCGTTAATAACGGCTAGTTTTATAAAAAAAAAAAAAAAAAAAAAAAACCTTTTTCAATTTAAATATATACCCATTCTTTATACCATTTCTTCAATATTTCACCCATTCTTCTCCCATTCTCATCCATTTTTATAAAAAAACACTCCCATTTTTATACCAATCTTTTATAAAAAAATATCTCTTCATCCACAATGGCATCTAATCCTTGGTGGTCCGGCTCTTCTTCGGATGAAGAGGAGATGTTTTTCGCAAGCGCTATGGTACAGGCGGCGCAAATTCTTTTGGAAGAGGAAGAGGAAGAGGAAGAGGACTCGTCTGAAAACGTTATTACCAGACGAATATATGTTAACAGAAACCGCGAAGGAGCGCACGAGAAATTGGTTAACGATTATTTTTCGGAAGCACCCCTTTACAACGCCGACACTTTCAAACGAAGGTTCCGAATGAGTCGCCGTTTATTCACACGGATTGCTGATGATTTGGCGGGGCTAGACCCGTTTTTCACTCAACGACCCGATGCTCGGAATTATGATGGGTTCACCACGTTACAAAAGTTTACTGCGGCCATTCGCCAACTGGCGTACGGGACAGTGGCCGACGCGTTGGACGAGTACTTACAGATGTCCTCAAGAACCGCGCGGGAATGTTTGTATCGGTTTTGCCATAATGTGGTGAAACTGTATAGCAAAAAATATTTGCGGAAACCAAACGCGTATGATGTTCAACAGTTGTACCAAGCTCATGAAGCAAGGCACGGGTTTCCGGGAATGCTTGGTAGCATTGATTGTATGCATTGGGCGTGGCATAACTGCCCGACTGGGTGGCGAGGCCAATACACGCGAGGTGATCACGGCTATCCAACCTTAATACTTGAGGCCGTGGCGTCACAAGATTTGTGGATCTGGCATTCTTTCTTTGGGCTCCCTGGTTCACTCAACGACCTCAACGTGCTGTACCAATCGACGATCTTTAGCGATGTCATTAATGGAATCGGTCCGGACACCCGTTTTACAGTTTCAGGGGTTGAATATAGACGCGGGTATTATCTTGCTGACGGAATATATCCGTCTTGGTCTACAATTGTCAAGACTATTTCATATCCTGAAGACGAAAAAAGGAAAAAATTCGCCAAGCGTCAAGAAGGTGCAAGAAAAGACATCGAACGTTGTTTTGGTGTTTTAAAAAAAAAATGGGCCGTCCTTGATCAACCGGCACGTGCGTTCACACCGAAGCGGTTGCGCCTGATTATGTACGCTTGCATTTTGCTCCATAACATGATTATTGAAGACGAAGGTCGGGCGATTTGTGAGTATGATGAGAATGCATCTTACGGGAATACTGTCCCGGTAGATCCGACGCAACAGGATTTAAACTCGTTCGCGCTAACCAACGACTTCACGCATATAAACCTTCAACAGGATTTGGTAGAACATATTTGGAACAACGTTAACGTAGCGGACGGTGCCGAAGACGAAGACGAAGACGAAGACGAAGACGAAGACGAGTAGTTTAGTTTTTTTTTTAGGAAATGTAATATTTTTTTTTATTTTTCGGAAATCTATTTTTTTTTTTTTTAGGAAATGTAATTTTTTTTATGTTATGAAATGAATTTATTTATGTTGTATTTGTTAATTTTTATAAAGTTTTTATTAAGTTAATAAAGTAAAACTTAGAAAATTATAAAATAATGAGGTGGGGTAGCCCCATCCTCCATCCCCCTCAATTATGAAGGAGGCCCATCCCCCACGAGCCGGGCTACGTGGCGCCTACGTGGAGGCTCATCCCGTGGGGATGGGCCAAACCACTCCTTCTAGTCTTATGACTATTAGGTCATGAGTTCGATTCCCACAAGGGGGGTTTTTCCCAGATTTATTGGGTTTCCCCCTGAATTGGTGTATAGCCATTATTGCCTAGTGGAGATAGATATGATCGGGTGGTTCCGCTGGTGGCACGATGATACTCCAGTGGTCCGTCAGTGATCCAAATTTGCCGTTCAAAAAAAAAAAAAAAAAAAAAATTCTGAGCCTCTTAAGCAAAATTTGTACATTCACTACAAGAATAACGATTAATAGTGGCGACATAAATAGCGGCGACATCCAATATGTCGCCGCTATTGGTCCAATCCGCAATCCGGTGTCCCATGTTAAACCCTAGCCACACGATTCATATCATCATCCAACGGCTGGGGTTTGCCCAGACTAATAGCGGCGACGCATACAAACAATAGCGGCGACATGTTGTCGCCCCTATTGGCCCGACGAATAAAGCAAAGAATCAGCGCCATTTCTTCCCTCCACCTACTTTCCCCCAAATCTTTTCACCTCCTCTCTCCGGTTAGCGAAAAAGTCGACCAAATCTCTCCAAAATCGGCATAATCGGTTAGTTTTATGTTGATTTTTTTGTGTATTTTGTTATATAGGTTGTTAATTTCATGGTTCTTGGTGAATGTAGTTTCTCCACCGGCACCGTCTTGTCTCCACGGCCACCACCGGCACCCCTCGTCTCCTCGGCCACCACTGTCAACACCTCTTCTCCTCGTGCATAACAAGGTTAGTTTATGTTTGGGGATGAAAGCATTAGCTGTACATACCTTTAGATAGTTGAATTGGAGTTTATTGTTCTCTTTTTCCTTTTGTTACTTGCTTTAAAATGTATAGGATGAGATCTGTCAACAAATAATAAGTTTTTCAGGCTATTGAAGTTGTAAAATATATGAATATTTACATTCATAATGTTGGAGGATCATACTTATTAAATTCACTTAAAAATATACTTATTCATTATAAAAAGGATAATTGGTTAACTGAATCAAGATTATTATTATTATTATTATTATTATTATTATTATTATTATTATTATTATTATTATTATTATTTTAGAATGGCAACTGAATCAAAATTATTGGTTACATGTTTTTTTAACACCATAGCCTTACTTTCAAGAAATAGTCAAATAAGTATTACCTATAAATCGATAGCAGTTAACCATCTAGAATATATAAATCGATGGCAACTGAATCAAAATTATTGGTTACATACTTTCAATATTTCAATAATAGACAATATATTTGTATGCATTATTCTGTAATTAATATTGTTTCCATATACGTTGTAATCATCCCCAATTTACGGGATTGTAATCTTTCTATATAATGGAAACCCAAAGAGGGAGAAGGATCAAGGATCCTATTGTTTCATGGTATCACGAGACCAGGAACTTCTCCCCTCCTAAACCCACCAATCACTTCCGCCGATCTCTTCCTTCTTCTTGAAGTTTTCGGCCGACACCACCCAGTTCTAATCCCGCCGATACCCCACTTCTCCTTGAAGTTATCGGCTGCTTTCCTTCTCCCTACTTGTCTGTTATTTCGCTCACCCACCCTCCCTCATGGACACTAAATTACATCCAGCCGTCACCGTTTCCAATATCAAGACCGCCATCCCGGTAACCCTTGAGATGGAAACCGGCCACTGGTCCACCTGGTCGGAACTCTTTAAACTTCACTGCAAAGCGTTTCAGGTTTATGATCATCTTCTGCCTCCTCCCCCGCCTGCCGATACGAACAAGACTGCTGATAAAGACAAGACCGCTGATTCGTCCACAACCAAAGAAGCCTGGGAGCGACTTGACTCCATTGTCCTTCAATGGATTTATGGAACGATTTCTCAAGACCTTGTTCACACCATCATTAAGCCCGGTACCACGGCACATCAAGCATGGACCACCCTCGAAAACCTGTTCCAAGACAACAAGAGTGCACGGGCACTTCATCTTCGCCACCGTTTCACAAACACCAAACTTGAAAACTTCGCCAACATCTCTGCGTATTGTCAAGAACTCAAAGTTTTATCGGATCAATTGGCCAACGTGGGGCATCCGGTGGATAATGACGCTCTTGTCCTCCAATTAATCGCAGGCCTTACGGACCAATATGAAGGTATCGGGATTGTTCTTCAAGGTCAGGACCCACTGCCACAATTTGCCACGGCTCGGTCGAAGCTTTGTCTTGTCGAATCCCGGAAACAAGAACAGGCCCTTCAAGCCGCCAAGACCGCCGGCACAGCCCTCACAACATCTTCTCGCTCGTCCTCTTCTCAGCAGCCAACCGAGCAATCGTTTGACCGCGGCAGGGGACGCGGCGGTCGTTCTTGCGGTAGAGGCCGGGGCCGCGGACGCAACTCATGGGGTCGTGGACAGCATTCTTACCCCTCATGGTCCACTTCCCATAACTCCTACTGGCCACCTCCCTACGGACCATGGACTAACCCGTCTCAACCGACTCCCTATCCGACCCATTGGGCTCCTCCCCCTTGCCCTTACCCAACCTCTAGCTCTCGGTCCACTACTAATTCCAGCGGCGCAGGAATACTTGGGTCTGCACCAAGCCAAGCTCACCATACGGCTTACACACCTACCGATATTGACCAGGCCATTCAGGCGATGTCTCTCAACACTCACCACGAACCCACCGGTTACATGGACACCGGTGCGACAGGTAACATGTCTAACACCTCTGTTAATTTCGATTCTTTTTCTAATAATGGCATGGGACAACAAATAATTGTCGGCGATGGCTCCACCATCCCGGTACTTGGACATGGCAACCAAACACTACCACCTCCATTCCCACCCCTTGTTCTCAAAAACGTCCTATACGCCCCTAAATTACTTAAAAATTTAATCTCTGTTCGTCGGTTTACAACCGACAATTCTGTTTCTGTCGAATTTGACCCTTTTGGTTTTCTTGTGAAGGACTACAAGAGCCGGATCCCTATCCTCCGGTGCAACAGCAGCGGTGATCTCTATCCCCTCGTGCTCGGACCAGGAACCACCACCTTTCCATCAACCTTTGCTGCTCTCACTGCTAGTCTATGGCACCAACGCCTTGGGCATCCTGGCCGTGCACCATTACAGTCATTAAAAACTTCTGATTTTGTTCAATTTCCTAGTTTTAATAAAGGCCTTTGTCCTTCTTGTGTCATTGGCAAAAGTATTAGACTACCATTTGCAAATTCTGATACTCGAATTTTTTTACCGTTTGATCTTATTCATAGTGATTTATGGACTTCTCCCATTTTGAGCTCTAATGGTCATCGATATTACATATTATTTGTTGATGATGTTACACAATTTTTATGGACATACCCGTTGTCAAATAAATCACAAGTTTATACCATGTTTTGTCACTTTCACAAACAGACCACTACCCAATTTGAACGCCCTATCAAAAATTTTCAATGTGATAATGGAACCGAATACATCAACTCGTCGTTTCAATCCTTTTTCTCTTCCCATGGCATTCTCTTTAGGCGCTCGTGTCCACACACGTCGTCTCAAAACGGGAAGGCGGAACGCATGATCAGAACCATAAATAATATGATCCGCACCATCCTCACCCATGCTTCCCTACCTAACACTTTTTGGCATCACGCCCTTGAAACAACCACATACCTACTCAACATACTACCCGTTAAACACCTCCACAACAAAACACCTACTGAACTTCTCTACCATCGCACACCATCATTTGACCACCTACGGGTCTTCGGGTGCCTCTGTTACCCCCTGACCCTCGCCACCACCACTCACAAACTTGACCCTAGATCCGCACCATGCGTCTTCTTGGGCTATCCCTCCACACATCGTGGCTACAAATGTTTTAATTTAAAAACTAAACAAATCATTATATCCCGACATGTCGCGTTTGACGAAACCACCTTCCCTTTTGCTAACACCATCTCCCCTACTCCTTCCTACGATTTTCTTTCTTTTTTTCCACCCATTCTTTAGTCTCATGTCCACCCTACTACTCCACTAAACCAACCAGCCCAAACCAGCCCACCTGACACCTTATCCGTCCACATCCCTCATATCAACCAACCGGCCCCTTCTACCAACACTCCTCACTCTACCTCACCGGCCCAACACAACACCCCTACTACGGCCCACACTCCCAACATCACCCCACCAGCCCAAACCACCCATCCCAATACCCCCTCGGCCCACTCTCCACACATAACTGATCCCACTAATACCCCCTCGGCCCAAACCACCCATCCTACCACTTCCGCTCACCAACAGCCCACCACATCAGTCCAAAACCAGTTGCCATCCTCACCAGCTGCATCCATAAGCCAGCCCACTCACACCTCTCACCCGTCCCCACCCGTCCCACCCACCAACCGCACCATGCGCACACGCGCTATGGATGGCATTACCAAACCAAAGACCCGTCTTAACCTTAACACTTCAACCATTGTACCCATTCCCAAAACCCCCATCGATGCCTTGTCCATACCGGTTTGGCACAAAGCCATGACTGACGAATACCATGCCCTTACTAAGAACGAGACATGGGAATTAACACCGAGGCTGCCAAACATGAATGTCATTAGAAGCATGTGGCTTTTCAAACACAAGTTTAAATCCGATGGGTCCTTGGAACGATACAAGGCACGGCTGGTTTGTGACGGTCGCTTTCAGCAGGTTGGTGTTGATTGTGGGGAAACCTTCAGTCCTGTTGTTAAGCCTGCCACCATATGTACGGTTTTGTCCATTGCGTTATCGCAGAATTGGCAGGTGCGTCAGCTGGATGTTTCAAATGCTTTCTTGCATGGTCATTTACATGAGACGGTATACATGTATCAACCTATGGGGTTTCGTAGCAAAGACTACCCGGATCACGTTTGTCGTCTAAAGAGATCCTTATACGGTCTCAAACAGGCTCCGCGGGCATGGTATCAACGGTTCACTGACTTTGTCTTCACATTGGGGTTTGTTCAAAGTAAATGTGATGCGTCTCTCTTCACGCTTCATCAGGGTGTTCAAGTTGCATATCTACTTCTCTATGTCGACGATATCATTCTCGTCACTTCTTCAGAATCTTTACGTACTGCTCTCATGTCTCCTCTAGCTAAAGAGTTTGCTATGGAAGATCTCAGGCCTCTCAGCTTCTTCCTAGGCCTCTCAGTCAAGCGTATTCGAGACACCATGTTCCTCTCCCAACAAGCATACGCACAGGAAATTATTGAACGCGCCGGTATGTCCTCATGTAATCCAGTGCAAACTCCTGTTGACACTCACTCCAAACTTGGTTCGACCTCCGGTACTGATTTTCATGACCCTACTTTGTATCGTAGTCTTGCGGGTGCTCTTCAGTACCTAACTTTTACCAGGCCGGATATTAGCTATGCTGTTCAGCAAATCTGTATTCACATGCATGCTCCTAAGACGGATCACTGGAATGCCTTGAAGCGCATCATTCGGTACATTCGTGGCACTACTACTTTTGGGCTAACCCTAGGTCCGTCTAAGGACCCGCGTTTGATTGCCTACTCTGATGCTGATTGGGCAGGTTGCCCAGACACCCGTCGCTCCACTAGCGGATTTTGCGTTTATTATGGTGAAAATTTGATTTCTTGGTCGTCTAAACGGCAAGCCACTATTTCCCGCTCCAGCGCAGAAGCTGAGTATCGGGGGGTTGCCAATGTTGTCGCTGAAATTTGTTGGCTTCGCAACCTTCTTCTCGAACTTCAGCGACCCCTCACCACTGCCACCCTTGTTTATTGTGATAACGTTAGCGCGATCTATCAATCCGGCAATCCAGTTCAGCATCAACGCACCAAACACATTGAATTAGATATACATTTTGTACGGGAAAAGGTTCGACAAGGTCAAGTGCGTGTTCTTCATGTTCCTTCCATATACCAGATCGCTGATATATTTACCAAGGGCTTGCCACGGGTGCTGTTTGAAGATTTTCGTTCCAGCCTCAGCCTCCGTTCACCTCCGGCTTCGACTGCGGGGGTGTAATAGACAATATATTTGTATGCATTATTCTGTAATTAGTATTGTTTCCATATACGTTGTAATCATCCCTAATTTACGGGATTGTAATCTTTCTATATAATGGAAACCCAAAGAGGGAGAAGGATCAAGGATCCTATTGTTTCATTCAAGATTATTATTATTTGTTTTTTTTAAATCTGTTCGTGGATGAATTGAAAGCATTAGCTGTACATACTTTTGTTTCGTCTTGTGGCTGTGGAAGTTCCTTAGTGTTTTGTCTTGTGGCTGTGGAAGTTCCTTTTTAAATAATGTCATGAATTAATGATCATGCGTTCTTTCAAATTGTATGTTTGTTGAGATTACTGATGTAGGATAGTTAAGCTTGTGCTGCGAACTTTTGTTTTCAAGTGTATGGCTTGCAGTTTTTTTGTTGACTATCTTCATCTCTTAAAGCTAACTGGGACATGCCCCTTGTAATGTCAGTTATCTTCATCTCTTAAAGCTAACTTGGACATGCCCCTTGTAATGTCAGTTGTCATCTAAGATAGCGTGTTTTTTTTAATAAAATTTTGGTTGTAAAAATGACCCGATTATGACGGCCGATTCGGTTGTAAGAACATTGTATTCAACTCATTTTATCTTTTAACTCGTACGATTTATATTATTTACACTATGCAATACCTATTTGACCCATTTAAATTTTATTTCTTTTTGACATTAATCTCATTGGACACATCTATTTTGTTTGCTCTATTGTTTTCGAAAATTCATACCTAAACCATAATGAGCTTAGAAATACCCGCCCGAAATTGATTTAGAAATTAATTTCGGGTTGTCCCAGTGTAATTTGGGACTGCTTTTTGAATACTTTATCTCATTTAGGATGTGAATGTGTATTACATGATTGTTTGTTTAAGAAGGATTCGGTTATCATTTTCTCTTTGCTCCTCGGGTATATATATTCTTACATATATACTTGGGAGCTAAGAGGAAATGCTGCCGAATTTTTCTTAAACAAACAACCATGTAATACACATTCATATATGAGATAAAGTGTTCAAAAAGTGGGTTTAGCAGCCTACCCTTGTCCTGCAAACCCTAAATTAAATTATCTTTCAGTTGCATAATGCCTATCGATAAAAGCTGGATTGATTCCCCACTTCAATCAGCTCACTACCAGCAAGGACTCAGGTCTTTTATCGCGATGTGTGAAAGAGTGCTCCCCAATCATAATGAAGTTAGATGTCCGTGTTCCAAATGTAAATGTTCCGGCTTAACAACCATCACAAAAATGAAACTCCATTTGGGGCGTACGGTTTTTTGGAAAGATTACATAAGGTGGGACTATCACGGCGAAAAATCTCAGCCTGCAGTTGTAGAAGTAGATAATGTTGTGCCACAAGAGGGTATGGAAAACATTATTGAAGACATTAGGGGAGAGCGTATGGAAGAAGATACAGACCGTAACCTGGAGAAGTCGGGTGGAGAATCTAACAGTGTTAATGACGATTTTGAAGACATAATAAAGGATGTTGAATCTGAATTATATCCTGGTTGTACTAAGTTTTCTTCCCTTGACTTCTTAGCAAAGCTTATGAATCTAAAGGAGACGTCCCATTGGACTAATACTTCATTTGATGGTTTACTAAAGTTGTTGCAAGAATCAATGCCAATAGGCAACAAGATTCCCTCTACGCATTATGTAGTTAAGAAGAAATTTAAAAAGATTGGTTTGGATTATGAGATGATAGATGCGTGCGTAAATGATTGTGCTCTCTTCTGGAAAGAACACGAGTCGTTGCAAAATTGTCCCGTTTGTAAAGAGAGTCGTTGGGTCGGTAAAGACACAAAAGGCACGAAGGTAGCTCGCAAGGTGATACGATACTTTCCTTTGACGCCTAGACTTCGGCGTTTGTATTGTTCAAGGCACACGGCAAAAGATATGATATGGCATAGTACTGGACGTTCAGAAGATGGGACCATGAGGCATCCAGTTGATGGATCTTCATGGCAAGACTTTGATAGGAAGTACCCAAACTTCGCGATGGAGCCACGAAATGTTCGCTTGGGGCTTGCAGCTGACGGTTTTAATCCGTTTAACGGTAACGGACCCTCGACTCATAGCACATGGCCGGTTATACTCACCACATACAATTTACCTCCATGGTTATGCATGCGGGAGTCCACATTCATGTTGACCTTGTTGATTCCTGGCCCTAAATCACCTGGGAAAGACATGGATATTTACCTTAGACCGTTAGTGGATGAGCTTAAACATTTGTGGCACTCAGGTGTACGTACTAAAGACGCAACAACAAACGAATTCTTCACAATGAAGGCGGCGTTGTTATGGACCATAAACGACTTTCCAGCCCGTAGTAGTCTATCAGGTTGGAGCGGGCAGGGCTACATGGCATGCCCGACTTGCAACGAAGACACTCCTTCAATTCGTGTAGCTGGTAAATGTGTGTATGTTGGTCATCGCCGGTTCTTAGATGCCAACCATCCATGGAGAACAAGTCTCGACTTTAACGGGAGACCCGAGACACGAGGCCCTCCGAGACAGTTTAGTCCTGCTGACATAGAAGCTCAACACGGTCGTCTACCTCATCGTCTACCAGGAAAGCATCCATCTTTTGGAGGTGGGAGGATAAACCGAGCAGATTTTGAGCTAAACTGGACCAAACGAAGCATATTTTTCGAACTTGAGTATTGGTCTTCTTTGCAGCTGAAGCACAACTTAGATGTAATGCATATCGAGAAAAATGTGTGCGACAGCTTGCTTGGTACTCTCTTAATGAATGAGAAGACCAAAGACACACCAAACGCACGAAACGACTTGCAAAAACTAAATATCCGGCCGACACAGTGGTTGAAATAATCGGGTAGCAAGTTCTTAAGTCCCCACCCAAAGTACTCATTCAAGTCCGATGATCGAAAGCTTTTCTGTGAATTTATAAAAAATGTTAAACTACCAGATGGGTTTGGATCTAATATCAGCAAGAGGGTGACAGATAACAATTCTAACATTACTGGGTTGAAATCTCATGACTGTCATATTCTCATGCAACGTTTGATACCGATTTGGGTTAGAGGGCTTTTGACAAAAGATACATCTACACCAATGGTAGACCTTTGTATGTTTTTTAAGCAACTTTGTTCCAGAACACTATTGGTTGAAGATATGAGGAAAGCAAAGGATGACATTCTTACCATCCTATGCAAGTCAGAGATGATCTATCCTCCGGCATTTTTTGACATTATGGTTCATTTACTTGTGCATTTACCTGATGAAGCGATTGTGGGAGGTCCAGTAGCTTTCAGATGGATGTATCCATTTGAAAGGTACATGAAAAAACTTAAAAAGTATGTCAGAAACCCGACAAGGCCGGAAGGTTGTATAGTTGAAGGTTATGTGCTTGAAGAAGCTCTAACATTTTGTTCACTGTATCTTCAAGATGTTCAGACTAAGTTCAATCGCCCAGATAGAAACGAGGATGTCGTTGTTGAAAAATGTAAGTTTTGGGTATTTGAGTCTAAATGTCGTCCGGCAAGCGCAACGAAGAGCAAATATCTTTCAACCATTGAAAAAAGCAAGTTGGAATGGTTTGTTCTCGAAAATTGCGCAGAAGTCAGGGAGTACATGAAGTGAGTGTTCCTATCTTTACTTTTCGCAATATGTTAATGTTAATTACTATTTTCTCTTCCTTACTTGCTTATATATGTCATTAATGTAGTGAGTTCATATCTACACATCCCCAAGATGATCTTAAAACGAAATTTCCGGGGTGGTTTCTTAATAAGGTATAAAACATATATAACACGCATTACTCTACATCGTTTAGGTAATACATATATAACAAGCATTCTTACTCTATATTTGTTAGGTCCATTCGATGAAAACACAAAATTCTCCATAATTCCACCCAGAGTTGTATGCCCTTTCAATTGGTGCGAAAATAAATGCTGAAACTTACGCTGGTTGCATAGTCAACGGTGTTAGGTTTATGACACTTGAACGTGATGCAAAACGCGCAACGCAAAACTCCGGGGTAGAAGTGGTCGGAGAGAACGGTGTGAAATTTTATGGCCAATTAGAAGAAATTATTGAGTTGAATTATACAAATGGTTATTCAACTGTCCTATTTCGGTGCAAGTGGTTTGATACTCGAAGGGGTGTAAAGTATGACAATAATATCACCAGTATAAGCACTGAACATGAATGGGACAAAGATGATCAACTCATATTTGCTTCGCAAGCCAAACAAGTGTTCTTCATCCAAGAACCGTCTCGAAACAAAAAAAACCTAGATGGGTAGTCGAGAACATTAATCATCGAAAAATTTGGGATCGGCCATTAAATGATAACCGCGTCGAGCCGGTTAAAAATGCTGATGACGACTTAGAAGATATTGACGTTGTCCACAACAACTCTTCATCTGACTGTCCACTTGTCATCGACCTCGCCCAATACTTTCAAATTGGGTCTTCTCATGTTACTTCAGGTGAGCCTGCAACTGAAGTTGGTCCCCCAACGACTACCGTCGATGAAGTGTTGGAGGTCGAGACTGATGTTGATGAGGACGATCCCGATTATGACATCGAGTTTGATTAAGAGAAAACTTATTGTAATTTATATTAGTTAGTATTTGAAAAACACTTGTTGAAATATTTATCTGCATATTAGTTAAACTTGTTGTACTTTCTACTAATTTCTATTTGATACACTTGTTTTAACATTTGTAACTTTTTAGGAAATATGTTTTCTTTGTGGTTTGTATTTGTTTACCTGATGGCGGATGTGATTCCCCGAGGACATGGGGGAGACGGAGCTGGGGATCCACCAAATCCGGATCCTTTTCGGAGAGGGACGCATGAGATTGACGGTAAGTTATCAATTATTATTTATTACATTTATTATAAATGTTGTCACTAATTATATTTAATTCTATTTTAATTGCAGCGGTTCCCCCCAGGAAAGTTAGGGGGAAAGCCAAAAATCAAAAGCTTCGCAGGATGGTCAAAGCGGGGGGGGGGGGGGGGGTCTCTCTTACATTCGATAGGGATGTAACGTATACCCCTGTTGGTGTACCGAGCGACTTATTTTCACGCGAGGCGGGTTTGTACATGTGGCGGACCATCCCTTTTGATAGAATGGGTTGGGGGAAAGTTCCGACTCCTTATAAGGAGGCCGTGATGAACCACCTAAAGGTAAATAAGTTAGGCCATTTATTGGTGTTAAACGGCTGCATACGGGTGCAAAAACGCAGCCATTTGCAGCCGTTTAAAGGCGCGTTTACGCCTACAAACGCAACAGCAAATGGGTGTAAAAACGCAGCCGTTTGCTGATGCGTTTGCAGCCGTAAACGCGCCGTTAAATGGCTGCAAACACAGCAACAAACGGCTGTGTTTTTACACCCGTTTGCTGCTGCGTTTGCAGCCGTAAACGGGTGCAATAACGCAGCCGTTTGTAGCCGTAAACGTGACGTTAAACGGCTGCAAACGCAGCAATAAACGGGTATAAAAACGCCACCGTTTGCTGCCGCGTTTGCAGCCGTAAACGCTAGGTTAATGTTTTAACGTTTTTATATAATGTTTTAACAATTGTATTTAATTCCTAGGAGAATTTTAATTTCGATGAAGTTGAACAGGATTTGGAGGCGCGCGACTTAAAAGGCGGCATTAGACAAGTGCTTATGAAGCGGTACTCCGACCGCAAGAACTACGCTAAGAAAGAATTTCGTGATAATGGAGGTTATGCCGATGTCGAAAGTGCAAGGGCACACCACCCCGAGGATATGCCTTATGAAAACTGGCTGAGAACCATTGATCACTTCTTGGACCCCAAATATATTGCAAGAAGTGAGGCAAACACAAGAGTCCGCCAACTTCAAAAATTCCCAAACCGTGGGGGTACATCATCATATAGTAGCACCGCCTACAAACATGTAATGTTTTATATGTGTGTGTTTGTATGTTTATGTTTATTTAACGTCTCATCTAAGTTTTAATGTTAAACAGGGTTTGAAACGTCTTGATACGTACCGCAAAACTCACACCGATAAAGATGGGAATTTTGTTGACCCGGTAGCCGAGCAGAATTATGTAAGTATCTATCTAAATATATATACATATATTTATATTTATATGAGTAAATTACAACCGGTGTCCTTTACGTTTGTACCCTTTTAACTAAAGATATTACAGAGTCAAAGCTGTAAAAAATGGGTTTGAATTGCTGTTAAAAAGGGGGGTTTGAATTGCTGTTAAATGCAGTTAAAAATGGGGCAATTTGTTGTCAAAATTAAACTAGTTTAGCACTAAAGGACATAGGGTGTTAAAAACTAATAACATAAAGGACGGAGCCTGTAATATCTTTAGTTAAAGGACACCGGTTGTAATATGGTAGAAACGTAAAGGACACCAGTTGTAATTTACTCTATTTGTATTTATATTTAATCATCTTCGTAAAATGCAGCTTAATCTAGAACGCGAGATTATGGGCGGAGAAAGCAGCGGTTCTAACCAGCCGAATGAGGCTGCCGTGTTTCAAAACGTTTTGGGTGATCGACGAGGATGGTTCCGGGGGCTTGGGCCTAAACCTTCGAATAAGCCATCGAACACTTGTAGTGCGCAACCTCAAACCGCACAACCCTTTTCGGAGGTAAACTATACAATTTGACTTCAAAAATATAGTAAACCAACTATATGTTTTTGCTAATAATATTGGGTTTGATATGTGTTAATGTAGGAATACGTTTCGACTTTGTTCCAAAGTCCGGCATTCGTAAACCAACTAGAATCCTTTCTTGCGGCGAGGGGAAAGCAAGTCGCACCCGACGATGAGTATGACGATGAGTATGACGATGACGACCTAACTTGAATCCTTTCTTGCGGCTATTTTGTACGGATGTTTTAGAATGTTATTTTTCGGATTTTTTTAGGATGTTATTTTTCGGATTTTTTAGGATGTTTATTGTACGGAAATGTTTTATGCGATTTTAGTATGTAAAGCATTATGTTTGTTTAGTCTATTTGTGTTGCGTAAAACTTGGAAATTGGCAGGTTTGTTCATAACGGGAAACACTGCAAATGCAGCAAAAAATTTAAAAAAAAAATTGACTTTTAGCGGCGACATATGTTGCCGCTATTGAGTGAACCTATTAGCGAAGACATTTTTAGCGAAGATATATGTCGCCGCTAAAAGTCCTAATCATTAGCGGCGACACAGACCATTAGCGACGACACTTAGACCTTTAGCGTCCAAGATTTAGCGGCGATATGTCGCCGCTATTAACTTTAGCGGCGACAATATGGACTATTAGCGGCGACATTTGTCTCCGCTAATGGTCGACTTTCTTGTAGTGATTTTCCAACTTTAGGTTTCCTTAATTAAATTTATATATATTTAAAAAAAAAATTTGTTTATGTGTCTTAAGTTTAATTGTGTTTGTTACAATATATTTCTTTCAGAATGTCATCTTCAAGTAAGGAACCGAATGTTTTCGTTTGACTCCAACATCTTTTAGAGGATATTCTCGCCTACAATCGTCGCATAACACAAGCAGAGTTGCAAATAGTGATCGACGCAATATATGCGCGTGATAAATCTCGCAAGGATGTTATAGATTAGATTAGACTTAAATATGTTAGGTTTAAAAATAATTGGTTGTAAATTTTGTAATATATATACACACACTCAATGACGTTAGTTAAAATGACTAATTGTGAATTTGGGTTAACATTGGTGCATGATCAATCACGTTGGTATTTATGTCTTCTCGATACGTCACATACCTACGGGGCATCGCCCGCAGGCAAATTACATGTGTTGTTTATAAATAAACTAACTTTCTGCAAAATGACTTGTGGGACGTTCATGCATGTGCATAACTATAAGTAATTCTATAAAATTGGTGAAGTTTATAATATACTAGTATGATGCTCGCGCACGTTGCGGCATAGACATCACAGTTAGAATTTGAGAGTTACTAAATATACGATTGACTATATCATGTAGGTCCGTGAAATTGATTCAAACAACCTAGTCCTTGTTGTTAAACACACAAACAAGTGCGGAATCCAAGTTTGTATGTAAATCAAGCAAGAACACTATCAATACAAGAAGATTATCACTTAAAAGCTCAATGCTATTGATTTCAGCAGAGTAACATTACAAGGTTTACAATATTTTGCCCTAACTCTCTGACCCGTGTTCTCTCCTCTTAAATAGAGCATCTGCTGTATTTGTAGTACATACATCAGAGATACATCGAAACAGACACACAAATATTCGAAATACATCGTAATACAACTGGACACTTGCTTCAACATCGAAATAGATCTATGATGATTATCGAAATAGACTTTAACAAGCATATCCTATTACGATATGCTTATCATTTTCACTAAGTCCTATTGCGAATTCATGTACATATATAAATATATGTCTATTTCAATTCCAAGGAGTTATATTTCGATCATGCCCATGTTATTTAGATTGGGTCATGATGACATCATGCTAATGTCATCATGATGCAACTCTTTCGTTCGCGCGTCGCCGTATTTCGAGCGTCGTTCTTCTAGGCGCACGATGGAGGAATATCGCTACGCTTCTCTGGAACTGATCCGAGCCACATCTACACGAAAGTGCATCAATAAACTCCGCCTTGGATGTTGCTGGTGATGGTTCGTTCTTCACACTGCGGGATCTTTGAAAGTCTTCACGCGTCACAATTAGGTGGTGCAACAACAAACTTCTCCTAGAATGTTGCTCATGAACCTTTGATCTTCAAAGCTTCAGATCCTTGTGGTGTTGATGAATGGTCAACTGCAACTTGATCATCTTGATCGCATCCATGTCATATCGTCACTCCATAGCTTGTTATCTGACACGTTCTCTTTGCCTTTAGCTGGTCGAATGCTACACCTACACACACGAAAAAACTAAATGCGTAATGAGAACAACCGCTAGGGATTTAATCAATCTTGGAGAATTTTCAATTGAAAATCTCACTAAGGATTGATTTTAAACAATATAAACAGACGACACACATGAGACCAACCCTCATTCAACTATCAACCGCAGCATTTTGAAAGTTTCAAAATTGTTCAAATTTAGATCTTTAACTTTCAAAACTTGTCTACTTCGACCATTATGAAGATGCGATTGTTTTCTAGCTTTCAATCAAGCTTTAGGTGGAATAGATTCAAGTTCCGACATCGGTCAATTAAAAAAAGATAGAAGCAAAATCTTTTTGGCTTTTATAAATTTTATGTTAAAACACACCTAAAATCTTTTTGGTATGTTTGAATATTTCAAATGTAAAGACGGAAAGCAATAAATAAATATTTACAAACATTCTTTTTGCGAGTTTCGAGAATAAGATAATCATATCAGTGTGCCGTCATGCCAAAACACCCTTGTTGTTCAATTACTTAGCATTTAGATAAGCATCCTATAACGATTATCGATATTGTTGTCCATTTAAACTCAACAATCAGATGTAATTATATGACTTGGGGATACGTTTAGGTATGATTTATACTTACCGACCTGTGTTCATCCACTCAAGGTATGCACGAGAGTTCATATCAAGGTATGCACGAGAGTTCATCTTACTGGTGAGTATTCCATTTATCATTTGTTTTAACATATAAGATGTGAGATACTCACATATTTGAGGATGAATAAAAGCCCTTTGTGATAAAATAAATTATTTATGAGGAACTTGATTTCCAATGCGTGTAGGGCACAAGAGCAAGTCTGTGAACATGTTAGTACCATCGTACTGACAAAGAGACGAACTTGACTCTCGGATGAAATATGTGATTTTGAATCACTTATTTCGGGGTGACTGTGATATTTTTATCACTTATTGATGGTCGTATGCAGCATGTATTATATACATGTATGTATAGTACATACATGTATGTATAGTATATACATGTATTTATGGCATCATGGAAGTTCTAGACTTACGTCCCCGTTGTTTTTGGTAAAATAAACAACCATGATACCCAGATGATAAACAACATAAAGACCACATATCTCTGAACCTCGGCAATCTATCAAACGAAATTTCGGTACCAAGACCATATGCCAATGAGCGGTTCCCACATGATCTTCAGTTCTTTATGTTTGTATCACCCTTCACACTTTAAAATGATTGTGAGCCTACTGATACATCTTATATAGAGCTACTTATTGTTTTTCATTTTAAGTTCAAAAAGGTTTCAACAGACCACCGATTTACTACCATTTTCTCTTTTTCTCGCCAGGAAACTCATTTTTGTTTTTATCTTGTTTTTTTATTTTTCTGATTTTTATAATTTACTCCCCCCTAAAATTCAAAAAGTAAATTTAAACTTTTAAAAGCATCTTTTTGGATTTTCTCAAGAAAAATATTCACAAAAACAATTTCCCGATGCGGATTAACTCATGTTTTACATCGATGTCGTTTACCAAAATTAATTTAATCAGAAATGATTTATCGAATTTTGGAAAAATGAGTTGGCACATTGGTAATCGGTGTGGAGCAAATCAACATTGACGAGTTTCATATTGAAACAATCACGTGTGAGGTGATATTTTTGATCAACGTGTGTGGTCAAGGAGTGCGGTACGAGATGTTAGAATTCGTAAAACAACTTAAATATCGACAAGGATATGAGAGATTAGAACTTCAAAACCATAATCCTGCAACTGCTTCATGCATTACTAGGAATCTGAGTGCTCTCCCAAATTGGATATCCACCCGGTGTGGACCTCAATGTCGATTTTCCAGCTACTTCAAATAACTGAGAAATCTCTTCACAACAACAAGATCATAGACCTCTGGGTCTGGCTAGCAAGAGGCAAGAGAGCATGTGGGAAAACTTATACACATCATCATTGGTTGGTCCATACATGATGTCTTCCACATGCTTTTGCACCAGTAAAGGTTGTCGTCTTTCTACTTGAGAAGTAGTGTGCGGTTGTTCAACCACGCCATGGTATCCGCACACCGGGTTGGTTTGTTCAACAAACATATTTTCTTCAACACACCGTAGAGAAATATACCATTTCGTTGGAACCTATCCTCTTGACCCGATCAAAGCCATAGCAATCAAATTTTAACACTTTTTCCATCTTGTCGAAGTTTTCATCTTCAATCTTTAATCGGACATTTTTGTCTTTATTTCTTCTCTCCATAAAAGGCAACAACTCCTCCTGGATATGGACAGCTTTTTGAAATCAACGTATAAAGCAAGTTCGCGCTTTCACAGGTTTCAACATGACCTGCAACATTCTTGACAGGAGCAACCACACACGGTTTTGTAGGAGGATCACAGAGAATGTGATTCACGATAGTTATGTTTCTCTCCTTTGTCGTCGTGTTTGATTTCTTATGTCCGTCCTCATTCGAATCATCATCCGAACTATCACAATCCTCAACAATGACTGGAGGATCCCGATTCTGTATGATTGTGGAATCTTTTACATTAGCTGATTGAGCTTGATTGGAGGATATGTCCTTTTTGTATCCGAGGCCAACTGCGAATTCCTAAATGTCTAATGAAACTGACGGCTCAAAATGAGGCATATCCTCCTCATCAGGAATCATGGTATAATTGTGTCTAACCGGTGGAGGACACTTATCTTACCCAATGCACTTGACATCCTTTTTCTCTTTTTGTATGTTAATGATGTGATCCAACATATACCGTGAGTTAGAATAGCTATCCAACTTAGGTTTGATCGCATCATATTCACACTTTGCACAGGCTAACTCCTTATTCGTTTCCTCAAACATGTTAATGTAATTGTTAACGGTGGTCTACTTTCTCGAAACAGTTTTCGTTAACTCATAAACGTCTTTCTTTAAGGTCTCAATGATGGTTTTAAATTCCTTTTCGTGTTATTTTAAAACCATGTTAGCCTCTGTGCATTTTGAAATGTCGACAATCAAGTGTTGATTGTGGTTAAATATCAATTCAAATTTACTTTCTAACTCAGACAGTTTACCTTCTAACTCAGAACATTTATTGCATTTAACACACTTAGAACAAATAGAGTTATCGACAATTACCTGACTAAATTTACCTTTAAACATTAACCCCATCTGCCTCAGAATCAGCAACCTCTCTCGATGGACCTTCTGATCCATCCGCAACTTGAGCATTCGTCATCTGAACTCCCGCCGTATCCCGAACTCTCATCATTTCCTGAAGATTCACCATCATTGACATTCTTGACAATTTCAGCATAAAACGTTGTTCTTGTATGACCACCATTCCCTAACTATACGGTCCAATCACAATCGATAGAAGATTTGCCCAATAATCAATTTTTGGTGATGGAAGGTTATTTGACAGCATAAGAGACTGAACCCAAGACATGTCAGGTTTACTTTGATGAATGGATGTATTACTAGAACTGGAAGGTCGAGGTACCCATGCTGAAGGAACAAATGATTGTGAAGAGTTGCTCAAGCTTGGATTGTTTGGGTTTGACCAATATGCCATTTTATCCCGAAATTATACACTCAGGGGAAATTTACTAAACTCAAAAACCTTCAACGCACAACCTTTGAATGAATTTTTGGTTGACGTCCCACTCAGTCGTAAATAAAACTCATATAATTAAATGAAATGGGCCTGTCAAATGATTGAAATTCGCTTTTGAATTTATACAAACACTACTGGGCTAACATTAAACGATGAAGGTGATATGGGCTTCTGAAAATGGACTTTAACGCGATGGGCTTCATGGTGATATTGATAATCAACAGTTAATAACAATTTAGACCCAAATAATTTGCATAATTTAGGCCCAATCAAAGATTAAGACCTAGACCCAAACGAGGACTTTGATTTATGGATCGAAATAGATATGGTTCGAAATAGGAAAGGAAGGTTGGTGTCGAAATAGATGTTATTTCGAAATTGATAGGCTTCGATCAAAATAGAATGTAATGACATAAACTGATTTTCGAAATTAGATCGAAATAGAGAATGTGGATCGAAAAATGAATTAAGGGGAGGTGTTGATCGTAATAGGTGTTATTTGTTGTATCAATATCGATATAGACTTGATGTATGTATGTTTGTTATATTTCGTTATAGGTGATAAAGGTAGATATCGAAATAGAGAAGAAAAAATAGGGATCGAATATATGGAACTTCTATTTCGATTAAGTGGAAAGCAGACAAGAACTGGGTGTGTTGCAGGTAGACAATTTGAACACTTCTCCTACACCAAGCCTTTTGCAGGTTAACTAATAAAATCACTTCACCGGAAAGTACTATTCCAGCAAGAAAATCCGTCAAAGTTTAGTTAGGATTTGAGTTTGAACTGTTTGTGTTTGTTTTAATATAAAGAAAAGAAGATGATAATAAGTATGAAATAATGCAGCGGAATGAGGAAAACTTTATAACACAAACAATGGAAGATTTGCTTTCATCATGAACACTTTGTATTGAATGATTGTTTTACACAATGATTCACGTATCCATGAATTACAACTCCCCCTCACCCTGAGATCACAGAGATTGTTCGTGCAAAATGCAAGTGAGTGAAGTGATCTAATAGAATAGTACAGGCACTGTCTATTTATAGTACAAACCTAACCACTGTGGAACCCTTGCTGACGTCACCTAGACAATGATATCTAACAACATTAACATACTCTAACCTCAGCTACCTAAACACTGTTACAATAATAAAGCACCGATTACAAAACACTGATGACTCTAAACTCTGATAGGCTCTATCCTCTGATGAAGCTTTAGCAGACCTTCTTCAAAGGATGATCAAACCTTTGCTTCCAGCAGACCTTTGGTCTTTATTAGTGGTTTAGCTTTAGCAGACTTTAGTGAACCCGCAGACTTTAGCATTTAGCATACCTTAGAATCAGCAGTTGTTTAATGCCTTGTCATTAGGAGGAGAAGGAGTTAGACCTTATTAGGTTTATGGATTAGTGTTTATGTGGTTTAGAGGCTTTGTAGTGGATAGTAGTATGGGCTATATTTGGTAAATGGGCCTAGGGTTTAGGGAGCCTCCTCCCTAAACACATTCTATAAATAGTAAGTCATTATTAGGCCATTAGTGTTGGTGACATAAACAAGAATCTTGCATTAGACATCATCTTATGTATGCAATATATTAATCATCAATCAAAGATCTTTCTACTTCATCTCCTTTCTAGAATCATTGCTTGATTGTGTGATTCCGTCACCATTCAAGATTGTGTGATATCATTGTGATCTCATTTCGGGACTTACAATTGGTATCAGAGCCTGTCGAACCTGTTTCCAGGCTCGGATCTGATATCATGTTGATTCTAATCTCGGACTATTTCTGCTGGTATTGTTTCTGCTGATTCTGTTGAATATCTAGTCATCTCGGACGTGTTTCTGTGCATCTCGGATCATCTTCATCACATCTCGAACGATCTCGGATAAACATCAACCATCTCGGACTTGAAGATTGCTTCCATCTCGGACCATCATCATAACATATCGGACCATCATCATACCATCTCGGATCATCACCAAGTCTGATAAGCATCTCAGATTCTCTTTCTCTCAAACATTCATCTCGAATCCATCTCGAATTGATCTCGAATCATCTCGAACTCAAGGTATTTCATCCCGGATAAGAAGACCATCATCTCGGATGATCTCGGACAAGAATATCACCATCTCGGATGATCTCGGACAAGATGATCCCATCCCGGATTGTCTCGGACAAGAAGATTACATTATCTCGGATAAGGAGTTTCATCCGAGATGAACCATGATCATCTGAGATGAACCTTAATCATCCCGAACCCTCACTTGAACTGGACCTTTTGAGTTGTTGACCTGCACTGCTTGTTGACCCCTTGTTTCTGACCTGTTGACTATCATTTGAACTATTGACTTGTTGACTTTGTTGACTTGTCGACGTTTCAAATGAAAGTTAACTCTTGATGAAAAGATTTAACACTTGGACGTTTAGTGCAGGCTATGGCGCAAGTAATGATGCAAGAGGAGATCCAACGACAGCTGGAGGTGAAATTCTTTCACAAGCAGACTGCATATCTCTCAGACCCTCCAGCGGAATATGTGGAAATGTTCGGTTCACTGATCAGAGGCTTAAATAACTGCCCGATTACACATGCATTGCAGACGGGGCCGGTTATCCGCAACAACTGTGTCAACACTTTCTGGAACACCGCTAAAGTAAACAGACGGGTAGCTAATGGAGCTGGAGCCATCGAAGCAATGATACAAAAATAGGAAGTTGTTATTACTGAAGCCGTCTTCCGAGAAGTATTGAGGCTTGGAGATCAGCTTCAACATCCGACCTCATACGAGCAAAGCAGAGTACTTGCCGCACTTAGAAGAATGAGCTATGAAGGAGGGTATCTCACAGTGTTGAAGAAGCTATTTCCACCTTACTGGAGATTATTGGTGCATTTCTTCCTGCAATGCATTACAGAGAACAAGGGTGGATATGATCAGCTAAACAAGACACAGACTTGCGCTCTTGTTGCATTAGCCAATGAATGGGATTACAACTTCTTAGCTTTCATATTCGATAACATGAAAAAGATGCTCGAAGACCCGAAGAAGAAGATTTTTATGTTGTATCCAAGGTTCATCCTGATGATCCTCGATGAGAAACACCCGGAGTTGGTAAAGGGCCCAAATTATATAAACTTGAAGCTGATAGGGCCAGGATGCTTTGAAAATGCATACAGATTCAAGAGAGCCAAGCAGCACAACTTTGTTAGGAAATTTGCAGTGGAGAAGCATGGAAGATTTAGTGATGTTGTGCCTGTAGTACCTGTTGTACCTGCTCCTCAACTAATAAATATACAAATTGCTGAAGAACATGATGTGCATCAAGTACAGCAAGTGGCTACCAACGAAGCTGAGATTGAAGCTGAGATACTTGATTCAGACTCTAGTGAAGAAGAATCCGACTCCGATGACGAAGTGGAAGTAATTACGTCTGATAAGGTTGAGGAATCTGTGAAACAGCCCGAACTGATTACAGTTGAGAACTTGGCAGCATTGCTTATGACCCTACAGGGTGGTGACGAAAACCCTCCATCAGTTCCTACCTCTGCTGTTCAAGATGAAGCTGCAGTTACATTTGAAATTCAAGCAGAAATTGAAGCAATTACTGATGATACTGAACAAGCAGCTAGCAAGAAATAAAGAGCTGACACTGCTCCTGATCATGACTTCACTGGCCCTATTTCTGATCTAGAGCCCACTATGTCCATTAATCCAAAGCCTGCTGCAACAACAAAAGAAACCAGCACACATGAGCCTGACATCGACTTTGATTTTGACTTTGAATCAACACCCTCGAATCTAGAAAGCTCGAGTGACGTTAGATTTGAAGCTGGAAGCTCAAGTGGTGCTGGATTTACTGAACATGATGAAGCTGCGTTCTGTTATTCAACCGAGAAAAGACACGTCGTTGAACAAAGTGAAAGTGATAGTGATGAAGATGCAAGTGTAGCCAGATTACGACGACGAGTGGTTGTATTGGAACATGATGCAAAAATAAAGAATGCTCAGATTTCATCGCTACAGCAAGACTCTGCCTTGAAAGAAGTACAGATTTCCTCTCTTCAAGCCCAAATCACTAGCAATGATCAAACAATAGATCAGCTGCAAGGTGATTTGGGTATGTTGATGTCTGTGGTGTATGATTTGAAGGCCAAGATAGAGAAAAAGTTTGGGAATGAGTTCATTGATAAAGAAGATGAACAATTCAATGTGGGTCGCCCTGAGCAAACACCAGAAGAGAGAGCTACAGCTATGGTAGCAGCAAATGCTGAGCATGAAGCGGGGACATGACAGATATGTGATGGAGTTGGGATCGAGTTACTATGATAAAGTGGGGAACAAGTCTGCAGTCGCTTGCTGGAGGTATGAGCATGACAAGCAGATGTGGTTAATCACACGTGAGAGCGGTCATAGGGAATATTATGCAAAGGAAGCCCAGTTAAGTCATGGACGGAGATTGACTTGAAGAGTCTTCTACGTGCCCCATACCATGATCCAGAGCCAAATCAACGAGACAGAGGTTAGGCATTCCATTCAAGACTCTAGAAGGAAGTTAAAAGTAACTTTGCAACCATGAAGACTTCTGAATCAGAGATCCAAAGAAATCCTGTTGTTCGTGATCCTTTCACCAAAAGAACAGTAAAATCTGTCATCTGGCCTCCAACTGACAAAGAAAAGATCATTCCCCTCTCTCGCAAGTTTGAAAAGGGAATTCTCAGGAATCTCAAATTCTGGGCATATGATCCGAAGATGGCCGAAGCTGTGATAGTCACTCAAGAACAATCTATCCGGATTCCAAATTCTTATAATCTAATGAGTTTTCATGAGGAAGACATCGTGGTTCTCTCCAATCACCAGATTCAAAGCAATGAGAAGTATGAAGTATGTGCAAAGGAATGGACGACTGCTATTGTCAACATACTTCGTCATCATCTGTTTGCTGATCCAATGCCAGATCTGGGCGGACCTCAAGTTTGATGCATCTACTAATCCAGTAAACCTAGGGGGAAAGTATTAGACCCTTATTAGGTTTATGGATTAGTGTTTAAGTGGTTTAGAGGCTTTGTGGGTTAGTGGATAATAGTATGGGCTATATTTGGTAAATGGGCCTAGGGTTTAGGGAGCCTCCTCCCTAAACACTTTCTATAAATAGTAAGTCATTATTAGGTCATTAGTGTTGGTGACATAAACAAGAATCTTGTATTAGACATCATCTTATGTATGCAAGATATTAATCATCAATCAAAGATCTTTCTACTTCATATCCTTTATAGAATCATTGCTTGATTGTGTGATTCCGCCACCCTTCAAGCTTGTGTGATATCATTGTGATCTCTTTACGGGACTTACAGAAGGAATCCAAAGCACTATTATTCTGGATCAGTTGTTGCAGAACTATTTTGACTTTGTACCATCTGTTCTCAAGGTGGGATCCACATGAGCCAACAATCTTCCCCTAAAACAGTTGATTTGAAAACCCCTCTTTTATTCTTGATCTTTATTCCTCATCAGCAATTCCCGGATTTGCCCTTTGAATTGTAATTCAAAGTCCAAGGAATCAATGTCATCTTCATTATCCCTTTCCAATTGAAGTTTCAGCAGATCTAAAAGGTTATTTGCATTCAGACCATTTGCATCCTCCCTTTTTATCCTTTCAACATTACCATCTGATCTATGCAAAGTCAATACGTGGGTGTCTGAGGATGACTTCCACTTTTATATTTTTAGATCAGATGGTTTTCTTGGGATCAGACTTATTTGTGATGAGTTTGGTGATGGAGGTCTGCTTGACAACCTTTTGATTGTTTCAGTTAATTGAGCAGTGAGTTGATCAGCAGCATCATCCATGTGGAATTCAATCTGGCACTTGATAGCCTCTTTTCTATATTCTTCATGCCTCTACTCATCTTCTTCATCAGTCTGCTTTTGCCTTTTTAATTGTTGTAAGGCTTTGGCGATTAAAGCAGATGTTGATAAAAGCTTTTTCGAGCCATGGGTCTGTTGAGGCTTGCCAGCAGTGGTTTCAGGATTAATTGGCTTTTGAGGAACAGTTGTGTCTTTCTTTATAAGTTCTTCCAGCTTTTTATAGGTCTCCTCAACATTGAGTTTTGACCATTCAGTAATTGACCTTCCAGATCCATAATCAGCAGCAACCAGCTCTGCTCTCATTCTGTTGAACTTTAATGCTTCATCAGGATCCACTTGCCTGGATTTCTTCCAATTGGGTGGAGTTTTCTTAGCCAGAGGATCATTGTTCATTTTAGTTATTCTATCAATTTCTTCTAAGAGAGCATCTGTTGACCAGTCTTTGAATTGAGACCTGGTGCTTATGCTTCATTATATGATTAATGTAATCAACCTTTAGTTCCTTTTCAAGCTCAGTATCAATTGGATGCTCAGATATGGACTTACTAAGGTCTTTATCAAACTCTTCAAGCTTTCTGACTTTGTTAAGCTCATGTGATAGTAGACCTTGGTATTTCCCGTCACCTAACCCTTTGCTTTCCTTTCTGGCTCTAACCTCTGCCTGTCTTGCTTTCAATTTCAAATACTCATCCAAGTTCTGAGGTTTTCTGAAGCCAAGGAGAGATAGGAAGGTTCTCTTTGATGGATCCTCTATTTTGAAGAAAGATTAAATTTCACTTTGAACTGGAAGCAGTTCTAGAGGATATTGAGCAGCTAGGGGAATGACAGGTGGTAGTGAACCAATGGGTGGATTTAGAAGTGGATTTTTAGGTGGAAGTGATGAGGATGAAGTGGTTTGAATGAAAGCAATTGATAAGGGGATTGGAGATGGAATCTCCTTATCATCATCATGCACAACAAATTTTCTTTTACGTACATAAGCAAATTTTGGTGGTGGAGGTTGTTTAGGTGGTGAAGGTGGTTTTGAAGGAAATCTTTGAGGTGTTGGAGGTGGTTGGGTTGATGGTGGTGTAGTGAAATTGAGAGTGGCAGAGGATTGGCTAACATCTGTTGAAACCACTTGTGTCTCAACAGTTGTTGGCCTAACATCTGCTGATGCTTTTGTTGCATCAACATCTGTTGGATAGTTGGGTGATGATGGTTTTGAAGCTATTTTTTGCTTCTTTTGTGGTGGTTTTTGAGGGGAAGGTTTGGGTTTGGTTGCAGCAGGCAGATGATACAGGTTTAGTAGAAGCAGTGGTTTTAGGAAATGTGGCAATTGGTGGTCTGTTATTTCTAAAAGACTTTCTTCTTTGTGAAGTACCAATATTTTCCCTTTTCCTTTTATCCTCCTGTTCTTTTTCCCAATTGTAAGCCTTACTTTCCTTTGTGTCTTGCTTCTTCTACATTGCTAAAGCTATATCTTCAGCCATCTTGTTCAGGGTCTCATCTATCCCGTTTCTTTTTCTGGCTTCTAAAGCTTTTGCAGAAGTTTGTTGTTTGGCAGACTCTGGATTTTGTTGGCCCTTTGGTTTAGGTTTGACTTTAGGATCAGGTTCCAACTTTCTCATAGAATCTTTCTCCCCCTTTTTAGCATCATCAACATCTTCTTTTTCAAAGATTGGTGCAGGGGAGGAGCCAGTAAGTTTGATCAGGGATTCTTTTATACCCCTAATGTCTGCCCGTGTATCTTTGTATCTAGCCTCAACCATGATTCTGATAAATTCCATGTGTTTATTGTGGTTGGGTTCAGGCAATTCCCTTTGAGCTGTAAGAATGGGTTGTACAAAGTTCTATAGCTCTTGGGTAATCTGCTGATGGCTAGGCTGACTATTAGAATTCTCCAACATCTATTTCATCATATCTTTCATTTCACCAATAGAGTTTTCAACTGAAGACATTCTATCCGTCAAATCCTTGTATCTTAATTCTTCACCTAATTTAATAGGATCATCTGAGTTCCCACCAATGGTGGTTGTATTTGTTTTGGTAATAGGAGTAGACTCCATAGCATCATAAACAGATGCCCCTTTTACTTGGTTCTGGGGACTTCCCACTGGAACAGAAGTTATAGTTGTAGCCTTAACAATGGTTGCCTTCAAGGGAGTCTTAATGATGAAACCACTGTCCAACAGTGAATCAAAGGATTTTAAAGTTATAGTGGCTGCTCCACTTGAACTACCACCAAGAGTTTCGTAATACTCAAGGGGTGTAACCTCCTCAACTGTTTGGGGGATAGCAGATTGACTAGGTTCAGACACAGCCTTTTGTTGGGGTATACTCTCATTAATGGGTTGGTGAGATGGATTGTTTTGTGTCTGAATGTCAATGGCTTCAAACAGTGGTTATATGGTTGGTGGAATTAAAGTTGAAGGTGGTGGTGTGGAAAGAGACATTGCCCCGGGAGAAGGGCTTTTAAGCATGGTTTCAAGTGAAACTTCTGCTTCATTATGTTGTGTCCTTGTGATTACAACATGTTCCTTTTGTGAGGAGACATGAGGAATTTAGCTAATGGGTTGAGATCTTTCCACATGCCGCGAGGAAGTAGCAGTAGTGGTTTCAAGTGACATTTGTGTTGTCACTGGGTTAACCTCTGGGATCTCATCTTCCAAAGGACCCTTTTTGGTGGTTTTGGTGGGCTTTTTGGATTTTGTAGTTTTCTTTTTGGGTTTAGCTGGTGTAGGTTCCACAACACCGGTTGTGGTGTGATAACTGGCACAAAATCGGTAATTTCTGTACAGTTTAATTATTATTTAATATCTGTAATTATGTGCTTAAATGTCAACATTGTCTGATTACATGCTATACACGTGAATTCATGCACGTTTTATACTTCAAATATGGCTTTATGCATTAATGATTAGCGTTGCGTCAAAAAGACTAGTAAACTCACCGGTAAGACACACTGTGTCAGCTTCTCTGCAGAAAGCAGTCAGACAATAGAATTGGGGCCTAGGAGTAGGTTCAACGTCTAAAATATATTAAAACCCAAGAATGTATACAATGGTTAACATATAGACTTTCCGGAAGCTAAAATACGCACTGAAAAGCATCCGAAACACACTTTAAATGCTGAATTTCATATATTTCAGCAAAATTCAGCATTGTAACAAGTCAGTAACATGTAAAAATATGACTAATTAGTCCTGAATGCTTTCCTAAGTGTCAGGAATTAAAAGTGTCACAAAAGGGTACTTAAAGATCACTAAACGGAATAGTTTGACACTTTAACGAACCGGTATTTAACCGAACAACCGGACACTACCCGAGACATCAAAATTACACTAGAAGCATGGTTTTATTATTTTTGAGCTAGTTGTGATCACCGAACACCCTAACACACTATATAACACATCATGCACAAAAACACTAACTAAATCTCTTGAAATCTAATTAGATTACTTAATTATCCATCAAACTTACACTTTACCCCCCCCCCAAGATCCTTCTTGATCTTGCATAATCTTCCATTGATCCATTTTGATTCACTATAGATATTGCCTTGTACTTTGGTAACACATTATACATTGGATAAAGAAGTTAGATGGTTATAAGAGCACTTCATCATCCTCATTCTCTCACACACTAAACACCCACCACTTTTTCCTTTCCCTTGCTCCCCATTCTCGGCCGAAACTACCATCCACACCACCACCTTCATTCACTCAAGTTCATCCAATCCAAGTTCATCTCAAGGTGCAAGAAGGTGTCTAAGGAAGTGTGGAGCTTGTGGATCTTGAAGGACCTCTCCCGATTGCTTTTAACCATCACATTTGTCACCTACAACATCAAGTGTTCTTCCCTAGCCTTGTGCTAGTAGTAAGACCCTTATGATCTCTTGTTACTTCATATTTTGATGGTTAAAAGATGATAAACATTGTTAATCTTGAAGAACACTAAAGAACATGATCATGATACTTTAACATAAGCTTAATAGTATAAGAATACATGTTGATTGTGTTGATTTGCTTCTTGGTGATTGATGGTTTGTGTTAGTGATGTTAGACATCATAAGAAACCTACTAGATTGTGATTAAACACATGATCTAGTAAGTTAAGGTGGTGATCTTGTGAAAGACCATGATCATCATGCTTTATGTCTTCATGAACTTGAATGATGAAATTGGTTTTCATATGTAAAGATGATTTAAACAAATACAAATCTTGTAAATAGATGATTTCAAAAATAACTTTCTCAAGAAACCAAGTTTATTTATAAGATTTACAAAGTCATGGTTTCTAAGTAAACTAATCACATTTTTAGTGTTAAATCAAGACTAGGAACATGATTGTAACAAGAAAAATACAAAAGAAATATTTTTAGAAAAATCATCTTACAAGTTGTAAATGACTAAATCATTCAAGAATGTGATTTAGAAACAAATAAATATGTTTTTAAGGATAACTAAACCTACTAAATAACATGGTAAGTTACTACAAGTTTTTACAAAAACTTCAAGTTCATATGATATAGTGTAATTTACTTGATTTTGACACTCGGTAAGTGTTGAGTGAGTTGTTGGTTGTTGTTAATTGGTTTTGATGATTGGAAAGAAAATAAACACATGTTTTGAAAACATGGGAAACCTCCACTTTTAGGAGAAACGATGTCAAAATTTCTATAAAATTTTGACACTTAGAAAAATATAAGTTTTGGTGAAACTTATTCCCTAAAAATTCACCTAAAAATATTTACCAATGTTTCCCTAATTTTTGTGTAAATTTCAAGTTAAGAAATGATGATTTCTTCAATATAAAAATTGATATTAAGCATGTATATTTTTGAGGAAAATATATATATTTATTGGTCACCAAATTTGTGCTAAGTGTATGTAATAAGTATTGTATGTAATAATGTATGAGGACTTGAAAACACACTAAATACTCCCAAGGAGTATAAATACAAAAATACACATACAACATGCTTAGACAAATACAAGAAAATATATTTTATGAAAATATATTTCTTAATAGATTATGTAATTTGGACAAGTTACGAACTTAAAATGTCTTCTTGGACGAAAATATATTACTCGGGTGAAAAATACAAGATACTTATATTTATTTTTGAGAAAATAATATAAGTAAGATACATAGTTAAAAATATAAATTATTTTTAACAACAAAGAACACATACATAAAAGATGGTTACTTGTACTTGTGCGATACAAGTCTAGTGACTAACGTTAATAAAACACGTATAGGTCACGACGCTATATAAGCAAACCCGGTGAAGTTTACGGCGCAGGAAACGCAAAGTTGTGAGTTCATGTCCCCACTTTTAAACTTTTATATGCTTTCTAAACTTAGGGAAAATACATGTGTTATGGTATGTTGAATACAAAAATTAAGGAATGATACTTTAGATCATGTCACGAATAGGGTGCCATAAGCACCATTAATCAGTTACATACCAAGACCGAGTAACAAAAGGTTAGATCTAATGGGTTTCAGGCAGCCACACTCTTGGTCATAACTAGTACCAGGCAGTGCTTTTGTGTCTCTAGTCGTGAATCGACAGTCGTGGAATCGACAAGTAAAAATGCCTATTGTAACACCCCGAAAACGGGTTTGGTAATCAAACCACGTTAATAATAATGAATGGGTAAAATACCGTTAGTGGTAAAATTTAACCCGATGAATATAAGGATTTAAATAAATAATCTAATATTAATTAAAAAGAATGATAAATACTTTCAGAAAACAAAGTATATAAAAGGCCCGAGTTAACGGGACCTAAAATAAAACCGGTTATGGCTCCCCGAACCCATTAAGTTAACTAGGTAGAACTAACCTAGTTAGTAATGGGTAATGAAATGATAAACTATGGGTTCTAGTTTCAATTGTAAATTCTTGAAACTTTAGGTACTAATGTCGTCAAGTAGGAAACTAATTTTTATTAAAACAAATAATTAAAACAAAACACACACATAGAATGTGTGTGTGTGCGCGTAGGGAATGACCAGAGCAGGAAGAAAAAAAAGGGTAAAACCCTAAACTCCACAAAATCTTCCAATTGAAGGTGCAATTGAAGACCAAACTCGGATTGGAATACATATAAACGATCACCGAGCTAAGGGGATCGTAAGGTATGTCGAAATTTATAGTTTGGTGATATTTTGAGTTTGTGATAATCATGCATGAATGAAATTTTAGTGTGAATGATTGAATGTTATAGTGAAATTGACACTAGTATAATTCTAGGAACGAACCCTAGATGTGAAATTGGTAATTAAGTGTCATGAACAAGTGATTGAAGGATTAATCTTGTAAGTGGTAAATGGGTTTTATGAAAATATGATGAACACTTGAAAAGTGATGGTAAATCTGAGAAAAATTGATGTTATGATGCAAGATTTGATATTGTTCATGAGTGCTAGACATAAGGGTTTGATTTAATGATTGAAACTTGGTTAAAAATATTAGCCATGAACTAAATAGAAGAGGTATAAAAATCATGCCCATAAGGTGCTCGTTAAAATGCCCAAGTGAATCGTGTTGTCTACTAGTTTGTATGTAGAGCTTGATTTGATGATTTCATGAGTAGTGGGTTTATGAAAAATATTTGATTTGTATGAAATTAAACATGATGGTGTATGAGAATCACTAAATAGGACTTGAATATATGTTAATTTTAGTTCTAGTTCTTAAATTGACAAAGATGATAAAATTAGGATTCATATGATGACTTCTTGAAATAGATGATGTTTTTGACATCTCTTAGCCTACAATCACTGTGTTAAAGGTTTCTAACCATTACCAAAAGTTTAATAAGGGTTTTAGCTATGGAAATGGGTTGCATTTGATGGTTTGGTTCGAATTTAAAATGACCCTAAACATGATTTCCGCAGCTTTTTATATGGATTTCGACTAATCTTAAAAAAATCATATAAAATCAACCGTTTATCCGATTTGGGTGTTCTATACCTTTTCGGAAAGCTTATGAAGTAAATTTTTACTGTTTTCAATCATAAGAAACAAATGTGGTTGTTGAATAGGCCAAAAGAATGAATTAAACCGCTGTTCAAAACCTTGAAAGCTGTTTGAAAAATGAAAATATAGTTGCTGTGCTGATTTTATAAAAATCATATAAAATCATAGAAAATTCGTTAGAAGGTGTACCTTATATGCTTGCGAAGGTATTGAAGTTTTCTACGATCGATCTTTGAACATGTTAATCTAGTTCGGATTTTGAATGGGTCATAATGGTCAATTACAACAGCTGTATAGAAAATCGCTGCACATTAATAATGTCATTATTAATCCAGAAAAAGACATATGATTGCGTATACTTGATTTAGTCATGAAGTATTTATTGTTAGAAACAAATAACACTTTATGTGACATGTTTAAAGTGTTCAAAATCACTTACTAACTAGTTCGTAGTTCGTATAAGTAACTTGACTAACGGGTCAAACGGTTAGTGAATGGAAAGAGTTATGAAAAAAAAAATATAGTTGTTGAATAAATAGCATACTTTGATGAATAAGTGTGTGAATCCATAAGGTGTGGTGGTCATGTTAATGTTGACTAATCTAATCATCTTGTGGATATGATATGGTAGTTTGACTCTGACAAGCTAGATAGGAGCTTGGAAATGAACGGGTCAAATGGATACAAGTTCAAGTATGAAGCTCGCAAGAATGCAAGGTAAGTAAACCTTACACCCTTTTTTTCTGGATACGTATTTGCTTTATAGATTATAAACACGACCAAGGGTATATCCAAAATATGGGTTCCGACACGAAATGATACGGGTCGAGACGAATAAAATGATAAAAAAAAAAGTATGTTTAATGGCAAAAGGGGCGAAATGGGTTAAATAATGAAATGGAAAATAAATACCATTCAAATATAAGTGCAAAATGTTTGGTCATTTAGACTAAACGGGTCAAATGGTAATGTTAACACCATTTGACGAATAATAACTAATAAGTGCTTGTCGAGTCCGATGCTCACAGGGTAAAACGGATTATGGAATTTGCGTTGCTATGAATCAGTAAATTATTAAGGCAAGGTATTAAAACGGGTCAATACTTTGACCCGAGCCAGGTACGCGTAAATTGGCGGAGTATAAGTAGACATATTAACGTGGAAATGTGATGTGTGGAAAGAGAAGAGCGAGATTTGAACTTAAATGTTTAAATCTCCTAAACGGGTGAAAATGAATTATGCGCATAGCTTGGGCATTGGTCGCATAATTCATAAAAGTTATGTTCACGAGTTAAAGATTTTTGAGTTAACAAGTAGTCCAAGGTTCTATGATGATTTAAAAATGATTTAGAAACAAGTCGTTTAATAGATTATGAAACGGGTCGAATAATTGTATAAGAGATTTATAAGCCGTTAGCTTATAAATCAGCATCGTTACAAACCTTAGTGTTGATTACATAGGAGACTGCATTACGGTCAATACGAAATAAAAATCGCGTAAAACGGATGTGTCGTTTGAAAGTTATGCTTGTTTATGTAAAAAAAATGCAGGTTGCAGAAACAAACCTGCTGGAAAATGGTGACCCTCGCGCCACGCGAAGGACCAAGATGGTTGGGGCGCGACACGCGACCACGGTCGTGGCACGCGACAGAATTAGGGAACCCTGTCGTGGTATGCGACAGGGGTACAACTTGCAGATTTTGTTTGTTTCACTTATTTGGCTCAAAGTACTTGAAGAAACATGTTACATAATTATCAAAACTAACGTTTGTGTTGGTTCTGATTACAGGTAAATGATATATGCTATCCGGATGAAGATCAAGCGCCTAACAAGAACTGAACACACGATAAATGAAGCTTCCGCATTTGAGTTTAAACCTTGTTATCAAAAGTGAACTATGTAAACAATTGTTACTATCTTTTGAATGTTTTAATCATGTATGAATGATAACTTATAAAAGTTTTTGAAAGGTCGCATTTTCATGTAAAATGCGTAATTTATTAATATAATCTTGATAAATTAAGACGGGTCTTACAAGTTGGTAATCAGAGCTCAAGGTTAAAAGAATAAAGTGTTCGGTTCGAGGCTTGATCGCAAATCCGGTAAGTACATGTATGTTAATAGTTTAGCATGCTAAAGTGTTGTAAACAACAAATAGGGCTATCGTGTGATACACGTTACCTCAATTAAATGATAAATATAATTGACGAAATTGCACGCGTTGACGCGTATAGTATAAAAGCCTTGTATTATAATACGGGTGATTATTGAAGTTGATGTTACTAATTCTTGTAAATGTTTTAATTGAAGGACACTCGCATCTGAAGATAGCGAGAGTTTAACAAATTGCGGATATGATGGTGGAACGGTCCGAGGTATGACAAGCAGAGCATACTCATCAAGGACCTTAATCGCGTGACGATCGCGAACAAGGTTAACGACATAAAAAGCCCGTTAGGGCAAGCATTTACAGGTGCACATTTTAAATTATTACGTGAATAGTAATATGCAACAAATATATAGAGATTGAAAGTTGCATATGTAGATTAAAAACTTGGAAAAACCCGAATAGAAAATCTATCCGGGATATTGTTTCCAAAAGAAACAAATAGAGGCATTACTTACATGGGGTGTAATGTGAAAATTATAAAAAAAGTCATGTATATCAGGTATTGATCGCTTACTCTGGCCAAGTAAGTGGTGAACACGTGGTACCATGAACTTTTTATGATGGACATGCTTACATCCAATGTAGTAAGGACGGGGTGAGTGGGACAAATTAAAAAGTATCCAAATGAATCAGATAAGCAAAATATTTGATAATAATGTAAACGCACAGCCGAGTGACGGAAGCGTATTATATTAGGATAATGATCCCGAGTGAAGGGACAAAGAAACATGTAAAATGATTAAGGTACGCATGGGAGGGGGTGTACTTACACTCGAACCCGGAGAATACAAACATGTAAAATGATTAAGATATGTATTGGGAGGGGGTGTACTTACACTCGAACCCGGAAAATGCAAATATGTCTCTTAACGGGCCGTTTTTGTAAAACGTCAAACTTGAGGACAGAGTTGGAATATAAAAGTGAAGCGAGGTCTTAATGCATACCGGGAGGGTTGCAATAATAACGACTTCGGTAAAACACCCGGTGTATGGGTAGGAATTTTAACGCATGTGTAAATCAAGAGACGTGAACGCAGGTTAAAAATCAAAAGACTTGGATTATGAGTTACGACTATAAAATTTCGTAAATAGAAATTTTGAATAAATATGTTCAACCAATCGAGGTTGAACAGGTTGAATAAAGAATGAAGTTTGACGTTCATAAGTGGTGAAATTTCACACGAACAAGTCAAACGAATTAAATAAAGAACAACGCTTGCTAGTGTCAGTAAGCGCGAAAATAAAAGCGCGAAATACTAATAAACCTATGCAAGGGGTTATGGGTACTTAAAAAAAAACCCGTAAGGTAAAAGAATCCGGGTAGTGGGTTGCAAAAAAAACATGTAGGTGAGAACCAAATAATGGCAAACATATAATAAACCGACGTATGAATGACGTAAGAAGACGTAAAGTCGGAAAATTAGTCCAAAAGTAAACAAATGAAGCCTTAGACTACGGTCAAGGTCAACTAAAGTTCAAAAGCGAAAATAAACGATTCCAAACATAACAAGAGATGCTTTGAAGCTATATATGTATATATACATTTGAATATAGACACAAATAAAAGATGAATCTGCGGGATCATCGTAACCTTCGGGAATGCGAGCAGTGTTAAGGTCTACGGGACCAGAATGACTCTCGGGTCACGAATAAAAAAAGGGAAATAAACCTTAGGGTCCCCGTTAAAAGGGGGTGAAGACCTAAGGAAATAGCCTACAAGGCTAAGTGAAAGAACCTACGGGTCAATAGAGGAAAGCAAGGGAACTTGCTATGATTCCTCGCGTAAAACGAGAACGGAAAAGAATAAATTATGGGTTGTCAATTTCCTTGATATAAGTAATTGACTTAGTTAAAAGGAAAAACGTTAAACTAAAATTCAGTTTTAGTAAGAAACAACGTTTTAACAAATATGAATATTATGAGACGAACTCAGAAATGGTTAATATTAAAGGATATAGGTTTTAACACCAATAGGTGTAAAACGATACATTCGAAAGAAAGATTTTCGACAATGAAAAGTCGACATAAACTTAAACAAGATGTGATGGGATTACTGTCACTAAAAGTGACGTAGAATGTAACCATGTTGTAACGTGAGTTACGAGACAAGAAATCAGAAAAATGCAAAAGGCCGGGATGGCAATATGATGTACCCGAGTGACAGGGTATAAAGTGACGGCGAGAAATTAGTCTAGCCGGTAAAAAAAAAAAACCATTCAGAGTCAAAATAGTGTTACGACTTATGCAAGGCGCTGGTCAATATAAAAAAATTTTGCTAGAAGTAAACGTGTCGAATAATAAATACGACCGAGTAATCAGATGACAACTCGGTCAAATCCGTGACTAGAATAAGACACACAAGTTGAAAGTAATGGCCTACGAGGCCTTACACGTGAAAGGCGCATACGCCTTAAAACCAAAAACACATTACCATACTTTTTGGTAAGATTATTATGTGCGAATAGTGCTCAAGTGATCACCAAAACTAAGGTTCAGATGATCTAAACTGATAAAGTTTGTGAGAAAGGTTTCGGGGACGAAACCTCTTTAAGGGGGGTAGACTTGTAACACCCCGAAAACGGGTTTGGTAATAAAACCACGTTAATAATAATGAATGGGTAAAATACCGTTAGTGGTAAAATTTAACCCGGTGAATATAAGCATTTAAATAAATAATCTAATATTAATTAAAAAGAAGGATAAATACTTTCAGAAAATAAAGTATATAAAAGGCCCGAGTTAACGGGACCTAAAATAAAACCGGTTATGGCTCCCCGAACCCATTAAGTTAACTAGGTAGAACTAACCTAGTTAGTAATGGGTAATGAAATGATGAACTATGGGTTCTAGTTTCAATTGTAAATTCTTGAAACTATAGGTACTAATGTCGTCAAGTAGGAAACTAATTTTTATTAAAAAAATTAATTAAAACAAAACACACAAATAGAATGTGTGTGTGTGTGCGTAGGAAACGACCAGAGCAGGAAGAAAAAAAGGGTAAAACCCTAAACTCCACAAAATCTTCCAATTGAAGGTGCAATTGAAGACCAAACTCGGATTGGAATACATATAAACGATCACCGAGCTAAGGGGATCGTAAGGTATGTCAAAATTTATAGTTTGGTGATATTTTGAGTTTGTGATAATCATGGATGAATGAAATTTTAGTGTGAATGATTGAATGTTATAGTGAAATTGACACTAGTATAAGTCTAGGAACGAACCCTAGATGTGAAATTGGTAATTAAGTGTCATGAACAAGTGATTGAAGGATTAATCTTGTAAGTGGTAAATGGGTTTTATGAAAATATGATGAACACTTGAAAAGTGATGGTAAATCTGAGAAAAATTGATGTTATGATGCAAGATTTGATATTGTTCATGAGTGCTAGACATAAGGGTTTGATTTAATGATTGAAACTTGGTTAAAAATATTAGCCATGAACTAAATAGAAGAGGTATAAAAATCATGCCCATAAGGTGCTCGTTAAAATGCCCAAGTGAATCGTGTTGTCTACTAGTTTGTATGTAGAGCTTGATTTGATGATTTCATGAGTAGTGGGTTTATGAAAAATCTTTGATTTGTATGAAATTAAACATGATTGTGTATAAGAATCACTAAATAGGACTTGAATATATGTTAATTTTAGTTCTAGTTCTTAAATTGCCAAGGATGATAAAATTAGGATTCATATGATGACTTCTTGAAATAGATGATGTTTTTGACATCTTTTAGCCTACAATCACTGTGTTATAGGTTTCTAACCATTACCAAGAGTTTAATAAGGGTTTTAGCCATGGAAATGGGTTGCATTTGATGGTTTGGTTCGAATTTAAAATGACCCTAAACATGATTTCCGCAGCTTTTTATATGGATTTCGACTAATCTTAAAAAAATCATATAAAATCAACCGTTTATCCGATTTGGGTGTTCTATACCTTTTCGGAAAGCTTATGATGTAAATTTTTACTGTTTTCAATCATAAGAAACAAATATGGTTGTTGAATAGGCCAAAAGAATGAATTAAACCGCTGTTCAAAACCTTGAAAGCTGTTTGAAAAATGAAAATATAGTTGCTGTGCTGATTTTATAAAAATCATATAAAATCATAGAAAATTCGTTAGAAGGTGTACCTTATATGCTTGCGAAGGTATTGAAGTTTTCTACGATCCATCTTTGAACATGTTAATTACAGCAGCTGTATAGAAAATCGCTGCACATTAATAATGTCATTATTAATCCAGAAAAAGACATATGATTGCGTATACTTGATTTAGTCATGAAGTATTTATTGTTAGAAACAAATAACACTTTATGTGACATGTTTAAAGTGTTCAAAATCACTTACTAACTAGTTCGTAGTTCGTATAAGTAACTTGACTAACGGGTCAAACGGTTAGTGAATGGAAAGAGTTATGAAAAAAAAATATAGTTGTTGAATAAATAGCATACTTTGATGAATAAGTGTGTGAATCCATAAGGTGTGGTGGTCATGTTAATGTTGACTAATCTAATCATCTTGTGGATATGATATGGTAGTTTGACTCTGACAAACTAGATAGGAGCTTGGAAATGAACGGGTCAAATGGATACAAGTTCAAGTATGAAGCTCGCAAGAATGAAAGGTAAGTAAACCTTACACCCTTTTTTTATGGATACGTATTTGCTTTATAGATTATAAACACGACCAAGGTTATATCCAAAATATGGGTTCCGACACAAAATGATACGGGTCGGGACGAATAAAATGATAAAAAAAAAGTATGTTTAATGGCAAAAGGGGCGAAATGGGTTAAATAATGAAATGGAAAATAAATACCATTCAAATATAAGTGCAAAATGTTTGGTCATTTAGACTAAACGGGTCAAATGGTAATGTTAACACCATTTGACGAATAATGACTAATAAGTGCTTGTCGAGTCCGATGCTCACGGGGTAAAACGGATTATGGAATTTGCGTTGCTATGAATCAGTAAATTATTAAGGCAAGGTATTAAAACGGGTCAATACTTTGACCCGAGCCAGGTACGCGTAAATTGGCGGAGTATAAGTAGACATATTAACGTGGAAATGTGATGTGTGGAAAGAGAAGAGTGAGATTTGAACTTAAATGTTTAAATCTCCTAAACGGGTGAAAATGAATTATGCGCATAGCTTGGGCATTGGTCGCATAATTCATAAAAGTTATGTTCACGAGTTAAAGATTTTTGAGTTAACAAGTAGTCCAAGGTTCTATGATGATTTAAAAATGATTTAGAAACAAGTCGTTTAATAGATTATGAAACGGGTTGAATAATTGTATAAGAGATTTATAAGCCGTTAGATTATAAATCAGCATCGTTACAAACCTTAGTGTTGATTACATAGGAGACTGCATTACGGTCAATACGAAATAAAAATCGCGTAAAACGGATGTGTCGTTTGAAAGTTATGCTTGTTTATGTAAAAAAAAATGCAGGTTGCAGAAACAAACCTGCTAGAAAATGGTGACCCTCGCGCCACGCGAAGGACCAAGATGGTTGGGGCGTGACACGCAACAGAATTAGGGAACCCTGTCGCGGTACGCGACAGGGGTACAACTTGCAGATTTTGTTTGTTTCACTTATTTGGCTCAAAGTACTTGAAGAAACATGTTACATAATTATCAAAACTAACGTTTGTGTTGGTTTTGATTACAGGTAAATGATATATGCTATCCAGATGAAGATCAAGCGCCTAACAAGAACCGAACACACGATAAATGAAGCTTCCGCATTTGAGTTTAAACCTTGTTATCAAAAGTGAACTATGTAAACAATTGTTACTATCTTTTGAATGTTTTAATCATGCATGAATGATAACTTATAAAAGTTTTTGAAAGGTCGCATTTTCATGTAAAATGCGTAGTTTATTAATATAATCTTGATAAATTAAGACGGGTCTTACACCTATGGTTTGGATGCTTCCTATGCCGTGTCACTTGTTAATGGCCTTGCAAACGATTAGCGATCTCGATTTCCTTACATTTACAGAAATACTTGTTTCATACAAATTACATACCATGTTTTCATTCAAAGTATACAAACATTCAATACAAAAACTGCATGAATTCACAACAACATTATGTTGACGATTTTCCAAAAACTCACATGTATTTCAGGTAACTAAAGTGGATGTGCGTGCGGTCTTACTCTTGCTCTTGGATGTCGTTTATGTTGTTAGCTATGTGTGTCAAGACTCCTATGCCGTTTTGCTGGGTTTGGTTGTTATGTCCCACTCCGCGTGGTGATATAAGGACCAAAACCTTTATGTTTGTCTTTGAATAATGTTGTAAACTTTTCAGACAATGTCTTATGCTGTGATGTAAACTCTAAACCTTAACCTATGTTTTTAATTACGTAATGTTATTGGCATTTGGAGTTATTTTTACGAGCATGTAGTATGTTTACCATTCGTATGCAATGAGAACCTTTCAAGATCATACCTCGTGCTTCCGCCTTAGAAAGGGGTGTGACATGTGGTGTCATGGTCACCAGCGGTTTAAGTAGTGGGCTCAGCAACAGAGGTTTGAGCAGCAGATGTGGACTCATCTAAAATGGGCTCATCCCCTTTTGCTTGTGTTTTGGAAACATTTGACTCTTTTATAAGACGAGTAAAAGTTTCAGAAGTAAGACTATTTACTTTAAAGGCTACACCTTGTTCAAAATCCTTTTTGGAAGCATGTTTTTGTAGTTAGTAGCTTAATAGTCTGGGATACACCAAGAAAACATTATTTTTCCTTTTTCAATGTTCTTCACATTTGAAACCAAATCATTAAACAGTGCTCGGGAGTAATTAAAATCAGAATTTGTCAAAATAGCATAACACAAGTACTGAATTTTCAAAGGTATTTCATTGAAATAAGTGGTTTTAGCAGATGAACATGTTAAGAGGGTATGGAAAAAGAATTTAATCGGGGCAGGAAAATTTGGTTTAAACATTGTAAGCCCTTTTAACTATCCTTCATACCCCATCTCAATTAATTCTGCATGAAGTTCATTTTTTGGGAAATATGTCTTACCTGCAAAGTTATTCAACCAAAATGTTGTTGATACGGTAGTTCGGGTTATTGCAACAAGGGTACCTCCGACTTTTGAAGTTATAGCATATGCGACTTTCTTTGTTTCTTCAAGTTTAGCATTTGTGTAAACCCTTAATTCATTTATCGATATTTCATATAAGTTTTGCAAATTAATGTGTATAAACAATTACACATACATTTGAAGATATGAGTTTCTTAAAACTTCTTGTCATTTAAAGCAATTCAAATATAATATCGTTGTTTATGCGTGACGACAAAACGTAATGTGAAAGCTTGAATCTTTGATCGTGTTCGGTTCTTTATTGAGCTTGATCATCATCTGGTACTTCACGGTATACCTACATTTCATAAAACATGAAATGTTTTAGTCATACGAATCTCATAACCTGTCTAAACAAGTCCGTGAGTCAAAACAAACAAGAAACAAACTTTTGCCAGCTTTATAGCTCGTCGCGGCACGCGATGGGACTTGTCTCTAGCCTTCGCGTGACGCGAAGCCTATCACGTGGCGCGGCGGTAAATGTCTTATCTTGTCGCGGGGCGTGACGGCCCCTTTTTCAAAGAAGGTTTGCTACTGGGTCTGCATAACGCAACCAAATTTCACGAAAACGTTCATAACTCGCTCAAATTTTATCCGATTTACGTACCGTTTCTTCCTACGTGATCGTAAATCATTCCTCCATCATATGGAGTTAAAATCCTACATCCAAAATAAAAAAGTTCTTAACTTTAAGCTCTCGGCTTATATTTACATTCAACTTGTTTGACCCGTTCATGTTTTTAACAACAACTTGTCTAATTACTTATAATTTCATACTAACATCAAAACCATGAATCTTCCCTAGTACTCTGGGCTTTATTCATAAGATTTATGCGCCCGTTATCAATCATGTGTTATGTTTATTTTGACCCGTTAAGGATTTAAGCATTTTAAACTCATCACACGCTCTCCCTTTTTGCTTATATTTCATTCTCATTTTAAGATATCTACTTATTTTCCACCACAACTATAATTGTGGTGAATTTAGTGTAGTAAACTATTTATTCCGAGTTCTACCCCTCGGTTTGTCACTTTACATAAAAGACTATTTTCAAGGCATTTGACCCAAAAGGTTCATACCTTTCACTTTTATACTTATCCAAGGATTTACTCAATTTTAAAAACTTATTTTCAAACTACCTTTAGGGTCATTTGTCCGGTTTATCGTTCAAGGGTATTTTGGTCAACGTTAGTCCCTTCTTTTACGATGATGGACTTCTAATAACATGTTTGACAAAAATCGCGCATTTTAGCTATAATCTTATTTACACATACCTGGCTTGGGTCGTTGTTTAGAACCATTTTAATACTTTTCTTAATAACCGCTAATTAATAGCAACGCAATTATCCATTCACTATTCACTCCTGTGAGCATAAGACTCGACCAAAACCATTAGTCGATATTGTCAAATGGTGATATCATCACTTTTTGACCCCTTGGGTCTAACTGACCATTTTATCCTTGTGAGATGGTATTTATTTACCATCTCATCCATGTAACCCATTCCGGTTTACACCATATTGTCACGTTATTTAAAAATCATTTCTTAATTCTTTTAACTCGTCATGTCTTACGCCGTAGCGCGTCTTTTTCAAAAAGAATGTTTGTCTGTTAGCTCGTAGCCAAATTACCATACTACCTTTTTTCTAATTATGGTTTACCCCATAATATATCTTTTCCCAAAACTCTTTCTTTATTCGGTCTACACATGACCGAATTACCATTTACTTTTACTTATTCTGACCCGTATCGTTTCGCGTCGGATCACCATAATTAATTTACCATTTTACCTTATTCATAACAACTACAACAAGTATGTGATCTAATAGAAAAGTGTAAGTTTTACTTACCTTGCATCCGATTATGCTTTTTTTCCCGCGTACTTGATTCGTTTGACCCGCTTCTCTCCCAAGCTTCCATCTAGCTTGTCAAGCGTCAAACTATCATTTGTTATTCGTAAGATAGGTAGATTAGTCATTGTTAGTAAGACTATCTCACCTTACGGAGTCTATATCAAAATTACAATTTGATCTCATTTTGGTCAGTTTGACTTTTAAAAGACAAACTGCCTATTAGTGTAAGTAATTACACTATGAAGCTCAGCAACTCATTTAAGCACTTTGTCAAATATCCGGTAGTCATTATTCTTACGCTATTGTTTTAACTAAATTTTTAACCAAGTTAATCCCACTTTTATCACTTTAACAAATGCAAGTGATTATTTATATCCAGTTAACTGAGCTCTAGATTAACAAATCTAATTATTCATTCGATAAGCAAGAACTAAAGGTTTTCATCTATATGTGAAACTCGTTTCATCATATCACTAGACATTCATCCGAACACCTAATATAATAAAGTTCTATATATTAACTAGTAGATATCATGATTTCAAACATCTATTTACATGAATAAAATCACCAATTTCATCATAACATACACACCCATTTCAAATCATGTATTAATAAATACTCAGACTTATAAATTGTTCAAGTATCTTGCTTTTACTATTCAATATGATGATTCTAAACACAAGTTTAACAATAACTTCATCATATTATCAAAATTCACTTCATAATCTACTTGTTAATCACTTACAAGTGATCTTATCTCGATTATCTCATAATTTCATCATGTCTAACGAAATTAAGCATACATAAGCACTCAATTTCATCTTTGGATCATAATCCAACAATCTATTTACAAGTAATCTACTTGTCACAAATCACAACTTTCACCAATCTAGGTTTTAAGACATACCACATGATCCCCTTGTGTAGGTGATCATAAATTCATGTTTATTAATGGGTTTGAGCTCCGAATTTCCCTTTAATTTTGAAGATCTTTGATGAACTAGGGGTTCCCCTTGTTTGCTCTCCTGGAGATCGACACACACACACACACACACACACACACTATATGTGTATGTTGTGTTTTAAATTTTATTTAGTGTAAATTACAAGTTTTTCCCTTTATGTTTACACCAAATTGCAGGCGCTGTCCTTAGCGCAAAAGTTGCCGAGTTTTGTACTTTATGTTTCAAAATCTTGCACGGTTTGTCCTTTGAGCCTAACTCAGTCAGATTTTTTGGTTAATTATGGTCATGTGCCTTGCACATGAGGGCATACTTGTCATTTTACCTATGCAGGGACTATTGAGTAAATAACTTAAATAAAGGGACTAAATGTGTAAAAAGATATATATTTTCACTCCCCCTCTCTCGTCTCTCCTTCTCTCTCTCTTCTCTCTCTATATCACATGTCGTCCTCAATAAATCACATCTCAACACCTCTTAACAACACCACCACCTCCTTCAGTTGCTCGATTAAATAAACACACTGCCCCCATCTCTTCTCTCGCTGCTCTCTGTGTGCCCCTAGATGACCGTCGGCCATCATTCTGAGTAGCGGCGTCTGACGAAACAACAGGTGGTGGAAGAGGTGTTTTTGTGGGGTTGGCTGACGGCGTAAGGTGGAGATGGCGAAGGAACCACCACAGGCGACGGAGGCGCTGTGGTGGTGGTGGCCGATGAATAGAACGGAGAAGGGGAGAGGCATTCAGTGGTGGTTTCCGGTGTCTTGAGACGACAACGATAATGGTGTTTAGTGGCGGTGCATCTAGGGTTCCGTCATAACCCTAGGTGGCCACGGTGGCCGCTGTGGTTAGGGTCCGACAACTGACGTCAGTAGCAAGTGGATATCGAGTAGGGTCATTCTGCAATGTAACACCCCGAAAATGGGTTTGGTAATTAACCCACGTTAAAACTAAAAGACGGGTAAAATACCGTTAGTAGTAAAAGTAACCCGGTGAATATTAGGATTTTAAATAAATAAACCTAATATTAAATAAAAGTAGAATAAAGGCTTTTGAGGAAATAAAGTTTATAGAAGGCCCGACTTAACGGGACTTAAAATAAACTTAGTCATAAATATTCCTGAACCCGCTAAGTTAACTAGGAATATTAAACCTAGTTAATAAGTGGGAATATTGTTAAAAATAAGTAGGTTGTGGCCTACTTAATAACGAACCAAACACGAGGGGTTAAAGTGGGATAACTAGAAAAGTTATTTAATTAAACAAAACACAAACACACACACAAGTGTGTATGTTCTGGATCGACATCAGGGAGCTCCCCATGGAGCCAAACCCTAACAAGCACAAATCAATGAAATTGGAAGGGCAAATCGAACCCAAATCGAAATTCAAGCACATATTCGTGATCACCAAGTCAAGGGGATCCTAAGGTATGTCAAATTTCTAACATTCATGAAGTTGTAAAAAGTTGATAATCATCCTAATCGCGAATTAGGCATGGATTAGAGAAGATATGACTAGATTAATGATGTATACTTGCTTAGGAACGAAACCCTAAGTGAAAATCATACTTAACATGCTATTAATTGAAGGAGTTGATGAATTAACACACTTAGACAAGTGGGTTTTAATGTTATGATGATTTTGAATGATATAACTATGCTTAGAATCAACATGCATGAAAACAAATAGAAGGTGTTCGATTTAACCATGAATTTGGGTACTTGTTCATATATGGTTGAAGTGGGTTTTGTTAGATATGGTGAAATTATGAAGAACTTGAAGTAATATCACTTGTATGTGATTAACAAGTAAACTAGGAAGTGGGTTTTGATATAATAGTAAAGATGATGATAAGTTATGTTTAAAATCATCATATTTGATAATAGAAACAAGGCACTCAAACAAATTAAATGATTTGGGAACTTGTTCATACATGATTGAAATGAGTTTTGAATGTTATGATGAAATTTGGTAGCCATGTTCATGTAACTAAGTGTATAAGATCATGTTAGCTACTAATTGATAGATAGAACTTGAATGTGCATTTATATGCTAAGGGGCGTTTGACTTTTAGTAGTCAAACCAACCCTTAGTAAGATCGAATGATAAATTGATAGAAAAATGCGTAAGATGGAATAGTTATGATTAACAATGACTAAATTACCCATCTTATGAAATATGATGATAGTTTGACGCGTAACAAGCTAGGTGAAGCTTGAGTGGAAAGCGGGTCGAACGAATCAAGAATGAAAAGGAAAGCGCAACTCGGATGAAAGGTAAGTGAAACTTACACACTTTGTAGAATACTTGTTTACTTTACAAGTAATAAATGCGATAACGATAATAATGAAAATATGGCTTCCGACGCGATTGGTACGAGTCGGAACATATAAAGATGATAAAAACCACGGTTTATGGTAAAAATGATAAATCGGTAAATCGGTCATGTAATGACTAAGAGATTATGAGTTTTGATAAGATTACCGCGTAGTGTAATCTAATATTGAGAAAAAGGGTAAAAATGGAAATTTAGTCAAGTGTCGACTAATGTAAATTGACAATAAAAGGGCACCCATGGCGTAAGCCGAACGGGTCAAATTTGTAAGAAATGAGTTAAAGAGAAAAGGAGGGGTCAAGTGGTAACATCCGACATAGGCCGGATGTGTAAATTTGAAATTTGAAAACCTCGTTTTACTACATATGTAAATGTTTGGTCATATGAGCCAAACGGGTCAAATGGTGATGATAACACCATTTGACAATAATGACTAATCTTGGTTGTCAAGTCATATGTAAACAGGAACGAGTAGCAATTCTGGGATAATCGCGACGCTATAGAATATTGGTTAATAAATGCGAGGTATAACGGGTCTATACGTTGATCCAAGCCAGGTACGCACAAATAAGTTGTAGTAAGAAGTGCGATTTGGTCAAATATTAGTGGAAGTCCTTATTGTAAAAATGAAGGATTAAATGTGACCAAAACGCCCTTGTTAGCTAATTCGAACAAACAACCTTTACAACCTTTAAAGGTTGTTTGGAAACAAGTTTTATGATTAAGCAAATACTTAGAATAAGTATAGAAATTGAAAGATGTATTATAATAGTCAAATGGCACTTTTTGAGTTTTGCCGTAAAATAATGATTCGAGAGGTAAAATTTGGTTTATATAGATCGCCACATTAAGCACACCATAAATACAGTTGTGGTGGGAGATTATAGTATAAGAAATGTGGTGATGAAGTGCTAGAAGAAATCGAAAGCGATTTGAGGCTCGAAAGCGCTCAAATACCCTTAACGGGTCAAAAATAGAAGTATTAGCGAAACGGGTTAAGAATGTGTAATAATCCGTGATTTGAATCTTATACAATAGGAAATAATCATAATAATACGTTTACAAAAGAAGCAAGGGCTACAAACAAGTTTGTTAGATGAAATCACGAACGGGTTAAAAGATGGTAAAAAGGGTAATAAGCCGAAGAGTTAAACTCTGAAATTTTATTATGAAAGTTGTTGGATCTTAACTCCATTAGATGGAGAATTAAATTACGGACGCGTAGGAAAAAGAATCGGGTAAAACGGATCAATAACGAAGAAGTTATGGCCGTTTCCGTGAAATCAGGTTGTGCAGGATTTGCACAGCAACAGCAAACGAACTTCTGTCAAAAAACAAGCACTCGCGTAGCGCGAGCACCCGTAGCGCTACGCGAGACCCTAAACTCCGAAAATTCTTGAATTTTATCAATTTTAACCCCTGTACTTTTTTGGACTTGATATTTGACTATCGAAACTAACTTTTAAGTTGGTTTGGATCCTAGGTGAATGTCAAGAGTGCACGGATGAAGATCAAACAGCTACGAAGAACCGAACACACGAGATTAAAGCTTCCGCACAACATTACGTCATAACTTTTAAATGGCGAACTTATCTAAATTTTGTTTAAAACTTTTAAGTTGTAAAAGTTTTAATTTACTCGTATTTTTCTAAGGATACTTAATGATAAATTCATGTTTGTTTTCGTTAATTGCACGAAAACCCTTAGATTAATAACATGGGTGTTACAAGTTGGTAATCAGAGCCCAAGGTTAAAGGGTAAAGTGTTCGGTTCGAGGCTTGATCGCAAATCCGGTAAGTACAAGTACGTTAATAGTTTAGTATGCTAAAGTGTTGTAAACAACACATAGGGTTATCGTGTGGTACATGTTACCCCAATTAAAATGATGGATATGTTTGACGAAAATACGCGCGTTGACGCGTATAGTAGAAAAAGCCTTGTATTATAATACGGGCGATTATTGAAGTTGACATTACTAACTCTTGTAAATGTTTTAATTGAAGGACACTCGCGTCTGATGATGACGGGAGTGAACGAATTATGGATATGATGATGGAACGGTCCGAGGTATGACAGGAAGAGCATACTCATCAAGGACCTAAATCGCGTAACGGTCGCGAACAAGACTAATGACAAGAGAAGCCCGTTAGGGCAAGCATTACCAGGTGCACACTTTTAAATTTAATCGCACGAGTCGTTATATGCAACAAACACGTAAGTAATAACGGTTGCATACACAAATGATAGAACTTGGAAAACCCGATTTCCAAGAGAAATTTAATAGGAAATGTGTTATTCACAATGATGAATAACAAGACTTGTTTCTATAGAAACTTGGACGAGAGTGATCATCCAAGTAAGTATTCTCAATATAAATCCTATTGAGAAAAGTAGTGATCACATCAATAAATGTGAATAAATGTTTATAAAAAGGGACATTTTACATGTTCAAGGATAAACGACTAAAGCTAATAATTGTTAACTAACAATTAAATAAAGTTTTACCAAATGAAACCGTAAACATGGAAATAAATTGAGGAGTTACTTACATGGGACGTGATGTGGTAATTATAATAAGGTCACGCGTACCATGTGTTGATCGCTTACTCTGGCCAAGTAAGTAGTGAACACATGATAGCATGAGCTTCTTATAATGAGCGCAGTTATGTCCGATGTAGTAAGGTCAAGATGAATGAAAATTTAAAGGATCCTTAGGGTCAAGAAATCTTATGGGCATACTCGTATAAATGGTTTCCGTGGGAACCATAAAAACGATGTATGGCGCACATAGAAATAAAAGACCCAAGGAAATTCGTGACATAAGTCATTTTTGACGAAACAACCATGGTAGACAAAAAGGGCATTGTAAAACCAAAGTATAAATGACCCGCGGGGTCATAGAAACAAAGGTATTGCCCACATGGGAAAAACGATCAAAAACCATGGTAGACGAAAAGGGCATTGTAAAACCAAAGTATAAATGACCCGCGGGGTCATAGAAACAAAGATATTGCCCACGCGAGAAAGACAATCAAAGTCGTTGACTTTGGTCGTAGTAAAGAAATGATGATGATGATAATCATCATTCATAGTCTATAAGACTGTCAAGGATGGTCAAATAAGAATAAAGGTTTGGTTGAATAAAAGCGAAGGCTTCCGCTAAGACAACCAAACAAATCACAACGAAAACTTGATGTATACCGGAATGTTTGCACTAATAATGACTTCGGTAAAGTACCCGGGTGATGGGTAAGGATTTAAACACATGCGTAAACAGAGAAACGGGAACACGAATTTAAAGTCAAAAGACTCGGATTATGAGTTATGACTAAAAGACCATAAAATTTCGTAAACAGAAATTTTGATAATAATATTCAACTATTTTGAGGTTGAACTGGTTGATTAAAGTATAATGCTTAATGGCATAAGAAAACGCAAGCATGTAAAATGATTTAGACAAGTATTGGGAGGGAGTGTACCTACACTCGAACCCAGAAAACGCAAACATGTAAGATGATTTATACAAGCATTGGGAGGGAGTGTACTTACACCCGAACCCGGAAAATGCGAATATGTCCCTTAACGGGTCGTTTTGTAAAACGTCAAACGTAAGGACAAAGTCAGAAAATTTCGCCCGAAAATAAACAAATGAAGCCTTAGACTACGGTCAAGGTCAACTAAAGCTCATAAGTGAAAATATACGATTTTAAACATAGCAAGACATGCTTTAAAGCTATATATGAATATATATATACATTTGAATGAAGATACAAATAACAGATGATTTACGGGATCATCATAACCTACGGGATTAAACACAGTGTTAAGGTCTACGGGACCAGAATGACCCTTGGGTCACGAAAAGAAAAGGAAATAAACCTTAGTGTTTTCAGTAAAAAGGGGGTGAAGACCTAAGGAAATAGCCTACGAGGCTACGTGAAATAACCTACGGGTTACTTAACCAAGCGAGAGAACCAGTTGAAAATCCCCGCATAAAACTAAGACTGTAAAAGAATAAATTACAGACTGTCAATGTCCTATTACGGATAATTGACGAAAGATAAAGAGAAGATCCTAAACTAAAACCTTGGTTTTAGTAAGAAATAACGTTTTTACGAATGAGAATCCTGATAGGAATTTAAATAATAAGTATGAAAGATACAAGTCTTGACGCTGATAGGCGCAAGACAATATATTCGAAAAGCGATATTTTTCGAAAATTAAAAGGTTGATATAAATTAAACATGATGTAACATGATCACGGTCAAGAGGTACAATGTGAAGTAGAATCACATTATAACCAAGCGAGCGGTAAAAAAAAAAAAAAAAAAAAGAGAAAGAAACCGGACTAATAAGTCTAGTTAGTGAAACCGGTTAAGGTCAGTAATTCGAGTTAAGAAATTTGGTTGCTTGTAAGCGGTAAATTCGGTATAACTGAACCGAATAAATAAATTTGAAAATAAAAAGATTAGTTGCTAAAAGTGAAAGATTTCACTAAAGACCTTTAAACGGGTCAAAGTAACGGGTTCATAAAGAAATCCGATAGTCTATGAAAGTATTGAATAACGCTAAGTTGATTAAACTAGTGGAAATAACGAGATTACGTTATTTCAAGTCGCATTATGTCATATAAGATACGCAGATGGTTAGTAACCAAAAGGATATTACCATACTTTTCTGGTAATACTAACAATCGGTTAAGATATGGGAAATGCTTAATTGATTATCGAGAGCAAATGCATGGAGTGGAACTCGATAAATTAAGTAAGAAAAAGGTTTCGGGGACGAAACCTCTTTAAGGGGGGTAGACTTGTAACACCCCGAAAATGGGTTTGGTAATTAACCCACGTTAAAACTAAAAGACGGGTAAAATACCGTTAGTAGTAAAAGTAACCCGGTGAATATTAGGATTTTAAATAAATAAACCTAATATTAAATAAAAGTAGAATAAAGGCTTTTGAGGAAATAAAGTTTATAGAAGGCCCGACTTAACGGGACTTAAAATAAACTTAGTCATAAATATTCCTGAACCCGCTAAGTTAACTAGGAATATTAAACCTAGTTAATAAGTGGGAATATTGTTAAAAATAAGTAGGTTGTGGCCTACTTAATAACGAACCAAAGACGAGGGGTTAAAGTGGGATAACTAGAAAAGTTATTTAATGAAACAAAACACAAACACACACACAAGTGTGTGTGTTCTGGATCGACATCAGGGAGCTCCCCATGGAGCCAAACCCTAACAAGCACAAATCAATGAAATTGGAAGGGCAAATCGAACCCAAATCGAAATTCAAGCACATATTCGTGATCACCAAGTCAAGGGGATCCTAAGGTATGTCAAATTTCTAACATTCATGAAGTTGTAAAAAGTTGATAATCATCCTAATCGCGAATTAGGCATGGATTAGAGAAGATATGACTAGATTAATGATGTATACTTGCTTAGGAAAGAAACCCTAAGTGAAAATCATACTTAACATGCTATTAATTGAAGGAGTTGATGAATTAACACACTTAGACAAGTGGGTTTTAATGTTATGATGATTTTGAATGATATAACTATGCTTAGAATCAACGTGCATGAAAACAAATAGAAGGTGTTCGATTTAACCATGAATTTGGGTACTTGTTCATATATGGTTGAAGTAGGTTTTGTTAGATATGGTGAAATTATGAAGAACTTGAAGTAATATCACTTGTATGTGATTAACAAGTAAACTAGGAAGTGGGTTTTGATATAATAGTAAAGATGATGATAAGTTATGTTTAAAATCATCATATTTGATAATAGAAACAAGGCACTCAAACAAATTAAATGATTTGGGAACTTGTTCATACATGATTGAAATGAGTTTTGAATGTTATGATGAAATTTGGTAGCCATGTTCATGTAACTAAGTGTATAAGATCATGTTAGCTACTAATTGATAGATAGAACTTGAATGTGAATTTATATGCTAAGGGGCGTTTGACTTTTAGTAGTCAAACCAACCCTTAGTAAGATCGAATGATAAATTGATAGAAAAATGCGTAAGATGGAATAGTTATGATTAACAATGACTAAATTACCCATCTTATGAAATATGATGATAGTTTGACGCGTAACAAGCTAGGTGAAGCTTGAGTGGAAAGCGGGTCGAACGAATCAAGAATGAAAAGGAAAGCGCAACTCGGATGAAAGGTAAGTGAAACTTACACACTTTGTAGAATACTTGTTTACTTTACAAGTAATAAATGCGATAACGATAATAATGAAAATATGGCTTCCGACGCGATTGGTACGAGTCGGAACATATAAAGATGATAAAAACCACGGTTTATGGTAAAAATGATAAATCGGTAAATCGGTCATGTAATGACTAAGAGATTATGAGTTTTGATAAGATTACCGCGTAGTGTAATCTAATATTGAGAAAAAGGGTAAAAATGGAAATTTAGTCAAGTGTCGACTAATGTAAATTGACAATAAAAGGGCACCCATGGCGTAAGCCGAACGGGTCAAATTTGTAAGAAATGAGTTAAAGAGAAAAGGAGGGGTCAAGTGGTAACATCCGACATAGGCCGGATGTGTAAATTTGAAATTTGAAAACCTCGTTTTACTACATATGTAAATGTTTGGTCATATGAGCCAAACGGGTCAAATGGTGATGATAACACCATTTGACAATAATGACTAATCTTGGTTGTCAAGTCATATGTAAACAGGAACGAGTAGCAATTCTGGGATAATCGCGACGCTATAGAATATTGGTTAATAAATGCGAGGTATAACGGGTCTATACGTTGATCCAAGCCAGGTACGCACAAATAAGTTGTAGTAAGAAGTGCGATTTGGTCAAATATTAGTGGAAGTCCTTATTGTAAAAATGAAGGATTAAATGTGACCAAAACGCCCTTGTTAGCTAATTCGAACAAACAACCTTTACAACCTTTAAAGGTTGTTTGGAAACAAGTTTTATGATTAAGCAAATACTTAGAATAAGTATAGAAATTGAAAGATGTATTATAATAGTCAAATGGCACTTTTTGAGTTTTGCCGTAAAATAATGATTCGAGAGGTAAAATTTGGTTTATATAGATCGCCACAGTAAGCCCACCATAAATACAGTTGTGGTGGGAGATTATAGTATAAGAAATGTGGTGATGAAGTGCTAGAAGAAATCGAAAGCGATTTGAGGCTCGAAAGCGCTCAAATACCCTTAACGGGTCAAAAATAGAAGTATTAGCGAAACGGGTTAAGAATGTGTAATAATCCGTGATTTGAATCTTATACAATAGGAAATAATCATAATAATACGTTTACAAAAGAAGCAAGGGCTAGAAACAAGTTTGTTAGATGAAATCACGAACGGGTTAAAAGATGGTAAAAAGGGTAATAAGCCGAAGAGTTAAACTCTGAAATTTTATTATGAAAGTTGTTGGATCTTAACTCCATTAGATGGAGAATTAAATTACGGACGCGTAGGAAAAAGAATCGGGTAAAACGGATCAATAACGAAGAAGTTATGGCCGTTTCCGTGAAATCAGGTTGTGCAGGATTTGCACAGCAACAGCAAACGAACTTCTGTCAAAAAACAAGCACTCGCGTAGCGCGAGCACCCGTAGCGCTACGCGAGCCCCTAAACTCCGAAAATTCTTGAATTTTATCAATTTTAACCCCTGTACTTGTTTGGACTTGATATTTGACTATCGAAACTAACTTTTAAGTTGGTTTGGATCCTAGGTGAATGTCAAGAGTGCACGGATGAAGATCAAGCAGCTACGAAGAACCGAACACACGAGATTAAAGCTTCCGCACAACATTACGTCATAACTTTTAAATGGCGAACTTATCTAAATTTTGTTTAAAACTTTTAAGTTGTAAAAGTTTTAATTTACTCGTATTTTTCTAAGGATACTTAATGATAAATTCATGTTTGTTTTCGTTAATTGCACGAAAACCCTTAGATTAATAACATGGGTGTTACATGCAATCATTACTTCTTGTGAATTCATGTGGTTTTGACTAAACTTATGCCAATTTTGACTTTGTTAGGACCGTAGTTGGTTAATTTGTTCGGATCTATGTGTGTTTTTGGGGTGTATTTGATGTGAATTTGGTGATGATTGTTGATATTATTGATTGATTACATATCATTGGTTAGTGAGGCACTGGTTCAGATCAGAATTTGTATTAGAATTTGTGGTTTGGTGTCGAAATGAAGAGGTGACTAAAGCTGTTGTTGTGTAAATGATTTCGGCGATGCCGCTGCAGGGTGGTTGCAGGTTGTGGGGTGGTGGGTTGAGAGAGATTGGGTTGTGGTGGTCTTCAGATTACAGTGAAATAGTTTAGATTTTTTTTTCAGTTTCCGATACAGTCCCTCAATAACAAGTCTTTACAAAATAAACCCTTGGAAGGTGAAATGACAAGTATGCCCTCATGTGCAAGGCACATGATCATACTTAAGCAAAAAATCTGATTGAGTTAAGCTCAAAGGACAAACCATGCAAGATTTTGAAACATAAAGTACAAAACTCATCAACTTTTGCGCTAAAGGACAGCGCCTGCAATTTGGTGTAAATTTAAAGGACAAAACTTGTAATTTAGTCTTTTATTTATTAAAACTTGTGTTTCCTTTTTAACGGTTTTGGTCCCTCAAGTTTAATTTTAATTATTTGAGACTACAACTCCATGTTTTATTACTTATTGACATGTTAATAACTAGGTGAATTTGTTCCTAGTTATTCTATTTACGTGTTAACTTTTACCACTAATGGTACTTTACCCGTCTTTAAATGTTAACGTGGTTTGATTACCAAACCCATTTTCGGGGTCTTACAATTTGCCCAAAAATCACAGAGTGTATCTTGATAAATTGGTGCATTGGCAGTAAGTATGGCTTTATATTTGGATGATGTAAGGACATCAATTATTGAATGGAATGCGGTGTTTTTGTTGATTTTCTAAAAAATGGGAAGGTAGTTATGGGGGTTTTTGATTGACTGAGCCATGTCGGAGGAGAAAGTTGCGAGAGGTTGAAGAAGAAGTTGTGAAGAAGAAGATGGAAACCGTTTTGGAGAATTTTGAATTCGAGACGGCAAGTAAAAGCTCTGTTTGGGAATGAAACAGGGATTTATAAAGTGAAAAAGTGAATGCTGATGTGGAAGCGGTTTTAAAGATCTGACGGCTAATATCTCTCCACGTGGCAACCTCTATTGAAATAATGGAGGACAGTTGTTTGGAAACAACTGTTGGGCAACAACAGTGGTTTGGAACAGTGTATGAACAATGTATGATTTTAGTCTATCAGAGGATAGACATCAGAGGTTGAGACCAACAGCTGTTTGAGCAGCAGTGGTCCATAGGAAACGGATAATGAAAAACAGAGGATACCTTTCAAAAGTGGGTGAATTTTTAGTAAATCAGAGGTTTGAAAAACAGTGGTTATGGACAGACTTTTAAGGATTCATGAAAACTTTTCATTTTAGCTATTTTTAAGGATTGATTTTTGATTTTCTAAAAACTTTTTAATGCTTTTTATTCATTGAAAACAAGGTTTTTTCCTTTTAATCCATGTTTAGCATGCAATCCTATAGATCAAGCTTTCAAAGGTGGATGTGTCTAAAGCTTTTATCAACACACCTGCCAGCTGATCTTTAGTAGGAACATGATGCAAAGAAATCAAACATTTTTCATAGCAATCCCTCACAAAGTGGTGTCTCATATCGATGTGCTTGGTGGTTAAGTAGGATACTGGATTTTTAATGATGTTTTCACCTGCTTGACTGTCCAACATGAGAGGAGTCTTTAGAGCAGTTACACCAAAATCCAGTAGTCGATTTTGAAGCCACAAGCGTTGGGCTGTACAGCTTGCAGCAGCAATATATTCAGCTTTAGCAGTGGATGTCGAAACAACTGCTTGCTTTTTGCTATGCCAAGATACTAAGCAATTGCCTAGAAATTGATACCCTCCTGATGTGGACTTCCTTGTTGTGTTACATCCAGCAAAATCAATATCTAAAAAACCTGAAAGCTTGATATTCCCATTAGTAGGATACCAGATACCAAGTGTGGGAGCACCTTTTCTGTATCTGAATATTCTTTTTACAACAATGAGATTAGACTTCCAAGCAGCTGACTAGGATCTGGCACAGACACGTGTTGCAAACATGATGTCTGGCGTTGATGCAGTTAGGTACAATAAAGACCAATCATGCTTCTATACAAACTTTGATCAATCAAGTCATTTTTTTCACCAGTAGTGACAAGCTTTGTGGTTGCCATGGGTGTACTACATGGTCTACAATCATTCATCTCAAATTTGTTTAGAAGTTCTTTTACATACTTGCTTGATTAATGAATGTTCCATTTTGCAATTGCTTAACTTGGAGACCAAGAAAGCATTGGAGTTCACCTTTGGCACTCATCTCAAACTCTGTTGTCATGATTTTTCTAAACTATTCACACATGGAGGTACATGTGGATCCAAAAATGATGTCATCAACATAAATTTGGACAATCATCAAATCCCTTCCTTTCCATTTTAGAAACAAAGTTTTATCAATTTTACTCTTGTGAAAACAATAGAAATTAAGAAGGTGAAAAAAGTTTCATACCAGGCTTTTGGTGCTTGTTTCAAACCATACAAAGCTTTGTTGAGCTTGTAAACATGATCAGGATAAATGGCATCTTCAAAACCAGGAGGTTGATAAACATACACCTCCTCCTGAATCTTTCCATACAAGGATGCACATTTTATATCCATCTAGTATACCTTGATGTTGTGGTTGATAAAAAAAAAGCTAAGAACAATGTGATGGCTTCAAGTCTTGCCACATTAGCAAAGGTTTCATCATAGTCTATGCCCTCTTCTTGTCTAAAGCCTTGAACCACTAACCTGGCTTTATTCTTGACAACAATGCCCCTTTCAACAGTTTTGTTTTTGAAGACCCACTTTGTGCCAATTGGACATACATCCTTAGGCAGTGGTCCAAGTTCCGATACTTGTTGTCTTTTAAACTGTTGGAGCTCCTCTAGCATAGCTTCTAGCCAACTATTGTCTTTCAATGCCTCTTAGTACTACACTAGTTGGATGAGTGATAGAAAGCCAGCAAAGAGACAAATGTTTTGGGATTGACTTCTTGTGAGAACCCCTTCACTGATGTTGCCAATGATTTGGTCTGTGGATGAGATTTAAGGAATATTAGATCCCCCTTGTATGGAACAATGGCATTAAATGGTGAAGGCTGCAAATGTGAATCATCTGAGCTAACATCTGTCGGCAATTTTGAAGAGCCAACATCTGTTGGAGATGGAGGTGGAGGAAGAGGAGGAATGGGTATGGCACAATGTTGACTTTTATCCACATATGATGGAATTTTGTCAACAGAGGTTAGACTTGATGAACTGGCAGTGGTTAGATCAACAGCTGTTGATGGAGTAGTGACAGAGTTTTGACAGCTGTTTTGAACATCATCTTCTTTGGTGGTGTAAGTGACTTTATATTGTGGAATTACAATGTCAAATCCATGGTCTTGTGAGGAAGATTGTGGTGTACCTACAGGGTTAGTCTTGACAGACACATCTTCAAATGTAAATTTATCAAGGTTAAACAGTTCAACAGGATTTGCTGGGATTTTTAATTATGAAAGTTCATTGAACTTTACATTCAAGGTCTCTTCCACACACCTAGTCCTCGTGTTAAACACTTTTTAGGCCTTGGCAGTGGTTGAGTATCCCAGAAAATAACCACAATCCACTTCGGCTGCAAATTTTGAAGTTGAATCTATTAAGTTTAAAATGAAGCATGGGCAGCCAAAGATTTTGAAATATGAGATCAATGGTTTGATCTTGAATAGAGTTTCATAGGCAGTCTTTTGATGTCTGGTGTTGATTAAAACTCTGTTCTGCACATAACAAGCAGTGTTTACAGCTTCTGCCCAAAAGGTTAAGGGTAAAACTGAGTCTGCAAGCATTGTTTTGGCAGCTTCTATCAAAGTTCTATTTTTCCTTTCAACCACCCCATTTTGTTCTGGTGTTCTTGGGATGTTGTACTTCCTTACAATCCCTTTTGATACACATAACTCATCCAACTCCTTGTTTCTAAACTCTGTTCCATTATCAATTCTAAAGGCTTTTACTGGCAGATCAAATTGTTTTTCAACTTGTTTCACAAAGTCTTGCAAGATACATGCAGACTCATCCTTAGAGTGTAAAAAGTAAGTCCATGTAAACCTTGAAAAATCATCAACAATTACCGAACAATATCTTTTCTTTTTCAAACTCATGATTTTTACAGGGCCAAACAAGTCCACGTGCAACAATTATAAGCAATGGGTTGTTTTGGACTCTTCAATGGACTTGTAAGAGCTTTTATGTTGTTTTCCTTTTAAACAGGAAATACAATGCTCATCACAAGTAAAAAGTTTTGGTAGATGGCCTTTTACAAGACCTTGTTTTGAGAGTGTGGAGATAGTTTTAAGATTTGTGTGCCCAGGTCTCGTATGCCATAATTCTATGTTTTTGGTAGAGGAAACTGAGAACAGACAAGCATCATCCATTGGATTATCCTTCAACATATCAACCACATACACATTGCCACTCCTATGAGCAACAAGTTGTGTTTTGTTCCCGGCTATGATTTCTTCAATCTTTTTAACCACTTCTGGCCCAACAATCTTACAAGTTCCCTTAGTGAAGATGACCCATAGCCCTTGTCACTCATTTGTGAAACACTAAGGAGATTAAATTTAAGATTTTCAATAAGATTTGACATTTTCAAACTTGAGCTTCCCAGCCTGAACAGTCCCTGACCCCAACACCTTCCCTTTTGAATTGTTACCAAAGGATATATCACCCCTCCATGTTTTTTTTTTGAAATCTTTGAGTAAGGCTCAACATCCAGTCATGTGCCTGGAGCCTCCACCATCTACCTACCATAAACTATCTAAGCATACAGAAGCTCCCCGCACATCAAGTAACAAATTAGTTAAGGTGGAACTCCAAAGCCAAGATGGCTTTGCATGGGGTCATAGTCAAGTCAGCCTCAAGTCTAGGAGAATGGACAGTGGTTTGGTCAGAGGTTTGAACAGATTTTTGAGCAGATTTTCTAATCACTGCTGAGGACCATCTCCTTTCAAATGATGATAACCATAAGGATTCCTATTCATTTTTGGTTTAGATGGCCTTTTGTAGTCTTCATAACCATGAGGGACCTTTTGGTACAATGGTTGACCATATCCTCTTGGGAATTGGTTTGAGGATGGTGCATCTACCACTTGAACCTCTTTGAGAGCAAAGGTTTTGTTCAACTATTTTGTAACAGCTGTTTGGACAGGGACAAAGGTCTGTTTGTTTTTGGAAGGTGGTGTTTGTGGACTCTCCAATGTTTTTGATGCATACTCTTTTATTTTAACCTCAAAAGTTTTGAGATACACACATTGTTGAGTTAAATGATTTGTTTTTTCCACAAATTGTGCAATGAGGTACAGGCTCAATTACACTTGTCTTGTTAATGTTATATGCTTTTAGAAGAAAACAATCTTTGGTGACATTATTCTTCTTTTCACAGAAATCACAAAACAGGTTTTTGACTTCTTCTCCTCCTCTTTTCAACTTCCTTTTCAATAGAGGTTTTAACCTCTGCTGGGATGTCTTTTAGAGGAATGATTTTGTCCTTGAGTTCCTTGACACCTTCAATTGTGGAAAAATCCATTAGCTTAAAATTTTCAAGGACGTCACATTCATCAAATAGGTGGGTTTGAATAGATATTTTTCAATTTCCTCAAAAGTTGAGGATCCCTCTGTTTTTCTAAAATTATTTTCTTTCCATTTTTATTAGTGACTTTTATCTCTTGACCAACAAAATTTGTAGGGATAACTTCAACCAAGCCAGATTCATTTACAGCAGTGTTTTAAGAAATTTGGTCATTTTTCCTAAACCCAATGCCAAATTTTACATTGCTTTTGATCTGCTTCTCAACCATCAACTCATAACCTTTACAAGATTCTACCCATTTCTCACAAGTGATTTGGGTATACTCAAGCTCCTTTTTACAACTTCGGTATTTTTGTACCATTGTTTGGAGTTGATCTTTGGTTATGCTTGATTCATGTTTTAAGCTGCTGATTTCATTTTCCTTTTCAAACAATTTGTTTTTTAACTCTTTAAAAGTTTTTCCAAATTGCACTTCATCATTTAAGATCTTCTTTCTAATGTTTTTATTCACCCCTTTTATATTAGCAAAAGCAAAATGCATTAATCTGAACATAAGTCTTTTAAGACCTGAGGTGATTCCTTAGCAGCAGCCATCATGGCACAATCACATTCATTATCACACACACTGGTATCCCATGGGTCAGCCAGAGGTTCCAACAGAGGTTCATCAACCTTTTCTTCCAACATTTGTTCACCAACATTTTCTGACGTAACATCTGTTTTAGCCTTTTCTTCTACCTCCTTAGATTTGGACTCTACTTCCTCAGTTTCCTGCCCTTCTAGTATTGTTTCTAGTGCCATAAAACAAAATTCAACAGGTAAAACATCAGAATTAGCAACTAGAGCAAAATTTTCATCAGTTAAGTCCTCAGGTAAGCTACTCCAATCAACAAAGCCTTGGGTAAATAAGCTCTATTGACTGGCCTCTGCTGGAGTAGATGTTTGCGCAACTTGTGGTGCAGTTTGTACTTGGACCTGGGGTGCAGGGGCTTGGACATATTGAATTTGAGGAAAAGTGGTTTGGACATACTGGACAGGAACAATGTTTACAAGGTGTGCAAAATGAGCAGTATTTTGCATTTGAGGAGCAAGGGTATATTGAGAATAATGGACAGTGTTTTGGGTGTTTTGAGGTCTTAGACTAGGGTGAGTGATTATGGGTCCATTGTTTTGACTCCTACATTCCCTAGCAAAGTGACCAAGTCTATTACACTTATAACATTTAACTTTTGATTTTTCCAACCCAACCTTCAATTTTCCATGCAACCCTGGAAACTTCCTACCAGTTCTTTTATAAAACTTGCTTGTTCTCACACTCAACAAGGCAAGTTGATGCAAAATGTCCATCTCTTCTAGATCCGTGGGGTCAAAATGTTGAAGGTCATTCAATTTAAAAGATAAGTTGTCAGAGATCTGGTTTTCCCCACTTGTTGTGAAAGCATAGTTGGGTGAGTAAGTATCAGAGTTGAAGGCTCCACCTATTGTTATGTCAATATAATGATCATAAATCTGATCCTTACTACCACCAGATGACTCTTCGTTACCAAATAGTGCTGTACTACCAATAGAGTAGTCATCAGCAACTTTTCCTGACTCCTGTAATTCTTTTTCTGGTTCAGCTCTCTCTCATAAGTGAGAAGCCCACCATGAAGTTGAGTCAAACTCATTTCCTTGAATCCCATAGAGTTTCTAGTAACAAAGGCTATAGTGTCCCACTTTTCTCGTAATGATCTAAGGAACCTACTATTTAAAGTTGAGTCAGCATATTCCGCATTAACCAATTTAATTTACAAATCAGACAACTAAACGTTTCAAACTGTTGTGTTAATGACTCTCCCTTAACATGACAAAATGTTTCATATTGTTGGTTCAACACTTTTCTGTTGTTTTCAATAACCTCTTCTATACCACCGAATTGCTCTTTGAGTGCATCCTATAACTCTTTTTCACTATTATGGTGTAACAGGCCAGCATAGATGTCATTCGGTAATGCTGTAGCAACTATACTGAATGCTTTAGCATCTAACTCATTTTTTTGGAAATCCCGCTCTGAGTAATTCTCGGGTTTCTAAGGTACTTGGACGTTGGGATCTTCTACACTCGGACCATCGGAACATGTGGTCCGAAGATAACCGACTTCAAGCAACCGGTGTTTTGCTGTGCAAGGACATAGCCCATCCTACGCTGCCAGATATTGTTTTCAGATCTGACAAGCATAGGTGGCTTGTACAGGGTACCAGTGTTATGAGGATCTTGTGTGTTTGAAGACATTTTGGTTGTTTTACAAAGTTTTTGACTAACCAACTTTGAACGTGATTAAACTTTTAACTCTGCTTTTCAACAAATACGAACAAATAGTATCAATGAAATTGAGCTGATCTTTTATATCAAATTGATTGTTAAATCGAATTTAATTGCATATGCTTTGATACCAATTGTTAGGATCTGTGTTTGAATTGTTTGTGTTTGTTTTAATATGAAGAATGGAAGATGATAATAAGTATGAAATACTTCAGCGGAATGAAGAAAACTTTATAACACAAACAATGAAAGATTTTCTTGCATCATGAACACTTTGTATTGAATGATTGGTTTACACAATGATTCATGTATGCATGAATTACAACTCCCCCTCAGCCTAAGATCACAGAGTTTGTTCATACAAAATGCAAGTGAGTGAAGTGATATAATAGAACAGTACATGCACTGTCTATTTATAGTAGAAACCTAACCACCATGGAATCTTTGCTGACGTCACCTAGACAATGACATCTAACAACATTAACAAACTCTAACCTCTGCTAGCTAAACATTGTTACAAAACACTGATGACTCTAAACTCTAATGGGCTCTATCCTCTGATGAAGCTTTAGCAGACCCTTTTCAAAGGATGATCAGACCTTTACTTCCAGCAGACCTTTGGTCTTCATTAGTGGTTTAGCTTTAGCACACTTTAGCATTGAGCAGACCTTAGAATCAGCAGTTCTTTAATTCCTTGTCATTGGGAGGAGAAGGAATCCAAAGCACTGTTATTCTGGATCAGTTGTTGCAGAACTGTTTTGGCTTTGTATCATCTGTTCTCAAGGTGGGATCCACATGAGCCTACAAGTTTGTCATCAGAAAATATGAAATGCAGATTTCTAATTCTAAAACTCACTAAAATTCAGGTTTTTGATGATCTTTCACTGTTTTAACAGGTTTTCAACCAAAATTATCAACAAATAACATGATTTTAAACAGTTTTAGTCCATATTATCATCCAAAAAGAGTGGGTTTTTAGTTTCTGCCCAAGAACAATTTAATAAACACTCAAAAACCACTCAAATCTCACCAATATACTTGATTTTCAACAAGGAATCGAGCCAAAGCTCTGATACCACTTGTAGGTCCCTGAAATTGATTCAAACACACAAACAAGTGCGGAGTCCAAGTTTGTATGTAAATCAAGCAAGAACACTATCAATACAAGAAGATTATCACTTCAATGCTCAATGGTATTGATTTCAGCAGAGTAAGATTACAAGGTTTACAATATTTTCCCTAACTCTCTGACTCGTTTCCGAGCTCTCTCCTCTTAAACAGAGCCTCTGTTGTATTTATAGTACATACAAAAGAGATACAGTGAAACAGACACACAAATATTCGAAACACGTTGTAATACAGCTGGACACTTGCTTCTGCATCGAAATAGATCTATGATGATTATTGAAATAGGCTTTTAATAAGCATATCCTATTTCGATATGCTTATCATTTTCACTAAGTCCTATTTCGAATTCATGTACATATATAAATATATGTCTATTTCGAATTCATGTACATATTTAATATATATATATATATATGTCTATTTCGATTCCAAGGAGTTGTATTTCGATCATGCCCATGTTATTTAGATTTGGTCATGATGACATCATGCTGATGCCATCATGATGCAACTCTTTCATTCGTGTGCTGTCGTGTTTTGAGCGTCGTTCTTCTAGGCGTATGATGGAGGAATGTCGCTACGCCTCTCTTGAACCGAACCGAACTGAACCGAACCGAACCGAACCGAGCCACATGCACACAAAAGTGCATCAACATATCATACCATTAAACAAAACTTACAATCAACTACAATTAGAATTTCTACATAATAACATAATACTATAGAATAAAACTAATCTAGTCATTCGAATTTCTTTTCCGCTTCATAACGTGCGTATAGTGCATCAATTGCAGCTTGTACCTCCAATTGGGTGTGACTAATATTCACTACCTTCTGCGTGAGTTTAGTCAATTTCTTAGTAATGCGTTGATCGTATGCATCGTATGCGATCACCTCGTCAACCAAGTTTTGTAATGGAATAGATTAACATTTTAATCATAATAGATTAACATTTTAACCATAGTATTAAAATGTCTAATTACAAGACTATTTATTAATTTTGTCAAACCTATAGTATACGTAATGGAATAGTTTGTAATAAAAATATATGAAGAGCGGAAAGAAGGCGCGTGGAACTAGAGGCCGCATTCACATCAACATATTGCTAACTTCCAACTTTTTTATACATGTTGCCACATCAAACTAATTTTACAGTTGCCGCATCGAACTTTTTTTTTTTTTTGTTTCTTTATTCAAAATTATGATTTGTTATTTATTTTTTTCTCATCACATGTAATATCTAATACTCTATTAAAAAATTAAATACATAGTTTTATTTATTTTTCCACATTTCAATATGTATCTTATTTTATACTTTTATTGTCTATATTTCTATATAAATTTTACCCGAAAACCGAATTGTACCCAAAATAACGTAACTTTAGTATTTGCGAAACACAAAAATTACGTTATTTTGGATACAAATCGCTTTTTGATCAAATTTATATTGAAACTTGAAAAATAAAAAAGAAACCGCGTACTTTTATTTAGAAAAAATATTAGTTATAATGTTATTAATTGGACAATAATAAATATTTTAATATTAACTGCATTTGAAAAAGAAAATGAGGAAAAGGAAAATAAAAAAAATGGGAGATGTGTGTCTGAAAAATAAAAAAGAAACCGCTCATCGCATCTGTTACAAATATGGGAAAATGTTTGGAAAATTGGAACATGTCTTATTAAATATGACGTCTTACTTAATATGATATGACAAAACTGATGTGACATCATATTCACCTATTTTTTTCCACAGCAGTCGTGACTTCGTGATGATTGATGCATGAAACTATATATAAGAAACCATCGATCTGTGAGGCAATTAAGAGGTGCCCTCTCTTTACAAAAAATGATGAATCACTCTACAATTGATAATAATCCGATCGGCGACGAAGAAGCTAACAGCGCCGAGCAAGTAGAAGCCAACCAAAACATCTTATTAAGAGCTGTTGATTTCCTTAGGGGCCTCTGGAACAATTACTACCCGCAAGAAGCATTTATGGAAGACATACCACCATCTCCATTTACATTTGTTATCACTTATTTATTTGCTCTTACAGCAATCAAATCTCAGGGAAATCCTCATTTTCCTGAACTAACCCACCCTATAACGTTCAAGCTCACGGTTACCTGTGTCTTCATGTATGGGCTCGCTTCAGCAGCCCAATATTTCGTTGCTGCTGCTGTAAAGCATAGTCCAGACTCCGGTTATGCCATCACCACACGTTTTGGGAGGATGTCTTCTTTGTGTATATTGGTTGCCTCCTTGTTATGTTTGTTATATTTCTAATACTAGGTTAGATGTATTACACGGGTTGAATAGATATAATTTTATATACTACATAATAAAAAAATTAGATTTTTAAAAACACGAGTATTACACGGTTTGAATACATATAAAGGGGGACGGGGCGCCCCGTTATGGGCTTGTGGTCACGCGTGGAACATAAGGGAACACCGCAACCACCTGTTATCATCACGCGTGGTGATGATAACGCGTTTTGTACGTCACGCGTTTTATTTTATGTTGTTTTGTGAATGATTTTGATGATGGAGATGAGTGTGTGGTGAGTGGTAGACATTTTCACTAACATCCATCACTAGTGATGTAATAATGCTCGATGACATGGCATAAATTGATTGGATGTTATGAGTGATGAGTTGGTGCTGAGTGATTGACGCCCTTACCCCCTAATGTTATTGGTTAACACTGCATTGCACGGATTGAATAAACACGAGTATTACATGATTTGAATACATATAATATTATCGGTTAACACATAATTATCAATATGTGTTTTTGAAAAAAAATTAAATTTGATGTACCAAATAATTTTTATAATATTTTACTTTGTTTTATTTATTTATTAAAATGTTAGAAACATGTGTGTTACACGTGGTTGAATCAATGATATATTAAATAGTTATTAATAAACAGAAAAATAAAAGAAATAGTTAAACAAAAGAAATATTAAATAAATAAGATAGATTAGTTTAAAGTTAAATTTGATCTTATTTTTTTTAATAATTGGTTTAAAGATAATTATTCCAAACTTGTTATTATTCTATAAAATGATCTTTAATGAGGGTAACCATAAATTTAAATTTCAAGGTAACTAATGTAGTAAAAGTAGCTCAAATAAAAATTCGTAGAGTGATCGAAATGATGTCAAATATTGAGAACTTATTCATGTTTCTTTTTTTCTTCGTGATATAAGTAGCATTATTTATTGAGAACTTATCCGTATCATAATTCAATAGATTAAAGATTAAGCTTATATGTGTATATATATAATATTATTAAATTTCGTTTTAAATAAAATAAAGATATAAATTAATATTGTGCATGCTAATACATAATTCGAAACGAAATTGTGAAGTTCTTCCACGAAACTCTCGGAACACAGGGTTGTGGAATAACTTAGTGAGATGGGATGGGGGTTGGATGCTAGATGGAAGTCGAATTACTTTCAAGATTCATGGGTAGGTTGGAGATGGGTCTTGTGTTAAATTTTGGTTGGCTTTTTGGGTTAAAAATCAGCCTCTAAGTGAGTGTTTGCCGAATCTATTTAAGCTGGAAAAGGTAAAAAATGTAATGTTTTGGACAGATTTAAAGGGTCGGCGGGTATGGTATGGGGGTGGACTCGACAACCGTCTTCTTCTGCAGGGGTGAAAGAGTTGATGCAATGTCTTGAGTTACTGTTTGCTATGCGGTTGCTGGACAGAAAATGTCGCAACCCCCGACCCCCTGCCCCGGGAGGCGGGTGCCGCGAGAGAATGCAGCTGGTGGTATCGGTGTTTATTAATTTGGCAGAGGAAATGAGACACCAGGACCGTAGTTAGAAAATATTTTTATCTTGAGTTAAACACCACACTTTTATAGTAATACTGGGGATAAAACTCGAGTTTCATTTGATAATACATTTATAGGGGTAAACCCTAATTATTAAAAACAAAAACTCCGTTTCTTATTCGGTAACTTTTATAACCATAATTTTAAGCCTTCAGTGCTCTCCCAGCTGGCTTCTATTGGCTTCATATTTTGTTACCTGAAACGCGTTTAAAAAGATTTTATCAGCAAGAAATACAGGCGAGTGCATTCAAGTTTAATCAAAATAGTTTTATATAACTTTACAGTATTGAGGGCATCTCGCAATTACATTTGCTTATATCTATTCAATTACTCATTCAGTACTGTCAACACCTGACTTGTGGGTCATATTACTCATTGACTATCTCATTGTTCAAAGGTAACGTCTTTCACATTTTGCATACAAAGCCCCAACATATCGGCAGCAATTGTGGACTTGCAAATACTCAATTACTGTTAAGTATAATTTTAAACATTTGAGGTTTTGGTAAAATATTTAGACTCACATAAATGAACTCACAAAAATGGTTTATAAAAGAGAATGCACTCACTTTGATAACTTAGGTGATATTATTATAGCTTCCTGGTGAATCTTCTGATTATTATCTATTAAAATTAAACAATACACATGTGTTAGTAAAATAACTCAATCACATTAACCATACAACACGAGACGGTAACTCCAATGACTGCGTCTGACAGAGCCTAGACATGCATTACGGAGTCCTAGATCAATCGATTGTAACACGAGACAGAACTCCAACGACTGAGTCAGGCAGAGCCTTGACATGCGTTACAGAGATTCTAGATCAATCGAGTAGGGTAACGTGGGTTTTAATACTTACAACGAGGCAGAGCTTTGCTTTATAGGGGGTAAAATTCCCAAGAGTTTTGACTAACAGAAAGTGTGAGAGAAAGAAAGAAAATGAACACTGAACAACTTAGCTCTCGACTCTATTTATAGGGCTGATCAGGCACTCCGTCGCGCCCCGCGACGCCTTTGGCCTCGGCCTTCGCGGCCCGTGAGAGCCTTAGGCTAGGCTCTAGCCTTGGTGAGTCAAGGTGTAGGGTTGACATGAGGCATGGACACGTGGCGCAATGCCTTGTCCGGCACACCAGTCAAGTCACGCCCCGCGACAGCCACAAGGGTCTGGGTCGTGGCCCGCGAGACCCTTGTATTTTTGTTTTTATTTAATTTTTATAAATATTAAGGTATTTCGGGCGCGTTTCTCGCATACGAGGTATATTTTAAGATGTTTAGGGTCACGTTAAGGGTTCTAGGATGTAGTAGGAGGGTTGTTATATCCTCCCCACCTTGTTTTGAATCTCGTCCTCGAGATCTACTAGAACAGGTGTGGGTATTTCTTTTGCATCTATGATTCGAGCTCCCAAGTGTACTCTAGTCCTCTATTGGAATCCCGTTTTACTTTGACTAGTACCAATCTTTTGTGTTTGAGGTTCTTGATCTTTATATCTTCAAACTGAAGTGGTTTTTCTACAAACTTAAGTTTTTAATTTACCTCTATGTCTTGAAGAGGTATCACTAACGATTCGTCTGCTAAGCATTTCTTGAGATTACATAGATGAAACACATCATGTATTCCTGCCATTTCCTCTGGCAGTTGTAGCTGATAAGCTACTGGTCCTATTCTTCTAATTATCTTGAAAGGTCCAACATACCTTGGGCTTACCTTTCCCCGTTTAATGAATCTAACTACTCCTTTCCATGGAGAAACTTTTAACAATACCTTATCTCCAACTTGAAATTCTAATGGTTTTCGTCTGTTATCTGCATAAGTCTTTTGACGATCTCTTGCTGCTTTTAGTCTTTCCTTGACTTGAATTATCTTATCATTTGTTTCTTGCACTATTTCAGGTCCAGATAATTGTTTTTCTCCAATCTCTGCCCAACAGACTGGAGTTCTACACTTTCGTCCATAAAGTGCTTCAAATGGTGAAACTTTAATACTAGTATGATAGCTGTTATTGTAGGAAAATAAAATTAATGGTAAATGATCGTCCCAATTTCCTCCGAAATCAATTACATAGGCTCTAAGCATATCTTCCATTTTCTGAATTGTCCTTTCTCTTTGTCCGTCCGTTTGAGGATGATAAGCGGTGCTTAGATTTATCTTGGTTCCCATTGCTTTTTGGAAACTTGTCCAAACATGAGAAGTAAAACGGCTATCTCTATCTGATACGATAGATAAAGGAATTCCATGTAATGAAACTATTTCATTTACATGTAGATTGGCTAACTGTTCCATACTGAAAGTTTCCTTCATGGGTAAGAAATGAGCAGATTTGGTTAATCTGTCAACAATCACCCAGATTGTATCATTACCTTTTTCTGGTTTTGGGCAACTTGGTAACAAAGTCCATTGTTATTAGCTCCCATTTCCATATTGGCATTTCTAGTTGCTGTTGTAATCCTGAGGGTTTTTTATGTTCAGCTTTAACTTGTGAACAGGTTAGACATTTAGCAACATAGTCTATTATATCCTTTTTCATTCCTATCCACCAGAAATTCTTTCTTAAATCTTGATACATCTTATCACTACCAGGATGTATCGTATACTTAGACTTATGGGCTTCTTTTAGAATTCTGTGGCGTAGGTTTCCTTGTTTAGGTATCCACATCATTTTCTTATGGAACTTCCAAATTCCATCTGTTCCTTGTTCTAATTCTTTAATCATTCCTTTCAATCTTTCAGCATCATCCTTGAATGTTGTTTCCTTTACCTTTCGAATTTGCTCGTTTAAATCTATCTACAGATTTAACTTGAGAGAGCGTACTCGTTTTGGCTTTTTATGATACTTTCGACTTAAAGCATCAGCTAGTACATTGGCTTTTCCTGCATGATATTGAATATCACAATCATAATCGTTAAGGATCTCCATCCAACGTTTCTGTCTCATATTTAATTCATTTTACCCAAATACATATCTTAAACTTTTATAATCTGGGAAGATAACAAATTTACTACCATAAAGATAGTGTCTCCAGATCTTGAAGGCAAAAATTATGGCTCCTAACTCTAGATCATGAGTTGTATAATTCTCTTCATGTTTCTTAAGCTGTCTAGAGGCATAAGCTATAACTTTTTGACGTTGCATCAATACACATCCATAGCCTAACTTAGATGCATCACAATAGACTATAAAGTCTTCAGTTCCTTCAGGTAAAGCGAGTATTGGTGCTTTTGTTAACCTTTGCTTAAGAATTATAAAGGCTTCTTCCTGTTTTGGTCCCCATTCAAACTTAACTGATTTGTCGGTCAGTTTAGTTAATGGAATGGCTATTCTAGAGAAATCTCGGATAAACCATCTATAATATCCTGCCAGTCCAAGAAAACTTCTTACTTCCGTTGGTGATTCAGGGATCTTCCATTTGGTAATCGCCTCGATCTTTGTGGGATCCACATGAAATCCTTCATGATTTACCAGATGTCCAAGGAATTGCACTTCTTGTAACCAAAATTCACATTTTAAGAATTTAGCGAAAAGCTTCTCTTTTCTCAATAATGTCAGAAGTGTATGCAGATGCTCTACATGTTCCTCTTCACTCTTAGAGTAAATTAGAATATCATCTATAAAGAAAATTATGAATTTATCCAGGTATGGTTTACATATCATGTTCATCATGTCCATAACTGCAGCTGGGGCATTGGTTAAACCAAATGGCATGACTGTAAGTTCATAATGACCGTATCGTGTTCTGAAAGCAGTCTTATGAATGTCCTCTTCCTGTACTTTTAGTTGATGATATCCTGATCGTAAGTCTATCTTAGAAAAGAATCGAGTTCCTTGGAGTTGATCGAACAGATCATCAATTCTTGGTAGTGGGTACCGATTCTTAATAGTAACCTTGTTTAATTCTCTGTAATCGATGCACATACGCATTGATCCGTCCTTCTTCTTAACAAATAACACTAGTGCTCCCTATGGGGATAAACTAGGCTGTATAAAACCTTTGTCAAGAATTTCTTCCAATTGTTTCTTTAGTTCCTGCATTTTCGTTGGTGCCAATCGGTATGGAGCTTTGGCAATTGGTGCCGTCCCTGGTATTAGGTGAATCCTAAATTCAACCTCTCTATCAGGCGGTAATCCTGGTAATTCTTCTGGAATGACATCTGAAAATTTAGATACTACTGAACTATCTTTTAATTATTTTTCTTTAGAGTTCATGATTATGAAAATCATATACACTATTGCTCCTTTTCTTGCATAGCTTGCATCTTTCATCACAGAGATGAATTTGGTTGACCGTGTTGGCTTGTCTCCTTTAATTGTGATCTTTTCACCACTTGGTGTATTTACTTGTACTAACTTTTGATCACATAAAATACTAGCATGATTGGCTACCAACCAATCCATTCCTAGCACAACATCGAATCCAGCCACATTCATTGGGTAAAGGTTAGCAAAGAAATGATGGTTTAGAATCTCTATTCTTGCTTCCTGCAAGACTTCACTTATTTTAATAGAATCTCCATTTGCTGTCTCCACCAGACAATCTTGTTGGAGTTTGGTCAAGGGTTAGTCGAGAAGTTGGTAGAAATAAGTACTGATGAAACTTTGGTTTGCACCGGAGTCGAATAATACTTTGGCAAAAATATCATTAACTAAAAATGTGCCGGTGATCACATCTGGAATCATCTTGGCTTCTTCAGCTGTCAGAACAAATGTTCTGGCATTCTTCTTGGGTCCTTTAGTTGGTTTGGCTTTGCTGGTTTTTGCTAGAGCTAGTTTCGGACAATTCGGTTTGATGTGCCCAGTTTGTCCACAATTAAAACATAATCTATTACTAGGTTTCTTCCTACAATCTTCTTCCTTATGTCTGGACATTTTGCAAAAGTTGCAGTATTTCGAGCATCTTCCAGAGTGTTTCCTTTTGCAATATTTACAGTAGTGTGTAGAGGAAGAACTTGTACCTTTTCCACGATAATGGAATTCTTGGGTAAGTTTTTGGGCTAAGTTCTTTCTCTGGTTTTCTTCTTATGTGCGTACCAATTCATCAGTTAGGGTATTGGCTAATTTTACTGCTTCTTCTATGGTTTAGGGTCTAGCTGCCTTGACTACATGTCGAATTTCACTTATTAATCCTCACATGTGCCGGGAGATTAATACTGCTTCTGGTGAGGCTAAGGTTGGCACTATTCTAGCATATTCAAAGAATATGGTAGTGTAACCCTTGCAGTCTATTCCAGTCATTCTAAGGTTTAAGAACTTATTGGCGATTTGTTCTTTTTCATGAGGCGGACAGAACTTTCTTTCGACCATTTCCTTAAAGTCAGTCCATTCCATATTGTAAACTCTATCACTTCCTCTAGACTGGAGAATAGTATTCCACCATTCTAGAGCTGCATTCTTGAAAAGATTAGAAGCAAACATAATTTTATCTTCAACTGCACATTTACTTATCTTTATGACTGCTTCTGTCTTTTCTATCCAATGTAAGGATGTAATGGCTCCTTCATTGCCTTAGAATTCAATTGGTTTGTAGGCCAAGAATTCGTTATAAGAACAACCATATAGCATGGTTCTTCTTCTTTTTTGGGATTGGAGCTTGGATAAGAGGTCTGTGATTTCCGTTCACACTGTGATTTGGTTCAGTGGGTTGTCGTTTACTTCCAGTTACAGATTTATTTTCTGCTTCTTTAACAGTCTTGATAATATATGGCATAGCATCTATGATTCGTTGTGCGACTATGTGTTCGATGGCACTATTATTCACTTGGTTTCCATTATTCTCATTATTTTGGTTTTCCTGATTTAGGGGCTGTTTGTTAACCTCTTAACAAGGCTCTTAATGGTTCTGACCTCTTACTGGTTCAGCAATTAATGGTTCAGACTGTTTGTTTCACGAGCAGATGTCTGAATGGTTCAGACATTTGCCTCTGAATGGTTAAGATTTATACAAAGTCTGAATGGTTAAGACCTCTAATCTGAAATGGTCAGACATTTGCCTCTGAATGGTTAAGCATTATACAGGCTCTTAATGGTTCAGACCTCTTACTGGTTCAGCACTTAATGGTTTAGACCTCTTACTGGTTCAGCACTTAACCATTCAGATGTTGCCAAACTGCCCCTTACTTCGTTGTCCATCTGAATTGGAAACATTTATCAGGTATTAATATCACAGAATAAGATTAAATACAAACAATTGTGCAAACAGATTTGATCAAAAACGTCAAACATTGCGACTTTTACTATTTTCATATATATATATATACTAGTCACTTACCCGCACGATACGGCGGGAGTGGCAATTTACAATAGTATAATTGTTTACCGTTAGTTTATCCGTCGTCTCGTGATATATTGTATAGTACTTAAGTTAGTTTTCTTATTCGTGATATGATGGCACTGGTTTTTCTGTTAGTTTATCGATTCTTTGGTGATCTTCTACAAGAAGAGTACAAAACAAGGAAGTAGATGTAATTAAAAACAAGAAGAGTTCAAAACAGTCAGGTAGCTGGACAAAACAATAAAAATAAAAGTGTGGGGAGTCTCTTGTATCTCTTCCTGTTTTACCAATACATTCATTCGCTTATGACTTTCTTGTATCTTCTCCTCTACTGTACCAGATTTCGACACATAAAAAAAATGTTAGACGCTTACAGGTGATTTAAAATAGTAATTAAAAGGTAATTTCTGGAAGCAAATAAGGCACAAAATCTACTAACTTACCATCTTTTTGATACGGATGTGATTAATTAATCACGCAACACTTCCTGGTAGACACCATTTGATGTGTAAACTCTGCGTTGTTTGAATTCTTTGGCGAGATGTACCAACACCTTCGTACTTTGTCTTGAAATCCCTCTTGATAACGCGACATAAAGTTGTCCATGTGAAAATACAGAATTCGGTAGATAAATACCAACGTTTGGAATTGTTTGACCTTGAGCTTTATTAATCGTCATGGAAAAGCTAAATCGAATTGGAAATTGTTTTCTTTTCAGCTTGAATGGGAACATGTCATCTTCAGAAAGGGTTAGAGGGATTCTTGGCAAAAAAACTCTTTTTCTGGCATGTTGACCGACTGCAATTTCCGCATCAATAACATTTCGCATGAAACCCTTACATATCAACCGCGTGCCATTACACAGGCCATGTGATGGATCGATATTACGTAACAATATTATTGGGCATCCAATTTTTAAACGAAGCTTATGAGGCGCCAAACCACTAACATTTAGCGAGTTTAAGAACTCGACCGGATAGAAGTTACGCTGATCGTCTTCAGCTTCATCAAAACTGTAATAAACTTTTTCCTCCCCTTGAAAAATTTCAATCATTTGATTATTAATCTCGTCAACACTCTCATTTTTAGTGGAGAATATTGCTCTAGAGATTATATAATCTGAAGAATATACATTATCTTCAATTGATGGAAAGATGGCATGGATCAATTCTTTTATAGCGTTTTCTCTGTTGTTGCATTGAATTGTTATGTCATCGGGTATGCGAATATAGTTTCCTTCGATTGGTTCTTCAGTTCCATCGCCGACTCTTAAAAGAAATTTAGAAAACCATGGATCTTTCAGCGCTCTCATATTTATGGTCAACCGCATCTTCTTAGTCAAAGACCAAAGAGGTGACATTCGTACGCTGGAGTCTACAATCTGTGCTCGAGTGCCACGTTTAATAACCGGCAACACCTGTCTGAAGTCACCTCCCATAACCATTATCTTCCCACCAAATGGGAGACTAACGCCTATAATGTCTTGGAATGTACGATCGACTGCCTCTATCGCCTGTCATTTAGCCATCGACGCTTCATCCCATATGATTATTTTGGCAGACCGAATCAGTTTAGTGGCCCCACTCTGTTTTTTGATATTGCACATTGAATTATTTTCAAGATTAAGAGGAATCTTGAATCTTGAGTGAGCCGTTCTACCTCCTGGCATATTATTAGCCGTTGCACCTGATGAAGCTGTTGCGAGAGCAATAAGACCACGTGACCGAATTTCAGCAAGCAAGGCAATGTACAAAAATGTTTTTCCAGTTCCACCTGGGCCATCAATAAAGAACACGCCTGGAAGATCATTATCAACATGCATCATGATCTCATCAAACACGTTTTTTTGGTCCGGATTAAGTGAATCTTTGGCACTTAAGTGTTCAGGTTCCAAAACAATCTCATACTCTTCTTGTAACTAACGATAACCTGCATCTTGTAACTTAACATCGTCTGTTATCTTAGGAAGGTCGAATTCATTGATATTTTTACCCATGGATTGTAGCAAGATACTAATTTCAGTAAGAACCATATTTTGAACTCGTTCTATACTTTGACAGTGTAACCGATGATCTTCAGACGGTGATTCAAAGTGGTCATTCCATAACTTTCGAATATCTCCAGGTTGGCAAAAAATCATTATGGTCGCAAATAACCTTCAAAGAGCATTGGGAAACTGAAACGTAGAGGCTTCTTCGAGACATTGTGATAGATATTCATCATCTTCTATTAAGCCTAACTCAAGAGCTGCTTTTCGAAATGTCTCACACCGTTGACCATTAACTGTGCAAAGATGTTCAAAAGAAGTAGGCCCTCTGACATTTGACAAAAGTAGGCGTAAGTAGTACATTTCTCCTTCGGCTGGATTAGCGGAAATGATACGACCTCTTTGTTTTTTACCGCCACGAGGATTCCAACGGCGTGTGCTTCCATTCCACGTAAAGTGTTTTGGAAAATCTTTATACAAATATACCCTTGCTGTTTCATCGATTCTATTTCTCTAAAAAAATGCTGTTAGCATGGTTCTCTTATCCCTTTCCCTATCAACATTATTAGACATTAAGTCATCATCTCTAAATCTAACCATCTGATTATTTGGGAGATGAAGTTGTAAGGCTAAAACAGAAGGAGAGATTTGAGAAAGAGAGAAGGAAAAAATGCGCCACATAGCCTCTGGGGGCGATATGTAGCGTGCATCTTGAAAGCTCTTTATCTCATTAACAACAACCCGTGGCTCACTTTGATCAACTTGAATAACCTGTTTGTCATGTCCTTTATAAACATATTTAAAAAGATATTTCACAGATTTTATACTTGAGCAAACTTCAACATTGATGTGGCAGTTAAACATCATCAAAAGCCTTGGGTTATATGGGACCACCCATCTATTATCAAGTGTTTTTCCTCGTACATCCACTTCTATCCCGATGTCTCTCCTTCGATACAACGGATACGTATCTTCTCCTTGTGTTGTCTGTTCATTAAATTGTCTAGGATAGTGAAAACGACAAATTTTAGGATCACCCTGCATACAAGGACTGCTTAATCGTAAATTGCCGCAAGGACCGTGAATCATGTGCTTGACAACCATCTCATGCAATTTGCGATGTCTTTGTTTGTTAGGAATTTCAGCACACACAACCTTATCATAATGGTCCGCGTTATTGATCTTGTGTTGTGGGTACATGATAAGGAGAAAATGTGCGTGCGGCAAACCACGCTTTTGAAATTCGATGACATAAACGTATGACTTAACTTCCCCAAGGATATGTTTCTTGAAGAGTTGTTCCTTAAGATCTTCTAATTTACCCCGGAACACCCTTGAAACAAGGTCTGGACGAATTACAACATATTAAATTCTTAGCCACTTTGGGCTTCAATGGGTTGTACTATGGTTAATGTTATCATTATTAGTAAATATGTTAAAATTATTTTTTTAGTAATCAGATCAAATTATCATATTTAGTAAGCGAATAAGCCAAGGGTTAATGTTATCATTATTAGTAAACGTGTCAAAATGTGCTACTTTAAGATCATTTTTAGTAAACAAGCCAAGGGTTAAGGTTACCATTATTAGTAAACATGTCAAAATGAGCTAATTTAATAAATGGATAAAACTCATCATTTTTAGAAAACGGGTTAAGGTTTACCATTTTTAACAAACAGGTCACACTGAGTTACTTTAATAAACGGGTTAACTCATCAACTTATCAGTTAAATAGCCCGTGTAATACACGGGTTTTTAGCCTAGTAAAATAATATAATAGAAAAAAACAAGTAATTTTATGTACTAATCATGGATTCACAACTCTTGTCAGGTCCCTTTAATGCAAAATTAGTGAAAAACAAACCAAACATATCTTACTGAAGAGCAGGAGAGGTATTGTATCCTATCTTAATTTAACTCAAAGAGAGACTTGCTTGTGTATAAACATAACATTGCTAGTTGAGGTCCACATTGATATATATTTACAGAAGGGGAAAAAGTTAAGATTGTTATCACATACAAAATAAAACAGTCGATAAACAATTAAAATAGTGCAAGATTTTTACAATCGGTGTATCAAACATTGTTATCACTATGTAAGATTACAACACACATACAAAATAAAATAGTCGAAATGTGAGAAATACTTACCACAATGCAGGACCGAGATGTTAAAAAAAAGAGAAATAATGCAAGAATCAAATGTATAGAGGCGAGAAACAATGCAAGACCCAGAAGAAAATAGTATTCTGAAATGAAATAAAACACAATTTGTTAGGAATACAAATATAACAGAAAGTGAGCATTAAAAGTAACCTTAAGTTAAACTAACACTAACTTACAATTAGACGGTTGAATTGATTTTCTGAATGTTGTTCATTCTATGTGGCAGCAAACTGAAGGTTGGTGTGTAGTGCTTTTAGAAAGTTGGATGGAGTTTATGAAGCTTAAGATGACTATATATAATGTCAAAAGTAGTTGTTGTACTTTTGACATTACTTTTCAACATCACTATATATAATGTCAAAAGTAGACATCTACGTTTTAAACCAGAGCATAGAGCTGTATAGTTGGCAAAATAGTGGACAAAACAAAAGTAGATGTACATAGCATACTACTCACCAATGTTCCCTTTTTTCACCCTTTTTCACCCTTCTGACCACTGACCACTGACCCTGACCACTGACCCTTTTTCACGCTTCTGACCACTGTTGACCATTATCAACCCAGCTGTTCACCTCTTTTCATCCTGTGCACATAACATCTTTTAGTTGGGACTTGTTCAAATAGTAGTACAAAACCAACAAGATATTGGTTTTCTTGTTTAAAACCAACAAGATATTGGTTTCTTGTTTACCAACTAAAAAATTGGTCAAAAAATTATTTTGACTGTTTAGATTTTAAAACAAGTTTAGTTTAGACTTCTAAAACTAAACCGAAAAACTAAACATGTAATTCTGTTTGGGTTTATAACGGTTTCAGACTTTTGAAACCGAAAACCAAACCACAAAACCGAATATGTAATTTGCTTCGGTTTTTTTTTGGGGGGGGGGGGGGTGGTTTAGGTTTTTGGGGGGTGGGGGTGGTTTAGGTTTTTTTAGTATGGTGACAGGAATATGTTTTGAATGTTCAAAACATCAGGAACCCAAAATACCCGAAATATGGTGAAACACATGCACCCGAAACACATAAGGAATATGTTCAAAACACATGTACCCGAAACACATCAGGAATATGGTGAAACACTTGTACCCGAAATACGGTGAAACACATGTACCCGAAATAACCTTCTAAAATAACATATTTTACTTTTTGAAGTAACTTATTTAAGATCTAATATAACGCTATTTACATTATTTAACTCTTTAAATAGTTGTTTGATAGGTTTTTTGTAATAAACTTTAGTCACTTTCGATCCGTTTAACCCTTTTGTTTTGTTAGCTATTTTTTATTTAGATACACTCGTTTGAGATACATGTAGATTAAACATAACCCAAATTGCCCGGTTCATTCTTAAAACGATGTCATGAAGACTAAATCTTTGAGGCGATATTTGGGATTAAGACATCATTTGTGAACCTACTAAACTGGAAATTACTTTTCATTGTGCAATATGCATGTATAATAGTTCAAGAATTACTTCAAATGATTAACACCATACCTGTGTATATACAAAATTCAAGAAGCACCCATTACTCATCAATTAAGGGAACTCTGCAAATTTATACACCATTAAACATTACAAACAAACTAAAGAGAGAGTATTTTTTACTTTTTTTCCAAAAAAATATTACGAATTGTGCCTTTAACTTCAAAATAGATCAGTATTTATCCATCATTTAACCTGGCTTTATGCGTATCTTTATTTGCCTTTAACTTTGAAAAATAAAACTGAAACATTAATGCCAAATTACAGATACTAAAGAGCAATTAAACACCATGAATGCTGCGGTTTTGATCTTACGTTGCTTGAATTATGTTGAAATCTACCAAAATTAATAGAATCTAAAAGTAGTAAGAAAACCAAATTGATTATTTCAAATAAAAGAAACAAAACAAAGTATATGGATTACAATTTTAACCTTTTCAAAACTATAAATTTTAAAATTTTTTCTTACCCAAATATCTAGTTTTGCAAAATTATGATAATCCTAAAAGTTCAAGCCCTAATATTAAAAAAAAACAGAGGATATCTAGATTTAGTTGCCCAAATCAACAACACCCTAATAGTGAACTGAATCTAGCCTAACAAAACAATAAATTGAAACATTTGACCCGTATGACTAAAAAAGCACCAGCCAAAGAAAAAATTCATAAGTAAACGGTTACCAGTAACCTGTTTAGATGTGATTTACTTGCAGGCTTGTACATGAACTACTTTTAAGAGCCTTTTGAGATTGTAATCAATGATGTTGCCATGTGCAAGAGGAATCATCCTTCAACCGGTAACCCGTTCTTTAGAGGAGGGTTGGGTTTTTTGGGTTGACCTTTTCTACCCTTCGTCCTCTCCTTGCGGCACGCCCGAGCTCCACGAAGAGAATACCTAGTTTCCAAAATACAGTTAATTATCCATATTCAAAGAAAATAGTAGAATGAAAATCTTATAAGCATCAAGAAATTTTCCATTGAAATATATAGCATAAGTTAATAAACTGCTGGATTTTTAAAAGCAGAACCTTGCATAAGGTAAGCTAAATATTAGAGGTGCACAAAACGGGTTTATTTAGAACCGGGACCGGGCAGGTACCAGGTCCAGTTATGGTCAACAACCGGTTCTGGACACGCTCAGTTTTTTTACCAGGTTTTTAACAAGGGCTACCGTCCTCACCTTCATTAAAGTTGATTGGTAGTACTTCAGAAGAATCTTATTGAGCAATAAAATTTCATATCATCCTTTTGAAAAATAAAATGGCCTTCTCACTCTCAGTAACAACAAGCATCACAACATCAATAGCATTGTGCATCACCTGTAACCAAATATGAACTATTTTTATATAATGAAGATTAAACTTTAGTTACTTCAAGATGATCAATTGATGTAGGTTTTAAAAGGGAAAACCATAAAACCTAAAGATTCTTACTGCTCTGGACTGTAGCCCTTGTATTATCCAGAATTCTCAATCATACTCAAAATCTCCTCATGACAAATCAAAGCTAGCAACAGCCACATCCACCTCAGCCCAATTACAGCTTTAAGATCCATATAACAAGTGCCAAATGACCAATCCTACCCCTTCAATATGCATATTTGGAAAGGATGAGAACAACTGACCAACGCAGCATCACATTCATTCAAATCCAGGTTTACTTTCCACATATCCCAACCTTCATAAGTTACAAACTACCTATTATGACTCTTAAAAATCAGCATTTTATCAAAAAAAAAAGTGTGTATATGTGTAACAGGACTCGTAAAACAAACCTGAAAAATTGAGCTTTCATCGAATGCATAGAATGACCTGCAGATGCATTGGTGATGGATAAGGGAAATCGAGTAACTTAGTGAGCCAAAAATGAGTATGCAAAGATAAAGAGGTTGTGCACATAACAACCTTCTGCCATCCCTAGACCCCAACCTCTAGCGCCGTGTTTGCCTTTTTTCTTTTCAACATAGCTAACCCTGCCTGCAAAAAGAGAACCGATTTAAAGTAAACAATCTAAAAAAATGAATCCAAATCAAAGAAAAGCTTTTATCCCATCATTCAGCAAAACTCCATTTCCATCATTAACGCCCTACTCTCTTTCCATCCCGTCGTCATCGTCGTTCTCCAAGCAGAGAAAAGAATCGGGATGTAGCTGCAGGTGATGGAGACGAAAACAAACATTAACATAATAATATATGGGTTCCACATATACCCTAAAAACTTCAAGAATTTGCTCTCCTAAACACACCTTCATCATAAATTCATCAAATAACAACCAAAAACAAACATTAACATAATAATAAAGTTTGACCAAAAAACAGAGAGTGGCAAGTTTTAACCTTACTATGGCAATAAAAACCCAGATCTGAATCGCACACACAGCACCTAGATCTGAATCTCTTGGATCTAAATCTCCTTGGATATGAATCGCTTGGATCGTGCGAGAGAGAGAGCAGATGGAAAGGCGGACCTGAATAGCTTGGATCGCGAGAGAGATAGCAGAGAAACCCTAGATCCAGATCTGGATCTGGAATCGCCAGAGAGAGAGAGAGACTGGTGAGATGTGAGTTGTGAGAGAGATGAGAGAGAATGAAGGGGAAAGGTGGATCCGTGTGAAAACAACATCATCCATCAGATCACGATCCGTGTGAAGACATGAAAGAAAATGGACGGCTGATGATGGATCCGGGTAAAGGGTAAAAGTTTTGGAGGGTATAATTGGAATTGTAAATTATATTGTGCTTTAGAGGGTTGTACAGCATGCTTTAGGGGTGTTTTAAGGGAATTTTTATGGACTTTAAGAAGTCCTTTGGATATGCTTTATAAAGTAGTATATATATATATATATATATATATATGCGTCTAATACAAACTACAACTGAAATTTAAACACACTATTAGTTATGCATCTATATCCTATTTTAGTCTATTTATTATTATTATTATTATTATCATTATATATATATATATACATATATATTTTAAATACAAAATTACACACATATTGATATATTATTCTAGTGTCATTTCTCCAGTATTGCATCTCATGTTCATCGTATTTCCAAACAAGCTGTTCTCCTATCTGCCGAATTCTATTTCCTTGATTCATTAAATTTTCACCATACTCACGGAGTTCCTACACACATTCTCTACTCATGGGTGGGTCTACTGGATTTGGGTAAGGAGGTTAGGGTTCTTCATAAGGGTCTGAGTTTAACATTTCCTAAAATGTTCTATCATCATCCATCCACGGGTCACGTTCGAAAGGGATTGGGTCTATTGGTTAGGCTGGTACTGGTTCTTCGGGAGTATAAAATGCCGAATATGACCTATTGTCATCAAACGATGGATCATATTCTAAAGGGATTGCAGTTGGGTTTTTAGGTAACTCATTGAGGTTAATATCTGGGATTGGGAATTGGTTTTCCTGGTTGGGTTCTAACATTTGTTGGTTTGGGAATAAAGGTAATTGTTCTGTTTCAGCTACTTGAGTTGGGTTAGAATCTACTGCTTTTGTGGCTAGCATATGGAAATCTGCCAACTGTCTATCTAGTTCCTCTTCCCAAGGTCTAGTAACTGTTTCCTGAGCTTACGAAAACACTTCCCTATTCGCCCTTGCTAACTCTCTATGTTTTTTTAATTTCTTCATTCTTTTTCTTCTCTCATGTACTGCTCTACTAAACCATCCTCTCTTTTTAGGAGGGAATGGCTCCTCAGATTTTGCCTTAAAGATAAATATCCCTTCTTCACTATCAGCTGAGTATCCTAAGGTTATAGGTTGGGATGAAGTTCCTTCATCTTTGGAAGAACTAGCTAACTGACGATAAGCATCCGACATACCTTGCTCACTCATACTGTAAACTAACAAATAGTTAAATAACAGAAAACAATAATATACACATAATCACATAAATTATTTCCTAACACATGTTATTTAGAATTTAAGTGTCAGTAGAACACTTCCCTGGCTTAAACCAGTGGCTATAGCTCTGATACCCCCTTCTGTCGCAACCCCCGACCCCTTGCCCCGGGAGGCGGGTGCCGCGAGAGCATGCAGCTCGTGGTATCGGTGTTTATTAATTTGGCAGCGGAAATGAGACATCAGGACCGTAGTTAAGAAATATTTTTATCAGACTTAAACACCACACTTTTATAGTAATACTGGGGATAAAACCCGAGTTTCATTTGGTAATACATTTATAGGGGTAAACCCTAATTATTAAAAACAAAAACTCCGTTTCTTATTTGGTAACTCTTATAGCCACAATTTTAGGCCTTCGGTGCTCTCCCAGCTGGCTTCTATTGGCTTCACATTTTGTTACCTGAAACGCGTTTAAAAAGATTTTGTTAGCAAGAAATACTGGCGAATGCATTCTAGTTTAATCAAAATAGTTTTATATAACTTTACAGTATTGAGGGCATCTCGCAATTACATTTTCTTATATCTACCCAATTACTCATTCGGTACTGTCAACACCTGACTTGTGGGTCATATTACTCATTGGCTATCTCATTGTCCAAAGGTAACGTCTTTCACATTTTGTATACAAAACCCCAACATACCGGCAGCAATTGTACACTTACAAATACTCAATTACTGTTAAGTATAATTTAAAACATTTGTGGTTTTGGTAAAATATTTAGACTCATAGAAATGAACTCACAAAAATGGTTTGTAAAAGAGAATGTACTCACTTTGATAACTTAGGTGATATTATTATAGCTTCCTGGTGAATCTTCTGATTATTATCTATTAAAATTAAACAATGCACATGTGTTAGTAAAATAACCCAATCACATTAACCGTACAACACGAGACAGTAACTCCAATGACTGAGTCTGGAAGAGCCTAGACATGCATTACGGAGTCCTAGATCAATCGGTTGTAACACGAGACATAACTCCAATGACTGAGTCAGGCAGCGCCTTGACATGCGCTACGGAGATTCTAGATCAATCGAGTAGGGTAACGTGGGTTATAATACTTACAACGAAGTAGAGCTTTGCGTATAGGGGGTAAAATTCCTGAGAGTTTTGACTAACAGAAAGTGTGAGAGAAAGATAGAAAATGAACACTAAACAACTGAGCTCTCGACTCTATTTATAAGGCTGATCAGGCACTCCGTCGCGCCCCGTGACGCCTTTGGCCTCGGCCTTCGCGGCCCGCGAGTGTAACAACCCGACTTTCTGAAGTCAAAATCAATGTATAAGTCAAAGTCAAAGTCAAAGGAAAAGTCAGGTTGTATTCAGATCTATCTTTTCTTGCTTAATTATTGCTTGTACACTCTCGATACTCGATAATTAATTTGTTGGTTAACGCTATTTCGAACTACGATTTATTACTATGTGAAGTAACAATGTGATAAACGCAACTAAGCACTATCTTACTAAACGCTATCACATCGCTATCGCATCGCAACTCGAATCGCAGTTATTTGTATTGTTCTATGTGTGTGTGTTCTATGTGTTTTACCTGTGCATGTTTAAAATTGTTTGAGGTGTTATTCGCAAATCGCAATCGCAACTCTATCGCAACGCAATCTCATCGCGAACTCGAAATTTAATGTTTTACTTTCATGATAATTATGAGTTATGTTATTTCTGTAACTAATGTTTAATACTATCGCATCGCTTACTCGCAACTCGCTAAAACGCAACGCAACGCTCAACGCACGAAACGGAAGTCGGAAACTAACCCGCACGCGCCTTCCGATCGAACGACTGTTCGATCGAATGGTCATCCGACTGGATGACCATCCGATAGGATGGCCATCCGATCGAAGGGCCATCCTACCCATCGTGCACCGCCTCACTACTCACCCTTCACCTAAAAATACCCCTCCTGTCACATCAACTGTTCATTGATGTGACAGCTCCCTCCGACTAGCTCACTCTAAGCCTCTTTTCTCTCGATTCCCCGCGATTCTTGTAAGTTTTCACTCCAAATCTTGTACTTCTATCATCACAACACACTTTCTCATCGATTTCAGCAACAAATCTCATATTTCCACCGTGAAATCACCGGATTTGAGCTGATCTAGAGTGACGTCATCACGGGTTCCGATGAACACTGTCGAATGACCTCATCTCACCAAGAATAGTTCAGATCTAAAGGATTTCCATACGATTTAACACAAAACTCGACTAAATCTAAAATGTTTTCAACAAAACTTAAACTTTTCTAAGACATTCTTCACTTTTTACTAAGAACCGTTAGAATCTGGACTCGGTCAGGCTCTCTACTCATTCTCTAGTGAAGAACCGGTCTGAGAATGGATTTCTACCAAAGAGACGACTGATTCACGGGTTGAACATGAAACTCCGTCAAAGTCAGCTGAGTCTGATCGAACGGGGTAATTCCCGCCCGATCGGATGAGTTGGACTTGATGTGATTTACGTTGTTTAACACGCCATCATACCGTCTCCGTCAAACCGTAAACTTTTCAACTTAACTGATTTTCGAACAAACAGTTGCTCGATCGAACAGCCATCCGATCGGACGACCCTCCGATCGAATGACCGTTCGACCAGATGACTTGTGATTTCAACACTTAATCAATTTTGCAAAACATCAAGGAATGACAGTTCCCAACCGAATAGTCATCCGATCGGACGACCATCCGATCGAACGACTATCCGGACAAGAGACTTAATTCTTTACAACTTCACACTTAAACGAATTGCCATCCGATCGAACGGCCATCCATCCGGATGACCATCCGATCGAATGACTCTATTTATACTACAACGAAAAATTCAAAAGTTCAACATTTCACAAACACAATCTTTCAGTCGAATGACCATCATCGAACTATCATTCGATCCCTCATCTCACTGACACACTGTTACACGTTGTTCAACGCTTACATTATCGTTCTCTTATCAGGCTAACCTCTTAAGCGCTCCCTTCAATCCAAGACTGTGTTTTTTTACTAAACACAATCTGTGAGTATACTCGAATCCTTTTTCACTTAATGAACTTTTGGGTGTTACATACGTTACATATATCAAATCACATCAACACACAATGCAAACACTTTTAAACGCTAACCGCTCTCGCATGTTATACGTGACTCGATGAATGCTTGTTTGTTATGTTTACACATTGATTGTTGTCTACCTGCCTTAGCAACGATTGTGCTATAGTTTGGACTCAGCACCTTTTCACTCAGGGGTTGTTAAGGATATTACTTCATGTGTTCACAGTGGTGAACACATGTTGCGTACACTACAACTCGCAGTCATTGGTATTGATAGGATCTTTGTCGATAACTTACGTGCTTCACACTATACGTTATACATGCTGGTTATGCGTAAATCGCTTTCGCTGCTATATGCTATTAAACTTGTACCTTTACACTCTGTGTATTGACTTTATTTTAACGAATGTGACATGTGTTTAGGATGCTATGCTTGCTATGCTATTATGGAATCAAGCTAGGGAGTTTAGAAACCCACCAAATAAGAAATCTGAGTTGTCGGAACAATTTACTTGTTTTTGAGAAACTCTATCTGTAATAATTGTTTTTTACTTTATATGTTTATGGTATGGGACATGAACTTTAAATATATCGTCACTAACAGTTGTTATGGATTATCTTGGACAATCTGTTTCGCTCAGTGCCGTGCCCCGAAGTTTCCGCCATCGGTTGGGGTGTGACAGATTGGTATCAGAGCCATAACTATAGGGAATTAGGTAAGACACGACCTAGTATGGGTCGATGTCTTAGGATTGACCTAGTCTATAGTCTAAGTACCCAACACGACCGTTATGTGTGAACTCTATCGCTTATGCAAAACTAGGGATACCAGTATGAATTGGAACAACTCACACAAAGTGAGTTACTTCGCTCGAGTGAAACAACTTGTATGAAGAAGGTCACATTGCCCGAGTTGTACACTTCGTACGACGAATGCCAACACATTCTAAGACGCTGAAATGCCTTTCCTAAGGCAACTATGTATGCTTTTCCTAAAGCTAACACAACACAATCAAGTGATTTAGTCGAGAATAGGTGTGAAAACCGGGAAGTCTTGATGGAATCGCTCACTCTACACGTATTTTATTCTCAGCACCATAACTCTTCGTGGAGATAGGAGTGACATCCTTACCTCGATGGAGAATCTCCATTCTCTATCTCGTAGAATTCCCGAGTTATTTCAATGAGCGCCACCTCAGCAGGAACGAAGTTGTTAAGTTAGGGGTGAAACCCGCATCTTAATGACGCGTTCCATTCTCTAAAATGTTTTACAAAACTCTCACCAAAGTCCCAATGGATTCCAATGACCCAATTCACGTAGTAACCTGAAGGATGCGTGCCACTCACCATTTGCGGTGAGAGAGCTCAGTCTAGAAGGCCAAAACGTATACTCGAGGTCGTTGTGAATAGTCGAATCACTTTGGGCAGTCAACGCCTCATACTCAAGGTAATCTATTATTTTCAAGTCGTAATCGTCAATTTTACGCATTATTGATTTTATATGCTTTTATGTGATTACATGTTTATTATGATAATGTTTTGAGGTGACGAGAGCAGTGCTCTATGTTGATGGTTTCGATTTAACGCTCCTTGCTCTACAAAACGCACGCAACTCTCAATGTCCCCTAACTCAAAACGCAAACAAATCGCAATTCAAACTAAGAACTCTCATACCCGCTAATCTACTCGCTACTCAATCGAAACTCTCAAACGCGCTACGTAAATCTCGAAAACACATACGCTTTGAAGGACAGGTGAATACGTGCAAAATATGTGTTTATGTGAATCACATGTTAGTATGGGATAACATGTGTTTGTATGCTTACGTGCAATACGTGCTTATGTGCTTATGTGATTATGTGCCTGTGTGTTATGTGCCTACGTGTTTGACGTGTTACTAAGTTTTACATATGATAGTGGTGTTTTACGATACGATAGACTATACGAAACCCCATATAAGCAAAACTCGTCTGAATCATACGACGAAGTCTGCTGCAGACAATGTCTTCTCTTGGCTCCCACACTCGCCTCAATGCTTAGAGAAACAGAGATGACAAACGCATCGCCTCTCTAGTCACCAAGGAGATGGAAAAGGTTATACCTCAGACCGTCAGTGAGATCAATGAGGTTAGCAGCAAGTCATCGGTCGAATCGAAAAGTGATTCACCGAAAGCCACTTTTAGCTTCAAACAATTCAAAGGCTGTGGTCCCAAAGACTTCTCGGGAGAAGATGGACCCATCGCCATGTTTCAATGGTTCGACTCAATCGAGGTCACGCTATGCCAATCAGGGTGTCCAGATGACCTACGTACTGTCAACGCTACTGGAGTTCTTCAGTCCAGGGCTCTAGACTGGTGGATAGCGGAGCGCAACAGGCCCGGCAATGATTCAGCTTACGGTCTTTCTTGGGAAGAACTCAAAGAGCTTATGATGAAGGAGTTTTGTCCTCCCCATGAGGTTCAAAAGTTGGAAAAATGAATTCTGGCACATCAAGCAAGACGGAGGAGATAATGCTGGTCTCACTGCTCGCTTTAAACAACTTAGCATCATCTGTCCTAGCCAGGTGGCAACACCTGACATGACAATCAAGAAATACATCCATGCTTTACCAGATTGTGTAGCTAAGTTCGTGCAAGCAGCTAAACCAGCAACCATTGAAGAGACTTATCAGCTCGCCACGGAAATTAACGATAAGCGCGTTCTCGTTGGTTATTTCAAGACTCCAAGAAAGAATATCCACCAAGTCACTGGTACTCCCGCAACTGAAACTGCCACACCTCAAGCTTCAAAATCATCACGTCAAGGAAGCAAGCGCAAGGGTAACAACAACAAGAATTTTTCCGCCATAACCGCACCTCTCAATGCTGCTCCAGCCCAACCCAATCAAAACTAAAACCGTCAAGTAGCCGCACCTGCGACCAACGCACCACCTGCAAAACGTGCGTACACTGGTCCTCATCCCCTGTGCCCTATTTGCACCTATCATCATTCGGCACGGATCGCTTGCCGATGTTGTGCTCATTGCAACATATATATGGGCACTTTACTTCCAATTTCCGCACGGGTCCTCGCCAACAAGCTCAAGTTCAAGCTCATCCTGCACTACCAGCTCCACTTCCCGCTCCTCAGGGTAACCAAGCAGCTCCTGCTCCCGCTGCTCATGCACGAGCCTGCTTCACATGTGGTGACCCTAACCACTTTGCAAACATTTAACCGAACCGAGTGGTGAAGCAAGAGCCACAACAGCAACCAGCACAGCAACAACAACAACAGCAGCTGCAGCAACAGCAGCCAGCAGCCCTCGGACGAACATTCAAAATTAATATCCGCCAGGCTCAAACTGACAACAACGTTGTCAATGGTACGTTCCTTGTTAACGGTATTTATGCTTCGTGTTTATTTGATACTGGAGCCGATAACTGTTTTGTGTCATTAGAATTCGAGATACTCCTAAACCGTAAACGCGCTAACCTCCCAACAAAGTTCGACGTCGAAATTGCCACCAGAAGAACCGTAACCGTCAATTCTGTTCTCTGTGATTGTACTCTCGAACTCAACAATCACGTTTTCCCAATCGACCTTATCCTGATGCAACTTGGTAGTTTTGATATCATAGTAGGCATGGATTTTTTTCGTGAAAACCGTGCTGAAATCACTTGCTTCGATAAAATGATTCATTTCTCCCTTTCTAATGGTGATCAACTCTGTGTTTATGGCGAAGTATCTTCGAAGGAACTCAAACTCATGTCGTGCATACAAGCAAGCAAGTATCTCCGAAAGGAATACAAGGCTTTCTTAGCACACATCGTAGTAGCGGAGAAGGAAAAGGAAGAGAAAGCAATGGAAAAGGTACTCATGGTTCGTGATTTTCCTAATGTCTTTCCCGGCGATTTACCTGGTCTACCTCCTACTAGAGATATTGATTTTAGCATCGACCTCATTCCTGGAGCTAATCCTGTCGCTAAATCTCCTTATCGACTCGCTCCGTCCGAAATGCGAGAACTCTCGAGTCATCTCCATGAATTGCTTGATAAAGGCTTCATACGCCCTATCACATCTCCTTGGGGCGCACCTGTCCTTTTTGTCAAAAAGAAGGATGGATCGTTCCGAATGTGCATCGATTATAGGGAACTCAACAAGCTGACTATCAAGAATCGCTATCCCTTACTTCGAATCGACGATTTGTTTGATGAATTACAAGGTGCGACGTGTTTTTCCAAGATCGATTTATGCTTTGGTTATCATCAATTACGAATCCAGGAGGAAGATATACCTAAAACCGCTTTTCGCAATCGCGACGGCCACTATGAATTTGTTGTTATGCTCTTTGGACTTACAAATGCACCCGTAGTTTTTATGGATCTAATGAATCGCGTGTCTAAACCCTTTCTCGACCGCTTCGTCATCATGTTTATCGATGATATCCTGATCTATTCGAAGACAAAAACTGAACACACGCAACATCTACGTTTAGTTCTCGAGCTTCTCCAAGGGAATCGCCTCTACGCCAAGTTCTCCAAGTGTGAATTTTGGCTCGAGGAGGTTCAATTCCTCGGTCACATCCTCAATAGTCAAGGTATTCATGTCAATCCCGCAAAGATTGAAGCAATTAAGAGTTGGATTACACCGAAAAAACTGTCCGAAGTTCGCTGTTTTCTTGGATTGGCGGGTTATTACCGTCGATTTATAGCAGATTTCTCTAAAATCGATGTACCGCTTACCTCTCTTACAAATAAAGACAAGACTGTTGTTTGGGGAACCAGACAAGACTGTTGTTTGGGGAACCGAACAGGAGGAAGCCTTTCTAACCCTCAAGCATCTGCTCTGCAATGCTCCTATTCTCACACTACCCGATGGAAACGACGATTTTGTCATTTATTGCGATGCTTCTAACCTAGGTCTCGGTTGTGTTCTTATGCAACGAGATAAGGTTATCGCGTACGCTTCTTGACAGCTCAAAGTGCATGAGAAAAACTACATAATCCATGATCTCGAACTAGGTGCAGTTGTTTTTGCGTTAAAGATTTGGTGACACTACCTATATGGTACCAAGTGTACGGTCTTCACCGACCACAAGAGCCTACAACACATCTTCACCAGAAAGAACTGAATATTCGCCAATGCAGATGGGTTGAACTTCTCAATGACTACGACTGTGAGATTCGTTACTACCCAGGCAAAGCAAATGTCGTTGCCGATGCTCTTAGCCGATGAAGCTATTTACATAGTGTTCGCAATATTCAAGCCCAACACGACCTCAAAGCTCTCATTCGCGACGCACAACATGCTTGTTTTACCGAACGCACCCAAAGAGAGGAAAGAATACTTGGTTCCGAACATCAGTTAGTGAACAAATCGAATGGTATCTTGCACTATCTCGATCGCATTTGGATACCCAGTCGCAATAATCTCCGAGAGATTTTGCTGACTAAAGCCCACATATCCCGATATTCCATTCATCCCGGTGCTGACAAGATGTACCAGGACTTGCGTGTCAGGTATTGGTGGCCTGGAATGAAGAAGGATATCGCACTCTACTTTTTTGAAATGCCTGACTTGTTCGAAAGTCAAGGCAGAACATCAACGCCCCTTTGGCTTACTCGAACAACCCGAAATCCCTATGTGGAAATGGGAGAGTATAGCTATGGATTTTATTACAAACCTTTCACGCACACCATCAGGTCACGGTAGCATTTGGGTTATCGTTGATCGTCTTACCAAATCTGCCCATTTTCTGCCAATACGAGAAGACTACAAGGTTGAACGATTAGCACGAATCTATACCGACGAAGTCATTTATCGGCATGGGACACCTCGTGATATCATTTCTGTCCGTGACGGTCGTTTCACCTCGCGCCTCTGGGAAACTTTTCAATCTGCACTTGGTACTACTCTTAATCTTAGTACCGCATTCCATCCCCAGACCAACGTTCAGACTGAACGCACGATTCGCACCCTTAAAGACATACTCCGATCGTGTGTTATAGATTTCGGTGGTAATTGGGACTCGCATTTACCTTTGGTCGAATTCTCGTATAACAACAGCTATCACTCTAGAATTCAAATGGCACCATTTGAGGCATTATATGGAAGAAAATGTCGATCGCCTATTGTATGTCACGAGATCGGAGATGCGCAAATTACCGGTCCTGAGTTATTGCAAGAAACGACTGACAAGATCCTCCAGATACGAGACAATATCTTGAAAGCACGGAGTCGTCAAAAGATTTATGCCGATAGACGTCGCAGGCCCCTTGAATTCAAAGTTGGCGATCACGTACTCCTAAACGTTTCACCTTGGAAGGGGGTGATCCGATTCGGCAAGATTCTGGAAAGAATTGGAAAAGTGGCCTACGGACTCGAACTACCGGAGTAACTCAGCAACGTACATCAGACCTTTCATGTCTCGAACCTCAAAAAGTGCTTAGCCAAGGAAAATTTGCATGTGCCTCTTGAAGATTTGCAAATAAACGAGACACTCCACTTCGTGGAAAAGCCTGTCGAAATCATGGACTGAGAAATCAAGAAACTCCGACGCTCACGCATTCCTATAGTGAAGGTTCACTAGGAAGGCAAACGCGGCGCAGAGTTCACTTGGGAACTCGAGAGTGATATGAATGCTAAATACCCGTAACTTTTCGTTACGCCTACACCTTAATTTCGGGACGAAATTCCCTAAAGTAGGGGAGGCTATAACAACCCAACTTTCCGAAATCAAAGTCAAAGTACAAGTCAAAGTCAAAGTCTAAGTCAAAGGAAAAGTCAGGTTGTATTCAGATCTGTCTTTTCTTGCTTAATTATTGCTTGTACACTCTCGATACTCGATAATTAATTTGTTGGTTAACGCTATTTCAAACTACGATTTATTACTATATGAAGTAACAATGCTATAAACGCAACTAAGCGCTATCTTACAAAATGCTATCAGATCGATATCGCATCGCAACTCGAATCGCAGTTATTAGTATTGTTCTATGTGTGTGTGTTATTATGTGTTTTACTTGTGCATTTTTAAAATTATTTGAGGTGTTATTCGCAAATCGCGATCGCAATTCTATCGCAACGCAATCTCATCGCGAACTCGAAATTTAATGTTTTACTTTCATGATAATTAGGAGTTACGTTATTTGTGTAACTAATGTTTAATACTATCGCATCGCTTACTCACAACTCGCTAAAATGCAACGCAACACTCAACGCACGAAACGGAAGTCGGAAACTAACCCGCACGCACCGTCCAATCGAATGACCGTTCGATCGAATGGTCATCCGATCGGATGACCATCCGATCAGATCCTTGAAGGGCCATCCGACCCATCGTGCACCGCCTCACTACTCACACTTCACCTATAAATACCCCTCCTGTCACATCAACTGTTCATTGATTTGACAGCCCCCTCCGACCAGCGCACTCTCAGCCTCTTTTCTCTTGATTCCCCGCGATTCTTGTAAGTTTTCACTCCAAATCTTGTACTTCTATCATCACAACACACTTTCTCATCGATTTCACCAACAAATCTCACATTTCCACCGTGAAATCGCCGGATTTGAGCTGATCTAGAGTGATGATGTGTTGCAAACACATCTTATTTTCCTTGTGTATTTTGTATATTATTTTAATAGTTTAGAGTCACCACCCCGTACATCCCTTACACTTCCCGGATGTACCGTTTCTAGTAAGATCGAGAGATAATCTAGATTTAGGGTACCATAACCTAGTTAGAGAGACCGAGAGGTGATCGGACATTAACCGGTGAGTTTATACACTTTTCTTAACCCTAGATTGCGACCTGTTTGGAGAATGATCTGCCAGCCAGTTTAGGTCTTGTTTAGTGAACCTTAAGATCCCGGTAGCCAAAACTTAGTTATTCCATTCCGAGAACCGTGAGTGAATTGAGATGCATCTTGCCTAGGTAGCTAGTTTTCCATCATCTGAATTCATCTAAATTCGTTATTTGTTTGCTCTGTTTTCGTATTTTCTCTTTTATTTAATTTTAGTAGTTAATATAAATCCAAACATTCATTAAACATTATTAGACTAGAACTCGACAAAAGTTTAGTATCGAGAGTCGCGCCATTGTGTCTATGGATTGATACTCGGTCTTACCGACTTGACTACATAACGACCGGTGCACTTGCCCATTGTGTGTAATTAAGCTAGTTTGACCGTTTAATTTGGTGTTTTAAAAATTCATTAAACATTTTACACATCAAGTTTTTTGCGCCGTTGCCGGGGATGTTTGATGTGTTGCAAACACATCTTATTTTCCTTGTGTATTTTGTATATTATTTTAATAGTTTAGAGTCATTTTTATAATATTTAGACATATACTTCATTATTTATTATTATTACAGGTCCCGGTGTGAAAAGGAATGACAAACGAGCTTAAACGATTAATGTGTGAAGAATCGGGAAATATTAAATGAAGCTGTAACTCGAAGGGTTGAATTGCAATTAAAGGAAAGTTGTTTAAAAATAATTCATGAATTTTGGGGACTAAAAGTGACATAATGATCAAAGTTGAAATTAATTCTAGGATGATATGCAAGACAAGAATTCATACGTGAATTCTAAATTATGGTTCAACAACTTTCTTAACTACCTTCTCCGGCTCTACCACCCAGGTTAACTCAAATGCTCATGTGAACGTCGTGTTCACTAGGAGTGGTAGGAGCATGCGTTTTGTTGATGATAGGCTTGAGTTAGAAAAAGGTGATAGAGCCGTAGAAGGTAGTTAAGAAAGTAGTTGAACCATCACCGGTAGAAGAAGAAGAGTCGGTTGATGAGGAAATCGATATGGAGACCCAACCTGGCAAGGTGTAATCTTGGCTCAGCCCAGCAAGTACAGCATAGCTAGAGAGCCCTCCCAAGAAGACGGTAGTTAAGAAAGAGTTTAATAGATAGCCATACCCCGCTAGGCTTAAGTCATAGAAGATAGAGAAAGAGTATGGTCACTTCCTTGATTTGTTCAAGCAACTCAAGATAAATCTTCCATTCATCGAGGTGCTACAGCATATGCCTAAATATGCTAAGTTCTTAAAGGACCTCTTGTCCAACAAGAAGAGATTGGAGGAGATTTCGACTGTGTCTCTTAGTGAGGAGTGCTCTGCGGTGATTCAAAACAAGTTGCCTAAGAAAATGACGGACGGGGGTAGCTTTACTATCCCGTGCTTATTTGGTGGTTCGTCAGTGAGCCATGCGTTGGCTGACCTTGGTGCTAGCGTCAATCTGGTGCCTTTATTCGATTTTCTCGAAGTTAGACCTTGGTGAGCCTGTTCCAACGCACATGAGCATCCAGTTGGCTGATAGGTCGGTTAAGTATCCTAAGGGGATCGTAGAGAATGTATTAGTTAAAGTAGATAAATTTGTTTTCCCCGTGGATTTCGTTGTTCATGACATTGAGGTTGATGATAGAGTTCCATTCATCTTGGGATGCCCTTTTTTGCGCACCGCTAAAGCGTTAATTGATGTCTTTGATGGTAAGATCACACTTCGTGTGGGGGATGAAACTGTCACCTTTGATGTTGCCAAGTCTGTCACGAACTCGGGTGGTCAGGGCGATTCAATTTCCTTTCTTGACACTTCTGAATCTCATACGGATGGCCACCCTAACCGTATTTGTGTGAACACCGAGAATGTAGGGGAACACTCGGTAATTATGCAAGAATTAAAGGGCACTAGAGATGTTAGGATGGAGGGTGATAAGAAGGAGAAACACGTTAGGTTCAAGGAAGAGGTCGAGGTCATAGGAGGTGATGATAAGTTTAAGGATGGTTCATGGAATATGATAGAGAAAGACAAGTGGGATGAGCTTTGTTTGAATAGTGTGAAGGAAACTATGTGTGGGGATCGTATTTTGGTGTGTAATTCGAGGTATAAGTCCCCCACGAGTGAGTATAAGTCGAGTTTATTTGATAAATATTTTTGGAAAAAGAAGGGTTTTGGTATGAGTGATCTTGATAGGGGACTGAGTGTTAGGTTTGGATGAGAGCTGGATCTTAAGGATCCCCCATAGAGTGTGGAGAGGATGAGAATACTTGGGATTCAACCCAAGTTGTGGAGTTTGTATTTGAGTACATTTTTTTTTATTTTGAGTCGTATCGAGTTTGAGTTAGCCAGTTTTGAGCCGGTTTTTATTTTTGAGTCAGTTTTACACTTGGGTTTGTTTGTGTTTATTTGTGCAGGTTTGTTTGCCCCGTCCGTACTCAATCTCCATTCGGGCGGGGATGTAGAGCTGTTTATCATTATGAAGAGGCAACTCAAGTGTACCAGTTTGTTAGACGGCTGCGAATGAAATGCTATGCAGTCGCGCTCGCTTTGGTTTGGAATTCGAAGACTTTTACTACCAAGCGAGTTTGTTCCATTATATGTTTTTAGTTTATTTTTTTTCTTATTTATTTTTAGTTGTTTTTCATCCTACATTGAGGACAATGTAAATTTTAAGTGTGGGGATGGGAGACTACGTTTTTTTAGATAGATTTGAGTCAGAAAAAAAAAACTAAAAAAAAATAAAAAAAAAATTAAAAATAAAAAAAAGAATAGAAAATAAAAAAATTGTTCCTGATTTTGTTGCAAATAAATGGAAAATGATAGAAAAATTGGGATTTTTGTTTTCAAAATAATATATATAAAAGATAAAATAGATAAAAGACGTATTTTCTGGGATGTACTGGTCGGCCCAGCCAACTTAGAGAGTTCTCTAGATTGCTTTTAATATACCTTATTAAATAAATCATGATGTCTTGTGGGTTCTCATCTTAGGAGAAATAGAAAAGCCGAAACTGTTGATAGTATAAAAGGTACCACTATAAGTAAATAACCTATAAGTATTTTAAATTAAATTGGCACACCTTATCCTTTTTATGAGAATAAATCCGGATTCTGGTGGTGCCTACAAAAAAAAATTTCCATCATCCATTTATGTGAGCTAGTAAAAAAAAATTGAAGCCTATGGTATTAACCACTGGGATGGTGACTCGGGTGGGGTATACCCGCTAGGTGGAAGTTAAAGAAAAAAAATGTGAGGCTCATGGTGTTTCCCACTGGGATAGCGACTTGGTGATAATGTCCTCTGAGTTAAACATAAGAAAAAAAGTGCTAAAGCTCATCATCATCCATCATTCCATCAAAATTTAATTTTAAATACATAAGGGCTATTTATATAAAGTGGTAGATTTTTTAATCTTTACCTTATAAGCTTGATGCGGGATTACGCGGATTTGTGAATCTTAAGTGTGAGACCCTTAGATTGATTGTTAACTTGAACATAATGCTAGTATGAAAAGAGCTTAATGAGTTGGCGGTTGGGTTAAAGTGGATAACAATACCGGTAATCGTGGTTAAACGTTTTTATATCTTTTAATTAAATAATCTAAAGTTTTTGAAACCATCTATCATAGTTATGATTCCATTGCATATTTTTCGGGACGAAAAATGTCTAAGTGTGGGGATGTTTGATGTGTTGCAAACATATCTTATTTTCCTTGTGTATTTTGTATAATATTTTAGTAGTTTAGAGTCACCACCCCGTACATCACTTACACTTCCCGGATGTACCGTTTCTAGTGAGATCGAGAGATAATCTAGATTTAGGGTACCATAACCTAGTTAGACAGACCGAGAGGTGATCGGACATTAACCGGTGAGTTTATACACTTTTCTTGACCCTAGATTGCGAACTGTTTGGAGAATGATCTGCCAGCCAGTTTAGGTCTTGTTTAGTGAACCTTAAGATCCCGGTAGCCAAAACTTAGTTATTCCATTCCGAGAACCGTGAGTGAATTGACATGCATCTTGCCTAGGTAGCTACTTTTCCATCATCTGAATTCATCTAAATTCGTTATTTGTTTGCTCTGTTTTCGTATTTTCACTTTTATTTAATTTTAGTAGTTAATATAAATCCAAACATTCATTAAACATTATTAGACTAGGACTCGACAAAAGTTTAGTATCGAGAGTCGCGCCATTGTGTCCACGGATTGATACTCGTTCTTACCGACTTGACTACATAACGACTGGTGCACTTGCCGATTGTGTGTAATTAAGCTAGTTTGACCATTTAATTTGGTGTTTTAAAAATATATTAAACATTTTACATGTAGGATCGAATTCGGACCTAAACGAGTCGCTTAGAAGAGTTTATCTCAGTTTGAACGGCGGAAACAGACAAACCGAGTACAATTCAGCAAGTATTCACTATAAACTGTCCATATTATTGATCTGGATAACGTTTACAGCCTGTCGACACTTCGGCAGCACTTCGTGGCTCACCGGAAGACAACACCTAGAACTATGTGTGAGATTTCGCTCATATGACCTATATATAGGCCAACAGGTTTCGCCATGACATAAGAGCGAAACCAGCCACTTGACATATAAGCGAACCTATCACAATGACATATAAACGAAACCTGACTTATGACATAAAAGCGAAATCAGCCTTGTCACATGAGCGAAATCTCATATAATACTATCAACACTATTTTGTCTCTTGTGACATGATGCAAAGACGACTTCATCATCCTCGTTCAGATTCGCAACGAGACTGAGACTCGACATAAGACGAAGACGACAGATGTGTGCACCAACAGACTCCCCCTCAGATGTTGACGAGTCTTAAGTGTCCAGTCTTTGCATCTTCAGTCTTTATCAGTCCTCTCGAACTCTTTGAAGTTTTTGACGTTGTAAGTATCCTCAATCTCTATCTTCTCTTTCATTCTCTATTTCTCAAATGTAGTTCCAGAATCAGCACTGGCTCTAACTGCTTCTTCAGCTTTGACTTCAGACTCCCCCTCTTAATCTGCTGGGATCTTAACCTGACTTGTTAAACTCACAGAAACCTCAGGTATCAGAACCTGACTCTTCCTCAAACCTGTACATTCTCTACCACAAACATAAGTTTTTCTAATTTTAAACTTTAACACACTCAGACACCACTTTGTAAATATCACAAAAATGATCTAACATTTAGTCTCTGATGAACCTCTTGAAAGAATATCATTTTCAAAACTTCTGATGACCACTTGTAACAAGACTTTAAAATCTTTCACATACAACACTCCCAAACCAGTTCGTCAAGTTTAGCACTTGGAATTTTTTAAAATCAGCTCTTCAACACCAGTTATCGAAAATCTTTTTGACTTTTTCAAAATTTAAGCTAAAACACATTGAAAATCTTTTTGGGATTTTTTAATAGAATGAAAAGCAGTAAAGAAATATTTACAGACAATAATTTTGTGAGTTTGTGCAAGAGGATCATATCAGTTTTTGAGACAAATCACCAACACCGTTAAGCTTTAACCATTTTAAGTTCTAAACGATTCACTTAGATTGTCAGTATACTGGTCCACTTAAATTCTCACACAAAGTTCAATTGCTTCGAGATACGATATTAATGTTTTAAGCACTTAAACTCAATTGCGTGTCCCACCTCAGAATATACTCCCGTATCCAGATCCCAATATTCAGTCTTACAGGTGAGTATACTACAATGATATCTGTACATAAATTAGGTAATGCGAGGGATGAGGGATCTCAGGTCGATACTTCCGTATACGCAGAGAGATATCAGCTTCGACTTTACGTTATGTCCCCGTTAGAGGATCTTTTAGCTACAACAGCAGCGACTATCAATTTTATTGTTTCATCTGCATGCTGAGGGTTTATGCTATGTTTCAAGCATTTGTGGAAAGTATTATCCAAGGACTAGGTCAGAACTTCCATTCAGCAGAAGTCCCGGAATAATACCCCAGACATCATTGAGTAAAAAAACCTAGTATATCAGATTATGAGACCTTTCAAGCGAGATTTCGGGGGTTACCCATATATCCGAGAGATGTTTCCCCACGATATAAGCAAGTTTGAATTTAGGTTTATATCTCGTCACAATCTACTAAATGTGCAAAAACCTACTGACACATCATCAGTGAGACCGTTTATCACATTTAACTCTCCAATTCTTTAGCATGCTGTGATAGTCCACTGATGTACTATCATTTCCTCTTTTATACAACAAAACTCATTTTTGAATTTTATCATGTTTTTGTCTTTTTCAAATTTTCAAATGTTTTTGGATTTTCTAAAATTTTCTTACTCCCCCTAAAATGCAAACACATTTTAGGAAATTTGAAAACAAACTGTACAAGAAAGTTGACAACTGATATCAAATCGCATCAATTCGCCATTCACTTGGCATAAACAATCAGAACTCCCCCTTTCAACAAACTATTTTCTCATTTAGATTTCAAAACACTTAAGTTTGTTTTAATCAAAATGATTTTTCCGGAAAATAAGTTTGTTTTTACCACTTATAGGTATATCAGTAATAGGTTCGGGGATGTGGTTCATCATCTTGTCTCTCAATCACTTGTAGGAAAATGCAAGTACAAATTAATGTCCTTGATTTACCATATGCAAGTATGCTCAACCAAAACTTCTAATCACTTGTACAACAAACACAAACAAACCTTTTACCGTTTGTATGATGACATTACCGAATAAATCCTCAAGAAAGATGCCGATTCATGCTCCACGCTTACCAACCTGGGAGCTCCGGCAAGTCCACAGACTTACTGTTCATAGTATGAGCCATCCCAGTCACAAACCAGGGATGGTTCAACTTTATCTTTCTTGGTCTTCTTCTCATAGAACTCTTTAACCCCTTTGACTTTTTGATCAATCATTTTACAAAAAATGTGTTTCACAGTGGGGTTAAAGGCCTTTTCAACATCAAAAACCTTTTTATCATCATAAAATTGGTTTGAAATCTCAACTTTACCAATTTTCTTTTTATAATTTTCAGTCCGAAGTGATGGAAAATTTTCATCATCCACAGTCAGAACTTATTTTTCTCCTTTTACCTCAACCTGTGGCTCATCTGATTTTGTGGAATCAGATTCATCGCCAGAAGATAGCTCCTCTGATTTTGACCTATCAGAATCATCGCTAGAACTACCTCCAGACTTCTTAACCACCCATTTTTGTTTGTCATTTTTAGCTCTTTTCTTGTAAAACTTGTTTGAACATTCACCAATTTCAAATGTAGAATTTTTGAATAACTTTGTTCTGTCAATTGGTGATTCAAACACAACCTCTTTCTCTTTCTGTTTATGAGAAACTCCCTGTTTTGATGATATTGCCTTAGAACAATCTCTGGCAATATGTCCAATAGTATTGCATTGGAAACAGGTTCTCGTATCTTTCCTCTGCTCAGCCATCTTCTTCATGTCATCTTGCTTCTTTGCAAGGAACTCACTATTTGACTGCCTCCAGAATTCTTTCTTTTCTTCCTCTTCTGAGCTAGTTCCTGAAACAAATGTCATCTTTGCTTTAAAATCACGAACATATTTTTCATTTTTATGGTTTGCTGTTGGAGTAAAACCAAGACCTTTCTTTTTGAAATTACGGTTAGGGTTTGATTTCTTGTGAAAACCAGAACCAGAACTGTAACCTTTTTTCTTGTTTAATCTTTGTTGTACTCTTGAGGTGTAAGATTTAGGTTTACCATTAAGATTTAAATCTTTTATTTAAGAAATATTAATTTCTGTTAGTTTGAAAACCTTTTTGATCCATTCAGTTTTGACACCTCTTATTGGAAATTCCTCATCAGAATATAATTTGTCAGAATCATTCAAAGTATATGCAACTTTAAACGTTTCGTCACTCAAATTAGATTTTGATAACAGGAATTCTTTATTATAAACCCTTTTAACCGAAGAATTTTGATTGTTGACTGTCAAACTCAAACTTTCAGAACCAGACTTTGACTCTGACTCTAACTTTGACTCTGAGTTTGACTCCAACTTTGACTACTCAGTTTCATCTTTATCCAACACCTGATCGACGACTTGCTTTATTAACTCGGACTCATGATCAGTGTCAGATGATGTAAACACGACATCAATATTTTCTGGAAAATTTACTGAGGACTCGGACTCCCACTGTAAATTTGTTGCTTTTTCGACTCTTTCCTGATTTGGATTTCTGGGCAAATATCCATTTTCTAGCGGGGGTGGACACTTGTTGTAACCTATATCTTGTTTCTTACCAGAATCCTTCTTTTCAGTCTTTTTCTTTGAGTCATTCTTCTTCTTGTTCTTCTTTTCTTGAGTCTTTTCTTCACCCACTTTTCCATGATCATTCTTTTCTTCAGTTACTTCATCCTCTTCAAATTCCTTCATGTCTTCAACAGTTGGATAAATCCTGTCAATGACATAAGAAGTACATGAGTAACTTTTCAACAATCGATTTACTCTTTCAGTCTCAATTCTTTGCAATTCCAACTTTTGTTCTAGCACAGCACACTTCTCAATGTAGTTGTTCACCACTTTTTGCTTCGTCATAAAAGCTCCCTGAAGTGTTTTCATCTAGTGATAGTGACGTCATTATGGGTTCCGATGAACACTGTCGAATGACCTCATCTCACCAAGAATAGTTCAACTCCAAAGGATTTCCATACGATTTAACACAAAACTCGACTAAATCTAAAATGTTTTCAACAAAACTCAAACTTTTCTTTGACATTCTTCACTTTTTACTCAAAACCGTTAGAATCTGGACTCGGTCAGGCTCTCTACTCATTCTCTAGTGAAGAACCGGTCTTAGAATGGATTTCTACCAAAGAGACGACTGATTCACGGGTTGAACATGAAACTCCGTCAAAGACAACTGAGTCTGATTGAACGGGGTGATTCCCGTCCGATCGGATGAGTTGGACTTGATGTGATTTCCGTTGTTTAACATGTCGTCATACCGTCTACGTCAAACCGCAAACTTTTCAACTTAACTAATTTTCGAACAAACAGTTGCTCGATCGAACAGCCATCCGATCGGACGACTCTCCGATCGAATGACCGTTCGACCAGATGACTTGTGATTTCAACACTTAATCAATTTTGCAAAACATCAAGGAATGACAGTTCCCAACCGAATAGTCATCCGATCGGACGACCATCCGATCGAACGACTATCCGGACAGGAGACTTAATTCTTTACAACTTCACACTTAAACGAATTGCCATCCGATCGAACGGCCATCCGTCCGGATGACCATCCGATCGAATGACTCTATTTATACTACAACGAAAACTTCAAAAGTTCAACATTTCACAAACACACTCTTTCAGTCGAATGACCATCCAACCGAACGGTCATCCGTCCGGATGACCATCCATCCGAATGGTCATCCGATCGAACTATCATTCGATCCATCATTTCACCGACACACTGTTACACGCTGTTCAACGCTTACACTATCGTTCTTTTATCAGGCTAACCTCTCAAGCGCTCCCTTCAATCCAAGACTGTGTTTATTTACTAAACACAATCTGTGAGTATACTCGAAACCTTTTTCGCTTAACGCACTTTTAGGTGTTACATCCGTTACTTATATCAAATCACATCAACACACAACGCAAACACTTTTAAACGCTAACCTCTCTCGCATGTTATACGTGACTCGATGAATGCTTGTTTGTTATGTTTACACATTGATTGATGTCTATTTGCCTTAGCAACGATAGTACTATAGTTTGGACTCAGCACCTGTTCACTCAGGGGTTGTTAAGGATATTACTTCATGTGTTCGAAGTGGTGAACACATGTTGCGCACACTCCAACTCGTAGTCATTGGTATTGATAGGTTCTTTTTCGATAACTTACGTGCTTCACACTATACGTGATACATGCTGGTTATGCGTAAATTGCTTTCGCTACTATATGCTATTAAACTTGTGTACTCACCTTTACATTCTGTGTATTGACTTTATTTTAACGTATTTGACATGTGTTTAGGATGCTATGCTTGCTATGCTATTGTGGAATCAAGCTAGGGAGTCTAGAAACCCACCAAATAAGAAATCTGAGTTGTCGGAACAGTTTACTTGTTTTTGAGAAACTCTGTCTATAATAACTGTTTTTACTTTATATGTTTTTGGTATGGGACATGAACTTTAAATATATCATCATTAACAGTTGTTATGGATTCTCTTGGACAATCTGTTTCGCTCAGTGCCGCGCCCCGCTGTTTCTGCCATCGGTTGGGGTGTGACAGCGAGAGCCTTAGGCTAGGCTCTAGCCTTGGTGAGTCAAGGTGTAGGGTTGACACGAGACATGGACACGTGGCGCAATGCCTTATCCGACACACCAGTCCAGTCGCGCCCCACCACAGCCACAAGGGTCTGGGTCGTGGCCCGCGATACCTTTATATTTTTGTTTTTATTTGATTTTTAAAATATTAAGGTATTTCGGGCTCGTTTCTCGCATATGGGGTACATTTTAAGATGTTTAGGGTCACGTTAAGGGTTCTAGGATGTAGTAAGAGGGTTGTTATAGAAAAGACGCATGGAAGTGGGCTACGGATTCATCAGGGACATTTTCGGTGGCTTCTGTCAAGCGACTTATCATCAAAGGAGAGGTTAATAGGCAGGAGTTCATGCTTTGGTGGTGTAAGTGGGTGCCGTTAAAGTGCAACGTGTTCGTTTGGAGGGCGGAGATGGTTACGCGCTCAACTAAAGCGGCTTTAGCATGAAGGAACATAGCTGTGGATGATATTCGGTGTGTTCTTTATGGAGATGTGGAAGAGACATCAGACCACATTTTTTTGCGTGTGTGGTATAGCTGGGGGAGTGTGGTGGCTTGTATCCAGATGGTGCTCGGTTACACGAATTTACGGTTTTACAGTTAGAGATTTGCTTGAGTTGCATAAATTTGTGCAGCTTGATGATGTCAAGAAAGAGGTGATTCACGGTATTATTATTATTATTATTATTATTATTATTATTATTATTATTATTATTATTATTATTATTATTATTATTATTTCTTGTTGGCGTATTTGGAAAGCTCGGAACAAGATGATTTTTGATAACAAGAAGATCAACGTGACGGACATTGTTACGGATGGGAAGGCGTTAGGTTTTTTGTGGTTTAAAAACAGGCATAAAAACAAGCTTGAATATAGATCCACTTCCGTGTGTCCTGATATTCTATGAAAGACTGAAACCTGTCTTTCCATGTTAGCTAATTCTCCACCTTCATCATCTTAGGCGGTTTGTTTGTTGTGCCAACCTCATGCTCCATCCTCAAAAGCGCGTTCAAATTCGACATATTCGACATTTTTAACGCAACCGACTGGTTAAAACCGTAGAAAAAGTATTCGAAAACTGTGTTTACCAAATTCTACCATTAGACTCGTCTCGAGAATATGTTTACCAAACCTTTTTTTTCCTAAAAATAAATGGAGTCCAACCGTGCAAACGGTTTGTTGAGATTGTCTACGGATAATTTTCTATTCACGAAAACGTGAATTTTAAACTACGTCAGCCAAATAAAATTCCACGTATAAAGAACTGTACACTTGATCAAGCCGTACACTCAAAGCTAAGCCGCATAGTCCTTAATGGACCGCACACTTCACTTATTTTGGCCGCACACCTTAATTAATGGCCCGCACACTTTTATTTGGGTCGTTCAGTGATCAGGTCGCACACTGATCCACTAGCACACTACTAGCCGCAAACTAAACTAGCTGCACACTTCAATCCGCACAATTGTATAGGTCGCACACTAGGTTTGACCGCACACTTGAGTCAACACACTAAGTTTGACCGAATGGTAACTAGCTAGCACACTTGTCTAACCAGTCCACACACTAGTCCCGTCGCACACTGGTCTCTCCTTTGATTCCAGTCAAAAAATCAATTCCGAAAAATCAGCAACAAGAAAATCAAATTCGTTTGTAACCTTTCCACCAATATCACCTAAAAATTAGTAAAGAAACAGAAACCACCACCAAAACAGAGAATTTTAATCTGTTCTTCAATGTTCTTCATTGTTCTTTGTAAAAATTCAAAATAAACCACCGAAAATCTTCAACCGAATAAAAACTTGATTCTGCAAATCAGTTTTGAACCATACACTAAGAGAAAAAGCTCAGATACCAATTGTAGGTCCCCTAATACCGTGGATCGTAACAAAACTTATAAACAACCAAGGGTGGGGAATCCCCTTGATCAATCTATGAAACAGAAACAAGAATATAGATGAAGAAACACGCGAACAATTATCAAACCGATCTTCTGTGATTATCAAACAAACATTTTACAACCACTCAAGATCTACCAAAAACTCACAACCAATAATCTATGTTTTCTCTAACCTTCTCTCAATTTTGAACTCTCTCACAATATCTCCAAGTCTCTCAAATGGCTAACCTAAACCCTAAAGCGTAAAACTGTTTATATACTTATAGTCAAGCGAACTGGGTTAGGCCCACATTACAAATTCAGACTAAACAAACTCTCACTCGATTGGGCTCACAAACTCAGACAAGACACTTCTTTATAAACCCATATTCAACATCCATATTCCAAGTCTTGTACAATATCCAAGACCAAGCCAAAGTTGTTTTCACATAATATGCTCAAACACATAATATTAAATCGCTGATCGGGTTTATATATAATAGGGTTTGATGATTTTGTTGACATGATAAACTGATGAAGCCGACTTGGTAGGTTGTTTGTGATGTGATAAACTAGGGTTGTATGAATGTAAGATGTTGAAGATTGCTTATGATGTTAAACAAATAAATATGGTTATGCATATGATCAGTCTGAATGATTAGGGTTTATGTGAATCTATGGAAAGTTTGTTGTGATCGTGTAAACATGGATGGTAAATTGTTTGATCAGAAAAAACTGAACCGTAGACTACTGATGAGTGCCGTAGTTTACGGTAGGGTTTTGATTGATACTGATTTGATGAATGTTATGAGGTTCCGACTGAGATTGTGAGTTGAAATCTCTTTGGTTCCGACACAAAACTTGAATCCACACATCAAAGGACTGGAAATCCGTCTGGTTGCGAGTCGAGACCTATCTAGTTCCGACTCAAAGCTTGACTCGAAAGCTTGAGGTTTCGACTGATGTTTTGGTAAATCGAAATCTTTTGATTTCGACTCGAGACATCTTGATTGCGAGTCAGGATCTCTTGGTTTCGACTAATGTCCCACTCACAACACACACTCACTGGGCTGTACACTAATTACTGTACATATTTTGGGCTTTTTGTTAAAAGTTTAAGTATGGCCCACATGCTCTACGTGCTAAGTGATTGACTAAATTGCATGCTACTTGTTAGATACGTGTAATATATACGTGGATTAATTGTACATAACACTAATAACAGTGGTAACCATAATACGACGTGGTTGACCATACTAGCTCAAGTAATTTAATCTGCTGAGCTAAGCTAAGGTGAGTTCACACATTTTACTAAAAGCGTGTATTCCCGGTGGTTAGGAACGGACAACACTTTCCCTGGTTTGGGATTTCCTAGTATTCCTGGTTTGGAATACTGTTAATTTACTATTAATACTGCATGTCTTTAGCAGACTAAAAAACTCTATCTGAAAGTCACCGCACAATTTATACCGATTAATCGTCGTGGCCTGTCGAACACGATACTAGTTAGTAGCGCTGTTAGGTTTGACAAACCTCATACCGTGCCGCAAAGGACGGGGGTGAACTATTATGCCTGGGCAACTGGTTAATGATGATAGACATTGACTTGGGGCACCAACAAAATTACAGTTAGTTTCGGTATGGCACAGTTTAGTAGCTTAATGATGGGGTAGCTCCCATGAAATGTTTTATAAAATTAAGTAACTTAACAACCTACGTTTTCGAAATAACTTTGATAACTTGTGAACTCTCCAACTTTATGTTGACACACTACTGCATGCTTTACAGGTCGTTAGGTACACCGCAGGAGCTTGCTTAGGGAAGTGTCGTTGTAGCGGAGAACCATTGTTGTGTTCTCATTAAACATTATAAACTTTGAACTTTTATTTGAGTTTTAAACTATATGCTTCCGCTGATAACTTAGACTTTGTTTTGAACACTAAATCACTAATTGTATTGATGGTGATGTGTTTTTATTTATTTTAATTAATTGTTCAATATGACTGGTGGTATGATCCTGGTCACTCACACGCCTCGCGGTAATAATCCGCATGTGGAATTTGAGGGTGTGACAGATTCGTATCAGAGCCATTGGTTATAGTGAACTCGGTTTTAAAAGGAAAAGTCTTTTTGAGAAAAATCAGACTATGACTTGTTCCGTACTAAACGATCCTCAACGACACTTCGCTCCTCGTGCAAGAGTCGACAGTTAGATTGTATAGCACATGTATGAGCCTATTTGATACTTACTTGATGTATTGCTTATGGTATGTTTCGTTCTTAGGGTTTAGTGGCAAGATATCTATTAATCCTAACGTACTATCTCTAACACCCAACTATTTGCTTGAAACTTTACGTGTTGTGGTCAAACTCTCTTCTATTTATCTCTTCACACCACTGCGACATCGTTCTCATTTTGTGTTTTGTGGACATGAAGATCATGAATGAACGTGGCAGAGGTGGCATTAACATGACTCAGGACTAGTTGACGGCCCTGATTAACGCTCGGGTTGCGGAGGCCTTGGCAGCCCAACCAGGAGGTAAACCAACCGTTCTAAACCATCCTAGGATGTCTAGATCCTGCTCTTATGTCACTTTGTCATCCTAACCCTACCTAACTCCTTCTACGTGACAGGTCAACCTGCTCCCATTCAACCTCGAGTGTGCACTTTCAAGACCTTCATGGATTGCAAGCTTAGCTCTTTTAACGGTAGTGAAGGGGCAGTAGGCCTTCTACATTGGATCGAGAAGGTTGAGTCGGGTTTAGAGATGTGCGAATGCCCTGTTAACAATAGAGTGAAGTATGCTTCAGGCACTCTTGAATGGAACGCGCTTTCCTGGTGGAACGCGCAGGTTCAAATGCTCGGATTGGCGGCTGCCAATGCCACTTCCTAGAACGAATTCAAAGATCCGATCATGAAAGAATACTGTTATAGAGATGATATTCAGAAGCTTGAGGTGGAGTATTACAACCTGAAGATGGTTGGATCTGAAATCGAAGCGTACACTAAGAGGTCCAACGACTTAGCTGCTTTTGCCTAAATATGTCTGAACCCGCTTACAAGCGCATCGAGTTCTATCTCAAGGGTTTGGTTCCAGAGATTCACAGCATGGTAACTTCATCTAACCTCCCCATGATACAGCGTGTTATTTGATTGGCACACCGTCTTACCGACCAAGCAGTCGAACAGAACAAGCTGCCCAAGCGGATTAGTGTTACTGCAGATGCACCGAATGACAAAAAACGCAAGTGGGATGGAAATTCAGGCAAGGGTTCTAGCTCCACACAACCCCAATCACAGCAGAGAAAGGTTAAAGACAACAAGAGCCCCAATCAGCAAGCTTCGACTAATCAAAACCAGGGCGGATATCAGGGAAACTGACCAAAGTGCAACCGGTGTAACCTACACCACAATGGGCCATATGAAAGGAACCGCTGTCAGCGGTGTAATAAGCTAGGGCATGCAGCCAAAGATTGCAAGAGCCCGTATCTAGTGAAGCAAAATCAGTTGCAACAACATACAACCCCATAGAATCAGCAGCAGCAGCAACAGGGTAACAATAAGGGATGCTACCAGTGCAGAGCAGAAGGGCATATCAGGAGAAATTGCCCTTAGTTGAATCAAAACTGCAACAACAACAACAACCATGGTAATGGAAATTACAACAGGAATAACAACGAAGATAAAGGTGCAAAAGGGGCGAGCTTTTTTGATTGGTTTTGGAGAAGAAATGAATGACCCCAACGTTGTGACGGGTAAGTTCCTACTAGACGACCACTTTGTTTCTTTGTTGTTTAATTCTGGAGCCGATACTAGTTACGTGTCCTTAAGGGTAAGTAAGATGCTTAAGTATACTTCAACTCCTCTGAACTCTAAACACGTTGTCGAACTAGCTAATGGTAAAAGCGTCGAGGCCACTCACATCATTAACGGTTGTAAACTTGTGCTATCCGGTCAGAGTTTTGTCATCAACCTTATCCCCATCGTTCTTGGAAGTTTCGACGTTGTTATCGGGATGGATTGGTTATCCCAGCACCGAGCGAAAATACTCTGTTAAGAGAAGATTGTCTACATTTTGTTGTTCTATCGGTGAACCCCTTACTATTTAGGGTGAGAAAGGTGGTGTTGTTGTAGGCATCATCTCATTCTTAAAGGCCCGAAAGTGTTTGCGAAAGGGTCATACCACTATTCTAGCCCTCGTCACTGACTCCCAAGCTAAAGAGAAGAAGATTGTGGATATCCCCATCGTTCGCGACTTTCCCAAGGTATTCCCTGAGGAATTACCTGGCCTCCCACCTCATCGTCAAGTTGAATTACAAATTGAGCTAACCCCTAAAGTGGTGCCTATAGCTCGAACACCATACAGACTAGCCCTAACCGAACTGGAAGAGTTGTCCACACAATTGCAGGAGCTTTTGGATAAGGGTTTCATTCGTCTTAGCTCGTCACCCTAGGGAGCCCTCGTACTGTTTGTCAAAAACAAGGATGACACTTTCCGTATGTGCATAGACTACCGTAAGCTCAACAAAGTAACTGTGAAGAACCGTTACCCACTTCCATGCATCGATGATCTATTCGACCAGTTGCAAAGGAGCAAGATGGCAAGTACCTGGATAGGGTGAAGACTTTAGATTCGCTTGATGTTGAGGTTGAATCTCGCGACCTTCTTCCTGTAGAATTGGAAGTTAGAACCGAATGTAAGAGATTTATTAACGAGATGGACAGGGTGAAAAGGAAGGATCTAAAGCAAAAATCTAGGGTTCGTTAGGCAACAGATGGTGACGAAAATACAACTTATTTTCACGGGGTGGCGAACGCGAACACAACTAACAACCGGCTGAATGGTTTGTGGATCGATGGGGTTTGGGAGACCCAACCGACCATTATAAAAGATTGTGTGTTCTCGTTTTTGATAAAAAAAAAATCAAGAGTCGGAGACCGCAAGACCAGCCCTCGTTTGTCATAACATTAGTCGCATATATGTTGATGATGCTTATGATCTGGTACGTCCTTTTTCTCTCCATGAAATTAGAAGTGCAGTATGGGAGTGTGATGGGGACCGGGCCCTTGGCCCTAACAGGATCAACTTCACTTTTTTGAAGAGGTGTTGGAGTGGTTTTGAAAAAGATTTTGTGGACTTGTTCAACGAATTATTTATCAAAGCATCCATTAGTAGTGGTTACTCTTCATCATTTGTAGCCTTGATCCCAAAGCGTACCAACCCGGGTGGACTGTCAGACTTCCGGCCAATCAGCCTTATTGGATGCATTAATAAGGTGATTGCCAAAGTTCTAGTAAACAGGTTAAAACCTTTAATGAATTGGCATTATTTCAGAAAAGCAAACGGCCTTTTTAACTCGTAGGAGCATCTTGGATGGTCCTCTGATACTCAATGAGGTTATCTCTTGGTTGAAGAGATCCAAAAAGCCGGGTTTTCTATTTAAAATTGACAATGAGAAGGCCTATAACACCTTACACTGGGTTTTTTTAGATTCAGTTTTGGAACAGATGAATTTTCCAGGTCTAGGTCTATGGAGAAGATGGGTTACGACAACGGTTTCTACAGCTAAAGCCTCAGTTTTGGTTAATGTGTCTACAACCCAAGAGTTTGTGTGTCAACGTGGATTGCGACAGGGGAACCCGTTATCACCATTCTGTTCATCATTGCAATGGAAGCCCTCTCGGGTGTCATTAAGAGGGCTTGTTAAGTTGGGGTTTATCATGGGTTGAGGTGTACCGCGAATGGGCCTTTGTTATCTCACTTCCTATATGTGGATGATGTTGTTTTTCTTAAGGATTGGTTGTACACGAATGCGCTTAATTTGCAGTGAATATTGATATGTTTTTACCTCGCTTCGAGCCTAAAAGTGAAGTTAGTAAAGAGCAATGTGTAAGGTATAGGGGTAGATGTAAGTAGTGCTCAGAATATGGCAGTCATATTGAGGTGCAAATTGGGTACACTTCCATCTAAATATTTGGGGTTTCAGGTTGGAGCAATTATGAACTTGGCAAAAAATTGGAAGCCTGTGGTGGATATGTTTAAAAGTTGTCTCTCCATTTGGAAAGCTAATATTTTGTCATACGGTGGGAGGATAATGCTTATAAAATTTGTTCTTAATTCCCTTCCGACCTACTAGTTTTCGCTCTTTAAAGCCCCAAATCAGGTTATTAAACAGTTGGAACGTCTTAGGAAGGATTTTCCTTGGGGTATGTCACCGGAATAAAAACGCATAAGATGGGTTGCTTGAAAAAAGATTATGAAACCGATGAATCTGGGAGGTATTGGCGTCAGATCTTTGAGTGACGCTAATGTTGCGTTACTAGCAAAGTGGTGGTGGCGCTTCAAGACGGACAAAGATTGCCTCCGGAGAAAAGTTGTGTGGAGCCTTCACCAACACTCTAGGTCCTGGAACTTTGTACCAGTAAAGCTGATAGCCGCAGGTCCCTGGAAACAAGTGGCTAGAATTCATCAAGAGTTATCGGGTTTGGGGATTGAACTGAGTCGCCCCTTCAGGGTAATTGTGGGGAATGGCCAAGACACATCCTTCTGGTTCGATGAATGGGCCATAGATGAGTCTTTTTCCATAGAATTTCATGCCTTGTTTGGGCTCGAAAAGAAAATTTTGGCCTTTGTTATGGACCAAGTAAAAATAGATCATGGGGTTCAATATAATTTCTTCTCCTGGACTCGAGCTCCGGTACATAGAGATGAACTAATTCAACTTGAAGCGATGTCGGCAGTTCGGAATTCCAGGGAGGTGTCGGAGACGGAGGATAGGTGGGATTGGGTCTTGGGGTCGTCTAACAAATTCTCGGTGAGCAGCCTGCGGGGGCTTATGGCGTCGTCTGTGTCAGTCGATGGTTGCTCCTTCACTTGGAATAATTGGATTCCACTGAAGGTCAACTTCACAGTCTGGAGGTTAAATTTGGATCACCTTTCTACTAGGTCCAATTTAGCTAAAAGGTAGTGCGCTCCCCCTACTACCAACTGCCCTTTCTACGGATTGTTCGAGGAAAACATAGACCATGTGTTTGCGCTTTGTTCGTTGTCACAGCAGGTTTGGGACAAGGTCATGCAGTCGTGGAGGCTGCCCCCATGTATTTTGTTCGAAGCTAGAGATATTCTGAAAATTCATGAACAAAACCACGGATCAACCAAGTGGAAGAAAGTTATTTATATGGTAAATCTCACTACTATCTAATGCATTTGGCGAGCTCGTAATGATGCAGTTTTTAACAACTCGCTGTAGAAAGCTGGAGAAGTCTTGGATGAAATAAAGGTCTTAAGTTACCTTTGGCTTAGAAACAGAGCAAAGGCTTTTGCTCTTTCTTGGGACAACTGGTGCAGGGCAAATGTATTAAGTATGGAGGTTTAATGTAGCAATTGTTTGTTTCTTTTAGGTTGTATCTGGGTGGATGTATATGTGTAACATTGTTAGCATATATATATATATATATATATATATATATATATATATATATATATATATATAGGATAATGCTCTACAAGAAACCCCATTTTTTTAGAAAACTTAGCAAACTCAATATGTGGCCTATATTTATCCACATCATCCAAGTCAATTGATTAAGCTTATGGCAACTAAGGGTATATTAGTAATTTGGTACATCTATCCACCCACCTCAAGAACTCTTCCCCATTTGATTTGACATTACCATTAATGCCTATCACCTCACATACATACCCACCATTTATAGATTATTTCATTTTTAAAATCCAAATTATATACATCTCGTCCCTCCTATCTCCTCATCTTCACTTGCATATCACCCTTTTCTCCATTAATGTCCATGGAGACAAATCCACCAACCTTCGATGTGATTCTGGAAAATGATTTGAGTTCTGCATCTGATCTTCATGCAACTACTGTTAATTCTTGCTCTGAGAATGTAGGTCAAGAAAATGGAAGCAGTTATAATCCAAATCATCAAAATTACTTTGCTCATCCTCCTCCAAGTCAAAGTCAACCACTAATCAAGAAAAAAAAGAAGTGTTCCAGGCAACCCAGGTTTAAATCTCTGAAATATTTAATCTTGTTTCTTGGCTTTTTCATAATTTTCAAAAAAAAAAAGACGAAAAATGGTGGGTTTTCAATTTTTCATTATTTCTAAATGAAAAATATGTTTTTTCAAAGAAAGTCTACCATGAATGTACTAGCAGTTGACCCCAGGTTGAAAATGGTTAAATCTTTAATCTTTTTTCATGGGTATTGCCGGTGGATATTTGTACTATGTAACTCTTAAATCAAAAACATATTTATAAAAAAAAGTAATAATAAATTATGTGATTATGAAATGACAATTGAGACAGTTTCTGTCTTTAATAAACTTAAAAATAAATTGTAAAAATTGTAGATCCAGAAGCAGAAGTGATATCCTTATCACCCAAGACATTAATGGCAACAAACAGATTTGAGAAAAAGATTGCAATTTAGCTAAAAAGTTGTGATGTTGTTTGAGAAAAAGATTTTCTGGCTATGAATGTGTTAATAGTTATGTTTGGTTAACGACTTAACGGTTATCTTATCTTTTTGTTATTAGGATGGTGATGGATACAAGGGAAAGAAGATCCAATTCTCGGGACCGTTGGTTTCGTCAAACGTGGATCAGATGCTTAAGGATCATGACCATGTTTATGTTACAGCACAACACAACTAACACGTGTTATAGTTTGAACTTCAGGACATGCATGTGTTACATGTGACATGAAACCCATGTACAACGTAACACGTGTTGGTGCTATGTATTTTTGTTTACTAGTAATATGTAATGTGAGACTCTTCTTGTTTTCTCTAGTACACGATGTTAAAACGGTCTAGACTTAACACATTTTCTATTGGAGGCGCCCGTATTTGTACCTCTACTGTTACAGTTACTATTGAAGTTTATGCATCCATTCTGGAAGTCTTGACACATGTTATAATAGAGGCTTAACACACGTTATATCAGGTTTACTCTGTTGTTGTTAAGTTACTATTGGAGTTTATTCATCCATTATGGAAGTCTTTACACACGTTATAATAGATGCTTAACACACGTTATACATTTCAGTCGCTTAACACATGTTACAGTATGTATATACACATCATGGTGTTTTGGAAACCAATAGCTTATACATGACACCATGTTAGGTTAAACCAAGATTATAACAGAGGGTTAACACATTTTATCCCAGGTATACGATGTTACGATATTAACTTGTATGTTCCATATTAACTTATACACGTGTTTACTATCAGTATATGCACATCATAGTGTTTTGCAAACCACTTTCATATACATGAATACAAGTCGGGTTACAACAAGATTATAATGGTGGAGGCGCCCGTATTTGTACCTCTACTGTTATAGTTACTATTGAAGTTTATGCATCCATTCTGAAAGTCTTAACACATGTTATAATAGAGGCTTAACACACGTTATATCAGGTTTACTCTGTTGTTGTTAAGTTACTATTGGAGTTTATTCATCCATTATGGAAGTCTTAACACACGTTATAGTAGATGCTTAACACACGTTATACATTTTCAGTCACTTTAACACATGTTACAGTATGTATATACACATCATGGTGTTTTTGAAACCACTAGCTTATACATGACACCATGTTAGGTTAAACCAAGATTATAACAGTGGCTTAACACATTTTATCCCAGGTATACGGTGTTATGATATTAACTTGTATGCTCCATATTAACTTGTTCACGTGTTACGATCAGTATATGCACATCATGGTGTTTTGTAAACCACTTTCATATACATGAATACAAGTCGGGTTATAATCGATGCTTACATGTTATCATTTGTATACAAGTGAGGTTACAACAAGATTACGATATTAACTAAGCTCCCCATTAAACTCATCGCCCCCGTCGACTGTTTTCACCCTTGTCACATGTTAAGCAATTACATGTTCCGAACAGACAAATTGTAACACATGTTAGATCAGTATATACACATCATGGTGTTTTGTAAACCACTAGCTTATACATGAATACATGTTAGGTTACAAAAAGATTATAACAGAGGCTTAACACATGTTGTACATTCCAAAATGTGCTAAACATGTTATAAATGAACGAAAACTTGTTACAGCATGAAAACTTCTTTATGGATCTGTTACAGCATGAACCACTAACACATGTTATAAACGAACGAAAACTTCTTTCCCAAAAGATTTGACTTATTCAATATCCCCGCATCCATCCAGCTTGTCAATTGAATATCTTTATGGATCCGTTTCTGTAAACCACTTTCATACACATGAATACAAGTCGGGTTACAACAAGATTATAATGGTGGAGGCGCCCGTATTTTGTACCTCTACTGTTACAGTTACTATTGAAGTTTATGCATCCATTCTGGAAGTCTTAACACATGTTATAATAGAGGCTTAACACACGTTATATCAGGTTTTTACTCTGTTGTTATTAACTTACTATTGGAGTTTATTCATCCATTATGGAAGTCTTAAAACATCGCCCCCGTCGACTGTTTTCACCCTTGTCACATTAAACTCATCGCCCCCGTCGACTGTTTTCACCCTTGTCACATGTTAATCAATTACATGTTCAGAACAGCCAAATTGTAACACATGTTAGATCAGTATATACACATCATGGTGTCAATTGAATATCTTTATGGCCGAAAACTTGTTATAAACGAACGAAAACTTGTTACAGCATGAAAACTTCTTTATGGATATGTTACAGCATGAACAACTAACACATTTTATAAACATACGAAAACTTGTTACAGCATGAAAACTTGTTTATGGATCTGTTACAGCATGAACCCCTAACACATGTTATAAACGAACGAAAACTTCTTTCCCAAAAGATTTGACTTATTCAATGTCCCCACATTAACGTCGCCTACATCCATCCAGCTTGTCAATTGAATATCTTTATGGATTTGTTTCTGTAAATCAACACACGTTATATATCATTCTAACAGGTGCTTAACACATGTTATGGGTCTGTTTCTGTAAATCAAACAACCCAACAAAAAAAACACTTACTGTTCAGATCAAAAGCCCAAACAGCAACCAAAGCAACAAAATCGTCAACCGTATATCATTATTTCTGTAACAATTATTCCAACAGTTTCAATAATTTTTTCAGACCTTATGTATACATAAACAAACAAATCGGTAACCGTATATCATTATTTCTGTAAAATCCCTATATAGTTAACAATCAACATTTTTCAAGCATAATCCATCCAAACAGTTCACAGCTATATATATATACATATACCCATATCCAAGATTCACGAAATGTAAGGAAACAAGATACACATCCTAAAATCAATCAAACAAACAGCAATTCGAACAAATACTCAGCTAAAAATTACAAGGATGTAGGGAATTCAAAGACAATCATGTACCGACCGAAATAAATCTGGAGTGAATCCCGAACTAAATTACAACCGAACCTGAACATGAATCTGACCCGAGTCGTCTGTATATGTGTTCAAACTTCATCTCTCTCACACACTTGTATGTGTGTTCTTGGTGTTATAGATGAACATGATGAAGTTTGTTGTCATCGTTCTCTCTCTAAAACAACATTCAGACCATTCATTTGCTTCTAAAGATTGAGGAGAGAGAGAGAGCCGGAGAAGAAGCCCGGTGAGTTTCGCCGGAGGAGGTGGTTGCTGGTGGTGGTTGTTGTTTATTTCTCCTGAATATGAAGAGTGTTCATCTTTTGTCTTCAAGATTGGGTTGAAGAAATGGGAAAAAGGAAGATGAAATCTGTGATTTTAGAGAGAGGGATTGTGATTTTGAATTGGATATGAAGAGAGAGAAAGATCATTGCATTAAATAGAGATGATAGGACTAGACATTGGAGAGAGAAGGAAATGTTCTACCCAAAATGCCCTTATCAGTTGACTAATGTGTATTATTACATTTCTTTTAAATCTAATTGTTACCAAAATTATGAGAGCCATTGATCAAGTGTGATGAGAGACAATCAATGGCTCACATTGGGTTTCCAAGGTTTCTTAAAAAAGATGGGGTTTCTTGTATAATGTTCCCCTATATATATATATATATATATATATATATATATATATATATATATATATATATATATATATATATATATAATTGCTTTGTTGGTCTTTCAAAAAAAAAAGTCCAACTGGACTTCAAGTTTCAATATTTGGATTTCAAAATTCTATTTCCGAAATATCATTTTCATTCCCAAGAAACCATTTTCAAGATTTAGAGCATTCACATCCAACTCCCCATTTTTTACCCTATATTACACTAAAAATTGCTATCTTTTATCTGTTTTTTCAATTAAATAATATTTTTCAATACTTTTGTCATTACATTTTCTCTCTTTTTTCACTCATAACCACTTTTAAAATATACTAAAAAATTATAAAGGGTGAACAAAGTCTCTTCAAATTTACATTTTCAAAATGTATTAAAAAATTATAAAGGATGAACAGTGTCTCTTCAAATTTGCAGATGAACAGTAAGATCTTCTCTCTCCTCTACTCACAACCACTTACAACCATCTATAACCACTTTTCATAAAATAAAAATCTCACTCACATAATTTAGGGGGTTGGATGTGAATGCTCTTACATTAGCTTTCGTTTTCACGCATTCTCGGATTTCAAACAAGAAGTAATTATTAGAAAGCCCAAAATAACTAAAATATGGGGCCTAAGTTTCTTTTTGGGTCACCCTAGCTTTTTCACAAAGCTATTCGGTCGGGCCTGATATAAGTAACCCCAATGTCAAATTCAGAAAATCATTCAAAATGGTGTAGTAAAATTGTTAATATATGTTAAGAAATTAATGATAACAAATAACTATTTACATAGTCTAATATTTATAATAATCTAATGCTTATAAATTTTTGATGTGCTCATTAAGACAATCTGCTCAGTAAAGAACTCATTTGCTTAGCTTTTAGAAAATTATAAGTGTAAGAATTGAAAGAAGAATATAATTAGTAAAAGAAGAACTTCCTCTCAACCTTGCCTTCAATTATCAGATTAAAGAGCTTTATTGCAGGCTCTTACATTAGCTAACTAACTCAGTTGGTTACAGGTGTTAAGGCTCATTAAAACATGACCATTTTACTTTGTTTTATTACAACAATAGTCCCTCTACTTATGCAACCATAATAATGCTTCCTTACCTAAGTGGCATATGTGATGGGAACAGTTTGCCAATGTACCAAGATCTTTACAACAAATATATTAAATACAGAGAGAGAGAGAGAGAGGCGTCACATAAGATAACAAACTACTTTAGTAGAGGAAAGAGGAGGCGCCCGCAAATCCACCCATTGAATATGGTCTTACACCTCTCTTGCACAGTGGAAATACCAACAAACAAAATCTAAGAGAAATGAAAAGGTAAAAAACTAAATTTTAGGCCCAACTTAAAGCCCATACTAGAATGAAAAGGTAAAAACTTGAATTTAAGGCAGAACTAATATGTGGGCCTTGAATTTCGGTGGGTCAAAATCCCGATTCTGGTGGATTGCGAGGCAGCGGCCCAGATCTTCGACCATATTTCAGCCCAGTTGGGCGCTAAAAAATGGAAACAGGTTGTGCAGATGGTGGCCTATGAAACATTTTGGAGATTGTGGTTGACCCGCAATGATAGAGGGTTCAACGGCAACACGGTTTCGGTGTCTAGAGTGGTTGAATCTATTAAGGAGGACACTTTCCTCTGGTTAAATAACAGGGGAGGTATCAAGTCGGTGTCCTAGAGCGATTGGCTAGATTTCAATATAGAGTCTATGTTGTAACCAAATCTTGTTTGTTCTCTAGCTTCTGGCTGGGCTTTGTTGTTTTAGTAAAGCAGTTGTCGTTTAAAAAAAATGTGGGCCTTGAATTGTATTATTAGTTTTACTTGTTTTGTTTATATTAAATTTTAAAACATATTTTATCTTAGTTTTTTATTAAAACTATAATTTGCTGTTGATTTTTTTTTATTTTTTTTAAATCCCTTTTTCTGATAAAATTGATAGTACACGTTGCCATACAATATTTTTAATTATTTTTGGAATGTGTTGATCTTAATGAAAACTAGCGAGATTTTCCCCCGCGTTGCGTCGGGAACTCAGTTGCTTTGTGACGGTATCAGTATGGTATCAATACTTGATTTAAAGTAATCATACTGTAAAAGAAATGTGTTTTACATCGAAAACTATAAAAAACGAATACCGGTTCAATTAATTGTAGGTCCGGCTAGGGGAGGATCTAGTCGCCTAATCCTTGTATACTAACCACTCCGGTTGTGCGGAATCCAACCGAAATAGCAAACCGAGATAGAACACGCAATAACACGACACGCAAATTTCAACGATTAACACCACTTGTATTAAACGTATGAAAGGTCCAGTTACAGCTCAATGTTTACAAATCAGTCTTGCAAACTCTCTCTAGTGTGTGTGTGTGTTCTCTATCTGTCTGAGTGTCTAACTCTCGAAGTGAACACAACACACGGGTATTTATACCCAAACCAGCAGGTCTGGTCGAAGGATCATGCAGACTGGTCGAAAGATCATCTTTCGACCACAAACAGCTCGAATGATCCATATGTACCACGAAAGATGGGATCTTTCGTGGTCCATCTATCGAAAGCTATCTATCGAGCAGGTCATCGAAGGATATAAGTGATCCTTCGATGACACATCCTTCGAACCAAACAAATTACAAACATAATGTTGACTGTTTGGTCAAGTCAAACCGGAGGATGGTTGACTTGGTCAAACCTTCAAGACTAACAAGACATCGTTTTACATCGTGACCGAATACAGACAAAGTGCAGACATAAGTGCACCAACAAACTCCCCCTTGGCTGTAGCTTTGTCTGGCTGTAGCTTTGTCTCGATCTTCATTCTTGTAAGGTCTCGTGTCTTCAAGTCTTTGACTTCTATTCAAGTCTTCAATGTCGGAGGATCTTCAAAGTCTTCACGTCTTGAAAGCAGAAAGTGTACCAACAAACTCCCCGTTTTATGTAGGAAGTGTGTTGACAAACTCCCCCTTAACATAAGCTCCCCCTTGAGTTATGCTTGTGAAATACTTGTTCTTTATGAAGTGAGATCCTTGTGGTGTTGATGATGGTCAGCGGCAACTCGATCATCTTCATCATTTGAGTGCCTTCACGTCGTGTCTTCATTCCGAAGCTTGTCATCGACCATGTTCTCCTAGCCTTTAGAATCTGCACATGCAAGAAATCTAAACGCGTAATGAGAACAACCGCTTGGAACATCATAAGCAAACAACACACATGTGACCATTGCTTAATCAAACACCGTCCGACAGTTTGAAAGTTTAACAAATTTTATCAATTTCAATTTTAACTTTCAACGCTTGCAAATTTCGACCGTTTATGAAGATTTAGTCGTTTTCGGTTTTCGTTCAGGTTTCAGGTAACGAAGACTCGAGCTCCAACATCGTACGATCGAAAATAAAATAGAAACAAAATCTTTTTGGCTTTTATAAGATTTATATTAAAACACTCATAAAATCTTTTTGGTATTTTTGAATATTTCAAATGTAAAGACTGAAAGCAGTAAATAAATATGTACAGACATTCTTTTTGCGAGTTTCGAGGGTAAGAGAATCATATCAGTGTACGGTCATGCCAAAACACTCTCTTTGTTCAATTAGATAACATTAAAATAAGCATCCTATAACAATTATCGGTATTGTTGTCCACATAAACTCAACTTATCATTTGTAATCATGGCGAGGGGATACGTTAAGGTATGATTTATACTTACCGACCGGTGTTCATCCACATCACGACACATTCCCGTATCAAGGTATGCACGAGGGTTCATCTTACCGGTGAGTATACCGATTATCATCTGTTTGACCGTATATGATGTGAGATTCTGACTTATTTTGATTTGAAAACAAGCCCTATGTGATATAATCACTTATTGATGAGGAACTTGATTTTCGATGCATGAGGGCACAGGAGCAAGTCCGTGAACAGGTCAGTACTTTCGTACAGCAGAGAGACGAACTTGACACCTGGAAAGAATTTGTGATATTTTATCACTTATTTGTTTGGACATGTGATTGTTGATCACTTATTGAGGTTGTATGCAGTATGTACACGTATGTATAGTATCATGGAAGATCTAGACTTGCGTCCCCGTTATATATATATATATTTTTTTTTTGGTAAAAGATACAACCATGATACCCAGATGATAAGCAGCATAAAGACCGAATATCTCAGAACCTCGGCAATCTCTCAAACGAAATTTCGGTACTAAGACCATATGCCAATGAATGGTTCCCACCCAGTCTTCAGTCGATTTAAGTTTATATCACCCTGCACACTTTAAAATGATTGTGAGCCTACCGATACATCTTATATAGAGCTGCTTATCGTTTTTCATTTAAGGTTTAAAGAGGTTTAGACAGACCACCGATGTACTGTCATTTTCTCTTTTGCTCGCCAGGAAACTCATTTTTGTTTTTCTATTGTTTTTGAGTTTTTGAACTTTTTCGATGTTTTTGGATTTTCAAATTTTGGATTTACTCCCCCTAAAATCAATAAACTAAGATAAATTTAAAAACACAAAGGTATTTACAAAAATGATTTTCCGATGTTGGTTTTACTCTTGCTTGACCTTAATGCCATTTACCAATAATAAATAGTCAAATCTTGATTTGTCAAAAGCTTTGGTAAAAAGGTCGGCACGTTGGTCATCGGTGTGGACGTAAGCAACATCGATTAGCCTTTTCTCAAAGCAATCACGTATGAAGTGATACTTAATGTCGATGTGCTTAGTCTTTGAATGCTGCACAGGATTTTTAGTGATCTGTAATGCAGCAGAATTATCAACGTAAATAGGAGTAGTTAGGAATTCAAAACCGTAGTCACGCATTTGCTGTTGTATCCACAAGACTTGGGAGCAACAACTTGAGGCAGCAATGTATTCAGCTTCGCATGTTGATGTAGCGACGCACGTCTGCTTCTTGCACTGCCATGTGACTAGGCGATTTCCCAAAAACTGACATCCAGCCGTTGTGGATTTGCCGTCGATTTTGCATCCGCCAAAATCAGAATCACTGAATGCGATCATGTCAAAGTTATTATCCCTAGGGTACCACAGACCGGTGTCAGGGTAACACTTCAAATAACGAAAAATCCTTTTTACAGCTGCAAGATGTGAGGCCTTCGGGTTCACTTGATATCTGGCAAGCAGGCATGTTGGGTACATTATATCTGGTCTTGATGCTGTGAGGTACATAAGAGATCCGATCATCGCGCGGTAGTATGAGGGGCTAACATCTTGACCCTTCAAGTCTGGAGTAATTCCGTGATTTTGTGGCAATGGGGTACCAATGGGCGTTGCATCAGACATCTGGAACCGGCTCAAGATGTCACCAACATATTTAGTCTGATGGATGAATATCCCAGACTCTGTTTGTTGTACTTGTAGGCCCAAAAAGAAAGTCATTTCCCCCATAGCACTCATCTCGAATTTATCCTGCATAACACGCTCGAAATCCCTACACAAAACATCATTAGTAGAACCAAATATAATATCATCAACGTATACCTGTACCAGTAGAAGATCTCCATCTTGTTCTTTGATGAAAAGAGTGCAGTCGATAAGACCTCTGCGAAAACCGTTCTCTAGCAGATAATTAGATAAGGTTGCGTACCAAGCTCGCGGTGCTTGATGTAGACCATATAGAGCTTTGTTGAGCAACCAAACCCGATCGGGATGGATAGGATCTTCAAAACCTGGAGGCTGTTCGACGTACACCTCTTCTTCCACCACACCATGTAAGAAAGCACTCTTCACGTCCATCTGGTATACCTTGAAACCTTTGAATGAGGCATAAGCCAGAAAGATCCGAATGGCTTCTAGACGTGCAACAGGTGCATACACTTCGTTGTAGTCGATTCCTTCAATCTGACGAAAACCTTGAACGACTAGCCTTGCTTTGTTCCGGATAACGATCCCACGGTCATCCTTTTTGCATTTAAACACCCAACGGGTACCAATCTTCTTGTATCCAGCAGGTTTCTCTACGAGTTTCCAGACACCAAGCTTCTGGAATTGTTGCAGTTCTTCCTGCATTGCCTCAACCCATGAGCTATCTTTCAAAGCATCTTTCCAAGTTCTTGGCTCTTCCTTTGAGACATAACACGCGAAAGACCAATCATTCTGTTGACCAGATTCTCGGATAGTTGCATACAAGCCTGCATTGTTGTTGTTCCGCAACATGTTTCTTGTTTGAACGCCACTTTGTACATTCCCGATGATGTTTTGTTGAGGATGGGTATTATGAATCCTTGTTTCTGGATTATCTTGAACTGGAATATTTGTACCCAGATTGTTGAGATTCAGATCAACAATCAATTCAAGGCCCGGAATTGACGAAGAGGATGATGCAGAAGTTTCAGCTGTTCGAGGAACATCCACTGGAGGTGTACCCTCTGAAATACCATGAACTGCTGTTGGAGCTTCTTGATCTGCATCGAGAAATTCATCGTCCTCTGAGGATTCGTTCAATTCGGTAGCATCTTGAAAATCCTCATTGTCGAGAGCATTATTGTTCACTGAAGATGGTTCTTGATTGACTATAATGGGACGAACCAACGGTGAATCTGTTGCATTATCACTCTCGAAAAACATCCTTGCCGCAGCACTTTCTTCAACGGCTTCAACATTGATCGAATTGAAAAAGTCATCGTACTCAAACATCCAAGGCTGACCAGGATTTCTGACTGGTAAAGTGTGCCTTTGTACTCTGACTTCAGACCATTCCTCGACCCTTTTAGTCTCTAGATTCCAGACTCTTAAGTTTGGGGTGGAATACCCAAGAAAGTATCCCTCAATTGATCTTGCCCCAAACTTTCCATGAGGATCGATAATTGTGCATGGAGCTCCAAACGGTTCGAGATAAGACAAGTCTGGTTTCCGTTTGTTGATAAGCTCAAAGCAGGTCTTGTTGTGCCTTTTGACTGTAAGGACTCGGTTCAAAGTATAGCATGCAGAGGACACAGCTTCAGTCCAGAATGGAATGGGTAGCTGCGACTCTACCAACATAGTCCTAGCAGTCTCGATCAATGTGCGATTCTTACGTTCAGCGACGCCATTCTGTTGAGGAGTATAAGCTGCACTAAATTCGTGAAGAATACCTTTTGAAGTGCAAAACTCCGCCATGGCATGATTTTTGAATTCAGTACCATTGTCGCTACGTATCCGCCTAACCTTCAAGTTGTAAAGATTAGGTCCGGCTAGGGGAGGATCTAGTCGCCTAATCCTTGTATACTAACCACTCCGGTTGTGCGGAATCCAACCGGAAAGGCAAACCGAGATAGAACACGCAAATAAACAACACGCAAGACTCAACGATTAACACCACTTGTATTAAACGTATGAAAGGTCCAGTTACAGCTCAATGTTCACAAATCAGTCTTGCAAACTCTCTCTAGTGTGTGTGTGTGTTCCTGATCTGTCTAGGTGTCTAACTCTCGAAGTGAACACAACACACGGGTATTTATACCCAAACCAGCAGGTCTGGTCGAAGGATCATGCAGACTGGTCGAAAGATCATCTTTCGACCACAAACAGCTCGAATGATCCATATGTACCACGAAAGATGGGATCTTTCGTGGTCCATCTATCGAAAGCTATCTATCGAGCAGGTCATCGAAGGATATAAGTGATCCTTCGATGACACATCCTTCGAACCAAACAAATTACAAACATAATGTTGACTGTTTGGTCAAGTCAAACCGGAGGATGGTTGGCTTGGTCAAACCTTCAAGACTAACAAGACATCGTTTTACATCGTGACCGAATACAGACAAAGTGCAGACATAAGTGCACCAACATTAATACCGATGTCGATAAAAACCATAAAAACAAAGACCGATTCGGCTTCTGATAATAACTATACCGGTACCGATGTAAGCATAGGTTCGATTCGTCACCATACTATTTTGAATAAAACTCTTTTTTCAACAGTGTTCATACATGATCGCCGAGAAAAAAATATTAAACAATGTTGGTATCGATTCGGTTCAACATTGTACTATTTTAAATAAAATTCAGTTTTTAACAAAGTTATAGCGAGAAAAAATATTAAACACTTGCGCTTATTTAGCTTTATAAAAAGACAATAAACGCGAGTTGTCGGAGGAGAATCAAAATAAATAAAAACAAAATGATTTAAAGCATATATATTATAAAGTATATGCCAATGCTGATTAGATGACATCGATATCGGTATTGACGTTGTTTGGTTCATATCAGTTTGTTTGTTCAAAGATAAATAATTGCAAATAAGTTAAATGTTAATATGGATTAAGTGAAAGGATTTCTCAAAACTTTGCCTTCGTCAACTTTACAAATTCAAAGTTTGCTATGAAATTTGGGATTAAAACACTAAGACCATGATTGCCTTAAAACACTAAGACCATGATTGCCTTGAAATTTCATAGCGAGCTTTGTATATGTAAAACTGATGCATGCAAAGTTTTAAGAACTCATACCACTTAATCCAGATGAACGTTCACTTATTTGAAATGATTTCGTCAATTTTATACATTTTACTACTTGATGATAACATCCCTCCCTTCACCAATCTCTCGCTATGTTTTGGATCATCACATTAATTGATTGTTCATCAACATTTAATTGTGTTATGTTGAGAAAAGTAACATTTCAGTTATATCCACTGATGAGTTCTGAATAAACAAGCAAACCAATGTTTGAGACTAAATGAGACAAACAACAGATGGAATTCTAAGCACTGCTTGTGATCAAACACTGATAGTGGTTAACAGCTGATAGTAACAACTGATGATGGTAAACAACTGTTGTTGAAATAAGCAGTATATAGTGAATCAGTTGATTAAAATGCTGTTGTAGAGTGAGTCAGTGGTTGAGGTGTTGGAGAGCAGCTGTTTAGATATAAGGTCTAATACTTACATTCTTGTAAGTTCAGGGGGTGTTTGTGGAAATTCTTACAACGGATAGTTGTAACTGAATTTAGGGCGATTAGTATAAATAGGGGTTTGCAGTAGTGTGTAATTAGTTCATTACTTTCAATTTCTTTGTAATTTCTTTCTTGTAATTCAATTTCTGATTCAATAAGATTCAATCGTTAATCGTTGATTCAATTCTCTGGGTCAATTTCTGGGTTGTTTTCTAACAAGTGGTATCAGAGCCATTAGTGGCTCGATTAAAAGAAATTGACGTTCAATTCCGCAATCAGAGATCAAAGATGGTGTCAACGAAGTTTGAATTGGAGAAATTTGATGGGAAGAATGATTTCAGTGTATGGCGTGTGAAGATGAGGGCTCTTCTGGTTCATAATGGTGTGGTAGATGCGCTGAAAGGAGAAGATAAACTTCCTGAAGGCTTAACTGATAAAGAGAAGAAGGGTATGCTCGAGAAGGCTCATAGTGCAATCATATTGAGTCTTGGTGATCGAGTTCTTCGTGAAGTATCAAAGGAGACGTCTGCTGCAGGGATTTGGGCAAAGTTGGAGTCATTATATATGACTAAATCTTTGGCAAATCGGCTGTATTTGAAGAAGAGGTTGTATACATTTCACATGTCATCTGGAAAGAGTCTTGAAGATCATACAGATGAATTCAACAAGTTGATCTTGGATCTTGAAAATATAGAGGTGGTGTTGGATGATGAAGATCAGGCCATAATATTTCTCACTTCTTTACCATCATCATATGAACACTTTGTGGATACATTGATGTATGGTAGAGATTCTCTATCTATGGAAGATGTATTGTCTGCCTTGAATTCAAAAGAATTGAAGAAGAGGTCAGATTCTAAAGAAGAAGGTGGAGATGGTTTGTTTGTGAGAGGAAGGTCAGATCAAAGTAATTACAGTAGTGGCAGCAGAAATTCCAGGTCAAAATCTAAGTCAAGATTCAAGAGGAGATGTTTTGTTTGTAATTCAGAGAAGCACTTCAAGAAAGTCTGTCCAGAATTCAAGAAAAGAAGAGGTGAAGGCAGTTATTCAAGAGGACAAAGCAGTAATTACTCAAAGGGGCAGAGTAGTCATGTAGATTCTGATGATCAGTCAGAAGGAGGTTATGACAGTGCTGATGTTCTTGTGGTCACAAGTGAATGTAATCAAGAAAAATGGGTAATGGATTCAGGGTATTCATTCCATATGACACCTCTGAAAGAAGCCTTCAAAGAATTGAAGATGGTGGACATGGGGTCTGTAAAGCTTGGAGATGACAGGCCTTGTCAGATTCTTGGCATTGGTACAGTCACAATGAAGACAGAATCTGGCATCACATTTGATCTCAAAGATGTGAGGTACATCCCTAATCTTAAGAGAAGTTTATTATCTCTTGGTACTTTAGAGAAAATGGGATATCATGTTAGTCTTAGAGAAGGAAAGGCCAGGGTCATAAAAGGGTATTTGGTGGTGCTCAGTGGTACTAGAATCAAGAACAACATTTACATGTTGGATTGTAAAGTTGTTGATGGAGTGGCTGCTGTGGCAAGTGAAGAAGGTGATGATGAAGCCCTAAAGTGGCATAAGAGACTTGGTCATATAAGTCAACAAGGCCTGGTTGAGTTATCCAAACAACAAGTTCTTGGTGATTTAAAGAACTGTAATATAAGCTTTTGTGAAAGCTGTGTTTTGGGCAAACAGAAAAGAGTAAAGTTCAGTAAGGGAAAGCATATTTCTAAGGGAGTCTTAGACTATGTTCACTCTGATCTGTGGGGGCCAGCAAGAACCGAAACTTTGGGGGGGTGGAAGATACTTCTTGTCCATTATAGATGACTACTCAAGAAGAGTGTGGGTTTATGTGCTTAAACACAAGAGTGATACTTTCAAGAAATTTCAAGAATGGAAAGTACTGGTGGAGAATCAAACTGAGAAGAAAGTGAAGAAACTCAGAATAGATAATGGGCTGGAGTTTTGTAATCATGAGTTTGATCAATTTTGCAAAGAAAATGGTATAGCCAGACACTTAACCATTCCTGGTACTCCACAACAGAATGGTTTGGCTAAAAGAATGAACAGAACTTTATTAGAAAGGGTGAGGTGTATGTTAGCAACTTCAGGAATGCCAAAGAAGTTCTGGGGTGAAGCTGTATCCACTACAGCTTATTTGATCAATAGATGTCCATCATCAGCAATTCAGATGAAGACACCTATGGAGATGTGGTCTGGTACTAAACCTGAGTATGAAGATTTAAAAGTTTTTGGGTCTTTGGTGTATTCTCATGTGAGTGATGATAAGTTGGATCCAAGATCTCAAAAGTGTGTAATGCTGGGATATACTGAAGGTGTAAAGGGATACAGGCTTTGGAGGTTGCAAAATCCAAAGGTGATAGTGAGCAGAAATGTTCAGTGCAGGGAGAATGTCTTATACAAAGATGTTATGGAGTCAATGAACAAAAGTGTATCCAAGAAAGATGATCTTCAGTTTGAGGTGGAGCCAGTGTTAAACAGACCAAAGGTGAATGTTGAAAGGTCTGGTGCAACTCAGGATGAAACAAGTCAAAGTGGTCCTGGTTCAAGTCAGGATGAGATAAGTCAAAGTGTACCAAATTTGGAGGATTACATTTTGGTAAGAGACAGGTCAAAAAGGAGAGTTGTGAAACCACTGAGATACAGAGATCAAGAAGATATTTCTGCAGTTGCCTTTGTAGCAGCAGAGAATGAAAGCATTTATGAACCACTAACTTTTGAAGAAGCTGTTAATTCAGAAGATAATCAAAAGTGGTGTCAAGCAATGGATGAGGAGATGGATTCTCTGTACAAGAATGGTACATGGGAGTTAGTATACAAGCCTAAAGACCAGAAGTTGGTGTCTTGCAAGTGGTTCTACAAGATTAAGGAAGGTGTTAAACCAGGAGAAGATCCAAGATATAAAGCAAGATTGGTGGCAAAAGGATTTACACAAAAGGCAGGTGTTGATTATAATGAGATCTTTTCTCCTGTAGTCAAACATGTCTCAATTAGAGTTATCTTGTCCTTGGTTGCATCATTAGATCTGGAATTGGAACAAATTGATGTGAAAACTGCATTTTTGCATGGTAATTTGGAGGAGCAGATCTATATGGCACAACCAAAGGGGTATGAGGTCAAAGGCCAAGAAAATAAGGCATGTTTACTGAAGAGGTCCTTGTATGGTCTTAAGCAGTCTCCCAGGCAGTGGTACAAAAGATTTGATGAGTACATAGTGGGCAGTGGTTTCAGCAGAAGTCCTTATGACAGTTGTGTGTATCATAGGGAGTATGACAGGGGTAAATTTGTCTATTTACTCTTGTATGTTGATGATATGCTGATAGCTTTTGAAAGCAAAAGCCAAATAGAAGAAACCAAACAACTGTTGATGAGAGAGTTTGAAATGAAGGATTTAGGGAAAGCCAGGAAGATACTTGGTATGGAAATCCACAGAAACAGGGCAGAAAAAGTGTTAACACTGTCTCAATCTTCTTATATTGAGAAAGTGTTGAAGAATTATGGAATGGGAGAGTGTAAGCCTGTTACAACTCCTCTTGCAGCTCATTTCAATTTGTCAAAGAAAGATTGTCCTCAAACAGATGAAGAGGAAGAATACATGAGCAAAGTTCCATATGCAAACATTGTTGGAAGTCTGATGTATCTCATGGTCTGCACAAGGCCTGATATTGCATATGTTGTTAGTGTGGTGAGCAGATACATGGCAAATCCTGGTAAAAATCATTGGGCAGCAGTGAAGTGGATTCTCAGATATTTGGCAGGTACAAAGAAACTTGGTTTAAAGTTTGAAAATCACGCTGAGAAGGAGAACATGGTCAATGGTTATGTTGATTCAGATTATGCAAAAGACAATGGCAGATCAATAACTGGGTATGTGTTCTCAGTGATGGGTAATGTGGTTAGTTGGAAGTCTCAGTTGCAGCATGTGGTTGCATTGTCCACAACTAAGGCTGAATTCATATCTTTAACAGAAGGGGTAAAAGAGTCTTTATGGTTAAAGGGTATGGTTGCTGATCTGGGAATCAGGTTGGATGGTGTGGAGGTGAATTGTGATAATGAAGGTGTTGTTCAGTTGTCAAAGAACAGTGTTTTTCATGAGAGAACCAAACACATTAATGTGAAGTTGTTTTGGATCAGAGATGTGGTGACTTCTAAGGAAGTGGTGGTCAAGTGGGTTGGAACAGATGTTAATCCAGCTGATGTGATGACCAAGGCTTTGCCAGGTGCAAAGTTTACATTTTGCTTTAACTCATTAAGTTTAGGTTAAACTGAATTGTTACTTAGGTGGAGATTGTTGAGAAAAGTAACATTTCAGTTATATCCACTGATGAGTTCTGAATAAACAAGCAAACCACTGTTTGAGACTAAATGAGACAAACAACAGATGGAATTCTAAGCACTGCTTGTGATCAAACACTGATAGTGGTTAACAGCTGATAGTAACAACTGATGATGGTAAACAACTGTTGTTGAAATAAGCAGTATATAGTGAATCAGTTGATTAAAATGTTGTTGTAGAGTGAGTCAGTGGTTGAGGTGTTGGAGAGTAGCTGTTTAGATGTAAGGTCTGATACTTACATTCTTGTAAGTTCAGGGGGTGTTTGTGGAAATTCTTACAACGGATAGTTGTAACTGAATTTAGGGCGATTAGTATAAATAGGGGTTTGCAGTAGTGTGTAATTAGTTCATTACTTTCAATTTCTTTGTAATTTCTTTCTTGTAATTCAATTTCTGATTCAATAAGATTCAATCGTTAATCGTTGATTCAATTCTCTGGGTCAATTTCTGGGTTGTTTTCTAACATGTTAATTATTATGAACATTCTAATCGTCAATGAAGTTGTGCCTGTTTTCAATGGCAGAACTTTTTGGTATCATTGACGACATCAAATCTCATGTTACCAACAACAGAAGTGGAATGTTCATCTGGAGTAGGTGTAATGGTTTCTCAATCTGAAGTCCATGATCGATCACCGTTTCTAACTAGTAACTCATTATGTATATACCAAATATTTTTCCACAAATAGAAGGGTATTGTTAATTATCTTTTTTTAATAACAGTGAATGTCTATTTCGTGTATAACAGTGGGGTACAACTATTGGAATGTGGCTATAAATGTCACCTCAGTTGTGAATTATCTCTCATTCTGTTTTACCTCAATTCCACTAATCTCGTCACCTTTCGATATCCTAGCACAAGAATGCCGACGCCAACTGATAACCCGACTAACGAAGAAACTACAGCCGCACAGGTAGAAACCAACCGTCGCATATTCCTCACAGCTGCCATTTTCATCCGACGCCTCCATGCGCTCTGGAATAACCATCTCCTACAAGGAGCACTTAAGGTAGACATGCCCACATCTTCGTTTGCATTTGTTATCAATGCTTTACTTACATTTACAGAAATCAAATCCCAGAGAGATCCTCAATTTCCTTTCCAAACACACCCTCAGGTTGTCATGCTCTCGGTTACCAGCCTCCTCATATATGGCTTCGCTTCAGTTGCTCAACATTTCATTTCAGCTACACGGCTTTGTCCGGATTCAGTTTATGCCATCATTGCAAGGTTGGGACAGATGGCTAGTTTGTGCATTTTGGTTGGATCTTTGGCTTCTTGGTTCTATTTTTGATCATCTTCATACCCATTAGTTGTTTTAATGAGTTGTTATTGCCCTTAGCATAAGTTGTACTTGTAGTGATCGTGTCTAATGTAAGCATATATAAGTATATGAATAAACACATTCCAGGAGTTTGTTATGATATATATATATATTTTTTTTAAATTGTCTTGTCATGACGACAATGCATTGCAAATCATATTATGTATTGTGTTTATTTATCCATACAATATCATGCATATTTTAAACTATTATCTGTTAGTATTTATGTAAGATCCATCTGGGATCATTGTTATAAAGATTAGAATATAAAGAAAACACATAATTGTATAACTATTAAACATTTAAGCTTTTCCATTCAATATCCAACTTAAAAAAGACCTTAATGCAACTATGAAAGACTAAACTAAATCATACTGAAATGCTAGATCTAAAGTTAGAATGTCATAGGGTGATCAACTTTTTTTATCCACATAGTTAGAAAATTAGAACCTGGTGTTATAGAAAATACACATGGTGTCATCTGCTTTTTTTTCCACATAGTATCATCCGTGTTTTTTTTCCTTGGAGACATGACATCTTCGTCATAAGCTTCCTATACTTTTTTAGGATAATTTTTTTTGTAAGAACCCAAACCTGCCATATTATCCAAACAATACATAACTAAAACATTGTAACGGCTACTTATAACAGACCTCAAGACAATATAATCAACAATATACATGTCATATTACGTGGAATTACTAGATCTTAATACATTATCATAAAAAAAAAACAGATGGGTAAACATATTGCAAGCATGTGCACCAATATGAGATGTTATGCGGGTATTCACACTAAACATCCCACATAAAACATAAATAGTTTTCTTAGATCGATCCTTACACTTCCTAACATAATTGGTGGTGCTCAAATATAAACCTCAAGTACCAACTACAAATGTCGTGATCTCAACTTACTACCACGATTAGTGTCACGACATTGATGGCGCAATGACATGCATGCACACTACCCTAGAGATAAATAAGGTGTGTTCGAGTAGCAAAGTATATAAACAAATGCGTAGCCTAGCTACCAAACTATAGTAGAAACTGAAATCAGGGTTAGTCCAACTGGCTGATTGACATACAACTGAGGTTATGTCAAAATATTCTTTTGATTTAGACTGGAGGGTGTGGGGCGCCACCCTTCCGCCACCTAGACCACCATAGCGCCCCCCTCCAAATTTGACCACACCGCCGGCGCCATAGCCGGGGCGCCATTGAACCTCCGCCACCATGGTAACGAGCTGCAACGGGCTCTATAGGTGGGACCCACTTGTTTTGCACCAATGAAATTTTTTTTTTAATTTTCTTTAATATAGGGCTCCATCCACACCCTGCAATTTAAAGGGGGCTCCATGGTTGATTTGGATCCTAGGTGGCGCTGACGTGGAGCTTAGGTGGACTTGATAAAGCCCATGGGGCTCCATCCACACCTCATAGCCTTATGGAAACATGCTATAATGAATACTATACAAACATGATAAAAGTTATTGTATTCTAAAATTCTCAAAGTACAATCTTAACTGATTAAACAGTAACTTTGAGTTCTGAAGTTGGACTGATTAAACGAATTAATAAACTACTTTAATGACGTCTGAAATTCCAAAAAAAATTTACCAACAAAAATTTTTACACCAATCCATCTTTGACGGGTCTCGAATCCTTGACCTTACGCGGAGCAACACCTCAACTCTAATGGTTTTGCCAACTTAATAAAACAAATTTGTTATATTAAAACTTTGTTTAACTTGTATAATAATTGTATATGAAGTTGGACTGAATTATACACTGGGCCAAGATCTCTAGTGAGATTTTTTTTGTCAACTGGATGAGATTTTTACAAGATTCGAGATCTAACTTTTAATTACTTTTGTTAACATGAGATTTAAGTATTTTAGAGCATTCATTATTTCATCATCTATATTGAGTCCAATGTGGAATTTTTTTCGTCAAGAACCCACATATACGGAACCCACCCTTTTAGTTCATTTTGACTTTTATGTTTATCAATGAAAGTTAAAAAGAAAAAGAAAATCAGAAGAAAATCAACCGAAAGTGTAAGTTAAGAAAAATAAAGTGCCAAATATTATTTCACTCGGGAAAGAATGATGACCAGGTCATTCAATTATTGATTGAGACCAGTGGCGGAGCTTGACCAAAAGTTTTGAGGGGGCGTAAAGTGATGAGACCCAAATTTTTTTTCCTATCGTTATGTTTCGGGTCGGGTATCGATTTGGGTCAGGCCAAATAATAATAGTTCCAAATAAAACTAAAAAAATTCATTTATTCAAAGAACTCGTTCTTACACATAAAAACTTGCGATAGATTAAGTTTATTGTGTGGTGGGTAATCTAGGGTTAAACAAATAAGAGTTAAAATATATTTACAAAACTACCCATCACTTATATACAAAGTGGTAAAAAACTTTACTTTAATTTATATATTGTATAAATATTTAGGATATACAAAGTGGTAACAAACTTTACTTTAATTTATATATTGTATAAATATTTAGGAAAAATAATTAGGGGAGACGATCCTATATAATTTTTAAAATTTGCGTACGAAAAATCGAAACCTATACACTTTTAACCGAAACATTGGGGTGGGCGGGTGCACCCCCGGGCACCAAGTAACCTTCGCCACTGATTGAGACCATCTTAGTATGGTTAACATTTTATAAGTTTTAGAAACTTATATTCCATACATCCATAATCCATACTTTAAACCCTAAATCCCGTTACACCCTTTTATATAGCCCTTTTGATATTTGCATCATTCTTGTGTTGATTGTCTCATGTTTCATACTTGGTAATTAAGTTATTTATATTAGGGTATTGCTTATAAACCATATAAGCTTTCAGATATCTGCATTGCTTATACATATTTTATGTATTAAGTTACTAGCAATTTTGGCATTTTTTCGAACTAAAAATTTGACAGGATACTTAATTGCATACTTCACCTTTTATTTATAGGTTGGCTTCTACAAAACTACAAAAGGAACGAAAAACAAAGAGTTCAAGAGAAAAATAAGAGTGAAAACAACAAAACACATGGCTAGATAATCAAATTGGCATAGAACAATATGGGGCAATAGCGGTGACACCAATAGCGCCGACACTTCATATGTCGCCGCTATTGGTCAATCTGGAACCCAGTGTCCCACAATAAACCCTAGCCACTCATTCCTTATCATGATCGAATGGCGGGTTTTATTTATAGCAACAGCGGCGACATGAAGGGTCAATAGCGACGACATGTGTTGCCCCTAAAACCCTAAAACGCAGCAGAAGTCTAAATGCGGGTTTCTTCCCTCCTTTCTCACTTTTCCCCCAAATCTTTCACCTCCTTCTCCTCGGCGACGGCTGTGAACACTCCAAATCAATTAAAAGGTTTTTTTGTTAGATTTTTTAAATTTCTTCTATAATTTATGTTATATATGTTATCCTCTTTAATTTTTGTGTTTCTATGTATGTAAGCTAGATAAATCGGACCACCACCATCACTTTTCCGACCACCACCGTCACTTTTCCGGCCACCACCTTGTCTCCACCGTCACCACCTACTAGAAACTTCAAATTATGGTTAGTTTATGTTTATTTTTGTTCAAAGATGTGAATGTTAGTAAATGTATGTTCAAAGATGTGAATGTTAGTAAAAGATGTGTAATTTTGGTATGTAAATGTGTATGTAAGGATGTATGTTTGTATATAAATGTGTATTAGTTTGTAAGTATGTATATTAGTATGTATGTATGTGAGTCTATGTAGGTGTTTGTAAGAATGTTTAAATTTTGTGTATTTGGTGAAAATGTGTGTATGTTAGTATGTAAATGTGTATGTAAATGTTGAAAAAATTGTGTAATTTTGTGTTTGTGTAGGTATGTAAATGTGTATGCAAAAAATGTATGTTTGTATGTAAATGTGTATATGTCATTAATGTATGGCAAAATGTATAATGTATGTGTATTTGGTGAAAATGTGTGTATGTAAGTCTATGTATGTTTGTATGTAGGTGTATGTAAGCATGTACATGTGTATATTAGCATGTAAGTAGGTATAAATTATGTGTATTTGGTGAAAATGTGTGTATTTTAGTATGTATGTGTGTATGTAAGTCTATGTATTTGTGTATGTTGGTGTATGTTAGTATGCAAGTATGTATAAATTATGTGTATTTGGTGACACTACTAGAAAAGTGCATAATTTCCCACCGAAATTTCCTACACAATTACTTTTGTCACAGATTCAAACACATTTGTGACAAACTTCCTACAAATTTTTTTTTCCAATATTCTGTGTCAATTTTTTGACGGAACAATGACAGAAAATAAAAAAACCCTAATTAATTGACAGTTGCATCACAGATCTGTCAGAAATAATCTACAAAAAGTTAATTATTAAATATTTTCTACAAATTTGTGACAAAATATTTATTCTTTAGTTTAATTAAACATTCCGCCGAAAATGCGTCATAAGTTGCGACACATTTCCGACAACTAAGGCATATTACTTAATTTTATTAAAAATAAATACAAGGATATACATTTTTATATTTTTATATAATAATAAAATTAGTATAATAATTAAAAATAATTATATTTCCTACACATTTGTGATAAAATATTTATTTTTTTAGTTGATTTAAACATTCCGTCAGAATTGTGTCAAAACTTGTGACACATTTCTGACAAAAAGTTATTTTTACATTATTTAATCAAAAGTAATAACAAGGATATACACGATTATATTTATAAATATTACTAAATCTAGCTTATTAATAAAAAATAATTATATTTCCTACACATTTGTGACACAAAGTTTATTTTTCATTAGGTTTGTCACAAAGGCGTAGGAAACAATCATGTAGTTTCCTACGCATTAATGACAAAATGCTTATTTTTAATAAATTTAATAATTCCGTCACAAATCTGTTGTATGTTGTGACATATTTCCGACGAAAAGGTAGTATCTGTCACCAATGTGTAGGAAACAACATATATATATATATATATATATATATATATATATATATATATATATATATATATATGTTGGTGTGTGTGTATGTTTATAATCACACCCCACCGAATTAAGGCGAAAAAATGAGGCGTGACATGAAAAGTTTTAAATCATCCGATAAGCAAACATCTAATATGATTTAAACATCAAACGATATCAAGATTTTAGGAGTTACAAACCATACTAACTTGTTTAGGTATACATAACCAGATTAAATTAAATGACATATCCAAAATAACCAACAAAATACATTGTTTAAAAACCTAGGTTTTCGCAAATATATCTCATATGCGATCACAAGACAAACCCCGCAAAACGGTATCGTCTATGATGCAATGTAAGAACTCCCAAAAGTCATGGACTGTCGATCACAATTAGGACCCAATTGCACTTCCACAGGGTTAGGACTGACCAGGAGCGGGGTTTGTCAAACCCAACAGATCTATTCTACTATTTCGCAGTCATACCAACACCAATGGTTGCTTATAAACTGAAACACTGCCACGAGGGCTGCGCAAAGAAAGCAATCAAGACCAACTGAAAAGGCTCGTCTCGAAGAGGTGACTTTACATTCGAGCTTTGTTTTTTAAAGCTTATGTTTGGCTCGTAAATAGTTTTTTCAAGCTCGAGCTCGTCTCGTTTAATATTATTTTATTTAATTTATATTAATTATAATTATTATTTATTTATACTTTAGTTATTTTTCTTATTATTATAAATTATATATATATATATATATATATATATATATTAACTAAAAATTATTTAAAAAGTGGGCTCGTTTAGGCTCGCAAGCCGGCTCGAGCCCGATCGTTTCCTAAATAAGCTTGTTTTTTAGGCTTGGGCTCGAGCTCTTTTAAGCTTGGCTCGCTTCAAGATCTTTTTTCGAGCGGAGCTACTCTCATTTGCACCCCTAATGTGTGTGCCCTTATGATGTTTGACTAGATATGGTTAATTTTTATCGGTATCTCCATGTAGTCTTTCTAACTAAAACAAAGAAACACATACATTGTACTAACTTAATCTGAATACACACGAAACATATAAGTTAAAAGTATGAAAAAGGACCTGAATTTGGAGTTCGCTTTAGGTTTCCAAGTTTCAAAAACATTGAGCCACCCTTGCATATTTAACAAACCACCTTGCTACCATATTTAACAAATCACTTTTGATCCAAAGCTGTTTTGATCCATCAACCAACTTGTCCATTGTGTTAGTCATGGCTTGTAGCTATCTTTGTAGTGAATGGTCTTTGTGCTTGTTTATTTGTTTTTTTTTTCTGCTTCAGAAGTCAAATTCTTAATAGGAGCCTATATTTAATCTTAACAGGAGCCTATATTTTTTCTGTTCTGATGAGTGATGACCCGTTTAATATAACAGGTGGCATTAATTACAGGGAGTTCTACAACATATTCAACTGAAATGTTGGGTAAGCTAGCTACTAAATTATTCCAACAACTTTTTTTTGTTATTTTTAAGAGCTTGTACAACTATCTCATGCTCATTTGCCTACTAGATCTCTTTGTTCAATAGAGATGGAACCAACAACAAAACATCTGGATCATAAATCACGATATAAATCAATTAACCAAAGTTTGTGCTCTATTGATGCATTTATTAGTTATTACATAATGTTGATGCCTTGATGTGTCAAATAAATTAGATAATCTGGAATCGGTGAAGACCGTCAAAGGCTTTGATGCACTAGCTGACTTTACAATCCATGATGGCAAGGCAACAACCAGACAACCCTGCCATAAATATGGTTGTACTTGTATTAGGTATTAGTTTTGTAGTTTGAACATATTAAAACTTGCTTTGTAATGTTTAATTTTTAGATTTATGTTATTGTATTTGAGGTGAATATTGTAAAATACGTTTTCTAAGTTATTATAGATTTTTTTCTGTAATTTTAGCAGCAAAATTTGGATTTTAATTTTGTTTTATTATTTTTTTTTATTTAAAAAGATTAGTTCATCGGAAATGTGTCACAAAAATAACACTATTATTATGTCGGAAATGTGTCAAAAAATTATGGATTTCTTTTTAATTTTTTTTTTGTGTTTGTCGGAAATGCGTCACATACAAATACATGATTTTTATGTTTTTTCGTAGGAAATGTGTCACACAAAAAAAATACATTTTTATATTTTATTTTGTTATTTGTCGGAAATGTGTCGCTAATAAAAAATTATCAAAAATATTTATTAATATATTATCATTATAAATAATATAAATATAAATGATAATTAAGAAAAGTGGTAGAAAATGCGTAGCAATTTCCTACGCCCATTTTCTGTCAGAAATGGGTAGAAAAATGCGTAGGAAATGCGTAAGAAACCAATTTCCTACGAGGGGTTTTCCTACATCATGTATTTGTCACAAATGCGTGGGAAAGCCTGTTTTGTGACGCATTTCCTACGAAAACTGGTGTAAGAAGTTTCAGTTTTTCAAGTAGTGTGAACATGTATGTAAGTTAGTATGTATGTGAATTAGTATGTTAGTATCTAGTATGTACGTATGTATAAACTATGTTTATGTTTAGGTTTGAAAAATAAATTATGTTTAAGTTTGATAAATTATGTGTTTTGGTGAAAATATGTGTATGTAAGTATGTAAATGTGTGTATGTAACTATTTTATAAAGTATGTGTTAATGTATGTATCTATATATGCTAGTATGTATGTGTTTATGTGTATGTAAATGTATGTATGTTAGTTTGATAATTTGTATATGTATGTTTAGGTTTGAAAAAATTATGATAAGTTTGATAATTTCTTTGTTTATGTTTAGGTTTGAAAAATAATTATGTTTAAGTTTGATAATTTGTATGTTTATGTTTATTTTTATGTTTGACAAGCATATATGTTTATGTTTAGGTTTGAAATTCATATGCCATTTCCTCTATATTAATTTGCAAAAAGTGTTTGTGAGTAGAAATTACTGTAGATTTTTTTACATGTCATTAATGCTTTATGTACAACATGGTGAAGCACAGGTCATTCTCCTTTTCCCCATCTAAAGACTTTGTTTTGATTGGTTTATAGTTTAGACCACCACTTCTCTCAATATTTCTATGATCAGCACCACACCAGACACCACCACCAGCTCTCATCTTTATTTTCTCTGTATTGTTTCACCAAACCGCCAGACTAGGTCTTTTAATCACCATCGTCGTTGTCACCATGACTGCAGCTGTTCTTCGACGTCGTTGTCCCACAGTCACCAATAGCCACCTTTAGCCTCATCGGAACCATCAGAACCATCTACTGCTGAACCATCTACCGCTGCTGGATATTCAACCGGTAGTCTACTGCCGCTGCGGTTTCTCTACATGCTTTTGATTGGACCACCACAAGGTGAAGCACATGTCATCTCTCCCTTTCTTCATCCACAAACCACCTCCTATCACCACCTCTGCCGCCGCCATCGATCATCACTCCCACCACCACTTCTACTTCTTCACCCTCCTATCTCTTCTCTTCTTTGGCTGACCACTACTCTGGTATTTTCTTACCTCCACCACCAACGCATCATGGAGGTTCTAGAGAGTTTCGACGATGGCTATGCTGCCGGAAGTCCGGCCACTGGCACTCCAATGGGTGGTAGTCACGCAAAAGAAGTCATGTAACATCCGTGGCGGTGGTTCAAGCTTCAGATCTGACAAGAACAGGTTATGTGGCGGCGGCGGTGGTTTCATAACGACGATGTTTTAGGGGTGTGGTGGTCAGAACCCACAGGAGCGGTGACGATGACAGTTCTTGGTCTCTGTCTGGTCGAAAAAATAAAAAGTCACGGATATGGTGGCCGGTAGTTTTGGTGACTGACGGTAATCTTTGTGGAGATTGTGGTTAGATCTCAAGGTTATAAAGATGAGGGTTATGGAGCTATAGGTGTGTGTTGCGTGGTAGAGTGTGAATGAGAGAGAGCGGACTCTTACCTTTACAAAAAAGTCAGTTGAGGATAAGAGCATCCCCAATAAGGGGTATTTTTTCTCATTTTTGAGGGTGTCTAGTTGGTACATGCCCAATCAATCATCTTCTTTCTCTCACTTGCCCCTCTCACAAACACATTTCTTCTCTCTCTCCTCTCTCCTCTCTCCCCTCTCCTCTCTACACTCACATAACTCACACCCATCCATTTTTTCTCATTCTTTCTCACCAACATCTTCACACCCTCTCTCCTCCACCTCACACCCTCTCTCCTCCACATCACTTTCTCTTTCCCTAAAAACACCAACATATTCCCTTATTATGGATGCTCTAAGAAATGTTTGAGATTTCATTTTCTCATCAAAATATGGGTTAAAAATTCGAAATATATGAGTGAAGCTCAAACTTATTCACCATTTTGAGTTCGTACATAGTTGTAATTCATATGGTTTTTTTATTTTTGGGTTTTAAATATTTCTTAAAAATCTTATACAGTTACAAATCCGTCGCAACGCACGGATCTCTAAAACTAGTTATTATATTAGTTTATAAAATACCCGCATGAAATTAAAATTATCATTTAAAGCAAAACGAATTTAGAAAATACCCGCTCGAAATTGACTTCATAATTTAAAACATAACGAACATAGAAAATACCCGCTCGAAATTGAAATCATCATTTAAAACAAAACAGAACATAGAAATTACCCGCTCGAAATTGAAATCATCATTTAAAACATAACGAGCTAAGAAAATACCCGATCGAAATTGAAATCATCATTTAAAACATAACGAGCTAAGAAAATATCCGCCCGAAATCTAAACCATAATTTAGAACGTAACAAGCTTAAAAAAACGCGCCCGATTTCCAGTTCATCATTTTAAAGATAATGACATTAGAAATACCTGCCCGAAATTGATTTAGAAATTAATTTCGGGTTTTCCTCGTTTAATTTGGGACTGCTTTTTGAATACTTTATCTCATTTATGATGTGAATGTGTCTTACATGATTGTTTGTTTAAGATGGATTCGGTTGTCATTTTCTCTTTGCTCCTTGGGTATATATATTCTTACATATATAGTTGGGAGCTAAGAGGAAATGCTGCTGAATTTTTCTTAAACAAACAATCATGTAATACACATTCATATATGAGATAAAGTGTTCAAAAAGTTGGTTTCGCAGCCTACCCTTGTCTGTTAAACCCTAAATTAAATTATTTTTCAGTTGTATAATGTCTATCGATAAAAGTTGGATTGATTCTCCACGTCAATCACCTCACCACCGGGAAGGACTCCAATCTTTTATCATGATGTGCGAAGGACTGTTCGGCAACCAATAGAAAGTTAGATGTCCGTGTAAGAGATGTAAAAATTTTGGCTTAAAATCCATGACAAAAATGAAACACCATCAGCAAGTTATCGGTTTTTGGAAGAATAACACGGAGTGAATCTATCCCGCGAAACGCCTCGGCCACCAGTTGTAGAAGTAGATGACGTTGCACCACAGGACGGTATGGAAAATGTTATTGATGACGTTAGGGGGAGCGTATGGAAGAAGATACAGACCTTAACCAACACAACTAGGATGAAGATAGTAGCGGTATTGGTAGAGGAAGCGCTAGTAGAGGAAGCTGAAACATAATTATATCTTGGTTGTACTATGTTTTCTTCCCTTGACTTTTTAGCAAAGCTTATGAATCTAAAGGAGATGCACAATTGGACTAATATATCATTTGATCATCTCCTCAAGTTGTTGCAAACTTCACTGCCAAAAGGCAACAAGATTCCCCCTTTGCATTATGTAGCTAAGAAGAAATTTAAGAAGATTGGTTTGGCGTATGAGATGATAGACGTGTGCGTAAATGAGTGTGCTCTTTTCTAGAAAGAACACCACTCGTTGCAAAATTTCCCGTTTGTAATGAGAGTTGATGGGTCGATAAAGACACAAAAGGCAAGAAGGTAGCTCGTAAGGTGTTACGATACTTTCCTTTGGCGCCTAGAGTACGACGCTTGTATTGTTCAAGGCACACGGCAAAAGAGATGATATGGCATAGTACCGGACGATCAGAAGATGGGACTATGCGTCATCTACTTGATGGATCTTCATGGCAGGACTTTGATTGAAAATACCCTAACTTTGCAATGGAGCCACGAAATGTTCGCCTAGGCCTTGCAGCTGAAGGTTTTAATCCGTTTAATGGTAACAGATCCTGAACTCATAGCACATGGCCGGTTATATTCACCACACACAATCTGCCTCCATGGCTATGCATGCAAGAGTCCACATTCATGTTGACCTTGTTGATTCCTGGCCCTAAATCACATTGGAAAGAAATGGACGTTTTCCTTAGATCGCTAGTGGATGAGCTTAAACATTTGTGGTAGTAAGGTGTACGTACTAAAGCTGCAGTGACAGGAAAATTCTTCACAATGAAGGCAACATTGTTATGGACCATAAACGACTTTCCAGCCCGTAGTAGTTTATCAGGTTGGAGCGGACAGGGTTACAAAGCATGCCCGACTTGCAACGAAGACACTCCTTCAATGCGTGTAACTGGTAAATGTGTGTATGTTGGTCATCGCCGGTTCTTAGATGCCAACCATCCGTGGAGAACAAATCTCGAGTTTAATGGGAGACCCGAGACAGGAGACCCTCTGAGACAGTTTAGCCCTGCTAACATAGAAGCTCAACTCGGTCGTCAGATTCATCGTCTACCCGGCAAGCATCCGGATTTTTGAGATGGGAGGATAACCCAGGCAGATTTTGAGCTGAATTGGTCCAAACGAAGCATATTTTTTGAACTTGAGTATTGGTGTTCTCTGCAGCTGAAGCACAACTTAGATGTAATGCATAGCGAGAAAAATGTGTGCGACAACTTGCTTGGTACTCTTTAGATGAATGATAAGAGCAAAGACACGCTAAATACGCGGACCGACTTGGAAAAACTAAATATTCGAAAGGCATAATGGTTGAAAAAATCATGTGACAAGTTCTTAAGTCCCCACCCAAAATACCCATTCAAATCTAATGATCGAAAGCTTTTATGTCAGTTTATAAAAAATGTTAAACTACCAGATGGGTGGGTCTAATATCAGCAAGAGGGTGACAGATAACAATGCTAACATTAGTGGGTTCAGATCTCATGACTGTCATATTCTCATGCAACATTTGATACCGATTGGGGTTAGAGGATTTTAACCAAGATACATCTACACTAATAGTAGACCTTTGTTTGTTCTTTAAGCAACTTTGCTCCAGAACGCTATTGGTGGAGGATATGAAGAAAGCAAAGGATGACATTTTTACCGTCTTATGCAAGTTAGAGATGATCTATCCATGAGCGTTTTTAGACATTATGGTTCATTTAGTTTCCCATTTACCTGATGAAGCAATTGCGGGAGGTCCGGTAGCTTTTAGATGGATGTATCCGTTTGAAAGGTACATTAAAAAACTAAAAAAACTATATCAGAAACCCGACAAGGCCGGAAGGATGTATAGCTAAAGCATATGTGGTTGAAGAAGCTCTAACATTTTGTTTAATGTATCTTCGAGATGTTCAGACTAAGTTCAATCGCCCTGATAGAAATGAGGATGTCGTTGTTGAACAAAGAAAGTTGTGGGTATTTAAGTCTAAATGTCGTCCGGTTTGTGCAGCGACAAGCAAACATCTTTCAATCATCGAAAAAAGCAAGATAGAATGGTTTGTCCTCGAGAACTACGCAGAGGTCACGGAGTACATGAAGTGAGTGTTCCTATCTTTAACTTTTCATAATCTGTTAATTACTATTTTCCTTTCCTTACTTATATTTGTCATCAATGTAGTGAATTCAAATCTACTTATCCCCAAGATGATCTTAGAACCAAATTTTTGGGGTGGTTTCTCGATAAGGTATAAGACATATATAACACGCATTACTCTATTTTTGTTAGGTTATACATATATAATAAGCATTATTACTCTATATTTGATAGGTCCATTCAATGAAGACACAAAATTCTCCAGACTTCCACCCAGAGTTGTATGCTCTTTTAATTGGTGCGAAAATATGTGTTGATACTTACACTGCTTGTATAGTCAACGATGTTAGGTAATGACACTTGAATGTGATGCAAGACGCGCAACGCAAAACTCTAGGGTAGATGTGGTTGGAAAGAACGGTGTAAAATTTTATGGCCAATTACAAGAAATTATTGAGTTGCGTTACACAAATGGTTATTCAACCGTCCTATTTTGGTGCAAGTGGTTTGATACTCGAATGGGTGTAAAGTATGACAATAATATAACCAGTATAAGCACTGAACACGAATGGGATAAAGACAATCAACTCATATTTTCTTTGCAAGCCAAACAAGAGTTCTTGATCCAAGAACCGTATCGAAACCAAAAAATAAACATAGATGGGTCATTGAAAACGTTAATCATCGAAAAATTTGGGATTGACCATTAAATGATAACCGCGTGGAGAAGGTTCAAAATGTTTACATTGACTTAGCCGAAGATATTGACGTTGTCCACAGTAATTCTTCATTTGATTGTCCACTTGTCATCGACCTCACCAAATACTTTCAACTTGTGTCTTCTCATGTTACTACGAGTGAGCCTGCAACTAAAGTTAATCCGCCAGCGGCCACCGTCGATGAAGTGTTTGAGGTCGAGACTGATTATGATGAATACGATCCCGATTATGACATCGAGTCCGATTTAAAGAAGAGTTGTTGTAATTTATTTTTAATTTGTATTTGATAAACGCTTGTTGAAATCTTTATTTGCATAAGTTACACTTGTTGTACTTTTATTAATTGTATTTGATAGAAACTTGTTGTGACATGTGTAAGTTTTTTTTAGGAAATATGTTTTCTCTGTGGTTTGTGCTTGTTTATTTGATGGTCGATGTGGTCCCTCGGAGACATGGCGGCGACCGAGTCGGGGATCCGCCATTTCCGGATCCTTTAGGCGCGGGAATCACGAGACTGATGGTAAGTATTATTATTAATTATTTTAGTAATTTTATTTCATTAATTATAAATGTTGTCATTAATTAATTTTGATTTTAATTACAGCCGTTCCTGCAAGGAGAGTAAGAGGAAAGGCGAAAAATGAAAAGCTTTGGAATAGGGTTAAAGCAGAGGGGCCTATTTATATTTAGTTTGATAGAGAGGCAACTTATACCCCTGTTGGTGAAGATTATGATCTATTTGCGCAGGAGGCGGGTATGCACATATGGCGCACCATACCGTTCGAAAAAATGGGTTGGTCCATTGTCAGACAATTACATAGGGATGCAATAACTAACCACCTGAAGGTAAATAAGTTAAAATACATATTTTATAAAGTAAAAGGCTATAAATGCATCCGTTTAACAGCTGCAAAAGGGCCGTAAACGTGGCGGTTTAATGGCAGCAAACGCAGCGGTTATCCGCTGCGTTTACGGCTGTATAACGGCTGCGAACATGCCGTAAACGCAATGGTTTAACGGCTGCAAACGCAATGGTTATACGTTGCGTTTACGGCCCGTTCGCAGCCGTTAAACGGCTGGGTTTACGGTCGTATAACGGCTGCGAACGAGCCGTAAACGCAGTAGTTAACCGTTGCAAACGCAGCGGTAATCCGCTGTGTTAACGACCGTATAATAGCTGCGAAAGGGCCGTAAACGCAGGTTAACTGCTATATTTGCAATCGTTAAACCACCGCGTTTATGGCCCGTTCGCAGCCGTTATACGCCTTAAACGCAGCCGTATAACGGCTGCGAATGGCCATAAACACATTGGTTAACTATTACGTTTACAGTCGTTAAACCGCTGCGTTTTCGGACCATTCGCAGTCGTTATACGGCCGTAAACGCAGTCGTTTAACGGCTTCGAACGGGCCGTAAATTTTTATAACAAATGTTTTCAACTTTTCTCATTCAATTGCTAGGAAGACTTCAATTTTGATGAGGTGTAACGTGATTATTAAGCCCAGAACTTGAAAGACGGCATCAAGCATGTGCTCATGAAGCGATCTCTGGCCGCAAGCATGATGACATTTTCGATAACAATGAAGACGACGACGACATGATGTAGTTTTTCATGTTTTATGCCATTTTAGGATGTTTTGTCCGAATTAAATGACTAACTTTTAAGTAATGAATGTTACTATGTACGAACATATAATTATTGTGTTTATGTAGTTTGTTGTGTTTATGTTGTTTGTTTGTGTGTTTTGAAAACCTGAAATCGGCAGGTTTTGTATATTCATAAAAGCCGGGAAATATTGTAAAAGCAGCAAAAATATTGAAAATAAGACTTTTAGCAGCGAGATGTCGCTGCTAATACTCATCAGGTAATAGCGACGAAGGTCATTAGCGACGTCTTGTTAGCGACGAATTGTCGCTGCTAAAGGTCAACCACCAATAGCGGTGACAAGGACCAATAGCGGCGACATGTGGTCAATAGTGTCCCATCAATCAGGGGCGGACCTAGTGTAGTCCGAGGCGTAGCACAGGCTATGGCTCAACTTTTTTCCGGTAGTGTAAAAAAAAAATTTCGATCTATCTATACTAAGGACACCCCTCAAGAACTACTATGACACCCCTCAAAAAAAAATTTACAAACTGAAATTAATCCCAAATAATACTGATTATATTGGCCCAAATAACCAAATGATAGCCCAATAGTAGTTAACCCAAATAACCAAATAATAACCCAATAATGTATTGGGAGGCAGATTGAATGCAGGGATATCAAAGGTCGACTGTCGACACACGATTACACGAAGTCACGAAGACACGAATAAGTGATCTTGCGCGTGTTATGGTTGAAACGGGAACGCATAGTTCTTGTCCTACAGTTTATCGGGTAGTTAAGCTAGCTTTGCTTTTACCGGTGGCAACCGCAACCGTTGAAAGATGTTTTTCGAAATTGAAGCTTGTGAAGACGTATTTACGCAATCGAATCGGCCCGGAATTCTTGAATATGATGGAACGATTTCAATCATTGCCCCGTTTGTGCGGTCGAAAAGGATTTTTTACATGAAGTAAAAGACGACGATGTGATAGAACGATTTCAAGCTACGAAAAAAAGAAGAGGACAAATCTATTAGGTATTTGTTTTACTTTATTTATGTGGTGTTGTTTTTTTTTTCTAATATTGTATGATTGAACGGTAATTTTTTTTTTTTGGATACCCCTGAGTTAATGTTCTAGTTCCGCCACTGCCATCGGCGTTACAATAGCGACGATATGTCGCCGTTATTTCCAATAGCGACGACGATCTGTATTATTAGCGGTTACCACCATCGCCTCCATTGCCCCGTTTTCTTCTATTCAAATTTTTATGTTGTTTCAACTCCAATTTAAATACTAAACATTCCTAGTTGAAACAAGTTTCGTTTTCTCACTTTTATTTTTAGATATGTATATCTGATTTACAAAAAAAAATTGGTAGCGGAAGTGAAAAGACTAAGCATATGGGTTTATACATACCTTACCTTTATCGAGAAAGTTTTAGTATAAAATTAAGAGGTTGAAAAAAGGTTATTTTTCTTCCATCTTGGCAGGTGCTTGCTGGACTGACGGTAAATGGTCTATAAATTCATCATAACCCAAAAGCAACCAATTCTTTAAATAGTGTTCTAGTTGGTTGATTCAAATAGAAAGTGAGATACCGCTATAAACATAGAAGTGCATAAACTTTTTACTTTATTGTGATTTTTTTTATTAAAGAAAAAGAAGTGGTAGTTATTCTTAAAATGGGGGAGAAAGCTAAAGAGGTTTTCCAAGGAATTACTTATGTGACTGCTTGGTGCATCTCGAAGGCGAGTAATGATAAGCGATTCTCGAATACCGAAGTTAAAGTGGAGGAGATTGTGCAAAGTATAAAAACCCTTGGTTATTTATGGTATAGGAATCGATCTAAGAATAGGAATGTGAGGTGGTAGAACTGGTGTAAATTTGAGTTTATGTAATTGTCTGTTTGTTGCCGCCCTGCGTTTCGGGCCGGCCCTGTGAAAGAAATTTTCCTTTAAAAAAAAGTTATTCTTAAAATATACTAGTAAAAGGACGCGCTTTGCGGCGCAAGTACATTGTAAACGTCAAATGGATTATTAGTATTAATGTGATGCGTTAACCATATGAAAATGCGTACTTCAACACTATCCGATTGAACCCATTGAAACGTATATAAGCATTTATACCGTGCTTTGACGTATCGGATTGGATCAAAACGTAAAATAAATGGAATTTATACCGTACACGCGTTGCGGTGGGACCGCAAGTAGCGGCGTGTTTGCGAACTTAGTTACACCCGTTGCAATAGTGACATTAGAGTGTTTAAGTAACTTATAAGTAAATATATTAAAACCATGGCTCACATGTTACAACTTTATAAAACTAAAAAAAAAAAAACATTTTAACTGAAAAGCCCTAATTAGCTCCTGCACTTTCCTGTGAAGCCTTATGTGTCAAAGGGCACGTTTGTAAAATTCAATACCAACGTTGAAACAATGCTACGAACCCGGTTATCGCTATGAAATTGATGTGGCTAGGCAATTAAAGAGAAACGTATGAAGTTGAGTAGGTTATGTTATGACAAAAAGCAATTTTGAGTTGTAAACTGATTGCTACGAAACACTAATTCAACTTTTTCAACCTGCACGTTACGGCCTAATGGTCTAAATAAATAAATCTAAAATAAAAATATAAGAAAACTTTAAAGGAAAAAAAAAACCAAAGAAAACAAAAAAAAAATAGTTGCAAGTCAAATGGATCGAGATGGACAAATACCAAACTCAATTAAAACACATAACCAATTTATCAAGGAATTTCTTTGAAATTTCACCCGAATGTAAGATGTATAAATTTAGTGTGGTCGGTGACTTTGCCACAGACATTTGTTTTTAAGGTAATTTGTGATTGATTTGTTTAGTTAGGTAGTGTTTTTGAAGTGAAGGTCATGATCAATAAAAAGTTATACTTACACGGTCACATCTAGCACCACTGTCTATCATAGTTTATCTAACAAGGATTTTGGGACCCCACGTGTTATTGACTTTGCCTATTTGGAAACCGCATTCTAAGAATTGTTTGATTATTTTTTCAGGAGAGAATATATTAGTTAAGTGTAGTTTATTTTTATAGCGTGGTGGCAATTTTAAAGGGTGAGATAAGCATTAGAGATCATTAGTTTTTAGTTTGATTCTTACAAAGAGGTTTTTTCTCATATTTATTGGGTTTCCTTCTGACTTGATGTATATGTATTATTGCCTAGTGGAGATGGATATGATCGGGTGATTCCGCTGGTGGCACGGTCTGTCAGTGATCTAAATTTGCCGTTAAAAAGACTAAAAAAGCTTGTAAATCAAATTTACACTAATCTTTTCACATCAATATCTTATATGGTGACCTATTCTTAATCCAAAGGTATGCTAAACATTAATGTCTTTCGCTCTTTTGGACACACTAGCTGTCTTGCCCAAAAACACAAGCCCGTTCCTCGATTTCAAATTACACCAACTAGTTGTGAAAATAATAGCTTGGATAAACTTACTCTTCCAGTGATTCAACGTTGACGTTTGGTGCATGTTTATCAAACCCCGAACCGAGAATGTATATATAATCGGTATACCACACCACGTACTAATTGCTTGCCAAATCGACATGGCAAAACCAAAAGCTATCTACAAGTGAGCACTCAAATCCTCTTTTTAGCCACAAACTTTGCAATCCATCGGACCGCCTATAATATTTCTCTGAAACAAAGCCAGTGCCGTTGGAATTTTATCCAAATCAGCCTTCCACATAAGGGTATTCACCTTCTTAGTAACCTACCTTCTCCATTTGCAAGCATTTAAGCTTGAAAACAACCTGCATTCGAGAGAATCTGTTTCATTGATGCTACCAAAAACATGCTAGCCTTATTTTTAAGTGATTCAATCTTATACGAGAGTGCTAAGGATAGTCCAAATTAGGTTTAGTTCAATGGGTTTGAATCCATCAAAGTTCTACCCTAGTGGTTCCCTATATAAGGGAACTTCACCTTCAAGGTAGGTATCTTGTCTTTATCCCTAATTTAATTTACACCCATATGACTTGCTATTCATACACGAATGCTCACACTTATCAATGGTGAATTCAGTGTTGTCTTGAGCGTCGGAGGGTGGTGTAGAAACCTTGGTCACTGACCCTTTCTAACGAGCTCTTCATGATTTTGCAAATCTAGATCGAGATGATGAAAATGAGGTGTAGTTCCTGGTCTCTTATTGAAGACTGATGAAATTCCTGGTTAGGATCATTGTTTCTTTAGGTTGTAGAGGTTTTACGATATGTTACATATATGAGAATGTATGTGATAATAAATGCTTGTGTAGGACACTGTATGTTGCGGTATACGTTCGTATAAGACATTGTATGTTATGGTATAGTCGTTTAGATGTATAGGGTCGGGATTTAGAGAAAACGCTCAAAAGTGTGAGAACGGTGAGAACGCTTAACGATCGTCCGAACAAAACAATCTATGGACTAGATTGGCGCGGTGGCGTTTTCGTAAATAACATCAATTTTATTACGTGGACGCGCTTCATTAAGGGTAAAAGGGTCTTTTGACTACTCTAAACAAAACGCCATCTCATGAAAATAAAACGCCAAAACAAAAATCACACAGCATTCTGCTAAAAACGCCATTAGATACCAAACTTAATTATAGTAAAATCCCGCCTAAAAAAACCGCCAAAAAATCCTATATATACAACAACTCAGACATTCAATTAAAAAAACAAAAACAAAAACCCCAAACGCCATATTTAATATATACCATTCGACTGATAAACGCCAGAAACCCAAACATCAAATATATTGCTGTCAATAAAGTGTAGCTGCATGGTGTGGACAACATTGTCAGTTATATTTCTTAACTGAGGATTAACAATGTTATCCAACACCATACAGCAACACTTTATTGATTTTAGCATGATCAAATTTACAGTTTTAAGATGGTTTATTTTGTGGCGTTCTTTTTATCGGTAGAACGCCAAAAAATATAACATTTTGGCTGAAAGAGTGTAAAATCAATAACATTTTCGCTGCATGAGATGGACAAAAATTAAAGAAAAAGAGGCTGATTTCATACGAAAGTCGAAACAGCCAGTGAAGATGCTTCAAAAGAAGAAAGAGACTGGTGACAGTGAAGATTTGAAGATCAATATTTATTTTGTTTAATTTTCTTTTTCAGTTGATTCTTATTTAATAAACAACGCCATATCTAATAAAAACGCCAAAAAAGGCAAATGTCTAACACCTTTTGCGTTTATCAAACAACCATAAAATGACTTTGGACAGGTATTATAAAAAAAACTTTTTTTATGTATTCTTTTTTTATTTTCCTTTTCAGTTGATTGTTGTATATAATAAAACGCCATATATAATAAAAACGCCAAAACAACCAAAATGCTTGTTTAAACGATATCATCCAGTTAAACCCCCCCCCCCCCCACCCAAAAAAAAACTCCCAAATTATAATAAAATTAGATTAAAAAGGTATTATAAAAAACACAAAAAAATAAAAAGCAAAAAAATAAAAAAAAAAAATTTGAAAATGTAACTAGAAACAGTAACTTCAAATCAGAAAAACTGAAGATATGGAAAATTTATTATATTAGAATCTAAAACGCCAAACTTGAAAGATGAGACGTGTTACAGACTTCAGAGATAAAGTTTGTCAAAAACAATAATTACAAACAGTAACTGAAAAGACGAATACTTTATTATAATAACGCACCGCCTAACTTACGTGCCAAAAAGAGATCCTATAAAATGATACATCGCAACTTCCATTTGATCAAACCAAAAAAAAAAACGCCAATACTACTAAAATACCACTCACTGTAAAACGCCAAAAAAACAAGATGGCTAATATGCTTTCTTGGATATTCAGTATTGTTATTCGTCAAGTTTCACTGAATGAATTGTTAGGGAGGCAAGTAGCTCAGTAAGATTTTGCTGCATGAGATGGACAAAAATTCAAGAAAAAGATACTAATGCCAGTCATATGACATTTTGTATTTTTTGTTCTTGAAGAAGGCTTGGATGAGGAGAAAAGATCAATGACACTGAAGAGTGGGATGATAATAAAGATGAAGATCAACATGAAGAAAAAGCGAAAAACCCACCCACACGTCATAAATCTATGTCCCCAAACATCCACAAAAAAAGCCACTACAAACAGACGTGCAGGCAAAATAATCAAACCGATGGGTTTGTTAAGTTTTACATAAAACGCCATATTTTGGTGTCAGTTCTTGTACTATTAAAGAACAGAGAGACTGATGACAGTGAATATTGTGAAGAGAGATCCGATTAGCATTTTTAATTTATTTTTCTTCGCTTGTATTTTTTTTACTGTGGCTGAAATATAATCCAACAATTGTAAAACGCCAAGATAACCCAAACGCCAAAATGTTTATAAAAAATAATAGAACAATGAGCCATTTTGTTTAAAACCCCTTCAAAAAAGTCATTCAAATAGATTTCATGCCCCCCCGGGCTCCAATGGCATACGTTGTGAATAAACGCCATAAACACCAAAATGTTGATACAATGGAACCATTAAAACGTCATTAATTATTGAATTTGGTTAACGCCAAAAATCTCAAAAACAAAAAATTAAAACAACATTGGAAAAAAGCGTAACAGGAAAAGCAGAAGATGAAAGAACAAAAAAGCCCCTCCGCCCTTTTCTAAGCGGCGTGACACGTGTTAGGCCTGGAAGCGTTTTCACCGTTCTCACACTTTTGATCGTTTTCTCCCGATCACGTTTCTATATGTATATATTATATGCCCACATATCACACGTTTGATGAATTATTGTGTTGACTAAAAGGTGTGCATGCAACATCTTCCCTTACAAAGAGAGTGTTTTTTTAGCAACACCCTTATTTTCTACGATTATAAAATTGTAAACGCACAATTGTCATAAGTTTTAAAACATATACTCCTTAATCTTATTTTATATATTTTAATGGTTATGTGTTGAACCGTAAAAAATACGAACTAGTTAACTTATCTAGATTCTTGATTGACTTAATTAACTTAAAACACTCTAAAATAAGTAAGATTTTAATACTAGTAGTCATTATCTTTTCTTTGTTTTTTTTTTACACATCTACCAATAAATTATAGGTGATTTAGTGTCATCAAACTATCACGGGTAATTAGATTTACTTAAAGATGAAATGAGAACTCATAATTAACATTAACATGAGTTAGGAGACGTCGAATATATACTTGACCAAAACTATTATGAATTCATGTATCATGGGCCTCAATAGGCCCCTAAACCATGAGGGGCTCTAAGGGGCACATGTTATGGGATCTAGGGAAACGCCCTAGGGTTCAGAGGTTGGCCGTCCAAGAGGAAAATCCTCCGGTAGGGGTCGCGCTTCACTAGAAAGTTGCATCGGAAATGATCATCAAAAAGTGACAGATAATCAATGACAACTTGTTACTTATCATCAATGGTACCCGACACTAGGCCTGTAAACGAACCGAACGTTCATGAACTGTTCATGAACTTGTTCGGCGGGAAATTCGTTTATGTTCGTTTATTTAATAAATGAACGAACACGAACATAAAAGTTTGTTCGTTTAATTAAATGAACAAACATGAACACACCTTGTATTCGTTCATTTATGTTCATGAACATTCGTTCATTTATGTTCGTGAATGTTCGCTTATTTACGTTTGTTTATGTTCGTTTAATTTTTGGTAAATACATAAATAGTTATATTTATATAAATATTAGGTTTTCTAACTACTTATATAAATATAATTCATTAGTATATCTATGAACCCTAATCTAGATGTGTTTTCGGATGATCGTAATATGTTAGACTTGTTGTTCAATCATGCTAATTTATGTTTGTTTCTGTTTATTCAAATACATTCACTTAAATTTTTTTGTTTATGTTTGTTTGTGTTCGTTAATGTTCGTGAACTGTTCGTTTAGGCTTTAAACGAACGAACATAAACGAACACGAACATGCTCGATTTCTTAATGAACGAACATGAACAAAAAATTGTGTTCGATTATATGTTCGTGTTCGTGTTCATGTTCGGTTAAAGTTAAATGAACGAACACGAACATGTCTGTGTTCGTGTTCGTTCGGTTCGTTTACAGGCCTACCCGACACCACTGAAGATCAATGACATCTTAGCCCAACATTGGTAAAATGATCATTAGTTGCAACTGCACATTAATTCAAAATGATTATCACTTGTAAGACCATGCGTAGTCGTTTGAGTGAATAATGCCCCACCCTAGGGCGTTTTGCGCCATGTGGCAGCCAGTCAGCAATGAGACATTATTGGGCGTTTTTACAAAATGGGTGTAGTGGGGATTGGGGCATTATGTTAAATGAGATGTAAAATAATTAAATAAAACAAAAACCCTCAAAAAAAATCTTATTGGATAACAAAAAGGGAGATGGAAGGTGATTGGACAAGGAGAAGGGGGCAAGGCGTGTTTCAAAAAACGCCAAGGGGGCTTTTTTCGCGAATAATGCCCAATAACGCCGGGGTGTAATGGTTTGGGGGCGTTTTTCGGCGTTATTTTTGAAATTTTTTTAAAAAAACGCCCCACTACGGGGGTCTAACTATTTATTATTGAAAAAATGGTCACTAGTTTCAATTGTGCATTAGTGGAAAACTGAATGGGGGTTCTCAGTGATATAACTGATTTAACCGGAATTCGATAACAATTTTAACGTCAAGTTGTTATAATCTTTCATGAAAAGTTGCAACATTTATTTGTGTTTGTTCCCCACTTATATGACGGAATCATCTCACATCTAGTCTATTTAACTTGCTATTTTACAACTTTGTTTTCACATAGAAGAACATCTTGTTTTTGCAGAAACACTTTTTTTCTTATCTGGTTATTGAATTGGGCTACCAACAAAATACTTTAATCTGTTGGTGCATGTTTGTGACAACAGCTTAGATTTGGTCTTTGGATATCTTGTAATTAGTTAAACGATAAACAGTTAGCGGGTTTAGCTTTGTAATAGTTAGTTGTAATGTTTGGGCTAACTAAACCCATACTTATGGGGATGTGGGAAACGAATTGGGCTTAGACCAATTCGCAGTCCATGATGTTTAACCTTGGCCCAAGTAGTAACCTTGTGTTATATAAACAAGGTTAGACTTTAGGGTTTAGGTTAATCAGCCAGAACATTGTTTGAGAGCAATTTCGTGAGAGCTTTAGGGTTTGGACGAAATTCTGTGTTGGTTAGGGATCTTGATTGATTGTAATCAGTTTGATAGATAATCAATAAAGATCCAGTTTGAAAGTGATTTGCTGTTTCTGTTTCCTACACGTTTTCTGTTATATTCTGATCAAGAGGATTCCGCACTCTTGATTGGAAAGACAATTCTGTTGAAGATCCATACGAATAGGGGACCTACAATTGGTATCAGAGCATTAGGCTCTTGGAGGCTCGGTTCAGAATTGTTCTTGGAGAAACAGGAAGTTGGTTAAAATTTTCGAAATTTTTGAAACTGAAAAATTAGGGTTTTCGAAATTTTTGAGTTTTTGATAATCAGCGAATTTGCTTGTGTTTGATCAGTTTGTGTGTTTGATTTTGCTGTTTTGCAGGATTTCTGGGAAAACTTTGTTGATTCTGGAAAAAGTTTTGACTGTTTGTGGCTGATTTCCTTGAAGATTCGAAGACTGTCTTCGTGTTCTTCATTAGGTTCATCAATTTTTTGCCAAAAGTCTGCTGATTAGCTTGTTTGATTTTGCAGGAAATTGATACGAAATCTGCTGAATTCTGAGAAGATTAAGTTTCCAACTTTACAGAACCAGCGAATTTGATAAACCTGCGAAATTGACTGTACTGGCGAATTTGACTGATCTGCGAATTTAACCAGCATAGTTATCGGCGAAGTTAAATCCAAAGGCGACTTTGGTAACCGTGAAATTTTCCACAGCGAAAATATTACGGTTTTCAGCGACTTACAGGTCGTCGTAATAGCGAATTTAACCTGCGAAAATAACCAGCGAACTTGATCAGCGAAATTGACTAGTGAACTTAATCAGCGAAATTAATTAAGCAGTACCAGCGAAATTAACAGTTCCAGCGAAATTACCAGTACCAGCGAAATTAAAGTGGTGGAATCTTGGTTGGCAAGCGTCGATAAAATTTGACTGTTTTGCATTTAGAAATTGATCCCGAATACGGTTTTTGACATTTATATCATTGGATTCGTCTTTTCGAGACGATTCTAAAGGTGTAATTTGGTAACCACTGTTTTCGGAGAAATTTTGTACGGTTTTTATCGGTACGGTTACGGTAAAACGTGTTTAAAGATGGTCAGAATGGATAAGTTCAATGAGACTGTTAAGAATTGGCCAAAGCTTGCAAATGTTAAAGAGTATGCTGTTTGGAAGGAGGAGTTTGAATCAGTTGTGAAAAGTGAGGATTTTAGAATGTGGTGTTGTATGATTGATGGATATGTTGCTCCTACACGTCGTGTCGAAGGAAGGGTTATACTGATGTCTTATGACAAGATGGATGAATCTCGAGAGACAGGTGGTTGAAGCTGAGAAGAAAGCTTTAGCTGCAATAAAGATGTCCTTACCTGATAGCATCAAGCATACCGTTACGAAGTACACTAATTCAAAGGATATGTGGGATGCATTAGAAAAGAAGTATCAAGGAAATGAAGATGTTAAAAGGAATAAAGCTGCGAGCTCTACATCTCGAGAAGGTTCAAATGATTGTAGTGTTCATCTGGAAGATAATGAGCATGCCACTCAGGCATTCATGGCAGAAGTAGTGCCAGTTGATGAGGCTGAAACTAGTGTGAGTGATGCTGAATCTGAAGTGAAGAATGCTGAAGCAAAAGTGGATGCTGAAGTAGAGAAAGAGAGTGAAGCTGAACAGGTTGTTGCTAATGAAATCTCAGAAGTTCATGAGAAAGAGGTACAATCTAATTCAGTATGTTTGAGATGTCATGAACTACAGGGTGCGGTTGACAGATTGACAACACAAAACCAAAGTCTGGTAAGCGAGATGTCAAAAGTAAAAGAGTCAAACTTTTTTGTTAAAAGAAATGAATCGTCATACTTGAAGAAAATAAAAGGTTGTGAAGCTGAAATTGAAGCTTTAACTTGCAAACTAAATGAAAAACTTCAAGTCATAGACTTAGCTCATGACATGATGGCTGAGAAAACAAAAGAGATCTCTGAAAAATGCAAAGAGTTGTCAGATGCACAACTCAAAATTGTTGAACTTGAAAAGAAATTGAGTCAATTCAGAGATTCGTCTTTTGTAATGAAACACATGATGGGTGGGCTAAAGAAAAGTAATGACAAGACAAGTGTGGGCTTCCAAGGCTTCAATGAAGTTCCACCTCCTCTTAGTCATGACTATTCATTCCTGCCTAGTGAAAATGAGCTAGCAGACTTTATGGCATCTACACCAAGTAGTTTCGCATCCACATCAAGTAAAGGTGATGGACCTGAGAGTGATGATTTGAAAAAGAAAAATTCACCGCCTAAGAATAAAAATCAAGCTTTTGTCAAAAAGATTAATTTTGTTCAAGGTAGTGATATGAAAAATGAAACTGCTGTTATTGAAAATGAATCGAATGTAGAGTTTGCTAAAAATAAGAGCATAGAAAAATATGAAATAAAGCAAACTGAACAAGGTTCATCTAAGGGATCATCACCATCTGATAAGGGATCTACCTCAGAGACTCTAGCTAAGAAGTCTTCGAAAAAGAGATCGTGCTTCAAATGTCACGTCAAGGGACATGTAGCAAGCTGTTGTCCTAACAAAAAGAGTGAAGCACAAATGAGTGAAAAACAGAGAGGGAAATTACCTGAGAAGAAAGGTGATAGTGAGGAGAAAGGCTCAAATTCTCCAAAGAAATCTGCTCCTAAGCAACCAGAGAATGTTGCTGTTGGTGTAGATAAGGCTGGAACAGGAACTCCACAAGTTCCACGTTTTCAAAGAAATCAACAAAGATTTCAGCCTAGATACGAGAGACCTAGAAGCAATTTTAATGGAAATTTAAATAATTTCAGAAGTCAAGGTCAATATCAAAATCGATACCAAAATAATGGTTGTCGAAATTTTTATAACAATGGCTTTAGAAATTATAACAATCAAGATTCTTGGAATCAAAATTCATGGTATCAAAGTCAAAATTTCCAAAGGTCAAATAGTTCAAATATATATAGGAACCCTCAGGACCAGAGACCTTATGGAAATCAAAACCCATTTACATCAACAGGTCTGAGATCCAAGACTCCAGTTAGGAGTAATGGATATTGGATGGATGTTCCAGTAGTTGGTGAATTTGGACGACCCAAGACCATTAAGGCTTGGGTCCCTCAATCTAACTAATTTCTTAGTTGGTGTGTGCAGGAGCTGCTAAGGAGGATTATCAACTTATGTTGATAATGGTTGCTCTAGGCATATGAAGGGGGATGTGAGATTGTTGATATATTTATATTGATTGATTTAAATTGAAGTTCAAAGTGCTGAGTTGACACACTGTGTGAAAAAAAAATGAGTTATCACTGTGTGAAAAGGAGAAATGATAGTACATCAGCAAGTTAGACTGTCACACTGAAAATGAAATTAAAATGCTTAAGTGTGATAGCAGCTTCATCATATGATGTACCAGTAGGCAAAAAGCATGAAATAATCAACTTACCAATGTGATATAAACTTAAATGAACTGTGTATGAGTGGGGAACACATCAGTGGTGTATGGTTTAATGACCTTAAATCTTGCGTTGATAGATTGCCAAAATCTGAAGTTTTGGGTCTTTATACTGATATTTCATCTAGGGATATCTTGACTGTCTTTCTGTTTAGAACTAAAATTATACATGACACCAGGAAAGAAAGTCACTTGGAATTAGCACATTTCTATTTGAATGTCTGTATGTTGTCCCGATACACACAATTTTGATCTGATTCTGAAATCTTCTCTGAAAAAAATCGTGTACCTCCTCTGCTGCATCCAGATATATGCTGACCTGGAGGTGCTAGGCAACGACAGCTTCTGCTGCATCCAGATACATGCTGACCTAGCTGTACGTTGTCGCGCTATAGATCTAATACACCCGAAAGAGGCCCTCTAGTGCCCAAAAGAAACCCAATAAACCTATATCAAACTGAGAAATCTCATTTGATCTGTATATTATACCATCTCTCCTAAAGATCTATTCTGTTCTCTTCTCAACCTATTCCCAGTTAAGATTTCAGAAATCTGGATTGGACTTGTGAAATATGTGGTAGGGAAGATACTGGCATGATAGAGTGTGTTGTTTATATTTCCAGGATTTGATTACTATTTATTTGGGTGTTCATTGTTAAGCAATCAAAACATGATAAAACAGATTATATGCAGACCTGGACACTGTCAGGATATCTTAAAATGGATGAATTCAGTATACTCACCTACTACGATGAATCTTTGTGCATACCTTGATCGTGGGGGTATATCCTGAAGTGGGACACACTAGTATATCAGTAATAAAATTACCTTAACGTATCATACGGTAATGGTACTTGAAATGTTCATGCATTTTGTTTAAGAGGACAAACATACTGGTAATCGTCTTGAACTGCTTTTCACGAAAAATTAAATAAAGAATTATCTAATAGTGTGAAAACAGTTTGATTGTGCTGATATGATCTTCTTACCAGTGATTCTCACAAAAATAGAGTGTTTATTGCTTTTCGTATTTACTTGCTTTCAGAAAAATATAAAAATCCAAAAATAGTGTCTTTTTCTGTTTGAAATTCTTAACGTACGGAAAACTGTTATTCTTGGAGGAATTGTTACTGATAGGGGGAGACGGTGTTGGAAAGTGAGTTCAAAATTTTAAATCATGCGGGTTATAGGGTGTGATTATATAGTTTTGCGTGTTGGTGATAAATTGGAAAATGCTTAATCTGTTATACAGTTTAACAAATCTCTTGAATAATGATAATTTGTTTAACTTATGTTGAAAAATTCTTATGGTTTCTCAAGATGTTTGTTTTATAGTAAACAGATTGAAGCAGTGTGTTGCTGAGAAGTTGCTGTGTTGCTGTGAAGTTAAAGTGATGAGTTGCTGTGAAGATGAGAGTTTGATTGGATGCATGGTAGAACCTCCTTTCTATATTGCAGACAAAGTTGAAGAGTTTGAAGATTGCTATTCAAATGCTGAACTGGAGTTTACTCAAACGCTAAAGTTTTGAAGATTTGGTGATTGGATGCATCAGCTTAGGGGGAGTCTGTTGCTGACAGAAGCTGTTGAAGCTGAAGCTATCCAAAGACCAAATACAGTGCAAGACTACATGAAGATTGCAAGATGACTGAAGACAAAGTTATTTTATGAAGCTATTGTCAAGGGGGAGTTTGTTGGTGCATGTTTGTGACAACAGCTTAGATTTGGTCTTTGGATATCTTGTAATTAGTTAAACGATAAACAGTTAGCGGGTTTAGCTTTGTAATAGTTAGTTGTAATGTTTGGGCTAACTAAACCCATACTTATGGGGATGTGGGAAACGAATTGGGCTTAGACCAATTCGCAGTCCATGATGTTTAACCTTGGCCCAAGTAGTAACCTTGTGTTATATAAACAAGGTTAGACTTTAGGGTTTAGGTTAATCAGCCAGAACATTGTTTGAGAGCAATTTCGTGAGAGCTTTAGGGTTTGGACGAAATTCTGTGTTGGTTAGGGATCTTGATTGATTGTAATCAGTTTGATAGATAATCAATAAAGATCCAGTTTGAAAGTGATTTGCTGTTTCTGTTTCCTACACGTTTTCTGTTATATTCTGATCAAGAGGATTCCGCACTCTTGATTGGAAAGACAATTCTGTTGAAGATCCATACGAATAGGGGACCTACATAATCTACAAATAATATACACGATTCGGAAAGCTATAAAAGGCGTATCGTATGGAATCAAAAACCTAGAGAAAACCCACAAAGCATAACCCATATGTTTATAAATGATTACCTAGCAATCTGTTACCCGGAAAATGGCTAATTAGATTAATCCAATCACAATTTTCTTGTACTATTTCTACTTTAAGAATTTGCCAAATACACCGTCTAGTAAATTTACTCATGAAGTAATTTAAATATAATTCCTTTCCTCAATCTTATTTATAAACTAGTAGGGTGCCCGTGCGATGCGGCGGGGACGACACTTTACATTGCGGCACTCGTTTCTAGTAGTTTTCTTATTCGTATAATATTTATGATAACATTATTGTAGTGGAAATATGTCATAGGCGTTACACGCATATAAAGTTTTGTTTTTTTTATAAAAATTAATAATCAAAAGAAAAAAAAAATATTGTTTTTTTATAAAAATTAATAATCCAAAGACAAAAAATAAAAGATAATTTGTTATAATTGTAAAGTATGTTAATTTTATTGGTGAAATTATAAAGTATGATTTTATTCTTTAGAGTTCATAACTTTTTTTTTAAATATCCACATAGTATTAATCCAATAAACTTTAAGTTTAAAATTTTCGTTTTTATAAAAATAAAAAATAGTATTTGACTCGTAAGTACGTTTTAAACCTTTAACTTAAATTGTTAAATTTCGTTTTTATAGAAATAAAAAATAGTATTTGACTCATAAGTACGTTTTAGACCTTTAAATTAAATTGTTAATATTCGTTTTTTACAGATATAAAAAAATTATATTTTTATAAAATTCAAAACTATTTTTATAAAAAAATAGGATGTTAAGAGTTTATATCTTTATTAACTTAATATCATATTAAGTTTAGATTTTTAATCCCTAACTAATCTTATCTATATTAGTCTACTTTTAACTTATAATCCATAAAAATATGCAACACAATCTACTATGTATCTAGTCAAGTTGTTAAATAATTCTTTTGAAACTGACTAATATTATTTATAACAATATAGTTGAACTTATAATTCCTAAAAATTTGCAAAACAATTTAGTATTTATCTAGTAAAGATTGTAAATTTTTAGAGTATTATAAAAACAAAATGTTTTGTTTATAAATAAAGTTGAAAAAAAACTATTTTACACATGTAAAGTTTCATTTTTTAATAAAAAATAATAATCAAATGACAAAAAATAAAAGATAAGTTGTTATAGTTGGAAAGTAAGTTTATTTTGTTGGTTATATTTATCTATTAAAGATTGTAAATTTTTGAGTATTTTATTTATATTGTTTGTTACAAAAACTATCTATAAAAGAATTATTTTTTTATAAAAACAAAATGTTTTGTTTATAAATAAAGTAAAAAAACTATTTTACACATGTAAAGTTTTGTTTTTTAATAAAAAATTATAATCAAATGACAAAAAATAAAAGATAAGTTGTTATAGTTGTAAAGTAAGTTTATTTTGTTGGTTATATGATAAAGTTTATAATTTTATTCTTTAAAGTTTATAACTTCTTTTAGATATCCACATGGTATTCATTCAATAAACTTTAAGTTTAAAATTTTTGTTTTTATAAAAATAAAAAAAATAGTAGTTGACTCGTAAGTACGTTTTACATCTTTAACTTTAATTGTTAAATTTTATTTTTTTATATATAAAAAATATATTTTTATAAAAATTTAAAAACTGTTTTTATAAAAAAAATAGGATGTTAAGAGTTTATATCTTTATTAACTTTATATTATACTAAGTTCAGTTTTTTAGTTTAGCTTTAAAGTTTATTACTTTATTATTTTTTAATTAAGAAATACAAAATATTAGATTAATATCAAAAAATAACAGCAATATGTTAAAATTTCAGCTTGACTACATCTAACTGCAATATCTATTTATTGCAACTTTAGGATATTAACTTATATAAGTCCAGTTGACTTGTAAATTTATGATACTAACTTTATTTTAAACTTTATTAATATTGTCAATAATTGCATTATATTAACACAAAAATAAAGTTCAAATATAAAATAAACTTTATTCATATGTCTACATCAAACATAACAACTGGAAATGAAAAAAAAAACATAAAAACACTTGATAGATTTCCTATTAGATTGCATAAAATGTTCCGCTTCTGAATTGACACTCGAGGTATTTTTAATTGGGTTTTCTGGTTTGTGCTTGAATCGGCAGTATCTTCTAATTCCTCTTTTTTGTCATTGTCCTTAAAATCGTCTAAATTAATAACCTCACTCCATTTCCTTTCAAAGGGTCTCTTGGATCTCTTGCTTTGAGTCTTAAACTTCTGATCCTTAAAAGGACAAAAGTTGAATACATAAGTTAAAAAAAGATTGAATAAATCTTAAAATTAAATCTTCACTAAATTTACGTTGAAGATTAGACTTGTATGGACTAAACATTGCACCATAAGAAATAATATGAACACTTTTATCACCATCATCCTGCAATAAAACACATATAATAACATAACGAACATGTTAATATGAAAGATATACACAAAAATAATACTTAAAAACAAGCAAAATCAATACCTTAGAAGCTTGCTCGATAACTGAGTTGTTTAAATTGGCATGTTCATCATGCATCTGAATATGAAAAATCAAATAAGTTAACATTCACATAAAAGTAAATAAAAGAAAACAATTATTCACTACTGTGATATAACAGTACTAACCTTAGAATTTTCATTTCCACATACTTGGTTTTTAGCAACAATTGAATTCAGAACTGGATCCGTTTTTTTAACTTTGTTTAGCAATAGATATAAGGGTGTCTTGATATGTATTTATAGTAGTAACTATCGAAGTGGATTAGGGTTTAATTTTAGTTTTGTCACCCCTTTATTTAGGAAGTTTGTTGTGGTTAGTTTTAGGTTTTTACAAGATATATCTAAGTATAGATATTAGGCAGTTTTAATAAAATAAAACGTGACACATAATATTCGTTTTATGTTACGCTACTTTTAATTCTTTTTGTTTTTGTTTGCATAGATGGAACCCATCTTTGTAGATTAGGTGTATTAGATTACAAGTATTACTTACTTGTACATTAAAGCATTATCGACTTGTACCTTTTAATCCGTGCGTCGATATTGAACAAGACATCGACAAAAAAGTGTAGGTCATCATGTTATCTTTGGATTTTTTTTAAACAATATAGTTTATAAGATATGTCAAGAATATGTAAAAAAATTATAAGTTTGTTGTGGATGGGTGAATTGTAACTAATTATCTATAATTTTGTTAAAACCTCTGGGATTTAAGTGCAATAAATTTATGGGCTAAAAATAAATATTCTTTAAAAGACCAAACTACCCTCATTTTAGGGGTCTTTCTATAAATAAAGTGTGAAAAAAAGTCTTATTTTTTGGGTATCTTAAAATACCCCTCCCTCATGCATTATAATATAGTATCGATAATAATTTTAATAATAATAATAATAATAATAATAATAATAATAATAATCCATATAAAATCTTGTAGCATTACATATGGCCAGTTAAGTTACCGGCGACATTAAATGATTATACGTTAGAGCCTATAATCGTATTAGGGTGAGAATGGCACCCCTCTCTTAGGGGAGTGACCTCTCTTACAAAAAACCAATCAGCACGCGCCACGTCAACTCCTCCTTTAACTCCCCCCACACCCTCAATTTGATGGCGGCACTCCTCTCTTAGGGGACTTGTTTTTTTATTTTTTTAATTAAGAAAATATTTTTATAAAAAGTAAAATATAATAATTTCATAAAATAAAAAATTACATTTCATTTAATAAAATAAAAATTACATCGCAATACTAAATAAAAATTTTAGAAATTGCACGGCCACCCGTACTTGTTAGCGATCTCGCGCTTTCGGGCGAGGATGAACGGCAACATTTTCGGCGGAGCATCGTCGTGCGGCTTGAGGAATGTTTTCATATCTCGATCGTGCGCGTAGTTTTTCATCGTCTCGCGTTGTTCCGTTATGAGATCGCGAGCCTCCGACTCTCTTTTCTTCCTCAATTCAATCGCCTCCATCTCACTCACATGCTTCGCTTCTTTCATGGCGGTGTACTCTTTGAATTGTGCCGCTAACTCAGCCGAGCCCTCGGACGATGTCGCTTGACACTTGTCTCGCCGTTGTGTTCTTTGTGGCGAGGGGTCTTCGTTCATATCGGGTATGGAAGGGTCCATGTCAACGGGCTTTCTTTTTTGTGCCGAACCTTCCCCTTCCTCACCCAACAATGGGACTTGGGCCCATTTGTCGTGTTTTCGAACGACCTCCCATGCCTCGACATGTTGAAAACCGCTCAGATATCTATCTTTAAAATCCTTTAAAGCGATTTTCATCACGTTGAGATCGCTACACCCGCTTTCTCGTGTGCGATCCTACATATTATAAAATAACAAGTGTTAAAAACATATGAACTTAGTAAACAAAATTATAAAATATACAACGTTAAAAAATATAATTTTTACCGCTTGTTGGTATAGGCCGTTGAAAAAGTTTATTTTCGTCATCATCGGGGTCCATTTAGACCGTACTTGATGCACGGTCCGGTTACTTCCACCAACGGTGGCGTTATAATGATCTAAAATTCTACGCCAAAAACCATCACGGGTTTGTTGATTGCCCTTCTTTTTGTTAGTAGAGCAATGTACCCACTCCTTCGCCAACGCCTCTTCTTGGTCTTTTGTCCAATTTTGGCGCTCCATTTTTCCCTTTTTACCCCGAGCGTCATCTTCTTCGTTGCCGGCGTCATCTTCATCCACATTATATTCATCGTCGCCGGTGTCATCTTCATAGTCGCCCGAATTTTGAGTTTTGGACACTACTTCCTCGTCCCCGTCCCCGTCCCCGTCCCCGTCCTCGTGAATAGGTAGAGGACGTTCAACATTTTCTCGTGGAGATGGAACTTGTGGGGAACGAAAACCATACGGGTAGAAGGTGGGGGATTGAGGATCCATTGATAACAAATTTTGAAAATAGCCGAAAGAGGGTTGTGGTTGGGTGTTGTAAAAGGAGGGGTGTGAAGGTTGTTGGTAAAAAAACGGGGGTTGTGAGGTATATCCGAAAGGTGGTTGTAGTTGTGCACTTGCACCGCTCGAACCACCACGAGACGGTTGCGAGCCGCGTCCCTTAGTGTTAGAGCCGACAGACTTTTTCTTGGCTTCGCGGGGTTGGTTCTCCATTGCTCGGTTTGGCTTTGTGTTGTATTTGAAAGATTTTGAGAGTAAGATTGAGAATTTGTGTGGAAAAAAATTAGATTTTGTTAAAATGGTATGAATCTAATACAAACAACACAATAACACCAGGTGTAGCGACAAAACGGTGACATAAAACTTTTATTATGTTTACCAACCCATAAAACGCCCAAACCGCCCAAGATCTTACTAAACTGTAAGATCGAAAATCAACAATACAAGGTACATAATCAACTGATATTGATCAGTTGATTAAACGAAACAAAAAAACAACTATAAAGGAACGATACAACCTGATCAAAGATACACAGCAGAAACTGGAATACAACACTGAACAAATGAAGAACTTAATCTTCAATAAACCTTCAACATATCACCAGCAAATAGAGCAAACATAAACTGAAACGAACTGCCTCTGATCTATCTTCAACTGGAACGAACAAGACTCCAAAAACACAGAGATTAAAGTGAACGATAAGATGAGAGAATGAAGATTCTGGAAACCCTAGATCTCAAAGAGATCTTTTATACCTGCAAAACACACAAATACACTTTGCACCCTTGAACTTTAACAATAATAACAATCTGTTGAGAAGTTGTTATAACTGAATGAACCAATCACAAGCCCAATAAATAAACAGGCCCAACCGAACCATATGACAAACAGAAACAGGTCCAACACTTGCATAATAAACGAATAACAAGTTATATTTCAACATCCCCCCATCATTCGTTTATTATACAAGTCTATAAGTCCAAGTGATTTATAAAACTGCAAATGTTGTGCAGCATTCAAACCTTTAGTCAAACCATCAGCTGTTTGACTTTCAGCCTCAACCTTAACAGGAACAATTAACCCATTCGCAATTTTTTCTCTAAGAAAATGAAGATCAATTTCAAAGTGTTTTGTCCTCTCATGAAATACAGGATTCATTGCAATTGAAATTGCACTTTGACTATCACAAAACACCTTTAATGGTAAATTACATTCAACTCCCAGTTCACTTAACAAATTTTTAATCCAGATCAACTCACATGTAGTAGAACACATCGCCCTGTATTCTGCTTCTGCTGTTGATCTAGAAACCACACTTTTTTCTTGCTTTTCCAAGAAACCAATGTTCCCCCCAAAAATACACAATACCCTGTTATAGACTTTCTAGTGTTCAAACATTTTGCCCAGTCTGAATCGACATAACTAATCAACTCAAAATTTTCACCCTTTTTGAAACTCAAACCACTACCAGGAGACTGCTTTAGATACCTAAGCAGTCTTAAAGCAATTTCCAAATGACTTTCTAAAGAGCAATGCATAAATTGACTTAGAAACTGGACAGTATAACTAATATCTGGTCTGGTTAAGGACAGATATATCAATTTACCAACCAGTTTTTGAAAATTTGTTATGTTTTTTAATGCAAGACTATTTTTGTCTATTTTGTGATTTAAAACAAAACTTAACTCTATCGGAGTATTCACCGGTTTACAGCCCAAATAACCAAACTCATGTAACAGCTCCATACAGTATTTCCTTTGATTTAAACAAATATCACTGTTATCATATAACACTTCAATTCCTAGGAAATATTTTAACTTCCCTAAGTCTTTTATTTTAAAATTTTCACTCAACAGTTTTTTAATCCTATCGATTTCATCAATGCTGTTACCGGTAATAACTATATCATCCACATACACTAACAGAACAACAAATACAGAATTATGTTTCATCACAAACAAAGAATGATCACAAATACTTTGAGCAAAACCAATATCACTTAACACTTCAACTAATTTTTCATTCCATTTCCGGGGGGCTTGTTTCAAACCATACAACGATTTAACTAATTTACACACTTTGGTTTCATTATTAGAATAATAACCCTGAGGTAAAGACATATACACATCCTCTATTATAGAACCATACAAAAAAGCATTATTTATGTCTAACTGATGTAATGTCCAGTTATTTTCAACAGCTAACCTAATTACGCACCTAACAGTCACCATTTTCACTACTGGTGAAAATGTTTCACCAAAATCAACACCCTCTCTTTGATTATAACCTTTGGCAACAAGTCTTGCCTTATATCGTTCTATTTCTCCATTTGATTTATACTTGATTTTAAACACCCACTTACATCCTATAGGTTTTCTACCTACAGGCAATTCAGTTAATTCCCATGTATTATTCCTATATAAAGCTTCCATTTCAGCATTCATTGCTTCAACCCATAACGGATCTTTAGAAGCTTCCTCATAAGAATTTGGTTCAACCATTTTATTCAAACTACTCACAAAACACAAGTTATCATGTGACAAACAAGAGTAATTGACAACCTTGTTAATACTATATTTTATTTTGTCATCTAACACAAAATCATTTAACTTTTTAGGTAGATTAGTATTTCTAGTAGATCTCCTAAAATTAATTCCTTGTCCCTCAGATGGGTTAGACTCAACATGTGATATTCCTGTGTCCTCTGCCCTATCAACCTCCTTTCTACTACTACTAACACCTCTAGATTCTAAGCAGGGGCCTGACTCAGTTTGTCCAGGAGTGGCAGATGTAGAAGGAGTTGATTGCTGATCATCACAAGAAATATCTTGAGATCTATCAACACCCTCTTCATCATTGGGAACATGTGGAACTTCAGGTGTATATATTTCATCAAAAAAATTTATATGATTTAATGTTTTATCAAATATAATTTGATCATCAAACTGTTTGGTTTTAAAAGGATATAGATGCTCATAAAATTTTACATCTCTGGAAAAGAAGACCTTCTTCTCATCCAGATTCCACAACTTATATCCTTTTTTAGCATTTGAATACCCAATTAATACACACTTATCAGCATGATAAGCAAACTTATCAGTACCATTTAAAACAGTACTAAAAGCCAAACACCCAAAGTTCCTCAAATGTGACAAAGAGGGTTTAAAACCGAACATAACCTCATACAGACTCATACCACCTAACACAGAAGAGGGTAACCTGTTGATTAAATATACTGTAGTTAATACACAATCAGACCAAAATTTAAGTGGCAATCCACCTTGGAACATCAAAGCTCTGGCAGTATTTAAAAGATGTCTGTGTTTACGCTCCACAACACCATTCTGTTGTGGAGTATAAACGCATGAGGTTTGATGTATTATACCTTTAGTTTTACAAAATGAATCCATTTGACTATTAACAAATTCAGTTCCATTGCCGCTTCTAAAAACTTTTATTTTGCACTTAAACTGAGTAAGAATCAATTCATAAAAATCTCTTAGATTTTCTAAGACATCCATTTTAGACTTTAACAGAAAACACCAAACAGACCTTGAAAAATCATCAACCACAGTTAGAAAGTATTTATATCCTTCATAGCTACTGACTTTATAAGGTCCCCATAGATCTAAATGAACCAAATCACCTACATGTTTTGATTTATGTTCACTTAAAGGAAATGGTACTCTAACCTGTTTAGACCTATGACAAACCTCACAGGGATCATGTTCAACTGGACCAACACCTAGACTTTCTTTTAAAACAGCCAGAACCTGATCAGATGGATGACCTAGTCTAGTGTGCCACATGTTAGATTTCAATAAACTATTAAAACACAAATTAGCAAAATTACCATTTTTACCAATCAGATACAGACCATTATCCTGACTACCAATCACCAGGATTTTCTTTGTGTTCAAATCCTGAAGCATACAATTATTCTCATTAAACAAAACAGCAATCTGATTATCTTTAGCTAGTTTATGTACAGATAGAAGATTAACACTATAATCAGGAACATAGAACACATCTTTTAGAACAACATTGTTGATCAATTTTAACTCTCCTATTTTTAAAACTTTAACACTTGTTCCATTAGGATGACTAACTTTTAACCCACATTCAGAGACATCTACACAATTAAACATATCTTTATCTGTTTTAATCATATGTTGATTCGCCCCTGAATCAACAATCCAATTATACTCATGTTCAAGACTAGCAACACTTGAACAACTAACAAAAGAATTAACAACACAATGCATACTAGATGACTCACCTCCCATGTTTGATTTTGACTGATCTCCTTCAGACTTATCACTCACCAAACTCAATAACCTAGAAATCTGTTCAGGAGTAAAAGGAAGAGAAGAACTAGAAGCACCCACAGTAGCATTTGATTTATTATTAAAACTAGTATTATTATCTCTTTTCACAAACTGTCCTCCTGATCTCCTCTTCATACCAGGAGGATAACCAATCAACTCAAAACACCTATCAACTGTATGCCCTATCATGTTGCAATGTGTGCATTTTAGATTAGGATTTGGGCCTCTAACATTTTTCTTTCTAGAATCAAAAGACTGATTATATTTTGAAGCAAAAGACACATTCTGACTTTTAGAACCTCCACTAGACAACCTATGAGACTCCTCTCTTGACACCACAGAAAAAGCAACTTTAACAGATGGAAACGATTCTCTTGTAAGTAAGTTTGTTCTCACAGGCTGATAAATGTCATCAAGCCCCATGAGAAACTGCATGAGTTTTATTAACATAGAAAAATCATTGTAATCTTTAGCCGCTTTACAAGAACAGGTGGGCAGTTTGAGCATAGCATCAAACTGCTTCCACATAGTTGTTAATCTGTTATAATAATCTGCAACTGTGCTTCCATTTTGAGATATACAGTTAATCTTTTTGTATAAATCATATACAACAGAACCGTCCACCTTATCATAAGTTTCCCTTAGATCATCCCACACTTCTGAGGCAAACTTAGAAAAAACTTGACCTAAGAACAGTTCTTCAGATACAGAATTTAAAAGCCATGTTAAAACAACTGAATTACATCTATCCCACTGACTCGCTAGCACATGATCATCGGTAGATCTCTCACATTTACCATCTATAAAGCCAAACTTATTCTTGGCTTCTAATGCTAATTTCATAGAACTAGACCAGACAGAATAGTTTTCTGTGCCTTTCAACTTAACACTAACAATTGTTAATGCACTAGAATCACTAGGATGCAAGTATAACGGATCACCAATATCCAGTTTACCTATTAAGGTCTGAGAAGTACTACCAGTGTCACCCATAATGAATAGTAAACAAGAACAAACACACAATAAGCACAGATAAAAAACACAACAGAACCAATACCCTAAGGCGAAGCTGTGTCAGGGACTAGATTCCTGGTTCGTCACTCTATGGTGCCTGGACAAGCCTTTACACAGGAGCCAAAAAACTAGAAAATGAGACAACAAATGAGCAAGAACACAAGAACAGAAATAAACACAGAACAAATAGCAAACAGACCAAGAAAACAACTCAACAAGACCAGACAATGCAACAATTAGCAATTAGACTCGATCAAGTGCCGGCCCGACTAGTCCGGTAAACAGGTATGCCTAGACTCAGAAATAAAATGATGCGAAACAAAAAATAAAACTAAAAACAATAGGGAAAGGAAAGATCTCACAAAGAGTGCAAACACCAAGCTAATCAGACTGGTTGGTTTGCCCTGTAATCTTCTTGGATTACAGAGACCAACGCAGATCTGAGCAACAAATCTTCAAACAGGGAATCAAACCCTAAGTTAGGGTTTCGTCTTCAACTATGAAGAACAACTCTTCAATACAACAAATTCTACTAGAACTCAACTCCAGCAGTTTCCAAGATCAGAAACCCTAGATACAACAGACAAGAACGAATCAGTAACAATATGCAGCGGAAATAAGAGATCGAACTCAACAAGAGCCACTGGGCTCTGATACCATGTTAAAATGGTATGAATCTAATACAAACAACAGAATAACACCAGGTGTAGCGACAAAACGGTGACATAAAACTTTTATTATGTTTACCAACCCAGAAAACGCCCAAACCGCCCAAGATCTTACTAAACTGTAAGATCGGAAATCAACAATACAAGGTACATAATCAACTGATATTGATCAGTTGATTAAACGAAACAAAAAAACAACTATAAAGGAACGATACAACCTGATCAAAGATACACAGCAGAAACTGGAATACAACACTGAACAAATGAAGAACTTAATCTTCAATAAACCTTCAACATATCACCAGCAGATAGAGCAAACATAAACTGAAACGAATTGCCTCTGATCTATCTTCAACTGGAACGAACAAGACTCCAAAAACACAGAGATTAAAGTGAGCGATAAGATGAGAGAATGAAGATTCTGGAAACCCTAGATCTCAAAGAGATCTTTTATACCTGCAAAACACACAAATACACTTTGCACCCTTGAACTTTAACAATAATAACAATCTGTTGAGAAGTTGTTATAACTGAATGAACCAATCACAAGCCCAATAAATAAACAGGCCCAACCGAACCATATGACAAACGGAAACAGGTCCAACACTTGCATAATAAACGAATAACAAGTTATATTTCAACAGATTTAAGTTGTTTATTTATATAGGTTAAAATTGATTTTTTTTTATTATTTTCGACCGTTGGGCAACGTTCAAATTGGTGTTGGTTGTGCGGTGAACACACACCGCTCCCCCTCCCCGCTTACACTCCCCGAGGGGTCGGCGGCGGTGTTCCCGCTCGGGGACTAAGCTCACCGATCCCCTCCCTGAGAAGTGCCCCGCTCACCCTTAGTGGCATTGCTCAAATTATGTGACACAAAATTGTGGACATGTTCATGACCTTGTGGTCTAGTGATGATTGCCCTCACAAATATAGTGTGTTCAACTTTCCACAAATAAAGGTTGATTAGGTGGTACTTGGAAGCTAAAAAAGATTTTGATTGTTACAAAGGAAAAAAAAGTTAGTGCACATGATGTAATCAAATATTAAACCGGGTCCCAAGTGGGTTCTTTTTTCACCACTAGGTTAACATCAGATTTAAATATTATGCACCAAACCGATTTACTGGAAAATTGGATCTATGAGACACAAAAATCTCAACCGTATCTGGTTTTCCAAACGCTTTTGTGGAAGCTTTTTGTTTTAAGTGTTAGCTAGCCATTATCTTTGGAGGAATGAAATAAAATGCTCCTCTACTTGTACTATTTCTACTTTAGCAATAGTTCTTAAAATTGATCCGGGTCAAGAAACAACCCCAAAATTATAGCTTTATTAAAGTATGTTTGAAAAGGTTAATTGGAAATTTTGGTTTAGAAACGTAATTATGTTGAAAATGTGTTATGATGATCAACATGTTAATAACTCGATAATGTGATGTGACGTCAACCAAGTTTTATGAGTATTGGTTGATGAAAGAAGGGACTTAATATTCCCATACTCCCATCTATCTCTATCTATATATACATAGATATATATATAGATAGAGTGGAAAGTTCAAATAAGAATAATTTTTTTGTAAGAATAAAAAATAAAAAATTTCAACCAATAACAATGCTTTATTTTACTTTATTTAATTTTTGTATTTAATATTGGTGTAAGAGTATATTAGGCCGTGGGGTATGGTGGGGCTTGGGTTGGTCTTGGGTTGGGACATTTGTTGACACGTGGAATGGGAGCCCCCCCTGCCTAGTGACGTGTCCGCAGGGTATGGCGGGGAGTGGGTTGGGCTTGGGTTGGGTGCACCGCGTGACAGATTATTAAAAAAAATTACAAAAAATGGTCAGCGAATAGAAGGCAGCCAGCTAGGATGTCACCGCCGCCCCACGCCCGGCTTGAAACCCAAACCCCAAAGGCCACGCCCCAACCCAAGCCTACCCGGGGTGGTGGCTTGGGCGTTTTCCCCCAACCCCCGCCCCATACCCCACAGCCTTAGTAAACTTAGATGGATAATTAATTGGTAGTCTTCCTTTTTAATAGCTAACTACATTAAATTTGTAAGTTATTTAAAAAAACATATTTTTTCCAAAAAAAGAAAATATATATAATTTTAAGTGTAGCGTAAATTACGAGGAGTGTATGATATATTTCAGTATGTGTAGGATAAATTTCAAAACGTGTAGGATAAATTTTGATGTGTATAAGTAAAAATTTAAGTGTGGAGGATGATAGTGTTTATGACTAATTAATTTGTCAAAGAAATAAATGCGTTTAGAAAAATAATTTGTTATTTTACATTTGTACTCTTTGTTCTTTTTCTTCTTAATTTAATTTTTTTCTCAAATGAACCTTCCTCTAGTGAGAGATAGAGTGAAAAGGATGTAGGAATAAGATTTTAAAGGTGTGAGAATAGTGAAAGCCTAAAAGAAAGTTAAACAAGTAAATTTGCATGCTTGAGTGTTTCATATGTAACACCTAAAATATTAGAAAACATTTAATACATTTACAAAACATTTTACCATAGTTAACTTTTATGATTTAATACAATTACAAAACATTTTACCATAGTTAACTTTTATAAACACAAAGTCAACTATGTTGACTTTTCACTAAGTAGTAAATTTTCTATAATAGTGGACATTTGGCCCCATAACAACTTTAAAATCAGAATATGATTTGGGTGTACAAATTCAGTGACAAAACATAATCTAGGTATTACCTAACAACCAAGTTATGATGTTAAGGAAAATCCATTTGGCTAATCGCTAGTCTTTGTATCTGAATTATCTTCATCACTAAAGTCATAAGATATACACCACACACACACACGTTAACTACAGAACTAAGTACACATGTTTGCAACCTGAAACCCTTTCAAGCTATTAATCAAAACTCATTATACAGTAATATTGGCTCAATATAAGCTTACAGCCAACCCACCGTAGCCTTACGTATGTCACACCCGACCGATGATGGAAACATCAAGACGGGACGAAAGAGATTGTACAAAGACAACATAACACTAATTTTGCGACAATTAATTAAGTCACTTGCCTCGAAACGGTGCTCCAAACGATGAAAACGGCTCTTCAATTCGGGTGTTTAAATTTCCAATTAACCAAAATCAAGTCACTTGGAGCACCATTTCGAAGTAAGTTTTACATCAATGGACTCGTATCATCGTTCTGATCAAAAGCTCTAAAAATTTGTTTGTAATTTGGAAAAAAGCTTAACTCCGTTAAGTTTTTTTAACGGGGGACCATTGTAGGAAAAATAGGTGAAAGGTGGGACTAGTGGGGAGAATATTCCAAGGTGGGATTATTAATGGCCAATAAGGTCTAGGTGAGATTATTACAGGCCAATTCCCCTCTTTTATTTCATTCCATCAACATAAGCAGTACATTGTTTAAAGAAAGAAGTACAACAATTGCAAGTACAAAACTACAACTTAAAAATGCATAGTAAAATTTCGTTAGTTTCTAAATCCACCCTTAGTAGATTTCCTTGTAGTATCATCATCATACATTTTCTGCAACATATATAAAATATCCGTCAACACAAATAATGTTGATGAGCATATTAGTTTGTCTACATCGCATAAGTATGAATAAAGTCTCAATCCGCATGTTAATTGTACACTAAGTCATATAATCATACTAGCATGCAATAACTAAAACTCAAGCCAAAGTTTCCACTAGCGTAATCTTAGCACCGAAGTGAATAAGACTGTATGCGTAGTCTTGTCACCGAAGTAAACAAGACTGTAAAGATTAAATAACTTATTAGTAACCCAACAAATGCGGTTGTTTGCTAATCCCTATAGCGTTATACATGTTAAAGAAGGTTTGCAAAGTTAATGATAGACAACATGCATGAGAGTATTCTAGTGTGTATAAACAAGTAGCATAACAAATAGCATGTTAAGGATTGAGTGTTTGGATAAGATTGATTGTATGTGTGATTGTGACTTTAGTAATGATACATGTTACAACCCAAAGTGATTTAAAGGGTAAACTTGGTCAAGTATACTCACGGTTTGTGATGTTGTTCTACAAAAAGAGAGTAAGTGGCTTAGAGGATGGAATCACCAAGTTACCCTAAAAGGATAAACAAGGTGTGTGAGTATGGTGAATTGGAGTCGGGAGGAAGTAAACGGGAATCTTTATAGTCATAAGAGAATACACAAAACATGTCTCGTTTAGACACTTACTTGGACACTATCATTTGTTAGTGTGTTTTATGGGCACTAAACCGCTCATTAGAAGTCAAAGTAAGGAATCTAAAAAAAAACATTTTCCACCTTAACATATGACATTCAACCATGAATTGGTTGGTGTCACGGTTTTGTTTAGGAAGTAGTTTATATGTATATTATTTAGCATTATATGGTCATGTATTATCATGCATTAGAGGTAGGGTAATCCACTAACCTCATGGATGTTCATCATTTCACAGAATCACCACAAGGATGATTCGGATGATCATGAATACAAGTATGAAAGACAAAATAAATCATCTAATTCACCAAGTAACCAAGTGAGTTCAACTAGACGAGTGCATTCAAAACATGGTTATTGTTTGAAGACTTGGTGTAGTTTGTGCACTTTGTTTACTTGAAAGTTGCTTGGTGACTTAGATTGTATGGAAAGTAAGCTAACACAACTATTATTTCTGAAAAAAACATCAATCCAAACCTATCCAACATAGGGATTTGTTGGCAACCTGAAAATAATCCAAAGATAAAACAAGATGAACATGTTTTGAAACTTTTAACAAAACTCATAAAACAATCCTAACTTGGGACTTCAAGATGGTGATCTACCAACTTTGTTTACCTTGGTAAACATGTGGTACCACTCTTAGAGGTTGTCCAAGTAGGAGGAAACATGAAGAAAAATATGAAGAAACAAGCTCAAACTCACTGTTTTAGAACTTGTATAAATCTGCCAACACGAAGTTTTGGGAGATTTGAGAGTGTTTTGGAGGTGTGTAAAGGGATTAGGAGGTGTGGAGAAGGTGTATTTACAAGTGGGTATTAGGGTTTGGGCATTTAAGAAGGTGGTTGGGAGTTAGGAATAAAAGTTCAAAATTCACGAAATTAAACATCCGGCTAAAAAGTGGACTTCGTCGCGCCACGCGAAGCAAATAGTTTATTTACACCCCCCCCCCCCGCGCGAACTAGGAATAAGGATAACAGGGAGGAACAAGAGTATATTAATGATACATTCTCATTACATTGAGAAAGTGTTGAAGAACAATTACTTTGTTTATTCTCCAGTTAGTACTCTTATAGGTCCTAATATCTAACTTACGTGTAATCATCATGAATCTATTTCCCAGATGAAGGCAATTAGATGCCTAATGCATGTTATGGAGGCAATCACTTTCTGTAACGTAATCGGTACCTTTTCTATAGTAGTGGACATTTGGGCCCATAACAACTTTTAAAATCAGAATATGATTTGAGTGTACAAATTCAGTAACAAAACATAATCTAGGTATTACACAACAAACAAGTTAAGACGTTAACGAAAATCCATTGGCTAATCGCTAGTCTTTGTATCTCTATTATCTTCATCACTTAAGTCATAAGATATACACCAGACACATGTTAATTACAGAACTAAGTACACATGTTTGAAACTTGAAACCATTTCAAGCTACTAATCAAAACTCATTATCAAAAACTTAGTGTACACTAATATTGGCTCAATATAAGTGTATGACCAAACCACCGTAGCCTTATGTAGCTCAATATAAGCGTACGACCAAACCACCGTAGCCTTACGTAGCTCATTATCAAAAACTTAGTGTACACTAATATTGGCTCATGCCATAAGATAAAGCATGATAGCTTATGTGTATGCATCAATTTCATAAATTAAATCTAACATCTCAACGCTATCATTTAAGTACTTTAGGCAGCTAATTTTATACAATGATTCTATCATGATTTAGCATTTAATTAAGTATATAAATTCATACTTCACATTTGCAGAAATATTCATTGCAAAAATCCATGAGTATCAACTTGTCAGTAGTCACCAATCGAGAAGTATTCATCTGGATGTATGTGTATGGTTGGTTACTCATTACTTACCACTCTTGGAAAAATGCTTGTCATGAAAAATAAAAATTTAAGTCCATTAAATATTAAATAATAAATACGATGATGTGTATAACTAATAAGTTCCACCCGCACGATGGCACAAGTAAAATGCATTCTCTTTTAATGACACATATAATGCCCCTGTGTAACCAAAAGATAGAACCCACAAAAATTAAGTCATGGTATACCCAAAAGGATACAAACACGTGGTTAAATCGATCGAAAACTATAAAAACGAATGTAGATACTAGCTTCGATAATAGCGCCACAAGTACCAATTAATTGTTCGGTTGGTATAGGTTTGTTTCGTTACGATACCAAAAAAATATTTTATCTTGAATACAACTTCGTTTTCAATAAAAATTTAAATAGGTAAGTTATGAAAATATTTAACACAAGTGCGTGTAACCAAAAGAAAGAACCGGAAAAATAAACTTGGGTCTGCTCAAAAGCTACCGACACATGTTTTAAATCGATCGTTTGTATAAAAACCATAAAGGTAAGTGTTACAGGGCTTCATGTAAAAGTTCCAAATATAAATAATAGTCATTTGTATAACATAAAGTCACAATCAAAAACCTTGATTCAAGTTACTGGTATGTTAGGATACAACAGAAAACCAGCTTCCTGTTTGTTTTTTTTTTTTTTTTTTTTTTTTTTTTGAACTGTTTTGTATTTGATTTTCTAATTGTTCTTTTTCTTTTCTTTTTTTTTTTTTGGATAGAGGACGGAACCTGACGAACTTTAATTAATAAAAAAATGAAATATAGAGAATGTTAGGATGCTAGCCCTTTTCAGGACATAACCCTGAAACAAGACACCTAACCATTGGGCCTTCAGTTCAGACATTAAAGCCCAACCCGATGTGATCTAGTTTTAGCCCTACACAGATTAGTGTAAAAACCCGACCCAAACATCCCGACAACTCTTTTAGGTCACATATAACAGAATTTTTTTTGACTAACCTTGCATGTTCTCGCTTGTATTTAGACTATATATGGTACTGTTTTTTCGTGGATATCAATACAATTATAAATGACCTAAAATTTTGACGCATTGAACATTGAGCTCAATCAAAAAGCACAGTCACATCACTCAAATTCAATTTTCTTTTTTGCATAGATGGGCCACATGCCATATGATAATCACTCTAGGGGACGTTTTCAACTTTGTGTTACAAATGGGGTTCTCACCAGTTCAATTGGCGAGAAGATTCCATATCTTAGTGTCATAGAAAGTTCATGTCCATTTATGCAAACTTCTCCCCATTTGTAGCACAACGTTGAAAATGACCCCGAGAGTGATGATCAAATGGCCTGTGGCCCTTTTATCCAACAATTACTCAAATTCCTAATGTCCTTGTTACAACAAGCAAGAACCATCATCCTATTCAAGAAATGAATCTGTTACTTCTCTTACTGATAACCAACAGGTCAAGCTGAAGTCAGTCCACGAAATCGAACGTTATCTTATGTGTCCAAGATCATATATAATAAGGGGCTTCATGATTAGCAACCACAATTAAGGGGAGTGATGGATGTAACAAAGTCCACCACTCATAATTCCTATCGCCCTTGTGACAATAAAAAAAAGTGCATCATCCACATAACCTACCCATGAGTGAAGCAATATATAAAGCCCTCCACACAAGAAAAAAAAGTAGTGGGACAAGAAAACACTTTATATAAGAGTACATAACCATGTACAGAAGAACTTAAAATCCAGCACTTTACATGATTTGTGTAAATTATTACAGAAAGAACAGACCAAGGTATGCAGCAGCCAACATAAATAACCTGGTAAGAGATACACAAAGTGCTACAAATAGTGTTGAAAATTAAATTAATCAACAATAAATTTATTAATTACCGAGTTGTCAGCCAAACCAGTTTGTTCCAACTTGAGCAAACTGATTAAAGAAAGGTAGAAGGAGACTGTCCCGTTGTCGGACGAATTTAAAGAACACGTAAATTAAAAACCAACCTGGTGATTGAGATCGAAGATCCTTAAACGAGAGACTTGAACTGCACGGATGACTCCTGTCCTTAAAGGATTTTACGCGCTCGTATTGCTGTGAGCTGCAACGTAAACTCCCAGGATTTAATGCAGAACTGATCTGGTATTCCAACAGCAATGGAAACCAGAAAACACAGAAGCTGGAACGAAAACAGAATCACACAATAGAGAGAGAAAGAGCTGCGAAATTGCAAGTGTATAATGGGTAGAGGAAACCTTTATTTATAGGTTATAATCATACCAGAGAATGAGAAAAATAGGAAGTGAGATAACAATCCATAACCAATTCGAATTACCTATCCTATACGAATTCGGTTGCTGGATATCTATCTCATACGAATTCGATTTGATATGGGATAACCCCCACTGTTTCGAATCCATCTCTATTTCCTTCTTATCTCATCTCATTCGGTTACAGATCTGACCCACCTGAAACCGAACCTTAGCTAAAAATAAAAGCTCCTCAGCTCCTAGCGACGATGCGTACGTGCGAAGTGCGAAGTGCGCGCCTCAAACGCGACCATTCGCGAGCTAGCGGCTCGGCTCAGCGCGCGTGTGGGCTTCACCCACTTCTCAACCCATTTAACACTATGGAGGCCCATAAGGAGCAATCCCTTATAAACCACTCATACTTCACTCACTCCACCGATGTGGGATGGAGGAAACATACCAACTTGTGTGTTTACCTCTTTAATATTTCCAACAAATAGAACAAAGCCGCCAAAAAGTACAATGAACCTATCTTTTCCAAGTGAGCCAAAATGGCATAGAAAGAAGTGGGATCAAGACTGGCAGCAGAAACTACAAGTTCGGCTGCGGAAGCCGACCCATGCATGACGGTAAGCGGGTGAGTTTGGAAAGGGAATCCAGACAGGCTCCGCGACTTGATTTCAACTAAAGCAAGAAGAGTGTTGATGATAAAGGTTAGAGCTGAATGGGGCATGGCAACACCTTGTTCCTCAAATACTACTCTATGGTAATTGCAACCCCAGAGGTGGCGGAGAGGCGCAACTAAACGACCACGTATTGCTGTTGATGCAAGAATGAATACGTGGCCTATGCATTGGAACACTGTCTAAATGATATTTGGCGCCTAGCTCCTTGCTATTTGGCGCCTAGCTCCTTGCTAGTTTGAATAAATGATATTTCTGTTGGCCATTCAAAAAAAAAATAAATAAATAAATAAATCTAAGTAAAGATGATTTTTTTTCCAAGGTATCACTGTCTTAGCCCTTAGGCAAACAATTTTGGGATAATTGACGATTGTTATTATATTGGTGTATCAGTTTTTCAGACCAATGTTGGGTTGTTTAATTTATCTTGAACAATAATATGTAATATGAAATTGGGAATGATAAAGATTTTATATTTGAATAACATGAAGGATTTCTAAGTTTTGAAACTTAATAAACTTACGAAAAAATGGAGAATGATTTAATCCGGGGTTTGAAAGGACATTATTTTTTAACATCAATAGCTAGTGAATGTGGTTGAGTTGCTGACACAGTTCGTTCGAATCATAAAAAAGTAAGAAGCAAACAAAACGCGTCTAAAGCACATACACACATGATCAAATAAGCACAAAAGGAAGTAAATCAATGGTGGGAATTTATTGTTAGCACACTAACAAGGACTTGTATATATTGGGCACACAGATAAAACGCACACCCACATCACTCATGTTCCTAATGTCCTTGATACATCAAGCCGGAACCATCAACCTGATAACCAACAGGTCAAGCAGTAAAGCAATCCACAAAGTCAAACATAATCTTATATGTTCAAACTGAAACCATGGTGGGATGTAACTGGTGGCTCAATACCAAGATAACAAAAACAAGTATCATCCACATAACATATAAGTATAAAGCCCTCCACAAACTCAAGGTGTATAAGCAGCTCATAGCTCACATCTGATATCTATATGATATATGTAAGAGTAAATATATTATTATTGTGATGTTTAATCTAGTAGTCATATAATCATTTATATAATATCTAGATCAAAATATATTAAACCTATTATATAATTAGCTGGTAATTGTTGATGGACTATATTACCCTTATTAACTAATTAGGTTTCATTATTTTGGGTGTATATATAAGGAGATAATTAAAGAAGTTAAGGGTTACACAATTACACACTTATCATAACATCAAAAAATCGTTCCCCTCTACACCTCTCTCTCCATAATCACGAACTCAAACCCTAGAGGTCGGTATTACCATCAACAACTTACACCCTAAGGAGCACCAGATCATCCTAACAAATATGTCGAACTCCGACTGGATTCTCTGCTGGCCTGTCTGCTGTTACAGATATTTCTTCCATCATGTTTGTACAGAACTGATTAACCTTTGAATCTTTTTTTCTTGGAATAGCAAACAGATTCTGAAACATCATCATAGAGCATATACTCCAGTTTTGTGACAAAATCACTAAAACAGCGAAGTGGGAAAAGAAACATTTTTTAAAGGAACACAGAATTACAAAGGAACTTGACATCTTGTAGACATCACTAGTATAATACCTGCATATAGAACTTGTTAGATTTATTAAACTAGTTATGTTTATGTTATTATGTTCTATTCGGATATACATATATTTAGAAACACTTATTAAGTTAGTTAATGATAAGTTTATGTAATAATCAAGGGATACGCGGGAAAGCTTTTCAAATAACTGTCAAAGACAGTTACCCGTAGGGATGGGCTTTTTTTCCCAAATACCCGTACTCGTACCCGTACCGTACCTGTACCCGTACCTGTACCCGTACCGATTTTAGGTATTTGGTACATGTATCGGTACCCAGTTTTATTGATTTTGGTATTCGGTACTTTCGGTATTGGTACGGGTACGGGTACGAGTAAAAACGGGTACTGGTACCGAATTCTATGTATACCTTTAAAAGTTTTTTTGTGTTATGTTTTATTTCATATTATGGTATTTATAGTGTACTCGTATTGATTTTACCTATATGGTACCCGTATTGTATTGGTACTCGTACCAATTTTACCTATTTGGTACTCGTTCTATATTGGTACTCATGTCAATTTTACCTATTTAGTACTCGTACAAGTGCTCAAAAAGTAAATAAAAACAAAATGGTACCAAGCGGGTACTGTACCGAAAATACCCGTACCAGTACCCGTACTCGTACCCGTACCGTACCTATATATTTGGTACGGTATTTGGTACCTAGTTTTGTTCAAATTCGGGACCGGTATTTTCGGTACTGGTACAGGTATAGGTACGGGTACTGTACCAATCTCATCCCTAGTTACCCGCCAATTCCCGAACCGGCAAAACTTATATGTATAAATTGATGTCACCGGAAACAATGTCCGGTACCAAGACATTTCCTTATTCAATATTGATCTGTCCACCATTGTTTTATATCTTGATTTCTTCACAAACATACACACTATGCAAATCCAATTCGGTTCATTATCAAATATGTATTCGAATGATGTTAATACTTCCGCTGCAAGTTCTAGTTCTGATCCCCAACATAATGGTATCAGAGCGGTGTTGGGGAAGATGAACAAAACCGAAATTAAACCCAGTTCCACGTTACTCCCTTGTCAACACTGCACGGATGAAGCAAAAGACAAAACCAAACGAAATCAGAGAGAAAAGACATGTTACTATTGTCACCAACCAGGGCATCAGATTCACGCGTGTAAAAGGAAAGAAACCGATGAAGCAACACAGTTGATACGGCAAGCAGTAAATGAGGGAATACAGAGACAAGAAGGAGAGGTTAACAATCATCATGAAATGATTGTTGTCGGTACCGAAGGAGGGCTATGGAATGACATTTGGTACGTAAGTTCTGTATTTAAACATCATATTTCCGGGAACTTGAACGTGTTTAAACGAATTAAACACATCATTGGGGTTGATACACGCACTGGTGAACATAATTTCTTGTTCATACGGGGGGTTGGATCAATAGAAATAAAAACCGGTAATGAAAACATGAGAATTCAAAGCGTCTTTTACTCACCGGAACTCGATCGGAATGTATTGAGTTTAGATCAATTGACGCTGCAAGGATTTACGGTCAAAAAGGCCGGTGATACTTGTAGGATTTATCCAATGTTTTCTTGTCCGGTGAATAACTTGTTCAATGAAGCAAGTGGGATGACAAGAGAAGAGGAGATTGGATTACAGGAAAAACAAAAGATAATTGAAGAAAATGTTCTTGATGAAGAATTCAAGCAACGTTATTTGAATTCCTACTTTGAAGAACTTCATCTGTCTTCACAAGAGACAGATTGGAGTATCATGATTGTTAACGCTATGGAGTTCAAAGAATTCGAAGACTGCAGAGCCTTCATGAATCTATTGGATGATCGAGACTTTGTTCTCAAGTATAAACATATACTTGATTCAAAGTTTGAGGAATTGGTCAAATGGTTCTTATTCGATTACATGGGAATAAAAACTAGACCGGTTCCGCCAATAGCTTCATATATGAAGAAGGTTAATCTGCTGAGTTTGTATCTACTCGTGGCCATGGACGGAGGTTATCGAAATGTAACAACAGAGAACATATGGCCTGCAATAGCCAAGGATATGGGTTTCAATTATGAAGACGGTGACTACATGAGAGTCACATATGCTGCATATCTTGATGTCCTAGAATATTACTACAATTTCAAGCAGGTTCAAAAGGAAATGCAGGACAAGAAGACTATTTTAGAAGAAGGAACGTCCACCACTGGTCGTCAAGAAAGTTCAAAGAATGCAGGAGTTGCTAAACAAGATTCTACCGAGATGGAACCAGTTGCCTTATTTGCAGGTGTTGATGATGAAGACTGGAATAAAGGAAAACGAAGGAAGCGTTTTAATTTCAACTATGCAAAATGGGCAATGGATGAAGCAAATCGGAGCGTACTGGATCAAGCCCGTAAACATAACCTAGTTTAAGGGGGGTTACGTTAGATTTATTAAACTAGTTATGTTTATGTTATTATGTTCTATTCGGATATACATATATTTAGAAACACTTATTAAGTTAGTTAATGATAAGTTTATGTAATAATCAAGGGATAAGCGGGAAAGCTTTTCAAATAACTGTCAAAGACAGTTACCCGCCAATTCCCGAACCGCCAAAACTTATATGTATAAATTGATGTCACCGGAAACAATGTCCGGTACCAAGACATTTCCTTATTCAATATTGATCTGTCCACCATTGTTTTATATCTTGATTTCTTCACAAACATACACACTATGCAAATCCAATTCGGTTCATTATCAAATATGTATTCGAATGATGTTAATACTTCCGCTGCAAGTTCTAGTTCTGATCCCCAACAGAACTTTTGCGGTTGTTATATCACTTTACATTATTTGTGTATATTATTTTTGAAAGAACAGGCCAGGGTATGCTGTAACCTAAATCACGGGGTGAGAGATACACAAGGTATTAAAAATAGAACAAAGATGGCAAAGATGCGACCAAAATGCAGAAGGAAACTATTTTTCCCAAGTGAGCAGTAGTCGCATAAACAGAAGTAGGATCAAGACCGGCAGCAGAAACTACAAGTTCGGCTGCCGAAGCCAAGCCGTACATGAGGAGACTGGTAACAGAGACCATGATGGTAAGTGGGTGAGTTTGGAAAGGGAATCCAGACAGAGTCTGAGACTTCATGTCTGCTAAGGCAAAGAGAACGTTGACGATAAAGCTTAGGGAGGAATGAGGCATGATGACACCTACCTTTTCCTCAAATACTACTCGTGGGACGTGGGTAATAGTGAGCCCGTAGGTCGCGGAGTACAAATTGACCACCTACGTGGATATATATTACTAATATATAGCAGATGTGGTCGAACAGAAGAGAACAAACGATGGGAAAGTTGTAGATTAATTGCCGGGCAACTCTCCTTTGGCACAAAATTTTAAAGTAAGTTGATGTTATGCCACAAAAGTAACTTTACATCTATTGATCAAGGTGCAACTAGACCATCTTGTGCAGAATCTTTGATTGATCACTTACCACCACTGCAGATGCTTAATTAACTATGTAAACGTATGGTATTTATATTGTCTTTTAGAAGGTATATAAGATTGTTAATGATGCGTATATGTCTAGAGAATTGCTAACTGGAAATGCGAAAGTTAATTATATTTAATTGATATAAATCATCTATATTGTTTCTTTAATTAGTATACTTTATGTTTTCAGTCATATAACACTTGTTTTAAAGCTCGGAATTAATTTGAGTGAAAGAAAATACTTTTTATACATCAGAAGGTGATTTATAACTTATTTTTTTATAGGAATGAAACACTTTATGAAAATGAAGTGAATCAAGAGAAAAAAAATGTTTTTAATACTTTATAACATTTTGTTATATTTTATGTAATACTATTTGAGAACCCGGGGAAACCGCCTATTGGTTTTATGTCCATCTATCGTCCTATTTTAAGTTTGTCCTCTCACACCCCTTCCGAACCTATAATAAAACAAATAGTTGTTGATGCACTTTGTGGATGCAGCTCGGTTCGGTTCGACTCAGTTCGATTCGACTCGGTTAGGTCCGGCTCAATGCCGTCGTCACGACATTCCTCCGTCGTGCACCCCAGAGATCAAAACGCGAAACACGAAGAGCCGCAAGCTGACATCACCATGATGATGTCATGTCCTCTTAGCACATACATGCAACAATGAAGAAATGAAAGTCTACCATGCAAATTTCTACGTAGATTGCATGTTTTGGGCCTGGTTCTACATTGGGCCTAATTGATATAACACTCCATGCCACGAAGAATCATGGCTTTTAGACGAAGACTGTATTGAAGACTCCTTGACGAAGTCTTGAATCCAACGAAGACTCAACATGGCGAACCCTTTCATGTTGGACGAAGACCTTCCTGGACGAACACTCCTTGGGACGAACTCTCATATATATTCACGAAGACTCTACCCAACGAAGACTTAGTGTTCGTCAATGGATCATGTCGACGAAGAATGGTCACTGGCGAAGAATCAAATAGACGAAGACTCTATTCTTAGCAGGACTTTGGGCTTTATTACAGGCCAGTAAATGTTGTTGGGTTAATCGGTTCAGTTTACGGGTCAAGGGTCGGCACGTTATCGGGTCGCTGGTTCACGGATACGGGTTCGTCAGTCGCGGGTTCGTTTACGGGTCAAACGGGTCAAGAGTTGTTTGACATAATCTTATTAGAATAATGGAATTATACCCCTGATTTCAAATCTGCATGTTCATGCGAAATGGTCAGTTTGACCGAGATCAGAGGGAACGGTGTTGACCGAGTTTCATGCAAAAGTGAACGTGCAGTAATTATTATTTTTTAGTGTTTTTCTAGTCTTGTATTATAAATAGGGAGTAGCAGCAATGTTTTATGTGTACCCTTTTCATTTTTATCGAATACACAGAGCTTTTCTTTGCAAATATTGTGTTTCCTTCTTCTGCATATTTCACATACGTGAGTGTGGAGTGGGCCTGTAACCAACAAATGTTTCGTAGGGTTTTCTGTTTTGACTATAAATAGACTTGTATCACAGAACAAAAAAAAACACACCATAGAGCAGGTAGGAGCTTAGAGAGAGAGAGAGTGTAGAGAGAGAGTTCCGGTCAGCTTTGTATTTGTAGAATCTTGTACCGAAACTTTGTCCAAAGACAATACACAACTGTTAATCGTTGAATATTTGTATTGTGTTTTACTCTCTCGCTCGGTTTGTGTCGCATCGAGGATTCCGCACTCGTTCCGGCACCCGAAACAAGAAATCATCTAAGTCCGACGATCCATATTGGGGCCTACAAGTGGTATCAGAGCGTAAGGCTTGATTTCTTGTTGATAACCGAGTTGTGTGTGACGTTTTTGAAGCTTTATTAAACAAAAATTCGAAACCCAGTTATTTTGGATAAAAATACGGTCTAAATCTCAGAATTTTGCCGTTATCGGCTGATGCTTTTCGGTTAAAACTTGTGAAAAAAGGTGGAGATAATAAAAAAACGTGAAAAATTTTGAGTTTTAAAGAAAATTTATTTTTTATCAAACTTCCATTTTTTTCAGGCGAGCAAGGTCACCGGAAAACTCACCGGAAGTGAGAACTATCCTTGGTATCCCAGCTTTTCACTTTCTAAGTTGCAGAAACCTGACACTGCCTAATAAGGATAACATGTCACCTACCAAATTACGAAAAACTCGTCTGCGAATTTTTCATTTTGGCGAAGAACTGAAGTGAGCGAAGAATATCTAAGAGTCAACGAATACCCTGCTTTGTCTTGTTCTGGTTTTACGAAAAAATTCACACTCACGAAACATCTTTGTTTTGTCTCATTTCCACCAAAAACATTATTCACCAGCAAAGGTGCAGCAATTCTTTTGTTTTTCGTCCAATACCAGACACATTTTCACGAAAGATCCAGCAATTCTTGGTGGGAATCCTTAATCTGGGCTTTATATTGGGCTTGTTTCATTCGTGGGTAGTTATTCAGATTATTTCGTGGGCTGCTAAAAAAAAGGAAATTAAATTGATTGTTTTGTGGACTTCCATTGGGCTACATATTTCGTAGGGTTTATCTGTTACAATTGGATTTGGCCAACAATTCACGAAAAATTGGTCATTGTTTAGTGGGCCTATCTGATACAATTCTTCGTGGGTTTGATCACGCGAATTACATATTTCGTGGACACCTTGTCTGGCCCAACAATCAAGTATTATTCGTGCCCCCCCCCCCCCCCCTTTAGTTGTTCTTTGGGCCAGTCCAATATTCGTGGGCCTTTTAATAACTCTCACGAAATACATTAAATTTTGGGCTCATATTTATTCTTCATCCATTATTCTTCTTCATGGGCCATTAGTCTTCGTGGATTATATAATTCACAAATGGTTATTCGCGGGCTTTAGTCTGGGCTGGGATTATTCGCTAACCAATTGCACCTTGTCACTCAGTTTGGGCCTGGTCACTCAATTGGGCTAATCATTTCTTTGTGCGCCTCTCATACTTCACGAAAGACTGATTGTTTTTGGTTGGACTCGCACTTTTCGTGGGTTGGGCCCGGGTTTCACCAAACAGCTAGTTCTTCGTCCATTTGGTTTTTCGTCAATCAGTTCTTCGTTATCATCTATTTTTCGTGGAAATCTTGTTTCTCACAGTGGACTCACAGAAGGTTCACAATTGTGTTTTAGTTGCTTATTTTCAGTTCATCATGAGTACACACCTTTGGGGTCAATCACTTTTAGGATCTCAATCTTCAAATGATCCTTCTCATCAAAGTAAACCAAAAATGGCAATAGATATGTATGGTCGTTGGATTCCAGATTCAAATACGGACAACACGTATACGCAAAAGGGTTTATCACCTTCATGGGCTCAGTCTCCTACACCCTCGTCCTCATCACAAGCAAGTTTAATTACGGGAAATCAGTGGACATCTGTTACTAACCAAAATCAAAGTAAACCGAAAATGGCAACCGATATGTATGGAACACCACAACCAGTTGCCTCAAAACAAACATCTTTTGTCTCAAGCACCGATATGTATGGAACAGCAAAACCAGTTGCCTCAGAGCAAAGCTATCGGTGTACTGGAGTACCATCATTTCTTGATCCAAACTACAAAGGTCAACAACAAGCTTGTTATGGAAACACTTCATCAACAGTCAATAATGAAACTGGATCTGTACAGTTGGGGAACAGTGGTCAAACAAGAACGGCGTTTTATGCTGAAATTGTCAAGAATGTTGGCGATGGTGAGTCCTAGGGAAATGATGACAGTTCTTGACATGGCAGTAGTTCAGTTGAAGATGTTACAAGTTCAAGTTCAAGCGAGGATGGATTTGAATATGAATCATCGAGGGAGGTTGTTGATTCTGAGGTAAATGAGTCAATATCTGAGAGCGAATCCAGTCAGGTATGTGTCGATAAACCAAGTTCTGATAGGTGTGGTAATTGTGTTGAGTTAAGTGCTAAATTGTCTAATTTGCAAAGCAAATTGTTGGATTTGCAAAGAAAATATGACGATTTGCAAAGCAAGTACGACGTGACATTTATTCACAATCAAAGTTTGATCGTGGATCTTTCAAAATGCACAGAGGCCAATATGTTTCACAAAAATCATGAAAATGAATTTAAAAAGATAATTGACACATTGAAGGAAGATAAGTCCGAGCTAACAAAAATGGTTTCAAGAAAACAAACTGTGATAAACAATTACATCAATAGGCTCGAGGAAACACAAAAAGAATTGGCCTGTGTTAAGTGGGAAAGTGAGGCGATCCAGCTTAAGTTAGATAGTTATTCAAACTCGAGGTATGTGCTGGATCACATCATTGACATACAGAAAAAGAAACAAGATGTCACGTGCATTGGATATAAGAAGTGTCCTCCACCTGTTAGACACAATTATACAGCAATGCCTGATGAGGAGAATAAGCCTCACCTTGAGCCATCTGTTCCATTAGATGTTGAGGAATTCGCAGCTGGTCTTGGTTACAAAAAGGAAGTATCATCAGATTCGGATAAGTCAGTAGATGCGAAAGTGTCAAAAGCTGGACAAAATCAGGATCCTCCAATCATTGTTGAGGATGCTGATTCTTTAGATGATGAATCCGATGATACTGACTCAGAACGGTCTGATGCGATAATCAAAGAAGAGGACCTACCTCTTGAGAATCATATTCTATGTGATCCTCCCGCAAAAGCTGCTAAGACTGTTCTAGTTGAGTCCACGTCTGCGCAAGAGTCTGAGAGTTGTGAAAGCGTGAATTTGCTTTACACGTTGATTGGATCTGATAAAATATATTCAGACAAGGATTTCCCAATCAAGAATGTCAATCAATCCTTGATTGATAAAGTTTTCGAAGATTCTACTAGTAAGTTTTGGGGAAATTCGAGCCCAGGAGTTGTAGTAACTCAGTGTGCTCCTATCCCAAAATCCGAAGTTAGAAAGAAATATGGGAATCACAAATTGCAATCTCAAAACAATCAACGAAAGCAAAGTTGTAACGCCTCGCATTTTTGTATTTCCATACTTTGAGAAAATTCGTGTTCGTTTTCTATTCTTTTCATAACCAGGTCGAAAAACGGATTAAAAACGGCCAACGACGCAAATTATGCGATTATTACGCAACCGACGGTGAAACGCAACATCAACGACTACCGACACTATTCTTTTTTTAATAAAAAAATGATAATTTACGACGTTACGGAGAATCCGGGATTTGATAACGGGTCTCGTAGGAATTACGAGCCTCTTAAACACGAGATTGGGCTTGTGAGCCTTGGGCCCAAGCCCAAAGCCCACTAAACTAACCCTACCTATATAAAGGTAGTATAGCCCTAATCCTCATTATGTTTCAGCCGTAAACCATCTTGTTCATCCCAATTTTTTTTGTCTTCAACCTATGAACAAGTAATACTCACACATGAAACAACCTCATCTCTCATCACCTCCACTCGATCTCTCTCGGCTCGAGTTACAAGGGACGGCTGCCGGTGACTTTTCGGCGTCGGTTCTCTGACCAGACACCCCCCTCTCCTCCGACAACCACACCCCTAACCCCCTCCTTTCAACCTGATGAATGGCTGACCACTATCACAACCGCCTGTGGCGGCGTGGTGACAAGAAAGAGAGGCATGAGAGAGAGAGAGACTGAGGTCAAAGAGAAGAAGTGAGAATGAAGAAAAGCGGCGGCAGGCGACGGTGACGGCAGCTGTAACACCCCGTGTTTCGAAAGTCAAAGTCAAAGTTAAGATTGAAGTCAAAGGAAGAAAAGATTGCTAATTGCGATCTGTCTCTCCTTTCTCAATTCCTGTTTTGACTTCTCTGACTTGTAATTAGTCTATTTTATTATCGCTTTAGTTGTATTATGTGGAATATCTATTAATAATCTCATGGTAATCGCTATTTATCGCTTGATTAATCGCTTTATCGCAATCGCACTCGCAACTCGAAATACGCATTTTGGTTATTGTTATACGTGTGTGTACCTTATATGTTACTTGTGCATGTTTATTTATGTTATGTGTGGTAATCAATCGAAACGCAATCGAACTCAATCGCAATCGCATCGCAAAGGCTAAACGAATACGAAGTAAGGATGTTTGTATATTGATATAGTAGTTGGGATTAAAAGTAATTTGACTAGGAAACTTTATTACATCGCAACGTTCGCAATCGCAATCAAAACGACAAGATTCGTCGCACCGAACACTCAAACAGCTGTCCGATCGGACTGCCTAACCGATCGACCAGCCCCTCTCCACCCCTTTATCCCCTATAAATACCCCCTGTCACCCTTAAACTTTCCACTTTTGGAAACTGACGTCCGACCAACGCTCTAACCTTGCTTTTTCTCTAATTTCTCGCAATTCCGGTAAGATCTCGTCCTAGATCTTGTACTTCCTTAATCTACACGCATTCCTACACCTTTCTACCTTTTGAATCTTAACTTTTAACCGTGAAATCATCAAGATTCGAGGTGTTCTAGGATGACGTAATCATGTGTTTTTGAAGAACTTCATGTTTTGGCCTCAATCCACCAAGAACAACTTAGATCTAGCCGATTTCCACATAAAAAAACAAGGATCTTTCATAGATCTAAACATAATCACTACAAAAAGGTATTGAAAGTTGATTTTCCAACTTTCTTTCAACTCTTTTACACTCAATGCACTCAAAACCGATAGAATCGGAGCTTGTGCCGACTTACTACTCATCCTTGTGGTTGTGTTGGTTCAAGATCTGGATTCTATCCACGAGACTACCGATTTCGGGTTAAACATGGAACACCATCTCGAACCGTTAACTGACCAGATTTAGGTGATTCCTGTCCGATCAGGGGTACCAAGTATTGACAAGGTTTCTGTTGCTTAACACGTTACCAAAACGTCTCGATAAACGACAAACAATCAAAACAACCAAGTGTAAGACGAACAGGTCGACCAGGACGGAGTGTCGTCCGATCGGACTGCTGTCCGATCGAACAACCAATCTGAACGACTGGCCAATCCGAACGACTTGCACCTTGGTCCCACACTTAACCTTTATTTTCAAACCTCGAAGGATGAACATTGAACCAAGTGCTGACCGATCGGATTACCATCTGCACGGGTTGCAACTTGACCATGTAATGATCAAACTTCAACACTTAAACAATTTTCAACATGTTCAATGCACAAGGGATGCCACCTGATCGAACCACCGTCCGATCGAGTAACAACCTGCTGTGAACTTGTTCTCATTAAAGTGTCCAACCAATCGGGTTGTCGTCCGATCGACCGACCTAAAGGGTAGAGATACTTCTATGTTTCCAAAATGCTACAACGAAAACTTCAAAAGTCAAGCCATCATACACAAATACATCTTTCTCAAAGGAAGAAACAATCCACTGATCGAAAGGTCACCCGAACGGATGACCATCCGAGCGGGCTACTACTCGCACGACCGGTTGTCCGATCGGATTACCATCCGATCGAACTGCTGATCGACCCAACCTTCACTTGTTCCATTTTTACGCGTCGCTTATCGTTATGCTATTAATCTGTTCAGGCTAACCCTACTCTCTAGCGCTCCCTTCAATCCATCAACCGCTGTGAGTATACTCGATCCCTTTTTGCTTTACGCACTTTTGGGTGTTACATACGTTACTTATACAAAATCACATCGAACACACTATGCAATACTTTAAACGCTAACCGTTATCGCATGTATACGTGACTTAAAGAATGCTTATTTGTTATGTTTACACATGGAATGCTGTCTACCTGCCTTAGCAACGATAGTACTATTAGTTTGGACTCAGCACCCGTTCACTCGGGGGTTGTTAAGGACAATTACCTACATGGCTCACAGTGGTGAGTATGTATCACGAACTGATTGGGCAGTCAACCCGCAGTCATTGGTATCGATAGGTTCATATCGATAACTAACATGCCTCATTTCACTCTGTGTACGTGCTGGTTATGCGTAATGCTTTCGAACTCTATATGCTATTATCAAACTTGTATGCTCACCTTTACACTATGTGTATTGACTTTTAGTTTAACGTATGTGACAGGTGTTTAGGATGTTTACATGCTTTGTATGCTGGTGATGAAATTGAGGCTAGGGACAGAGTCCTAGAAACCAATAAATAAACAATGGTCTGTAATAAAAATCTGAGTTTTCGGAACAGGACAATTTGACTAGATCTTTTCTGTAATAATGGTATTATCATTTATGACATGGTATGGGACGTATTGCTTTAAATATCTGGTAAATATAGTTGTTATGGAAACTTCTGGACAATCCGTTTCGCTCAGTGCCACGCCCCGATGTTTCCGCCATCGGTTGGGGTGTGACAGCAGCACCGCCGTGAGAAGCGGGGGATGTCTCTGGAAGCAGTAGTGGTTGCGGTGGTGGTTCTCACGGTTCCGGTAAGCCCTTTTTTCTGTTTCGAGTCTCGGTTCAGGTAAAGTTTTCAGTTATTCGGTTCAGTGTTGGTTTTGACTCAAGTCAGTCCTTGTTGTTTTCGGCTCAGGTTCCGTACAGGGCCGTGGAGGTGGCTCCGGCTTCAATCGGCCAGTTTGGTTCCGGTGCGGTTATGATTGTTCAAGTTTTCAGTCTCGGTTTTGGTTTTCCGGAAACCGATTGCGACGCCGACTGTTAGGTTCGAATCCCGGTTTCGCTTCGGGTTTCGAAACACATTCGATACATGTTGGAATCCAGTTCGGGTAATGTTTAATTTTCAGATTCGAGTTTCCTTCTAACCGAGTTCACGTTCGTTCAGATTGGATGTTTGGTTCAGTCTAGGTGCAACTCAGTTCCACCCGGTTTGACTCGGTCAATATTAGTCAACTAGTCAAATTCAGTCAACAGACGACCCGGTATAATGGCGCGTATATTATTTACATTGTTTCGTATATATTCATTGTTTTAATCGTAGAACCGAACTTTATGTAATTCGTAAACATAATAGAAATATATGGATATATATATATTGTTTCATAAACTGTTTATTAAATTTTGAAAAAAGTATAACGACAAATTGCATTGTCGGGATCGTCCAAAAAACAGAGGAAACTCTGCCCGTTTTTCGTAAATTTTAAATTCGCATAACGAGACGTGTTTAATTATAGAACGAACTTATCAAAGTTCAAATAATTTTTATAACAATAATTATAAATGTGATTTGACCACTTTTGAGATTTTAATTTTTTTTAAAATCCATTTCTTTTCCTTACATCCAAAATAAAACTTTTATAAATTCTATTCTTTTAAAAGTTCTTTTAAAACCTTTTTAATCCTTAAATTCATTATTAATTAATTGAGTTTTTATCTAAAATTCTTTTCTTGTAAGAATCTTATAAACTGTAAATTTATAAAATAAATATTCTTTTCTATTTTATAATCAACTCCTGGAATAATAAACAATTCATTATAATCCCTTTTATAACATTAAAGGTTAATATTGAGATAAATTATCTAAATAAATTAACTTATGTAAGTATTAAATAATAATAAGTTCGTTATATTTTAAATATCTAGGCTAATCACTCTCGTTCATTCTCTTGAAATTTCGTTTACTCATTCGCCATCGTTTGCCCATATAGGGTGACCTCGTTGTTCCAACCTCCTAATCTTTTACACTCGTCAACGCTTGGATAATCGGAAGGCTTAGCAATTATGTGAGTATACTTGACCCATTTTACCGTTTTCACACTTTTGGGTGTAACATGTTTTTATATACAAAACACACTTAGTATACATATTCTTATGCAAATACATAAACAAACAATCCAATACATGCTTACTGTTTGTTATGCTTGATTCGTGTTTCCTGGACCATACTTATGTGATGAACTTGTCATTAGCTTCGTACAAGCCTCCACTTAACATGTATAGCGATATAGGAGTAACGCACCGCCCGTAAACTAGTGGTCATGTTAGGTTTATTCATACATACTTGCGTAAACAGAGGGTTGACTTGTAAATCGCATGCCAGTTCATACGTTAATCTTGATAACTAGGTTTGCCATGTGGATTGTTCCTTATTTTATACTTATATACTACGCACCAAACTTGTATGCTCGCCAATACTTTTTGTATTGAACTACACTTTTAAAACATATTGCAGGTTTAGCGATGATGTTGGTGATGCATGGATTCTAGTAGGATGCTTAGATACACACTTTAATTTGTATTCATATTGTATTGTATTTCATTATTCATGATGTTGTATTTACTTCAAATTCTTGTAATTGATTCTTAAAAAATGAAATGAAATTTACTATTTAAATACTTGTCACGATTATTAGTGTTATGATGTCGCGAGCAATCTATTTCGTCTCACTCCGATGTTTCCGCCATCGGTTGGGGTGTGACAAAAGTCACGCTCACCAAGGAAAGAGAAAAGGCAAACAAAGCCAAAACAAGAAGAAGGTTCAGAAGGTGAACTTCGTGAAATCCTGAGGGAAGGATAAAATTGAATCTTTTGAAAACAAATCCAACACAGATTTTGTTATGCAAAAGAAAATTTTGAAAAGAAACAGGCAAAACAACTACACACAACACACAAATTGTTGTGATGTAGGACCAAGTACCTCAAGATCACAAAGTGCATCATCAAGCTCCTACAGTTATGATATTCCTAGGTTTGTTGAGCGGAGATCATGTTTTGAATGCGGTGAGTATGGGCACATTGTCAGAAACTGTCCATATCTCACCAAGGGAAAGGCAAAAGTTGATGCCCCCCGTGGTAACTGTTACCATAAAAGATCTGTTTCCCCAAAACAGGACCCTCGTCTTGTTAAAATACAGGAAATGAATCAGAAAAAGAAACAAAGAAAAGAAATTGAAAAGGTTTTAAAACCAGAGGTTATCCAAACACAGTCTGTTAAGTTAGAAGTTAAAAATGAAAAACAAAAACAGATTTGGAAACCAAAACCAGTAACTATTTCAGGGGGGCTACATCAATTCCGAATCATCAGGAAATGGATGTCATAATTCTCGATGATGACGGACGACCCAAGTTTGTGAAGGCTTGGGTCCCCCTCTCCAACTAATCTCTGAATGAGTATGCAGGATGTTCCAAGAGGAATTATTGATAGTCTTAGGATTGTTGATAGTGGAGCGTCCATGCACAAGATCGGCGACATAAGGCTCCGAAACTTTGTTACATCAAGGAGAATATTGTTGCCATTGATGGAGAGGGAAAAAGAAAAGAAGACAAAAATGTCAGATGATGGAATGATGGAGAAAGAATAATGATGAATGAAGTTGATAACTTCGGCAAGAAAATTCATGAGCATCAAATTGTTTGTTTAAGGTTTTGATCGGGTCCACAGGATAGATTCAATCGAAAAGTTCACGCCTGCAGCATGTTTAAAACTTTTCGAAGATTCATGGATTTTTCTTCCACAAGAAGTTCAAAGTCTACAAGATGAACTTGTACGGTACTTTTCTCTTCGGTGTGATTGAAGAAAATGTGATTGTTGAACAAACCAACCGGGTATGCGGATACCTTTGCATGGATTGATCAACCGCACACTACTTCTAAAGGAGAAAGACGAAGACCTTTGCTGGTGCAAAAACATGTGGAATACATCATGCATAGACCGCCCAATGATGATGTGTACAAGCTTTTCCATATGCTCCCTTGCCAGTTACCAACCGGACCCGGAGGTTTATCATCTTGTTGTTGTAAAGAGATTTCTAAGTTAATTGAAGTAGCTGCAAAATCGATCTTGAAATCAACTCCGAGTGGATATCCAGTTTCGGAGAGCACTCAGATACTTGCCAATGCACGAAGTAGTTGCAGGATTACAGTTTTGAATTTCTAATCTCCCATATCCTTGTCGATATTTAAGCTGCTTTATTATTTACTAACATCTCATACAACACTGTTTGACCAGACACGTTGATCTCGAATATCACCTCACACGTGATCGTTTCAATATGAAACTCGTCAATGTGTTTTGTTCCATACCAATTACCGACCTTCTAACTGATTTTTCCAAAATTCGATAAATCATTTCTGATTAAAATTAATTTTAGTAAACGGCATCGAGGTAAAACCTGAGTCAATCAACATCGGAAAATCATTTTTGTAAATATTTATTTGTGTTTTCTTAATTTATCATACTTTTTGCAATTTAGGGGGAGTAAAGTCGAAAAATAAAAAAACATTGAAAATTTTCAAAAATACAAAAGCATCGAAAATTTTCAAAAACACAAAAACAATAGAAAATCAAAAATGAGTTTCCTGGTGAGCAAAAGAGAATATGATAGTACATCAGTGGTCTGTCGAAACCTCTTTGAACCTAAAATGAAAAACGATAAGCAGCTCTATATAAGATGTATCGGTAGGCTCACAATCATTTTAAAGTGTGCAGGGAGATATAAACCTAAATCGACTAAAGACCATGTGGGAACCGCTCATTGGCATATGGTCTTGGTACCGAAATTTTGTTTGATAGATTTCCGAGGTTCTGAGATACGTGGTCTTTATGTTGTTTATCATCTGGGTATCATGGTTGTTTCTTTTACCGGAAAACACGGCGACGCAAGTCTAGAGCTTCCATGATACCGTACATACATGTAAATATCATACAAACATGTATAATACATGATGCATTCGACCTCAATAAGTGATAAACAATCACTTGTCCCAATCAATAAGTGATAAAATATCACAATTTATCCGGGAGTCAAGTTCGTCTCTTTGTCGGTACGATGGTACTAACCTGTTCACGGACTTGCTCTTGTGCCCTGCATGCATCAAATATCAAGGTCCTCATTAATAAGTGATTTTATCACATAGGGCTTGTATTCATCCAAAAATAAATGAGTATCTCACATCATATATGTTGAAAACAGATGATAAATGGTATATTCACCAGTAAGATGAACTCTCGTGCATACCTCGATACGGGAATGTGTCGTGTGTGTATGAACACCAGTCGGTAAGTATAAATCATACCTTAACGTATCCCCTAATCGCGAGTACATCTGATGAGTTGAGCTTAAGTGGAAAATAATACCGATAATCGTTAAAGGATGCTTATCTAAATATTAACTAATTGAACAACAAAAGCGTTTTGGCGTGACCGTACACTGATATGATTCTCTTACCCTCGAAACTCACAAAAAGAATGTCTGTAAATATTTATTTACTGCTTTCCGTTTCTGCATCTTGGTATATATTTATTTACTGCTTTCAGTCTTTACATTTGAAATATTCAAAAATACCAAAAAGATTTTAGGTGTATTTTAATATAAAATTTATAAAAACCAAAAAGATTTTATTTCTATCTTATTTTTGATTGTACGATGTTGGATCTCGAGTCCTTTCCACCTAAAACCTGATCGAAACCTAAAACAACTGCATCTTCATAAACGGTCAAAATTAACAAGTGTTGAAAGTTAAAATCTAAAATTGATCAAATTTTTATAACTTTGAAACTGTTGTCAGACGGTGTTTGATTTTGAGTGGTCATATGTGTGTCATTTGTTTATGTTGATTATATTCCAAGCGGTTGTTCTCATTACGCATTTAGCTTTCTTGTATGTGCAGACGCTACATTCGAACCAAGCTAAAGGCGAAGAGAACGTGTTATACGACGAGCTTTGGAATGAATACTCACATGGATGCAATCAAAGGATCAAGATGATCGAGTTGCTGTTGACCACTGCTCAACACCGCAAGGATCTAAAATTCCAAGATCAATGTTTCACGAGCAACATTCAAGGGGAGTATGTTGATACACTCCCAGTTTGTGACACGTGAAGACATCTGAAGATCCGACAACATGTGAAGATCGAACCACCACGAGCAGCATCCAAGGGGGAGTTTGTTGATGCACTTTGTGGATGCAGCTCGGTTCGGTTCGACTCAGTTCGGTTCGACTCGGTTAGGTTCGGCTCAATGCCGTCGTCACGACATTCCTCTGTCGTGCGCCCTAGAGATCAAAACGCGAAACACGAAGAGCCACATGCTGACATCACCATGACATCACCGTGATGATGTCATGTCCTCTTAGCACATACACGCAACAATGAAGAAATGAAAGTCTACCATGCAATTTCTACGTAGATTGCATGTTTTGGGCCTGGTTCTACATTGGGCCTAATTGATATAACACTCCATGCCACGAAGAGTCATGGCTTTTAGACGAAGACTGTATTGAAGACTCCTTGATGAATTTTGAATCCAACGAAGACTCAACATGGCGAACCCTTTCATGTTGGACGAAGACCTTCCTGGATGAACACGGACGAACTCTCATATATATCCACGAAGACTCTACCCAACGAAGACTTAGTGTTCGTCAATGGATCATGTCGACGAAGAATGGTCGCTGGCGAAGAATCAAATAGATGAAGACTCTGTTCTTCGTGGACTTTGGGCTTTATTATAGGCCTAGTAAATGTTTCGCAGGGTTTTCTGTTTTGAGTCTTTAACTATAAATAGACTTGTATCGCAGAACAAAAAAGCACACCATAGAGCCGGTAGGAGCTTAGAGAGAGAGAGTGTAGAGAGAGAGTTCCAGTCAGCTTTGTATTTGTAGAATCTTGTATATTTGTAGAATCTTGTATCGAAACTTTGTCCAAAGTCAATACACAACTGTTAATCGTTGAATATATGTTTTGTGTTTTACTCTCTCGCTCGGTTTGTTTCGCATCGAGGATTCCGTACTCGTTCCGGCACCTGAAACAAAAAATCATCTAAGTCCGACGATCCATATCGGGACCTACAATAGTGTTTTTGCTTATGGTTTGGTCAGAACCTCATACTCGTTCATCATGGCATCATGCAATTCAATCCACCATTGTCCAGCGACCCTAATACGGAAAAAGAATGAATCAGGCCATCGAAGAAATTAGTATTCCGGTCGGGGACCCACAACACGAGAAGACCAAACTTGGTACGTTCTTCAGCGCGGCCTATTTGATTCTGTTTCAATGTGTCCACTGCCTCTGGGTTCAATATTACTAGCGAGTAATAAATGGGGGAGAAGGTGTGGCCATGCCCCGTTCGGCTTTAAGCTTTATCACTAATGCTCTTATAGCATTAGCAGCTATGAAGTCACAGTTCCAAACTCACCCTCAGGCCATCATGTTATCTGTTAACAGTCTCCTCATCTACGGTCTGGCTTCTACAGCCGAACTGGTGGTCACCTGTGCAGGTCTTGATCCCACTTCGGTTTATGCGGCCATTACTGCTCACCTGGGAAAGATAGTTTCCTTGTTCATTTTGGTGGTACCGTTGGCATCTCTCTTCTATCTGTAACAATTTCCATATCTTTTACTTGTTGATCCATGTTGCAGCTGATGAGGATACGTCCTTGGTCGGACCGAATAACCAGCAAGTGTAGAACCGAACCACATCACACAAAGGTCGGACCGCACTCAACGCCGTAGACAGAACGAATAAACACATTGATACGTCATAACTAACTGGGCCCCACAGCTTTAACTTCCCTGAAAGTGACTGGTCCGACCCTAACTAACTCGCCACGTCAGCATACCCAAAGACTATAAATACCCCTCCAAGACTCAAAGCAAAGGGTAATCGCTACTTTCTCTCTCTAAACTCTCATCTCTCTCTCCCTGCCCTATTCTCTCCTCACAAATACTTATTCTCACGCCCGAGCTTGGTCACAGAGAGGCCCCCCTCACTGTGACGAGGCTAACGGTGTGCTTGTTTCCTTGTGATCTTGCAAGTTATTGCTCGGTCATCTGAAGCTCTACTCTGACCAGGTTGGACCAACTGGTTTTGAGTCTTCAGTGGCGCCATCCCCTCGAATTCACTCAATTCGTTTTGTTAGTTCTGCTTACTTACCATGGATTCCACGACAGCTGCTCCCACAAACACTTTCCCGTCTTATAATGACATCTGGGAATGAAGTGCTGTATCCACAGCAGCCCCTGCAGCAGTTACCGCCGCAGCAATTTTAACAGGATCAACAACAGCACCTCCAGTTGCAAGTTCTGTAATCTCGAGCTCTGTTACCACGCTCTCGGTTACTGCTCCAGTTGCTACGCCATTGCCTGGTTTCAACAACGCTTTCCTCCTACGGAACGCTGATCTACTACGGCAACTACAACAACAGCAGCAGCAAGAAGAAATGTTGCAGAGTCTCTGCACGAATTTGTTCAGCAGCGTTTATCCAGGGTCTAATCCCGTCTCCGTCGGAGCTTTCACCTCTGGATCTATGGTAAGTCCTGCAATCCCCACTCCTATAACATGTGTTGCACAATTTCCCTCGTTTACGAGTACTCCGATGAATAACGATCTCAATGACCTGTTTCGCCAGGGATCTATGGGTCTAAACCCTCAGGATCAGGAGCTGATCATGCCGTACCATCCTACATCTATAACTTCTCAATCGAAGTTTACGTTACAGATCATCAACGCCCCACTCCCGGCCAAACTGAAGATGCCCCCCACGTTGAAGTTTTACGACGGTACGTCCGATCCGGACGACCACATATTCGCATTCGCCGGAGCGGCTAAGGTCGAACAGTGGCCTATGCTGGCATGGTCACACATGTTCGCCCAAACTCTCACCGGATCGGCAAGGGTTTGGTTCGATGGATTGCCAGAAGGATCGATTGATCACTTCGAAGATTTCCGGCGCATATTCTTGCAAAATTTCTGCCAGCAGCGACGCTGCAAGAAAGATATTACCGAGGTTCACCACATAAAACGCCGCGACGGAGAATCCGTAGAGGATTTCATTGATCGTTTCAATCGAGAGAGCATGCAGATAAGTGGAGCGGTTGACCAGCTCTGAGTTTCTGAATTTTGTCACGGAGTTCGGAACAATCAGCTTTTGGAAAAGCTCCACGAGGATCTCCCAAAAACCATGGAGATACTTATGGAGCGTGCTCGAGCCTTTGTCCGTGGAAAGAGTGCCTGCGGTCAGCCGAACGAAACAACAGTAAGAAATGCCAAAGCTCGAACCACATCATGGAGACGGAACGCGTCACCACCAAAGGATAGATGCAACAATTAGAACAGAAGTCGTGGCCCGTATCAGAAATCAGATAGAAGCAGTTTCCGAACTGGAAACATGCGTTTTAACACCTTCTCCGAGCTAACAAAATCGCCAAGTGAGATTCTTAGTACGTAAACCACCCGGTTTCCTACACCGTCGAAGCAACGGCCTACCTCGGATAAGCAATCCAAGAAGTATTGTGAATATCACTGAGACAAGGGGCATACAACTGATGAATGTTGGGCTTTGAAACAAGAGATCGAAAAGGATGTACAATCCGGAAAACTCTCTCATCTAGTAAAAGAAGTAAAAGACGGGAAGAAATCTGCGACTGTGAGTGATAATCCGAACACCGAGCCTGGAATCAATATGATTCGGTCTGCCGAGCCAAGAGGGGTGAAGCGGTCGAGCCAACATATGGTAGCTTGGATGCACCAACCAACATACTTTCCTCAGATCGATCCGGAAGATGCTCGAGACGACCAATCACGATATCGGCCGTAGTCACAGGGCACTTGATCTGGCGAATCTATGTGGACGGAGGAAGCGCCTTTGAAATAATGTACTTACAGTGTTTCCAGCAGCTAAACCCCCAAACCAAGAAGAGATTGATCGAAGTATCTACCCCTTTAGTAAGCTTTTCGGGAGAGGTGGTTCGCCCAATAGGGCAGATTACCCTTCCGACCACCTTCAAGGATGATGATAAAAGCAGAACTGTTCAACTAACTTTTCTGGTTGTTGGTACTCATTCGTCGCATAACATAATACTCGGGCGACCCGGGCTACGAGCTCTTGGAGCAATTAGTTCGATGATACATGGTGCCATAAAGTTTCCCACCGAAGCTGGGGTCGCCACTATCCTTTTAGAATCAAATTCGTTCGTAGCTGAGGTAAGACACGCAGCAGAAACGAGCTCCAAAAAATCCGAGGTGCCTACAGAACTCTGGGTGATTAATCCGGACTTCCCCGAGCAACAAGTAGCTATCGGTGCTCAGCTCCCAAAACGAACGAAGAAGATCCTATAGGAATTATTAAGTAACTCGATTGATGTTTTTGCATGGAAGCACTCCGATATGCAAGGGGTCCCCAGGTCTATGGCACAGCACCATCTGAACGTAAAAGTGTCAATCAAGCCAATTGCACAAAGAAAAAGGCATATGGCACCGGATCGGGCCAAAGCAATTGCAAAGGACGTAAAAAGCCTCCTAGATGCCGGAATTATTCGAGAAGTCCGGTACCAAACGTGGGTGTCGAACCCAGTTATGGTACGGAAAAAGGACAACTCATGGAGAATGTGTATCGACTTCACCGATCTAAATGATGCGTGCCCGAAAGATTGTTTTCCATTACCAGAAATTGATGAGAAGATTGACTCCGTCGCCACGTTCAGGCTAAAATGCTTTTTAGATGCCTACAAGGGATACCACCAGATACAAATGGCAGTCGAAGACGAGGACAAGACAACCGTTGTTACCAACGAAGGAATTTATTGCTTTACTAAGATGCCTTTTGGGTTGAAAAACGCCGGTGCTACGTATCGGCGTTTAATGAGCAAAGCCTTCAAAGACCAGATCGAACGAAACGTAGAAGTGTATGTTGATGATATCGTAATCAAAAGTCACGGTGAAACCGCTATGCTGAAAGACATACTCGAGACATTTACCCGACTCCGAAGTATCAACATGAAGTTAAACCCCAAAAAGTGGACGTTCGGGGTAGAAGAAGTAAAGTTCCTGGGAGTCATGGTCGGGTCAAAAGGTTTGCAAGCCAACCCAGACAAAATTGATGTTGTTCTTACTATGAAGCCTCCAACGTCGGTTAAAGAGATCCATTCCTTAAATGGGCGATTGGCCGCACTCCATCGGTTCTTGTCAAAAGCGGCAGATAGGTCTCTCCCATTCATGGACGTGCTTAGAAAAAGCTTCAGGTCGGAGTTTAAATGGACTGAAGAAGCCGCACGAGCCTTTGAAGAGCTTAAAGCTTATCTCGGCACCCTGCCAACCCTCACCGTACCAGAAAAAGACGAGGTGCTAATGGTCTATCTAGCTGCATCGTTTGGTGCTATCAGCGCAGTGCTAGTCGCTCACCGAACCGGAGCACAAATCCCCATATACTACGTGAGCCGAACGTTAAAAGATTATGAAACAAGATACTCAAACTTGGAAAAGCTAGCCCTGGCGTTCGTCCATGCTTCGAGAAGACTTCGTCGATACTTCCAAGCCCACCCGATTGAGGTACGAACGGATCAAAGAATCCAGCACGTTCTCCGACGGCCCGAAGTTTCGGGTCGCATGGAAAAATGGGCGATCGAGCTGGGCACATTTAATATCACCTTTAGAACCAAAGGCCCGTTAAAAGGACAAGTGATAGCTAATTTTCTAGTAGAAATGCCGGAGGAGAAAGAAATGGAAGAAACCGAGAAAGCTCCAGACAAACCCTGGTCTCTGTATACAGACGGAGCTTCGAGCTCCGAAGGGTCGGGAGCAGGTTTGATTCTCACCGATCCGGATGGCATGGATATGATGTATGCGCTCCGATTGGAATTCAAGAGCTCTAATAACGAAGCAAAATATGAGGCCCTGCTAGCCGGCCTACGTCTGGCAGTGAAAGTCGGAGCAAGAAATGTCGTGGCCCATGTAGATTCGCTGCTCGTAGCAAATCAGGTGAACGGAGAATACGAAGCAAGGGAAGCCAACATGATTGAATACCTCGGGCAGGTAAAGCAGATTATGGCATCATTCGATTCAAGTAAAGTCGAACATGTTCCCCGCAGCAAGAACAAAAAGGCCGACGCGTTGAGCAAGTTGGCGTCCGTATCATTCAGTCATCTGGCCAAAGAGGTAAGGGTGGAGGTGTTAGCCGCACCTTCCATTACCGCTCCTCACGTTATGCAAGTAGAAGCTCCGTCACAAACGTGGATGACTCCCATAATCAACTACCTGGTGCATGACGTTTTGCCAGTTGATAAGGCAGAAGCGAGAAAGATCCAAATCAACTCTCTTCAATATCAAATGCAGGAAGGAGGTCTGTACCGAAAGACTTTCCTTGGGCCCCTGTTAAAATGCCTCGATCCGGAACAAGCTAGTTACATCATAAGAGAAATACACTACGACATTTGCGGGATTCACGCCGGGCCAAAAAATGATCGTAACAAAGGTAAAAAATGCAGGATATTATTGGCCCGGGATGCACGAGAGTGCAGTCAAAGAACTCCAACAATGTGACGAATGCCAAAAGCACGCACTAGTAAGCCTTTGAGCAAAGAATGAGATGATCCCGGTGACCGCCGCATGGCCTTTCCAAAAGTGGGGCGTTGACATAGTCGGACCCTTCCCACGGTCAAGCGGAAGCGCCCAATACTTGCTAGTCGCGGTAGATTATTTCACCAAATGGGTGGAAGCCCGACCATTCACAATCATCTCCGGTTACAATGTAACGAGATTCTTTTGGGAACAAATCGTATGCCGATTCGGTCTTCCACTCTACATTGTAAGCGACAATGCAAAGCAGTTCGCGGAAAACCCGTTCAAACACTGGTGTGAAAACCTGAAGATTAACCAAGTCTTTTCCTCGGTTGCCCACCCTCAGGGGAACGGGCAGGTCGAACAGATAAATCGGCGAATCGTTAATGGGATAAAGAGAAGACTCGGTTACGAAGGCAAAGGTTGGGCGGATGAATTACCGAACGTTTTATGGGCTCACCGAACGTTACACAAGACTAGTAACGGAGAAACACCTTTCAGTCTTACATATGGCACTGAGGCTGTGATCCCTGCAGAGATCGGACTCCCAAATCAAAGGTGCAAAAATTGGGAAGAAAACAAGCGAGAGCTCCGATCCAACCTTGATCTGCTAGAAGAGCGCCAGAACGTTGCGGCCATAAAAGAGGCACGATACAAAAAGAAGCTCGAAAAGTATTACAACGCCCGTGCCAAGCTTTACAAATTCAAGGTCGGAGACTTTGTGCTCCGAAGCAACGATGCAAGCCGCGCCGAAACCCCTGGGAAGCTAACCCCAAAATGGGAAGGGCCGTACCGAGTCAAAGAGGCTAGTGAAAAAGGCTCGTACGTGTTAGAAAAAATCGATGGAACCCCCGTACCTAGGACATGGAACGGGGTGCATTTAAAGAAGTGTTTTATGCGAACAGCCTGCTATGGCCAAGAAAGATCGCTATTTCCTATTTTTTATTTTCAAATTTCCATGTATGAATCGGGAGGGTAATACCCCGAAAGAATTTCCATTTTCCTTGTAACCAGGAGGGTTTTCCCCGGAGCTATGATTATAAATAAAGTGATCCGTATTTTTACAAGTATAAAGCATAGCATATGTATAAGTTCGAACAATATCAAAAAATGTGCATGAACGGGCCTCGACCCATGCCTCGCGCCGATCGAGAAGGCTTAAATAGTTCCAATAACGACAAAACCTATTAAGCAAAAGGACCGTATCTAAAATGGTCCGACTATAAAAAATCTACTAAGCAAAAGAAGTCAACTACGAGAAAACTTCTTGCTATAACCCGGTCACCTAGATGGCCGAACCATAATCTGGTCAAACAGCAAAAAGTTTGGACGCAAACTAAAAAGCTGAAAAACCAGGCATAAATATTTTCATCAAAAATGTTACTTCATGTAAAGCTAAGACAACATATTTGTCAAAACTATAAGCAGGAAATTAAGTTGTTCGTTACATGCAACAACAAAAACAAAACGTTGTACGATTACAAAGATGAACATCAAATTTAAGATTCATAATCTTCTTTCACAATGGGAAGTTCACTCCTTTGTTTGATGACGGACAAGGGTTTATCCACCAAATCTGCAACTTTCCCGAGAACCGAAATTTGGAAATCATCAAAGGCCTTTATCGCAGTATTTAACGCGTCTTGGGCTCCTTCGTCGTATCCAGAGACTTCTTCGAACGAACGCGCCGAGCCCTTGGCCGCCTGAAAACCCTGCTTGATCCCTTCGTTCACACCAACCACGTTAACACTATTCACTAAGTCAGCAACCACCTTCTGTAGCTCAGGGCTTTGTTGAACCAGCTTAACCACCCAAGCAATCCCATCTGTCTAGAACCATTGCTTGGTAAGCATGAGCTCAGACACTTGGGCGTATAATTCAACCATTTCGCCATCACAACGAGTCAACATGCCCTTCGCCTCATCAACCGTCGCCTTGTGCGACTCGACTGCCCTGTTGCGAGCCCTCTCAAATTCATCTTTATCTGTAGAGAAACACGATCCAGTAAGTTGAAAAAAGGAAACGATAAAGAGTAAATTACAGACGTACCACTAGTCAGGCAGTGATGATCGGCCAAAAGCTGGTCGTAGGACGATTGCATCTCTTTTAACTCGGCCTTGTGCCTCTTCTCCGCATTAGACAATTTCTTCTCCAGATCACCAAACTTCAACTTAAGAGCTTCCAGGTCTTGCAGAGCTTTGTCCCGGGCTTCTTAAGCAGCCGCAGCTGAAGCCTGGGAAGACTTGTTGACCTCTTTAGCTTCCGAGACCTGCTCCTTTAGGCGATCCACTTGGGATCGGAGAGATGAAAGTTCCTGCTTAGTCTTCGACCAAACATTATCTTCATTCTTCAAATTAGCAATCTCGCACTCAAACTTACGGCAGTTTGACTCCGCCTCGACCCAGCGCTCGTAAGTCTCCACCACCAAAGAATTCGACTGGGCTTGATTTAACATCAGAGCATTCCCAAGTTCCGGACCACACATCTTCCGGTAATGTGCATGCTCGGTCGGAGTCCCAAGATGAAACAGGGCCATCTTTGCCGACAAGGCATCCACAATCCTATCTTTATTCACCAACGACCACTCGGGTATATACTTCTCCAAAGCTCGAGCCGAATCCATATCCCCAACATCGCCCGAACCTAACTCCCGGGACAAGAAAACAGCTTCAGTTTTATACCATAAAGGGGAAGAGGAGGCGCTATCCCCACTATCAATTGGTTGGGGGCTCGGCCTTGACACATTGGAAGCAACCCCCGTTGTAGGCTTACCAGAAGGAGATGGTTCAATCCTTTTGAAAGATAAGGGCTCGGGCATAAGAATATCTTCGAGAACCTTGGTAGTTGCCCCTCCAAAGGATAACGGGCTCGTTGGAGTTTTAACCGAATGGTCCCTTGGGGTACGACCACCGTGAAGATGGGCGTCCAAATTTGCCAACAAACCCCCAGCAGTAGAAAAATCGGTGGTTTGATCTTCTTCATCATCATCCAATGTAATGGTCTTAAAGTCCATCTTATTTTTCTTCACATGTTTGGGTTTCGGACTGGACTTAGAAGAAGTAGTCCGTCCTCTTTTCAAACTAAATTGAGGACGCTCTTCATCATCACCATCATCACCCTCTTCTCCCCCTTCGGCATGCTCTCCTTCGTCTTCGATAGAAATATGTACACCTTCATCTTCGATAATAAACTTGGAACCAGACCCTTTCGTTCCGCTTAAGCTGGTCTTTTTGCCTTTGTCACCACTAACTACCACCGCTGCCTGAGCCGAAGAAACATTCAACACCTGTGCCGCAGGAGCTGAACCCGAGCCTCCCTGGCCACCCGAGCCTCCCTGGCCACCTGAACCTCCCTGGCCAGCCGAATCGCCTTGGTCAGTCGGAGCTACCGGTTCCCGTATCAAATAAAGACTCTCCTGTACAATGCTTAGATACGGAGGATCACCCTTCGGAGTCCTAGTGGCCCGGACATCGAGCTCCTTGGAATCGAAGGACTTCAGCCTTAAAGCTTCTCTCAAACCCATAGCTGCATAAAAGCAAACAACAAATAATATCCATAGTCCGGCATAATAAAAGGCATGCGGTATATATATATATATATATATATAATAAAAATATAATTAAGCAAGCGGCGCGAGAAACACCGTATCAAGACAAAGACATGACTAACCCTTTCCATTCCACCTAAGGGTAGGATACCACTCCGGTTCGGCCCAAATCGTGCTGATCCGTCCCATGACAAGAATGTGTTCCGGAAACTTTTGTACGCGCCCGGCTTCTTTGTTCAGAGTCGCATATAAATCTCTGTTGAATTCAAAGTCTTCAGGAAGAGGGGGTGGGAGGCGCGACCTTTTTAATCTCCATGTCATCTCGGCCGGAACGCATCGGTCATCAACGAAGAAAAAACGGTCTTTCCAGTCCTTTATACTGGTGGTAATCCACGAATAACAACAAGAATTCTTATTCCAAACCTTGAAGGTATACCAGCTACCGGACCAATTCAACTTGTAAAAAGCCCGGAACACATCCAAATCCGGGTCGGAGCCCAAACCACGACAGGAGAACTCGAAATGACACACCTTGGCAAGGCCAAAGGGGTTCATTTGAGAAAGGTGAACCCCGTGGAATAACAAAGCGTCGATCAAAAACTTCGTTAGAGGGAGTCGATAATTACAGTAATCGAACAAACGAGTATAAATCCCAATCTTCCCCGGGGGAAAAGGATAAATAGGTGTATCCTTTTCGGGGAGAACATGGTGTAAGGAGGTAGGAATCGCATATTTATCGACATACCATGCTAAGCCATTTCTATTTAAAATGTTAAAGCAACCGGACAAGTTGCTTTTATTCGCCATTACACAAGAGGACACTAACCTGCTTGACGAGTTGTTTTCGCTTCAGGGAAAAGGAAGGAGAAGATGAAGTAAAAAAGTGAAAACAAAAAAGTCACTTTTCGTTCCTTTTTTATAGGGATATACACCGCCTCAAAGTAACCAATCAAAGGTCGACACGTCATGATAGGTGACGTACATTAAAGGTCACATCGATTAGGATAAGATATGGCAACTGACGGTCACCAAAGCAAAAAATCACCGCCAAAAATTCAAAATTCGAAAATCAGCGGCAAATAGAGGCCCCGAATCACCAAACACCTCGCCATATAGTTCGAAGTTTTTGCTAAACAAACACTACGAACTAGGGGTACTTGATGAGGATACGTCCTTGGTCGGACCGAATAACCAGCAAGTGTAGAACCGAACCTCATCACACAAAGGTCGGACCGCACTCAACGCCGTAGACAGAACGAATAAACACATTGATACGCCATAACTAACTGGGCCCCACAGCTTTAACTGCCCTGTCAGTGACTGGTCCGACCCTAACTAACTCGCCACGTCAGCATACCCAAAGACTATAAATACCCCGCCAAGACTCAAAGCAAAGGGTAATCGCTACTTTCTCTCTCTAAACTCTCCTCTCTCTCTCTCCCTGACCTATTCTCTCCTCACAAATACTTATTCTCACACCCGAGCTTGGTCACAGAGAGGCCCCCCTCCCTGTGACGAGGCTAACGGTGTGCTTGTTTCCTTGTGATCTTGCAGGTTATTGCTAGGTCATCTGAAGCTCTACTCTGACCAGGTCAGACCAACTGGTTTTGAGTCTTCAGCAGCAGCTTCTTTCTTAAATAATGTATGCACGCCATATAAAAGTGTATAAGTTATGTAAACATCCCTGTCATTCTTCACCCATGAGTGCAAGTGGTCTTATGGATTATTAGGTTTTAAATACATAATAAAAAGGCCATTGACCCAGCTCGAATGAAATACCGAATTGCTTGTGAACCATGTTATATGTTAAAAAGAATAGTAAGAGGACTGTTGGCGGTTTAGGAGGCGTTGGATTGAAGGAAGGGAGTTGGTTAAAGCTCCTTGATGTATGGAAAATTACGCTTGCTAAAAATGCGTTGTTTTATAGAATTTCTTGGAAAACTCGTGATTTTTGTCCTTGGTCTTGTAAGTGGTATCTTCGCTATTTAAGTAGCAAATTTAAAGAATTTGAACAATAAAATGTTGAGTTCTCAGGTTTATTTTTTTGCATTTAACATAAAATTTAATTTTATATAACAATATGTAATATTATTATTTAGAAATACTTAAACATAGAGTTTTGTTTAGGTTAGTTTTTTTTTTTGTTTGAACAATGTTATAGATATACGCATATATTAATAAATTAAAATATTTTTTGATATGAATGAGGATGAGGGAAGGGATGTAGACGTAGTAGCGGATTCAGAATTTTTTTCATTGGGGTGCAGAGTATTTTTAAATATTTTAGGTCTCTAGGTATATAAAATAAAATTGGTTCATATCCTCGTCGGTTCGGGTTGGGTCATGTAAAAAAAAGGAATATTAAGCTAAAATTTATATAGTCATTAAAAAACACAACGTCGTTACAAACATATTTAAAATGTCGCCCTATGGGTTTTTATTTTTTGAAATCTATACAAAACATCATCTATAGCTACTTTCCTAAGCATATCTTTCTTTATATAACATATACAACTATCACTTAAATTGTCATCGCCAAGCCGATTACGCAAGTCAGTCTTCACATTCTTCATTACCGAATAACATCTTTCAGCGGTTATGGTTGTGATGGGTAATACGAGAACAAGTTTCAATAAACGATACACTAATGTAAATGATAGGTGAATATTTGTTGAAACCATTAACCTTACAAGACTTGACAAACCATCCAAGTTGGTGAATTGTTTATCCTTTTTAACAAAATCAATGTAGTCTTCGAGTTGAACCATAAGCCTTGGTTTTTCGGCTTCATCGAAATCATATGGATACTTCTCGGCTAGTTTGAGTATATTTGGAATGTCAAACTCACTAAAATTATCACACAAACTCAAACAACTCATACAAACAAGTAGTTCCAATGTTACCTTGTTAAAACGATTCCCAAATTCTTGAATTTGCAAATCTAGAACCACATTGAAGCAATCACACTCGTAATAATGTCGATTTGCGATGTTCGTCTTTCTTCTTAGCCTTCTTTGGTTAATATATTCATCATCCAAATTTTTCACCTCAAGTTCATAAATGTAACATAAAGAGTTAACCTTCTCCAAGAAATCGTTAAAACCTTTCAACCTAAACTTCTCAAGTTAGTTTTTCAAGGAAGAAACCAATTTAACCGCATTCATCAAATTTTTCTCTTTTCTTTGAAAACATTGGGAAAAGGTGTGTTTGATGTTTAGAATATGCTCCATCAAGTGTATGTAAAATACAAAGTCGTATTTTTTCATATCATATCCTCTTAAGTCCAACCGGCTGTCTACTACAAGGAAGGCTTTGACCCATTTCTACTAGAAATCCGAGAACTTCCATAATATTCGGATATAAAGTAATCAAACGGGAAAGCGTTTTGTAGTGGGAATTTCAACGTGTATCTCTGGGCCTTGAAAGTGTCATTTCGTGATTCAACCCACTTCTGGTACAAAGCATGTCTTCTGTTTTTTCCAATTGTCTCCTTTGGCTTTCACGAAGCATATCTTGTCTTTTAGAAGATGCACAAACGACATTTGTTAAACATGTTATCGTTTCAAAAACTCTCCAAATAGGTGTGTGTGAGCAACCGCCACAACAACTCGTTGAAATTGGTGTGCAAAACAATGAATGTGGAAAGCCGAAACATTTCCCTTTAAAATCAGAGCCCTTAAGTCGTTAACCTTGCCCGCCATGTTACTTACTTTGGCCTCTAATCCTTTTCAAACTCAACCCATAACATGCCAATATATCATCAATAGTCGTTTAAGTGTTAATACACTTGTCTCTTTGACATGAACAAGCCCAATAAAACGCTACTTAACAATCCCAATTTTATCAACAAAACGAATAACAACCGTCATTTGTTCTTTTTTATACATCACATGATTCATCAACTAATAAAGAATATACATCATCACCAAGATCTTCTAAAATTTGTTTAAGTACCTCTTGAGCATAACGATGTTTAATGTCTACTTGAATTTTAGGACTTGTCATTTGGTTTTTTGAGGGTGCATTCTCTAAGATAACCTTACCAAGCTCTTCATTCATTTCACCATTAGTTCTAGAAGCTCTAGCAAATTTCCCCTATCTAATGAATCTTTAATTTATCATGACCATGAAACATCAATCCACCACTCAACAACCTTTTTCCAAGCATAGTAGAAGCACTTAATCTAAGTCGATATTCACATTTCTCGTTAGGGGTCCTTTTGTCCTATTGTGTGTGTACCACTTGATTTTCATTAAGTAACTCTACACACGTTTGGAAACATTTGTTGTAGATGCTATTAACTATGCCAACATGTTTTTTAAGTACTCATGTAATTTTTTCCAATTGTTATGCCCCTCGGACACAAATGTGTCTCTATGATCTCCAAATTAGGCCCTAAACAAGTAGTAACATAAGCAAAACACACGATCCGATTTTGAACTATACTCTAACCATCTCTTACACTCTGTTTTGTCATACCATTCTTCTTTAATTTTCTTAACTCGTTACCTTAAAACGTTGATTGTGGGAACTCAATACCTCTTGGTTAACATGGCCCTCTTAGTATGTATGCCCTTCTAATCTCATCTCGTTGATTCATGTTATATGATACAATGGCCTTGCGATCATGAGGATCCAAAGGAAGAGTATTCACATCAACGAATTCGGAAGATTATTCAACCCATTTTCTTTTTAGAAATCGCTCCATAACTTCCCTACTCATCGTTCCTATCACAAAAAAATCGCTCCATAATTGTCAATTGTAGGTCCCACGGAGGTTGAGGTTAAACCTATTCCTTGTTATGTCTAACACACTAGCAAGTGCGGAATCCAAGCTAGCATGCAAACCGAGATAGAACAAGCACAAACACAACACACAATCTTCACCGATTAACACCACTTGTATTAATACGTATGAAAGGTTCGGTTACAAGCTCAATGTTTACAAATGTGTTTTGCAAACTCTCTCTCTCGTGTGTGTGTGCTCTCAACAGAATGCTCTCTACAAGACTTCTCACACACCTTTCACCTCTCTTGTCTCTTTTTTTTTTGTCTAGAAATGAAGTGAACACAATGCATGGGTATATATACCCAAACACAGATCGTCTGGTCGAAGGATCAGATAGACTGATCGAAAGATCATCTATCGATCTGAAACAGCTCGAAGGATCCACATATACCTCGAAGGATGATATCCTTCGAGGTCCATCTATATCTATCGGAGGTTTATCTTTCGAGCTCATCGAAGGATCTAAACTATCCTTCGATGACACATCCTTCGACCCAAACATCTTTCAACCAATGTGCTAACTGTTTGGTCAAGTCAAACCAGGAGGATGGTTGACTTGGTCAAACTTACATCGAACGCACATAATAACAAACCTAAGACGTAACTCAGACTAACACAAGACATCGTTTGGTATCATGACATAATACAGAAAAAGTACAGACACAAGTGCACCAACAAACTCCCCCTTGGCTGTAGCTTTGTCTCGATCTTAATCCTTGTAGGTCCCTCGTGTCTTCAAGTCTTTGACGTCCTTTCAAGTCTTCAATGTCGGAGGATCTTTAAGGTCTTCACGTCTTGAAAGCAGAAAGTGTACCAACAAACTCCCCGTTTCATATAGGACGTGTGTTGACAAACTCCCCCTTAACATAAGCTCCCCCTTGAGTTATGCTCGTGAAATACTTGTTCTTTATGAATTGAGATCCTTGTGGTGTTGATGATGGTCAGTGGCAACTCGATCATCTTCATCACTTGAGTGCCTTCACGTCGTGTCTTCATTCTGAAGCTTGTCATCGACCATGTTCTCCTTGCCTTTAGAATCTGCACATGCAAGAAATCTAAACGCGTAATGAGAACAACTGCCTGGAATATCATAAGCAAACGACACACATGTGACCATTTGTTCAAACAAACACCGTCCGACAGTTTGAAAGTTTAACAAATTGTTCAGTTTTAAGTTTTTAACTTTCAAAACTTGCAAATTTCGACCGTTTATTGAAGAATCAGTCGTTTCGGTTTTCGTTCAGGTTTCAGGTAACGAAGACTCGAGCTCCAACATCGTACGATCGAAAATAAAATAGAAATAAAATTTTTTTGGTTTTTATAAAGTTTATATTAAAACACACCTAAAATCTTTTTGGTATTTTGAATATTTCAAATGTAAAGACAGAAAGCGGTAAATAAATATATACAAGGATGCAGAAACGGAAAGCATTAAATAAATATTTACAAACATTCTTTTGCGAGTTTCGAGGGTAAGAGAATCATATCAGTGTACGGTCATGCCAAAACGCTCTTGTTGTTCAATTAGTTAACATTAAGATAAGCATCCTATAACAATTATCGGTATTGTTGTCCACATAAGCTCAACTTATCAGATGTAATCATGGTGAGGGGATACGTTAAGGTATGATTTATACTTACCGACCGGTGTTCATCCACATCACGACACATTCCCGTATCAAGGTATGCACGAGGGTTCATCTTACCGGTGAGTATACCGATTATCATCTGTTTGACCGTATATGATGTGAGATTCTCACTTATTTTGATTTGAAAACAAGCCCTATGTGATAAAATCACTTATTGATGAGGAACTTGATTTTCGATGCATGAGGGCACAGGAGCAAGTCCGTGAACAGGTCAGTACTTTCGTACAGCAGAGAGACGAACTTGACTCCCGGATAAATGTGATATATTATCACTTATTTGTTTGGACATGTGATTGTTGATCACTTATTGAGGTCGAATGCAGTATGTACACGTATGTATAGTATCATGGAAGATCTAGACTTGCGTCCCCGTTATTTTTCGGTAAAAGATACAACCATGATACCCAGATGATAAGCAGCATAAAGACCGAATATCTCAGAACCTCGGCAATCTCTCAAACGAAATTTCGGTACTAAGACCATATGCCAATGAATGGTTCCCACCTGGTCTTCAGTCGATTTAAGTTTATATCACCCTGCACACTTTAAAATGATTGTGAGCCTACCGATACATCTTATATAGAGCTGCTTATCGCTTTTCATTTTAGGTTTAAAGAGGTTTAGACAGACCACTGATGTACTATCATTTTCTCTTTCGCTCGCCAGGAAACTCATTTTTGCTTTTCTATTGTTTTTGTGTTTTTGAAATTTTTCGATGTTTTTGGATTTTCAAATTTTGGATTTACTCCCCCTAAAATCAATAAACTAAGACAAATTTAAAACACAAAGGTATTTACAAAAATGATTTTCCGATGTTGGTTTTACTCTTGCTTGACCTTAATGCCGTTTACCAGTAATAAATAGTCAAATCTTGATTTGTCAAATGCTTTGGTAAAAAGGTCGGCACGTTGGTCATCGGTGTGGACGTAAGCAACATCGATTAGCCTTTTCTCAAAGCAATCACGTATGAAGTGATACTTAATTTCGATGTGCTTAGTCTTTGAATGCTGCACAGGATTTCTAGTGATCTGTAAGGCAGCAGAATTATCAACGTAAATAGGAGTAGTTAGGAATTCAAAACCGTAGTCGCGCATTTGTTGTTGGATCCATAGAACTTGGGAGCAACAACTTGAGGCAGCAATGTATTCAGCTTCGCATGTTGATGTAGCGACGCACGTCTGCTTCTTGCACTGCCATGTGACTAGGCGATTTCCCAAAAACTGACATCCAGCCGTTGTGGATTTGCCGTCGATTTTGCATCCGCCAAAATCAGAATCACTGAATGCGATCAAGTCAAAGTTATTATCCCTAGGGTACCAAAGACCGGTGTCAGGGCAACCCTTCAAATAACGAAAAATCCTTTTTACAGCTGCAAGATGTGAGGCCTTCGGGTTGACTTGGTATCTGGCAAGCAGGAACGTTGGGTACATTATATCTGGTCTTGATGCTGTGAGGTACATAAGAGATCCGATCATCGCGCGGTAGTATGAGGGGCTAACAGCTTCACCCTTCAAGTCTGGAGTAATTCCGTGATTTTGCGGCAATGGGGTACCGATGGGCGTTGCATCAGACATCTGGAACCGGCTCAAGATGTCACCAACATATTTAGTCTGATGGATGAATATCCCAGACTCGGTTTGTTGCACTTGTAGGCCCAAAAAGAAAGTCATTTCCCCCATAGCACTCATCTCGAATTTATCCTGCATAATGCGCTCGAAATTCCTACACAAAACATCATTAGTAGAACCAAATATAATATCATCAACGTATACCTGTACCAGTAGAAGATCTCCATCTTGTTCTTTGATGAAAAGAGTACAATCGATAAGACCTCTGCGAAATCCATTCTCCAGCAGATAATTAGATAAGGTTGCATACCAAGCTCGCGGTGCTTGATGTAGACCATAGAGAGCTTTGTTGAGCAACCAAACCCGATCGGGATGGATAGGATCTTCAAAACCTGGAGGCTGTTCGACGTACACCTCTTCTTCCACCACACCATGTAAGAATGCACTTTTCACGTCCATCTGGTATACCTTGAAACCTTTGAATGAGGCATAAGCGAGAAAGATCCGAATTGCTTCTTGACGTGCAACAGGTGCATACACTTCGTTGTAGTCGATCCCTTCTATCTGACGAAAACCTTGAACGACTAGCCTTGCTTTGTTTCGAATAACGACTCCACGGTCATCCTTTTTGCATTTAAACACCCAACGGGTACCAATCTTCTTGTAACCAGCAGGTTTCTCTACGAGTTTCCAGACACCAAGCTTCTGGAATTGTTGCAGTTCTTCCTGCATTGCTTCAACCCAAGAGTTATCTTTCAAAGCTTCTTTCCAAGTTCTTGGCTCTTCCTGTGAGACATAACACGCGAAAGACCAATCATTTTGTTGACCAGATTCTCGGATAGTTGCATATAAGCCTGCATTGTTGTTGTTTCGCAACATGTTTCTTGTTTGAACGCCACTTTGTACATTTCCGATGATGTTTTGTTGAGGATGGGTATTGTGAATCCTTGTTTCTGGATTATCTTGAACTGGAATGTTTGTACCCAGATTGTTGAGATTAAGATCAACAACTAATTCAATGCCCGGAATTGGCGAAGAGGATGATGCAGTAGCTTCAGCTGTTCTAGGGGCGTCCACTGGAGGAGTACCCTCTGAAGTACCATGAACTGTTGTTGTTGGAGCTTCTTGATCTGCATATAGAAATTCATCATCCTCTGAAGATTCGTTCAATTCGGTAGCATCGTGAAAATCCTCATTGTCGAGAGCATTATTGTTCACTGAAGATGGTTCTTGATTGACAATAATGGGACGAACCAACGGTGAATCTGTTGCATTGTCACTCTCGAAAAACATCCTTGCCGCAGCATTTTCTTCAACGGCTTCAACATTGATCGAATTGAAAAAGTCATCGTACTCAAACATCCAAGGCTGACCAGGATTTCTAACTGGCAAAGTGTGCCTTTGTACTCTGACTTCAGACCATTCCTCGACCCTTTTAGTCTCTAGATTCCAGACTCTTAAGTTCGGGGTGGAATACCCAAGAAAGTATCCTTCAATGGCTCTTGCCCCAAACTTTCCATTAGGATCGATTAGTGTGCACGGAGCTCCAAACGGTTCAAGATATGACAAATCTGGTTTCCGTTTGTTAAGAAGCTCAAAGCAGGTCTTGTTGTGCCTTTTGACTGTAAGGACTCGGTTCAACGTGTAACATGCAGAGGACACAGCTTCAGTCCAGAATGGAATCGGCAATTGTGACTCTACCAACATAGTCCTAGCAGTCTCGATCAATTTGCGGTTCTTACGTTCAGCGACGCCATTTTGTTGAGGAGTATAAGCTGCACTAAATTCGTGAAGAATACCTTTTGAAGTGCAAAACTCCGCCATGGCATGATTTTTGAATTCAGTACCATTGTCGCTACGTATCCGCCTAACCTTCAACTTATATAGATTCTCAATCTGAATGATCAAGTTTTTGATAATACCGAAGGTTTCGCTCTTGTGTGCCATGAACGCCACCCAAGAAAACCTTGAATAATCATCAGTAATCACGAGGCAATATTGATCATTCCTAATACTTTTGTGCTTGACAGGACCGAACAAATCCATGTGCAAACGTTCAAGAGGAACAGCCACCGTGTTGATTTTCTTTGTAGGGTGTCGCTTCTTCGTTTGTTTTCCTTTCTGGCACGAGACACAGATGTCTTGAAGATGGAAGTTTTTAAGAGGAACACCATTCACCAATTCATTAGACACCAAATGATTCATTTTGCGTAAGTGAATGTGACCCATTCGTCTGTGCCAAGAGATTGAATCTTTTTCTGTGGCTTTGGAAACGAAACATGTTGCTTGTGCAGACGTAGTGATAGCTTGGCTCATATCAAGGACATACAGATCATTTATCCTTGGAGCCGACAAGAGAATCCATTCTTTGGTAATTTTGAAGCCGGGTTTCAGCACATAACATCCATTTGCATCAAAGTGTACTGAGAACTGCTTATCACAAATTTGAGAAACACTAAGAAGATTGTGATCAAGTTTTTGTACGAAGTTGATCTTATCAAAACTAACAACCCCGTTGGAAATCATTCCTTCACCCGTAATATATCCGCCTTTATCTCCAGCAAAAGCAACATAACCTCCTCTAATAGATTTGACGTCGTAGAGAAGCTTCATGTCGCCTGTCATGTGCCTGGATGCCCCACTATCAACAATCCAATGACTACTGATAGTTCCTCCTGGAACACCCTGCACATGAACTCACATAATTAGTTGGAGATGGGGACCCAAGCCATTGTGGTCTTGGGTCTTCCATTTTCATCAATAACAATAACTTCTATTCTTTGATGATTCATAAATTGTGATGGTCCCTCTGAACTTGTGGTCAATTTAGGTTTCCATATCTGTTGAGTTTTACCAGTTTGATTGTTGGAAAATTTAACTTCGTGATTGTTTGAAGTTTTTGAAAATTTTGAACCTTCTGGTTTAACTGGAACATATTGTTTTTGAACCACATCAGTTTTAAGTGCCTTTTCAATCACCTTGACTTGTTGGCGTTTCTGTTTCTTTTCCCTTTCTCTTACAAGTCGGGGATCTTGTTTTACAGAAACAGATTGCTTTTGGTGATTGCGTTCACGGGGATCATCATCAATTGCTTTCAACTTATGAAGATACGGACAGTTTTGAATTATATGTCCAATTGTACCACATTCAAAACATGATCTTCGTTCAACAAACCCCGAAGTATCATGTGATCGTCTTGCCGATGATGAACTTTGTGATCCCGAGGTACTAGGTTTTGAACTATTTGGTTCATTTCTTTTCATCACAGTTGCTTTCTTGACAAAATCTAAGTTAGATTGGTTTTCAAACGTTGCAATGTTGTCCGTTCCCTTAGATTTCACAAAGTTCACATTCTTGTTCTTCTTTTGATTTGGCTTCCTTTGACTTTGAGTCGGTGCTTTTCTTTGGTTTGGTATGATTTTGCTGTGTTTGCACTGTTGGTAATTTCTGATTTCCATATTGCTTTCGAACTTCAGCCATTGGAATAGGAGGACACTGTGTTACTGTAACACGTGATCCTGTCTTTCCCAAAAACTTACTTGTTGAATTTTCAAAGACTTTACTGATTAATGATTGATTAACATTCTTAATAGGAAAATCTTTGTCTGAATAAATTTTATTATCACCAACAAGAGTGTACAGCAAATCCACACTCTCCGACTCTTTTGCAGACGTGGACTCGGTTGCAGCAGTCTTAGCGGGCTTTGCTGGAGGATCACATAGAATATGATTCTCAAGAGGTATGTCCTCTTCTTTGATTACCGCATCAGACTTTGCTGCATTAGCTTCATCAGATTCATCATCAGAAGAATCAGCATCCTCAATCACAACTGGAGGATCCTGATTTTGTCCAGCAGTTACAAATGTATCTGCTGACGCATCTGAATCTGATGATACTTCCTTCTTGTATCCGAGTCCTGTTGCAAATTCCTCAACATCTAAAGGAACAGATGGCTCAAAGAAAACTCTATCTTCCTCATCCGGCATGGCATCATAATTATGTCTCACAGGTGGTGGACATTTCTTGTAACCTATGCATGTGACATCCCGTTTCTCTTTCTGTACGTCAATGATGTGATCCAACACATAGCTAGAGCTCAAATAACTGTCTAGCTTAAGTTGGATCGCCTCACTTTCAGTTTTGACACAAGCCATTTCCTTTTGCATTACTTCCAGACGAGTTATATACAAATTAATGTCAGTTTGTTTTCTGGAAACCATTTTAGTTAACTCGGTTTTATCTTTCTTTAACTTTTCAATTACCGACTTAAACTCCTTTTCATGGTTTTCATAAAACATGTTGGCTTCAGTGCACTTCGAAAGATCAACGGTCAATTTCTGATTGTGAATGAATGTCACATCATATTTCTCTTGCAAAGCCTCGTGTTTGCTTTGCAATTTACACCACTTTTCATTCAATGAAACATGTTTGTCTTGCAAGTCAAACAAACTAGCTTGTAAAGCATCATGTTTGCCTTGCAACTCAGACATGTTTGCCTCTAAATCAGCACATTTAACATTTAAACTATCACAGTTATCACAACTAACAGCAATTGGTTCATCGACACATACCTGACTTGATGAACTGTCGACATTAGCCATAAAGGCTGAATGGAGAGAAGACGAAGAATAAGCAGCTTGATCCACCAAAATAGATCTTCTTTGAATTCCTGCTGCAGCTTCTTCCAATAGCTCATCAATATCTGCATTAACTGATGCAGTTGATGTGTCATCTTCCTGATCATTCCCTGAACTCGAGGACTCTTCATCTGAACTTCCACTGTAACCGGAGCTGTCTTCATCTTCAGAAGATTCACCACCATTGGTGGAAGATTCTCCACCACTGGCGTGTTTAAGATCCTTGACAACTTCAGCAAAACACGCTGTTCCATCTGGAGCATCATTTCCCAACTGGATTGACCAATCACAACCTTCATCTACTTGAACCACAAGTACCTGGTTGGCATTAGATGGTCCTGCTTGACTCTGGTTGTTGACAGGCACCAATGTGCGCTCATTGTTCCTTACTTGGTTCTGATTTGCCCTGTTGCCTTGACCTCTGAAAGGATTTTGGTTTCCATGTTGAGATGGCCGCGTACATTCACGTTTGAAATGACCACGTTCACCACAATTGAAACACTTAACAGCCTGCTTATCAAACCCATACTTGGTGTCTTTCTTGCTTTCCAAGCTGGTTCTGCCAGTTCTTTCCATGAAATCCTTTGCTCGCCTGACAGCACTGGCAAAGGCCCACTTGATGTCCATCATCTCCATCTCCTCTTTATCGATCTGCTGATAGTCTTCTTGTGTCAGATTAATGTTACCAATCTGACCTTCCACTAACCCACAGTATGCGCTCACCAAAGTGTTTAGCAGCTCCATGTGTTCCTTTGCTACTTCCACACTGACTTTAGAAAAGCTTGAGGTGTCGAGCCGTACTGTATTTGGCTTTGATTGTTGACCATCAGATGATGTGCTTCCATAACACGCTTGCTGTTGAGGAGGAAGCGGATTCCCATACATGTCTGTTGGTCCGGTAGATTGAGGAGGAAGTGGATTCCCATACATGTCTGTTGGTCCGGTAGATCGAACAGGTAATGGATTTCCGAACATATCAGTTGCTCTGATAGGTCGTTGGCTTTGCTGTTGTGGTGCTGGTTGAGGAACTGGTTCAAGCGGATTTCCATACATGTCTGTTGGAGGAGGCTTGACCGGAACTTGGATAGTATTGCCATACATGTCAGTACTAGACACAAACGCTGTTTGAATTGGAGCGTGTGAAGAAGGTTTTGTAGAATTGCTAGAAGTTCCATAATACATTTCAGGATTTTGTGGCACGTGAACTCTTTTTGCCTTGAGAGTTTCTTCCTGATTCTTGTTTTCTAGGAGTTGAACAAAGTCATTGAAGTTTGTTGTAGCTAAAGTGCCATTGTACTTCATGATTTCCAAGAAAGTATTCCATTGAGGTGGCAACGCATCTGCAAACTTTTTCACAATCTCTGCTGGAGTTGTAACAACCTCAAAATTTGCCAATTCAGTCAGCAAATGATTAAATCGACTTGTCAAATCTCCTAAAGATTCATTCTCCATACAAGTAAAACCATCAAACTCTTTCTTTAGCAACTCACGTCTCAATTGACGTGTCGCTTCATTTCCTACGCCCCTTGTCTTCAATGCGTCCCACAACCTCTTCGTTGTCTTGTAACTGACAAATTGATGATAAATATCTTTACTTAACGCCTGAGTAAGAATGGCATATGCCTTCTTTTCCAAATCATAGACCTTCTTCTGATCTTCCGTAAGATCTGCAAACGTAGCAGCAAATGATGCGGCAACCTCTATTGTTTGATTGAAATCTGTGATGAACCGCAACCACAATTCTGTATTTTGTCCAAGGACATATGTATGAAATCTGTCAATCCATCCTGGATATTCGTATAAGTGCATCAACTTTGGAGGCCGATTCAAACTTCCGGTTTCGCTCTCGCTTAAGAGAATGCTTTGAATACTTGGAGTTTGATTTGATACGAATGCCCATTGACCGGTAGAAGTTGCATTAGTTTGAGAAGATACCGGTGCGGAAGACGGAGTACCAAAATACATCTCTGTATTTACCGGAGTACCCCATCTTGGATTCATTTTTGATCAAGAATAATCAAACCTGAAAATCACAAACTTGTTAAACATAAACAGACTGAGGTCGAAGGATCAAGACTTGTTCGAAGGATCAACAGTGTTCGAAAGATCACTGTTGAGTTTCGAACAATGATTTCGAAAGATTCTCCAAACGAAGGATCCTTATCTTTCGAAAAAGAACTTTAGACCGAAAGATGTATGCTTCGAAAAGATTCCTTGGATCGAAGGATAAGTCACAGACTTCGAAGGATGTTCGAAGGATGACTATCTATCGAAACTCCTATGATCGAAAGATGACTTTCGACTTCGAAGGATATCCTTCGATCTGATCTGACACAGTTGACAAATATGACAGGTTGGTGAAAAAGTTGATGGGTTGGTAGAAACTTTCGGCAGAGGGTATGTTCAGACCATACTTTCTGCCAAAACAGATTTTGAACCAATAAAATATTACCCAAAAAGGACAGATCTTAACCAGAAAACCGGTACCGGAGTAAGCCGGAATTTGGCCGGAAATATCCAAAGTTCTTAAAAACAAGTTTTTAAGTTACCCAAACCGTCCTTTAACACACCCGGTAAGTTTAGAACACGTTTTAACGTCTGGAAATGCGAGAAAAACAGTAAAAACGGGTGCTAAACCATGTGAGTTTTTGTCCAAAACACTCCAAAGTCTTGTATAAACTCGGTTTTTAACAAGGAAGTAGGTCCCTCGGAGGTTGAGGTTAAACCTATTCCTTGTTATGTCTAACACACTAGCAAGTGCGGAATCCAAGCTAGCATGCAAACCGAGATAGAACAAGCACAAACACAACACACAATCTTCACCGATTAACACCACTTGTATTAATACGTATGAAAGGTTCGGTTACAAGCTCAATGTTTACAAATGTGTTTTGCAAACTCTCTCTCTCGTGTGTGTGTGCTCTCAACAGAATGCTCTCTCACACTCACAACTTTTCTGCTCTCTTGTCTCTCCTTTTTTTTTGTCTAGAAATGAAGTGAACACAATGCATGGGTATATATACCCAAACACAGATCGTCTGGTCGAAGGATCAGATAGACTGATCGAAAGATCATCTATCGATCTGAAACAGCTCGAAGGATCCACATATACCTCGAAGGATGATATCCTTCGAGGTCCATCCATATCTATCGGAGGTTTATCTTTCGAGCTCATCGAAGGATCTAAACTATCCTTCGATGACACATCCTTCGACCCAAACATCTTTCAACCAATGTGCTAACTGTTTGGTCAAGTCAAACCAGGAGGATGGTTGACTTGGTCAAACTTACATCGAACGCACATAATAACAAACCTAAGACGTAACTCAGACTAACACAAGACATCGTTTGGTATCATGACATAATACAGACAAAGTACAGACACAAGTGCACCAACATCAATTTTAGTTTTCAACTATTCAAGCCCTAGTAATTATTGATTACTTGTGTCTTGTAAGCTGTAACAACCTAAAAATCATCTAAACAACCATAAAAAAACATCATGAGACATAAAATTTCAAACCTATTTAACATCTTTATAACTCTTTTTCTCCTAAAATAACAACTAAAATCATCAAAATAACAAAGCAAAACGAGCGTACCTTTAAAGGCTTTAGATTCCGGTCAGTTTTGGTGGCTGTCGCTGGCGGATCGTAATGGTTTGGTGGCTGCTGTTGGCCGTTGTTGTTGCTATCGCTCGGTGGGAAGGCAGGAGAGAGAGAGAGAGGGAGAAAGAATGGGAAGAGACGGTTTGGGTTAGGTTATTTTATTGCACTTTGAATTTTATTGGGTTGGGTTAAGTAGGCTTGAGATGGTGGGCTAAGTTGTTTAATGAAATTTAATGGGTAAAGGGTAATGGGTTACTAAGTAATAAATTAGTTATATTTTTATAAAATTATGTATTTGTAGTTTTTTTTTTATAAATTAACAATATGAATTTATTTCTAAGGGGGTGGATGAAAATTTCCAAAGAGTGTGGATGAAAATCCCCAAGGGGAGCGGTCAAGATTTTACGCCAAAAATAACACCAAATTTTTTTTCTAGGGGTGCGCTCGTCCATCCATCCACCCAAGCCGAAGGATGGGTCCGCCTTTGTGTAGTCATGTCTTTGTTTTGGTCATTTTCTCTCAAATTAAGAAATGCGGTTAGGGATAGGGGATGAAATGTGAATGCTATAATATGCTACCGTAGTTGTATGCTTATTCCGGTCATGGGCATTGCTAACAGTCACATGCGCATGAAGTGGTGACAGTGTTAATTATACATATAGTAAAAGGTGTGGTTTCAATGCATGGCGGAGCTACATAAAGGGGATTGACTTCGCAACACCAACCTATTTCGTGTCTTCTATAAAACATGTAATAGAAAATTCTTAAATGACACTAGTGGTTTTTTTTTTTTTTTTTTTTTTTTTTTTTTTTTTTTTTTTTTTTTTTTTTTTTTATGATTGACACCACTCGTTTTATTAAATAAATAATGGACTCCATTGGCATGAAAAGGCTATATATATCTTGTTACTAAAGAAAAAAAATTACATAATTATCAACGGTAGTTCGCTTAGGGCTTGCAGCTGACGTTGATAAAAAGTACCCAAACTTCGCGATGGAGCCACGAAATGTTCGCTTAGGGCTTGCAGCTGACGGTTTTAATCCCTTTATCAACGGTAGTGGATCCTCGACTCATAGCACGTGGCCGGTTATACTCACCACATATAATCTGCCTCCCTGGCTATGCATGCGAGAGTCCACATTCATGTTGACCTTGTTGATTCCTGGCCCTAAATCACTGGGGAAAGACATGGACGTTTTCCTTAGACCGTTAGTGGATGAGCTCGGACGCAAGAACCCTTTTCCGAGGTAAACTACGCAATTTATAAAATGACAAACGAACGCATGTTTCCTTGTTAAATATATGTTGGTAGCGTTAATTATTATGCTAATATACGTTTTGCTATCTATTTATTATTGTAGGATTTTGTTAACAGCTTGTTCCAAACACCGTCATTTTTGAACCAACTTAACAACTATCTTGCTTCACAAGGAAAAGGAAAAGGAAAGTCAAAAGACTACGATTCTGACAACTTATTCGATAATGAATCCGACGATGAACCCAACGATAACGATGAGTGAAGCTTGCGTTAATGGTGTTTGGTTGCGTTGTTTTTAATTATATTACCTTAAACGTATGTACGACTTAAAAGTAGTTTTTAATTATAACACCTTTAGTATATGTTGATTATGTTCATGGCATTTGCTTGCGTTGTTTGAAAATAGACAGGTTTTGTTTTTTTCGGCCGTAAAACTGGCTGAGTAGCTGTATATACAGCTGCTGTATAAAAAAAAAAACAGACTTTTAGCGGCGACATATGTCGCCGCTATTGCCTTTAAATCTTTACCGACGAACAATAATACCGGCGACACTTTTAGCGACGATATCGGTCGTCGCTAAAAGTGGGATATCAATACCGGCGACAACTGATCAATACCGGCGACAACTGGTCAATACCGTCCGAGCAATACCGACGACGCTTTACCGGCGACATGTCGTCGCTAAAACTCAATAGCGGCGACAATAGTGGTCAATACCGGCGACACCTGTCGCCGCTAAAGGTGCCCTGTTCTTGTAGTGTAAACGTTTTACCTTAATTTTTTTTATAGTTTTTTAGTTAAGCTACAATTAGTTAATTCCATCTAATATAAACCATTAAAAGCGCATGTCTCATTTTTCAGTTGTATTCTCCAATAACCAATTATAGGCATAATAAACTAATTCCGAATGTTTAACCTGAATAAATAAATAAAACCGCTAGCGAGGATCGTCTTTCATATTTTGACACCGAGTTATTATAAATTTAAGTAAAAAAAAATGGACACCAAAGAGCAGTTGTTTTAATATTTCTAAATTTTTAGGTTTCGTATATATAGGAAATGAATGACATTGTAATTAGGGGTGCACGTAGGTCGGTTTGGTTCATTTTTTTATTTTTAATCATAACCATAACCATAACTTCGGTTATGGATTTTCTTAACCATAATCATAACCGAACTCTTGTTATGGTTAATCGGTTATGAAGTCGGTTATGTTTCGATTTCGGTTATTAACCATAAACTTTAACTAAAAGTAACTTTTTGCGTAAAGTTAAAAGTTATACACCAATAGACCTACAAAATAAGAATGAAACCAATCATGTTGGATTTAGTTTGGCCCTTTTTTATAAGACAACAAAAACTACACTTTTTAGTTAAACTACTGATATGGGGTCCATTTTAATAAAGTAATTACATAGTCAGTGTTATATAGAAGATTCGTATGATCATAACACCTCCATTGTTTATCAAAATAAAAGGGATCTAGATCAATATCATTTTGTTACTAACATACTTCTATATTAGTAAACAATCTCTACAAATTATTGTAAAAAAATCTTTTATAAAGAATTATAGACTTAACATTAAAAGTTCGGTTCGGTTTTGGTTATATCGATTAACCAAAGCTTCATAACCATAACCGATTAGTCGGTTAACCAAAGTTTCATAACCATAATCATCCATTATATTGGTTATCGGTTAACATCGGTTTGGTTACGGTTATAACAATTTTACCCCTAATTGTAATCATATTCGTGTGGGTGAGGATCGTCTTTCATGACATAAAGGAATATACGCTCATGATGATATTTTCATATTCGACCCCTTATAAATGATAAAACTTTCACATTAAACCTTTGAAAGTTGAACCGCCCATGCCTTTTTTAATCGAGATTTCATTGTCAAGCAAACAATTTTTAAATTGTCTTGTCAGATCGTTGACATGGACATATATGGGTATCTGTACAGTGTAATTTCCCCTCCATAAAATCAGTATAAAACATTAGAAGCTTATACTTTGAATCACTCATCCTCCATCAAAACAATGATTCAGTCCACCACACAAATTGTTATTCCAGTTGCTGACCCGCAACCTGCCACTATCAAACTCGGTACAATATTTACGGCCACCTATTTGGTCTTGTTCCAATGCATAGGCCATGTATTTACTGTAGCATTAACAGCATTACATGGTGTTTTAGTTGCTCCTCTCCGCCACCTCTGGGCTCACTATTACCGACGAGTAGTATTTGGGGGACAAGGTGTGGCCATGCCCGGTTCTGCTCTAAGTTTTATAATCATTGCTCTCCTTGCTTTAGCGGAAATCAAGTCGCAGTTCCAAACCCACCCTCAAGCCATCATGTTCTCGGTTAACAGTCTCCTCATGTACGGCTTGGCTTGCGCAGTTGAACTTGTAGTTTCAGCTGCAGGTCTTGATCCCACTTCTGTTTATGCCATTATTGCTCACTTGGGAAAAGTAGGTTCATTGTGCATTTTGGTGTCATCTTTGGCATCTTTGTTTTATTTGTGATATTTATGTTGCAGCAACATAGCCTGTTCTTTATAAAATATTATATACAAATCATGTAAAGTGATTGATATAATAAATGCATGTGTTCTACATGTAGGTTACAAAATATATTAATATATACTAGAAATGCTTTGGAGATGTTAAGGTTTTCTATATTCCTATAAGTTTTTTATTCTCCGGCTTCAGGGTTTAGTGATTTTCTCATGAAACTGGAGTGTATGTGTTGTTCCTTGATGATGGCTGAGATTTTGTTTGTTGTTCAAAGAAAAGTATATTCAAATTGCATGATATACCATATACGTATTGATTGCGAACAATGAGCTCCTTATACGGTTTGATTTTTGATTTTGTATAGGGCTTTATTGCTTCGCTTATGGTTATCAAATTATGCTTTATTCTTGGTTTGACGCTAGGGCAATAGGAATTACGACAGGTGGACTTTGTAACATCTCTCCATTCACATTGATTGTGATTGTAAACCATGACCTCCTTATATAGTCTTGATATTGTAGCCACCAATTACTTCCTACCATGGTATCAGTTGTTTGGGCCTATCTACCTTTTTAGGGCATATAAGGTTATGTTTGATTTTTATGGATTGCCTTAAGGCTTGAGTTGTTGGCAATTGGAGTGATGATTCTGGCTTGTTATACCAAGGACATTAGGAGTATGAGGGATACAATTGTTCTTATTAACTACTCCATAACGGCAGCCTAAGCCTTCCCTACAAACCTGAAAGTAGAAACATCCACATAATGGCTCTGTTTTGTGTTTGACTAGGATCACATATTTGGGTTTTCAAGATCTTGAATTGAATAATTACCAAATTGAACACTGATATTTCTTGAATGAACATATATACAACTCAAGTTAATATTTGTTCCCTCTTTTTCCATATGCTCTTATGACACAAAATGTGTGTAAGCTCCTTCATTACATGTTGTCCCTTCTATTATTTTTCTAACCTCTTCTTTATTCTATTTTATTTCAAAAGCTCAACCACTGCCAAGGCCATAAATAACTACACAGTCCACACGGTTGAGTCCATTCTTGTGCAGAATCTTTGATTGATCACTGATCACCATTGAAGATGGTGCACATATGGTGTTTAATTGTATGATTTTTAGAGGGTGCATACATGCATGCTTATGAGCAATGCATTGATTTGACATCTTTGGTGCTTATAATGATGTTAACCAGATGAATTAGTTGTATTTTCTCTTTGATTGTGTTTTTATATAACACCCGGAAATTTCCGTACAATTATGCGAGGACACGTGTCCAATCCTCCAACTAATCCCGACTATGTGGAAGGAGGAAGGACCCACACTGTACGTTCATTGAAACGTGTCCCGTATCTCCGATTGATCCCTACTCTGGGTTGGAGAGAGACTATTACACTACAAGAAATAACCACTTTTAGCGGCGACACCATTAGCGGCGACAGGCCAAATGTCGCCGCTATTGGTCGATCCGCGTCCCGGAGTCTGAAACCAAACCCCAGCCGTTGATCCTTATCTTGATCTAACGGTTGGGGATTTAAAGAGCATTAGCGGCGACAAGACAATAGGCATTAGCGGCGACAGCTGTCGCCGCTAAAAGTCGATCCGTGTGAAGCTTGAAAAGAGCTGATCTCTGCCCTTGATGAGAGTATGATCCAACGGTTTGGGCTCCTTCCTGCTTTCTCTCCCTTAAACAAACACACTCACCCACCAACACAATCACCAAACTCCATCATCATCTTCACAAATCACAACAACAACAACCTGCTACCACCACCGCCGGATCGCCACCACCGTTAAGCTACCACCACCCTGAAGCTCCACCCGCCACCGTTGGACCGCCATCATCAAGCTCCAACACCACCATTGGACCGGCTGCACCACCACCACCGTCAAGCTCGTTCAACCACCGTTGAACCGGCATCATCAAGCTCCACCACCACCATTATCAAACTGCACCACCACCACCGTGATTCTAGCTCAGGCGCCGTTGAACCACCGTTGAACCGCCATCATCAAGCTCAAGTTCCGGCCACTTTCGTTTTATTGTTTACAAAATGTATAGCTCCGACAAGTTCCGGCCAGTTTCTTTTACCGTTTTATTGTTTAGAAAATGTATAGTTCCGACAAGTTTTTGATAGTACCGTTGAATCCATTTTTTGAGATGAGAATTTGAATGAAAAGTTATATAATCTTTAAATTTATTAGTTCCGACAAGTTTTTGATAAACGATTTGTTATGTAATCTCCGGCAATCTATCTCAAGCGATATTTCCATCGAATTCTCCGGCAAGAGTATTAGCGGCGACGTTATCAATAGCGGCGACAACCAGGCCAATAGCGTCCCAGCAATACCGGCGACGCTTTACCGGCGACGTGTCGCCGCTAAAAGTCAATAGCGGCGACAAAATCGGTCAATACCGGCGACACCTGTCGCCGCTAAAGGTGCCCTGTTCTTGTAGTGTTATTATACGTTGACTAAAACGTGTCTAGAATTCTCTGACTAATCCCAACTATGTGGAAGGAGATGGACTAAAAATGCCAAATGGTAAAAGAATCAAAGTCTAAGGACTAGAATTTAGGGATGAGATTTTTTTACCGAAATACCGGTACAGTACCGGTACCGAACCGGTACCGTACCGTACCGATACCGTACCATACCGATCATAAACGGTACCGGTAATAGATTTTTCGAAATTCGGTATCGGTAAAAAACGGTATAGGTATAGGTATTTTTCGGTAAATACCGGTTTTAATACCGAAATTAATAATGAATTCCAATGGGTTTTTAGGTTGGATTACGAAGAGTCCATGTTCCTGTGAATCATGAAAGTTAATATTCAAACGAATTCGTCTGTACGTTAAGATTAAACTAAAACATTAGATGGTTTCATGACAACTAAGTTAATATTTAGTTTAGCTTATAAAAATAAAAAAAGTGATTCTAATATAATGTAAAGCTTGTATTCATTCAAATCTAAAGGCATCGTTATACCATGAATCATCTTTTACCAATAACAATGATTTATAGTATAATATTTTCATAAAGCGAATTTTAAGTTATTTTAATCGTATATAGATATGAAGCCTCAAAAAATAATAGTAGTATAATCTTTTCATAACATATTATATTTTTTACATATTTGAGAGAGAATGGAAATTTTTTAATTGATAAGCTTTTATGGTTTTCATTTTAGTGACTTGTAGTTATTCAAAGTTTGTGTGTTTTAGCTGATTTTGTTTGCTGTTGTGCTTCATTTCATATATCGAGGGTTAACATAGGAATTATATTATGTAATTGCATATGCATTGGCTATTTCGTGTGGTGTACTGTTATTGACTGATAAGTTTCAGCCTAGTTACATGATTATATTGTCCTTCACATATTTACATTTGAAAAAAAGAGTATGGATGGATGGGTTGCACATGATATTTTTTAGGTAAAACAATGGATGACACCAAAGCGGTACCAATGTGGTAAATTACCGAAATACCGGTACCGATACCGTTACCGTACCGTTACCGAATCTACAAATACGGTACGGTAATCGGTATCCACATTTCCTCAATTTCGGTAACGGTATTTGCGGTATCGGTACCGGTATCATACCGATCTCATCCCTACTAGAATTATAAAAAAACTCAAACTTTGTTCCTGGAGGTCCTGTACTGACCGTGTAGGCTTAGCCAATATAGTCTGCAAGGGAGTTTAAGTATTTTTGAGCGCCTGAGGTCCTTACGGACCGTAAGGCATCACTCTTATGGTCCGTATGAATGTGCTAGTGACAGCAAAATGGCAGCTGGCCTGCCTTGGCTGCCAAGTTGCCACCTTGCTTCGAATTATGCCACCAATTCACCTCCTTGTGACACCTTGAGGACACTAATCAGTCTCTAATAAGCTGGGATTACACTTGGCATGATCTTAGAGCATTTTGATTAGTATAAATAGCATACCTTAGTGCTCCTTCAAGCTTACGCCTTCATTCTTACTCCAAAACACTCTTGGAGCTTTCCTCTGAACAAGAGGACTCCCATTCTTGGTCATCTTCTACTCTAACACTTCCATGTAAGTGTTTCTGCTAGTTCTTTTATGTTTATCTTAGTTATTTTAAGTTTAAATTTAAACAATTGACTTTCTGTTTGACTTTAGCCTCTGACCAAATTGGCCAAGTCAAAGTTCAATCCGAACTTTCCTACGTGATCATAATAATGATGGTATAATTTCTCTGAGATCATACACTCGGATCATGTCACACCCCGATATTTCCACGTATTACCGGTGGGCCCGGTGGGGAGTATCGTGACGTAGTTGATATCATCATAGTCAAACAACACAATTTTAAATGCACAACGGAAGCAAAAGATAGATTTATTTCAACTGAATAAATTGTAATATTAAGTATCACAAAATAGTTGAAACAGATCCACAGGCGGATCAAATAAAAAGGAAACATAGTTCATCAGACTTAAATGCATCCAAGCTTGCGAGACTCCTAATGATGCTAAGGAGAGCCCAGCCTATTACGCTTAGTACCTCCACTTAACATTTTTGGGAAAAATACGTCAGTTTACACTTGTAAATACAATTCACTGACTCATTTTAAAAAGGTTTGGAAAATTGATTTAAATGCACATGGCACAAAACATTTTATAACTTGGGATAATTATTTATATATAAACTTGTAAAAGAATTACATGTTCGTTATACGTTCAGTAGCCCGGATTGACATCGGGTTAAAGATTAATAGACGCACGAAATGATATAGTCCCGCGACGGGTTATTCCCGAAACCGGCGGTTATACCTTATTATTTATTTATGCACTGTCGGGTGTACGCCTACACCCCGTGCTTAGGTCGTGGCCATTTCGTAAAATGATGCCAAGGATATCCGGGACATGGTCATTAACCCCCCAAAGGCTTTAAGCAAAACAAAACAATTTAAACGGGACATTTCAATAAATTAATCTTCATACAATTAAAAATTCAATGCCCGACCAAGCGGTATTTTATATACCGTACCCCAAGCCCGTATAGGGAAAATAAGTTAAAAGTATTTACCTGAGCAAATTTATACAATTTATCCCAGCCGTATACCACCAAGCAAGTACAGATAGCTTTTACTGGGCTCCTAAATCTGGAACGAAGGTTTTTAATAACCTATTAGATTCCTAACGGGTCTTAATTAAGCCTATGCTTAGACCGGCTAGTTTTAAAGGAGGATACGGTTCAAAACGCATGGTTAAGCGAGAACCGGATTAGAATGTGGTTTAGACCCGACAAGCTTGTATACTTGTGTAATAAGGGTAAACTAAACACATTCTGAATTTTGAGATAAAAATGATAAGGTTTGCCCGTTTCGGCTAATTTATGCAAACTAGTTACACAAGCCGATCCGAACGCGAAAAGTGCGTAACGGGTAACCAAAATAGTCATGAACAGGTTTCCTAAGTTAATATGCCTTAAATATGTTGTGATATCAGTAGGGTACCTTCCATTATGCCCAAAACGAATTTAAAACCAATTTATGCCCCGTAGGGGTATTTTGGTCATTTTAAAGGTTATAATAGACATTAAATATTATTCTGAGTTCCAGGTCTGATATAATCAGTAAAAATACTTAATTTAATAAGTTATAACAGTAGGGTATAGCATATATGTGAAATTTACTATTTATAACCAACTATGCACCGTAGGGGCATTTTGGTAATTTCACATAAGCTTAAAAGGTCAAAATTAGAGAGTCTGAGTTTAAAAAATTTTCTTTACAGTTAAAATATATAAATTTACTTAAAACATCACTAGTTATTAAGTTTGATATGCCAAAAATAGTTTTAACTTATACTATGCGTTAAAAACGCGTTAAAAGGCAAGTTTAAGCGATTTCTGGGTTTTATAAGAAAAGCTGATATTTTTATCATTCCAGAAAGCTTAAAATGTTTTATTTATCATATAAAATCAGTAGCAAAAAGTTTGGTATAAAAATGTTATGTAAAACTCATTTTATGGCGAAAAGGGCAAAACCGGCAATTACCGAATCAAGCCTAGAACCCTATGTTATGCTCAGCCTAAAAATAAATAAAAATCTTTAAAAATCCCAAAATATTATTTTATATCAGTAGGTAAAAAGTTTGGTATCAAAAATTGGGTTTATATAGGCTTTATGCTAATTACGCCGTTTAATTAATAAAAAGCTTTTCATTTACGCTAATGAGCATAACTCTTAATCTACGAGACTAAAACGACCCACGGGTCATGATTAGAAAGAAATTATAAGGACTTCGCCCTAAATAGGTGAAAGTTTAATCAGGATAGCCCATAAGGCTAAGTGATACAACCTACGGGTTAATTAGATAAAGTGAGGGAATCAGTTGAGAATCCCCGTATAAAACTAAGACTGTAAAAGAATAAATTATGGACTGTCAATATTCATAATTCTGACAAAAGTTAAAGAGAAGATCCTAAAACTAAAACTTCGGTTTTAGTAAGAAATAATGATTTTACTAATATAAATTCTTATAGGAATTTAAATAGTAAGCATGAAGGATACAAGTCTTGATACTAATAGGCACAAGACGATATATTCGAAAAAGTGATGTTTCCGAAAATGAAAGGTTGATATGAATTAAACATAATGTGACACGATCACGGTCAAGAAATGCAATGTGAGGTAGAATCACGTTATAATCAAGCGAGCGGTAAAAGTAACTGGATTAATAAGTCTAGTTAGTGAGACCGGTTAAGGTCAGCAATTCAAATCAGGGAATTTGGTTCGCTTGTAAGCGATAGATTCGGTATAATTGAACCGAATAAACAAATTTGAAAACAAAAGAATTTGTTGCTAAAAGTGAAAGATTTCACTAAAGACCTTTAAACAGGTCAAAGTAACGGATTCATAAAGAATTCGATAGTATACGAAAGCGATGGATATCGCTAAGTTAACTAAACTATTGGAAATAACTAGACTACGTTATTTCAAGTTGCATTATGTCTTATGAGATACGTATACAATTAGTGACCAAAAAGATGTTACCATACTTATCTGGTAGTACTAACAATTGGTTAAAAGTATAAGTAATGTTTAAAAGATTTCTCAGATCAAATACATTGAGTTTAAACTCAATGAATTATATAAGAAAAGGTTTCGAAGACGAAACCTCTCTAAGGGGGGTAGACTTGTAACACCCCGAAAACGGGTTTGGTAATCAAACTCTGTTAATACTAAAAGACGGGTAAAGTACCGTTAGTAGTAAAAATAACCCGGTAAATATTTGGATTTTAATAAGAAATCCTAATATTAATTACAAGCGAATCAAAGCTTTAAGGAATTCAGTCTATAAGAGCCTGAGTTAACGGGACTTAAAATAAAACGGGTTATAACTCCCGGGACCCACCAAGTAACTAGGAATATTAACCTAGTAGTTGGTGTTTCGACATAATAGAACAAATATGGTTAAAATAACCTTTAAATAACTTGTGTAAAGTTGAGGGACCTATGTTGATAAAATGGAACTTATATTATTAAGTTTAGTAAAAATAAAAACCAAACACCCCATTTTGAGATGTCTGGGTCGATCAAGGCAGGAGAAGGGCGACCAGGTTCTCCAAAACCCTAACATCCACAAAACTCATCAATTGAAGGTTCAAATCTGATCCAAAACGAAATCCGAGCTAGAATTAGTGATCTTCATTGCAAGAGGGTTACAAGGTATGTAAAATTTGATGAAAATTCTCTGATTGAAATTCTCATGAATTTGGGAAATCTGAAATTAGATGTTGCATGTTTGCTATGTGGATAGAATAGGGATGATATAGTGTCCAGGAATAAAACCTAGACAACAACCTGTGAAATAATGTCTAAATTCAGGAAATCTCATGAACACATTGAAGGTGGTTCATGGGTTTTGTGAGAAAATGATGAACACTAGGGTTTTAGAAGACTATTCTAGTGCAAATTGATTCATAGAAACTGAATTCTGAAAAATATGATGTTTAATTCTATATGTGATAGCTCAATGTTTGTTAATCTAGGCTAAGTGACAAGCCATGAATTAGAATATAAAAGATATAAAATTCTGCATGTTAAGTGTTTGTAAAAATGCCCCAAAGAAGGCTTGAAAGTTGAAAATCGGACAAAAACGCATGTTTGATGGATATGGAAAATTGTGCGTTAAGACTTTTAAAAAGGGTTCTAAACGGATTGTGAATTGAACTCTTTAGGCGAAGAATCCGGATCGTCAAGTGGACAAGCCGGTGGAAATACGCGTTTGAAAAAGAATGCTTAAAAGGTACGTAACTATGATCTTGTTAAGTTATGTTTGATTTCGTATTTTCGCTAGTAGACTTTAAATTAGCATAATACATGAGATTTATATTTAGTTGAAGTGACGAAGATCACTAGGTAAATGAGCGGGTCAAAAGGTGAAATTATCACCCTTTGACAATATCGACTAATGGTTTGTCAAGTTACTTGCTTATAGGAATAAATATCAAATGGATTCGTACATCGCTATCGCTTAGCGGCTACTAAGGCAAGGTATCGAAATGGGTCAATATAATGATCCGAGTCAGGTATGTAAAATGGTTCAACTCATAACTTAGAACTTGAGGTTCTCTAAGAGTTAAACAAGGTCAAATTTTCATATTCGGTTATCTTAAAGGTAAACCGAATGATTTATGTTATAATCATGGTATTTTAGAGGAATAATGGTTTCTAATCAGAATTATAGTTAAAAGGTCGGATTTTGGGTCAAACAAGTATTTAAAAGTTCCTTGTAGTAAAAGAAGGACTAAAATTGACCAAAACGCCCTCGTAGGCTAAATTGAACAAACAACCCTTAAAGGTTGTTTGGAAACGAGTTTTACGATTAGATAGATACTTAGGACGAGTATAGAAGTTGAAAGATGTAACACGTTAGTCAAATGGCTCTATTTGAGTTTTGGTCGTAAAATAATGTGTCGAGGGGGTAAAACTCGATTTATATAGATTACTAAAGTATACCCACCATAATTACAGTTGTGGTGGAAAATTATATGATAAGAAATGTGGTAATGTAATGTTAGAAACAATCGAAGGCGATTTTAAGTTAGAAGGTGCTTAAATACCCTTAACGGGTCAAAATATGAATTTGAACGTAAACGGGTTTCTATTATGTAAGAAACCCGTGATTTGAGATTAATATGACAGGGGATGTGGAATTTATGAATTTCATGAGTTTAGAGAGCAAATAAACATGTTTGTTTGATAAAAATTGAATGGGTCAAAATTTGGTAAAAAGGGCAATAAGCCGAAGACTTAAAAGTCTGAATTTTTGTTAAACTGGAAGTTGGATTTTAACCTCATAAGGTGGGGAATCAAATTACAATCACGTAGGAAGAAACGGTAGGTCAAACGGACAAGCGGATTGAAAGATACGAAAGTTTTCGTGTCAAAAAGCGGCAAAATGGAAGAGTCCGATACAGGGGCCACCGTAACTTACGGTGCCCACCGTAAGTTATGGTGGAGGCTGATGTCTTTACGGTGGTTACCTCCTGCCTTACGGTAGGGGGCATTTTATAACAAGGGCCACCGTAACTTACGGTGTCCACCGTAAGTTACGGTGGAGGCCAAGTTCAAGCCAATGGTTCTAGGATCAAGGGATCAATCTTGGAATTTTCTGATTTCTTTGTTTGATTTGATTAATCAAGCCATTTTCATTGTTGTACTAGTTATTTAATTATCAAAACTAACTTTTAAGTTGGTTTTGATCATAGGTGAACGTCAAGAGTTCCGGATGAAGATCAAGCGTCGAGCAAGAACCGAACACACTTTAAACTAAGCTTCCGCAATGTTGTTTCGTCGATATTCTAAAACGGCGAACTAAATCACATTATGATTGTATCACTATAAATTGTAAAAAGTTTTTAGCAAACTCGCATTTTCAATGAAATTGTGACTGTAATTATTTGATTATGGACTTAATTTATACGAAAAACGTAAATTAATAACAAGGGTGTTACAAGTTGGTATCAGAGCCTTGGTTTAAGAGATTCAAGTATGGTGGGAAAACTATGCTTGGACTTAAACCTTATGCTCTTGATAAAGATTGGTGTTCGGTTCGAGGCTTGATCGCAAATCCGGTAAGTACATGTATATTAATGGTTTTGCATGTTAAAGTGTTGTAAACAACACATAGGGTTATCGCGTAATACACGCTACCCCAATTAAAATGATTGATACAGTTATCGATATTACGTGCATTGACATGTAGAGTAAAAAGCCTTGTATTACAATACGGGCGTTTATTAATGTAGAAACTACTAACTTTTGTAAATGTTTAGTTGAAGGACGCTCGCATCTGAAGATGACGAGAGTCGAAAGAATTGTGGATATGACGGTGGAACGGTCTGAGGTATGACAAGCTGAGTATACTCACCAAGGACCTAAATCGCGTAACAGTCACGAACAAGGTGAATGGCAAGAAAAGCCCGTCAAGGCAAGTGTTATCAGGTGCATGTTTTTAATTTAATTGCACAAATAGCAATATGCAGCAAACATGTAGATAATGATTGTTGCATATGTAAATTAGAAACTTTGAAAACCTAAATAGAGTACCTACCCAGGATATTATTTCCAAGAAAACTAAATAGAGGCGTTACTTACATAGGGCGCGATGCGAAAACTATAAAAAGGTCATGCGTGTCATGTGTTAATCGCTTACTCTGGCCAAGTAAGTAGTGGCATATGATACCATGAACTTCTTGTAGCAGACACATTTACGTCCGATGTAGTAAGGGCGGGATGAATGAGACTAATTCAAAAGGTACCCAAATAAACCAAATAAGCAAGACGTATGATAATAACGTAGATGCAAGTCGGATGACAGAAGCGTATTACGTTAGAGTAAAGAGCCCGAGAGAAGGGACGAGGATCAAAGTAAGAGGAAATACAGACCAACTAATGAGAATGCTAAGGCATAAAGATAAACATTTGACAGTCATAAGTGATGAAAATTCACACATACAATTCAAAGGGGTAGAATAAAAGAATAAAAGACTTGACTAAATAAAAGTAATGGATTTTGCTAAAACGATCAAATAAATTAATATGATGTCTAAAACCATATAAGCATGGTTGCTTGATGATGACTTTGGTAAAGACACTCGATAGATGGGTAGGATTTTGAAAGCATGCGTAAACCAAGAGACGGGTACGGGAAATAGAAAGTCAAAGGACTCGGATTAAGAGTCATGACTAAAAGACGACGAGAAATTGCAAACAAAAATTTTGATAACTATGGTCAACTATTCTAAAGTTGAACGGGTCGAATAAAGAATGAAGTTTGACGTTCGTGAGTAATGAAATCTCACACGAATAAATCAAATGAGATAAATAAAATATAAAAAGCTGGTAGTGCAAGTAAGCGCAAACCGAATAATGGGAGCACGAAATAATAAAGAACCCGGGTAACGGGTCGTAGAGAAGTATAATTATGAACCGGGGAAACGGTGAGCGTAGAACAAACCGACGTGTAAATGACGTAAAGAGTCATAAAGTCGGAAGATTAGTCCAAGAGTAAACGAACGAAGCTTTAGACTACAGTCAAGGCCAACTAAAGTTCAAAAAGCGAAAATAAACAAATTCCAAACATAATAAAAGATGCTTTGAAGCTATGTATGTATATATACATTTGAATATAGACATGGATAAAAGATGATCTACGGGATCATCATGATTTACGGGATCCACCTAATCTTTAGAGCTGTAAACAATGGAAAGGTCTACGAGACTAAAACGACCCACGGGTCATGATTAGAAAGAAATTATAAGGACTTCGCCCTAAAGAGGTGAAAGTTTAATCAGGATAGCCCATAAGGCTAAGTGATAAAACCTACGGGTTAATTAGATAAAGCGAGGGAATCAGTTGAGAATCCCCGTATAAAACTAAGACTGTAAAAGACTAAATTATGGACTGTCAATATCCATAATTCTGACAAAAGTTAAAGAGAAGATCCTAAAACTAAAACTTCGGTTTTAGTAAGAAATAATGATTTTACAAATATAAATTCTGATAGGAATTTAAATAGTAAGCATGAAGGATACAAGTCTTGATACTAATAGGCACAAGACGATATATTCGAAAAAGTGATGTTTTCGAAAATGAAAGGTTGATATGAATTAAACATAATGTGACACGATCACGGTCAAGAAATGCAATGTGAGGTAGAATCACGTTATAATCAAGCGAGCGGTAAAAGTAACTGGATTAATAAGTCTAGTTAGTGAGACCGGTTAAAGTCAGCAATTCAAATCAGGGAATTTGGTTCGCTTGTAAGCGATAGATTCGGTATAATTGAACCGAATAAATAAATTTGAAAACAAAAGAATTTGTTGCTAAAAGTGAAAGATTTCACTAAAGACCTTTAAACAGGTCAAAGTAACGGATTCATAAAGAATTCGATAGTATACGAAAGCGATGGATATCGCTAAGTTAACTAAACTATTGGAAATAACTAGACTACGTTATTTCAAGTTGCATTACGTCTTATGAGATACGTATACAATTAGTGACCAAAAAGATGTTACCATACTTATCTGGTAGTACTAACAATTGGTTAAAAGTATAAGTAATGTTTAAAAGATTTCTCGGATCAAATACATTGAGTTTAAACTCAATGAATTATGTAAGAAAAGGTTTCGAGGACGAAACCTCTCTAAGGGGGGTAGACTTGTAACACCCCGAAAACGGGTTTGGTAATCAAACTCTGTTAATACTAAAAGACGGGTAAAGTACCGTTAGTAGTAAAAATAACCCGGTAAATATTTGGATTTTAATAAGAAATCCTAATATTAAATACAAGCGAATCAAAGCTTTAAGGAATTGAGTCTATAAGAGCCCGAGTTAACGGGACTTAAAATAAAACGGGTTATAACTCCCGGGACCCACCAAGTAACTAGGAATATTAACCTAGTAGTTGGAGTTTCGACATAATAGAACAAATATGGTTAAAATAACCTTTAAATAACTTGTGTAAAGTTGAGGGACCTATGTTGATAAAATGGAAACTTATATTATTAAGTTTAGTAAAAATAAAAACCAAACACCCCATTTTGAGATGTCTGGGTCGATCAAGGCAGGAGAAGGGCGACCAGGTTCTCCAAAACCCTAACATCCACAAAACTCATCAATTGAAGGTTCAAATCTGATCCAAAACGAAATCCGAGCTAGGATTAGTGATCTTCATTGCAAGAGAGTTACAAGGTATGTAAAATTTGATGAAAATTCTCTGATTGAAATTCTCATGAATTTGGGAAATCTGAAATTAGATGTTGCATGTTTGCTATGTGGATAGAATAGGGATGATATAGTGTCCAGGAGTAAAACCTAGACAACAACCTGTGAAATAATGTCTAAATTCAGGAAATCTCATGAACACATTGAAGGTGGTTCATGGGTTTTGTGAGAAAATGATGAACACTAGGGTTTTAGAAGACTATTCTAGTGCAAATTGATTCATAGAAACTGAATTCTGAAAAATATGATGTTTAATTCTATATGTGATAGCTCAATGTTTGTTAATCTAGGCTAAGTGACAAGCCATGAATTAGAATATAAAAGATATAAAATTCTGCATGTTAAGTGTTTGTAAAAATGCCCCAAAGAAGGCTTGAAAGTTGAAAATCGGACAAAAACGCATGTTTGATGGATATGGAAAATTATGCGTTAAGACTTATAAAAAGGGTTCTAAATGGATTGTGAATTGAACTCTTTTGGCGAAGAATCCGGATCGTCAAGTGGACAAGCCGGTGGAAATACGCGTTTGAAAAAGAATGCTTAAAAGGTATGTAACTACGATCTTGTTACGTTATGTTTGATTTCGTATTTTCGCTAGTAGACTTTAAATTAGCATAATACATGATATTTATATTTAGTTGAAGTGACGAAGATCACTAGGTAAATGAACGGGTCAAAAGGTGAAATTATCATCCTTTGACAATATCGACTAATGGTTTGTCAAGTTACTTGCTTATAGGAATAAATATCAAATGGATTCGTACATCGCTATCGCTTAGCGGCTACTAAGGCAAGGTATCGAAATGGGTCAATATAATGATCCGAGTCAGGTATGTAAAATGGTTCAACTCATAACTTAGAACTTGAGGTTCTCTAAGAGTTAAACAAGGTCAAAATTTCATATTCGGTTATCTTAAAGGTAAACCGAATGATTTATGTTATAATCATGGTATTTTAGAGGAATAATGGTTTCTAATCAGAATTATAGTTAAAAGGTCGGATTTTGGGTCAAACAAGTATTTAAAAGTTCCTTGTAGTAAAAGAAGGACTAAAATTGACCAAAACGCCCTCGTAGGCTAAATTGAACAAACAACCCTTAGAGGTTGTTTGGAAACGAGTTTTACGATTAGATAGATACTTAGGACGAGTATAGAAGTTGAAAGATGTATCACGTTAGTCAAATGGCTATATTTGAGTTTTGGTCGTAAAATAATGTGTCGAGGGGGTAAAAATCGATTTATATAGATTACTAAAGTATACCCACCATAATTACAGTTATGGTGGAAAATTATATGATAAGAAATGTGGTAATGTAATGTTAGAAACAATCGAAGGCGATTTTAAGTTAGAAGGTGCTTAAATACCCTTAACGGGTCAAAATATGAATTTGAACGTAAACGGGTTTCTCTTATGTAAGAAACCCGTGATTTGAGATTAATATGATAGGGGATGTGGAATTTATGAATTTCATGAGTTTAGAGAGTAAATAAACATGTTTGTTTGATAAAAATTGAATGGGACAAAATTTGGTAAAAAGGGCAATAAGCCGAAGACTTAAAAGTCTGAATTTTTGTTAAACCGGATGTTGGATTTTAACCTCATAAGGTGGGGAATCAAATTACAATCACGTAGGAAGAAACGGTAGGTCAAACGGACAAGCGGATTGAAAGATACGAAAGTTTTCGTGTCAAAAAGCGGCAAAATGGAAGAGTCTGATACAGGGGCCACCGTAAGTTACAGTGGAGGCTGATGTCTTTACGGTGGTTACCTCCTGCCTTACGGTAGGGGGCATTTTATAACAAGGGCCACCGTAACTTACGGTGTCCACCGTAAGTTACGTTGAAGGCCAAGTTCAAGCCAATGGTTCTAGGATCAAGGGATCAATCTTGGAATTTTCTGATTTCTTTGTTTGATTTGATTAATCAAGCCAATTTCATTGTTGTACTAGTTATTTAATTATCAAAACTAACTTTTAAGTTGGTTTTGATCATAGGTGAACGTCAAGAGTTCCGGATGAAGATCAAGCATCGAGCAAGAACCAAACACACTTTAAACTAAGCTTCCGAAATGTTGTTTCGTCGATATTCTAAAACGGCAAACTAAATCACATTATGATTGTATCACTATAAATTGTAAAAAGTTTTTAGCAAACCCGCATTTTCAATGAAATTGTGACTGTAATTATTTGATTATGGACTTAATTTATACGAAAAACGTAAATTAATAACAAGGGTGTTACACATATTGATCATTCCCAAGCATATACTTAAATATTACTATGCTCCCGTTCGCTTAAATGGTCACCGAAAGGCGTAGATTCAAAAGTTGACGCTTTAGGTCCCTCTATTGCGCAAACTTGCGCATCTCATCATTTAATAGCATCTAAGCCTCATTTAATCCATATTAGGCATTCTTGAAAGTATTATTAAACATCACGATGATTCGGGTTTGCTAAAAGGTCATTCAGAGGTATAATTAAACATATTGACACTTTTAGCCCCTCTAACTTGCAAAGTTGCGCGTAACTTTACTTATAGGCATAAAAACCTTAGACGGCCAATCTTTGGCATTCCCGATAGTATAATAAAATATCATGAAGCTCCCAGTTCGTTAAAAGGTCACTCAGAGGTAAGAATTAACATGTTGACGCTTTTAACCCTTCGTTGCGCAAACTTTCAATTAATTACGCAAACGGCTACACTTGATCAATAAGTGGCTCATTTCTGAATATAAACATTGTAAGAGGTTATTTAGAAACTTATTTTAGGTATGATAACACTTCCAGTCCTTCCATAATCAAAGTTTTCGATTTTTTGAAAAATTAGTCCCTCAAATTCAACATTTGACTTCATTAGGGTTTATTACACGTGTCAATACATCATTGGACGCGATTTTACGAGGTGTTACATCCTCACCCCCTTAAAAGAAATCTCGACCTTAAGATTTGCTAAAATGATGGAAGTACTTTTTGTCGCATAATGGACTTAACTTCTATAGCATATTTGGAGCCTCTCCAAGCTCCCAAAGTGACCCTTATATTTGGTACATGTATCCTCTTGGAGTTTCTTAACCTGTCGATCCTCAATCGATACAGGTTGCTCATCATATCATAAATCTGCTTATCATTATATGATAATGCTTCTTGACTTATTGGCGAAACACATCCTTAAATCATTAGTGTGTAATGCATTGTGAGCTCCGCCAAGCTCCTTAAGTAGGTTTTATCTTATATTCTATTTGATCTTGATACATTCGATTCCCTCGAATGATTCTTTATATTCAGAGCTTAACTAGCCTGATAATTAACAATTTGGCACACCTTTCCAGGGTGATATCTTTTGTTGAATCTTATTCCTCAACAAGAACTTAGGAGAGTTACCACTTTAATTAATCCTTGATTTTATGCCAAATACGAGCAACTTACAGATGATTATGGATTTGTATGATCTTATTCGTTGTTTCCAAGGCAACTTTCAGATCCTGGTAATTGGACTTCCCAAGTCCCGTTCATCAAACGGACGTTTTGGTATTTTATCTATACAAGGTCTCCAAAGGAGCAACCTTGATACTTATATAACAACTATTATAGAAAAGCTTATTTTAAGGTGAGATGGTTATTTCAATCCACTGCTTAAAACTAATCTTAAGGAATAGCTAATCCTTGCCGTTAGTCGAACAAATCGACGATCCTGGGCAGCTGATGGCAAATTCTTAATTGTTACCTAATTAGGGTTGCGGTAATCAATGCATAAGCAAAACGAACCGTCTTTCTTAATTAACTATACCGAATTCTCAGAATGTTGAGTTAGGCTATATGAATCCTTTATTTTAAAACTTACTTAATCAGGGTTTCGATTCTTCCAATGATGGTACTAGCCGTCTTGGAGATTTCATAATAATACAACCCTAAATGAGATGTAAATCTTAATTCTACTTGCCTCTCAGGAGGTAAACAGGGTAATCTTAGGAGAAGGTAATCAAGATACAAGGAGGTTACAGAGATTTTCCATATCTCAGGCTCCAATTCATCCATCATTGCTTGTGTCAAATAAGTGACACCTTTATGTTACAAGTCCACGAATTCCTTAATCGGGAACATTTACTTGGACAATTCCATTCTGGATATCCTCTTTGAATACCATTAGTTCACTTTAGTACCATATGACCATCGGGATATCTTTGTGGTCCCATGCATTAAACCTCCATATTGATCAGGCATGGAAGCAATCTATGGAACATATTAAGATACACAAATCCTCATATGGTGATTTTTATCATACCGTTTGGTATTCGTAATCGATAGAGATCAAAGAGATATCAACTATATATGCTGACGCACTTCCTCTAGAGAGGATACTTCAAAAATTCTACGACTGAAGGCATCTGACAGGAACAGAAGAAATGGTTCCTATGATTTTGCCTGTAAGTTTTACCTTACACATATTATCTGGGGTTCTTACGGAAAAATTTCTAAAAGTTTGATAAGCTTATGGTCTTATTAGAGATTCAGCAGCACCTGAAACCAAACGTAACTCCTAGCAATAAAATCACAATAAGGGATTTATCTGGTGTCATCATTAATGTGAGCTGCCTCTAATCATTTATCAGGAGGGTTAAACGCCTCCGTTCTTATTCCTATTCAACTTAACTATAAAATCTTTGACAAATTCTAGGGCAGTCTTAGCTTTGACTGGTTATTTCTTAATCTATAGAACGTGAATAGCTGAGGTAGATCCATTATGGATTTATAATAAGCAGACTTGAAATCTTATTGTACCCTCTTAATACCGATGCTAACCATCATTAATTTTTTGCATTAAGCTTAGATTTTGGGTAGACTGAATAGCGTACTATCTCAGTCAATAAATTAAAATTTGTCACATACTGTTGACAGTCTAATACTTTTATGGTGAGAGTCAGAAAATTCTTATTCCATCTTTTTCCATTTCGTGAAACGGATAATAGGTTTTTCTAATAAGGTTCCTAAAACTTGGACCATCCCATATTGTATAAGAGGATCTTTCTTGTGGACTTCATTAATGTCCTCACTAATTAAGGGTATTGCCATCGAATGACTGAGATGTATACCTCACCGTGTCCTTTCCAGCATAATCGCTGATACACCTAATGGTTTCTACTTCATTCAACCATTTCCTGCAATCGATGGCCCCTTTTTACTATTGAAGTCTCTTGACTTCCAAGAGACGAAATACTCTTAAGTATGTCCTAAAAGAAATCCTTGCCATATATGATTTTGTTCGGTTTATTCTTCGTATTTGAAGTATGAATAAAGCTCTTTTCATGAGCCACGACGTGTGTTTTAGAGAAAGCAACATTCGGCTTCTTGAACCTTTTCATGAATTTTCTCATAGCCTTTCTAACAGCTGTGTTAATTACAGTTTTGGAGATTAACTCCATTAACATTGAGGTTCACATTAGATGCACCATTAACATTTGTCGCATCTCCAGCATCGCGACTGTTGTTTGTCTCTTCTGAGTTTTCCATGCTCGAATCTTTGGTATTAAATACCATATTCAACAAGTGCTTAGGCAATCCATACCCAGTGTCTCCTTAAATTGTCAAAGGCTCACCAAAAGGAGTCTTGATAACTACTTGTTTCTTATCACACACAATATGGGCTCGATTTTTAGGATGACTAATTCATTCCTATCACTATATCGAGTCCCTCTTATTTTAATGGAAACAAGGACAGCGGAAAGAATGATTCCTAATGGATATAAAACATCCATCTAATGTTGCTGAAGCAGTCTCTGAGGTACTATCGGCCAATTCTACTTTATACTTAACGCTTAGAGTTTTAACGGGCAGATTTAATAATTTACAAAATTCATTGTCTACAAAAGACTTATCTGAACCTGAATCAAATAATACTCTAGCATGAGTGTTATTGATATAGAAAGTACCTGTTGTGGCATTGTCATCCTGAATAGCCTCTTGAGCATCCATTTGAGAGCTTCCAGCTTTGGTTTTCTTAGCCTCCCCAGGCTTCTTGGTTTTATTTGGGCAATTTGTCTTGATGTGCCCTATTTCATTGCAACCATAGCAGGTTGCATCCTTTATGTCTTTGCACTCCAAGGTCTTGTGCCCTTTCTTATTACAAATCCCACAAGGCCTTGCTTGTGACTCCAGAGTGCATTTCCCTTTAGTTGCCTTCCTTGGGTAGCGGGTCTTTATGTGCTCCTTCTCGCCACAACCATAGCAGGTGGCGTCCTTCAAGTCCTTGCATTCATAGGTCTTGTGATCCATCTCTTTACAGATGACACATCCCCTGGTCTGCTCATAGAAACATTTTCCGAAATGCTTCTTCCCGCAGGTTTTACATTTGGGTTTTGCCTCCTTTGGCTTGGACTGGTCATAGTTTGAACCGGTCTTACCCTTTTTGTAACCTTCATTTGGGGTATTATCGTACTTTCGCTTATGATTCTTCAATACACGGTCCACGGCTTTGTTTACGACTGTATCCAACATAGCCTGTAACTCGGTGCCCGTTAAGTTCAGTCTTGCATTATCATTCTGATCAACTGGATGATTGTGAGCTTCAGATGAGTCAGCCATGGTGAAACTTTGAAGGCTACAAACCAAGTAGTCATAATTTGTTTAATTATATAGTGAATTGTCGAATTTGATGATTAAATAGCCATGGTGCAAATAAACCATATAGGCCAATAGATAGTATTTAATTTATTTGATTATGTTTTGCCTAGGTTTTTAAATAAACCATCTTTGGCGTTTAAACGGAATATAATCCTTCATATTTATTAGACAGGGAACATAAGTCACGACTGTCAATGTCGTATCGACATTTTATATAGCACAGAGCTTGTTCCAAAGGACTTTTGATGGCATAGATGCCTTGTCACTAGGGAAATTTTAAAACATAATTGATGATTCATTTGGATTGGAAAATTTCATAGTTCATTGTCTTGACAAGAAGTTATGAAATAAAACTAACTTTTTCATGTATACATCTTTGCCTGAAGGTATTCATCCAAATGGATTTTTTGATGTGTTCATCATGTTCGACGTTTATTAGCCATGATTCCTCTTGATAATTTATGCTAAATAAGGGGTTTGGAAATTCCTAATATGAAGATGACAAGTGCGATTTTATCGCATCACTGTTGTCAGGAGTGTTAACATGTTTTCAGATGTTAACAAGGATCTGAATTTCTTTTAAACAGGTCTTACCATCATAGCTAGGTCTCTAATGACATTCAAGCTAGGTTATACCTTTTAAGATTCTCTTTTAATATGTATACTGGCAGGAAAAGAATGATATTTATTTTATTCAGGATTTTCATTATAATTATCCTAGATTTAATTAAAATATAACTATGGCACAAAAAGGCCAAGTCACAAGGGCAACTTTAAATTATAAACCATGATTTTGTAGAATCAAGGTATTTAGGCTTGAACGTTGTTCATTGCCTTTTCTTGACAGGGAGTTGTAGGCTACGACTGTCGTTTGTCTTATATGACAATGAATATGGCCCGTAAGCATTACATCCCTAATGGATATTGAATTCACAAAATAAGAAAGGATTTTGGGAGAATCCAGTATAAGGATGATTTATGTGATTTTTATCGAATCACATTTGCCAGGAATGTTAACATGTTTACAGATGTTAACAAGGATTTGAATCTTTTAAATAGGTTCTACCATCTTGGCCTTGTCTGAAATGACATATAGGCTAGGTTGTACCTTTAAGATTCTTTTTAATATTTAACGCAGAACAATCCTAAATTGAGATATTAATAAGGGTCTGAATCCAATTGAGGAACTACCATATTGGCCCTGTCTTAAGATGACACATGGGCTAGGTCTTGTCCTTTTTTGATTTTGCCATTTTATTATAATGGTAGATCTTATAAAATGAACGTTATTATTTCATATTTTATGTTCATATATAACGATATAAATAAAATTTAGATAAAACATTCCAATGATTCCAAAGGAGGTACAGAATTGCCCTAAACGGGACTTGAAAGGAATGATGTTGTCCTCGAAGGGACTGAAAAATAAAGATGTCCGTATAAGGACTACTAAGGAAACGATCTTCAGCAAAAGGAGTTTCTTCTTCATTTTATTTCTGAATGCTTTCTCCTTGGTTGCACGTTAATCCTAGTCGCAGTACGAAGCTCGGCCTTCCCTAGGCTTCAAATGGGGAGAATTTCCAATATGGCTTCTTTGCTTGGCTACATATTAAAATATATAGAATTGAAGGCAACAATTCTCCGAATAGAGACGAGAGTATTCCTATGTTAAGTCTAGACTCAGAAGGTCAAGGAATGTGCTACTGTGTCATTGAGATTAAACACAAAAGACTAGTGTTTAATTCACTCAATGTTGGCTCTGATACCAACCTGTCACACCCCGATATTTCCACGTATTACCGGTGGGCCCGGTGGGGAGTATCGTGACATAGTTGATATCATCATAGTCAAACAACACAATTTTAAATGCACAACGGAAGCAAAAGATAGATTTATTTCAACCAAATAAATTGTAATATTAAGTATCACAAAATAGTTGAAACAGATCCACAGGCGGATCAAATAAAAAGGAAACATAGTTCATCAGACTTAAATGCATCCAAGCTTGCGAGACTCTTAATGATGCTAAGGAGAGGCCAGCCTATTACGCTTAGTACCTGCACTTAACCTTTTTGGGAAAAATACGTCAGTTTACACTGGTAGATACAATTAACTGACTCATTTTAAAAAAGGTTTAGAAAATTGATTTAAATGCACATGGCACAAAACATTTTATAACTTGGGATAATTATTTATATATAAACTTGTAAAAGAATTACATGTTCGTTATACGTCAGTAGCCCGGATTGACGCCGGGTTAAAGATTAATAGACGCACCACATGATATAGTCCCGCGGCGGGTTATTCCCGAAACCGGCGGTTATACCTTATTATTTATTTATGCACTGTCGGGTGTACGCCTACACCCCATGCTTAGGTCGTGGCCATTTCGTAGAATGATGCCAAGGATATCCGGGACATGGTCATTAACCCCCCAAAGGCTTTAAGCAAACAAAACAATTTAAACGGGACATTTCAATAAATTAATCTTCATACAATTAAAAATTCAATGCCCGACCAAACGGTATTTTATATACCGTACCCCAAGCCAGTATAGGGAAAATAAGTTAAAAGTATTTACCTGAGCAAATTTATACAATTTATCCCAGCCGTATACCACCAAGCAAGTACAGATAGCTTTTACTGGGCTCCTAAATCTGGAACGAAGGTTTTTAATAACCTATTAGATTCCTAACGGGTCTTAATTAAGCCATGCTTAGACCGGTTAGTTTTAAAGGAGGATACGGTTCAAAACGCATGGTTAAGCGAGAACCGGATTAGAATGTGGTTTAGACCCGACAAGCTTGTATACTTGTGTAATAAGGGTAAACTAAACACATTCGGGATTTTGAGATAAAAATGATAAGGTTTGACCCGTTTCGGCTAATTTATGCAAACTAGTTACACAAGCTGATCCGAACGTGAAAAGTGCGTAACGGGTAACCAAAATAGTCATGAACAGGTTTCCTAAGTTAATATGCCTTAAATATGTTGTGATATCAGTAGGGTACCTTCCATTATGCCCAAAACGAATTTAAAACCAATTTATGCCCCGTAGGGGTATTTTGGTCATTTTAAAGGTTATAATAGAGATTAAATATTATTCTGAGTTCCAGTGTCACACCCCGACCACGTATAACATACAAAACGTGGCGGAAAACGTCGGGGAGTGTTGTAACAGAATTATTGTTTCACAACCATGGCATACAAAGTTATATTTTATTTATTAAACAAGAGTGTTACATTGTCATAAACAGGAATCAAAGAGTTCATAACATAATTAAACTAGTCTATCTTCATTTTTAGTCTCTAAGACACAGGTCCGCCCTAGTTTCATGATCATCATCCTACGCAAAAGCTCCTGAAAACACATGTGAAAATAGGTACGTCAGCATAAAAATGCCTGTGAGATACATAGGATTTGTGAAAATAGGATTCATGACTTATAAGTTTAGGAAAACTTGTTTAACAAAAGTCAGTCATGAACCTTGTAAGTTGTTTGGTTTTGTAAATAATTCAAAAAGCAATGATATATATAAATAAGAGAATAATGTAAGGTTAAATGAATAACCAAGAAAAAATGAGTTTGTATAAGATAAGTTGTTTTGTAAATCAATGTCTTGTGAAAATAAGTTGTTTATGTAAAACGTAATATGTCAAATATTGAAATGATTTAAGTAACGCTACGACATGTAATATCATACAAACACTTGTTTATAGGAAGTACCAGCGGCGTATCCACCATGCTTGTATCATATTACACACGCCTCGTTACTCAAATCACTTACTCAAACCAACCACCAATGTAAATTGTTTATGTATAAATGAATTGTCATGTGTTAATGTGTAAACCAAATTGAAATGTCTATGTCCAATGTAAACCACTAATTGTGTATATCAATGTCAAAATGTTTATGTTTAATGTAGATCATGTAATGTATACCCAAAAATATCATGTATGGTAAGTGAAATATATCAACTAAACCATATGTGAAATGCACAAAAACAAGGTATTGAAGTAAAACATGGTTTAAATCAAAGTTATGTTTTGTGGAACAAATGCATGCTATACTGATACAAACATTTATGCGGTATTTATGAAAATGCATACATCCAAGCCTTGAGACTGTGGCGATAAACCCTTAAACAAATTAAAGGTTTATCTAAGTTATGTGTATCGAATTCGGTCATTCCTTCCAATCCAAACAAACCCAGGATTTTAGGAACGGGAGTTGTCAATTCCTATGGTACCACTACCTACTAACGAACGGCGTAGCTAATGTTAATGAATGTATTGTTCCATTGTAAACAACCCATATGTCATACCAAAATGTAAGCATGTGATGAAAACAACTGTACTAAGTATGCAACAAATGGACATACATAGCATGTGAACTGTACTAAGTATGCAACAATAGACATACATAGCATGTGGCGTGAAACATCTGTACTAAGTATGCAACAAATGGACATACATAGCATGAAATGTAATGTAAAACAATGTACTAAGTATGCACACAATGGTCATACATAGCATAAAATGTAATGAAACCATGTACTATAAATGTACTAATGAACGTAGCAAGTATATGATGTGAAAACAGGAAAGCATGAAGGTAACAAGTAGGCACATGTGTTTCACCCCAAAACAGTTTGGAAAACAGTAAAAGAGGGGTCTATGTACTCACTTGAAATTGCTCAGAAGTCCTTGAGTAACAACCAAACAATGCTAGAGATCACGGATATCAAACGGCACCTAATATAGGTAACTATGTTAATAAACCGGACCTAAATCGGAGGATCGGATAGAATGAGGGTTCGTAAACCAAACGAGTATGGAGACTCGTGTAATATGGTTTAACAAAGCCTACATACTAAATGTAACCTAACATAAGTGCTTACGACCCATTACGACCCGTTTAGGTAGCTTATGCTACTTTAACGCGTCGTTCGCGTGGAACACGTTTGGACCGCCTAACTAGTCCTATGACAAGTAGAATATGCCTTAACATGCCTAATATTGTCGCCAAAATCAGTTTAGATGTCAAAAGTTATGTCACATATGTTTATAATGAATTTTGGCATCAAAGGGGTATTTTGGTAGTTTACCTAAGGCATATAAACTACCTATCATACAACTACTTAAACGTCGTGACCATAAGGTATAACCTCGGAAGGTTATTCCCTACCTACTATGGTCACCTAATGTATTTGGTCGGATCCTAATGATCGACCAAATGGGTCGGGTTCGAAGGTATAAGCGATTTATTAGATCGCTTACCCTTACGACCCTAGACAACGTGGTAATCAGTAGGCATAGTCATAAGGGACTATAACCATCGTGATTACAATCACGTTGCGAAGTTCAAACGAACTTCGCATTGACCATAAACTGGTCAACGTAGAAAGTCAAACAAAGTTTGACTTTTGGACTCGAAAAGAAATAAAAGAACGAAGGAATACTTACAAAGGGTCCCCGAATGCTAATCTCGATCCAAGTAGCTCAGGTATGAAACAAAGGTTTCAACTTAGAGCTTCTCAAATCAGGATTCTTGTGGGTTTTACAAGTGATGGGGGTGGGTATTTATAGGAATACTAGCACCGTTAGGATCGTTTATCGGGAAACGTGCTTTGATCTTGGCCATACACTTGCACACATGGTATTGTAATACCATGTGCACATCCAAAACCAGCCCCTAGTATCAGAATTACCATGTGCAAGTGGGTTTTGTGGGTAATGCAGCTGTTAACAGCCTGTTTAAACATCGAATCTGGTCTGAGAGGCTGACGCGGGCTGCGTAAAGGATAGCCCTGGTTTTACGCGGGCCGCCTGGGTCCTCTGATCAGGAGAAAGTTTGCGGAAATGACAGTTTCAGTCCCTGTTATGTGTTTAAGCCATTTTCAACATGTTTAAGGCCCGTTAAGCCAACTTTAAGGCCCTAACATGATGTCTAAACATTGTGGACATGAAACATGCTCAAAAATATGTCGGACGTTGGTTCGTTTGGTCGTACGAACGCGATGTTCGCTTAATTACGACGGAATGCGCATAAGCGCGAAAAACGATCCAAATGACGCAACGAATGGATTTTTCTTATGCCAAACACTAGAATAAAATATTTTAGTGCTTACATAAATTTTTGGATGTCCGGATGTATTCAGAACGTAAGTTATGCGCGAAAATGCAAACTTGTGCACTTTTTGACACTTTTAGTCCCTGAATGACCCAAAAGTTTATTTTAGCACACCGAACCCCTCAAAGCCTATTTCTAAGCTATGTAAAGGATATTTATGGTATGTTTAACTTATGGTCATGTTCCGGAATGTCTGTTACAGTTCAAATTGGCATACTTTCGCAGTTTGTCAAATTTAGTCCCTTTAGCCGAATTAACTTGTTTTTGCCATACCAAAGCCTTTAAAACTTATTTCTAAGTTATGTAAAGGTTATTTAAGGTATGTTAAGTATATGTTGATGTTCCAGAGTATTTGTCGCATTAAACTGATTACGTTTATGCATCAGTTTGCGTATAACTCTCCAGAAAGCGATATAGAGTTTGAAATTGAATGAAAGTCAAAACATGAAAAATGTAAAACACAACCAAACAAACATTGGGATCAAATAACATTGTTTTATTGATAACCGAACTGTTCAAAATGATTACAAGCACAGATGTTACAGTCTCCCCTACTTGTGGAAATTTCGTCCCGAAATTTATTTAGAGGAAACTCGTGGGAAAAGATGCAGATATTTCGCCTTCATTTGATCTTCGCGTTCCCAAGTAAACTCGGGTCCACGTTTAGCTTCCCAGCGAACTTTGACCAAAGGAATGCGCTTGTGTTTAAGCCACTTGACTTCACGTTCCATGATTTCCACAGGTTTCTCGACAAATTTCAGTGTTTTATCAACACGAATTTCGTCAAGTGGTATGTGGAGGTTTTCATCAGCTAAACACCTCTTGAGATTGGACACGTGAAAAGTTGGATGAACATTTCCAAGTTCAGGAGGTAACTCAAGTCTGTAGGCTACCTTTCTGATTCTTTCGACGATCTTGAATGGTCCAACGTATCTAGGTGCAAGTTTTCCTTTCTTTCCAAATCTGATCACACCTTTCCAAGGTGAGACCTTAAGTAATACTCGATCACCGACTTGAAATTCCAAGGGCTTGCGTTTTGGGTCCGCGTAACTCTTTTGACGGCTTCTAGCTGTCTGAAGGTTATCACGAACTTTCTTGATCTTATCAGTTGTCTCTAAAATGAGGGCAGGTCCAGTAAGCTGAGCCTCGCCGATCTCATTCCAGCAGACTGGTGAACGACATTTTCGACCATAGAGAGCTTCGAAAGGAGCCATTTTGATGCTGGTGTGATAACTGTTGTTGTAGGAGAATTCAATTAACGGAAGATGTGAATCCCAACTACCACCAAAGTCGATCACACAAGCTCTAAGCATATCCTCTAGAGTCTGGATTGTTCTTTCAGATTGACCATCCATTTGCGGATGATAAGCTGTGCTCAGATTAAGTTGGGTCCCCATAGCAGATTGCATGGTTCTCCAAAAATGAGAAGTGAAACGAGCATCTCTGTCAGAAATGATGTTCAAAGGAACACCATGTCGAGCTACAATTTCATCCACATAGATTTTTGCAAGTATGTCAGCAGGAAAGTCCTCACGGATTGGCAAGAAATGTGCTGACTTAGTAAGACGATCAACGACTACCCAGATGGCATCATGACCTTTCTTTGTGCGTGGAAGTTTGGTAACGAGATCCATAGTAATGTTTTCCCATTTCCAAACTGGGATCTCTGGTTGCACCAATAAACCAGAAGGACGCTGATGTTCAGCCTTAACCTTAAGACAAGTAAGGCATTTTGATACATATAAGGCAATGTCTTTCTTCATACCAGGCCACCAATAGTGAATACGAAGATCCTTATACATCTTATCTGAGCCAGGATGAACAGAATAACGCGACTTATGGGCTTCATCCATAAGCAAGGTGCGGAGGTTATCTTGGCTTGGGACCCACAAATGGTCCATGAAGTAATACGGTCCATTGTCCTTCAGTTCTAGATCAGGTGTTATGTGATAGGGAAATTCCTTATCCATCAAACCTTGTGAAACACAAGATTGTTGAGCCTGAGAAATGCGTGCTTGGATATCGGATCGAGCTTGAATAACAGATTGAACACGTACACAATGAATCTTAGTACGTTCCTTACGACTCAATGCATCGGCTACGACATTCGCCTTACCAGGATGGTAGCGAATTTCGCAGTCATAGTCGTTTAGTAGCTCAACCCAACGTCGTTGCCTCATGTTGAGTTCTTTCTGATTGAAGATATGTTGAAGACTTCTGTGGTCAGTGAAAACCACACATTTTGTACCGTACAAATAGTGTCTCCAGATCTTAAGAGCGAAGACAACTGCACCTAACTCAAGATCATGAGTGGTGTAGTTTTTCTCATGTATCTTCAACTGCCTCGATGCATATGCTATGACTTTGTTCCTTTGCATTAGAACACAGCCAAGACCCAGTTTCGATGCATCACAATACACGACAAAATCATCATCACCCTCAGGCAATGATAGAACAGGCGCATCGCAAAGCTTCTGCTTCAAGTTTTGAAAAGCTTCCTCTTGTTTGAATCCCCAATCAAAGGGTGTGTTCTTCTGAGTTAGAGCAGTTAGAGGAACTGCAATCTTCGAGAAGTTTTCTATGAAGCGGCGATAATAACCCGCTAGACCAAGAAAAGAACGAACCTCAGTAGGAGTAGTAGGCGTATCCCAATCCTTAATCGCACTGATCTTGGAGGGATCTACATGAATACCTTGTTCGTTGATAATATGTCCTAAGAATTGAACTTCTTTAAGCCAAAATTCGCACTTGGAGAATTTGGCGAAAAGTTGCTCTTTCTTTAGGAGTTCCAGAGTAAGACGAAGATGTTGCTCGTGATCAGCTCGCGTCTTAGAATAAATCAAGATGTCGTCAATAAAAACAATGACGAACTGATCCAAATAAGGCTTGCAGACCCTATTCATTAAGTCCATGAAAACAGCAGGAGCATTAGTCAGACCCAATGGCATGACTGTGAACTCATAATGCCCATAACGAGTGCGGAATGCTGTCTTGGGAATATCTTCTTCATGCACACGAAGTTGATGATATCCAGATCGCAGATCAATCTTTGAAAAATAAGAAGCGCCCTGTAACTGATCAAAGAGATCATCGATGCGCGGTAGGGGATATCGATTCTTGATGGTAAGCTTGTTAAGCTCACGATAATCGATACACATCCTAAAGGATCCATCCTTCTTCTTGACAAAAAGAACGGGAGCACCCCAAGGTGAAAAGCTAGGACGGATAAAACCTTTGTCAGAGAGTTCCTGAAGCTGATTAGACAACTCTTGCATCTCAGACGGTGCAAGACGATATGGAGCTCTGGCAATGGGATTTGCACCAGGTACGAGATCAATACGGAACTCGACTTGACGTGCTGGAGGTAGACCAGGTAAGTCTTCAGGGAATACTTCAGAATAATCCCGAACGACAGGAATATCTGAAATAGACTTACCCTTGCCTTTATCTGCTGTAACATGTGCTAAGAAGGCCACATAGTTCTTTCGCAGATATTTCCGAGCTTTAAAACAAGACATGAGCTTGAGGCCACCAGACGGTTTCTCACCTTGAACCTGTAGGATCTCGCCTGTCGGAAGCGGCACACGAACAATCTTCTCAAAACAAACTACCTCTGCGCGATGCTTGGCTAACCAATCCATACCCACAATAACGTCGAAGCTTCCAAGTTGCATAGGCGTGAGGTCGATCGGAAAAAGATGGTCGTTAAGGTTCAACTGGTAGTTGCGTAGAACAGAATCAAGAACAATGGGTTCACCACTAGCAACTTCTACTGTCAAGGGTTTTTCTAGTTTTGTTCTAGACACGCTAAGCATTGGCTCAAAAGACAATGACACAAAACTCTTATCGGCACCTGAATCAAAGAGAACAGATGCAGGCTGATTATTAATAAAGAACGTACCGTTCACCACTTCATTGTCTGCTTGTGCCTCTTGAGCATTCATGTTGAAGACTCGCCCTCGAGCCTGAGCTTGATTCTGGTTTGGATTCTGATTCTGGTTAGCCAGCCTTGGGCACCGGTTTCTGTAATGGGTCAGATCCCCACAGTTATAACAAGCACCTGGTGGGTAGTGTGGTCGTGCAGCTTGACCCTGTTGCTGAGCAACTTGTTGAGCCAGGTTCTGAACTGCCTGATTCTGAGCAAACCGACAAACATTGGCAAGATGACCCGACTTCCCACAGTTATTACAGAAACAGCACGGATGTTGCGGCTGATGGTGACTGTTGCATCTATTGCACAAAGGTGCATTCCCTGAATTGGGCTTCTTCGCTGGAGGCTGCGCGGGTTGGTTGGGAGCTGCCTGGTTAGCTTGGGCAGTGACAGCAAAATTTTGGGAAGCCTTACGCTTCCTTGACCCTCTTGAAGAACCAGAATTCTTTCCATTCTTGTTTTGACCCTTCTTGCTATCCTCTTTGTCCGACGATTGTTTCTTGCCCTTGTCACCCTTCCTGTGTAACTTATTCTTCCGAATCTGTGACTCAGTCAATGTCGCTGCTAACTCGATAGCCTGACGGAGTGTGTCAGGGTTACTACCAGTAATGATGTCTTGTACTGAGTCAGGTAGACCATCAATGTATCTTTCAATAGCCTTGTCGAGTGGGGTGACCATCGTTAGGCATAGCAAACTCAGCTCCTCAAACCTATCAGTATATGCCCTGTGCTCGCCACTATCTTGTTTCAAGTCATCAAACTCTTTCTCCAACGCTCGCTGTTCATGACGAGGACAGAACTCCCTCATCATAAGAGCCCTAAGTTCAGCCCATGTCTGTGCTAGAGCAACTTCTGCACCACGGTCTCTCATAACCCTGTTCCACCATGTGAGAGCCCTCTTCTGAAACACACTCGAAGAAAACTCAACCTTGCGATTGTCAGGACACTGCACGTGGCGAAAAGTATTCTCAATGCTCTCGAACCATTGAAGAAGCCCAGTCGCTCCTTCAGAACCACTAAACTTGAGTGGTTTAGCCGAGTTAAAATCCTTGTATTTGCACGGAGCATTGTTGTTGTTGTTGTTGGCTTGGTTCCATTGAGCAAAGAGGTTTGGGAATTGAGCAGCCATCTGCTGTGCAATGATTTCTGCCAGTTCGGCAGTCGCTATCTGGTTTTCGCGTCAAGGAGGCATTCTAAAAGAGGAAAACATGAAAGGAAACGAGTGAGATGATTGGGTGAAAAGAATGAGATGAAACAAAAATTGACAACAGCAAAGATGGTGGTCATTTTTTTGTTACCATAAGGCAAACAAACAACACACAGTGACTAATCAAGGTAAATGGGTCAAAAATAATGTATCGCGAAGACATGCTCGCCTATAAGTGAACACTCACCCCAAGAGTTCCCAGGTAAGAGTGACTGGTCCGATTATGTGGATTTATACGAACACTCTAGCCTTAGATAGAAAACCCAGGGTACAGGCATTCACCCTTCCAGTTTGCACGTGTTCACATTATTTAAAACCCAAAACCTTGACGAGATTTTGAAAACTCAAAGGGGTTCAAAACCTTACAATAGAGGGTTCAAAACCTTGTAATAAATCATCCAAAAATAGATGATTGTTTTTCAAAAATCGTTTTAGAAAATTTGGTTTTTGTTTTGATAATCACCTAAGGATAGGTGATGTGCATGTTTTAAGATCTAAACACAAGATAACTTGTGTTAGGGTCCTAGAAAGGTTATAGTCTAGGTCAAAGAATTACTAATAACCTAATTCCCTATAACCATTGGCTCTGATACCAACTCATCTGTCACACCCCGACCACGTATAACATACAAAACGTGGCGGAAAACGTCGGGGAGTGTTGTAACAGAATTATTGTTTCACAGCCATGGCATACAAAGTTATATTTTATTTATTAAACAAGAGTGTTACATTGTCTTAAACAGGAATCAAAGAGTTCATAACATAATTAAACTAGTCTATCTTCATTTTTAGTCTCTAAGGCACAAGTCCGCCCTAGTGTCATGATCATCATCCTACGCAAAAGCTCCTGAAAACACATGCGAAAATAGGTACGTCAGCATAAAAATGCATGTGAGATACATAGGATTTGTGAAAATAGGATTCATGACTTATAAGTTTAGGAAAAGTTGTTTAACAAAAGTCAGTCATGAACCTTGTAAGTTGTATTGTTTTGTAAATCATTCAAAAAGCAATGATATATATAAATAAGAGAATAATGTAAGGTTAAATGAATAACCAAGAAAAAATGAGTTTGTATAAGATAAGTTGTTTTGTAAATCAATGTCTTGTGAAAATAAGTTGTTTATGTAAAACGTAATATGTCAAATATTGAAATGATTTAAGTAACTCTACGACATGTAATATCATACAAACACTTGTTTATAGGAAGCACCAGCGGCGTATCCACCATGCTTGTATCATATTACACACGCCTCGTTACTCAAATCACTTACTCAAACCAACCACAAATATAAATTGTTTATGTATAAATGAATTGTCATGTGTTAATGTGTAAACCAAATTGAAATGTCTATGTCCAATGTAATCCGCTAATTGTGTATATCAATGTCAAAATGTTTATGTTTAGTGTAGATCATGTAATGTATACCCAAAAATATCATGTATGGTAAGTGAAATATATCAACTAAACCATATGTGAAATGCACAAAAACAAGGTATTGAAGTAAAACATGGTTTAAATCAAAGTTATGTTTTGTGGAACAGATGCATGCTATACTGATACAAACATTTATGCGGTATTTGTGAAAATGCATACATCCAAGCCTTGAGACTGTGGCGATAAACCCTTAAACAAATTAAAGGTTTATCTAAGTTATGTGTATCGAATTCGGTCATTCCTTCCAATCCAAACAAACCCAGGATTTCAGGAACGGGAGTTGTCAATTCCTATGGTACCACTACCTACTAACGAACGGCGTAGCTAATGTTAATGAATGTATTGTTCCATTGTAAACAACCCATATGTCATACCAAAATGTAAGCATGTGATGAAAACAACTGTACTAAGTATGCAACAATGGACATACATAGCATGTGAACTGTACTAAGTATGCAACAATAGACATACATAGCATGTGGCGTGAAACAACTGTACTAAGTATGCAACAAATGGACATACATAGCATGAAATGTAATGTAAAACAATGTACTAAGTATTCACACAATGGTCATACATAGCATAAAATGTAATGAAACCATGTACTATAAATGTACTAATGAACGTAGCAAGTATATGATGTGAAAACAGGAAAGCATAAAGGTAACAAGTAGGCACAAGTGTTTCACCCCAAAACAATTTGGAAAACAGTAAAAGAGGGGTCTATGTACTCACTTGAAATTGCTCAGAAGTCCTTGAGTAACAACCAAACAATGCTAGAGATCACGGATATCAAACGGCACCTAATATAGGTAACTATGTTAATAAACCGGACCTAAATCGGAGGATCGGATAGAATGAGGGTTCCTAAACCAAACGACTATGGAGACTCGTGTAATATGGTTTAACAAAGCCTACATACTAAATGAAACCTAACATAAGTGCTTACGACCCATTACAACCCGTTTAGGTAGCTTATGCTACTTTAACGCGTCGTTCGCGTGAAACACGTTTGGACCGCCTAACTAGTCCTATGACAAGTAGAATATGCCTTAACATGCCTAATATTGTCGCCAAATCAGTTTAGATGTCAAAAGTTATGTCACATATGTTTATAATGAATTTTGGCATCAAAGGGGTATTTTGGTAATTTACCTAAGGCATATAAACTACCTATCATACAACTACTTAAACGTCGTGACCATAAGGTATAACATTGGAAGGTTATTCCCTACCTACTATGGTCACGTAATGTATTTGGTCGGATCCTAATGATCGACCAAATGGGTCGGGTTCGAAGGTATAAGCGATTTATTAGATTTCTTACCCTTACGACCCTAGACAACGTGGTAATCAGTAGGCATAGTCACAAGGGACTATAACCATCGTGATTACAATCACGTTGCGAAGTTCAAACGAACTTCGCATTGACCATAAACTGGTCAACGTAGAAAGTCAAACAAAGTTTGACTTTCGGACTCGAAAAGAAATAAAAGAACGAAGGAATACTTACAAAGGGTCCCCAAATGCTAATCTCGATCCAAGTAGCTCAGGTATGAAACAAAGGTTTCAACTTAGAGCTTCTCAAATCAGGATTCTTGTGGGTTTTACAAGTGATGGGGGTGGGTATTTATAGGAATACTAGCACCGTTAGGATCGTTTATCGGGAAACATGCTTTGATCTTAGCCAAACACTTGCACACATGGTATTATAATACCACGTGCACATCCAAAACCAGTCCCTAGTATCAGAATTACCATGTGCAAGTGGGTTTTGTGGGTAATGCAGCTGTTAACAGCCTGTTTAAACATCGAATCTGTTCTGAGAGGCTGACGCGGGCCGCGTAAAGGATAGCCCTGGTTTTACGCGGGCTGCCTGGGTCCTCTGATCAGGAGAAAGTTTGCGGAAATGACAGTTTCAGTCCCTGTTATGTGTTTAAGCCATTTTCGACATGTTTAAGGCCCGTTAAGCCAACTTTAAGGCCCTAACATGATGTCTAAACATTGTGGACATGAAACATGCTCAAAAATATGTCGGACGTTGGTTCGTTTGGTCGTACGAACACGATGTTCGCTTAATTACGACGGAATGCGCATAAGCGCGAAAAACGATCCAAATGACGCAACGAATGGATTTTTCTTATGCCAAACACTAAAATAAAATATTTTAGTGCTTACATATATTTTTGGATGTCCGGATGTATTCAGAACGTAAGTTATGCATGAAAATGCAAACTTGTGCACTTTTTGACACTTTTAGTCCCTGAATGACCCAAAAGTTTATTTTAGCACACCGAACCCCTCAAAGCCTATTTCTAAGCTATGTAAAGGATATTTATGGTATGTTTAACTTATGGTCATGTTCCGGAATGTCTGTTACAGTTCAAATTTGTTGGTGCACACATCTGTCGTCTTCGTCTTGTATCGAGTCTCGGTTCGGTGCGGATCTAAACAAAGCATGATGTCATGATGACATCATATGTATGACATCATCAATGACATCATCCACACAAAAGGACAAAAGTTACTACACATGAAGTACAAATCAGATTGTTGTTTGTGAAAGATTCGCTTCAGAAGTCAAAATTGTCAGTTTCGCTTCAAGACAAAGTAACATGTTAGTTTCGCTTGAATGATATTTCATTAAAGATTTCGCTTGAAGGTTTCGCTTCAAGAGTTTCAAGCGAAATCCTTAGGCTATAAATAGATGATGTTAGATTTCAGTTGTAACAGTTTTTGCCAAAGTGATACCGAGGTGCTGCCGGTTTCTCTTCTGATTGTAAACGTTGTAAAATCAATATACAAGAGGTTTAAAGTGTGAAACAAGCTGTTATCACGTCCGTTTCTTAGTTTCCGCCTCTGAAACGGACTAGAACTCTTCCGAACGACTCGTTTAGGTCGCAATCCGATCCTACAATTGGTATCAGAGCTCAGGACGAGGAGTTCTTACCAAAAACAGCCTGTGTTCATCACGATTTCTGTTTCTACATCATTCTTTTTCGAAATTTCAAACTTTTTACGGATAAAATCGACTAAAATTCTCAAATATCACGCATAATCATGTTTTAACAGTTCCTGGAAAGTTTCAGCATCAAAATCAGCCTAAAACTTGTAATTTTGTGTGATTTCGCTTCAATTGTTCGAACATATGATGACATCAGCAACATTTTGTACATGATTTCGCTTCAAGTTGATGTATTTCTGTTGATTTCGCTTCAAGTTGAGAACATTATTTGATTTCGCTTGAATAGTTGAAGCGAAACTGATCTGATTGCATTTCGCTTGAAAATACGTTGATATCTGTTTGAAACCTGCTGTTCATCGAAACCTGCTGTTCATCGAAACCTGCTGTTCATTGAAAACTGTTTGTCTGCTACGCTGAGAAACTGTTCTGAGTTGTGTGAATATATCGGTTTATAAAGCTCATTTAAGTGTATACGTTGAATTGTGTGACATATTCTGATCGAGGATTGTTAGTTAATTGAGAAAAAGGAAATCACGTGTTTGTGTTAAACTGCATCGATTTATGTGTATTGCATATGATGTTCATCGATTAAATCACTTTTAAGTTTGCCTGTTCTAAAATTCTTGAATATGATAATCCATGTTGTCAGCCAAAGCATGTGATTGCATGTGTAGTGATAAAGTGATTTTCGGTTCAAACAATTTAAAAGTCTTATTTGATGTGATATTTGTGTTGAATGATAAATTTGTCTGCCATTAAAGTTTTTGTCGATATATGTGATGAATTTTAAACTGGTTGTCTGCCATTAAAAATTGGAAAATCACTAGTTGTTGTTAACAAAAGTTATAATTGTTTAAGAGTGTCGGCTACTTTAGTGTGCTTAGTGTTAATACAAAATGTTTAGCTGTTTAGTGATCGTTTAGATCAAATAGATTGATTTGTGATTGATTGTCTATACATAGGTTTGGCCAAATATTATTGAATATCATCGCTCATATTAAATGTCTGATCCATTAGTGTATTGAGACTAAATATCATGTGAACAAATTGTCAGTTGTCAGTTGTCAGATTGGATCGTTTTGTCGGTCAAGTTGCGTGATAATTGTCCAGTTCATACGGTTCGGAGTTCAAAGGTTACAAAGGGTCAAGTCGTTTTGAATTCGATTCGGGTCCTAGAAGTCCGCACAGTTGGTCAACGTTCAGTCCGCACAGAAAATCATCAGTCCAAGGTGTTTGCCAAAGGATATCAAATTTCCCAAAGTATCTCCTGATTACCAAAACATGGAAGAAGAATTCAAATCTAAACCAAAAAGAATACCGATTTTTCCAGATCTTGGAAGCGATGTAGATACCGATGATGAGGAAGAATATCTTAACAAATGTAGAAAAAGCATTGAGCCTGATAGTTTTAATTTTTTCTATGCAGATAAAGTTGATATGCTGAATCAGAAGAAGATTGCTCGCTTAAAAAGGGAACTGGAAGCAGCAAAGTTACTTGCTAATGAAAAGGCAAAGACAGAAGTTGGAGAAACAAAAGTTGAAGCAGTTACTGAAAATGCAATAGAAAAAATTGTTGAAGTGGAGAAAGTGATAGAGAAAATAGTCGAAGTTGAAAAATTGGTCGAAGTAGAGAAGATTGTTGAGATTGAAAAGATAGTTGAAAAAGTGGTTGAAGTTGAAAAACCATGTTTGAAGTGTTCAGAATCTTGCAAAGCTTGTGAAGAGAAAGATAAGAAGATTACTGAATTGGAAAAGATTAAAGAAGATTTATTATCTGATGTGAAGTATGTAAAGGAGTCATATGATGTGCTCAACCACACAGTTGATCGTCTGAAAAAAACGAATACAGAAATTGAAAAAGCAATGGATAAAATGAGTGCAACATTAATGACGAAGCAGAAAGTCATTAATGAGTATATTGAAGATTGTGCACAGCTGAAGAAAGAAGTAGAACTTGAGAAGATTGAGAGTGAAAGGATTAAACGATTACTGTTGAGTTACACTACATGTGATTACTTGATTGATCGTGTTTATCCTACTGTTGCAGGTCTAGAAGCGTTCATGGATAAAAAGATTGAAGATACTGATACTGGTAAGAAAACAAGTGTCAAGTATAACAGATGTCCGCCCCCGATCCATGAAACCTATTCTCCAAGGAATCCTAATGAGGAGCGTCTAAAAAAGGCAATCAACATCAAGTTAAAGTCCGAAATCATTGATGAATTACCAGACAATATTGATGTTACATTCACAGCGTCTGACACTGATCATGAGTCTGAGTTAGTAAAGAAAGTTGTCGATCAGGTGTTGGATACGGATGAGGAGTTAAAACCGGAGTCTAAGTCTGAAAGTCCGAGTTCGTCAGAAAAGAGTCCGAGTTCACCGGTTAATAGGGTTTACAATAGAGAATTCCTGTTATCAAAATCTAATTTGAATGACGGATCAATCAAAGTGGCATATACTTTGTATGATTCAGACAAATTATATTCTGATGAGGAATTTCCAATCAGAAGTGTAAAAACTGAAATGATCAAACAGGTTTTCAAATTAACAGAAATTAATATTTCTGATATAAAAGATTTAAATCTTGATGAAAAACCTAAAAAATACACTTCAAGAGTTCAACAGAGATTGAACAAGAAAAAGGGTTATGGTTCAGGTTATGGTTATCGAAAGAAACCAAACTACAACGGTAATCTTAAAAAGAAAGGTTTAGGATTTATTCCTCCTGAAAATTATGAAAACCAGAAAACTTATAAACCAAAAACAAAATTTGTTGCAGGAGGAAGTGCTGAAGATGAGCAGAAGAAACCATTCTGGAAGCAGTCGAATCAAGAGTTTCTTGCTGAGTTAAAGAGGAATGTGAAGAAGTTTGCTCAAAGAGTTGATCGAAGAACTTGTTTTAAATGCCAGGAAGTTGGACACATAGCTTGGAATTGCCCCAAGACCAACTACAAAGAACAGGGAGTTTCTTCTAACTCTGAAATGAAAAAGAAAAATGTTGATAAATCGACTTTGGAAGTTGGTGAAACTTCAAAACGGTTTTACAAAAGAAGTGTCGATTTAACCAAACAAAAATGGATTGTAAAATCTGAAAGAAGTTCTGACAATGAATCTGATTCCATAAAATCAGAGGAGTCATTTGTTGAGAAAAAGATTGTGAATTCCGTTCCTGAGGTGAACGATGAAAATTTTCCTTCATTGTCAAAGGAAAATTGGAAGTCGAAAGTGGGAAAGGTAGAGATCTCAAATCAATTCTTCGCTGATAAGGGAGAATTTGATGTTGAAAAGGCTTTCAATGGGAAAGTCAAACATATTTTTGGTAAGATGGTTGACAGAAAGGTAAAGAGTGCACAAGAATTTTACAAATCAAAATGTTGGTGGGATAGATGTTTGCCACCAAAGTCACCCAAGGCTGGTGAGGCTTGGGTGGACGTTATGTTTGAGTAAAAACCGGACTTGCCGGAGCTCCCAGGTTGGTTTAAGTGGAGCAGGAATCGGCACATTTCTTGAGAAATTCACGAAAGTGATTTCGACTTACAAGTGGTAAATCAGGGACATTAAGTTGTACTTGATTTTCTACAAGTGGTTTTTGATATGACAACAATGTGATGAAACCCCTAACCTACAAGTGGTAAAATCAACTAAACTAATTTTCCGGAAAAACCATTTGATTAAAACAAACTTAAGTGTTTTGAAATCTAAATGGGAAAATAGTTTGTTGTGAGGGGGAGTTCTGATTGTTTATGCCAAGTGGATGGCGATTTGAAGCAATTTGATATCAGTTGTCATGTTATTGTACAGTTTATTTTCAAATTTCCTAAAATGTGTTTGCATTTTAGGGGGAGTAAAAATTTCAGAAAATCCAAAAACATTAGAAAATTTGAAAAAGCCAAAAACATGATAAAATGAAAAAAGAGTTTTGTTGTGCAAAAAGAGGAAATGATAGTACATCAGTGGACTATCACTACATGCTAAAGAAATGGAAAGTCAAATGTGATAAACAATCTCATTGTGGATATGTCAGTAGGTTTTTACACATTTAGTAAATTGTGACGAGATATAAACATAAAATTTACTTGCGTCTACGTGGGGAACACCTCCAGGATATATAGGTAACCCCTGAAATCTTGTTTGAAAGGTCCCGTATTCTGAGATACTAGGTCTTTATGCTTAGTGATATCTGGGGTATTATCCCGGGACTTCTGATTTTGCGGAAGCAATGGCCTAGTCCCCGGAGAATACTTTACATTTGCTTGAAATATAGCTCACCCTCAGCTAAAAAATGATGAAACATTGAAAAATGCTAATCATGGCTGTTGAAACAAAAGATCCTCTAAAGGGGACACACCAAAAGTCGAAGCCGTCATCTCTCTGCGTATCGAAAGATCGACCTGAGCTCTCACGGCCCTCGTACTATAATTTATTCCCAGACAGATATCATCTGTGGTATATTCACCTGTAAGACTGAATACTGGGGTCTGGATACGGGAGTATATACTGAGGTGAGACACATGTAGATGTTTAAGTCCTAAAACACTAATTCGTATCTCGAAGCAGTTGAACTTTGTGTGAAAATTTAAGTGGACAAGTATACTGACAATCTAGGTGAATTGTTTAGAACTTAAAATGTTTAAAGCTTAACGGTGTTGGTGATTTGTCTCAAAAACTGATATGATCCTCTTACACAAACTCACAAAAATCTTGTATGTAAATAGTTCATTTCTGCATTTTACTTCTGTTATTTCAAAATCCAAAAAGATTTTCGGTGTGTTTTAGCATAAATTTTGAAAAATTCAAAAAGATTTTAGACAACTGGTGTTGAAAGCTGATTTTCAAAATTCCGAGTGCTGAACATGACGAACAGGTTTGGGAAAATTTGATTGAAAAGTTTTTCAGAGATAAAAATTCGTTAAATGATCATTGTTAATGTTTGATTGTATACTGATTGGAGAAGGATCAGTGTTGGTGCATGAAATTTGATAAATTGTTAAATATTTTTTTGTGAATCTTATTTTTGGGTATAGGATGTGCAGGATAGCAAATAGAGTGCCAGGTTCCGATACCTGAGGATTCTGAAATTTTGTAAAAGCCAGACTATGATCCCAGCATGTTTTGAGGGGGAGTCTGTTAGAGGGAGAGAGAATTGGAGATAGGATAGAGCCAGATAGAGATCCTGAAGAAAGCTCAAAGACTGATAAAGACTGAAGATTGAGAAGACTCGACACTTAAGACTCGTCAACATCTGAGGGGGAGTCTGTTGGTGCACACATCTGTCGTCTTCGTCTTGTATCGAGTCTCGGTTCGGTGCGGATCTAAACAAAGCATGATGTCATGATGACATCATATGTATGACATCATCAATGACATCATCCACACAAAAGGACAAAAGTTACTACACATGAAGTACAAATCAGATTGTTGTTTGTGAAAGATTCGCTTCAGAAGTCAAAATTGTCAGTTTCGCTTCAAGACAAAGTAACATGTTAGTTTCGCTTGAATGATATTTCATTAAAGATTTCGCTTGAAGGTTTCGCTTCAAGAGTTTCAAGCGAAATCCTTAGGCTATAAATAGATGATGTTAGATTTCAGTTGTAACAGTTTTTGCCAAAGTGATACCGAGGTGCTGCCGGTTTCTCTTCTGATTGTAAACGTTGTAAAATCAATATACAAGAGGTTTAAAGTGTGAAACAAGCTGTTATCACGTCCGTTTCTTAGTTTCCGCCTCTGAAACGGACTAGAACTCTTCCGAACGACTCGTTTAGGTCGCAATCCGATCCTACAAAATTGGCATACTTTTGCAGTTTGTCAAATTTAGTCCCTTTAGCCGAATTAACTTGTTTTTGCTATACCAAAGCCTTTAAAACTTATTTCTAAGTTATGTAAAGGTTATTTAAGGTATGTTAAGTATATGTTGATGTTCCGGAGAATTTGTCGCATTAAACTGATTACGTTTACGCATCAGTTTGCGTATAACTCTCCAGAAAGCGATATAGAGTTTGAAATTGAATAAAAGTCAAAACATGAAAAATGTAAAACACAACCAAACAAACATTGGGATCAAATAACATTGTTTTATTGATAACCGAACTGTTCACAATGATTACAAGCACAGATGTTACATCCAGGTCTGATATAATCAATAAAAATACTTAATTTAATAAGTTATAACAGTATGGTATAGCATATATGTGAAATTTACTATTTATAACCAACTACGCACCGTAGGGGCATTTTGGTAATTTCACATAAGCTTAAAAGGTCAAAATTAGAGAGTCTGACTTTAAAACTTTTTCTTTACTGTTAAAATATATAAATTTACTTAAAACATCAGTAGGTATTAAGTTTGATATGCCAAAAATAGTTTTAACTTATACTATGCGTTAAAAACGCGCAAAAAGGCCATTTTAAGCGATTTCTGGGTTTTATAAGAAAAGCTGATATTTTTATCATTCCAGAAAGCTTAAAATGTTTTATTTATCATATAAAATCAGTAGCAAAAAGTTTGGTATAAAAATGTTATGTGAAACTCATTTTATGGCCAAAAGGACAAAACCGGCAATTACGGAATCAAGCCTAGAACCCTATGTTATCCTCAGCCTAAAAATAAATAAAAATATTCAAAAATCCCAAAATATTATTTTATATCAGTAGGTAAAAATTTTGGTATCAAAAATTGGGTTTAGATAGGCTTTATGCTAATTACGCTGTTTAATTAATAAAAAGCTTTTCATTTACGCTAATGAGCATAACTCTTAATCTAGACCTCAAACTGATGTCAAATTTTAGAGACAAGTTTATAAATCACTAATGAAGGTTTCTATCCTCTCACATTTTCAAAAATTTCGTTTTAAGGTTAAAAGGGCATAATGGTCAACATTTAAGCATATAACGGAAACATGTAATGAATAGGATAACTAAGGAACCAAGTTGTATAACCTCAGAGGGTTACACTAACCAATAACCTGGTCCTAAAGGAATCCTAAGCCATATCTAAACTAAGCTAAATCGGGTCAGAACTGAAAGTCAAAGCAAAAGTCAACTTTTGCGACTTTTGGTTCCGAACCGAGCCTATACTTAGAATTGTCGGGTTGAATCATGCTTAGGCATGTTCAACTAATATTTACCAAGTTGTTAAAGTGGGAAAACTGATTTTTATGACTTTTATATTAATAGTTATGAATTTTATTTAAAACTAACCCATTTGACTTTTATTTGACCCGACAATTTAACTAAGTAAACGTGGTAATTAGGAGGTGCCCTTTTGAGGGTTTAATACCTACCTAATTATGATCACGTAGCCATGTTCGTTGCAAACAATGGATCAACCGTTTGAAAGTCAAAGCGTTTATCGCAAACGCTTGACTTTTCGGTTTTTAATCGCTAAACAATTAAACTAAGCACGAAAGGACACTTACAAAGGGTCCAAGCAAGGATGGAATTGATCTTGGATGTTCAGGTATGAAGCACAAGGGCGCCAACTTATAACCATTCAGATCAAGGTGTGAAATGAGAGCAAGATCAAGGGGTATATATAGGATTTAGAGGACCGTTAGGATCGTTCCTCGATAAACGTGATTAAATCTGGACCATACACCTATTACCCACTGTTTTTCAATACTATGGGTGCCCAAGGATTGAAGAAATACCATTAGCAAGTGCTGGATCAAGCTGGAACAGGCTGTAAATGGCTGTAAATTGATTTTTGCAACTCTGATGGACTCACACGGCACGCAAAAGAGTCAAGGTACGCTTACGCGGCCCGCCTGGGATGTCTGATCAGCACAGAAGTTTCAAAAATGGCAGTTTTGGTCCCTGTTTGCATATAAGGCCCTTTTTGACACATCTAAGGCCCGTTAACCTCATTTCAAGGCTCTATAATGATTCCCAAACATAGGGAACAATAAACATGCTCAAAAACATGTCGGATGTCGGTCCGTTTGGTCGTACGGTCACGTTGTTCGTCTAATTACGACGAAACACGAACGGACGCGAAAAACGATCCAAATTACGCGACGAATGGAATTTTATCATGCCGAACACTAAAATAAAATATTTTAAAGCTTACATAAATTTTTGGGTGTCCGGATATATTCAGAATGCAAGATATGCGCGAAAATGCAAACTTGTGCACTTTTTGACACTTTTAGTCCCTGCATGACTTAAAAGTTTATTTTTTGCGCACCAAACAACTCTAAGCCTATATCTAAGCTATATAAAGAATAATTAGGGCATGTTTAACTTATGGTCATATTCCGGAAGATCCGTTACCATACGAATCGACATACTTTTGCAGTTTGATGCAAATAGTCCTTTAATCGCACAAAGTAGCGCGAAATGTCGTTTAATGATATCCAAGCCTTCCATTTCCCATATTGATCATTCCCAAGCATATACTTAAATATTACTATGCTCCCATTCGCTTAAATGGTCACCGAAAGGCGTAGATTCAAAAGTTTACGCTTTAGGTCCCTCTATTGCGCAAACTTGCGCATCTCATCATTTAATAGCATCTAAGCCTCATCTAATCCATATTAGGAATTCTTGAAAGTATTATTAAACATCATGATGCTTCGGGTTTGCTAAAAGGTCATTCAGAGGTATAATTAAACATATTGACACTTTTAGCCCCTCTAACTTGCAAAGTTGCGCGTAACTTTACTTATAGGCATAAAAACCTTAGACGGCCAATATTTGGCATTCCCGAGAGTATAATCAAATATCATGAAGCTCCCAGTTTGTTAAAAGGTCACTCAGAGGTAAGAATTAACATGTTGACGCCTTTAACCCTTCGTTGCACAAACTTTCAATTAATTACGCAAACGGCTACACTCGATCAATAAGTGGCTCATTTGTGAATATAAACATTGTAAGAGGTTATTTAGAAACTTATTTTGGGTATGCTAACATTTCCAGTCCTTTTATAATCAAATTTTTCGATTTTTTGAAAAATTAGTCCCTTAAATTCAACATTTGACTTCATTAGGGTTTATTACACGTGTCAATACATCATTGGACACGATTTTACGAGGTGTTACATCCTCACCCCCTTAAAAGAAATCTCGACCTCGAGATTTGCTAAAATGATGGAAGTACGTTTTGTCGCATAATGGACTTAACTTCTATAGCATATCTGGAGCCTCTCCAAGCTCCCAAAGTGACCCTTATATTTGGCACATGTATCCTCTTGGAGTTTCTTAACCTGTCGATCCTCAATCGATACAGGTTGCTCATCATATCATAAATCTGCATATCATTATATGATAATGCTTCTCGACTTATTGGCGAAACACATCCTTAAATCATTAGTGTGTAATGCATTGCGAGCTCCGCCAAGCTCCTTAAGTAGGTTTTATCTTATATGCTATTTGATCTTGATACATTCGATTCCCTCGAATGATTCTGTATATTCAGAGCTTAACTAGCCTGGTAATTAACAATTTGGCACACCTTTCCAGGGTGATATCTTTTGTTGAATCTTATTCCTCAACAAGAACTTAGGAGAGTTACCACTTTAATTAATCCTTGATTTTCTGCCGATTACGAGCAACTTACAGATGATTATGGATTTGTATGATCTTATTCGTTGTTTCCAAGGCAACTTTCAGATCCTGGTAATTGGACTTCCCAAGTCCCGTTCATCAAACGGACGTTTTGGTATTTTATCTATACAAGGTCTCCAAAGGAGCAACCTTGATACTTATATAACAACTATTATAGAAAAGCTTATTTTAAGGTGAGATGGTTATTTCAATCCACTGCTTAAAACTAATCTTATGGAATAACTAATCCTTGCCGTTAGTCGAACAAATCGACGATCCTGGGCAGCTGATGGCAAATTCTTAATTGTTGCCTAATTAGGGTTGCGGTAATCAATGCATAAGCAAAATGAACCGTCTTTCTTAATTAACTATACCGAATTCTCAGAATATTGAGTTAGGCTATATGAATCCTTTATTTTAAAACTTACTTAATCAGGGTTTCGATTCTTCCAATGATGGTACTAGCCGTCTTGGGGATTTCATAATAATACAGCCCTAAATGGGATGTAAATCTTAATAGGAGGTAAACAGGGTAATCTTAAGATAAGGTAATCAAGATATAAGGAGGTTACAGAGATTTTCCATATCTCAGGCTCCAATTCATCCATCATTTCTTGGGTCAAATAAGTGACACCTTTATGTTACAAGTCCACGAATTCCTTATTCGGGAACATTTACTTGGACAATTTCATTCTGGATATCCTCTTTGAATACCATTAGTTGACTTTAGTACCATATGACCATCGGGATATCTTTGTGGTCCCATGCATTAAACCTCCATATTGATCAGGCATGGAAGCAATCTATGGAACATATTAAGATACACAAATCCTCATATGGCGCTTTTTATCATGCCGTCTAGTATTCGTAATCGATAGAGATCAAAGAGATATCAACTATGTATGCTGACGCACTTCCTCTAGAGAGGATACTTCAAAAATTCTACGACTGAAGGCTTCTGACAGGAACAGAAGAAATGGTTCCTATGATTTTGCCTGTAAGTTTTACCTTACACTTATTATCTGGGGTTCTTACGGAAAAATTTCTAAAAGTTTGCTAAGCTTATGGTCTTATGAGAGATTCAGCAGCACCTGAAACCAAACGTAACTCCTAGCAATAAAATCACAATAAGGGATTTATCTGGTGTCATCATTAATGTGAGCTGCCTCTAATCATTTATCAGGAGGGTTAAACGCCTTCGTTCTTATTCCTATTCAACTTAACTATAAAATCTTTGACAAATTATAGGGCAGTCTTAGCTTTGACTGGTTATTTCTTAATCTATAAAACGTGAATAGCTGAGGTAGATCCATTATGGATTTATAATAAGCAGGCTTGAAATCTTATTGTACCCTCTTAATACCGATGCTAACCATCATTAATTTTTTGCATTAAGCTTAGATTTTGGGTAGACTGAATAGCGTACTATCTCAGTCAATAAATTAAAATTTGTCACATACTGTTGACAGTCTAATACTTTTATGGTGAGAGTCAGAAAATTCTTATTCCATCTTTTTCCATTTCGTGAAGCGGATAACAGGTTTTTCTAATAAGGTTCCTAAAACTTGGACCATCCCATATTGTATAAGAGGATCTTTCTTGTGGACTTCATTAATGTCTTCACTAATTAAGGGTATTGCCATCGAATGACTGAGATGTATACCTCACCGTGTCCTTTCCAGCATAATCGCTGATACACCTAATGGTTTCTACTTCATTCAACCATTTCCTGCAATCGATGGCCCCTTTTTACTATTGAAGTCTCTTGACTTCCAAGAGACGAAATACTCTAAAGTATTTCCTAAAAGAAATGGGTTCCTTGCCATATATGATTTTGTTCGGTTTATTCTTCGTATTTGAAGTATGAATAAAGCTCTTCTCATGAGTCACGACGTGTGTTTTAGAGCAAGCAGCATTCGGCTTCTTGAACCTTTTCATGACTTTTCTCATAGCCTTTCTAACAGCTGTGTTAATTACAGTTTTGGAGATTAACTCCATTAACATTGAGGTTCACATTGGATGCACCATTAACATTTGTCGCATCTCCAGCATCGCGACTGTTGTTTGTCTCTTCTGAGTTTTCCATACTCGAATATTTGGTATTAAATACCATATTCAACAAGTGCTTAGGCAATCCATACCCAGTGTCTCCTTAAATTGTCAAAGGCTCACCAAAAGGAGTCTTGATAACTACTTGCTTCTTATCACACACAATATGGGCACGATTTTTAGGATGACTAATTCATTCTTATCACTATATCGAGTCCCTCTTATTTTAATGGAAACAAGGACAGCGGAAAGAATGATTCCTAATGGATATAAAACATCCATCTAATGTTGCTGAAGCAGTCTCTGAGGTACTATCGGCCAATTCTACTTTATACTTAACGCTTAGAGTTTTAACAGGCAGATTTAATAATTTACAAAATTCATTGTCTACGAAAGACTTATCTGAACCTGAATCAAATAATACTCTAGCATGAGCGTTATTGATATAGAAAGTACCTGTTGTGGCATTGTCATCCTGAATAGCCTCTTGAGCATCCATTTGAGAGCTTCTAGCTTTGGTTTTCTTAGCCTCCCCAGGCTTCTTGGTTTTATTTCGGAAACTGGTCTTGATGTGCCCTATTTCATTGTAACCATAGCAAGTTGCGTCCTTTATGTCTTGGCACTCCAAGGTCTTGTGCCCTTTCTTATTACAAATCCCACAAGGCCTAGCTTGTGACTCCAGAGAGCATTTCCCTTTAGTTGCCTTCCTTGGGTAGCAGGTCTTTATGTGCTCCTTCTCGCCACAACCATAGCAGGTGGCGTCCTTCAAGTCCTTGCATTCATGGGTCTTGTGATCCATCTCTTTACAGATGACACATCCCCTGGTCTGCTCATAGAAACATTTTCCGAAATGCTTCTTCCCGCAGGTTTTACATTTGGGGTTTGCCTCCTTTGGCTTGGACTGGTCATAGTTTGAACCGGTCTTACCCTTTTTGTAACCTTCATTTGGGGTATTATCGTACTTTCGCTTATGATTCTTCAATACACGGTCCACGGCTTTGTTTACGGCTGTATCCAACATAGCCTGTAACTCGGTGCCCATTAAGTTCAGTCTTGCATTATCATTCTGATCAACTGGATGATTGTGTGCTTCAGATGAGTCAGCCATGGTGAAACTTTGAAGGCTACAAACCAAGTAGTCATAATTTGTTTAATTATATAGTGAATAGTCGAATTTGATGATTAAATAGCCATGGTGCAAATAAACCATATAGGCCAATAGATAGTATTTAATTTATTTGATTATGTTTTGCCTAGGTTTTTAAACAAACCATCTTTGGCGTTTAAACGGAATATAATCCTTCATATTTATTAGAGAGGGGACATAAGTCATGACTGTCGATGTCGTATCGACATTTTATATAGCACAGAGCTTGTTCCAAAGGACTTTTGATGGCATAGATGCCTTGTCACTAGGGAAATTTTAAAACATAATCGATGATTCCTTTGGACCGGAAAATTTCATAGTTCATTGTCTTGACAAGAAGTTATGAAATAAAACTATCTTTTTCATGTATACATCTTTGCCTGAAGGTATTCATCCAAATGGATTTTTTGATGTGTTTATCATGTTCGACGTTTATTAGCCATGATTGCTCTTGATCATTTATGCTAAATAAGGGGTTTGGAAATTCCTAATATGAAGATGACAAGTGTGATTTTATCGCATCACTGTTGTCAGGAGTGTTAACATGTTTTCAGATGTTAACAAGGATCTGAATTTCTTTTAAACAGGTCTTACCATCATAGCTAGGTCTCTAATGACATTCAAGCTAGGTTATACCTTTTAAGATTCTCTTTTAATATGTATACTGGCAGGAAAAGAATGATATTTATTTTATTCAGGATTTTCATTATAATTATCCTAGATTTAATTAAAATATAACTATGGCACAAAAAGGCCAAGTCACAAGGGCAACTTTAAATTATAAACCATGATTTTGTAGAATCAAGGAATTTAGGCTTGAACGTTGTTCATTGCCTTTTCTTGACAGGGAGTTGTAGGCTACGACTGTCGTTTGTCTTATATGACAATGAATATGGCCCGTAAGCATTACATCCCTAATGGATACTGAATTCACAAAATAAGAAAGGATTTTGGGAGAATCCAGTATAAGGATGATTTGTGTGATTTTTATCGAATCACATTTGCCAGGAATGTTAACATGTTTACAGTTGTTAACAAGGATTTGAATCTTTTAAATAGGTTCTACCATCTTGGCCTTGTCTGAAATTACATATAGGCTAGGTTGTACCTTTAAGATTCTTTTTAATATTTAACGCAGAACAATCCTAAATTGAGATATTAATAAGGGTCTGAATCCAATTGAGGAACTACCATATTGGCCCTGTCTTAAGATGACACATGGGCTAGGTCTTGTCCTTTTTTTATTTTGCCATTTTATTATAATGGTAGATCTTATAAAATGAACGTTATTATTTCATATTTTATGTTCATATATAACGATATAAATAAAATTTAGATAAAACATTCCAATGATTCCAAAGGAGGTACAGAATTGCCCTAAACGGGACTTGAAAGGAATGATGTTGTCCTCGAAGGGACTGAAAAATAAAGATGTCCGTATAAGGACTACTAAGGAAACGATCTTCAGCAAAAGGAGTTTCTTCTTCATTTTATTTCTGAATGCTTTCTCCTTGGTTGCACGTTAATCCTAGTCGCAGTACGAAGCTCGGCCTTCCCTAGGCTTCAAATGGGGAGAATTTCCATTATGGCTTCTTTGCTTGGCTACATATTAAAATATATAGAATTGAAGGCAATAATTCTCCGAATAGAGACGAGAGTATTCCTATGTTAAGTCTAGACTCAGAAGGTCAAGGAATGTGCTACTGTGTCATTGAGATTAAACACAAAAGACTAGTGTTTAATTCACTCAATGTTGGCTCTGATACCAACCTGTCACACCCCGATATTTCCACGTATTACCGGTGGACCCGGTGGGGAGTATCGTGACATAGTTGATATCATCATAGTCAAACAACACAATTTTAAATGCATAACGGAAGCAAAAGATAGATTTATTTCAACCGAATAAATTGTAATATTAAGTATCACAAAATAGTTGAAACAGATCCACAGGCGGATCAAATAAAAAGGAAACATAGTTCATCAGACTTAAATGCATCCAAGCTTGCGAGACTCTTAATGATGCTAAGGAGAGCCTAGCCTATTACGCTTAGTACCTGCATTTAACCTTTTTGGGAAAAATACGTCAGTTTACACTGGTAAATACAATTAACTGACTCATTTTAAAAAGGTTTAGAAAATTGATTTAAATGCACATGGCACAAAACATTTTATAACTTGGGATAATTATTTATATATAAACTTGTAAAAGAATTACATGTTCGTTATACGTTCATTAGCCCGGATTGACGCCTGGTTAAAGATTAATAGACGCACCACATGATATAGTCCCGCGGCGGGTTATTCCCGAATCCGGCCGTTATACCTTATTATTTATTTATGCACTGTCGGTTGTACGCCTACACCCCGTGCTTAGGTCGTGGCCATTTCGTAAAATGATGCCAAGGATATCCGGGACATGGTCATTAACCCCCCAAAGTCTTTAAGCAAACAAAACAATTTAAACGGGACATTTCAATAAATTAATCTTCATACAATTAAAAATTCAATGCCCGACCAAGCGGTATTTTATATACCGTACCCCAAGCCAGTATAGGGAAAATAAGTTAAAAGTATTTACCTGAGCAAATTTGTACAATTTATCCCAGCCGTATACCACCAAGCATGTACAGATAGCTTTTACTGGGCTCCTAAATCTGGAACGAAAGTTTTTAATAACCTATTAGATTCCTAACGGGTCTTAATTAAGCCATGTTTAGACCGGTTAGTTTTAAAGGAGGATACGGTTCAAAACGCATGGTTAAGCGAGAACCGGATTAGAATGTGGTTTAGACCCGACAAGGTTGTATACTTGTGTAATAAGGGTAAACTAAACACATTCTGGATTTTGAGATAAAAATGATAAGGTTTGACCCGTTTTGGCTAATTTATGCAAACTAGTTACATAAGCCGATCCGAACGCGAAAAGTGCGTAACGGGTAACCAAAATAGTCATGAACAGGTTTCCTAAGTTAATATGCCTTAAATATGTTGTGATATCAGTATGGTACCTTCCATTATGCCCAAAACGAATTTAAAACCAATTTATGCCCCGTAGGGGTATTTTGGTCATTTTAAAGGTTATAATAGAGATTAAATATTATTCTAAGTTCCAGGTATGATATAATCAGTAAAAATACTTAATTTAATAAGTTATAACAGTAGGGTATAGCATATATGTGAAATTTACTATTTGTAACCAACTATGCACCGTAGGGGCATTTTGGTAATTTCACATAAGCTTAAAAGGTCAAAATTAGAGAGTCTGAGTTTAAAACTTTTTCTTTACTGTTAAAATATATAAATTTACTTAAAACATCAGTAGGTATTAAGTTTATATGCCAAAAATAGTTTTAACTTATACTATGCGTTAAAAACGCGTAAAAAGGCGATTTTAAGCGATTACTGGGTTTTATAAGAAAAGTTGATATTTTTATCATTCCAGAAATCTTAAAATGTTTTATTTATCATATAAAATCAGTAGCAAAAAGTTTGGTATAAAAATGTTATGTAAAACTCATTTTATGGCCAAAAGGGCAAAACCGGCAATTACCGAATCAAGCCTAGAACCCTATGTTATGCTCAGCCTAAAAATAAATAAAAATCTTCAAAAATCCAAAAATATTATTTTATATCAGTAGGTAAAAAGTTTGGTATCAAAAATTGGGTTTAGATAGGCTTTATGCTAATTACGCCGTTTAATTAATAAAAAGCTTTTCATTTACGCTAATGAGCATAACTCTTAATCTAGACGTCAAACTGATGTAAAATTTTAGGGACAAGTTTATAAATCAGTAATGAAGGTTTCTATCCTCTCACATTTTCAAAAATTTCGTTTTAAGGTTAAAAGGGCATAATGGTCAACATTTAAGCATATAACGGAAACATGTAATGAATAGGATAACTAAGGAACCAAGTTGTATAACCTCAGAGGGTTACACTAACCTATAACCTGGTCCTAAAGGAATCCTAAGGCATATCTAAACTAAGCTAAATCGGGTCAGAACTGAAAGTCAAAGCAAAAGTCAACTTTTGCGACTTTTGGTTCCGAACCGAGCCTATACTTAGAATTGTCGGGTTGAATCATGCTTAGGCATGTTCAACTAATATTTACGAAGTTGTTAAAGTGGGAAAACTGATTTTTATGACTTTTATATTAATAGTTATGAATTTTATTTAAAAATTAAAACTAACCCATTTGACTTTTATTTGACCCGACAATTTAACTAAGTAAACGTGGTAATTAGGAGGTGCCCTTTTGAGGGTTTAATACCTACCTAATTACGATCACGTAGCCATGTTCGTTGCGAACAATGGCTCAACCATTTGAAAGTCAAAGCGTTTATCGCAAACGCTTGACTTTTCGGTTTTTAATCGCTAAACAATTAAACTAAGCACGAAAGGACACTTACAAAGGGTCCAAGCAAGGATGGAATTGATCTTGGATGTTCAGGTATGAAGCACAAGGGCTCCAACTTAGAACCATTCAGATCAAGGTGTGAAATGAGAGCAAGATCAAGGGGTATATATAGGATTTAGAGGACTGTTAGGATCGTTCCTCGATAAACGTGATTAAATCTGGACCATACACCTATTACCCACTGTTTTTCAATACTATGGGTGCCAAAGGATTGAAGAAATACCATTAGCAAGTGCTGGATCAAGCTGGAACAGGCTGTAAATGGCTGTAAACTGATTTTTGCAACTCTGATGGACTCACATGGCATGTGTAAGAGTCAAGGTAGGCTTACGCGGCCCGCCTGGGATGTCTGATCAGCACAGAAGTTTCAAAAATGGCAGTTTTGGTCCCTGTTTGCATATAAGGCCCTTTTTGACACATCTAAGGCCCGTTAACCTCATTTCAAGGCTCTATAATGATTCCCAAACATAGGGAACAAGAAACATGCTCAAAAACATGTCGTATGTCGGTTCGTTTGGTCGTACGGTCACGTTGTTCATCTAATTACGACGAAACACGAAAGGACGCGAAAAACGATCCAAATTACGCGACGAATGGAATTTTATCATGCCGAACACTAAAATAAAATATTTTTATGCTTACATAAATTTTTGGGTGTCCGGATATATTCAGAATGCAAGATATGCGCGAAAATGCAAACTTGTGCACTTTTTGACACTTTTAGTCCCTGCATGACTTAAAAGTTTATTTTTTGCGCACCAAACACCTCTAAGCCTATATCCAAGCTATATAAAGAATAATTAGGGAATGTTTAACTTATGGTCATATTCCGGAAGATCCGTTACCATACGAATCGACATACTTTTGCAGTTTGACGCAAATAGTCCTTTAATCGCACAAAGTAGCGCGAAATGTCGTTTAATGATATCCAAGCCTTCCATTGCCCATATTGATCATTCCTAAGCATATACTTAAATATTAATACGCTCCCGTTCGCTTAAATGGTCACCGAAAAGCATAGATTCAAAAGTTGACGCTTTAGGTCCCTCTATTGCGCAAACTTGCGCATCTCATCATTTAATAGCATCTAAGCCTCATCTAATCTATATTAGGCATTCTTGAAAGTATTATTAAACATCACGATGCTTCGGGTTTGCTAAAAGGTCATTCAGAGGTATAATTAAACATATTGACACCTTTAGCCCCTCTAACTTGCAAAGTTGCGCGTAACTTTACTTATAGGCATAAAAACCTTAGACGGCCAATATTTGGCCTTCCCGAGAGTATAATCAAATATCATGAAGCTCCCGGTTTGTTAAAAGGTCACTCAGAGGTAAGAGTTAACATGTTGACGCTTTTAACCCTTCGTTACGCAAACTTTCAATTAATTACGCAAACGGCTACACTCGATCAATAAGTGGCTCATTTGTGAATATAAACATTGTAAGAGGTTATTTAGAAACTTATTTTTGGTATGCTAACACTTCCAGTCCTTTCATAATCAAAGTTTTCGATTTTTCGAAAAATTAGTCCCTTAAATTCAACATTTGACTTCATTAGGGTTTATTACACGTGTCAATACATCATTGGACGCGATTTTACGAGGTGTTACAGATCATCACGTTTACTAGTCGAATTGATGAGTCAAGCATGGTATGTAAAAGTCGAACTTTCGCTAAAACTTCATAAATGGTATAAATGGTTTTTATAACTTATAACTCAGTTGTTTTGACATATGTACAAGTTATACAACTTATATAAACTGTTATTAACATTCCTAACTCATCCAATTCAGTTTAGGACTTCAATTCTATATTGAAAGTCAAGCAGTTTGACTTTTCTTTGACTTTCGATTTTGATTCTTTTGGTCAACGTTAAGACCTGTTTTAAACTTGTTTTGAGACCATATTATTGTTGAGTATAACTCTTTGAAGTTATACCACATGCTCATTCTGTTTGATGGGTTAATCGACAAGTCTTGATAATATTGTTAAAAATGACCACAATGCCCTTATGTGGTCGTAATAGCTAATTAAATGGTTTTACTCTAAACCAAGCTACAATCTGACTTTGGAACCGAATATACATCAACTAAAAACATGTTTTTAATACTTGGACTTGTCATAGACCCATCTAACCTTCTAAAACCGCTTATACGCGCATAACTAGTTATGCGAACCTTGTTCGTATAATTTAGGCATAATGGGTCTAATTACTTCAAATTCGCTTCAAAACAGAATGTTTGGTTAATTGAGCTTTATCCAAATAGTGATTGCACTCAGATAGGCATAAACCACATTTATTCCGGTCTACGCTTAATCTAGCGAAACCGAAACTATTCTTAAGTAACGGGCCATGTCTAAAGGAACTAACCTATAACTCGTATACATTCTAACAGATAACTAATTCTGTTCATTCCGGACTATAGAATCCCCCAGATAATCGGACTTGGGTCAATAATACTTTTACTTGTGGCTTTTGCTAAATTATAATCGTATTCGGTTGGAAGCTAGCAAAAGGTAAATACTCTTAACTTATTTTGTTTTTAGACTTTGGGTATGGCAAATATGCCACTTGGAGCAGGGATTATATAAGTGAGCCTTGTGATTGGTTATAAATATAAGAACTCGGTTTAATCCGTGTTACTTGATAACTGAAACAATTGGGGGTTAATGGTCTCGTGTCCAGGCGTCCCGACTCACGAACTATTATGGCCATACGGAATAACGTGTTGGGGTAGGCATATTGACTGTAAGACACATTTATTCAGCTTTGGTGTGTACCTTAATCATTATAGCACTGAAAATGACTGGCTCTGATCTCTGGTTCCCGATTGTATGACAAGTATGTATAAAACTTGTTTTGAAAAACTGTTTCAAAACTAGTCAGTAAATTGTATTTACCAGCGGCGTATTTTCAACCGCAAGTACCGAACCTTGATATTAGGCTGGGAATCCAGGTCGGCTATGATAAAGGCTCTTGAATTTGCAACTTCTCATCTTAATGCTTATGATGTCTAAAGCTCTTTTTATTAGATCTCGTCTATGGGCTTGTACATAACGCTTGTACAACTTATATATATATATATATATATATATATATATATATGGAGGGGCTCATGCGAGAACTCCATTTATTGCGAGAACCAATGTGAACACATCTAAAATAGCTAAAAAAACCTAAAAAAAACGTAAAAACACCTAACCCCCACCCCCTCCCCCCCCCCCCCAAAAAAAAACCTAAACCCCCCCACCCCCAAAAAAAACCTAACCCCCCCCTCCCCCACCCCCCCCCCCCTCCCAAAAAAAAACCTAGACCCCCCCCCCACCCCCCAAGCTAAAATACTAAAAACTAAACCCCCAAAAAACCTAAAAAAAAATCTAAAAAAATAAAAAAAAAATCTAAATTTTTTTTAATATTTTTTATGCTCAAATCGCTACTTTTACTGGCTAAATTTTTTTTTTTTTTTAAATTTTAGTTTTTTTTTTGCTTCGAAAAGTAGCGATTTTTATATAAAAAATATTAAAAAAAAATATTTTTTTGCGTATTTTTAGCTATTTTTAGGCATTTTTGGTTGTGTTCACATTGGTTCTCGCGGTTCTCACAATAAGAGGTGGTTCTCGCTTGATCTTCTCCCTATATATATATATATATATATATATTGAATCTTTTATTAAATGAATATTTTTATTCAATTGGAGCCCGCTTGGTTTGTTATGGATTTGATTAGGTGCTTAAACATATAGTTTGTACTAAAAGATTTAGGCATCTTTTTTTTTTTAACGGCCGACAAAATTTTATTAATTGTAGCAAGAAGCTACCCGCCAAAACTTACAAAAGATTATCGTCACCAAATTAGAAAAGCTACTAATAATTACATAGATTAACCAACGATTTCAAATCGGCACCATTTCTCCCATGATAGTTCCGCCATCTTCGATCGATTTTTGACCCATAAGTACGCCATTGCTTTTATTTCATCCAAGATCTTCGTGGTATTCGGGTTCGCTTGCCTAAAAACCGCCTCGTTTCGTATTTTCCAAAGACACCAAAACGTTACAAGTACGACTGCATGTATCACCTTCTTTTTCTTCCTCGCATTCGACGTTACACCGTGCACATCAAGTAGGTCGTTGATAGTAAAAGCAATTATAGGTGGGATCCTTAACCAGTCCGCGATGTTTTGCCATACTACTTGAGCAAACTGGCACGTAACAAAAATGTGCTCGCACGTTTCCGCAAAGTCTCCGCATAGAACACAAAGGTAATTAGGAACCGCAATATTCTGATGTATCAACGCGCATTTAGACGGAAGCCTTTCCATTTCCGCTCTCCAAGCTACGATAGCGACCTTCTTCGGGACCCAACTGTTCCACTCAAAAGTTCTTGTGGGTGTATATCGGTTTGCCGCACACAACATGTGTTTAACCGAAGCGACATTGAAAGATCCGTTCATGTCATACTTCCAATTCCAGCAATCCGGACCCAGCTCCAATCTTTGCCCACCAATTAAAACCATTAAATTCTGCACTTGAACCAATTCGCTGTTACTGAGATCTAGCCTATTCCAGGCCCAATGGAATACCGGCCAAGAAGCTCCATTTGAAATTCGGTCCACTACAAGACATCCTTTGTTGCTTTCTATAATAAATAAATCAGGGAATTTTAAAAATAGGGGCATTGGGTCAGCCCATATATCAAGCCAGAACTGTATGTTTTCTCCATTAGCCAGTTTCGCACAGGATGCAGCCCTTAGATCAATTCCAGCTGCTAGGAGAGACTGGCGAATGCTGATAATATTTTTCCACGGTCCAGAAATCGAAATTTTTGCCGGTATATCATTCCAAGCTCTATTGTTATGATGTATTGCCCAGACAACTTTCCACCACAAACTGTTTTTTTCTGTTTTAAACATCCACCACCACTTAGCCAACAACGCTAAGTTAGCGTCTCTGATTGAACCGAAACCCAATCCCCCATATTCAACTGGAGCAATTGTTTTATCCCATGCTACCCAATTCATCTTTGCTTTTTCTTCCGACCCTCCCCAAAAGAACACCCTTCTAATCTTATCTAGTGCATCCAACACTTTAATCGGTGCTTTAAAAAGCGATAAAAAATATGTTGGTAGAGCATTTAAAACCGATTTAATTAATGTAATTCTACCACCATACGAGAGTGTCTTAGCTTTCCATATGGAAAGCCGATTTTTGAAAACATCCACCACCGATTTCCAATTCCGAGCTAAATTCATATTAGCCCCAACAAGCAAACCCAAATGCACAAAAGGGAACGTACCTTGTCACCTTAGATGATTCGCCATTTGTATTACATCTTGTTCTCCCACTCCAATCCCGTAAATGCTACACTTAGCAAGACTTACCTTGAGACCAGATGCGAGGTAGAAACATATCAATAACCGTCTCAGGTTATTAATATTCGACACGGACCACTCACCCAAAAACATCACGTCATCCGCATAAATCAAGTGAGATAGTGGCGGGCCTCCATCAGTAATATCAATGCCTCTAAACAAACCACAGGATACAGCTTTTTTCATAATACAGGTCAGGGCTTCCATAACTATAACAAAGAGGAACGGTGATAAAGGATCACTTTGTCGGAGACCACGGGAGCAGTCAAATTCTCTGGTTGGCAAGCCATTAACCAGGACGGAAGCTCTAGCAGAGTACAAAGTAGCCATGATCCATGATCTCCATTTGCTCGGAAACTGCATCTGAGCCATAATCGAATCCAGAAAGGACCAATTAACAGAATCATAAGCTTTATTGATATCAAATTTAAAGAACATCCCAACCCGCTTGCGCTTCCTTAACCAACTCAACACCTCACTTAGAATTAGAGGCCCATCCATAATATTTCTGCCAGCTAGGAACGCCGACTGTTGTTCCGAAATCAGATTTCCTAACACCTTCTTTAGTCGGTTGACAAGCACTTTGGATATCACCTTATTAATCACACCAATTAAGCTAATCGGCTTAAAATTTCCTGGGCCAACAGGGTCTTTGACCTTAGGGATTAAAGCAATGAAAGATGACGTACATCCCTTATTAATCGAACCCTCCATGTAGAACTTATTGAACAATCTGACAAGATCAACCCGGAGACCCTCCCAGCATCTTTTCATGAATTTAAAATTGAATCCATCAGGCCCAGGAGCACGATCTCCCTCACACTCCCATACGGCTGCTTTAATTTCCTCCACTGTAAACGGGCGTTCCAACATTGTAGCCTCAGACTCTGAAATAGTAGCAATACCAGGGCAATCCATACCAAGCCTATCAGTCATAGGCTCAAAAAACTGATGTCTAAAGAACTCATACAATGATTCTTTAATGGATAGGGGGTTGGTTATCCACTCACCTCCAATCATCAAGCCATTCATTCTATTTGTACTAATATTAGAATTAATCACAAGATGAAAGAAACTAGAATTCTCATCACCGTCAACAGTCCATTTAGACCTGGATTTTTGGCGTAAATCCAACTGCTTTATTCTGTCAAATTCGTCCACATAATTCCTACATTCCACTATTTCCGCAAATTCCTCATCCACTAGATCCCTTTCCTCTGCCAGATTCTCAATGAACGCCAACCTTGCCTTTTTCCCACCATAGATCCCCTCCCTCCTATCGTTCTCCGATTTCAGCCATGTTTTAATATTGTTCTTTAACCACCTTAGTTTAATAGCAAGAGCAAGATCCTCCAGCCCGGAAAAACTAAATTCCCCACATTTCAATATAACAAAATCAAGAAATCCAGGATATTCAAACCATGAGTTAAAAAATCTAAACGGGATATGACCAAAATCAGACTGAACCGTGAATAAAACAATAGGCCCATGGTCAGAAGCTTCCCTAGCCAGAGCAACAACTGTTGCATTAGGCCATCTTTCTTTAAAGCCCAAGCACACGAGAAATCGATCTAGTTTACTCAATTTTTTACCGTTGTCTGATATGTAAGTAAAGTTCCCACCTCCCATGTTGTACTCCACCAACCCGGCTGACAATATAAATTGGTTAAAGGCCTCGGCACTAGAAGCAATGAATTCAGAATTCATCCTCTCACTAGGATCCCGTACATTATTGAAATCACCCATCAAGACCCATAACCCTTGCATGGAGTTTCTAAACCTTAATAACTATGACCAGACAACCCTCATACTAAGAGCATCATTAGGAGCATACACATTAACCAAGTTCATTCTACACCCCGATTGAATCAAGAAACCCGAAACAATAATAAAGTTTCTGTTATGATAAATATCGACACACCTGAAAACCGCAGGACACCATAGACATGCGAGACCACCTGATCTTCCTTGTGAATCAACCACAGCAACCTTGAATTCGGCTCGACCCCAATACTGGCTAAACAAGAAAGATGAAGACTGTTGCAATTTCGTTTCCTGTAATGCGAGAAAGTGAATCCCATAACTCGTTTTTAATCCCCTAATCCAATCCGACTTACGATTGCCCCGAACCCCTCTCAAATTCACAGACAGACAATTCATTGGAGACCGTTTGTATCACCCTCTTCCACAATAAGCTTTCCGTCTCCGCTACGAAACCGTTAAGATTTATACCAATTAATGACCCGACGTGTATAGTAGCCACGTTCTTTGATGACATCTTACGTGTATCCTAGAAGCACTACTTACGAGACTTATTACATCGTGCTAGACTTACCGACTATTGACTGTCGTCTACACCGGTATCATGTGGACAATAATTTTGTCGGTTGTAAAGTTACTGGGAATTTTAATAACTAGTGCGATGCCCCGCGTTTTGTGATGGGCATTCGGTCAGTAGTAGTTCAACTTGGATCGGTATTGTTACCGAAAGATAAAAAAAAACAATAAAACAAGTATGATTTTATATACATAAAAATTAATTATGGTATTCTTTTTTTTTTAATTATTCGTGTCCTATGATAAAATAATTAACTTTTACTATCAATTTAATTTAGAAATGTACGATGAGTTATCACAATCAAATGCCAAATCCTAATGTTTTAAAAACTGGTTTAAACCGGCCAGTTGAACCGGTTAATCGGATGTCGGATGCTTGGCCGGGCATCAATCATAACGGTAAACTAAGTAAACGGCAAAAATGTTGTACCACAGGTAAATTAAGTTATACCGATTTAAATTGGTATACCGGTACCGGTTTATACCGGGCCAAGAGTCACAATTTTAAACTTTTAATTTTTATATGCCTAAAATTGTGACTATTTACCTTCTTAGTAAAAGTGTAAAAGCTAGTGCCCACAATTGACAATCCACATTAATCAAACTTCTTCCTCACTTAATGATTGAAAGTCATTGGGTTTTTCAGATTAAGTTATTCAACCGATGATCAAAGTTTACCTTCTTTTGACTTTTGTTCAATCATTCATGTTGTAATTGTTATAGTGTTTACTAATTGCTATATAATGGGTATTTAATTATGAACTTTTGGATAACTTTTTCATTATGGAATAACTTTTGAAATATTTTTTGTTATGGAATGGTGTAGTTTTGGATTCTTTTTTTTTTTTTTTTTTTTATGAGTTGAAACTAAATTTTATGGATTTATAGGGTTAATAAGTCAACACGGTTGAACAACCCAGTACAACCCGGTTTAACTAGTTAAACCATTTCTAAGTCTAACTCGATACGATTTAAATACCGGTTTTTAAAACATTGCCAAATCCAAAATTATGTCCTTATAACTAAATCTTAGGTCTTTGATTTTTGTAATTTACAAAAATAGGTACTTAAAAATGTAACTTATGATTGTTGAGGATTATGAGTATAATAATAAATCTAAGGTCTTTGATTTTTGTCCTTATAACTAAATCTTAAGTCTTTGATTTTTGTAAGAGGTTAAAAAAGTTATAGAAAAACAAACAAACCGAACATATATTGTATATGTACGTAAGCCAGATGTCCTTTCAATCACTAAAAGAAAAAAAAAAGAAATTCTTTTGACTCATGACATTCTAACACAAATTAGTTGCATCTTGCATAATCGCATTTTGGTATATAATATATATATATGACAAGAGTTTTTATTTGTTTTTATTTTACTGTAGCTAAGTTCTCTTTTTATATATAAACTAGTTATAAAAACCATCGCCGCGTTGCAGCGAACTTTTTTTATTATTTAGTATGTGTTTGAAATCACTACGAGCGCGTTGCACACGGAATCACTGACAAGAATAAAAAGAAAATGTAGAAAAAAACACTAAAAAATAACCGAAAGAAAATCAACTAAAAAGTTGTATGGTAATGATGTTGTTCGGTAGAAGCCCGTAGTCAGAGATGAGCAAATAGTCATGGGTACCGGTATCGAATTTCCTGAACCGAAAGATCCTAAGTACCAGTTCGGTACTGACGTTTGGCGTTCCTGGTACCGGTTCGCTACCGGTTTTTACCTTCATATACCGATACCGTAACCGGTATTTTCGGTACCAATACCGATTCAGTGTCAGTTGGCACCGAGCTATTCCCTACCCCTTAAACTAAAAAAAAGGTTATACGATACCGTTGGTGTTCGTACGGTACCCGTGTTAAGGGACGAGCAAATGGTACTGGGTAGCAGTACCAAATTTCTCGAACTAAAAGATTATCAAACTCAATCCCGTACCGACTTTTAGCATTTTATGTAGCAGGCTGGTGCTGCTTTTTATCTTCATGTACCGATAATGAACCGGTATTTTCGATACAAGTAACGGTTAACACCAAACTTTATCAGACTTAAAAAGTAAAGGAGATAACAATTATTATAATGTTAAGATAATATAACTATAAAAAAAACTGTATATAATATTTTATTACTGTTCATTTCATTCATTTATTAATATATAGGAGAATAGGTTTAAACAAATTCGCCGCGTTGCGGCGAACTTTTTTTTATTTAGTATGTGTTTACATGTGTTTTGAAATCACTACGAGCGCGTTGCGAACGGAACCACTGACAAGAATAAAAAGAAAATGTAGAAAAAAACACTAAAAGATAACCGAAAGAAAATCAACCAAAAAAGTTGTATGGTAACGATGTTGTTCGTATGAAACTCGTGATCAATGATGAGCAAATGGTACTGGGTACCGGCACTGAATTTCCCGAACCAAAAGATCTTAAGTACCAATTCGGTACCGACTTTTGGCGTTCTTGGTACCGTTCACTACTGTTTTTCCCTTCATATATCGTAACCGGTATTTTCGGTATCGGTTGGCACCGAGCTCATCCCTACCATTGAAAAAAAAAACGAAATCATAAAAAGTTGAAGAAAATCAACAAAAAAGTTGTACGATACCGTTGTTCGTACGTTACCCGTGATAAGGGATGAGCAAATGGTACCGCGTAGCAGTAGCGAATTTCCCGAACTAAAAGATTTTCAATATCAATTCGGTATCAACTTTTGGCGTTTTCTGTACTAGGCTGGTGCCGGTTTTTAACTTCATGTACAGATACCAGACAGGACCGTACCGGTATTTTCCATACTCGTTGACACCAAGCTTATCCCAACCCGTAATACAAAAAAATACTTAAAGTTAGTTTAAAAAGTAATAAAATAATTATTGTTATAATAGTAAAATAATAAAAGTATTTAAAGAAATTATATATTACTATTATTATAATAATAAAACACCATTCACTTTAATTTTTTTTTGTCTTTTCTAAGAACGAAGTTTATAACCGCTTTTCCATATTCATGCAAAACTCAGCCTCCACCCATTTTTTAACCATGAGAACCCATTATGGGAAAAGTACAGGAGCCCGCCAATACCCGATACCTTGTTGGGTGGAACTCCAAATAACAAACTCACAATCTAACAGGAAGATTATTTTATGGAACTCTCACCATTTCATCTAACCCGAACCGGACCCGTCAAGATTATCCAACATTCACCCCCATAATCTTGACGTCGATCTTGCTCGTTCTTGCTAATCTTGCTTGATTCGAACTCTCTAGATTGCTTACTTGCTTCGAACCTTCTTGCTGAATTTCTATACAAACGACATAGGTTCGGTCTTGCTACTTGCTACACGAACCGTCTGTCTCTTTCTTTTTTTGGAGGCCTTCTTTCTTTCTTGCAAAGCGGTGCCGACCTCTTTCCTTCTTCTAGCACCTCTTTTTTTTCTTTCTTCCTGATGTCTTGATCAGCTAACTTTCTTTCTCTCTTTCTTCTTTTGCTCTGACTTTCTTTCTCAGGTAAACCACCGGTCTCGATTACCTCCTTGGTCTTCCGTCTAAACTTTCTTCCTTAGGTGAGCCTTCGGTCTATGGTCACCTGTGTCGGTCACTTTCTTCGGTCTTTCTTTCAAGCCACTCGGTCTATTGTGGCTTCAATCTCTTCTTGCCCGTCTTTTGCGGCTCCTTGTTCGTCTTCTCGGTAGGCTTGTAAATGAATTGAACGAACACGAACGAGGCATGTTCATGTTCGTTCATTTACCTTTAATCGAACAAACGATCAGACACGAAAATTTAAATGAACGGATTTTCTTGTTCGTGTTCGTTCGTTAAGAAAATGAACATGTTTATGTTCGTTTATATTCGTTCGCTTAAAGTATAAACGAATGGTTCACGAACATAAACACACATAATTGAACATAAAAGAACATAACAAATCATAACGAGCATAATTGAACAAGGCTTTGAATTGTATAGCAATAGTACATGAGAAGAAGAACCTAAATATAGGTAAATCTTAATTCACATTTCATATGATAGAAAAGATTGCTTTTAAATTGGAAAATATAAATCAAATATATTAGTACCATATAAATGAAAGTTTTGAAATCGGAAAGTTAAAGCTAGTTATGGGATGATAAAGAAAATTAAATAGATTTTTAAATTTAATTAATAATAACAAAATTTAAAAGATGAACATAAACAAACGGATATAAACGAACACGAACGAACGAATTTAAATGAACGGACATAAACGAACGTAAATGAACGAACATAAACGAACGTAAATGAACGAACATAAACGACCGTTCATGAACGTAAATGAACAAACGGGACATTGTTCATGTTCGTTCGTTTATTTAAATGAACAAAAAAAATTGTTCATGTTCGTTCATTTATTAAATTAACGAACATGAACGAATTTCCCGCCGAACGATTCATGAACGGTTCACTGAATGTTCGGTTTGTTTACAAGCCTACTTCTCGGTCTCACGTAAGAAATTAATATCCAGCCACGATCTCTTTCTTCTCTTCATGCCGGGTCTTCTTCTCCGGCGATGGTCTCTCTCGGTCTTACTACTGCTATACAGGAGCCGGACCCCTGTACGGTCTATAACCCGACGGTGATTCGGTCTTCTTCTTCTTCCTCATTCTTTCTGGTTGGCGATGGCTCTTTCTTTTGCATGCGGTGCACGACTTCTTTCTTCTTACTTCAGCCCTACAGCCCACGGGCTGCCCTTCTTCTCGAAACAACTCTCAAACCGGCACTCGTTTGTCAACCTTGCTAATCCCCCGGTATGAGCCTAGAGCTCTAATACCAATTGTTGGGTGGAACTCCAAATAACAAACTCACAATCTAACAGGAAGATTATTTTATGGAACTCTCACTTTTTCTGCTGACCCGAACCGGACCCCCGTCAAGATTATCCAACATACCCTGCTAACCGGACGATCATGTAAATCGTAGCTTGTGCTGGCCAGGTATGAGTATAAATACCTATCTTCCTCACGAAGGAAGATATGCCATCTTTTCTGAACTCTCTACTCACAGAAACATACTTACTCTCACATCAAAATGTGGTCAGCAGGAGAAAACCTCTCAGTGTGACGAGGTTAACAATGCGCTACTTGTGTAGATTCAATTTGGTCGTTGCAGCCAGGCGTTGCAACCATTTTTGTGTTGAACCAGTCAAGTCACAGTAATGAGGTCATATGTTTCAACAAGGTGCTATCTGTAAACCAAAAATGAATCACCAAGCTGCTCATGTATCGTTTCATATGAACTTGAAAAGTGTGGGTTGGGGGATGTCACGGTGTCGTATCCCCTTTGTCTTCTGCCAGTTTGACAAATGTATAATAAGAGTATAATTACGTGGTGCGTGTATGGTTTATATAGAGAGATGTTGGAACACCTCAATTATTACCTATATATGGTTTATAAGCAGATAAAATTCTATGGCTAGTGAATGTGGTTAAGTTGCTGACTCGGTTCGAATCATGCAGCTTGTTTCTTTGAAAGAGGGAATGTTGTACTCATTGTTGACTCAGTTCGAAGATCTACAGCAAAAACAATTTCTGCTGTGGAAGCCAAGCAATATTTAAGGAGACTGGTAACCAAGAGCATGATGGCTTGAAGGTGAGTTATGAAAGGGAATCTAGGTAGGCTCTGCGACTTGATTTCTGCTAAAGCGAGGAGAGCGTTGATGATAAAGCTTAGAGCGGAATGGGGCATGGCGGCACCTTCTCCCCCAAATACTACTCGTCACACAACCAGTTAAGACCAAACCTGCTACATTACTTACCACTGCGTATTTGATCCTGTTTGAATGCATCCGCCATATCCTTACTATAGCATCAACAACACTACATGGTAATTTAGTAGCATCTCTACGCCACCTCTGGGTTCAATATTACCAGCGACTAGTATTTGGGGAAGAAGGTGTCGCCATGCCCCATTCTGCTCTAAGCTTTATAATCTCAATGCTTTTTTTTTCCTTTTTCATCAATCAAATCATCATTCCAACCTTTTTACCCTTTCCAAACTCACCCTCAGGCCATCATGTTCTGTGCTTCCAGTCTTCTAGCGTACGGACTGGCTTCCACATCAAAACTTGTTGTTTCCGCTGCAGGTCTTGATCCCACTTCAGTTTACGCCGTTACTGCTCACTTGGGAAAAATAGGTTCTTTGTTCATTTTGTTTGCATCTTTGGCGTCTTTGTTCTATATGTGATGAATTTCATATCTCTTACTAGTTGAACCATGTTGCGGCATACGTTCCTGGCCTTTTTTTTTTCTAAAATAATGTATGCACACCATGTGAAGTGGTTGAGATAACAACATCATAAGTTCTACATGTCTGTGATATATATACTAGTAGTGCTTTGGAGATGGTAAGCTTTCTGTCACACCCCAACCGATGGCGGAAACATCGGAGTGACACGAAAACGTTATTGCAAGAGACTTCATAAAACTATTAGTGACAATAATTAAATAATGGATTTCATTTTATTTCTAAAAGTCAATTACAAAGGTTGGAAAAATACAAAATTTTAAATGTGTATCTAAGCATCCAACCATGTTCCATGCATCATCAACATCATTTCAAAACCCGCAACATGTTTTAAAAGCATAGTTCAATACAAAGATGTATTGGCGAGTATACCGGTTTTCATACATAGCATAAAAATAAGTTGTAAACAATTCCACATGGCAAGTTATTGAAACAAGATAAACAATAAAATTGGCATGTGTTTAACTAATCAAACCAATGATGAAACGCAATAAGCTCTTAACATAACCCAAAGTTTACAGGTGGTGCGTTAATCCTATAGCGCTATATATGTTAAGGATAGGCTCGTATGAAGTTAATGATAACTCTAACACAAAACGTATAAATCCCAAGTTTAAAGAATCAAGTAACAATGCATGCATGTATAAGGAATGTTTGTGCATTTAAGAATAAAGTTTAAGTGTAAGTTTATAGTTTAACATGTTACACCCCAAAAGATGGTAAACGAAAAAGGGGTTCAAGTATACTCACAGTTTTGCAAAGTTTTCTTTGGTGATTCCGTGAAGAGTTAGAGGTTGGAGCTTCAAAGCTTCCTTTAAAACACTTAGATGTTTTCTTTTAGAACTCTTAGAGTTCTCTTACTTGCTTTGAAGATTTGAGAGAAGTAGAAAGGTTGAGAGAAGAATGTTTGGAACACTTAGTGTCCTTTAAGAATTCTTAGAATTCTTGATTTAGAGAGATTGAGAGAATTAGAGAGATGAAGAGAAGAAAGGTGTGAATAAAATGATAGAAGGAGATTGGTATTTATAGGTAGAGAAGGTGAAAAAGGGTGAAATTTGATTGGTTAAAAAGGTGGAAGAGGATTGAAAAGATGATTGGTGGAGAAAGGATGTGGAAAAGGGTGAAATAGGATTGGCTAAAGAAAGTAGAAGAGGATTGATGAGGTGGAAAGATGATTGGTATATTTCTTGCTATTTCTTTAGTATATATTATGTAATTGAGTATATAAAAAGTATAAAAATATAATTCAAGTATTGAGGATGCGCGTATAAGTAATTATACGTATAATTGTGTCGGTTTGCGTATAAATACGTATTTAAATGATCGGTTGTGTGAATAAAAATATGTATAAAATATGAATTTTATTATGATTAACGCCTCAAATTGTGAGATTGAAATTAAAATACGAATGTAAGGTTTCTAAAATTAGAATACGAATACGAACATTTTTAAAATAGAAATACGAAAATACGAGGCGTTAGATTTTCTGTATTCCTAGTGTTTTATTATCCCACTTCTAAGGCCTAGTTTTTATCTGATATTATATATATTAACACAAAGTGTTGATGAATAGTGATTTTGATTTTTTAAATTATTGTTTTAATTTTTTTAATAATATTTTATTTGTTATATATTTTGTTTATTTTTCAAATAACCTGCATTCTATGTTTATATTTTCAACATTATAATGTAAATTTATTGGAAACGGATACTGTGCTGCTATCGTGCTAAACTTAACCAAACTGATTGCTTTTTTTCAACATTACAATATAAACTTTATTGAAAACGGATATTGTACTGCTATCATACCAAAAAAAGAACCAAAACCGACCCCGGATATTATATGTATCGATACCAGTATTTATTTATATTTTTTTTGCTTTCGATAAACCAATATTTATTTATATTGTTTTTGCTTTCGATAAACTGATATCGTATCGCTACTATACTACCTTACTCAATTGTATGGTTTATGTTTGGTAATGAATTTTGTGTCATAACCGTAGTCAACCGAACCGAAACCGAAGGCACAACATCGGTATTGGTACCGGTACTTATTTTTATTGTTTTTACTTTTAATAAACTGACGTATCCTACCGAACAACATTGTTATATGTACTTATGTTCATTTTTGTGATTACCGGTTTCGATAATTTCCATTTATACAACTCTGTCTGCGATGATTAACGAATATCATTACCAGTACCATAACAATCTGAGCTGATCGATACCATTTGGACAACATCGTTGTCGATATCTGTGTTCATTTTTTTCATTTTCAATTTATGTAAAACATGTATTGATTCTATACCGATACCGGAACTATAACAAACCTAACCGATACCGAGCGAATGCCCACGACAACGTGCCGCTGCAACGCGCGAGGAAACAACCTAGTTCTCATGAAACTGTAGTGTATATGTTGTTCCTTGATGATGGCTCAGAGTTTGTTTCTTGATATGCAAAGAAAAATTGCCCAATTTGATTTAATTAGAGCACATTCTGCCAAGTAATTTTATTATAGCACTTTGTGCCAAAGTTTTTCAAATCTTTATTTCAATTACTTACCTTAAACTTCTTTTAATATAATAGCTAACTTAAATTATGTATTCTAACAAAAAACACTACTAGAAAAATTAAAATTTCTGACACCATTTTCCGTAGGAAATGCGTCACAACTCGCGATTTTCTACGAATTTGTGACGAAATGCGTATGTAGGAAAACCACTCGTAGGAAACTGGTTTCTTACGCATTTTCTACGCATTTTCCTACCCATTTCTGACAGAAAAGGGCTGTCACAAATTGCTACACATTTTCTACGCATTTTCCTACCCATTTAACGGAAGTTAATTTTTAATATTTGCTACACAATTGTCACGAAATTTAATTTTCTACGAATTTGTGACGAAATGCATATGTAGTTAAACCACTCGTAGGAAACTGGTTTCTTTACGCATTTTCTACGCATTTTCCTACCCATTTCTGACAGAAAAGGGCTGTCAGAAATTGCTACACATTTTTCTACGCATTTTCCTACCCATTTAACGGAACTTGATTTTTTATTTTTGCTACACAATTGTCACGAAATTTAATGGTTTTTCTAAGGTTTTATTATATTTACAAAACATCTGAGAGATCAGATACAAAAGCAAATAAAACTAAAAACTATAAAATTTCAATAACTTTAATCATAAATTTATACAAATTTACAAACAAAAAATGTATAAAATCTACTAACATAAAGGAAATAAAATTACATATTCCTTTAACAAATTCAATAACATTAACCCACACCCATCTCATTTTTCAGCTCTGGAGAATCGAAACCAACATCGAACACCTTCCGAGCAACTCAACAATCATCTCTTGTGACAAAACAAGTATTATGAAGCATTAAGAACGTGCTTTTTGATGCATATTTATAAGATCTATGAGAATATATCATAAGATTTATTACGATGCATCATGAAATTTGAAGGTTGAGACAGATCAAAAATGTTATTTAATTTCTATGAAAATACTATAAGCCTTTTAAGGTACAAAAACCTCTTATCAATTATTGAACATGTTAAACGACCGATACCAACCGACCGGATTAGCATGCGGCTTACAATTCTACAGGATCAGCAACTTAAGTGGTGAGAAAAGAATTCCAATGCAGATAAAACGTGGATCCGTATGAACTTGTTGTTCCAGATTCGTATATAACTTCCAGATCTGTTGATTAACTGTTTGTTGATTTGAATGAAAATGATACAGATCCATATATAACTTCCAGATTCGTATGAACTTGTTGTTCCAGATCTGTTGTTCCAGATTCGTATATAACTTCCAGATCTGTTGATGAACTTGTTGTTCCAGATTCGTATATTACTTCCAAGGCAGAAGGAGACGCAGTGTGGGGCGTGGTTGTCGGAGAGCGGCCGGCGCATGTCGCCGGAGATAGGCTAGGCTGATCGAGAGAGAAGGGGGCAGGGGGGTTTGTGGTGTGCTGCTGTTAAAAGTGAAAGGAATTTAGGGTTTAAACTAAAGCTTTTGATTCTAGAGTATTTTTAACTGTTAGATTGATTATTAGGTGAACAATGGACCATAGGATGGTGATCCATGTGAAGTTGAAGTAAAGCTTTTGATTGGCTCAAAAACTTATTGAAATCCTTGTGAAAAAAACCAAACACGACAGTGTATTTAGATTTTTTAAAAACTTAAATATCAAAAGTTAATTATAATGGAAAAATCACATTATATCATATATTAATTAATAGAATAAAAACGTAAAACAATAATTAAGAGACTTGTTATTCCCACGAGTGGATGGTTTCAGTAAAATCATAAAAACATAAATCCTGCACAATTAGTGCATCCCCGTGCAAATGATTCCAGTCCAACTTAGGCCGTGGGGTATGATAGGGCTTGGGTTGGGGCATTGGCCATTGAGAGTCTGCCATGCCACATTTCTTCTTTGCCCCACGCCCGGCTTCAAAGCCAAGCCCCAAGGGCCTCGCCCAAAACCCAAGCCCCAACCCAAGCCCCCGGGGTGGTGACTTGGGCGTTTTCAGCCAACCCACGCCCCAACCCAAGCCCCATACCCCATGGTCTTATGCACCAGGGTTCGATCCCCACTTGAGGCGGTTTATTCCCATCTGTGGCGGCCCTCAATCCGTCAAGCTCTATTCGATGTGGTGAGGCACCTGTGGGGTTTTTCCTTTGGACGCCAGTCACTCTCTGACGCCAGCTGAAGTTTAAGGTTAATGAAACTATTATCGAAAAGAAAGCCATTAACTTTGGAGTGTTTACTAATGTTTATATATATTTATTTTTTATTTGATTTTGTACTTTATGATGTTCCCGACTCGACCATACAGAAAATAATTTGAATCCTTTTTCTTTCAAAATAAAACCATTCATAAAAAGATTAAGGATTTTTATAAGGATGAAATTTGAAAACTTTTAAACTTATTATTATTATGGTGGCACATAAATTATTATTAATATGGTGGATAGTAATGATTGAAAGGGTATTAAGAGATGTATGGTAATAATAAAATATGGTAATAATAAAACTAGTTAAATATTTAAATATGGTAATAAATTTTCTATCACAAATGCGTAGCAAGTTGCTACACATTTCCTACGCAATAAATTTTCCATCATAAATGCGTAGGAAGTTACTACACATTTTCTACGCAATAAATTTTCCATCATAAATGCGTAGCAAGTTGCTACACATTTTCTACGCAATATGGTAATAAATTTTCCATCACAAATGCGTAGCAAGTTGCTACACATTTTCTACACAATAAATTTTTCATCACAAATGCGTAACAAGTTGCTACACATTTCCTACGCAATAATTAATAATAATGCTGATTAAACATTAAAATATAATCTAAGTATAATAATAAATAATTCGTCATAAATGCGTAGCAAGTTGCTACGCATTTCTTCTGACGCAACAATTAATATTTAAATGAATTTAACATATAAATCTAATTCCAACAAATAAATAATGGTTCCGTCGGAAATGCGTAGCAAGTTGCTACGCATTTCCGACACAATACTTAGAATTAGTATATTTGTCACTATTGTGTCACAAATTGCCCAAAAAAATCAAGGTCTTTTTTCCGTAGGAAATGCGTAGTAAATGTATCAGAATTTGCGACGCATTTTTTTGCGTAGGAAATTTCCGTAGCAAAATGACCATTTTTCTAGTAGTGAAATAAACCGATTAACTATGTAGAACTTATGAAAGTTAACTCTTCCAAAGCTGACATTATGTAAGTTGACTCATTTGGTATAATAATCTCTATGTTGATGGTGAAACATTGGTGAACAAAAGTAGAACTATGTGTTTGATCCGTATGACAATTAAAATCAGTTTCTAATATACGAATAGCATCTTCTTTTAGATAGTGTTAAACGACTAACAGCAAAAGTACATCAACTGATCTTTTATACAAAAAATCTGGATATTCATACTGACTAAGCAGTAAGCACGCTATTAATACACATCATCAGCACATAAATCAGCATTCAGGTATACACCCTCTAAAAAGCAATACAACTAGCATACGGGCTCCTTGTTAAGCATCTGCAATGGTGGTCAATAATCAATTACAGGTTCTGCAAAAGGAAGGACTCAACCATGTGGACTGTCTCGGTACTGGTTATGTCTCTATTAAATTAACAGTTGAAGGCATTTGACAGTACCCACAGATCATCATATAACTCCAAACAAAACCAGGCAGATATAGAGCAACAGCATCAACAATGAGGACATTGTGGATCAAGATCTGTATCAACTCCTTGTTACCATTAGACATCATTATGCTTGAACATATCCATAGCATAAAAGTAAAGAGCAGCAGCGGTTGTCCAAATTCCATTTAAGGGAGCTACAATAGCTGGACTATACCCCCGGCCCCCACTAATTTTTTGATCATAGTGTTAAATTTACCGAAAATTTCCATTTTTTTTTTGTAGTGTAAAATATTGGATTTTTAAGGGTCTGCCCCCAACGATTTGGATGTTAAGTGTCCGGCCCCACTGAGTTTTCGTTCAAGCTTCGCCACTGACCATAAATATATGGCTTATCACAAGCCAGGACCATCATCACCAAAGATTAGGCTGTAATTATGGAGATTAAACGAACTAACCACTCCTAGCTAGATTGCTTTTAATAAAATTACATGTTACATGGCCAGATGTAATGGTTCTAGATATCAATAACGGTCATTTCTGTTATAACCAAAAAACCACAATCAAAAACTTAAATCAAGTTACTGCTTAATCCTCCACCACTTGTGGCCTAGTGGTAGGGAGGCTTAGGTTCTCCAATGGATAACTTAAGAGTATCATGTAACGGAAAATATAGAACACAGACCCCATATATATACATAATCTCATGTAGCCTGATGTACTAAAAAGTATACTCATATAGAAAGTAAAACTAAATAGAGCACCAAATAGCCAAAACAGGGGCAGCCGGTAGAACAGGTCTAAAGATGATACACACATGATTAAAGAGAGAATAAGCACACTACCAAGGACTTGATATATTAAGCACATAGCTCAAAAGCACAACCACATCTCTCAAGTTCCTAATGCCGTTGTTATAAGTACTTGTAACAAGCCAGAAGCATCATCCCTAAAGACTTACAAACACAATCAAGATGAATGAGGATGTTACAAAGTCCATTACTGGTAAGTCCTATTGACCTAATGACAAAAACCAAGAATAAAGCATCAACCACAAAACCCCCCTAAAGGAAACAATAAGGCCCTCAACAACATTAAACCATATAAGGAGCTCATGGTTCACATATATGATACAGCATGCAATTCGAATCCACTTATCTTAGAACAACAAACAAAATCCAAGCCATCATCAGTGAACAAGATAATAACGTACACACTTCACTTTAAACGATAAACCCTGAAGTGGGAACATAAAATACTTAAAGAAATACAGAAATACCGAAAAACTTATCATCTCCAAAGCACTAGTATTATATAACCTAGATGTAGAACTTATGGAGTTATTATATGAAGCACTTTACACGGTTTCTATAGAGTTTTTTGGAAGAACAGGCTAGGTACAAAATATATCATATATAGCACAGAGAAGCCAAAGATGCGACCAAAATGCACAAGGAAAATAATTTTCCCAAGTGAGCAGCAATGGCATAAACTGAAGTGAGATCAAGACCAACGAGTTCGGCTGCAGAAGCAGTCCATACATGAGGAGACTGGTAACAGAGACCATGATGGCCCGAGGGTGAGTTCGGAAAGGGAATCCAGGTGCGCCCTGAGACTTGATTTCAGCTAAAGCTAGCAGAGCATTGATGATAAAGCCCAGAGCAGAGTGGGGCATGGCCACACCTTCTCCCCCAAATGCTACTTGCCGGTAACAGTGACCCCAGAGGTTGCGGAGAGGAGCAACTAAACGACCACGTATTGTTGTTGATACTATAGTATGGATGTGGCAGACGAACTGAAACAGAATCATATAGGCCGCAGTAAACAGAGGACCACCTTTGAATTTCGCGGGTTGTGGGTCGGCAACCGGAATAACTATTTCTGAGGTGGCCTGATTCATTCTTCTTTTTTCCTTCCTAAGGTTTGGGGGTTTAACTCTTTTTTATACTCGTACATATGAGGATTTGTGGACAATTTAAAAAATAGTTTGGTTGACAAAGGTTTGGTATCATGTGTCACATAAGCAAAACAACACATCCATTCAACTCTGAGATGGTATCAGGTTGAGGTGTACAAAAGGTTTTTTTATAAACTAGTATTGAATCATTTTTTTTTTCAAAAGTTAAGGTTACAAACGGTTTGAAACAACAAAAAAGGTTGTTTAACTTGTTTTCCAAGCCGGTTCAAGTTATAAACCGGTTTCAAAGAACGAGACTACAAACTGGTGCCAAACGTTGGGTTGGGCCCCATACCGGTTTTATTGGTTGATCAATGTTCAGAAGTAGTTTGGTGGGCCCAAATAGGTTTTTGTACACCTCTAGCAAGGTTTGAACCCACAACCTCTTGGTTGTTCAAACTAAAGTCCGAACCAGCGTAGAAAAGGTAATGCCTAGAGGTGGCAACAAAAACCCAACCATGATATTTTGGGTTATTTTGGGCCTCTTTTAAAAAGTAAATAAGTTAAATTGGGCTAAGGATTTAATCAAGATGGGTTAGAATGGGTTTTAAAATACCCATCTAAATTTTCACATGGATCAAGATGGGTTTTTACTCCCTAAACCTAAAACACGCATCAAACGAATCTTCACAGTGAATCGGCCAAACGTCTACTCTTCTGCAACATTCTCTCATCTCTGTAAGTCAATTTTCCCATCGTTTCATCTTTTCCACTCACGATTATCATGTATCTCACTCCAATCGACGCTTGTTGACTAACCATTACACTCTTACATCGATCACTTTGGGACTTTGGGTTAACAATTACACTCCAATCGATGCTTGTTGACTTTCTGTTAGGGTTAAAAATGTAAATGAAACAAGTAGGTATGGATTATTAACAATTACACGAATCGATGCTTGTTGACTTTCTGTTAGGGTTCCAGGTGAAGATTTTATGGATTATTTTAGTATGATGTGTAATTGATTTTGCTTAATTATGTCAATTTATAGTTTTATACACTACGGATTGAACTATGTGATCTTTTCCTTTGTAAGAAAGTTGGATTAGTGATAATTAGAAAGAACAACTTGTTAATAGTGTACCTGAATTTGTGCTTCTTTCCAGTTAATGTTTCATATTGCCCAATGTTCTATGTCATTATCTGAATATTGAGATCACAAGTGTAGAAAAGATATCAGTTTTGCTGCAATTTTACATGGATAATGTATTCAGCAATGATTCGGACCGCTTGACATGCTTCAGTTTGTAAGACTGTGTTGTGGAGGGGCTCTAAAGGGGCTTTAATTTTTCCAGTCTTGGTACAGTCCAGTTCAGTCTTGAAACTATTACACATTGACTTTTTTAATTTTTTTAATTTTCTGATGATGGCCTACAATCCCAAAGTTTTTTTTTTATTTTTTTAAAATTTTATTTATTTTTTTTGAATTTTTTGAAATTTTTTTGAATTTTTTGAATTTTTTTTTTGTTTTTTTTTTTTTTTTTTGAATTTTTCGAATTTTTTGAATTTTTTCGAATTTTTTGATTTTTTTTTGAATTTTTTGATAAAAACCCATCTTGACCTAAACCCATTCTAACCCATCTCTTAATAAACCCATCTTAACCCAAACCCATTCTAACCCATACCCATCCTAACCCATTACCCAAACCTACCCAACCCACCCATTTTGCCACCCCTAGTAATGCCTAATCTAGCAAATATAAAGTCGATACCTATTTTAATAATGATTAATTAACATGCCTATTCTCATGATTTACCCTTTTTGTTGCATTTAAAAAAAAATGGATGGGTTTGAATTAAACATCGATGTGATTGAAAATATGAAAAGTTGATGATAATCGCCACTTGCCAGATCGGTCTATTGAGCCTGTTTAACCAAAACCCACCCATGTCACCTGTTTAGGCTGCAATAAACTAGCCAGTTATTTCAAAACCGGTGAAAACCCCTTTGAACCCAAACCAGAAACACGGTGATAATTTGTTCAAGTAAATTGATTCAAAGATTCAAAAATTGTTTAGTTTAGTGATTTTAATCTCAACCAAAAGGCCAAGAATGACAGCTGAGGATACTAAGCAAAAAGGCAGTTTATGTTGTTGAATTTACACTTGTGATGTTCGTATAAAAGTAAGATGAAGATTATAGCATCTTATTGTTATATTACATAGTTTTCTGAGAACGGTCCGAATAGCATCTTATTGTTTCAATACATAATGTGGTTTTTGAGGATGGTTCGAACAAAAACAAGTAGGCAGTAGTAAACAGTCGATGTTAGCGAGTTGTTGGTTGGAGGAATAACAATTTGTATGATGGGCTGAATAATCTTTTTTCCTTTCTAAGGTTTGATGGGGGATGAGGGATATATAGTGTGTAAATTTTTTATGCTAGTAGATGTGTGTTGCATGTGTCTTGCATGCATGTGGCTTGCGTGTGTCATCATTGGCTTGTGAGTGGCACACGTTCTGACTAAGACAAAGTAGAAGTACTTTGGTTAACAAATGACAGAGATTGGGTTCGAATAAACCATCGACGTCATTGAAAAGTCGACTTTTCAATTTAATATAGCAACTAGGAGCCCACGTTCAAAAATATATATATAAAAATTGGGGGGTGGTCGGAAAGTTAGTGTAAACAACAAATTAATGTTTATTTATACCGGAAACACCGTGCGTTGCAACAGGTTTGTTACATGGGGATTTAGTTGTGTCAGAGACACTCAATATCAAAGCAAAAGAATTTATTATTCGCCAACGTTTTACAAGCAATAAATCCAAATAACAGCTGATACACGAACAGAAAACGAAGAACAAGGTCGCCGTAATAATCTGCACAAAACAGATTATCGACAACAAAGCAGACAACCTTCTCGAACTTCAAACGGTGAAATCAGTCCTAGTTTGAATGTTCTAGAGATAGGAAGAGGGCTGCGCAAACTTCTGATCAGATGTATGTGAGAGATCGGTCGACAAAAGAACTGGTCGCTGTATATGAGATTGTCCCTATATGGCTGATTATGCCCACCTTTTATAAAAAAAGAACCCTAACCAAAACTTCTGCTCCACGTCTTTCAGCAGCCCAAAAAAAACAAAAAAAAGAGCCCAAACTCGCAAAAGGAAAGATAAGCCCATTAGACAAAAAAAAAAAAAAAGGAAAAAAATTGAACAAATATTGAATTGCAAATAGGAGAATATATATATTTTAACACCCCCTCAATTCAATATTGAAAAACAGTCAAACATACGAAGAAGATGACAAACCTTTTCATGAAGACCAATAGGCAACCCTTTTGCAAATATATCAGCAGCTTGATTTTCGGACTTAATACCCACAGTTTGAATAATTCCCTTAGAAATCTTCTCTCGTAAGAAGAAAAGGTCCACTTCAAAATGTTTCGTACGTTCGTGAAACACAGGATTGGCTGCTATACAGTGGCGGATCTTGCCCGTTGAACGTGTCAGGGCCGAAAGACACGGGCACTAAAAAAAGCCCGGGCAAGCCCGGGCAAAACATAGTATATATAAAAAATTTCGATCGAAATACGGAAAATTAACACTACGGCCGAAAAACTTGCCCGGGCCGTGGCCCTGCCACAACACCATTAAGAACCGCCCCTGCTGCTATAGAAATAGCAGCTGTGCTATCACAAAAAAGTTGAACCGGAAGAGCAACATCAACCTTCAACTCCTTTAATAAGTTTGAAATCCAAATAACTTCGCATGTTGCAGCAGACATGGACCGGTATTCTGCCTCAGCAGACGACCTTGAAACAGTTGACTGTTTTTACTTTTCCATGACACAAGATTATTACCTAAAAAAACACAAAAACCAGTAATAGATTATCGAGACCCTAAACATTTAGCCCAGTCTGAATCAGAAAAAACTTTTATTTCAAAGTGTCTCCTTTTTTAAAAAAAATTCCCCTTTCCAGGAGCAGCTTTTAAATACCTTAAAAGTCTTAATGGAATTTTGAAATGAGCTTGAGTAGGCGAATGCATAAACTAACTAAGATAATGCACAACATATGCAATATCTGGCCGAGTGTGAGAAAGATAAATCAACTTACCAACAAGTTTTTGATAAACAGTTACATTGATTAAAGATTGATTATCCTTTTCACAAAGATGAGACAAAACATGATTTGCCTCAATAGGACAACTGACCGGTTTACAACCAGTCATACCAAATTCAGCAAGTAAATCTAAACAATACTTCCTTTGTGTTAAACACAAACTAGTAGAATTTCTTACGACTTCAATACCCAAAAAATATTGCAACTTTCCCAAATCTTTTATTAAAAACTTTGACTTGAGTAAAAGTTTAATTTCACCAACCTTTTTTGAACAACTACCAGTTATAATGATATCATCTACATAGACAAGAAGAACAATAAAAGTAGAATCTTTTGTCATAACAAACATGGAATGATCACACTTACTTTGTTCAAAACCTAGATCAACAAGAACTGACACAAATTTCTCATTCCACATCCTAGGAGCTTGTTTCAATCCATACAAAGATTTTTTTAATTTGCAAACTTTAGACTCATAAGAAGAATTATAACTATCAGGCAAGCACATATAAACTTCTTCATTAAGGTCACCATACAGAAAAGCATTGTTAATGTCAAGTTGATATATTTCCCAGTTAAAGTGAACAGCCATAGATAACACACATCTAACTGTAACCATTTTAACCACAGGAGAAAAAGTTTCAAAAAATATATGCCTTCCTTTTGACTAAACCCTTTAGCAACAAGCCTAGCCTTATACCTTTCTATTTAACCAATTGATTTATATTTAATTTTATAAACCCACTTACACCCAATTGCTTTCCTATTAGGTGGTAAGTCTACAATCTCCCAAGTTTTATTCCTATGTAAGCTTCAAGTTCCAAATTCATAGCATCAACCCAATTAATATCATTCTTAGCTTCAAAATAATTCTTAGGTTCACAACTTTTATTTAACACGGAAGCAAAACAAAAACTTTCAGGAGATAAATTAGCATAGTTTAATACTTTTTCTAGACCATATTAACTTTCCCATTAACCACATAATCTTCAAGTTTAGAAGGAAATTTAATGTTTCTAGAAGATCTCCTTAAAACTGTGCTAGTTTGTTCCCCAACATCTCCCTCAGAATTATTATTATCTTCATGTTCAGTGTCATGCTCAGCCATGTCCGAATCTAATTCTATATTGCTAGGTTGCTGATTACCAGCCATACCTAAAGCAATCTCTGAATCAGTTCCAGACTGCTCAGACCCATGACCTGTTGAAGTACTAGTTTGTGTATTCTCATCAGTGGAGCTGGGTCAACTTGAGGGCTTTGAGTGAAGTTTAAATCAGATAAATTAAAAAAATTAAGGGTGTTAACTTCAGACGGAGTATCAAGATCAGAAGATGCTTTCTTCTCTTTAAAAGGAAACACAGTTTCGTAAAACCTAACATCCCTAGAAAAAAACATCATTCTTTGATCTAAACTCCAAAGTTTGTACCCTTTTTTTTCAGTTGAATATCCAACCAAAACACATTTTTCAGCATGTGTGGTAAACTTATCAGAGTTGTTTAACACAGTGCTGAAACAAAGACACCCTATAACCCTAAGTTGACCCAAAACAGGAGCAAAACCAAACACAAGTTCATATGGAGACTTCAGACTTCCCACTCAAAATAGATGAAGGCGTCCTGTTAATTAAATAAGTAGTAGTTAGAATACACTCAGACCAAAACTTAAGTGGAAAACCACCTTGAAAGAGTAAAGCTCTTGCTACATTTAACAAATGCCTATGTTTTCTCTCAACAACTCCATTTTGCTATGGAGTATGAACACATGAAGTCTGATGTATAATTCCATTTTCATAACAAAAAACACTCATTTGTTTATATATAAATTCAGTACCATTATCACTCCTAAAAATCTTAACTGATCTACTAAACTGAGTTTTAAGTAGATTAAAAAACCTTTAATATTGTAAAACACCCTTTGACTTCATGAGATATACCCACACAACTCTAGTATAATCATCAACGACAGTAAGAAAATACCTAAAACCATCCGTACTTTGCACTCTATAAGGACCCCAAACATCAAGATGAATAAGATCTCCTAATCCCTTAGTTTTATGATCACTTAAGGGAAAAGGTTCTCTATGCTGCTTAGCCCTATGACATGTTTCACAAGGATCTAATTTAATACCAGTATTAATATTTAAATCATTTTTAAGAACATGTAATACAGGTTCAGCAGGGTGACCTAACCTAGCATGCCAAAGATTAATATCACAACTAGAATTACAAACCTTATTTGAAACAGAAGAACTACCACAAAAGTATAGACCATCAAACTGACTACAAGTCACCTGGACTTTCTTTGTTGGAGAATCCTGAATATAACATTTATGTTCATCAAATGAAACAGTCAGTTTACAATCTCTAGCAAGTTTATGAACAGAAATCAAATTTACATAATAATCAGGCACGACAAACACATCATATAGAATAACCTTGTCGCTTAATTTAATATCACCAATTTTAGTTACCAAGGCACTAGTGCCATTAGGATGTTTAACCTTAATATTAAATTCAGTTACATCCTTTTGATTAATCAGACACTCATAAGTCATTACCATGTGTTGATTAGTACCAGAATCAACTATCCACCCTACCTTTTTGACATTATCAATAAAGTTTGAAAAATAGTAAACAGGTTTAAAATCACAGGTAGGTTTGGATGATACAAAACTATTTAGACAAACAGAATTAGCACACATACCAGCAAAACCACTACTCTGAGGATCACCCTTAGATTTATCATTCAAGAGACTAAGCAATTGAGCTATCTGATCATTGGTTAGAGAACTCACAGCAGAAGATGTATCAGTAGTATCAGCAGTAACATTATTACTGACCATGTTACCCTTGTTCCCACCAGATTTTGACTTCATCCAAGAAGGATAGCCAACAAGTTCAAAACACTTCTCAATAGTATGACCAGTCTTATTACAATGAGAACATTTGAGATTAGGGTTAGGAATTCTAACACTCTTTTTCTTTGATTCATTAATTTGATTAGTTTTAGTAGCAAAACCAACAACATTGTTTAGAGTTTCATCAGAAATATTTTTTGAATGAAGATGTGACTCTTCTCTAGAGATGACTGAAAAAGCATCATTCACAGAAGGAAGAGTTTCTCTGGTTAACAAATTTGTTCTCACAGACTGGTACGAACTATCAAGACCCATTAAATACTGCATAAGCTTAATAAGATGATTAAAGTCATTAAACTGTTTAGATGCATCACAAGAATTGTGACAACCCGAGATTTCAAGGTCTTTTTCCTATGAATCACTTGTTTCATAATCTTGTTTTTTATTTCAATTCGTCTATGTGATATTGTGTGTAGTTATTGGAATGTTAAATGTTAATGTGTAAAGCTGAGTTGTTAAATGTAAAAATATTAAATATAGTTTATTTAATGTTATTCGCCGCAAATCTCACTCGACGAAGAAAGTGTTCTTCGCCATCTTTAGTCTCGACGAAAAAGGGGTCCTTCGCCATCTTTAGTCTCGATGAAGAATGGGTTCTTCGTCGAGCAGGTTCTTCGCCGAGAAGGGGCTTCGGCCCAGGTCGTTTGAGGCCTAGAATGGGTTGCTGTTATTTTATAACTCCTCATAATCTGCGAAACTTAGAACAAACGTAAAACCCTAGAGCTTTTCTCTCCTTTCCTTGCACGCGACGGCTGCCATAGTTCTTCCTTGAAGCTTTTTGTGATTTTCGTGTTATCCATCTCGGTTAGTTGTCGTTATCACTGTTTTACTTGATTCTCTGATTATACGTGATTATGTGGTTACATGATAGGGTTTTAAATCGTATCTATACATGATGAAGTAGGGTTGTATGTTAATAAGAATTATCAATGAAACCACTTGGGTTTAATCTAAAGGAACGATTGTTATTGAGTGCTCATGAAACCGTCCGGCTGATTGTATTCTGTGTTGATTTGATCTGATTATCGGGTATATATATGTTGTAATCTGGATCGTATATGGTTATTTTATGATTTAGGGCATGTATTAGATGTTAAATGTTGTGATGTTGTTAGAGTGATGATGAATAGCAATTAGGGTTTGTTGAACTTGGAAAATACTGTTGTTTGATCCTTTGATCGTGCCCAAGGAATTGTTAACTGTTATTACGGGATTATAGAGGAATGTAACTGACTGTTGTAGGCAGCGACGAAAGACGCCCCGACGAAAAACACGGTTCGACAAAGAACATGGTTCTTCGTTGACTGGATGTTGACGAAACACTAGGGTCTTTCGTCATATGTATCCTCGACGAAGGATAGTTCTTCGCCGAGAGGGTCTTTCGTCATATGTATCCTCGACGAAGGATAGTTCTTCGCCAAGAGGGTCTTTCACCGTAATGATGCATCACGAAATATGGTTCTTCGTGGAAGATGTACATTTGAACAAATGAACAGAACAGTTTATGCAGTGTATATGTATATGATGATGAATGTATGAGGATGAGTTTATGCTATGTGATATGTGATGATCTTTGTGATGAATGCAAGTTGTGAAATTACGTGACTTGAACGATTACGAAACTGACTTCACTTGGTAGCCAAGGTAGGGTTGGTTGGCTAACTAGAATCAGTAACTTTTTATACCGAGCAAATCTAAGGTGAGTTCACTGCTCTTTTTCCAAGCATGCGTCCCGGGGAGGTACATCTAGTAAACGTTCCTGGGAGGAATGTCGGGTAATGGGGTTTAACTGGAATGTTAAACCTGGGATGTTGGTTATTACACTCATATCTATCATTGAAGTCCCTTGTACCGATTTGTTGCCGGGGAGGCAACGGGGTATTAGTTGATAGCGCTATTTAGGTTTGGCACCCTCACACCGTACCGGGGAGGACGGTCGTGAACTAATGACCCCAGTCTTGACCATTGCTTTGATAGAGGCATTGGGGTTTGGACAAATAATCTGGAGCCATCTGCGGTAATCGAGTTAATAACTACATCAAATCTTTGAAATGCTTTATACTTATAATTGGTAATTAAAACATGTTAACAAACTTTGAACTCACTAGCATAGTCTGACACACTTGTCTGCATACTTGCAGGTCGTTAGATTCATGGTTGGAACTTGCTATCTGGGAGTGCTGGAGTGGTCATGGGTCGTAGCTCTTGGATACATGTTTATTGGTTCTGCACATTTGTTTTGAAACACTTGGATAACTATTTACATTATGCTTTCGCTGAACGTACTTGTTTTAAGTTGTGATTTGAAATAGTTTATGAAATAAATGGGAACTTTTATTTATATCGTGTTATAGTTCAATGTGATTGGTGGCTTGGATCCTGGTACGTCACACGTCCCGCGGTGTTTCCGCATGTGGTATTTTGGGGGTGTGACAGTTTGGTATCAGAGCCACTGGTTATAGTGAACTACATTTTTAAAATGTTTTTTTTATAAAACCGGACTATAACCGAACAGCTTCGAAATTGACCATGACACTCAGCTCCAGATTGCAAGGTTCGTCTCTCGTTTATTTATTGCATAGCATATCTAGTGTACACTTATGTATGATATTGCATGTGATTGCACACTTAGCACTACAGGCTGAATTTATGTGTTACTTGCTTATGTTATGTGGTCGATAGAGTCACATTGCGACATTCCTTTAGACTTTCATGGTTCATGTTTTGTGGTATCTCGTGTCTTGCTACTTGGGTTTGAGGAACCTTTTAGCACAAGTTGGGAGGAGCTGAGATTGACATGCAAATCGCATTGTTATTATGGGTGCACACATAATAATAATGAGGGGTGCATGTGGTCCCAGTGAGCCTTAACGAGTGTAAAAGGGGTTCCGCTCTGTTGTTTGATGCAAACTTAGTAGTCTGTAGAAGTCTTCGTGAGCTTTGACTCCTACCTTATTTCGAATCTTAACCTGTCCTCTTTTCTTATATAGAATCATGAGCGGACGAGGCCATGGGCGTGGTCACGTTGCGATGACACAGGCCGAGTTGACAAACTTGATTAACACCCATGTGGCTGAGGCTCTGGCAGCCTATGAAGCTGGTACGAAATGTACCAAATACTCTTTATTCTTGTGTCGCGTACACAACTCTTACTCGTGTGCTGTATTTTCTCTCGTCCTTTGGTCAACAAGCGAATCGGAATCAAAATAATCCGACTGTCTGCACGTTTAAGACGTTCATGGATTGTAAGCTATAGACATTCAGTGGGACTGAAGGGGCTGTGGGGTTACTTTATTGGTTCGAAAAAGCTGAGTCAGTGTTTGCTATGTGTAACTGTCCCGAGGGGGACCGGGTGAAGTATGCTACAGGCACTTTTGAGGATGGTGCCTTAACTTGGTGGAATGCCCAAGTGCAAATGTTAATCAATAACGTACACACTTCATATTAATCAATAAACCCTGAAGTGGGAACATAAAATACATAAAGAAATACAGAAATACTGAAAAAACTTATCATCTCCAAAGCACTAGTAGTATATAACCTAGATGTAGAACTTACGGAGTTATTGTATGAAGTACTTTACACGGTTTCTATAGAGTATTTTGGAAGAACAGGCTAGGTACAAAAAATATCATATATAGAACAGATAAGCCAAAGATGCGACCAAAATGCACAAGGAAAATAATTTTCCCAAGTGAGCAGCAATGGCATAAACTGAAGTGGGATCAAGACCAACAAGTTCGGCTGCAGAAGCCAGTCCATACATGAGGAGACCGGTAACAGAGACCATGATGGCCCGAGGGTGAGTTCGGAAAGGGAATCCAGGTGCGCCCTGAGACTTGATTTCAGCTAAAGCTAGCAGAGCATTGATGATAAAGCCCAGAGCAGAATGGGGCATGGCCACACCTTCTCCCCCAAATGCTACTTGCCAGTAATAGTGACCCCAGAGGTTGCGGAGAGGAGCAACTAAACGACCACGTTTTGTTTTTGATGCTATAGTATGGATGTCGCAGACGAACTGAAACAGAATCATATAGGCCGCAGTAAACAGAGGACCACCTTTGAATTTCGCGGGTTGTGGGTCGGCAACCGGAATAACCATTTCTGAGGTGGCCTGATTCATTCTTCTTTTTTCCTTGCTAAGGTTTGGGGGTTTAACTCTTTTTTTATACTCGTACATATGAGGATTTGGGGACAATTAAAAAAATAGTTTGGTTGACAAAGGTTGGGTATCATGTGTCACATAAGCAAAACAACACATCCATTCTGAGATGGTATCAGGATGAGGTGTACAAAAGGTTTCTTTTTTATAAACTAGTATTGAATCAAATTTTTATTTTTTTTCAACAGTTGAGGTTATAAACTGGTTTTAAGAGGGAAAATATCCATACCTATTAAATCAATTGTGGTCGGGTTACAAACATGTTTGAAACAAAAAAAAATGTTGTTTAACTTGTTTTCCTAGCCGTATCCGGTTATAAACCGGTTTCAAAGAACGAGACTACAAACTGGTGCCAAACCTACCTTAGGCAAGGTTTGAACCCACAACCTCGTTGTCAAACTAAAGTCCGAATCAGAGTAGAAAAGATAATGCCTATTCTAGTAAATATAACGTCAATGCCTATTTTACTAATGCTTAATTAACATGTCTATTCTCATGATTTACCCTTTTTGTTGCATTTAAAAAAAATGAATGGGTTTGAATTAAGCATCGATGTGATTGAAAATATGAAAAGTTGATGATAATCGCCACTTGCCAGTTCGTCTATTGAGCCCGTTTAACCAAAAACCACCCATGTCACCGGTCCAGGCTTGAATAAACTAACCAGTTATTTCAGAACCGGTGAAAACCCCTTTGAACCCAAACCAGAAACAATGGTGATAATTTGTTCAATTAAATTGATTCAAAGATTCAAAAATTGTTTAGTTTAGTGATTTTAATCTCATCCAAAAGGCCAAGAATGACAGCTGAGGATACTAAGCAAAAAGGCAGTTTATGTTGTTAAGCAAAAAGGCAGTTTATGTTGTTGAATTTACACTTGTGATGTTCATAGAAGTAAGATGAAGATTATAGCATCTTATTGTTATATTACATAGTTTTTTGAGAACGGTCCGAATAGCATCTTATTGTTTCAATACATAATGTGGTTTTTGAGGATGGTTCGAACAAAAACAAGTAGGCAGTAGTAAACAGTCGATCTTAGCGAGTTGTGGGTTGGAGGATAACAATTTGTTTGATGGGCTGAATAATCTTTTTTTCTTTCTAAGGTTTGATGGAGGATGAGGGATAGTGTTTAAATGTTTTATACTAGTAGATGTGTGTTGCATGTGGCTTGCATGCATGTGGCTTGCGTGTGTCATCATTGGCTTGTGAGTGGCACACGTTCTGACTAAGACAAATTAAAAGTACTTTGGTTAACAAATGACAGAGATTGGGTTCGAATAAAGCATCGACGTCATTGAAAAGTCGACTTTTCAATTTAATATAGCAACTAGGAGCCCACGTTCAAAAATATATATAACAATATATACAACAATTGGGGGTGGTGGGAAAGTTAGTGTAAACAACAAATAAATGTTTACTTATACCGGAAACTAAGTGGTGCTGAACGCGCGTTGCAACAGGTTTGTTACATGGAGATTCAGTTAGTACCATTCGGTTTGTACGATACTGAAACTCGATATAGCAATCGAAAGAGAAAACACGTATCGTTAACAACCGAAAAAAACCCAAAATAAAGTAGTTATATGACCGAAACGACATCAACATGGGTTTTCGGTTCACCTTAACCAAACTAATAAAATCATGTTTCGAGTTGGCTAAAACTGAAGCGTTGCAACGCATGGACATGACTTACTCGTTTCAATAATTAATTTAGGAAATAAAAATATAAAAAAAACTTATTTTCTTAACACTACATTTTTAACATATTATATAAAATAATAAATGGATAACTTTGTAAAATAGTAACAGGAGTAAAGTGTGATTTGCGTCCCTATGATTTGTGGTGTAAATCAACTTGTGCCCCACGTTTGTAAAAATGGAAACATGTGTCCATGTGGTTTAAAAAGTGCTACACTTTGAGTCTTGGAGCTAACAGAGTTAGTTTTTTTACCATAAAAAAGTTGAGCATGGGGTAAAACAGTCTTTTCACAAGAACTCAAAACCCTACCTCTTGTTAACACCCCCACCATTTCAAGACTTCGCCATTTGTGTCCTCGAATTCATCAACCTACCCACCTTGATTCTTCGGCGATCACCACCACCACCACACCAACGATCGTCCACCACCACCCACCACAACCACACTCATCGATCACCACACCGATGATTGCACACCACCAAACCCCCCCTGCACCCACTTGTCCCCTACACCTGTCGCACACCGCCAAACCCCCCGTCTACTCTGACGATTGCACACCCGTCATACACCACCAAACCCCCCACACTACAAGAAAAACACCCTATAGAGACGACACCTATACAGATAACAAAAGTCATCTCTATAATTCACCATATAGAGACGACATGTCGTCCTTATAGGGTAAAAATAATTTTTTTTTGTTTTATTTAATTCTAGTTTGACAAATAAGAAACATAAAAAACGTTTCAACTTTTAGAGACGATATTTCGACTCTACAACCTTAAATATATATATATATATATAGGATAAGGTTCATGAGTGAACAACATCCTTGGTTGTGAACCTTGTGAACTAATCTCAACCATTGGTTTCAATTTTGAGAAAAAGGGCAAGATTGTAATTATACAAATTATTTTTTATTTTAAATTCGTTTCCATAAACCAATGGTAGTTACAATTTCTATTTCCTAGCATATTGTATGTGATCTTCTTTCATTATATTCAAATTCTATCATATACCAGTGGCCAATAATTGAAACGATTCAAACCCTGCTAATAGTTTAATCACGACATCGATCATGGAGGATGCTCATAGTAGCGGCTTCAACGGACAAGACCCAATACAACAAGATGACTTGAATCCAGTTTTTTACACTACCATGAATCGCCCAGGTTTAGTTTTTTTATCTGTTTTGTTCGGTAGTTTACGAAATCGTCCAGGTTATTTTCTGATCAGTTTCAACATCTCAATCGCCCAGTTCTTTGTGATCAGTTTCCGGTTCATGGTATTTAATGATCGTCATTCCTTATGGTTGATTTATATTTTGATTGTTAATGTGTACTCAGTTTTTATAGAATTCATGAATGAGATATTTGGATGACTTGTTTACAGATATATCGCAGTAACTGAATATTTTAGGATAATAAAACTGTTGCATGTACACATATGTACCGAACATTCCTGAATATTTTAGAATGACTTGTTTACAGATATATTGGAGTAACTGAATATTTTTAGGTTAAGATAACAGTGCATGTACACATATGTACTGATCACTCCTGAGATATTGGATGACTTGTTTACAGATATATGAGTAACTGAATATTTTTAGGATAATAAAACAGTTGCATGTACACATATGTACTGAACATTCCTGAATACTTTAGAATGACTTGTTTACAGATATATTGGGGTAACTGAATATTTTAGGTTAAGATAACAGTTGCATGTACACATATGTACTGATCACTCCTGTTACCACATATCTTATTGATGTCACTATTTATTATTTTTTGTGTAATACAATAACTGATTTGTTATGTCGGGGTAACTGAAAGCATGTAATTTATTTTTTTGCTAGCTTTTTTTTTATGATATATTAATTCGTATAACAAACTTCCTGAAGCTTAATTAATTATACGTGCTTTCTCTATTAATGATCAGAGTCAGTTGCTAGCAACGTATACGAAACACCTAACGGCAGTAGGTATTGGACGCCAGTTGTTCCGCACGGTTTCAAACCCTTTGTCAATGCGAGATTTAGTTCCATGGAAGTTGCTATTGCAATGTACGAGGAATATGCACAACTTGCAGGTTTTTGTACACGGTTGGGTACTTCTAAGAAAGAAAAGATCGGCGACAAAAAAATAACAAATCTGCGATATGTCTTGTGTTCTAGAGCCAACAAACCTTAAGGCACCGATGGTCAACCGTCTGAGGTTGATACTATTTCCCCCAAAAGACGCTCAACCATAAAAGTTACAGACTGTAAAGCCTGTGTAAAATTTAAACGTCTGAAAGATACAGATGAGGTTGAATTATATGACTGTGTAGAACAACATAACCATGGGTTTACGTCTCCTGAAAATCTTGATTTAACTCTAAAGAAGAGGAAGCTTGATTTTTCCACCACCGAGTTTATAGCAAAATGTCGTAATGCTAACATTGGTCCTACGAAATCCCACAAACTTCAGGTTGTCATAAAAGGTGGTCATCATAACGTACAGGGCACGGTTGTTGACTATAAAAATTGTGGGAGAGATATCCGAGATTTCATCAGCGAAAGATACGCCCAAATGTTAGTTGACAAAATGAACGCAAGATGCAAGAACAAAGAAAATTATACTTTTGATACCCAGATTGTTGACACAGAACTCCAGTTGCTATTTTGGTGTGATAATGTTTCGAAAATGAATTATGACGCATTTGGGGATGTTTTGGCTTTTGATGCAACGTGCCACACGAATATGTAAGTTATAAATTCTCATATTCTAACTCTTTAGTTATTTAAATTTGTGTTTTACAAATTACTTTTTTTTACAGGTACGATATGATTTTTGTTCCTTCACTGGCGTATGTGGCATATAGTTCAAAAGATACCATCTAAGGTATTTATTTACAAACTTTCTGGTTATAACCTATTTGTACACTTGTGTACAAGTAGTATCATACACTGGTGTTCATTTGTTCCTTCTTTTTTATTTGTCCTTATACGTGTGTTTATTTCGACATTGATAACTTTTTCATTTCTTTTTACAAAATACAGATCAAGGGAGACAACTTGACAAATATCAAAATAAAAGAGAAGTTTCACAAGCTTGTTTGGAACGTCTATATCAAACCTGAAACATTTGAGAAAAGGTGGAATTCATTGATCGTCGAATATGGGTTAGAGTCCAATAAATGCTAACAACTTCGAATGCCTCTGTAAGGTACACCCATTATTCTACGAATACCCTCTTTATCAACTTTTATTTGTCTGTCCCCAAGATTGATTTCCATTTTTTCGGTATCTAGCCTATCGACCACAAAATACGCCAACGATAAATTTTTGTCTGATACTTTGAGATTCAGTATCTTCCCAAATCCCATTTTACGAACCACGTTTCTCTGCCACCTCGTCAAGATGCAAACAATTTGTTCGGAGAGGTACGCGTCGGTAACTCTTTACAACGCTTCGCCCTAGCACGTTTCTTGCTGTTACTTTTTCCTTTTTTTGGTGGTCCTTGCTTGCTTCCTTTCTTTGAACTTGAATATCTGGTCAACCGCATTCATCTCACAATCTTCTTCGTAATCTAAACAATTATCAAAACCGTTAACAGCATATTATAACAGCATTTGTATACATATATGAATATAAACAATACCTCCTTTCACGTCTTCGTCTTGGCTGGCCATGCATTCCGCGTCAGTCGTCTTCATCATCTTTCTCCCACAACCCTCAATACCTACATCAAAATCTAATCAAAACACATTTTCCCGTTGTTGTATACACAGACAATTTTGATAACTATTGCGTACATATGTCATAATTTCACTTACCTGTACCAAGTTTTTCCTTCCCATTTCGGGATGTGTATTCTTCATTAAGTTTGTTACTATCACAAACTTTGTTAATTGTTTCCGTCTTGCACACCTCGTCGTTTCCTGAAGTAAAAATCCATAACCATTAGGACGCTAAATACAACTTCGGGCGCATAGGCACCGATTGGTTACGGTCATAAATATTAATGCATATATGTTATACCATCCTGTATATTGGAGAACGGCACACAAATCGGTTTAATTGATTGACCACTCGGAAGCCTACATGCTTTTCGTCTCCTTCTCTTTCCCAAAACTGCTTCATTCATACACACAACCAAGTAGTACACACAAAAAGCAATGGTTACACAAGCACTTTCACATGTTATGACGGTTAAACAAACAATCTACATGTGCTATTACTAACATCTTCTGTTGTCTTCTTTTCAATATCAGGACTAGCAAACACATTCGCTCCTTCCATACCCGACCCTTTCTCATGTCTTTTAACATCAGCCATCTCAATACCTAATTAAAAATAGAAACCTCAAAATACAATAACATAGGGGCACACAAACAATGTGCTATTATATACACTAAAAGGTATCTAACATACAGTAAACAAGTGTACACTAATAACACTACATCATCCTACGAAGAAAACAAGCAAGCTACAACCCATGGATACACTTGTGTATTCCGACTATATCTTTTTTATCAAAATTTTATGAAAAAAAGCACATTTACACAGACATCAAATTGGCCTACAAAATAACTACATGAAAATACACATGTGTACTTCAGTTTTATACTCATTTTTCAAAACAAGATGACTATAACTTCTGTACATACAATACACAAGTGTACACCAATAACATTACACCAAAATACGACCAACACATGCAACCTCCAACCCATGGCTGGACTTTGGATTTCCAGCGACACAGAGCACCGTCGAATATCCGATTCCGAACACACATTCCGACGATACAGGATGCTCATGTCATCGAATGAAAAATCAGCCAAAACACATACTCATACGAACATCGCTCGATTAAACATATAACACGACAACATATTGATTCCATACGATCCGATTGAACAAACCCTAACTTTTCGATTCTCTAAAAAAAAGAAATTAACACTTATGTACATCAAGAATCAAGGTAGTGAAGTTAAAACTTACCGTCGTTAAACTTCTGTTCTCTACCGTCGCCAGATTTCTTCTCCATCACCATTGTTTTAATCGCCGGTTGGGGGTTGTTTGAAAGAGTGATGTTATTCTGATTAGTAGCTACCTTCAAGGATATTTAGTTAGACTAGGATAGATAGCTATGATTACGGGAAGAAAAATATTTCTCACAATCAAATCAAAAGAATACGCTACTTGTTTCCTATAATTATAAAAGTTGTATTTTGACAAAAATATCCCTAATATTTAATTATACCTATTTTATTTTAATAAATAATTAATAAATTGGATTAAAATCAAATATCAAGATCTAAAAAACCAATGGCCAGGATTTGTTCACTTTGTTCACAACTTAAGCCTTGTTCACTCTAGAACCCTACCCCATATATATATATATATATATATATATATATATATATATATATATATATATATATAAGAGAAAGATCATTTAGGAATCACCCTTTATTGTGAGAACCACGAAAAGCAATGTGAACACAACAAAAAATAGCTAAAAAAAATCTAAAAAACACATAAAATTATTATTTTTTAATATTTTTATGGAAAATCTCAAGTTTTCGTTGTTAAAAAAATTGGCTACTAAAAGTAGTGATTTAACTTAAACAATATTAAAAAAAAAATATTTTTTGTGTGTTTTTTAGATTTTTTTAGGTATTTTAGGGTTTGGTTTTTAGCATCTAGCTTGGGTAGGGGGTGCGGGGGGGGGGGGGGATTTAGGTTTTTTTGTAGGTTTTTTTTTTTGGAGGGGGGGGGGTGTTGGGTTTACTTTAGGTTTTTGGTGGTGTAGTGGGTTTATTTTGTTGTGTTCACATTGATTCTCGCAGTTCTCGCAATAAAGGTGTTTCTCGCATGAACCCTACCTACATACATATATATATACATATATATACATATATATATATATATATATATGGGAGGGTTTAAATGAAAACGCTAAATATTGCGAGAACCGTGAGAACGAATGAAAAAACCACGAGAACTTGGTCAAAAACAATTCAAATTCAAAATTTCTTTTTACACTTATCATTATTATTCGAATACAATATTAGAAATTAAATTTACACGTTTAAATTTACATGAATTCGTAAATAACGAAAATTTACACATGTGTAAGTTTATCATTTACACATGTGTAAATTTGTTATATTTACACATGTGTAAAACATCTAGTAAGCGTGATTTTGAGAGGAGAAATGGATTATTTAATGTTGTGAATTCCTTTTTGATGTTGTATTTTAATTAGGATGAGGTTTGTATTAAAAAAATTTCGGTTTTGATTGGTTTTCTCATTCGTTCTCACGGTTCTCGCAATATTTAGCGTTCTTAAGATAACCCTTCCCTATATATATATAGGATTAGGTTTAAACGTGAACAAATTTCCAAGAGTGAACCGCGTGAACTGATCTGAACCATTGATTCCATATACATTTAACAAGGGTAAGATTGTAACTTTATATAAATATTGAATTTAAATTATTGTCTTATTAATTTCAAAATCCTAACATATTTAAATCATCATCAGTTACCAACATTTTCGACATCTACAAAATAATTACTTATTTTAAATATGTTAGGATAATCTTAACTTATTTTAATATTGTCATTGTTTTTTGTCATAGTACCAAGATTCGAATTATAGTTTTAGTCTTCTTTTCGTTGAAGTAGAGTTTTCAGTCATGTTTTTTTATTGTGTATAACTCTTAGCTCCGTAGTACACATGTGTACTGCTGTGTTCTATACATTCCAACACGATAGTACACATGTGTATAATACATGGTATTGTACACATGTGACCCGCAACGTTGTTGTCTTAGCTCCTTAGTACACATGTGTACTGCTGTGTTCTACTGTTCTATACATTCCAACACGATAGTACACATGTGTATAATACATGGTATATTTACGGGATTTACTCTCTTATTATTGGAAATAATTTTCTTTCCAAGTTTTAAATAAGCAAAATAACATAATTACACTTCTACCCTTTTAATTTTAATAAAACAATAAAATCTAACCTATTAATTACAATCATGCCACCCCTTTAAATAATCAATATCATATTAATCAGCGGTCAAGATTTGTTCACGCAGTTCACTCTTAGGAGGTTGTTCACGCTGGAACCTTACCCTATATATATATATATATATATATATATATATATATATATAGGGTAGGGTTCTAGAGTGAACACCTTCCCAAGAGTGAACTGTGTGAACTTATATGGACCGTTGATCTTTATCATCTTAAGATTATAAGGGAATGGCATGATCGTAATTATTGGATTAATTTTATATATTTAATTAAATATAAAAAGGGTATTATTGTACATATACAATTAACAAATATGGAATCTCTCCTAAAAACGTGCACCTTCAATTCTTTTTCCATATCTATCATTATCTCTTCCAATTTTATGTTATTGTCAAATAAAAGAAGGCAGAGAGATAAAGCATGCGATGAAGAAGAGTACAGGGCGTCGACCAAGAACAGTCATTGACGACATCAAGGAAAAGCAGAGGAGGACCTTCGAAGCTAGCAAATCACCGGAATACTCAAATCAAATCAAATCCCTTATTTGTTTCTCTCCTTCTCGATCAAAGAACACAGGCGACTAAAACAGGGTGCCGCCGACGAAGAAGAAAGCTATCATCGACATTGTCGTGCGATGAAGAAGAGTAAAGGCCGTCGACAAAGAACACTCATTGCCGTTACCATCATCTTCGCCGGAATCCGAAACGGATTATCAAGCAACCAAGGTACACCGATGTCATGCCCGTGTTTATTTGATTTGCCGTCGATACCAATAGTGGGGTTGGGTTTAGTTTCTTGTTTGAGGCAGGTGTACACATGTGTATTCCGATTATTGGTATTGTTTTTTCGGGAAAATGTGATGAAGATTGTACACTGGGTTATACACATATGTACAGGGTGTTTTATGTTTATTATGCTGTGTTTGAGGCGGGTGTACACATGTGTATTCCGATGATTGGTTTTGTTTTTTTTGGGAAAATGTGATGAAGATTGTATACTGGGTTGTACACATATGTACAAGGTGTTTTATGTTTATTAGGGTGTGTTTGAGGCGGGTGGACACATGTGTATTCCGATGATTGGTTTTGTTTTTTGGAAAAAAATGTGATGAAGATTGTACACTGGGTTGTACACATATGTACATGGTTTTTTAGGTTTATTATGCTTTGTTTGAGGCGGATGTACACAATTGTATTCCGGTTATTGGTATTGTTTATTGGGGAAAATGTGATGAAGATTGTACACTGGGTTGTACACATATGTACAGTGTTTTTTTATTTTTTTTTATTATGCTATGTTTGAGGCAGGTGTACACATGTGTATTCTGATTGTATACTGGGTTGTACCTCACTGTAGTTATTTGTTGATTACCAAAATCAAAGGATTAGTTTGATGCATGTTTTTTTTTTTTTTTGTTATATTAGTATTTGATGATTGTAATCGTTTGTTTTTCAGACCATTATCAAAGACTGTGAGGTTCAATGTGCTGAGGGTGATTCCAGCTGGATCTGCAAGTGTTGGGAACAAAGCATTTACAGGCATTTAAACGTCCAGCACTTTTGCTTGATAATGTAGAAGTTTTTGAGAACAAAATTATTGAGATTATTATGCTGTTTTTGACTTGTCTTTTTTTATAATTATGTTAAAAAGTTCATTTGCTTTTGAATTTTATGGTTTCTTTGAGATGATCTTTTGGACTAACGGGTTAGGTTTTATTAGTTGTATTTTATTTATTAATATATTAAATTAATTAGTAGTAATTGCCAAGTTCTTTTAAATAACAAATTTACAACAAATAGATAAAAGTTTCTAAGCTGATTTTCTTAAAATGTCGATTGGACCGAAAAAAAAACTTTCAAAATCCAAGAACACTATTCTAGAGTCCAAACTCATAAGATGCATATGCACATATTCCATATCACGAAAATATCTTAATTTGTTGTAACTGATTTGATATTTACGATTAGGATTTAAAAAATAGATTTGGTAACTGATTTGAATTATTAATATAATGATTTAAAGTTAATTTTGTTGTATAATTACAATCCTACCCTTGTTAAATGAATATGAAATCAATGGTTCAGACCAGTTCACACGGTCCACTTTAGGAATTTGTTCACGTTTGAACCTAATCCTATATATATATATATATATATATATATATATATGTATATATATATATATATATATATATATATGTATATATATATATATATATATATATAGAATAAGTATAATGTACAAAAAGGCTTATCCTACGTTATCGTACGCGACAAACTATAGAACTTGCGTAATTATGTTCCATGCGTTATTATTAGCAAGGTTTGACAAAATGAACATGCGTAATAATGTTCCAATGCGTGATTAGGTCAAAAAAAAGGATCCCATGCGTTATTTTGTGTCCCATGCGTGATTAGTGCCTGATCGGACGGTTACGCCCGTCGCGTACATGATGTACGATAAGGGTTTTTGTATGATAACCTTTCCCTATATATATATATATATATATATTGTAAGATCCACAAAAAAGGGATCATAAAAAAACCAACCCGTTTTGTAAACCGGATCCGAACCGTAAAAAATAGAAACGCAAATTTTTAATTTTAACATCGTCGTTATTAATTCAACTAAGGTGATTATAATCGAGTTAAAGATATGGACACTTTAAATAATATCAACTCGTTTTGTAATTATTAAATAAGGAATAATCTAATTAAGATAAATGTAACCATTACATTAACTAAATAATTATGGTTTTCAAACGACACCTTCTTATCACCCAAACGACATTAGCACTTCAACCCAAGCAACATCCATATCTCCTCAAACGCGAACTCACTGAACCGAACATCCCTTAGACTAAAGGGTATGGGGGCCGGCTAGGACCGGCGCCGGTCCCCCACACCGCCCCCCTGAGGGTCGGCTCGGCCCAAACGACTCCCCAGCGCCGATTCAGACGGACCCCACTTTCACCATTTTCGAAATTGAAACGTTATCAACGGCTCTTTTTCAGAAAAAAAAAAAATTTCTATTTTTCTATAAAAACACTCCCATTTTCACCATTTTTCCCCACTTTCAACCCACAACCCTCTAATTTTTATACCATTTTCTCTCCACTTTTATAAAAAAAAAATTACCTTTTCATCCACAATGCCATCTAATTCTTGGTGGTCCTCGTCTTCGGATGAGGAAGAGGAGATGTTTATCGCGAACGCTGTGCTACGGGCGGCGGAGATTCTTATCGAGGAGGAAGAGGAAGACGAAGAGGAAGACGTCTCGTCTAAAAGCGTTATTACCACACGAATACGGGTTAACAGAGACCGCCAAGGTTTATCATTAATAAATTTTATTATCCTTATTTCCTCGTATTTATATATTTTTTACGACAGGAGCGCACGAGAAATTGGGAACGATTATTTTTCGGATGCACCCCTTTACAATGCCGAGATATTCAGACGCAGATTCCGAATGAGTCGTCGGTTATTCACACGGATTGCTGATGATTTGGCGGGGCTAGACCCATTTTTTCACGCAACGACCCGATGCTCGAAATTATGAAGGGTTCACCACGTTACAAAAGTGTACTGCGGCCATTCGCCAACTGGCGTACGGGACAGTGGCCGACGCTTTGAACGAATACTTACAAATGTCGGCAAGAACTACGCGGGAATGTTTGTATCGGTTTTGCCGTAATGTGGTGAAACTGTATAGCAAAAAATATTTGCGTAAACCAAACGTGTATGATGTTCAGCAGTTGTACCAAGCTCATGAAGCACGGCACGGGTTTCCGGGAATGCTCGGTAGTATTGATTGTATGCATTGGGCGTGGCATAGATGCCCGACTGCGTGGCGCGGCCAATATACTCGCGGTGATCACGGCTATCCAACCGTGATACTTGAAGCCGTGGCATCACAAGATTTGTGGATCTGGCATTCTTTCTTTGGTCTCCCTGGTTCACTCAACGACCTCAATGTGTTATACCAATCGGCGATCTTTACCGATGTCGTTAATGGAACCGGTCCGGACACCCGTTTTACAGTTTCTGGGGTTGAGTATAGACGTGGGTATTATCTTGCTGACGAGATATATCCGTCTTGGTCTACAATTGTGAAGACTATTTGACATCCCGATGACGAAAAAAGAAAAAAATTTGCCAAGCGTCAAGAAGCTGCAAGAAAAGACATCGAACGTGCTTTTGGTGTCTTACGAAAAAAAATGGGCCATTCTTGAACAACCGGCACGTGCGTTCACGCCGAAGAGGTTGCGCCTGTGTATGTACGCTTGCATTTTGCTCCATAACATGATTATTGAAGACGAAGGTCGGGCAATTTGTGAGTATGATGAGAATGCATCTATCGGGAATACTGTCCCGGTAGATCCGCCACAACAGGATTTAAACTCGTTCTCGCTAACCAACGACTTCACGCATGAAAACCTTCAACAGGATTTGGTAGAACATACTTGGAACAACTTTAACGTAGCGGACGGTGACGAGGACGAAGACGAGTAGTGAAATGTAATTTTTTTTTTTCGGTAATGTTTTTTTTTTAGGAAATGTAATTTTTTTTTCGGTAATGTTTATTTTTTTTATTATTTTTAGGAAATGTAATTTTTTTTTATGTTATGAAGTGACTTTATTTATGTTGTTTTATGTTGTATTTTTTAACTTTTATAAATTTTTTATCAAGTTAATAAATTAAAAGTTAGACAATTAATAAAATAATGAGGTGGGGTAGCCTCATCCTCCATCCCCCTCAAATATGAAGGAGGCCCATTCCACACGAGCCGGTGACGTGGCGCTGACGTGGCGGCTCATCCCCTCCAAACCAATCCTCTCCATACCCTTTAGTCTTAACTAATCTAATTTTCAACCTTTTGGTTTCCTTACTGTCTCATTTAATTGGGTTCCGATGACAAGAATTATTATAAACTTTATGGCACTTAAACATCACATTATTAGCCAACTATATCACAATTAAGTCACCACTTTCAATTTTTCAAGAACACCAAAACAACAAAGCCAAAAATTTTCTTTCTCAGTTCATATCATCATAATCAAACGACACCCCATTGCATTTTATACGAATTCCTGTAATTAACACCTGCTAATTTCTCTAATCCACGATTTGAAGTAAGGATCATCTCAAAGGCTTGATACTTCAACACTTAATTACTTCGAAAATTTCTAAACAAATCAGGTAATTCAAAGTCTATTATAAAACCCTCTATCCATTTCTGTGATAGATGGGATCTTTTATACGAATTTTATTTCCTTTGTTTCTAGGGTTCTTAGTCTTAGAAATTGGGGGTTTTGTCATAAAATTGTGATTTAATGAAACTGAACCAATGATCTTGTTTATTTTCATGTTGGTTAGATTTGTGTAATTTTTTAGGTTATGTCTCATAGATTTTTTAATGCATTTAAATTATAAAATATTGTATAAAAATCGGTTTCATCAAAGTATAAACCATAGATGCCATTTTTCTGAATTTCTATAAAATAAATAGGACACGTAATTTTTATAACTTTCATGTTCTATGGAAAAAAATATGTTGGAATAAAAAGGACTAAATAAATATTAAATATAAATTTACCTTTGATTTATGCAAAAAAAATAAAATAAAATATGATTTATTTTAACTTATATATATAACTAGTTTTTGCCCCGCCCGCGTTGCGGGGCAATAATCCGAATATTTCTCTCTCATAACATGTATGTCTATGTTTCGGTTACTTGTACATACTACTCATAACACGATCTCAAAAAAAATTACATCGAATCAATAAATTAAAACAAAAACACTACCATACTTTTACTAAAAAAAACTAAACCGATAGAAAAACTATAATTTTAAATTGGGAGCAAAATTGAAAATTTTCAGGACAAATAGAGAGTTAAATCAAATATTTCTTAGTTTCATAACATGTATACATGTATTTAAGTTACTTGTACATACTACTTATAACACGATCTAAACAAAATACATCGAGACAACCAATTAAACGAAAACACTACCATAATTTTGCTAAAAAATTAAAACAATAACAGGTCTGTAATTTTGAGTTGAGGGTAAAATATTAATCTGTCAGGACCAATGAGCGAGTGTTAGACAACTGTTTGACATAATAAAAGTTACATTGAGTCAACCAAGCAAAATAAAACAGTACTATAGTTTTGCAAAAAAAAGTAAAACGATGGCAAGATCATAATTTTTAACTAGGGAGAAATCGTAAATTTTGAAATGGGAGCAAAATCGTAAAAGTATTTTGAACCGGGGCCAAATCATAATTTTAAACTGAGGGCAAAATCATAATTTTGAGCTATGAGGGAAAACATTATTTTATTTTGAACTATGGGCAAACGCGGGGTTTCATAACCGTCACACGTAGGTGACTGACGGTCAAGTTGCTTGAGTCACCCACGCCACGTCAGCGCCAACCAAACTACGACACGACATTCGATAAGAACCACTCATACGGCGCCACGTCATTCGGGCAAGATAACTTATGCAACATTTTGTTAAGTCCTTTACAGAACTCAACAAACTAGGGGACTTGAAGATACATATCCGGGACCGGACATGATCCTTAAGGACGGACCGAACAACACCACAGACGGACATCCTGAAGATGTCTGTTCCACATATCTCCGAGGACGGACACCCATTCGGGTACGTCCGGACGAATGACGTCATCCCAGTTGACCATTATAAATACCCCTTCAAGTACAAGGCCAAGTACGATTTTCTGAACCTTCGTCCCTATTTTCTCTCTCTACTTTCTCTCTCTACCAATACTTCTCCTCACGCCGGAGGGTGGTCGCAGAGGGGCCCTCCCATCTCTGCGGCGAGCCTAACGGTTTACTGTTTTGCAGGTTAAGGTTCAAGCTCTCCCAAAAAGATTCGAATTATTCGATTACAGACTCCGGCCTTCCTGATCTGATCTTTGCATCTTCACATGCCGTGCCGGGTGCCATGTGATAAGTCCCCAATCTCATTACATCTCCCCTCTCTATCATCCACATGCAAGCAACACACATCTACTAGTATAAACATTTAAACACTATCCCTCATCCTCCGTCAAACTTTAGAAAGGAAAAAAAGATTATTCAGCCCATCATACAAATTGTTATTCCTCCAACCCACAACCCGCCAACTTCGACTATTTGCTACTGCCTGTTTGTTTTTGTTCGACACATCCTCAAAAACCACATTATCTAATGAAACAATAAGATGCTGTTCAGAACGTTCTCAAAAAAAATATATTTTTTTTTATTTAGAACGACAAATTTCTTTTATTTCATGTCGTCCGTGGGACTTGAACCCAAGATCTCCCTGTTGGGAATTCCTAGTTTATCCGTGGCTTATGTAACAACTGTGCTTGTAATCACTATGAACAGTTATGTTATCAATAAAACAATGTTATTTGATCACAATGTTTGTTTTGTTATGTTTTACATTTTTCATGTTTTGACTTTTATCCAATTTCAAACTCTACATCACTTTCTGGAAAGTTATACGCAAACTAGTGCGTAAACGTACTCAGTTTAATGCGAGAAATACTCCGGGACATCAACATATACTCAACATACCTTAAATAACCTTTACATAACTTAGAAATAAGTTTTGAAAGCTTTGGTATGGCAAAAACAAGTTAATTCGCTTACAGGGACTAAATATGACAAACTGCGAAAGTATGTCAATTTGAACTGTAACGAACATTCCGGAACATAACCATAAGTTAAACACACCTTAAATATCCTTGACATAGCTTAGAAATAGGCTTTGAGGGGTTCGGTGTGCTAAAATAAACTTTTGGGACATTCAGGGACTAAAAGTGTCAAAAAGTGCACAAGTTTGCATTTTCGCGCATAACTTACGTTCTGAATACATCTGGACATCCAAAAATTTATGTAAGCATGACTACATTATATTTTAGTGTTCGCCTTAAGAAAAATCCATTCGTGGCGTCATTTGGATCGTTTTTCGCGCTTATGCGCATTCCGTCGTAATTAAGCGAACATCGCGTTCGTACGACCAAACGAACCATCATCCGACATATTTTTGAACATGTTTCATGTCCACAATGTTTAGGCAACATTTTAGGGCCTTAAACTTTGCTTTACGGGCCTTAGAAGTGTCGGAAATGGCCTTAAACACGTGCAGGGACCTAAACTGTCATTTTTGAAAGTTGTTTCTGATCTGACATGCTCAGGCGGCCCGCATTGTGTTTGGCTGATCCTAAAGCGGGCCGCTTCCCACCTTCTGACCAGATTAAATGCATTTAACAGCTGGTTGCAGCTGTTTAGCACCTTCCAACACCATTCCACATGTCAAATCCTTATGGTTAGTGGCATTTTAGGCACCATAACATTCCGACAAGTGTACGACCTTGATCGTTGCCTCCTTCTCCAAGAAACGATCCTAGCGGTGGACCATTTCCTATAAATACCCACCAACATCACACCCAAAAACTCACACCTTTGAATCTGAACTTGCTCTCTAAGTTGTCGTGTTTAACACTTCATACCTGAGAGTGTTCGGATCCAAACCTTCCATTCTTGGACCCTTCGTAAGTATTCTTTCGTTCTTTTCCTTATTTTTACTGCTTTTCGAGTCAGAAAGTCAAACTTTGTTTGACTTTCAGAGTTGACCAGTAATGGTCAATGCGAAGTTCGTTTGAACTTCGCAACGTGAGTGTAATCACGTTGGTCATAGTCCTTTGGGACTATGCCCACTGGTTACCACGTTGTCTAGGGTCGTAGGGTAGGCGATCTAATAAATCGCCTATACCTTCGAACCCGACCCAGTTTGGTCGATCATTAGGATCCGACCAAACACATTAGGTGACCATAGTGTAGGGAATAACCTTCCGAGGTTATACCCTATGGTCACATCGTTTAAGTAGTTGTATGATAGGTAGTTTATATGTCTTAGGTAAATTACCAGAATACCCTTTTCATACATAATTGGTAATTTAGCATATGTAACCTAAACTTTTGTCACGTAACTGATTATGTAACATGTTTAGGCATATAATACTTGTCATAGGACTAGTTAGGCGGTCCGAACGCGTTTCACGCGCACGACGCGTTAAAGTAGCATAAGCTTCCTAAACGGGTCGTAATGGGTCGTAAACAATTATGTTAAGTTTCATTTAGCATGTAGGCTTTGTTAAACCATATCACGTGAGTTCCTACACTCATTTGGTTTACAAACCCTAATGCTACCCAATCTTCCGAGATAGGTCCGGTTTATTAACATAGTTACCTATACTAGGTGCCGTTTGATTCCGAGATCTCTTGCATTGCTTGGTGATTATCTTTATACAACTGAGCAATCTCAAGTGAGTACATAGACCCCTCTTTTACTGTTTTCCAAACTGTTTTGGGGTGGAACACATGTGCCTACTTGTTACTTTCCTGCTTTCCAGTTTTCACATCATATACTGCTATGTTCGTTAGTACATTATAGTACATGATTTCATTACATCTTATGCTAGGTGTGCCCATTGTGTGCATTACTTGGTACATTGTTTTACATTACATTTCATGCTAGGAATGCCCATTGTGTGCATTACTTAGTACATCGTTTTATATGACATTTCATGCTAGGTATGCCCATTGTGTGCATTACTTAGTACATCGTTTTATATGACATTTCATGCTAGGTATGCCCATTGTGTGCATTACTCAGTACATCGTTTTACATGACATTTCATGCTAGGTATGCCCATTGTGTGCATTACTTAGTACATCGTTTTACATGACATTTCACGCTATGTATGTTCATTTGATTACATACTTAGTGCATTGTTTTCACATGCTCACATTTTGTTATGACATTTGGTTTGTTTACATGGGACAATATATCCATTAACATTAGCTACGCCGTTCGTTAGTAGGTAGTGGTACCATAGGAATTGACAACTCCCGTTCCGGACATCCCAGGGTAAGGGGACAGAAAGGAATGACCGAATTCGTTGACATTAAGACAGATAGACCTTTAATTTGTTTAAAGGGTTTTATCACCACAGTCGCCAGGCTTGGATGTATGCATATTCACAATACCACATAAATGTTCATATTAAATAGTTGCATGCATTTACACAAAACATAGCTTTGATTTAAACCAAGTTTTACTTCAATACTTTGTTTTTGTGCATATGGTTTAGTTTGAGACATTTCACTTGCCATACATGACATTTTGACATAGACATTTGACACGGATATTTGACATATACATTTGACATGGATATTTGACATAGACATTTGACATGGATATTTGACATAGACATTTGACATGATTTACATCTTGACATAAACACTTTGACATATTACCCAATACATTTGACAATTGATTTAAACATAGACTTCTTACATTGTTTGGTGTGGTTTGATTAAGTGATTAAGTAACGATGCGTGTGTAATATGATACAAGCATGGTGGATACGCCGCTGGTACTTCCTATATATAAGTGTTTGTATGGTATTACATGGCGTAACGTTATTTGAATCATTTCAGTTTGAGACATAGAACATTTTATACAAATAACATGCTTTTCACAAGACATTGATTTACAAACAACTTATCTTATACAAACACATTTTTACATGGTTATCTATTTAACCTGACAATTACTTATACATATCATCTGATCTTATTGGTTTCAAATGATTTACAAGACAAAGCAAATAACAAGGTTCATGACTAAACATTTTCTCAAACATAAGTCATGAATCTTATTTTCACAAAACCTATGTATCTCACAGGCATTTTTATGCTGACGTACCTATTTTCACATGTGTTTTAAGGTGCTTTTCCATAGGATGTTGATCATGATACTAGGGCGGACCTGTGCCTTAGAGACTTTAAAAGATGATAGACTATGTTTAATTACGTTCTGAACTCTTAATTTACTGTTTCGAGACAATGAAACACCCTTGTTTAATAAATAAATAAAACTTTGTATGCCATGGTTATGAGACAATTAATTCTGTCGCAACACGCCCCGATGTTTCCGCCGCGATTTGTTGTTTTACGCGGTCGGGGTGTGACAGAAGAGTTGGTATCAGAGCCAATGGTTATAGGGAATTAGGTTATTAGTAATGCTTTGACCTAGACTATAACTTTTCTAGGAACCTAACACAAGTTATCTTGTGTTTAGATCTTAAAACATGTACATCACCTATCCTTAGGTGATTGACAAAACAAGGAACCAAAATTTTTCCGAAATGATTTTTGAAAAACAATCATCTGTTTTTGAATGATTTTTACAAGGTTTTGAACCCTCAATTGTATGGTTTTGAACCCTCTGTTATATGGTTTTGAACCCTTTTCAGTATTGGTTTTTGGCCTTGTGCCTTCTAATTTTCAAAAATCCCGTCAAACGTTTTGGGTTTTAAATAATGTGAACATGTGCAAACTGGAAGGGTGAATGCCTGTATTCTGGGTTTTCTGTCTAGGCAAGCACTTCGTATACATCTCAACCAGACGCGAGACCAGTTGTGCTTACCTGGGAATTCTTGGAGTGAGTGTTCACTTATAGGCGAGCATGTCTTCATTATACATTATTTTTGACCCATTTACTTTGATTAGTCACTGTGAGTCGTTTGTTTGCTTTGTGATACGGACGAATGACCACCATCTATGCTGTTTGCAATTCTTGTTTTTATCATCTCATTCTTTTCATCCAATCATCTCACTCGTTTCTTTTCATGTTTTCCTCTTTTAGAATGCCTCCTCGACGCGAGAATCAGATAGCAACTGCCGAGCTGGCAGAAATTATTGCGCAGCAGATGGCTGCTCAGTTTCCAAATCTCTTTGCTCAATGGAACCAGGCCAACAACAACAACAATGTTCCATGCAAATACAAGGATTTTAACCAGGCTAAACCACTCAAGTTTAGTGGTTCTGAAGGAGCGACTGGGCTTCTTCAGTGGTTCGAGAGCATAGAGAATACTTTTCGCCATGTGCAGTGTCCGGATAATCGCAAAGTCGAGTTTGCTTCGAGCGTATTTCAGAAGAGGGCTTTGACATGGTGGAACGGGGTTATGAGAGACCGGGGTGCAGAAGTTGCTCTCGCACAGACATGGGCTGAACTTAGAGCCCTTATGATGAGGGAATTCTGTCCTCGCCATGAGCAACGAGCGTTGGAGAAAGAGTTTGATGTTTTGAAGCAAGATAGTGGTGAGCACAGGGCTTATACTGATAGGTTTGAAGAATTGAGTCTGCTTTGCCCAACAATGGTCACCCCACTCGACAAGGCTATCGAGAGATACATCGATGGTCTACCTGACTCGGTACAAGACATTCTTACTGGTAGTAACCCTGCCACACTTCGTCAGGCGATCGAGCTATCTGCGACATTGACTGAGTCGCAGATTAGAAAGGGAAAGTTACACAGGAAGGGTGACAAGGGCAAGAAGCAGTCGGCTGACAAGGAAGATAGCAAGAAAGGTCAAAACTTGAATGGAAAGAACTCTGGTTCTTCGAAGAGGTCAAAGAAGCGTAAGGCTTCCCAAAATTTTGCTATCACTGCTCAAGCAAATCAGGCAGCTCTCAACCAACCCGCACAGCCTCCAGCGAAGAGACCCTATACAGGGAATGCACCTTTGTGCAATAGATGCAACAGTCACCACCAGCCGCAACTTCCATGCCGTTTCTGTACTAACTGTGGGAAATCAGGCCATCTCGCCAATGTTTGTCGATCTGCTCAGAATCCCGCGGTTCAGAACCCGGCTCAACAAGTTGCTCAGCCTCCTGCTCAGCAACAGGGTCAAGCTGCTCGACCACAATACCCACCAGGTGCTTGTTACAATTGTGGGGATCTGACCCACTATAGAAACCGGTGCCCAAGGCTAGCCAACCAGAACCAGAACCAGAACCAGAACCAGAATCCGGCTCCGGCTCGAGGCCGAGTTTTTAACATGAATGCCCAAGAGGCACAGGCTGACGATAATGTGGTGAACGGTACGTTCTTTATTAATAATCAGCCTGCATCTGTTCTTTTCGATTCTGGTGCCGATAAAAGTTTCGTGTCTTTGTCTTTTGAGCAAATGCTTCGCGTGTCTAGAACGAAACAAGGCAAATCTTTGACAGTAGAGGTTGCTAGTGGTGAACCCATTATTCTTGATTCTGTTCTTCACAACTGCCAGTTGAATCTTAACGACCATCTTTTTCCTATTGACCTCGCGCCTATGCAACTTGGAAGCTTCGACGTTATTGTGGGAATGGATTGGTTATCCAAGCATCACGCAGAGATAGTTTGTTCTGAGAAGATTGTTCGTGTGCCACTTTCGACAGGCGAGATCCTTCAAGTTCAAGGTGAGAAGCCTATCGGTGGTCTCAGACTCATGTCTTGTTTTAAAGCTCGGAAGTATCTGCAGAAGAACTATGTGGCTTTCTTAGCACATGTTACAGAAGATAAAGGCAAGGGTAAGTCTATTTCAGATATTCCTGTCATTCGGGATTATTCTGAAGTGTTCCCTGAAGATTTACCTGGTCTACCTCCAGCACGCCAAGTCGAGTTTCGCATTGATCTCGTACCTGGTGCAAATCCCATAGCCAGAGCTCCATATCGTCTTGCACCGTCTGAGATGCAAGAGTTGTCTAAACAACTTCAGGAGCTCTCTGACAAAGGTTTTATCCGTCCCAGTTTTTCACCTTGGGGTGCTCCCGTTCTTTTTGTCAAGAAGAAGGATGGATCCTTTAGGATGTGTATCGATTATCGTGAGCTTAACAAGCTTACCATCAAGAATCGATATCCTCTACCTCGCATAGACGACCTCTTTGATCAGTTACAAGGTGCTTCTTATTTTTCAAAGATCGATCTGCGTTCCGGGTATCATCAACTTCGGGTGCAAGAAGAAGACATTCCGAAGACAGCATTCCGTACTCGTTATGGACATTACGAGTTCACAGTCATGCCATTCGGTTTGACTAATGCTCCTGCTGTTTTCATGGACCTAATGAATAGGGTCTGCAAACCTTATTTGGATCAGTTCGTCATTGTTTTTATAGATGACATCTTGATATACTCTAAGACGCGAGCTGATCACGAGCAGCATCTTCGTCTTACTCTGGAACTCCTAAAGAAAGAACAACTTTTCGCCAAATTCTCCAAGTGCGAATTTTGGCTTAAAGAAGTTCAATTTTTGGGGCACATTATCAACGAACGAGGTATTCATGTAGATCCCTCCAAGATCAGTGCGATTAAGGATTGGGATACACCTACTACTCCTACTGAAGTTCGTTCTTTTCTTGGTCTAGCGGGTTATTACCGCCGCTTCATTGAAAACTTCTCTAAGATTGCAGTTCCTTTAACTGCTCTAACTCAGAAGAAAATGCCCTTTTATTGGGGATACAAACAAGAGGAAGCTTTTCAACACTTGAAGCAGAAACTTTGCGATGCGCCTGTTCTATCATTGCCTGAGGGTGATGATGATTTTGTCGTGTATTGTGATGCATCGAAATTGGGTCTTGGCTGTGTTCTTATGCAAAGGAACAAAGTCATAGCTTATGCATCGAGACAGTTGAAGATACATGAGAAGAACTACACCACTCATGATCTTGAGTTGGGTGCAGTTGTCTTTGCTCTCAAGATCTGGAGACACTATTTGTACGGTACAAAATGTGTGGTTTTCACTGACCACAAAAGTCTTCAGCATATCTTCAACCAGAAAGAACTCAACATGAGACAGCGACGTTGGGTTGAGCTTTTAAACGACTATGACTGCGAAATTCGCTACCATCCTGGTAAGGCGAATGTCGTAGCTGATGCATTGAGTCGTAAGGAACATACTAAGCTTCATTGTGTACGTGTTCAATCTGTTATTCAAGCTCGATCCGATATTCAAGCACACATTGCTCAAGCTCAACAATCTTGTGTTTCACAAGGTTTAATGGATAAGGAATTTCCTTATCACATAACACCTGCTATGGAACTGAAGGACAATGGATCGTATTATTTCATGGACCGTTTGTGGGTCCCAAGCCAGGATGATCTTCGTACCTTGCTTATGGATGAAGCCCATAAGTCTCGTTATTCTATTCATCCGGGCTCAGATAAGATGTATAAGGATCTTCGTATTCACTATTGGTGGCCTGGTATGAAGAAAGACATTGCCTTATACGTATCAAAATGCCTTACTTGTCTTAAGGTTAAGGCTGAACATCAACGTCCATCTGGTTTATTGGAGCAACCAGAGATCCCAGTTTGGAAATGGGAAAACATTACTATGGATCTGGTTACTAAACTTCCGCGCACAAAGAAAGGTCATGATGCCATTTGGGTAGTCGTTGATCGTCTTACGAAGTCAGCACATTTCTTGCCAATCCGCGAGGATTTTCCTACTGACAAACTTGCTCAAATCTATGTAGATGAAATTGTAGCTCGACATGGTGTTCCGTTGAACATCATTTCTGACAGAGATGCTCGTTTCACTTCTCATTTTTGGAGAACCATGCAATCTGCTATGGGGACCCAACTTAATCTGAGCACAGCTTATCATCCGCAAACGGATGGTCAATCTGAGAGAACAATCCAGACTCTGGAGGATATGCTAAGAGCTTGTGTGATCGATTTTGGTGGTAGCTGGGATTCACATCTTAAATTGATTGAATTCTCCTACAACAACAGTTATCACACTAGCATCGGAATGGCTCCTTTCGAAGCTCTCTATGGTCGAAAATGTCGTTCACCAGTCTGCTGGAATGAGATTGGCGAGGCTCAACTTACTGGACCTGCCCTCATTTTAGAGACAACTGACAAGGTCAAGAAAGTTCGTGATAACCTTCAGGAAGCTAGAAGCCGTCAGAAGATTTACGCGGACCCAAAACGCAAAGCCTTGGAATTTCAAATCGGTGATCGAGTATTACTTAAGGTCTCACCTTGGAAAGGTGTGATCAGATTTGGAAAGAAAGGAAAACTTGCACCTAGATACGTTGGACCATTCAAGATCGTCGAAAGAATCGGAAAGGTAGCCTACAGACTTGAGTTACCTCCTGAACTAGGAAATGTTCATCCAAATTTTCACATATCAAATCTCAAGAAGTGTACAGCTGATGAGAACTTCTCCATACCGCTTGACGAAATTCGTGTTGGCAAAACACTGAAATTTGTTGAGAGACCAGTGGAAATCATGGAACGTGAAGTCAAGTGGCTTAAACGCAAGCGCATTCCTTTGGTCAAAGTTCGCTGGGAAGCTAAACGTGGACCTGAGTTTACTTGGGAACGCGAAGATCAAATGAAAGCGAAATATCCACATCTTTTTCCACGAGTTTCCTCTAAATAAATTTCGGGACGAAATTTCCACAAGTAGGGGAGACTGTAACAACTGTGCTTGTAATCACTATGAACAGTTATGTTATCAATAAAACAATGTTATTTGATCACAATGTTTGTTTTGTTATGTTTTACATTTTTCATGTTTTGACTTTTATCCAATTTCAAACTCTACATCACTTTCTGGAAAGTTATACGCAAACTAGTGCGTAAACGTACTCAGTTTAATGCGAGAAATACTCCGGGACATCAACATATACTCAACATACCTTAAATAACCTTTACATAACTTAGAAATAAGTTTTGAAAGCTTTGGTATGGCAAAAACAAGTTAATTCGCTTACAGGGACTAAATATGACAAACTGCGAAAGTATGTCAATTTGAACTGTAACGAACATTCCGGAACATAACCATAAGTTAAACACACCTTAAATATCCTTGACATAGCTTAGAAATAGGCTTTGAGGGGTTCGGTGTGCTAAAATAAACTTTTGGGACATTCAGGGACTAAAAGTGTCAAAAAGTGCACAAGTTTGCATTTTCGCGCATAACTTACGTTCTGAATACATCTGGACATCCAAAAATTTATGTAAGCATGACTACATTATATTTTAGTGTTCGCCTTAAGAAAAATCCATTCGTGGCGTCATTTGGATCGTTTTTCGCGCTTATGCGCATTCCGTCGTAATTAAGCGAACATCGCGTTCGTACGACCAAACGAACCATCATCCGACATATTTTTGAACATGTTTCATGTCCACAATGTTTAGGCAACATTTTAGGGCCTTAAACTTTGCTTTACGGGCCTTAGAAGTGTCGGAAATGGCCTTAAACACGTGCAGGGACCTAAACTGTCATTTTTGAAAGTTGTTTCTGATCTGACATGCTCAGGCGGCCCGCATTGTGTTTGGCTGATCCTAAAGCGGGCCGCTTCCCACCTTCTGACCAGATTAAATGCATTTAACAGCTGGTTGCAGCTGTTTAGCACCTTCCAACACCATTCCACATGTCAAATCCTTATGGTTAGTGGCATTTTAGGCACCATAACATTCCGACAAGTGTACGGCCTTGATCGTTGCCTCCTTCTCCAAGAAACGATCCTAGCGGTGGACCATTTCCTATAAATACCCACCAACATCACACCCAAAAACTCACACCTTTGAATCTGAACTTGCTCTCTAAGTTGTCGTGTTTAACACTTCATACCTGAGAGTGTTCGGATCCAAACCTTCCATTCTTGGACCCTTCGTAAGTATTCTTTCGTTCTTTTCCTTATTTTTACTGCTTTTCGAGTCAGAAAGTCAAACTTTGTTTGACTTTCAGCGTTGACCAGTAATGGTCAATGCGAAGTTCGTTTGAACTTCGCAACGTGAGTGTAATCACGTTGGTCATAGTCCTTTGGGACTATGCCCACTGGTTACCACGTTGTCTAGGGTCGTAGGGTAGGCGATCTAATAAATCGCCTATACCTTCGAACCCGACCCAGTTTGGTCGATCATTAGGATCCGACCAAACACATTAGGTGACCATAGTGTAGGGAATAACCTTCCGAGGTTATACCCTATGGTCACATCGTTTAAGTAGTTGTATGATAGGTAGTTTATATGTCTTAGGTAAATTACCAGAATACCCTTTTCATACATAATTGGTAATTTAGCATATGTAACCTAAACTTTTGTCACGTAACTGATTATGTAACATGTTTAGGCATATAATACTTGTCATAGGACTAGTTAGGCGGTCCGAACGCGTTTCACGCGCACGACGCGTTAAAGTAGCATAAGCTTCCTAAACGGGTCGTAATGGGTCGTAAACAATTATGTTAAGTTTCATTTAGCATGTAGGCTTTGTTAAACCATATCACGTGAGTTCCTACACTCATTTGGTTTACAAACCCTAATGCTACCCAATCTTCCGAGATAGGTCCGGTTTATTAACATAGTTACCTATACTAGGTGCCGTTTGATTCCGAGATCTCTTGCATTGCTCAAGTGAGTACATAGACCCCTCTTTTACTGTTTTCCAAACTGTTTTGGGGTGGAACACATGTGCCTACTTGTTACTTTCCTGCTTTCCAGTTTTCACATCATATACTGCTATGTTCGTTAGTACATTATAGTACATGATTTCATTACATCTTATGCTAGGTGTGCCCATTGTGTGCATTACTTGGTACATTGTTTTACATTACATTTCATGCTAGGAATGCCCATTGTGTGCATTACTTAGTACATCGTTTTATATGACATTTCATGCTAGGTATGCCCATTGTGTGCATTACTTAGTACATCGTTTTATATGACATTTCATGCTAGGTATGCCCATTGTGTGCATTACTCAGTACATCGTTTTACATGACATTTCATGCTAGGTATGCCCATTGTGTGCATTACTTAGTACATCGTTTTACATGACATTTCACGCTATGTATGTTCATTTGATTACATACTTAGTGCATTGTTTTCACATGCTCACATTTTGTTATGACATTTGGTTTGTTTACATGGGACAATATATCCATTAACATTAGCTACGCCGTTCGTTAGTAGGTAGTGGTACCATAGGAATTGACAACTCCCGTTCCGGACATCCCAGGGTAAGGGGACAGAAAGGAATGACCGAATTCGTTGACATTAAGACAGATAGACCTTTAATTTGTTTAAAGGGTTTTATCACCACAGTCGCCAGGCTTGGATGTATGCATATTCACAATACCACATAAATGTTCATATTAAATAGTTGCATGCATTTACACAAAACATAGCTTTGATTTAAACCAAGTTTTACTTCAATACTTTGTTTTTGTGCATATGGTTTAGTTTGAGACATTTCACTTGCCATACATGACATTTTGACATAGACATTTGACACGGATATTTGACATATACATTTGACATGGATATTTGACATAGACATTTGACATGGATATTTGACATAGACATTTGACATGATTTACATCTTGACATAAACACTTTGACATATTACCCAATACATTTGACAATTGATTTAAACATAGACTTCTTACATTGTTTGGTTTGGTTTGATTAAGTGATTAAGTAACGATGCGTGTGTAATATGATACAAGCATGGTGGATACGCCGCTGGTACTTCCTATATATAAGTGTTTGTATGGTATTACATGGCGTAACGTTATTTGAATCATTTCAGTTTGAGACATAGAACATTTTATACAAATAACATGCTTTTCACAAGACATTGATTTACAAACAACTTATCTTATACAAACACATTTTTACATGGTTATCTATTTAACCTGACAATTACTTATACATATCATCTGATCTTATTGTTTTCAAATGATTTACAAGACAAAGCAAATAACAAGGTTCATGACTAAACATTTTCTCAAACATAAGTCATGAATCTTATTTTCACAAAACCTATGTATCTCACAGGCATTTTTATGCTGACGTACCTATTTTCACATGTGTTTTCAGGTGCTTTTCCATAGGATGTTGATCATGATACTAGGGCGGACCTGTGCCTTAGAGACTTTAAAAGATGATAGACTATGTTTAATTACGTTCTGAACTCTTAATTTACTGTTTCGAGACAATGAAACACCCTTGTTTAATAAATAAATAAAACTTTGTATGCCATGGTTATGAGACAATTAATTCTGTCGCAACACGCCCCGATGTTTCCGCCGCGATTTGTTGTTTTACGCGGTCGGGGTGTGACAGCTTACATGCGTAAAGGATGGCTAGGGGGATTGCTTGGAGTGCAAGACAAGTAATAAACAATATTAATTAATTAGTGGATATTATCTAAGGTTACTAAACGTGATAAAGTGATGACAATACTATAAATTTGAACTAGATACAAAACCGTAATATAACTTTGCACTAAAGACAAAATCATAATTTTTAGCCGGGGACAAAACTATATTTTTAATTTGAATTGGGGCAAAATCAAAATTTTGAACTGAGGGCAAAATCGTAATTTTGAATTTGGGGGCAAAAACATTCTTTTGTTTTGAACCGGGCAAAACATAATTTTAAACTGAAGGCGAAATAGTTTTTGAAATGGGGCGAAAATGTAAAATCGTAATTTTTAGTTTGGGGCAAAAGGAAAAATTTATTTTGAACTAGGGCAAAAATTGTAATTGTAATTGTAATCTGGGGATAAAATCATAATTTTGAACCGATGGTAAAATCGTAATTTTAAGCGAGGGTCAAAAACATAATTTTATTTTGAAGTGTGGGCAAAAACGTAATTTTATTTTAGACTAACGACGAAACCGTAATTTTAAAACGAATATAAAATAATAAAATGGTTGGTATAATAGGGAAGTGCCACGCAGCTGCGTGGCACTATTCCCCTAACTTGATTTTGTATATGTAGGAAATTTTAGACGGAGGGCGAAACCGTAAATTTAAACTGGGAGTAGAATTAGAAATGAGTTTTTGAACTGAGGGCAAAAGCGTAAATTTTGAGCCAGGGCAAAAATATAAATTTATTTTGAATTAGGGGTAAGAACGTAATTTTAAACAAAGGACAAAACCGTAATTTTAGGGTGGGAATAAAATTAAATTAAAAATGGGTGATCCAATAAGGAAGTGCCAGACAAGCTGCCTGGCACTATTCCCTCAACTCCTTTTTGTATACGTAAGGATAATTAAGGTAAGATGTTACTAAATGGCTGGAATTAATAGTAAAATAAATATGTTATTTTATTGTCTTGATAATTCCTTATCACAATTTTAGACTCTTCGATATGAATATATGAATTTGGACTAGTGTATATATTTGTTGTTAAACTAGTTTTTGCCCCGCCCGCGTTGCGGGGCAATAAGCCGAATATTTCTGTCTCATAACATGTATGTCTGTGTTTCAGTTACTTGTACATACTACTCATATCACGATCTCAAAAAAAAATTACATCGAGTCAACCAATTAAAAAAAACACTACCATAATTTTACTAAGAAAAACTAAAACGATGGAAAGACTATAATTTTAAATTTGGAGTAAAATAGTAATTTTTCAGGACAAATGAGCATGTACCAGGCATGCCTGGACGAATAAAAATTACACCTACGCCCGCCCGCGTTGCGGGGCGTTAAATCAAATATTTCTTAGTTTCATAACAAGTATGCATGTATTTAGGTTACTTGTACATACTACTTATAACACGATCTAAAAAAAATACACCGAGACAAACAATTAAACGAAAACACTACGATAGTTTTGTTAAAAAATTAAAACAATAACAGGTCAGCAATTTTTAGCTGGGGGTAAAATACTAATTTGTCAGGACCAATGAGCGAGTGCTTGAAACAATAAAAGTTACATTGAGTCAACCAAGCAAAATAAAACAGTACTATAGTTTTGCAAAAAAAAAAAAAAGTAAAACGATGACAGGATCATAATTTTTAACTGGGGGAGAAATCATAATTTTTGAAATGGGAGCAAAATCATAATTTTGAACAGAGGGCAAAATCGTAAAAATATTTTGAACTGGGGCAAAATCATAATTTTAAACTGGGGGCGAAATCATAATTTTAAACTGAGGGCAAAATCATAATTTTGAGCTATGGGGGAAAACATAATTTAGTTTTGAACTGTGGGCAAAAACGTGAATTTGAGTTGGGGGCAAAATCGTAAATTTGAGGTAGGGGCAAAAACATATTTTTATTTTGAAGGGGGGCAAAAACGTAATTTTAGACGGAGGGCGAAACCGTAAATGTAAACTCGGAATAGAATTAGAAAAAGGGTTTTTGAATTGAGGGCAAAAGCATAAATTTTGAGTCAGGGCAAAAATATAAATTTATTTTGAATTAGGGGCGAAAACGTAGTTTTAAACAAAGGACGAAACCGTAATTTTTAGCTAGAAATAAAATTAAATTAAATATGAGGTGGTCCAATAGGGAAGTGCCAGGCAAGCTGCCTGGCACTATTCCCTCAACTTCATTTTGTATATGTAAGGATAATGATTTCTAGATTTCGCACATGTTACAAAGTCTAAAGTTATGTTATAAATATAGTTAAGGTAATACTTAGATTTGCCATATTATTTTAGTTACACACACAAATTTAATAATTATGTTAGTATTATTTATTATAGTTTTAGGTTAGACAAAAGTCCTAAGTGTTGGGATTTATTTTATATAGTTCTGGTGTTTTGGTTGTTTAGTATTTATTTTGGTATTATATAATTCATTAAGGTGATTTTTGCTATTTGGAATCTTTTCTCGAATACTCATGCCGTTTTTGCTAAGGATTAACGGAAAGCAAACACTGAGTAGATCTACCTCTTTCCTCATTTTATCACTTAAATCTTTGAGTGTGTGCCATGTGTCTCATTTCTATGGTTTTCTGTCTAAAACAAATACATGCAAAATCAATGCGTCGCTACGTGTTTTGCTGTTAGGTTTATATTGTTTCTAGTATCTATTATTGCATATTTGTGTCACATGTTTCTATTGTGGATCCACGGATGACCGGTTCCTCACGGCCATGGGTTGGACTCGGTATCGCCACTATTTATATTCGCTTTTCGAGGCTTGAATCTCATTGTCTGTTGTTTTTATTATGTTTGTTTCGCATTATATGTTATGGTTGTGGAGTTATGGTGACTATGATTATTATGAGTTCTATGGTTACAACATTTGCACTTGAGGATGCATGTTAATTTTTATTTTTTAAATAAAAACAATAAGGTAAAAATACTTTATTTTAAACTTAAATCTATTCACCAACATTATGTTGACTCAAAAACCTTTTTACGCATAACACTGGTACACAAGGTTCTAATGATTGAAGTGAAGACACTGTTGGAACTTTTGAGATCGTTCATACTTGTACTGGATTAGTTTTATAGTTGTTTGTAGCTAATTTAATAGTATAGGGGCTTATTTTGTAATTTCATGAAACTAGAAATCCTGACTTGGTGTAGTTAAGATTCCAGCATAATTATAATTATGCTGGCAAGTCAGGCTGTGACAACTGGCCCAAACCGGTAATTTCCGTACACATTAATTATTGCTTAATGACTGCAATTATGAGTTTAAGTGTCAGCAATGTCTGAACACATGATTAAACAAGTGAATTCATGCATGTTGTATACTACAAAATATTGCTTTATGCATAAACGAGAGCGTTGCGTCAGAATAATAGTAAACTCACCGGTAAGACACTATGTGTCAACGGAACTGCAGAAAGCAGCCAGACAATAAAATTGGAGCCTAGGTGTAGGTCCGACAACAAGAATGCATTAAAACCCAAGAGTACATACAAGGGTTAATATATATGCAATACGAAAGCAAAAATAAGCACTAAAAAGCACCCGAAACGCACTTTAAGTGCAGAATTTATAAAATTCAGCAATAATTCAGCATTTAGACATATAAATATTATGCAGAAATGTCGTTTTATTATCCAGAATATTTCCCTAAGTGTTGGGAATTGTAAGAGTACAAGAAAGGTACTTAAACGACACTAAAAAGTGTAATTTAGCACTTTAACGAATCGGTATGTAACCGAACAACCGGAGATTACCCGGAACATAAAAATAATGTCAATGACATTGTTTATACTTTTCTGAGCTAGTTAGGGTCCCCGAATGCCCTAACACCCTTTTATATTACACTACACATTAGTAACGGGGTTAAACACTAAACTTAACGTAACTAATACCTAATGTTTAGTTACTATCTAACCGGATACCCCCCCCCCCTTCCTAACCGGCCCCAACCATGGGGAACATACTTTGTACCCTCTTGATTATTTTAGTCCCTACTTGTCTAATATCTAATTAACACAATTACCATTGGTTAATGCACACTAAGATTGCCTATAAGATCCATGTATTACACAACATCATCATTCACACACTTAACCAACAACTCAAACTCTCTCTTTCTCTCTACCAAGCTCACGGCCAAACATCCCTATTCCATCCATCATATTTTCGATCTTGGTCTTCATATTTCAAGCACCTACAAGTGTTAAGGGTCGCATATTAGGAACCTTGGTGCAATCGGAAGGCGAAGGACCTCTCTACCTTGCTTTTATCCACTCGATTTGTGCTTAGGTCTTCCCTAGCCTCGAGCTAGAGGTATAACACTTAAAACTCATATTTGAACTTATCTAAAGTGGTTAAAAGGATTTGTGTTGGTTAAATCTTGTTAAAATGCGAAAAGATGCACAAAAGTCTACTAAAAGCATGAAAAATGGTGGTTAATAGCACATAAGTTGTGTAAAAGTTGTAGTATTTGAAATACATGGTTATCTAGACCCGATCTATGATGTGGTAGCTCGGATCATCGTTTAACCCGGTTTGGTAAGATCATGGATCTTAACATAAAGCTATTCTAGAAGTAACAAGGGTTAAAAGGTGAAACCCTACCACACATAAACCATGAACTTGTGTAAAAATGTTTTAACTTGTACAAAAGTGTTTAAAACTAGTAGATCTACGTATCTACAAGCGGTATTTTCAAAGGACCAAGTGTCCAAGAAATCACATGTTCTAAACCGGATCTTACATAAACAAAAGTGGTTTTTGTGAACAAATAAGTGTGTGGATACTTGTGTAACAAAAGTTTTAACGAAGAAATAGTTTTCGTAAAAACCGACTAGAAGTTGTAAAACTTCATATTCTTTAAAAATAAAGTTTTTAAGAAGTTAAACTTATTTTTAAAGATAACAAGACTTACTAAATGTGCTAGTAAGTTACTACACATTTTTGTAAATATTCAAGTTCATGAAATTAGTGATTATTGTTGACGGATATTGTTGATTATTGTTGATGATGATTGTTGGTAATTGTTGTTGATGATTGATAATGATTTAAAAGAAAATAAACACACGTTTTGAAAACGTGGGAAACCTCCATTTTTAGGGGAAACTCTGTCAAAATTTTTATAAATTTTGACACTTAGAAAAATATGAGTTTTGAGAAACTTATCCCCTAAAAATATACCTCAAAACATTAACAAGGTTTCCCTAATTTTTGATGATAAGAAATGGTGATTTCTTGAAGAATAAAAATGGATATTATGTATATATATTTTTGAGAGAAAAATATATATTATTTTATCACCAAATTTTGTGCTAAGTGTATATAGTATGTGTTATACGTGATAGTGTATTAAGACTTAAAAATACACTAAATACTCATGAGGAGTATAAACATAAAAATGCACATACAAAATACAAGATACATAATTCGGGTGCAAAGTGCAAAACACAAAAGACTTATATTTATTTTTGGAGAAAATAATATAAGTAAGATACGTAGTTAAAAATATAAGAATATTTTTAACACAAGAAAATATACACAAAAGAGATTGACTGTACTTGTGCGACGCAAGTCTAGTGACTAACGTTAAGAAAACGCGTATAGGTTACGACGTTAATTAAGCAAATCCGGTGGAGTTTACGACGCTAGGAACGCAAAGTTGTGAGTTCATGCTCCCCCTTTTCTCTTTAACTGTTTTCAGTTTTTATAACTTCGGGGGTGAAATACATGTACAAATGTACAAAAATTTATAATTGGTATGATATAAATACAAGAAGTACACTTGGTGAGAACGAGAACCAAGTGTGGCGAAATATGAGAATATGAGAAGCGCACTTGGTGAGAACGAGAACCAAGTAAGAGGCGCCATGAGAAATGATAACAAGAAACGCGCTTGGTGAGAACGAGAACCAAGTAGGAGGCGTTATGAGAAATAGTGTCACGAATAGGGTACAGAAGCACCATTAATCAACAATATACCTAGACCGCAGAACAAAAGGTTAGATCTAACGGGTGCCTGGCAGCCACACTCCCGGTCGGGGCGAGAACCGAGGAAGTGCTTTTGTGTCTCAGAATATACCAATTAAATGCCTTAGGTTTGGTGGCTTCCTATGACGTGTCACATGTTAATGGCTTTGAAACCCATTAACAATCCTGATATTTACAGGAATATTTTAATTACATGAAATTCATACCATACTAAAAATTGATGAATACTTGAGTACGTGGGGTACTCAAGAAAAGATTGAGTTATACTTGAAGTACGTGGGGTACTCAAGAAGAAATTGAATTATACAGATGTACGTGAGGTACACATGAAACTGGATTTTTATATATGAAAACTTGATTTACTCACAAACTATGTTTTCATACAAAGTATACAAACATGAAATACAAAACTGCATGAATTCACACCAACTTTATGTTGACGTTTTTCCAAAAACTCACATGTATTTCAGGTAACTAGGATGGATGTGTGCGTGGTCTAGCTTATGCTCGTGGATGTCGCTTGTGTTTAACTTTGAATAAAGTTGTAAACTTTTAAGACAATGTTTTATGCGACTTAGCAATGTAAACGCTAACGTATGTTTTCAAATTATGGTATTTGAATGTTATTTTACGAGCATGTAGCATGTTTACTCTTCGTATGCAATGAGAACCTTTCATGATCACACCTCGTGCTTCCGCCGCAGAAAGGGGTGTGACAGATTGGTATCAGAGTTGCGATTGTAGTGAACCAGGATTCCTTCTCGAGTCTAGTCTACAATCTCTAGGATCCATTCACGAAAAAAATTTTCAAAAAGTTTTCATTGCATAAAACGTCCCGCGACATCCACTGCCTGAAACTGTCTACATGAGTCTAGAAAAGACACTACGAGACTTAGAGTGCACTTGAGTAGCACTTGTCGTTGACTAGAAATTATTTGCAATTATGCGTGATAATTAGCATGTACTAGAAGTAGAATGTCACAAGTATACGTGACTTTATCTGAAAGCAATGGCCCATCTGAAGGAAAAAATACGAGGATGAAACGAACTGTGCGGACTGTGCAAGGAGTTACGTAATTATGGATGCATACATAATTATGGAATTCAGTGCACAAAAATCACAGCAAGTCTTGTCACGTGTAGATTCCCTTAGTGCAAGCCTACTAAATACTCTGCTAGAGTAATAATTGTTTGACGTCACTTATGTGGTATATGCCTGTGTATATATATACTACTACGGCCTAGTATGACGATATCAAACAAATGCATAAACCTAATGGGTTGTGTTCGTCAGAACACGGCACCCAGAAGAGCTGTGAACGCTCGTGACCAACCTCCTCCTCCCCCACTGCCAAGAATTGCCGAAGAGCTGGAAGCTCTACTGGAAGAAAGGATCTCCGCTGCTATCGCCCAGTACTAGGCGAACCGTACTCAAGACAATGGAGGACCAAGCAATGCTAGGCGTAACGGGCAGGGAGATTCGTCTGGAGGCAACACAGTTCAAGGCTTCACTTTCAAGCAGTTCCTCGACTGCAAGCCGATGAACTATGACGGCACAGGAGGTGCAGTAGCATTTGTGCGCTGGACGGAGAAGACTGAAGCTACTTTCCGCATGAGCAAGTGTACCACGGATCAACAAGTCACTTTTGCTACTGGGTTATTCGTCGATGAAGCTCTGACTTGGTGGAACCTGCAAGCCCAAACTTTGGGTGATGACGCCGCTTATGGCCTCACTTGGGAGGAACTGAAGGAAAGGATGAGAGAGAAGTACTGCTCTCGTGCGGAACTCCAAAGGCTGGAAACAGAGTTCTGGCACTTGACTATGGAAGGTGCTGACATCAATGGATATACTCGAAGGTTCCACGATCTGTCTAGAGTGCTTCCCTACATGGTGACTCCTGAATTTAAGCGTGTGGAACGCTACATTTGGGGGACTGGCCTCAGAGTTTCGTGGCATGGTGACGTCAGCCAAACCTCAAACGATCACCGAGGCTGTAACTCTGGCTGTCAGCCTTACTGAAGATTGTGTTCGTATGAAGAAGCTATCACTAAACCCAACAGAAAAGACCGAGACACATGCTGAGTCGTCCGGTGACAAAAAGAGAAAGCATACAAGTTTGAACCAAGCTACTCGCAACAACAAGGGTTTCAACAAGAAGCGCGACACTAATCCGCCTCAGGAGACAAAAACCCATGCAACCAAAGCATACCAAGGCTCCATGCCTAGATGCCAAAAATGTAAGTATCATCATGATGGAGCTTGTCGCATTCCAAGGTGCGACAAATGTGGTAAATTGGGTCATCGAACAGAAGACTGTTGGGGAAAAGGAAAGAACCGAAACGGGAATGGTGCTGGTAACAAGAATGGTAACGGGAAAGGGCAAGGATGCTTCAAGTGTGGAAGCAATGATCATTTCATGAAGAACTGCCCAGAGAGAAACAACGCTCCGGCTCGAGCATTTGTGATTGGAGCAAGAGACGCACGCGAGGACCCTAACGTGGTCACCGGTACGTTTCTCATTAACAATCACTTTGCATCCATATTATTCGACACTGGCGCCGATTATAGCTTCATGTCTGTGGAATTTAAACGCATACTCGGAATAGAATCTAGTAGATTAGAAATTCCTTATTCCATAGAACTAGCCAATGGTAAACTCGTTGAATCGAGCGAAGTTGTTAGAGGCTGCACGATAGAACTTGGTGAACGAAGATTTAGCATCGACCTCCTACCTATTCAATTGGGTAGCTTCGATGTAGTAGTCGGAATGGACTGGTTGTCCAAGAACAAAGCTGAAGTCATTTGTCATGAGAAAATCATTCGCATCCCTCTGGCGAATGATGAAACTCTCATAGTACATGGAGAAAGACGAAACGCGCCTCTACGAATCATCAGTTGTATGAAGGCACAGAAGTGCTTAAGGAAAGGATGTGTTGCTTTCCTAGCACACGTTATAGACAAGAAGGCTGAGGAGCCGAAACTCGAAGACATTCCTGTGGTGAAAGAATTTCCTGATGTGTTCCCTGAAGATCTGCCAGGACTACCTCCGCAACGACAAGTCGAATTCCGTATAGACTTGGTTCCAGGAGCTGCTCCTGTAGCTAAGGCACCTTATCGACTTGCGCCATCCGAGATGCAAGAATTATCTACACAACTCCAGGAGTTGTTGGATAAGGGATTTATAAGGCCAAGCTTCTCACCCTGGGGAGCTCCGGTATTATTCGTGAAGAAGAAGGATGGATCACTGCGGATGTGTATCGATTACAGGGAACTGAACAAGCTCACAATCAAGAATCGGTATCCGCTACCGAGGATTGATGACTTGTTTGATCAACTGCAAGGATCAAGCTACTATTCCAAGATCGATCTTCGATCTGGATACCATCAGCTGAGAATCCAAGATGAAAGCGTGCCAAAGACTGCATTCAGAACGCGCTATGGGCACTACGAATTTCTTGTGATGCCATTTGGACTGACGAATGCACCAGCGGTCTTTATGGATCTAATGAACCGCGTATGCAAACCATATCTCGATAAATTCGTGATTGTATTTATCGATGATATCCTGATTTACTCGCGAACGAAAGAAGAGCACGAGCAACATCTCAGAACCATCTTGGAATTACTGAAGAAAGAGAAGCTTTATGCAAAGTTCTCGAAGTGCGAATTCTGGATTCGCGAAGTACAATTTCTTGGTCACGTGGTGAATGAGAAGGGCATTCATGTAGACCCATCCAAGATTGAAGCAATAAAGAATTGGGAAGCTCCCAAGACCCCGACCGAAGTCCGTCAATTTTTGGGCTTAGCGGGCTACTATCGGCGATTCATTGAGAATTTCTCGAAGATAGCTCAACCGCTAACGACCCTTACTCAGAAAGACAAGAAGTACGACTGGGGTCACAAACAAGAAGAAGCCTTCCAGTTACTGAAGAGCAAGCTATGCGATGCACCGATACTATCGTTACCCGAAGGCACTGAAGACTTCGTGGTATACTGCGACGCCTCACGACAAGGCTTGGGTTGCGTGCTCATGCAACGCCAAAAAGTCATCGCTTATGCTTCAAGACAACTGAAGGTTCATGAGAGAAATTATACCACTCACGACCTGGAGCTGGGCGCAGTGGTATTCGCCTTAAAGATTTGGCGACATTACTTATATGGTACTCGATGTACAATCTTCACAGATCACAAAAGCTTGCGACACATATTTGATCAGAAAGAATTGAATATGCGCCAGCGACGTTGGGTCGAGCTGCTGAATGATTATGACTGTGAGATTAAGTACCATCCTGGAAAGGCGAACGTTGTAGCAGACGCGTTGAGCCGAAAAGAAAGGGTTAAGACCCTAAGGGTTCGAGCACTGGAAATGACGATTCGAACGAACCTCACAGCACGCATTCGAGATGCACAACAAGAAGCTCTTAAAGAAAAGAACCGTAAAGCTAAATACCTATGGGGTATGCTGAAATACATGGTGCCAAACGAAGAGGGAGCCTTATACTTCAAAAATCGTATTTGGCTTCCACTCTATGGTGGCATACGAGAAGTCATCCTTAATGAAGCCCACAAATCGAGATATTCGATCCATCCAGGATCGGACAAAATGTATCAAGACTTGAAAGAATACTATTGGTGGCCGAGACTCAAAAGCGACGTTGCTGTTTATGTTGGAAAATGCCTAACCTGTGCCAAGGTTAAGGCAGAATATCAGAAACCGTCCGGCCTACTACAACAACCAGAGATTCCCGTGTGGAAGTGGGAACAAATCTCGATGGACTTCATAACGAAATTACCTAGGACCCCGAGAGGGCACGATATGATATGGGTAATAGTTGATCGATTGACGAAGTCTGCGCACTTCCTACCGATCCGAGAAAAAGACAGCACTGGAAAGCTGGCAGAGATATACTTAAGAGAAATTGTGGCACGTCATGGAGTGCCAATCTCAATCATTTCAGACAGAGATGGACGCTTTGTCTCAAGAATCTGGCAATCATTTCAGGAAGCCTTTGGATCTCAGTTAGATCTAAGCACGGCATTCCATCCACAAACAGACGGCCAGAGCGAACGGACTATACAAACGTTAGAAGATATGCTTCGCGCATGTGTCATGGACCTAGGCGGCAGCTGGGATACTCATCTACCTTTAGTTGAGTTTTCCTACAATAACAGCTATCATACAAGCATAAAAGCCGCGCCGTTCGAAGCTCTGTATGGCCGCAAATGCCGATCGCCCTTATGTTGGGCAGATGCCGGAGATAAACGTATGGTTGGTCCTGAACTTGTACAAGAGACAACCGATAAGATTGCGCAGATCCGAGAGCGCATTAGGGCGGCTCGAGAGCGACAAAAGAGCTACGCGGATCCAAATAGAAAATCGGTAGATTTCAAGGTGGGAGACAAAGTGTTGTTAAAAGTCTCACCATGGAAGGGCGTAGTCAGATTTGGAAAGCGTGGAAAGCTGAATCCACGATATATCGGACCATTCAGAATACTGAAGAGAATTGGTACCGTGGCATACAAGTTGGAGTTACCGGAAGAACTTAACGGAGTACATGATACGTTTCATGTATCCAACCTGAAGAAGAGTCCAACGCAAGAAAACGTGATCATCCCGATGGATGAAGTACATATTGATGAAGCCCTACGATTTACAGAGCAACCCGTTGAGGTTACTGACTGGAAAGTCAACAAGACCAGGAGGAGCAGTGTGAAACTTGTCAAAGTACGTTGGAGCTCTAAGCACGGACCCGAGTACACATGGGAACGTGAAGACCAGTTCAAGAAAAAGTATCCCCACCTATTCAAGAAGACTCGAGCGAGAGTGAGTTCAGTCTGAATTTCGGGACGAAATTCTTTTAACGGGGGGAGACTGTGACAACTGGCCCAAACCGGTAATTTCCGTACACATTAATTATTGCTTAATGACTGCAATTATGAGTTTAAGTGTCAGCAATGTCTGAACACATGATTAAACAAGTGAATTCATGCATGTTGTATACTACAAAATATTGCTTTATGCATAAACGAGAGCGTTGCGTCAGAATAATAGTAAACTCACCGGTAAGACACTATGTGTCAACGGAACTGCAGAAAGCAGCCAGACAATAAAATTGGAGCCTAGGTGTAGGTCCGACAACAAGAATGCATTAAAACCCAAGAGTACATACAAGGGTTAATATATATGCAATACGAAAGCAAAAATAAGCACTAAAAAGCACCCGAAACGCACTTTAAGTGCAGAATTTATAAAATTCAGCAATAATTCAGCATTTAGACATATAAATATTATGCAGAAATGTCGTTTTATTATCCAGAATATTTCCCTAAGTGTTGGGAATTGTAAGAGTACAAGAAAGGTACTTAAACGACACTAAAAAGTGTAATTTAGCACTTTAACGAATCGGTATGTAACCGAACAACCGGAGATTACCCGGAACATAAAAATAATGTCAATGACATTGTTTATACTTTTCTGAGCTAGTTAGGGTCCCCGAATGCCCTAACACCCTTTTATATTACACTACACATTAGTAACGGGGTTAAACACTAAACTTAACGTAACTAATACCTAATGTTTAGTTACTATCTAACCGGATACCCCCCCCCCCTTCCTAACCGGCCCCAACCATGGGGAACATACTTTGTACCCTCTTGATTATTTTAGTCCCTACTTGTCTAATATCTAATTAACACAATTACCATTGGTTAATGCACACTAAGATTGCCTATAAGATCCATGTATTACACAACATCATCATTCACACACTTAACCAACAACTCAAACTCTCTCTTTCTCTCTACCAAGCTCACGGCCAAACATCCCTATTCCATCCATCATATTTTCGATCTTGGTCTTCATATTTCAAGCACCTACAAGTGTTAAGGGTCGCATATTAGGAACCTTGGTGCAATCGGAAGGCGAAGGACCTCTCTACCTTGCTTTTATCCACTCGATTTGTGCTTAGGTCTTCCCTAGCCTCGAGCTAGAGGTATAACACTTAAAACTCATATTTGAACTTATCTAAAGTGGTTAAAAGGATTTGTGTTGGTTAAATCTTGTTAAAATGCGAAAAGATGCACAAAAGTCTACTAAAAGCATGAAAAATGGTGGTTAATAGCACATAAGTTGTGTAAAAGTTGTAGTATTTGAAATACATGGTTATCTAGACCCGATCTATGATGTGGTAGCTCGGATCATCGTTTAACCCGGTTTGGTAAGATCATGGATCTTAACATAAAGCTATTCTAGAAGTAACAAGGGTTAAAAGGTGAAACCCTACCACACATAAACCATGAACTTGTGTAAAAATGTTTTAACTTGTACAAAAGTGTTTAAAACTAGTAGATCTACGTATCTACAAGCGGTATTTTCAAAGGACCAAGTGTCCAAGAAATCACATGTTCTAAACCGGATCTTACATAAACAAAAGTGGTTTTTGTGAACAAATAAGTGTGTGGATACTTGTGTAACAAAAGTTTTAACGAAGAAATAGTTTTCGTAAAAACCGACTAGAAGTTGTAAAACTTCATATTCTTTAAAAATAAAGTTTTTAAGAAGTTAAACTTATTTTTAAAGATAACAAGACTTACTAAATGTGCTAGTAAGTTACTACACATTTTTGTAAATATTCAAGTTCATGAAATTAGTGATTATTGTTGACGGATATTGTTGATTATTGTTGATGATGATTGTTGGTAATTGTTGTTGATGATTGATAATGATTTAAAAGAAAATAAACACACGTTTTGAAAACGTGGGAAACCTCCATTTTTAGGGGAAACTCTGTCAAAATTTTTATAAATTTTGACACTTAGAAAAATATGAGTTTTGAGAAACTTATCCCCTAAAAATATACCTCAAAACATTAACAAGGTTTCCCTAATTTTTGATGATAAGAAATGGTGATTTCTTGAAGAATAAAAATGGATATTATGTATATATATTTTTGAGAGAAAAATATATATTATTTTATCACCAAATTTTGTGCTAAGTGTATATAGTATGTGTTATACGTGATAGTGTATTAAGACTTAAAAATACACTAAATACTCATGAGGAGTATAAACATAAAAATGCACATACAAAATACAAGATACATAATTCGGGTGCAAAGTGCAAAACACAAAAGACTTATATTTATTTTTGGAGAAAATAATATAAGTAAGATACGTAGTTAAAAATATAAGAATATTTTTAACACAAGAAAATATACACAAAAGAGATTGACTGTACTTGTGCGACGCAAGTCTAGTGACTAACGTTAAGAAAACGCGTATAGGTTACGACGTTAATTAAGCAAATCCGGTGGAGTTTACGACGCTAGGAACGCAAAGTTGTGAGTTCATGCTCCCCCTTTTCTCTTTAACTGTTTTCAGTTTTTATAACTTCGGGGGTGAAATACATGTACAAATGTACAAAAATTTATAATTGGTATGATATAAATACAAGAAGTACACTTGGTGAGAACGAGAACCAAGTGTGGCGAAATATGAGAATATGAGAAGCGCACTTGGTGAGAACGAGAACCAAGTAAGAGGCGCCATGAGAAATGATAACAAGAAACGCGCTTGGTGAGAACGAGAACCAAGTAGGAGGCGTTATGAGAAATAGTGTCACGAATAGGGTACAGAAGCACCATTAATCAACAATATACCTAGACCGCAGAACAAAAGGTTAGATCTAACGGGTGCCTGGCAGCCACACTCCCGGTCGGGGCGAGAACCGAGGAAGTGCTTTTGTGTCTCAGAATATACCAATTAAATGCCTTAGGTTTGGTGGCTTCCTATGACGTGTCACATGTTAATGGCTTTGAAACCCATTAACAATCCTGATATTTACAGGAATATTTTAATTACATGAAATTCATACCATACTAAAAATTGATGAATACTTGAGTACGTGGGGTACTCAAGAAAAGATTGAGTTATACTTGAAGTACGTGGGGTACTCAAGAAGAAATTGAATTATACAGATGTACGTGAGGTACACATGAAACTGGATTTTTATATATGAAAACTTGATTTACTCACAAACTATGTTTTCATACAAAGTATACAAACATGAAATACAAAACTGCATGAATTCACACCAACTTTATGTTGACGTTTTTCCAAAAACTCACATGTATTTCAGGTAACTAGGATGGATGTGCGCGTGGTCTAGCTTATGCTCGTGGATGTCGCTTGTGTTTAACTTTGAATAAAGTTGTAAACTTTTAAGACAATGTTTTATGCGACTTAGCAATGTAAACGCTAACGTATGTTTTCAAATTATGGTATTTGAATGTTATTTTACGAGCATGTAGCATGTTTACTCTTCGTATGCAATGAGAACCTTTCATGATCACACCTCGTGCTTCCGCCGCAGAAAGGGGTGTGACACAGGCACTATATATAGCCCAAGCATTGTAACACTAGCCAAGCTTTTGGCTCTTTGGTGAATGAAGTGTTGTTTACATTAAATCTCTTGATATTGTGCTCAAATCTGTATTCCAAGGTGCTTCATTGTTTCATATACTTGTCTGTATTCAATACAACACTTGTTGTATTCATCAATCCATTAGCTTCATCTTCATTCTTGATTGTTCTTAACTTTTTCATAGTTCAAACACCTAATCAATATGTGTTTTGGACTAAAACAACCAACCACTGTGATCCGGATTGATATTGGGATCTGCAGACACTTAGGATATGCATTAGTAATAATATGGATGATTCTTTATGGTTTTTATCTTTTGGATATTGTTTGAATTTTTGTTGTATATTTCTATGTTTATGTGCGACAATTTAATTTGGATCCTTTAAATAATTAAACTTTATAATATAACCTATTGACAACCCTCATGCATCGTACATATCCACTGCGAGTTGAAGTATGACATGTATCACTATCTATATTTGTATGTCTAATATATATATAAATGTGTACATTTATTTACATGTATATTAAAAGAAAACAAATATGATGATATTTGGATGAAAATGACAGAAAGAAAAAGAAAGATGTAGACTTGACTTAAATACCCTCTTAGTTAATTGACTTTTTTGACGGAGTTAGGGGTTGAATAAAGTAGCAAAATATTGCAAACGTCAAGAAATTTAGGAGAGAGAAAAACCCATTTAGATTAAAGTAGCATTTTAGACCAAATCTCATGGACTAACAGGACAATTGACTCTTCTATATTTAATAATTTATATATAGTTTTAAATGCCATTTTAGTCCCTGTGGTTTGGGCCATTTTGACAGTTTAGTCCAAAGGTTTCATTTTTAACCTGTGGGTCCAAAAAGGTTTCACAGTTGCCATTTTAGTCCACTGGGTTAACTTCATCCATTTTTCTGTTAACTAGAAGGCCATTTCGGTCATTTTATATGGCTGAATTGCCCTTTTAGTTAACAGAATTACATACAAAATTACCAAATTGGCCTTCTCGTTAACAGAAAAAATGGATGAAGTTAACCAAGTGGACTAAAATGGCAACTGTGAAACCTTTTAGGACCCACAGGTTAAAAATGAAACCTTTGGACTAAATTGGCAAAATGGCCCAAACCACAGGTACTAAAATGGCATTTAACTCTTATATATATATATTGGTTTCTTAAAAAATAAAGGGTCCTAATATTAACACATGGGAAAACTTATTTACACATGGTGTATATTGGCCGTATACTGTTATACGGCCCGTATAGAATTAAAAAAACTGACAAAGTCTGTGCCAGCAGACTTTGTCAGTTTTTTTTATTCCATACGGGCCGTATAACAGTATACGACCCTTACACACCATGTGTAAATAAGTTTGTCTGGTCGTATACAATGTATACGAACGTGTATACGGGCCGTATACTCTTATACGACCAGTATGGAACGAAAATTTGATTTTTCAAGTATTTAAGGTGTAAATCACACTAGATATTTTACAGTTGTGAGGTGCTCAAACCTTTCTAAAAGTAGAAAAAAATAAAACATTAACAAGTAACAAAGATTGAAGAACAAGAAAACGTGTCGTATGACTGTAATAAAATGGAAGCTATCAACGCGGGATTACGGGCATGGTGTTATTTTTTTATTTAATATTTATAGAATAAACGGAAGGGTGAGGCATTTGATGAGAGTTGTAAGGAGTCTGAATAAAACGGAAGCTATCAACGCGGGATTATTGACATGCGTTTAATTCCCAACATACTTTTTTGTCATGTACATTTCGTTAGAAACTTTTCGTGCACTGAACCTTCACCTCCAATCATTTCCTGGTCAAATCACACACTATAAAGTTTAAACTTATCGTGTGTTGCAGTTTGGAAAGATGACCGAATAGAGATCTGAATAACAAACTGTGAAGAACTTGTTTGCGTTATCCACCAATAATTCGTTCATTACCTATTGTTGTCTAAAACAATATCAATTAACGTTCTGTTGTGTACACAAATTCATCACCGGTTTCTACAGCACAAGCACATACACAGGGAGAATGTTCTCGAAATTGAAGGAAAAGAAAAAATGGTTGCTGATGTTTTTCACTATCAGGATTTTGTTGGTTTGTTTGAGAACCTGATTCCAATGTCCTACTACTTCAATCCTTCCTACATTATTGAAAATTACTATATCACCCGCCATTCTCTTGCACCTGTATACATTGATTGTGGATTTTCTTGAGTCGTCGGGAAAACTTTTCCTCAGGGAGGGTGAGTAGTATGAGTCTGAGTCCATTGTGGTTCGTGAATATTTCGAATCATCATAGAAGACGTGTCGGGTTCTGCTAGAAGACTATCAGGATTTTGTTGGTTTGTTTCGAGGTAGGGTTTAGACTGTTTGAAGTATTCTTGGCTCAATACCAACTCTTCTGAAAGACAAGAAAACAATGTTCATGTATCACAAGGAATGACCGATCTAAGGCAGAGAACCTGATTTAGATACACAAATTCATCACCGGTTTCTACAGCACAAGCACATACACAATTTGTTGGAAGAACCCAACACGGCTTCTGCTAGTTACTCTTTTCTTCCATTTCAACAAATCTTTCAAGGTCTTAAGTGATGGACAATTGGTTAAAAGATGTAGAAGAGTCTGTGTAGAGATCTTTACATACAAATTTGCATCATCCTTACGGTTACAAATGAAGCGTTGGGATTTAAGGGTTTATGAGTAGAAGATGTTAGTTTCTTGACAATATGGTTTCTCGACAAATGAAGTATTATCTGTCCTTGCTGCCTCTTCGGTTGGTAAAAGACATAGGATGGTTTCTAATACAGGCTCTTTGTCAGTTGTGGTTGATTTATAGGAGGAGGTTATGAAACGAATATATGTTTATGCGATCATCCTTATTTTGTCACGTACATGCGTTTAATTCCCAACATCCTTATTGTATCAGACTCTCTCCCATCCTTTTCTCTCTCTGACAACCCTAGACCCAAACCACCGCAATCCACCACGTTCTGCGAAAAAAAACATCATCTGTTCATCATTGTTCTTGAAGATGAAGATGAAGATGAAGAAACGAGGGTTTATTCTCTTTAATCTATTAGAACGATCATTGACTTGAATTTATGGATTTCGGTTGGGTCAGAAACTTAACAAGAGAAGCAACTAAAAAAATACAATTTATTACTCGGTCGAATAATGGGCCCGTTCAAGTTGAGCTTCCTGATGCAATTTTCACAGTGGTACCAATGTCCTACTACTGTTACCATATGTATACAGGCCGTATACCGTTTATACGGCCGTATACTCTCGGTAAAAAACAAATTTACCGATCGTATACAATGTATACGATGATTGTATACGGGCCGTATATTCTGATACGACTCGTATACTATGGGTAAAAATGGTAAAAAATGGTTTATTCTCTTTAATCTATTAGAACGATCCTTGTCTTGAGAACCTGATTCTGATTTAAACAATGGAATTTGTGGATCAACAGAAATAACTGAAAAATAACTCGCCATTCTCTTGCACCTGTATACGTTGATTATGGATTTAACTTGCAAGAATTGTGTCCGTCGCATGATAGAAGACGTGTCGGGTTCTGCTAGAAGACTATCAGGATTTTGTTGGTTTGTTTCCAGGTAGGGTTTAGAATGTTTGAAGTATTCTTGGTTCAATACAAACTCTTCTGAACGACAAGAATACAACGTTCATGTATCACAAGGAATGACCGATCTAAGGCAGAGAACCTGATTTAGATACACAAATTCATCACCGGTTTCTACAGCACAAGCACATACGCAATGAAGTATTAAAAGATGTTAGTTTCTTGACAGCATGGTTTCTCGACAAATGAAGTATTATCTGACATCATCTGTTCATCATTGTTCTTGAAGATGAAGATGAAGAAACGAGAGTTAACATTCTGATTCAGATTCAGGAAGCAGATGATTTTGTAGTGTTTGTTTGAGAAATTAACAAGGTAAACCTGAATTTTCATATTTTTAGACACTTACTTGAACAGTTAGTAATGCTAGATGTCATTTTGGCTGAACCACTACCTATTACAGCACTGTATGAACCTGTGTTTTGAAAATATGCTTTGTTCTTCGTTTATTGGATCGTTCTAATAGATTAAAGAGGTTTTTACCATTTTTTACCATATGTATACGGGCCGTATACCGTTTATACGGCCGTATACTCTCGGTAAAAAACAAATTTACCGATCGTATACAATGTATACGATAATTGTATACGAGACGTATATTCTGATACGGCTCGTATACTATGGGTAAAAAATGGTTTATTCTCTTTAATCTATTAGAACGATCCTTGTCTTGAGAACCTGATTCTCATTTAAACAATGGAATTTGTGGATCAACAGAAATAACTGAAAATAACTCGCCATTCTCTTGCACCTATATACGTTGATTGTGGATTTAACTTGCAAGAATTGTGTCTGTCGCATGATAGAACCCGACACGTCTTCTGTGATGATTCGAAACATTCCGAATAACTAGCAGAAGAACCCGACACGTCTTCTGTGATGATTCGAAACATTCTGAATAACTAGCAGAAGAACCCGACATGTATTCTTCATAGCCATATTCCCAGTCACAAGTTGTTGATACATATCGTCCGTTCAATTATACGTTCAGTTGTGTACCCTTCAATTTTCTTGAGTATTTTTCTAACTTTATGCTTGCATCCACCACAGTGAATATTAACTTTGAGTGAAAGAGTTTGGAAACCGGACGGAATCTACGAAGAAACTGTTGGAATTTTTGGATTTTGGTTGGTTCAGAAACTTAACAAGAGAAGCAACTAAAAAAATACAATTGATTACTCGGTCACTGGGGTTTTTTCTCTTCCAGTTACCAGGCCTATCATCTCCGTCTACGTTTGGTTTCCTCAACGAAGAACCATCAGCCATTATCAGCCATTTTTCCTTTGGTTTCTGGTTGATTTTGAGGGTGAGGGTTTTGAATTGATTCCTGCGCTCAAGTTTCAACTGGAGTGAAATATTTGTTGGAATTTGTGGATCAATAGAAATAATGGGTAAAAATTGGTAAAAAATGGTTTATTCTCTTTAATCTATTAGAACGATCCTTGTAACCATCACGAAAGTACTGAACAACCGAGATAACAGCTCCGATATTTATTACCAACTCATCTTTAGTAGTGTTTGTTTGAGAACCTGATTCAGATACACAACGGTCTCTTTACTTCGTCCACTAGAACTATTTGTCATTTCGTTTTTTGGATCGGCCCTCCCCCTCACAAAGTTTTTTTTATTCAAGTGTGAGATTAGCCAAACGAGGATGAAAGATACTCAAACCATCTGATCCCGTTGTTGCAAACTCCTTTAATGTGAGATTCTTCAAGTTTGCACATTTTGAGAAAATACCAATGTGTTTGTCAGCTTTGTCAACACACAAAGTGACAGAATGAAGATCCAATGTTGTTAATGTTGGAAAGATGACCGAACAGAGATCTGAATCAAGATTTACGTCTGATGTCCAAGTTTGATGACAAAGTTACTTTGTTCTTCGTTTTTGGATCCTTGTAATAGATTAAAGATACATATCGTCCGTTCAAGTTAATATAGGAGAGTTGATGCAATTTTCCAAGCATTTTATCGTGTGTTGTAATTTTAATGAAGCAATGAAGATTGAATATGCAAACCGCATCCGTCTTCTGTTATGATTCGAAACATTCCGAATAACTAGCAGAACCCGACACGTCTTCTGTGATGATTCGAAACATTCCGAATAACGCTGAGAATCCACAACGCTTATGGCCAGATTCTTTCCTTCCATCTTGGCAAAATCAATGCCTGCTTGTTTTATTATCACGATTGTACTGAACAACCGAGATAACAGCTCCGGTATTTATCACTAACTCATCTTTAGTTGTGTTTGTTTGAGAACCTGATTCAGATACACAATGGTCTCTTTGCTTCGTCCACTAGAACTATTTATGTATGCATTCTTTTGTTAGTTAACAACGCTAATTAGAAAAAAATCTGTCAAGACTGTTTGTCGGGTTTCCAATGCTCACACAGGGTGATAAACAACGCTGATACACGTAACATCTAGTTATATTCAGATTTAAACAATGCCCTCCTCAACTGAGATAACAGACATCCATCAAGCTCAAAAAGAAAACTTGTGTTTCCCATAGTCACAAAAGATTGCGTTTTGTATTTCGCATAGCCACCGTTTCCGTAGTAAAAAACGGTTGGGTTTGCACATTCAATCTTCAATACTTCATTAAAATACCAGTACAAGAACCCGACACGACTTCATGTAACGGAGAATGTTTTAGAAATTGAAGGAAAAGGAAAAAATTTGTTGAAATCGAATTTGACAACTATGACAGCTTATTAAAAGTAGCAATCACCTCCAATCATTTCCTGGTCAAATCAGACAATATAAAGTTTAAAGTTATCGTGCGTTGTAGTTTGGAAAAATGACTGAATAGAGATCCGAATAACAAACTGTGGAGAACTTGTTTGTGTCGGGTTCTTCTGATATTTATTCGGAATCGATAAATAACCAACACGAAGATCTCTGCAATCGCTAAGGTTTCCATCAACGGACTGATCGGTAACGTTACTCTACCTGTGCTCCGATTTAAGCGGCATGTTCCGATCAACGTTTATCGACATTGTTAAAGGTGATGAAAAGTTTAGAAACCCTAGAATGATTGTGTTTTTATGGGAAAAAATCGTGATATTTGAAAAAAGGCCATTATATACGGCCCGTGTATAGTTATACGGCCCTTATAAATGTGTTAACATCAAAAACCCACAAAAATAAATCCGTTGAGCCGTATACGTTTTACAAATCGTATACACATGTATACGACTCGTATAACTATATACTGGCCGTATATAATAAAATAAAATAAAACATTCCCTGCGCATTTACCTATTCAAAAACATTCCATACGAGCCGCATAATTGTATACTGCCCGTATACAATAGGGGGTGCAAAAATAAGATATAGGGTATGTGGGAATAAGGGGAGCCAAAATAAATTTATAATTATTTAAAAATAGGGTTGTTGAAATTTGGTGAATCAGAGATGGAATATGATGATTTGGGATGACATCATCTACCATTCTACCTTCATGAAATTTTCATCTTCAATCCCTTTAAAATGACGCAACTTTCACATACAGCCCCCGCCGGTTCACCATAACGAAATCTCCTGGAAAGTGGAATATTAAAATTGAAAATCGACTTTTCAAATTTCAATGACATCGACAAACATACGCTGAACTCGTGCCAAACACATGTAGTTTTTGCTTCTATTTAACGTCATTTGGGAGCTAGTTGCTTGCTGGCTCTCTTCTATTTTTTTAATTCTATTACAGTTGGTTGTTAAGAAAGAACTCGTGCCATGCACAATCCTCCTTGTTTCCGGCATATGAATACTCTTTATCTACCAGTATAAACATTAACCTTCGAATCCATTATCCTCCTGCAACCAGGCCACCTCAGAAATTGACATTCCGGTTGCATCTGCAGGTCTTGATCTCACCGCTTTTTATCCCACTATTGCTTGGGGTGTGCATTTTGGTGGCATCTTTTGTTCTATGTATGATACTTCCCATATATCTTATTAGTTGCAGCCTGTTCTTTCTACAATAATATACACAAATCATGTAAAGTCGTTGACATGATCATGAATAGTAGCTACTCGGCCAGTGGGGTACTCACTAGCTATTAATTTAGTTTAATCGGATTGGAATATATATAAGTAACTTTCAGCTTTATTGTAATTTTCAGTTATTTGTGTGTGTATATATACATACATACACACATTTTATATGTAATTATTTTTAAGTAGACTGGTTTTAACCCGTCCTCGACCCTTTTTTAATTATACATGAATCATTAATCACTGGAATTTACTGGTTTTGGCTGGAATCTGAATTCTAGCCGGAATGTACAACTTTTGGCCGGAATCACCGATTTCCGGCCGACTAGGGCCTATTAGGGATTGCCTAAAAATAATCGGCACTCGGCCGACTAGTGGCCTATTAATCCCATTTTTCAAACACGTTAACTGCATAAGTTCTACATGTTGGTAATTCTGTTTTCTGTATCTCTGTTTTCCAGTAAAATAAGTGTTCTATCTTCCCACTTTAGTGTCTAATGATTTTTCACGAAACTGGAGTATATTTTCCTTGATGATTTCTCAGATTTTGTTTGTTGTTCCAAGAAAAGAAGATTGAAAATTGCATTTCATATCATATATGTGTTGGATGTGAACCATGAGCTCCTTATACTGTTTGTTTTTTATATAAAAATTGTTTAGTTTACAGATTTTATTCTCAACTAAATGGCCAAGAATAACAGCTTGAGAATACTAAGCAACAAGGATTATGAGTTGAATTTACACCTGTGATGTTCAAAGAAGTAAAGATGGCGATTATAACATCTTATTGTTCTATTACATAATTTTTTGAACCAACGGAGTCCATTGGCAAAGGAAAAGCCTTGGATTTGGGAGGGGAGTAAGGCTATATGGTATGGTGCTATCCGCCACCTAGGCGCCACATCATAGTTCTCACAAGGATGGTCCATCCCACAAATTTAGTGGAAACGGGAGGATGATCCTAGATGATCCTACCCCACCACTTTTTTATTTTTTATATTTTTAATCTTCCACTTTTTTTAACATTTAACAAATGAATTAAGAAAATATTTTCATTAATATTAAAACACAGGGTTAGGATCAAATACAAATGATAAAATAAATAAGAAGTGTAAGAAGGATTCTAATCCATTGATCTTAGATTTGAAGGGTTGAGATTGGTTGTAGGGAAAAGAAGATAATAGAAGGGCATAAAAGGAATCCTATATTTATGGATTTTCTCTCTCCACATGCAAGGCACAAGCCAATTCCCCCATCGATTTAAATGTCCATAACTTTTTCATACGACATTTTTTTTTCAAAAAAAAATTCACCATAATAACGAGCGTTTTTTTATCTTTAATATGAGTACCATATTATCATATAAAAATAAAATAAAAATTTTCATTTTTACTGGGTTTTTTGGCATTGTGTTAAAGGTTCAGGTCATTGTGTCTTTTAACTGGGTTTTGGTCAGTAGAGTTTTTATACATTGTGTTATTATCAAAACCTATAACACAATGTTAATTTGAGTTCTATCCATTGCGTTTTTATAAAAACCTATAACACAATATATGACACAATGAAGATTTTGTTATATCTGGGTTTTCTATAAATTGTGTTATTAGTTCAGATCATTGTGTTTAATATGTTATTCATTGTGTTTTAATATATTGTCCATTGTGTTTTAATAATTTGTTCAATTTTTTTATTATCTTGTTCATTGTGTTTTAGTTTGTTATGTATTGTGTTTTTAGTTTGTTTTTCATTGTGTCTTCATCTGCTCTCCATTGTGTCTTTTATCTGCTGTCATTAATTGTGTCTTTTATCTGTTGTCATCAATTGTGTTTTTATCTAGTCTGATTCTTATTGTGTTATATGTTATCGCCATTGTGTTATACGTTATGGTCATTGTGTTTTAGTATGTTGTCCATTGTGTCTTTATCTGTTGTCATTGATTGTGTTTTTATTCTAATTTACATTGTGTTTTACATCATGTCCATTGTGTAATATGTTATTCATTGTGTTTTAATATGTTGTCCATTGTGGTTTAATAATTTGTTCAATTTTTTTTATTATCTTGTTCATTGTGTTTTATTTTGTTATGTATTGTGTTTTTAGTTTGTTTTTCATTGTGTCTTCATCTGCTCTCCATTGTGTCTTTTATTTGTTGTCATTAATTGTGTCTTTTATCTGTTGTCATCAATTGTGTTTTTATTTAGTCTGATTCTTATTGTGTTAAATGTTATCGTCATTGTGTTATACGTTATGTTCATTGTGTTTTAGTATGTTGTCCATTGTGTCTTTATCTGTTGTCATTGATTGTGCTTTTAATCTAATTTACATTGTGTTTTACATCACGTCCATTGTGTAATATGCAACTGGGTTTTTGAATTTTTTTTGAAAAATATAACAATATGGTACTCATATTAAAGATAAAAAAACGCTCGATTTTATGGTATAATTTTTTTTTAAAACAAATGATGTATAAAAAAGTTACAGACGTTTAAAAGTTAGGGGGGAAATAGCATGTGACTTGCATGTGCATATTCTCTTTCCTCTTGTAAACAAAATTACCCTTTCCATTTAATTACTCATAGGACACTTGTCATTTTCTGGTGTCTTCTTACCTTTCTTATTTTTAAATCTTTTGTATTATAACTCAACCCAACACAGTACATAAACTTAAAAAAAAACATAAAGTTAAAAAAAAATCCTAATAAATTAAGAAAAAAACATAAACTTAAAAAAAAATCAACCACTTTGATGTTTCTTCATGATTTCGTTTTGTAGTTTTAGCAAAATCGAACGTTTCGGCTAGGGATAACTATCGACATCCATCGTTAATATTTCTCATTCCTTAAGCCGAATCTTTTCATCGGACAATCGAATCTTTTCATCGGACAATCGAATTTTTTATTCCGCCACGCGAGACTTTTCTTCGATTGCCCGCTCCTTCGCCCTCGCCTTTTAGGCCATGACCTCGGTGTACGTTTTAAATTGTGTCGTAAACTTGTCCATCTTCGGGTCCACCTTTTACTTTTCTTTCTCCTTCGCCCGCTCCTTCTTTGATTTGTCCCGGCCCGGGGGACGCTCAGCTTCATGTACGGCGTATTCTTCTTCCTCGAACTCGGCGTCATCGTTTAAGTTTATGTGACACCTCGCGTTCGATCCACCGGCGCTATAATTACCGGATTCCGATGTCCTTTGCCGCTTCGCCATCTCCACCTCGTTGGGAATCGGCGCCCATTTTTGGCGCGTTCGCATAATTTCCCACGCGCGAACGTAGGCGAACTTGGTACCCATGTTCGCCTTGTACATCTCCAACACCTTTCTAAACACATCCTCGTCGCTCATGCCGCTACGACGCCAACTTAAATATATTTTATTATATTCTTCGCAAAACCTATTGACGAAGCCGTTCATTTTTCGCCACTTAGATAACACCTAGTCGATATCTCAATATGGGCCTTGGTCCATTAGCTCAAGGAACTTCGCCAAAACCGTCTTCCAAAACCCCTCACTTGTTTGATTATTACCTATAAAATATGTTAAAAAAATATGTTACAAAAAATAAAAAACTAACACTACAAAAAAATATGTTACAAAAAAAATATAAACTTAAAAAAAAGTTAGTTTTACGAACCGTTTATCGGGTATGTAGACGTGCCTACGTAAGCCTTCGCTAAGGCTTCTTCCTCGATTTGCGTCCATGGTTAATTCGCCTTTGGTTTGGACGCTTGCTTACCCACCACTTGCTGCCTTTTCTTCGTTTGCCTTTTTGCGGTTGGGTCTCGGGAACAACTTCAACATCCTCGTCGGGTTCGGATCGTTCGGGTTGCCTCGGGTTCGGTTCGGGTTGAAAGGGTTGCGTCGGGTTCGGTTCGAGTTGAAAGGGTTGGATATTAAAAGCACCCCGCATCATCAATTGTTGTATGGCTTGACTTTGTTGCGGTTGAGCAAAAACGTTCGGTGAGTGTTGGAATGCGGCAAAGGCGTTTGAGGAATATTGAGAGAATTGGTTCGGATCTATCATCGGATAGTATCCCGAAACCGAGAAAACATTCGGGATGTTCGGTTGGGTTGGGTTGTTCGGGTTGTTGGGGACGTTCGGGTTGTTGAAGGGATCTATGATAGAATATAATTTTATAAAAGAGTAAGATGTTTATAAAAAAATGAGAGAGAGAGATGAGTTGAGGTAGATGAAAAGTGAGAAAAATGATGTAAAAAAGGGGGTTTTATATAGTTTTAGGGCATATTTTGGTAAAAATTTAAAATATTACCGTTAGTTTTTAAATTGAATTTGGAATTTTATTTATTTATTTATTTTAAACGGTAACATGTATTAAAAGGCGTGCTTTTTTGTCTTTACATGGCCCGTCTCAAACGTTTAGAGGAGGACGGTCAAGACAGGGACGGTCCGGGCGGCATGGTGTTTGGGGCGACGCCGTTCCGGGACTATCCGGGGACGGTCCCCATAACCAGTAGCCTAAAGGGATTAATAGGTGCAGAATGTTATAATCGGAATGCGATTCTTCACGGTTAAACACCCACAAATCTTTATCATGGAGAAATCTAACTCAAAAACTTCAAGTTTTAATTTTCCCTACCAATTTGATTGGTATATATAGCTAACCTAAACATGTTAGACTATAACTAGGAAACCTATTAATTAATTACCTAAGACTTATCTAAACACACTTCCTAACCTGACACGTTTAGGAACCTTAGATAATATCCACTAATTAATTAATATTGTTTATTACTTGTCTTGCACTCCAAGCAATCCCCCTAGCCATCCTTCACGCATGTAAGCCACGGATAAACTAGGAATTCCCAATAGGGAGATCTTGGGTTCAAGTCCCACGGACGACATGAAATAAAAGAAATTTGTCGTTCTAAATAATTTTTTTTTTTTTTTTGAGAACGTTCTGAATAGCATCTTATTGTTTCATTAGATAATGTGGTTTTTGAGGATGTGTCGAACAAAAACAAATAGGCAGTAGCAAACAGTCGAAGTTGGCGGGTTGTGGGTTGGAGGAATAACAATTTCTATGATGGGCTGAATAATCTTTTTTTCCTTTCTAAAGTTTGACGGAGGATGAGGGATAGTGTTTAAATGTTTATACTAGTAGATGTGTGTTGCTTGCATGTGGATGATAGAGAGGGGAGATGTAATGAGATTGGGGACTTATCACATGGCACCCGGCACGGCATGCATCCTCAGTATAAAATCCCTGACCTTTAAATACCTCATCCGTCATCCTCCAGCAAACATAAACATTAGAAAAGAAAAATATGATGAATCAGTCCACCACAGAGATTGTTATTCCGGTTGCCCATCCACAACCCGGAAAATCAAACTATGTACATTCTTTACAGCCGCCTATTTGATTTTGTTTCAATTCGTCTGCCACATCCATACTGTAGCATCAACACAATATGCGGCCGTTTAGTTGTTCGCCTCCGGAACCTCTGGGGTCACTATTACTGGCGAGTAGTATTTGGGGGAGAAGATGTTGACATGCCCCAGTCTGCTCTAGGCTTTCTAATCAACACTCTCCTTGCTTTTGTAGCAATCAAGTCTCAGGGCGTACCTGGATTCCCTTTCCAGACTCACCCTCTGCCCATCAGGTTTTCTAATCAACACTCTCCTTGCTTTTATATGATCTTTGATATGTGTTGCACCATACTTAGCTTGTTCTTCCAACAATAATATATATAAACCATGTAGAGTGGTTGAAATAATAATTAGTGTATAAGTAAGTTCTACATGTAGGTAATATACTAGTAGTGATTTGGAGATGTTAAGTATTTCTGTATTACTATAAGTGTTTTACTGTCCCAGTTCATGGGTTTAGTGATAATTTAATGAAACTGGTGTTAATGTCCCTTGATGACGGCTCAGATTTTGTTTCTTGACCAGATATAGTATACTTAGACTGCATCCATGTCATTTATAGGGTTTGATTTTGTAGAGGACCTTATTGCCTTACTTGATTAGGGTTATGTGGATGTTGCCTTATGAGAGAGGTTGATCCCCATTCACCTTGACCATGATGAATGTGGATGTTCTGATTAGTGTTTAAGATTCACTATCTTTGGAAGGAGAATGCTTCATCTATTGTTTATTTCTTGATCAGATAGGTCATGTTTTGACTTTCAAATATCATCGGTTGTTTTGTAGGCCCAACAAGGTTAATTAAATAAACTATAAGAGGATTAATGAGTCAACTTATATAATGTCAGTTTTGAGGTGCTATAATTGTGATAAAATTGAGCGCTACTCAAGTGACTGTAAAGCACCAAGTAAAGGAAAAGAAGAAGTGAATCTGACAAAGACAGAAGACGAAGGTGATTATGATCCCTCCTTGTTTATCGTGTCCAGTTTGATTGAGAAAGTATCCTGGGAATGTTTGAAAAGGATGGGAAAAAAAAGTAACGCGGTACTTAGACAATGGTGCAAACAACCAGGCCAGGAAAGAGAAGACTTCACTACTTTAATGAACAAATTTCAGGTCAAGTAAAGCTTGGTGATAGATCTGTGATTAAAATTAAAGGTAAAGGGAGTGTAACCATCGTAAGTAAGAATGGAAAAAAGAAAATGTATTCTGATGTTTACCACATACCAAAGTTAAAAACCAAATTTCTTAGCTTGGGATAATTGGATGAAGAAAGATGCAAGATTGGAATAACGAATGGGATATTAAGGCTATATAATAAGAAAAGAAGATTGTGGATGATGGTTGAAAGAAAGCTGAATAGGGTGTACAACATCAATCTTTAGGTTTGTTCTAATCTAAGAGCCTTAAAGATGATAAAAAAGAAAGCCCATATTTGATACCAATTATGAGAGTGAGGGAAAATGGGTTTGGAACGATCCCAAGTGATTTTTTTGGATGTTGTGAAAGTATCGGTCATGAACTAGTTGATGCGAAGAAATGATCAAAAAAGAAAGTAGTAATGTGGCTTCAAAGTTGGATATGGAATATTGAATGCCAAGTTTGCTGAACCAATTAAGCAAGTATGTTACAAACAGTTAAAGAGAAGGAATAAAGGCAAGAAAAATAATATTTCAAGATTAGGGTGGTGAATGAAGAGCTAATGCTGAACTTAAATAAAAGTTGAGGTGTGTTCTGAATTTTATATTCAAAGTTGGTGTAGAAAACTAGAAGAGGGGGTCAATAGATTTTCTTAAAATTTCTTTGTTAAACACTTCATTTATAACAATTACACACTTATTTGAACCTAAGATAATTGTAGAACAATAGATAATATTATATGCAAATACGTTGAGAGTTAAGGGAAGATACGCTTAAACCAATTTATAGAGATTCAATAGATATTTTAACTAATCTCTCTACGTCCTCTCCCCAATCCCCCGATCAAGAGTTTCACCACTAGTCGTCTCCCTTAGTCTGGTAGGGATACCCGTTACACAATCGTCTCAATAAGCAAATGTGGTGATCACCTTGTACAAACGCCTCACTCCTTTCAAAGAAGTGATCACCTTATACGTCTCATTAATCTCAAGTGGTAGTGATCACCACTATCTCTAATAACCAAGTTTAATGATGCCCTTTACAAATACTTGACAACTACAAATTCATTAGCTCTTAATATAAAAGAATGCATAATAGCTTAGTTGTGGAACAACTCTTCTTTTTGCTCTTCCTTTTGATCTTAAAAATATAAGTTCGATTTAGTTTGATGTCGAGAGATCAAGGGTGTGACACCCGAAAAATTTTGAACGATATCCGTACACCCATGCATCATATTTTTAGAAGTATAATCTCATGTTGGTTACGTTTCAGTTAACCTGGTCATTTAGTTCCTAGCAAAGGCGTAGTTTTTCCATGATCTATAGCGGTAATTTTTATAAATTATCAGGTAACACACGAGTTAGACCACCCGTAGTGGTTAAGAAAAATAATGCCGCCACCATGGGGCATTATCCGACACGTGGCATCCCAGTCAGCATGGGGCGTTATTGCAAAAGTGGCGTAGTGGGAATAATGCCTAATAATGCCACTTCCAATCATTAAGGAAAAAAAAAAGCAAACACTTGGTGATTGGCTAGTCAAACCTTGGAAACATGCAAAAGAAAAAGCAAACACTCCCATTGGCCACTTGCTTTGCATATTAGCGTTATTATTAAAACGCAACTTCAATTTTTTTTTAAATAACGCCTACCGTAATGGGGGTGGGGGCGTTTCCGGGCGTTTTTTTTCAATTTTTTTTAAAAATATCGCCCCACTACGGGTGGTCTTAACCCTATATGCACGAACATTGGTGAAAACTTCCTAAATTTTGGGAAGCATTCTATAGTGTTGATATATGTGTAATACTAAATATATATACATGGTTACATATTACATTTTCTTTTCTTTTTTTTTTTTAAATTTTTGACGCATATTTATGACATGCGGTTAAAGTGATGACGAATACTAGCGTATAGAAAAATAATAAATAAATTTACACGCCTGGCACATTAGTATTTTTTTACGGTTTTATTTTATAATTTATTAAAACCGAGTAACTAGTGGGTATTATGTACACTCACGAAACTAAACCAACTCAACACACAAAGGGGTTAATCTTCGTAGCATAGTGGGTATTATGACGAATAAGGCTTGTGATTTGGGGATCCTCAAAGGGGTTAATCTTCCTAGCGGGGGCCCGTCGCTCTCGCATTTATTTTACGCAGATGATGCGATCATCATGGGGGAATGGAGTAGGGAGAATATAAAGAATGTGGTGAGAATCCTGAGATGCTTTCATGTGTGCTCAGGGCTCAAAATCAACCTGGGTAAATCTAATTTAATTGGGGTTGGTCTTCAGCCAGCGGAGGTGATTGAGATGGCAGAGGTGGTCGGTTGCAGAGCGGAGTCCTTCCCGTTCAAATTTTTGGGGCTTACTGTAGGGGCAAACATGAACCGAATTTCAAATTGGAGACCTGTTTTCGACATTTTCGAGAAACGCCTTTCGCTTTGGAAAGCTTCTACTCTCTCAATCGGAGGTAGAGTCACCCTGATCCGCTCAGTCCTAGAAAGTCTTCCCACCTATTTTTTTTCTCTTTACCGTGCCCCAGCCAAGGTAGTGCAGGATTTGGAAACTCTCACCAGGAAGTTTCTTTGGGGAGGCTCTTCGGAGGTCAATAAGGTGCATTCACCTGTTAAGATGGGGGGTTTAGGGCTCCAAAACCTGAAGGATGTGAACATTGCTTTGTTAGCAAAATGGGGATGGAGGTATAAAAACGATCAAGATAGTTTGTGGGTGAAGGTTGTTAATGCATTACACAATGGCAACAATGGGTGGGATTTCCTGCCAGTTAAAAAGGCCCTTGGTGGGGTCTGGAGTAACATAGTCTCGGTTATAAAGCGGCCGTTGAGTGACGGAGTTCCTATTCGGAATCTATTCAAAGGGGTGGTCGGTCGGGGGGATAAGGTATTATTTTGGCTTGACCCTTGGTTGTTCGATGTCCCGTTGAAGGATAAATTTCCAGCGTTGTTCCACTTGGAGATTGTGAAGAACTGTAGTGTCTGTGACCGGATCGAGGGCGATGGCCTTTGGCTCTGGAGGCATGACCCGGAGTCGGCAGACGAGGTGGCAGAATGGCAGGAGTTAATGTCTGTTTTGGCCCCGGTTTCGCTGTCTTATGGTCCGGATAAGTGGGAGTGGATGGGGTGCGGGTCAAAGGAGTTCTCAGTTGCGGCAGTGAAGCAGTTCTTGGTTTCTAGACGTGATTTTAGCAACCGGATTGTCATGGAATGGTGTAAATGGGTCCCTAAAAAATGTAACATTTTTGCTTGGCGTGCGGTTTTGGATCGTATCCCAACGGTTGAAGCTCTTGAAAAGAGGGGGGTGACGGTGATCGATGACACGTGTAATTTCTGCAATGAAGGTTTAGACTCGGTGACACACATCTTCACGGCTTGCCCGGTAGTGTTGGGAGTTTGGGAAAAAATCAGTTTTTGGTGCAGGATTCGGAATTTTTTCATTTTTTCATTCAGAGACATTCTCGAGATTCATAAGCTGGGTGATAAAGGGAAGGCGGAAACAGAGGCGGTTCACGGTATCCTTCTGTTACACCCATATTCGTACATGGCAAAAGTCGCAGCGGAAAATTCGTACCATAAAATTTTCTTTCGTTATATACGTCTTTACATTCTTAAAATTCATTTTATATTATAAAACATAACTTATCATCACTAAATTACATATTTAGACATTCCCGTACAATCTATGTTGTGACTCGGTCTTCAATCGCTACTTCTCGTGAGGATAATCCGTGATTCGTACAACCTGCACCCACCACAAACATACGCATCATTAGCATACTTATGTACAAACAAGATTCATAATAATATAGCCTTGCTATGTTCGATCCACATATACTTCGCATCCTGTTAACTTTCTAGTTTCAAGCATTCCATCTGGGTGTCTAATCCTTGGCGAAACTTCAATAATGTACCTGCATTACATTTCATTCTCGAGGCACATTGTGAATAATCGTCAATACATAAATGTATTGAAACCACATATACAATACATACATAACTACGTACATACATACATACATACCTTTACTTGCATACCTACGCGTCTATTTACATACATACATGATTACGTCTTCACATACTTACTTACATACATTCATAACTACATACATACATACCGACTCGCATACATATACATACCGACTCGCATACATACATACATACATACCTACTCGCATACATACGCCTCTAAACGCGTTTGACGCGTTAATACATACATACCGACTCGCATACATGCATACATACATACCTACATACATAACTGCATACATACATACCTACTCGCATACATACGTTTCTAAATGCGTTTGACGCGTTAATACATACGTACATACATTACTACCTACTCACAAACATACTTACATACTTGCATCCACATAAATACGTCCATACCTGCACACGTATGTACCTTCATACTTAATTGCATAATGCTCATACTCATACATAACTACTTGCATACATACATACACCGATACCTACCTATATACATATATACATACATGACTAGTACTTGTTCCCACACTATAAACTTACATACTTTCACGCATACCTACTTACATGAGTTCTACGTACGTATACGAATACATATAAACATACATACATGCTCATCTACAAATATGCATCCCTTTATGCTTATAAGAAGCTTTACGAATCATCGGGAAGCGTTACGGATCATTTGGAAATGTAAAATTAAACAAAACGGAGAAGTGGGCTAGACAGCCCGTCGGCGACGGGGTGGGTACCCGTCGGCGACGGCTTCTTAAAATGTCCGTCGCCCAATTTTGATCCGTCGCCAGTAAGTTAACCCGTCGGAGAAAACGGCCAAACTAGTGCCCGTCGGCGACGGGGTGTATACCCGTCGGCGACGCCCTCTACAATCCTCATTTTTCTGCAGCTCCGTTTCAACGTCCATACGCACTAAAACGCGCGTAACTTTTGAACCGTTTATCCGTATAACCTCCCGTTTCTTCCTACATGCTTCTAAATTCACATTCTATCTTATGGACTTAATATCCCACGTCCGGATTAAGGAAAATTCTTAACTTACATGCATTCGGCTTATTATCATCTTCTCATTATTTGACCCGTAATGGGTATTTACTTATTGTAAGGTTTATGGCTTACAAAGACCATACTTCTCACTTCCATACTTGTCTAAAACATTACATTGATCGAGCAACTTGGTTCTAAACCACTTTTAATATCATTTGCCCAAAATACCCATCAAGGGCATTTTGGTCAACTCTAATTCAATCATTACAACGAAAGACTTCATCACAAATATGACCTCAAACATCATGTTTAATTAATTTAAACAGTATATTACTTACTCGTACTAAGAAGTGATTACAGAAATCACTTACCTTATGCATCCGCGTTCGTAACATCTTCCTTGCCTCATCTTGACCCGTTAGCCTTCCATGCTTGGTCCGTGCTAGTGTGGTTCCTATTCTTTCATGCCGCCATGCCATGATTATGTTAGTATTCATGCTTATTCATATTAACACCTATTTTCCAACTTTTATCTATTTGACTTTCACTAACACGCATACGACATGACTCGTCAATCACATAGTTCAATATCTTCGAAATCTAAATTCGTTATCACACATAACACATAATTGGTCTAACACGTATTCCATGATCTCTCGATTCTTATATTTGTGTCAAAATACCTTACCATGTTATAAATTCTCGGTTGACTTTCAGAAAGTCAACCTTTTAGCATATAACTCCCAACTTATGAACACGCATTCATGTTGATATAGTGGACCATATTAATGACATGATATTCATTTCATACATAATGTTGTATGACACAAACAACTACATGATCGCCTATTCACATACACAATATACACATACTTATGCTTTCATGATTCTACATTTGACAATCACATAGCTAAGTTAGACAACTTAACGTAATTCATAACATCACCCTTTACTAGTATGGTCATATGTTATACATTTAATATACATTCACTTCTTAATCACAATTAAGTGATTAATAGAAACACATGGCGAGCATCGCCCATTCAAGCATAATGTACAAGCCTCTAATGCATAATCTTGACAACACATACATCCAACCCGAATTCTTGTACTAGTTCCATCTAAAGCACACTCTTTAAGTTAGTATATCACTAATTACATCATTATCATACTTCATTCATATATGTCAAGCCACTTCCTAAAATCTCACATCTTAACTTCACTTAGACATTTTATCATACACTTGGTGTGCATACTACTTCTTAAGCATAAAGTACAAGCATTCTTTGCATCTTCTTACTAGTTCATATCAAGATCATCAAATTCCCACTAACCTCACATAACTTTCATCCTAAATCAAGGTCATTAACAATAGTCCACAATATTCAACTTCATATACATCAAAACCATACTTGATTTAACACATGCAACATCATCATCTTCATAACATTACTACTAGAAATGGGTTTCACCATTAAACATCAAATTAACCTAATCCATGCATAATCCATGTTATATATGATGATTCTAACACATACCCATTATCAATTTCATACGAATTTCGAATTTTACATCATAACCCACTTCGTGAAAGATCACCAATCTAACTTTTAAAACATACCTTAGGATCCCATTGAGAAGGTGATCATTAATCCGTACTCGGTTATGGATTTAGACTTCATTTACCCTTCCAATTTGAGGATTTTTGTGAAACTAGGGTTTGAACCTTGTTTCTTCTTCCTGGATGTCGACACACACACACACACACTATGTGTGTGTGTGGTGTTTTAAGTTTATTTTATAAAAATCATGTTTCCCCACTTAACGGTTTTGGTCCCTCAAGTTTCATTTTAATTATATAAGAGACTAAAACTCACTTCTTTATATTAACCGGGTTCTAATTTACCAAACCCGTTTTTGGGGTGTTACAAGTCTACCCCCCTTAAATGAGGTTTCGTCCCCGAAACCTTTCTCATTTATCTTACACACACACATCTATATCTGACTTCATAGTCACATCATAATCATAAGTAATCATCCTATCTCATTTCATAATTATTCAATCAATTGGCTTCCTCTTCTTAACAAGTCTATACTTTCCATGGCATACTTTCATATAACATTCTCATTTCCTTTGGCCCGTTAATAACAGGTTAATATACATATTTATTCAAACTTATAATAATGCTTACACTCATATGACCCGTTTATAACGGATTAAATACCTTCATCTCATCCTTTAAGATTTCATTCTATAGACGCATTTCATTCTATACCAAAAAACCGACCAATCAGAGCGCGCAATTTCAATCAGTAAAAAGTGTTTAAACTTTGGTGAAAAGTGTTGGCAATGGTTTAGACACTTGGTGAAGTGGTAAACTATTTTTTAAAAAAAAGGAAAAAGGTGTGATTGGTTGAGATAGGAATGGACCCCACCCACAATACCCTCTCTCTCTCAATCATCTTCTTCCCCGCGTCGGCAACCATTCACCGCACCCTTCACCTCACCAATCGGTAAAGGGGTCGGCGCCGGTGTTGCCGCTCGGCAAACCGAGTTTGCCGCACCCCTTTACCGCCCACTTTGGACAACCTCATAGGCACAAACAAAGGTACAATAATATATTATTTTAGGATACTACCCATGCTTTCTTCTCATCTTTGGCTGAACACTCCATTGAAAAAACCATACTTTTCAATCTACATTGACATAGAAGCTTTTCAATCAACTCTGACACACTCTCTGTACAAAGCTTCACTCCACGTACAAAGACCCATGCTTTTTTATGATAAAAATTAGTAGCTCTTGACTTCGTTTGGGTTATCAGTAAAGAGCAAATGCTGGTTCAATTCACATACATAAAAACTATCAGCTACCCCTACAAACGCACATATAATTCTGCCTTTTAAAGCCTAAATCAGCAGCCTTGGAACATCACCTTTCTTGGCTCTTTCAGTCCAAAAACACATTACCGAGAAGCCCAAAACAGCCCTACAACTCACAGTTTTGGTAGCCATTCTGTTCCAGCTTTGCTGGTCTTTTGTGGCCTCAAAACGGGTCATGTTTAGTTCCAAAACCTAGTTCTTTTCAAGCTTAATTCATCTTTCACTAGCTGGTATAATCCTTGCTCTCTGTTCCTTTCTCGGATTTATTTGAATTGATACCAAGATTCACAAAGTTCACAGGAATTACCAACTCAAGGTCGGGATCACCAAAATAATTATCAAGATTCCTAATTACCAACTCACGCATTTTGTTAGTATACTCTCAATATCATTTTTATATTGTCCATTAGTATGATCATGATCTAAGCTCACATAACAACACTCAAAAATGTCCTAAAACACTCCGTAATCGAAAAACTGAACTCGCGATACATTATTTAAATTGAAAAATGAAAAAAAATAATAATTGTATGTCTGTCGCGGGCCGCGACAGACCAAGAGAGACCTCTCGCGAGGCGTGAGAGGCATGTAACGTTCCGGTCACGTTTAAGGACACGTGTCGTCCACGTGTCGTCCACGTGTTCAACCTACACTCATGACTGGTCAACCCTAAGCCTAGCTAGGAGGCTCTCGCAGGCCGCGAAGGGACTAGCCTGGGGCTGTCGCGGGGTGCGAGAGGGTCAGAAAATTCATATAAATAGAGCTTCAGTCTGCAGTTCACAATCGTTCAAAATTTCTTTCTTTCTCTCTACATATAGCACGAAATTATACCCCTAAAATCACGAACCTCTGCCCCGTGTAAGTGTTTTAACCCCTGATTGCTGATTCGATACCCTGTCCGATCGATCTTGAACCCAACAACGAATGCTAAGGCGCTGCCTGATAAAGGCTATGCTTTGTAAACTACGTTGGGGTTCTGATCTCGGGATGTATTGATAAAGTTGAATTGGGTTATTATACTAACACGCGTGCATTGTATATTTTTATTAGGAACTCAGAAAAATCACTAGATAATATCATCAGAAGACTTGTAGTAAAACCCTAAGTTTTCAAATTGAGTCATTCTCCCTTTTTACTAAATTGCTTTACAAAACCCTAAATGTCTTTCAATTATACTTATAGTAGTTAAGTCCATGTATTCTCCAATTACTCACTACAAAAAAATTGCCATTTAGGGGCACATTGCTTTTGTGCCATTAGTATAGGGTTTTAGTGGCATTTTGCGTATGCCACATTTGGTTAGTACACACTTTTAGTGACACTTTGCTTTTGTGCCATTAATATAGGGTTTTAATGGCATTTTGCGTATGCCACATTTGCTTACTACACACTTTTAGTGGCATTTAAGTTTTATGTCATTAGTTTAGGTTTTTAATGGCACTTTGAGTATGCCACTCAATAATCAACCACTACTTTTTGTATTCACTCTTTCTAGGGACGATCCGAGCGTAGCTTGAGCTCGAGCTCGGCTCATGAGTACTTTTACAGGCTCGAACTCGGATCGGTTTTATTAATTTATTTATTTTAGTTATAATTATTTTTTACAAGTTTTGTATGTAAGACAATATTTGTATGTATATTTTCTGTTTCGTTAATTTTATAGATAAAAATGAAATAAATAATAGACTCGCGAGCTACCTCGATCTCGATAAATGATATTCGGGCTCAGTCTCGTGGTCGAGCTTATTTAAGCTCAAATCGTTCGAATTCTTTTGAGTTGAACTCGAGTAACTCGCAAGAGTTTACTTACACCCATAACTATTTCCCTCCTTAACAACTTTTGATAAAATTTTCCCTAAAATTATTTCCCACCACCTAAAATTTCTTCCATTTCCCTCCCTCTTCAACCCCCTACCCTAATTCCCGCCAAAAAAGAAAAAGAAAAACTGTATTTGCGCTTGCCTCTCCGAAAAAAAAGCCATTTCCCCCAAGATAGCTCAGCAACCTTGGAGTAACCTAGGGTTTTTTTTTATACTTGAAATTCATCTCTCTCGCATTGCATCGCCGGTGGTGAAATAGGTATACGCGTATGCTAATCTCATCGTTCAGAATCAGACCCTCCTTCCCTCATCGTCGGCGGTGAAATTGGTACGCTTCTCCAATCTTCCACAAAATCTACTGGTTTAATGGTGATGTTTTAAATATATGGTTATAGATTACGTGTTATGTGTGTGTCAGAATTTTTAAGCGATATGGATGACTAGATGCTAAATAGAACAAATTTATTAGGTTTTCTGTGTTAATTTTGTTAATTTGACAACTCCACTTTATTATTGTTTAAGTTTCAATTGTTTATTTCAGTATTGATTGATGGTGTTTGCTAGGAATAGGAAAAATCCGAGTTTAATTACAACTTGTGATTAGCTAATTAGACAAAGATTTGATCTCAGTTGTTTAATTTTCAGTACGGTAACCTAGGGTTTTTTATTGTATAAGATGAATCTGTATGAAATATTGGAGTCTGTATTCATTTTTAGCCAATATAGATTACTTGATACATGTTGACTATTGCAGTATTGCTACAGATGAGACCGGAACTTTAATTTGGAGTGTGTGTTCCTACGGTTTGAGGTGGTCTTAACGATAGTGTAATGTCGTTCTCTGGAAGGGAGAAGGTGTCTTCGGCTCCGTTCCATCTGGTGGTGGTGTTGCAGTTGATGGCGGTGCTTGCTGCTGTTGCCACAGCCGAGGCAAAGAACGAGGAGAAGGTTGAAGAGAAAAGGAATATGATGTTGTAAGCTTCTTTAAGAACTACAAACTTTTCTAATGTATTCTGCTTGCTGGAGAAAAAAACATGCATATCATTATTTTTTGTAAAGGGGCAATATGGTCGAGCCCAGGTCAGGTTGTATTGACCTGCAAGCACTTTCTTTTATCTGAACTTAAAGTTTTTTTACTTATAAAACTTAATGTGGTGGTTATGATTAGGAAAACATGCTTTCGCATTTATATTTTTAACCTTTGAATAAACTGTGTTAGGATTTCATATACATTAAACATAGTCTTGATATGAGATTTTAACCAGAAGTCTGTTCCATTCTTAGCAAAATACGCTCCGGTGCTTGAATTTTTAATTTTGAAACTTTAAATTGTTACACACTAATCTTTTGAAAAGTATGGTAGCCTTTACTTAAGTTAAGTATCAATAACCGTTTTGTTATTCAGTGCTTGGTTTAACTTAAAGTATCAAATTGTAGGTCTTTGTTTAGTCTATTATGACTCTTTAACTGTTTTGCAATTTGCAGTTCTTTAAGTTTTAATGTTCAGTGCAACTTGGCTTTTAGCGGTGAACCAGCTCGGTCAAGAATTTATGGATCCAAATCTTGTTAAGGTGTCATTGCTAGCTTCATGTTTTACTTGTGTTTTGATAATATATATTAAGTTGTCACAGATAATTATACTTTAATAGGCTACAATTTGTCTTTTATTTGACATGAGGCTATAATATGTCATTTGTTTGACATGATTTTCTTGCTAGGTTGTTGTAGTGACTTTGTTTAAAAAAAAGAAGTAGGCGCACAAAGTGCAAGGAGGTATAAAATCGAGGCGCAAAGCGCAAAAGCGGTTGACTTGAAGAACAAAAAAAAAACCATTTTACCTACATGTACAAGCCAAAAAAACCCAAGGTACAACATTTTTTAACATAAAAACACTCCAGGTACATGAGGCTCGCACCTTAGGCCTGTAAAACCTAAAACGAACAAAAAAATGTGCCTTTTGTGCGCTTCTTGAAATTAGGCTAGGCGATGATACACAAGGCGCATGACTATGAGCCTTATTGCCCCTTGCATTTGAGGCACCCTTTTTAAAACCAAGTGTAGGAATGGAGGAATTAGCTACGAACCATGATGTAATGCACATAGTCGAGGTACTGTGAATGTCTATGATCTGTTAACAATTTTAAAATTATATCAGCTCAAGCTGGACCTTAGTTAGAGTGGCATTTGAGTTCTAATAGAAAATGATGTTTGTGAAGTTGACGTTTTCTTGTATTGAATATATATGTTTTCCTTTTCAGATTATATGTTTGTTAATTGAAGTTATGAATAAAGTATTGAACTTTTGGTTTGTTTTTAGTTGTATAAATATGCACTTGGGAATTGCTTTGAATCGGAAGAATGGGGCCGATGAAATGGTCTACAATGGCTATAAGCATTTTGAGTGTCAAGGGAAATCACCGTATGCCTGTCATGTTGTAAGTTTAAATAATATTTTCTATGTAGCCATCTTTTTATAAAGTGAATATAAATATATGATTAGATCCCATTTATTTGTGTCACACCCCTATTTTCCACGTGTCACCGGTGGGCCCGGTGGGGAGTATCGTGACGTAGTTGGTATCATCATAGACAAACAACACAATATATAAATGCACAGCGGAAGCAAAGATAGATTCATTTCAACTTTGATAAAGTGTAATATTAAATATCACTACTAGTCGAAACGGATCCACAGGCGGATCAAAAATAAAATAAGATATTGTTCAACAGTTTATTGTCGTCCAAGCTTGCGAGACTTATTGTGGACGCTCTAGAAGACAGCCAGCCTATTACGTGTAGTACCTGCACTTAACCTTTTGGGAAAATACGTCAGTTTACACTGGTAAATACAATTTAACTGACTCATTTTGAAAATGGTTGAAAATTGATTTGAATGCTCATGGCACAAAACATTTTATAACTTGGGATAATTAGATATTATTATAATCTTGTGAACGAATTACATGTTACTTGTGCGTTCAGTAGCCCGGATCTTGTCCGGGTTAAAGATCAATAGACCCTCCACATTAGAGTTATACACTGACAGGTGTACGCCTACACCCCGTGCTCAGGTCATGGCCATCTCGTAAGATGATGCCGAGGATATTCGGGACATGGTCATTAACCCCCCAAAGGCTTTAAGTGAACAAGACTGTTTAAATGAGCCGATCAAATTATTCAATTAACCATTCAAAGATGTAAGATTTGATGCTCGATCAAGCGGTATTCTATATACCGTAACCCAAGCCTGTATAGGGAAAATAAGTTAAAAGTATTTACCTGAATAAAGTATAATTCTCAACAAGCAAAATGGCAAGTAGCTTTTACCGGTGCTCCTAATCTGGAACGAAGGTTTAATATAACCTATTAGATTTCTAACGGGTCTTTATTTAAGCTAGAGCTTAGACCGGCTAGTTTAAAGGACGATACGGTTCAAACGCACGATTAAGCGAAGACCAGATAGAATGTGATTTAGACCTGACAAGGTTGAATACTTGTATAATATGGGTATACTAAATACATTCTGGATTTTGAGACAAAAATGATAATGTTTGACCCGTCTCGGTCAATTTATGCAAGCTAGTTACATAAACCGAACCGAACGCGAAAAGAGCGTTACAGGTAACCGTAAGAGTCATATGCAAGTTCCCTGAGATAATATTCTCTAAATATGTCATAATATCAGTAAGTTATTTTCTATTATGCCCAAAACGGATTTAAACACAATTTATGCCTCATAAGGGCAATTTGGTCTTTTAAAAGATTATAAAAGAGTTTATTTGTAAATCTGAGTTACGGGTCTGATTTATACAGTAATTATACTTAATTTAACATGTTATAACAGTAGGGTATGACCCATATGTGAGATTTATCATTTAAAACCAAACTATCCACCTTAGGGGTATTTTGGTAATTTCACAAGGGCTAAAAATGTCAAAATTGGAAACCTGAGTTTATAAACTTGTACTTACTGTTATTTTATAAAAATATACTAAGAACATCAGTAGGTATCAACCTTATATGTTTAATATGGTTATAGTACATACTATGCGTTAAAAACGCTTAAAAATGCGATTTAGAGCCGTTTCCGGGTTTTTAAAGAAAGCTGATATTTTTATATTTCCAGAATGCTCAAAATATTTTATTTATCAAATAAAATCAGTAGAAAAAGGTTTGGAGTCAAAAGGATTGGTAAAACTCAGTTTATGGCTTAAAAGGGCAAAATCGGTATTTACCGAATTAAACTTAGAGACCTATGATATGATCAGCCAAAAATTAAATAAAAATCTTTAAAAATCCCAAAATATTATATAACATCAGTGGGTAAAAAGTTTGATATCAAAAAGTTGGTTTAAATAGGTTATATGCTAATTACGCCGTTTAAGTAACATAAGGCTTTCAAATTACGATATGGAGCATAACTCTTAATCTGGACCTCAAACTGATATCAAATATTAGGTGCAAGTTTATAAAACAGTAACAAATGTTTCTACTCTTTCACTTTTTCAAAAATCACGTTTTATAGAAAAGGGCATAATAGTCAACTTTTAAGCATTAATCGGAAACATGCATATGAACCGGATAAGTGTTGAACCAAGTTATAAAATCTCAGAGAGTTAAACTTATATGAAAATTGGTCCAAAATAAGCTCTAAGGCAGATCTCAAACATGCATGAACGGATCAGAACTGAAAGTCAAAGGAAAAGTCACTTTATGCGACTTTCGGTTCCGATTCGGGTTTAAACTGAAAATTGTCGAGATAAACATCTTGAGACATGTTCTTACATTAATTATTAAGTTATTTTAATGATCAAACAGGTTGCATGTACCCTACATTGCTAATCATGCTTAAATTTGCAAAAACACATTCTGTTGACTTTTTGAAACAAGCTTTGACTCGACAATTAACATACTTAGAGTGGGAATCTGAAAATACCCTTTTGAGGGTTTGTTACCCACATAAATACCAACTTGTAGGTACTTTCAATTTGAGAAAAGACTGAGCACATTTCGTTTAATCACGAAGTCAAACTTAATTTACGATGGATTGACTTTCGGTTAATAAACTAAGCTAGAACGGATTTGAGAAGGTTATGAATACTTACAAGAGTCCTAATAAAGCTTAGAGATCACTAGGAAGATGTCTTGACGTCCAGAGAGCTCCAGAAGTTGTCTTGTGAATTTTTGAAAGTGTAAGTGTTGAATGTTTGTAATAACAAGACCCTTCTTATGCAGATTTTTGATCTTTTTGATGTTGCCACATGAGTCTATGATGATATAAGATGAAGACAAGTGCCCCTAGCTGCATGTAAACCCATTGGAGAGCCCCTTGTATCGATTACAGCTGGAAACAACCAAGACAGACTTGATAACTGGCATCTGCCAGTTCTGCTGCGAAAACACCCCCGTCGCGCCACGCGACGGGTCCTCGCGCCACGCGAGGGCTCTTGTTCCAAAGTTTGTTGTTTTGTTGCATGTTCAGTCCCTGCACTCTTGTTATTCGATCTTTCCGACATTTTCATCATGCAAAGTCAGTGAAAGCAGGTCAAGGGTGTCCTAGGGAGTGTGGCCATGCATTGGGATGTCTTGAATGCTTGGAGAAAGGTTTCCGAACAAGGAATTATGAGATTTACACTTTTAACCCCTCGTACACGGTTTTGGTCATAACTTTCTCATACGATAACGAAACTTGATGAAATTTTTATCACATACTCTAGTGAGTATATTTTACCATTACAAAGCTTCGGGTTTGCCAAAAGGTCACTCAGAGGTATACTTTCAACATGTTGACACATTTAGCCCCTGTAGTTTGTAATTCCTCACTTTCTTTCATTTTCCGCTTCGTATGATCCATGATTTATCCGTTTAAGATTATAAACATCATGTAGGGTTATTTTAGAGCCCATTTATCCATTGTTGACACTTTGGACCCTTATATTCACATAGTTTCACTGTTTGTCAACTTTAGTCCCTCTAAAGTATGTTTTCACATATTCAAAGCCCATGACACGTGTCAATACATTATTGGACGTAAATTTTCGAGGTGTTACATCCTCACCCCCTTAAAAGAAATCTCGACCCCGAGATTTACTGAAACAAATGAGGGTATTTTTCTTTCATCGTGGATTCTACCTCCCATGTGTATTCGGGACCTCTACGGGCATCCCATTTGACCTTAACAATAGGTACGTGCTTCCTTCGAAGCTTCTTTACTTGTCGATCTTCAATCGATAATGGCTTTTCCACTAATTTCAAGCTTTCATCTATATGTACATCCGTATGCGATATAACCAGTGATTCATCAGCGAAACACTTCTTCAAATTACAGATGTGGAACACATTATGGATAGCGCTAGGCTCTTCAGTCAAGTTTAACTTATAAGAAACTGACCCGACACGTTTGATAACCTCGAAAGGTCCTATGTATCTCGGGCTTAGCTTGCCTTTCTTACCAAATCGCATCACCCCCTTCCAGGGTGATACTTTAAGCAACACTTTATCACCTACTTCGAAGTGAAAAGCCTTACGCTTTGGATCCGCATAACTTTTCTGCCTATCCCTGGCAGCTTTCAGACGATCGCGAATCTGGACAATCTTATCCGTCGTCTCAAAAACTATCTCTGGTCCTGATAGCTGGACATCTCCAACTTCTGCCCAACAAATGGGCGATCTACACTTTCTACCGTATAAGGCCTCAAAAGGCGCAGCTTTTATGCTGGTGTGGTAGCTATTGTTGTAGGAGAATTCGATTAATGGTAGGTTCTTATCCCAACTACCACCCAAATCGATCGCACATGCACGTAGCATGTCTTCCAATGTCTGAATAGTACGCTCACTCTGACCGTCAGTCTGAGGATGATAAGCCGTCCTAAAATTTAAACGAGTGCCCAAAGATTGTTGGAAACTCTTCCAAAAATGTGACGTGTATCTAGTATCTCTGTCAGAGATAATAGACACAGGTATTCCATGCAAAGCTACAATCTTATCAACGTATAACTGGGCTAACATATCGGAGCTATAAGTCTCCTTGATGGGTAGAAAATGTGCTGACTTTGTCAGTCTATCTACTATGACCCATATAGTATCATTTCCCTTTCTCGTCTTTGGCAACTTGGTGATGAAATCCATCATCACCATCTCCCACTTCCATGTGGGAATTTCAGGTTGTTGTAGCAAACCTGACGGCTTTTGATGCTCAGCTTTGACTTGCGCACAAGTCAAACATTTAGCTACATAAGCAGCTACAGACTTTTTCAAACCAATCCACCAGTAGTTTGCTTTTAGATCCTGGTACATCTTATCAGCTCCAGGATGAACGGAATATTTGGAACTGTGGGCTTCCTGGATAATAACATCTCGAAGTCCTCCATAAACTAGAACCCATATTCGTCCATTCAACCTAAGCATTCCGTCTTTGTCACAGGATAACTGCTCCTCAGTTACTCCTAGCTTTTCTTCAGGATAGTTAGCTTCCAACACAGCTTCCTTCTGTGCAGCTAACACCCTTTCGTTCAAACTATTCCTGATTTCGATGCGCTTGGCATTGATTCTTATTGGCTTCACTCTTTCTTTTCTGCTTAAAGCATCAGCAACTACATTTGCTTTGCCTGGATGGTATTTTATCTCACAATCATAATCATTTAGAGTTTCCATCCATCGTCTTTGTCGCATGTTTAAGTCCTTCTGATTGAACAAATGTTGAAGGCTCTTATGATCCGAATAGATCACACACTTGGTTCCATATAAGTAATGTCTCCAAAGTTTTAATGCAAATACAACGGCACCCAGCTCCAAATCGTGGGTGGTGTAGTTCTTTTCGTGTACCTTTAACTGTCGTGAAGCGTAGGCAATGACCTTGCCTTTCTGCATGAGTACACAGCCCATACCAGTGTGCGATGCATCACAGTACACCACAAATTCTTCTATACCATCGGGCAATGTTAATACCGGTGCATTGCTCAACTTTTTCTTCAGAATGTCAAAGGATTCCTGCTGCTTAGGGCCCCAATCAAACTTAACCTTCTTGCGCGTCAACGAAGTTAGGGGCGCAACAATCCTTGAAAAGTTTTCGATAAAGCGCCTATAATATTCTGCTAGACCCAGAAAACTACGAATCTCAGTAGGCGTCTTTGGCTCTTGCCAATTCATAACTGCTTCTACCTTAGCGGGATCCACTTGGATACCACGCTCACTTACCACATGTCCAAGGAATTGGACTTCTCGAAGCCAAAATTCGCACTTCGAAAATTTGGCGTAGAGTTTCTCTTGATGTAGAAGTTTGAGAATACAACGAAGGTGTTTCTCGTGGTCAGCTTGGTCCTTCGAGTAAATGAGAATGTAATCAATGAAGACGATGACAAATTTATCCAGATAAGGTTTGCAGACGCGATTCATGAGATCCATGAATGCGGCTGGTGCGTTAGTGAGCCCGAAAGGCATCACTAGGAACTCGTAATGTCCATAACGAGTCCTAAACGCTGTCTTGTGTACATCTTCATCCTTGACCTTCAACTGATGATAGCCTGACCTTAAGTCGATCTTAGAGAAGTAGCCTGCCCCTTGCAATTGATCGAACAGATCGTCGATCCTGGGCAAAGGATATCTATTCTTGATAGTGACTTTATTAAGCTCACGGAAATCGATGCACAGACGCATCGATCCATCCTTCTTCTTGACAAACAAAATCGGCGCTCCCCAAGGGGACGAACTAGGTCTAATAAAACCTTTAGCTAACAGATCATCTAACTGCGTCCTTAATTCCTTCATCTCCGTTGGTGCTAACCTATAAGGTGCTCTCGCTACTGGTGCTGCTCTAGGAATGATGTCAATTCGGAATTCCACTTGCCTATTTGGCGGTAAACCAGGTAGTTCTTCGGGAAAAACTTCAGTATATTCCGAAATGATAGGGATGTCTTCAATCTTGGGCTTTGGCTCATCAATAGTAACTTGTGCCATATAAATGACACAACCCTTCTGCAGACATCTGGATGCCTTGAGCATGGACACTTGCTCGGGCAATCCATGCTGAGTATCCCTTTGAATGGTAAGTGACTCCCCATACGGAGTTTTGACTATCACTTGCTTTCTGTTGCACACAATCTGGGCTTGGTTATGCGATAACCAATCCATGCCTATAACTACATCAAAGCCGGCTAGCTTAAAGGGAAGTAAGGACAAAGGAAAAGAATGATTCCTAATGGATATAACACATCCATCTAAAACAGTTGAGGCTGTTTCTATTGTTCCATCAGCTAATTCCACCTCATATTTCACACTTAAGGTTCTAACAGGTAGGTTTAATAACTTACATAACTTATCATCAACGAAAGACTTATCTGCTCCAGAATCAAACAATACTCTAGCAAAAACATCATTTACAAGAAAAGTACCTGTAATAACGTTGTCATCTTGAACAGCTTCCTTAGCGTCCATCTTGAAGACCCTCGCATTGGTCTTCTTCCCATCTTCGGCTTTCCTTGCGTTCTTTGGGCAATTAGACTTAATGTGCCCTTTTTCGTTGCAACCATAACATGTTGCATCCTTCAACTTCTTACACTCCAAAGTCTTATGATCCGTGGATTTGCAAATCCCACAGGATCTCACGTGAGACTAGGATCTCGACTCCAAACGACACTTCCCAAAGTGGTTCTTCTTACAAGTTTTACATTTGGGCTTATCCCCCGATTGTTGCCCATCTCTCTTAGATCCCGACCCTTTCCTGTGGTCGTTATTTCCTCGGTGTCTCTTTTTTGATCTTCGTGAGGTATCGTCCTCACGCTTCCTCTTATTCTCTTCTGAGTTCTTGAGTGCTCTCAACCTGACTACGTCCAGGGTGAGAGAGAGAGATAGATCAGCTACTGATCTGAAAGTTGTAGGCCTCGATGCCTTAACACTTGCTTTAATTTCAGGGGCTAAACCCCCGATGAAACGGGCAATCCTTTTCGGCTCTGGGGTTACCAAGTACGGAAACCGAGATAGAGTATTGAAAGTGGTGAGGTATGCCTGGCAATCTAATTTTTTCATCACCAAAGATAAGAAGTCTGACTCGATCCTTTCAACTTCATGTTATGGGCAAAAATTCTCTTTAATAAGAGCAACAAATTGATCCCATGACATACTGTAGAGTGGGATCTTACCGGCAGCTTGTATGAGAGACTTCCACCACGCCAGGGCGTCTCCTTTGAACGATTGAGATACGTATTTCACTACATCTCTTTCAGCACACCCGCTGATGTCTACTACCGTATCCATTTCGTCTAACCAGGTCATGCAGTCAACCGCTCCTTTCTCCCCAGTAAAGTCTCTGGGTTTACATGAGACGAAGTATTTATACGTACATGACTTACTATGCGGTTCCTGTTTCTGCTTGATCTTCTTTATCGGGACACTGTTTTGGTTAGAGGAGTGATGATCCTCATCATCCCTATTGAGCTCATCTTTCTTAGGTCCAACTTTCTTAGAGGGCGGCTTGCTATGAGCCTCCGAGTGGGCTTTCGGCTTGGAACGTGGTGCAGATCGGGTCCTACTCCGGGTCCCGCTCGATTCACTGTACTGTCTATTTAGCGCTTCGATAACTGCATCGTTCACTAATGCTTTCAACTCCGCACCCGTTACTAATATTTTAGTATTATCAGGGTTTTCTGCTGGACGACTGTTTAACTCTTCAGACTTAGCCATGTAGTCTAAATTGCTACATAAAAATAAGGACAAGGTCTATTTAGAAGTCTAAACTGTATTATCGTTCTTGACGATTTATTAACCATGGTAAATAAAAGCCATATTAGTTAATTTAATAATTCCATTCAGGATTTTTACTAGTAATCTTTTTAGAATGAAATATAATTTTTGGCATAATAAGCCTAGTCACGTAGACAAATTTCTAAATTACAAATTTAGATCTTACAGGATTAAAGTTTGCATAAAAAGACAAATCAATCCTTTTCTTGGCATGGAGTTTATATACTACAGCTGCCTTTTTGTTTTATATGACATTAATTACACCCGTAGGCCTTATGTCACAACCAAATATATATATGGAAATATTAAACTTGGATAATTTATTAAAAGGGTGGCGTGTGTGATTTTACGGATCACACTAGCCAAGAATGTTAACATGTTTACAGATGTTAACAGAGATTTGAATCTTTTTAAACAGGTTCTACCATATTGGCTAGATTTATGACAACATAACAGCTAGGTTTTACCTTTTAAGATCCTTATTTTATTAAAATGGTACATCAAAATAATCAATGTTATTTTTCATTTATTCATATACTATGTTTGTGTACATAATTTAAAAATGAAAATCTTAAATTAACCATTCAAATAAATAAAAATTAAATCAATACGAGTTTGCCCTAAACGGGTCTTTTACCTAAACAACATGCCCACGCAGGGGCCAAATAACAAAACAAACAAACCCACGCAGGGGTCAAATAAAAGATATGCCCACGCAGGGGCAGAACAGAAAGAAATACCCACGCAGGGGTAGAGTACAGAAATAAATAAATGTCCACGCAGGGACATGAGTACCACACTAAGATAACCAACAAACAAAGGATTCAGTGACCCTTCTTGCTTTTACCCTTGATTAGATCCACCATCTTCTTTAACATTCCCCGGTTATGCCTCCGATCCTGCCGCAACTCATACCGCATCTCTTGACGCACCTCTTGTATCTCATGAAGGATTTCTTGCATTTGGGGCGGTGCCATCGCCGGCGCCTGAGGTGGTTGCTGATAATGCGGGGGTTGAGGAGGCTGCGGTTGATAATGCGGAGGTTGAGGAGGCTGTGACTACTGATACCCATATGATGGGTACCCATAGGTCGAGGGTCCCGTAGCCCAGGGACCTCCGTAGGGAGCTTCTTGGTGGAAAGTGTTGGAGTTTGCTGCTATCCAGTAGGGGTCCTCTGTAAAGTTATACCCCGTGTGAATCTGCTGCTCGAAGGGGTTGAATGCTGCAGCACCGGTGTAAGTGGGGATTGGGTCTCCAAAACCCAATGGTGGCTGTGGCGCGACTGGCGCAGATGCTACTTCAGAGACGGGGTGTGAAGATTCACCCATCTCTGTTTCTTCGTGGACCGGTGAGTACCGGCTGCCACTCGAAAGTGGAGGGGTGCTGATACGCACTCCCCCTCGTGCGGACATCCGCAAGGTAGTTCTCCTTCGCCTCGGAGGCGAGGGAGGCTGAAGCAGAGGTGGTGCTGCTGGCGGAGTGACCGCTACAAGTCGAGAATCCTCAGAAGGATTCTGCTGCTGCTGCTGTGGCTGGTGTAGGGGAGAGTGGTGAGGCAGGTGCAGGGGAGAGTTATGGTATGACTGGTGAAGAGGAGAGTTATGATAAGACTGGTGAAGAGGAGAGTTATGATATGACTGGTGCAGGGGAGAGTTATGGTAACTGGGAGTAAATACCCAGTCATGCTGCTTGAATTTCTCCTCATAGCTATCGGGACCATTGTAAGGTGAACCCATAAACGGTGACCCATCAGAAATCTCGATGGGGTGGTTCGGTGTTCCGGAGGGTGGCATAGCAGGATCAGTATCCTCATCGATGTCCATCGGGTTGCCACCAGAAAAGTGGTATTCTGGTCCAAGTGGGTTAAAACCCACTGCTGCTGCTAAGTAGTCATCAGGGTTGAACTGACCCTGGAAAACAGGTGATGGTTGGTTAAAAGGTGAATTGTGTCCTATTAAGGGAATGTAGGACTGTTGTGAGTTGTGGGGCTCATTCTCCGAATGAGGCCCAAAGGAGTGCGGGATTGAAGGAGAGGTACTCAGTGAGACTGAGCGCCTAGCAGGTTTGGTAAGAGATCTCCAAAGATCCTGAGCATCAGTGTTGTGAGGATTCGAAGGTGTTCGCTGGTGTGACGGCCCGGCGTCGTGGTCGTTTGGAGCTACATGTGCTCCTTGTCCTCGGCCTCTACCTCTCATACGTGGTGGCATTCTGGTGGTCCTGTCAAAAACAACAAGTGATACAACAAAAATACATGTAAGACAAAGTTAGAAAATAAAACAAAAATTTGGAAATTTCCTAAGTTCTTTGTCTAGACTCGAGAATCGAGGATTGTGCAATTGTGTAACAGAGATTAAACACAAAAGACTAGTGTTTAATTCACTCAGAGTTGGCTCTGATACCAACCTGTCACACCCCTATTTTCCACGTGTCACCGGTGGACCCGGTGGGGAGTATCGTGACGTAGTTGGTATCATCATAGACAAACAACACAATATATAAATGCACAGCGGAAGCAAAGATAGATTCATTTCAACTTTGATAAAGTGTAATATTAAATATCACTACTAGTCGAAACGGATCCACAGGCGGATCAAAAATAAAATAAGATATTGTTCAACAGTTTATTGTCGTCCAAGCTTGCGAGACTTATTGTGGACGCTCTAGAAGACAGCCAGCCTATTACGTGTAGTACCTGCACTTAACCTTTTGGGAAAATACGTCAGTTTACACTGGTAAATACAATTTAACTGACTCATTTTGAAAATGGTTGAAAATTGATTTGAATGCTCATGGCACAAAACATTTTATAACTTGGGATAATTAGATATTATTATAATCTTGTGAACGAATTACATGTTACTTGTGCGTTCAGTAGCCCGGATCTTGTCCGGGTTAAAGATCAATAGACCCTCCACATTAGAGTTATACACTGACAGGTGTAGGCCTACACCCCGTGCTCAGGTCATGGCCATCTCGTAAGATGATGCCGAGGATATTCGGGACATGGTCATTAACCCCCCAAAGGCTTTAAGTGAACAAGACTGTTTAAACGAGCCGATCAAATTATTCAATTAACCATTCAAAGATGTAAGATTTGATGCTCGATCAAGCGGTATTCTATATACCGTAACCCAAGCCTGTATAGGGAAAATAAGTTAAAAGTATTTACCTGAATAAAGTATAATTCTCAACAAGCAAAATGGCAAGTAGCTTTTACCGGTGCTCCTAATCTGGAACGAAGGTTTAATATAACCTATTAGATTTCTAACGGGTCTTTATTTAAGCTAGAGCTTAGACCGGCTAGTTTAAAGGACGATACGGTTCAAACGCACGATTAAGCGAAGACCGGATAGAATGTGATTTAGACCTGACAAGTTTGAATACTTGTATAATATGGGTATACTAAATACATTCTGGATTTTGAGACAAAAATGATAATGTTTGACCCGTCTCGGTCAATTTATGCAAGCTAGTTACATAAACCGAACCGAACGCGAAAAGAGCGTTACAGGTAACCGTAAGAGTCATATGCAAGTTCCCTGAGATAATATGCTCTAAATATGTCATAATATCAGTAAGTTATTTTCTATTATGCCCAAAACGGATTTAAACACAATTTATGCCTCATAAGGGCAATTTGGTCTTTTAAAAGATTATAAAAGTGTTTATTTGTAAATCTGAGTTACGGGTCTGATTTATACAGTAATTATACTTAATTTAACATGTTATAACAGTAGGGTATGACCCATATGTGAGATTTATCATTTAAAACCAAACTATCCACCTTAGGGGTATTTTGGTAATTTCACAAGGGCTAAAAATGTCAAAATTGGAAACCTGAGTTTATAAACTTGTACTTACTGTTATTTTATAAAAATATACTAAGAACATCAGTAGGTATCAACCTTATATGTTTAATATGGTTATAGTACATACTATGCGTTAAAAACGCTTAAAAATGCGATTTAGAGCCGTTTCCGGGTTTTTAAAAGAAAGCTGATATTTTTATATTTCCAGAATGCTCAAAATATTTTATTTATCAAATAAAATCAGTAGAAAAAGGTTTGGAGTCAAAAGGATTGGTAAAACTCAGTTTATGGCTTAAAAGGGCAAAATCGGTATTTACCGAATTAAACTTAGAGACCTATGATATGATCAGCCAAAAATTAAATAAAAATCTTTAAAAATCCCAAAATATTATATAACATCAGTGGGTAAAAATTTTGATATCAAAAAGTTGGTTTAAATAGGTTATATGCTAATTACGCCGTTTAAGTAACATAAGGCTTTCAAATTACGATATGGAGCATAACTCTTAATCTGGACCTCAAACTGATATCAAATATTAGGTGCAAGTTTATAAATCAGTAACAAATGTTTCTAATCTTTCACTTTTTCAAAAATCACGTTTTATAGAAAAAAGGCATAATAGTCAACTTTTAAGCATTAATCGGAAACATGCATATGAACCGGATAAGTGTTGAACCAAGTTGTAAAATCTCAGAGAGTTAAACTTATATGAAAATTGGTCCAAAATAAGCTCTAAGGCAGATCTCAAACATGCATGAACGGATCAGAACTGAAAGTCAAAGGAAAAGTCACTTTATGCGACTTTCGGTTCCGATTCGGGTTTAAACTGAAAATTGTCGAGATAAACATCTTGAGACATGTTCTTACATTAATTATTAAGTTATTTTAATGATCAAACAGGTTGCATGTACCCTACATTGCTAATCATGCTTAAATTTGCAAAAACACATTCTGTTGACTTTTTGAAACAAGCTTTGACTCGACAATTAACATACTTAGAGTGGGAATCTGAAAATACCCTTTTGAGGGTTTGTTACCCACATAAATACCAACTTGTAGGTACTTTCAATTTGAGAAAAGACTGAGCACATTTCGTTTAATCACGAAGTCAAACTTAATTTACGATGGATTGACTTTCGGTTAATAAACTAAGCTAGAACGGATTTGAGAAGGTTATGAATACTTACAAGAGTCCTAATAAAGCTTAGAGATCACTAGGAAGATGTCTTGACGTCCAGAGAGCTCCAGAAGTTGTCTTGTGAATTTTTGAAAGTGTAAGTGTTGAATGTTTGTAATAACAAGACCCTTCTTATGCAGATTTTTGATCTTTTTGATGTTGCCACATGAGTCTATGATGATATAAGATGAAGACAAGTGCCCCTAGCTGCATGTAAACCCATTGGAGAGCCCCTTGTATCGATTACAGCTGGAAACAACCAAGACAGACTTGATAACTGGCATCTGCCAGTTCTGCTGCGAAAACACCCCCGTCGAGCCACGCGACGGGTCCTCGCGCCATGCGAGGGCTCTTGTTCCAAAGTTTGTTGTTTTGTTGCATGTTCAGTCCCTGCACTCTTGTTATTCGATCTTTCCGACATTTTATCATGCAAAGTCAGTGCAAGAAGGTCAAGGGTGTCCTAGGGAGTGTGGCCATGCATTGGGAGGTCTTGAATGCTTGGAGAAAGGTTTCCGAACAAGGAATTATGAGATTTACACTTTTAACCCCTCGTACACGGTTTTGGTCATAACTTTCTCATACGATAACGAAACTTGATGAAATTTTTATCACATACTCTAGTGAGTAAATTTTACCATTACAAAGCTTCAGGTTTGCCAAAAGGTCACTCAGAGGTATACTTTTAACATGTTGACACATTTAGCCCCTGTAGTTTGTAATTCCTCACTTTCTTTCATTTTCCGCTTCGTATGATCCATGATTTATCCGTTTAAGATTATAAACATCATGTAGGGTTATTTTAGAGCCCATTCATCCATTGTTGACACTTTGGACCCTTATATTCACATAGTTACACTGTTTGTCAACTTTAGTCCCTCTAAAGTATATTTTCACATATTCAAAGCCCATGACACGTGTCAATACATTATTGGACGTAAATTTTCGAGGTGTTACAATTTGTTCGGGAAGACTATTTGAACCGATTGACAACCGTCCCTGGCATGGCTGTTATTAATGATTTTGAACATCCTTTTGAGACGAAACCGCCTCAGTCGAATTCATTGTCGATAGTTTGCCATACGGTTTTGCCAACATTCATTTTCATAGTTTTCGGTCGAAGTAAAACATGTGTCGAATCATGTCGGATATATCTCTTTCGGTTGCTATACCGAGCGCTTGTATCATACATTCATAGTGGTAATTTAACAAACCAAACTGATAACGTAACGAAACAAACCGATACCAACGGCAATGAGTGCCGTGTCACAAATTGTTACCGCCGCAGCATCGCGCGGGTTTCCTACTAGTTTGGAAAAAAAGTGGAAATTTCTAGGTTTCAATTTGTGTCCGATAGGTTAGTTTAATTAAATGAGTCAAACAATCAGTTTTATAAAACGGATAACGCGGGTCAGTTTTATTCAACGGGTCAAAAGGTATTTCATGATTAAACAGGTAAGTTTAATTGAATTGTAACTATTTTCCTTGAGCAGTGAGGTGTTTAAGAGTACAAAACTAATATTTTTGGTATCATTTTTATAGCCGAGAACCACAACACTAGGAAACACGTGATTTGATCTGTGGGGTAAATAATCAAAGGTACATATGAAATGTAGCAGTTTTATGGGTTGGTTCCGTTGCTGCCTTGTTCCGGCAGTACCGCACCTGTGGCACAAATACTAGTTATAGTTTAATGAAACCATGACTTCATGTTGAAAGAAGAAAGTTGCTTATATTACTGTGTATTTTTATATATTCTCTGAGTTCACACTTAGCAAAACTAAACGTTTTCATTGTTATAAAAAAGTATTTTGTTGTAAATGTTGATCGTATAACCTTATGTTGTATGTTTTTATTTTCAATTATGATTCTTAATATTGTAAGAAGCTGAGGAAATCTTATCCTCGACTGCATTTTCTAATCGCTTGCATTAAATCGTGCGATTCTTAAACGCTCGGAGCTCGAGAAGGACGGTATGATTGATGAATCTATGTTTGTTTTTCTTTAATTTTAAATTGACATGTTGTTTCACTTATTACTACAGGTTAAGCTACATACATACTAACGTGTACCAAATAAACATGATTGGATACTTATTCATTTTGGATACTTCAAGTGGCTGGTAAATTTTACAAGCAGGGTTGTCATTCCTTGTCATCAACAGAAAGAATAAATTCGTTTCAACTTGTTTTGTTAAAAAGATTGTGCGAGTAGCCCAAGGTATGATTTCCCACCACCAAATTGTTGTATACTCTAGTTCAATGTGTTTAGGTAATTTCTCATTATCTTATACATGTTTTTTTTTCTCTTTTGAATCAAGAACAATGAATTTGTTAAATTAAAAAAAGAGTTAATTACCAAAATCGTCCCTGAGGTTTGCGCACGTTTGCCATTTTCGTCCAAAATGACACTTTTTTTACCATTTTGACCCCCACGTTTGGCATTTTTTGACATTTTCATCCAAATGACTAACTTGGTTAAAATGTTCTGTTAAATGAGGATTTTTTTAGGTTTCATCCATATTTTTTTAATTTAAGCTATAATGCCATCTCTCTCTTCTCTCTCTCTCTCTCATCTCTTTCCTTCTTCTCTCTCATCTCCCATCTCCGGCACCACCGTTCCCCACCATTCTTCTATCTCTCTCCAAACCTCTTCCCTCTCTCCCTACTCCAACAACCGTTGACCACCATCATCTCCTGCCACCACCACCAAACCAAAATATATACCATCTCATTTCCTGTCAAAGCACCACCACCACAATTGCATACCCAGAAAAACGAGATGAACAGGTAAGGGAAGGGAGCCGACAGAAATGGGAAAAATGACCTGCAACTCCGGCACCAATGCAACTCTTGCTTTTCGATCATTTCAAACGCCATAACATGCAACTCTGGCTTAGATTTGTACGCGGTGGCCCCATCTCTTACTCTAGATTTAAACAAAGACGGCACAACCTACAACTCCTGCACCATCATAACTCCTAGCCATCTCCCTCCTCCTTTTCGATCTGTATGCTACGTCACCATCGCAAATCCGACCCATCTCTCTCACTCTAGATCCGAACATGAACTGATTGACACAAAACCTACTTGGGTAAAAGGAGATACATGGGTAATCATGGTGGTGAAGTTGAAGTTAGGGGTTATGCGGTTGTTGGAGGGAGAGAGATATATATGAAGCCGATTGTGAAGGTGGAGGTGAAGGTGGTGTTGTGGTGGGGATTGGTGGCGAAGGTGGTGGGGAATGGTGGTATCGGTGACGGTGGATGAGAGAGGAGAGAAAGACGAGAAACGAGAGACGAAGAAGAGAGTGAGAGTTGTCTGGTGAAGATGGTCATTTTCAAAAACATTGTACATTATAAATTAAAAACATTATTCAAAAACATTATAAATTGAAAAAAATCCTCATTTAACAGAACTTTTTAACCAAGTTAGTCATTTGGATGAAAATGGCAAAAAATGCCAAACGTGGGGGTTATAATGGTACAAAAGTGTCATTTTGGATGAAAATGGCAAACGTGCCCAAACCTCAGGGACGATTTTGGTAATTTACTCTTAAAAAAATTAGATTTTTTTTTGAATCAATACTAATCCTTGTTTATATGGTTGATGATGGCAGGGTAGGGTAGATATCATGAGAAACTTTGGAGCTAAGTTCTAAGATAGTGAAATTCTCACCAAAAAGAAGGTTTAGACTCATGGTGTAGACATTTGGAATTTGGAATGTTACTTATTACACAATGTTTTGAAAACATTTGAATTATGTTTCGGATCGAACTTATTGTTGAAGTTATAGTAGTATGATTTCCACAATTACAATTTTATCGAACTTTTATTTTATATGTAATATTGTAAATAATGTTATTTTTGTAGCAAAGTTATGCGCCACTAAAAATTGTATATATATTTAACTAGAAATAATTGAAACTAGTATGGATATGTAATTATAATTACTTTTTAAAGGCACAAAAATTGTGGCACAAAAGTCTTTTATATTGTGGCAAAAGAAAGTGCCACTGAAAACCCCAAAACTTTGTGCGTCAGATAAAAAAGTGCCACTAAAAAGATTAAAAAAATGCCACTAAAACCCCAAAAAGTTTGTGCGGCATATTGAAAAAGTACCACTAAAAGGATTTAGCGTCAGCGCTTCTAGTGGCACTTTTTTTGTGTGCCGCTCATTCTTACAGAGGTCTTTAGTGGCACTTTTTAGTTTTTTGGTGGCACTTTTTGTATGTCACTAAATGGCATTTTTTTGTAGTGACTGCCAGTGTGTGGGGTTTTGTATACACTACTAGTCAAGCGTTGCTATTGGACAAGGAGTTAGCCAATAGTAATATGACCACAGTCATTGTAACTGCCAACGTGACAAATACTGATTGATTTTTTTGTAGATATAAACATTGTAATATCCTTCTTAATACTGTAAAGTATAACAATATAATTTTTATAAAATAGAATGAACTCGCCAGTATTTCTATTCTTGCTGATAAAATGTTTTCAAAACGCGTTTTAGGTAACTTGATGTGAAGCCATTAGAAGCCAGCTATGGAGCACTAAAGACTTAAATAAAGTGGCTATAAGTTACCTAAATAAGAGAAGAAGTTTATGTTTTCAGCAACTAGGGTTTATCCCCATAAATACATTATAAATGAAATATGGGTTTTATCCCATTTGTTTAATATAAAAAGTTTGGTGTTTTACAAACTCTGAAATTATTTCCTAACTGCTCAGATTCCAGTAACTAGACCCATGTGGGAGGAACTAGATAGGAGATTAGCCAATCTTGATATGTTTCGAACCGCAGAAAATATACTCGACCTTAATCGTGTAGCAGAACCAGAACCATAGCTATTATCTTTATACCAAAAACAACCCATAGCACCAGTACCAATGTACCCAGAACAAAATCAAGAAAACCCACTGCCAATACTAGCTTTCAACCCTAATGAAATACCCAGGTTACCAGGGCCAAACCCACTAGAATAATGGTGGACTAATGACTGGGCATTTCAAGACCTAATGAACAACCCATATCCCTACATGCCATACGGAGAACTAGAACCAACTAACAACGAGCCCATACCAGCCATAATGCCACCCATGAGTCACGAAAACATAGCTGAACTTCGTCACTATGGTGAAGATTTGATTGAGGAAGGAAATAGGATACGCCGCATAGGGGAGAATCTCGTCTAGAAATACGACGAGAGAGAAATGCAATACTGAAAAGCCACAACCAAATACTATATATATATATATATTATATACGTACTTTTAATTTAATTTGAAAAAAATATGTATATCCACTAAAGATATATAATATATATATATATATATATCACATATATATGTATCAATGCATAAAAAATTACTATGTTTAGAATTTCAGTTGTAGTTTGTAGTGATGCATAATATATATATATATATAGTGGAGAGTTCAAATGAGAAGAAATTTTTTGTAAGAATAAAAAAGAAGAAATTTTAACCAATAAAAATGCTTCATTCTACTTCATTTAATTTTTGTATTTAATATTAGTGTAAGGGTATATTGGTAAACTTAAATGGATCATTAATTGGTAGTCTTCCTTTTTAATAGCTAACTACATTAAATTTGTAATTTATTTAAAAAAAAACATATTTAAAAAAATGAAAAAATATATAATTTAAAGTGTAGCATAAATTACGAGATGTGTAGTATGAATTACGAGCTGTGTAGGATAAATTTCAAAACGTGTAGGATAAATTTCTACGTGTGTAAGCAAAAATTTAAGTGTGGAGGATGATAGTCTTTATGACTAATTAGTTAGTCAAAGATAACAATAATTGAGTTGAGAGAAAAATTATTTAATATTTTACATTTGTACCCTTTTTTCTTTTTCTTCTTAATTTAGTTTTCTTCTTAATGAACCTTCCCATATATATATATATATATATATATATATATATATATATATATGAAAAAGAGTAGAATGTCGCAATTTTCGACGATTTTGGTTCAATATGTTTGAGTATCTGTTGTTTAATTTATTCCGTTATATTAACACCTGATAATGTTTACAACTCAGATGTCAAACGAAGTAAATCAGAAAGTCCAGAATAATAATGATAATGGGAACCAAGTGGATAAGAGTGCTATAGAACACATAGTAGCTCAAGAAATCATAGATGTCATGCCATTTATTATCGATACTCTTAATAAAAAGGTAGAAAATAATAATACCATAATAGGTAGTACACATTCTCACGACGAGCCAAGTGACAGTGTGAATGGTGATAACGGACTTCTCATCAAAGTTCCAATTCCAAAAAGTAAGAGAACCATCTTATCTGGTTGTGTGACAACTGTCACTTTTCCATCTATTCCGTACTATATAAACAGTAATCTGTACCTTAATGACTGTGCATGATAGAACTAATGAGATGAATGATTTTCTGATTACTTTCATATACATACAAGTGCATTACATGTTGCATGATTGCTTATCATTATTACATGCAACCCGGTGTGGTTCAATTAGTACACAGAACAAAGTTAGCACAGTTATCAGACAAACTAGAAGTACTGACGGGAGTTCATTACTCAGACAGACATGATGTTAAGACACAGAATGAGCCCCGAAACCAAGAGTTACACTAGAATAGTATGTAGGAAAGTAGGGATCATAAAACTGCATTCCAAGTGACGATTTGAGTGCCAGAAAGTGCCCGAAACACACTAAAACTGCAAAATTCTGCAGAAAACAGCAAAATTCAGCTTTTAATCCTCAAAATACAATGCAGAAATGTGGTTTAATGGTCCAGAATACCTTGATAAGTGTCGGGAATCAAAACTGTCATAAAAGACATCATATTCCACACTAAACTGCGCAATTTAGCACCTTAACGAACCGGTAACTAAACGAACAACCGGACACTACCCGAAACACCAAAATTTAATTAGAGGCATTGTTTTAATGTTACAAAGTTAGTTACGATCACCAAACATCATGTTACATCTTAAAAAACTTAAACACTTAAATCCCTTAAACTAACACAAAAACATGTAACTAGAATATGTAACTAGCATTGAAATCAAATTAATACCCCCCACCCCCCCATCTAAGGCCGGTTACAAGAGGGCCCCACTTGGTTGATTTCTTTTGAATAATAAATTCGATTTGTTATTTAGATTTTGAACATAATGACCTTCATGTAAACAAATGTTGGAGGAAATATTATATTAACCACAAGATTATACACTTATCATTTCCATCATCACCTAAACTTCAAAAACCTTCTATTCTTCCCCATTACCTACGGCCCAAACACCCTTCACCATCAACTTCATTTCAAGCTCATTTTCAAGCATTCTAAGGTGATCCTAAGGTGAATCAAACATTACTAGGAAGGTGGGAAGCAAAGGAAGTTGAAGGACCTTCTCTAGGAGCTATTATCCACTTCATTTCTCATCATCTTCCATCTTGATTCTTCCCTAGCCTTAGAGCTAGTAGTAAGTCCCTTTGATCTTGTTTCTACTCTTGATTTTAGTGGTTAATGTATAATGTAACTTGGTAAACTAAAGAATCTCAAGAAAACATAAAGATGAACATGAACATAAAGCATAAAAACACTAAAATCAAGGTTGTTTAAGTGTATGTAGTAGACTTGTTTGTTGATTTCTTGTATGTATGGTGTTGATCACCAAAAGATGCTTGCTAGATGATGATTAAACACATGATCTAGCAAGTATAAGGATGGATCTTGAAAATTCATGTTTATCATCCTTTATGTGAACCATGAACTTGAAGATGAGTTTGTTTTTGTGTAGGATGATGAATCCTACAAGATGTAAGTCTTGAAAGTAAAGGATTTCAAAAATAAAAATTTCAAGAAACTAAAAGTTTACTACTAGATTCAACATGATTTGGTTTTAAAGTAAAGTAATCATGTTTTAAGAGTTGAAATAGAACTAGTAAAGTGTATGTAACATGAAAAATGCAAGTGGATTGATTTTTGTAAAATCACTTTACAAGTTGTAAAGGATGAAATTTTATAATAATGAGTTTTATGAAACAAAAACCATGGATTTAGTGTTACTAGACCTTACTAAACAAAATGTTAAAACACTACAAGGTTTCGTTAAGCTTCAAGTTTATGACATATTGTGAAAATGCATATTTATGGCTCATGGTAAGTTGTGTGAAACTTGTTGTTGATTGATGATGAATTTTCAAAAGAAAAAGATATGCTATTAAGCATGGAAACCTCTATTTTTAAGGGGAAACTATGGCAAATTTTTTGTAAAATTCAAACACTTAGAAAAATATTTTTAAACAAGTGTTTAGAAGTAATTTTGATCTTGGTTTTAAGTATAAAATTTGCCATAATTTTTATTACAAAAATTACCAATATTGGAGGTTGATTTTTGGATAATAGAAATGACTAAGTATATATTTAGATGTCACAAAATTATGTGCTACTTGTATATTGATTGTATTAGTTATTTTAAAATTAGGGACTTGAAAATAATATAACACACCAAAATACTAAAAGTTGCAATATAAAATATTACCAAAATCACAAGAAATAAATATTTAATTTATACCTAAATATTGGACAATCGGACAAAGGACATTGGACTATATATATATATTACGGAAATAAATTCTTAACTTGCCGAATGTGATAAACGGTATTTTTGAAACCAAAGAAACGGCAAAAATATGAATTTTTATAACTATTACAAAATATATCATATTTTGTCAAATAGAAAATATATTATTTTTTAGTGGAGAAAAATATATATTTTCTTAAACAATTCAAAAATATATTATTTTGGTGAAAACTAGATGTTGGTGCATATTCTGTGACAACAGCTTAATAGTTTGATTATTGTTGTAATGGGCTTGGAAAATGGCCTAGCCCAGTAGGAAGCCCAGTTCACAGACATGTGGTATATAAACATGTTTTGTGATTAGGGTTAGGTGGTTAGAGAATTTTAGAGAGAGAAAGTCTAGAGAGAGAGAGAGAACTCGAAATTAGGTTCTTGAAGAAGATCACAGTGAGAGAGAGGCTGTGAGGTTGTGAGGTCTTGAGTTGATTGTAAAACGTTTCGTTTGGATAATCAATAGAAGACCTGTTTAATTGGAATTTCTGTTTCTACTCGTTTCTGTGCAAATCTGATCTAGATGATTCCGCACTCTAGGTTAGATATACAATTCTGTGAAAGATCCATACGAACAAGGGGACCTACAATTGGTATCAGAGCATTAGGCTCTTGAAGGCTCGGTTCAGAATTGTGATTGGCAGAAACAGGGAGTATTTTCGAAAATTTTGAAACCTGAAAAACTAGGGTTTCGAAATTGTTTGTGTGTTTGATAAATTTTCGAAATTCTTTGGCTGTTTTGATCTTCTGTTTTGTTTTGTTGCTGTTTTGAAGGATTTCTGGAAAGAATTTGTTGATTCTGGAAAAGTTTTCGGCTGATAGACTTGAAGATTCGAAGACTGTTCTTCGTGTTCTTCACGTTCTTCGTTCTGTTCTTCACTGTTTTTTCGAAAATCACTGATATTTTGCTGTTTTGATTTTGCAGAAACTGTTAAGGGATCCGAAAAAATCATCAAAGTTTCAAAAAGATTGAATTTCCATATTTAACTGGCGAATTTGATTAATTTCACAGTCTGGACCTGCGAAATTAACTGACCTGCGAATTTACCGGCGAAGTTAAATCCAAAGGCGACTTTGGTAACCATATAATTTTCCACTGCGAAATTAGTACGGTTTTCGGCGACTTTTCAGGTCGTCGTAATAGCGAATTTGACCAGCGAAAATAACCAGTGAAATTGACTCAGCGAATTTGACCTGCGAACTTAACCTATCAGCGAACTAGAGTAGCGAAATACCTTAAACTGACCCGTGAAATTGAGCATCTTGACTTGCTAGCGAAATTAACAGCAAATTTAAAAGGGTGGAATATTTTCTGGCAAGCGTAACAAAAAATTCACGTTTTCGAAAATAGAAATTGATCCGTAGCTCGTTTGACAGAACCGTTTGGACCGTTAAATTCCTCGTATTTTTAGGACAAAAAACGAATTTGAATGCACCTAAGATGATGAAGGTGGAGAATTATCTTACATGGAAGGACAACTTCAAATCCTTCATTCAATCTCAGGATGCTCGCATGTGGATCTATATAGAAGATGGGTATACAAACCTAACACACGATTTTGAGGGCAGACCACGTTGAACAGACTATGTAAACATGCAAGAGGATGATAAAAAAGATGTATGAGGCTGAAAAGAGAGCATTGGCTGCGATAAAGATGTCCTTACCTGATAGCATCAAGCGTACCTTCAAAAGGTACACAAATTCAAAGGATATGTGGGATGCATTACAAAAGCGATATCAGGGAAATGAGAGTGCCACTCATGCATTCATGGCAGAGATAATGCCAGTTGATGAGGCTGAAACTTCTGTGAATGATGCTGAAGCTAAAGTGGAGGATGCTGAAGCTAAAGTGGAGAATGCTGAAGCAAAAGTGGATGCTGAAGTAAAGAAAGAGGGTGAAACTGAGCAGGTTGTTGCTGATGAAATCTCAGAAGTTCATGAGAAAGAGGTACAATCTAATTCTGTATGTTTGAGATGTCATGAACTACAGGGTGAGGTTGACAGGTTGTCAACACAAAACCAAAGTTTGATAAGCGAGATGTCTAACATTAAAGAGTCAAATTTTTTTGCTAAAAGAAATGAATCGTCATACTTGAAGAAGATAAACGGTTATGAAGCTGAAATTGAAGCTTTAACTTGCAAATTAAATGAAAAACTTCAAGTCATAGACTTAGCTCATGACATGATGGCTGAGAAAACAAAAGAAATTTATGAAAAATGCAAAGAGTTGTCAGATGCACAACTCAAAATTGTTGAACTTGAAAAGAAAATGAGTCAATTCAGAGATTCGTCTTTTGTAATGAAACACATGATGGGTGGGTTAAAGAAGAGTAATGACAAGACAAGTGTGGGCTTCCAGGGCTTTAATGAAGTTCCACCTCCTCTTAGTCATGACTATTCATTCCTGCCTAGTGAAGATGAGCTAGCAGACTTTATGGCATCTACACCAAGTAGTTTCGCTACCACATCAAGTCAAGGTGATGGATCTGAGAGTGATGATGCTAAGAAGAACAATAACAGGGAACTTTTGAAAAGGAAAAATTCACCGCCTAAGAATAAAAATCAAGCTTTTGTTAAAAAGATTAATTTTGTTCAAGGTAGTGATATGAAAAATGAAACAACTATTATTGAAAATGAATCAAATGTAGAGTTTGCTAAAAATAAAAACAAAGAAAAATCTGAATCCAAGCAAACTAAACAAGGTTCATCCAAGGGATCATCACCATCTGATAAGGGATCTACCTCAGAGACTACAGGTAACAAGTCTTTGATAAGGAGATCGTGCTTCAAATGTCACATTAAAGGACATGTAGCTAGCTGCTGTCCTAACAAAAATAGTGAAGCACAACTTAGTGAAAAACAGAGAGGGAAATCACCAGAGAAGAAAGGTGATAGTGAGGAGAAAGGCTCAAATTCTCCAAAGAAATCTGCTCCTAAGAAACAAGAGAATATTGCTGTTGGTGTAGATAAGGCTGGAACAGGAACTCCACAAGTTCCACGTTTTCAAAGAAATCAACCAAGATTTCAGCCTAGATCTCCACCAGGCAGATATGAGAGACGTAGAAGCAGTTCACCAAGAATGAACTATTATAATTCTAATAATTTCAGAAGTCAAGGTCAATATCAAAATCGATACCAAAATAATGGTGGTCGAACTATTTATAACAATGGCTTTAGAAATTATAATAATCAAGCTTCTTGGAATCAAAATTTTCAAAGGTCAAATAGTCCAAACACATATTGGAACCCTCAGGACCAGAGACCTTATGGAAATCAAAATCAAATTTCATCAACAGGTCTGAGATCCAAGACTCCAGTTAGGAGTAATGGATATTGGATGGATGTTCAAATAGTTGGTGAATTTGGACGACCCAAGACCATTAAGGCTTGGGTCCCCCAATCTAACTAATTTCTTAGTTGGTGTGTGCAGGAGCTGCTAAGGAGGATTATCAACTTATGTTGATAGTGGCTGCTTCAGGCACATGAGGGGGGATGTGAGATTGTTGTTATATATATATTAATTGATTTAAATTGAAGTCCAGAGTGCTGAGTCGACACACTAGATAACCTGGCAGATCTTTATACTAAAGCATTTGACAGGGCTCGCTTTGAACATTTAGTCGAACTCAACGGAATGAGGAATCCTGAATAACTGGTTTTCCATAAGAATTTTTGTAAATAGTTTACTGCTTTTCTTAAAAATAAAAATACAAAAACATTGAAAAATCAAAAACATAAAAAAATAGAAAATCAAAATTGAGTTATCACTGTGTGAAAAAGAAGAAATGATAGTACATCGGCAAGTTAGACTGTCACACTAAAAATGAAATTAAAATGCTTAAGTGTGATAGCAGCTTCATCATATGATGTACCAGTAGGCAAAAATCATGAAATAATCAACTTACCAATGTGATATAAACCTAAATGAACTGTGTATGAGTGGGGAACACATCAGTGGTGTATGGTTTAATGACCTTAAATCTTGCGTTGATAGATTGCCAAAATCTGAAGTTTTGGGTCTTTATACTGTTATTTCATCTGGGGATATCATGGGTGTCCTTCTGCTGCATCCAGATATATGCTGACCTAGACACACCCAGGATATCTTAAATGAGCTAAAAATGCCAAAACCCATAAATGAAGAAGCTCTCATAGAGAGTTATTCAAATGTGCAAAAAGCATAAATCATACCAAAACATGGTATTTGTCTTAGCCCTCGTTAGATATTTTGGTCTCTCTGCTGTACGGAAGTACTGACCTGTTCACCAATTATCTACACGTTGAGATACAAAACGGATGAATTCAGTATACTCACCTACTACGATGAATCTTTGTGCATACCTTGATCGAGGGGGTATATCCTGAAGTGGGACACACTAGTATATCAGAAATAAAATTACCTTAACGTATCATACGGTAATGGTACTTGAAATGTTCATGCATTTTGTTTAAGAGGACAAACATACTAGTAATCGTCTTGAACTGCTTTTCACGAAAAATTAATGTAGGACCGGTTTCGGACCCGAACGAGTCGATCAGAGGCGTTCTCCTATGTTTCAGGTGCGGAATTACAAGAAACAAAGGTAGAAATAGCTTTAAAACACTGTTTGATTGATTGAATGACAATTACAGCTCAAATCTCACACCGGCAGCACTTCGGCGTAGTTGTCAAGAATATCCTTATGATTTCGCTCAAGAGATCACCTATATATAGGGTGATGGTTTCGCTTATGTGACAGACCACATAAGCGATACCTCATGTTAGTGATTTCGCTTATGTGTCATGTACACATAAGCGATACCCTCTTGTACACATGAGCGAAATCATCTCTATCGACCTATAAAATTTTACATATTCTCGTACAACGTTCCCTGATCTATACAATGAAATCTAAGATTCGATACAAGACGAAGTCAACAGATGTAGTGCATCAACAAACTCCCCCTCAGATGTTGACGAGTCGCATTCAGCACCAACTGTATCTTCAGTTCTTCAATCTTGATCTATCTATGGGCTTTTCCGAACTCTCCCCCTCAGATGTTCTCTTCAGACTCCCCCTCTCGATTTGCTGGTATTCCTTTGTTCTTCAGTACAATCTTCAGGATCTCTGTCTGTCTCTCTAAGACTTCAGATATCAAAACCTGGCTTTTCAAAATCAAGTCTAATTCTCTTGATCAGATCTCTTGATTCCTTAAGTTCATCAGCATCAGGTCAATATCTGGAAAAATCTTAACCCAAAAATAAATTTCTAAATTTAACAAATTATATGCACCAAAACTAACTCTCTCTCAAATTCACATCTCACTTTCATTTGATGAACCAATTGTAAGATTTCAAAAATAAATTTTTCATTTAAGATTTACTCCCTCTTTACAAAAATGTCATCATGTTTAGCACTTCAAATTTTGAAAATCAGCTTTTCAATATCAGTTGTCGAAAATCTTTTTGGATTTTTCAAAACTTATGCTAAAACACACTAAAATCTTTTTGGATTTTTGACTGAAAAGAAATGCAGAAATGAAATATTTACAGACAATATTTTTGTGAGTTCGTGTAAGAGAATCATATCAGTTTATGACAAGTCACAAGTACCGTTGAGCTTAGTTACACATTAAGAATTAAACAATTCACTTAGATTGCCGATATATCGATCCACTTAAATTTTCACACAAATTTCAACTAATTCAGGATATGAGTTAGGTGTTTTAAGAACTTAAACTCATTCATGTGTCCCACCTCTTGAATATACTCCCGTATCCAGATCCCAATATTCAGTCTTACAGGTGAGTATACCACAGATGATATCTGTCAGGGGAATAAATTATAGTACGAGGGCCGTGAGAGCTCAGGTCGATCTTTCAATACGCAGAGAGATGACGGCTTCGACTTTTGGTGTGTCCCCTTTAGAGGATCTTTTGCATTACAACAGCAATGACTATCAATTTTATTGTTTCATCAATTTGCTGAGGGCTGCGCTATATTTCAAGCATAAGGAAAGTATTCTCCGGGGACTAGGTCAGAAATTCCTTTCAGCAGAAGTCCCGGGATAATACCCCAGATATCACTGAGCATAAAGACCTAGTATCTCAAAATAAGGGACCTTTCAAACGAGATTTCAGGGGTTACCTATATATCCAAGTAGTGTTCCCCACGAAATAAGCAAGTTTAAATTTTAGTTTATATCCCGAAAAAGCTTACTAAATATGTAAAAACCTATCGGCATATCATCAGTGAGACCGTTTAATACTATTTAAACATTACATTTCTTTAGCATACCATGACTGTCTACTGATGTACTATCATTTCCTCTTTTCACAACAAAACTCGTTTTTCATTTTATCATGTTTTTGTCTTTTTCAAATTTTCAAATGTTTTTGGATTTTCTGAAATTCTACTCCCCCTAAAATGCAAACACATTTTAGGAAATTTAAAAATAATCTGTACAAAAACTTGACAACTGACATCGAATCGCATCAAATCGCCATTCACTATGCATAAACACTCAGAACTCCCCTTATTACAAACCATTTTCTCATTTAGATTTCAAAACACTTAAGTTTGTTTTAATCAAAATGATTTTTCCGGAAAATGAATTTGTATTTACCACTTGTAGGTTTACCACTTGTTAATTATGGGGATATGGTTCATCATCTTGTCAGTTTTATCAACTGTAGTAAATCAAGTACAACTTAATGTCCTTGATTCACTGTTTGCAATCAAGCAACCTCTATACCACTTGTAAAAATTACCACTTGTAGATATGACTAACCAATACCAAATGTAGGAATGTTACTTCTACATGCATCATTTTACCAATCAGAATGCCGATTCCTGCTTCGCACTTACCAACCTGGAAGCTCCGGCGTAGTCCTTCAATCTGTAAACATTCAAACACTATCAAAATCTTTCAACCAAAATCTTCAAACATTAGAAAGATGCCGATTCCTGATCCACGATATAAACTTGGGATCTCCGGCAAGTCCTAAGACTTTAAGGAAAGCAAACTTCCACCCAAGTCTTATTTGACTTGGTGGCTTCCAATTCCTGGGTAGTAGGGTTATATGTTGCCTTTTTATTTGCATAAAAATCTTTAACCCCCTTTACTTTCCCATCAATCATTTTTCCAAAAATTTTCTTAACATTACCATTGAATGTTTTTTCAATATCAAAATCTGAGATTTCAATTTTACCAACCATTTGTTGAATTTCTTTCACACTCATTGATTTAATATCAGCATCATTCAACAAATCATTAATCTCATTTTGTGACTCCTCTGATTTTGTGGAATCAGATTCATTATCAGATTTTACATCAGATTCTTTAACAACCCATTTTTGATTGTCAAGATGAGCCTTCTTTTTGTAAAATCTTTTAGAACTTTCACCAACTTCATTTTTTGAATTTTCAAAAATTTTGAAGTTTGTAGTTGGTGAAACATTCTTTTCAACCAGTTTTTCTTTGAGTTTTTCAGAGACTCCCTGTTTTTTGTTGACTTTGTTTGGACAATTGTGAGCTATGTGTCCAACAACTTGGCATTGAAAACAAGTTCTTGTGTCTTTTGGAATGTCTCTTGAATGAAAAACTCCAGTTCCTGTTCTTTTTCTTTCAACAAGAAACTCCTGATTTGTTTCTTTCCAGAAAGGTTTCTTCTGTTCATCTTCAACACTTCCACCTGAAACAAAATCTGTTTTTGGTTTAGAATTGTTTACCTTTCTGTAACTTTCTTGCTGAATAAAACCTAAACCTTTTCTTTTGTAATTACAATTTTGGTTTGTATTCTTTTGAAAACCAGAACTAAAATTGTAATCCTTTTTCCCTTTTTTCTTGTTTAACCTTTGCTGAACTCTTGAAGTATATTTTTTAGGTTTTTCATTAAAATTTAAATTTTTAGTATCAGAAATATTAATTTCTGTGATTTTAAAAACCTTTTTGATCTTGTCAAATCTAACACTATCCATCGGAAACTCTTCATCAGAATATAATTTGTCAGAACCATTTAAAGTATATGCAACTTTAAATGTTTCATCATCCAAATTTGCTTTTGATAACAAAAATTCTTTACTATAAGACCGTTTTTCTGATGATTTTGAACTGTTGACTGACGAACTTGAACCCCCAGACTCAAACTTTGACTCAGACACCTCCTCAGTATCCAACACCTGATCAACCACCTTTTTGATTAACTCGGATTCATGATCAGTATCAGACGAGGTAAAAGTGATATCAATGTTATCTGGTAAAACGTTAGTTGTCTCGGATTTTAACTTTATATTGACTGCTTTTTCAACTTGCTCCTCATTTGGTTTCCTAGGAGAATACCCTTCCCAGATAGGAGGCGGACACTTGTTATACTTAACAGTCGATTTCTTACCAGTCTCTTTCTTTTTCTTTTCATCTTCAAATGCTTCAAAACCTGCAACAGTAGGATAAACTCTATCAATCACATAGTCAGAACATGAATAACTAAGAAGTAACCTTCTGATTCTTTCATTCTCAATCTTTTCATTTTCCAAATCCTGCTTCAGTTTTGCATTCTCTTCAATGTAATGATTAATTGCCTTTTGCTTTTGCATCAAAGTTGAATTAGTCATGGTTAACGCCTTTTCTCTTTCTGAATTTGTTGTTTGAAGACTAGTCACTGTTCTGTTCAAGACACTGTAAGATTCTTTCACATAATTGATGTCAGACAGCAACTTCTCTATCAATCTTTCTCTGTCAAACAACAACACATCTTTATCTTCACACTTCTTGCAAACTTCCGAACACTTCATGCAAGGCTTCTCAACCTCAACAATCTTCTCAACCTCTACAATCTTCACCACTTCAATGACCTTTTCTTCAACAATTTCTTTTTCAACCTCAGTCACTTTTTCTTCTTTAATAACATTATCATTCTTCAAATCTTGTTGTTCTTTTTCAGCTCTTTTCTCCTTCAGCTTCTCCAATCGTTCTGCAAAATAGAAATGAAAACTTTCAGGAGATAAATGACTTTTAGCGACATTAATATGTTTTTCTTCATCATTATCACTGCTGCTATCACTTGGTGTCTGATCAAACTGTGTAGATTTTTCAGACTCAGTATCTGAACAACCAGAATCAACTGGTGTTTGATCAAAAACAACTTCTTTTTCTGAACTATCATCATTTTGAACACTCTCATCAGAACTTTTCAGACTTTCTTCATCACTGTCAGAACTTTCATTAAATGCAACAGATTCTTCTTTCACACTATTCACTGTCTCACCAATAGATCTCATCCACTTAGCAAACAAATCTGGTTCTTTGACTATCTTTGCAATAAATGCTTTGAAACCACCTTTTTCATCCACAAACATATCCCAGCTAAACCCTTCAGGTAATTCTTCATCATTCTGATCTACCAAACATGCTGAGTTTTCAGAAGATATGTATTTGCTCCAGTTGAAATCTACCAAGCATCCTTTCTTCGAATCTTCAATCTTTCTACCATGAGCCGTTTGTGAATCTTGTAATTGACCAACTTGCTGATAGATGGCTTTCCGGTAGTAGTCTTCTTTTTCGAACGGATTCTGAGCACCACTCACTTCTCTGTTTTTGCACTCTCGTTTGAAATGACCTTTTTGCCTGCATCTGAAACAAGTAACTTTAGATTTGTCAAAACCTAAATTAGAAACACAAGCATCAAGAAAATCATTTCTTCCAGTGATTGTTTTGAACTTTTCAGCCCTTCGAAGAACACTAGCAAGACACCACTTAATATCCATGAGTTCCATTTCTTCGGCATCTATCTGATCATAATCCTCCTTTGTCAACATAGGATTTCCAATTCGACCAGCTACCAATCCCTCATAGGATACCAACACCGAACCAAGTAGAGCCATGTGATCCTTTGCTATGTCTTCTGAAAAACTTTTACCTTCTGGCAGATTGAGAGCTATATTGCACTGAATCACACAACCATTTCCCATCTTTGTGTTTTCTGATGAAATCTTTGGATTAAAACTTGGATATGATGAGAAACTGCTACTGCTTTTGTTTGTGCTTTGATCAGTTTGTTCTGTAGCATTCTCAACACTATATGCAGTCTGAATCTTAGGACTTCTATCAGCTTCTGATGTAGAAACACTGCCTTTATAATACATCTTCACATCCTGTTGACCACTTGGATTATTCATCCTAGCGATCTTTTGCTGTTCCAGATCCTGACTTTCAATCTTTTCAATGAATTGAGATATCGATAAACCATCATAAACACCCGTATTTTTCAGTATCATCAAATACGTTCCCCACTCTTTCTGTGGTAAAGCATCAGCTAGCTTATCAACCCATTCCTCATTTTCCTTAGTGATATCCATCATCGACATCGTTCTCACCAGATGACAGTACCTTTCAATTAACTTCTTCGTGTCTTCCCCAGGCAGACTTGTAAACAGATCAAATTCTTTTTTAAGTAACGACTTCTTGTTCTTAATCATATTTGCACTTCCTTCAACCTTTACTTTCAAAGCATCCCAAATCGACTTCGATGTTTTATCATGTTGAAGAAGTATGAATATGTCTTCTTTGATCGCCTGTTGTAACAAACTAATCATCATTTTTTCAGCCCGATACATCTCTCGTTCTTCATTGCTGAAATCTGAAATCTGTTTAATTGTTTGTAGCTCAGTTCTTGGTAATACATACTTCTTCAAAATGCACTCCCATGATCTCAAATGATTTGCTTGAACCCAGTTTTCAAACCTATCTTTCCAACCATAATATTCCTCAATACCCATAAGCTTTGGCGGTTTCTGTGTAGTTCCCGTCTCATTCTCTAAATTCACAGCTTTAGCAATTGAAGATTGACCCGTCGGTGTTGCAAATGCGTTGTAGAATTCAGTACTCATGATGACGTATCAAATTTTTTAACACTGTGTCTTAAAAGCGAAATCAGTTTGTAAGCTGCCACAAAAGCGAAACCCTAAAGTGACGTTTGAGCGAAACCCCAAGTTACCACTAAAGCGAAACCTCAAATTACCACAAGAGCGAAATCTCAATTTACCCTAAGAGCGAAATCACTGTGACACAAGAGCGATACCACTGTCACAAAAGCGAAACCCCTTTCGAACACTTTTCAGGCCATTTTACTGTGTAATTCGATCCCAAACTTTCCAGGCTTTGTCTATGCAAGATTATCTATGTACTGTTCAAATTTTATCCAAATTTGACCATGAAAACCCTCTGAATTGAGAAAAATATGTGTAGAAGTGATAAAAACCAATAAAATCCAGTAAAAAACAAGCTAATTCCAGCAGAACTCCTCCTCCTGAGCTTTGATACCACTTGTAGGACCGGTTTCGGACCCGAACGAGTCGATCAGAGGCGTTCTCCTATGTTTCAGGTGCGGAATTACAAGAAACAAAGGTAGAAATAGCTTTAAAACACTGTTTGATTGATTGAATGACAATTACAGCTCAAATCTCACACCGGCAGCACTTCGGCGTAGTTGTCAAGAATATCCTTATGATTTCGCTCAAGAGATCACCTATATATAGGGTGATGGTTTCGCTTATGTGACAGACCACATAAGCGATACCTCATGTTAGTGATTTCGCTTATGTGTCATGTACACATAAGCGATACCCTCTTGTACACATGAGCGAAATCATCTCTATCTACCTATAAAATTTTACATATTCTCGTACAACGTTCCCTGATCTATACAATGAAATCTAAGATTCGATACAAGACGAAGTCAACAGATGTAGTGCATCAACAATTAAATAAAGAATTATCTAATTTGTGTGAAACAGTTTGATTGTGCTGATATGATCTTCTTACCAGTGATTCTCACAAAAATAGAGTGTTTATTGCTTTTGTATTTACTTGCTTTCAGAAAATATAAAAAATCGAAAAATAGTGTCTTTTTCTGTTTAAAATTCTTAATGTATGGAAAACTGTTATTCTTGGAGGAATTGTTACTGATAGGGGGAGACGGTGTTAGAAAGTGGGTTCAAAATTTTAAATCATGCGGGTTATAGGGTGTGTGATTAAAAAGTTTTGCGTGTTGGTGATAAAATTGAAAATGCTTAATCTGTGATATAGTTTAACTGTCTCTTGAAAAATAATAATTTATTTAACTGTGTTGAAAAATTCTTATGTTTTCTCGAGATGTTTGTTTTATAGTATACAGATTGAAGCAGTATGTTGCTGAGAAGTTAAAGTGATGAGTTGCTGTGAAGATGAGAGTTTGATTGGATGCATGGTAGAACCTCCTTTCTACATTGCAGACAAAGATGAAGAGTTTGAAGATTCTATACAAATGCTGAACTGGAGTTTACTCAAACGCTAAAGTTTTTGAAGATTTTGTGATTGGATGCATCAGCTTAGGGGAGTCTGTTGCTGACAGAAGCTATTAAAGCTGAAGCTATCCAAAGACCAAAGACAGTGCAAGACTACATGAAGATTGCAAGAAGACTGAAGACAAAGTTATTTTATGAAGCTATTGTCAAGGGGGAGTTTGTTGGTGCATGTTTGTGACAACAGCTTAGATTTGGTCTTTGGATATATTGTAATTAGATAAACGATAAACAGTTAGCGGGTTTAGCTTTGTATTAGTGAGATAATAGAGTTTGGGCTAAACAAAACCCATATTGGGTCATAGGGGACGAAATGGGCTTGCCCATGTAGGAACCTTAGCCCAAGTAGAAACCTTGTGTTATATAAACAAGGTTATGCCTTAGGGTTTAGGTTAATCAGCCAAAGCAGTTTTTGAGAGAGCAATTTCGTGAGAGACATAGCTTGGATGAAATTGTGTTAGGGTTTTGATTGATTGTAATACTTTGGTTTGATAATCAATAGAAAACCCGGTTTGAAAGTGATTTCTGTGTCTACTCATTCTGCTATATTTTGATCAAGAGGATCCGACACTCTTGATTGGAAAGACAATTCTGTGAAAGCTCCATACGAATCAAGGGGACCTACACTAGAAATATATACATTTTCTAAATTTAATCTTAAAATATATTATTTTTATGATATATATGAAAGTATACTTATTTTTGCCAAGTGAAGTTTATAGATACTTTTCTATAAAAAATTCTCTTAAAATATGTATATTTTAAGAATATCAAGTGCTGATTTTTAGTGTATAAAAATAATATTATGTAAAATAATACACAAATTAAGTATAAAATACTTAATATATACAAGAATATACGTATTCATATATGTATAAAAACATACCGGAATACAGTACCCATATTTGGCAAAATACACGAATACAGGTATACCTATACTTGGAAAATACACATGTGAGAAATACATGATAAACTGTTAGGATCTGAGTTTCTTATGATTGTGTTTTTGTTTTATAATTATGAAGGTGAATGAGAATTGCAGCGGAATTAAAATGGAAACAAAACTTTCACACACAATCAAACAGAAGAATTGCTTTCAACACACATGTTTAACTTTGAACCGAATGATTAAATTTATTTCAATCTTCAATTACAAATGCATTCATGTATTACAATCTCCCCCTCAGCCTGAGCTCACACTGGTTTGTTCATACAGAATGACTTGGGATGAAAGAGCTAATAGAACAGTACAAGGTACTGTTATATTTATAGTACGAAGCAAACCACTAAAGCATCTTTGCTGACGTCACCATTAAAGTGACATCTAACCTCCTAACAACCTAGAACCACTGATCTATACATGCACTGTTATCAAACTACTGATTACAATATAATACAAAGACATAAACTATATACTGCTTCTCGTTCAACTGTTATACTCCTAGCAGTGCTTTGTCTTCATCAGCAGTACTTGAACCATGACAGTAGATTGAGCATAAGTATTTGTCTTCAACAGTCTTTAGGTCTTCATCAGATGTTGAGTGACCAACGGTTGTTGTAGACGATCAGTAGATAGAGGTCATCAGTTGTTAGGGTCACTTCCAAGGGGAAAGAATTGAATACAAACATCTGCTTATTCTGGATCCACTGCTCTGATCCAACTTTGGCTTTAATCAACTGTTCCTCTGATAGGGTTCAATCCCAACAATCTCCCCCTGGAACAGATGATGCCAAAACCCTTCATTATTATGGATCTTTATTGCCTCATCAACAATTCCCCGACTTGTCATTTGAATTGTAATTCAAAGTCCAAGGAATCCGTGTCATCCTCATCCCTGCACAGTGTAAGATCAAGGAGATTTTTTAGATCTGCAACACCCAGGCCCAATGCTTGTTCCCTTGATATGTTCTTCACTTCACCACTGGATTTAAGCATAGTCAATACGTAGGTCTGTTTGTCAGATTTCCACTTTAGTATTTTTGAATTCAGTAGGTTTCTTGGGAGAGGCTTTATTGATGATGAGTTTGGAGATGGTGGCCTGGTAATGACTGGTTGAGCAGTGCTTGAAGCTTTTGCCAATTCTGGATTTTCTACTATCATCTGCTTAAGGACCATTTTTATAATGAAATCCCCTGCTGCTACATCTTCTGTTGTTTCCGCATCCATCTGCTTTTGTTTCCTTCTTTGATAAAGGATAGCAGCAGGTGGAGCAGTGGATTTCCTGATTTGCAGTTTTTGTGGTTTAGCTGGAACCACTGTTTTAGGATAATCAGGCTTTTGAGGCACACTTGGATTTTTCTTTCTCAACTCTTCCAACTTTTTGTAATTAGTCAACACTTTATCCTCTGACCATCTTGTGACCTGATTCCTTGACCCAAAATCAGCTGTAATCAGTTCTTCTTTCATTCTCTTCAGTTTTAAAGTTCTTTCTGGTACATTTTTGTTATACTTTGACCAAACAGGAGGAGTGTGTTTTACTTTATCACTGTTCATTTTCTGCACTCTTTCTAACTCCTCTTTGAGCTCATCAACGGTCCATTCTTTATATTGAGCCTTTTCTGCCTTGTATTTCTTGAATGCCATTATGTGTTCAATGTAATCTTTTCTTAGGCTTTCATCTGTTCTTTCTGAAAGTTTTTGGTAAAGATCTTTTGAAAACCTCTCCGAAGTGCTGACTTGAGTTAGCAGATATTGGTAGTATCTTTGAATCTCTTTGTCATATTTTCCCTGTGTATTTCTTTTAGAGATATCCTCTGCTTGTTGAGCCTTCAACTTCAAATATTCTTCAATGTTGTTAGGTCTAGGATATCCTTGAACAGATGACAAGTTCCTTTTTGCAGGGTCATCTTCAGAGTAGAAGGATTTTATCTCCTCTCTAACTGCTGGAAGATCTAATGGATACTGGATAGCCGCAGGAACAATGGCAGTGTTTGGATTTTGAGCTTTTACTGAAGAGAGTGGATCAGGGTTTGGAATGATAGCAAGGGTCAGTGGTTGTGAAGATGTTGGAGGTGGTGGAGAGTCATCATCCAAGATTATCCCTCTCCTTTTGGTTTTAGGAGAGGTTGGTGGTGTTTTGGTGGGTTGAGAAGTGGTGATTTGAGTGGTGGTGATTGAAGTGGAAGGCGACTGACTAATAGCTGTTGAAACAACTGGTGTTTCAACCACTGTTGTCACTACAACTGATGATGTGTCATCAGCTGTCTTCTGCTTTTTGGCAGGAGGCTTTTGTGGTGGTGATGAGATTTTTGGTGGGGCAGTGGTTGAAGTGTGTGTTGATGTAGTGGTGGCAGTTATTGGTTTAACATTTGTTGAAACCACTGAAGTACCAACAACAGTTGATACAACAAGTGTTTTAACATCTGTTGGTTTGGAGGTTTGATGAGTGGAGTTTTTGGGAGTTTGGGGAGCATGTTTTGTGAGTCTGGAAGGTGTGGATTTGGGTTGCCTCACTTTTCTAGTGGGTTGTCTTCTTTTAGGCTTAGGACTTTCTCCATCCTTGGGCTCAGAAGTACCCTGTGCTTCCATCTCCATAAAAACTTTCTTCTCCTGCTCAAACCTTGATTTCCCCTTTGCCTCCATATCCTTTTTCAGCCTTGTCTTTTCATCTGCAAAGGCATTTAAGGTTACATCAACCTTTTTGGTACCATCTGGCCTAGGGATTTCTGCAAGCATACTAGAGTTATCTGGTGTAACAACTGTGCTTGTAATCACTATGAACAGTTCTGTTATCAATAAAACAATGTTATTTGATCCCAATGTTTGTTTGATTGTGTTTTACATTTTTCATGTTTTGACTTTTATGTAATTTCAAACTCTACATCGCTTTCTGGAGAGTTATACGCAAACTAGTGCGTAAACGTACTCAGTTTAATGCGAGAAATACTCCGGAACATCAACATATACTCAACATACCTTAAATAACCTTTACATAACTTAGAAATAAGTTTTGAAGGCTTTGGTATGGCAAAAAACAAGTTAATTCGCTTATAGGGACTTAATATGACAAACTGCGAAAGTATGTCAATTTGAACTGTAACGAACATTCCGGAACATAACCATAAGTTAAACACACCTTAAATATCCTTGACATAGCTTAGAAATAGGCTTTGAGGGGTTCGGTGTGCTAAAATAAACTTTTGGGACATTCAGGGACTAAAAGTGTCAAAAAGTGCACAAGTTTGCATTTTCGCGCATAACTTACGTTCTGAATACATCCGGACATCCAAAAATTTATGAAAGCATGACTATATTATATTTTAGTGTTCGCCTTAAGAAAAATCCATTCGTTTCGTCATTTGGATCGTTTTTCGCGCTTGTGCGCATTCCGTCGTAATTAAGCGAACATCGCGTTCGTACGGCCAAACGAACCGACATCCGACATATTTTTGAGTATGTTTTGAGTTCCCTATACTTTAACTTCATTTTAGAGCCTTGAAATGAGGTTAACGGGGTTCAAACGCATCGAAAATCGCTTAAAACACAACAGGGATCATTGCTGTCAACTTTCAAAACTTTCTGATTCAGGAGAGATGCTCGCGTAGCGCGAGCCCATGTGGCTTATCCGTCGCGCTACGCTACTGACTGTTCTGGGCAGATTCAATGTTTTAACAAGCGGGTCCCATCTGTTCGATTCTCAACCACACATTTCCTATCGTCTAGTCAGCGGATAAGAACAAGTTTCTAGCCACCACAACTTTATGACAAGTGTACGCACGAGATTAAGGCACGATAATCGACAAACGATCCTAACGGTGGACCGAATACTATAAATACCCACCCCCCATTTGTTCAAAACCCACAAATCTGATCAAGAAAGCTCTAAGTTGGAACCTTCGTTTCATACCTGAGCTATTTCGATCTGGGTTAGCATTCGGGGACCCTTCGTAAGTATTCTTTCGTTCTTTTCCTTATTTTTACTGCTTTTCGAGTCAGAAAGTCAAATTTGTTTGACTTTCAGCGTTGACCAGTAATGGTCAATGCGAAGTTCGTTTGAACTTCGCAACGTGATTGTAATCACGATGGTCATAGTCCCTTGGGACTATGCCTACTGATTACCACGTTGTCTAGGGTCGTAGGATAAGCGATCTAATAAATCGCTTATACCTTCGAACCCGACCCAGTTTGGTCGATCATTAGGATCCGACCAAACACAGTAGGTGACCATAGTAGGTAGGGAATAACCTTCCGAGGTTATACCCTATGGTCACATCGTTTAAGTAGTTGTATGATAGGTAGTTTATATGCCTTAGGTAAATTACCAAAATACCCTTTTCATACATAATTGGTAATTTAGCATATGTAACCTAAACTTTTGTCACGTAACTGATTATGTAACATGTTTAGGCATATAATACTTGTCATAGGACTAGTTAGGCGGTCCGAACGCGTTTCACGCGCACGACGCGTTAAAGTAGCATAAGCTTCCTAAACGGGTCGTAATGGGTCGTAAACAATTATGTTAAGTTTCATTTAGTATGTAGGCTTTGTTAAACCAAATGACACGAGTCTCTACACTCGTTTGGTTTACGAAACCTCATTCTATCCAATCTTCCGATTTAGGTCCGGTTTATTAACATAGTTACCTATATTAGGTGCCGTTTGATTCCGAGATCTATAGCATTACTTGGTGGTTATCTTTAGACATCTGAGCAATCTCAAGTGAGTACATAGACCCCTCTTTTACTGTTTTCCAAACTGTTTTGGGGTGGAACACATGTGCCTACTTGTTACTTTCATGCTTTCCAGTTTTCACATCATATACTGCTATGTTCGTTAGTACATTATAGTACATGATTTCATTACATTTCATGCTAGGTGTGCCCATTGTGTGCATTACTTAGTACACCGTTTTATATGACATTTCATGCTAGGTATGCCCATTGTGTGCATTACTTAGTACATCGTTTTACATGACATTTCATGCTAGGTATGCCCATTGTGTGCATTACTTAGTACATCGTTTTATATGACATTTCATGCTAGGTATGCCCATTGTGTGCATTACTTAGTACATCGTTTTACATGACATTTCATGCTAGGTATGCCCATTGTGTGCATTACTTAGTACATCGTTTTACATGACATTTCATGCTAGGTATGCCCATTGTGTGCATTACTTAGTACATCGTTTTACATGACATTTCACGCTATGTATGTTCATTTGATTACATACTTAGTGCATTATTTTCACATGCTCACATTTTGTTATGACATTTGGTTTGTTTACATGGGACAATATATCCATTAACATTAGCTACGCCGTTCGTTAGTAGGTAGTGGTACCATAGGAATTGACAACTCCCGTTCCGGACATCCCAGGGTAAGGGGACAGAAAGGAATGACCGAATTCGTTGACATTAAGACAGATAGACCTTTAATTTGTTTAAAGGGTTTTATCACCACAGTCGCCAGGCTTGGATGTATGCATTTACACAATACCACATAAATGTTCATATTAAATAGTTGCATGCATTTACACAAAACATAGCTTTGATTTAAACCAAGTTTTACTTCAATACTTTGTTTTTGTGCATATGGTTTAGTTGAGACATTTCACTTGCCATACATGGACATTTTGACATAGACATTTGACATGGATAATTGAAATAGACATTTGACATGGATATTTGACATAGACATTTGACATGGATATTTGACATAGACATTTTTGACATGATTTACATTTGACAAAAACATTTTTGACATTGGTTTTACATACTACATGATTTACATCTTGACATGAACACTTTGACATATTATTCAATACATTGACAATTTGGTTAAACATAGACTTCTTACATTGGTTGGTTTGGTTTGTTAAGTGATTAAGTAACGATGCGTGTGTAATATGATACAAGCATGGTGGATACGCCGCTGGTACTTCCTATATATAAGTGTTTGTATGGTATTACATGGCGTAACGTTATTTGAATCATTTCAGTTTGAGACATAGAACATTTTATACAAATAACATACTTTTCACAAGACATTGATTTACAACAACTTATCTTATACAAACACATTTTTACGTGGTCATTTATTTAACCTGACATTTACTTATACATATCATCTGATCTTATTATTTTCAAATGATTTACAAGACAAAGCAAATTACAAGGTTCATGACTAAACATTTTATTAAACATAAGTCATGAATCTTATTTTCACAAAACCTATGTATCTCACAGGCATTTTTATGCTGACGTACCTATTTTCACATGTGTTTTCAGGTGCTTTTCCGTAGGATGTTGATCATGATACTAGGGCGGACCTGTGCCTTAGAGACTTTAAAAGAAGATAGACTATGTTTAATTATGTTATAAACTCTTTTGTTTACTGTTCAAGACAATGAAACACCCTTGTTTAATAATTAAATAAAACTTTGTATGCCATGGTTATGAGACAATTAATTCTGTCGCGACACGCCCCGATGTTTCCGCCGCGATTTGTTGTTTTACGCGGTCGGGGTGTGACAGAAGAGTTGGTATCAGAGCCAATGGTTATAGGGAATTAGGTTATTAGTAATGCTTTGACCTAGACTATAACTTTTCTAGGAACCTAACACAAGTTATCTTGTGTTTAGATCTTAAAACATGTACATCACCTATCCTTAGGTGATTAACAAAACAAGGAACCAAAATTTTTCCGAAACGATTTTTGAAAAACAATCATCTGTTTTTGAATAAATTTTTACAAGGTTTTGAACCCTCAATTGTAAGGTTTTGAACCCTCTGTTTTTATGGTTTTGAACCCTTTTCAGTATTGGTTTTTGGCCTTGTGCCTTCTAATTTTCAAAATCCCGTCAAACGTTTTGGGTTTTAAATAATGTGAACATGTGCAAACTGGAAGGGTGAATGCCTGTATTCTGGGTTTTCTGTCTAGGCAAGCACTTCGTATACATCTCAACCAGACGCGAGACCAGTTGTGCTTACCTGGGAATTCTTGGAGTGAGTGTTCACTTATAGGCGAGCATGTCTTCATTATACATTATTTTTGACCCATTTACTTTGATTAGTCACTGTGAGTCGTTTGTTTGCTTTGTGATACGGACAAATGACCACCATCTCTGCTGTTTGCAATTCTTGTTTTTATCATCTCATTCTTTTCATCCAATCATCTCACTCGTTCTTTTCATGTTTTCCTCTTTTAGAATGCCTCCTCGACGCGAGAATCAGATAGCAACTGCCGAGCTGGCAGAAATTATTGCGCAGCAGATGGCTGCTCAGTTTCCAAATCTCTTTGCTCAATGGAACCAGGCCAACAACAACAACAATGTTCCATGCAAATACAAGGATTTTAACCAGGCCAAACCACTCAAGTTTAGTGGTTCTGAGGGAGCGACTGGGCTTCTTCAGTGGTTCGAGAGTATAGAGAATACCTTTCGCCATGTGCAGTGTCCGGATAATCGCAAGGTCGAGTTCTCCTCGAGCGTATTTCAGAAGAGGGCTTTGACATGGTGGAACGGGGTTATGAGAGACCAGGGTGCAGAAGTTGCTCTCGCACAGACATGGGCTGAACTTAGAGCCCTTATGATGAGGGAATTCTGTCCTCGCCATGAACAGCGAGCGTTGGAGAAGGAGTTTGATGTTTTGAAGCAAGATAGTGGTGAGCACAGGGCTTATACTGATCGGTTTGAAGAATTGAGTCTGCTTTGCCCAACAATGATCACCCCACTCGACAAAGCTATCGAGAGATACATCGATGGTCTACCTGACTCGATACAAGACATTCTTACTGGTAGTAACCCTGCCACACTTCGTCAGGCGATCGAGTTATCTGCGACATTGACTGAGTCGCAGATCCTGAAGAACAAGTTACACCGGAAGGGTGACAAGGGCAAGAAGCAGTCGGGTGACAAGGAAGATAGCAAGAAAGGTCAAAACTTGAATGGAAAGAACTCTGGTTCTTCAAAGAGGTCAAAGAAGCGTAAGGCTTCCCAAAATTTTGCTATCACTGCCCAAGCTAATCTGGCAGCTCCCAACCAACCTGCACAGCCTCCAGCGAAGAGACCCTATTCAGGGAATGCACCTTTGTGCAATAGATGCAACAGTCACCACCAGCCACAACTTCCATGCCGTTTCTGTACTAACTGTGGGAAATCAGGCCATCTCGCCAATTTTTGTCGATCTGCTCAGAATCCCGCGGTTCAGAACCCGGCTCAACAAGCTGCTCCACAACAGGGTCAAGCTGCAAGACCACAGTACCCACCGGGTGCTTGTTACAATTGTGGGGATCTGACCCACTACAGGAACCGGTGCCCAAGACTAGCCAACCAGAACCAGAACCAGAACCAGAATCCGGCTCCGGCTCGAGGCCGAGTTTTTAACATGAATGCCCAAGAGGCACAGGCTGACGATAATGTGGTGAACGGTACGTTCTTTATTAATAATCAGCCTGCATCTGTTCTTTTCGATTCTGGTGCCGATAAGAGTTTCGTGTCTTTGTCCTTTGAGCAAATGCTTCGCGTGTCTAGAACGAAACTAGGCAAATCTTTGACAGTAGAGGTTGCTAGTGGTGAACCCATTATTCTTGATTCTGTTCTTCGCAACTGCCAGTTGAATCTTAACGACCATCTTTTTCCTATTGACCTCGCGCCTATGCAACTTGGAAGCTTCGACGTTATTGTGGGAATGGATTGGTTATCCAAGCATCACGCAGAGATAGTTTGTTCTAAGAAGATTGTTCATGTGCCACTTTCGACAGGCGAGATCCTGCAGGTTCAAGGTGAGAAGCCTATCGGTGGTCTCAGACTCATGTCTTGTTTTAAAGCTCGGAAGTATCTGCAGAAGAACTATGTGGCTTTCTTAGCACATGTTACAGAAGATAAAGGCAAGGGTAAGTCTATTTCAGATATTCCTGTCATTCGGGATTATTCTGAAGTGTTCCCTGAAGATTTACCTGGTCTACCTCCAGCACGCCAAGTCGAGTTCCGCATTGATCTCGTACCTGGTGCAAATCCCATAGCCAGAGCTCCATATCGTCTTGCACCGTCTGAGATGCAAGAGTTGTCTAAACAGCTTCAGGAGCTCTCTGACAAAGGCTTTATCCGTCCCAGTTTTTCACCTTGGGGTGCTCCCGTTCTCTTTGTAAAGAAGAAGGATGGATCCTTTAGGATGTGTATCGATTATCGTGAGCTTAACAAGCTTACCATCAAGAATCGATATCCTCTACCTCGCATCAATGATCTCTTTGATCAGTTACAAGGCGCTTCTTATTTTTCGAAGATTGATCTGCGTTCCGGATATCATCAACTTCGGGTGCAAGAAGAAGACATTCCGAAGACAGCATTCCGTACTCGTTATGGACATTACGAGTTCACAGTCATGCCATTCGGTTTGACTAATGCTCCTGCTGTTTTCATGGACTTAATGAATAGGGTCTGTAAACCTTATTTGGATCAGTTCGTCATTGTTTTTATTGACGATATCTTGATTTACTCTAAGACACGAGCTGATCACGAGCAGCATCTTCGTCTTACTTTGGAACTCCTGAAGAAAGAGAAACTTTTCGCCAAATTCTCCAAGTGCGAATTTTGGCTTAAAGAAGTTCAATTTTTGGGGCATGTTATCAACGAACGAGGTATTCATGTAGATCCCTCCAAGATCAGTGCGATTAAGGATTGGGATACACCTTCTACTCCTACTGAAGTTCGTTCTTTTCTTGGTCTAGCGGGTTATTATCGCCGCTTCATTGAAAACTTCTCTAAGATTGCAGTTCCTCTAACTGCTCTAACTCAGAAGAAAATGCCCTTTTATTGGGGATACAAACAAGAGGAAGCTTTTCAACACCTGAAGCAGAAGCTTTGCGATGCGCCTGTTCTATCATTGCCTGAGGGTGATGATGATTTTGTTGTGTATTGTGATGCATCTAAATTGGGTCTTGGCTGTGTTCTTATGCAAAGGAACAAAGTCATAGCCTATGCATCGAGGCAGTTGAAGATTCATGAGAAGAACTACACCACTCATGATCTTGAGTTGGGTGCAGTTGTCTTTGCTCTCAAAATCTGGAGACACTATTTGTATGGTACAAAATGTGTGGTTTTCACGGACCACAAAAGTCTTCAGCATATCTTCAACCAGAAAGAACTCAACATGAGACAGCGACGTTGGGTTGAGCTTTTAAACGACTACGACTGTGAAATTCGCTACCATCCTGGTAAGGCGAATGTCGTGGCCGATGCATTGAGTCGTAAGGAACATACTAAGCTTCATTGTGTACGTGTTCAGTCTGTTATTCAAGCTCGATCTGATATTCAAGCACGCATTTCTCAAGCTCAACAATCTTGTGTTTCACAAGGTTTGATGGATAAGGAATTTCCCTATCACATAACGCCTGCTCTGGAACTGAAGGACAATGGATCATATTACTTCATGGACCGTTTGTGGGTCCCAAGCCAGGATGATCTTCGTACCTTGCTTATGGATGAAGCCCATAAGTCTCGCTATTCTATTCATCCGGGCTCAGATAAGATGTATAAGGATCTTCGTATTCACTATTGGTGGCCTGGTATGAAGAAAGACATTGCCTTATACGTGTCAAAATGCCTTACTTGTCTTAAGGTTAAGGCTGAACATCAACGTCCTTCTGGTTTATTGGAGCAACCAGAGATCCCAGTTTGGAAATGGGAAAACATTACTATGGATCTTGTTACCAAACTCCCGCGCACAAAGAAAGGTCATGATGCCATCTGGGTAGTCGTTGATCGTCTTACAAAGTCAGCACATTTCTTGCCAATCCGCGAGGATTTTCCTACTGACAAACTTGCTCAAATCTATGTAGATGAAATTGTAGCTCGACATGGTGTTCCGTTGAACATCATTTCTGACAGAGATGCTCGTTTCACTTCTCATTTTTGGAGAACCATGCAATCTGCCATGGGGACCCAACTTAATCTGAGCACAGCTTATCATCCGCAAACGGATGGTCAATCTGAGAGAACAATCCAGACACTGGAGGATATGCTAAGAGCTTGTGTGATCGATTTTGGTGGTAGCTGGGATTCACATCTTAAATTGATTGAATTCTCCTACAACAACAGTTATCACACTAGCATCAAAATGGCTCCTTTCGAAGCTCTCTATGGTCGAAAATGTCGTTCACCAGTCTGCTGGAATGAGATTGGCGAGGCTCAACTTACTGGACCTGCCCTCATTTTAGAGACAACTGACAAGGTCAAGAAGGTTCGTGATAACCTTCAGGCAGCTAGAAGCCGTCAGAAGATTTACGCGGACCCAAAACGCAAAGCCTTTGAATTTCAAGTCGGTGATCGAGTATTACTTAAGGTCTCACCTTGGAAAGGTGTGATCAGATTTGGAAAAGAAAGGAAAACTTGCACCTAGATACGTTGGACCATTCAAGATCGTCGAAAGAATCGGAAAGGTAGCCTACAGACTTGAGTTACCTCCTGAACTAGGAAATGTTCATCCAACTTTTCACGTGTCCAATCTCAAGAAGTGTACAGCTGATGAGAACTTCTCCATACCGCTTGACGAAATTCGTGTTGGCAAAACACTGAAATTTGTTGAGAGACCAGTGGAAATCATGGAACGTGAAGTCAAGTGGCTTAAACGCAAGCGCATTCCTTTGGTCAAAGTTCGCTGGGAAGCAAAACGTGGACCTGAGTTTACTTGGGAACGCGAAGATCAAATGAAGGCGAAATATCCACATCTTTTTCCACGAGTTTCCTCTAAATAAATTTCGGGACGAAATTTCCACAAGTAGGGGAGACTGTAACAACTGTGCTTGTAATCACTATGAACAGTTCTGTTATCAATAAAACAATGTTATTTGATCCCAATGTTTGTTTGATTGTGTTTTACATTTTTCATGTTTTGACTTTTATGTAATTTCAAACTCTACATCGCTTTCTGGAGAGTTATACGCAAACTAGTGCGTAAACGTACTCAGTTTAATGCGAGAAATACTCCGGAACATCAACATAGACTCAACATACCTTAAATAACCTTTACATAACTTAGAAATAAGTTTTGAAGGCTTTGGTATGGCAAAAAACAAGTTAATTCGCTTACAGGGACTAAATATGACAAACTGCGAAAGTATGTCAATTTGAACTGTAACGAACATTCCGGAACATAACCATAAGTTAAACACACCTTAAATATCCTTGACATAGCTTAGAAATAGGCTTTGAGGGGTTCGGTGTGCTAAAATAAACTTTTGGGACATTCAGGGACTAAAAGTGTCAAAAAGTGCACAAGTTTGCATTTTCGCGCATAACTTACGTTCTGAATACATCCGGACATCCAAAAATTTATGAAAGCATGACTATATTATATTTTAGTGTTCGCCTTAAGAAAAATCCATTCGTTTCGTCATTTGGATCGTTTTTCGCGCTTGTGCGCATTCCGTCGTAATTAAGCGAACATCGCGTTCGTACGGCCAAACGAACCGACATCCGACATATTTTTGAGTATGTTTTGAGTTCCCTATACTTTAACTTCATTTAGAGCCTTGAAATGAGGTTAACGGGGTTCAAACGCATCGAAAATCGCTTAAAACACAACAGGGATCATTGCTGTCAACTTTCAAAACTTTCTGATTCAGGAGAGGTGCTCGCGTAGCGCGAGCCCATGTGGCTTATCCGTCGCGCTACGCGACTGACTGTTCTGGGCAGATTCAATGTTTTAACAAGCGGGTCCCATCTGTTCGATTCTCAACCACACATTTCCTATCGTCTAGTCAGCGGATAAGAACAAGTTTCTAGCCACCACAACTTTATGACAAGTGTACGCACGAGATTAAGGCACGATAATCGACAAACGATCCTAATGGTGGACCGAATACTATAAATACCCACCCCCCATTTGTTCAAAACCCACAAATCTGATCAAGAAAGCTCTAAGTTGGAACCTTCGTTTCATACCTGAGCTATTTCGATCTGGGTTAGCATTCGGGGACCCTTCGTAAGTATTCTTTCGTTCTTTTCCTTATTTTTACTGCTTTTCGAGTCAGAAAGTCAAACTTTGTTTGACTTTCAGCGTTGACCAGTAATGGTCAATGCGAAGTGCGTTTGAACTTCGCAACGTGATTGTAATCACGATGGTCATAGTCCCTTGGGACTATGCCTACTGATTACCACGTTGTCTAGGGTCGTAGGATAAGCGATCTAATAAATCGCTTATACCTTCGAACCCGACCCAGTTTGGTCGATCATTAGGATCCGACCAAACACAGTAGGTGACCATAGTAGGTAGGGAATAACCTTCCGAGGTTATACCCTATGGTCACATCGTTTAAGTAGTTGTATGATAGGTAGTTTTTATGCCTTAGGTAAATTACCAAAATACCCTTTTCATACATAATTGGTAATTTAGCATATGTAACCTAAACTTTTGTCACGTAACTGATTATGTAACATGTTTAGGCATATAATACTTGTCATAGGACTAGTTAGGCGGTCCGAACGCGTTTCACGCGCACGACGCGTTAAAGTAGCATAAGCTTCCTAAACGGGTCGTAATGGGTCGTAAACAATTATGTTAAGTTTCATTTAGTATGTAGGCTTTGTTAAACCAAATGACACGAGTCTCTACACTCGTTTGGTTTACGAAACCTCATTCTATCCAATCTTCCGATTTAGGTCCGGTTTATTAACATAGTTACCTATATTAGGTGCCGTTTGATTCCGAGATCTATAGCATTACTTGGTGGTTATCTTTAGACATCTGAGCAATCTCAAGTGAGTACATAGACCCCTCTTTTACTGTTTTCCAAACTGTTTTGGGGTGGAACACATGTGCCTACTTGTTACTTTCATGCTTTCCAGTTTTCACATCATATACTGCTATGTTCGTTAGTACATTATAGTACATGATTTCATTACATTTCATGCTAGGTGTGCCCATTGTGTGCATTACTTAGTACACCGTTTTATATGACATTTCATGCTAGGTATGCCCATTGTGTGCATTACTTAGTACATCGTTTTACATGACATTTCATGCTAGGTATGCCCATTGTGTGCATTACTTAGTACATCGTTTTATATGACATTTCATGCTAGGTATGCCCATTGTGTGCATTACTTAGTACATCGTTTTACATGACATTTCATGCTAGGTATGCCCATTGTGTGCATTACTTAGTACATCGTTTTACATGACATTTCATGCTAGGTATGCCCATTGTGTGCATTACTTAGTACATCGTTTTACATGACATTTCACGCTATGTATGTTCATTTGATTACATACTTAGTGCATTATTTTCACATGCTCACATTTTGTTATGACATTTGGTTTGTTTACATGGGACAATATATCCATTAACATTAGCTACGCCGTTCGTTAGTAGGTAGTGGTACCATAGGAATTGACAACTCCCGTTCCGGACATCCCAGGGTAAGGGGACAGAAAGGAATGACCGAATTCGTTGACATTAAGACAGATAGACCTTTAATTTGTTTAAAGGGTTTTATCACCACAGTCGCCAGGCTTGGATGTATGCATTTACACAATACCACATAAATGTTCATATTAAATAGTTGCATGCATTTACACAAAACATAGCTTTGATTTAAACCAAGTTTTACTTCAATACTTTGTTTTTGTGCATATGGTTTAGTTGAGACATTTCACTTGCCATACATGGACATTTTGACATAGACATTTGACATGGATAATTGAAATAGACATTTGACATGGATATTTGACATAGACATTTGACATGGATATTTGACATAGACATTTTTGACATGATTTACATTTGACAAAAACATTTTTGACATTGGTTTTACATACTACATGATTTACATCTTGACATGAACACTTTGACATATTATTCAATACATTGACAATTTGGTTAAACATAGACTTCTTACATTGGTTGGTTTGGTTTGTTAAGTGATTAAGTAACGATGCGTGTGTAATATGATACAAGCATGGTGGATACGCCGCTGGTACTTCCTATATATAAGTGTTTGTATGGTATTACATGGCGTAACGTTATTTGAATCATTTCAGTTTGAGACATAGAACATTTTATACAAATAACATACTTTTCACAAGACATTGATTTACAACAACTTATCTTATACAAACACATTTTTACGTGGTCATTTATTTAACCTGACATTTACTTATACATATCATCTGATCTTATTATTTTCAAATGATTTACAAGACAAAGCAAATTACAAGGTTCATGACTAAACATTTTATTAAACATAAGTCATGAATCTTATTTTCACAAAACCTATGTATCTCACAGGCATTTTTATGCTGACGTACCTATTTTCACATGTGTTTTCAGGTGCTTTTTCGTAGGATGTTGATCATGATACTAGGGCGGACCTGTGCCTTAGAGACTTTAAAAGAAGATAGACTATGTTTAATTATGTTATAAACTCTTTTGTTTACTGTTCAAGACAATGAAACACCCTTGTTTAATAATTAAATAAAACTTTGTATGCCATGGTTATGAGACAATTAATTCTGTCGCGACACGCCCCGATGTTTCCGCCGCGATTTGTTGTTTTACGCGGTCGGGGTGTGACAGAAGAGTTGGTATCAGAGCCAATGGTTATAGGGAATTAGGTTATTAGTAATGCTTTGACCTAGACTATAACTTTTCTAGGAACCTAACACAAGTTATCTTGTGTTTAGATCTTAAAACATGTACATCACCTATCCTTAGGTGATTAACAAAACAAGGAACCAAAATTTTTCCGAAACGATTTTTGAAAAACAATCATCTGTTTTTGAATAAATTTTTACAAGGTTTTGAACCCTCAATTGTAAGGTTTTGAACCCTCTATTTTTATGGTTTTGAACCCTTTTCAGTATTGGTTTTTGGCCTTGTGCCTTCTAATTTTCAAAATCCCGTCAAACGTTTTGGGTTTTAAATAATGTGAACATGTGCAAACTGGAAGGGTGAATGCCTGTATTCTGGGTTTTCTGTCTAGGCAAGCACTTCGTATACATCTCAACCAGACGCGAGACCAGTTGTGCTTACCTGGGAATTCTTGGAGTGAGTGTTCACTTATAGGCGAGCATGTCTTCATTATACATTATTTTTGACCCATTTACTTTGATTAGTCACTGTGAGTCGTTTGTTTGCTTTGTGATACGGACAAATGACCACCATCTCTGCTGTTTGCAATTCTTGTTTTTATCATCTCATTCTTTTCATCCAATCATCTCACTCGTTCTTTTCATGTTTTCCTCTTTTAGAATGCCTCCTCGACGCGAGAATCAGATAGCAACTGCCGAGCTGGCAGAAATTATTGCGCAGCAGATGGCTGCTCAGTTTCCAAATCTCTTTGCTCAATGGAACCAGGCCAACAACAACAACAATGTTCCATGCAAATACAAGGATTTTAACCAGGCCAAACCACTCAAGTTTAGTGGTTCTGAGGGAGCGACTGGGCTTCTTCAGTGGTTCGAGAGTATAGAGAATACCTTTCGCCATGTGCAGTGTCCGGATAATCGCAAGGTCGAGTTCTCCTCGAGCGTATTTCAGAAGAGGGCTTTGACATGGTGGAACGGGGTTATGAGAGACCAGGGTGCAGAAGTTGCTCTCGCACAGACATGGGGACTTCTTCCTTCAGCAGGGGTGACCAGTTTTAGTGAACAAGTAAATACTTGAAACACTATGGTTCCCAAAGAAGAAATTGCCTTCAAGGAAGTCTGATTGATGAAACTACTGTCCAAGTGTAAACCAGTGGGTTCAACACTTGTAGTAGCTGCTTCACTTGAACTACCACCAAGAGTTACATGTAACTCAAGGGGTGTAACCTCCTCAGTTGTTGGTGGGTTAGCAATGATAGGGAGCTCAGACTCACTCAGTTGTTATGGCATACTCTCAGTGATCGGTGGTTGAGAGGAACTGATTTCTGTCTAAGCTATATCAAGCGCATCCAACAAGGGCAATATTTGTGCTGGAATTTGGGCAGTGAGTATGGGTGTGGAAAGAGAATTTTCCCTGGGAGCTGGGTTGTGGATGATAGAATCAAGTGATTCTTGAGCATCATAATTTGGTGTCCCTGTTCTTACAACCTGTTCTTTTTTAGAAGAAGCATGAGGAGTTTGAGGCTCAGGTTGAGATCTTTCTTCCAACTGCTGTGAGGAAGTAGCAGCAGTGGTTATTGGTGACTTTTGTGTTGTCACTGGCAGTTGCTCTGGGATCTCATCTTCAAGAGTTGCCTTTTGTGTAGGTTTGGGGGGCTTTTGTGATTTTTTTCTTTGATCTTTTGGTCGTTTTAGGTGTGGGTTTCACAGCAGTTGTTTTGCTGCTGTGATCACCTTGAGAAGTGGGCTCAACAGCAGGTACCTGAGGAGTAGTGGTAGCTGCTAAAGTCTGCTCAGGAACCTTTGCTTGTATTTTGGAAACTTTTGACAGCCTTGTGAATGTTTCAGGTGTTAGGCGGTTTATTTGATAGGGTTCACCTTGGATAAGCACATGAGCATTATCCTTTGTAAATTTCTTTTGAAAATAATAGCTTAAGAACCTTGGAAACAGTAAAAATGATTTTTTATTAACATTTTTGACCAAATCATTGAAGATCTCCTGGGAGTAGTTAAAGTTTTCCTCATTAAGTATAGCATAACCCAGGTATTGGATCTTCAATGGAATTTCATTGAAAGCAGTGGTCTTATTTGAAACACACATTAGGAGGGTATGAAATAAAAACCTTGTGGCACGAGGAAAACTGCCCTTTTGTAAAGTATCTTTTTTCATCTCCTCTTCATACCCTCTTTCAAGAAAATCAATTTGATACTCTATTTTAGGGAAATAAGTTTTACCTTGAAGATCATTTAGTTCAAAAACCTCTGACAGAATTTGAGGTGTGATTCTAACCGGAATACCCTTTATCGAAGAAGTAATGGCTAAGAGCTTTTTATCCTTAGATTCAAGTTTCGCATTTTTCCAAAATTCTTGCTGGGTTTCCAGGTAAACCGGAGCATCAGAAGTCAACAAAGTTTTGTACTTTGAAGACGTAAGAGCATCAATCACGGAGTCGAAGGTGGTGGTATGACTTGGTTTTGTCATAAGACCCAAGTAATTGTGAGGTGCTTTGAATGGAAGAGCCATGGCAATATGAGTATGTATGCAAGAGGAAGAAGATGATGAAGGATTTGAGAGAAATGGATGGTAACTGCTTTGAGAAAGGAATTTTGAATTCGATTCGACAGTGACAACCCTATTTGGGGTTTTGATCAGGGTTTTATAAAGGGAAAAAGTGAATGCTGACGTGGCAGCGGTTACAAAAGATCTGACTAACAAGTACTGTCCACGTGTCAACCACTGATGAATAATGGAAGACAGTTGTTTTAGGAAACCACTGATTGAACAATACCAGTGGTTTGCAACGGTTACAATGAGAACAGTGGTTGATTTTTAACTATCAGTGGATAACCTATCAATGGGTTAAAACACTGATTTTGAACAACAGTGATTAACAAGGAAATGAGAAAACATTGGTTGACTTTCAGCAGTGGACAATATTATCAATACAGATGTTTGAACCACATCAGTGGTTATGGCAGACTTTTAAGGATTAATGAAAAATTTCATTTTTAGCTATTTTTAAGGATGGAATTTTGATTTTCTAAAAAACATTTTAATGCTTTTATTCATAGAAAACAAGATTTTGCTTGTTATTCCATGTTCAGCATGCCAATCCTATAGATCAAGCTTTCAAAGGTGGATGTGTCTAATGCTTTTGTAGCACATCTGCCTGCTGATCTTTAGTTGGAACATGGTGCAGAGAAATCAAACCTTTTTCATAGCAATCCCTCACAAACTGATGTATGATATCAATGTGCTTGGTGGTTGAATGGGAGACTGGATTTTTGATGATATTTTCTACTGCCTGACTGTCCAACATAAGAGGTGTCTTTAAGGCAGTGATACCAAAATCCAGCACTTAATTTTGAAGCCATAACAGTTGGGCTGTACGGCTTGCAGCAGCTATATACTCTGCCTCAGCAGTGGATGTTGAAACAGCTGCTTGCTTTTTGCTTTGCCAAGACACTAAGCAACTGCCTAGGAATTGGCACCCTCCGGAAGTGGACTTCCTTGTTTTGTCACATCTAGCAAAGTCTTTATCTGAGAAACCTGAAAGCTTGATATTTCCATCGGCTGGATACCAGATACCAAGTGTGGGGGCACCTTTTAGGTATCTGAATATCCTTTTTACAGTAATAAGGTTTGACTTTTTAGGGGCTGATTGGGATCTTGCACAAACACATGTTGCAAACATGATGTCTAGCCTAGATGCAGTTAGGTACAATAAAGACCCAATCATGCTTCTATAAAGATTTTGATCAACCAAATCATCCTTTTCATCAGACATGACTATCTTTGTGGTTGCAATGGGTGTACTGCATTGCTTAGAATCAGCCATCTCAAATTTCTTTAAAAGTTCTTTGGCATATTTTCCTTGATGGATGAAAGTACCATTTTGCAGTTGCCTTACTTGGAGACCAAGAAAGCACTAGAGTTCACCCATTGCACTCATCTCAAACTCAGCTATCATGAGTTGTCTAAACTCTTCACACATTTTAGTACATGTGCTTCCAAAAAATGATGTCATCCACATAAATCTGGACAATCATCAAGTCTTTCCCTCTCCATTTTAAAAACAATGTTTTGTCTATTTTACCTCTTGTAAAACCAATGGAAAGAAGAAAGGTGGAAAGAGTTTCATACCAGGCCTTGGTGCTTGTTTCAGGCCATACAAAGCTTTGTTTAGCGTGTAGACATGATTTGGATTAAATGGATCCTCAAAGCCTGGAGGTTGATAAACATATACCTCTTCTTGAATTTTACCATAGAGGAAAACACATTTAATGTCCATTTGAAACACCTTTATGTTGTGGTTGACAGCAAAGGCCAGGAATAGTCTGATAGCTTCTAGTCTTGCTACAGGGGCAAAAGTTTCATCATAGTCAATTCCCTCTTCCTGTTTGAACCCTTGAACCACGAGCCTTGCTTTATTCTTGACAACAATACCCCTTTCATCAGTTTTATTTTTGAAGACCCACTTTGTGCCAATAGGACTTACACCCTCTGGCAGTGGTACAAGCTCCCAAACTTGTTGTCTTCTAAACTGTTGGAGCTCCTCTTGCATGGCTTCTACCCAGCTGTTGTCTTTTAGTGCCTCTTGGTACTTGACTGGCTGATGGAGAGATAGAAAACAAGCAAAAAGACAGATGTTTTGGGATTGGCTTGTTGTTAGCACCCCTTCACTGATGTTTCCAATGATTTGGTCAGGTGGATGAGACTTCAAGAAGATTAGATCTCCTTTGTATGGAACAATGGCATTTAAGGGTGAGGGCTGCAAATGTGAATCATCTGAGCTAACCACTACTGGTGACTTTGATGATCCAGCAGTGGTTTCAAATGGAGGTAGAGGAATAGGAGGAAGTGGTGTGGAAACATGCTGACTTTTATCCACTGTTTGAGGACTTTTATCAACAGTGTTTGATGATGTGGCAACAGGGGTTAATGGGCTACTTTGGTCAACAACTGTTGAGGTAGCAGTGGTTGAGCTTTGACAACTGTTTTGAACATCTGCTGCTTTTCCAATTGATGCAGACTTTTGTTGTGGAATGATGATTTCATATCCATAGTCTGATGGAGGATTTTCTGATGGACCTGCACTGTTAGTCTTGACAGAAACATTTTCAAATGTGAATTTATCAAGATCATATAATTCTGCATGGTTTGCTGGGATTTTCATTGAAGGAAGTTCATTGAACTTCACATTCAAAGTCTCTTCCACTGTTTTGGTCCTTGTGTTAAAGACTTTGTAGGCCTTAGCAGTGGTTGAGTATCCCAAATGATAACCACAATCAATTTTGGCTGCAAACTTTGAGATAGAATCTTTTAAGTTTAAAATGAAGCATGGGCAGCTAAAAACTTTGAAATATGAGATCAGTGGTTTTATTTTATACAGCGGTTCATAGGCAGTCTTTTGATGCATGGGGTTGATTAAAACTCTGTTCTGGACAAAGCAAACAGTGTTTACTGCCTCTGCCCAGAAAGTTAATGGCAAACCTGAATCAGCAAGCATGGTTCTGGCAGCCTCAATCTATGTCCTGTTCTTTCTTTCCACAACCCCATTTTGCTCTGGTGTTCTTGGAATGCTGTACTACCTTGTAATTCATTTTGACGCACAGAACTCATCCAACTCCTTATTTCTAAACTCTGTGCCATTGTCACTCCTGGAAATTTTTACTGGCAAGTCAAACTACTTTTCAACCTGTGTAACAAAGTCTTATAGAATGCATGCAGTCTCATCTTTGGAATGTAAGAAATAAGTCCATGTCAACCTAGAAAAGTCATCTACAATAACCAAACAATATCTTTTCTTTCTAAGACTCATGACTTTAACTGGGCCAAACAGATCCATGTGAAGCATTTGCAAGCACTTGGTTGTTTTGGACTCTTTAAGTGACGATTTGAGTGCCAGAAAGTGCCCGAAACACACTAAAACTGCAAAATTCTGCAGAAAACAGCAAAATTCAGCTTTTAATCCTCAAAATACAATGCAGAAATGTGGTTTAATGGTCCAGAATACCTTGATAAGTGTCGGGAATCAAAACTATCATAAAAGACATCATATTCCACACTAAACTGCGCAATTTAGCACCTTAACGAACCGGTAACCAAACGAACAACCGGACACTACCTGAAACACCAAAATTTAATTAGAGGCATTGTTTTAATGTTACAAAGTTAGTTATGATCACCAAACATCATGTTACATCTTAAAACACTTAAACACTTAAATCCCTTAAACTAACACAAAAACATGTAACTAGAATATGTAACTAGCATTGAAATCAAATTAATACCCCCCACCCCCCCCCCCCCCCATCTAATGCCGGTTACAAGAGGGCCCCACTTGGTTGATTTCTTTTGAATAATAAATTCGATTTGTTATTTAGATTTTGAACATAATGACCTTCATGTAAACAAATGTTGGAGGAAATATTATATTAACCACAAGATTATACACTTATCATTTCCATCATCACCTAAACTTCAAAAACCTTCTATTCTTCCCCATTACCTACGGCCCAAACACCCTTCACCATCAACTTCATTTCAAGCTCATTTTCAAGCATTCTAAGGTGATCCTAAGGTGAATCAAGCATTACTAGGAAGGTGGGAAGCAAAGGAAGTTGAAGGACCTTCTCTAGGAGCTATTATCCACTTCATTTCTCATCATCTTCCATCTTGATTCTTCCCTAGCCTTAGAGCTAGTAGTAAGTCCCTTTGATCTTGTTTCTACTCTTGATTTTAGTGGTTAATGTATAATGTAACTTGGTAAACTAAAGAATCTCAAGAAAACATAAAGATGAACATGAACATAAAGCATAAAAACATTAAAATCAAGGTTGTTTAAGTGTATGTAGTAGACTTGTTTGTTGATTTCTTGTATGTATGGTGTTGATCACCAAAAGATGCTTGCTAGATGATGATTAAACACATGATCTAGCAAGTATAAGGATGGATCTTGAAAATTCATGTTTATCATCCTTTATGTGAACCATGAACTTGAAGATGAGTTTGTTTTTGTGTAGGATGATGAATCCTACAAGATGTAAGTCTTGAAAGTAAAGGATTTCAAAAATAAAAATTTCAAGAAACTAAAAGTTTACTACTAGATTCAACATGATTTGGTTTTAAAGTAAAGTAATCATGTTTTAAGAGTTAAAATAGAACTAGTAAAGTGTATGTAACATGAAAAATGCAAGTGGATTGATTTTTGTAAAATCGCTTTACAAGTTGTAAAGGATGAAATTTTATAATAATGAGTTTTATGAAACAAAAACCATGGATTTAGTGTTACTAGACCTTACTAAACAAAATGTTAAAACACTACAAGGTTTCGTTAAGCTTCAAGTTTATGACATATTGTGAAAATGCATATTTATGGCTCATGGTAAGTTGTGTGAAACTTGTTGATTGATGATGAATTTTCAAAAGAAAAAGATATGCTATTAAGCATGGAAACCTCTATTTTTAAGGGGAAACTATGGAAAATTTTTTGTAAAATTCAAACACTTAGAAAAATATTTTTAAACAAGTGTTTAGAAGTAATTTTGATCTTGGTTTTAAGTATAAAATTTGCCATAATTTTTATTACAAAAATTACCAATATTGAAGGTTGATTTTTGGATAATAGAAATGACTAAGTATATATTTAGATGTCACAAAATTATGTGCTACTTTTATATTGATTGTATTAGTTATTTTAAAATTAGGGACTTGAAAATAATATAACACACCAAAATACTAAAAGTTGCAATATAAAATATTACCAAAATCACAAGAAATAAATATTTAATTTATACCTAAATATTGGACAATCGGACAAAGGACATTGGACTATATATATATATTACGGAAATAAATTCTTAACTTGCCGAATGTGATAAACGGTATTTTTGAAACCAAAGAAACGGCAAAAATATGAATTTTTATAACTATTACAAAATATATCATATTTTGTCAAATAGAAAATATATTATTTTTTAGTGGAGAAAAATATATATTTTCTTAAACAATTCAAAAATATATTATTTTGGTGAAAACTAGATGTTGGTGCATATTCTGTGACAACAGCTTAATAGTTTGATTAGTTAGTCTTTGGATATTTTGTATTGGGCTTAGCATATTGGTTAGTGAGTTTATTGTTGTAATGGGCTTGGAAAATGGCCTAGCCCAGTAGGAAGCCCAGTTCACAGACATGTGGTATATAAACATGTTTTGTGATTAGGGTTAGGTGGTTAGAGAATTTTAGAGAGAGAAAGTCTAGAGAGAGAGAGAGAACTCGAAATTAGGTTCTTGAGCAAGATCACAGTGAGAGAGAGGCTGTGAGGTTGTGAGGTCTTGAGTTGATTGTAAAACGTTTCATTTGGATAATCAATAGAAGACCTGTTTAATTGGAATTTCTGTTTCTACTCGTTTCTGTGCAAATCTGATCTAGAGGATTCCGCACTCTAGGTTAGATATACAATTCTGTGAAAGATCCATACGAACAAGGGGACCTACAATTGGTATCAGAGCATTAGGCTCTTGAAGGCTCGGTTCAGAATTGTGATTGGCAGAAACAGGGAGTATTTTCGAAAATCTTGAAACCTGAAAAACTAGGGTTTCGAAATTGTTTGTGTGTTTGATAAATTTTCAAATTTCTTTGGCTGTTTTGATCTTCTGTTTTGATCTTCTGTGTTGTTTTGTTGCTGTTTTGCAGGATTTCTGGAAAGAATTTGTTGATTCTGGAAAAGTTTTCGGCTGATAGACTTGAAGATTCGAAGACTGTTCTTCGTGTTCTTCACGTTCTTCGTTCTGTTCTTCACTGTTTTTTCGAAAATCACTGATATTTTGATGTTTTGATTTTGCAGAAACTGTTAAGGGATCCGAAAAAATCATCAAAGTTTCAAAAAGATTGAATTTCCATATTTAACTGGCGAATTTGATTAATTTCACAGTCTGGACCTGCGAAATTAACTGACCTGCGAATTTACCGGCGAAGTTAAATCCAAAGGCGACTTTGGTAACCGTTTAATTTTCCACAGCGAAATTAGTACGGTTTTCGGCGACTTTTCAGGTCGTCGTAATAGCGAATTTGACCAGCGAAAATAACCAGTGAAATTGACTCAGCGAATTTGACCTGCGAACTTAACCTATCAGCGAACTAGAGCAGCGAAATACCTTAAACTGACCAGTGAAATTGAGCATCTTGACTTGCTAGCGAAATTAACAGCAAATTTAAAAGGGTGGAATATTTTCTGGCAAGCGTAACAAAAAATTCACGTTTTCGAAAATAGAAATTGATCCGTAGCTCGTTTGACAGAACCGTTTGGACCGTTAAATTCCTCGTATTTTTAGGACAAAAAACAAATTTGAATGCACCTAAGATGATGAAGGTGGAGAATTATCTTACATGGAAGGACAACTTCAAATCCTTCATTCAATCTCAGGATGCTCGCATGTGGATCTATATAGAAGATGGGTATACAAGCCTAACACACGATTTTAAGGGCAGACCACGTCGAACAGACTATGTAAACATGCAAGAGGATGATAAAAAAGATGTATGAGGCTGAAAAGAGAGCATTGGCTGCGATAAAGATGTCCTTACCTGATAGCATCAAGCGTACCTTCAAAAGGTACACAAATTCAAAGGATATGTGGGATGCATTACAAAAGCGATATCAGGGAAATGAGAGTGCCACTCAGGCATTCATGGCAGAGATAATGCCAGTTGATGAGGCTGAAACTTCTGTGAATGATGCTGAAGCTAAAGTGGAGGATGCTGAAGCTAAAGTGGAGAATGCTGAAGCAAAAGTGGATGCTGAAGTAGAGAAAGAGGGTGAAACTGAGCAGGTTGTTGCTGATGAAATCTCAGAAGTTCATGAGAAAGAGGTACAATCTAATTCTGTATGTTTGAGATGTCATGAACTACAGGGTGAGGTTGACAGGTTGTCAACACAAAACCAAAGTTTGATAAGCGAGATGTCTAACATTAAAGAGTCAAATTTTTTTGCTAAAAGAAATGAATCGTCATACTTGAAGAAGATAAACGGTTATGAAGCTGAAATTGAAGCTTTAACTTGCAAATTAAATGAAAAACTTCAAGTCATAGACTTAGCTCATGACATGATGGCTGAGAAAACAAAAGAAATTTATGAAAAATGCAAAGAGTTGTCAGATGCACAACTCAAAATTGTTGAACTTGAAAAGAAAATGAGTCAATTCAGAGATTCGTCTTTTGTAATGAAACACATGATGGGTGGGTTAAAGAAGAGTAATGACAAGACAAGTGTGGGCTTCCAGGGCTTTAATGAAGTTCCACCTCCTCTTAGTCATGACTATTCATTCCTGCCTAGTGAAGATGAGCTAGCAGACTTTATGGCATCTACACTAAGTAGTTTCGCTACCACATCAAGTCAAGGTGATGGATCTGAGAGTGATGATGCTAAGAAGAACAATAACAGGGAACTTTTGAAAAGGAAAAATTCACCGCCTAAGAATAAAAATCAAGCTTTTGTTAAAAAGATTAATTTTGTTCAAGGTAGTGATATGAAAAATGAAACAACTATTATTGAAAATGAATCAAATGTAGAGTTTGCTAAAAATAAAAACAAAGAAAAATCTGAATCCAAGCAAACTAAACAAGGTTCATCCAAGGGATCATCACCATCTGATAAGGGATTTACCTCAGAGACTACAGGTAAGAAGTCTTTGATAAGGAGATCGTGCTTCAAATGTCACATTAAAGGACATGTAGCTAGCTGCTGTCCTAACAAAAAGAGTGAAGCACAACTAAGTGAAAAACAGAGAGGGAAATCACCAGAGAAGAAAGGTGATAGTGAGGAGAAAGGCTCAAATTCTCCAAAGAAATCTGCTCCTAAGCAACAAGAGAATATTGCTGTTGGTGTAGATAAGGCTGGAACAGGAACTCCACAAGTTCCACGTTTTCAAAGAAATCAACCAAGATTTCAGCCTAGATCTCCACTAGGCAGATATGAGAGACGTAGAAGCAGTTCACCAAGAATGAACTATTATAATTCTAATAATTTCAGAAGTCAAGGTCAATATCAAAATCGATACCAAAATAATGGTGGTCGAACTTTTTATAACAATGGCTTTAGAAATTATAATAATCAAGCTTCTTGGAATCAAAATTTTCAAAGGTCAAATAGTCCAAACACATATAGAAACCCTCAGGACCAGAGACCTTATGGAAATCAAAATCAAATTTCATCAACAGGTCTGAGATCCAAGACTCCAGTTAGGAGTAATGGATATTGGATGGATGTTCAAATAGTTGGTGAATTTGGACGACCCAAGACCATTAAGGCTTGGGTCCCCCAATCTAACTAATTTCTTAGTTGGTGTGTGCAGGAGCTGCTAAGGAGGATTATCAACTTATGTTGATAGTGGCTGCTTCAGGCACATGAGGGGGGATGTGAGATTGTTGTTATATATATATATTAATTGATTTAAATTGAAGTTCAGAGTGCTGAGTCGACACACTAGATAACCTGGCAGATCTTTATACTAAAGCATTTGACAGGGCTCGCTTTGAACATTTAGTCGAACTCAACGGAATGAGGAATCCTGAATAACTGGTTTTCCATAAGAATTTTTGTAAATAGTTTACTGCTTTTCTTAAAAATAAAAATACAAAAACATTGAAAAATCAAAAACATAAAAAAATAGAAAATCAAAATTGAGTTATCACTGTGTGAAAAAGAAGAAATGATAGTACATCGGCAAGTTAGACTGTCACACTAAAAATGAAATTAAAATGCTTAAGTGTGATAGCAGCTTCATCATATGATGTACCAGTAGGCAAAAATCATGAAATAATCAACTTACCAATGTGATATAAACCTAAATGAACTGTGTATGAGTGGGGAACACATCAGTGGTGTATGGTTTAATGACCTTAAATCTTGCGTTGATAGATTGCCAAAATCTGAAGTTTTGGGTCTTTATACTGTTATTTCATCTGGGGATATCATGGGTGTCCTTCTGCTGCATCCAGATATATGCTGACCTAAACACACCCAGGATATCTTAAAAGAGCTAAAAATGCCAAAACCCATAAATGAAGAAGCTCTCATAGAGAGTTATTCAAATGTGCAAAAAGCATAAATCATACCAAAACATGGTATTTGTCTTAGCCCTCGTTAGATATTTTGGTCTCTCTGCTGTACGGAAGTACTGACCTGTTCACCAATTATCTACACGTTGGGATACAAAACGGATGAATTCAGTATACTCATCTACTACGATGAATCTTTGTGCATACCTTGATCGAGGGGGTATATCCTGAAGTGGGACACACTAGTATATCAGAAATAAAATTACCTTAACGTATCATACGGTAATGGTACTTGAAATGTTCATGCATTTTGTTTAAGAGGACAAACATACTAGTAATCGTCTTGAACTGCTTTTCACGAAAAATTAAATAAAGAATTATCTAATTTGTGTGAAACAGTTTGATTGTGCTGATATGATCTTCTTACCAGTGATTCTCACAAAAATAGAGTGTTTATTGCTTTTGTATTTACTTGCTTTCAGAAAATATAAAAAATCGAAAAATAGTGTCTTTTTCTGTTTAAAATTCTTAACGTATGGAAAACTGTTATTCTTGGAGGAATTGTTACTGATAGGGGGAGACGGTGTTAGAAAGTGGGTTCAAAATTTTAAATCATGCGGGTTATAGGGTGTGTGATTAAAAAGTTTTGCATGTTGGTGATAAAATTGAAAATGCTTAATCTGTGATATAGTTTAACTGTCTCTTGAAAAATAATAATTTATTTAACTGTGTTGAAAAATTCTTATGTTTTCTCAAGATGTTTGTTTTATAGTATACAGATTGAAGCAGTATGTTGCTGAGAAGTTAAAGTGATGAGTTGCTGTGAAGATGAGAGTTTGATTGGATGCATGGTAGAACCTCCTTTCTACATTGCAGACAAAGATGAAGAGTTTGAAGATTCTATACAAATGCTGAACTGGAGTTTACTCAAACGCTAAAGTTTTTGAAGATTTTGTGATTGGATGCATCAGCTTAGGGGGAGTCTGTTGCTGACAGAAGCTATTAAAGCTGAAGCTATCCAAAGACCAAAGACAGTGCAAGACTACATGAAGATTGCAAGAAGACTGAAGACAAAGTTATTTTATGAAGCTATTGTCAAGGGGGAGTTTGTTGGTGCATGTTTGTGACAACAGCTTAGATTTGGTCTTTGGATATCTTGTAATTAGATAAACGATAAACAGTTAGCGGGTTTAGCTTTGTATTAGTGAGATAATAGAGTTTGGGCTAAACAAAACCCATATTGGGTCATAGGGGACGAAATGGGCTTGCCCATGTAGGAACCTTAGCCCAAGTAGAAACCTTGTGTTATATAAACAAGGTTATGCTTTAGGGTTTAGGTTAATCAGCCAAAGCAGTTTTTGAGAGAGCAATTTCGTGAGAGACATAGCTTGGACGAAATTGTGTTAGGGTTTTGATTGATTGTAATACTTTGGTTTGATAATCAATAGAAAACCCGGTTTGAAAGTGATTTCTGTGTCTACTCATTCTGCTATATTTTGATCAAGAGGATCTGGCACTCTTGATTGGAAAGACAATTCTGTGAAAGCTCCATACGAATCAAGGGGACCTACACTAGAAATATATACATTTTCTAAATTTAATCTTAAAATATATTATTTTTATGATATATATGAAAGTATACTTATTTTTGCCAAGTGAAGTTTATAGATACTTTTCTATAAAAAATTCTCTTAAAATATGTATATTTTAAGAATATCAAGTGCTGATTTTTAGTGTATAAAAATAATATTATGTAAAATAATACACAAATTAAGTATAAAATACTTAATATATACAAGAATATACGTATTCATATATGTATAAAAACATACCGGAATACACTACCCATATTTGGCAAAATACACGAATACAGGTATACCTATACTTGGAAAATACACATGTGAGAAATACATGATAAACTGTTAGGATCTGAGTTTCTTATGATTGTGTTTTTGTTTTATAATTATGAAGATGAATGAGAATTGCAGCGGAATTAAAATGGAAACAAAACTTTCACACACAATCAAACAGAAGAATTGCTTTCAACACACATGTTTAACTTTGAACCGAATGATTAAATTTATTTCAATCTTCAATTACAAATGCATTCATGTATTACAATCTCCCCCTCAGCCTGAGCTCACACTGGTTTGTTCATACAGAATGACTTGGGATGAAAGAGCTAATAGAACAGTACAAGGTACTGTTATATTTATAGAACGAAGCAAACCACTAAAGCATCTTTGCTGACGTCACCATTAAAGTGACATCTAACCTCCTAACAACCTAGAACCACTGATCTATACATGCACTGTTATCAAACTACTAATTACAATATAATACATAGACATAAACTATATACTGCTTCTCATTCAACTGTTATACTCCTAGCAGTGCTTTGTCTTCATCAGCAGTACTTGAACCATGACAGTAGATTGAGCATCAGTATTTGTCTTCAACAGTCTTTAGGTCTTCATCAGATGTTGAGTGACCAGCGGTTGTTGTAGACGATCAGTAGATAGAGGTCATCAGTTGTTAGGGTCACTTCCAAGGGGAAAGAATTGAATACAAACATCTGCTTATTCTGGATCCACTGCTCTGATCCAACTTTGGCTTTAATCAACTGTTCCTCTGATAGGGTTCTATCCCAACAATCTCCCCTGGAACAGATGATGCCAAAACCCTTCATTATTATGGATCTTTATTGCCTCATCAACAATTCCCCGACTTGTCATTTGAATTGTAATTCAAAGTCCAAGGAATCCGTGTCATCCTCATCCCTGCACAGTGTAAGATCAAGGAGATCTTTTTAGATCTGCAACACCCAGGCCCAATGCTTGTTCCCTTGATATGTTCTTCACTTCACCACTGGATTTAAGCATAGTCAATACGTGGGTCTGTTTGTCAGATTTCCACTTTAGTATTTTTGAATTCAGTGGGTTTCTTGGGAGAGGCTTTATTGATGATGAGTTTGGAGATGGTGGCCTGGTAATGACTGGTTGAGCAGTGCTTGAAGCTTTTGCCAATTCTGGATTTTCTACTATCATCTGCTTAAGGACCATTTTTATAATGAAATCCCTGCTGCTACATCTTCTGTTGTTTCTGCATCCATCTGCTTTTGTTTCCTTCTTTGATAAAGGATAGCAGCAGGTGGAGCAGTGGATTTCCTGATTTGCAGTTTTTGTGGTTTAGCTGGAACCACTGTTTTAGGATAATCAGGCTTTTGAGGCACACTTGGATTTTTCTTTCTCAACTCTTCCAACTTTTTGTAATTAGTCAACACTTTATCCTCTGACCATCTTGTGACCTGATTCCTTGACCCAAAATCAGCTGTAATCAGTTCTTCTTTCATTCTCTTCAGTTTTAAAGTTCTTTCTGGTACATTTTTGTTATACTTTGACCAAACAGGAGGAGTGTGTTTTACTTTATCACTGTTCATTTTCTGCACTCTTTCTAACTCCTATTTGAGCTCATCAATGGTCCATTCTTTATATTGAGCCTTTTCTGCCTTGTATTTCTTGAATGCCATTATGTGTTCAATGTAATCTTTTCTTAGGCTTTCATCTGTTCTTTCTGAAAGTTTTTGGTAAAGATCTTTTGAAAACCTCTCCAAAGTGCTGACTTGAGTTAGCAGATATTGGTAGTATCTTTGAATCTCTTTGTCATATTTTCCCTGTGTATTTCTTTTAGAGATATCCTCTGCTTGTTGAGCCTTCAACTTCAAATATTCTTCAATGTTGTTAGGTCTAGGATATCCTTGAACAGATGACAAGTTCCTTTTTGCAGGGTCATCTTCAGAGTAGAAGGATTTTATCTCCTCTCTAACTGCTGGAAGATCTAATGGATACTGGATAGCCGCAGGAACAATGGCAGTGTTTGGATTTTGAGCTTATACTGAAGAGAGTGGATCAGGGTTTGGAATGATAGCAAGGGTCAGTGGTTGTGAAGATGTTGGAGGTGGTGGAGAGTCATCATCCAAGATTATCCCTCTCCTTTTGGGTTTAGGAGAGGTTGGTGGTGTTTTGGTGGGTTGAGAAGTGGTGATTTGAGTGGTGGTGATTGAAGTGGAAGGCGACTGACTAATAGCTGTTGAAACAACTGGTGTTTCAACCACTGTTGTCACTACAACTGATGATGTGTCATCAGCTATCTTCTGCTTTTTGGCAGGAGGCTTTTGTGGTGGTGATGAGATTTTTGGTGGGGCAGTGGTTGAAGTGTGTGTTGATGTAGTGGTGGCAGTTATTGGTTTAACATTTGTTGAAACCACTGAAGTACCAACAGCAGTTGATACAACAGGTGTTTTAACATCTGTTGGTTTGGAGGTTTGATGAGTGGAGTTTTTGGGAGTTTGGGGAGCATGTTTTATGAGTCTGGAAGGTGTGGATTTGGGTTGCCTCACTTTTCTAGTGGGTTGTCTTCTTTTAGGCTTAGGACTTTCTTCATCCTTGGGCTCAGAAGTACCCTGTGCTTCCATCTCCATAAAAACTTTCTTCTCCTGCTCAAACCTTGATTTCCCCTTTGCCTCCGTATCCTTTTTCAGCCTTGTCTTTTCATCTGCAAAGGCATTTAAGGTTACATCAACCTTTTTGGTACCATCTGGCCTAGGGATTTCTGCAAGCATACTAGAGTTATCTGGTGCAATGTATAGACCATCTTAATTCATATCCCTTTTTCTTTAACTGCTTCATTTTCTCCCCCTTTTTGGCATCATTAGGTGGTGGGTTGTCCCCAAAAATGATTGAGGGAGGAGCTGTGCCAGTGGTGTTCAGTAAATGGGCCTTGATTGCCTTTATATCTGCCTGTGTATCCTTGAACCTAGCTTCCATTAAATTTCTGATCGTTTGAACTTGAATTTCATATTGCTGATCAGCATACTGTCTTTGTTGAATGAGCATAGGTTGAAATAGACTCTAGAGCTCAGTGAGAGTAGGAGCAGAAGATGGAGCAGCTGTTTGAGCTGGTGCAACAGTGGGTGTAGCATTTTGTGCTTTCAACAACTGTTGTAGCATGTCTTTGATCTCTGCAACAGATGTATCAAGTTTATCAACTCTCTCCGTCAATTCTCTGTACATTAAACCATTACCCAACTTAATGGCATCATCTGATTTCCCACTAGCAGTGGTTATATCAGTGGTTGACTTAGGGAAAGTATCCCAAAAATCATCCACTGATGCCCCTTTGTCTTGGTACTGGGGACTTCTTCCTTCAGCAGGGATGACCAGTTTTAGTGAACAAGTAAATACTTGAAACACTATGGTTCCCAAAGAAGAAATTGCCTTCAAGGAAGTCTGATTGATGAAACTACTGTCCAAGTGTAAACCAGTGGGTTCAACACTTGTAGTAGCTGCTTCACTTGAACTACCACCAAGAGTTACATGTAACTCAAGGGGTGTAACCTCCTCAGTTGTTGGTGGGTTAGCAATGATAGGGAGCTCAGACTCAGTCACTTGTTATGGCATACTCTCAGTGATCGGTGGTTGAGAGGAACTGATTTCTGTCTGAGCTATATCAAGCGCATCCAACAAGGGCAATATTTGTGCTGGAATTTGGGCAGTGAGTATGGGTGTGGAAAGAGAATTTGCCCTGGGAGCTGGGTTGTGGATGATAGAATCAAGTGATTCTTGAGCATCATAATTTGGTGTCCCTGTTCTTACAACCTGTTCTTTTTGAGAAGAAGCATGAGGAGTTTGAGGCTCAGGTTGAGATCTTTCTTCCAACTGCTGTGAGGAAGTAGCAGCAGTGGTTATTGGTGACTTTTGTGTTGTCACTGGCAGTTGCTCTGGGATCTCATCTTCAAGAGTTGCCTTTTGTGTAGGTTTGGGGGGCTTTTGTGATTTTTTTCTTTGATCTTTTGGTCGTTTTAGGTGTGGGTTTCACAGCAGTTGTTTTGCTGCTGTGATCACCTTGAGAAGTGGGCTCAACAGCAGGTACCTGAGGAGTAGTGGTAGCTGCTAAAGTCTGCTCAGGAACCTCTGCTTGTATTTTGGAAACTTTTGAGAGCCTTGTGAATGTTTCAGGTGTTAGGCTGTTTATTTGATAGGGTTCACCTTGGATAAGCACATGAGCATTATCCTTTTAAAATTTCTTTTGAAAATAATAGCTTAAGAACCTTGGAAACAGTAAAAATGATTTTTTATTAACATTTTTGACCAAATCATTGAAGATCTCCTGGGAGTAGTTAAAGTTTTCCTCATTAAGTATAGCATAACCCAGGTATTGGATCTTCAATGGAATTTCATTGAAAGCAGTGGTCTTATTTGAAACACACATTAGGAGGGTATGAAATAAAAACCTTGTGGCACGAGGAAAACTGCCCTTTTGTAAAGTATCTTTTTTCATCTCCTCTTCATACACTCTTTCAAGAAAATCAATTTGATACTCTATTTTAGGGAAATAAGTTTTACCTTGAAGATCATTTAGTTCAAAAACCTCTGACAGAATTTGAGGTGTGATTCTAACCGGAATACCCTTTATCGAAGAAGTAATGGCTAAGAGCTTTTTATCCTTAGATTCAAGTTTCGCATTTTTCCAAAATTCTTGCTGGGTTTCCAGGTAAACCGGAGCATCAGAAGTCAACAAAGTTTTGTACTTTGAAGACGTAAGAGCATCAATCACGGAGTCGAAGGTGGTGGTATGACTTGGTTTTGTCATAAGACCCAAGTAATTGTGAGGTGCTTTGAATGGAAGAGCCATGGCAATATGAGTATGTATGCAAGAGGAAGAAGATGATGAAGGATTTGAGAGAAATGGATGGTAACTGCTTTGAGAAAGGAATTTTGAATTCGATTCGACAGTGACAACCCTATTTGGGGTTTTGATCAGGGTTTTATAAAGGGAAAAAGTGAATGCTGACGTGGCAGCGGTTACAAAAGATCTGACTAACAAGTACTGTCCACGTGTCAACCACTGATGAATAATGGAAGACAGTTGTTTTAGGAAACCACTGATTGAACAATACCAGTGGTTTGCAACGGTTACAATGAGAACAGTGGTTGATTTTTAACTATCAGTGGATAACCTATCAATGGGTTAAAACACTGATTTTGAACAACAGTGATTAACAAGGAAATGAGAAAACATTGGTTGACTTTCAGCAGTGGACAATATTATCAATACAGATGTTTGAACCACATCAGTGGTTATGGCAGACTTTTAAGGATTAATGAAAAATTTCATTTTTAGCTATTTTTAAGGATGGAATTTTGATTTTCTAAAAAAACATTTTAATGCTTTTATTCATAGAAAACAAGATTTTGCTTGTTATTCCATGTTCAGCATGCCAATCCTATAGATCAAGCTTTCAAAGGTGGATGTGTCTAATGCTTTTGTAGCACATCTGCCTGCTGATCTTTAGTTGGAACATGGTGCAGAGAAATCAAACCTTTTTCATAGCAATCCCTCACAAACTGATGTATGATATCAATGTGCTTGGTGGTTGAATGGGAGACTGGATTTTTGATGATATTTTCTACTGCCTGACTGTCCAACATAAGAGGTGTCTTTAAGGCAGTGATACCAAAATCCAGCAATTGATTTTGAAGCCATAACAGTTGGGCTGTACGGCTTGCAGCAGCTATATACTCTGCCTCAGCAGTGGATGTTGAAACAGCTGCTTGCTTTTTGCTTTGCCAAGACAATAAGCAACTGCCTAGGAATTGGCACCCTCCGGAAGTGGACTTCCTTGTTTTGTCACATCTAGCAAAGTCTTTATCTGAGAAACCTGAAAGCTTGATATTTCCATTGGCTGGATACCAGATACCAAGTGTGGGGGCACCTTCTAGGTATCTGAATATCCTTTTTACAGTAATAAGGTTTGACTTTTTAGGGGCTGATTGGGATCTTGCACAAACACATGTTGCAAACATGATGTCTAGCCTAGATGCAGTTAGGTACAATAAAGACCCAATCATGCTTCTATAAAGATTTTGATCAACCAAATTATCCTTTTCATCAGACATGACTATCTTTGTGGTTGCAATGGGTGTACTGTGTTGATGCACATGAATGTCTGTTGACTGCATCTTCATCAAGTCTTAGTTCAAGCAAGTCAAGATTGGATCTTAAATGTCAAATTAGGGTTTTAGTTATGATTTTAGGAAGTGATATAAGGGTTCCGTTTGAAATCAAAGTTTGAATGAGGGTTCCGTTTGACATGATGGTTCCGTTTGAACTCATTGTTTGAGATAGGGTTCCGTTTGAGTTCTATCGTTTGAAACATTATGTTAAGTATTAAACGGAAGGGTACATTGTCTATAAATAGGAGTGTGAGTGTCACATTTCAAACGGAACAGGACAAGGTCATTGTGTGTGTAACGGAGTGCTGTTGGATTTTCATCAGAATTTATTGTAAAAGCACGTTTATTAATCAGAAAAGAAGAGTTAAAAGGATTAGAGCTGTGTTAGACGTTATGTGCATTGATTCCGCCTTTACACATGATGTTGAACTACCTTAACTGACTTTCAGGGTGACGTACACGGTCCAACAAGTGGTATCAGAGCTCAGGACGAGGAGTTCATACCGAATACAGCTTGAAATCATCGGATTATCTCACTTCTACCTTTCTTTTCTGTTTTTAACCGCGAGAACTGGTTAAAATGGCTTGAAACGATTACATAACAAACGAATTCACTATTAAATAATCCTTGAAAGTTTGAAATCAAAATTCGACTTAAAACTGATCTAAATCGTTCATACCGTATGAAAAGTTTCGCGAATTGCTGACGTCATCGTTTGAAATTGATCTATCGTTTGAAATTTAACTCTATCGTTTGAAAATGGATTCTGTCGTTTGAACAGTTTGTCGTTTGAGGTGCTCGTTTGAAAACTGTTTATCGTTTGAAATGTGTGTCGTTTGAACTGATCGTTTGAAAGATTGTCGTTTGAATGTTTGTCGTTTGAACAGCCATCGTTTGAAGTTGATCGTTTGAGTTGTTAGTTTGAACATTTATCGTTTGAAACTATTGATTCAAACGGAACAGTCCATCGTTTGAACAGCTGTCGTTTGAAACAGCTGTCGTTTGAAAACAACTAGTTCGTTTGAAACTATTGTTTGAACCATTCCGTTTGAACAAGTTTCGTTTGAATCTGATAATTTCCAAATCAAAATTTGTCTAAGTGTTGATTGATTTTGCAGGTACGATCAAAATGGATGATATTTTCATGAATCCTTTCAGTGATATGTATGCTTTCACGGGGAGTTCAGGAAACAACGATACTTCTTCAAGCAATGCAAACAAGAGTCCACCGAAAGAAAGAAAGAAGGAAGCTTGGGAGTCCGAAAGCGCATTTGGAACATTTAATAAACCTCCTAAGCTGATGGCTATAGAAGATTACAGCAGGTGGGCACCACAGTTCGAAGATTGGTTGATGGCATTTGCTTTTCCTAGCTGGAAGAGTATGAAGAATGGTTATGCCCAAGGAAAGAAGAATGGTGAAGCATTAAGATCAGCTGAAGAGATTGAAAGTTTTGTGGCCGAGCAAAAATGTGTGGCATTATTGTTTCAATCGGTGCGTGAAGACATTATTTCGATGATAGATTACTCCAATGCTAAAGACTTATGGGAAAAACTCAAAAAGAAGTGTCTTGGAAGCGAAGAGATTGTAAAAAATAAAAAGAAACTTCTTAGGAAAGAGTTTGATATGTTTGGTTGTCTTAAAAATGAATCGGTGTGTAAAATGATTGAAAGGTTCGGTCATCTGAAACTGGAGCTTGCTCGACACAAGATCACGTATACTGATGAAGAACTTGTTGATAAACTGTTTGATTCATTACCAGACGAAGTGGATTGGAGATATTACGCGCTGATGTTGAAAAACACTATTGCTCCAAAAGATTTGACTCCAGATGTGTTGATTGAAAGACTGGAAAGTCATGAGCTAGAGCTGAAGAAAACTTTTAAAGTTAATAATTCATCTTATCAGCAAAATCTGGATCTGTACTATCCAAAAAGTTTGATCCCGAAAGTTACTTCTCCAAAAACTGCATTTTCTGCTGAGAATGTTTCTCCAGCAAACAAAGAAAGTCAAAGCAATTCAAGCAGCGGAAGCCATAGTGGTTATCACAGTGGATCTACGTCTTCTGCAAATCGTTATGATGCGAAGTTTTCTTGCAATATCGCGATAGATCTGAAGAACGCACAGAATTTTGATGAGGAGTCGGCCAAGCAACAAATGGTCTTTCTGGCATCTGTTTTGGAATCCTACGAAGGGTTGGTGGCTGGAAAAATTGGGAATACAAATCTGACGAAAGAAGACTACGATCAAATAGACCCTGAAGAAATGGAGCTGATCGATATTCGTTGGGCAATGGCAAGTGCAGTTCGACGTGCACAACGCTTCATGGAGATTACAGGGAGAAAAACGATCGGTGGTCCGTCTACAAAACTGGGGTTCGACAAGTCAAAAGTGACATGTTTCAAATGTAAGCAGAAGGGTCACTTCAAGAGGGAATGCAGGAATGCGTATGCTGATGAGTCAGAGAATCCGTTTCGAGATGATTATTACAAAAAGGCAATCTACCATCAGAATAAATCCGAGCCGCCTAGATTGAAGCAGTCTGAAGATAACAGAGACAAATCAAGGGCTCTTGCTGTGATTTATGATGATGAGGGGTATGATTGGAGTAAGGAAGTTCTACCGGAAGAAGATGCGGTGGGTTACGCATTCATGGCAAGCAATGATGAACCCATTAAGTGGAAAGATGATCGTACTGAGGAACAGAAGTATAAATACCGGAAGATGAATGCTGAAAACAAGATTATCAGACTTTCTGGTATCTTTCTGGAAGCTAGAAGAGCAAACAGATGGGATCCAGATAGAGAGTGCTATCTTGATAGGTATGGCAACATTGCGATTGATGACAAAACGCTAGATATCGAAGCCATCATCAAGGAGTACAAAGAAGAAGATGAATACTGGCAACACAAGTGGTGGGGAACACCAACTGAGAAGATGATTGAAGAAGCGAAAGAGAAAGAGAGAAAGGAGAAAGAGGAGAAAGAGAAGAAAGAAAAGCAGGTTGATACAGGCTTAATTGATACTACACAAGAGTTGACAACTGAGAACTTGGGAATGATGGTTGACAAAGTGCTAGCTGCAAAAGCACTTGAGGTAGATCCTAATTCTGTTACTGAGTCAAAGGGGTCGGTCAGTCAAAGTATGTCAAAAAATGCATCAGGTAACAAGATTGACGGGAATGCTGACTGCAAAAATTGCACCAAATAATGCAATTTTTGTAGCACTGTCACGTATCTTAACAATGAGAAAATTCAGAATCTGACAACAAAGGTTAGAAATGTTGAAGATCAGATTCTCGATCGTGACAACACTGTAAAAGCTTCAACTGAACGGATTAAAGAATTAACGGCTCAAATTGAAAATGATAAAACTGAACGTGAGAAAATAAAATCTGAAAATGAAAAGTTAATTCTTGAAAACCGTCAGATTTCTGAAAAGTTTGAGAAATTGAAAAACATTGTCAAAGATAGTGATGATCGTAATGGCAAAACATTTAAAGAAAATGAACATCTAAGAGCTGTTTTGAAATTAAAAGAAGAATCGATTAATGAACAACTGGATCAAATTGCTAAACTGAAACTTAAAGTTCAAGAGGCTGAAATTGAGAATGAACGAATCCAGTTGAAGCTTAACAGCTATAAATCAGCAAGCTTTGTTTTGCAGCATATTGTTCCTAAACCTATAGGGAAAAACAAAGATGGCGAGGATGTGTTTTCTGATGGAACGGGTGTAGGTTTTCACAAAGTTCCACCGCCAATTTTAGACAACTACACGAAAAAGCAGTCTAGTTTGGTGGAAATTGAGGAAGAAAGTGATGTTAAACTTCCAGAGAACATTGATGTCATGTTTACGTCTTCCAATGACGATAGTGTCCAAAATGATGTGGTAAAAAGTGTGATAGACAAAGTGCTTAAACCGGATTGTGACACTTCTGAGGAGGATGGGTGTTTCTTGGATAAATACATTCCGAAACAAAAGTCCAAGAACAACTTAGATGAAGAATTGAATCTTGTCATGTACAAGATGATGGGTTCGGATAAGTTTTTTTCGGATTCAAAGTTTCCGATTGAGAATGTTAATGTGAACAAATTGACAAATGTTTTCAAATTGGTTGAGGTTGAGTTGTCAGAAGTGAACAAGTTCAGTCAAACAAAGAGAAAAATGAGTTTTGAGAAAAATAAATCATATTACAAGAAATCTGTTAATTCACCATGTTTTTATAATAACAATCGAAATAATTGGTCGGGTGATTATCGGGGTGGTAGGAGTTATCAGAAAAAGAGTTTTCAAAACAAGAGGTTTGCTGAAAAGAAGGTGTTTGTAAACAGTTCAAGTTCACTTGCTGATGAAGAGAAAAAGATTTTTTCAAAATCGAATGAAGAGTTCTTTGAGAAAAGAGCTTCACAGTATCAGTCTGAAGGCACAAGTCGAGTTGTTGATACTCGAACATGTTTCAGATGTAATCAAGTTGGTCACATTGCACGAAAGTGTACCAATGAGAAGCCTAAGACTGAAACTGTGAATATTCAACAGAAGAAAGTTGATATGAAGGGTAAAGCACCAATCGTTGTTGAGAAAAAGCATATGAAAAGTGACAACATCAAAGTGAAAAATGAACCTGTAAAGAAAGTGGTAACTAAAAGTGACAAGTTTTATAAACAGGTTGCATTATCTCAACAAGTTTGGAAACCAAAAACTGAAAAGAAAATTTCAACTTCTGAAGTGAAAAAGGCTGATGAATCAATTTCGGTTGATTATGATGCAAATTTTCCACCTTTGAAGGCTGAAAATTTCAAAATTCAAGTTGCTAGAGTCAAGGTTACACCTAAGGCTGATGAGGCCTGGGTGGACACCATGTTCGAATAAGCAGTTTGAATTGCCGGAGCTTCCTGGATCGCGAAGCATGAATCGGCATCTTTATTGAAATGTTTTAAAATCAACTTGTGGTATGTGCAGGATCTTCCAAGAGCCATTTCAAGATGGATCATGGATAGTGGCGCATCTCGACATATGACAGGAAAAACTGCATTACTGTATGATGTGAAGAATATCAATGGTGGTTATGTGGGATTTGCAGGTCATGAAGGTGGTAGAATTGTTGGTGAAGGAACGTTATCCAATGGGATTGTGACGTTTGAGAGAGTTAACTACATCACTGAGCTGGAGAACAATCTGCTTAGTATCTCGCAGATTTGTGACAATCAATATACTACTCACTTCACTGATAAAGAATGTTTGATTCTGAAACCTGGTTTTGTTATTCCTGAAGATTGGATTATCATGAGGGCACCTAGAGTAAATGATTTATATGTGTTAGATATGTCTGTAGCAACTACAACTACTGGTCAAGCACATTGTTTTGTGTCTAGAGCAACTGAGAAAGAATCTAGATTGTGGCACCGAAAGATGGGGCATATTCACCTAAGGAAGATGAATCACTTGGTGCACAATGATTTGGTATTGGGAGTTAATATCAAAGGTTTTCATCTGGAAGGGGAGTGTATTAGCTGCATCAAAGGCAAGCAGAAGAAAAAGTCACACCCTACAAAGCAAGTCAATTCAGTTTCGAGACCTCTGGAGAGACTTCACATGGATTTGTTTGGTCCGGTGAATGTCAAGAGCATTACAGGAGATTACTATTGTTTGGTCGTTACTGATGATTATTCCAGATTTTCGTGGGTTTCTTTCTTGAAGACGAAAGATGAAACATTTGACAGTTTGATGGGGCTGTTCAGAAAGATAGAGAATTTGTACCAAAGGCGTATCAAGAGAATTCGAAGTGATAATGGTACTGAATTCAAGAACAGCAAGATGGAAGAATTTTGTGATGAAAGAGGTGTTTTGCATGAGTTTAGTGCTCCGTACACTCCACAGCAAAATGGAGTCGCAGAACGCAAAAACCGGACGCTAATCGAGACGGCTAGAACTATGCTCGCAGATTCAAAATTACCGATTAATTTTTGGGCTGAAGCTGTTTCCGCCGCATGCTATACGCTCAACAGGGTTCTTACTGTCAAGAAGTTCAACAAAACATGCTTTGAGCTAATCAATAATCGCAAACCGAATTTGAAGAATCTAGAACCGTTTGGGTCACCCTGTACGGTTATAGAGCCTTTTGGGAAGTTTGGTCCGAAGTGCATTGAGGGTATATTTGTTGGTTATTCAAATCCATTGCGACGTGTCTTCGTTCCAAGTGAGAAGCGGATTATTGAAGCTGCAAATGTTGAATGTCAAGGTTATACTATGCCGCCGCAGAATCCTGGTGATTCATGGCGTTATCATTATGACAAACTTTGGGATTCGTTTGACATGAGAGAAGAATCAGAGGTTGATGAAGATTTCTTTGATGAGTTGGATATTTTGCGTGAATATGAGTCGCAGTTAAGGTTCCCAGCTGAGTATTCGAGAAGACCACGGGAAACTTCAAATGATGATGAAGCAGGTCCAAGTAATGCTGGTGAACATGATGATGTCCAACAGAATGAAGTTGCTCAGGATAATCAGTCGGCTAAGAATGATAATCTAGAAGCTGAAAACATGCCAGTATTTGATCATGGTGATTCAGATTCAGATTCTGAGGGGGAGCAAATTCAGATTTCAAGTCAAACAAACCAAGTTGGTGAACAAGATGCAGAGCAGAATGTTACTAATCTGGAGGGAAATGTAGATGTTCCAAGTGAAGTGATGCCGCGAACTTTTTCATATCATCCAGAGGAGTTGATTATAGGAGAATTGCAGAAAGGCGTTCGCACTCGAAACCAGATTGATAAAGGGCTTACATGTTTTTATACAAAAGTTGCTCCTTTGCAAACTGAATTCTCATTGAGTTGTTTTATCTCGCAGGTTGAGCCAAGAACTTACAAAGAGGCGCTTACTGAAGACTCTTGGGTCAATGCAATGCAGGAGGAACTTAGTCAATTCGAGAAATTGGGAGTGTGGAAGTTAGTTGATTTGCCGGATGGTCATAGGAAAATTAACACTAAGTGGGTGTTCAAGTGCAAGAGGTACGATAGAGGAGTTGTCGTAAGGAACAAAGCTCGACTCGTTGTTCAGGGATTTAGTCAACAGGAGGGAATTTATTTTACCGAAGTCTATGCTCCTGTAGCACGACTAGAGGCTATCAGAATTTTCCTAGCATTTGCGTCTTGGAAGAACTTCAAAGTTTATCAGTTGGATGTTAAATCGGCGTTTCTCTATGGGAAGGTTAAAGAGGAGGTTTATGTCGGTCAGCCGCCGGACTTTACCGATCCAATCCACAAAAACAAGGTCTACTTATTGGACAAAGCGCTGTATGGTTTACATCAGGCCCCGAGAGCTTGGTACGAGACTTTGTCTCAACACCTACTAGCCAACAAGTTCATTCGTGGAAAAGTGGATGCCACTCTCTTCACTAAAGAGGTCGATGGTCATCTTCTGATAGTTTAGATTTATGTGGACGATATAATCTTTGGGTCAACAAATGAAAATCTATGAAAAGATTTTGAATCAGTGATGAAGCAGAAGTTTGAAATGTCATCAATGGGGGAGATTAAATTCTTTCTGGGTTTACAAGTTGAACAACTTCCTGAGGCAATTTTCATTCATCAGTCAAAGTATGTTCATGATATTCTAGAGAAATTTGGGATGTCACGTTCTACTCCAGCTGCTACCCCACTTGCAACAAATCATGGGATTCACCCAGATCTCACCGGAGACAGGGATGATGAAACGTTTTACCGTTCCATGATAGGTTCTTTAATGTACCTAACTGCTTCACGTCCTGATATAATGTACCCAACGTGCCTCGCAGCAAGATTTCAGTCTAACCCGAGAGCATCACATATGATCATTGTGAAGAGGATATTGCGCTACCTGAAAGGAACTCCTTCATTGGGGTTGTGGTATCCTAGAAAAGGTGATTTTACGCTCGAAGGGTATTCCGATTCGGATTTCGGATGCTGCAAAGTCAATTCAAAATCAACAACTGCAGGATGCCAGTTCTTTGGTCCTAGATTGGTTACCTGGCAGTGTAAGAAACAAACGTCTGTGGCGTTATCTACATGTGAAGCGGAGTATGTTTCTGCTAGCAGTTGCTGCTCTCAGATCTTGTGGATACAGCAACAGAAACGCGACTACGGTTTGCAGTTTCTTAACACGTCTCTTTTTGTTGATAATGAGGCCGCAATAAATATAACTAAGAATCCAGTACATCACGCTAAAACTAAACACATAGAAATTCGTCATCACTTTATTCGTGATTGCTTTGAGAAAAAGTTGATACGAATTGAGAAAATCCACACTGACGAACAGAAAGCTGATTTACATACCAAAGCTTTTGATAAAAATCGGTTTAAATATTTGTTAAAACTGAATGGTATGAAGCTTCTGTCGGTGTCGGATGGCATTATTGGCGTTGATGAGAGTACTGTTGCGGATGAAGACGAGAAACAATCTGCAATGGTTTGTCGAATTTTTACTTGTTTTGGTATTTAGGGGGAGTAGATGTTTTGTACATAGTTTATTTTCAGAAAATACAAAAACAGTAAAAAAATGCAAAAATACAAAAGCATGATAAAGTCTGAAAAAGAGTTTGTGTATATGGGGAAAATGATAGTACATCAGCTAGATGATTACAGTATGCTAAAGATTTGAAAAGTATAAAAGAGTTAAACAATCTTACTGATGATGTGTTGATAGGTTTTCACACATTTAGTAGATTTATTCGGGATATAAACCTAAAATTCAAACTTGTGAATTCGTGGGGAACACTAATTGGATATATAGGTAACCCCTGAAATCTCGTTTGAAAGGTTTCTTAATCTGATATACTAGGTCTTTATACTCAATGATGTCTGGGGTATTATTCCGGGACTTCTGCTGAACGGTGGTTCTGACCTAGTCCTTGGCTAATACTTGCTGCAATGCTTGAAACACAGCATTAAACCCTCAGCATGCTGAAACAATAAAATTGATAAATGCTGCTGTTGTAAGCAAAAAGATCCTCTAAAGGGGACACACCGAAAAGTCGAAGCTGATATCTCTCTGCGTATACGGAAGTATCGATCTGAGATCCCTCGGCCCTCGCATACCTAAATTATATACAGATATCATTGTAGTATTCTCACCTATAATACTGATTATTGAGATTCTGGATACGGGAGTATATTCAAGAGGTGGGACACATGAATGAGCTAAGTTCTTAATTCATCTAAATCGTATCCTGAGTAAATTGAAATTTGTGTGGGAATTTAAGATGGATCAGTATATCGGCAATCGAGGTGAATTGTTTAAATCTGAGTATGTAATGTAGCTTAACGGTACTTGTGATTTGTCTAAAAAGCTGATATGATTCCCTGACACGCTCACCAAAAATATGTTTGTAAATAGTTTACTTTGTTTACTTTCTGCAATTTAAGTTTCTGTATTTCATTTCTTAGTTTAGAACTTTGATAAAATTCAAAAAGATTTTATTTCTGCTTTATTTTCCGACAAACCAAAGTGGAGAGTTGATTGTTAGATTCTCAAATGTTTGAAGTAGGTGCAGGAGATTCTGGACTGAAGAATGAGGAGAGTTTACTTTGAAGAAGTTTGAATTGTTTGAAAAGTCAAAAACAAGTTCATTAACTTGATACTTGTTATTTTCAGAAAATGTTTGAAATTGTTGTTTTAAAATCAGTTTGTTTCGTCAAAAGATCAACCAAGGTCATTAATTTGGACTTGGTAGATTAATCAAGTAATCAGGGTCATTAACTTGGACCTGAATACTTGAGTGGATTTCTAAAACTGATTGATTTTGTGATTTAATGTTGAAAAGATAGTTTGTAATGTTTGTTGGTTGAGTAACAGGTTTGTTCTTCATTATTCCCAACGGAAGTTATTTGTCAAAGCTTGAACCAGATATCTCAGATTCAGCATATCGAGAGGGGGAGTCTGTGAAAGGGGGAGTCTGGATCAACAGTATATGAGAGTGTGAAGATAGAGTGCTTATGATGAAAAGACAGAGTTGAAGAAAAGGCTAAGACTGAAGACTCAGGAGCTGAAGACTACGTCAACATCCAAGGGGGAGTCTGTTGATGCACATGAATGTCTGTTGACTGCATCTTCATCAAGTCTTAGTTCAAGCAAGTCAAGATTGGATCTTAAATGTCAAATTAGGGTTTTAGTTATGATTTTAGGAAGTGATATAAGGGTTCCGTTTGAAATCAAAGTTTGAATGAGGGTTCCGTTTGACATGATGGTTCCGTTTGAACTCATTGTTTGAGATAGGGTTCCGTTTGAGTTCTATCGTTTGAAACATTATGTTAAGTTTCAAACGGAAGGGTACATTGTCTATAAATAGGAGTGTGAGTGTCACATTTCAAACGGAACGGGACAAGGTCATTGTGTGTGTAACGGAGTGCTGTTGGATTTTCATCAGAATTTAATGTAAAAGCACGTTTATTAATCAGAAAAGAAGAGTTAAAAGGATTAGAGCTGTGTTAGACGTTATGTGCATTGATTCCGCTTTTACACATGATGTTGAACTACCTTAACTGACTTTCAGGGTCACGTACACGGTCCAACATACTGCATGGCTTAGAATCAGCCATCTCAAATTTCTTTAAAAGTTCTTTGGCATATTTTCCTTGATGGATGAAAGTACCATTTTGCAGTTGCCTTACTTGGAGACCAAGAAAGCACTAGAGTTCACCCATTGCACTCATCTCAAACTCAGCTATCATGAGTTGTCTAAACTCTTCACACATTTTAGTACATGTGCTTCCAAAAATGATGTCATCCACATAAATCTGGACAATCATCAAGTCTTTCCCGCTCTATTTTAAAAACAATGTTTTGTCTATTTTACCTCTTGTAAAACCAATGGAAAGAAGAAAGGTGGAAAGAGTTTCATACCAGGCCTTGGTGCTTGTTTCAGGCCATACAAAGCTTTGTTTAGCGTGTAGACATGATTTGGATTAAATGGATCCTCAAAGCCTGGAGGTTGATAAACATATACCTCTTCTTGAATTTTACCATAGAGGAAAACACATTTAATGTCCATTTGAAACACCTTTATGTTGTGGTTGACAGCAAAGGCCAGGAATAGTCTGATAGCTTCTAGTCTTGCTACAGGGGCAAAAGTTTCATCATAGTCAATTCCCTCTTCCTGTCTGAACCCTTGAACCACGAGCCTTGCTTTATTCTTGACAACAATACCCCTTTCATCAGTTTTATTTTTGAAGACCCACTTTGTGCCAATAGGACTTACACCCTCTGGCAGTGGTACAAGCTCCCAAACTTGTTGTCTTCTAAACTGTTGGAGCTCCTCTTGCATGGCTTCTACCCAACTGTTGTCTTTTAGTGCCTCTTGGTACTTGACTGGCTGATGGAGAGATAGAAAACAAGCAAAAAGACAGATGTTTTGGGATTGGCTTGTTGTTAGCACCCCTTCACTGATGTTTCCAATGATTTGGTCAGGTGGATGAGACTTCAAGAAGATTAGATCTCCTTTGTATGGAACAATGGCATTTAAGGGTGAGGGCTGCAAATGTGAATCATCTGAGCTAACCACTACTGGTGACTTTGATGATCCAGCAGTGGTTTCAAATGGAGGTAGAGGAATAGGAGGAAGTGGTGTGGAAACATGCTGACTTTTATCCATTGTTTGAGGACTTTTATCAACAGTGTTTGATGATGTGGCAACAGGGGTTAATGGGCTACTTTGGTCAACAACTGTTGAGGTAGCAGTGGTTGAGCTTTGACAACTGTTTTGAACATCTGCTGCTTTTCCAATTGATGCAGACTTTTGTTGTGGAATGATGATTTCATATCCATAGTCTGATGGAGGATTTTCTGATGGACCTGCACTGTTAGTCTTGACAGAAACATTTTCAAATGTGAATTTATCAAGATCATATAATTCTGCATGGTTTGCTGGGATTTTCATTGAAGGAAGTTCATTGAACTTCACATTCAAAGTCTCTTCCACTGTTTTGGTCCTTGTGTTAAAGACTTTGTAGGCCTTAGCAGTGGTTGAGTATCCCAAATGATAACCACAATCAATTTTGGCTGCAAACTTTGAGATAGAATCTTTTAAGTTTAAAATGAAGCATGGGCAGCTAAAAACTTTGAAATATGAGATCAGTGGTTTTATTTTATACAGCAGTTCATAGGCAGTCTTTTGATGCATGGGGTTGATTAAAACTCTGTTCTGGACATAGCAAACAGTGTTTACTGCCTCTGCCCAGAAAGTTAATGGCAAACCTGAATCAGCAAGCATGGTTCTGGCAGCCTCAATCAATGTCCTGTTCTTTCTTTCCACAACCCCATTTTGCTCTGGTGTTCTTGGAATGCTGTACTACCTTATAATTCCTTTTGACACACAGAACTCATCCAACTCCTTATTTCTAAACTCTGTGCCATTGTCACTCCTGGAAATTTTTACTGGCAAGTCAAACTACTTTTCAACCTGTGTAACAAAGTCTTGTAGAATGCATGCAGTCTCATCTTTGGAATGTAAGAAATAAGTCCATGTCAACCTAGAAAAGTCATCTACAATAACCAAACAATATCTTTTCTTTCTAAGACTCATGACTTTAACTGGGCCAAACAGATCCATGTGAAGCATTTGCAAGCACTTGGTTGTTTTGGACTCTTCAATGGACTTAAAAGAGCTTTTATGTTGTTTTCCTTTTTGTCACACCCCCAAAAACCACACGCGGAGTAGCACCGCTTGGAGGCGTGACATGAACAGGATCAAGCCACCAATCATATTGAAAAATGTGTATAGTAAATATAGTTCAACCAAACAATATGAAAGGTGTTCAAAACCAAAGCATAGTTAAGTGTTTAGCGGACGCATAATTGTAAAACCCAATATAAGTATTAAGTACGAAATAAAGTAATGTTTTTAGCGTGGCACACACTGCCATGTCCCACAACGATCGCGCCTCCCTGTGCAAGCTCCATGAGTACCTAACGACCTGCAAAGCATGTAGCAACGAATCAACAACAAAGTTGAGCGAGTTCACAGTTGGTTGTTTGGTTATAGCATTCGTTCCATAAAGCATATGTTCGTTTGTAAACCATGTATCGTATTAATTCGTATCACGGTCACCCTAACATGTTTGCGAAGATTAGTGGGGGCTTCCCATGTGTTATTAGACCACGCGTATCGACTGCTACGAAAATGTAAGAGGTGCCCTAAGTCAATGTCTATCAGCATTGACCCTTTGCCCATAGTCCATTAGTACACGCCCGTCCGACTGGCATGGTGTGAGGTTTGTTAAACCTAATAGCGCTATTAACTAATGACCCGCTCGCCATAGGCCTCGGCGATTAAGTCGATAAATGAGGGACTTCAAATGACAGAGTTGATGGTCTTATGGTCGTACGTATCCTGTTGTATGAGGAATACACAAGTTCGTAGTTACCGTTCAGTTCTTTAACCCATTCCCAACCCTTGGGAATCCCATGCCTTGGATAGAGTGTGAACTCACCTTGGTTTGCTCGGTAGATACATAGAAAGGTTACTTGAGCTATATGTGGTCAACCATGTCCTAATATGGTTACCATACAAGTCGGGTCTAGGTTCAAGTAATACACGTATGTTTACACACAAGCTAACAGGTTGCAAACATGTATCGATCATGGCAAACACATTAACAGTCAAGTACATAACATGCATATACTTGTACGATTCAAAAGATTGGGCTCGCACAAGTCTAACAGCCTTGTGCGATTCACCCATAGAAGCCCAAAGATACCCGGCCCAATAAAGCATAAATAATTCATCATGTAAACGGACCAAACAACAAACATGAGTCTTGTGCGATCCGGATAGACTTGTGCGATTGACCAATACTTGTGCGGTTGGGATTGGGCTTTGAGGCCCAACCGTGTAACAGTTTGTGTGTGGCCCAAGCCTTGTGCGATCGGCACCATCTTGTGCAATCCACCAGGTCTTGTGCGATCATGCATAACTAACTTATACTGTGAGTTTAAACAATTGTACCTATCTTGTGCGATTGGGGCTTGTGCGATCAGATCAAGTCTTGTGTGACTTGATCTTGTGCGACCGACAAACTTGTGCGATTGGTTGATTAATATCCGAAATCATGGCAATCAGTTATATTGTTTCCATTTATGTAGATATCAATCAACAACTAACAGTTTCGATTCATACAAATAAATCGATCAAACAAGGGTTTTAACACTAATTCTCTATGAACCCTAATACAAAACATAACAACGATTATAGCATTAATCCGGCTCATGCTCTTGATTTATAACATACATCCCAACATGACAACACAATAATTCCTTCTAACATAAACATATCACAGCCGATTAACATGCATCCGAATCAAGATTATCATCATATAATCATCAACTCCAAATCGGTTTAGACACCCTACACAAGTGAGTCGATCTACATGAACAACCCTAGTCATTTACAATCATAAGCAATCATATATCATTCTCCAAAACATTAAGCAAACAATCCGAAAACAGGACATGATGGTCGATTAACATCTATTCGGTTTTGGATCATCATCATACAATCCGTTTCACTAGAACATCATCATTCACACAAACAATCAATAACAAAACACTAATCGGTTAGAAGGTAAAATGAAGAGGAATCCGAACTAGAAAGCTTCGAGAGAGATGGGATGTGGCTGCCGTCGATTTTGAGAGGAGAGAAAGAGAGTAGGGTTTGTAAACTTGTGTGATTAGGTAAAGTGTGGGATTTATACCAACACCCTAAGTGTTGTGCGAGTTGATGGAGTGGGCCGAACCCTCCTAATGGGCTGCCCTTTATGGGTTTCGAGTACAACAAGTGTAGCCCGAATGGGCTTGTGCGATCGGCCAAGTGTTGTGTGATCGGTTTATTTTTGTGTGATAATATTACATACATGCATGCATTCACATAATCAGATAATATAATAACATAATATTCCATTGATCATCAAAGTTCATGTAATCACATAGGATTCACATACGTTACATTAACACAAAGATAGGTTCTGAAATACGAGTTGTCTCATTATCCCCAAGTTGAAAGAAATTTATTCCCGAAATTTGGTACGTACTCACTGAGGAAGCTAGTTAAGTTGCATGGTTTTCCTGGGGTGTCACATCCTCCCCCCGTTGATCTGGAATTTCATCCCGAAATTCCACAGTAGCTTCAGCCTCAGTAGTGGTTGTACTGTTTGCGAACAATTGGGGATACTTTTGTTTCATCTGATCTTCGCGTTCCCAGGTGAACTCTGGGCCACGACGTGAGTTCCAACGAACTCGAACAAGAGGGATTCTAGTGTGCTTGAGAATCTTCACATCTCAGTCAGTAATCTCTACTGGTTCCTCGACGAATCGCAACTGCTCGTCGATAGAGAGCTCCTTCAAAGGAACTATGAGGGTCTCATCTGACAGACACTTCTTCAGATTCGACACGTGGAAAACGTTGTGAACTCCACTGAGTTCTGCTGGTAGGTTCAGTTTGTAGGCCACTTTGCCTATTTTCTCTATGATGTCGAATGGTCCAACATATCGTGGGTTAAGTTTGCCTCGTTTGCCAAAACGAACAACACCCTTCCAGGGTGAGACTTTAAGTAGCACCCGATCCCCAACCTGGAACTCGAGTGGTTTCCTGCCCTTATCAGCGTAGCTTTTCTGATGGTCACGAGCTGCCGCCATTCGTTGTCGTATAGCAATCCTTTCTGTTGTGTCTACCACAAGTTTTGGGCCAGTGATCTGGCTGTCGCCAATTTCTGCCCAACAAAGAGGTGATCGGAATTTACGCCCGTACAATGCCTCAAATGGAGGGCCTGGATGCTAGTGTGGTAGCTGTTATTATACGAAAATTCCACTAGTGGCAGATGCTTTTCCCAGCCGTTACCAAAGTCAATCACACATGCCCTAAGCATGTCTTCAAGGGTCTGGATGGTGCGTTCAGACTGCCCATCCGTTTGCGGGTGATAAGCTATGCTCATATCTAAACGTGAGCCAAAGGACTTGTGCATTGCTTGCCACAGTTCAGAAGTAAAATGTGCATCACGATCAGAGATAATCGAGGTTGGCACCCCATGCCTCGAGACAACTTCCTTAAGATATACGTCTGCTAGAGTGGAGAACTTATCCGTTTCCTTGATAGCTAAGAAATGTGCAGACTTTGTGAGTCGATCCACGATCACCCAAATAGTATCATTTCCACGTTGAGATCTAGGCAGGCCAGTAACCAAATCCATGTAAATTTGCTCCCATTTCCATTGCGGTATCTCGGGTTGTTGGAGTAGGCCCGATGGTTTCTGATATTCAGTCTTGACTCTCGCACAAGTCAAACACTTGCTAACGTAAGTTGCTATGTGAGCTTTCATGCTAGGCCACCAATACATAGTTTTCAAGTCTTGGTACATCTTATCTGAACCAGGATGTACTGAGTAACGAGACTTGTGTGCCTCATCCATCACAAGCTCTCGTAGGTTGCCATAGAGTGGAACCCAGATGCGTCCTGTTACGTAGTAGGCACCATCTTCCTTCTGTTCTAACCGTTGCCTTGAGCCACGTAGGGCTTTAGCCCTAACGTTTTCTGGTTTCAATGCTTCTACCTGAGCATCTCGTATCTGGGAAGGAACACTAGATTGAATGGTGAGTTGTAATGCTCGCACGCACTTAGGCGTAGTGTCCTTTCGACTGAGGGCGTCGGCCACAACATTGGCTTTGCCCGGATGGTACTTGATCGCGCATTCGTAATCGTTCAATAGCTCGACCCATCGACGTTGACGCATGTCTAACTCTTTCTGTTTGAAGATATGCTCGACACTCATGTGATCGGTGTAAATGGTGCACTTGGTACCGTACAAGTAATGTCTCCATATCTTGAGTGCGAAAACAACAGCTCCCAGCTCCAAATCGCGTGTAGTGTAGTTCCTTTCGTGAACTTTAAGTTGACGTGACGCATAAGCAATGACCTTGTCACGTTGCATCAATACACATCCAAGTCCTTGAATAGATGCGTCGCAATAAACCACAAAATCGTCTGTGCCTTCAGGCAATGAGAGGATAGGGGCGCTACAAAGTCTATCCTTTAAGTGTTGAAACGCAGTCTCCTGTGCATCACCCCAACGATAGGTGACACCTTTCTGTGTTAGTGAGGTGAGAGGTTGCGCAATCTTGGAGAAGTCCTTGATAAACCTTCTGTAATAGCCCGCCAGACCCAAAAATTGGCTAATTTCAGTTGGTGTACTCGGTGCAGGCCAGTTCTTAATCGAGTCTACCTTGGATGGATCAACGTGAATCCCATCCTTGTTTACCACATGGCCTAGGAAATGGACTTCACGAAGCCAGAAGTCGCATTTTGAAAACTTGGCGTATAGCTGTTCTGCTCGAAGGAGTTCTAAAATGAGCCGTAAATGCTGCTCGTGTTCCTCTTGACTCTTGGAATAGATCAAAATGTCGTCGATGAATACAATCACGAACTTATCCAAGTAAGGCTTGCACACCCTGTTCATAAGGTCCATGAAGACCGCGGGTGCGTTGGTCAATCCGAAAGGCATAACTAGGAACTTGTAATGTCCATACCGAGTCCTGAACGCTGTCTTAGAGATGTCTTCGTCCTGGACTCTCAGCGGATGGTAGCCTGACCTTAAGTCAATCTTCGAATAGTAGCTCGACCCTTGCAGCTGATCGAACAAGTCATCAATGCGTGGAAGAGGATAGTGATTCTTCACGGTCACCTTGTTGAGTTCGCGGTAATCTATGCACATCCTAAAGGTACCGTCTTTCTTCTTCACAAATAACACTGGAGCTCCCCAGGGCGAAGAGCTAGGACGAATAAAACCCTTATTCAGAAGCCCTTATAGTTGCGTGGACAGTTCTTCCAATTCTGATGGGGCTAAACGATAAGGTGCTCGAGCTATGGGCGCTGCTCCAGGGGTTAGTTCGATTTGAAATTCGACCTGGCGGTGAGGCGGAAGACCAGGTAATTCCTCAGGGAATACCTCAGGGAAGTCACGTACGATAGGAAAATCTTCTATCTTCTTCTCTTTCTTCGAGGTGTCAGTAACGAGAGCCAAAATAGCAGTGTGACCCTTTCGCAAACACTTCTGGGCCTTACGGAAAGAGATGATGCTCACAACAGCACCACTCTTGTCGCCACGAATCATGAGAGGTTCATCACCTGAACGCGGAATACGAACAATCTTCTCGTTGCAAAGAATCTCTGCTTGGTGTTGGGATAACCAGTCCATCCCAATGACAACGTCGAAACTACCCAAGACGATTGGGATAAGGTCGATGGAGAAGGTCTGATTAGTAAGAATAAGATTACAACCCTTGACTATATGTGTGGCCTCTAAACTTTTACCATTAGCTAGCTCTACAGTGTGCTTGGTGTTCAAAAATGTTGGGGTACGCTTAAGCATTTGGCTAACTTTTAAGGACACGTAGCTAGTATCGGCACCCGAATCGAATAAAACAGTAACATAAAAGTCGTCTAGTAGAAACTTACCCGTCACAACGTTGGGATCGTTCCTTGCTTCTCCCTGGCCAATCACGAATACACGACCCCTGGCACCATTGCCATTGTTATCCCCGTTGTTCCCATTCCCCTGGTTGTTATTATTGTTGTTGTTCTGATTCTGGTTCAGCTGGGGACAATATTTCTTGAAGTGGCCTTCAGCTCCACACTGAAAGCATCCCCTGTTGCCTCGCTGTTGCTGCTGCTGGTTCTATGGAGCTGGTGGTTGTTGTTGTTGGTTTGGATTCGCAGGTCGTGAGCTCCTATAATCCTTAGCTTCATGACCCATCTTGAGACACCTCTGGCAACGACCCTTGTTGCACTGACCCCTGTGGTGTCTATCGCATCTGTTGCACTTTGGAAGGTTTCCTCGATATCCACCCTGCCCTTGACTACCAGAAGATTGCTAACCAGGGCTCTGATAGTCATCAATCTTTCGTTGCTGTGCCTGGGACTGAACTGAAGTCGAACCTTTGCTGGAGGTTCCATCCCATTTTCACTTGTTTTCAGTGGGAGTAGCAGATGTAGTAGTAGCAGTAGCACCTATACGCTTAGGCAGCTTGTTCTGTTCCACTGCCTGGTCTGTGAGACGATGAGCAAGACGAGTAACATCCTGGATAGTAGCGAGGTTAGCCGAAGTCACATGGCTTTGAATTTCTGGTACTAAGCCTTTGAGGAACAGCTCGATGCGCTTGATGGGAGGATCCACCATAGTTGGACACAAGATGGCCAGCTCATTTGACCTTTTCGTATACGCCTCTATCTCTGATCCTGTCATCTTCAGGTTAAAGAACTCCACTTCCAACTTGTGGATGTCATCACGACTACAGTATTCCCGCTTGATCAGTTCCTTAAAATCATTCCAGGGGGTGGCGTTAGCGGCTGCCAGCCCTAACATCTGAACTTGTGCATTCTACCAAGTCAGCGTAATGCCCTCGAGAGTACCAGTGGCGTACTTCACCCTGCGAGCCTCAGGGCATTCACACATTTCGAAGACTGACTCGAGCTTCTCAAACCAATGGAGGAGTCCAACGGCCCCTTCAGTGCCACTAAAAGTACTAGGACGATAGTCCATGAAAGTTTTGAACGTGCATGCAGGCGGCTGAGCATGCTGACCTCCTGCTTGGGCGGCTGCAAGTGCCGCAGCAACTTGTTGGTTAATCAGAGCCATCAACTGGGCTTGAGTCATGTTAACGCGTCCAGCCATGATATTCATATTAAGGGAAAACATGAGTGAGAGAGGTTCGCGAAAGTGCGATGACAGAAGAGAGTAAGCACGCAATGTTGCAAACAGTAGTTACTACGTTATCTAACCGTACCATGCGCAATGTTCTATGTAATCTAGCAAGTAGTCAATGTAAACATAAATCATATCACCTAGGATGTTGAGTCTCGCACGTGGAGCGAAGCGTCGTTGCGGATCGTTGAACACTGTTCAAGTTATAGTCTGGTTTTAACAAAAACTTTTTACCTTATTAAAACCAAGTTCACTATAACCAATGGCTCTGATACCAATCTGTCACACCCCCAAAAACCACACGCGGAGTGGCAGCGCTTGGAGGCGTGACATGACCTGGATCAAGCCACCAATCATATTGAACAATGTGTATAGTAAATATAGTTCAACCAAACAATATGAAAGGTGTTCAAAACCAAAGCATAGTTAAGTGTTTAGCGGAAGCATAATTGTAAAACCCAATATAAGTATTAAGTACGAAATAAAGTAATGTTTTTAGCGTGGCACACACTGCCATGGCAGTGTGTGGCAGTGTGTGCCACGCTAAAAACATTACTTTATTTCGTACTTAATACTTATATTGGGTTTTACAATTATGCTTCCGCTAAACACTTAACTATGCTTTGGTTTTGAACACCTTTCATATTGTTTGGTTGAACTATATTTACTATACACATTGTTCAATATGATTGGTGGCTTGATCCTGGTCATGTCACGCCTCCAAGCGGTGCTACTCCGCGTGTGGTTTTTGGGGGTGTGACACTTTTAGCCAGGAAACACAATGCTCAGGACAGGAGAACAGTTTTTGAGGTAAACCTCTTACTAACCCCTGTGTTTGACAAAGCAGTGATTGTCTTGAGATTTGTGTTCCCCAATCTTCTGTGCCAAAGTTCTGTCTCTTTGTTAGAGGCAGCTGAGAACAGACAGGCATCAGTCAAGGGGCTCTCTTTTGACATATCACCTACATAAACATTGCCACTCCTTTGAGCAACAAGTTGGGTTTTTCTATTTTTTATTATTTCTTTAATCTTTTCAACCATTTCTGAGACACTTAGGAGGTTGAATTTTAGATTGTCTATCAGATTGACATTTTCAAACTTAACATTACTAGACTGAACTGTACCAGACCCCATCACCTTCCCTTTACTATTATTACCAAAGGATATATCACCCCCTCCATGAGTTTTGAAATCTTTGAGTAGGGCTCTACATCCTGTCATGTGCCTGGAGCCTCCACTATCTACATACCAAAGACTATCTAAGCATGCAGAAGCTCCCTGCACATCAAGTAAAAGGTTAGTTCATTAGGGTCTCCAAAGCCAATAAGGCTTTGGTTGGGGTCTCAACGGTGTCTGTGTTAAGTTTAGGTGGATGGACAGTGGTTAGCTCAGGGGTTTGGACAGTTTTGGAACTGTTTTTCTCTAACCACTGTTGGGGGTCTTACCCTATCAGCTGTTGATACATAAAGGGATGCCTGTTCACTCTTGGTTTAGAAGGTCTTTTGTAGGCTTCATAAAGATGTGGGACCCTTGGGTATGGTGGTTGACCTTTACCTCTTCGGTATTGGTTAGCATGGGGTGCATCAGTCACGTGAACATCTCTTTTAACAGAGGTTTGGTTCAGCTGTTTAGTAACAGTTGTTTGAACTGGCACAAACAGTGGTTGGTTCTTGACTGGTGGTTTTGATGAACTCAAGGATGTTTTTGAAGTGTACTCATTCTTTTTTTACATCAAAGGATTTGAGATACACAAATTCCTGAGTGATGTGATTTGATTTACCACAAATGGTGAAGCTCTTAGCAGGCTTAATGATACTTGTTTTGTTAATATCATATGCTTTTAGATGAAAATAATCTTGGGTCAAATGATTTTTCTTCTCACATAAATCACAAAACAAGTTTTTAATCTTTTCTTTTCTTTTCTTCTTATCAGACTTCTTTGCAACAGAGTTTTGAACCACTGTTGGGATATCTTTAATAGGAATGGCCTTTGCTTTGGGAGCTTTTACACCATCAGTGGTTGTGAAGTCCATGGGCTTGAAGTTTTCAAGGATGTCACACTCATCAGACCATGTGGGTTTAAATTGGTATTTCTTAATTTCCTCAAAAGTTGAGGACCCCACAGATCTTTCCAGAGTGATCTTGTTACCAAGTTTGTCAGTTATTTTAACCTCTTGGCCATCCTTGTTTGTGGGAATGATTTCAAAAAAACTAGATTCATTTGTAGCATTGTTTTCAATTTGGTCATGTTTTCTAAAACCTATACCAAATTTTACATTGCTTTTGATCTGTTTCTCAAGCATGACCTCATAACCTTTGCAGGATTCCACCCATTTTTCACAAGTGATCTGGGTGGATTCCAACTCCTTTTTGCAGGCATGATATTTTTCTATCATGGTCTAGAGTTGGTCCTTGGTTATGCTTTGTTCTTGTTTGATGCTGCAAAGTTCACTTTCTTTTTCACTCAATTTGTTTTTCAGTTCTTTTAATGACTTTTCAAATTGAATTTCAGAAGTTAATAACCTATCCCTAAGGTTTTCATTCACCTCTTTAATGTTAGCAAAATGCTATGATGCATTTGTCTGAACACATATTTTTAAGAACCTGAGGTGATACCTTGGTTGCAGCCATCATGCACAATCACAGGTATGATCACTTTCTTCTTCAGCTTTCTCTTCTTTTTCACCTTCTTTCTTTTCTTCTTCTTCTTTGGACCAAGGGTCGGACAGTGGTTCCAACAGGGGTTTGGAACTTTCTCCCAACAGTACTTCATCAGCAACAACATTAACTACTGCTTCAGCAATTTTGTCCATTGTTTCATCACTTGACTGTCCTTCTTCAGCTTCCAACCCCTCTTGTATGGTCTCCAATGCTAGAAAACAGATATCATTACTAGAAACAGTACTTTGAGCATAGAGTGCAAAATTTTCATATCCTAACTCTTCAGGTAAACTGCTCCAGTCAACTAGCCCTTATGTGAAAAAGCTTTGTTGGTCTGGTTGAACCACTGTTGGTGCAGTTTGTTGAGGTGCAACTTGTTGCACCTGAACCTGAGGAGCAGGGGCTTGGACATACCGAATTTGGGGAATAGTGGTTTGAACATAATGCACAGGAACAGGGGTTGCAAGATGTGCATAGTGAGCAGTGTTAACATTGGCAGCAGGGGTATATTGAGCATAGTGCACAGTGCTTTTGTTATTTTGTGGTCTAGGGTTTGAGCTAGGATGTGTGATAATTGGTCCAGTGGTTTGACTCCTGCATTCCCTAGCAAAATGACCTAGCCTATTACACTTATAGCACTTGATCTTTGACTTATCCAACCCCACTGTTAGATTCCCATGTAACCCTGGGAATTTTCTCCCTGTCCTTTTGTAAAACTTGCTAGTTCTTACACTTAGCAATGCCAGTTGATGCCAAATGTCCATTTCTTCTAAGTCAGTTGGATCAAAATGCTATAAATCATTGAGTTCAAAGCACAGATTGTCAGAGTTCTGGCTTTCTCCATTTGCTGTGAAAGCAAAATTGGATGAGTGAGGATCAGAGTTGAAGTTTCCACCAGCAGTTATGTCAATAAAATGATCATAACTCTGATCCTTACTGCTGCCAGACTCTTCTTGACCCAAAAGAGCTGTGTTGCCAAATGAGTAGTCATCTGCAACTTTGCCAGACTCTTGCAACTTCTTTTTCTGGTTTAACTCCCTTTCATAGGTCAGGAGTTTACCATGAAGTTGGGTCAGGGTCAGATTTTTGAACTCAACAGAGTTTCTGGTCACAAAAGCTATAGTATCCCATTTTTCAGGAAGTGATCTTAAAAACCTGTTGTTAACAGTTGATTTTAGAAATTCAGTTTTAACAAGCTTAAGTTCACTTATGAGATAGCTAAATCACTCAAACTGCTGTGTTAATGTTTCACCCTTAATGTGACAAAAGGTTTCATACTGTTGGCTCAAAATTTCCCTGTTGTTTTTAATTACTTCTTCAGTTCCCCCAAATTGTTCCTTAAGTGCATCCCACAATTCCTTAGAACTGTTACAATGTAACAGCCCAACATAAATTTCATTGGGGAGTGCAGATGCAACGATGCTAAATGCCTTGGCATCCAGTTCGATTTTCTGAGAATCCTGTTCAGTATAGTTCTTAATTTGCTTAGGTTCAAACTTCTTTGGATCCTCAACACTCGCCACCAGTGGAACATGTGGTCCAAAGATAACCGACTTCCAACATCCGGTATTCTGTTGAGCAAGGATGTGACCCATCCTTCTCTGCCAGATGTTGTACTCATTTCTTTTCAACATGGGTGGTTTGAAGAGAGAACCGATGTTATTGTTCATATCTTGTGATTGTGACGTCATCCTGGTTATTTTACAGGCACTGGTTAATCAACTTTGATCGTAATTAACCCTTACTCTATTTTTCAACGAAACGAACAATTTAACAGTATCAACGATTATAAGCTGAACTATTTATGTCAAAATGACTGTTAGATCAAATTTGACTGTCCAAGCTCTGATACCAATTGTTAGGATCTGAGTTTCTTATGATTGTGTTTTTGTTTTATAATTATGAAGATGAATGAGAATTGCAGCGTAATTAAAATGGAAACAAAACTTTCACACACAATCAAACAGAAGAATTGCTTTCAACACACATGTTTAACTTTGAACCGAATGATTAAATTTATTTCAATCTTCAATTACAAATGAATGCATGTATTACAATATCCCCCTCAGCCTGAGCTCACAGTGGTTTGTTCGTACAGAATGACGTGCGATGAAAGAGCTAATTGAACAGTATAGGGTACTGTTCTATTTATAGTAGGAAGCAAACCGCTGAAGCATCTTTGCTGACGTCACCATGAAAGTGACATCTAACCTCCTAACAACCTACAACCACTGATCTATACAAGCAATGTTATCAAACTACTGATTACAATATAATACAAAGATATAAACTATCTACTGCTTCTCATTCCACTGTTATACTCCTAGCAGTGCTTTCTCTTCATCAGCAGTACTTGAACCATGACAGTAGATTGAGCATCAGTATTTGTCTTCAACAGTCTTTAGGTCTTCATCAGATGTTGAGTGACCAGCAGTTGTTGTAGACGATCAGTAGATAGAGGTCATCAGTTGTTAGGGACACTTCCAAGAGGAGAGAATTGAATACAAACATCTGCTTATTCTGGATCCGCTGCTCTGATCCAGTTTTGGCTTTAATCAACTGTTCCTCTGATAGGGTTCAATCCCAACATAAACCAAGTTAAAAATATATTATTTTTAACAGTATTCCAAATAATTGGATAAAAATAGTTTAAGTTAAAATATCCTTATTTTAACTAATAATTATATAATTTGAAATTATATAATGTACACCAATCGTATAACTCAAAGTATACTAAATTCCAAATAATTCCAAATAAGTCTTAATAAATAAGACTAGAAGTCGTTACACGACCTAAACATCTAATAAAACAGGGCACGTGTGTAGGTAGTTGTACGACCCGAGGAAAGATCTTTGAGTTTACATGACACCGGACGCAAACTTGTGAGTTCATGCCCCCCTTTTCTTTTAACTGTTTTTGGATTTATAACTTTTGGGTGTGAAATACATGTTACAAACGTTTTCAAATGGTATGGTTAGCTAAGAAATGAACTGTTAGATCATGTGAATGGGTAGGCGTTAACTTAAGACCATTAATCTTTGTATAAAGACCGAGAGGCATGAGTTGTAAAACATTAATCTATTTGGGTGTTGCGAGCCCCACCCATGGGTCCGCGAGTTGTCCGCATGTGGTGACTATGTCGTTCCAGCTGGGTGGCCCGGTACGAAATCCGCAAAGGTTTGAGCCTTCATACACCATTGCACACATATTAATGTCCTTGCAAAACATTAATTGATATGTTCATAGACGCTTTCATACCGTTTATCAAAGGAATACTTACAAATGTTTACAAGATGATTGGAACTCATACAAAAACACATGAACTTGCTCAACTTTTGTTGATGTTTTCAAAATTACATGTATTTCAGGAAACAAGATGAATCTTGGACGCTGGTGTTGTTTTCAAGATGTACATCTCAAGTTTAGATGTCATCCACTTTTGTTGGTTTTTAACTTAACCTGAGGATATATTGGTTGAAACTTAAGTGTCTTGTGTTTGTAATATTTTTAAAATTTATGAATGGATGAACATCATTTTAATCATATAGTTGTTTATTATAATCGAATGCAATGAAAACTGATCAAGTCACACGCACACGCTTCCGCAAAAGTCAGGGTGTGACAGGTTGTTCTTACAAGGAATTTTTATCATGCAAACCAATAGAATTCTCAGGCAACAAAGGATCCATTTCAGCGTTACGCTGGATAGAAAAGACTGAAGCAGTCTTAAAAATATGTAAATGTAAAGATGAAGATAAAATCATGTATGCTTCTAATCTTTTCAAGTATGAAGCATTAGAATGGTGGAACACCATTCTACGATCAAGGGGAAGTGACATGGTTTACAACATGGAATGAAACAACTTTAAGAAAATAGTTGAAAGGAAATTATGTCCTCCTCATGAAAAGGAGGAGATTGCTAATAAATTGCTTAACCATAGAATGATTGGGATAAATTGTAGGGAATTCACTACCAAATTCTTTGAGTATGCTAGAATAGTACCAACACTAGCCTCGCCAGAACCAGTATTAATCTCCCAGTTATATCTGGGGATTAATCAGTGAGAACAGAGATACGGTTAAAGCAGCTAGGCCACAAACAATTAAAGATACAGTAGAGCTTGCTAATACTCTGACTGATGGACTGATACGTACACAAGAAGAAAATCAAAAAAAGAATCTAGCTCAAAGGATTACCCAGGAACTTCATTATGGTAATTCCTATCGTGGGAAAAAGACAGGTTCTTCTTCTTCACCCTTCTGTAAGTTCTGTAAAAGAAAACATACTGGAAAATGTGTGAGGTATTGCAACTTCTGCAAGAAGTTAGGACATAATGAAGAAGAATGTAGAAATAAAACCAATGCAAGAATATGCTACAGCTGCGGAGAGACAGATCATATACGACCAACTGCCCAAAACTAGCTCCAGCAGCAAACAACAAAGCAAAGGCAACAGAAGAACCCAAGAAGAATTCCAGAGCATTCATACTGATAGCCGAAAAAGCTAATATGATCCCCGATGTAATTACCGGTACGTTTATAGTTAATGATTTTTATGCTAAAGTATTATTTGACTCTGGTGCAAACCAAAGTTATATAAATACTTCTTTTTGCAAATTTTTCAATCAACCATTAAATAAACTTCACCAAGATTATACGGTGGAGATGGCGAATGGAAATTCTATAAAAATAAGCGAAATCCTTGTAGAAGGAAAGATAGAATTCCTAATTCATAAGTTTACTGCTAACCTATTACCAATGAATCTAGTCGGATTCAATGTTGTATTAGGAATGAATTGGTTGGTAGCCAATCATGCACGAATTTTGTGTGAACAAAATTATGTAAAAGTTTGTACGCCAACTGGCGAAAGGATCACAATTAAGGGAGACAAGCCGACAAGGTCAACAAAATTCATCTCTATGATGAAAGCTGCAAGCTATGCACGAAAAGGAGGAATAGTGTATATGATTTCGGTAATCATTAGCACTAAAGGAAAAGAAGTAAAAGATATTCCTGTAGTATCTATATTCTCAGATGCCTTTCCAGAAGAGTTACCTGGATTACCGCCTGATCGTGAGGTTGAATTTAGAATTCACATAATACCAAGAACGACACCAATTGCCAAAGCACCCTATCATCTATCACCAAGGAGATGCAGGAATTAAAGAAACAATTAGACGAATTATTAGAAAAATGTTTCATAAAACCTAGCTCGTCGCCATGGGGAGCACCGGTGTTATTTCTCAAAAAGAAAGATGGGTCGATGCGTATGTGTATTGATTACAGAGAATTAAATAAGGTTACGATTAAAAATCGGTACCCACTACCGAGAATCGATGATCTATTCGATCAACTTCAAGGAGCCCGATTCTTTTATAAGATCGACTTACGCTTAGGATATCATCAACTGAAGGTACAGGAAGAGGACATTCCTAAAACTTCTTTCAGAATAAGGTATGGCCATTATGAATTTACAGTCATGCCATTTGGTTTAACCAATGCCCCAGCCACATTTATGGACATGATGAACAGGATATGTAAACCATACCTGGAAAAATTCATAATTGTTTTTTATAGATGATATACTAATTTATTCTTGAAGTAAAGAATAACATGCCAAGAATTTACAAATATTTCTGACATTATTGAGAAAGGAAAAGCTTTATGCTAAATTCTCAAAATATGAATTCTGGTTGCAAGAAGTGCAATTTCTTGGACACTTAGTTAATTATGAAGGAATTCATCTGGATCCTACAAAGATCGAAGCTATTACCAAATGGAAAATCCTTGAATCACCAACAGAAGTAAGAAGTTTTCTTGGATTGGCATGATATTATAGACATTTCATTCAAGATTTTTCTAGAATAGCCATCCCGTTAAGCAAACTAACTTGTAAGTCAGTTAAGCTTGAATGGGGACCAAAACAGGAGGAATCTTTCCAGATTTTGAAACAAAGATTAACTAACGCATCAATACTTGCTTTGCAAGAAGGAACAGAAGACTTCGTAGTTTATTGTGATACATCTAAATTAGGATTTGGATGTGTATTAATGCAACATCACAAGGTAATTGCTTATGCCTCTAGACAACTTAAGGAGCATGATGAAAATTACACGACCCATGATCTAGAGTTAGGAGCAATAATTTGTGCCCTTAATATTTAGAGACATTATCTCTACGGTAGTAAATTCGTTGTCTTCACAGATTATAAGAGTTTAAGGTATGTTTTCGGGCAAAAGGAATTAAACATGAGGCAAAGACGTTGGATGGAAATCCTTACCGACTATGACTGTCATATCCAATATCATGAAGGAAAAGCTAAAGTAGTAGCTGATGCTTTAAGCCGGAAGTACCATGAGAAGCCAAAAAGGGTACGTGCTCTCAGATTAAACCTGCAGGTAGATTTAAATGAACAAGTGAGAAGGATACAGGAAACAACAATCAAAGATGATGCTAAAGATTTAAAGGGAATGATTAAAGAATTAGAAAAAGGGGGACATGGAATTTGGAGATTCCATAAGAAAAGGATTTGGGTACCTATCCAAGGAAACCTACAAAATCAAATTCTAGAAGAAGCTTATAAATCTAAGTATACGATACATCCTGGAAGTGACAAGATGTATCAAGACTTAAGAAAAAAAATTTGGTGGATAGGATTGAAAATGGATATAGCAAATTATGTTGCTAAATGTTTAACCTGCTCACAGGTGAAAGTTGAACATTAGAAACCTTCAGGATTACTTCAGCAGTTGGAAATGCCAATTTGGAAATGGGAAATGATAACAATGGACTTTGTTACCAAATTACCCAAGACACGAAAAGGTAATGACACAATCTGGGTGATTGTAGACAGATTGACTAAATCTGCCCATTTCTTACCAATGAAAGAAACTTTCGGTATGGAACAATTAGCTAAGCTATATGTGATTGAAATAGTTTCATTACATGGGATTCCTTTATCTATTGTATCTAACAGAGATAGTCGTTTTACTTCTCATTTCTGGACAAGTTTCCAAAAGGCAATGGGAACCATATTAAATTTGAGTATAGTTTATCATCCTGAAACAGATGGACAAAGTGAAAGGACAATTCAAAATATGGAAGATATGCTTAGAGCCTGTATGATAGATTTTGGAGGAAGTTGGGATGAACACATACCTTTAATAGAATTTTCTTACAACAATAGCTATCATACAAGCATCAATGCTGCACCATTTGAAGCACTCTATGGACAGAAATGTCGAACATCGGTATGTTGGGCAGAAATCGTAGAAAAGCAACTGTCAGGTCCTGAAATTGTACAAGAAACAACTGACAAAATTATTCAATTAAGGAACGACTGAAAACAGCACGAGATCGTCAAAAGAGTTATGCAGATAACAGACGTAAACCGTTGGAATTTCAAGTTGGAGACAAGGTACTGTTAAAAGTCTCGCCATGGAAAGGAGTCGTAAGATTTGGTAAGACAAGAAAGCTAAGCCCAAGGTATGTTGGACCATTTGAAATTATCAAAAGAATAGGACCAGTAGCTTATCAACTACAGTTACTAGAAGAAATGGTAGGAATACATGATGTATTTCATGTATGTAACCTAAAGAAATGCCTAGAAGGTGAATCATCGGTAATACCTCTTCAAGATGTAGAGGTAAATGAAAAGCTTAAGTTTCTAGAAAATCCAATACAGATTAAAGATAGAAAGATCAAGAATCTCAAGCATAAGATCTTAGTTCTGGTCAAAGTAAAATAGGATTCGAAGAGAGGGCCAGAATATATATGGGAGCTAGATCTGAAATGAAAAGGAAGTATCCTTACCTATTCCCCTGAATCTCGAGGACGAGATTTAAAACAAGGTAGGGATGATATACCAACCCTCAAAAATGTCCTAAAACACTCTGTAATCGAAAAACCGAACTCGCAATATGTTATTTAAATTAAAAAAAGAAAAAAATAATTATTATATGTCTGTCGCGGGCCGCGACAGACTAAGAGAGACCTCCCGCGGGGCGCGAGAGGCCTGTAACATTCTGGTAATGTTTAAGGACACGTGTCGTCCATGTGTTCAACCTGCACTCATGACTGGTCAACCCTAAACTTAGCTAGGGGTCTCTCGTGGGCCGCGAAGGGACTAGCTTGAGGCTGTCACGGGGCGCGAGAGGGTCCGAAAATTCGTATAAATAGAGCTTCAGACTGAAGTTCACAATCGTTCAAAATTTCTTTCTTTCTCTCTACATATAGCACGAAATTATACCCATAAAATCACCAAGCTCTGCCTTGTTGTAAGTGTTTTAACCCCTGATCACTGATTCGATACCCTGTCCGATCGATCTTGAACCCAGCAATGGATGCCAAGGCGCTGCCTAATAAAGGCAATGCTTTGTAAACTGCGTTGGGGTTCTAATCTCGGGATGTATTGATAAAGTCGAATTGGGTTATTATACTAACACGCATGCATTGTATATTTTTATTAGGAACTCAGGAAAATCACCAGAAAATATAATCAGAAGGCTTATAGTAAAACCCTAAGTTTTCAAAGTGAGTCTTTCTCCCTTTTACCAAATTGGTTTACAAAACCCTAAATGTTTGTCAATTATAATTACAGTAGTTAAGTCTTCGTATTCTCCAGTTACTGCCGGTATGTGGGGTTTTGTATACACTACTAGTTAAGCGTTGCTATTGGACAAAGAGTTATCCAATAGTAATATGACCACAGTCATTGTAACTACCAAAGTGACATATACTGATTGAGTTTTCGGTAGATTTAAACATTGTAATATCGTTCTTAATACTGTAAAGTATAACAATATAATTTTTATAAAATAGAATGAACTCGCCAGTTTTTGTTGTTGATAAAATGTTTTCAAAACGCGTTTCAAGTAACTTGATTTGAAGCTATTAGAAGCCAGCTATGGAGCACTGAAGGCTTAGATAAAGTGGCTATAACTTACCTAAATAAAAGAAGAAGTTTATGTTTTTAGCAACTAGGGTTTATCTCTATAAATACCTTATAAATGAAATATGGGTTTTAGCCCATTTGTTTAATATAAAAAGTTTGGTGTTTTACAAACTCTTAAATTATTTCCTAACTACGATCTTGATCTTTTAATTTCGCTGCCGGTTTAATAAACACCGATACCATCAGTATGACTCGCGGCACCCGCTCCCAGGGTGAGGTTGGGGGCTGAAACAACTCACCCAAGTAGTTTCTTTACAAGATGAATTCCATAAAACTTATTAGGTCTATATAGAACATGTCTTTTTTATGTAAAAGAGTTAAACTTATCTCCCAAGATAATTCCTGTGGTTTGCCCTTTTTCACCTTTAGTCCCTAACTTTCTAAAATTACAGCTATAGTCCCCAACTTTTCAATTTTCGTTCCCGGATAGTCCATGTGCCTAACATCAATTATTCTTCTCAGTTAAGAGGGTGTAAAATGACAAAAATACTCTTTCCTTAAAAAAGACAAAGCACAGGGACTATCCGGGCATTTAACAAATTAATAAAATAAAAATCTAATTAATAAGTCAAATTTCAAGTGGGCCTCACAACCTACCCCACCCTCAACCTACCCCTATCTTCTTCTTCTTCTTCTTCTAGACATCCATCACCCACCAACAAATCACCACCATTCCCAACCATCACCACCACATTCATCCCCCCTCCCCCTCACCAACTCCACCATACTACCATACAAATGACAAACTTCAACTCTGTCGCAGTGGATAATAGTTTTGTTTATTAGAGTTTTTGTTTTCCTGTTGTTATTTATAATAGTTTTGGGACTAAGCTTGTAATATGGCGGTATATATAAACACGCTTTATGAAAATGTACACGATAAAAATTTAATTTCTAGGCTTCATTTTCAAATTACAGGTTTTTAAATTCTGAGAGTTTTGGTTTTAGTATGTATATCGCTTCTAAAAACAGTCTAATACAATATATATTTTGGTGAATTGATTGTTATCATTTAGAGTAACTTAAGGTGAGTTTATATATAAGTTATAACGGTATATTACAAGCTTATTCCCTAAACTGTTACATAATAATGTTTTTTTTGTCAAATAATTGCATGATTTGCTAATTCTTTTATTAATTACATGATTTGTTAATTCGATTACTAACAGAGGTTAAGTTTGCTGGACAATTGGTGGTGTACGACGGAGATATGACGTCGAATCCATTGTTCACAGCAGTGTTGTAGAAGGCGCTAGGCGCTAGTCGGGCGGTGAGGTACCGCCTAGGGATTAATCGGATTGGGATTTTTATATGTATTTTTTCAAAATTATATATATATACCCAATAATATAAAAATAATACTTCAAAATTCACATAAATACTTCAAGTTTCAGATAGTATGGTTCGATTTTGACCGATTTTGACTGATTCTGACCAATTTTGACCGCCTAGGACCGCCTGGGACCGATTTTGACCGATTAATATAGGCCGATTAATCCGATTTTTGACCGCCTAGGACCGCCTAGGACCGATTTTGACCGACTCCGATTAATTGGCCGACTAGCTCAAAATTAGTCAGTAACTAGCCGCCTAGCGCCTAGGCGCCGATTAATCGGCCGCCTTGGCCGATTTTTGCAACACTGGTTCACAGTGACGAAAAACATGAGTCTTTTAAACACGAAGTCGTTGGCTCACGTGAGCAGCACGGGATCCAAAACAAAGAGGGTGATCTACGAGATTGAAGTATCGTACAAGCAGTGTTGTAGAAGGCGCTAGGCGCTAGTCGGGCGGTGAGGTACCGCCTAGGGATTAATCGGGATTAATCGGATTGGGATTTTTATATGTATTTTTTCAAAATTATATATATATACCCAATAATATAAAAATAATACTTCAAAATTCACATAAATACTTCAAGTTTCTGATAGTATGGTTCGATTTTGACCGATTTTGACTGATTCTGACCAATTTTGACCGCCTAGGACCGCCTGGGACCGCCTGGGACCGTCTGGGACCGATTTTGACCGATTAATATAGGCCGATTAATCCGATTTTTGACCGCCTAGGACCGATTTTGACCGACTCCGATTAATTGGCCGACTAGCTCAAAATTAGTCAGTAACTAGCCGCCTAGGCCGATTTTTGCAACACTGCGTACAAGCAGAGGTGTTGTTCTGTTTACGATGATAAGCGGCAGTGTGTGGTGGAGATTAAGCGGAAAGAGGCGGTGGGAGGTGTGACGTTTGGTGGAGACGTGTTTCGTTTGTTCGTGCAGCCGGAGATTGATCCGAAGGTTGCAATGGCGCTTGTTGTTGTTTTGGATCAGATGTTCATGTAGATGGTTTGCTACGTGATTATACGTGATAACTCGTAATTTAGAGAATAAAAGTTTAATTAAAACAAGATCCAGTTTCAATCAATCGGAACTTCTAACAAGTTCTTGATGCTTCAGGCGGGTTTGAAGCATGGTGTTTTGTGAAATTTAAGGCTTGTTTTTTTTATATAAAAAAAATCAAGCTTCAATGCCCGGATAGTCCAGTGGTTTACCCTTTTTAAAGAAAGGGTATTTTTGTCATTTCACACTCACTTAACTGAGAAAACTAACTTATGTTAGGCACAGGGACTATCCAGGAAAGAAAATTGAAAAGTTGAGCACTATCGCTGTAATTATCTATTCTTATGTTCCCATTAAAGTCAACCCACTTTTAAATAAATATCAACCCTTAGATCAACCTGAGGTAAAATCTGGACCGTAATAATTCAAGAAAAGCTTCTAGAAGCAGAGGTTGAGAGCGGTTTTCCTTTCATTCAGTTTCTCCCCACGTTGCGAGTCAAACCCACTCTTCTTCTCTTTCTCTGCTCAAAAACAATTCATAGTTTCCCCAATTTCGATTTCGGTTCCCAAGCGCTGGAGCCTATTCAAAACTCCGCTCATCTTACAATCCTTTGGAGTGGTTTGATTTCATAAGATTGAACTGACGGTGGATTGGTGTTCGGATTTCCTCCCGCCGCTGCTCTGACCAGGTTTTTTCAATCGAAATGGACAGCCACGGTGGACTTGAAGCAGATGACAGTTAGGTTTTGTTCAATAAAAGGGTTTTTTTTCATAGATTGGTATGTTTTACTTATGTATTATTCATCATAGTTATTGTTCAGTTTTTGTGAATCAATTTTTTGTTTATGTTTTTGCTTCTTTAGGGTTTTAATTTTTGAGTTAAGTGAAATGCCAGGTTATATCTTCGTCAAGGTATGTCATTTTGCATTGTTAAATTCTAAGAAAACATCTCTGATGCATGTTACAAGGTTGAATATAATCTGTTTCTTATTATATTTATTTGTATGTAAGATGGTGCTTAAAACATCCAATGAGTGAGAAGGGGTTAGGGCGAAATGCGAGTCCATTGAAATTAGTTCAAATTGCATAAAACGACAACTGTTGAAATGAAAATAGTTGCAATTCGGTGACATGGTCTGTGCAGGGGTAGGTTCAAATTCACTTGACCACATTGAAATCTTATGAAGCTGAGGTACTATGACTCTATGAGATTGCATATTATAAGCTGAGGTACTAAGTTTGTTAAAATGCCTGATTCTTTTTTAAGTTTCTTTATTACACTTGAAATCTTTTTTTTTTTTTTTTTTAGTTTCATAAAGACAGTGATAGCGTGGAGATCATTTCATGTGGGCCCATCTTTAGTCCATGCAAATCACATTTTCACCGTGAACTCAGTGAGGGATTGTCTACACCTATCTTGTAACACCCCAAAAACGGGTTTGGTAAGCAAACCACGTTAATATTACTGAAGGGTAAAATACCGTTAGGGGTAAAAAAAAAATTAAAAATTTACCCGGTAAATATTAGGATTTAAATAATTAATCCTAATAATAAACAAAAAGTGAATAAAAAGCTTTTAAGAAATAAAGCGATAGAAAGCCCGAGTTAACGGGACCTGAAATAAACTTGGTTATAGATTTCCCGAACCCACTAATTTAACTAGGAATGTTTAACCTAGTTAATAAGTGGGGAATATTGTTAGAAATAAGTAGGTTGTGCCCTACTTAATTAACTAACCAAATTAGAGGGGCCAATATTGTTAAAATTGAAACTTATATTATTGATTTTAATTAAAAATAAAAACAAAACACCCCATTTGGGGGTTCTGGTCGATCAAGAATGAGCAGGGGCGACACCCCACTCTCAAACCCTAGAAAAGTTCACTAAAACTCTCAATTGGAGGTGCAAATCTGGTCCAAAACAAAATTCGAGCATAGATTATTGATCCTCATCACAAGAGGATTACAAGGTATGTAAAATTTGATGAAAACTCTCAACTTGAAAACCTCACGAAATTAGGAAATCTGAAAATTGATGATGCATGTTTGTTAATTGCATGGAATAGGAACAATATAGTGTCTAGGAGTAAGCCCTAGACAAGTATATGTCGAAATCATGCTTAGCTCAAGTTTTTGTTGATACTAAATTCATGTATGAGATGTTTTTATGGTTTTGATTGCAAAAAAAATAGTGTTATGATGTCAAGAACAAGCTTAAATTGAAAGCTGAATTCAAACGATTCTTGATCAGAATTTACAGCCGATTTGTATTGGCTGTAACCTGGACAAAAAGTGATAAAATAATGTGTTTCTTGAGTCTAGAATGTAATTCCAGGAAATATCTTTAAAACCCCACTGGAATCGCATTTTTTTGACGAAAATCGAGCGTTTTATGAATTTTTCCGTATCAAAGGTTCAAGCTGCGTTTTCTGACAGAAATTGCAGCCCATCACGAATGTCATAACTCAATTTAGGAATTGTTTTATGATCTCAAATTCTTACTGAAGAAAGTTTTAAGCGATTAAAAGAATCGCCAATTGGAATTTCGTCAATTGGATAAACGAGGAATTTTTAATGAATTTTTCCGTAAGCTGCAGTCAGAAGTGACGAATCTGATTGCAGCTTAGTAAATGAATTTTCACGAATTTTTGGTAAAGAGTTAGATCTTGAAATTTTAACTCAAGGGCTAACCCTCCGAGAGGTACGCCATATAAAAAAATCATAATTTTTGAAGACTTGTAAATAGGTTAAACAAGTCACCAAAAACAGCCAATTTTCATTGATATGAAATGCCTAAAGGAAATCGCGGCTTACTAAGTTAGTATGTAAAAATTTGATTTTTGTTAAGAGTTCGGATGAAATATGCCTAAGTGAGTTCAATGAACCAAATGTGCATATGAATATGTTGGTAAGTCAATTGACTTTTAAAAAGTCAAATTAACCAATGATAAAGTCAAATAGCAGTTTCGACATAGAAAATACGTGAGGTGGAATAGTCGTGAATTGAAATGACTAATCTAACCACCTTGTGAATGATGATAGTTTGACGCGTAACAAGCTAGGTGGAAGCTTGATGAGGGAGCGGATCAAACAAATCAAGAAGGAAAGGAAAAGCATAGTTCGGATGCGAGGTAAGTATAGCTTACACTAGTCATATAGTTTAGAATGTCCTTTTTGTTGTTTTGATTTCGAACAAGACAAATGGAAAGTTGAGATATGGTGTTTCCGGCGTGTAGTCGTACGGAACAAGATAACCAATAAGGGTAAAATTGAAATTTGGACATTTGTTGACAATAATTATTGGTTTTGAAAGATACATATTTCGTAAGCCTTATTAGGCCAAAAAGCGTTAAGAGGTGAATTATAGTTAAAACGACCGTGCAGTGTAAATCGGAACGAGTCGTGTAGACGAGATGGCAATAAGCTTTATCTCGCCAATATTATCGGTCATTTAGGCCAACGGGTCAAAAGGTGAAAATATCACTTTTGACAATATCGACTAATGGTTTGATAAGTTGTTTGATTTCAGAAATAAATATCGAGTGGATATTTACATCGCTATTACTTAGTAGATATTGAGGCAAGGTACTTAAATGGGTCAATGTAATGATCCGAGCCAGGTACGCATAATAAGATAACTCTCATTTAAATGTAAGGCTAATGAGAGTTAAACGAAGTCTAAAATAAGTTTTTGGTTACCTTAATATGTAAACCAAATGTTACGGACGATGGTCATTATATTTGTTATAGGTTTCTAACCATTACCAAGAGTTTAATAAGGGTTTTAGCCATGGAAATGGGTTGCATTTGATGGTTTGGTTCGAATTTAAAATGACCCTAAACATGATTTCCGCAGCTTTTTATACGGATTTCGACTAATCTTTAAAAAATCATATAAAATCAACCGTTTATCCGATTTGGGTGTTCTATACCTTTTCGGAAAGCTTATGAAGTACATTTTTACTGTTTTCAATCATAAGAAACAAATGTGGTTGCTAAATAGGCCAAAAGAATGAATTAAACAGCTGTTCAAAACCTTGAAAGCTGTTTGAAAAATGAAAATATAGTTGATGTGCTGATTTTATAAAAATCATAGAAAATTCGTTAGAAGGTGTACCTTATATGCTTGCGAAGGTATTGAAGTTTTCTACGATCCATCTTTGAACATGTTAATCTAGTTCGGACTTTGAATGGGTCATAATGGTCAATTACAGCAGCTGTATAGAAAATCGCTGCACATTAATAATGTCATTATTAATCCAGAAAAAGACATATGATTGCGCATACTTGATTTAGTCATGCCACCGTAAGTTACGGTGGAGCTGATATGATTACAATGGTTACGTACTGAGTTACGGTGGACCCAGAAACAAAGTATATTTTATTTAGTTTAAATTCCCGGATTCGTTTAGACACGTTTTAAACCCCGTTTAACTAAAGTATTTCATGTTTATGGAATATAGGTACTTTTGGATGCCGGAAGACGATCAAGCTCAGCGAAGAACCGAACACGATAAAGATACACGCTTCCGCACTTTGCCACGTTGTAAATTTTAAACAACGAATTCGATCACGTTATGTAGAATAACTTATGATTTGTAAAACTTTTAGTAAACCCGTATTTCCGATGTATATGTAATCGTAATTACATGATTGTTTTCGTAAAAGATTCATTAAACCTTAAATTATAAGAACGGGTGTTACATATCTACTTGGTAAATTGTCCTCTTACTATCCACACAAGAGAATAACGTTTTATACGAGTCGTTTTACAAGTTGTTCAAGTCTTTACGGTCGGTTGCAAGTTGCAACAGTTATACATCTTGTATAACCTTATACAACCGGTATCACCGTATAACCATTAAATGGTTGGTATGATATGTGGCGGTGGTGTACGTATACCAACACCCTTTATAGTACAACAAAGATCATGTGATGTAGAATGTAATATGTTTTGACTACGTTGTTAGGCTGTCTATTTGAATCTTGTGGAAGTTTAGTTTCTTATTTCAAGTTAAAAGTCATGATCTTTTGTTTTGCTATGTTGGCTGGACAGGTTATTTTTGTTCCTCCAGCTCCACTTCATCCACACATTTATAGCAATTGTCATCTTTGTTCAGGTTTGTTTTCTATGACAATGAAGTATAACATCTGTCTCGATCTCAAATAAAGAAATGGTCTTATGTGGAAATTATATATATTATTAGGTGGTTTTACTGTTTCTGGTCTGAAGCTATTTTTACTGACGCTTCCTACGGAAAGGTATGTTGATTATCATATAAAATGTTGTGTGTGTTTATTAAATACATTAGTTGTTCAAATAGCAATCTAATAATTAAACCTAGCTGATTTAGCTGTAGTTTCTATAGAAAATTCGTATGGTATGTGTTCGTATAAATTCTTTGGATACTTGCCGCACGACTAGCACTGTTGACCAGTACCGTATTGTTGGTCTGTCAGCAGGCATGATTACCAAGGTTAATTCATCGACCGACACTGCTGACCAGTATCGTATACTAACTGATATTTTGGTAAGCATTTATTTACAATATCCTCTTTCATTGACTAATGTGTATTCTCTAAAATTCTCGATGCAACACGTCAATTGAGTTATAAAAATTCGAAGTGGAGTGTGTGAACAAACCATTATAAAAAAGGTTTCTTTTTTTTAGTTATGGTCTATTATTGTTGAGGATATCCAAGTCCAAATTTGGTGTCCAATTCATATGCACATTGAATCGCAGGTGTGCCCATTGTCGGAATCAAGCTTATAGCTTGCTGCTAAGAAGGTATGTCACCTAGAATCTAGCTTCTTCCTTCTATAAATGTTCAGACTTAAAGAGTTACTGTGATCATTTTGCAAATATTTGTTAACTAATTGATTCCCTCAATATATCTTGGGAAATTGATGTAGTGAGGCTTCTTTAAAAGTGGCCGGTTTCAACCTAAAGATTGAAAATGCAGGTTAGAAGTTCAAATAGATGGCTTAGATGTTATATGGGTCAAAGTGAGTGTTTTACTTGAAAACTTGAAGGATGGACTAAGGAGCTGATGTGGGCGTAGGCAATGTCCACTGGCGTAGCACACGTTGCTGCAGGGGATCCTACACTCAGAACCTTCGGAGCTACGTTGGGTAGCTGAGGAAAATGTTGGTCCAGATGTACAGTTAGCATACTTATGCGCGCCTGGTACTTGGGAGTTGTCTGCTACTTCTTTTATCTTACATGTAAATAAATCTGAGTTAATTACTCACACTAATGCTTTTATATGTGGTGATTTAATGGTGTAGGTATAGCTACCAAAGTGTGAAAAGAAGTGCGATTAAGTCTCAAGTTAGCAACGAAAATCTAAAAATTCTTTTCTTTTTTAATTATTTTACAAAGGCTTTAAATGTTTTTTATTTTTGTGAATCTTCCGCAAGGTGAACAATGAAAATTACAAGGATCTTCATGACGTAATAATTATATATTCATTGTGATGAAGACCTACACCCAAAGGAGAACAATGAACACCAGGGGTTGGAAGTCAAGGATAGTCTGAAAGTGGATTACATTTGTGTTGGTGGCTACTGCAGGTTTGTAATTCTTTCTCTTTCTTTATGTTGTTTTTTCCATCTAATGTAATGTTTTAGGAATCATGAAAATATTGATACTTCTATTTATATAAATGAAATACGATTTTATTTTTAATATGTTGACTTTCATGCATCATTGTATCTAGAACTTGCTTCAAAAATTACTTTGTTAACCTGTGCCTGTTTAATTCATTGTGTGTAATCATTTTTCGTGTATCGAGTAAGCAGACTACATCATCATCATCATCAAGAGCATCAAGTGACCGATGAGTTATAGGAGCATAGTTGGCTAATAAGTTTTGTATCTTACATAATTCTAATGGGCAAAGAAAACACCGAACAGCCTCATGTTCAAAACGAGGAGATTACATGTTATGTCAATGACTATTATATTAGATATATAGGTACGGGATCAGGAGAAAACGCCCAAAAGTGTGAGAACGGTGAGAACGCATCCTGGCCCAACACGTGGCGTGGCCCAAAAGTGTGAGAATGGAGTTTTTTTTGCCTTTTCAATATTCTTCTTTTTCCCGATTTTCGCGTTTGACATGCTGCTTCATTTTTGGCGTGCAAGATAATTTTGGCGTTAACTAAAATCATTAATTACTTGGCGTTTTACTGTTTTTCCCCGATTTCTTCTCGTTGAATTAATTCTTTGTGTGTCACATAGTTAATTTTTATTGGCGTTATGGCGTTTTCCAGGTCATTTTTTGGCGTTCTGGGTCTTATGTTAATAATTGATTACCAAAGATTAATATTTTATAAGATTACAATAATACAAAATCAAAATAAACAAATCGTCTTTTTTGGATGGGATTACATCAGAGATAATACCCATCGCTTTGTTCACCACTTTCTTCAGATTCATCATAATCAAATTTTAGATCGGCGTATAACGTCATTAGCTTGTCTCTTCTTTGCTGCAGCCTATTCTTGAATATCATTGTAACCCTGGATTTTGCATCGTTCGAATGTGCTAAATCACAGAGTTGTTCAATGAGAGATAACCTCCCTGTGTTCAACATTTCCTCCATTGGCAATGAATATTGCACCCCGTGTTAATAAGTCAATTCAACCGTTCATACTTCTTCATGCATCACCCAACTGCTAAGTGTTGGTAGAGGAGTATCGTAAATATCATCATCATCTTCTGCCAGAAATTTTCTCTTCAATATTTTTATTACAGTTCAGATTCTTTCACAATCGTTGGCTCTTGGAACCCCAAGGGCCAGGATATCCCTCTGAACCCCTTCATCCATACCAAGCATGGCTTTGGTTGTCCTTACCTTCACCACTCTCCTATTAGAGAACTTTATAATGAATCGTTTCTCCTTCCTTTCAAACCTCCATGCAATAACCTTAGCCATTTTTGAAGTTTTTGGCGTTTTGGACAATATGTGGCGTTTTTAGTCAATGTTTTCGGCATGTTTGAGGTTGTGTTCTCATGGTCTACTTTTATATAACAACTCTCCTAAAAATCCCAATAACACCCCTATATGTCCTAAAATACATCCCGTATGCGAAAAACGGACGTAAAATACCTTTAATTTTACAAAAATCAAATAAAACAAAATTTCCTGGTCGCTTGCGGGGCGCGACAGCATCCCCTGAGCTCGTCGCGGGCCGCGACCAGGTGGCCATCAGGCGAGCCTCTAGGCCGCCATGTATCCCAGTCGTGTCGAAGCTAGCCGTTGATTCAGCAACCCTAGGGCCTACCCTAGAAGGTCTCGCAGGGCGCGAAAGCCCTACTGTTTGTCTCGCGGGCCGCGAGGAAGTCCCTAATCAGCCCTATAAATAGAGGTGAACGGTTTCATTTGGAAAGCGTTCATTTTCTCGCAATCTCTCTCAATTTCTTAATAGCAGAAATAATTCCCGGGCATAATACCCCCCCTAAATAACGAAGCTCTGCCTCGATGTAAGTATCATAACCCCCAGTTACGTATTAGTTACGCTGTCCGATTGATCTAGAGCTCCGTAACGCATGACAAGGCTCTGCCTGACTCAGTCGTTGGAGTTCTGTCTCGGGGGTTGCGACATTTTATAATGACTTTTTTTCCCGCGTATGACAGGTAATTATGGCGTTTTGAAAAAGATAAATAAATTCAATTCCCCAAGTATTTGGCTTTCAATATAATAAATGTTAGTAATTATGTTTCCGTCGTTTCATTTTACTTTTTTTGCAGTTACCGTGTTTTGTTTTCAGATTCATCTGTTTTTATGGTGTAACACGTCTAATCTTGACGGCTGTAATTATGGTGTTTTGTTTTCCAATAGCGTTTAGATAACGATGGGACTTTTTGTTTTATTTTCTTTGCACATTGTTTTAAGCTTTTTTTTAGATTTATTATAATAGTACCTGTTCAAAGTAATTTTATTATAGTTTGGTAGTTTTTGGGGCGTTTTATGGCATAATGGCGTTTTGCAAGCATTTGCTCGTTTTGGCATTTTATTATATTTTTCATTATAGGATTAATGTACTTGTTGTTCTTAGCTGAAATTACATAACAAACAACAGATAAAGGAAATTAAAAAAAAAACAAATAGAAGCAATTTATGATCTAAATCTTCAGTGTCATCAGTCTCTTTCTCCTTTTGAAACTACAAGAACTGTCACAAATAAATGGCGTTTTGGGTTTGGCGTGGTTTATTTTCTTTGTTCTTGTGTTGAAGTATCTTTGTGGATGTTGGAGATATAGATCGACTCAGTGTGGATGGATGCTATCTGCCCGTCGTCTTCATTATAATCATCGAGGCCAAAGTAGCATTTACACTGGGATATGTCTCTTCTAATCATCCAAACCTTCTTCAAGAACAAAGAAGACAAAATGACATATGGGTGTCATCAGTCCCTCTTTCTTGAATTTTGTCCATCTCATGCAGCAAAATCTTACTCCCCTCACCTAACAAATCATTCAGCGAAACTTCATGCAGAACATTACTGAGTATCAAAGAAAAGATGTTTGCCATCGTTGTATTTTTTGGCGTTTTACATTGAGTTGCATTTTTTTAGGAACCACTGTGTTTTTTGTGTGATAAACGGAAAGTGGTGAGACGTTTCTATTTATAGGATTTTTTTGGCGCGTAGTTTAGGCGGGATATTATTTTTATAATAAAAATGTAATTAACATTATCCGGATGTAAGGCTTGGCGTTTATATATTATGGCGTTTCACATTTCGTGGCGTTTTTTGTAGTCTGAGAGCTTAAATAAAAACACAGAAAAAACTACGCAGTGATAAAATTGGCTTTTTGTATTTATTTGGCGTTTTATATTTCAACGGCGTTTTATGTGAGAAATGATGTTTTACCTTTTTTACCCTTAATGAAACGCGTCCACGTTATAAAATTGATGTTATTTACGAAAACGCCACTGCGCCAATCTAGTCCATAGATTGTTTTGATCGGATGATCCATAACCGTTCTCACACTTTCCACCGTTTTCTCTAAATCCTGACCCTAGATATATATGTATATGTATATATATATATATGTTGTTTTGTTAGCCTTTTAGTTTTGCTAGAAATTCAAAACGTATTTATAACTTGATTATATAAATATATTTTCGATAAAGTCAAAACATATCACCAATGATTCGTCATTGAGTCCGAGTCTAAACGATCAAGAAAACAAAGATACATTTTCAAGCCTAGCTAGTTCGGTGATTATTATACATGACCAAATTGCATGCTAGAAAAATTTATTTAGACCTTAGTGTCTTATTGGTTTAGGACACTTGTAGGTCCAGATTATATTACAGACATTGATTGCTAGCAGAAAAAGGAACGTGAACTGTGAGTTCAAGTCCCCTTTTCCTTTTAAACACTTTTTCTGTTTTACAACTATCGGGGAAGATACGTGTAATGGTATGATAAGCTAGGGAATGAAACACACTTAGATCATATGTGAATATGGTGGAACTTAAGCACCGTTAATCATATACAGACCGAAGAACGGAAGGGGTTCCACACGGAAGAGTGCTTTTGCGTCCCAGTCGAGGGTAATTGATACAAAAATCGTCAAAGGTTAGATTCCTTCCTATGTCGTCACACATATTAATGTCCTTGCAAAACATTGATAATCAACGATTTGATTGACGCTTCACATACGGATTTTATACAAATACGTCTCAAATTTTAAAGATTCATTTGATAAAACTAAAACACCTGAATTTAGCAACTGTAGGTCCCAATATGGATCATCGGACTACGATTTCTTGTTTCGGATGCTATAACGAGTGCGGAATCCACGTTACCACACAAACCGAGCAAGAGAATGAACAATACCAAAAGATATCATCGATTAACGGTTTGTGTATTGATTTTGATAGAGTTTCGGTACAATATTCGGCTCATACAAAGAACTCACTGGAACTCTCTCTCACTACACTCTATCTCACTAGCTCATACAAGCTCTCTCTCGAAACATAGGGTATCTGCTGGTATTTATAGCCTAAACCAGCAGACCCACATCGAAATAGAACATACATAACCCAAAAACAGCGAAATATAAAAGGACATCGAAATATCTTATCATTTGTATCGATCTAGACTGTTTCGATAAGTCTATATCGATATGTGTCGACAAAAACAGAAGACCACAACTTCTATATTGATCCTGTCTATTTCGATGTATTATGTCTATTTCAATGTATGTATGCATTTCAGATTGATATATGTTTGCATTTCAATATTGCACATGATGATATCATGATGACATCATGATGATGTCATCATGTCATCAATATTCAATCGAGCCACATCCACACAAAATGTATAACAAGCTCCCCTTTGATGTTGCTCATGATGGTTCATTCTTAACGTTAAGGATCTTTGAGAGTCTTCAAGTGTCACAATCACTCCCCCTTAATAATTATATTAATATTCGTTATCTACCTATCTCTACTTTAATAGAAAAATAAATTTATCGAAAGAAGATGGGATAAATGTTGGTGCACTTCATCTGTCGACTTTGTCTTGGATCGAGTCTTAGTTTGCATTGTATAGATTAGGGCACGTTTTACGAGAAAATAAGAGAATATATGTGTCTTAGGTGGTGATTTCGCTCATATGGTCATAGACAGGTGATTTCGCTTATTTGGACATGTTGGGATTTCGCTTTTGTGGCCATGTACATAGGGGCGAAATCAGAACACTACAAATAGGTGTTCCATGAGCGAAATCAGTAGTAATTCAGTCCCTTGTATTCCATACCGAAGCTCTGCCGGTGTGAAGATCGATTGTAAACAATGTTTATTCAATACAATCAGTAGATTAAGTGAAGAATCAGCTATTTCTACCTCCGTTTCTTGTTATTCCGCACCTGAAACGAAGTTGAACGCCTCTGAACGACTCGTTCGGGTCAAATCACGATCCTACAATAAAAAAAGATTTATACAATATGTGTTATATATATATATATATATATATATATATATATATATATATATATATATATATGGGAGGTTCTTTGAGAAGAAAATTAAATTGAAATGAAAAAGATCAAAGGGTATAATAGTAAAACATTAAATAGTTTTTCCTTCATCTCATTTATTCATTTATTACTATCTTTAATAATTAATTAATCATAAAGACTATCATCATCCACACTAAAATTTTTTGCTAGACACATCAAAATTTATCATACACATTTTGAAATTCATCCTACACACCTCGTAATTTATCCTACACTTTAAATAATTTTTTTCCTCTTTGAAAAAAAATATTTTTTTGAAAATAATTTAAAAATATAATGTAATAGCTATTAAAAAGGAAGACTACCAATTAATGATCTATCTAACTTTAGCAATATACCCTTACACATAATATTAAATACAAAAATTAAATGAAGTCAAATGAAGTATTCTTATTGGTTGAAATTTCTTCTTTTTTTATTTTTACAAAAAAATTATTTTCAATTGAACCATCCACTATATATATATGTATATACATATATATGTATATATATATATATGTATGTATATAGGGTTAGGATTTAGTGAAAATGGGGAAAGTGTGAGAACAGTGAGAACGGTTATGGATCGTCAGATCAAAACAATCTATGAACTAGATTGGCGCGGTGGCGTTTTCGTAAATAACACCAATTCTATTAAGTGGGCGTGCTTCATTAAGGGTAAAAGGGTCTTTTACCGCTCAAATTCAAAAAGCCAATAAAAAATGATAACACGCCATTCAAAAAAATAAAACGCCATTAAATATAAAACGCAAAAAATAGTGATAAAACGCGTTGGAGATTACAAGAAGAGGAAACAACACAGTACCTGAAATTCAGTTATTAACATTTATTAGAAGAAATTCCCTCCTAAATTATGCGCTAAAAACATCATTAAATAAACGACGTTAAACATCGCTTCCATAATCACTTCACTCTATCATTCTGCAAAACACATCTTTTACCAAAAATGCCAAGTTTAACCAAAACGCCAAAAACGGCAACCATCGTTTGGTGGAGATACACTCTGGCAATCAGGTGATTCGTCCTACATTTTGACAATAGAAGGAGGGTGTATGTTAGGACGATCAAGGTAATTTTGAAGATGGAAGAAGAGTTACAGAGGGGTATCCTATATCTTGGTATCGCTCTGGATAACGAATGTCATGAAACACATAAGCTTATGAAAACATTAACAAGGAAATTTGGTCCAATCAAAGCAGATGGAAAACCGGACCCTGTCATGAAATCATGGCATTTTGATGATGGAACAGACATGGGGACCTTTATATACGATAGTGGAGAGCAGGAAGACTACCTGCTTGAAAACATCATGACAAAGCAGGGTCTTGGGTTCATGGAAGAATTGCACAACGCCACTTGTTTGAACACAGACATGGACTCAAAAATGGCGTTAATGTAGGACATGCTCAAATGGAGCATTCAGAATCTTCAGGAACAAGAAGTCGATGAAAGTGAATCTGATGACATGGGTGAAGGTCTAGATGAAGACTCCGAGGAAGAAGACGACGGAAGTGATGGATACTTCTCGCATAAAGTACCTTCTGACGAAAAGTTTTATTTTTTTTTGTTAGTGTTCTTCTGTGTAATCTTTTTTTTTCTGAAGATAATTAAATGCTATATTTCTCTATTTAGTTGCAAAAAGGCCAAAAAATACTACAAAAAGTTATTGCTTACAAAACGCCAAAAAATAATAAAAAATATTTTTCCTGCTTAATATTTTCTCTGTTATTGTATTTTGTCATCTTGGTCTGCATAACGCCATTTAAAAAATCGTCAAACTTGGAAGATGGGACGCCTATCACCCTAGAATTGATAAAGCTGGACAAAACAGTAAAAACACACAGTAACTGAAAAGACGGTTACTTTATTACTATCATTTATTATAATAAAAATCCCGCCTAATATATGCACCAAAAAACTCCTATAAGAGAGGAGTCTCTACACAATGAATTAATCACACCCAGAAAAACAAACGACATGTTCCCTAGAAACCACTCACTTTAAAACGGCAAAAAAAAAATAGTTAAAAAAACCACAAATGGCAAAGCTTTCACTGGATGGATTCTTCTATGAGGTGGTTATCTCTATAATATTTTGCTGAATGAGATGGACAAATATTCAAGAAAAAAAGACTGATGACAGTGATATGTCATCATGTGAGCTTTGTTCTTGATGAATATATCCATGGCATGAAGGGATCAACACAAGTGTAAAATGCTATTTTAGACTACATTATTATAAATAACATTAAAGCAAGAGTTGATCTTCAATGACATGCCACCAAACAAGAATATCACACCGAAAAAAGGATGCCACTAAAAAGCTTCGCCTAAGAAAGACGGGGTTTATGTAGGAACGTTGGCATCTAGCTAAGGCATTCAAAGGTTCAAAATGCCAAAACAAATTCAAGAAGAAAAGGCTGATGACAGTGAAGATTTGGATGAGAAATTAGATTACCATTTTTAGTTTTTTTTCTCTTTCATTTTATATTGTTTTGTTATCAAATTATCTGTTGTTTCTTATCTAATTCTCTACTAATAAAATACATTATTATATAAAATGCCAAAAACTACAAACACCAAAACGCTAATAGTATGAAAACTATGAGAACGAGTGTTGGCAAAGCACCTTATCAATGTATTAAACGCCATAAAATATAAAATTTGACTAAACGCCATAAAAAACATTTGGTCTTAGTGTAATCATATGAAAATATTAATGACTCGTGGTGAATTATTATACAACGCCACAAAACGCCAAAAAAACTTGATCCGGGAAACGCTATAACGCCAACAAAATTATCTATGTGACACAAAACAATTAATTCAACGTGACAGATTTAAATAAAATAAAACACCAATTAGTTAATAAATATAATTAACACCAAAATAATCTTAGATGCCAAAAACGAAGCACCATGTTACGCAAAATTGGGAAATAAAAGAAGACTGAAAAGACAAAAAAAAAACCCTCACGCCCTCATCATATCTCGCGCCACGTGTTGGGTCAGGATGCGTTCTCACACTTTAGGACGTTTTCTCCTGATCCCGTAGATATATATATATATATATATATATATATATGGGGAGGATCAAATGAGAAGAAAATTATTGAAAGAAGAAAAAGAAGAAGGGACATATTGGTAAAATAATATTTCATTTGTAACTCATCTCTTTAATTTTTCTCTCTTTAATTAATTAGTCAACAAATCATTAATTATCCTACATATAATCTACAAAACCTACACATATAAATATTTTCCTACATATACGCTGCACGTTATAGAATTTTATCCTACACAGTCGAAATTTATCATACACACTTCGAAATAAATCTTACACAACTCGTAATTTATCCTACACAACTAGTAATTTATTCTACACTTTAAATTAAGTTGTTTTTTAATTTGAAAAAAAAGTATAAATTTTGTAAAGAAGTTACAAATTTAATTTAGTTAGTTATTAAAAGGGAAGAATACAAATTAATGATTTATGTAAGTTTACCAATATACCTTATATTAAAATTAAATGCAAATATTAAATGAAGTAAAATGAAGCATTCTTATTGGTTGAAACTTATTTTTTTTTCTTCTTATAAAAAAAATCTTCTCATTTGAACCCTCCACTATATATATATATATATATATATATATAGGATTAGGATCAAGAGTGAACAACTTCTTGAGAGTGAACTGAGTGAACTAATCTTGGACCTTGATCATTTTTTAGATTAAAAGGGTAAGATTGACATTAGCCAAGTATGTTTAATTAAATCCCTTAATTTTCTCATCTCTTAACTCTCTCTTTCTCTCTCTCTCTCTCTCTCTCTCTCATTTTTTATTATTTCTCCATCATTTCTTTATCATAGATTTTGTTTTAATTTTAACTTGAATATTGTTTTTCTTTTATTATCCGTATATATAGATATCATAATACATTGTTTTTAACTTTTTATAATTTTCAATAAGTATAAAAAAATTTCTCTGAGATTCAAATTGTAATAATTATTTTTGGGTATTAACTTTTTTTTTTGAATATGTGATGAAGTTATTTATTGTTGCATACATGTGATATGTTTCGTTTTCATTAATTTCATAATTTTTATATGAATCTACCCATGTGCATGCGTAATATACTATATGTTGTTAATATACACATATGTAACATTTTCTGAATATAATACACAGATGTATAAAAGAATGTACACATGTGTAAAAAATAACACCTGTGTATCTTGTATAAACTGATAATTAGCGAGACTGTACACATGTGTATAAATTAACACCTGTGTATCTTGTATAAACTGATAGTAGCGAGACTGTACACATGTGTATACACTAACAGCTGTGTATTATATATACCAAAACTAGCAAGATTTTAGGGGTTCTGATTATATTGTTTAATAAATGCAATTTATAAAAGACGCAAATACCCTTCTGCCAATTAATTTAAAGGGGAGTTACAATACTATAATTACAATCTTGCCATTGTTTAAAAATCTCTAGATGTTGTAATCTAATGGCCCAGATTAGTTCACACAGTTCACTCCCAACCTAGTGTTCACTCTTGAACCCTACTATATATATATATATGAACATGATCATGAGAGAACGCCTCAAAGTATGAGAACGGTGAGAACGATTCTCAGCCACAAGATCTTAGTGGTTTGTGGCTGAGATTGATGCGGTGTTATTTTTTGTAAATAATAGGGGCATTGGAACTACTAGGAGGGGTAAAATAGGAAGATCCAAACAAAGGTGCACATGCTAATCACATGCCATTTCCCTCCATCATATTTAAACAACAATAACTATTTTATACGTGATTATTTTTCGAAAAAAATTACACCTTAAAACTCAGCGTTTTTTATCTTTCCAACGAGTATACTATTGATATACTTTTCGAAAAAAATTAACTGCGTTTTATGGCGTTTTTCTGAACTGTGTGTTTTATGGCGTTTTAGAATAGGTATTTTCATGCCGTTTTTCTGAACTATGTGCTTTTATGGCGTTTTAACTAGGTATTTTCATGGCGTTTTACTGAACTGAGTGTTTTATGGCGTTTTTACAGTACAAATTATGATTTTTCTGAGCTCAGAAAATATTAATTTAGGCGGTTAGACACAAAAAAAAATGATTTTTTGAGCTATATGGCTCAAAAAATGGTTTTTTTTAGCTCTTGTAAATTATAACTCCAAAAAATAGTTTTTTTTGGCGTGGAGCTTATGGCGTTTTTTCAGCTATATGGCTAAAAAAATGGTTTTTTTGAGTTGTTGTAAATTATAGCTAAAAAATAATAGTTTTTTTTGTTATGGCTTTTAACTGGAGCTCAAAAAAATGGTTTTTTGGGCTGTTGTAAATTATAGCTCAAAAAATAGTTTTTTTGGTGTGGCGTTTTTTGAGCTATACGGCTCAAAAAAATGTTTTTTTGAGCTGTTTTAAATTATAGCTCAAAAAATAGTTTTTTTTTTGTTATGGCGGCTCAAAAAAATGGTTTTTTTTGACCTATTGTAAATTATAGCTAAAAAATAGTTTTTTTTTTTCTTTTGACGTTTTAACTGGGTATTTTTATGGCGTTTTGGTGTTTTTATGGCGTTTTATTTGAACACCTAGTTCATGTGAGTGAGTTTTTTGACAATATTACCCCTTAGTGTAATTTAACATTAATGCCACATGTCACCACCAAAATCGTTCTAACCGTTCTCACACTTTTCTTCGTTCTCTCTAAATCCTGACCCTATATATATATATATATATATATATATGGTGGGGTTCTAGAGTGAACACTAATGTATTTGCGAACTGAGTGAACAAATCTTAGCCATTGATTTACACACGTGTATGACTAGTATTTCATCATCAAATCCTGGCCATTGATCTACACACATGTATGGCCAGGATTAGTTCGCTCAGTTCGCAAACTACACTAGTGTTCACTCTTGAACCTAATCCTATATATATATATATATATAAATATATATGTATGTATGTTATGTTATGTTATGTTCTTAGATCACGAACAAATTCCAATCGATCTACTTTGTTAACACTTTCCAAAATAAGAAAATGTTAATTTAAAAAAAAAATGTTAAATGTTGTAAAACAACGACCTACTAGCAATGTATAGAGAAGAATGGGAGAATGAGAGATGGATTTCTTATTGATTGATTTCAACATCAAATACAAATGTCATTATATATAGGCCCTTACATTAGTACAATAGTAACTAAAGAGATAGGAGTTATAGAGGTGGATAGTCACTATAACATAATGGATGCACTAAAGGGATAGGAGTTATAGATGTGGATAGTCACCACATAATGGATACATTCATAACATTAAACGCATTATTTAAAATAAATAATGTTATATATTCTTTAATTTTGTATGTATAGTTCATATTAGGATTATATGTATTCATATCATAATTTATTTTTATTATGTGTGAGATACAAAAAACAATATGAAATATAAAAAATAATTCAAAATTTATAACATTTTTTTCCTCAAACACAAACAGCCTCAACAATATTTATTTAAAAAAATCATTCAAGTTTATAAATCTATTTATTAATTTACTAAATTTCTGCATTGATTTCAAAACACATTCGTATCAATTGTTAGTGGGCTTTGGTTTAGAAAATAGTTGACAGAGTTTTAAACAAAAGTAGAAAACAACAACCGATAAAAAGCTATGTTACTCATTGGAATGTATGCAAAAATCAAACAGTATGATAAGAAGACATATATAATAGCAAGATATTGATTCTTTGTTACCTTTTTTTTTCTGTAGAACAGTAGCAGATCATTAAGTCACCGGGTTCCCAACAATCACCGCATTGTGCAACTCTTATGACAATGTCATCCATGTTCAAAAAACAACTCGTGCTGATAACGTGTTGTAAAATAACGACCTACTAGCAATGTATAGAGAAGAATGGGAGAATGGGAGATGGATTTCTTATTGATTGATTTCAACATCATATACAAATGCCATTATATATAGGCCATTACATTAGTACAATAGTAACTAAAGAGATAGGAGTTATAGAGGTGGATAGTCACTATATAATGGATGCACTAAAGGGATAGGAGTTATAGATGTGGATAGTCACCACATAATGGATACATTCATAACACTCCCCCTTGACTATCTGTCGCAACCCCCGATCCCTAATCCTCGGGAACGGGCGGCCGCGAGCCAGTTTCGGTGGTATCTGGTATTTGTCTAATTTGGCAGCGGAATTTTTCATCAGGACCGTAGTTAGGAAATATTGGATCAGAGTAAAATACCACATTTTCATAATATTAAACACATGGGATAAAACCCAAGTTTGCAATACACACATTTTCATAGGAATAAATCCTATTTTATTTAATAAAAACATCTATTTTATTTTAGGTAACTTTATTGCCACTTGTTAGGATCGGAGGCTCTCATGATTGTGTTTGATTGTATGATTTGAACAAAGAATGAATATGAAACAATGTAAAGTGCAGCGGAAATGAATAATAAACTTTGTAAACATAATCAAAGGAGAAAATAGTTTGATAAACATTTGCTTTTCATAGAGTCGAAAGATTACAATTCAAAGCAAAAGATTACATTGCAAGCTTACAAACTAAGCTCCCCCTCAGCCTGATACTACAGTGGTTGGTTGCACAAGATGAAAGGATTGAATTGAGGAGAAGAACTCACTCAAAACGATCAAATGTAACAGTACAGAGTACTGTTCCATTTATAGACAATCCAAACTACTGAGGCATCTCAGCTGACGTCACCATGAAAGCGACGTCTAACAGCCTAACAACCTGTATCTACTGTTCTTATACAAACACTGCTAAACCTAACCACTGACTATACATAAAACAGATGACATACTAAACTACTGCTTTCTCTTTACATCAGTGCTTTCATCAAGGTTGATCAGTCCTTGATTAGGCAGTGCTTTGTCATCAGTAGATTGTACCAGCAGTGTTTTCTTCTCAGCAGTTTTCTGGCTTCATCAGTAGTTAGAAGAACAGCAGCAGTTGTATCCGGGCAGTGGATGTAAGACCATCAGATGTTATAATCACTTTCAAGGGAGAAGACTTAGTGTAAACTGCTGCTTATTGTGAATCCACTGCTGTGATCCGGTTTTGGCTTTCATTATCTGTTCCTCTGGTAGGGTTCAATCCCAACAATCTCCCCCTGGAACAGATAATGCCAAAACCCTTCATTATTCTGGATCTTTATTCCTCATCAGAAGTTCCTTAGCTTGTCTTTTAAATTCTGCTTCAAAGTCTTTGGAACTTAGGTCATCCTCATCCCTGCACAGTGAAAGTTCAAGGAGATCCTGCAAATCTTCAACACCAAGGCCTAGTGCTTCTTTCCTTGATATGTACTTCACTTCGCCATTGGATCTGACCAGAGTCAGTACGTGGGTCTTTTGATCAGACATCCACTTTAGTACTTTTGAACCCAATGGGTTTCTTGGGAGAGATTTATTTTCTGACGAGCTTTGAGATTTTGGCCTAGAGAAAAATTGTACAGCAGTATCCTGAACTTCAGACATTCTTTTGAAAGCTTCTTCTATGACTTCATTTGCTGCAGCTATATCTTCTGCAACTTCTTTGTCAATTTGCTCTTGTGTCTTTTGTTGATCAAGCTCACTGTCTGAGATATCTGCTGAAATGTTTGTTGATGCAGGTTTGGTTAGTACCTTTTTGAAAAGGTTTTGAAGGCTCACTGAACTATCTTCTTTTAGACCCATTTTCTTGATGGCTTCTGTGAAGTAATCAGCTTCCTTTTCTTTTTCATCTTCACTGGTCAGCAGTTTTCCTTTCTCTTGGTTTATCACAAGACTCGGGTCAACTGTTGATGTGATCAGTGTTTTAAGAGCATCCAACTGTTGTTCTATCTTGTTATAGTCTGGCTTTTTAGAAGTGCCTGAGACTGTTATCTTTCTTTTCTTCAGCCGTTCATAAGCCTCATCGGTATACTGCTTTGTCCATTTTGCTATGGCTTCAGCAGTATCCACCTTAGCATCTATCAGTTCCTTCTTTTTCTTTTTGTATTCAGAAGTAAGATCAACAATTAGCTTTTTGTACTTATTCCAATTTGGAGCTGTCTTCTTCTTACTTGGATCATTTTTAACCCTTTCAATCCTGTTTGCTTCATGCTTCAAGGCAACCAGTGGCCACTCTTCAAATTGGTTTTCTTCAGCTTGATAGAATTTTTCTTTCATTATATATGCAAGATACTCTTTTCTCATTGCTTTTCGTTGATCTGTCTTTTCTTTGATCAGATCTTGTGCATAGTCTTCCATTAGCTTGACCTTTGTGAGCAAGAGTACCATTCTTTCTGCAATGGCTTCATCACCTTCATCTTTGCATTCAAGCTTAGCTCTAATCCTTGCTTGCCTTGCTTTTATTTTGAGATATTCATCCATGTTTTCTGGGACTATGAAGCCAATGAGAGAAGGAAATCTTCTTTTTGAAGGATCTTTTGTGACAACTCGAATTTCCGACATTCTTTATTTGTATTTATTGCACGTTGACTGTCTAGATTATTACTTACACGAATTATTTACCTGGTAATTGTGCACACTGAATTATAAGTTAAGATGATAATTTTGATTTTTGAGTGATAATGTGTAAGTACTTGACTACATGAATAATTGTAAACTGTTTGAGACCTGAACACCTCGACGAAACAGAATAGTTTCGCCAACAACCCACTCGACGAAACAGGATTGTTTCACCGGCCCAGTTTCACCGAAGCCCATTACGGGCCCAGAACTTGTATGCGTGTATAAGTGATACGGAACCACCTCATTTGACACACCTTAGCAAAAACCGAAACCCTAGAGCCCCTTTTCTCTCCTGTGTGACGGCAGTTGGAGGTTCCCGAAGATATTTTAGCGATCGATTCGTATTTCTCTTATTCCGGTTAGTGTGTGTATTCGTTAATCGGTTTCATGATTCTGTAATATCTCGATTTATGTTTGTGTTATTAAATAAAAAAAAGGCACATTAGATGAGTTCTAGGGAACCGATCTATGTCAGTAACTTGGTCGGCTCATTATGTGGGTGTTTAGGAAATTTATTTTATTCCTTGATATTACTCTTGCTATGTTAAATGGATTGTTGTGTGTAGTTGTCAAACCCACCAAGCTATTTGGTCCAATAATACCAATTGTACATTCTTGGTCCTAGTGTATATAATTATGGGATTGACAGAAAGCATGTGATGAGTGAATTGTTTTCAAACTTGATCCTTGTTTAATGTGATGATGATGATGAATCTGACATTGGTCATATGTGTTTGCCTATTTAGTGAATGAGTTTGTTATTGGAGGTCCAATGAGAAACATTGGTTATGCAAATTTTGGTCCAATGAGGTTGGGAGGTGGTGGCTAGATGTCGGCCACTAGGGCATTTAGATCTTTAGGACATTGTCTGTTTATTGCTGATACAGAACCGACGAAACAGAGTGTTTCGCCAAGAGTAATCGACGAAACAGAGTGTTTAGCCAAGAGTAATCGACGAAACAGAAGTGTTTCGTCGACTGGGTAAACTGTATGGTAATTTGTTTCTGTTGAGCTTAACTGAGTTAACTAACTGCTGTTAGATGCGACGCCTGATTTTGTATACGTGCAATGTGCTACTTGGTGATTTTTGATGCGTTGTCCACTATGATTTTATTTGCGAGCTAACTTCGTAAATACAAACTGATTATGTATACGTGCGTACTTTAGGACGTGATTGATTTACTTTGAGCACATACTTAGCATACCGAGCAAAACAAGGTGAGTTCACACTTCTACCAAGGCAAGGGATTCCCGGGGTTGGGAATGGGTTGATTGATTATTTATGTTTAATATTTATCGGAATTACATACCATAGGCCTCGGGAGAGGAAGGTCAATGGTAGATACTACTAGACTAGTGATACATATACTTCTCTTCGCACACATGCCGGGATCGGCCGCGATACTAGAACAATCTTCGCAAACATGCCTGGAATGGCCGCGAACTATACACTAATCTTCGCAAACATGCCTGGAGGGTCGCGATACAAATATAACTAGTCTAGAAAACATGGGAAACCCCCACTAAACTTCGCAAACATGCCTAGAGGGCCGCGATGCTATTACATACGATACATGATTTCTAAATGAACATACGGTTTACGATACGAACATTATAACTAAATAACCTACTGTGAACTCGCTCAACTAGTTGTTGACTCTCTGTTACATGCCTTGCAGGACTTTAGGTACTTTTGGAGCTTGCACGGGAGGCACGGTCGTTGTGGACATGGATCGTGAATGTGTTGTTAAACATTATGACATTTTGTACTTAAACTTATGTTGGGTCTTAAATTATTGCTTCCGCTACACACTTGTTTTATGTTTGGTTTGAAAACACCTATCGTATTGATGAATGGCTTTTACTATATACTTATGTTCAATATGATTGGTGGCTTGATCCTGGTCATGTCACGCCTCCAAGCGGTGGTACTCCGCATGTGGATTTTGGGGGTGTGACAGATTGGTATCAGAGCCATTGGTTATAGAGAACTCGGTTTTATATAAGGGAAAACGTTTTTATTAAAACCAGACTATAACCAGAACAGTGCTCAACGATCCACAACGACGCTTCGCTCCACGTGCAAGACTCAACATCCTAGGTAATATGGTATATGTTTTATTGCCTACGTTATAGAATTGCATTGAATTTTTGCTCAGGGTATGCTTAGATTAACGTAACACTATTGCTTGAGAATACTTGTGTGCTCACTTTCTTCTGTCATCGCACTATTCGCGAACCACTCTCATTTATGTTATCTTTTCTATGAAGATCATGTCTGGACATATCAACATGACACAAGCCCAACTGACGGCTCTCATTAACGAGCGAGTTGCTGCGGCACTTGCAGCCGCACAAGCAGGAGGTATACCCTGCAGTTGTAAACTCACACTAGGATCTTTAGATCCTACACTCCTAAACCAACTCTTGTGTTTAATCTTGTCCTGGATTCTTATACACAACAGGTCAGCACGCTCAGCCACCTGTTTGCACCTTCAAAACTTTCATGGACTGTCGTCCTACTACTTTTAGTGGCACGGAAGGAGCGGTTGGACTTCTCCATTGGTTTGAAAAGCTTGAGTCAGTATTTGAGATGTGTGAATGCCCTGAGGCTCGCAGGGTGAAGTACGCCACTGGTACTCTAGAAGGCATTGCGCTGACTTGGTGGAACGCGCAAGTTCAGATATTAGGGTTGGCCGTTGCTAACGCCACACCCTGGAATGATTTCAAGGAGTTGATCAAAGAGGAATACTGTAGCCGTGATGATATTCATAAGCTGGAGGTAGAGTTTTACCACTTGAAAATGACGGGGTCAGAAATTGAAGCGTACACCAGAAGATCGAATGAGTTGGCTATTCTGTGTCCTACTATGGTGGACCCTCCCATTAAGCGTATCGAACTGTATCTCAATGGTCTGGTGCCGGAAATTCAAAGTCACGTAACCTCAGCGAATCTTGGCACCATTCAACAGATCGTCAAGTTAGCTCATCGCCTCACCGATCAGGTAGTGGAACAGAACAGGCTGCCTAAACGCATCAGCGCTACTACTACCGCTACCACTCCAGTTACTCCCGCTACTCCCAGTGACAACAAGCGGAAATGGGAAGGGGATTCAAGCAAGGGTTCAGCTACCGTACAGTCTCAAGCACAGCAGCAGCGCAAGACTAGTGATTACCAGAGTCCAAGTCAGCAATCGTCTGGTGGTCAGGGACAGAGTGGATATAGGGGAATTCATCCACTGTGTAACAGGTGCAACAAACACCACAGTGGTCAGTGTCGTAAAGGCCGCTGTCAGAGATGTCTAAGGGTAGGTCATGAAGCTAAAGATTGCAGAAGCTCAAGGCCTGCGAATCAGAACCAGCAACAACAGCCACCAGTTCCATGAAACCCGCCACAGCAATAACAGCAAGGAAATAAGGCATGCTTTCAGTGTGGGGCTGAAGGTCACTTCAAGCGGAACTGCCCCCAGTTAAACCAGAATCAGAATAACAAAAACAATAATCAGGGCAATGGGAACAACAATGGGGGAAACAACAACGACAATGGTGCTAGGGGTCGTGCATTTGTGATTGGTCCGGGCGATGCAAGGAACGATCCTAATGTAGTTATGGGTAAGTTTCTTCTCGACGACTTTTATGTTACTGTATTATTTGATTCGGGTGCGGATACCAGTTATATGTCTCTGAAAGTTAGTCAAATGCTTAAACGCGCACCAACACTTTTGAACACCAAACATGTTGTAGAGCTAGCTAACGGTAAAAGTTTAGAAGCAACACACATAGTTCAGGGTTGTAATCTTATCCTCGCTGGTCAGACTTTCTCTATCGATCTCATTCCTATAACTCTGATTAGTTTTGATATCGTCATTGGTATGGATTGGTTATCCCAACAACAAGCAGAGATCCTATGCAAGGAGAAGATCATTCGCATTCCCCGTACTGGCAAAGAACCTCTCGAAGTTCAAGGCGACAAGAGTGGTGTCGTGAGTGGCATCATCTCCTTCTTGAAGGCTCAGAAGTGTCTGCGAAAGGGCCATATAGCTATTTTAGCACTCGTTACTGATACATCGCAGAAAGAGAAAAAGATTGAGGATATTCCTATAGTACGCGACTTTCCTCAAGTGTTTCCTGAAGAGTTACCTGGGCTACCGCCTCATCGTCAGGTCGAATTTCAGATCGAGCTAGCTCCAGGAGCAGCACCTATAGCTCGAGCACCTTATCGTTTAGCACCAACCGAACTGGAAGAACTGTCTAAGCAATTGCAAGAACTCTTGGAAAAGGGTTTCATACGCCCTAGCTCTTCGCCTTGGGGAGCTCCAGTATTATTTGTAAAGAAGAAGGACGGTACCTTCCGCATGTGTATAGACTACCGCGAACTGAACAAGGTCACCGTGAAGAATCGCTATCCTCTTCCACGTATCGACGACTTATTCGACCAGTTGCAAGGGTCGAGCTATTACTCGAAGATTGACCTGAGGTCAGGATATCACCAATTGAGAGTCCGGGATGAGGACGTCTCCAAAACAGCATTCAGAACTCGCTACGGACATTACGAGTTCTTGGTCATGCCATTCGGGCTAACGAACGCGCCTGCGGTTTTCATGGATCTCATGAACAGGGTGTGCAAACCTTATCTTGACAAGTTTGTTATTGTTTTCATCGACGACATCCTGATTTATTCGAAGAATCGGGAGGAACATGAGCAGCATTTACGACTTATTCTGGAACTTCTTCGAGCAGAACAGCTGTACGCCAAGTTTTCAAAATGCGACTTCTGGCTTCGTGAAGTCCACTTTCTAGGCCACGTGGTAAACACGGATGGGATTCATGTCGATCCATCCAAGGTAGATTCGATCAAGAACTGGCCTGCACCTCGCACACCAACCGAAATACGCCAATTCTTGGGTTTGGCAGGTTATTACAGACGGTTCATCAAAGACTTCTCAAAGATTGCACAGCCGCTTACATTACTGACACAGAAAGGTATTGCTTACCGTTGGAGTGATACACAGGAAACAGCGTTTCAGCACTTAAAGGATAGACTTTGTAGCGCACCTATCCTCTCCTTGCCTGAAGGCACGGACGATTTTGTAGTCTACTGCGATGCATCTATTCAAGGTCTTGGATGTGTGTTGATGCAACGGGATAAAGTTATTGCTTATGCTTCACGTCAACTTAAGATTCACGAACGGAATTACACTACACACGATTTAGAGCTGGGAGCTGTTGTTTTTGCGCTCAAGATATGGCGACATTATCTGTATGGCACCAAGTGCACCATCTACACCGATCACAGGAGTCTTGAGCATATCTTCAAGCAGAAAGAATTGAACATGCGACAACGTCGATGGGTCGAGTTACTGAACGATTACGAATGCGCTATAAAGTACCATCCGGGCAAAGCCAATGTGGTGGCCGACGCCCTCAGTCGAAAGGATACTACACCTAGGCGTGTACGAGCGTTGCAACTCACTATTCAGTCTAGTCTTCCTTCACAGATACGAGATGCTCAGGTAGAAGCATTGAAACCAGAAAACGTCAGGGCTGAAGCCCTACGCGGCTCAAGGCAACGGTTAGAACAAAAGGCAGACGGAGCCTACTATGTAACAGGACGCATCTGGGTCCCACTCTGTGGCAATTTACGCAAGCTTGTAATGGATGAAGCTCATAAGTCTCGCTACTCAGTACATCCTGGTTCGGATAAGATGTACCACGACCTCAGAACTACATACTGGTGGCCTAGCATGAAAGCTCACATAGCCACTTACGTTAGCAAGTGTTTGACTTGTGCGCGAGTCAAAGCGGAATATCAGAAACCATCAGGCCCACTCCAACAGCCTGAGATACCACAATGGAAATGGGAGCAAATTTCCATGGATTTTGTTACTGGCCTACCTAGATCTCAGCGCGGGAATGATACTATTTGGGTGATCGTGGATCGACTCACAAAGTCTGCTCACTTCTTGGCTATCAAAGAAACGGATAAGTTCTCCACTCTAGCAGACGTATACCTTAGGGAAGTTGTCTCGAGGCACGGGGTGCCCACCTCTATTATCTCCGATCGTGATGCACGTTTTACTTCAGAACTGTGGCAAGCAATGCACAAATCTTTTGGCTCTCGATTAGACATGAGCACAGCCTATCACCCTCAGACCGATGGGCAGTCTGAGCGTACTATTCAAACTCTAGAAGACATGCTTCGGGCGTGCGTAATTGACTTTGGCAAGGGCTGGGAAAAGCATCTGCCACTTGTGGAATTTTCATATAATAACAGCTACCACACCAGCATTAAAGCTGCTCCATTTAAGGCATTGTACGGGCGTAAATGCCGATCACCTCTTTGTTGGGCAGAGGTGGGTGACAGTCAGATCACAGGTCCAGAAATGGTAGTTGATACTACTGAAAAGATTGCTCAAATACGACAACGTATGGCGGAAGCTCGCGACCGTCAGAAAGCATACGCAGATAAAGACAGGAAACTACTCGAGTTCCAGGTTGGGGATCGAGCGCTACTCAAAGTGTCACCCTGGAAGGGTGTTGTTCGTTTTGGCAAAAGGGGCAAACTCAATCCACGATACGTTGGACCATTTGAAGTCATAGAGAAAATAGGCAAAGTGGCCTACAGACTGAACTTACCAGCTGAACTCAGTGCAATTCACAACGTCTTTCACGTGTCGAATCTGAAGAAGTGTCTGTCAGATGAGACCCACATAGTTCCTTTGAAGGAGCTCACTATCGACGAACGGTTACATTTCGTCGAGGAACCAGTTGAAATCACGGACCGGGATGTTAAGGTCCTCAAGAACACTAGAATACCTCTTGTTCGAGTTCGTTGGAACTCCCGTCGTGGCCCAGAGTATACCTGGGAACGAGAAGACCAAATGGAACTCAAATATCCCCAGTTGTTCGAAAACAATGCAACTACTACTGAGGCTGAAGCTACTACAGAATTTCGGGAAGAAATTCCAAATCAACGGGGGGATAATGTGACACCCCAGGAAAACCAGTAATCTTCGCAAACCTGCTCGGGGAGCTGCGATACGATACAGGTAAACAACGTCACACCACTAGCTTCCTCAGTAACTGCATGCTAAATTTCGGGACGAAAATTCTTTCAAGTTGGGGATAATGTGACAACTCGAATTTCCGACATTCTTTATTTGTATTTATTGCATGTTGACTGTCTAGATTATTACTTACACGAATTATTTACCTGGTAATTGTGCACACTGAATTATAAGTTAAGATGATAATTTTGATTTTTGAGTGATAATGTGTAAGTACTTGACTACATGAATAATTGTAAACTGTTTGAGACCTGAACACCTCGACGAAACAGAATAGTTTCGCCAACAACCCACTCGACGAAACAGGATTGTTTCACCGGCCCAGTTTCACCGAAGCCCATTACGGGCCCGGAACTTGTATGCGTGTATAAGTGATACGGAACCACCTCATTTGACACACCTTAGCAAAAACCGAAACCCTAGAGCCCCTTTTCTCTCCTGTGTGATGGTAGTTGGAGGTTCCCGAAGATATTTTAGCGATCGATTCGTATTTCTCTTATTCCGGTTAGTGTGTGTATTCGTTAATCGGTTTCATGATTCTGTAATATCTCGATTTATGTTTGTGTTATTAAATAAAAAAAAGGCACATTAGATGAGTTCTAGGGAACTGATCTATGTCAGTAACTTGGTCGGCTCATTATGTGGGTGTTTAGGAAATTTATTTTATTCCTTGATATTACTCTTGCTATGTTAAATGGATTGTTGTGTGTAGTTGTCAAACCCACCAAGCTATTTGGTCCAATAATACCAATTGTACATTCTTGGTCCTAGTGTATATAATTATGGGATTGACAGAAAGCATGTGATGAGTGAATTGTTTTCAAACTTGATCCTTGTTTAATGTGATGATGATGATGAATCTGACATTGGTCATATGTGTTTGCCTATTTAGTGAATGAGTTTGTTATTGGAGGTCCAATGAGAAACATTGGTTATGCAAATTTTGGTCCAATGAGGTTGGGAGGTGGTGGCTAGATGTCGGCCACTAGGGCATTTAGATCTTTAGGACATTGTCTGTTTATTGCTGATACATAACCGACGAAACAGAGTGTTTCGCCAAGAGTAATCGACGAAACAGAAGTGTTTCGTCGACTGGGTAAACTGTATGGTAATTTGTTTCTGTTGAGCTTAACTGAGTTAACTAACTGCTGTTAGATGCGACGCCTGATTTTGTATACGTGCAATGTGCTACTTGGTGATTTTTGATGCGTTGTCCACTATGATTTTATTTGCGAGCTAACTTCGTAAATACAAACTGATTATGTATACGTGCGTACTTTAGGACGTGATTGATTTACTTTGAGCACATACTTAGCATACCGAGCGAAACAAGGTGAGTTCACACTTCTACCAAGGCAAGGGATTCCCGGGGTTGGGAATGGGTTGATTGATTATTTATGTTTAATAGTTATCGGAATTACATACCATAGGCCTCGGGAGAGGAAGGTCAATGGTAGATACTACTAGACTAGTGATACATATACTTCTCTTCGCACACATGCCGGGATCGGCCACGATACTAGAACAATCTTCGCAAACATGCCTGGAATGGCCGCGAACTATACACTAATCTTCGCAAACATGCCTGGAGGGCCGCGATACAAATATAACTAGTCTAGAAAACATGGGAAACCCCCACTAAACTTCGCAAACATGCCTAGAGGGCCGCGATGCTATTACATACGATACATGATTTCTAAACGAACATACGGTTTACGATACGAACATTATAACTAAATAACCTACTGTGAACTCGCTCAACTAGTTGTTGACTCTCTGTTACATGCCTTGCAGGACTTTAGGTACTTTTGGAGCTTGCACGGGAGGCACGGTCGTTGTGGACATGGATCGTGAATGTGTTGTTAAACATTATGACATTTTGTACTTAAACTTATGTTGGGTCTTACATTATTGCTTCCGCTACACACTTGTTTTATGTTTGGTTTGAAAACACCTATCGTATTGATGAATGGCTTTTACTATATACTTATGTTCAATATGATTGGTGGCTTGATCCTGGTCATGTCACGCCTCCAAGCGGTGGTACTCCGCATGTGGATTTTGGGGGTGTGACATCTTTCTCAGTGTAAAATTGTCTCATCTCATTTTTCACAGCATCTAGTTCCAGTGGATATTTTGCGGCAACATGATCATATTTTTCATCAGTGGCTTGAGTTGTTTCTCTTTTTCTTTTGTGAAGCTTTACGGATGAAGAGGGTTTTGATTGTGATGCAGAGATGATGAGAGCAGTGGTAGATGGTTGACAAACAGCTGTTGAAACAACTGGTGTTTCAACCTCTGCTGTCTTTACAACTACTGATGTGTCAGTAGATGTCTTCTGCTTTTGAGCAGGGGTTGAAGGTGGTGAGGTAGTTTTTGATGGTGGTGATGGTGAATCATCAGGTATGAAAATCCTTCTCCTTTTTATTGTAGGAGAGGCTGATGATGTCCTGGGTGAATCAGTGGTTTCAGTGATGGAAAGTGTCTGACTAACAGCTGTTGAAACAACTGGTGGTTCAACCACTGTTGTCATTACAACAGATGTTGTAACATCTGTTGTCTTCTGTTTTATGACAGGAGGTAGTGGTGGTAGGGCAGTGGTTTTGGTGGTGTGTGGTGAAGTTGTGTGTGTTGATGAGATGATAGCTGTTTGGCTACTGCTAGCGGTTTTTGTAACTACTGCTGTATCAGCTGTTTGGATGGAAGTTTGAGATTTTTAACCTTTTGAGGATTTAGATGTCTGTTTTTCTTGTTCTGGTTTAACATACAGACCATCTTCAATTCCCTTTTTCTTCAACTGCTTGATATTCTCCCCCTTTTTGGCATTATCTGCAAGGGGGTTATCCATGAAAAGGATGGTAGAGGGAACTTTTCCAGAAGTGCTTTGGAGATGAGCCTTGATAGCTTTGATGTCTGCTTGAGTATCTTTAAATCTCGACTCCACCATGTTTGTCAGCATTTTCACATGTATTTCATGCTGCTGATCAGCCATCTGTTTTTGTTTTTCAAGTAAGGGCTGGAAAATATTCCACAGCTCATTTGCAGCAGGTGCAGGTTGTGCAGATGCTTGAGCTGGAGCAGCAGTGGATTGTGCTTTTTGAGCTTTTAGCAGCTGCTGCACCATATCCTTTATCTCAGCACTTGTTGTTTCAGGTTTTTCAACTCTGCCCGTCAATTCCTGATATTTTGAATCATCACCCACTTTAATGGGATCATCTGAATCCCCACCAGCAGTGGTTGTACCAATGTGCGACTTAGGAACTGAGTCCAAAAAATCACCCATTGATGCCCCTTGTTCTTGGTACTGGGGACTTCTTTCTTCAGCACTTGATAATCCTTTGATGGTACCAGTGGTTAAAACAAACTCACTGGTGGTTACCGAAGGTGCTATAGAAGAAATTGCCTTCAAGGGAGTCTGACTGATGAAACAACTGTCCATATGTAGATCTGTTGATCCAACATTTGTAGTTGCTGCTCCACTTGAACTACTGACAGGAGTTACTTGTAACTCCTGCAGTGTAACCTCCTCAGTTGTTGCTGGGATAGCAGAGGTATAGGCATCAGACCCAGTCACTTGTTGGAGTGTACTCTCTTTGATGAGTGATTGAGAGGAACTGGTTTGTGTCTTAGCTATATCAACTGCATGGAACAAAGGTAGCATGGATTGTGGTAGTATGATTGGTGAGGGTATGGGGGTTAATAGAGACATGTCCTTGGGATCAGGACTGAGGAAGATGGATCCGATTGGGTCCAGAGCTTCATATTGTGGGGTCCCTGTGCTTACAACCTGATCCTTTTGTGAGGATACATGAGGAGTTTGAGGCAATGGTGGAGATCTTTCTACCAACTGCTGTGAGGAAGTAGCAGCAATGGTTTGTGGTGATATTTGTTTTGTCACTGGCAGTTGCTCTGGGATCTCATCTTCCAGAGTTGCCTTTGTTTTGGGTTTGGTGGGTTTTCTGGATGTTTTCTTTTTGGTCTTTTTGGTAGTGGCAGGTGTGGGTTTCAAAGCAGTGGTAGTGCTGCTATGATCACCTGGAGCAGTGGGCTCAGCAACAGATGTCTGAGGAGCAGTGGTAACTGCTAAATTCTGCTCAGACACCTTTGCTTTTGTTTTTATTGGTGCCAACATTCTAGTGAATGTTTCAGGTGTTAAACTTTTTATTTGAAAATAAACACCTTGTTTTAGCAAATTTTCATTTTCTTTTTCAAATTTTTGTTTAAAATAGTAGCTTAGAAATCTTGGAAAAAGTAAAAATGCTTTGCTATCAACGTTTTTTACCAAGTCATTAAAGATTTCCTGGGAATAATTGTAATTTTCATTATTTAACATAGCATAGCCCAGACATTGAATCTTCAATGGTATTTCATTAAACGCTGTTGTTTTATTTGAAACACACATCAAAAGTGTGTGAAATAAAAATCTGGGTGCAGACGGGAAGTAACCTTTTTGTAAGGTATCCACCTTTGATTGTTCTGCATACCCTCTTTTCAGAAAATCAGTTTTCAACTCGGTTTTGTCAAAAGAAGTTTTACCTTTCTGATCATCGAGTTTAAAGACTTCTGAGATTGATTGTGGAGTGATTTGAATCACTTTACCCTGTATTGAGGAGTTAATGGCTATGACTTTATCGTCTTGTTTTTCAAGCGTCGCCTTTTTCCAAAACTCTCTCTGGGTTTGCAGGTAAATGGGAGCGTCTGCTGTTATCAAAGTCTTGTACTTTGATTCAGATAAGGTGTCAATGATGGAATCGAAGGTGTGGTTGTTTGTGGGTTTTGTGAGTAAACCCACATAGTTATGAGGAGATTTGTATGGTATTTCAATGGATTCAGCAGCCGTTTGAGCGACCTCTTTGGAAGATGATGATGATTTTGATTTTGATTTTGCTTTTGATTTCGTCATTTTGATGCGGAAGAATAGAAAATGATTTGGGATGAAGGGTTAGAAATTGCTTTGAGAAGAGAATTTTAGAATTCAATTCGACAGTGTAAAACCCTGTTTGGGGGTTTTGATCAGGGTTTTATTAAAAAAATGATCGCTGATGTGGCAGCGGTTATTAAGATCTGATGGCTAAAAACTGACCACGTGTCAACCTCTGATGAGATGGATTAAGAATGGAGGATAGTTGTTTTGAGAGCCATTGATGAAACAAGCATCAGTGGTTACAACGGTAATAATGTGACAACAGTAGATGATTTTTACTATCAGTGGATAGCATATCAGTGGATACGACACTGATTTTGAGCATCAGTGCTTGCCAAGAGAATGAAAGGATCAGATGTTGACTTTCAGCAGTGGACAATATTTAGAAGGCAGATGTTTGAACAAAACAGTGATTAGGGTAAATGGTAAAGATTTGAAAGATGGGTATGTGAGCAACCATTTTGAAAATTTTCCATTCAAGGTTTTACCACATGTCAATTACACATTTTGAAGCTTATACAAATTTCTGACAGTAGTTTAGTACCCCAGATGATGTAGACTTTTTACCAAGGCAACTCGTTGTTGTTATAACATTTAAATTAAAACATGAGTACCCAAGTATTATAAGATCTGTTAACAATCAATCTTTTGCATAGTGTAAGAACAAACCTGAGTTTGACATGACCTTGACAAATATACCATTTCCTTTTGATCCGTTTTGAGGATAATATCACCAATAAAAATAAGGTCATATATCCTCACAGGAGATTGAAACTTTTACTATAAAAAACCATTGAAAAGTTCAAAATATATCATTCTTAAGAAAAAAAAATGAAGAATGACATATCCTGCTTTATTTGAGAAAACCCTTTTCAAAAAAAAAAAAAAAAATTAAAGGATTCTCTGAAAACAGCAACAAAAGGATCTGGTATTAATTTTCCACTGAAACTCCTAATCATATCAACCCCAAGCTTATGAAAATGGTCAGTGGTTTGACAACAGTGGTATGACATATTAAATACATTTTGACCACTGTTTGGTACCATTCTCTTGTTGATTGATTGACAACAGAAATGAGGACATTTGTCTAGTCCTGTTGAAAGTTTATTCTTCTGCGAATACTATTGTTACTTGAACCTTTCCCTGAACCAATGGTTGCACATAGTTGCCTAATGACCATAATTACCCCAAACTTTGACTCGTAAGTGTTTTATGTTTATACTCTTTTCTTCTGACTTCAAAAGTTTTGAGATAAACACACTTCTGAGTTTTAGTGAATTGTCTTCTTCCCTTTTTACCCTTCCCCTTCATAAGTAATGAGATACTTACTGGGAGGTCTTTATTGAAGGAATACTTAATCCATAATCATTTTGTAGTAATGTTTTAAAAGGTTTAGCCATATTTGTACAAATTTTTTACTAATCTCTCATTACAAATGATACTGGCTATCCTGCTTTCTTAATGCATTTTAACAGAGTTGATTTGCTCCTTTTGAGGATCTCAACCTGTTTTTCAACACATAAGATCAAGTGACTAAAGTTTTAATTTCCCTCTCTTTTGTTAGCAAAAACATTAATGTTTTTATGAACATAGGTTTTTGTTAATTCGAGGTTCATACTTTAGCATCTAATCATAATGAAAACATCACAAATTTCATACCAACAGTTTAAATCAATTTTGAAAATAAGAAATAATCCCATAGTTTAACAGATATGTTTTCAGATCAAAAAACCATGAGTGTCTTGTGCATGAAATCACTTGTTGTGTGAGATTTGTGTGTCATATGACATCTTGGTTGATTTACAGAGTTTTTGAATAACCACTTTGAGCATGGTTTACTCGGCACTCTGTTTTTCAACTAAATGCACCCAACCTTAGTATCAATGAATTTTGAGCCGAACTGTTATGTCAAATTGATTGTTAGATCGAATTTGACTGTCCAGGCTCTGATACCAATTGTTAGGATCGGAGGCTCTCATGATTGTGTTTGTTTGTATGATTTGAACAAAGAATGAATATGAAACAATGTAAAGTGCAGCAGAAATGAATAACAAACTTTGTAAACACAATCAAAGGATAAAATAGTTTGATAAACATTTGCTTTTCATAGAGTCGAAAAATTACAATTCAAAGCAAAAGATTACATTGCAAGCTTACAAACTAAGCTCCCCCTCAGCCTGATACTACAGTGGTTGGTTGCACAAGATGAAAGGATTGAATTGAGGAGAAGAACTCACTCAAAACGATCAAATGTAACAGTACAGAGTACTGTTCCATTTATAGACAATCCAAACTACTGAGGCATCTCAGCTGACGTCACCATGAAAGCGACGTCTAACAGCCTAACAACCTGTATCTACTGTTCTTATACAAACACTGCTAAACCTAACCACTGACTATACATAAAACAGATGACATACTAAACTACTGCTTTCTCTTTACATCAGTGCTTTCATCAAGGTTGATCAGTCCTTGATTGGGCAGTGCTTTGTCATCAGTAGATTGTACCAGCAGTGTTTTCTTCTCAGCAGTTTTCTAGCTTCATCAGTAGTTAGAAGAACAGCAGCAGTTGTATCCGGGCAGTGGATGTAAGACCATCAGATGTTATAATCACTTTCAAGGGAGAAGACTTAGTGTAAACTGCTGCTTATTGTGAATCCACTGCTGTGATCCGGTTTTGGCTTTCATTATCTGTTCCTCTAGTAGGGTTCAATCCCAACACCACTTTTCCAAGCCTTCAGTGCTGTCCAGCTGGCTTCTATTTGGCTTTCACAATTTGTTACCTGAAACGCGTTTTAAAAACATTTGTCAATGGGAAATATTGGTGAGTGAATCCCAGTTTAATCAAGTTTAATAAAAACCATTGTACAGTATTGAGGGCGATCTCGCAATTACATTTGTTTCCAAGTTATATTAATTAACATCCATGGTACTGTCAGACCCGACTTGTGGAAATGTTACTCCTTGACCAGGTGGTAACAAATTTTGTATAAAAAACCCCAACATACTCATGATAATTGTATCCTTACAAATACTCAATCACTGCTTAATCTCATTGTTAAGCATTTAAGGTTTTGTAAAATAGTTCAAAAAAAGGTTAACAAAAAGCGGATAAACTCACATTGCTGTCTTAGATTATCCTTTTGGGTTTCCTGGTGACAATCTATAATTTACACAAATGCACACGTGTTAGTATAATAACCCATTTTAACATTAGTAATACCCTCCCTGAGACGGCATTCCAACGACTACGTCGGGCAGAACCACGACAACCTTTACGGAACCCTAGATCAATCGGGCAGAGTATCTAATACGTATCCAGGGGTTATGATACTTACAACGGAGCAGAACTTCGCTAATTAGGGGGGTATAATACCCGAGTATAGTGTACACTACGTAAACTTGAGAGAAAGAAAGAAAGTTTTGAACGAATTCGACTGACGGCCCGAGCTCCAGCTTTATAGGGTCTGAGTTTGGGTTCTACGCGGCCCGCGTAAAGGAAGACAAGGGCCTACGCGGCCCGCGTCAATGTTGGTCAAAAGTGTAGCTGATCCGGGTCATCGACTAGACTTGCCATGATGATGACACTTGTCATCACCGGGTGTTGCCCCGTTCTCGATTGCTCGCGGCCCGCGTAAGGCGTAGCCATGGGCTACGCGGCCCGCGACAAGGTGAAATTCTTTTATTTTATTTTATTTTCAATGTTAGGTTCTAATTTGGGCTCGGTTTTCGCATACGGGGTATAATTTAAGACATATTGGGATAGTTGAAAATATATTAGGGTGTCGGAAATAATTCGAGGGTGTCGGTTTTCTTTAGGGTTGTTATATCCTCCCCACCTTGTTTTAGAGCTCGTCCTCGAGGTCTGGAATAGGTGTGGATATTTCTTTTGCATTTCCGATTCATGCTCCCATGTGTACTCAGGTCCTCTTTTGGAGTCCCACTTCACTTTGACCAGAACTAATTTCTTGTGCTTGAGGTTTTTTACTTTCCTGTCTTCAATCTGTAGAGGCCTTTCTACAAACTTGAGTTGTTCATTTACCTCTATATCTTTAAGAGGTACCATTAGTGATTCATCAGCTAAGCATTTCTTGAGATTAGATACATGAAATACATCATGTATTCCTGTCATTTCCTCTGGCAATTGTAGCTGATAGGCTACAGGTCCTATTTTTCTAATAAACTTAAAAGGTCCAATATACATGGGACTTAGCTTTCCCCATTTGATGAATCTTACTACTCCTTTCCAAGGAGAGACTTTTAACAATACTTTATCTCCTACTTGAAATTCCAATGGTTTGCGTCGGTTATCGGCATAGCTCTTATGTCGATCACGTGCTGCTTTCAGTCGTTCCTTGACTAGAATGATCTTGTCAGTTGTTTCTTGTACTATCTCAGGTCCAGATAGTTGCTTTTCACCAATTTCTGCCCAACAGACTGGGGTTCGGCACTTTCGTCCATAAAGTGCTTCGAATGGTGTAGCATTGATACTTGTGTGATAACTATTATTATAAGAAAATTCTATTAAAGGTAAGTGATTGTCCCAATTACCTCCGAAATCAATTACACAAGCTCTAAGCATGTCTTCCATTGTCTGAATTGTCCTTTCGCTTTGTCCGTCTGTATGAGGATGATAAGTTGTACTTTGATTTAACTTGGTTCCCATTGCTTTTTGGAAACTTGACAAAAAATGAGAGGTAAAACGGCTATCCCTATCAGAAACGATTGATAAAGGAATTCCATGTAACGAAACTATTTCATTTACATATAATTTAGGTAGCTGTTCCATACTGAAAGTTTCTTTCATTGGTAGGAAATGAGCTGACTTGGTTAGCCTATCTACAATCACCCAGATTGTATCATTACCTTTCCTTGTTTTGGGTAATTTGGTAACAAAATCCATTGTAATCAATTCCCATTTCCATACGGGCATTTCTAACTGTTGTAACAAACCTGATGGTTTCTGATGTTCAGCTTTAACTTGTGAACAAGTTAAACATTTAGAAACATAGGTTGCTATGTCCTTTTTCATTCCTATCCACCAAAAATTCTTTCTTAAATCCTGGTACATTTTATCATTTCCTGGGTGCATTGCATATTTATACTTATGGGTTTCTTCTAATATACGATGGCGTAGGTTTCCTAATTTAGGTATCCACATTCTCTTTTCATGGAATCTCCAAATTCCATCAGTGCCTTGTTCTAATTCCTTAATCATACCATTTAGTTTTTCAGTATCATCCTTGATTACTGATTCTTGTGCTTCTCTTATCTGATCATTTAAATCTACTTGCAGATTTAATTTAAGAGCACATACCCTTTTTGACTTTTCATGATATTTTCGACTTAAAGTGTCACACCCCGATATTTCCACGTATTACCGGTGGGCCCGGTGGGGAGTATCGTGACGTAGTTGATATCATCATAGATAATTTATCACAGATTATATACACAGCGGAAGTCGAAAGATATAAACATTACAAACCGAATGGAAGTAATATCATTTATTACAAAAACGGTTGTAAAGGATCCACAGGCGGATCAAAGTTAAAAGAAACACTGTTCAGCTGATTTATAAACATCTAAGCTTGCAAAACTCTTTATTGATGCTAGGAGTAGCCAGCCTATTCCGATTAGTATCTGCACTTAACCTTTTTGGAAAATACGTCAGTTTTCACTGGTAAATACAATTAACCGACTCATTTTGAAAATGTTAAAAAAATTGATTTTAATGCACAAGACACAAAATATCCTTTATAACTTGGGATAATTATTTAAAAATAAACTTGTTAACGAATTACGTGTTTATTATACGTTCAGTAGCCCGGGCTGAAAACTAGGTTAAAGATTAGTTGACACACCACATAATATAATCCCGCGGCGAGTTATTCTCGAACAGGCGGTTATATCTTTTTATATACGCACAGCAGGTGTATGCCTACACCCCGTGCTTAGGTCGTGGCCATTTCAATGAATGATGCCAAGGATATCCAGGACATGGTCATTAACCCCCCAAAGGCTTTAAGCAAACAAAACAGATTAAACGGTTCATCTCAATAATTTAACCTTCATATGATTAACAATTCAATGTCCGACCAAGCGGTATTTTATATACCGTACCCCAAGCTCGTATAAGGGAAAATAAGTTAAAAGTATTTACATGAGCAAATTATATAAATTTATCCCAGCCATACAAATCAGCAAGTGCAAGTATCTTTTACTGGTCTCCTAAATCTGGAACGAAAGTTTTAATTAACCTATTAGATTCCTAACGGGTCTTACTTAAGTTAAAGTTAGACCGGTTAGTTTTAAAGAAAGGTATACGGTTCAAACGCAAGATTAAGCGAAGACCGGATTAGAGTGTGGTTTAGAACCGACAAGTTTGAAGACTTGTATAATATGGGTAAACTAAACACATTCTGGATTTTGAAGTAAAAATGATAAGGTTTGACCCGTTTCGGTTAATTTATGCAAACTAGTTACATAACACGTACCGAATGCGATAAATGCATAACGGGTAACCAAATGAGTCATGAACAGGTTTCCTAAGTTAATATACCTTAAATATGTTGTGATATCAGTAGGATACCTTCCAATATGCCCAAAATGAATTTAAACTTAAATTAAGCCCCGTAGGGGTATTTTGGTCATTTACCTAAGGCATATAAACTACCTATCATACAACTACCTAAATGAAGTGACCATAAGGTATAACCTTGGAAGGTTATTCCCTATACAACCATGGTCACCTATTGTTTTTGGTCGGATCCTAATGATCGACCAAACGGGTCTAGTTCGAAAGTCTAAGCGGTCATTTAGACCGCTTATCTTACGAGTCTACAGAAGCAATAAACCTAAAGTGACGAGTTAAACATGTTAAAACATGTTTAACAAAGTTAGAAAACAAGTTTGATATCAAGACAAAGGGTCTTGATACCCAAAAATAGTTTGGTTGCAAAATACGCATAAACGTTTTGACCGAAACTATGACTCGTCACTAAGCCTAAATAACGTGGTAATCAGTAGGTATAGTCACAAGAGACTATAACCATCGTGATTACGCTCACGTTATGTAATTCAAACGAACTTCATGTTGACCATTGACTGGTCAAAGCAAAAAGTCAAACACTGTTTGACTTTCCCACTTAAAAACGCATAAAAGAACGAAAGAAGCTTACAAAGGGTCCAAGCTAGGAAGATCTTGATTCAAATTGCTCAGGTATGAAGTGTTAAACCCCAACTTAGAGCTATTTGAATCAGATTGTGAGGAATGAAAATGAAGGTGTTGGGTTTATATAGATTTAGGTAAACCGTTAGGATCGTTCCTCGTAAACCGTGCTTGAATCATGACCTTACACTTGGGCCCTAGGTTTTAGAATACCATGGGAACATGTAAAACCATCAAATACCAGCCCATAGGGTGCAAAACCATGTGTTAAAACCATCAAAACCTCAAAAATGGACCAAGTTCAATGTATCTGCCAGAAATTTCAAAAATGGTCACTGCACTTGTAAAACATGATTTTTGACACTTTTAAGCCCCGTTAACCCCATTTCAAGGCTCTAAAATAAATTTAAAGTATAGGGAACTTAAAATATGCTCAAAAACATCTCGGATGTCGGCTCGTTTGGTCCTACGGTTGCGTTGCTCGGTTAATTACGACGGAGGTCGTAACGAACGCAAAAACGATCCAAATTAAGAGACAAATGGAACTTTATCATGCCAATCACTAAAATAAAATATTTTAATGATTATATAAATTTTTGGATGTCCGGATATATATTCAGAACGTAAGATATGCGCGAAAATGCAAACTTATGCACTTTTTGACGCTTTTAGTCCCTGTTGATCAAATAAGTTTATTTTAGCGCACCATCCACCTCTAAGCCTATTTCTAAGCTATGTAAAGGATATTTAGGGCATGTTTAACTTATGATCATATTCCGGAAGGTTCGATACCATACGAATCGGTATACTTTTGCAGTTTGACGTATATAGTCCCTTAAATCGCACAAAGTAGCACGAAATGTCATTTGATGATATCCAAGTCTTCCATGGCCCATAATGGGTATTCTCAAGAATGTGTTTAAATTTTACTATGCTCTCGTTTGCTTAAATGGTCACCAAAAGGCGTAGATTCAAAAGTTGACGCTTTTGGGTCCCTCTAATGCGAAAACTTGCGTATATCATCGTTTAATTGCATCGAAGCCTTATCTAATCCATGTTAGGCACTCTTGAGAGTATTATTAAACATCGCGATGCTTCGGGTTTGTAAAAAGGTCATTCAGAGGTATAATTAAACATATTGACACTTTTAGTCCCTCTAACTTGCAAAGTTGCGCGTAACTTTACTTATAGGCATCAAAGCCCTTAATGGCCAATATTAGGCATTCCCGAGAGTATAATAAATTATCATGAAGCTCTCGGTTTGTTAAAAGGTCACTCAGAGGTAAGAATTAACATGTTGACGCTTTTAACCCTTCATCGCGCAAACTTTCAATTAATTACGCAAACGGCTACTCTTGATCAACAAGTGGCTCATTTGTGAACATGATTACCGTGTAACGTTATTCAGAGGCTTATAATAAGCATGTTAACATTTCCAGTCCTTCTATAATCAAAGTTTTTGATTTTTCGCAAAGTTAGTCTCTCAAATTCAATGTTTGACTTTATTAGGGTTTATTACACGTGTCAATACATTATTGGACATGATTTTACGAGGTGTTACATCCTCACCCCCTTAAAAGAAATCTCAACCTCGAGATTTGCTAAAGTAGTGGAAGTACTTTCCGACGCATCATGGACTTATCCTCCATAGCGTATTTGGGCTTCTACGGGTATCTCAGTTGACCTATACAATAGGTACGTACTCTCTTTCGGAGCTTCTTAACCTGTCAATTCTTAATCTACACAAGTTTCTCATCAAACCATAAATTTTCATTAGTCTGCATATCCTTATGTGACAATGCTTCTTGACTTATTGTCTATACATATCTTTAGATCACAGTTGTGGAACAAATTGATTTCCATCAAGCTCCTCAGGTAAGTTTTAGCTTATAGCTTACCAATCTTGATATATTCGATTTCCTCGAATGATTCTATATATCAGAACTTAACTAGCCCTATAAATTGAAAATTCAGCACACCCTTCTTAGGGTGATACCTTCAATTGAACCTTATTCCTTATTGAGGATTCAAGAGGGTTGTGACTTTCATCAATCCTTGATTTTTCCGCCGATTACTGGCAACTTTCAGATGATTATGAATTTGTATGATCTTATTCGTTGTTTCCAAGGCAACATTCAGATCCTAATAATTGGACTTACCAAACTTCTGTCCAATAACAGATGTCTAACATCCCATCTATACAAGGTCTCCAAAGGAGCACCCTTGATACTTATCACAACTATTATAGTGAAACTCACTTAAGGTGAGATCGTTATTCCAACTACTGCCTAAAACCAGTCTTAAGGAATAGCAAATCCTTACGGTTAGTAGAACAAATCGACGATCCTGGGCAGCTGATGGCAATTCTTAATTGTTGCCTAAATAGGGTTGCGGTAACCAATGCATAAGCAAGAGAACCGTCTTTCCTAACTAATAATATTGAAACTCTTAGAATTACGAATTAGGCTTTAAGAACCTTTATCTTAAAATTCATCTAACTAGGGTTTCTATTATTCCCGAGTTGGAGGTACTAATCGTCACGGAGATTTCACGATACTGTAGCCCTAAGCGGGATGTTAATCTTAACTCTACTTGTCTCAGGAGGTAAACATGGTAGTCTTTTGAGAAGATAATCAAGACACAAGGAGATTATAGAGATTTTCCAAATCTCAAGCTCCGGTTCATCTATCTATACCCGTGTTAGATAAATAACACTTTTACTTTACGAATGCAAGGATGTCTTAATTTGCGACACTTACTTGGACATTTCTAGATTGGATATCTTCTTTGAATACCATTAGCTGATTCTAGTACTATATGACCATCGGGATATCTCAGTGGTTCCATGCATTAAACCTCCATACTGATCAGGCATGGAAGCAATCTATGGAACACACTAGGATACGCCAATCCTCATATGGCTCTTTTATCAAGCATAGTCTAGCATTCGCAGTTGATAGAAATCAATGAGATAACAAAATAAAGTAACATAAATTGTCGTACTCGATCTGGAGAAAGAGTACTTTAGATTTTTATGAATGAAGATTATTTGATGAAAATAGAAGGAAAGGTCTCTATGATTTTCTTTGGCAAGTCTTATCTTATGCTTAATATCTGGAGTTCTTATGGGATAATTCTAAAAGTTTGCTAAGCTTATGGTCTATGAAAGACTCAATAGCACCTGAATCCAAACATGATTCTTAGTAATACCATCATAATAAGGGATGTACCTGGTGTCATTTTGATGTGAAATGTCTCAATAGCGCCTCTATTCTTAGTCTCTCTATACTTGGCTATACTCTCTTTGACAGTTTTAGGGCAATCTCAGATTTGACCGGTTTATTTCTTAACCCATAAAATGTAAGTGGCTGAGGTAGATCCATAATGGATTTATAAGAAGCAAGCTTTTAATATGCCTTCTTATTTCCGATGCTAAACCACCAATATATAGTGCATTATGCTTGGATTTTGGATGAACTGAATAGGACAGTATTCCAGACAATAAATTATAGTCTGTATTATACTGTTGACAGTCTAGGTCCTTCATAGTGAAAGTCAAAAATTCTTATTCCATCATTTCTATTCCGTGTCGCAGACAACGGGTTTTTCTGATGAGTCCATAAACTTGGACCATCCTATATTGTATGAGGGTATCTTTCTTGTGGACTTTATTCACGTCCTCACCAATTAAGGGCATCACCCTTGAATGACTGTGATACATATCTCACCATGTCTTTCTCAGCACAATCGCTGATGTCCATAATGGTTTCCATTTCATTCAACAACTTTACGAAATCAATGGCTCCCTTTCTCGCCATTTAAGTCTCTTGATTTGCAAGAGACAAAGTACTTTTAAGTACATCCTTTAGAGGAACGGGGCTCCTTGCTATATGTTATCTTATTTGGTTTGTCCTTCGCATTCGAAGTGTGAGCAGAACTCTTCTCATGAGCAGGGAAATATGATTTAGAGCAAGTAGCATTCGGCTTTTCGAACCTTTTCAGATCCTTTCTCATAGCCTTTCTAACAGCTGCATCAATAACAGCTTGGAGATTAACTCCATTAACCTTGAGATTCACCTTTGTTGCATCATTAGCATTTGTCGCACCATCGGTATTGCGACGGTTATGTGTCTCATTCAAGTTTGCCATACTTGAAGCTTGGCACTAAACACCAAAATTAAACAATTGCTTAATTGCATTTCTATAGCTAGTCATCGTCCTGACGACCAACATACATTAGCCATGGTATCCTTAAACCTTACCGGCTAATGGGGTATGAACATTCCTAATGAATGTCATTTGGATGTATATCAATTTACTTTGCCTAGGTCGCAAAAGATCCATTAATGGCAATTAAGGTTTGGACCGAGTCCATTACCATTTTGACAGGAGATCACAATGTCACAACTGTCTTTGTCATATTGATGATTTTAGATAACTCGAAGGCTTGCCACAATGGCTTTTACAATATGAAACATGAGTTCGTCTTGAATGATATAAAAATCATATGGCACGAAGGCCTTTTCGCAAAGGACATTATAAGAAATGGCAACAAAAGCGTGTCACGGAGGACATTAATTTATAAGTCGCGATCTTATTAGATTAGGGACTTTAAGGTTCGAACGTAGTTCTTCACCTTTAGACAGGGAGTCATAGACTACAACTGTCATCGTCCTTGAACGACGATTCATTTTGGCACATAGGCAAGTCATGGGACATTACTAATGGATGTTTATATATATACACATATGTGTATATATATAATTATCGCAATTTAGTATATTAGTCATGATCTCATCGATCTTATAGACTATAAGGCTTGGGCATTGCCCATCACCTTTGACGATGGACTATAACGGTCACACATGTCAGTTTCTCTAATGGATAACATAGTATATAGCCCGTAGGCGGCATAATCTCTAATGGTGACTAAGGATAACTCCACCAAGGGTAATACAATGAACACACTTATATATAGGAAGTACCAGCGGCGTATCCACCTTGTGCTTATTGTATTACTCTAGTTTTTGTTATCTAAGCACCGAAAATTTATGCATAAATTATAACCATCGGGTCGTAAGTATTTCTTAAAATCTTACTATGAAGATAGGAAGGCCTAAGCCTGAACTTCAAATATCCTATAAAATAATACGATCACCGTATCAGTTGATATTAGTCATGATCGCACTGATCATACATCGACTATTAGGCTTGAGCATAACTCACTACATTGGACATGGGATCAGAAGGGTCACAATGTCAATGTCACTAACGGACAATATATTATACATAGCCCGTAGGCGAAATATTATTAAGGATATTTACACATGATCATCTTTTTGATAATATTAGTCTTGATCGCATTGATCATATAGACTATGTGGTTTGAGCATAGCTCACTACCTTGGACAGGGAATCATAGGAGATCACCACTGTCCTTGTCACAATGGACAATATAATATGGCTCGTAGGCGAAAACATCTCTAAAGGATGTCAAATAATGTGATCATCGTATTTATACGATATTAGTCATGATTGTAATGATCATATAGACTATTATGCTTGGACGTAGTCCAATATTCTTAGACAGGAGTCATAGACCACTACTGTCGTTGTCTTTATCAGACAACAAATTTAGCCCCTATGCACTTCATCACTAACGGATGTTTACATTTTGATCATCACATTGATGATACTTGCCAAGATCAAATTCGATCCTATAGGCTTTAAGGCTTGGACATAGTCCAAAATACCTTGACGGCTGGCGTGGTTTCTCAAGTCACACTGCCAGGAATGTTAACATGTTCTTAGATGTCAACAAGGATTAATTTGTCTTAATGGTCACACAACATTACCATGATCGCATTGATCATATAGGCTTGGAGGCTTGAACATAGTTCGCCACCTTTGGATAGGAGGGGTAACTCCTTTAACTATCATAGTAGAAGGAATAATTATCCTTAACTACCAAAAGTTTTGGCCAATTAATGTGGACTTGCCACTTGGCAGGGGTAAACCATTAAGAAGACCTTTTGAAATTTTTTAGCTGATCGATAAAGTTCGAATAAAATTCGAATAAAATTCATACTAATGATTGATAAAGGACGATATGAGAACCTATATAATTTTTTTTTCAAAACTCCCAATAAATCATTAGGAAATTTTACCATAGTGCCTCAAACAAGACTTTTAATATCATACTTGTCCATAGATGACTTAAAAGGAAATTATAAGTCCGGCTAGGGACTATAAAAATATCATATGTCCATATAGGGACTATATTAAAATAGTTTGCCCATGAAAGGACTATAATAAAATATCAGGTCCACTAAGGGACTATAATGAAATCTCGTGTCCACGTATGGAATATAATAGGGTATAATGTCCATGAAAAGACTATTTGAAGTATAATGTCCTCGAAGGGACTATTATTAAAAGACAATATCCTCAAAGGGATTTTCAATAGGTAGACATATATATTTATGGGGTCTTATCAAAAGAGGTAAGTCTATAAGGACTTTGATGAATTAATATGTCCACGAAGGACTACAATAATTAAATGCCCAAACAGGGACTTAAATGAAAAGAAGTATGATGGAAGGAGGGTCTTCTAATGTCTTCTTTCCCTTATTCTGATTGTTTCTTCATCTTTATTTGTCGTACGCAGTAGCGACTCTAAAGATTTTAGTGAATAAATAATATTTCAAATCAGGACCCATTGCAGAAGTAGAATCCAAGGATTCAATGATTAAAGGAATGACATGGATTACAGATTAGGTTTTGACTAGTATAGTCTAAGTTTGAAATTTGAAAACTCGGAGGTAAGAAATAGGGTTTAATGACACCCACATGTATCATCTTCAATATAGGAGCCTCAGGGACCTTCTAGTATGGACTCCGCAGTCTGGATAAGGGTTTAAACAAGTTTGGTTTTTGGGAATAGATTCATAAAGGTCTTTCCTCCAACTGGTTGTACGCTTATCCTAGCCGTGGTACAAAGCTTGGCCTTTCTAGGCTTCGGATGTGGAGAATTTCCATCGACAGCTTCCTTGCCTGGCGATATATTCAAAATACATAAAATCGAAAGCAATGTTTACTTAAAAGGGATGAGAGCATTCCTATGTTTAGTCTAGACTCAGAAGATCTAAGGAATGTGCTACTGTGTCATTTGAGATTAAAAACTAAGGGCTAGTGTTTAATTCACTCAAATGTTGGCTCTGATACCAACCTGTCACACCCCGATATTTCCACGTATTACTGGTGGGCCCGGTGGGGAGTATCGTGACGTAGTTGATATCATCATAGACAATTTATCACAAATTATATACACAGCGGAAGTCGAAAGATATAAACATTATAAACCGAATGGAAGTAATATCATTTATTACAAAAACGGTTGTAAAGGATCCACAGGCGGATCAAAGTTAAAAGAAACACTGTTCAGCAGATTCATAAACATCTAAGCTTGCAAGACTCTTTATTGATGCTAGGAGTAGCCATCCTATTCCGATTAGTACCTGCACTTAACCTTTTTGGAAAATACGTCAGTTTTCACCGGTAAATACAATTAACCGACTCATTTTGAAAATGTTTAAAAAAATGGATTTGAATGCACAAGGCACAAAATATCCTTTATAACTTAGGATAATTATTTAAAATAAACTTGTTAAAGAATTACGTGTTTATTATACGTTCAGTAGCCCGGGCTGAAAACCGGGTTAAAGATTAATTTACACACCACATAATATAATCCCGCGGCGAGTTATTCTCGAACAGGCGGTTATATATTTTTATATACGCACCGGTAGGTGTATGCCTGCACCCCGTGCTTAGGTCGCGTGTAACAACCATAAATTTATTTAGCGATTCCCGCAAATAATCACAAATTACTGAGTATTTATATTTAAACATTCATGCTCAAATACGGGTTTATTAAAACTTTTCTAAACTTTGAAAGCAAAACAACATAGTGTAATTTAATTCATCGTTTTAGAATAACGACGAAACAACTTGCGGAAGCTTCATTTAACGCGTGTTCGGTTCTTGCTCGACGCTTGATCTTTATCCGGGGCTCTCGACATTCACCTGTGTTCCAAACCAACTTAAAAGTTAGTTTTGATAATTAAATAACTGGTATCACAAGGAAAATGGGGTCGAATAATCGAATTAAAGAAAAATCAGGAAGTCCCAATATTAATCCCTTGATCCCAGAAACAAGGACTCGAATCTGGCCTCCACCGTAACTTACGGTGGGCACCGTAAGTTACGGTGGCCCCTGATTTAAAATGCCCCCACCGTAAGGCAGTAGGTATCTGGCGTAATGATTTCAGCCCTACCGTAACTTACGGTGGGCAACGTAAGTTACGATGGCCCCTGTATCAGCCCCTTCCATTTTTTTGCCGTTTTTGACACGAAAACTTTTGTATCTTTCAATCCGCATATCCTCTTGACCTCCCGTTTCTTCCTACATGATCGAAATTTGATTTTTCATCTCGTGGTTTAAATCTGACCTTTAAACTAATAAAATCCGGGATTTCTAAGCATTCGGATTATTATTCAAAATCCACATGTTGACCCGTTTGTATATAAGACCTCCAAACGTATTTCTAGTTATTCGTATATCATAAACCAAGGTATTTAACTCAAAATAACTATCTTGGATTCATAAGTTTTGTGAATTACACGGCAAACACCCAAGTTACGTGCGTAATTCATTTTGACCCGTTCGGGGGATCTTTTAAGCATTTTAGTCTAAACTGACTCTATACTTCGTAAGGCCACATCTACACATCTGCTTATGTTCCACCACAACTATTTTTATGGTGGATTTAGCATAACTAACATATTATCCAAAATTTACCCATCGGTTGGTCATTTTACGCAAATGACCATTTTTATGCATTTGTCCCAGAAATGTGTATTCCTATAACTTTTATTCATATCTAATGATTCCATAATCTTAATGCAAGTTCCTAAACAACCCCTATGGGGCGTTTACCCAATATACCCTTCAACGGTGTTTTGGTCAACTTTAATCCCTCACTTTAAGACGAAGGACTTTCGCTAAATATTTGACCAAAAATTGTGTGTTTAAATAAAAGCTTATTTATGCGTACCTGGCTCGGGTCAATTTTACATTACTTTTGCTTTAAATCTTTCTAGTTAAAGCAACGCAAGCTTATGTTATTCCTATGATTACAAAACTCAACAAACGATTGTCAAATGTTATTGTCAAATGGTGTTAACAACACCATTTGACCCATTAAGTCTAATTGACCATTTGTCCATATGAGATGGTATTTACTTACCATTTCATCCCTTTAAACCTATCCCGGTTTTCCTTTGAACTCATTTGTAGGATCGTTGTTGGACCCGAAATGAGTCGATCAGAGGCGTTCTATTCAAAATGAAAGGCGGAAACAGACATTATGAGTTGAATTTAGCTAGATATCACTTTAACTGTCGTTTATATTTATCTGGAACAATTTTACAGCAAGACGACACATCAACAGAGCTTCGCCGTCGGAAACACACATACAAGAAGTTCTCCAAGCGAAATCAGACTACAGCTATATATAGGCCATTAGATTCCGCTTGAACATGCTCAAGCGGAATACCGTTCAAACGAAATCACAAGCTCAAGCGAAATCAAAACACTCAAGCGAGATCACATGTTCAAGCGAAATCAGCTATTTCGCTTGAACCTGCCATGCCCTCTTCAAGCGGAATAAGCCCTTTGACTTGTTTTCTCGATCTTCGTGCCATGTGCAATGCAAGACTCGATACAAGACGAAGTCGACAGACGCATGCACCAACAGACTCCCCCTCGAATGCTGACGAGTTTTAAAGTGTCGAGTCTTCAACGTCTTCAGTCTTTATCAGTCTGATCACTCTCTGAAATATTTGACTGTAAGCATCCTCAAACTTTATCTCTAGCTCTTCAGCATCAAAAGACTCCCCTCGAACCATCTCTCTTCAGATGTCTTCAGACTCCCCCTTTCGATATGCTGGGATCGCAGTCTGGCTTGTTAAAATCACATAGTTCTCAGGTATCAGAACCTGGCTTTGTGCTCTTTCTTCATGTTCAGGATCAAAACCTGGCTACACCTGCACATTCTTAACCCAGAAATAAATTTCACAAATTTAAAATTTGACAAATTTATCTATAAAGATTCTTTCTCAAATTAAACCAGAATGATTTATCAATGATAGAAACCTCAAATGACCACTTGTATATTTGAAATTTTTTCTCATTTAAACACAAGCTCCCCCTCACCTCATGCTCATCATGTTTAGCACTTGGAATTTTGAAAATCAGCTCTCCAACATCAGTTGTCGAAAATCTTTTGTATTTTTCAAAATTTATGCTAAAACACACTGAAAATCTGTTTGAATTTTTTTGAATGAAATGAAATACAGTAAAGAAATATTTAAAGACAATATTTTTGTGAGTTTGTGTAAGAGGATCATATCAGTTTTTGACAAGTCACAAGTACCGTTGAACTTAGTTACACATTAAGAATTAAACAATTCACTTAGATTGTCGATATACTGATCTACTTAAATTTTCACACAAATTTAAACTAATTCAGGATATGAGTTAGATGTTTTAAGGACTTAAACTCATTCATGTGTCCCACCTCTTGAATATACTCACGTATCCAGGTCCCAATATTCAGTCTTACAGGTGAGTATACCACAGATGATATCTGTAAGGGGAATAAATTATGTAATAGTACGAAACCGTGAGAGCTCAGGTCAGAACTACCGTTCAGCAGAGAGATGACGGCTCGACTTTTGGTGGGTCCCCTTTAGAGGATCTTTTTTTACAACAGCATTGATTAGCAATTTTATTGTCTCATCATTTTATGCTGAGGGCGACGCTATATTTCAAGCAAGCAGTAAAGTATTCTTCGGGGACTAGGCCATTGCTTCCGCAAAATCAGAAGTCCCGGGATAATACCCCAGATATCACTGAGCATAAAGACCTAGTATCTCAGAAAGAGGGATCCTTCAAACGAGATTTCAGGGGTTACCTATATATCTAAGTAGTGTTCCCCACGAAATAAGCAAGTTTGAATTTAAGTTTATATCCCGAAAAAAACTTACTAAATGTGTAAAAACCTATCGGCATATCATCAGTGAGACTGTTTAACGCTATTTAAACATTACATTTCATTAGCATACTGTAACTGTCTACTGATGTACCATCATTTCCTCTTTTTCACAACAAACTCATTTTTGTATTTTATCATGTTTTTGCATTTTTCAATTTTTCAAATGTTTTTGGATTTTCTGAAAAATCTTACTCCCCCTAAAATTCAAAATCATTTAAGGAAATTTGAAAACAAACTGTACAATGAATGTGACAACCGATATCAAATCGCTTCAATTCGCCATGCACTTGGCATAAACAATCAGAACTCCCCCTTACACAAAACTATTTTCTCATTATGATTTCAAAACACTTAAGTTTGTTTAACCAAAATGATTTTTCTGGAAAATAAGTTTTCTTGATTTTACCACTTGTAAAAATAGAGATAAACACATCACTCTGTATTTTTTCCCTTTTCAATATAACGAACCCCATATATTTTTAACCAATTGTAGAAAATCATGTACAACTTAATGTCCCTGATTTACCACTTGTAAATCGAAATCACTTTCGTGAATTTCTCAAGAAAGATGCCGATTCTTGCTCCACTCTTACCAACCTGGGAGCTCCGGCAAGTCTGGATTTTTACTTATGAAAAACAAACATCCAAGCTTCACCAAACTTGGATGTTTCCTCCTCAATTTCTCTTGAGTAGTAAGATGCCTTCTTTGTTTCATAAAAATCTTTTACCCCTTTGGCCTTTCCCTCGACCATTTTCCCAAACATCTTTTTAACATTTCCATTAAAAGCTTTTTCAATATCAAATTCATTCTTTTCAGAATAAAATTGATTTGAAATTTCAACTTTTCCAACTTTTGATTTAAAATTCTCAGCCCTCAATGGTGGAAAATGAACATCATCCTTTGGCGGTACTGAGTTTTCTTCTTTAACCTCAGCTTGTGGCTTGTCTGACTTTGTGGAATCAGATACATCGCCAAGTTTCTCATAAAACTTTTTAACAACCCACACTTGGTTGTCATGTTTAGCACTCTTTTGATAAAAATGAGTCTTTGAACATTCACCAACTTCATATGTTGAATTTTCAAAAAAAATGAATTTCTCAGCTGGTGGTTCATTTTTCTCAACAACTATTTCTTTGAGTTTTTTAGAAACTCCCTGTTTTTCTTTGTTTCCAACTGACAATTCCATGCAATGTGACCAGCTTTATTGCATTTAAAACAAGTTCTAGTCTCTTTTCTATGAAAAACTCCAGTTCCTATTCTCTTCTTTTCAGCAAGAAACTCTTGGTTTGATTGTCTCCAGAAAGGTTTCTTTTGTTCTTCCTCTGCACTTCCACCTGAAACAAATTTAGTATTTGATTGAGAAATTTTTCCATTTTTATAATTTTCAGATGGAATATAACCATAACCTTTTTTCTTTTTTTAAACGTTGTTGAACTCTTGAAGTGTATTTTTTAGGTTTTTCAGTAAGATTTACATCTTTTATTTCAGAAATATTGATTTCTGTTAGTTTGAAAACCTTTTTGATCTTTTCAAAATTAACACTTCTTATTGGAAATTCCTCATCAGAATATAATTTGTCAGAATCAATCAATGTATATGCCACTTTGATTGCTTCGTCATTCAAATTAGATTTTGATAACAAGAATTCTTTATTGTAAACCCGTTTAACCGACGACTTCTGACTGTTGACCGACGAACTCGAACTTTTGACTGACGAACTTGAACACCCAGACTAGGACTTTGACTTAGACTTTAACTCCGACTCCTCATATGTATCTAACACCTGATCGACCACCTTTTTTATTAACTCAGACTCATGATCAGTGTCAGACGATGTAAAAACGACGTCAATGTTTTCTGGTAATTCATCAGTTACATCGGACTTTAACTTTATATTGACTGCTTTTTCGACTTGCTCCTCATTCGGTTATCTAGGCGAGCACCCTTCCCAAATTAGAGGCGGACACTTGTTATAACTAGCACTTTGTTTCTTACCAGTATCCTTCTTCTTTAGCTTCTCATCTTTAAATGCTTCAAAACCTGCAACAGTTGGATAAATTCGATCAATGAGATAATCAGAACTAGAATAACTTTGCAGTAAACGTCTAATTCTCTCATTTTCAATCTTTTCATTTTCCAACTCCCGCTGCAGTTTTGCACATTCCTCAATGTAATGATTTATAGCTTTTTGCTTCGTCATCATCACAACATTCATCATGGTCAACGCATCTTCTCTTTCTGAATTAGTCTTTTGTAAACCAGTTACCGTTCTATTCAGCACATCGTAAGATTCTTTCACATAGTTGAGATTGAACAATAATTGTTCTTTCATCTTTTCAAGCTCAATCAATTTCTCATCTTTTTCTGCACATTGCTTGCAAGATTCCAAACACTTTGAACAAGGCTTGATAATTTCCACAATCTTTTCTACTTCGATGACTTTCTCAACCTCAATCACTGTCTCAGCTTCAATCACCTTCTCAGCTTTAACTTCTTCATTTTGAACAGTCTCTTCTTCTTGAGCAACACTTTCATTCTTCATTTTCTTTTGTTCTTTAGCTGCTTGTCTCTCCTTCAGCTTCTCCAAGCGATCTGCAAAATAGAATTGAAAACTTTCAGGAGATAGATTAGTTTTTGCAACATTAATATGTCTTTCTTCTTCATCATCACCACTGTCATCAGTTGGTGATTGATCAAACTCTATTTCCTTCTCAGAACTATCATCTGAAGAATTAGAATCAGATGGTGTTTGATCAAAATCTAATGTCTTTTCAGAACTATCATCTGAAGTAACAGAATCAGAAGATATTTGATCATGAACATTTGTTTCTTTTGAACTTTCATCAGATGAAACAGATTCTTCTTCTTGATTCTTCACATGAACACCAATCGCTTTCATCCATTCTGTAAACAACTCAGGTTCTTGAACTATCTTTGCAATGAAAGCTTTAAAATTCCCATTCTCATCTGCAAACTGATCCCAGCTGAATCCTTCTGGTAATTTTTCATCATCTTGATTTATTAGACATGCTTTACTATCAGCTGAAATATATTTGTTCCAACTGAATCCTGGAGCCATTTTCTCATCATCATGATCAATGATACCAGAATAGGCTTTCTTGTTTGCATCTTCAATCATCTTCCCATGAGCAGTTTGTGTTTCTTTTTGTTGATATGGTTGATGAGCAACTTGTTGATATATGGCTTTCCGATAGTAATCATCTTTTCCAAATGGATTCTTTGCTCCACTATCTTCTTGATTTTTACACTCTCTCTTAAAATGACATTTTTTCCTGCATCGAAAACAAGTAACTTTAGATTTATCAAAACCTAAAGTAGACACATGTGCATCCAGAAAATCATTTCTTCCTGTGATCATTTTAAACTTTTCTGCTCTCCTCAAGACACTATCCAGACACCATTTGATGTCCATGAGCTCCGTTTCTTCAGCGTCTATTTGATCGTAATCCTCTTTCGTCAGCATAGGATTTCCGATCCTTCCTGCAACCAAACCTTCATAGGATTGTAGCATAGTTGCAAGTAACGCCATGTGATCTTTTGCAATTTCTTCGGAAAAACTTTGACCATCAGGAAAATTCAATGCAATGTTGCACTGTATTACACAACCATTTCCACTTTTTGAACTTTGAGAATGAAAACTTGAATTTGAACTCTTTGGATTAACACTTGGATATGAAGAAAATCCACTGCTACTGTTTGGACTTGGATCAACATTTCCAGATGACTCTCCAGCACTAAAAGCAGTTTGAATTTTCGGACTCTTTTCAGTCTCTTGAACATTTCCTTTGTAATACATTTTCACATCTCGTTGACCACTCGGATTACTCATCCTTGCAATCTTTTGTTGTTCAAGATCTTGACCCTCAATCTTCTCAATGAACTGAGAAATCGTCAAACCATCATAAACTCCAGTGTTCTTTAAGATCATAAAAAATGTACCCCATTCTTTTTGAGGTAAAGCATCAGCTAATTTGTCGACCCATTCTTCTCTGTCTTTGGTTATGCTTTCAATATCTTTCAATCAGTTTCTTTGTATCTTCCCCTGGCAGACTTGTGAATAGATCTAATTCCTTTTTAAGCAATGCCTTTTTACTTTTGATCATCTTCTCACTTCCCTCAAACTTGATTTTAAGCGCATCCCAAATTGATTTTGAAGTTTTGTCATGTTGAAGCAATACAAAGATGTCTTCTTTAATAGCTTGCTGAAGTAGACTAATCATCATCTTTTCAGCTCTGTACATATCTCGTTCTTGATCAGTGAATTCAGAGATTGTTTTTTCAACTTGCAGATCAGTACGTGGTAAAACATATTTTTTCAAAATACACTCCCAAGATCTCAAGTGATTGGCTTGAACCTAGTTTTCAAACCGATCTTTCCAACCGTAATACTCCTCAATGCTCATTAGCTTTGGGGATTTTTGTGTAGTTCCAGTTTCGTTTTCCAAGTTCATGTTTTGAGCAATAGTGGCCGAAGTAGTCGGGGATGTTGCAAATGCGTTGTAAAATTCTTCACTCATGATTCGGAAACTTTTTCTCTAACACAGTCACTTTCAAGCGAGATACCACTTTCAAACGAAATAACCTGCAAACAACTCCAAGCGAAATAAGAATTTCAAGCGGGATTAGTATTTCAAGTGATCCCGTCTGAATTTCAAGTGGAATAGCAGGTTTTCAAGCGGAATAAGGTATTTCAAGCGGAATAAGGTATTTCGCTTGAAATTGCAACAACTTTTCAAGCGGAATTAGACAGCCTGTTTAAGCGGAATTACAACTTTTGTCCATTTTTGTCATTTTTACTTGGAATTTTGATCTGATTTTCTCAAGGGTTTGTTAAAACATAATTTCGATTATGTTGTGAAAAATTCAGGCCATTTTAACCGTGAAAAGTTGTTCAATTGATAAAAGAAGGTGTAGAAGTAAGAAAATGAGATGAAATCAGGCTGAAAACTGCAGAACTCCTCATCCTGAGCTCTGATACCACATGTAGGATCGTTGTTGGACCCGAAATGAGTCGATCAGAGGCGTTCTATTCAAAATGAAAGGCGGAAACAGACATTATGAGTTGAATTCAGCTAGATATCACTTTAATTGTCGTTTATATTTATCTGGAACAATTTTATAGCAAGACGACACTTCGACAGAGCTTCGCCGTCGGAAACACACATAAAAGAAGTTCTCCAAGCGAAATCAAACTACATCTATATATAGGCCAAGAGATTGCGCTTGAACATGCTCAAGCGGAATACCGTTCAAACGTAATCACAAGCTCAAGCGAAATCAAAACACTCAAGCGAGATCACCTGTTCAAGCGAAATCAGCTATTTCGCTTGAACCTGTCATGCCCTCTTCAAGCGGAATAAGCCCTTTGACTTGTTTTCTCGATCTTCGTGCCATGTGTAATGCAAGACTCGATACAAGACGAAGTCGACAGACGCATGCACCAACATCATTTTACTTAAAACCGTTTTTATTTGTTCGTCATTACATGACTAATTTACCATTTTACCCTTTTTACCATAATTCATGATTTCTTACCATTTACCCTTGTTCCGACTCTCATTTAATCGTGTTAGGAACATCAAATACCAACCACTTAGTAGAATTCATAAACAATACTTGCAATTAAGAAATTTGTAAATAATATAAAGGGGCGTAAGCTTTACTTACTTTGCATCCGAAACACGCTTTTCCTTCACACTTGATTCGTTTGACCCGCTTCCTTTCCAAGCCTTCACCTAGCTTGTCAAGCATCAAACTATAATCATAATTAGTAAGATGGTTAGATTAGTCATTATCACATACGACTATTGCATCTTACGAATTCTATGTTGAATCTACTATTCGACTTCATCATTTATTTGTTCAACTTATCAAAAGCTAACTACTTTTAATCACATGATTTTACATAGTTAGTCTAATTCAACATGATGTTTAGAACCCCTATTGCTTCATATTACACATAATTTGTTATATCATTCAAATGTGCGTTTCACTTTCAATTTAAACACTTTGGTTCTTATTTAGGCATTTTAACAAACACCTAATGTGCATAATTTTACATATTTACTAACTAGTTCATAACTAGTTATTTTTACCAAGATTTACATCAAAATCAAATCTCTATGTCTAGTGTTCATGAACTACATCTAGAACTTATATCATAATCATCAATATTCATCAATTTAACACTCTAATTCGAGTGTTCATCATATTGTCATAAAACCCACTTAGCACACATATAGGTAATCACCAAATCATTCAAGTCATAGCATCATATGTATGATTTTCACTTAGGGTTTAGTTCCTAAGCATGTATACATCACTAATTTAGCCATAGCTCCTCTAATCCTTACATAATTCACGAATTATGATGCTAACTCAAAGTTTGCAACTTCACGAATCATCAAATTTTTACATACCTTATGATCCCCTAGGTTGGGTGATCATTAATTCATGTTCATGCATCGATTTGGCCTTGAATCAAGCTTCAATTTGATGATTTTTGACAATTTAGGGTTTGGCTCCCCTTTTCCTTTCCTCTGGTCGATTACACGCACACACCCACAGTGTGTGTGTAGTGTTTTAATTTTAATAACATTTAGTTTCCAACTTTCCCCTTTTGGCCCCTCTAGTTTACCCTTATTGCATATAACATGTTTTAACCAAGGTTTGTCATAACTACAAGACTTGTAATTAACTAGGTTATTTATTTCCTAGTTAATTTTTATCTTGTTCATAACCGCTATTTAATATTTATATAAAACCTATATATTTTTGGGGTGTTACCTATCCCGTTTTATTTTAGGTCTCGTTAACTCGGGCCTTTTATATACTTTGTTTTCTCAAAGTATTTATCCTCCTTTTTAATTAATATTAGATTATTTATTTAAATCCTTATATTCATCCGGTTAATTTTACCACTAACGGTATTTTACCCGTTCATTATTATTAACGTGGTTTGATAACCAAACCCGTTTTCGGGGTGTTACAAGTCTACCCCCTTAAAGAGGTTTCCTCCCCGAAACCTTATTTACGTAGTTCATTGGTTTAATCAAACGAACCTAGTTTCGTTTTCAAGGCTCCCGTTTCTTTTGGTCAAAAATTTTCTTTTATACTGACGCGTACGTCTTTCCTGTGTAAAGCCTCGTGGGCCGTTACTTCCAGCTTGTATCCGTTATCTTTACCAATTATCTATTTTGGCGGTTAGACTTGTCAGTCGCCGTCACTTCATACCCCGTCACCCGGGTATTCTATTTTACCATCTCCGGCCTTATGTATGTTTAAGATTTCCTAATTCACCTCATACCACTTATGTTTTGTTAATACGTTGCTTTTAACTAAAAACTAAATTTTTAGTTTACGTTTCCTCTTTGCCTTACATCTTCCTCTCGTTTCTAAGAATGTTACTTCTGAGGATCTAATCATTTCTATTATTATTTAATGCGGGGAATTATAACAAATTCCCACGCTTAACCCATATGACCCGTAGGTTCTTTCACTTAACCTCATAGGCTATTTATTTAGATTATCACCTTTTACCCTTTTTAAGGTGAGACCCCGACAATTTGTTTCTTTTTATTTGCGACCTAAAGGTCTTTTTGGTCCTGTAGACCTCAACACTACTTTTAATCCCATAGGTTATGATGATCCCGTAGATCATCTTTTATCCAAGTCATTATTCAACTGTATATATATATATATATATATATATATTCGGTGTCAAGGTACCATTTTTATCTTTCAAATCTTTTATTTTCGCTTTTGCATTTCGTTTTACCTTGACCATAGTCTAAGGCTACATTTGTTTTCTTTTAAATTATTCTTCCGACTCTATGACTTCTTCCGTCATTTACACGTCAGTTCGTCTCATTCTAATCGCTATTCAGTTTACGCCTCTATTTCCTTTTAAACCGTTACCCGTGTTCTTTATCTTAATGTTTTAACACTCCTGTTTCACTGGTTTGCATTTTCGTTTCTATACTCTTTCACGACTTATCACATAGGTTCATTGATATTTCGTGCTTCCATTATTCAGCTTGCGCTTACTTTCATTTTCAAGCGTTATTCTTTATTAGTCTCGTTTGACTTGTTTGTGTGAAACTTCCTCACTTATGAATGTCAAACTTCACTCTTTATTTAACCCATTCATCTTAAAATAGTTGAACGTAATTATCAAAAATTTCTGTTTGCAAAATCTTATCATCTTTTAGTCATGACCCATAATCCGAGTCTTTTGACTTTCTAATCCGCGTTCCCGTCTATTGGGTTACGCATATTCTTAAAATCATACCCATCTATCGGGTATCCTTATCGAAGTCATTTTCAAAGTAATCATTCTGATATGATTTTAGACTTTGTTTTAACTTATTTGGTCGTCTTAGCGAAATCCACCGCTTTTATTCAATCGTGTCCTTTATTCTTTATTTAATTTGTTTGACTTGTCCGTGTGAAGTTCATCACTTGTGACAGTCAAACTTTTATCCCTATGCCTTAGCATTCCCATTAGTCGGTTTGTATTTTCATTTACCTTGATCCTTCTCCCTTCTCTCGGGCTCGTTATCCTAACGTAATACGCTTCCGTCCTCTGACTTACGTTTACGTTTACTATCAAACATCTTACTTGTTTGATTCATTTGGGTAACTTTTTAACTCGTCCCATTCACCCCGCCCTTCCTACATCGGATGTAAATATGTCCATCATAAAAGTTCATGGTACCACGTGTTCACTACTTACTTGGCCAGAGTAAGCGATCAACACCTGATATACATGACCTTTTATAATTTTCACATTACACCCCATGTAAGTAACGCCTCTATTTAATTTTCTTGGAAATAATATTCTGGATAGGTATTCTATTCAGGTTTTCCAAGCTTTTAATTTACTTATGCAACAATCATTCTCTACATGTTTGTTGCATATTGCTATTTCTACGATTAAATTTAAAATGTGCACCTGGTAATGCTTGCCATAACTGGCTTCTTTTTCCGTTAACCTTGTTCGTGATCACTACGTGATTTAGGTCCTTGATGAGTATGCTCTACTTGTCATACCTCGGATCGTTCCTACGTCATATCCACAATTGATTCAATTCTCGTCATTTTCAAATGCGAGTGTCCTTCAATTAAAACATTCACAAAGGTTAGTAATGTCGACATCAATAATCGCCCGCATTATAATACGAGGCTTTCTGCTATACGTGTTAACATACGTAATTTCATTAACTATATCAGTCATTTTAATTGGGGCAGCGTGTATTACGCGATAACCCTATGTGTTGTTTAGAACACTTTAATCATGCTAAACCTTTAACATACCTGTACTTAACGGATTCGCGATCAAGCCTCGAACCGAACACTAATCTTTACCAACTTGTAACAACCATAAATTTATTTAGCGATTCCCGTAGATAATCACAAATTACTGAGTATTTATATTTAAACATTCATGCTCAAATACGGGTTTATTAAAACTTTTCTAAACTTTGAAAGCAAAACAACATAGTGTAATTTAATTCATCGTTTTAGAATAACGACCGAACAACTTGCGGAAGCTTCATTTAACGCGTGTTCGATTCTGGCTCGACGCTTGATCTTTATCCGGGGCTTTCGACATTCACCTGTGTTCAAAACCAACTTAAAAGTTAGTTTTGATAATTAAATAACTGGTATCACAAGGAAAATGGGGTCGAATAATCGAATTAAAGAAAAATCAGGAAGTCCCAATATTAATCCCTTGATCCCAGAAACAAGGACTCGAATCTGGCCTCCACCGTAACTTACGGTGGGCACCGTAAGTTACGGTGGCCCCTGATTTAAAATGCCCCCACCGTAAGGCAGTAGGTATCTGGCGTAATGATTTCAGCCCCACCGTAACTTACGGTGGGCACCGTAAGTTACGGTGGCCCCTGTTTTAGCCCCTTCCATTTTTTTTGCCGTTTTTGACACGAAAACTTTCGTATCTTCCAATCCGCATATCCATTTGACCTCCCATTTCTTCCTACATGATTGAAATTTGATTTTTCATCTCGTGTAGTTTAAATCCGACCTTTAAACTAATAAAATCCGGGATTTCTAAGCATTCGGTTTATTATTCAAAATCCATATGTTGACCCGTTTGTATGTAAGACCTCCAAACGTATTTCTAGTTATTCGTATATCATAAACCAAGGTATTTAACTCAAAATAACTATCTTGGATTCATAAGTTTTGTGAATTACACAGCAAACACCCAAGTTACGCGCGTAATTCATTTTGACCCGTTCGGGGGATCTTTTATGCATTTTAGTCTAAACTAACTCTATACTTCGTAAGGCCACATCTACACATCTGCTTATGTTCCACCACAACTATTGTTTTGGTGGATTTAGCATAACTAACCTATTATCCAAAATTTACCCATCGGTTGGTCATTTTACGCAAATGACCATTTTTATGCATTTGTACCAGAAATGTGTATTCCTATAACCTTTATTCATATCTATTGATTCCATAATCTTAATGCAAGTTCCTAAACAACCCCTATGGGGCGTTTACCCAATATACCCTTCAATGGTGTTTTGGTCAACTTTAGTCCCTCACTTTAAGACGAAGGACTTTCGCTAAATATTTGACCAAAAATTATGTGTTTAAATAAAAGCTTATTTATGCGTACCTGGCTCGGGTCAAAGTATTGACCCGTTTACATAACTTTTGCTTTAAATCTTTCTAGTTAAAGCAACGCAAGCTTATGTTATTCCTGTGGTTACAAAACTAAACAAACGATTGTCAAATGGTGTTAACAACACCATTTGACCCATTAAGTCTAATTGACCATTTGTCCGTATGAGATGGTATTTAATTACCATTTCATCCCTTTAAACCTATCCCGGTTTTCCTTTGAACTCATTTTACTTAAAACCGTTTTTATTTGTTCGTCATTACATGACTAATTTACCCTTTTTACCATAATTCATGATTTCTTACCATTTACCCTTGTTCCGACTCTCATTGAATCGTGTCGGAACATCAAATGCCAACCACTTAGTAGCATTCATATACAATACTTGCAATTAAGAAATTTGTAAATAATGTAAAGGGGCGTAAGCTTTACTTACTTTGCATCCGAAACACGTTTTTCCTTCACACTTGATTCGTTTGACCCGCTTCCTTTCCAAGCCTTCACCTAGCTTGTCAAACGTCAAACTATAATCATAATTAGTAAGATGGTTAGATTAGTCATTATCACATACGACTATTCCATCTTACGAATTCTATGTTGAATATACTATTCGACTTCATCGTTTATTTGTTCAACTTATCAAAAGCTAACTACTTTTAATCACATGATATTACATAGTTAGTCTAAATCAACATGATGTTTAGAACCCCTAATGCTTCATTTTACGCATAATTTGTTATATCATTCAAATGTGCGATTCACTTTAAATTTAAACACTTTGATTCTTATTTAGGCATTTTAACAAACACCTAACGTGCATAATTTTACATATTTAATAACTAGTTATTTTTACCAAGATTTACATCAAAATCAAACCTCTATGTCTAGTGTTCATGAACTACATCTAGAACTTATATCATAATCATCAATATTCATCAATTTAACACTCTAATTCGAGTGTTCATCATATTTTCATAAAGCCCACTTATCACACATATAGGTAATCACCAAATCATTCAAGTCATAGCATCATATGTATGATTTTCACTTAAGGTTTAGTTCCTAAGCATGTATACATCACTAATTTAGCCATAACTCCTCTAATCCTTACATAATTCGCGAATTATGATGCTAACTCAAATTTTGCAACTTCACGAATCATCAAATTTTTACATACCTTATGATCCCCTAGGTTGGGTGATCATTAATTCATGTTCATGCATCGATTTGGCCTTGAATCAAGCTTTAATTTGATGATTTTTGACAATTTAGGGTTTGGCTCCCCTTTTCCTTTCCTCTAGTCGATTACACGCACACACCCATAGTGTGTTTGTAGTGTTTTAATTTTAATAACATTTAGTTTCCAACTTTCCCCTTTTGGCCCCTCTAGTTTACCCTTGTTGCATATAACATGTTTTAACCAAGGTTTCTCATAAGTACAAGACTTGTAATTAACTAGGTTATTTATTTCCTAGTTAATTTTTATCTTGTTCATAACCGCTATTTAATATGTATATAAAACCTATATATTTTTGGGGTGTTACCTATCCCATTTTATTTTAGGTCTCGTTAACTCGGGCCTTTTATATACTTTGTTTTCTCAAAGTATGTATCCTCCTTTTTAATTAATATTAGATTATTTATTTAAATCCTTATATTCATCCGGTTAATTTTACCACTAACGGTATTTTACCCGTTCATTATTATTAACGTGGCTTGATTACCAAACCCGTTTTCGGGGTGTTACATCGTGGCCATTTCAATGAATGATGCCAAGGATATCCGGGACATGGTTATTAACCCCCCAAAGGCTTTAAGCAAACAAAACAGATTAAACGGGTCATCTCAATAAATTAACCTTCATATGATTAACAATTCAATGCCCGACCAAGCGGTATTTTATATACCGTACCCCAAGCCCATATAAGGGAAAATAAGTTAAAAGTATTTACCTGAGCAAATTATATAAATTTATCCCAGCCGTACAAATCAGCAAGTGCAAGTATCTTTTACTGGTCTCCTAAATCTGGAACGAAAGTTTTAATTAACCTATTAGATTCCTAACGGGTCTTACTTAAGTTAAACTTAGACCGGTTAGTTTTAAAGAAAGGTATACGGTTCAAACGCAAGATTAAGCGAAGACCGGATTAGAGTATGGTTTAGACCCGACAAGTTTGAAGACTTGTATAATATGGGTAAACTAAACACATTCTGGATTTTGAAGTAAAAATGATAAGGTTTGACCCGTTTCGGTTAATTTATGCAAACTAGTTACATAACACGTACCGAATGCGATAAATGCATAACGGGTAACCAAATGAGTCATGAACAGGTTTCCTAAGTTAATATACCTTAAATATGTTTTGATATCAGTAGGATACCTTCCAATATGCCCAAAATGAAATTAAACTCAAATTAAGCCCCATAGGGGTATTTTGGTCAAATTAAGCCCCGAAGTGACCATAAGGTATAACCTCGAAAGGTTATTCCCTATACAACTATGGTCACCTATTGTGTTTGGTCGGATCCTAATGATCGACCAAATGGGTCTAGTTCGAAAGTCTAAGCGGTTATTTAGACCGCTTATCTTACGACTCTACATAAGCACTAAACCTAAAGTGACGAGTTAAACATGTTAAAACATGTTTAACGAAGTTAGAAAACAAGTTTGATATCAAGACAAAGGATCTTGATACAAAAAATAGTTTGGTTGCAAAATACGCATAAACGCGCATTTTGACCGAAACTATGACTCGTCACTAAGCCTAAATAGCGTGGTAATCAGTAGGTATAGTCACAAGAGACTATAACCATCGTGATTACGCTCACGTTATGAAGTTCAAACGAACTTCATGTTGACCATTGACTGGTTAAAGCAAAAAGTCAAACACTGTTTGACTTTCCCACTTAAAAACGCATAAAAGAACGAAAGAAGCTTACAAAGGGTCCAAGCTAGGAAGATCTTGATTCAAATTGCTCAGGTATGAAGTGTTAAACCCCAACTTAGAGCCATTTGAATCAGATTGTGAGGAATGAGAATGAAGGTGTTGGGTTTATATAGATTTTGGTAAACCGTTAGGACCGTTCCTCGTAAACCGTGCTTGAATCATGACCTTACACTTGGGCCCAAGGTTTTAGATTACCATGGGAACATGTAAAACCATCAAATACCAGCCCATAGGGTGCAAAACCATGTGTTAAAACCATCAAAACCTCAAAAATGGACCAAGTTCAATGTATCTGCCAGAAATTTCAAAAATGGTACCTTCACTTGTAAAACTTGATTTTTTGCATTTTTAAGCCCCGTTAACCCCATTTCAAGGATCTAAAATAAAGTTAAAGTATAGGGAACTTAAAATATGCTCAAAAACATCTCGGATGTCGGCTCTTTTGGTCCTACGGTTGCGTTGTTCGGTTACTTACGACGGAGGTCGTAACGAACGCAAAAACGATCCAAATTAAGCGACGAATTGAACGTTATCATGCCAATCACTAGAATAAAATATTTTAATGATTATATAAATTTTTGGATGTCCGGATATATATTCAGAACGTAAGATATGCGTGAAAATGCAAACTTATGCACTTTTGACGCTTTTAGTCCCTGTTGATCAAATAAGTTTATTTTAGGTCACCAAACACCTCTAAGCCTATTTCTAAGCTATGTAAAGGATATTTAGGGCATGTTGAACTTATGATCATATTCCGGAAGGTTCGATACCATACAAATCGGTATACTTTTGCAGTTTGACGTAAATAGTCCCTTAAATCGCACAAAGTAGCACGAAATGTCATTTGATGATATCCAAGCCTTCCATGGACCATAATGGGTATTCCCAAGCATGTGTTTAAATATTACTACGCTATCATTTGCTTAAATGGTCACCAAAAGGCGTAGATTCAAAAGTTGACGCTTTTGGGTCCCTCTAATGCGCAAACTTGCGTATATCATCGTTTAATAGCATCGAAGCCTTATCTAATCCATGTTAGGCACTCTTGAGAGTATTATTAAACATCGCGATGCTTCGGGTTTGTAAAAATGTCATTCAGAGGTATAATTAAACATATTGACACTTTTAGTCCCTCTAACTTGCAAAGTTGCGCGTAACTTTACGTATAGGCATAAAAGCCCTTAATGGCCAATATTAGGCATTCTCGAGAGTATAATCAATTATCGTGAAGCTCTTGGTTTGTTAAAAGGTCACTCGGAGGTAATAATTAACATGTTGACGCTTTTAACCCTTCATCGCGCAAACTTTCAATTAATTACGCAAACGGCTACTCTTGATCAACAAGTGGCTCATTTGTGAACATGATTACCATGTAACATTATTCAGAAGCTTATAATAAGCATGTTAACATTTCCAGTCCTTCTATAATCAAAGCTTTTGATTTTTCGCAAAATTAGTCCCTCAAATTCAACGTTTGATTTTATTAGGGTTTATTACACGTGTCAATACATTATTGGACGTGATTTTACGAGGTGTTACATAAAGCATCAGCCACTATATTTGCCTTTCCTTCATGATACTGGATATCACAATCATAATCACTAAGCATCTCTATCCAGCGTCATTGTCTCATATTTAACTCCTTTTGCCCGAAAACATACCTTAGACTTTTATGATCAGTGAATATGGTAAACTTGCTACCATAAAGGTAATGTCTCCAAATCTTAAGTGCAAAAATTATGGCTCCTAATTCTAGATCATGGGTTGAATAATTCTCTTCATGATTCTTAAGTTGTATAGACGCATAGGCTATAACCTTTTGGCGTTGCATTAATACACATCCATAATCTAACTAAGAAGCGTCACAATAAACTACAAAGTCTTCAGTTCCTTTTGGTAACGCTAGTATGGGTGAATGGGTTAGTCTTTGCTTAAGAATTCTAAATGCTTCTTCTTGCTTTGGCCCCCATTCAAACTTAATGGATTTACAGGTTAACTTAGTTAAAGGAATGGCTATTCTAGAAAAGTCTCGAATAAATCTTCTAAATAACCGGCCAATCCTAAGAAACTTCTAACCTCGGTTAGTAACTCAGGGGTTTTCCATTTGGTAATCGCTTCGATCTTTGAGGGATCTACATGAATTCCTTCATGATTAACTAAGTGTCCAAGAAACTGTACCTGTTCTAACCAAAACTTGCACTTTGAAAATTTAGCATAAAGCTTTTCTTTTCTTAATAGACTTAGAAGTGCGTGCAAATGCTTTACATGTTCCTCTTTATTCTTAGAGTAAATCAGAATATCATCTATGAAGACAATTATGAATTTATCCAAATATGGCTTACATATTCGGTTCATCATGTCCATAAATGCGGCTGGGGCATTGGTTAAACCAAATGGCATGACAGTAAATTCATAATGGCCAAACCTTGTTCTAAATGTGGTTTTAGGAATGTCCTCATCCTGTACCTTTAATTGATGATATCCTGATCTTAAATCGATTTTGGAGAAAAATTGAGCTCCTTACAATTGATCGAACAGATCATCGATTCTCGGTAATGGGTACCGGCTCTTAATCGTGACCTTGTTTAATTCGCGGTAGTCAATGCACATATGCATTGATCCGTCCTTCTTTTTAACGAATAAAATCGGTGCTCCCCACGACGACGAACTTGGCTGTATGAATCCCTTCTCTAATAATTCATCTAACTGTTTCTTTAGTTCCTGCATTTCAGCGGGTGCCAAACGGTAAGGTGCTTTGGAAATTGGTGCTGTTCCTGGCAGTAGATGAATTCTGAATTCAACTTCTCTGTCCGGCGGTAGTCCAGGTAATTCTTCCGGAAATACATCTGAAAACTGAGACACTACTGGAATGTCTTTTAGTTCTTTTCCTTTAGTGTTAGTGATTATGGAAATCAAATACACTATCGATCCTTTTCTTATATAACTTGCAGTTTTCATTGCAGAGATGAATTTTGTGGGTCTAGATGGTTTATCTCCTTTAATTGTGATCTTTTCACCCTTTGGTGAATTTACTTGAATTGACTTTTGATCACATAGAATACTGGCGTTATTGGCTATTAACCAATCCATTCCTAATAAGATATCAAATCCTGCCAGATTCATGGGATACAGGTTTGCCATAAACTTTTGATTTAAAAACTCTATTCTTGCTCCCTGCAAGATTTCAGAAATCCTAACCGTTTCTCCATTTGCTGTCTCAACTAGAGATTCTTGTGGAAGTTTAGTTAATGATTGATTAAGGAGTTTGCAAAATGAAGTATTAATAAAACTTTGGTTTGCACCAGAGTCAAATAATACTTTAGCAAAAACATCATTAACTAAAAACGTACCGGCTATAACGTCCGGAATCATCTTGGCTTCATCTGCAGTTACAACGAATGCTCTAGCATTTTTAGTGTTCCTGTTGTTCGCAGCTGGAGCCAATTTCGGATAGTTTGGCTTGATGTGACCTTTTTCTCCACAGTTGAAGCACAGTCCATTACTGGATTTTCTTCTGCAATCTTCTTCCTTGTGTCCGGGTGCCTTGCAGAAACTGCAATGAGTGGAGCATTTTCCTGAATGTTTTTTTCTTGCAGACCTTGCAGAATGGTGCAGAGGTAGAACCCATATTCCTACGATTGTAATTCCCAGAACGGAATTCTTGGGTAAGCCTTTGGGTTAGGTTTCTCCTCTGGTCTTCTTCTCTAGTACGGATTAATTCATCTGTCAAGGTGTTTGCTAGTTCTACAGCTTCTTCTATAGTTTGAGGTCTAGCTGCCTTGACTACATGTCTAATTTCTCCAATTAACCCCCAGATGTAACGGGAGATTAATACTGGTTCAGGTGATGCAAGGGTTGGTACTATTCTAGCATATTCAAAGAATGTAGTAGTATACCCCTTACTATCTACCCCGGTCATCCTAAGGTTCAGAAACTTATTCGCTATCTGTTCTTTTTCATTGGGATGGCAGAATTTCCTTCCTACCATATTCTTAAATTCTTCCCATTCCATGTTGTATACCCTATTACTTCCTCTTGATTGGAGAATAGTGTTCCACCATTCTAAGGCTGAGTTCTTAAACAGATTAGAAGCAAACATTATTTTGTCTTCTTCAGCACACTTGCTTATTTTTAAAACAACCTCAGTCTTTTCTATCCAGCGCAGAGTTGCAATGGGTCCTTCATTGCCCGAGAATTCTATTGGTTTGCAGGACCAGAATTCTTTGTAAGAACAACCATAAGGCATGGTTCTTCTTCTTTAGGGAATGGGCGCTTGAAATACAGGTCCATTGTTTACGCTGTTTTCTGGTTCAGTTGGTCGCTTACTGCTATGTTTACTTTTATTATTCGCTTCCTGAACCGTTTGAATAATAAATGGCATTGCATCTATAATCCCTTGTGCCACTATGTGTTGAATGGCACTATTATACACTTGGTTTCCATTGTTATTGATGCTCGGATTCTCATTAACCAAGTTAATGTTACTCTGGTTATCGTTATTCAGATTTCCTTGATTTCCTTCGTCGGCCATCTGAATTTTAAACATTTACCATGTATTAATATCACAAAATAATATTTAATATAGCCAATCACATGACACGCATTTTGGTCAAAAGCGTCGATCATTGCGACTTTACTCTATTCATATAATATGCATCTATTACACACCAGTACTGAAATTAAAATTACAATACCAACTAAAATTTAAAACTACACTACTAGTAGTAGTCATCCGTAGTTTTTTTTTTCATACACATACACACATATTATATTTTATTATTATTATTATTATTATTATTATTATTATTATTATTACTACCGTCTCCACCATCACTTTCATGGATATGGATTCATCCAAAAATCCATATTACGCTCGTCGTACTTCCAAACGAGTCGCTCTCCCACCTGTCGCATTCTTTCACTACTTTCTAAAATTTCCTCACCAAATGTCCTAAGTTCTTGTACATTTTCTGCACTCATTGGGGGTGCAGGTTCTTGGACTGGGTTTGGAAACTGGGGTGTGGGTTCCTGGTATGGAGGTGTAGGGGCCTGGAACTGGTAAGGATTCTCTAAAATCTCCCTAATAAATACATCGTGGTAATAGGGATCTAAAGGATCCAAACCTGGGTAGGCTTCTATGTTTGGCATGGGCATGTCTTCATGTATCGGGTAACGTTGCACATAGTCCCTATTATCGTCCCACCAGGGGTCGTAATTTGGGTCTAAGGGATTTGGTGCAGGTACCCTAGGTATTTCTTCCGGATTGAAGTCATGCATTTCTACTTGATTTTCAGGGTTTTCTATTTCCATCGGTTGGTCAGGAAATAGTGGTTGGGGTTGGGGTGCTATCATTTGTTCCAGGTTAGGGTCAGCTACTGTGGTTGCTAGGATGTGGATATTGGCTATCCTGGGCATAGGCATCGGTTTCTGTTTTGGCTGCTGCTAGTGCTCTCTGGTCTTGTAACTTTTTCATACGCTTTCTACGCTCGTGTACCCCTCGACTGAACCATCCTCTCTTTTTCTGAGGGAATGGCTCCTCGGACTGAGCCTTAAACACGAATATTCCTTCTTCTATATCAGTAGAATACCCTGAGAGGGCAGGCTGAGAAGAGGAGGTGCCTTCGCTTCTAGGCGAACCAGACAATTGACGGTACGCATCAGATGGTCCTTGGTCGCTCATACTGTAAACTAACAAATAGTCAAATAACACATAACAAGAAATACAACTATGCACGTATTCTCGTAATTTATTTCCTAACAGATTGAATTTTGATGTCAGCAGAACACTTCTGTGGCTGAATCAGTGGCTTAGCTCTGATACCACCTTCTGTCGCAACCCCCGATCCCTAATCCTCGGGAACGGGCAGCCGCGAGCCAGTTTCGGTGGTATCTGGTATCTGGTATTTGTCTAATTTGGCAGCGGAATTTGTCTAATTTGACAAGAAATACAAATATGCACGTATTCTCGTAAATTTGTCTAATTTGGACCGTAGTTAGGAAATATTGGATCAGAGTAAAATACCACATTTTCATAATATTAAACACATGGGATAAAACCCAAGTTTGCAATACACACATTTTCATAGGATAAATCCTATTTTATTTAATAAAAACATCTATTTTATTTTAGGTAACTTTATTGCCACTTTTCCAAGCCTTCAGTGTTGTCCAGCTGGCTTCTATTTGGCTTTCACAATTTATTACCTGAAACGCGTTTTAAAAACATTTGTCAGTGGGAAATACTGGTGAGTGAATCCCAGTTTAATCAAGTTTAATAAAAACCATTGTACAGTATTGAGGGCGATCTCGCAATTACATTTGTTTCCAAGTTATATCAATTAACATCCATGGTACTGCCAGACCCCACTTGTGGAAATGTTACTCCTTGACCAGGTGGTAACAAATTTTGTATACAAAACCCCAACATACTCATGATAATTGTATCCTTACAAATACTCAATCACTGCTTAATCTCATTGTTAAGCATTTAAGGTTCTGTAAAATAGTTCACAAAAAGGTTAACAAAAAGCGGATAAACTCACATTGCTGTCTTAGATTATCCTTTTGGGTTTCCTGGTGACAATCTATAATTTACACATATGCACACGTGTTAGTATAATAACCCATTTTAACATTAGTAATACCCTCCCCGAGACCGCATTCCAACGACTACGTCGGGCAGAACCACGACAGCCGTTACAGAACCCTAGATCAATCGGGCAGAGTATCTAATACATATCTAGGGGTTATGATACTTACAACGGAGCAGAACTTCGCTAATTAGGGGGGGTATAATACCCGAGTATAGTGTACACTACGTAAAATTAAGAGAAAGAAAGAAAGTTTTGAACGAATTCGACTGAAGGCCCGAGCTCCAGCTTTATAGGGGCTGAGTTCGGGTTCTACGCGACCCGCGTAAAGGAAGACAAGGGCCTACGCGGCCCGCGTCAATGTTGGTCAAAAGTGTAGCTGATCCGGGTCATCGACTAGACTTGCCACGATGATGACACGTGTCATCACCGGGTGTTGCCCCGTTCTCGATTGCTCGCGGCACGCGTAAGGCGTAGCCATGATCTACGCGGCCCGCGACAAGGTGAAATTCTTTGTTTTTATTTTATTTTTAATGTTAGATTCTAATTTGGGCTCGGTTTTCACATACGGGGTATAATTTAAGACATATTGGGATATTTGAAAATATATTAGGGTGTCGGAAATAATTCGAGGGTGTCGGTTTTCTTTAGGGTTGTTATACTATCCACATGATATACTATTCTTTAATACACTTTGTGATGCTGCCTCGTTAAAAACCTTGCTAGGAAAAACCAGTGGGACAAAACCTCAGCTAAGGGAAAAAGAGTGCAGCGCACATTTTCTCCCACTAATACTTTTGGATCAGATATGATGCCTCATTAAAAACCTTTACTAAGAAAACCCAATGGGACAAAACTTAGTCAAGGGAAAAAGATTGCAACTTGAATAAGTCTCCCCCTCATTTTAACATGTATCCTTTAAGTGACGTGTGTCCATCTTCCTTAAAAGTCGAATAAAGCCTTTGTAGCGAATGATTTGTTGCTTAATCCCTTAATGTGCAATTCTTTATGTTGAGCAATGTTGTATAATCTTCTAACGAGACTTTAGGTGCCTCTTTTCAAAAATTATCATATGTCCATGACTGTGTGAAAATCGTTACATTCCTGCATCTACAGGACTAACCAAACTTGTTTTGATGGGTTAGTAAAATATAATCAAATATCGTTTATACCTGAAATGTTTCTTTGAACTCATTCCAATGTCTCTTCGCTTGACACAGGTTATATCATGACAATAAGCTCAAGTGAAAGATATTATAACCATACATAGCTAGCAAAACATATTAATTCACTTATGCATTTAACGATGGTACTTCTAGAATGACAATTTCTACTTTGATAGGATATGATAATAGGCATTTCTTATAACAAATGACTTAACAACCTTTAACATACTTTAAGGTTCAAATATGTCCATACTAAATATCCAAACATCATCTTCTAGATGTACTTGGGGGATTGGTAAAATATAATTACATATACATGCGAACTGCAGTTCGAGTAATAATTAGACCATGCCAAGGTCATTAAAAAATTATCCCTCTAAAAGCTCGACAGTTTCTCTCGATGATGCCTAGACATCATCACTGTAAACTACGATTATAGTGAACTTTTAAAAGTAGAGCGTCGATAAAACATGGCTAATTTAATCAAAATTATATCCCTCTTTATGCAAATATCTCGTGTTGTATAACATTCGATCTAACTATTTTAGTCCATACATATTCTATGAACTTGATATAGTACGTTCTTGAGGTTTTGACATCATTAATGCTTCTAGCATTATCAATCCATGTGGGAATTCTTTCCATCTTATTCAAATATGCATGTGCTTTCACTCTTAGAAGTTTTGCTATATAAACTTACCATTTTAACACAAAGATATCTATATCATATGCAAAAATATCAAGAACACTTGCTTTTATCTCCAAAATTCATATTGTACCATGGTTGTACACAATGTACATTGAGATGCCATAATAACCAGGTACACATTTTCTATGTATGTTTATTGGAGTATTGGTGCACTATAATTACATCCATAAGGTGTTTCAATTAACCTCTTAAGCACTCAAATGCTTTAGGATACTCATGGGGAGTTCCAATTATATTCAATTCAATAACATATACAACATGTATATGTATTCAGATCTGAATTTACATAATTATCATAATATTCTCGAGAACTTATTTTATATGACTTAGTATCAAGTGATACATAACTTTCATAAGACGCGTGTCAATTCTCTTTTATATATTACCAGACTAATAATATATTGAAAAGTCAATGCATCCACTATTGAAGAATACGTTTTCTCATAATCAATCATAGGTATTTGTGAAAATTCTTGTGCCACCAATTTTGACTTATATCACTTAATTTGATTTTCACATGATTCACGTAAAAGACACTTTTGTATCCAACATATTTTACAACTTCAGTTGTATGGACTGTTGTTCCAGAAACTTTCCATTTCATTAGAGAACTAAACTCTGCCATATTTGCGTCTTCCTATTTTGGCCAATCATTTCTTAATATTCATTCATAGGCATATCTTAAATCTTGAGTCTCATCATTTAATCATTTTAAGCGCTACATTATATACAAAAGTATAACGACGTCGATTTTTATTTTGATTCCATACATATCTTAGACATGATACAACTTGGCGAGATCTCTTTATTTTCAGGTACCTGAGGTTCTTCTTGAACCATCATGTCTATTGTCCCTTCAGGGGATCTTATACTATAACCTCGACTTGACCATCTTAATTACTTGCTCCAATTTTCGAGGAATTTTATTGTTGGAATCAACTAGTCTACCACGCTATAGGCGTGCAATAGACTCATTACAAAAATATGTGGTTGTCCTCTTGGGACAAAAAGATAACTAGAGCATAAGCAGTTGATTATGTGACTTACTTAGTCACTCTATTTAGGTCAGTGAACTTGTCTGGAAATTTGTTCTTTAATATTGGTAAATGAATTATACTTTAAACTTCTAGTTCATAGTTTATGGTCTGAGGATCAAGATGACATGTTAATTCATTTCACTTTCCAACTGCTTGTTATCTCCCCCTAATGTTGGGAACATTCATTCACTAAAGTGAAAACCAATGAGCCATAAACGAATTTCTCACTAATGGCTTTAAGTATTTAATCATAAATGATTATTTATACCCAACATATTCTCAAACTTTTTAGAAATCCTATCTTTGTGCGGTGTGGTGGATGAGTTTCAATATATGTCGCACAACCAAAATCGTTGATGAGACATATTTGGTTCCTGATCAAAATCCAACTGTACGGGGAGAACTATAACTTATTGGCTTGATGTGAATTGATAGTACTATATATAAAATTACATGTACCTAAATGAACTTTTGCTCCTCTCATGATCATTGGATTTGTAACCAATAGTAGACGTTTAGTGATCATCTCAACAACAACACTTATTCTAATAATCGTTAATAACTTGGGAATCAAATTCACTATTATCAAATAAATATACTAATCTGGATTAATATGCTTGCTATCATATTAGTTAAGCAACAATCACACAAGCTTCAGGTTGTGGATTTGATAACCATTTAGACGATGCATAGATTTAAAAAAAAAAACTAAATGGTATCATGTTGGGATATGCATCTCCTGTAATCGCTTCCAGAATATTCAGGTATACACACCCTCGTTTATTTTGCAAATATATAATTTCTCTTGAGAGCAAACATTACATGCTAATTATTATCTTGAAGAATCTTCTAGTTCTTCATTAAGTTTCACATCATTATTGACTCGGTGTGGTCTAACCGTTCATGCCAGTTAATTAAATAATTATGATCCATAATCTCTTGGTTTATGATCGTATGTGTATTACTTGCTCGTATGTAATACAAAATGTATGATACGAGAGAATATACTATAACTTCAAAGTTAAAACCATCTCGTTCTGCAATCACTCCTTAGTTTGCCACTTTTGGTGGTCCATCTCATTATTAAAATGACCATCATTACAATTCTTATAGTCATTCTCATCATTAAAAGTTTCTCAATTAGGTCCATCATTACTTATACAATGATTAGTATATAATCACATTCACTTTTGGGAATGGAGTAGAACCAAAACAAGCTTCATAATTTTTCATTATTTACTCGGTCACATGAGTATAAAATCATTTCATTTTTTCATGACTCTTATAATGATATTGTTACTTTAGGAGCATATGTCTCAAGTGTGACAAATGAAAATAATTTAATCGATTTTTCCTTGTAAATAATGTTCTCTTTGTTTACCATCAATTGAGAACTAGATGAGTCGTATAAAATTTATCAATCTTATATCTTACGACCTTTATAACGATCATTGTATAGTCATCTCATTATTAACATGGTTAATCTCATTACATGAGCATCAGAACAATTTTCTCAATTACCATGATTACGAACTTTACACCAATTATTATATCATCACATTCAGTTCAAGGAATGGATTATAACCAAACAATGATCATGGTGATATCATTACAATTTTCTTAGTTATTATATACATGATCGCGACCTTTACATTGGTTATTATATCATCACATTCACTTCATGAATGGATTAGAATCACAAAACTTTCATGGTGGCCATTTCAAACCTTACATATTCTTTAACAATCTTGCTTCTTCAAGAGCATATTTGAGGTTTGACAATGGAACTTGTTTTATCCACATGTATAACTAATCTTTTCACCACATAACATCAATTATACGACCGAATCATTAAGATTTATCAGTCCAAAATCTTACAAGCATCAATAAATTTACAATAAGCTTTAGTGAGTTTGAAACTTCGAATGTCATATTATAAATTAATCTTAATCACTATTCAATCATGTTTATAATGTGTGCTCTTATACACAACTTTAATTATTCTATTCTATTCAATACCATATGTATAAATGAATAATAGACTGTGACATATAATTTATACATAATGTCAAGTTATATGATACATGACGTTATAATATGTTACTATATATAATAAATTATAGTAAAACCATAAAAGTGAGATTATTTTTCAATACTTATGAGAAAATATATTATTTTGCCAATACTTATGAGAAAACATATATGCTTTTTATAGTGTAAGCAATCACAATCGTAAGTTATTTTAATAAGTATGTTTAATGTTAATTAGTTCCTTTGACAACTATTGATGAGATAAAAGCGTAAGAAATAGATATTTTAATTTATTAACAAATTTAGGATAAATAAAACCAAATTAGCAATTATAGCACATGTAAACCTATTTTAATATCTATATTAACAACTCAAGCTATTCATAAAAAATAGTGAGAACTTGAAGCTTCTTTCGTAATATTTATTACTCTATTTTTAAACATAAAAATAATATTCCTCTTAACTTCCCAACATATGATCATTTATAATTTTGAAATACGTCTTTCTTTTTAGTACTAAATATCATTGTCAAATTACGCACATATATAATTTGTATATATAATTCATATATAAAAGTGATAATCATCATCAAGTAAAGGAGGAACCCAATTAATATTTGGATCCCAAGAATATAGATACAAATATCTATAAATATAAACTTATTTACGTATATCCTTTAATTATAATAGCAAAAGAAAATATACTAAAAAAGGATTTAATGACCATTCTCTGACGAAAACAAATTAGTTAAAATAAATAGTAAATATCCAAGGCAATATAGAAAGTAACAACTAGCATGGTACTGAAGCTATACCAAAGACGATCTACTGAGATATTGAGGGGTGTTTTCATTAATAACCAACGACAGATTTGAACACAAAGGCATAAATTTAAGTCTATATGCTTTATAACCAAATTATTGAGTTAATTACTGTTTTCGTCCCTAAGGTTTGTCAAAAATAACGGTTTCAGTCCATTAGTTTAAAAATTGCGATTTCAGTCCATTAGTTTCATTTTCGTAACCATTTCAGTCCACTTTTCAAACGGCGTTTGTTTTATGCTGTTAATGAAAGCACGTGCTTGTCACGTGATGGGCAATTTGGTCATTTCCATTCCAATTCTCACAAACCCAGTTGTATTAAACACCACCTACCCCTTATTCATCCAAACCCTGACCCCCAAATTGCCCATCACGTGACAAACACGTGCTTCCATTAACTTCATAAAACAAACGCCGTTTGAAAAGTGGACTGAAATGGTTACTAAAATGAAACTAATGGACTGAAATCGCAAATTTTAAACTAATGGACTGAAACCGTTATTTTTGACAAACCTCAGGGACGAAAACAGTAATTAACTCCAAATTATTTGATTATTTAACATTCATAAGTTCAACATTTAATAAATTTTTAAATGAAACTAAACTTGGTCAATTTTTTTCATGAAATATAATATTGTTTATATGTTGTTTCAACACAAAATATACTTTTCACCCTTTATACGTCATATCTTGAAATAAGTAGCAGATAACAAAATATATTAACAAAATAATTATAACATGACTGTTAATCAAAATGTACTTGGTAAAGTGGATACCAAAAAGAATCCACACATACGCAACTCCAAAGGTGAGTGGTTACATACCCGACTCTACTATTTGGTTTTCAAAAATAATTATGTAAATCCATATAAAACCCAGATGAACATTATCATAGTTGGAAATCTTAAATTTTATAAATCTATTTATTAATTTACTAAATTTCTGCATTGATTTCAAAACACATTCGTACCAATTGTTAGTGGGCTTTGGTTTAGAAAATAGTTTACAGAGTTTTAAACAAAAGTACAAAACAACAACCGATAAAAAGCTATGTTACTCATTGGAATGTATGCAAAAATCAAACAATATGATAAGAAGACATATATAATAACAAGATATTGATTCTTTGTTACCTTTTTTTCTGTAGAACAGTAGCAGATCATTAAGTCATCGGGTTCCCAACAATCACCGCATTGTGCAACTCTTATGATAATGTCATCCATCTTCAAAAACAACTCGTGCTGATAACGTGTTGTAAAACAACGACCTACTAGCAATGTATATAGAAGAAAGGGAGAATGGGAGATGGATTTCTTATTGATTGATTTCAACATCATATACAAATGCCATTATATATAGGCCCTTACATTAGTACATTAGTAACTAAAGAGATAGGAGTTATAGAGGTGGATAGTCAGTACAACATAATGGATGCACTAAAGCGATAGGAGTTATAGATGTGGATAGTCACCACATAATGGATACATTCATAACATTAAACGCATTATTTAAAATAAATAATGTTATATATTCTTTAATGTTGTATGTATAGTTCATATTAGGGTTATATGTATTCATATCATAATTTATTTTTATTATGTGTGAGATACATAAAACAATATGAAATATAAAAAATAATTCAAAATTTATAACATTTTTTTTCCTCAAACACAAACAACCTCAACAATATTTATTTAAAAAAATCATTCAAGTTTATATAGATGGAAAGCACAATTTTTTCGAAAAACTAAATCATACCATGATAATCTAAAGGGCTTTCATTTTCTATCATCAAATTCATGTAATACATGGGTCTATAACCTAGCTAATAATAAAAAGTAAAACAGGAGCTTCAAAAGATGCTTATGTGCCAAACTGAAGCTCAAGCTTTCGTAAGTCATACGAGTTGAGTTCAAGCTTAGACAAGCTCGGGATCGATTTGCTTGTTTACACCCTAGTTTATTCCCTATAATCATTATTGTTATCATCAAATTAAGGATTTGTTAATGGAAGCCCCGCATTATTACTTGGCTGCTGGAGCTGAACCGGTCCTGCTCCTTGCTCTGTAAATGCAATATTGGAATTGTTACTAGTTGAATAAAGATGATTTCGATTTACGGCTTCAAAAGAAGTTAATATCTACCGAGCATGACCAGTATATTATCAAGCAGTTATTACATCAACCAATTCACATAGTTTGCTTGTATTATTTTTGTAAATAAAACGCATGATATGCTATAACATAAATCAAGTGATCATGTGAAAAGCATCAAAGATAGACCATCGACGCCAAAGAAGTCACCAAAAGGCACAATGAACATATTTTTCCCAAGTGAGCAATAACCGCATAAACGGAAGTGTGATCAAGACCTGCAACTGAAACGACAATTTCGGCTGCAGACGCAAAACCGTACATCAGGAGACTTGCAACCAAGAACGTTATGGACTTAGGGTGGGTCTGAAAGGGGAATCCAGGCAGGCACTGGGACTTGATCGCTGCAAAAGCGAGAAGAATACTAATGATAAAATTTAGTGCGGAATGTGGCATGACAACACCTTCTTCTCCAAATGCTACCTTTGGGTAATAGTCCGCCCACAGGCGGCACACAGGTGTCACTAGACCATCACGTATTGAGCAAAAGTGGCCGACCCATTGGAAGAATGTGCCAAGTTTGGTTTTTGCGGGTTGAGGGTCGGCAACAACAACTTGTTCGACAGCAGGAATATCAATTTCTTGGGTGGTATGATTCATCCTTTTTCCCTTTTTGGGGGAGATGGGAAGCCAAAATCAGAGGTTGGGTTTTGTAAAGTAAAGGCTGGTCAACGACACAAACCGAATATCAAACAAAAGAACAAAAACCCACCAAATTGACAAGCAACGTATTTTTCCCCGGTGCTACTAATTGTCGGGAAATGATAAGAAAATGTGTGGGCGAGGTGACATATTTATATCAAAAAAATGTGTGGGCGAGGCCATTGTTTCCTCCGATGGTCCCACATGGAATTTTTATATCTTAATTCTCTACAAAATAGTTTGTGTTCTCTCTCCACACGACAGGTACGAGGAAAGTTCTTAAGTGGATGAAGGGATGAAGAGTGAAATGATGAGAATGAAGGAATAGAAAAGGGTTTAAAAGATCCACAAGGTTTTGATTGTGAGCGAAGAGGACAACATGAGAAATGAATGCACTTTGGGTGGTTCGAGAAACTTACTATTATGTCCTTTCCTCATTTCTTTGTTGTTTTCTAAGTGTGTTTTTTTTATGCCAAACTAGGTGTTCACCCGCCGCTACGCGGCGGAAGTTTGGTAGTTTTTCCTCGCGTTACGCAACGTAATGGTTCTAGATGCTATGGTTACCTTTCTTGTGGTTGATTGCCTTGCATTAAAAACTAAATAAATATTACCGAACCTCAATGCTATTAAATTCAAATGAATAACAGAAAGTTGCAGCTTGTTATTTTTTATGCATCAGGTAGTATGTGAAGCCAATGTTTAAGCAAAGGGTTCAAATGTTACATACAACTTAATTTGAATGACAATTGATCTAAAAAATCTAAGAAATTAGCTTCAAGAAATAATGCATATTAACATAAAGAAACGATATTTTAAATGCGTCATATTCAAATGTTTGTTGAAATGTAACATATCTAAGTAAACAGAGCAACTAAAGTCACAAAACTGAACTCAGTACCGGAATCTTAGAGAAAGTCTGGCTGACGCATGTTGCCGACGCCAGTTACCTATCCGGCTGGTTACGGAAGAGGACAGGACACGCGCCGGAAGGGGTTGTCGCCAGAACATCGCCGTTCCTCTTTCGTACGTCGCCGAAACTTGATCGTACCCGCATCAGTTTTAAGATTAAAATCCTTACTTAAAATAAGAGTTTTGTTCCCATACTGAACTAATTCAGGCATAGGCATATGTAAACATTCTTCTCATAATTATTACTACCACCAAACACAAAAATCAATTGAAACAGTACACCTAAAAATATAGTTTGCCATATCATCTTTTCGTCTCAGCAATTTCTGCAACAAAACAACCAAAATTTGTTCTTAATTTGTTCACAATCATTGTATAAAAATAATAATGAGCATATACCGATTTACACCACGGTTTCGACTTCAGTTTCGATTTCTTCCAATGCACAGGCTCTAACCATCAACTCCGGGTCGGGTTAGGTCGGATTTTGTCGCTGAAAACTCCTGCTTCTTATCCATATACGCTTTAGAAGCTTCCTCAGCGGTATTAAACGTTCCTAACCATGTCCGTTTTCTGCTAAACGGGTCACGAATCTCCGACACCCATTTCCCCCCATTTTCTTAACCTAACTCCCGCCAATTTCTTCCTCTCCGTTTTCCCTAACGAATCCTTTGGTGAATTCGTATGGAGTGATACTTCTCTGCATCAGCGTTGTGAAAAGCTTCTTGCAGGGCATTTTTAATTCCAATAAAGACTTTGTTATCCAACAATTGGCCCCCTTGTAGAGCCTTCACACATTCCTTGTACAGCTCCTCCCTGTGGTTGTATATCACAAAATTAATGAAGACATATTCAATGAGACGTAAACACAAACAGCTGGTGTGCAGTGCAGTGCAAAATACGAACCTGAGAAAGTTGACAGAAGAGAAACCCGCGTGGCCATAAAAAGCAGCAGCAAAATAGAAACCTTGAAGGTCGTCGTTGTTATTAGCGACTATTACAGCATCGTCTTCCATCTCGTCACGAGCACCCTGTAATTTGGTGGAACCCCATCTGATCCCAGAAGCGAGACCATAAGAAGGAGCGTCAATAGCAATCACTGAGCAACGGCGGCGGTTTCTGGTAATGAAATTAGTGTTGGTCTTCTTGAAGTCGATCTTACTAAGGTTGCTGTTGGAGGTGTTGTTGAGAGTGAGTTTGAGGAGAAGTGGGTATGTATGTATTGTTAAGAAGAAGTATCACAGGGAAGGAAGGATAAGATAACGGTGGTCTGCCATGGCTGTTGAGGTGTTAGGGTTTGATGAGATGTTGCATAGATTTTCCCTTTTACTTCCGTATATGTGGGGAAAAATTCAAAGAAAACAAACTTGAGTGGTGAAAAGTCAAAACCCACATAAATTCCTAGCGCAAACCAACGATGTTAATTGATATATATATAATAATGTCAAATTAAACATGGGTGAACAAACAATTATACTTTTGCTTTTATTAAACATGGGTGGACAAACAATTATACTTTTGCTTTTATTATAAATGTAAAACAAAACACTTTAACCAAAAGTTATTCCAAAATATGGAAATTTTAATCAAGAGTGTGGTCAAGATTTAGGTGTTTATAATTTGTAATTATCGACTATTGTTGTCAAATATTAGTTAAATTAGATATTATGTGATTCTTGAAGGCCACTAAAAGGAGATTGGCAAATACATGTGATCGGATTGTCAAGGTCCGCTCAAAGATAAGATTTATAAGCCCTAATTACCCTTAACGATTGCTAGTGGTAGCAAGGGGTCAAACCACGAAGAGTATGTGGTTTGCGAATGGACTTTGAATGATTTGTAGTAGTTGTCACTTTTATGAAGCTTGCTAAGTTGTTTTTTTTTTTTGTGGTTTTTGTTTGTTAAAAAGATGTTGAATAAAATTATTTAAAATGATTGGATTGAATAACTACTAATGATTAACAATTTGCAAGAAAACTTGATTAATAAAACAATATGGAATAACAAGGTTCACATCCGGTTTCAACAAATGCAAGACCTAGGATTACTATGTGTTTTAATTTGATTCACTCGAATTAAATCATTAACGGGTCAATAATCACACAGCTTAGGTGCCAATCACTATCAACGTCATAGACAACGGACCATGATGCACTTCGTTACCTTAGACTAACAAATCCTATCAAGAGATAAGGCATAAATACGTGTATTCATTTCAAAAAGTCAAATTTAATCATTCATTCGACAATTCATAAATGCAATACAACCGCATGACAATTGTCTAAAGCTTCAAATGTAATTCAAGTTGTCACAAACCAAAAATCAACACATAGCAAAACCTAAATCTTACAAAAGTTTATACCGGGGTGAAACCTCCAAGGAATTAGTCGTGCATGATCGAACGGACGTGATCACCGGATGTTGGAAGCTTGCTCTTGATCATCTTGATACTTGGAGAATGACGGAATGGTGGTTAGGGTTTGTAATGGTGGAATTGAATAGATGGAGGGTTGAAGAATAATTGTAATGGTGATGAACTAGGGTTTGGATTCGGTTGATTTGGATGATGGATGGATGCGTGTAGTGGATTGGGAGTAGAATGGTGATGGTGGATGGCTCCAAGATCCAGTTCAAAATAAAAAACCAAGTGTAACTCCCATTCGTTGGTGAAAAAACTTGTTTTAATTCGTTCCTAAAAGCAAACAAACCAACAAATTCGTAATCCAATATCCACCAGCCATCGCCGACGGCCAGTAGGCCCATCGCCGACGGTGTATGCAAATTCCAAAAATGGCCGACAGCCTAATCCACTGTCTACGACACTTTCGGGCTACGGAGATCCTCCAGCGGCGTCGCTGACGGCCCAGTAGGGCGTCGGCGACGGTTTGTGCTAACCTCAACTCCTGTTTTTCGTGTTCCTTGCTCCCGGTTGACCCATTACGCGTCCCGGTGGTTCGTTTTTCGTCCCGGTGACCCGTAAAGCTCCCGAAAAGCTCCTTAAACTCCGTTAAACCTGCGAAACACAAATTTAATTAAAAGTAGGCTATTCAAGATTAAAAGTCAAGTAAAAACCCAAACTTAAACATAAACGAGCACCGTTATTCGACCACGTATCACATCCCCACACTTGCCTTTTGCTTGCCCTCAAGCAAATCTGTTTTTCACTTTCACATGGGTCGAACAAGAAATACACTTCCCATTCCCGAGACGAAGGTTAAGGTCAATTGTCATGCCCAAGTTCAAACTTTTTACAATTTACAAAATATCTAACGGTGAAGTGAATAATCACATATAAAATGGTTATCCAAGACTAACCCGCCCTTGAAACCAATAAATCATGCACATCCCTCACAATGTTCTCTCCACTCGGCTTATAATTTGGCTAATTTTTATGATGTATTAGCACTTTCAAAAAGTAGTCACTCAAAACCAATTAGAACACGTACCTGCATAGGCTTGCAACTCAATCATTCTCCACCACCAAACACGAATACTAAGCACAAGTTATAAGGTCTTTGTAAGGGTTGTAACGGGGCTAGGCTAAGGGTATGAAATAGGATATTTAAAAGTGGCTAAGGTGATGAAAAATTCGATTTTTTATTAGAAACAACTACTCTAAACGAAACTAAACTATAAACGAAACTAAACTATAAACATCAACTTCGAGGTAATGATTTTCACCTTTTATTCAACAACTAGAAACACATATTTTTGTTCTTTTCTCAATGATTTTCTATTCTTTTTCGCAACATTTTCTGATTTTTCTATATGCAAACAATCACTTTACAACTATACAAACTTAACTCCTACAATCGAATTTCCATCACACGGGTTTAAAAGAAAAAGGTTTAGGGTTATGGGCTAAATGAGTTGTCAAACGAAAGGGTTAGGCTCAAACTTGGCTACTAAGGGATAAATTTTTGGGTAAGGATATAAAAATGGTGTAAAAGGAAAAGGTTTATGTCACACACCCAAATTCCACACGCGGAGTATCACCGCAGGGAGCGTGACATGTCTAGGATTAAGCCACCAATCATATTGAACAATGTATTAAAGTAAATATAAAACCAGCCAATAATATAATTGGTGTCCAAAACAAATTATCTAAGTTCAAGTTATCAGCAGAAACATAAAGTTTAAAACCAAACCATAAGTTATAAGTACATAAGGTTTAACATTGAACTCAACAATCCATGTCCCACAACGACCTAATCCTCCTATGCAAGCTCCATCTAAACATATATTTATAATTGTAACATAAATTAATTGTAACATAGTTCTATATATTTATAGTTCTATATATTTGTAATTGTAACATAAATTAATTAATTATATTAAAATGATATTGCAAGGAGTAGTACCCTTTAGTTGAATTATTATACATCAATTACATAAAAAAAAGTTAATACACATTTGAAAAAAATTAGGTTAACATAATTTATAACGTTAAAGTTTCTTTTTTAAAAACATACTTTGACGACTACATGTTTTATGCATGATACTCCCTCCGTCCCATTAAATGTGTCTTATTTTAAATTTTCAATGTCTTTATTTATAAACTTTAACTTTAGTTATATATTTTTTGTGTTATATAAAACTTGATGAAAATTAACCCGATAAAACACTTGTAAAACACACTCAAATCATATAACTTTCATCAAGTATTATCTAAACACAAACAAAATTATTTAAGGTCAAAGTTTATAAATAAAGACTTTGAAAAATTCAAAATATGACACTTTTAATGGGACGGAGAGAGTATATTTTATTTAACACGTATAATACATGATATTTTGTTACTGATGCAATACGTAAGTTTTTAACGGGATTATAAAATAGTTTAATATATTACAAATATAAAATCACCTAATACCATCGTTGGTGTGCTTGAACCCATTTAAAAATTGAAATTGATCTCATGCTACCAGAAAATATAAGTTTTCCGTTTTTGCCTATGTGAAAGTCTTCAAGAGGCGGAGGATTCTATGGAGTTTCAAACCCTCAGAATCATCAACTCGATGTTACATCCGAGAAGTGGCGATGGCCATATTAAGGCCGGCCAACTACCGATTGACTATCGTACTGATTGACTATCGTGGTGATTCAACTAGGAAAGAAAACAAAACTCAGTCCGATTGGTTCGATGCCAACTCTCTCGTCAAAATATATCTAAGTAAGCCTAAAACATCGTGATTCATCATGCTTTTGTTCTTTTTTTTCATATATTTCTATGTAATCGGGTCTCAAGGTATGTTTGCGCCTCACGTTCCACCAAACGAACCCAGTCTCTCCTCGTTCGTTCTTGGTTGTTGTCGACCTCTCGTTTGACGCTAGTAACAGAAACTGTTACCTAGACCACCAACATCCCTTCTTTTCTTTCCTCCGCTACTGAAAACTTCACCGATTCTCATCGGAACGTGAGCCCATCGGACCTTAAAAGCATCTACATCGGCTGGTTTTTCAGCCGCATCTGGAGCTGAGGTGGAGCGAGCACATAGCCACATTTCGGACATATCACCGACGTGGTGGTCTCGCTAGGATGGGTTGTTCCGAATTCACAACCATCCAGCAGAGCTCACATGATGTGGCACACTATCAACATCTCTTACTCTCTCTCACACACACACACACACACACATATATATATATATATATATATATATATATATATATATATATATATATATATATATATAGGGGATGGTTCAAATGAAAACCATTTTTATTGTGAAAACTCGAAAACTAACAAAAAAAAAAGACTAATAAACACACCAATTTTTTTTTTATAAAAATCGCAGCTTTTTATATATAAAAAAACTTTTTTTTCAAAAAAAAAAAAAATTAGTACACATGTGTAATAATACACATATGTAGTACACATATACATGTGCACTACAAAAAAATTTTTTATATATAAAAAAAACCTGCGAAAATTAGTATGCAAAAAAAAATTGGTATATTTTTTTGGCTTTTTTAATTAGTTTTCGAGTTTTCACAATAACAAGTGGTTTTATTTGAATCTTCCCCTATATATATATATATATACACAATGGCACACTAAACTCTCTCCACATCTCTTTAGTTCAATTCCCTTAACATCCCAAATTTTCTTCAGTTCTTTATATTATATTCCAACACACACATAAAAAAAAAATCTTTTCGTCTGCAACTTTCTACTCCGCTGTGCATACTCTCCTCCATCATCATCCGCTGTGCATATCTATATCATCATAAATTTGTTTTCACTTTTGACTTTCTACTCCGCTGTGCATAAACCCGGGAAACTCAAAGCTCCCGATGTTTTTTTTTAAATTTATACATGTTATATATATGTTTTTAAGGGTTTTGGGCAAAAAAAATAAAAAAAGCGCCGAGTAGATATTTTAAAAAAAAATAAACAAGTTTTGGTGTAACACATGTTACATTCATCTGACATATTTATAACATGTGTTACACCAAAACTTGTTTATTTTTTTTTTAAATATCTACTCGGTGCTTTTTTGATTTTTTTGCCCAAAACCCTTAAAAACATGTATATAACATGTGTAAATTGTTTTTTTTTTTTTTTAAGTTCGGGAGGTTAGAGTTTCCCAAGTTTTCTAAATTATAAGGGTTTTCTATAGATACTTACATTTTATATATATATATATATATATATATATATATATATATATATATATATATAATAGTAATTTGTGGAGTTTCGAGAAAATGAGTGTTTTTAAATAGGTTTGGAATTAGATGCGGCGGCTTAGGTGAAGATTTCTAAAGTTGTGTTTTTGTAGATGCTTTTATGTCTGTGTTGTTTTGCCAAAAAGCTTTACGTCTTAGAGCGCTACAAGCAATTTCTCCCATTTTAACTCACTCTCGATCTACATACACGCAGTGTTCTTATGCATATTGGTGTACTTTTGCTGCAAAGAAGACGGTCTTTAGACTTTGGCCGCCGAAGCCAAATCCACCCCTATCTGGTCGTGTACAGAACCATAACCTTTTATTTGGGGTTATCATAAAGTTCTAGGTCATAACCAGTGTCCAACTCATGTTTTTCTTAAAAAAAATCAGATTTTGTATACAAAAATCCAAAAAAATCTTCATGGATCCTCTTAACCCTATTGGTTATGCCATGTCTCTCTCCCTATTTATTTGGAGCATGATTTGGTTTATGTGGATTTAACATATTAGTAAGAATATATTATAGGGCTTTGCATTTGAGTGAATATTTTTTGGGAAGAATGGTGCATTGTGTGGGATGGTGGGTTCTATGTTTGTTTTGTATTTATTTTTTTTCTTGTTTTAATATATTTTCATCATCACAATACTATAGTAAATTTCATCAATAGTAAAGCTAAGTTAGAGTCTGAGTAGGGTAAGATGTAGACGGCCTTACCTCTACCCGTTAGGAATAGAGAGGCTGCTTCCAGTGAGACCCACGGCTCGATAGTAGTTTTGCATCAAGCCTTGGACATAAGACACATAACACTCATCAATTAAGACAAAGGCCGATTAGTGCATGTACTCCCTTATCTTTCGTCTATCAACGCCACCACATGATGCATGATTAACCATCCCCTGTTTTAACATTATTTTCACGGAATTAGTAAAATAACGTTAAAATTAGTGCACTTTCAATTTGCCCCTCGAGCGCTCACACATATACGTTATATGCGTATACCACATGATGCATGTTTTAATATATATTTTTTTTGGGATGCCCGCCCTTATTTATAACCTAGTTGCAAACACATACTTCAGCACTCTCATAAGACCATCACCGGTGCAAGCAACGTGATAAATGGATTCACAAAGATGGTTAAGTAATCAGCTGCTAATTCAGATTTTTTTTTCAATCCTATAAATATTTTTACCAATACTTATATTCCATATCATCGCCACTTTTACATTTATTTTTAATAATTAAGCTATTTCTATCAATATATATATTTTTTATTTTTACATCTATCTACTATAATAAAAGAAACCAACTTTTAGACACGTGTCATTAATTGAAAACATCCTCAAATCTATATTTATCTTATATTAACTAAATAAAAAATAAATTAACATTAAATCTTATCATACTTTAATAAAATATTATCCTTAAATCTAAATTGTGAATTTAATATATTTTTAAAACAAATTCTTCTCTTTCCTACTTATCTTATATTAGATATATAGGGTAAGGTTCAAATGAAAACCACTATTTATTGTGGAAACTCGGAAACTCAAAGCTCCCGATGTTTTTTTTTAAATTTATACATGTTATATATATGTTTTTAAGGGTTTTGGGCAAAAAAAAAATAAAAAAAGCGCCGAGTAGATATTTAAAAAAAAAATAAACAAGTTTTGGTGTAACACATGTTACATTCATCTGACATATTTATAACATGTGTTACACCAAAACTTGTTTATTTTTTTTTTCAAAAATCTACTCGGTGCCTTTTTGATTTTTTTGCCCAAAACCCTTAAAAACATGTATATAACATGTGTAAATTGTTTTTTTTTTAAGTTCGGGAGGTTAGAGTTTCCCAAGTTTTCTAAATTATATGGGTTTTCTATAGATACTTACATTATATATATATATATATAATAGTAATTTGTGGAGTTTCGAGAAAATGAGTGTTTTTAAGGAGGTTTGGAATTAGATGCGGCGGCTTAGGTGAAGATTTCTAAAGTTCTGTTTTTGTAGATGCTTTTATGTCTGTGTTGTTTTGCCAAAAAGCTTTACGTCTTAGAGCGCTACAAGCAATTTCTCCCATTTTAACTCACTCTCGATCTACATACACGCAGTGTTCTTATGCATGTTGGTGTACTTTTCCTGCAAAGAAGACGGTCTTTAGACTTTGGCCGCCGAAGCCAAATCCACCCCTATCTGATCGTGTACAGAACCATAACCTTTTATTTGGGGTTATCATAAAGTTCTAGGTCATAACCAGTGTCCAACTCATGTTTTTCTTAAAAAAAAATCAGATTTTGTATACAAAAATCCAAAAAAATCTTCATGGATCCTCTTAACCCTATTGGTTATGCCATGTCTCTCTCCCTATTTATTTGGAGCATGATTTGGTTTATGTGGATTTAACATATTAGTAAGAATATATTATAGGGCTTTGCATTTGAGTGAATATTTTTAGGGAAGAATGGTGCATTGTGTGGGATGGTGGGTTCTATGTTTGTTTTGTATTTATTTTTTTTCTTGTTTTAATATATTTTCATCATCACAATACTATAGTAAATTCCATCAATAGTAAAGCTAAGTTAGAGTCTGAGTAGGGTAAGATGTAGACGGCCTTACCTCTACCCGTTAGGAATAGAGAGGCTGCTTCCAGTGAGACCCACGGCTCGATAGTAGTTTTGCATCAAGCCTTGGACATAAGACACATAACACTCATCAATTAAGACAAAGGCCGATTAGTGCATGTACTCCCTTATCTTTCGTCTATCAACGCCACCACATGATGCATGATTAACCATCCCCTGTTTTAACATTATTTTCACGGAATTAGTAAAATAACGTTAAAATTAGTGCACTTTCAATTTGCCCCTCGAGCGCTCACACATATACGTTATATGCGTATACCACATGATGCATGTTTTAATATATATTTTTTTTGGGATGCCCGCCCTTATTTATAACCTAGTTGCAAACACATACTTCAGCACTCTCATAAGACCATCACCGGTGCAAGCAACGTGATAAATGGATTCACAAAGATGGTTAAGTAATCAGCTGCTAAATCAGATTTTTTTTTTCAATCCTATAAATATTTTTACCAATACTTATATTCCATATCATCGCCACTTTTACATTTATTTTTAATAATTAAGCTATTTCTATCAATATATATATTTTTTATTTTTACATCTATCTACTATAATAAAAGAAACCAACTTTTAGACACGTGTCATTAATTGAAAACATCCTCAAATCTATATTTATCTTATATTAACTAAATAAAAAATAAATTAACATTAAATCTTATCATACTTTAATAAAATATTATCCTTAAATCTAAATTGTGAATTTAATATATTTTTAAAACAAATACTTCTCTTTCCTACTTATCTTATATTAGATATATAGGGTAAGGTTCAAATGAAAACCACTATTTATTGTGGAAACTCGGAAACTCAAAGCTCCCGATGTTTTTTTTTTAATTTATACATGTTATATATATGTTTTTAAGGGTTTTGGGCAAAAAAAATAAAAAAAGCGCCGAGTAGATATTTAAAAAAAAAATAAACAAGTTTTGGAGTAACACATGTTACATTCATCTGACATATTTATAACATGTGTTACACCAAAACTTGTTTATTTTTTTTTAAATATCTACTCGGTGCTTTTTTGATTTTTTTGCCCAAAACCCTTAAAAACATGTATATAACATGTGTAAATTGTTTTTTTTTTTAAAGTTTGGGAGGTTAGAGTTTCTCAAGTTTTCTAAATTATAAGGGTTTTCTATAGATACTTATATTATATATATATATATATATATATATATAATAGTAATTTGTGGAGTTTCGAGAAAATGAGTGTTTTTAAGGAGGTTTGGAATTAGATGCGGCGGCTTAGGTGAAGATTTCTAAAGTTGTGTTTTTGTAGATGCTTTTATGTCTGTGTTGTTTTGCCAAAAAGCTTTACGTCTTAGAGCGCTACAAGCAATTTCTCCCATTTTAACTCACTCTCGATCTACATACACGCAGTGTTCTTATGCATGTTGGTGTACTTTTGCTGCAAAGAAGACGGTCTTTAGACTTTGGCCGCCGAAGCCAAATCCACCCCTATCTGATCGTGTACAGAACCATAACCTTTTATTTGGGGTTATCATAAAGTTCTAGGTCATAACCAGTGTCCAACTCATGTTTTTCTTAAAAAAAATCAGATTTTGTATACAAAAATCCAAAAAAATCTTCATGGATCCTCTTAACCCTATTGGTTATGCCATGTCTCTCTCCCTATTTATTTGGAGCATGATTTGGTTTATGTGGATTTAACATATTAGTAAGAATATATTATAGGGCTTTGCATTTGAGTGAATATTTTTAGGGAAGAATGGTGCATTGTGTGGGATGGTGGGTTCTATGTTTGTTTTGTATTTATTTTTTTTCTTGTTTTAATATATTTTCATCATCACAATACTATAGTAAATTCCATCAATAGTAAAGCTAAGTTAGAATCTGAGTAGGGTAAGATGTAGACGGCCTTACCTCGACCCGTTAGGAATAGAGAGGCTGCTTCCAGTGAGACCCACGACTCGATAGTAGTTTTGCATCAAGCCTTGGACATAAGACACATAACACTCATCAATTAAGACAAAGGCCGATTAGTGCATGTACTCCCTTATCTTTCGTCTATCAACGCCACCACATGATGCATGATTAACCATCCCCTGTTTTAACATTATTTTCACGGAATTAGCAAAATAACGTTAAAATTAGTGCACTTTCAATTTGCCCCTCGAGCGCTCACACATATACGTTATATGCGTATACCACATGATGCATGTTTTAATATATTTTTTTTTTTGGGATGCCCGCCCTTATTTATAACCTAGTTGCAAACACATACTTCAGCACTCTCATAAGACCATCACCGGTGCAAGCAACGTGATAAATGGATTCACAAAGATGGTTAAGTAATCAGCTGCTAAATCAGATTTTTTTTTTCAATCCTATAAATATTTTTACCAATACTTATATTCCATATCATCGCCACTTTTACATTTATTTTTAATAATTAAGCTATTTCTATCAATATATATATTTTTTATTTTTACATCTATCTACTATAATAAAAGAAACCAACTTTTAGACACGTGTCATTAATTGAAAACATACTCAAATCTATATTTATCTTATATTAACTAAATAAAACATAAATTAACATTAAATCTTATCATACTTTAATAAAATATTATCCTTAAATCTAAATTATGAATTTAATATATTTTTAAAACAAATACTTCTCTTTCCTACTTATCTTATATTAGATATATAGGGTAAGGTTCAAATGAAAACCACTATTTATTGTGGAAACTCGGAAACTCAAAGCTCCCGATGATTTTTTTTAAATTTATACATGTTATATATATGTTTTTAAGGGTTTTGGGCAAAAAAATAAAAAAAGCGCGGAGTAGATATTTTAAAAAAAAATAAACAAGTTTTGGTGTAACACATGTTACATTCATCTGACATATTTATAACATGTGTTACACCAAAACTTGTTTATTTTTTTTTAAATATCTACTCGGTGCTTTTTTGATTTTTTTGCCCAAAACCCTTAAAAACATGTATATAACATGTGTAAATTGTTTTTTTTTTTTTAAAGTTCGGGAGGTTAGAGTTTCCCAAGTTTTCTAAATTATAAGGGTTTTCTATAGATACTTACATTATATATATATATATATATATATATAACAGTAATTTGTGGAGTTTCGAGAAAATGAGTGTTTTTAAGGAGGTTTGGAATTAGATGCGGCGGCTTAGGTGAAGATTTCTAAAGTTGTGTTTTTGTAGATGCTTTTATGTCTGTGTTGTTTTGCCAAAAAGCTTTACGTCTTAGAGCGCTACAAGCAATTTCTCCCATTTTAACTCACTCTCGATCTACATACACGCAGTGTTCTTATGCATGTTGGTGTACTTTTGCTGCAAAGAAGACGGTCTTTAGACTTTGGCCGCCGAAGCCAAATCCACCCCTATCTGATCGTGTACAGAACCATAACCTTTTATTTGGGGTTATCATAAAGTTCTAGGTCATAACCAGTGTCCAACTCATGTTTTTCTTAAAAAAAATCAGATTTTGTATACAAAAATCCAAAAAAATCTTCATGGATCCTCTTAACCCTATTGGTTATGCCATGTCTCTCTCCCTATTTATTTGGAGCATGATTTGGTTTATGTGGATTTAACATATTAGTAAGAATATATTATAGGGCTTTGCATTTGAGTGAATATTTTTAGGGAAGAATGGTGCATTGTGTGGGATGGTGGGTTCTATGTTTGTTTTGTATTTATTTTTTTCTTGTTTTAATATATTTTCATCATCACAATACTATAGTAAATTCCATCAATAGTAAAGCTAAGTTAGAGTCTGAGTAGGGTAAGATGTAGACGGCCTTACCTCTACCCGTTAGGAATAGAGAGGCTGCTTCCAGTGAGACCCACGGCTCGATAGTAGTTTTGCATCAAGCCTTGGACATAAGACACATAACACTCATCAATTAAGACAAAGGCCGATTAGTGCATGTACTCCCTTATCTTTCGTCTATCAACGCCACCACATGATGCATGATTAACCATCCCCTGTTTTAACATTATTTTCACGGAATTAGTAAAATAACGTTAAAATTAGTGCACTTTCAATTTGCCCCTCGAGCGCTCACACATATACGTTATATGCGTATACCACATGATGCATGTTTTAATATATATTTTTTTTGGGATGCCCGCCCTTATTTATAACCTAGTTGCAAACACATACTTCAGCACTCTCATAAGACCATCACCGGTGCAAGCAACGTGATAAATGGATTCACAAAGATGGTTAAGTAATCAGCTGCTAAATCAGATTTTTTTTTTCAATCCTATAAATATTTTTACCAATACTTATATTCCATATCATCGCCACTTTTACATTTATTTTTAATAATTAAGCTATTTCTATCAATATATATATATTTTATTTTTACATCTATCTACTATAATAAAAGAAACCAACTTTTAGACACGTGTCATTAATTGAAAACATCCTCAAATCTATATTTATCTTATATTAACTAAATAAAAAATAAATTAACATTAAATCTTATCATACTTTAATAAAATATTATCCTTAAATCTAAATTGTGAATTTAATATATTTTTAAAACAAATACTTCTCTTTCCGACTTATCTTATATTAGATATATAGGGTAAGGTTCAAATGAAAACCACTATTTATTGTGGAAACTCGGAAACTTAAAGCTCCCGATGTTTTTTTTTTAAATTTATACATGTTATATATATGTTTTTAAGGGTTTTGGGCAAAAAAAAATAAAAAAAGCGCCGAGTAGATATTTTAAAAAAAAATAAACAAGTTTTGGTGTAACACATGTTACATTCATCTGACATATTTATAACATGTGTTACACCAAAACTTGTTTATTTTTTTTTAAATATCTACTCGGTGCTTTTTTGCCAAAAACCCTTAAAAACATGTATATAACATGTGTAAATTGTTTTTTTTTTTTTAAGTTCGGGAGGTTAGAGTTTCCCAAGTTTTCTAAATTATAAGGGTTTTCTATAGATACTTACATTATATATATATATATATATATATATATATATATATATATAATAGTAATTTGTGGAGTTTCGAGAAAATGAGTGTTTTTAAGGAGGTTTGCAATTAGATGCGGCGGCTTAGGTGAAGATTTCTAAAGTTGTGTTTTTGTAGATGCTTTTATGTCTGTGTTGTTTTGCCAAAAAGCTTTACGTCTTAGAGCGCTACAAGCAATTTCTCCCATTTTAACTCACTCTTGATCTACATACACGCAGTGTTCTTATGCACGTTGGTGTACTTTTGCTGCAAAGAAGACGGTCTTTAGACTTTGGCCGCCGAAGCCAAATCCACCCCTATCTGATCGTGTACAGAACCATAACCTTTTATTTGGGGTTATCATAAAGTTCTAGGTCATAACCAGTGTCCAACTCATGTTTTTCTTAAAAAAAAAAAATCAGATTTTGTATACAAAAATCCAAAAAAATCTTCATGGATCCTCTTAACCCTATTGGTTATGCCATGTCTCTCTCCCTATTTATTTGGAGCATGATTTGGTTTATGTGGATTTAACATATTAGTAAGAATATATTATAGGGCTTTGCATTTGAGTGAATATTTTTAGGGAAGAATGGTGCATTGTGTGGGATGGTGGGTTCTATGTTTGTTTTGTATTTATTTTTTTTCTTGTTTTAATATATTTTCATCATCACAATACTATAGTAAATTCCATCAATAGTAAAGCTAAGTTAGAGTCTGAGTAGGGTAAGATGTAGACGGCCTTACCTCTACCCGTTAGGAATAGAGAGGCTGCTTCCAGTGAGACCCACGGCTCGATAGTAGTTTTGCATCAAGCCTTGGACATAAGACACATAACACTCATCAATTAAGACAAAGGCCGATTAGTGCATGTACTCCCTTATCTTTCGTCTATCAACGCCACCACATGATGCATGATTAACCATCCCCTGTTTTAACATTATTTTCACGGAATTAGTAAAATAACGTTAAAATTAGTGCACTTTCAATTTGCCCCTCGAGCGCTCACACATATACGTTATATGCGTATACCACATGATGCATGTTTTAATATATTTTTTTTTTGGGATGCCCGCCCTTATTTATAACCTAGTTGCAAACACATACTTCAGCACTCTCATAAGACCATCACCGGTGCAAGCAACGTGATAAATGGATTCACAAAGATGGTTAAGTAATCAGCTGCTAAATCAGATTTTTTTTTTCAATCCTATAAATATTTTTACCAATACTTATATTCCATATCATCGCCACTTTTACATTTATTTTTAATAATTAAGCTATTTCTATCAATATATATATTTTTTATTTTTACATCTATCTACTATAATAAAAGAAACCAACTTTTAGACACGTGTCATTAATTGAAAACATCCTCAAATCTATATTTATCTTATATTAACTAAATAAAAAATAAATTAACATTAAATCTTATCATACTTTAATAAAATATTATCCTTAAATCTAAATTGTGAATTTAATATATTTTTAAAACAAATACTTCTCTTTCCTACTTATCTTATATTAGATATATAGGGTAAGGTTCAAATGAAAACCACTATTTATTGTGGAAACTCGAAAACTAATTAAAAATGCCCAAAAAAACATACCATTTTTTTTGCATACCAATTTTCGCCATTTTTTATATATAAATTTTTTTTTTAAAAAAAATTGTTGTGCACATGTGTATTATTACACATGTGTACTTCAATTTTTTTTTTAAATTTTTTTTTCATATAAAAAAACATGCGATTTTTATAAAAAAAAATTGAAAAAAAAAATTTGGTGTGTTTTTAGGCTTTTTTTAGTTAGTTTTCGAGATTTCACGTTAAAAGTGGATTTCATTTGAATCTTCTCCTATATATATATTAAACTAATACTAAATGTTATCCTAATTTATTAAAAATATAACTTTTTTCTATTATTTGGTATACAAAATTATATTTATTCAACTCGTGTAAAATGCGGGGTTTTGAAAAATATAACTTTTTTTATTATTTACTATACAAAGTTACATTTATATCACCCGTGTAATACACGAAGTTTAAAGATATAACTTTTATCATTTGTTATGTAAAATTAGATTTATCGTGTAAAATGCGGTGTTTTGAAAAATATAACTTTTTTTATCATTTACTATACAAAGTTACATTTATATAAACTGTGTAATACATGAAGTTTTTAAATATATAACTTTTTATCATTTGCTATGTAAAATTAGATTTATTCAACATGTGTAATACACAGGGTTTTTTAGTAATTCATTTATTATTTGTTAGATTTTTCAACTCGACTATACACGGGTTTTTTAAAGATACGACGTTTTTAGTTTTTAATATACAAAATTACATTTATTTAATATGTGTAATACACAAGGTTTTTAAAGATATAACTCTTTTTCAGATCTATTCAACACATGTAACACGCAGGGTTTTTAATGATATAATTTTTTTTTATTATTTGGTAGATTTATTCAACCCGATTATACACGTTTTTTTAAAGATACGACGTTTTTAGCATTTAGTATACAAAATTACATTTATTTAATCTGTGTAATACACATGGCTTTTAAAGATATAACTTTTTTTTATTATTTGATATATAAAATTACATTTATTTAACCCGTACAATATACGGATTTCATAAAAATATAACTTTTTATTATTTAATATATAAAATCACGTGTAATACATAAGGTTCTAACCTAGTTATCTATATGGAAAGCAATAAAAACAAAACATTAAACATATAAACACGAACATTAATATATATGTGTCTTAAATTTCGGACTTCATTTTTCTATTAAAGAACATTAATAAACTTATGTTTAAAAAAAATATTACACTTTTTGTTCTTTTGTCCCATGAAATGAAAAAAAAAATGATATAGAAGTCACTAATTCCAATCTACATAGTTTATGTTTGTAACTTGTTTTGTTTTGTGCAGGATTAATTTGGATATATGCTAGCTAGTAGATGAAATTGAGGGGCTGAATCTGTATATGCTAGTAGATGAAGTTTTATTTTGGGCCAAATTATCTACACATCATGGTTGGCTATCTACACACTTAGGGTTTACCTACGCAGCGTATAGGGTTACCCCTCTACGCAGCGTATAGACCTATACACAGCGTAGGTAAGGGGTAGGTAAACGACCAGACAGTCAAACCTAGTACCATGTCAAATTAGTCTGACATACGCTGCGTATAGGACTATACGCAGCGTATGTACATAAAGTAAGACATTGCGTATAGACCTATACGTAGCGTATGTCAGACTGATTTGACACTGATACGATGTTGTCTAGGCACGTGAATAAAGCTATACGCAGAGTAAAGAGCTATACGAGGAGTATGATTGTATATTCAAAAGTCTATTTAGCCACGCATCTCTGCCTTCGACTTTAATTATCTCCTAAGTTGGTTCAATTCCTTTGTTCTGTATATATTCATTTCCTCTGTATCAAACACAATATTGTTAAAATGTCATCATTTTGGGACGAGAATTATTTCTGTAATCGCTGTGTCTAGGCACGTGAATTGGGTACAAGCAACGGGAAAGGAGAATGGTTACGAAATTGTTTCCGGCCGATCGAAAAATATTGGTGCTACTACGGGGATGGTATGGCTTGTGTGCGACCGTAGTGGTGAGCACCTTTAACGCCCAGCGTCCTTAAACTTTAGGCTCTTGGCAAGATCAGTCCCTGAACTTTTACCTATTGTCAATTATAGTCCCTGTAGTTATGTGATGTTGATACTTTGATACTTTTGGCATGAATCTTATTGATAATTGATGCTTGATTCTTTATTCTAGATGCATGATTCTTGACACTTAAACTATGAGACTCGATACTTAATCTAGATACTTGACTCTTGATGCTTAAATCTAGAGACTTGATTCTTGATACTAAGGAAGCTAGATTCTTTATGTTGATTCTTGATACTTGGACTCTCGATTCTTGATGCTTGAGAGACTATGATTCTTGACACTTGAAACTTATTTAGTGCTTGACTCCTTAGACTCGTGAAACTTGATTCTTGGTTAAATGAGAGACTGGGGCCTTGTCACTAGCGGAATCTATGAAACTTGGAAACTTTTGGTTTGTAATGTAATCTAGATACTTTACCCAAACTATACGCAGCGCAACGCTAAATATAACTCGCAAAACGAATCTAAGTCAGGAACACGGAAAGAAGGGATTGGCCAGAGTGGCCGTCCGATCGGATGACCACTCGAACGACCAGCCACCCTATCCACCTTGCACCACCTTAATGCACTCTCACCCTATAAATAGACCTGTCACATCACCATTTTGAGTGATGTGACAGCTCTGCTCGACCAGGCACGCACACTCCTCAATTCTTCATTTTCTCATCAATTCCGGTACGTTTAGGCTAGATTCTTGTACTTTCGTGATCTACACATCATTATCTACGTGATTCTCGCTTGAAATCACACTTTTCACCATGAAATCTCTCGGATCTGAGTTCTTGAAGGTGACGTCATCATGGAGGTTTGTACAAACTGACATGTGATGTCATTCTAAGTAAGATCTAGCTCAGATCTAAGATGTTTCATGCGTTTTCACACTAAATCTAAGCTAAATCTAGACTTTTTCCTATAAAACTTGGGTATCTTCATCTTTTTCTCAAACTTTTACTTTACTCGGTGGAAATCGGGTCTAAACTAACTGTAGATCTGGTGAATAGTCTAGAGTTGGTATTGATATGGGTTCTTACCAGTAAAGACGAGCATGACAACGGATTCCGACATAAACCCATTAGAAACAAACGCCTGATCGAACAGGGGTGATTCCCACCCGATCGGTGCTTTGGGTGCTAAGGGGTTTTACCGTTGTCTCAATACGTGTCGTGCCGTTACCGTTAATCTAGAGACTTGGAAAATTTACAAATATGTTAAACAAGAACAAGGGTCGCCCGATCGGACAGCCGTCCGATCGGACAGCCACCCTAATCAGGTGACACTTGAACTTTTACGTTGAAACTTTGATACTTAGGAACTTACTTAAAATATTGGAAACTTTGATCAAGTGGTCACCCGATTGAAGAGGCCAAGGCACTAAACACTCGGATCGAGTGGCAACCCGATCGGATGACCATCCGATCGGGCAGCCATTGTCACCTCACACAAAAGGGTCACCCGATCGACTGGTAATCCGATCGGACAGCCAGCCGATACAGTGACTGGTTTGACCCTTTATTCAACCTCGTTACTCTACCCGACCCTTATCTTATTGTAATCTAATCAGGATAGTCCTACAAAGAGCCTGTAACAATCCTCAATAAAACGACACTCTCGATAACTTTTACGACACCCTAATATATTTTAGAATGTCCCAATATGTCCCAAAATACAACCCATATGCTAAAACGAGCCTCAAATATATTAAATAATATTAAAAATAATTAAAAATCTGAAAGTTAAGTTGAGGCGGGCCGCGTAGAACCCACCTCAACATTACGCGGGCCGCGAGTGTCCCAAATTGTGGCGCAGCCCTGGGCCGCCACGTGGCCCAACACCCGACATAGCTAGTTGTCGAATCAGCCTAGCTACGCGTTGACCCAGCTTTGACGCGGGCCGCGTAAGCCCCGCTAATGTTTCACGCGGGCCGCGTGAGACCCAAGTTCAGCAACTATAAATAGAACGCATCGGATTTCATTTAAGTTCATTCATTTTTCAATTATCAATCACAATTTCTGAATATTAGGCATAGAAAGCTGGTATTATACCCCCTAATTAGCGAGGTTCTGCTCCGTTGTAAGTATTATAACCCCAGTTTTGTAATAGATACGCTGTAATAGAAAGCTGGTATTATACCCCCTATTGGAATGCCGTCTCGGGGAGGGTATCATTAATATTTTCAAAGGATTATGATACTAACCTATGTACATTTGTGTAAATTATAGATTATTCCCAGGAAACCCTTACGCGAAGTCTAAGATAGCAATGTGAGTTTATCCAATTTTTGTTAATCTTTTTGTAATACTTTACAAAACCTTAATGCTTTACAATATGATTAAGGGGTGATTGAGTCTTTATAGTTCTTCAATTTCTGCCGGTATGTTGGGGTTTTGTATACAAAATTTACTACTGTGCGTAGTATGTCAGGATTGACAGTACTGAATGAGTAATTGTGTAGAAATAAACAATGTGATCACTCTCAATACTGTGTTAATTGATAAAATGTTCTTGATTAAACTGGGATTCACTCACCAGTATTTCCCACTGACAAATGTTTTTAAAACGCGTTTCAGGTAACACAATGTGACAGCCAATTAGTAAAAAGCCAGCTGGAGACAACTGAAGGCTTGGGAAAAAATGTGGCTATAAAAGTTACCTAAAAGACGATGTTTTAAATTCAATAAATTAGGATTTATTCCTATAAACGTATTGTAATAAGAAACTTGGGTTTTACCCATGTGATTATTAATATCAAATATGATGGTTTTACTCAGATAAACATTTCCTAACTACGGTCCTGATGAAAATTTCCGCTGCCAAATTAACCAACTGATACCACCAAAATTCTGAGTTCGCGTCCGCCCGTTCCCGGGACAGCTAAGGGATCGGGGGTTGCGACAGAAGGTGGTATCAGAGCCTAGCCACTGGTCTGAGCCAAAGAAGTGTTCTGCTGACACTTAAATTCTAAATTTTGTGCGAGGAAATAAATTACGGAAATACGTGCATAACCGTATTTATTTGTTATGTGTTATTTGACTATTTGTTAGTTTACAGTATGAGCGTTCAAGGACCCTCAGACATGTGTCGTCAGTTGTCTGATTCGCCTAGGAGTGAAGGTACCTCTTCACAGCCTGCCCTTTCTGGGTATTCTGCTGATCAGGAAGAAGGGATGTTTGCCTTTAAAGCTCATTCAGAAGAGTCACTCCCTCATAAGAAACGAAGATGGTTCAGTAAGGAAGCCTTTGCACGTAGGAAAAGAATGCGAAAGTTGCAACAGCAAAGAGTTCTAGCAGCCGCTAAGCGAAAGTCAGATGCCCATACACAGGATATGCTTAATAGAAGCCTAGCTAATTTCCACATCCTAGCTACAACTGCTGCTGACCCAAGTCTGGAAAAATTAGTAGCCCCACAACCACCAATCCCAGACCAACCCATGGAGATAGAAAACCCTGAAAACCAAGTGGAGATGCATGACTTCAACCCAGAGGAAATCCCTAGGGTACCTGCACCAAGCCCCCTAGACCCAAATTACGACCCCTGGTGGGACGATAATAGGGACTTTGTGCAACGTTACCCGATACATGAAGACACACCAATACAGAACATAGGAGCCTACCCAGGTATGGACCCTTTATATCCCTATTACCACGATGAATATATTAGGAAGATCTTAGAAGATCCGTACCGATTTCAGGCACTTTCACCCCCATATCAGGAACCCGCACCCCAGATTCCGAACCCAGTCCTAGAACCTGCACCCCCCAATGAGTGCAGAAAACATCCAAGAACATAGGACTTTCGGTGAGGAAATTTTAGAGAGTATTGAGCGAATGAGACAGGCGGGAGAGCGTCTCGTATGGAAATACGATGAGTGCAATATGGATTTTTGGATAAATCCATATCCGTGATGTGATGGAGGAGACGGTAATAGTAATAATAATACTAAAATAAAAATAAAATAAAATATGTGTGTACGGATGCCTATTACTATTAGTGTGATTCTATTTCTATTGGTATTGTAATTTTTATTTCAGTACTAGTGTGTAATAGATGCATAATAGTATATGGAAATAGAGTAAAAGTCGCAATGATCGACGTTTTTGGCTAGATTGCATGTCATGTAATTAACTATATTAAATATTATCTTGTGATATTAATATGGAGTAAATGTTTAAAATTCAGATGGCCGATGACGGAAATCAAGGAAATCTGAATAATGATAACCAGAGTAACATTAACGTGGTTAATGAGAATCCAAGCATCAATAACAATGGAAACCAAATGGATAATAGTGTTGTTCAACATATAGTGGCACAAGGAATCATAGATGCAATGCCATTTATTATTCAAACGATTCAAGAAGCGAATAATAAAAGTAAGCATAGCAGTAAGCGACCCATCGAACCCGAAAACAGCGTGAACAATGGACCTGTACTTCAAATGCCCATTCCCAAAAGGAGAAGAACTGTGTCTTAAGGTTGTTCTTATAAAGAATTCTGGTCTTGTAAACCAATGGAATTCTCGGGCAACGAAGGGGCCATTGCAACCCTACGCTGGATAGAGAAGACTGAGGCAGTCTTAAGAATAAGCAAGTGTGATGAAGAGGATAAGATACTCCTTGCTTCTAATCTGTTTAAGAATTCAGCACTAGAATGGTGGATCGAGTGGCACTAAACACTCGGATCGAGTGGCAACCCGATCGGATGGCCATCCGATCGGGCTGCCATTGTCACCTCACACACAAGGGTCACCCGATCGACTGGTAATCCGATCGGACAGCCAGCCGATCCAGTGACTGGTTTGACACTTTATTCAACCTCGTTACTCTGCCCGACCGTTATCTTATTGTAATCGAATCAGGATAGTCCTACAAAGAGCCTGTAACAATCCTCAATAAACCAACACTCTCGATAACTTTTACGACACCCTAATATATTTTAGAATGTCCCAATATGTCCCAAAATACACCCCATATGCGAAAACGGGCCTCAAATATATTAAATAATATTAAAAATAATTAAAAATCTGAAAGTTAAGTTGAGGCGGGCCGCGTAGAACCACCTCAACCTTACGCGGGCCGTGAGTGTCCCAAATTGTGGCGCAGCCCTGGGCCGCCACATGGCCCAACACCCGACATAGCTAGTTGTCGAATTAGCCCAGCTACGCGTTGACCCAGCTTTGACGCGGGCCGCGTAAGCCCCCATTATGTTTGACGCGGGCCGCGTGAGACCCAAGTTCAGCAACTATAAATAGAACGCATCGGATTTCATTTCAGTTCGTTCATTTTTCAACTCTCAATCACAATTTTTGAATATTAGGCATAGATAGCTGGTATTATACCCCCTAATTAGCGAGGTAATAGATACGCTGCCCGATTGATTTAGGGTTCCGTAACAACTGTCGTGGTTCTGCATGACGTAGTTGTTGGAATGCCGTCTCGGGGAGGGTATCAATAATATTTTCAAAGGGTTATGATACTAACCTATGTACATTTGTGTAAATTATAGATTATTCCCAGGAAACCCTTACGCGAAGTCTAAGATAGCAATGTGAGTTTATCCAATTTTTGTTAATCTTTTTGTAATACTTTACAAAACCTTAATGCTTTACAATATGATTAAGGGGTGATTGAGTCTTTATAGTTCTTCAATTTCTGCCGGTATGTTGGGGTTTTGTATACAAAATTTACTACTGTGCGTAGTATGTCAGGATTGACAGTACTGAATGAGTAATTGTGTAGAAATAAACAATGTGATCACTCTCAATACTGTGTTAATTGATAAAATGTTCTTGATTAAACTGGGATTCACTCACCAGTATTTCCCACTGACAAATGTTTTTAAAACGCGTTTCAGGTAACACAATGTGACAGCCAATTAGTAAAAAGCCAGCTGGAGACAACTGAAGGCTTGGGAAAAAATGTGGCTATAAAAGTTACCTAAAAGACGATGTTTTAAATTCAATAAATTAGGATTTATTCCTATAAACGTATTGTAATAAGAAACTTGGGTTTTACCCATGTGATTATTAATATCAAATATGATGGTTTTACTCAGATAAACATTTCCTAACTACGGTCCTGATGAAAATTTCCGCTGCCAAATTAACCAACTGATACCACCAAAATTCTGAGTTCGCGTCCGCCCGTTCCCGGGACAGCTAAGGGATCGGGGGTTGCGACAGAAGGTGGTATCAGAGCCTAGCCACTGGTCTGAGCTAAAGAAGTGTTCTGCTGACACTTAAATTCTAAATTTTGTGTTAGGAAATAAGTTACAGAAATACGTGCATAACTGTATTTATTTGTTATGTGTTATTTGACTATTTGTTAGTTTACAGTATGAGTGATCAAGGACCCTCAGACATGTGTCGTCAGTTCTCTGATTCACCTAGGAGTGAAGGTACCTCTTCACAGCCTGCCCTTTCTGGGTATTCTGTTGATCAGGAAGAAGGGATGTTTTCCTTTAAAGCTCAGCCAGAAGAGCCATTCCCTCATAAGAAACGAGGATGGTTCAGTAAGGAAGTCTTTGCACGTAGGAAAAGAATGCGAAAGTTGCTACAACAAAGAGTTCTAGCAGCCGCTAAGCGAAAGTCAGATGCCCATACACAGGATATGCTTAATAGAAGCCTAGCTAATTTCCATATCCTAGCTACAACTGCTGCTGACCCAAGTCTGGAACAATTAGTAGCCCCACAACCACCAATCCCAGACCAACCCATGGATATAGAAAACCCTGAAAACCAAGTGGAGATGCATGACTTCAACCCAGAGGAAATCCCTAGGGTACCTGCACCAAACCCCCTAGACCCAAATTACGACCCCTGGTGGGACGATAATAGGGACTTTGTGCAACGTTACCCGATACATGAAGACACACCAATACAGAACATAGGAGCCTACCCAAGTATGGACCCTTAAGATCCCTATTACCACGATGAATATATTAGGAAGATCTTAGAAGATCCTTACCGATTCATGCACTTTCACCCCCATATCAGGAACCCGCACCCCAGATTCCGAACCCAGTCCTAGAACCTGCACCCCCAATGAGTGCAGAAAACGTCCAAGAACTTAGGACTTTCGGTGAGGAAATTTTAGAGAGTAGTGAGCGAATGCGACAGGTGGGAGAGCGTCTCGTATGGAAATACGATGAGCGCAATATGGATTTTTGGATAAATCCATATCCGTGATGTGATGGAGGAGACGGTAATAGTAATAATAATAATAAAATAAAAATAAAATAAAATATGTGTGTACGGATGCCTATTACTATTAGTGTGATTCTATTTCTGTTGGTATTGTAATTTTTATTTCAGTACTAGTGTGTAATTGATGCATAATAGTATATGGAAATAGAGTAAAAGTCGCAATGATCGACGTTTTTAGCTAGATTGCATCTCATGTAATTACCTATATTAAATATTATCTTGTGATATTAATATGGAGTAAATGTTTAAAATTCAGATGGCCGATGACGGAAATCAAGGAAATCTGAATAATGATAACCAGAGTAACATTAACGTGGTTAATGAGAATCCAAGCATCAATACCAATGGAAACCAAATGGATAATAGTGCTGTTCAACATATAGTGGCACAAGGAATCATAGATGAAATGCCATTTATTATTCAAACGATTCAAGAAGCGAATAATAAAAGTAAGCATAGCAGTAAGCGACCCATCGAACCCGAAAGCAGCGTGAACAATGGACCTGTACTTCAAATGCCCATTCCCAAAAGGAGAAGAACCGTGTCTTACGGTTGTTCTTATAAAGAATTCTGGTCTTGTAAACCAATGGAATTCTCGGGCAACGAAGGGGCCATTGTAACCTTACGCTGGATAGAGAAGACTGAGGCAGTCTTAAGAATAAGCAAGTGTGCTGAAGAAGATAAGATACTGTTTGCTTCTAATCTGTTTAAGAATTCAGCACTTGAATGGTGGAACACTATCCTCCAATCAAGTGGAAGTGATAGAACCTACAATATGGAATGGGAAGAATTTAAGAACAAAGTAGAAAATAAATTTTGCCCACCCAATGAGAAGGAACAGATAGCAAACAAATTTCTAAACCTTAGAATGACTGGTGTGGATAGTAAGGGATACACTAAAATATTCTTCGAATATGCCAGAATAGTGCCAACTCTTGCTTCACCAGAACCAGTATTAATCTCCCGTTGTATCTGGGGATTAATTGGGGAGATAAGACACGTAGTCAAGGCAGCTAGACCTCAAAACATAGAAGAAGCTGTAGAACTAGCAAATACCTTGACAGATGAATTAGTCCGTACCCAAGAAGAGGATCAAAGGAAGAACTTAACCCAGAAATTGACTCAAGAATTCCGTTCTGGAAATTCTAACCGTGGGAAAAGTATAGGTTCTACCTCCGCACCCTATTGTAGGTATTGCAAAAGAAAGCATTCAGGAAGATGCTCTATATACTGTAACTTTTGCAAAATATCGGGACACAAGGAAGAAAACTGTAGGAAGAAAGTTAACAACAGGATATGTTACAACTGCGGAGAACAAGGTCATATCAAGCCTAATTGCCCGAAATTAGCTCCAGCTACGAACAACAAGAATACTCAAAATGCTAGAGCATTTGTTCTAACTGCAGATGAAGCCAATATGATTCCACATATCATAGCTGGTACGTTTTTAGTTAATGATATTTTTGCTAAAGTATTATTTGACTCTGGTGCGAACCAAAGTTTTATTAATACATCATTTTGCAAATTCCTAAATCAATCATTAACTAAACTACCACAAGAATGCTTAGTAGAGATAACTAATGGAGAAACTGTTAGGATTTCTGAAATCTTGCAGGAAGCAAGCATAGAAATTTTTTATTAGAAATTTATTGCAAATCTTTATCCCATGAATCTGGCAGGATTCGATGTTGTTTTAGGAATGGATTGGTTAATAGCCAATAAAGCCAGTATTTTATGTGATCAAAAGTCAATTCAAATAAATTCACCAAAAGGTAAAACGATCATAATTAAAGGAGATAAACCATCTAGAACTACAAAATTCATCTCTGTGATGAAAACTACAAGCTATATAAGAAAAGGTTCTATAGTGTATTTGATTTCTATAATCACTAACACTAAAGAAAAAGAACTAAAAGATATTCCAGTAGTATCTCAGTTTTCAGATGTATTTCCAGAAGAATTGCCAGGGAAACCTCCAGATAGGGAAGTTGAATTCAGAATCCATTTAATACCAGGAACAGCACCGATTGCCAAAGCACCTTACCGTTTGGCACCTGCAGAAATGCAAGATTTGAAGAAACAATTAGACGAATTGCTAGAAAAAGGATTTATACAGCCAAGTTCGTCACCATGGGGAGCGCCGATTTTATTCGTTAAAAAGAAGGACGGATCAATGCGTATGTGCATTGACTACCGTTAATTAAACAAGGTTACAATTAAGAACCAGTACCCATTTAAGAGAATCGATGATCTGTTTGATCAACTGCAAGGAGCTCGATTTTTCTCTAAAATCGATTTAAAGTCAGGATATCATCAATTAAAGGTACAGGAAGAGGACATTCATAAGACCGCATTCAAAACAAGGTATGGCCATTATGAATTTACTGTCATGCCATTTGGTTTAACCAATGCCCCAGCCGCATTTATGGACATGATGAACCGAATATGTAAGCCATATTTGGATAAATTCATAATTGTTTTTATAGATGATATTTTAATTTACTCTAAGAATAAACAGGATCATGCAAAGCATTTGCACACACTTTTAAGTTTATTAAGAAAGGAAAAGCTTTATACTTAATTTTCCAAGTGCGAGTTTTGGTTAGAAAAGGTACAGTTTCTCGGACACCTAGTCAACGATGAAGGAATTCATGTGGATCCCACAAAGATCGAGGCAATCACTAAATGGAAAACCCCTGAATCACCAACCGAGGTTAGAAGTTTCTTAGGATTAGCCGGTTATTATAGAAGATTTATTCAAGATTTCTCTAGAATAGCCATTCCCTTAACTAAGCTAACCTATAAATCTGTTAAGTTTAAATGGGGATTAAAACAAGAAGAAGCCTTTAAAATTCTTAAGCAAAGATTAACCCATACACCCATACTAGCATTACCAGAAGGAGCTGAAGACTTTGTAGTCTGTTGTGACGCTTATAAATTAGGTTATGGATGTGTGTTGATGCAACGACAAAAGGTTATAGCTTACGCATCTAGACAACTTAAGAATCATGAAGAGAATTATTCAACCCATGATCTAGAATTAGGAGCTATAATTTTTGCTCTTAAGATTTGGAGACATTACCTTTATGGTAGTAAGTTTACCATATTCACTGATCATAAGAGTTTAAGGTATATTTTCAAGCAAAAGGAGTTGAATATGAGACAAAGACGCTGGATGGAAATGCTTAGTGTTTATGATTGTGATATCCAGTATCATGAAGGAAAAGCAAATGTAGTAGCAGATGCTTTAAGCCGAAAGTCTCATGAAAAGCCAAAAACGGTATGTTCCTTAAATTAAATCTACAAGTAGATTTAAATGATCAAATAAGAAAATCACAAGAATCAGTAATCAAGGATGATACTGCAAAATTAAAAGGTATGCTAAAAGAATTAGAACAAGAAACAGATGGAATTTGGAGATTCCATAAGAAGAGAATGTGGATACCTAAATTAGGAAACCTATGTCATCATATATTAGAAGAAGCTCATAAGTCTAAGTATACGATGCATCCAGGAAATGATAAAATGTATCAAGATTTAGGAAAAAAAAATTGGTGGATAGGAATGAAAAAGGACATAGCAGCCTATGTTTCTAAATGTTTAACTTGTTCACAAGTTAAAGCTGAACACCAGAAACCCTCAGGTTTGTTACAAGAGTTAGAAATACCATTCTGGAAATGGGAATTAATAACAACGGATTTTGTTACTAAATTACCCAAAACAAAGAAAGGAAATGATACAATTTGGGTGATTGTAGATAGGCTAACCAAGTCAGCTCATTTCCTACCAATGAAAGAAACTTTCAGTATGGAACAACTAGCTAAATTATATGTAAATGAAATTGTTTCTTTACATGGAATTCCTTTATCAATTGTTTCTGATAGGGATAACCGATTTACCTCTCATTTTTGGTCAAGTTTCCAAAAAGCAATGGGAACCAAGTTAAAACTAAGCACAACTTATCATCCTCAAACAAATGGACAAAGTGAAAGGACAATTCAGACAATGGAGGACATGCTTAGAGCTTGTGTAATTGACTTTGGAGGTAATTGGGATGATCACTTACCTTTAATAGAATTTTCTTATAATAATAGTTATCACACAAGTATCAATGCTGCACCATTCGAAGCACTTTGTGGACGAAAGTGCCGAACCCCAGTCTGTTGGGCAGGAATTGGGGAAAAGCAACTATCTGGACCTGAGATAGTACAAGAAACAACCGACAAGATCAACAAGTCAAGGAACGACTGAAAGCAACACGTGATCGACAAAAGAGCTATGCAGATAACCGACGCAAACCCTTGGAATTTCAAGTAGGGGACAAAGTATTATTGAAGGTCTCCCCTTGGAAAGGAATAGTAAGATTCATAAAAAGGGGAAAGCAAAGTCCCAGGTATGTTGAACCTTTTGAGATTATTAGAAGAATAGGACCTGTAGCCTATCAACTACAACTGCCAAAAGAAATGGCAGGAATACATGATGTATTTCATGTATCTAATCTCAAAAAGTGTTTAGCTGACGAATCACTGATAGTACCTCTTAAGGATATAGAGGTAAATGAACAACTCAAGTTTGTAGAAAAGCCTCTACAGATTGAAGATAGGAAACTCAAGAACCTCAAGCATAAGAGACTAGTTCTGGTCAAAGTGAAGTGGGACTCCAAAAGAGGACCTGAGTACACATGGGAGCTTGAATCTGAAATGCAAAAGAAATATCCGCACTTGTTCCAATAGATCTCGAGGATGAGCTCTAAAACAAGGTGGGGGAGGATGTAACAATCCTCAATAAACCGACACTCTCGATAACTTTTACGACACCCAAATATATTTTAGAATGTCCCAATATGTCCCAAAATACACCCCATACACGAAAACAAGCCTCAAATATATTAAATAATATTAAAAATAATTAAAAATCTGAAAGTTAAGTTGAGGCGGGCCGTGTAGAACCCACCTCAACCTTACGTGGGTCGCGAGTGTCCCAAATTGTGGCGCAGCCCTGGGCCGCCACGCGGCCCAACACCCGACAAAGCTAGTTGTCGAATCATCCCAGCTACGCATTGACCCAGCTTTGATGCGGGCCGCGTAAGCCCCGCTTATGTTTCACGCGGGCCGCGTGAGACCCAATTCAGCAACTATAAATAGAACGCATCAGATTTCATTTCAGTTTGTTCATTTTTCAATTCTCAATCACAATTTCTGAATATTAGGCATAGAAAGCTGGTATTATACCCCCTAATTAGCGAGGTTCTGCTCCGTTGTAAGTATTATAACCCAGATTCGTAATAGATACGATGCCCGATTGATTTAGGGTTCCGTAACAATTGTCATGGTTCTACCCGACGTAGTTGTTGGAATGCCGTCTCGGGGAGGGTATCATTAATATTTTCAAAGGGTTATGTTACTAACCTATGTACATTTGTGTAAATTATAGATTATTCCCAGGAAACCCTTACGCAAAGTCTAAGATAGCAATGTGAGTTTATCCAATTTTTGTTAATCTTTTTGTAATACTTTACAAAACCTTAATGCTTTACAATATGATTAAGCGGTGATTGAGTCTTTGTAGTTCTTCAATTTCTGCCGGTATGTTGGGGTTTTGTATACAAAGTTTACTACTATGAGTAGTAAGTCGGGATGACTGTACGTTACCATTGGACAACGAGTTAGCCAATGTGTAATATGACCCGCAAGTCAGGATTGACAGTACTGAATGAGTAATTGTGTAGAAATAAACAATGTGATCGCTCTCAATACTGTGTTAATTGATAAAATGTTCTTGATTAAATTGGGGTTCACTCACCAGTATTTCCCACTGACAAATGTTTTTAAAACGTGTTTCAGGTAACACAATGTGACAGCCAATTAGTAAAAAGCCAGCTGGAGAGCACTGAAGGCTTGGGAAAAAATGTGGCTATAAAAGTTACCTAAAAGACGATGTTTTAAATTCAATAAAATATGATTTATTCCTATAAACGTATTGTAATAAGAAACTTGGGTTTTACCCATGTGATTATTAATATCAAATATATGGTGGTTTTACTCTGATAAACATTTCCTAACTACGGTCCTGATGAAAATTTCCGCTGCCAAATTAACCAACTGATACAACCAAAATTCTGAGTTCGTGTCCGCCCGTTCCTGGGACAGATAAGGGATCGGGGGTTGCGACAGAGCCCCCTTTGATCCAATAGCAGTTTTTACTGTTAAACAATCATGGTGAGTATACTCGATCCCCTTTTTATTTTAAAATTTTGGGGTGTAACATGTATTCTATGAAACTTAAACTTAAATCTTTAAAACTTATACTCTATCCTATGTGAACATGAAACTTATGATTCTTGATTCTTGACTCTTTGTGCTAAGTGACGTTTAATCCAGAGTGTGTAGTTCCGCCTTAATAATAGTAGCGCTATAGGAGATGCACCTCTCCCATTATTCTCGGGGGGTATTGTTAGGAGGATTCTAGTTTACCTTGAGTCTTGGGTAAACACTAAAGCATCGGGATACTTGGGCTATCACTGCGTGGACTGCGACACTAGCACGGCTGATACTATTTTATTGTTTACACTGTGGATATGAGTTGTTTTAATCTATTATTCTATTATCAAACTTGTATACTCGCCAATACTTTTGTATTGATATTTTAATACATGTTGCAGGCTGATAGGATGCTTGGAATGCATGGAATTCAGCTAGGAGTTGCTTAGAAACGTTGCCTAGTTAATATTAGTCTTTTGAGAAATTTGGACAATTTATGATTTGGTTCGTAATGTGATACTTGTGATGACGTTAATAGACATTTGCATGAAATCAATTAATCTTTATTGAAACAATAGTGTTATGGAACTCTCATGGGCAATCTGAACGCTTAGTGCTCGCACCCCGATGTTTCCGCCATCGGTTGGGGTGTGACAGATTCGTATCAGAGCCATAACTATAGGGAATTAGGATAAGTAGGAATACTTACCCCAGTCTATAGTTTTAAGGAATCCTGACTCTTATTTGTTGTTTAAGACTTATGTATTCTACCATACCTGCTTCCTAGCAGCACTTGTTCTGTTAAGCTTACATGCCTTTCCTAAGGCTAGCATAATATACACTTGATGCTTTGAAAATACTGTGCACCAGTATTTGCATTCTGCACGAGATTTGCCCTCAAGTCAGGAGTGACATCCAAACCTTGATGGAAAATCTCCATATTAATCTAGAAGGTCTTATCTACGGATGAGTACCAACGCTATTAGGGTACGATGTTGTCAAGCTAGAGGTGAAACTCAGATCTTGATAATTCGTCCCACTCCTTGATTTCATGTCTCGCCAAAGTCTCGTAACTTCCGTTCAATTGAATACGTGAAATGACCAGAAGGACGAATATCGTAGGCCTAACATCGATGACGTATTTGTCTAAGTAAGTCAAGACATGCTACCTCAATTTGAAAGGGGTTCGAATCACTTTGGTTACTCACCGTTCCTCTACCCGGAACAATCCTATGTTTTATGAGCCTATCTTGCTTTTATGTTATCTAGATTTTATGCATATGGTATTAAACTTGATTCTTCGATCATTCAGTATGCTTTTACATGAATCACACGTTGTCCGCAATCTAAAACGTAACGTTCTAATCTCAGATCAAACTAAATTTGTGAAGCTTTATTCTATGTGCAAATGTGATTGTAAGACACTACATGTAACATGGTATGGAATACGAGGGGAAAGTGATGTGTCCGAAGCGTGGTGGATATGCCACTGGTATTTCCTATATATAAGCGGTTCCGGCATGTTACCAACTTTCGTACCAAGTGCCATGCGAAATTTAGTATCCGATGTGGAATTCCAAAGCTATGGAAGGTCTATTGGTGTATTCTATGAGAAACTTATGTGAAATCTATCGTGTACTCTAGCGAAATCTATGTGTAAACTACGTATGTGTAATCTATATGTAATCTACGTGTAAGCTACGTATGTGTGGATGGAGAAACAAAATACGAAATGTAGCCTAGCGCAGAAGACGAGGGGGAAAGTGGCATGTCCGAAGCTTGGTGGATACGCCGCTGGTACTTCCTATATATAAGCATTTCTGGCATGCTACCCAACCTTCGTACCACGCGCTAAGTGAAAATTCATAGTTTTGTAGGCTCGGGTTGAGTGATTGAATCTACCTTGTTGATCTATGTGGTTGAATCTATCTGGTTAATATATGTTTTGAGAAGTGGTGAAATCGAAAGCGGTGATTAACGAGGCATGACACCGACGACGAGATGGACGTGGCATGATTGAAGCATGGTGGATACGCCACTGGTACTTCCTATATATAAGTGCTTCCTTCATGCTGCCGAACTTTCGTAACACGTGCCATGCGGGGTTTCGTTGGTTGTGGATTGTTAGCACGAGTCTATGTGAAACTATTGAATCTATGGGACTATTGAATCTATTGGAATCTATTTGAAATCTACGTGAATCTATTTGGAACTATTGTAAACTATGTGAATCTATGATGATGATGGGTGTGTTCTACAACACGTAACATGACCCCGAGTACGAGATGGAAGCGATGTGCCCGAAGCGTGGTGGATACGCCGCTGGTACTTCCTATATATAAGCAATTCTAACATGTTGCCAAGCTTCGTACAACGTTCCATGCGAAGGTCGTGGGTTTTTTGGTATTGAAATCTATGAGAAACTTGAATCTTGTGAATCTTGTTAAGTTTTAGTCTATTGTGTGTAAATCTATATTGTGAGGCTTCGTGAATTTAGACTTATACAATCCCCTCATTGGATCTTTAGGATGTCTTCTCGAAAGCTATCCGACACTCTTAGGAAATCCAGAGAGAAGTCTCAGAAAAAGATGTTGTCGTTCATGGCCGACCAGATTGCTCGAGTCGTGCCAAAGATTGTCTCTGAGCTCCAAGGATCAAACACTCCTCCATCCTCTGTGGACTCAAAGGTCGAGAAGCAAAAGCCTACTAAGTTCAACTATAAGCATTTCATCTATTGCAGCCCTAAGTCCTTCACGGGCAGTGATGGGGTGACTGCTATGCTCGACTGGTTCGACAGCATCGAGGTTACCTTCATTAACAGCGAGTGCCCAGACCACTTGAAGACTAGGAGTGCAACTGGAATTTTTCAAGGCAGAGCGTTGGATGTGCGAGAACTAATGATGCTTGAGTTCTGCCCTCCTCATGAACAATTGAAGCTTGAAGAAGAGTTTTGGCATCTGAAGCAGGTTGGTGATGATAACCTGGCTTATACTACCCGTTTTAAGCAGCTGAGTCTTATTGTGCCTCACTTGGTATCGACTCCTAAGCGAATGATAACCAAGTACATCAATGGACTACCTCATGCTATGCGTGATTCTATTGAAGCAGCCCAACTGGAAACTATTGAAGAAGTCTATAGTCTGGCAGCAAGTTTGAATAACAACCGTGTGCGTGATAAGCAGTTTGCTACTCCTGCTCCCTCCAAGTCTGGGAATCAAGTTACCCAGCAATCAGGCCGCAACAAGAACAAGAAAAGGAAAGCTCAGGGTTCCGGATGTAACGCTATTACTCCTGCGGCAAACCCTGCTGCTAAACCTGCTCCTGCTACTGCTGTTGCTAACCCTGCTGCCCCCGAAGCTAAGAAACAGTACACTGGTCCTCATCCCAAGTGTGCGACTTGCAACTATCATCATCCTGCTGTTTCTGCATTTCGTCTGTGCACCAACTGTAATCGCTAGGGTCAGACGACTCCCTACTGTCGTCAAGCTAACCCAGCCCAGCAAGCTCAGCAGACCCCAGTTCAGGCAGCATTACCAGCACCTCCAGCACCTCTATAGAACCCAAGGCCAGTCAACATTGTTCGCGCATGGTACAAGTGTGGAGATACTACCCACCTCCGTAACCAGTGTCCTCAGCTGAACCAGGACCAACAGCCAGCCGCTCGTGGATGAGCGTTCAACCTTAATGCAAACCAGGATCGCAATGACAATGACGTTTCCAATGGTATATTCCTTGTTAATAACCTTTATGCTTCGATTCTATTTGATACTGGTGCTGATAAAAGCTTTGTGTCCATGGAATTTGAGTCTTTGATAAACTGTACACGCTCCAAGTTACCTGAGTCATTCTCTGTTGAGGTCGCTAATGTTAAGTTGATTCTTGTGAATTCTATCGTGCATGATTGTTCCTTGATTCTTAACGATCATGTCTTCTCTATTGATCTTATACCCATGCGGTTAGGTTGTTTTGATGTTATCATCGGCATGGATAGGTTGCGTAAGAACCATGCCGAAATTGTGTGTCATGAGAAACTTGTTCGTCTTCCTCTTCCCTCTGGTGGTACTTTGATCTTCTATGGAAACCGACCTTCAAAAGAGCTGAGGTTGATGTCATGCACACAAGCGAGCCAAAGTTTACGTAAACAGAACCCTGCCTTCTTGGCTCACGTGGTGTAACAAAAAGGCAAGGGGAAGAACATAAGCGACGTTCTAGTGGTGTGTGACTTCACTGAGGTCTTTCCTGAAGATCTTCCTGGTCTTCCTCCTCCCAGATCCGTTGACTTTCGTATCGATCTCGTACCTGGAGTGACTCCTGTCGCCAGGCCTCCTTACCGTCTTGCACCTTCCGAGATGCAAGAGCTATCTAGTCAGCTGTAGGAATTACTCGATAAGGGTTTTATTCGTCCGAGTACCTCCCCGTGGGGTGCTCCTGTGTTATTCGTCAAGAAGAAGGATGGTTCCTTCCGTATGTGTATCGCCTATCGTTAACTTAATAAGCTTACTGTGAAGAATCGTTATCCGCTCCCTCGTATTGATGACCTATTTGACCAACTACAAGGCGGGTCGTGTTTCTCGAAGATTGAATACGTTCTGGATATCATCAACTACGTGTCCTAGAAGATGATATTCCTAAGACTGCGTTTCGTACTCGATATGGGCACTACGAGTTCGTAGTCATGCCTTTTGGCTTATCCAACGCACCTGCAGTGTTCATGGACCTTATGAATCGTGTTTGTAAACCCTATTTGGATCGTTTTGTGATAGTCATTATTGATGATATTCTTATTTATTCTAAATCTAAAGCTGATCATGCTCGCCATCTACGTCTTATGCTTGAACTTCTACGTGGTGAACGTCTGTATACTAAATTTTCTAAGTGTGAGTTTTGGATTGATGAAGTACAATTTCTTGGTCATATTGTTAGTAGCCAGGGTATTCATGTTGACCCTTCTAAGATTGAGGCAGTGAAGAATTGGTGTACGCCTAAATCCGTGTCTGAGATTCATTCTTTTCTAGGACTGGCGGGTTATTACCGCCGATTCATCGTGGATTTTTCTAAAATCGTTGTTCCTCTTACTACGCTAACCCAAAAGGAGAAACCTTTTGTTTGGGGTCCCGAACAAGAGGAATCCTTTCAAACTCTTAAGAATCTTTTGTGTAATGCTCGTGAGTTAACTCTACCTGATGGCAATGACGATTTTGTGGTATATTGTGATGCCTCGAATCGTGGATTGGGCTGTGTGCTCATGCAGCGAGACAAGGTTATTGCTTATGCCTCTCGTCAGCTCAAAATACATGAGAAAAACTGTACTACTCATGATCTGGAGCTTGGTGCGGTTATTTTTGCGTTAAAGATCTGGCGACACTACCTTTATGGTACTAAGTGTGTGGTCTTCACCGACCATAGGATCCTTCAACATATCTTTGACCAAAAAGAGTTGAACATGCGACAGAGACGTTGGGTGGAATTGCTTAACGACTACGATTGCGAAATTCGCTATCATCCAAGCAAGGCGAATGTAGTAGCCGACGCCCTTAGTCGTAAGACCCATTTCAAGGCTATTTGTATCTCTAGTAATCTACATGCTTGTATTCGTGAAGCTCAGTTTTCGTCAGAAAATGAAGGAAGTCTAACTGTTGAGGTACATGGTGCTAATGTGAATCAGCTCGAAACTAAATCTGATGGTCTTCAGTACTATCTAAATCGCATTTGGGTGCCAGATCGCGATAATCTCCGTGAGCTCATTATGACTAAGGCTCACAAATCCCGATATTCTATCCATCCAGGTGCCGATAAGATGTACCAGGATCTGCGTACGACTTACTGGTGGCCTGGCATGAAGAGGGACATTGTTGTATATGTGTCTAAGTGCCTTACTTGTTCGAAGGTAAAGGCTGAACACCAGCGTCCCTCTGGACTCTTAGAACAACCCAAGATCCCAGTTTGGAAATGTGATAGTATCGCTATGGACTTTATTACTAAACTACCCCGCACCTCTAAAGATCACGATAGTATCTGGGTGATTATTGATCGTTTGACTAAATCCGCTCACTTTCTTCCTATTCATGAAGATTACAAAGTGGAGAAACTTGCTCGAGTCTATACTAATGAGATTATATGCCGTCATGGCATACCCCTTGACATAATCTCGGACTGTGATGGTCGTTTTACTTTGCGTCTTTGGCAAACGTTTCAGTCCGGTATGGGTTCGCACTTGAATCTTAGCACGGCTTTTCATCCTCAGATGGATGGACAGACCGAGCGTACTATTCAAACCCTAGAGGATATGCTCCGTTCTTGTGTCATCGAATTTGGTGGTAACTGGGATGTACATTTACCATTGATAGAATTCTCGCACAACAATAGCTACCATTCCAGTATTCAGATGGCTCCTTTCAAAGCTTTATATGGGTGAAAATGCCGATCTCCTCTCAGCTGGCATGAGGTTGGGGAAAGGCAGTTCACTGGCCCTGAGATTGTTCAAGAGACAACGGATAAGATTCTTCAGATCCGTGACAACTTGATCAAGGCTAGGAGCAGACAAGAGAGCTGTGCTGATAATAGGCGGAAGCCTCTTGAATTTGCTGTTGGTGATCGAGTTCTACTCAAGGTATCTCCCTGGAAGGGAGTAGTTCGTTTTGGAAAGAAAGGAAAGCTCGCTCCTCGCTACGTGGATCCTTTCGTGATACTTGAAAGGATTGACAAGGTGGCGTACAGACTCGACTTGCCACAAGAGCTAAACAACGTGCATCCAGTGTTCCACGTATCTAACTTACGGAAATGCCTAGCCAACGAGGGACTGCAGGTTCCTCTTGAAGACATGCAAATAAACGAAGTCGTTCAGTTTGTGGAGAAACCGGTCGAAATCATGGATCAAACTGTCAAGCGTCTCAGGCACAGCAAAATTCCCATTGTTATGGTTCGATGGGAAGGAAAGTGTGGTGCCGAATTCACTTGGGAGTTGAAAAGTGATATGAAGGCCAAGTACCCGCATCTCTTCGAACAGTCTTCTTCTAAGATTCCGGGGACGAAATCTCCTAAAGGAGGGGAGACTGTAACGCCCAGCGTCCCTAAACTTTAGGCTCTTGGCAAGATCAGTCCCTGAACTTTTACCTATTGTCAATTATAGTCCTTGTAGTTATGTGATGTTGATACTTTGATACTTTTGGCATGAATCTTATTGATAATTGATGCTTGATTCTTTATTCAAGATGCATGATTCTTGACACTTAAACTATGAGACTTGATACTTAATCTAGATACTTGACTCTTGATGCTTAAATCTAGACACTTGATTCTTGATACTATGGAAGCTAGATTCTTTATGTTGATTCTTGATACTTGATACTTGGACTCTCGATTCTTGATGCTTGAGAGACTATGATTCTTGACTCTTGAACTTATTTGTTGCTTGACTCTTTAGACTCGTGAAACTTGATTCTGGGTTAAACGAAAGACTGGAGCCTTGTCATTGGTGGAATCTATGAAACTTGGAAACTTTTGGTTTGTAATGTAATCTACATACTTTACCCAAACTATACGTAGCGCAATACTAAATATAACTCGCAAAATGAATCTAAGTCAGGAACGCGGAAAGAAAGGATTGGCCAGAGTGGTCGTCCGATCGGATGACCACCCGATCGGATGACCACCCGTTCGGGTGACCACTCGAACCACCAGCCACCCTATCCACCTTGCACCAACTTAATGCACTCTCACCATATAAATAGACCTGTCACATCACCATTTTGAGTGATGTGACAGCTCTGCTCGACCAGACACGCGCACTCCTCAATTCTTCATTTTCTCATCAATTCCGGTACGTTTTAGGCTAGATTCTTGTACTTTCGTGATCTACACATCATTCTCTACGTGATTCTCTCTTGAAATCACACTTTTCACCGTGAAATATCTCGGATCTGAGTTCTTGAGGGTGCGTCATCATGGAGGTTTGTACAAACTGGCATGTGATGTCATTCTAAGCAAGATCTAGCTCAGATCTAAGATGTTTCATGCGTTTTCACACTAAATCTTAGCTAAATCTAGACTTTTTCCAATAAAACTTGGGTATCTTTATCTTTTTCTCAAACTTTTACTTTACTCAGTGGAAATCGGGTCTAAACTAACTGTAGTTCTGGTGAATAGTCTAGAGTTGGTATTGATCTGGGTTCTTACCGGTAAAGACGAGCATGACAACAGATTCCGACATAAACCTATTAGAAACAAACGACTGATCGAACAGGGGTGATTCCCACCCGATCGGAGCTTTGGAAAATTTATTGTAACACCCGTTCTTATAAATTAAGGTTTAACGTATCATTTACGAAAAACAATCATTTAATTAAGATTACATATGCATTGTAAATAACGGGTTTATTAAAACTTTATACAATTTAAAAATATACAACATATCATGTGTATAAATACGTTTGTCGTTTAAAAGTTGAAATGTAACACAGTGCGGAAGCTTTAATCTCGTGTGTTCGGTTCTTCGTTGAGCTTGATCTTCATCCGGGCACTCTTGGCATTCACCTATGATCAAAACCAACTTAAAAGTTAGTTTTGATAGTTAAATAATGAGTTTAAACAAGTTCTATGGATGAAACAAACAAAAAATAAAAATTTTCTGGAACTAGGGGCTTCGCGTCACGCCTAGCCCCCTTTTTCACAGATTTTTGCTTAACAGTTGCTGCATATTCCCAGCATGACCCGATTTCACGGAAACGAGCATAACTCTCTCGTTTTTACTCCGTTTTACCCGATTCTTTTTCCTACGCGTCCGTAATTTAATTCTCCATCATGTGGAGTTAAAATCCAACATCCTACATAATAAAATTTCAGACTTTAACTCTTCGGCTTATTACCCTTTTTATCAACTTTTGACCCGTTCGTGATTTCATCTAACAAACTTGTTTGTGGCCCTTGTTTCTTTTGTAAACATATTACTATGATTATTTCCTATTGTACAAGGCTCAATTCACGGGTTATTACACATTCTTAACCCGTTTTGCTAATACTTCTATTTTGACCCGTTAAGGGCATTTATGCACTTTTAAACTTAATTTACGTCCGTTCCTTGTATGCATCGTAATTCCACCCATCCATATTAATTGGTTTTCCACCACAACTATGATTGTGGTGGGTTTAATGTGATAGACTATTTATTTCCCAGTTCTATCCCTCAAATATGTCATTTTACGGAAAATACTCGTTTCAACTCGTTGGACACTAAGGTCCCATAACATCTCTTTTATACTTATCCTAAGGTTTTAATCTATCAAAACACTTATTTCTAACAACCTTTAAAGGTTGTTTACCCGATTTTCCCATCAAGGGCATTTTAGTCAACTTTAGCCCCCCATTTACGACGAAGGGCATTTGCTAATAATTTGACCCAAAATGTATTCTATGGTGACGCAATTATCCAAATTACTATTCGCTCCTGTAACACATGACTTGACCACCACATTAGTTTATTTCGTCAAATGGCGTTATCCCCACCATTTAACCCGTTCGGCCTATAAAACCCAACATTTTCATATGTAACGAAACATGTTTTTTAAATTACCAATCACACATCCGACCCATTTCGGATTTTCTCACTAGATCCCTTTTTCTCCTAAAGTCACTTCTTATATTTTTTAACCCATTTGGCTTACGCTATGAGTGTCCTTTGAACTTTAATTTACTTTAGTCGATACTTGACAAATTTCCATTTTTTTTTGCCTCTTTCGCCATTAATCATGGTTTAAAACGTTTTTATTCGTTCCGACCCAATTCGTTTCGTGTCGGAACCCATAATTCGAACCAAATCCTTTGTCGTATTCATCGCCTATAAAATAAACACGTATACTACAAGTGGGTGTAAGTCTTACTTACCTTGCATCCGAAACTCGTTTTTTCCTTTACACTTGATTCGTTTGACCCGCTTCCTTCCCAAGCCTTCACCTAGCTTGTCAAGCATCGAACTATAATCATAATTAGTAAGATGGTTAGACTAGTCATTATCACACACGACTATTCCATCTTACGAATTCTATGTTGAGTCTACTATTCGACATCATCATTTATTTGTTCAACTTATCAAAAGCTAACTACTTTTAATCACATGATTTTACATAGTTAGTCTAAATCAACATGATGTTTAGAACCCCTATTGTTTCATATCACGCGTAATTGCCATATCATTCAAATACGCATTTTCTCTCTAAATTTCAACACTTTAGTTCTCATTTAGGCATTTTAACAAACACCTAATGTGCATAATTTTACATATTTACTAATTAGTTCATAACTAGTTATTTTCACCAAGATTTATATCAAAATCAACCTCTATGTCTAGTGTTCATGAACAACATCAAGAACTTATATCATAACAATCAATATTCATCAATTTAACACTCAAATCCGAGTGTTCATCATATTGTCATAAAACCCATTTAACACATAATGAGGTAATTACCAAATCCCTAGTGTTGACACCAATTCATCAAGTTTTTCAACTAGGGTTTGTTTCTAAACCAAGATATAATCACAATAACACTCATAGATTCAACATTCATTCCAGAATTTCGATTATGATTGTTCATCATAATCTCAAAGTATCACTAAATCATAAATTTCAACATACCTTGTGATCCCCACGACTAGGTGATCATTAATACGTGTTCATGCATCCGATTCGGGCTAGATTTGACCTTCAATTTTGTTGATTTGTTGAAGGTAGGGTTTGAGCTCCCATGGAGCTTCTCCTGGCCGATCAGAACACGCACACAATACGTGTGTGTGTGTTTTATATTTTTTTTTATAAAACAAGTTTCCCACTTGTCCATATTAGTCCCTCATGTTTAGAGATTCATAAATGAAACTATAACTCATAGTTTATTATTTAATTACCCATTACTAACTAGGTTAATTTTACCTAGTTAACTTAGTGGGTTCCGGGAGTTAAAAACCCGTTTTATTTCAAGTCCCGTTGACTCGGGCTCTTATAAACTTAATTCCTTAATTCTTTGATTCATTTGTATTTAAATTATTAGGATTTCTTATTTAAATCCAAATATTTACTGGGTTATTTTTACTGCTAACGTACTTTACCCGTCTTTTAGTATTAACGGAGTTTGATTACCAAATCCGTTTTCGGGGTGTTACAAGTCTACCCCCCTTAAAGAGGATTCGTCCTCGAAACCTGTTCTTACATAATTTATCGAGTTTAACTCCATGCATTTGCTCTCGATAATCAATTGAGCATTGCTCATATTTTAACCGTTTGTTAGTATTACCAGAAAAAATTATTGTACTATCTTTTTGGTTACAAAACATCTACGTACCTCATACGACATAATGTAAGTTGAAATAACATAATTTAGTTATTTCTACTAGTTTAGTCAACTTAGCGATATCCATCGCTTTTATATATTATCGAACTCTTTGTGAATGTTGATGCACGAATGTCTAAAGCCTACGTCTTAGTCTTAGTTAAGCTTGTATAGGGTCTAGGGGTCGAATACGTTTATTATGTATTGTAAAGGGGGCTGTTTGTAAAGTTTGTGTTGTAATGTTCTGATTCCGCTCCTAATGACATCTTGTCATTTGGAGCGAAATCACAACTAAGTGATTCCGCCCGAAATGACAAGATGTCATTAGGAGCGGAATCAGCCTCCCTATAAATAGTGGTTTGTGTTTCTCATTTGGCATCGATTCATGAAGTTGTATACCGTTACGCTGCCGGATTTTTTCTGAGGAAAATTAATGAGAAACAGTGTTTAAAGTGATATTCTTCTATTTCTACTCCATTCTCTTTGATTCGAGTTGTTTACGTGTTTCCGCCACATAAACAGTGGTATTTTGGTTCTGATTGACTCACTAGATCGGTCAAATCGATCCTACAATTGGTATCAGAGCCAGTTATGAGCCAATATACCTGAATCAGAGCCTTGTTCTTACACTTTTTGGATTTCTGGACATTGCCACGGACAAAATGGACTGAGTTTTTGATATATTGTGTAAAAGTGATAATTAACAAACCCTTGGGAGTATCAGCTTAAAATTGAAAAAAAATGGCTCGGAACCTGATTCCGCTCGAAACTGCTGTTGGTTGATTCCGCTCGTATTCTGAGCGAAATCAGGTTCTTCACCTGAAAAATCTAATTCCGCTCTTACATTTGGAGCGAAATCAGCAGTTTAGATTGTTTCTGTGATTCCGCTCGAGGGAATTTTCTGATTCCGCTCCTGAGAACTCTAAACTTGTGATTCCGCTCCTGAGAATCAATACTGTTGTGATTCCGCTCCAAAGTGTCACACTGATTTCGCTCTTAAGTGGTAAAATGTGATTTCGCTCTTATTTGAAAATTCTGATTTCGCTCGAAAACCATTTTCAGCATTAAAAATCATCGTTTGAGGGTTAAAGTCCATTTCGTTCGTGATATTTCGTCCGAAGTTCATTTTGTGTAGAACCTGTTTTCAGTAAAGTCATTTGTTTTCAAAAGTTAAACTGTTTTTTAGTAATAAAATTTCTAAAAATGGAAAACCAAGATTTCTACAACTTCTTCGCCGGCAGTGGTATGGCAGCAGGACAAACCTCGGGTAGTCTTGTACAAAACGTCAACATGGAGAACGAATTGGGAACAATGCAAAAGCCTCCCAAGTTGATGAACATAGATGAATATGCGGGATGGTCAAGCAGATTTAAGAACTGGGTTCAGGCTAACCATTTTGAATGCAGGATGAAGATAGAGAGAAAGTATGTTCCACCAGTTGATGGTTTAAATAATAAGAAGAATATTGTAAGCCTGACAGAATCAGAACAGAATGATTTCAAAGCCGAGAAAAAGATTATTAATATTCTCTAGCAGGCTATCAAAGAAGATATTTTAGTTTTGTTGCAATATGAAGATAATGCTCAATCCATGTGGAATGCATTGAAAGCGAAGTTTAAAGGTAGTGATTCCATGATCAAGAACAAGAAGGCTCTGCTCAAGAAGGAGTTTGACATTTTTACCGGTATGAAGGGTGAAACTACAAGGCAACTAATTGAAAGATATTGCCATTTGGTACTTGAGATGAATAGATTAAAAATTGAAAAGACCGATGAAGAATGGATTGACAAGTTGTCTGATGCTTTACCTTATGACGAGTGGGGTACATACCTGATGATGCTGAAGAACAATTCAGATTTTGCAAATTACAATCTTAGTTTGTTCATAGAAAAGATTGAAGCTCATGAGTTAGAATTGTTGAAGATCAAAAAGATGAATTCAGCAAATGTTCAACAAGATGTATCTCTGTATTACAAAGGTAGCACACCAGCAACTACAAATCTGAGTCCGAAAATACAAACTGGTTTCATTGCTAATACAACTTCAAGTTCTTCATCAAATACTTCATAAACAAACAAATCTTCACCGTTTGTCAGCTACGAGCCAAATGTCAAAGCTTCTGAACAGACATCACCACAAAGTTCGACCAGCTCAAACAATCAGGCGTATGTTTCTGGGATCCAATGCAACATCGCAGTCAATATTAAGAATGGAAATGAATTTACTGAATCAGCTGTAAAACAACATATTGCATTGCTAGCTTCCGTGTTAGAGTCGTACGAGTCACTGGTAGTGGGTAAGATCGGGAATCCGGAGATGACCAAAGAAGATTACGATCAGATTGACCCGGAGGAGCTTGAGTTAATTGATATTAAATGGGGCATGGCTAGTCTGGTGAGGAGAGCACAGCGCTTTATGGAAATCACTGGCAGAAACAGCCTTTCTGGACCTGATCAGAAGTTAGGATTTGACAAGTCCAAGGTAACTGGTTTCAAGTGCAAAGAAAGAGGCCATTTCAAAAGAGAGTGTCCAAACCGAGAAGTGAAAAATCATCAAAATCCATTCACGAATGATTATTACAAGCAGGCAATTTATCACCGGCCGAATCAACAAAATGTAGTTCAAAGACCACAAATCGAGAACAAACCAGAGAAAGCTCTCATTGTGAACCAAGATGACGAGAAAGTTGCTGAGGGATTCAGCTGGGATAAATACATACCTGGAAGTGATGGACATGCTATGATGGCTAAGATAGTTGAAGTGACTGAAAGTGTTGTTGAATCTGAAGTAGTTGTTGAAGATGTTTCTGTGAATAATGTGGTTGACATTGAGGAGTTAGATGCAGAAGTTCATTATTCTCAATCTGAGCAGGAGGTATTATCCAGTTCTTTGAGATCTATCATGCTTCCTAAAATTTTTGAATCTTTTGCAGGTTTCTTTGAAGAACCGACGACTGGATTGTGTCCAAGATATGAGGAGAAGAAAGAATCAGTCGAAGAAATGATCGATGTGACAAAGGAAATGACCGAAGACACTTTGAAAGAAATTGCTGACAAGGCTCTCATGGAGAAACTGAGAGAGGTAGACACAGAACTTGTGAAACCCGAGTCTGTTGGTACCGAGTCAGTTCAAAAGGAGTCAGATAAGGAGTCGGGAATTGAGGAGATCAAAACTAAGAAAGTGTCTGAGTCAGAGTCCAAAGATGTCGGTAAACAGGAAGTGAAAACTGCTCATGAAGCAGAGGTTATTGAGAAAGTGGATTCAATGTCTGAAACTCCATGCCAAAAGTGTTTACAATCGTGCATGGAGTGTCTTGAAAAAGACACTAAGTTTCAGGAATTGAAACAACATGCTGACATGTTAAAATTTGATCAAGGACAAGTCAAAGAAGCATATGATACATTAGCCAGATCAGTTAAAATGATTAAAAAAGAAAGTGTCGAAAATGATAAAGCCACAAAACTAGCAAAAGCAACACTTTTTGATAAACAAGTGGAAGTCAATTTTCATATTGACACAATCGCATCATTAAAGAAAGAATTAGAATTGACTAAAATTGAAAATGAGCGAATCGATAAGAAATTAATGAGCTATGTTGCATCGTCCTATGTTCTTGAACAAATTGTTCCACAACAGCTCAATGCTGCACCGGTCTTTAACAGTGTTCCACCCCCAATGTGGAATCATTATACTCAAAAATATCCAGATGGGGTGGAATCTGCATTGAATCTCAAGTTGAAAACAATTGAGGATGAATTGCCAGAGAGCATTGATGTTACATTCTCTGCATCTGACACGGTCAACGAGTCACAGGTCATCAAGACTGTTGTCGATCAGGTGTTAGATGAAGAGAGTGATAACTCTGAGGTTGAAGTTATGAAATCTCACTCTGAGAAGTCTGTTACTGATTCTGAAGACGAGAGTAATTTTTTAGATTGTTTCATACCGCAATCAGACAAGAGTACGAATGATGATCCGATCGTGGTGGTTTACACTATGATTGGAACTGACAAGCTTTATTTTGATTTCGAGTATCCGCTTCAGAATGCAAAAATTGAAAATGTTGAAAAGGTTTTCAAATTGGTTGAAATTGACATTGATGTGGTAAACAACAAAGAATTCTTTTCAAAACCTAAAAAGTCATTTGTTATGACACGTTCCAACAACTCGGGCAAAAAGGAGTGGGAAGGGAATGGTAACAAGAACAATGGTAACAACTTTAAAAACAAAGGAATTGGTTTTGAGAAAAAGATGGCTAAGAAAGTTGTTAAGCCAAAGGTTAAAATGAATGATGTTTTTGTTGTTGGACCAAGTGTGGATGATGAGAAGGAATACATTTTTAGCCAAAAAGCCGTAGACGATTTCAATGCGGCTAAGAAACTGAAAGAAGAGTCGTTCAAGTCAACTTTTGTCGAGTATGACAAAAGAGTTTGTTATCGCTGCATTGAAATCGGGCACATGGCAAAACAATGCAAGAAAGTTTTCGAAAAACTTGTCGTAAAATCTGTTGTTCAAAAACCTCGACCTAAGTCACCAGTTGACAAAAAGGGTAAAAAACAAATGGTTTCATCAATCCGCATCCTGAAAAGAGGTGAATCATTGAAGCAGAAGATAATCCGAAATCGACATTCGAAATTGGCGAATCTTCAAAGTCACAAAAGACTTCAAAGATTTATCCGAAAACAAAAATTTTTGAAACTCAATCATGGGTGGTTAAACCAAAACAATCAGTTGAGGTGAAGAAAATGGAGAATGAGTTAAAGTTTGATTCAAAAGTCTTTAATCCCAATGTTCTAAATATTTTTGGAAAAATGGTTGATAGAAAAGTCAAAGGGGTAAAGGAATTTTATGAATCAAAAGTGGTTGCTAATGATGATCATAAATTTGAATTTGAACTGGATAAGTTTCTTGCAGAGTTTCCCCCGATCACAAATGAAGTAAAACCAAAAGTAAAAACTGATGTTCCGAATGTCACGTTTAACTTTCCAAAGATTGATGAGAAATATGATATAGTGTTTGGAAGTGTCTCAACAGTTAAGAAGCCATGGGCATCATTGTTTGAATGAGTTGCTCTAATGTTTGCAGGGGCTGCCCAAGTCTATAATTTCTAAATGGATCATGGACAGTGGAGCCTCTAGACATATGACGGGGATGTTGGCACTGCTTTACGACGTAAAATCAATCAACGGTGGTTACGTGGGTTTTGCAGGAAACCAAGGAGGAAGGATTGTCGGTCAAGGAACATTAACAAATGGAGTAATTTCGTTCGAGAAAGTTAACTACATAATTGAATTGGAAAACAATTTATTCAGTATTTCACAAATTTGTGATAATTCTTTTACCGTACATTTCACTAAAAATGAATGTCTTGTCTTAAAACCTGGTTTCAAAATTCCGGAAGAAATGGTGTTGTTGCGAGCTCCACGTGTAAATGATTTGTACATTCTTGATATGAGTGTCGCAACAACAACAGATTATCAAAAACAATGTTTTGTGTCAAAAACCAAAGCTACTGAAAAGGATTCGATAATGTGGCATCGAAAGATGGGCCACATTCATATTAGAAAAATGAATTTTCTTGTATCAAATGATTTAGTTGAAGGCGTAAATTTGAGAAATTTTCACTTGAATGATGACTGTGTAGCTTGCAAGAAAGGAAAGTAGACCAGGAAATCACATCCACAAAAGTTGCTGAATTCGATCAGAGTACCACTTGAGAGACTCCACATGGATCTCTTGTGGCCAGTGAATGTGCAGAGCATTAGTGGAGACTTATATTGCCTGGTGGTAACTGATGATTACACGAGATTCTCTTGGGTGGTGTGCATGGAAAGAAAGGATCAAACGTTTGAGTCATTGATGATCCTATTCAAGAAGATGGAAACATTATATAAGGTGCCAATTAGAAGAATCCGAAGTGATAATGGGACAGAGTTCAAGAATAACCACATGCTAGAGTTTTGTAACGAAAAGGGAATTCTTCATGAATTCAGTGCACCATATACTCCACAGCAAAATGGCGTAGCTGAAAGAAAGAACCGTACTCTAATTGAAACTGCTCGAACCATGTTGGCCGATTCAAAACTACCGATCTATTTCTGGAGTGAAGCTGTGGCAGCGGCATGCTATACCTTGAATCGAGTGCTTACTGTGAAGAAATAAAAAAAAACGTGCTTTGAACTTCTTCACAGATATAAGCCCAATCTAAAGTTTCTAGAACCATTCGGATCACCGTGCACCTTCATAGATCAAGATGGAAAGTTTGGCGTGAAGAGTAATGAAGGTTTCTTTGTGGGATACGCAAGTCCCTTAAAAAGGGTGTTCGTTCCATGCTTGAAGAAGGTAATTGAAGTTCATCATGTGGATTGTCAGAAACACACAGCGTCACCTCAACTTCCCGGAAACAGATTGTTGTTCGACTATGATAAACTCTGGGAGTCGTTCCAACTACCTACGGAGCCGAGTGAAGAGGAACTTATTTACTTGTACCAACACAGCAATCATCTTTTCAAGATCAGGTGCCTAGACCGTTGGTGGTTTCTCCTCCAGATGTGGATACAAACGCTCCTACAACTGGTGCAAACGATCACGAGGCAGGTTCGAGTGGAACAACTCATGACGACCCAGTAGAACCAGCTCCATCATTTGATCAGTCCGATGACTCAGATTTGGAGAACGCTCCGATATTTGATGAGGATCCAAATGTTGCATCAACTGAAGCTGAGAATCACACCGGTGATCTAGATATCTCATTTCAGCAATCGGAAGTTGTTGTGCCTGACACCCTCATGCCACGAACATTGTCTTACCATCCTTCAGATCAGATAATAGGAGATCTTCAAAGTGGTGTCAAAACGAGAGATCAAATCAATCGTGCACTTACATGTTTTTATTCATCTGTTGCTCCTTTACAAGAGGAATTTTCACTGAAATGTTTTATTTCGCAGATCGAGCCACGAACGTATAAAGAAGCGTTGACTGAAGATAGCTGGGTAAATGCAATGCAGGAGGAGCTGTTACAATTCGAGGGGAGTGTGGAGACTTGTAGATCTCCCTGAGAATCAAAAATTGATTAAAACGAAGTGGGTTTTCAAATGCAAAAGAGACGATAGACGAGTTGTGGTCCGGAACAAAGCACGATTAGTGGTACAAGGTGTCAGTCAGCAAGAAGGAATCGATGATGATGAGGTGTACGTGCCTGTGGCTCGACTGGAAGCTATTCGGATCTTCCTGGCATTTGCGTCATGGAAAGACTTCAAAGTGTACCAGCTGGATGTTAAATCTGCCTTCCTCTACGGAAAGATTAAAGAAGAGGTGTATGTGGGACAACCACCGGGGTTCATTGATCCACAACACAAGAACAAGGTATATCTGCTGGATAAGGCGCTCTACGGTTTACACCAGGCCCCGAGAGCCTGGTATGAGACGCTTTCCCAACATCTTTTGTACAACGGGTTCATTAGAGGGACAGTTGATAGCACATTGTTCACCAAGGAAGTTGCAGGTCATCTCCTAATTGTGCAAATCTACGTTGACGATATCATTTTTGGTTCAACCAACGACGACTTGTGTAAAGAATTTGAGGTTGTTATGAAGAAGAAATTTGAAATGAGTTCAATGGGGGAGATGAAGTTTTTCCTCGGGTTGCAGGTGGAGCAGATGCCCGATGGAATCTTCATTCACCAAACAAAGTATGTGAAGGACGTGCTTGAAAAGTTCGATATGGCTCAATGCAGTCCAGCTGCAACCCCCCTTGCACAGAATCATGGTATTTGTCCTGACGAAAGTGGCATCAAGGTGGAGGAGACATTGTACCGGTCAATCATAGGATCCTTAATGTATCTCACTGCTTCCCGACCGGACATCATGTACCCGACATGCCTCTGCGCCAGATATCAGTCGAGCCCTAAGCAGTCACACTTGACAATTGTCAAAAGGATATTACGGTATTTGAAAGGCTGCCCAAGCATCGGCTTGTGGTATCCTCGCTCGGGTGACTTTTCTCTAACAGGTTTCGCTGATTCTGACTTTGGAAGCTGCAAGCAGAACGCTAAGTCCACCACTGCTGGGTGTCAGTTCTTTGGAACCCGACTCGTTACCTGGTAGTGCAAGAAACAAACCTCTGTGGCGCTTTCTACTTGTGAGGCTGAATACGTTTCAGCCTCCAGCTGCTGTTCTCAGATCCTTTGGATCCAGCAGTAAATGCGCGACTTTGGTTTGCAATTCTTGGATACACCGATTTTTGTGGACAACGAAGCAGCCATTAATATAACTAAAAACCCGGTTCACCATTCTAAAACTAAACATATTGAGATCCGTCATCACTTCATCCTTGATTGTCACGAGAAGAAGTTGATACGTATTGAACGTATACACACCGATGATCAGAAGGCTGATTTCTATAACAAACCGTTTGACAAAAAGAGATTTTATTATCTTTTAAAATTAAATGGGATGAAAAATCTGTGTTCTGGGAGGGTCGAAGAATGTGAAGCCGAGGAGGGGGGCGATCTGATGTGAACTACGTCGTGTTGTCAAATTTGTTTGTACAGTTTGTTTTTTTGCTTTTCGATAAAAACAAAAACACAAAAATATGTTTTTCTTTTTCGGGGGAGAAAGTTTGCAGAAAATTACAAAAACATGATAAAATTAGAAAAATCAAAAACATTTGAAAAAGCAAAAATGAGTTTTTGTAAAAAGGGGAAATGATAGTACATCAGCTAGACAGGTGCAGTACGCTAAAGAAATGTAATGTAAAAATGTGTTAAGCAGTATTGTAGATGATATGCCGATAGGTTTTTACACATTTAGTAGATATGTTCGGGATATAAACATAAAACTTACTTGCTTTTATGTGGGGAACATCTCTCGGATATATGGGTAACCCCCGAAATCTTGTTTGAAAGATTCCTTTTTCTGATATACTAGGTTTGTTTACTCAGTGATATCTGGGGTATTATTCCGGGACTTCTGCTGAACGGTAGTTCTGACCTCGTCCTCGAATAATACTTTCCGCAAATGCTTGAAACATAGCATCACCCTCAGCATATATGATAAGACAATAAAATTGATTAGCAATGCTGTTGTAAAAAAAGATCCTCTAAAGGGGACACACTCAAAAGTCGAGTCATGATCTCTCTGCTGAACGGTAGTTCTGACCTGAGCTCTCATGATTCTTCATAATTTATTAACCTCTTACAGATATCATTTGTGTTAAAACTCACCTGTAAGACTGAATATTGGGATCTGGATATGGGAGTATATTCTAAGGTGGGACACATATGAAAGTTATGTCTTAAAACATTAAATCAGTATCCTGAACAGATTGAAATTTGTGTGAAAATTTAAAGTGGACCAGTATATCGACAATCAATGCAAAAAGATTGTATCTCGTCGGCAGCTTAACGGTACTTGTATCTCGTCGGCAGCTGATATGATTCCCTAACACGCTCACAAAAAGATTGTGTGTATATATTTCTGCTTATCTGTTTCTAAAACCAAAAAGATTTTATATTTCATTTTATTTTTCAACAACGGACGTTAGAGAACTGATGATCAAAGTCTTGTGCAGAACATGTCTAATTCATGAGGTTTGGGTAAGCAAGAGATTCTGGAAAGTGACTGGTGTATGTTTAACAATTTGAAAAGTGTTTGAAAGTTCAAAAAGTTCAACAGTTCATTAATTTGAATTGTTCTCTGTTTAAAACAGTCAGCATACTTCATAATCTGGTCAACCAAGGTCATTAAATTGGACTTGGTAGGCTAAACAGTTGACCAAGGTCATTTACTTGGACTTGGTTAACTGGATGTGTTGGTAAACAATCTGAAAAAAGTTAAAAAGTTGAAAATTTTGAAAAATTAAAACTGATTTCGCCCGAAAACTCATGTTTCACACTTAAGCATCATGACTGATTTCGCTCCTAAGCATCATAACTGATTCTGCTCTTAAAGCTTCAAAAGTCATTACGAGCGAAATCAGACTGACTATAAATAGTCGTCTGATTCCGCTCCTACTCATTATTTCTGATTTCGCCCCTGAGTTTCTGTCGACGGCGATTACGAGCGAGACCCTAAAACAACGTTTTTCAAGTCGAAACTCTGCCCAATTTTTGTCTGATTTGTTGTTTCTTGTTGGTTAACTCATCTAGGAACATGGGAAAGGTAAGTATTTCACTCAGATCTGTTTAATTTTGAATTACCGGCGTTGTTCATGTTTGAAACTTAGATTTAGGGTTTAAATCTGATAAAACTGAACAAGATATTATGTGTGTGTTGTCGAAATGATATGTAGATCATGTGTGTGAGTGTTAATTGAACCAGATCTAGGGTTTGTTCATGTGTGAACAGTATCAGTTGTTTTAACTTAGATCTAGGTTATTTGTGATGTTTTTAAAGTATAAAAAACATACCCACATTCTCGAAATTCACTAATAATCATACCCACATGTTCAATTTCATCATCAGATGTATTTAGAGGGGTTTGGATTTTGATTTCACTCATAAGTGCATATCATATGTTGCTCTTAACTGTATAAGACCAAATTCCGCCCCTAACTGCTTTTACATCTGTTTCCGCTCCTAAATGCACTGAGATCTGATTTCGTCCCTGAGTAATATGTCTGATTTCACTCTATATGACATTTTGTCATTTGGAGCGAAATCAAAAACATGCTAAAATTTATCTGAGTATTGATTCAGTTTGTGTTTTGTGTTACTGGGTTCGAACGTCATCTTTGATCCACTTCACAACAGCTGTTGTGATTTGATGTGCAAAAGAATTCGGAGTTGTCAAAGTTCAGCAGTATTCTGGAGTTCATGAGACGAGTACCTATACAGAAATCTATTACAGATCAACGTCCTGTATACAAGTCACACATCAAACGTTTCTGGGAGCATGCTACTTACAATGAAAAGAACAAAGTTATTCAATCAGTTGTGGAGGTACAAAATGAACAGAAAACAATTGTTGTTACTGAGGCGCTGGTTCGTGAAATATTGAACTTTCCTAATGACTATAAATCGCAACAGGATTTCCAGAAAGAATGGTAAAGGGTTGCATGATCAGGATGGGATACGTTGGTGCAGTAAATGTTGGAAATTATTTGAAATCAAAGTTTCAGAAACCTTACAAGTTCATTATTCATTGTGTTTTGATGTCTCTTAGTCATACCAAAGGAGGGTATGATACTATGCGTGATTACCAGATAAACATGGTCACTGCATTGGTGTTGAATAAGAAATACAATTTCTCGCATATTGTTTTTCATTACATGACAGAGAATATCACAACAAAAAGTAAGACTTGGATGTATCCAAGATTTGTGCAGATGCTGATCGATCATGTTTATCCAGAGATTGAACGTGATTTGGAGAATGATTTGTTAGTCCAGTCACACATGAGCAATGATTCTCTCAAGCAGCTTGCTAGATATCATGCAAATCATCCTGAACCAACGAAAGTAGCTGAATTCTTTGGATTCATCAAGGATGCAAACTATGTTGATCCTGATCCAGTTAATCATCAAAATTGGAGAAATGAAGAAGAGATGAAGGAAACAGCGTATACTGATGAGTTACAGGCTCTTGCTGATTTCAAAACCACTCAAAATGATTGGTATGTCAAAGAACCGAGGAAGAGAGGCAGAAAGATTACTCCTAAAGCACAAGAGGGTGAGGGGTCATCATCACAGCCAAAGAAGAAACAGAAAAAAGTGGCAAGAACGTTATTGATTGATGAGCCTGAGGTTGAAGAGCCAGTTGTAACTACTGAAGTAAATTTGAATGTTGATATTGATGATGTGATGATAAATATTGATGATTTAGAGTCAGATCAAGCAGTTAACAAAGAAGTTGAGAAAGAGAAAGTAATTGATGATATAGAAGGTGATGAATAAGAGTACCACAAGTTCTTCAAATTCTTCTGAAGATATGATAGATGAAATAGAACGTTTGAAGAGAATTCGAGAAGAGACAGATAAAGAGAAAATGTTGAGGAAGAAAAAGATACAGGAAAAGGAGGATGCTCCATATGTTCCATCACCACAACATATTTCTGAATCTCAATCGCCTTCTTCGAGTGTTAAAAAGAAAGCGGGAGCAAGGAAGAAGACTGTGTCTCCAAAGTTTAAGAAAGTTACTTCCAAGATTTCAAAGCCAAAGATTGTTCTAAAGAAGAAAACGACCAGAGAACCAAGTAAACCACCAACACCACCACCTGAACCCACACTACATCAATCACCAATACAATCACCACCACATCAAACATCACCACCACATCAAACACTTCCACAACAATCAACATCTCCTAGACAACCATCACCATTACAACTTTCACCAACTCATGAACAACAGTTTCTTACATCTCAATAAATATTCAAAACACCACCACGCACTCAAGTTCAACTAACTCCTGATTCTTCTGGTCACAAAGGTCTTCCTACTCCTACAGATAATCTTGAAGATATTGGAGATTTTGGTTTTGCAAATGATGAACTGGTGAATAGGTTAGAGAAGAAAATGGATAATGTTTTGAATGAAAGCAAAACAGTTGTAGCTGAAAGTAAGAAAGTTGCTGATCGTGAAAAAATTCTTGAATTGCGTGTAAAAAAATTAGAATCTGACAACAAAACACTACTGAAGAAAGTAGAAGCTGATGAAGCAGGGATTGATATTATGAAAGTTCAGATTTCTGAATTATTGGAAGAAAAGAAAAGCAGGGATAACCAGGTAAAATATTATGAGTTAAAAAACAAAGAACTTGAAGCTGCAAAAGCACAGAAAGAGCATGAGTTGTATATGTTTAATAGAGTGTTGGAAAGTATGCTTGGTAAGTCTGTTGAAGAGAAATTTGATGAGCTTACATGGGAGGAGGTCAGAGCTGAGAAACAAGCAGAGATTGATGCTCTGATGAAGGTTAAAGGTAAAGAGCTTGAAGGTTCTTCTGGAGAAAGGGCTATTGTGTTAGTACATGATCCTGAACCAGTGTATGAACAGCCTATTCCGCTATCTTCTGTTGCTGCTGTAGTTGATGAAGATGTTTTGCAAGAAGATGTTCATAATGTTGAAGATGATGATGAAGAAGAGGATGATGATGAAGAGGATGATGATGATGAGAAAGTGTTTTCTGCAAGCAGTTCAAGTGATGATGACGATGATAATGATCAAGGTGCATCTGGTTTTATAATTTCTGAAAGGTCTAAAGAACAAACTGCAGATGATCTGATGAATGAGGAAATAAATGAAGAGACAGAGGGAGCTGACGGAAAGGGGGAGACTGTTGGTGATCAAAGTGTTGATACTGGTGAAAAACTGATCTTGTGCATCGAACCTGAAGTTGAAGAAGGGGAGATCAGACATACTTACACGTTAGATGAAGTTTTAAAGATTTTCAATGTGAAAGAAAATGAAGTTCAGTCTGATCTTGTAGAAGAGTTAAATGCATTTGATGTGAATAAAAAGTTGAATATAAATATAAGTATGTGGAAGATGCAGATCTCTATGATCATGTTGAAGTTGAAGATATTACTAATGAAGAGAATGTTACTGTAGATACTTCTGAATTTCCAACGTTGATGGAATTCTTCACTCAAGAAAATAGAGATGAACTGATGAGGAAAGTTGAAGAAATTCTGAAATATAAGAACTTCGATGGAACCACAAAAGATCCTTTGAAAGAAGAACGTAAAAAGTGGTTCAAACAGTCTCATGAAAGGAAGTTTAAACGTCCCTTGAAGTTTTATCAAAGAGATAGAAGTATTTCGATGGGTGATATCATTAGTTGGGGTTTTCTACCTCAAGTTAATGCATACGTGATCAGGAGAGAGTGTGGTGTTCAGTACTTTGAAAAGTTATATGATGTTATGTCACTTCCATGGTGGGATGTGGACGAATTATCTCAAGTACGAACTCTGGGGTATCCTGTTAGAAAGAATGATCTTGCAATATGGGGAATGATAAGATTTGAGGCTTTGAGAGAGTTCAGGCATTGGCAACCGCATTATCCAAAGAAGGAGAGAAGAATCAATCCTAAAACTGGTAACGAAGAAACAATCTTAAATATAAAGAAGCCACGAACCATGAAGATCATACCAGTACCAAAGATGGAGCAAGATTTTTATAAAGGTTTTCTGGATTGGGTGTATAGCTGCATATCAACTGAAGCAGTGATTACTTATCGAGCTGGAAGTGAAGTTATAGAAATTCATGTTTATGATCCTATGTGGCTGGTGAACTGCTCAGCTAAGGATATTGAATGTTTATTCATCAACAAGATACATTTTCAAGCTGAAGACAGAGAGCAATCAATGCAATTTCAGAAAGTAGTTTCTATTTGTTTTCAAAAGGGCATTAATGCTGATAACAAATGGAACTCAAAGTGGTGGAAACTTGAAGAAAAAGTAAAGTTGAAAGCTGCAAAGGAAAAGAAAGAACGTGAAGAACGAGATCGTATGCTACGAGGCAAGTTTATGAAAGAACAGGAAGCAGAAAGATTGAAAATTGCAAAAGAGAATGAGAAGATTAGGAAAGCTTTACTGAAGAAGCCTAAGCCTCGTGAAGAAAAGTTCAAGTCCCTATGAAGATCAAGACTGAAGACTCCGGCTGTATCCAAGGGGGAGTTTGTTGATGCACGAATGTCTAAAGCCTACGTCTTAGTCTTAGTCAAGCTTGTATAGGGTCTAGGGGTCGAATATGTTTATTATGTATTGTATAGGGGGCTGTTTGTAAAGTTTGTGTTGTAATGTTCTGATTCCGCTCCTAATAACATCTTGTCATTTGGAGCGAAATCACAACTAAGTGATTCCGCCCGAAATGACAAGATGTCATTAGGAGCGGAATCAGCCTCCCTATAAATAGTGGTTTGTGTTTCTCATTTGGCATCGATTCGTGAAGTTGTATACCATTACGCAGCCGGATTTTTCTGAGGAAAATTAATGAGAAACAGTGTTTAAAGTGATATTCTTCTATTTTCTACTCCATTCTGTTTGATTCGAGCTGTTTACGTGTTTCCGCCACATAAACAGTGGTATTTTGGTTCTGATTGACTCACTAGATCGGTCAAATCGATCCTACAGTGAATCCGCTACCTTGACCCGTTTAAAGGTCTTTAGTGAAATCTTTCACTTTTAGCAACCATTTCCTTTGTTTTCAATTTCATTTATTCAGTTTAGTTATACCGAATCCACCGCTTACAAGCGACCAAATTTATTTAAATGACCTTAACCGGTCTCACTAAGTAGACTTATTAGTCCAGTTACTTTTTACCGCTCGCTTGGTTATAATGTGATTCTACTTCACATTGCATTTCTTGACCGTGATCGTGTCACATCATGTTTAATTTATATCGACCTTTCATTTTTTTTCGAAAATATTTCTTTTCGAATATATCGGCTTGCGCCTATCAGTGTCAAGACTTATATCTTTTATGCTTACTATTTAAATTCCTATTAGAATTTATATTTGTAAAAACGTTATTTCTTATTAAATATGAAGTTTTAGTTTAGCATCTTCTCTTTAACTTTTGTCAATTATCCATATCGGGATATTGACAGTCCAAAACTTATTATTTTACAGTCTTTGTTTTATGCGGGTAATCATAACAAGTTCCCTCGCCTTACACTATTGACCCGTAGGTTCCTTCACTCAACCTCGTAGGCTATTTCCTTAAGCTTTCACCTCTTTAAGGTGAGGCCCTTATGATCACTTTGCTTCAATTTATGACCCGTGGGTCATTCTGGCCTCGTAGACCTTTACACTAATTAATATCTCGTAGGTTATGATGATCCCATAGATCATCTTTATTTGAGTCTTTATTCCATTGTCTATTTATGCATATATAGCTTTAAAGAATCCTTTGTTATGTTTGGAATCATTTAATTTTGCTTTTGAACTTTAGTTGGCCATGACTGTAGTCAAAGGTTTCATTGGTTTACTTTCGGACTATCCTTTCCGACTTTACAACTTCTAGCGTCATTTACACGTCGGTTTGTCTTACGCTTACCATTACCCGGTTCATACTTATACTCCTTTACAACCCATTACCCGGGTCCTTCTATCTTATTGTTTTTAGCTTTCCGGTTTCACCGGTTTGCGTTTTCCTATTTTATTAAGCGTTATTCCTTAATTGACTCGTTTGACTCATTTTCGGTGAATTTTCATCACTTATGAATGTCAAACTTCATTCTTTATTTGACCCGTCCAACTTTGAAATGGTTGAACGTAATTACCAAAATTTATGTTTGCGAAAATTCTTGTCATCTTTTAGTCATGACTCATATTCCGAGTCTTTTGACTTTCTATTTCGCGTTCCTGTTTCTCAGTCTACGCATGCGTTTAAATCCTTACCCACTAACCGGGTGTTTTACCGAAGTCGTTATTATTGCAACCCTTACGGTATGCATTATGACTTCGTTTCGCTTTTATACTCCTACTTTGTTCTCAAATTTGGTGTTTTATAAAATCGGCCCGTTAAGAGTCATATTTGCATTCTTCGGGTTCGAGTGTAAGCACGCCCCTCCCAATTGCATACCTTAATCGTTTTACATTAATCTTTGTCCCTTCACTCGGGCTCATCATCCTAATGTAATACGCTTCCGTCACCCGGCTGTGCGTTTACATTATTATCAAACATTTTGCTCATTTGATTCATTTGGGTACTTTTTAAGTTAGTCCCATTCACCCCTACCCTTACTACATCGGACATAAATGTGTCCATCATAAGAAGTTCATGGTACCACGTGTTCATTACTTACTTGGCCAGAGTAAGCGATCAACACCTGGTATACATGACCTTTTTATAATTTTCACTTTACACCCCATGTAAGTAATGCCTCTATTTGTTTTTCTTGGAAACAATATCCCGGATAGGTTTTCTATTCAGGTTTTTCCAAGTTTTCAATCTACATATGCAACTTCCAATTTCTACATATTTGTTGCATATTACTTATTTATACGATAATTCAAAACGTGCACCTGATAATGCTTGCTCTATCAGGCTCTCCTTTTTCCGTTAACCTTGTTCGCGATCACTACGCGATTTAGATCCTTGATGAGTATGCTATGCTTGTCATACATCGGACCGTTTCATCCTCATATCCGTAATTTGTTCAACTCACGCTATCCTCATATGCGAGTGTCCTTCAACTAAAACATATACAACAGTTAGTAATTTCAACATTAAAGGATGCTCGTATTATAATACAAGGCTTTTCTACTATACGCATTAACGCGTGTAATTTCGTTGACTATATCTATTCTATATCGTTTTTATTGGTGTAACGTGTATTACACGATAACCATATGTGTTGTTCTCAACACTTTAATCATACTAAACCTTTGATATACATGTACTTACCGGATTTACGATCAAGCATCGAACCGAACACCAATCTTTATTAAGAGCATAAGGTTTAAGTCCAAGCATAGTTTTCCCACCATACTTAAATCTCTTAAACCAAGGCTCTGATACCAACTTGTAACACCCGTTCTTATAAATTAAGGTTTAACGTATCATTTATGAAAAACAATCATGTAATTAAGATTACATATGCATTGGAAATTACGGGTTTATTAAAACTTTTTACAATTTAAAAATATACAACATATCATGTGTATAAATACGTTTGTCGTTTAAAAGTTGAAATGTAACACAGTGCGGAAGCTTTAATCTCGTGTGTTCGGTTCTTCGTTGAGCTTGATCTTCATCCGGGCACTCTTGGCATTCACCTATGATCAAAACCAACTTAAAAGTTAGTTTTAATAGTTAAATAATGAGTTTAAACAAGTTCTATGGATGAAACAAACAAAAAATAAAATTTTTCCGGAACTAGGTGCTTCGCGTGACGCCAAGGGGCTTCGCGTCACGCCTTGCCCCCTTTTTTCACAGATTTTTGCTTAACAGTTGCTGCATATTCCCAGCATGACCCGATTTCACGGAAACGAGCATAACTCTCTCGTTTTTACTCCGTTTTACCCGATTCTATTTCCTACGCGTCCGTAATTTAATTCTCCATCATGTGGAGTTAAAATCAAACATCCTACATAATAAAATTTCAGACTTTAACTCTTCGGCTTATTACCCTTTTTATCAACTTTTGACCCGTTCGTGATTTCATCTAACAAACTTGCTTGTGGCCCTTGTTTCTTTTGTAAACATATTATTATGATTATTTCCTATTGTACAAGGCTCAATTCACGGGTTATTACACATTCTTAACCCGTTTTGCTAATACTTCTATTTTGACCCGTTAAGGGCATTTATGCACTTTTAAACTTAATTTACGTCTGTTCCTTGTATGCATCGTAATTCCACCCATCCATATTAATTGGTTTTCCACCACAACTATGTTTGTGGTGGGTTTAATGTGATAGACTATTTATTTCCCAGTTCTATCCCTCAAATATGTCATTTTACGGAAAATACTCGTTTCAACTCGTTGGACACTAAGGTCCCATAACATCTCTTTTATACTTATCCTAAGTTTTTAATCTATCAAACCACTTATTTCTAACAACCTCTAAAGGTTGTTTACCCGATTTTCCCATCAAGGGCATTTTAGTCAACTTTAGCCCCCCATTTACGACGAAGGGCATTTGCTAATAATTTGACCCAAAATGTATGTTTAACCACAATCGTATTTATACGTACTTGGCTCGAGTCAACCTAGTGACCCGTTTCGACACCTTGCTTTTATTACCGATATTCTATGGTGACACAATTATCCAAATTACTATTCACTCCTGTAACACATGACTTGACCACCACATTAGTTGATTTCGTCAAATGGCGTTATCCACACCATTTAACCCGTTCGGCCTATAAAACCCAACATTTTCATATGTAACGAAACATGGTTTTTAAATTACCAATCACACATTCGACCCATTTCGGATTTTCTCACTAGATCCCTTTTTCTCCTAAAGTCACTTCTTATATTTTTAACCCATTTGGCTTACGCTATGGGTGTCCTTTGAACTTTAATTTACTTTAGTTGATACTTGACTAAATTTCCATTTTTTCTGCCTCTTTCGCCAATAATCATGGTTTAAAACGTTTTTATTCGTTCTGACCCAATTCGTTTCGTGTCGGAACCCATAATTCGAACCAAATCCTTTGTCGTATTCATCGACTATAAAATAAACACGTATACTACAAGCGGGTGTAAGTCTTACTTACCTTGCATCCGAAACTCGTTTTTCCTTTACACTTGACTCGTTTGACCCGCTTCCTTCCCAAGCCTTCACCTAGCTTGTCAAGCATCGAACTATAATCATAATTAGTAAGATGGTTAGACTAGTCATTATCACACACGACTATTCCATCTTACGAATTCTATGTTGAGTCTACTATTCGACTTCATCATTTATTTGTTCAACTTATCAAAAGCTAACTACTTTTAATCATATGATTTTACATAGTTAGTCTAAATCAACATGATGTTTAGAACCCCTATTGTTTCATATCACGCGTAATTGCCATATCATTCAAATACGCATTTTCACTCTAAATTTCAACACTTTAGTTCTCATTTAGGCATTTTAACAAACACCTAATGTGCTTAATTTTACATATTTACTAATTAGTTCATAACTAGTTATTTTCACCAAGATTTATATCAAAATCAACCTCTATGTCTAGTGTTCATGAACTACATCAAGAACTTATATCATAACAATCACTATTCATCAATTTAACACTTAAATCTGAGTGTTCATCATATTGTCATAAAACCCATTTAACACATATTGAGGTAATTATCAAATCCCTAGTGTTGACACCAATTCATCAAGTTTTTCAACTAGGGTTTGTTTCTAAACAAAGATATAATCACAATAACACTCATAGATTCAACATTCATTCCAGAATTTCGATTTTAATTGTTCATCATAATCTCAAAGTATCACTAAATCATAAATTTCAACATACCTTGTGATCCCCACGACTAGGTGATCATTAATACGTGTTCATGCATCCGATTCGGGCTAGATTTGACCTTCAATTTTGTTGATTTGTTGAAGTTAGGGTTTGAACTCCCATGGAGCTTCTCCTGGTCGATCAGAACACGCACACAATACGTGTGTGTGTGTGTTTTATATTTTTTTTTAGAAAACAAGTTTCCCACTTGTCCATATTAGTCCCTCATGTTTAGAGATTCATAAGTGAAACTATAACTCGTAGTTTATTATTTAATTATCCATTACTAACTAGGTTAATTTTACCTAGTTAACTTAGTGGGTTCCGTGAGTTAAAAACCCGTTTTATTTTAAGTCCCGTTGACTCGGGCTCTTATAAACTTAATTCCTTAATTCTTTGATTCGCTTGTATTTAAATTATTAGGATTTCTTATTTAAATCAAAATATTTACCGGGTTATTTTTACTGCTAACGTACTTTCCCCATCTTTTAGTATTAACGGAGTTTGATTACCAAATCCGTTTTCGGGGTGTTACATTTACAAATATGTTAAACAAGAACAAGGGTCGCTTGATCGAGCGGCAACCCGATCGGACAACCGTTCGATCGGACAGCCAACCTAATCAGGTGACACTTGCTCTATTACCTTGAAACTTTGATACTTAGGAACTTACTCAAAATATTGGAAAGTTTGATCAAGTGGTGGTCCGATCGGACAGCCATCCGATCGAGAGGCCACCCGATTGAAGAGGCCAAGGCACTTAACACTCGGATCGAGTGGCAACCCGCTCGGATGGCCATCCAATCGGGCATCCATTGTCACCTCACACACTAGGGTCACCCGATCGACTGGTAATCCAATCGGATTGCCTTCCGATCGGACAGCCAGCCGATCCAGTGACTGGTTTGACACTTTATTCAACCTCGTTACTCTGCCTGACCCTTATCTTATTGTAATTTAATCAGGATAGTCCTACAAAGAGCTCCCTTTGATCCAATAGCAGTTTATACTGTTAAACAATCACGGTGAGTATACTCGATCCCCTTTTTACTTTAAACTTTTGGGGTGTAACATGTATTCTATGAAACTTAAATTTGAATCTTTGAAACTTATACTCTATCCTATGTGAACATGAAACTTATGATTCTTGATTCTTGACTCTTTGTGCTAAGTGACGTTTAATCCAGAGTGTGTAGTTCCGCCTTAACAATAGTAGCTCTATAGGAGATGCACCTCTCCCATTATTCTCGGGGGGGGGGGGGTATTGTTAGGAGGATTCTAGTTTACCTTGAGTCTTGGGTAAACACTAAAGCATCGGGATACTTGGGCTTTCACTGCGTGGACTGTGACACTAGCACGGCTGATACTACTTTATTGTTTATACTGTGGATATGAGTTGTTTTAATCTATTATTCTATTATCAAACTTCTATACTCGCCAATACTTTTGTATTTATATTTTAATACATGTTGCAGGCTGATAGGATGCTTGGAATACATGGAATTCAGCTAGGAGATGCTTAGAAACGTTGCCTAGTTAATATTAGTCTTTTGAGCAATTTGGACAATTTATGATTTGGTTCGTAATGTGATACTTGTGATGACGTTGATAGACATTTGCATGAAATCAATTAATCTTTATTGAAACAATAGTGTTATGGAATTCTCATGAGCAATCTGAACGCTTAGTGCTCGCACCCCGATGTTTCCGCCATCGGTTGGGGTGTGACAGCACCGTAGTAAAGCAACAGTTAGGAAAGCTCGTAGCAAAAAAATTGGTTGCCCAGTTTCATTACTCGTTATCCGGGATGTGACGAATGACACGTGGGAGTTAAAAGTGGACAACGCGAACCATAACCACGAACCTACGACGAGTCTGTTGGGCCACACTTTTGTGCGAAGATTTACTGAAGTTGAATACAAGCTAGTGGAGCAGCTAACTGCTCAAAACATGGAGCCACGTAACATATTTCAAACCCTGAGAAAGCAGTTTCCCGACAGCCTGCATGTTCAGAAAGACGTGCAAAATGTGGTACAAAAAATTAGAGCGTCACTAATGGACGGAAAGACTCCTATGCAAGCATTGGAAAGCATGCTGCATGACAACCGATTAATTTACAACACCCGACAGGAACCTAAAACAGATGTCGTAACAAAGCTTTTCTTTGTTCATCCTCATTTAATAACTATGTGGCATGCATTCCCGCACGTGATGTCGATCGACGCGACCTACAAAACAAACATCTACAACATGCCATTTGTTCAGGTTGTGGGTTTGACGTCGACCAACAAGTCTTTTTGTATCACACATGCCGTTATTTGCAAAGAACGAAGGGATAACTTCGTGTGGGTGCTTGAGCGGATCAAGTCAATGTTGCATGAATGTATGATGCCGCGTGTCATAGTCACGGATAGAGAGTTGGCCCTAATTAACACGTGTGCTAAAGTATTCCCGAACACGTCTAGGTTTCTATGCTGGTTTCACATCGAACAAAATATATGTAAAAATTGCAAGCAAGGGTTCAATAAATTAGATTGGGAGAAATTTCTGTCGTACTGGCGGAGAGTGTGCGACTCCGCTTCAGAGCCCATGTACAAGTACGTCCCTAACGAGCGTCGAAACTAAGATCGTCGTTAAAATATTTTTTTTTATTTAGTCGACGTCGTCCATAAGGCGCGTAGGTCCCTAACGAGCGTCGAAACTAAGATCGTCGCTAAAATATAATTTTTTTTATATTTAGTCGAAGTCGAACCGTAAGGCGCGTAGGTCCCTAACGTTAGTCGAAACTAAGTTCGTCGTTAAAATATAAAGTTATTATATTTTAACGACTATCTTAGTTTCGACGCTCGTTAGGGACCTACGCACCTTACGGTTCGACTTCGACTAAATAATAAAAAAATATATTTTAATGTCGATCTTAGTTTCGACGCTCGTTAGGGACCTACGCGCCTTACGGACGACGTCGACTAAATAACAAAACTTATATATTTTAACGACGAACTTAGTTTCGACGCTAGTTAGGGACCTACGCGCCTTACGGTTGGACTTCGACTAAATAATAAAAAAAATATTTTAACGACGATGTTAGTTTCGACGCTCGTTAGGGACGTACGTGCTCGAAATCCGTAACGAGTCAAAAATATATAATCTTTTTATTATTTAGTCGACGTCGTCCGTTACGAGCGTATGTCCGTTACGTGCGTCAAAATCCGCAACGAGTCAAAATAATATTGTATTTTTAATTATTTAGTCGACTGGTTTCTTTTTGTGCAGGTATTTTCACAAGATGATATCCACTTCTGTCACCGCTTGAAACAAGAGCCGGGAGTGGTGTACAAGCGGTGACATGTTTTTCTTGTATTTCCTCTTGTACAAGAAGCCGTGCGCTCTCGCACATAGGTTGGCGCAGTACTTCGCATCCGCGCATCATCGACAGGAGCGCAGAAAGTTATACGGCGGCGCCTACGTCACTCGGATATCCCTTCCGTTGGGCTATCACCCGGAGAATAATCACCCGCTTGTAGGCCCGGTGATACAGCCGAAGCGGATGGGGATGAACACAATATCGAGAATACACGTTACCAAAAAATTCCCATGCGGGAAGAGGCTTAAGGCCGCGGACGGCTCGCCTTACGAGCTTACACAGCTGCCAGCACAGTTCGAGCTGGTATATGCCCCGCGCGATCCGGGGGTGCCAGACGAGCCTGAGCCGGCCATGGTCATTCCGGAGCCACCACACCCGCGTGGACCACCCCGGGCGCCTCAGTTCCCAGGACATGTTGGGCCCGGTCCTGCCCCATCAAATCAGCGGCAACTATTTGATGGAGTGGGTGGTTGCGGAGCTGCAAGAGCGCCGACAGCGTGACGGGTTACCTCCACGACCCTTCGTTCCGGATGCGGAATGGGATCAGCAGGAGGAGCAGCAGGAGCAGTAGGATCCACAGGATCTACTGCCATAGTATTTTATCATTTTATTATGTATGTACAAACTTTTGCTGTATATATCAAACTTTTGTTGTACATATAAAACTTTTGCTGTAAACGGTGTAACATATTCGAACAATACCCGGGTATTTCAAATTACTTAACGCTATAATATTTTAACGTTATAGTATTCGAACCGTATATACACTTTTCAAAATTTTAACATTATACGCTTTTCGACGACATTGACTAAATAAATTAACGACGACATCGACTAAATAATAAAACATTATATATTTTTAACTTGTTATATATTTTAAGCGAGTTAACGTTGTAACCGGGTGAGAACTTATACCACAAATATGCCGAATGACCAAACAAAATTATGAAAGCTTATATACGCTGCGTATAGCTCTATACGCAGCGTATATAAACCTTGTGAAAAAACTGATGCTTCAAACCCACCAAAATGACTCCAAAAGTTCAGATTGTTTATATAAGCTGCGTATAGACCTATACGCAGTGTATAAAAACCCTTGTTTTCTATGCAATGATTGCTGATCAGGCACTGAGATCCATGGTTTACCTACACTGCGTATAGCTCTATACGCAGCGTATAGGTGTAACCCTATACGCTGCGTATAGACCTATACACAGCGTAGGTAAACCCTGATTCAACTAGGGTTTGGTGTGCCAATCGGCACATTGGTATGATAATTTGTACACCCTTTATTTTTGGACGACAAATTTAGATCACTGACGGACTACTGGAGTATATCATGCCACAAAAGAACCACCCGATCATATCATCCATCTCCACTAGGCATAAAGCCTACATACAAATTAAAGAGGAAACCCTGTTGGTGCAGTTGTCTGTCGACTACATCTTAGTTCGAGTCTTGAGTTAGAGATGATTGTATAGTAAAAGAAAATCAAGAAACACATAAGTTAGATAGGTCCGCTTATGTGTCATTCATGACAGGTCCGCTTATACGGACATGCAGGTCCGCTTATACGGACATGATAGGTCCGCTTATACGGACATGATAGGTCCGCTTATACGGACATGACCATAAAAGCGAACCCATCAGCCTATAAATAGGCACACTTGAGCGGATCTAGATAGAGGTGTACGTGTGGTCTTGTTTGGTACGGCGAAACCCTGCCATTTTGTCTCCAGAGCTTGTAATTGTTAGAAGATCAATAAACGAGACGTTAAATAGTGAAATCAAGCTAAACAAATACTGAATCAATGAATTCCGCCTCTGATTCAGTCTAAGCACTCTTCTGATCGACTCGTCAGGTCGTATAACGTTCCTACAAGTGGTATCAGAGCCAGTGAAGAAGAGTTCTATACAATTCAGCCAATAATTCTGTTTCTACACCATTCTTTTTCGAAAATCAAAACTTTTTACGGTCAGAATCGCTTTAAATTCACACAGTGCACTCGGAATCATGTATTAGTAAACCCTTGAAAGTTTCAGACTTAAAATCGATCTAGAAAGTAGGATTTTTGGAGATTCGTTTTTTCGAACATGTAGTAGGTCCGCTCTTGTGTACATCAGGAGGTCCGCTTCAGTGTCACTTAATCTGTTAGGTCCGCTTCAAAGAACAATCTGGTCTGCTTCAAAGAACAATCTGGTCCGCTTCAAATTAACAGTTAGATCCGCTTATTTGGTCCGCTCATATGAACATATTTGGTCCGTTCATTTGAACATTTTGAGATCCGCTTATTGGAACATTCGAGGTCCGCTTTTAATGACATATGAGATCCGCTTTTGTGACACTTTGTTGTTCACGTGTGTGTTCATCGAGTTGTGTATATCAGTATATGAGGAGGTTAAATCATTGATGTTTGAGATACAAAATCATTTGGTTTGAATTTAAATTAGTAATGCATGTGATATTGGTTTAAATGTCAAGTATTTCATGTGATTGTTCATCGAAGATAGTGTAACATTGTAGTCGAGGTGTCAGTTTTGTTTGAAACTTGTGATACTAGTTTTGTCATCAATTTAAAGGCTGCATGTTGCATGTGAAGTTCAATTAACAAATTAGTGGGATAGTGAGAAAGTTCTAGGTGATTGTCTTCCGGTGAGCCACGAAGTGCTGCCGAAGTGTTGTCAGGTCTGTAATCGAATGCATATCAATAAATACAACAGATTAAAGTGAATGTTCGCTGAATTACACCGAAACACTTGTTTCCGCCTCTTGTTTTGGTAAAAAACTCTTCTAACCGACTCGTTCGGATCCGAAACCGATCCTACAAGTGGTATCAGAGCTAAACGGTCTCACTAAAGATGTGACGATAGGCTCAGCTAGACTAGTAGATTTGCGATATCGATACAAACTTAAATAAAGAAGCCTAGTTCTAGTGGGAAACATGGTTGAAAGCATAGTACTTAGTTTTGTCCTTCTTGATTGTGTGCCTACTCAGTAATCGCTGATTGTCAAAAGACATAAAACTGGTTAAGTTTGTGAATTTTCACAACTTTGCTAAAAAGTCGCTGTGATTGTGTATTTTATTTTGCAAAGATTTAAATTTGTCTTATTTCTTTATTTTGTTTAAGCATCGGACATCCTCTGCGTATACGTGAGTATCGACCTGGATGTTGTTGCCTAAACGTTCTGCTTTATTTTCTTTGGTGTTTCGTTTAAGCTTTGGATCACCTCTGCGTATACGGGAGTATCGACCTGGTGGTTAAAGCCTAAACAACTTCAACTTGTTTTATTTTTTCTTATTTTGTTTAAACATTGGACTTTCTCTGCGTATACGGAAGTATCGACCTGATTGTTAATGTTTAAACATTCTGCTTTGTTTTTCGCACAAATCACAGTTGATAAAGTTTAAAGGCATTACTTGAGTTAGTGTATTGCATGATGTGGGGATATGCTGAGATCGTGGGGTCCATAAGAACTTAGTGCTATATTAATATACCTTAACGTATCGGTAAGCATGTCGAAAGTTTTTAGATTGAGCTTAAGAGGACAAACATATCGTCAATCAACGTGAATCGTTTAGAGCTTAAAACGATTAAGAGCTTAACGGTGCTTGTGATTTGTCTAAAAACTGATCTGATCCTCTTTCGCAAACTCACAAAAATAGTGTTTGTACATATTTCATTTCTGCATTTAATTTCTGTTATTGCATTTATGTTTCATTTAAAAAAAAAATCCAAAAAGATTTTCGACAACTGATGTTGAATAGCTGATATTCAAAATCTCAAAGGCTAAACAAAATGAACAGTCGGGTTGGTTTATTGATTTGAAATGTTTAAAATGATTCATTAAGTTGAATCAGATTTAGAAATGTTTCAAAGTTTGATAAGTTTTAAATGTGAAAATTCTCGAACGTTTAGTTGATTCATTAAGTTGAATCACAACATGATTTGTTATAATTGAGTGTTTGAGTTGTGTAGGTTTCTGATCCTGTTGCTACGAAAGACAGGAGATGCATCAGAATCTGAGGAGAGCTTATACTGAAAAAGCCAGGATTTGATTTCAATGGTGATAACAAATTCCAGACAGCGATCCCAGCTTGATGATAGGGGGAGTCTGATGAGAGTTAAAGCCAGAGAAAGATCCGGGTTTATGATTCCAGGAAGAGTTCCTGAAGAAGACCGATCGAGATTGAAGAGTTGTCATGTTGAAGACTCTCACTGAAGATTCCGTCAACATTCAAGGGGGAGTCTGTTGGTGCAGTTGTCTGTCGACTACATCTTAGTTCGAGTCTTGAGTTAGAGATGATTGTATAGTAAAAGAAAATCAAGAAACACATAAGTTAGATAGGTCCGCTTATGTGTCATTCATGACAGGTCCGCTTATACGGACATGCAGGTCCGCTTATACGGACATGATAGGTCCGCTTATACGGACATGATAGGTCCGCTTATACGGACATGATAGGTCCGCTTATACGGACATGACCATAAAAGCGAACCCATCAGCCTATAAATAGGCACACTTGAGCGGATCTAGATAGAGGTGTACGTGTGGTCTTGTTTGGTACGGCGAAACCCTGCCATTTTGTCTCCAGAGCTTGTAATTGTTAGAAGATCAATAAACGAGACGTTAAATAGTGAAATCAAGCTAAACAAATACTGAATCAATGAATTCCGCCTCTGATTCAGTCTAAGCACTCTTCTGACCGACTCGTCAGGTCGTATAACGTTCCTACAAACCCAATAAATATGGGAAAACCCATCTTGTAGGAATCGAAGTTAGGACTTATTGATCCCAAAGCCTTATTCCACCCCTGATACTACTACGCTATAAAGTCCTGCACGCTAGTTGATGAAGTTGAGGAGCTACCGGATTACCAACCGGCACGACCTAATCTTTAATTATGACTTTTTATTTTAAATCTAAAATACACACTAATTTCTTGATTATTAATATTCCACCAATATACACTAACTAGAAACCTGAACAACATTCACACAACTTACGTCTTAGTGTAGCATAAATAGCAATACGGGGTGGTCTAGTTGCGCCTGTCCGTCACCTCTGGGTTCAAATACTACCAGCCAGTAGTATTTGGTGGAAAAGGTGTGGCCATGCCCAATTCTGCTCTAGGCTTTATAATTTCCTATGCATTTTGGTCGCATCTTTGGCGTCTCACTTCTATATATAATGTTTACGTTGCAGCATGCCTAGCCCGTTCCTTCGGAAATAATATATAAAAATCATGTAAAGTGCTTGATATGATAACTGCATAAGCTACTTTGAAGATGTTATGTTTTTCTGTATTGCTATAAAAAGTCTTCTTCATACTTTAGTGATATTCTCATAAAACCGGAGTTTACATTCCATGATGATGCCTCAGATTTTGTTTGTGGTTCCATTAAACTATATTTAAGATTGCATCCCATATCATATCGATATTGGTTGTGAACCATGAGCTCCTTATATGGTTTCTTAGAATACGAGACAGTCTTGATCAATTCATGTGTTTACATTTCAAATTTAATTCTAAATATCCACAATCCAGACTATAAATGTAAACGCGTTGTAGGACCGTAAAACAACTTCCTGAACGATTGCGAACGACACGTGCCGTGCGGAATCCGTGCACGTGCGTGAACCGAGCACAAGAACGAAATAAATTATGATTCTATAGAAAGATATGACAATGTTTACACCTTGAATCTTCTCCTTTGCAACTTTCTCTCTCTATACTCTCTCTCTAATCTCCAAAGCTCCAAAGTGACAAATGAGCCAAAAGTCTCTAAAACTAAACATAACCTCCTATTTATAGACCATAGCAATAAGGAGAGTTTCCTTATTTACAATAATGTCATTCCATAATATTTAACAATATTAAACCTTATTTTGCTCAGTTTTCTGCTACGTTTCGGATTGAGGAGGCGATAGACATTCGTGCACTCACAGACTCCTCCTTGGATATTGTCGCAGTCAATCTCGTAGCGTCTTGTCTTTTCTCTCTCTCTGAGTCTTCATGAAGTTTTAACATCTTCAGCAACACAGACTCTCTCTTGCTCTAACAGACTCCCCGTGGATCAGTCTTCAGCATCAATTGCTCTCCCTTTCATTTAACTCTTCCTTCAGGCTCCCCCTTTCATTAAGCTTTCTTGCTTTTGGGATCGACACCTGGCTTTACGGTTACAAGCTTCCCCTTGCATCGAGCTCTTCTTCAGACTCCCCCTTAGACTTGGCTATCGGGATCGTAATCTGGCATAGCATCTGCAAATCTCAAACACTTGTAAGAAATTTGTCAATGTAAGATTCAAAACCTAACTCTCAGCATAAGCTGGAGCTTTTCAAATATGTGACAGTGAAAGCTTTTTAGGATTTTCCAAGAATGATGACCTGGCTCTTAAAAATTTTTTAAATTGAAAACCTGACTCTATTGTACAAATATAACAATATGAATATATTCAGGATTAACTTGACTCTCTTCCCCTATCAAATGATTTTATAGATTTGACAATTTAAGAATCCAAAACCTTCACGATTAATCATCCAAGTCCAAATTAATGACCTTGGAGATTTCACAAACTGTTTTTGATATTTGATTTAAGAACATCAAGTCTCAAATTAATGAACTTGTTTTATTTTCAGAAACATATTCAGCATACTTAGATTTTGAAACTCAGCTCTCAGACATCGGTTGTCGAAAATAAAGTAGAATCAAAATATTTTTGTATTTTTCTGAAACATAAATCAGTAAACAAATATTTACAGACAATATTTTTGTTTGAGTTCGTGTCAGAGGATCATATCAGTTTATGACAAATCACTAGCACCGTTGAGCTTTAAATACTTTAAGTTCTAAACGATTCACTTAGATTGTCAGTATACTGATCCACTTAAATTTTCACACAAAGTTCAATTGATTCGAGATACGGATTTAGTGTTTTAAGCACTTAACTTATTCGCGTGTCCCGCCTCAGAATATACTCCAGTATCAAAATTCCCTAGATTCAGTCTTACAAATGAATATACCGTAATGATATATGTACTCTAGGTTAGTGAGAGACCTTGAGAGCTCAGGTATGAACTACCGTTCAGTCAAAGAGATGAAGGCTCAACTTTAGGTGTGTCCCCCTTGGGGAACTTCTTTACAACTGCACTTGATTTGTATCTTTCGATATTTTATCAATTTTTATGCAGAGTGTAAGCTTTAAGCGCATAAAGTATTATACCCCGGATATCAAACAATATAAAGAACTAGTTTCTCAGAATTAGGAAATATCTCAAACAAGATTTCGGGGGTTACCCATATATCCGAGAGATGTTCCCCACGAGATAAGCAAGTTATTGATATTTAGATTTATATCTCGAAAACAATCTACTAAGCATGTAAAAACCTACTGGCATATCATCAGTGAGACCGTTTATCACATTTAACTCTTCATTTCTTTAGCGTACTGTGATTGTCTACTGATGTACTATCATTTCTTCTTTTTACACAAAAACTCATTATTGAATTTTCTATTGTTTTTGGCTTTTTCAAATTTTCAAATGTTTTTTGGATTTTCTGACAACGATTACTCCCCCTAAAATTCAAAACATTTAAAGAAAATTTGACAACCTGATTCTAATAGCTTTGTCTCACCATCAACTTTCTGTAACACATGCTCTGTTTTGCATAAAGTATACCCCCATGATTTACAACACATTGATATTTGACAGTTTGAAAAACGTTTTTCAGTCTTGTGAAATTAATCATGTTTGTTCAGCCGTGAGGATTTCGGCGTATTCACTCAACATATTTTTGAAAATTTGATTTTTGACAAAATTTAAAAACAAACACATTTTTTTTTCATTTTTCATTTTTGACAAAAATAAAAACATATTTGTTTTAGGTTTTTTTAAAATATGGTTTATTTATGTACAGAAAAGGGCGAACTCCTTGTTTTAGTTCCAGGATTTAGCAGCCTCCACTCGTGCCAGGCTGCTCTCAGCTTCCCTTCGACATTTTTCAGATTTATTGAGCACTTACACATTCACAACTCATTCAATTACTTGAATAATTCAGCTCAGGTCTGTTTGACCTTAGGCATTTAGACACAATAAGCTTCTGTTTGACCTTGGAAAATTATCATCATTTGGTACAAACAACTTTTCAACTTTTTTGATTGAATCAGTTTTCTGTTCAGAAGTAAGTTGTGTCTTAATTACTCAGTTTTGTCCTTTTGAAATGCCTTTTTTTTTGTAAAAATGAGATTCATTCTGAATGTTTTGATTTTAAACAACAGCTTTTGGTTTCCAAAATTGGTTTGGTTTTGTTGCATCAACCGTTATTTTCCAACTTTGTGTTGTTCTAAATCTAGGTGTGTGAGAATTCCATGTTTGTCTTGAATCGAACCTATTCGGGTTTGATTTCCAAGTTTGATTCGAAGCAAACTTGTTTGTGTTGTACCTCCAAGTTTGTTTCGAATCAAACCTGGTTGATTTTTGTTTCACATCCTCAGACTTCTGTTTCTCAACATCAACAGACTTCTTTTTCGTCTCAACACCAACATGTTTCGAATTTGGACACTTGCGTGCAAGATGTCCAGTTTGATCACATTTGAAGCATGTTCTCTTGGACACATCTTTAACCTGCTGTTATTGCCTTTTGTTTTGAGCATAGAACTCATCATTAGACCGTCGTCTAAATTGGAGTTCTTTTTCTTCTTCTGAACTTGTTCTGTGAACAAAGTTCATCCTTTTCTGATAGTTTGGCGTTTCAGTTATTTTCCAATTCTGTTTCTTTTTATAACCCAACAAAGCCTTCATGTTTTTCTTCTTGAAACTAAGTTTGTTATAAAAAATTTTGTTACCTTTTCCAGCAAATTTTGAAATCTCAGATTTTTCAATTTCAATCAACTTGAACACTTTGTCAATCTTTTCTGAAATCACATTCTGAATCAGGACTTCAAGATCTGAGAATAATTTGTCCGATCCAAAGATTGTATAAACCAATCATTTTGAATCATCATTCTCCTTTTTCTCAGATTTTGAATTTTTCAGATAACCTTCATGAAAACTACCTTCATTTTCATCCTGTGATTCAGATTTACCTGTTTCAACATACTCTTCTTTCAAAACACATTCAACGACCTTACCTACCACCTCTGAATCACTAGAATCATCAGATTTGGAATAGGTTACGTCTATATTGTCTGGCAATGGATCATCCATGTTGAAAGCTTTTTCCACCTTCTCATCATCATAGAATGTGATTTTTTTCCTCGAACGGTGGTGGAACCTGATGATACTCTGAGCCAATGCCTTTTTTGTTTTGCTTAGAATCTTTACCATCCGGTTTTAGATTTAAAATGCATTCAAGAACATATGATGAAGCGTGATAACTATGCAACTTGTTGTTATCTTGTTCTAAATCAGCTATTTTACGTTTTAGCTTAGCAACATCTTCAATGTAAGAATTCACAACTTGTTGTTTAATTTCATATTATCGCTTAAGCGTATCAGATGTTTCAGAACAATGTTTCAATCTCGATTGAACAAGTTTCATTTGACTCTTCACGTCTTCATATGATTCTTTTATGATATGATATGCAAGTTTTATTGAATCATACTCTGTTTTCATTTCTTGAAACGAATTTTCTTTTTGCAAACACTCTTCTGTCATTTTTAAAACCTTTTATTTCAAAATTTCATTTTCCTTTTCTAAAATTTTGCATTTTTGTGTTAGCTTTTCGTCATTATCTTTCAAAACTTTTTCGTTTTCTAACATTTCTTTGCATTTTTCTTTGAAATTTTTTTCAATTTTAGTGAATTCTAAATCTCTTATACTTAATTTTTCATCCTTTTCAATACAAGCACTGCACGTTTCTATGCATTTCTTGCACTGTTTAACAGGTTTATTTAAGACTTCAGAATCAGTTGAAGTATTTACCTTAGTGATTGGCACCTCGGCTTTCTCTACCGTCTGTGTCTGATCAGCTTCTCTCTTTTGCTGTTTCTCACCAACACCATCAGCATCATCATTCACTTCAACTGATCTTTCAAGCTTCTCATCAGCTTCTTCTTTGTCCTTCATATCATCTTCATTCTACTTTTCTTCAGTAACAGTTTCCTCACCAACTGCTTCTTCTTCTTTTTCACCTTCACTCTTCTGTTCCTCAGCAACCTTCTTCAAATCATCCACCAAACTTTCAACATTCTTCTTCATCCTCTCTTCATCTCTCTGTCTTAGACTCGCTGTCATGAGATCTCTGATGATTTTATCCAGCTTTTTCACATAATCTTTATCTTTCGCGACATTTGAATACTACTTGCCGGATAGAGGGATTACTGCAAGAACGTCGTTAAACACCACTTCTTTTCGATGGACAACTGGTTCACCTTTGCTATTGACATAACACTCTCGCTTCTTGTCGTACCTTCCATAATTTTTCTCTTCTTCATATTCTTTCTCCATTTCTTCGATTCTATACCCAACAATACATCTCTCTCTGTATGACTTCTCTTTCAAAATCTCTTCTTTCTTTTTCTCTTTCACAACAGCTATGAATGCACTCTGCTTCACTTCAGCCACTAAAGCAGCATTGAATCCATATTCTTCTTCTAGAAGAAAGTCATCCAAGTTGAATCCTTCATCGTATTATTCTTCTTCTGGAAGAAAATCACTCCAGTTGAATCCTTCATCATCTTGGATCACTACACATGCTCTCGACTTCTCTTTCTCAGAATTGTTTTCAATTTGTTTCATATTTGAAGGTTCCTCTCTGCTCCTGTGATAGATCGCTTTACGATAGTAATAGTCTTGAAATGGATTAGCGGTTTTCTCAACAGCAGAGTTTCTGCATTCTCTTTTAAAATGACCCTTTTGCTTGCATTTGAAGCAGGTCACTTTTGATTTATCGAAACCCAGCTTTGTTGATGGTCCACCGAGTGTTTGTCTACCAGTCATTTCCATAACCGCTGAGCTCTTTGAATACAGCTAGCCAAGCACCATCTAAGATCGATGAGTTCCATCTCCTCCGGATCTATCAGGTCGTAATCTTCCTTTGTCAGCTCAGAATTTCAAATTTTCCCAGCCACTAGACTTTCGTATGATTCTAGAATCGATGCCAGAAAACTTATTTGCTGTTTAGCAGCGCTAATGCTCATTGCTGGAGAATTTTTCACCTTCAATGCAATGTTGCAGAGAATTTCTTCAGATTCTTCAGAGAGTTTGATGTTGTTGACGATGAATGATATCCTGGATTGTAGCTTGATGAGCTTTTCTGTGAGTCTTTCGACTTTTCAACATTGTATGGAGTCTTTGGCGATTCACTGACTTTCACTGAAGGTACATTGCTCTTGTAGTAAAGTCTGACATTCTGTTGATACGAAGAACTGGTCATCTTTCTTTACTTTTGCAGCTCAAGCTCACGACTTTCTATCTTTTCTATAAAAACATCAAGAGTAATTGTATCATACAACACATCATTTTTCAAAATAAACATAAATGTTTGCCACTGATTAGCTTGTGGTAACGCTTCAATGATTTTATCAATGATTTCTTCACGGGTTTTTATAATTCCAAAACTATCGACTTCAATTTTAAGGTGACAAAATCTTTCAATCATCCGTCTTACAGATTCACCTTTTATACCGTCAAACAAATAAAATTCTTTTTTAAATAAAGCTATTTTGTTCCTTTTGATTTGTTTCCCACCCTCGGCTATTACCCGAAATGCTTCCCACACTGATTTAGATGAGCCATCGTGATTAAGCAGTGTGAAGATATCATCTCTAATCGAATGTTGGATTAAAGCAATCATCCGTTGTTCATATGAGAAATTCTTTTTATCGTCAACGGATAAGCTTTTAAGTGGAATCTCTTCGTTTTTATCATCAACTGGCCTACTATAACCGAATTCCATACAAAACCAACTTTCATGCGCATAAGTTTTGGCCCAGTTAATGAATCGTTCTTTCCACCACGTATAATCTTCAATACTGTCAAGTTTTGGTGGTTTCAAATTAGTTCCGTAAAAATTATCATGATTAATGTTTTCAATTATTTCTTTCGATATGCTTTTCATTGTGACAATCGATGTTTCGGAAGACTTTGACGTGTAGGCCTTATAGAACGTGTTGTAAAACTCTTCAACCATCTTTTTTGTGTACCGAACCTTGATTTTTTTCTCCTCGTTTATTACCTTCAAACAAAAAAATAAACGATCAGTTTAAACAAAACGTCAATTGGATCGGATGCATAACCGATCGGATGTGATCAAAGGTCACTTTGGTCGAATGAATATTCGAACGGATAAAGTTAATTTGACCACTTGTTCGGATGAATAATTTGTCGGATGGATCATGGACTTTTGACTTTGATCGGATGGAATAATGAAATGATCGAATGAAGTCAATCTTGTCAACGGAAGCAAAGTGATCGGATGGGATCTCTTGATCGGATGATCATCTGATGGTTCACAAAAATTATAACACTTGGATCGGATGAATATCCGATCGGTTGGGGTCAAACAATGTCAACTTGATATTTTTGAACTTTGATCAACTTGATCGGATGACAAATCGGACGGATGACTATCCGTTCAATACCACATGCATACCAACATGAATTCATTGGACTGATGAAACAATTATTGGGCCATGCACTATCTTGAACAAATGGACCTCCAAATTCAATGACTGACAGTTAGCACATGGGCAGTAATTTTGACTATCTTCACATGGCCGACAACCTTTACACAAATCAAAACATTATTGGGCCGATTAAGTTTTATTTTCTTCACATTAATTTGGGCTGCTTGATAGTCTGCAAGATACCAACAACTCTTTGTCGACTAACCATTAGTAAAATCACATGACTCAAATCAATTTTGATTGGACCGATAAGCTTTATAAGTCTGAACTGGTCTCAACTTTTGAAATTTGTTTTGTTTGATTTTGTAATACTTCACATGCAAACACTTTAATTGGGCCACCAAAATTGAATGTAATATAATAATTGGACCTGAATATTATTGAGCTGCTGATGTTATTGGTTCGGATGAACAACCGGTCAGATGAATATCCGATCAATTGACTTTGAAAGTGACGATTGTAAATCCGATTGGATAACTTTTCAAAGATATATTTCGTTTGGATAGTAATTCGTTCGGATGAATATCCGAGTGATGTTATGTAACTTTATGTCATCCGATCGGACGACTTTTTCTCTTGATTGAACGACTATCCGAGTGAAAAGCTAAAGAGACTTATGTCCGGATGGGTATCCGAACGGATGGCCATCCGAACGGAAGGCCATCCGGGTGAACAATATGAACAGCAATAGCAGCGAACAACAAGTTTTTTCGGTCAAAAAAAAAATCTCGATTTCTCTCAAAATGCTTGGAGTTTTAATCTGAAAATTTGTAGGCTTATAAAACAATGATTTTCGCACAATATATCAAAAAATCAGCAAATTTTATCCGTGAAAACCTCGTTAATTTTGCATTTTTTGTGACAAAAAATGAAGAAAATGAGTAGATGAAGAGATTTGACAAATCTGATGCGAAAAAGGATCTGAATATGATGAAATCACATTGATTCTTGAGAATTTGATTCGTGCAATCGAGCTCCTGCTCTGATACCACTGGCAAACGCGTTGTAGAACCGTAAACAACTCCCGAACGATTGCGAACGACACGTGCGGCGTGCGGAATCCGCGTACGTGCGTGGACCGAAAACAAGAACGAAATAAACTATGATTCTATAGAAAGATATGACAATGTTTTCACCTTGAATCTTCTCCTTTGCAACTTTCTCTCTCTAATCTCCAAAGCTCCAAAGTGAAAAATGAGCTAAAAGTCTCTAAAACTAAACATAACCTCCTATTTATAGACCATGGCAATAAGGAGAGTTTCCTTATTTACAATAATGCCATTCCCTAATATTTAACAATATTAAACCTTATTTTGCTCAGTTTTCTGATATGTTTCGGATTGACGGAGGCGATAGACATTGGTGCACTCACAATAAGAGAGGCAAAAACAAAAAGGTTGAACTACCTTTAGCGTTCATGGGAGACATAGGATGCATCATTATGCAGAACTGAGCACATAAATTACATAAATAAGGAGTATAGCAACCTATGATTAAAAGAAACAATATGGGTGATTTATACCAGTGAAGCGCGACTACTCTATCGACTATTAACTTTTGCATCTCGAGTTAGCAATTTTCTAGCCACACGTACAGATAATTGAACATTAATCAGATGCACATAAATCAGCATTCAGGTATACACCCTCTAAAAGCAACTAGTTTAATACCCGTCCGGTGGACGGGTATTTTAGTGTCATAATAACATAACTACTTTCTTTTGCATTCTTAGAAAAACAATATTTGTTTAAGATCAAAGTACAACTCGTTTGACTTACGAGTGAAAAATGACTGACTTCATAAAAGAAGCAACAATGAAAACCAGTCATTAATGAAAACTACTGAAACGCAAAGCATGTCATACAACTTAAAATTACAATATCAGTTAACACTCGTATATGGTGGTAGCAAGGAAGCAACATGTGACATGGTTTAAATGTTATCTGATAATACCCCATCGTACCAATATAAGTTCACCCATCGTGAAGCATTCTCAAAGTCTTTATTTCCCTTCAGTGGTGTATCTATACTTAAAAGTATATCTAAATAGGTTATAATATATTATAAAATAGGGTAGGGATAGGGTAAAAAGTGTTTAAAATGTGAGAAGGGTAAGAAGTGTTTTAAACCACTGGATATTTGATCTAATGGTTGAGATCAATAGGGTATAAAAATGTAAATTGTGTTTTAATTAGAGGGACCTTATGTAAAATTAAAGGGCAATAGTGTCTTTTTCAATGTTTCAAATATGGTAACCGTATCCTACACAACCAAAAACACCTACATTCACTCCTTTTTCCTTAAAAATCGGAATTAATAACCAAGATCTAAATCGGAAGCCTCTTTGTTTTATATAAGATTCAAGGCGTGGTGTTTTACGTTTAGAAGAACTGTAATCAGATTCGTGGCGTGGTTTTTTAAAACATCTGGATAAATTGACTATGATTCAAGTCATGGTGTTTTATCTGGAATCCAGAAAACACCATGACTTGAATCATAGTGTTTTATCTGGAGACATTGTTCAATACAAAACATGACTATGATTCATTACAAAATCCCAGGTTTTAAAACACCGTGACTATGATTCAAGTCATGGTGTTTTATCTAGACAATCAACACAAAACATTCCCAGATTTTAAAACACCATGACTATGATTCAAGTCATGGTGTTTTATCTGGATACATTGTTCATGGCGTGCTGTTTTAAAACATCTGGAAACATTGACTATGATTCAAGTCATGGTGTTTTATCTGGAATTCAAGTCAGATAAAACACCATGACTTGAATCATAGTCAATGTCTCCAGATGTTTAAAATACCACGCCATGAACAATGTCTCCAGATGTTTAAAACACCACACCATGAACAATGTCTCCAGATAAAACACCATGACTTGAATCATAGTCAATGTCTCCATATGTTTAAAACACCACGCCATGAACAATGTATCCAGATGTTTAAAACACCACGCCATGAACAATGTATGATTAAAAGATGTTGCGATTAAAAGATGATGAAGAAGATAAAACAATCAGATGTATAAAATCGTAAAAACAAATATGTTTCCTAAAATTTCTCCTAATTCAAAATTCGATTCAATCCCTATAAAAACTCATCGCCAGTTTTTTTTTGGCAGTTATCTTGGAAATCAATTAAATGATAAGAATGTCAAATTACTAATATACCCTTTTGAATTAATTAGGATAAAGGACACTTGTCATTCCCAAATTATTTCTCACACTTCTCACAAAAGTTCCACTTTGTACAGGATCCTCTACCTTATAAAATATAAATAACTTAAAAGAAATCTAGACCTAACCACCAACACCATCTACGATTCATTGTGGACCCATAATTGCAGCTTAAACTTGCATGAAGCAAGACCAAACACTAGTAATGAAACTAAAGGAATACCATGTGTTCAATTTGGATAACTTACCACATGTGGATGATCACATAGATTTCCTGCAAGAAATAATAATTCAACTCATTAATACATAGTAAAGGTTGAAAACACACGACTTTCAGATGATTTATTGGGTAGTAAAAGTTGAAAACATGACTTTCAGATGATTTATTGGGTAGAATCTGTGACTAACCTGTCATGTGTGTGTGGGGAGAATGATATGTCAGAAAGCAAGCATCAAAATCTATCATGGTGGGTCCTTTCTATTGGGTACCTGATAGTAGCACCACAAAGGTCCATCAAGTTACATACAAATACTATTTGAACAAAATTTTAAGTTATTAATGATCATATCAAGCTACTACTATAAACCAACTGGTAGTAAGTCGTAACTTCTTAGGCTTTTTGATTGAGGGAAACATCAGGTAAGGTCAACTATCTACTCTAGCAAGAAAATAGAATTAAATAGACTAAGGAAATAAACAAAATAACCTACTTTCTAGTTACCACATGTTTTGGTCAAAAATCAGACTAGGATAATGCAATCAAATCTTATTTTGTGAGGTGTGATGCTTGAATGAATGAACGAATGTATGAACAACTTGTAAGTGAAATGAACAAGAGACACAATGATTTATATGAGGAAAAAGCCCTTGATCAATTTATGATCTCTGACATAAAAAACCTTGGGTGATGGAAACTACCGATCACCAACTATATTAAACAAGTAAAGGTTACAATTCGGGATGATAACAAGCTTGTTACAAGGATCACTATGTGCAAGGTGTATGAAAATGCCAATAAGTTGCAAAGAATTTGCCAAAGTGTGTGTGTTTGCTAATTTTTCTAACTATCAAGCTCGTTATCCCTTTTTAAAAATGGAAATAGACTAAATAACAAACAATCCGCAAATTATGCTAGCCACCCACGACTTCCATAACGGTCATACAAGTCAAGCACGTGCAGAATAGTAGAGCATATTCTCCTGGAATCTCGGCAAGACTAAGTCCCATGCGAATACCCCTGCAAATCAAGTTCAAATACAATGGAAACAACCGTTAGTATAAGGATAATGATGAGGATCATGGATCCTTATACCTGCAACGTCTTCTGAGGATCCTTAATTCAAACAGAATCGAGGATCCGTGATCCTAGCTGCACTTGAGGATCCATGATCCTTAGGTTTAGAAAATCCATCCCTAACAATTGCCCCAAAAATATAAGGACTAAAATACAACTTGATGAGTCATATTTTTCTGCCTTATCTTGAACGAACTAGCCAACGTAAATATAGCCGTTATCATCTGACTAGCCGTTGCAATCCTGACGTCAGCGACATGACTACCTGCAGATCATCATTATAAATTCGAAATTAGAGATAAGGATCAAGAGACATTTAAATTCGTGCGTTACTTTCCCTTTAAATCCTCATTCAGAGATCAGAACAGGTATCTCTCTTCTTCCTTCTCTCTACATTTTCTTATTCTGATTTTCTATTTCTTCGAAATCTCAAAGACGCAATGAAGCTACGATCCTCTCCTGCCAAGGATCCTAAGAAGGATAATCCCTTAAAAAGCCAAGGCGTTATAAAAAATCCTTCGTCTGAACTCTGCAGCTTCACTGACCCGGAGATCGATCGAATCCGCCATTGCTTCCCGGCGGATGCTGTTTTCAAACCTTTTGACTCTTCTATGAAGAGTGACTGTATCTCCGACACCTGGGTTGCTTTTCCGGCCACCCCCTTCTTGATAGGATTCTCTTATCATTTCCCTGCTTTCACCCAATCCTTCTTTGCACTCACCGGCATGTGCTATATTCAGGCCATGTCGATGATGTGGAGGGTTCTGTACACCATGGAGAACATCATCGAGCAAGAGGGCATAGAAACAGGAATGTCGGAGTTGGCCGAGTTGTACAATCTTGTTAGCCACGGTTCACACCGTTTCTTGTTTAAACACAAACCTGGTGATCCTCATCCAATCCTCAAAACCGCAAAAAACGATACCCACTGGAAAAACCGTTTCTTTTTTGTTAAGAGTGACTCTATTCCAGATGGGAAAGACCTTCCCAAGAAGTGGACCACCCATGGTAGGATATAGGATCCTTATAGAAGGATCATAGGAAGATTCTATCTCTTTTGAGGATAACTGGTCCTTTCTTCTGTTTCTATTGTGCAGCCATCTTAGTTTCTCATCTTATAGAATCCCCTGCAACAAAAGAAAGAATCGCTGCCTTCTGGAGGCTTGACCCTGCTGTGAGGACATTTCAAGCTAAAACCAAGGATTCAGAAGAAGTATCCGCCGGTTCCTTCACAATGTCTAGTAAGTATTTGAATACATGTATAAATAAATGAATGTTAAAATGAATGAGAATATGAACACTTATCTGTTGTTTGGCATTTGCAGGTGCTGGAAAATCTTCAAAGTCAGCTACTCGGTTCAGTGTCAGTGATCTTGATGCATATGCTTCCTCCAGGTCTGCCAAGAAATAACTTGCTGCCAGTCCTAGCTTCCCAATTCCTAAGGGTGCCAGCACAAAGGGCAAGGTGGAAAGAAAAGGAAAACTGCTGATACTCTTGAAGGCCTGCCTCTCATCCAACACTAGTTTGAAGAATACGTCTCTGAGGTAAGGATCACTGATCCTTAAATCTGATCTTCCCATGCTGAGGATAACGGATCCTGACATGTGTTTCTTTTTTGTAGAAATTTGCTGAAATCCAGATGCTCCTAGATTCGTATGCTGAAGAGGCTGAGAAAAAACACCTGGACTTCCAGAAGTTGTACCTGGCAAAGGATCAGAAGATTGCCTCTCTTGAGAATGAAGTCAACCTGGCGAAGAGGGAACTGGTCCTGGCCCACATTACAGCTGATCAGGAGAAGGCTGAAGTGATGGATGGTGCCAAGATTTCTGCTCAAGATCAAACTCCAAATGGATCCTAACTTCGACAGGACTGCCTGGGACCAAGAAGGCTGGAAGGCCAAGCTGGCTGAACTAGATGATGCAGAGGAGGCTGGAGAGGTTCTGATGATTGAAGCTGGTGGTAGCGGGTTGAAGGATCAGGCTGAGGAGGCAGCAGCTGGTGGTGATGCAGCGACGGTGTGAGCTGCACAAATGGGCGATGATGGAAATTTCTAGACGTGGCCGGAGCCCATTTTTTATGGTTTCAAGTTTTTTGGTTGTTGATTGTTAGGGGTGGATTTTCCAATCCTCAAGTGCTGCCAGGATCATGGATCCTCAATTCTGTTTGAATTAAGGATCCTCAGTAGGTGTTGCAGGATCAGGATTCAGGATCCTTATTGTTATCCTTTTACTAACAATTGTTTACCTTGTACGTAAGCTTGTTTTGCAGGAACAAAGGCATTGACCAAGTCTAACCAAAATTCCTGGAGCATATTCCCTCAATATTTCGCACGTGCTTGACTCTTATGGACGTTATGGAGATCGTGGGGAGATTGCACAATTTGCGGATAGTTTGTTAATTTAGTTATTTCTAATTTAAAATGGGGATAACAAGCTTGAGTTAGAACACTTAGCTAATTTTGGCATACACACACTCTCGTAACAGCTCTATATCAGCTCTCAAGCACTACTTGGCGATTTCGTACATTATTACACATTACACACTAGTGATCCTTGTAACAAGCTTGTTTTCATCCCGAGTTGTAAACTTCTTTTGATTAATCTTAGTTGGTGATCGGTAGTTTCCATCACCCGAGGTTTTTTTTGCCGGAGATCAGCTCTTGATCAAGGGCTTTTTCCTCGTATAAATCCTTGTGTCATTTGTTCATTACATTTCTGAATTATCCTTAACATTGTTCATTGATTCAAGCATCATTCCTCACAACAAAGATTTGGTTACATTATCTTGGCCTGATTTTTGACCAAAACAGTTTGGCACCCACCGTGGGGCAATTGGTGCTTCATTCTTAAGAGTTCTTATTTTTGTGATCATTTCAGTTCATTACAACCAAGCAGATGGCTTCTTCAGCGAAGAACACTTCAAGTTCAATGCCGGCAATGAGTTCATCACAGGGCGTTCCTCCTTTGCCTCCACCACCTTCTGGATCCCAGAAGAATGCTGAAAATGCTGCAAAGAGACAAAGCCCCATTTTTCCAAAGCCACCAACTTCTTATGTTTCTTCTAATCCTACTACTAGTGATCTTTTTACTTTGATTTTGCAGATGAGGGATCACATACAGGAGCAGGACAAAACCAACAAAAGGATCCTCCAGGAGATCGGTGACATCAAGAAACAAAAGAGATCAGGGGAGGATCACTCTCCTCTGATACCAAGGTCACTGGACTTCGACACTCCAGCTATAACGGCCCAGCAATCTCCAGCTTTTGGGTCTCACTTCCAGCCTCAAGGATCCTGTTTTCAGCCTTCGGGATCCTCTTTCCAGCATCAGGGATCCTTCGTCAGCTCAGGAGGATATTTGGGAATGCACACAGTCCAAGGATCCTCCATGGTTCAAGGATCCTCTCAGCCTCAGGGATCCTTTCAGGTTCAAGGATCCTCTCAACATCAAGGATCCAACATCTTTCAGGATCAAGGATTCTTGAGAAGTATACAACCCCCAAGCACAGATGTTCATCTAGGAGACTTCATTCCAATGCAGACCATTGCCCCTTCTGGTCCTTCAATAATACCAGAATCCCATCAATATAGATTCACATATGCAATTCCTAACTCAAATCCTATGGGAGGTAATACTTTCAATAATTCTTATAACACTAATCATGGCTCTATGCAGGATACAGGTATCAATCAAGCTATGGCTAAGGAATTACAGAAGCTGAAGGATATGATATCCAGTGTTCCAGGAGTGGTTAAGCCCATACCTGAATTGCAGATGGGAGCCATAGGATATATCATTTTGCACCACCCATTTGTGATGCTGAGATACCCAAAAGGTTCCAAATACCAACTATGAAGATGTATGATGGTTCAACGGACCCAGAAGAACATGTTGCACAATATAGAGAGAGGATGGAGATCAACCCCATCCTAGAGAGGTTAAAAGAAGCATGTCTATGCAAGGGTTTCGGATCCACACTCACAGGATCAGCTCTTAAATGGTTGCTAAGTCTTCCCCCTTACTCTATTACTTCATTTGCTAATCTAGTTAATTTGTTTAATAGTCAGTTCTCCTGTAGTAGAAAATTTGAACGATTAACTAGTGATCTATATAGGGTAACACAAGGTCAAAATGAATCACTTAGAGATTACATCACTAAGTTTAGTAAAGAATCCTTAGATATCCCTAATCTGGATATAGCCACGGCTGTGGAAGCCCTTAAAATGAGTTTGCTTAGGGATTCATTATTCTATGATGATCTTGTTATGACTCCATGCAAGAATCTTGATGAAGTGAGAACCAAGGCCCTTTGATTCATCCGATTAGAGGATGATAAAAGGATCCAGGAGAGATTGGCAGGATCCTCAAAACAGGAAAAGCAAGGATCCTACTTCAAGAATAATAAGTTCAAGTCCTACAACAAGTCTGATAACCAGAATGTGCATGCAGTAGAACAAGAAGAGGATGATGAGGATTATCCTCCAAATTCTGAATACTGTTTTTCTGTTGATAACAATGAACTAATTCTTGCAATGCAGAATCTAGGTGAGAAAGCGAGATGGCCAAGGAAAAGTGATAAACCAGCTGCCACAAAGGACAAGTCCAAATGGTATGCATATCATGAGGATTTTGGACATCTCACTGAAGAGTGTATTGCACTTAGAAAAGAAATTGGTTACTTGTTAAGCAAGGAGCACTTGAAAGAGCTTTTGGGAAGAAAAAAGTCAAGGATCTAGGATCCTGAAAGGATCCCAGAAAAGGCTCCTGCTCCTCCAGCAGATGCACAAGTTATAAACTTCATATCCGGTGGATCAGACATTTGTGGTACTTCCTTTTCAGCAGCCAAAAGACATGCCAAGGAAACCAAGATGGATAATGGAGACAGACCCATCCGGACCTCCACTGTGACCAAGGATAAATTATAACTTTTGATGAGGATGATCGTGTTGATGTTCAGGATCCTCATCATGATGGTCTTGTTATTACTCTGTTTATTTCTAACCATTTTGTTCGCAGGATCCTGATAGATAGAGGAAGCTCAGTAAACATCATTCAGCTTGATGTCCTCAAGAAGATGAATATTCCTGAATCAGACACTGTCTCAAGATCCTCAGTTCTTGTGGGATTCAGCGGAGAGACCAAGAACACGTTGGGGGACATCAAACTCCCCATCTATATTGAAGGACTTCATTCTTATAAAAAATTCTGTGTTATAGATTGCTTATCCTGTTGTAATGTTATCCTTGGCAGGCCATGGATACTTGACATGAAGGCAGTCCCGTCACCTATCATCAATGCGTGAAGCTTCCTAGTCCATGGGGAGTGGTGAAAATTGAAAGTGATCAACAAGAAGCTAAGAATTGCTACACATCATCGATGAAGCCAGCCTCAAGACCAAGGGAGCAATAACAATTAAAGCATCCTTCAAGAGATGTCTTGGAGGCAAGAGAACAGGGTGTGAAAGAAATCCTTATGGATCCTCATGATCCTGAATCCATAGTCTTCATAGGATCAGGGATCCTCAGCAACATTGAACAGGATCTGTAAGGACCGTGTTCGTGACCTAAACGAGTCGGTTCAGAGGAATTCCATCAAATACAGGTGCGGAAAACAAGTATTTGACCTATAAACAGCTGAATCTTCACTTTAACACTGATTTGTATTGATATGAAAGCAATTACAATCAGTTCTCACACCGGCAGCACCTCGGTATGGAAATCACACAAAAACAACTTATGATTTCGCTTGACCTTGATCTCCTATATATAGGGATTGGGATTTCGCTTCAGCATAACTCAAGCGAAATCTTAATATGTTGATTTCGCTTGAGCTGCTTCAAGCGAAATCCTTTACATACAAATACCTTGAAGCGAAATCTTGTTAACTCTCTCTAATTCTCTCGTTCTACGTGCCCTGATCTATTCTAACTAGTCTAAGACTCGATACAAGAAGAAGTCGACAGATGTAGTGCACCAACAGACTCCCCCTCAGATGTTGACGAGTCGACTATCGAGTCACAACAACACTGTATCTTCACATCTTCATTCTTGATCAGTCTCTGGGCTTTTCTCTCTCTATCTTCTTCTCCAGAATCACCTGGCTCTATCAGACTCCCCCTCACGATTTGCTGGCATTCATTTGTTCTTCAGCAATATCTGCTTTAGGATCGATGCCTGACTCAAATGTTGTTTACAAGATCATTGCCTGGTTTTCATCTAATTCTCTTGATCAGATCTCTTGATTCCTTAAGTTCATCAGCATCAGCAGCTAGCGAACTTTAGATTCATGATTAAATTCTGACTTTCATAAGCTTTGAATGAATTAATCTGGCTCACCTGTAACAATCTTAACCCAGAAATAAATTTTCTAAATTTAACAATTTAAATGCACCAACAATCTGATATAATCAGATAACTCTCTCTCATATCTCAAACCAATGATGAACCAAATGTAGGTTTAAAAAAATACTAATTGTAGGATTTTAACAAACCTTTTGACATTTTAAGATTCATTTCCCCTCACAACCAAGTCATCATGTTGAGCACTTGAAATTTTGACAATCAGCTTTCCAATATCAGTTGTCGAAAATCTTTTTGATTTTTTTTTAAATTTATGTTAAAACACACTAAAATCTTTTTGTAATTTTTGATTGTAAAGGAATGCAATAAAGAAATATTTACAAACAATATTTTTTGTGAGTTTGTGCAAGAGGATCATATCAGTTTATGAGACATATCACTAACACCATTAAGCTTCATTTCATATTAAGTTCTAAACAATTTACCTAGATTGTCAGTATATTTGTCCATTTAAATTTTCACACAAAGTTCAACTGATCCGAGATACGAAGTTAATGTTTTAAGCAACTTAAACTTATCCGTGTGTCCCACTACTTGAATATACTCCCGTATCCAGATCCCAATATTCAGTCTTACAGGTGAATATACCACAGATGATATCTGTCAGGGGAATAAATTATAGTACGAGGGCCGTGAGAGCTCAGGTCGATACTCCCGTATACGCAGAGAGATGACGGCTTCGACTTTTGGTGTGTCCCCTTTAGAGGATCTTTTGTTTCAACAGCCATGATTAGCATTTTTCAATGTTTCATCATTTTTTAGCTGAGGGTGAGCTATATTTCAAGCAAATGTAAAGTATTCTCCGAGGAGTAGGCCATTGCTTCTGCAAAATCAGAAGTCCCGGGATAATACCCCAGATATCACTGAGCATAAAGACCTAGTATCTCAGAATAAGGGATCTTTCAAACAAGATTTCAGGGGTTACCTATATATCCAAGTTTGTGTTAACCCACAGAATAAGCAAGTTTGATTTTAGATTTATATCTCATCACAATCTACTAAATGTGCAAAAACCTACTGACATATCCACAGTAAGATTGTTTATCACATTTTTCTTTTCATTTCTTTAGCATGTTGTGATAGTCCACTGATGTACTATCATTTCCTCTATATGCAACAAAAACTCATTTTTGAATTTTATCATGTTTTTGTCTTTTTCAAATTTTCAAATGTTTTTGAATTTTCTGAAAATTTTTACTCCCCCTAAAATGCAAACACATTTTAGGAAATTTGAAAACTAAAACTCTTGACACAATTAAAACATACAAACTGTACAGAAACTTGACAAACTGATATCGAATCACATCAAATCGCCATTCACTTGGCATAAACAATCAGAACTCCCCCTATCACAAAACTATTTTCTCATTTAAATTTCAAAACACTTAAGTTTGTTTTAATCAAAATGATTTTTCCGGAAAATAAGTTTTGATGATATGATCATTTGTAAATTCGGGGTGTGGTTCATCATATTGTCTAATTTTAACCACTTGTAGCAGATCAAGTACAAATTAATGTCCCTGATATACCACTTGCATGTATGCACCATCTATACCAATTGTAAAAATTACCACATGTAGAACACAATACCACTTGTAGGAATGTTACGTCTACATCACCATTTTACCAATCAAAATGCCGATTCCTACTTCGCACTTACCAACCTGGAAGCTCCGGCGTAGTCATACAACCTGTAAACATCCAAACATTATCAAAAATCTTTCAACCAAAAACTTCAAACATTAGAAAGATGCCGATTCCTGATCCACGATATAAACTTGGGATCTCCGGCATAGTCATTAGACTATCATGAGAAACAAACTTCCACCCAAGTCTTCTTATACTTGGTGGCTTCCAATTCTTGTGCAGTAGGATTGTAAGTTGCCTTTTTAGTTGCATAAAAATCTTTAACCCCCTTTACTTTCCCATCAAGCATTTTCTTGAATATTTTTCTAACATTTCCATTAAATGCTTTCTCAATATCAAATTCCTTTTCATCAGAATAGAATTGATTTGAAATTTCCACTTTACCAACCATTTGTTTAACGTCTTCAAAATTCAGTGATGGAATGTCAACATCATTCACTGAATCTTTTTCCTCAACTTGTGGCTCGTCTGATTTTGTAGAATCAGATTCATCGCCAGATTGTACATCTGATTTTTTAACAATCCATTTTTGATTGTCTTTTGCACTCTTTTTGTACAATCTTTTAGAATTTTCACCAACTTCATTTTTTGAATTTTCAAAATTTTTGAAATTTGTAGTTGGTGAATCATTCTTTTCAACCACTTTTTCTTTAAGTTTTTCAAATACTTCCTGTTTTCTGTTGGCTTTGTTTGGACAATTGTGAGCGATGTGTCCAACAACTTGACATTGAAAACAAGTTCTTGTGTCTTTTGGTTGAAAAACTCCAGTTCCTGTCCTTTTCCTTTCAGCAAGGAAATCTTGATTCGATTTTCTCCAGAATAAGCTATTTGTCTCTTCTTCATAGCTTTTTCCTGCAACATATTTCATTTTTGATTTAAAATCTTTAACATGTTTTTCATTTTGATAATTTGCAGTTTGAGTAAAACCAAGACCTTTCTTTTTGTAACTACACTTTTGGTTTATTTTCTTTTGAAAATCAGAACCAGAATTGTAATTCTTTTTCCCTTTTTTCTTGTTTAACCTTTGTTGAACTCTAGAAGTATATTTTTTAGGTTTTTCAGAAAATTTTAAATCTTTAAGTTCAGAAAAATTAATTTCTGTCATTTTAAAAACCTTTTTGATCATATCAAAATGAACACTTCTAATAGGAAATTCTTTGTCAGAGTATAATTTGTCCGAATCATTTAAAGTGTATGCAACTTCAAATGTTTCATCATCCAAATTTGCCTTTGATAACAAAAATTCTTTACTGTAAGACCGTTTTTCCGATGACTTTGAACTGTTGACTGACGAACTTGAACCCCCAGACTCAAACTTTGACTCAAACACCTCCTCAATATCCAACACCTGATCGACCACCTTTTTTATTAACTCAGACTCATGATCAGTATCAGACGAGGTAAACGTGATATCAATGTTATCTGGTAAAACATCAGTTGTCTCGGATTTTAACTTTATATTGACTGCTTTTTCGACTTGCTCCTCATTTGGTTTTCTAGGAGAATACCCTTCCCAGATAGGAGGCGGACACTTGTTGTATTTAACAGTCAATTTCTTACCAGTCTCATTCTTTGTCTTTTCATCCTGAAATGCTTCAAAACCTGCAACAGTAGGATAAACTCGATCAATGACGTAATCAGAACAAGAATAACTCAGTAATAACCTTCTGATCCTTTCATTCTCGATCTTTTCTTTTTCCAATTCTTGCTTTAGATTAGCATTTTCTTCGATGTAATGATTAATTGCCTTTTGCTTTGTCATCAACGTAGCATTCGTCATCGTTAAAGCCTTTTCTCTTTCAGAGTTCGTTGTTTGAAGACCTGTCACTGTTCTGTTCAACACGCTATACGATTCTTTCACATAGCTGATGTCAGATAGTAACTTTTCTATCAGTCTTTCTCGATCAAACAGTGTAACATCTTTTTCTTCACAACTTTTGCAAATTTCCAAACATTTCTTGCAAGGCTTTTCTACTTCAACAATCTTCTCAACCTCGATTGTTTTTACCACTTCAATTACTTTTTCTTCACTAATTACCTTCTCAGTTTCAGTCATCTTTTCTTCATCCACAATTTTAACTTCTTCAGTTTGAACAACAGTTTCAACCTTCACATCTTGTTGTTTTTCTTTTGCAACTTGTTTCTCCTTCAGTTTCTCCATGTGATCTGCAAAATAAAAATGAAAACTTTCAGGAGAAAGATGATTTTTAGCAATATTAATATGTTTCTCTTCCTCATCATCACTGCTACTTTCAATCGGTGTTTGATCAAACTCTACAGATTTTTCAGAATAATTATCTGAAATACCAGAATCAGATGGTGTTTGATCAAAAACAACTTCTTTTTCTGAAGTATCATCATTTTGTACACTCTCATCTGTAGTTAATGACTCAGAATCAGCACTTTCTGAACTTTCTTCAGATGTAATCGATTGATCTTTCACTGTTTCACCAATTGATCTCATCCAAGTAGCAAACAAATTTGGTTCTCTAACAATCTTTGCAATGAAAGCTTTGAAATCCCCCTTTTCATCAACAAACATATCCCAGCTGAATCCTTCAGGTAATGGTTCATCATTTTGGTCCACTAAACATGCTGTGCTGTTAGAAGAAATGTAGTTGCTCCAGTTGAAATCTACCAAACATCCTTTCTTTGAATCTTCAATCTTTCTACCATGAGCCGTCTGTGAGTCTTGTGTCTGACCAACTTGCTGATAAATGGCTTTCCGGTAGTAGTCATCTTTTCCAAATGGATTCTGAGCACCACTAACTTCTCTGTTTTTGCATTCCCGCTTAAAATGACCTTTTTCCCTGCACCTGAAACAAGTAACTTTAGATTTATCAAAACCTAAAGTAGAAACACAAGCATCAAGAAAGTCATTTCTCCCGGTAATTGTCTTGAACTTTTCAGCACGTCTAAGAACACTTGCAAGACACCATTTGATATCCATTAGTTCCATCTCTTCGGCATCTATTTGGTTATAATCCTCTTTGGTAAGCATAGGATTTCCAATTCTACCAGCCACTAAACCTTCATATGATATAAGCACGGAACCAAGTAATGCCATATGATCTTTTGCAATGTCTTCAGAAAAACTTTGACCTTCTGGAAGATTTAGAGCTATATTGCATTGAATCACACAACCATTTCCCATCTTTGTGTTTTGAGACTGAAAACTTTCTGATGAGCTTTTCGGATTTACACTTCGATACAATGAGAAACCACTGTTGCTTTTGTTTGAGTTTTGATCAGTCTTTTCTGTAGAATCCCCAACACTATAAGCAGTCTGAATTTTTGGACTTCTCTCAGCTTCTGAAATCGGAACACTACCCTTGTAATACATTTTTACATCTTGTTGACCACTTGGATTATTCATCCTTGCGATCTTCTGCTGTTCCAAATCCTGACTTTCAATCTTTTCAATGAACTGAGAGATTGACAACCCTTCATAAACTCCGGTATTTTTCAGTATCATCAAATATGTTCCCCACTCTTTCTGAGGTAAAGCATCAGCTAGCTTATCCACCCATTCCTCATCTTCTTTGTTAATGTTCATCATTGACATTGTTCGAACTAAGTGACAATATCGTTCAATGAGTTTCTTTGTATCTTCTCCGGGCAAACTTGTGAACAAGTCAAACTCCTTTTTAAGCAACGCCTTTTTGCTTTTAATCATGTTTGCACTACCTTCAACTTTGACTTTCAAAGCATCCCAGATTGACTTTGATGTTTTGTCATGTTGAAGTAGTATAAAGATGTCTTCTTTGATAGCTTGTTGAAGCAAACTGATCATCATTTTTTCAGCTCGATACATTTTCCGTTCTTCATTACCAAACTCTGAAATTTGTTTTACTGTCTCCATTTCAGTACGTGGTAGCATATACTTTTTCAGAATACATTCCCATGATCTTAGATGATTTGCTTGCACCCAGTTTTCGAAACGATCTTTCCATCCATAGTATTCCTCAATGCACATTAGCTTTGGGGGTTTCTGAGTAGTCCCCGTTTCATTTTCTGAATTCATGTTTTGAGCAATGGAAGATGAACTAGACGATGTTGCAAACGCGTTGTGAAAATCGTTATCCATGTTTCAATAGCACGATTTTCAATAACAGATTCTTTCAAGCGAAATAGTCAATTTGTAGCTTTCAAGCGAACTGGTCAACTGAACTTTCTTCAAGTGAAATAATCTGTCAAACTGGTTGAAGCGAAACTAATCAATTCTTTGAAGCGAAATCGTTCAAGCGAAACTGTCTAAAGTGAGAATCCTGAAGAGAAAACCTTGAAGCGAAACACTGAAGCGAAAACGTTGAAGCGAAATGTTAAGTATCGCTTGAAAGTTCAAGCGAAATCGTTCAATGAAGCTTTGTTCTTCAAGCGAAATCCATTCGAAGGTCGATTTTGATCACTTTTAGGTCGAATTTTGCTATGAAACTTTCAAGGGTTTGTTATCTTGTACTTTTAAACAATCCGTGAGAAATTGAATAGTTTTTGATCGTGAAAAATTTCTGAACTGATGAAAGAAGATGTAGAAGTAAGAGATTTTGAACTGTTTCAGCTGAATTTTGCAGAACTCCTCCTCCAGGCTCTGATACCAATTGTAAGGACCGTGTTCGTGACCTAAACGAGTCGGTTCAGAGGAATTCCATCAAATACAGGTGCGGAAAACAAGTATTTGACCTATAAACAGCTGAATCTTCACTTTAACACTGATTTGTATTGATATGAAAGCAATTACAATCAGTTCTCACACCGGCAGCACCTCGGTATGGAAATCCCAAAAAAACAACTTATGATTTCGCTTGACCTTGATCTCCTATATATAGGGATTGGGATTTCGCTTCAGCATAACTCAAGCGAAATCTTAATATGTTGATTTCGCTTGAGCTGCTTCAAGCGAAATCCTTTACATACAAATACCTTGAAGCGAAATCTTGTTAACTCTCTCTAATTCTCTCGTTCTACGTGCCTGATCTATTCTAACTAGTCTAAGACTCGATACAAGACGAAGTCGACAGATGTAGTGCACCAACAGGATCTAGTATCCTTCCTTAAGAGGAGGAAAAGTACCTTTGCCTGGAAGCATGAGGACATGACAGGTATATCTAAAGATATAATTACTCATAAACTTGGCATTGACAGGTCATTCAAGCCAATTCATCAAAAAAGGAGGAAGTTTGCACCTGAAAGGAATGCCATTATCCAGGAAGAAGTAGATAAACTACTCCGGGCAGGTATGATAAGAGAGGTTAAGTATCCAAGGTGGTTAGCCAATGTGGTTGTTGTTCAAAAGAAAAATGGAAAGTGGAGGGTATGTGTCGATTTTACTGATTTAAACAAGGCATGTCCCAAGGCTCCTTTCCCATTACCCCACATTGACTCCATGGTGGATGCTACCGCGGGTCATGAGTTGTTGACTTTTATCGATGCTTCATCTGGATTCCAACAAATTCAGATGGAACCATCTGATCAAGAGGATACAGCCTTTATGACCCCAACAGGTATATATTGTTATATTGCTATGCCATTTGGACTGAGGAATGCAGGTGCTACTTATCAAAGGCTAGTCAATATGATGTTCAAGGAACAAATTGGACACACTATGGAAGTCTATATAGATGACATGGTGGTTAAGTCCAAGAAAGCTGAGGATCACCTTAGAGACTTGGAGGAAGCATTCAATATCCTTGATAAATTTAATATGAAACTAAATCCTTCGAAGTGTCACTTTGGTGTTAAAGCAGGTAAATTCCTAGGCTATATGGTGACAAAAAGAGGCATTGAAGCAAGTCCAGAGCAAATTAAGGCTATTGTGAATATCAAATCTCCTGCCAATGCCAAGGATGTGCAAAGATTAACAGGCAGGATCGCGGCCTTGAACAGGTTCATATCCAAATCCTTAAAAAATGCAAGGAATTCTATGACATTTTGATGAAGAACAAGAAATTTGAGTTGACGGAGAAGCATGAAAATGCTCTCAAAGCCCTTAAGGATTACCTATCCTCAGCTCCTGCCTTAATGAAACCAGAAAAAGGGAACATATTATCCTTGTACTTGGTGGTATCCTCTAAAGCAGTAAGTGCGGTCCTATTTAAGGATCACGAAGGTACACAACATCCTGTCTATTATGTAAGTAAGAGTTTGCTTGATGCTAAATCCAGGTATTCACATTTAGAAAAACTTATCCTTGCACTAATTATGGCATCTACAAAATTAAGACATTATTTTGAAACTCATGCTATTATTGTTAAGACTAATTTTCCAATTAAGAATGTTCTCAGGAAACCTGAAATGTCAGGAAGGATGGCTAAGTGGGCAGTGAAGCTTAGTGCTTGTGATGTAAGATATGAACCAAGGACTGCCATTAAATCCCAAGCCTTAGCCGACTTTGTGGCAGATTTTAGTAGTGACTTGCAAAAGGAAGCTGAGTTAGAAGTCCAACAGCTAGAAGAAACTAAGGATCATTGGATACTCTTTACTGATGGAGCCTCCAATGTCAAAGGAACAGGACTTGGAATACTACTAAAATCGCCACAGGGGGACATAATACCCCACTCCATAGCGTGTGAGCTTCAAACTACTAATAATGAGGCTGAATATGAAGCCTTGATAGCTGGTTTGCAAATTGCCAAGCATATGAGGATCAGGTATCTTGAGGTACATGTAGATTCATTGTTAATTACTAATCACTTCAATGGGTCCTATGTTGTTAAAGGTGAAAAGCTAATCACATATTTAGAGATAGTCAAAGAATTGGCACTCTCTTTTGTTTCCTTTAGTTTGACACAGGTACCCAGAGATGAGAATGCAGAAGCTGATGCATTGGCCAATATAGGATCATCCTTGAAGATTCCAGAGGATATCAGGATCCCTATTATCCACATCCTAACCCCCGCTATTGAGGATCATGTAGCCACGGAGATAGGAGAGGATTCTGCAATCATGCCTAGTGATGATATACAATCTCACTCAGGATCATGGATCCTTCCAATCATGAGATATATCCAGCATGGAGAGATTCCTACAGGAGAAAACCCCATGGCTTTCAAAATTAAGGTATCTCAATTTACAATATTGAATAACATGTTATATAAACGATCTCTTGCAGGACCATATCTAACATGTTATATAAAACCACATCCTTTGGGCTTGTCCCTAGTTATCCTTTGGGCTTGTCCCCAGTTATCCTTTGGGCTTGTCCCCAGTATATTAGGCTTATCCCCAGAATTGTTGGGCTTGTCCCCAGTTACTAACTCTTCTCTTATATTTGGCTTAGTCCCAAGTTATGTCCTATTTCAGGTTTTTGAAGTTAAACACCTGAGGATCCTCGATCCTTACCTTTTACTAAGGTTTGTCTTTTGGTTATCCTGATTATAAATGTTAAAGGGATAGGATCCTAACTTGGATTCTCATGTATGATCCTTAATCACATTGATTTTATTCATTATTTATATAAGTGACCCTTATCCTTTGACAACAGAACTAATGATCCTTAATTTACATAATTTTTCTGAAATTGTCGACTATAGGATATATGATCCTCGATCATATCCTAAAACTTTTAAACATGATTTATTAAACCTTTATTCTCTACTTACAAATTCAAAGAAAGTGAATAACAACAGAAGAAAAATAAAGAATTCACAAGGATAACAACACGGGAAATAGCCAAAAAGTTAAAGTTTTATTTATTCACAAAAGTTAAACCCTTTTAAGGTTGTCAAAATTGCCAACCCAAGCTTCTACCAGCAATACGTGGCCCGTCCACTTGGGTTGGCAAAGGGTGTTCATTGTTAACAGGTCTGAAAGTGCAGGAAATAAAGATGGCATGATAACAAGTGGTTTCATCCCCCAAACAGAGGATCCCTCCACCACCTATTATCCTACCTATTGTCTAAGGATCCATGATCCACAATCCTAAAAACTATTGTTCAAAGTACAACCCAACATTGTTTCAAAACATCACAACCAAAAAAAATTCAAATCCTAAAAAAATGGGCTCCGGCTTCGTCTAGAAATGTCCATCATCGCCCATTTCTGCAGCTCACACCTTGGCTGCATCACCACCAGCATCATCACCACCAGCTTGATCCTTCCCGCTGCCACTTGCCTCAATCGCCAAGACCTCGGTAGCCTCCTCCTCATCCTCTAGCTCTGCCAGCTTTGCCTTTTGCCCTCCTTGTCCCAAGTGGTCCTGTCGAAGTCAAGATCCTCAGCCTCCTGAGCCATTTGCAGCTTGATTTTGTACATGGTGATGGCAGCAGAGACTTTAGCATCCTCCAGCAGCTCAGCTTTCTCATGATCATCATTTATCTGGGCCATGACCACCTGCTACTTTGCCAAGTTCACATCCTTCTCAAGGCGAGAGATAGTTTGATCCTTAGCTAGGAAGAATTTTTTATACTCCAGATGCTTTTGCTCCGCCTCTTTAACATATGCATCAAACAGCATCTCGACCTCGACGAATTTCTGCAAAAAGACAAGGTAAAGTTCAGGATCACGTGATCCTCAAGTGGGCAGGATAATCAAGCTAAGTTCAGGATCACGTGATCCTTACATCAGCAAAGTATTCTTGGAACTGGTGGAGGATAAGAGGCAAGCCTTCGAGATTGTCAGCTTCACTGGCCTTCCTCTTCTTTCCCCCTTTGGAAGTAACATGTTTTGGAACTACAGCACTCGGGCTAGCAGCAGTCTTCTTCTTCCCAGACATGGGAGCAACAGCAGTAAGATCGGTAACACTGAAGCGGGTGGCTGACCTTGAAGATTTTCCAGCACCTATCAATCCAAAACAACAGGATCAAGATTCCGGAAAGCGGTAACCCTCTCCTTAGTTGCAGGAGATGAAATGATGTGAGAAACAGTTATAGCTGCACAAAAGATACAAAAAGGGGTTAGTGATCCTCGGCAAAAACAGGTTATCCTATGATCCTTCTTTAAGGATCCTCTATCCTACCGTGGGTGGCCCACTTTCTTGGTAAATCCTTCCCATCCGGGATGGAATTCCTCCTAACGAAGAAGAATCGCTTCTTCCAATTGGTGTCATTCTTGGTGGTCTTCAGGATTGGGTGTGCCTCACCGGGTTTGTGTTTGAATAGAAAGCGGTGTGAACCATGGCTCACAAGGTTGTACATTTCGGCCAATTCCGACATTCCCAAATCTATATCCTCCTGCTCAATGATTCTCTCAAGGGTATACAAAACCCTCCACATCATTGGCATTGCCTGAACATAGGATATGCCGGTAAGGGAGAAGAAGGACTGGGTGAAAGCAGGGAAAGGATAGGAGTATCCGATCAGAAATGGGGTAGCCGGAAAAGCAACCCAAGTTTCAGAGACGAAGTCACTCAGAGCGGTAGGGTCGAAAGGTTTAAAAATAGTATCTGCCGGAAAGCAATGACGAATCCGGTCTATATCCGGATCAGTGAAGCAGCAACATTCCTTCGGAGAATCTTTGATGATCCCTTGGCTCTTCAAAGGACTGTCTTTCTGGTGATCCTTAGCAGGGGATGACCGTAACTTCGTTGTGATTCAGAGATTTCGAGAAAGAAGAAACAGAGCAAGAATGCAAAGAGAAAAGGAGAAAGAGAAGTACCTGCTTGATCTTCGAATGTGGATTTAAAGGGAGTATTGCTCGAATTTAAATGCACATTGATCCTTATCTCTAACTTGAATTTATAATGATGATTCTGCAGGGATGTCGCTTCAGTGACGTAGGATCTGCAATGGATAGTTAGATCGTAACGGCTATATATCCGTTAGTTTGTTGCGGATAAGATCAAGAAAATATAACTCGTTATTTTACACTATACTCCTTATATTTTGGGGGCAATTGTTCTGGGAGGATTTTCCAATCCTAAGGATCACGGATCCTCAAGTGCTGCCAGGATCATGGATCCTCAATTCTGTTTGAATTAAGGATCCTCAGTAGGTATTGCAGGATCAGGATTCAGGATCCTTATTGTTATCCTTTTACTAACAATTGTTTACCTTGTACGTAAGTTTGTTTTGCAGGAACAAAGGCATAGACCAAGTCTCACCGAAATTCCTGGAGCATATTCCCTCAATATTCAGCACGTGCTTGACTCTTATGGATGTTATGGAGATCGTGGGGAGATTGCACAATTTGCGGATAGTTTGTTAATTTAGTTATTTCTAATTTAAAATGGGGATAACAAGCTTGAGTTAGAACACTTAGCTAATTTTGGCATACACATACTCTCGTAACAGCTCTCTATCAGCTCTCAAGCACTACTTGGCGATTTCGTACATTATTACACATTACACACTAGTGATCCTTGTAACAAGCTTGTTATCATCCCGAGTTGTAAACTTCTTTTGATTAATCTTAGTTGGTGATCGGTAGTTTCCATCACCCGAGGTTTTTTATGCCGGAGATCAACTCTTGATCAAGGGCTTTTTCCTCGTATAAATCATTTTGTCATTTGTTCATTACATTTCTGAATTATCCTTAACATTGTTCATTGATTCAAGCATCATTCCTCACAACAAAGATTTGGTTACATTATCTTGGCCTGATTTTTTACCAAAACATTGATGTTTTCAAAACAATGGTCTATACTTAAACAGTAGTATTTAGGTTTAAGGATCACTGATCCTTCGAACAATAGGTAGGATGACAATCGGTGGAGGGATCATCTGTTTGGGGGATGAAGCCATTGTTATCGTGCCGTATTTCCATTCCTGCATAACTTAGAACTTATTACCATGGACACCCTTTACCTACCCCAGCGGACGGGCCACGTATTGCTGGTAGATGCTTGGGGTAGGTAATTTCAACAACCTTTGAGGGGTTAATCTTTTGCTAAATAAATAAAAGTTTAATCTTTTGGCTTATCTTGTGCTGTTAATGTTGTATATCTTTACCTTTCAACTGTTATAATTTCCTTGAATATACAAGTTAAGAAGATAAGTATATTAGACTATGTCAAATAATTTAGGATATGATCAAGGATCAAATATCCTATAATCGAAAAGTTCAATAAGTGGCATAAATTAAGGATCATACATCCTGTTGTCAAAGAATAAGGGTAACTTAAATAAATGAAGAATAAAATCAAGGTAAATAAGGATCATACCTGAGAATCCAAGTTAGGATCCTAAATTATTAACACTTACAATCAAGATAACCAAAATACAAACCTTAGTAAAAGGTTAGGATACAAGATCCTTAACTGTTTTGCTTTGGAAACCTGAAACAGAACATAACTTGTGACTAAGCCAATATAAAAGAAGAGTTAGTAACTGGGGACAAGCCCAACAATCTGGGGACAAGCCCAATAAACTGGGGACAAGCCCAAAAAAAACTGGGGACAAGCCCAAAGGATCTTGTGTAAACTAGAGTATGGCCCTCACTGGCAACTTTCCAAACTTAGTGACATGAAAATGCCAAAACCTTAGCTAACGTGAATACGTTAGAAACCTTAGGAACGGATGTATGGTACGTCTACCATTATACGTAGGATCCTGGATACAGCCAGTACAATGAAATTATCAGCCCCTAAAGCGGGTACTGGTCCCATTTCCTTGAACTGCACCAAGATCATCGTGCGCTACTGGCGAAGGTAGTGGATACCTTAAATTGGGACAAGCCCAAAACTGGGGATAAACCCAAAAAAACTGGGGACAAACCCATAAAACTTAGGAGACTTCTGTGGATACTTGATCCTCTGTTAAGGATACCTCATTCTTCTGCAAAACTCAGAACTAAGTAAAAAGAAAGGGTAAAGGATGCTGGATCCTTTTCCTTGTAATAAAATAAATTAAAGGTTAAATAAATTAGAATCAAATCATTACCAGACTGGGCATCATATATCCTCTAAGGATCCTTGATGTATACCAAATATGAAGATAGCTAAGGATCCTGGATCCTTTCTACATGAAGTATCTCTTCAAGTGGACAACATTCCAAGCTCTTGGTAGCAAATCACCTTCCATTGTTAATAATCGATATGCCCATTTTCCTGCCTCAGCTTCAATAAGATAAGGGCCTTCCCACTTTGGTGCTATACCATCAGCAGGATTCGTGGTATTCTTGAATGCTTTCCTCAACACCATATCACCAACTTGAAACTTTCTGATCCTAACATTTTTGTTATAAGCTACAGCCATCCTTTGTTGATAACTAGCCATTCTTATCCTTGCCAAATCCCTGAGTTCTTCTATGGTATCCAAGTCTTGAACCAAGTTTTCAGCATTTCCTTCAGGATCACGGAGGCTTGTTCTAGCAGTAGGAACCACCAGCTCTGTAGGGATCACTGATTCTGCTCCAAACACTAAAGAAAATGGAGTTTGGCCAGTAGCATTCTTGGGAGTTGTCCTATCAGCCCATAGCACATAAGGTAGTTCTTCTGCACATTTTCCTTTCTTGGATCCAAGCTTCTTCTTCAAATTGTTGATGATGATATTGTTGGATGATTCTGCTTGACCATTAGCTTGTGGGTGGAATGGTGTTGATGTTATCATATTAATCTCCTAGCTATCACAAAAGTTAGTAGTTCTACTCCCAATAAATTGGGATCCATTATCACAAACAATTTCATAAGGAATACCAAATCTGGTAATAATGTTTCTTTTAATAAAGGATATCACTTCTTTTTCTCTGACTTGAGTAAATGCTTCAGCTTCTATCCACTTAGAAAAATAACCAGTCATGGCAAGCATGAACACTTTTCCTCCTGTTGCTTTGGGAAGTTTACCAACTATATCCATTCCCCATCTCATGAATGGCCAAGAAGAGGATATAGGATGCAGGAGCTCTGCTGGCTGATGAAGGATATTGCTATGTCTCTGACACGCATCACATTTCTTGGCATAATCCACAAGATCCTTCTTCATAGTAGGCCAATAGTATCCTGTCTTAAGGATCCTTGAGAACAATGCCCTACCCCCAGTGTGGTTTCCACAATCTCCTTCATGAAAATCCTTTAGGACTTCTTGAACTTCAGGATCCTCAATGAACCTTAGATATGGTCCTGCAAGAGATCGTTTATATAACATGTTATTTAATATTGTAAATTGAGATACCTTGACTTTGAAAGCTCTAGGATTTTCTCCTGTAGGAATCTCTCCATGTTGTATATATCTCATGATTGGGAGGATCCATGATCTTGAATGAGATTGTGCATCATTACTAGGTATGATTGCAGCATCCTATCCTATCTCCATAGCTATGTGATCCTCAATAGCAGGAGCCAAAATATGGATTATAGGAATCTTAATATCCTCTAGAATCTTTAATGATGATCCAAGATTGGCCAATGCATCAGCTTCTGCATTATCTTCCCTACGTACTTGTGTGAAACTAAAGGAAACAAAAGAGAGTGCCAATTCCTTGACTATCTCTAGGTATTTGATTAGTCTTTCACCTTTAACATCGTAGGATCCATTAAAGTGATTAGTAATTAACAACGAATCTACATGTACTTCAAGATACCTGATCCTCATGTGCTTGGCAATTTGCAAACCAGCTATCAAGGCTTCATATTCAACCTCATTATTAGTAGTTTGAAACTCACAAGCTATTGAGTGAGGTATTATGTCCCCCTGTGGTGATTTCAGTAGTATTCCTAGTCTAGTTCCCTTGACATTAGAGGCTTCATCAGTGAAGAGTATCCAAGGATCCTTAGTCTCTTCAAGCTGCTGAACTTCTAACTCAGCTTCCCTTTGTAAGTCACTATTGAAATCTGCCACAAAGTCAGCTAAGGCTTGGCATTTAATGGCAGTCCTTGGTTCATATCTTATATCATAAGCACTAAGCTTCACTGCCCGTTTAGCCATCCTTCCTTACTTCTCAGGTTTCCTGAGAACATTCTTAATTGGAAAGTTAGTCTTAACAATGATAGCACGAGTTTCAAAATAATGACGTAATTTAGTAGATTCCATAATTAAAGCAAGGATAAGTTTTTCTAAATGTGAGTACCTGGATTCAGCATCAAGCAAACTCTTACTTACATAATATACATGATGTTGTGTACCTTCGTGATCCTTAACAAGGACTGCACTTACTGCTTTAGAAGAGACTGCTAGATATAAGGATAATATATCCCCTTTTTCTGGTTTCATCAAGGCAGGAGCTAAGGATAGGTAATCCTTAAGGGCTTTGAGAGCATTCTCATGCTTTTCAGTCCACTCAAATTTCTTGTTCTTTCTCAGAATGTCATAGAGTTCTTTGCACTTTTCTGATGACTTTGATATGACCTGTTCAAGGCTGCGATCCTTCCTGTCAACCTTTGCACATCCTTAGAATTGGCAGGAGATTTGATATTCACAATCGCCTTGATTTGCTCTGGACTTGCCTCGATGCCTCTTTTTGTTACCATGTAACCTAGGAACTTTCCTGCTTTAACACCAAAATGACACTTGGAAGGATTCAATTTCATGTTGAATTTATCAAGGATATTGAATGCTTCCTCCAAATCTCTAAGGTGTTCCTCAACTCTTTTGGACTTAACCATCATGTCATCAATATAGACTTCCATAGTGTGTCCAATTTACTCCTTAAACATCATATTGACTAGCCTTTGATAAGTAGCACCTGTATTTCTTAGTCCAAATGGCATAGCAATATAACAATATATACCAGTTTGGGTCATAAAGGCTGTATCCTCTTGATCAGATGGTTCCATCTGAATTTGTTGAAATCCAGATGAAGCATCCATAAAAGTCAACAACTCATGACCCGCGGTAGCATCCACCATGGAGTCAATGTGGGGTAATGGGAAAGGATCCTTGGGACATGCCTTGTTTAAATCAGTAAAATCGACACATACCCTCCCCTTTCCGTTTTTCTTTTGAACAACAACCACATTGGCTAACCATCTTGGATACTTAACCTCTCTAATCATACCTGCTCGGAGCAGCTTGTCTACCTCCTCCTAGATAATGGCATTCCTCTCGGGTGCAAACTTTCTCCTCTTTTGATGTATGGGTTTGAATGACCTGTCAATGCCAAGCTTATGAGTAATTATATCTTTAGAGATACCTGTTATGTCTTCATGCTTCCAGGCAAAGGTAGTTTTTTCTCCTCTTGAGGAAGGATACTAAATCCTGTTCGATATCATTGAGGATCCCGGATCCTATGAAGATTTTGGATTCAGGATCCTGAGGATCCATAAGAATATCTTTCACATCTTGTTCTCTTGCCTCCAGGACATCTCTTGGAGGATGCTTTAATTGTTATTGCTCCCTTGGTCTCGAGGCTGGCTTCATCAATGAAGTGTAGCAATCCTTTGCTTCTTGTTGGTCACTCTAATTCTTCACCACCCCCCATAGACTAGGAAGCTTTACACACTGATGATATGTAGATGCAACTACTTTCATGTCATGTATCCATGGCCTGCCAAGGATAACATTACAATAGGATAAACAATCTATAACACAAAATTTTTGAAAAGAATTAAGTCCCTCTATGTAAATGGGAAGCTTAATGTCCCCCAATGTGTTCTTGGTTTCCCCACTGAATCCTACAAGAACCGAAGATCTTGGAATAATTTCTGATTCAGGGATGTTCATCTTCTTAAGGACATAAAGCTGGATGATGTTCACTGAGCTTCCTCCATCTATGAGGATCCTGCGAACAAAATGATTAGATATAAACAAAGTAATAACAAGACCATCATGATGAGGATCCTGAACATCCACATGATCATCCTTATCAAAGGTTATAACTTTTTCCTGTGTGACAGTAGAGGTTCGAATGGGTCTATCCCCATTATCCATCTTGGTCTCCTTGGCATGCCTCTTGCCTGCTGAAAAGGAAGTGCCACATATGTCTGATCCACCAGATATGAAGTTGATAATTTGTGCATCGGCAGGAGGAGCAGGAGCTCTTTCTGGAACTTTTCCAGGATCCTGGATCCTTGACTTTTTTCTTCCCAATAGCTCCTTCAAGTGCCCCTTGCTTAACAAATAACCAATTTCTTTTCTAAGTGCAATACATTCTTCAGTGAGATGACCGAAATCCTCATGATATGCACACCATTTGGATTTGTCTTTTGTTGCAGCTGGCTTATTACTCTTTCTGGGCCATCTTGCTTTTTCACCTAAGTTCTGCATTGCATGGATCAATTCATTGTTATCAACAGAAAAACAATATTCAGAAATGGGAAGATAATCCTCATCATCCTCTTCCTGTTCTACTGCATGCACGTTCTGATTGTCAGACTTGTTATAAGATTTGGACTTGTTGTTCCTGAAGTAGGATCCTTGTTTTTCCTGCTTCGAGGATCCTGCCAATCTTTCTTGTATCCTTTTATCATCCTCTAATCGGATGAATCTAAGGGCCCTGGTCCTCACTTCATCAAGATTCCTGCAAGGGGTCATGACAAGATCATCATACAACAATGAATCCCTAAGTAAACCCATTTTGAAGGCTTCTACAGCCGTAGCTATATCTAAATAAGGAATGTCTAAGGATTCTTTACCGAATTTAGTGATATAATCTCTAAGTGATTCATTTTGACCTTGTGTTACCCTATATAGATCACTAGTTAAACGTTCAAATTTTCTACTACATAAAAATTGGCTATTAAACAGATTAACTAGATTAGCAAATGAAGTAATAGAGTAAGGGGGAAGACTAGCTTCCATTTAAGAGCTGATCCTATTAATGTGGATCCAAAACCCTTGCATAAACATGCTTCTTTTAACCTCTCCGGGATGGGATTGATTTCCATCCTTTCTCTATGTTGAGCTACATGCTCTTCTGGATCTGTTGAGCCATCATATAGCTTCATGGTTGGTATTTGAAACCTATTTGGAATTTCTGCATCACAAATAGGTGGTGCAAAACGACATATCATATGGCTTCCATCTGCAATTTCAGGAATGGGCTTAACCACTCTTGGAACGCTGATATCATATCCTTCAGTTTCTGTAATTCCCTAGCCATAGCTTGATTGATACATGTATCCTGCACAAAGCCATGGTTAGTATTATAAGAATTATTCAAAGTGTTACCTCCTGAAGGATTCAAGTTTGGAATTCCAGTTGTGAATCCATATTGACGGGATTCTGGTATAATTGAGGGACCAGATGAAGGAATAGTTTGCATAGGGATGAAGTCTCCTAGATGCACATCTGAACTTCCAGGTTGTACACTCCTTAAGAATCCTTAATCCTGAAAGATGTTGGATCCTTGATGTGCTGTGCCTGGGGGTTTTGGAGGATAATCCATGGATCCATAAACCTGAGATGAGGATCCTTGAACCTGAAATGAGGATCCTTGAACCTGAGAGGAGGATCCCTGAACCTGAGAGGAGGATCCTTGAACCTGGGAGGAGGATCCTTGTATTGTCTGTGCTCCCACATATCCTCCAGAACTGAAGAAGGATCCTTGAGGCTGAGGCATCGCCAACGATCCATAGCGTAGACTTGACATTCCACCTTGGTATTGAGAACCTGATGCTGAGGAGTGCTGGGCCGTTATGGCTGGTGAATCAAAATTCAGTGATATGGGCACCAATGGAGAGTGATCCTCCGCTGATCTCTTCAATTTTTTGATGTCGTCAATCTCTCGAAGGATCCTATCATTGGTTTTGTCCTGCTGCTGCATGTAATCCTTCATCTACAAAATCAAAGAGTAAAGATCACTGTTAGAAGGGTTAGAAGAAACAGCAGAATTTGGTGGTTTTGAGAAAACAGGGCTTTGTTTCTTCACAACATTTTCAGCATTCTTCTGGGATCCAAAAGGTGCTGGAGGCAAAGGTGGGATGCCCTGTGAAGAAGTGACTGCCGGCATGGAACTTGATGTGTTCTTCGCTAAAGAAGCTATTTACTTGAAGGTGATGATCCGAAATGAACAAAATTTCTCATAAATGAAGCACCAATTGCCCCATGGTGGCGCCAAACTGTTTTGGTCAAAAATCAGACTAGGATAATGCAACCAAATCTTATTTTGTGAGGTGTGATGCTTAAATGAATGAACGAATGTACGAACAACTTGTAAGTGAAATGAACAAGAGACACAAGGATTTATACGAGGAGAAAGCCTTTGATCAATGTATGATCTCCGGCATAAAAAACCTCGGGTGATGGAAACTACCGATCACCAACTATATTAAACAAGTAAAGATTACAATTCGGGATGATAACAAGCTTGTTACAAGGATCACTAGTGTGCAAAGTGTATGAAAATGCCAATAAGTTGCAGAGAATTTGCCAAAGTGTGTGTGTTTGCTAATTGTTCTAACTATCAAGCTCGTTATCCCCTTTTAAAAATGGAAATAAACTAAATAACAAACAATCCGCAAATTATGCTAGCCACCCAAGACTTCCATAATGGTCATACAAGTCAAGCACGTGCAGAATAGTAGAGCATGTTATCTTGGAACCTCGGCAAGACTATGTCCCATGCGAATACCCCTGCAAATCAAGTTCAAATACAATGGAAACAACCGTTAGTATAAGGATAATGATGAGGATCCTGGATCCTTAAACCTGCAACGTCTTCTGAGGATCCTTAATTCAAACAGAATCGAGGATCTGTGATCCTGGCTGCACTTGAGGATCCATGATCCTTAGGTTTAGAAAATCCATCCCTAACACCACATACACTTAAACACATACATGTATAAAAGAGGTTTTATTGTGGGTCAAACGGGATGATCCGGGCTGGGTCAACCCCTCAACATTTTTATCCACTTTATTGACATGTTATAAATAACTAATGTATTATACATGAGAACAAAAAACTATCTTCTTATTGTAAGTCCCGAAAATCGGATCTTTCAATGATATCAAACAACCTATTGATTGTGCGGAATCCAATCAATAGGTGATTCAAGAAATAAGATGAAAAAAAAACAAGAACACCGAAATAACTTTTAACTCACACACGTTTCGATTACTTGAACAAGCAAAAACGTCTGGTATGAGTACACCACTACAAATCGCCTCCCTTCTCTGGTTCACTAGAATTGTGTAACTAGGAGGTTCCAACCCTAAAACAAGTTGAAAACTTGTTTATATACATAGACAAGCCCACTTCCCGCATGGGCTTCCCTTGGGCCTGCTTGGCCCACATGGCCTATAGCTTGGCCCAAGTGACCTATAAAGGTACAAAACCTAATATAACTAACCCGGTAAAGCCCAGTTCGTAACCATAACCCGTTGTGTTAATTTGATGTGTCAGTCTCACACTTTAGGGCCTAACAATCTCCCCCTAGACTGATGCCATCAAATTGTCTTCATAACATGAAATCAGCAACGTCTTCAACGAAGTCTATGGTTGTTGCTATGCTGCAGATGTTGTGGAAGTTCTTGACTTCTGAACTCTCAGCACTGGGTCTCTTTCTTCAGCTCTTGTGGTTAGCTTCATATCAGGATCTCGATCAGCATCTGCTTGAAAATCTTGTCAAAAAGAATGTGAGAGGAGGATTCTCAACAGCTCTTTTCTTCTTCAATCTTTATCTTTCAAGCAGGTTCATGGTACTTCTTCAAATATACTTTCACTGTCAGACGGCGTTTCGTATCCGGTTCTTCTGACTCAGGTACATCTTGTTGTTGTGATGCTCCATGCTTCTTCAGCAGCTAACAGCATCTCAGTCTTCAACAACCCCTGTTCTTGATTAAAATCAAGTTCTGCACATGCTCACAAACTCATAAGCAAACATTTCTTATGCAACAGAGAGAGTACCACATGAACACTAGGTACATAAAATTTCACAATTTAAATTCTTTTAACTTTTGATGATCAGTCAAATCTTCAAGAACGGTTACATTTTCAATTTTAAGAAAAACAAATAAGCAATCTATTTTTGAATTTTTGATTTTATAAAAAACAAGACACTATTTTTGTTTTTTTTTTAATTTTTCAAATTTTTATTTTTAATTTAAGAACTAAAAACAAATAAAAAACTCAAAATATAAACAACTACCATAATATACAATTACAATTGCAATGGGATCAAAATTCGTTCTCAGGCAGACTAAGGAACACTTTTCAGTAGTAGCCTAATCAAACTGGTCTATGCGATTGCCAATATGTTTGTCCACTTAAACTTTAACGCTCAACTTTCAATTTTTCAACTTCGTGATATGCTTTAGGTAATATTATACTATTATACACGTGTGTCCCATTCCAAGGCATACCCCCGCGATCAAGGTAAGCACAACAATTCATCGTAACAGGTGAGTATACTGATGTCATCCTTTAAGATATCCTGACAGTGTCTAGGTCTGCATATAATCTGTTTTATCATGTTTTGATTTCTTAACAATGAACACCCAAATAAATACTAATCAAATCCTAGAAATATAAACAGCACACTCTATCATGCAAGTATCTTCCCTACCACATATTTCACAAGTCCAATCCAGATTTCTGAAATCTTAACTGGGAATAGGTTGAGAAGAGAACATAATAGATCTTTTGCAGAGATGGTATAATATACAGATCAAATGAGTTTTTCTCAGTTTGATATAGGTTTCTTGGGTTTCTTTTGGGCACTTGAGGGCCTCTTTCTGGTGTATTAGATCTATAGCGCGACAACGTACAGCTAGGTCAGCATGTATCTGGATGCAGCAGAAGCTGTCGTTGCCTAGCACCTCCAGGTCAGCATATATCTGGATGCAGCAGAGGAGATACACGACTTTTTCAGAGAAGATTTCAGAGTCAGGCCAAAATTGTGTGTATCGGGACAACATACAGACATTCAAATAGAAATGAGCTAATTCCAAGTGACTTTCTGTCCTGGGTTCATGTACAATTTTAGTTCTGAACAGAAGGACAGCCAAGATATCCCCGGATGATTCAACAATATAAAGACCCGAAACCTCAGATGTTGGCTATCTATCAACGCAAGATTTAAGACCATAAAATCATACGCCGTTGGTATGTTACCCACATGGTACATAGTTCGTTATGTTTATATCACTTAGTATCTTTTATCATGTTGAGCGTCAAGCCTATCGACATATCGCAGTAGATCCTAGTCTTTTCAGCTATGGCACCTTACATGTGTTAGTCAAACCCTTTAACACGAACATTTATTTCACTTCCCATATCATGCAATTTATCTTTTTGGCCTTTTTCATATTTCAAATGTTTTTGTATTTTTCTCATTTTCTCCCCCTAAAACAATACATATTTACAGCAAACTCTTTTTGTATTTTCTGAGTTTTCTCCTCCTAAACTCTATATCTATCTATATGTTCCTCTCCCCCCCTAAATTTGTGCATAAATCTTGTATTTTTGCGCAAATTTACCATTTACTAGAGAAAGGACAATTTATATACAAAGTATAAACTAAGAAAAAAAAAATTTTGCTTAATCGTTCCGTCATTAGATCGAAGACTAATCAAATTTAAATCAAAGTACTGAATTTAAACGGTACCTTTTGCTGATCATTTCTTACTTCTTTAATCTCCTCCAAAGGAAACATATCATCTGTAAAAAAAATTGAACTTTTTGCAACAGTGAAATGATACCCGTTTTTATCTCTGGAACAACCGCTATCAACATTCCAGAGATTGTCAACAGCTCCTCCTTGGTTGTTCCTGAAAGGTAAGGAGATTAGTAAGACATGGGTACCCAGGCCATCGTGGTCCTGGGATTTCCTGAAGCATCAAAATAAGACACTTCCTTTAAACATAAGTCCCCTTTCATTTCAAGGATTGGAAACTTTGATGCTTTGGATTTGGGTTTCTAAATCTGTTTCGGTTTAACAAACGTGTTCGTTGCCTTCAGTTGAGCAACTTTAGCTGATTCCGTTTTAGAAAGACGTTTTTGTTCTTGAACAGCCTTGCGTTTGTTTTTAGCAGCGTTCCAATCCCCATCAGAAGGTTTAACCTTGGGATTCACATTCTTCATTGCCTTAGGTGATGAAACCTTCATTGGCTTAGAATGGTAGTTATCCTTAGGTATAACTCTCTGATTTTGAGCATAATACGGTTCATGGGGATGATTTGTGCAGTTCCGAGCAATGTGACCAGCAATGCCGCAATTGAAGCATGTTTGTCTCTTCATGTAGAAGGCATTCTGATCATCTTGTGTAGCTCTTGCAGGCCCTGAAGGATGAACTGGTCCTTTTTGTGCTTGTTTTCCTTGCACATTTCTTGCAAACGAGGATGAATTTGGATGTCTGTACTTGTCGTTTGCTGGGGCCTTCTGTGGTGGAGATTTCTTTTGATTCTTCTTGTTTTGTTTAGACTGCAAGTCTTGTTCAGAAATCTCACCAGTCTTTCCGAAAGCTTTGTTAGCACAGTCAAATGCATATTTTTCACATTTGCCATTAATGACTGGCTTAACAAAAGCATTTTTCACGTCACGAGTCTTTTGAGGACTATTGCTGCCCGTTGAGGACTGTGGAGAGCCTGATCGTCTGTGATGTTTAGGCTTCTTATTTCCGCATCCTTTACCTGCTCGCTTCGGCTCTTGTTGCTTGATCTGAACCTTTTCATCACTAACAGAAGGCTCAAATTGTTCAGCTTGCGTACTTGGAGTCTTGTTCATGTCAGTTTTCACTTCATCAGCTTTGGTAGGATCCGAGAGTTCTGGTTTATCAGATGAAACACCAGAAACTTCAGCTGAAACATTAGATGAATTTTCAGCACAAGACGGTTCTGCACATGACGCCTTTGAGCTGAATCCACTAGAATCAACTGATTCAAATTTCTCAGAATCAGGTACTTCCGATGATTCACATTTGGAATCAGATGGTTCAGCTGGCTCATTTGTTTCGTTTGCCGATTCAGTCTCTGTTACGCAAGCATCAAGGTTTTCGCCCAAATCATCAGGCCTGAAATTAATCATAGAGCGAAAAACCTTAAAAAAATCAAACGTCGAAATAGAGTCTGGATTAGGTTCATTTATTAAATTTTCAGAAGAATCAGACTCTGATGCTTGTTCATCCCCAATTACATTTTCAACTTTTACTTCAACTTCTTCATTTGCAGGGAAAGACGAAGCATTAGGATCAAAAGTACCATTTGAAACAAAATTTACCGAAGGACTCGTTCGTTTATCAACAGGTCTGCTGTTGATTGATGACTTATCAGTTTTAGGACCATAAGCCATCTTGTCCTCATTCATCAATTCCTCCTCAGTCATGGGTAAATATGTGTAGTTATCATTGTAAGGAGGAGGAGCCTGATTGTAACCCAATCCACGCCCTTTCTTTTCCTTGTATGCGAGCTGTTGATCACACAAATTTTTGACTAATTTGCTGGAAGAATCAAATTTCTTAATATTAAGCTCATTTATTTGATATCTATCTCTGATATCTTCCAGTTCCTTAGTCACAGCGCACAGTTTCTCCTGAACATATAAGAGTTGAGATGATTTCACACTGACATCATCCTTGAGTTTGACAATGTCTTTTCGCTGAGCTTCAATCTTTTCTTTATAAATTTTTTCGTTTTTTGATAAGGTAAAGTTTTTATTTTTTGATATCTTGATAATCTTGAATTAGCTCAGCGTTGTGTATTCTATAAACTTCAACTCTTTCTCTACACTCAGGAGTACAGAAAGCAGAAAGTACATCTTCAACAGTCATTTCTTGAACCACGGGTTTGTGAAATATGAATGCCATAATTTCAGCGGGTGGTTGATACTTTTGTTCTTCTCCTCAAAACACAAACCAAATAAGAACCCGTGTACTCGCTAACTCAAACCCTTGTAGGCGAATGAACCCACTTTTCTGAACCGCACCTCAAAACCTTTCAAAACCGTTATCACAAACAAACTCCTTTTTTTTAAAGAAAACTAATACGTATTATTATTAATATTTATTATTATTATTATTATTATTATTATTATTATTATTATTATTATTATTATTATTATTATTATAAAACCAATGAATATGTAATGATTACTAAATAATTATTATAATAATAATAATAATTATTATTATTATTAACAAAGAAATAACTGTATGTCTGTCTTCTTTGTTAAAAAAAAAAACCGCAACCCTAATTTCAAACTTCAGCCGCCAATGTGATGATGACGAGGATTATAACCGGCGATGATCGGAGATACGATGGTTGTTCAGAGGTGGTGATGATGGCCGTAGATGAAAGACGATGACTGTGACAATGGAGACTATGACCGGATACGGGCTTTACAGATGATGATGATGATGATGAAGAACAGTGGAACAATGCACGGTGGTTGGGTTGATGTTGAGAGCAGGTAGTTCGGATGAAGATGAAGGGGTGAACGTGGAGGTTTGTTTAATGGAGGTCCGACAGTGACACTGGTGATGAACGGAGGTGTGATGGCCGGATGAAAAGATGACCGGAGTTGCAGGTTATCGGAGGAGGACGGCAGTCGACAAAGATGATGATGAACGATGACCGGAGACGGAGTTGCAGGTTCCGTGAAAGATTGTCGTGACTCAGATGATCAATGACTCGAGACCTTTGATGATTGCGACTCGAAAACAAAACGAGATGACTCGAGATCTCGGTTGCGACTCGGAACCGTGGTTGCGACTCGAGACTATGAAAATTGATGAGTCGAGACAGTGGTTGCAACACAAGAATGAATGACGCGAGACCAGTGATGAGCAGCGAGTCGGAACCGTTGATTCCTTAAAAATTGGAGTCGAGATCAGTTGATGATAAGTCGAGACCACTATGTATGTTGCGACTTGAGACCTTGAAACTGTGGAAGTTTTTGATGGGGACTCGAGATCTTGGAGTGACTCGAAACCGTTGGACTCGAGACCTTTGTGAAGGTTGTTGAGTCGAGACCGTGGAAGTTGTTATGTTGGATATAAAAATCTGAAATTTATGATTGTTTTCCAACCCAACTTTTAAAAATCAAATAACAATCACGAAATTCTTGGGATTTTGATAACTTTGGAAAGATAATAATGAATCCTTTAAAAATTTCAAAAAAAAAATTTCGTTTATCTTATAACAACTTTCAAAACAAATCAAGAGCCAAAATATAGTGATTTTAGATAAAATTTCGATGAACACTACGAAGAACGCGAAGAACACCGAACCAAAAATAATGAAAATCTTGAATCTTTGATATCACACCGAGCCTAGAAAAAGGTTCTAATGGCTCTGATACCACTTGTAAGTCCCGAAAATCGGATCTTTCAATGATATCAAACAACCTATTTGGCATTATCTGCAAGAGGTTTATCCATGAAGAGGATTGTAGAAGGAACTTTTCCACCATGAGCAGTCTTTTGTATGCTGGCCTTTATAGCCTTGATATCTGCTTGGGTATCCTTGAATCTTGATTCCACCATGTTTGACAGCATTTGTACATGAATAGCATGCTTTTGATCAGCCATATGTTGCTGTTTTTCAAGCATGGGTTTAAAAATATTCCAAAGCTCATTTTCAGCAATAGCATGTTGTGCAGGTGCTTGAGCAGGAACAGCAGTGGCTTGTGCTTTTTGAGCTTTTAAAATCTCTTGCACCATATCTTTAATTTCAGCAACTGAGTCTTCAAGTTTTTCAACCCTGTTCGTCAATTCCTGATATTTTAAATCATCACCCAAATTAATGGGATCATCTGATTTCCCTCCTGAAGAGGTTATACCAATGTGTGACTTAGGAACAGTGTTCCAGAAATCATCCATTGATGCCCCTTGTTCTTGGTACTGGGGACTTCTTTCTTCAGCACTCGATAAACCTTTGATGTTACTGGTGGTCAAAATAGGCTCACTAGTGGTTATCGATGGTGCTATAGAAGAAATTGCCTTCAAGGGAGTCTTACTAATGAGACAACTGTCCAACTGAAGATCTGTTGATCCATCAGTTGTAGTTGCTGCTCCACTTGAACTACTAACAAGAGTTTACATGTAACTCCTGCAGTGTAACCTCCTCAACTGTTGCTGGGATAGCAGAGGTATAAGCATCAGACCCAGTCACTTGTGGGGGTATACTCTCAGTGATAGGTGATAGAGAGGAACTGGTTTGTGTCTGTGCAATATCAACCGCATGCAACAGGGGTATTATTGATTGTGGTAGTATGATTGGTGAGGGTATGGGAGTTGAAAGAGACATGTCCTTGGGATCAGGACTGTGGAAGATAGAGCCAAGTGGATACATAGCTTCATAATTTGGTGTCCCTGTGATTACAACCTGATCCTTTTGTGAGGATGCAGGAGGAGTTTTAAGCATAGGTTGAGATCTTTCTTCCAACTGCTGCGAGGAAGTAGCAGCAGTGGTTTGTGGTGACTTTTGTGTTGTCACAGGCAGTTGCTCTGGGATCTCATCTTCCAGAGTTGCCTTTTTCTTGGGTTTAGTGGGCTTTTTGGAAGATTTTCTTTTGGTCTTTTTGGTGATGTCAGGTGTGGGTTTCAAAGCAGTGGTTGTGCTGCTCTGATCACCTGGAGCAGTGGGCTCAGCAGAAGTTGCCTGAGGATCAGTGACAGTTTCTAAAGTTTGCTCAGGCACCTTTGCTTTTAATTTTATTAGTGCCATCATTCTTGAAAATGTTTCAATTGTTAAACCTTTTATTTGAAAATGTACACCTTGTTTGGGCAAATTTTCATCCTCTTTTTCAAATTTTTGTTTAAAGTAATAGCTCAGAAATCTTGGAAAAAGAAGAAATGATTTGCTGTCAACATTCTTTACCATGTCATTGAAGATCTCCTGGGAGTAGTTGTAATCTTTATTGTTTAAAATAGCATAGCCCAGGCATTGAATCTTTAATGGTATTTCGTTAAAAGCTGTTGTTTTATTTAAAACACAACTTAAAAGTGTGTGGAATAAAAATCTGGGTGCAGATGGAAAATAACCTTTTTGTAAGGTATCTACCTTTGATTGTTCTGCATATCCCCTTTTCATGAAATCAGTTTTCATCACGGCTTTATCAAAAGATATTTTACCGTTCTGGTCATTCAGTTTGAAGACCTCTGAGATTGATTTTGGGGTTATTTGAAACGCTTTACCCTGTATCGAGGAGTTGATGGCAATGACTTTGTCGCCTTGTTTTTCAAGCGTCGCCTTCTTCCAGAACTCTCTCTGGGTTTGCAAGTAAATGGGAGCATCTGCTGTCAACAAAGTTTTGTACTTTAATGCAGATAGTGTAGCAATGATGGAGTCGAAGGTGTGGTTATCGGTAGGTTTTGTGAGGAGACCCATGTAGTTATGAGGTGATTTGTATGGGATTTCAATGGTTTCTTCGGTCGTTTGAGCGACCTCTTTTGAAGATGATGGTGATTTTGGTTTAGATTTTGATTTTGATTTTGACTTCGTCATTTTGATGAAGAAGAATTCGGAGAGTGTTTTGGGAAGAAAAGTTGGAAACTGCTTTGAGAAGAGAACTTTTGGAATTCAATTCGACAGTGTAAAACCCTGTTTGGGGTTTTGATCAGGGTTTTATTTAGGGAAAAAGTGATCCCTGATGTGGCAGCGGTTTTGATGATCTGAAGGCTAAAAACTGACCACGTGTCAAAACAATGATGAAATGGATGAAGGGTGGAGAACAGTTGTTTTAAGAGCCACTGATGAATCAAGCATCAGTAGTTACAACGGTAATAATGTGGACAGTGGATGATTTTTTACTATCAGTGGATAGCATATCAGTGGATAAGACACTGATTTTGAGCATCAGTGCTTGCCAAGCAAAATGAAGAAACAGTGGTAGACTTTCAGCAGTGGATAGTGATTAGGAACCAGATGTATGAACAAAGCAGTGATTAGGGTAAATGATCCAGATTTGAAGGACAAGTATTTCAGTAACAGTTTTGAGAATTTCCATTCAAGGTTTTTGCCACATGTCAATTTGAAGGACAGTGGTTTAGTACCCCAGATGATGTAGACTTTTTGCTAAGGCACTCATTTTTGTTAGATATCTAAGTTAAAACATGAGATGCCCAGTAGTTTAACCACAGTTTAGCAACCAACCTTTGATTAATGTTTAGAAACAAACCTGAGTATGACATGATCTTGAACTATGTACCATTACCTTTTGACCCATTCATGAGGACAATAATACCAACAAAAATAAGGTACTATGTCCTGACAGGTAATTGAAACTAATGCCAACAAAAACAAGCAAAAGTTCAAAATATATTACTCCAAAAAAAAAATGAATAATATATCCTGATTATTCGAGAGAATCCTTTATATAAAAAAAATTTAAAGGATTTTCTGAGAACAGCATCAAAAAGGATCTGGTATATTTTCAAATAATAAACAAAGCGTGATCATATCATTCTCAAGTTTATGAAAATGGTCAGTGGTTTGACCGTAGTGGTAGATATTTTGAATACATTTTGACCACTGTTTGGTACCATTTTCTTTGTCAGTTGATTGCAAACATGAGGACACATGAACCAGTCCTCTTGTAAACTCAATCACTGAGAATACTACTGTCACCTGAACTTTCCTGAACCAATGAGTACAAACAGTTGCTTAATGACCATTATTACCCCAAGCTTTGACTCTTAAGTGTTTTACATTTATACTCTTTTCTTTTAACTTCAAAAGTTTTGAGATAAACACACTTTCGAGTTTTTGTGAATTTTAGTCCAAAATCATTTTGTAGTAATGTTTTGAGAGACATGGTCATGTTTGCACAAATTTTTCAACCAATCTCAAACTACACATGATACGGACTATGTTGACCCCAGTTTTTCTCAATGTATTTAGACAAAGTTGATTTGTTCCTTTTGAGGATCTCAACCTGTTTTCAACACATAAGATCTAAATAACTAAAGTTTTAATTCCCCTCTTTACAGAAAATCAAAACACTAATGTCTTATGAATCATAGGTTTTGTTAATCTGAGGTTCACACTTTAGTATTTAATGAAAACATCACAAATTTTTATTACAACAGTTGAAATCAATTTTGACAATATGAAATAATCCCATAGTTTAACAAGTATGTTTTCAGATCTGAAAACTATGAGTGACTTGTGCATGATATCACTTGTTGTGTGAGATTTGTGTGTCAGATGACATCTTGGTTGATTTACAGAGTTTTTGAATCACCATTTTGATCATGATTTACTCGTTACTCTGTTTTTCAACTGAATACAACCAACCTTAGTATCAATGAATTTTGAGCCGAACTGTTATGTCAAATTGATTGTTAGATCGAATTTGACCGTCCAGGCTCTGATACCAATTGTTAGGATCTGAGGATCTACTGATTGTGCTTGTTTGTGAGATTTGAACAAATCAAATAGATATGAGCAATTTTAAGTGCAGCGGAAATGAATAACAAACTTTGTAAACACAATCAAAGGAGAATATAGTTTGATAAACAATTGCTTTTTCATAGAGTCGAAAGATTACATTAAAAGCAAAAGGTTACAATGCAAGCTTACAGACTAAACTCCCCCCTCAGCCTGATACTCCAGAGTTGGTTGCACAAGATGAAAGGATTGAATTGAAGAGAAGAACTCACTCAAAACGATCAAATATAACAGTACAGAGTACTGTCATATTTATAAGCAAATCAAACCACTGCTGTACCTCAGCTGACGTCACCATGATAGTGACATCTAACAGCCTAACAACCTATAAACACTGGTCTATACAAAACTACTGATGTTTAACAACTGATTGATAATTAAATACAATACAAAACAAGTCTAACACTGTTCACGTTCCACTGTTGTAGCCTAAGCACTGATTGCTTGAACATTAGTGCTTTCTTCAAAAGGTGATCAGTCTTTGAATGAGCAGTGCTTGGGTCTTCAGCAGTACTTAAGAGACAGCAGTAGATAGAGCTCAGTGTTTGCCTTTTAGCAGTCTTTAGTTGTTTCATCAGTGTTTGGTTCATCAGTTGTTCTTCTGAGCAGTACTTAGAGTGTATCAGCAGATAGGTAACCACTGTCAAGGGGAGAGCTTAGTGTAAACGTCTGCTTATTGTGAATCCACTATTGTGAACTGGTTTTGGCTTTCATTATCTGTTTCTCTGGTAGGGTTCAATCCCAACAATGTAGATTCTTTGTTAATTACTAACCACTATAATGGTTCTTATGCTGTCAAAGGTGAAAGACTAATCAAGTATCTGGAGATAGTCAAGAAATTGGCAGACTATTTTGCTTCTTTTAGTCTAACACGGGTACCTAGAGAAGAAAATGCAGAAGCGGATGTCCTAGCTAACTTTGGATCATCATTGAAGATTCCAGAGGATATGAAGATACCCATCATCCATATTTTAACCCCTGCTATTAAGGATAACACAACCATGGAGATAGTGGAGGATTCTGCAATTGTACCTAGTGATGGTGCACAGTCGAATTCAGGATCATGGATTCTTCCAATCTTGAGATATATACATAATGGAGAGATTCCTGCTGGAGAAAATCCTAGAGCCTTCAAAATTAAGTTATCTCAATTTACATTACTAAATAACATCTTATATAAACGGTCTATTGCAGGTCCATGTTTAAGATGCATCGAGGATCCGAAAATTCAAGAAGTTTTAAAGGATTTCATGAATGAGATTGTGGGAACCACACTAAGGGCAGAGCACTGATGGAGAGTGTGAGACATGAGTGTTTAAGGGCTTATCTTACATGTTTTGTTCGGTTTTATATAATTATATGTTTAGAATTGGTTTATTGCGAGTGCTTGTATGTTTGCAGATAACACGCGTGAAATGGGTGAAGTTACAGGGTTTAAAGATGAAGCGGATCGTGTAAGATTGATGAATGCAGTTGTGGGAAATATTTCGGGATATAAAGTGTCTATTATGTGCAAGAGATATGAAAGATGGAAGTCGATGGGGTGAAATGGCATTATCTGAAAGATATATGTAGGCTGTAAGTGAGATGGGTGTTTGAGCCGTGGCTTACGATTCCTAAACCGTAAGTTAAGGTTGGCGTATTACGAATAATAAAAGTTCACAGCAAGTTAGAGATGGGGCTTACGGGTAGAAACCGTTAGTTACGGTTTAAATAAAAGAAACAAAAGTGGCGGCTGAGTTTTAGAGTGGAGGCAATTAATTCTAAACATCATCTTTGATGCACATCAAGGATCAAGAGGCAGCTGTTGATCAGTTCTGTTTAAACATAATGGAAAACATGAAAACATACCTTTGATTGCATCAGCACAGGCCAGCAGAGAATCCAGATGTAGATGTAGCAATAAGGTTTGACATGATTGTCAGCTTGGTCTGGTTCCTCCTTAGGGTGCAATCTAATGATGGTGATTATGAAAACCGAATAATGGAGTTCGGCTATGGAGATGGAGGTCGATATTGATGTTATGATTATTAGGTTATGTGTCTAACCCTAGAACCTCAACATAAGTCTCCTTATATATGCACCCAAGAGGAAACCCTAATTAGTTAATAAGGGTAATTAGGCCCATCAACAATTACCAACTAATTATTTAATAGGTTGTTATATATTTTGATCCATATAATGTAAATGATTATAATGGCTACTAGATTAAATATAATATAAAAATATATTTAATCTTACATTCTCCCACTTAGCCGAGTAATCATTTACTATGAGTATTAGATAAGCCTGACCAGGAGTTAACACTCATTTTTGCCTTAAACAAGAACTATAGCAGAGAAATACAGCCGTTGAATCATTATGCGACTCAGGACCCCCATTAGTCATACTATAGCCTTAATTTAAAACCTAATCGTCATGATCAAAATACGCATAAGCCCTTTGTTTGATTTGTAACTTTATTTGTCTATATGCCATTATGTCGACTTGACATATTCTTAGACACATACAAAATCAAACTGATGAGGAAAATTAACTAATACTTAGTCATTCATAGTACGATATGCAATTGCGCACGGCCATTAATTAATACCCATCTATGAGCTCTCTTAATAAGACTTATGGGTAATAGCCCTTCAGTTATAGGATCCTTAAGCATATCATGAATGTATTCGATACAAAACTTAGTTTCCTCAATTCGTTCATAAGCGAATAATTAATTGCGTATCGAAATTTAATGCAGCACCTCTTGAACTGTTACTGTTCAAGGAGTCATGGTAGCTGACTTTATCACACTAAGTCTTCAAAACATTAATTATATGGAGTTAATAAACTTATTATGTCGTTATAACTTAGGTTGTTGATATCAGTCCATTATGACTCATCCATGAGATAAGTTTTGTCTGCTGACATAAAGATATACCAGACATTACATTTTGTCATCTTTGAACATTACAAAGTTAAAGTAATAAACCGGTTTTAATTCTCACTTCTTCTTTAAATTGTAGCCTCTCGTTTCTTTTAAAGATATTGTAATACTCCATTAGATGCTTCACATTAATCTAGACATATCTAGTGTGTTGCAATGTGAGTAATATCTAAACGAGTATAGACTTGAATTTACATAAGGCTTCTAATTAATGAAGCGTAAATAAATAATCTCATTTACCATATTATCCTCTGAAGGAGAGCAATATTGTTTGTTACATATGTAAGGACCCATTTAATGTTAAACTTATGGAAGGAAACTAATGTCCCATTGGGTTTATCTTAGTATGTTATGATATCAATCACGTAAGAGATATCTCTGAGATATATTATATCAAAGTTTGTGTTAACAATGCTTTGACTTATGTAATATATACTTGTCAAAAGAATATAATCTATATAGACAAGTTTAATTTAGTTGCTCCCACTCATTTTGAGGTAGGTACATTAATCCACTTGATTGTTGATGAAAATAATTACGTTAAGATTTCATCACATTATGATGTTTGCATTGACCCATACATGGATTTTATTGGCTTACAAACAAAGTGTTCTTTAACCTTCAGTTTGGAACTTTCAGGTTGTTTTATGAACATGTAAATATGTCAGCCATTTGTTAAGGAAAATTGTTTTTAATGTTCATCTAATGTAGCTTTAAACTATTATAAGCTACTAGAAGAGTGATGATCCTCAAAGAAATCTTTTGATAATTTATCTCTTCCTAAGTATAACCTTTGACAATCAATCATGCCTCTTCGTGTCTTAACGCTTATTTCAGGATTTGGTTCAGTTATGAACACTCTTAGGTAATTCAATCAAATCCCAAACGTTATATGAACACATAAAATCAGTTTTACTAGAAGATTAATTGACACTAATGGCTTAATTTGAAGAGATAGGATCAGTAAACATTTCCAAAATCCATTTAAAATTCAGTTAGGGAGGTTATGTAATCATCAAAGTTAGTAGATTTTTAAATCTAGATGACCTCCTGAGTTGATTATTGGGTTCATTAGAAGTTTTTGTTTTATGGATTAGCTCTTGGTTAGGTTGCCATCATTTTCAGGAATCTAAGTCTATAAGAGTTGGTGCAGTATGGTGTACAAGAGGTGTAATCGGAGTTAAATTCGGAGTGAAATTTAATGACACTCTTCCCCCCGCCTCTTGTATTCCTTGCAATTCATGATAAGGACTTTGACTGCTCCCACTGACCTTAGAAATCTTTAGGAACTCAGCATGCTTAGGGTCAATATTTAATGACCAACAAATTCTAATAGAGAAACATGTTAATGACGTTAGTCGTTGTGATTTCTCTTGATGAGGATTATGTTAGTTTAGGTAAGAAATCTAAGTGTACCCACAATTAAGCAACAATGAAACTTTTGTAAGAGTAGCATTAGATTTTAAGGAGACAAGTTTTTGATGGAACAGTGTCGTGACGGAGCGGTGTCTTGTACAAGAGGTGTAAATTGAAGTAATATAAAGTTTTCACTCCCCACCTCTTGCAACTATTGAAAGTTATTATTAAGACACTTAATGCTCCCACTGATCTTTAATATCTCTAGAAATACTACAAGAGAAGTTTCAATGAGCTACGTGACATGGGAACCTATCACATATACGTTAGACTTTATTTGATTTCTTTAATGTCCAGATATCCTATGAAACTTTAGGGACATATTTAATAGAAATCTTATTAAGTATATATATATATATATATATATATATATATATATATATATATATATATATATATGAATAGATTTCTTCTAAGACCGTGAGCCATATGCGACAAAATTTAGATACAAGTTGATAGTCTGTTAAATGATAAATGAATTATGTCTGAATATTCCATTTGGAATAAGTTCCACGAATGTCAATGAATGACTTATGATGGACCCATACTTATTCCTTAAGCCAGGTAATATTTAGGGCTATAACGTCACGATTTAAAATCACTTAGAATGAGATTAGATAAAAAAATCATCCTCATTAACCATGTCATGATTTCTCATGAATTTCGGTTATAATGGATGAAATTTATAAGTCTCTTTTTTCCTTTTGTCAAATTCTCATTTGCATGATGACAAAAATTGTGAAAGTGTTAGGTATCATCTAGTTTTATCTTAGTAATGTTTCAATCCAGATATTTGGAACAAATAAAATGAGAGTTTAAGGTAAGTGTGACTTTATGTTGACTATGCAAACATCACAACATTCATAACATTGCTTAATTATGATACTATATTCTGATTAATCTTCAGAATACATAAGGTATCAAAAAGCGTTGTTAGAATATTGCTTATTATGGTTCTTATAGCCTTAACATTTAATTTTGTCACTAACTCCCATGTTAGTTATTTGTTGACTTCTGGTAAGGAAACGTTTAGAACTAGAGTCAACTAATCATGTGTTAATTGGAATATTAAAAATTATCAGACTTAAATATCATTAGTAAGTGACTACCTAATTAGCTTATCGAACCGTTCTTCTGAATAATGAATAGTCTCGTTGCTTATGCCTAGTCTAATGGCATAATTATGCAGTGAGATTTTCCCTTGAAGAGCCTTAGAGGTGGAATTAACACTTGTAATTTGTCTATGGACCTTAGAACAATCCTCTTTTAAAGTTTAAGTGGTTGTAAGGTGAGTAACAACTTATTTTCCAGCTTCAAATATTTATTTCTTTGTACATATGTTGCTTATCAACACACTCGTTATACTTTGGTACTTTTGAGTGTTATAGTTGATTTATAAGGCATCAAATTGTACAAGTTAAAACCTTAGTATGTAATGTACTGGAAAAATGTACTTATTTCCATGTGTAAGCCTCTAACTTTATGGGTCATGGTATTGTACATTATAATGTATTCACATATACCACTTAACCTTATAGTTTAGAATTTTAAATGAAGGCATGCATCTTAGGAGTTCTAGTGATTATTCCGTAAATAATAGGTTTGTCTTAGGAAAGACTTAATTTGGAATGACCTTTTAGTGATAGCATTTATGTTAGAGAGATCTTGATTATCATGAGAGACATCATGTTCGATTTATCCTAATCATCATGCTCTACTTTTCTTCTGTAGTCCTTTATTAGAAGAGAGCAATAGGATTATCGTGTCTTAAGAGATAATCAAGGATTTCATTTAAGAGCTAATCTTATAGAAACTTTAAATAAAGCAAAACATTTTAGGCTTAAGAATTAGAGTGGATGAGATATAGATTTATAGAAGAAAATTATAGTGAGTAAAAATTATGGGTACTAAAAAATAAGGCAGACGAAATGATCATAAAATAAAAATAAAGGATTATTAATCTAAGGATCATTATGTGAAGAGGTTGTGATATGTCTATTACTAACTTCAAAATAATAGACTTATTTAGAGTTCTACTTAAACGAAGACAAATCAGCTTTGGCCAGAAGTGTAATCATTTAAGCATGTGTGCAAAGTATTTGTGACAAATCAGCTTTGGCCAGAATTGAAACAATCACTATAGTTATGCACTCGTTAAGTATGCCATCTATGAAGGAATTAAATCAGCTTTGGCCAGATATTAAGACATTCATGTTTATGATGCACACTTAACATAGCTTTCGTAATACTTGAACGATAAGTAGATGCATCAAATCAGCTTTGGCCAGAAGTGATACATCAGAAGCTCATTCAAGTTAAGCCATTTTGGTTTTGTGAAACATTATTTGATCCTTATTAATTAACTAAGTATTTACAAAACCAATCATTTAATAGCAAACCACATGTTAGCGCGGATTGAACTCCGCGGTGAGTTCGCTGGGGTTTGAAGGGGAACATCGTACCCCCGCACGGGGTTCGGGGCGGAGCCCCGAGCTAAGTCTTAGTTTACATTAAACAGCCTAAAATAATGAGGTTTCGAGTGAGATCTCGACTTAGTTATGAGGTCTCGAGTCAAGTCTCGACTCAACTTGTAAAATTATGAGGTCTCGACTCATCAAGGTCTCGAGTCGCAACCTCAGTCTCGAGTCGTAATCAGGGTCTCGACTACTGTGTTTTATGAGATCTGGAGTCGCAACCATGGTCTCGAGTGATTAAGATTAAAGCCCTTGGTCGAAACCTCAGTGGTCTCGAGTCGAGACCCTGTGGTCTCGAGTCGAAATCTTTGTCTCGAGTTGTGAAGATTTGAGAACACTTATGATTTCGAGTAGAGTCCTTATGGTCTCAAGTAGAGACCTTAAGGTCTTGAGTAGAGACCTTATGGACTCGAGTCGTTAAACAAATGATCTCGAAACTCCTGTTAACAGCTGTTAGTGTGATAAGTTTGAAATTCGAATTTTAAGGGATTTGGTATATTTTATTTCCTGGTTTAAAAGATATTTTATATTTATCCAATAATTTCAAAAATTATATCTAATAACATTAACAGATTTTTCGAAATCTTAAGGGATAAAAATTAATCAAATACAGGAAAACACCATCTAATCCTTAATTCATTCCAAAATATGGGAATTTATTCGAATTTCACTAAGAACATGAAGAACCCTAATAAATAAAATAATAATTCTGGAACCCGAAACCTGAATTTTTAAGAGTTTTATACAGATTTCGGACAGTTAAGATTTACCATTATGATTACGAGTCATTAAAAAAACATTCTTTTTCCCCGAAACAGTGGACTCGGGTTATGCGACTCGAAACCGGCTGTGAATTTAATTAGGCTTTCAAAATTCTGTTTTCCAGATTTCAATCCCAGAATTAATGGATACGAAAACAAAACTGATTAATCAACATATGCTCTGATACCACATGTTGATCAGTTCTGTTTAAACATAATGGAAAACATGAAAACATACATTTGATTGCATCAGCACAGGTCAGCAGAGAATCCAGATGTAGATGTAGCAATAAGGTTTGACATGATTGTTAGCTTTATCTGGTTCCTCCTTAGGGTGCAATCTAATGATGGTGATTATGAAAACCGAATAATGGAGTTCGGCTATGGAGATGGAGGTCGATATTGATGTTATGATTATTAGGTTATGTGTCTAACCCTAGAACCTCAACATAAGTCTCCTTATATATGCACCCAAGAGGAAACCCTAATTAGTTAATAATGGTAATTAGGCCCATCAACAATTACCAACTAATTATTTAATAGGTTGTTATATATTTTGATACATATAATGTAAATGATTATAATGGCTACTCGATTAAATATAATATAAAAATATATTTAATCTTACAGCACCACGTGACTTGCAAACTTTGAGGGTTTTGTTTTAAAAGATAACATCTCATCAATTAACATGTACACTCACGCAGACTTCTAGGAACAAGAAGGATCGTTGTTGGCTATCGACTTTTGGGGAAACAATAACACAATTTTTGGCAGCCACTACCTCGAGAGTTGGAGCCATAAACACCTTTGGGGACTTCCTAATTATTATCGATTTTTTTGGCAGCATACACACTCACTTTGGAGCTTCAAACTCATCACAAAGTCAACACTCTATCATCATGAACATCATACACACATGCAGGAGAGGAGTAATTGAGTTACTTGAAATTGTGTTTGAAAAGAAAACAAGCAAAAGTAACAGAACAAGTCACATGGGGAGGATTATTATTGCTAAATATTGACATCATCTATCCTCATCATCACGTGGAGCTAGTGGATGATTTCTTGTGAGCATTAATTAATCCATCATCATACAATATATATGTTGGACGATTGGGATTGGAGGAGTTGATACTGCAAATTGACTTTTGGTCCGACATGAATGAAAGAAACAGAAACAATGTATCGTAGCCTACTGACTGTGGCCGTACGCTACGGTTAGTTCAAAAAAAAACAAAAAAAATCACGTGACTTGAGAGGCTTTTGTTTTGAAAGAAATAATCACATCAATCCATTGAGACATTGGGCCGCACATGTGGAGGGCCTGACTTTGTGGACGGCACATTAGGTGAAACACGTGAGGGGAATAAAACGATCAATCATCATCATCGAAGGGGAGAGACACCCTTCTTGGGGAGCTCTCAAACAATCAACATCATTAATCATCATCACACATCTCCCGCGAACACCGATTCGATCATGAACTCAATCTCGCATCAAGCTTTTGAAGGTCGAACGAGTATCATAAGCGGCTAAATCTCTCGTGGACACTTCGGGTGAATGATTCTTGTAAGACACTTTTAATTCTAGTTTCTGTTTTGTATTGAGATTTGGATTTGTAGTCGGGTGACAGCCGACTATTTGCGCGATTATATAATTTGTGTGACAGACAAATACTGAGTGACAGTCATAGTTATAATTATGTTTTGAATCCAATTATGCTTTTGTTGATTGAATGATTCCTATGTATGCTTGTTTTAATATTTATCTGATCAATTAATATTAAGATTTTAAACTGCATAGGTAATTGGTAGATGTGACAGGTTTACTATTCAATCAATAGCATCAAATAAAATCAGAACTAGTTATTAGTAATTACAGATTCTCAATCCCGGAGTGATCACCTTTCTCATCATTGTTCATTACAACTCAGTCTTTTTCTTAATTGCAACTTGTTTCATGTGTTTTTAATTCCATATCAGTTTTATAATCATCAGTTAGTTTAGTAAAATTTACAAACAAAACGTGTAACACTAACCACATGCTCCTCGTGGATTCGACATCCGACTTACCCTTTCTATAGGTAAAGTTAGGTTATATTTTTTAGTGGCCCACGACAGCCTCATCAAGCACTATTCTCAAGGATCCTTAGAATAGGATATTATTGGCCGACAATGAAGAAGGATGATGTGGAATATGCAAAGAAGTGTGATGCTTGTCAGAGGCATAGTAATATCCTCATCAACCAGCGGAGCTTCTGCATCCTATATCCTCTTCTTGGCCATTCATGAGATGGGGGAATGGACATTGTTGGCAAACTTCCTAAGGCACCAGGAGGAAAAGTATTTATGTTGGCCATGACTGATTACTTCTCCAAGTGGATAGAAGCAGAAGCTGAAGCCTTTGCACAAGTTAGAGAGAAATAAGTTATATCCTTTATCAAAGGAAACATCATTACTAGATTTGGCATACCCTCTGAAATTGATTGTGATAATGGATCCCAGTTCATTGGGACTCGAACTACTAACTTTTGTGATAGCTGGGGGATTAGGATGATAACATCAACACCAGTCCACCCATAAGCTAATGGTCAAGCAGAACCATCCAACAAGATCATCATCAACAGCTTGAAGAAGAAGCTTGGATCCAAGAAAGGAAAATGGACAGAAGAGCTACCATATGTGTTATGGGCTGATAGAACAACTCCTAAGAATGCTACTGGTCAAACTCCATTCTCTTTGGTCTTTGGAGCTGAATCTGTGATCCCTACAGAGATGGTAGTCCCTGCTGCAAGAAAAAGCATCCGTGATCCTGAAGGAAATGCTGAAAACTTGACTCAAGATCTGGATACCATAGAAGAACTCAGTGATTTAGCAAGGATAAGGTTGGCTAGCTATCAATAAAGAATGGCTAGAGCCTACAACAAGAATGTTAGGATTAGGAAGTTTCAAGTTGGTGACATGGTGTTGAGGATGGCATTCCAAAATACCACAAATCCTGCTGATGGCAAGCTAGCACCAAAATGGGAAGGCCCCTATCTAATTGAAGCTGAGGCAGGAAAGGGGGCATATCGTATGTTGACAATGGATGGTGATCTCTTACCAAGGGCTTGGAATGTTGTTCATTTAAAGAAGTACTTCATGTAAGAAGAATTCAGGATCCTTAGATATCCTGATACCTTGTTCATGGTGAGGATCCTCAGAGGATATATGATCTTCATTCTGGTAACGATTAGTATTCCATATCTTCATTAATTCATTTGGTTATAAGGAGGGGTTGTTAGAATCCGTAATCCTTTTTCATCAAGTTTTAAGTTTTTTGCAGAATTAGACTCATTTTTGAGAAATGATCAAGTGATTGCTCAACTCTCCAAAGTTTTTGGGTTTATCCCCAGTTTATGGGCTTGACCCTAGTCAAAGGTATCTATTACCTCCTACGAATTGGGTTTCAACACCCTCGCCAGTTGCGCATGAATATCCAAGTATAGTTCAAGGCAATGGGACCAGTACCCAATTTAGGGGTTGACAATTTAATTGTTGTCGGATATATTTAGGATCCTAAGTGTTTTGGTCAAAAATCACACAACGATAATGCAACCAAATCTGATTTTGTAAGGTATGATGCGTGGTTAAATGATCAAATATATGAACAACAAATGAATTAAATGAGTGGTGAACAGAATGATTTATACGAGGAAAAAGCCCTTGATCAATGAATGATCTCCGACATAAAAAACCTCGGGTGATGGAAACTACCGATCACCAACTATATTAAACCAAGAAAGATTACAAATCGGGATGATAACAAGCTTGGTACAAGGATCACTAGTGCAAAAGTGTGTAATCGAAGAGAGTTCGAGTGTAGTGTAGTTGTGTTGCTAATAATAATGTCTAAATCAAGCTTGTATCCCATTAAAAATAGAAATTATCTAGCCTAACTAACTATCCGCAAATGATGCAAGTCCCCCACGATCACCATAATGGTCGAAGAGTTCATGCACGTGCATAATCACCAAGCATATTCCCCTAGAATCTCGGTTGGACCATGTCCTATTCGAATATACCTGCAAAACAAGTTCAAAAATGATGGAAACAATTGTTAGTGTTTGGATAATAATGAGGATCCTGGATCCTTAGTCCTGCAACATCTTCTGAGGATCCTTAATTCAAATTGAACCGAGGATCCATGATCCAAGCTGCATTTGAGGATCCGTGATCCATAAGCTGTGAAATTCTATCCCTAACAATTGCCACCAAACATGATTAGTTAATATCCAATTATATAGTCATGTTTGAACGATTTTCGGACTAACCGTTACTAAAAGATATAGCTGTTGCGATGCTGACATCAGCGATAAGACTTCCTGCAACAATCATCATTATAAATAGGGTTAGAGATAAGGATAAAAATTGCATTTAAATTGGAGACCCTTCCCCTTTAAATCCTCTTTCGAAGATTTCATCAGGTATCTCTTCTTTCCTTCTCTCTAGATTTTCTTCTTTCATGTACCATGTTCTTTGATCAATCCATGGCAAAAATGAATCTTAGATCCTCCCCTGCTAAGGATCCCCAAAAAGAGAGCCCTCTGAAGAGTCAGGGTATAACTAAAAATCCTTCAATGGAACTCTGTCGTTTCACCGATCCTGAGATTGATTGGTTACGCCATTGTTTTCCGGAAGGAACCATTTTTAGACCCTTTGACTCTTCCATGAAGAGTGATTGCATTTCTGATGCTTGGATCGTTTTTCCTGCAAGCCCTTTCCAGATTGGTTTCACATATCATTTCCCTTTCCTAACCCAAAGGTTCTTCACACTCACCGGTATGTGCTACAACCAAGCCATGCCGATGGTGTGGAGGGTCTTGTACACGCTTGAACATATTATTGAACAAGAGGGGATTGATATAGGCTTATCGAATTGAGCCAGTTGTATAATCTTGTTAGCCATGGTTCTCATCGTTTTCTTTTCAAGCACAAACCTAGTCAAGAACATCCAATTCTGAAAACCACTAAAAACGACTCCAACTGGAGGAACCTGTTCTTCTTCGTAAGAAGGGACTCCATCCCAAATGGGAGTCATCTTCCCAAGAAGTGGATCACCCAGGGTAGGATATGGAATCCTTGGACCAGGATCATGGTAGGATTCTTCTTCTCTGTTGAGGATAACTGATCTTTTTTTTGTGTGCAGCTATCTCATTCTCCAGCATCCAAGAATCTCCTGTCATAAGAGAGAGGATTGCTGCTTTCTAGAAGCTTAACCCTGCTATAAGAACATTTCAAGTTAAAGCAAAAGATTCTCAAGAGATCTCCTCCGGTTCCTACACAATGTCGAGTAAGTATCCATATTTATGTGTAAATAAGTGTTTAAATGAATATAAGGTATGAATACTTATATGTGAATTATGTTTGTAGGCGCTGCCAAATCTTCCAAGTCTGCTACAAGGTTCAGTGTGAGTGACATCCAGGAATATGCCTCCCCTAGTTCTCTTAAGAAGGAGCTGCCTGCAAGCCAAAGCGTCCCTGAGACCAAAGGAGTCAGCACCAGGGGTAAAGGAACCAAAAGGAAGAAGCCTGCTGAACCCGCTGATGGCCTGCCTCTGATGGAACACCAGGTTCAAGAATATGTCTCCGAGGTAAGGATTTCATATCCTTAAATTCGCCTTTCCTTTGAGGATACAGGATCCTGAATTTTGAGTTCTTCTATTGTAGAAATTCGCTGAAGTCCAGATCCTCATTGACCAACATGTGGTTGAAGCTGAACAAAAGTGTCTTGACCACCAGGCCATTGCAGTTGCCAAGGATAAAAAGATCTCCCAGCTGGAAAAAAAAGAATAAGGCACTGCAAAAGGAGTTGCTTCTTGCTGAAATGACAGCCCAAAAGGAGAGGATAGAGGTTATGGAAGGGGCCAAACACTATGCTGTCGTTGTGATGCTGAAGATCAAACTCCAGATGGCTAAGGAGGCTGCTGATCCTGCCTTTGATAGGTCTGAGTGGGATCTGGAGGGATGGACCAAGAGGCTGGCTGAACTCGGAGATGATGAGGAGCCTGAGGAGGTGTTGGTTCTTGAAGCCGGTAGCAGTGGAGTTAAGGATCCCGAGGATGCTGCGGCTGGAGGCAGTGGTCACGGTGGTGAAGAGAAGGTTGAGGAGGCAGCGAAGGTGTGAGCTGCATAAATGGGCGATGATGGAAAATTCTAGACGTAGCCGGAGCCCATTTTTTATGGTTTAATAGTTTTTTGGTGATGTTTTGAACAATGGCCTGTAATAATTTGAACAATAGTTTTAGGGTTTAAGGATCACTGATCCTTTGGAAAATAGGGGGTAACAAAGGTGGATTGGTCCTTTTGTTTGTGGAGGATGAAGCCTTTGATGCCCCTCATCTTTTGATTTCCTACACTCAATGAACCTTATGAATATGGACACGCTTTGCCTACCCAAACGGACGGGCCACGTTTTGCCGGTAGATGTTTGGGTAGGAAATTTTGACAACCTTTAAAGGGTTAACTATGATAAATAAATAAAACTTTTAACTTTTGGCTATCTTGGTGTTGTTCATTTTGTGTATATTTACTTATCAATTGTTATTGCATAGTTTCAGAATCTACAAGTATAAAAATCAGTTTATGTTAACGAGTTTAGGATACGATCAAGGATCAAATATCCTTTAATCAAAAAGTTTGAAAAATGAAATAATTTAGGATCATATATTCTGTTGTCAAAGAACAAGGGTATGATTGATAAACCAAGAATGAAGTTAGGGTAAATAAGGACCATAACAGAGAATCCAAGTTAGGATCCTATATCCTTAATACATACAATTGTGACAATCAAAAGATAAAACCTGGTATAAAGTTAGGATCCTGGATCCTTAACTATTCAGATCTGGAAACCTGAAATAGGATATAACTTGGGACTAAGCCAATTTTAAAGAAGATGTTAGTATCTGGGGACAAGCCCAACAATCTGGGGATAAGCCCAATAAGCTGGGGACAAGCCCAAAAACTGGGGACAAGCCCAAAGACTGGGGACAAGCCCGAAGGATCTTGTGTAAACTGGAGTATGGCCCATACTGGCGACTATCCAAACTTAGTGACATGAAAATGCGAAAACCTTAGCTAACGTGAAAACATTAGAAACCTTAGGAACGGATGTATGGTACGTCTACCATTATACTTAGGATCCTAAATACAGCCAGTACAATGAAATTGTCAGCCCCTAAAGCGGGTACCGGTCCCATTGCCTTTAACTGCACTAGGATAATCGTGCGCAACTCGCAATGGTGTAAGAAGCTGATTCGTAGGAGATAATAGATACCTTAAACTGGGGACAAGCCCAAAAACTGGGGATAAACCCAAAGACTTAGGAGATTTCAATGGATACTTGTTCCTTTATCAAAGATGTGCTAACTTCTGCAAAACTCAGAATTTAGTTAAAAAGGATAAAGGATCCTAGACCCTTTACCTTGTAATCAAGTAAATTAAAGGATTAGATAAATAGAAAGAATCAAATCATTACCAGGATGAGGATCATAAATCCTCTAAGGATCCTTAATGTGCATCAGATATGAGAATGACCAAGGATCCTGGATCCTTCCTACATAAAGTATCTCTTTAAATAGACAGCATTCCAAGCTCTTGGTAATAGATCACCCTCCATTGTTAGTAAACGATATGCCCCCTTTCCTGCCTCAGCTTCAATAAGATAGGGGCCTTCCCACTTTGGTGCTAACTTGCCATCAGCAGGGTTTGTGGTATTTTGGAATGTTTTCCTCAATACCATATCACCAACATGATATTTCTTGATCCTGACATTCTTGTTATATGCTCCAGCCATCCTTTGTTGATAGCTAGCTAGTCTTATCCTTGCCAAATCCCTGAGTTCTTCTATGGTATCCAAATCTTGAACCAAGTTTTCAGCATTTCCTTCAGAATCACGGATGCTTGTTCTTGTAGTAGGGACTACCATCTCTGTAGGGATCACAGATTCAGCTCTAAATACTAAAGAAAATGGAGTTTGACAAGTAGCATTCTTGGGAGTTGTTCTATTAGCCCATAATACATATGGTAGCTCTTCTGCCCATTTTCCTTTCTTGGATCCAAGCTTCTTTTTCTAGTTGTTGATAATAATCTTGTTAGATGATTCTGCTTGACCATTAGCTTGTGGGTGAACTGGTGTTGATGTTATCATCTTAATCCCCCAACAGTCACAAAAGTTAGTAGTTCTATTCCCAATAAATTGGGATCCATTACCACAAACAATTTCAGAAGGAATACTAAATCTGGTAATAATGTTTCTTTTAATAAAGGATATACCTTCCTTTTCTCTGACTTGTGCAAAGGCTTCAGCTTCTATCCATTTGGAAAAGTAGTCAGTCATAGCAAGCATAAATTCTTTTCCTCCTGGTGCTTTGGGAAGTTTGTCAACTATATCCATTCCCCATCTCAAGAATGGTCAGGAAGAGGATATAGGATGTAAGAGCTCCGCTGGTTGATGAAGGATATTGCTATGTCTTTGGTAAGCATCACATTTCTTCGTATAATCCACAGCATCCTTCTTCATGGTGGGCCAATAATATCCTGTTCTAAGGATCCTTGAGAATAAAGCTCTACCCCTAGTGTGATTTCCACAATCTCATTCATGAAAATACTTGAGTACTTCCTGAATTTCTGGATCCTTGATGCACCTTAGATATGGACCTGCAAGGGATCGTTTGTATATTATGTTATTTAGTATTGTAAATTGAGATACCTTGACTTTGAAAGCTCTAGGATTCTCTCCATTAGGGATCTCTCCATGTTGTATATATCTCATAATTGGGAGGATCCGAGATCCTGAACTTGATTGTGCATCATCACTAGGTATAATTGTAGAATCCTCCACTATCTCCATAGTTGTGTTATCCTCAATAGCATAGCTAATATATGGATGATGGGAATTTTAATATCCTCTGGAATCTTCAATGATGATCCAAGGTTGGCTAAAGCATCAGCTTCTGCATTCTCTTCCCTTGGTACCTGTGTCAAACTAAAAGAAGCAAAAGAGTATGCCAATTTCTTGACTATCTCTTGATATTTGATTGACCTTTCACCTTTAACAGCAAAAGAACCATTAAAGTGGTTAGTAATTAACAATGAATCTATATGTACCTGAAGATACCTGATCCTCATGTGCTTGGCAATTTGAAAACCAGCTATTAAGGCTTCATATTCAGCCTCATTATTAGTAGTTTGAAACTCACAAGTAATTGAGTGGGGTATTATGTCCTCCTGTGGCGATTTTAGTAGTATTCCTAGTCCATTTCCTTTGACATTTGAAGCCCCATCTGTAAAGAGTATCCAAGGATCCTTAGTCTCTACAAGTTGTTGAACTTCCAATTCAGCTTCCCTTTGTAGATCACTATTGAAATCAGCCACAAAGTCAGCTAAGGCTTGAGATTTGATGGTAGTTCTTGGTTCATATCTGATATCATAAGCACTAAGCTTGACTGCCCACTTTGCCATCCTTCCTGACATTTCAGGTTTCCTGATAACATTCTTGATTGGAAAGTTAGCCTTAACAATAATAGGATGTGTCTCAAAATAATGGCGTAATTTAGTAGATGCCATGATTAAAGCAAGGATAAGTTTTTCTAAATGAGAATACCTGGATTCAGCATCAAGTAAACTTTTACTTACATAGTACACAGGATGCTGGGTACCTTCATGATCCTTTACAAGGACTGCATTTACTGCCTCAGAAGAAACTGCCAAGTATAAGGATAATATATCCCCCTTTTTCGGTTTCATTAAGGCTGGAGCTGAGGATAGGTAATCCTTAAGGGCCTTTAGAGCTTTCTCATGCTTTTCAGTCCATTCAAATTTCTTGTTCTTTCTCAGAATGTCATAGAATTCCTTGCATTTCTCTTATGATTTTGAGATGAACCTGTTCAAGGCTGCGATCCTTCCTGACAATCTTTGCACATCCTTGGCATTGGCAGGAGACTTGATGTTCACAATCGCCTTGATTTGCTCTGGACTTGCCTCTATCCATCTTTTTGTCACCATATAATCTAGGAACTTGCCAGCTTTTACACCAAAGTGGCACTTGGAAGAATTCAATTTCATATTGAATTTATCAAGGATATCAAATGTTTCTTCCAAATCTCTAAGGTGATCCTCAGCTCTCTTGGACTTAACCACCATGTCATCAATTCAGACTTCCATTGTGTGTCCAATTTGTTCTTTAAACATCATATTAACTAGCCTTTGGTATGTAGCACATGCATTTCTTAGTCCAAAGGGCATAGCAATATAACAATAGATACCAGTAGGGGTCATAAAGTTTGTATCCTCTTGATCAGATGGTTCCATCTGAATTTGCTGAAATCCAGATGAAGCATCCATAAAAGTTAACAATTCATGACCCGATGTAGCATCCACCATGGAGTCAATGTGGGGTAATGGGAAAGGATCCTTGGGACATGCCTTATTTAAATCAGTGAAATCGACACATACCCTCCAGTTTCCATTTTTCTTTTGAATAACAACCACATTGGCTAACCACCTTGGATACTTAACCTCTCTAATCATACCTGCTCTGAGCAGTTTATCTACCTCCTCTTGGATGACGGCATTCCTTTCAGGTGCAAACTTTCTCCTTTTTTGATGTATCGGTTTGAATGACCTGTCAATGCCAAGTTTATGAATAATAATATCTTTAGAAATACCTGTCATGTCCTCATGCTTCCAGGCAAAGGTAGCTTTTCTCCTATTTAGGAAGGATACTAGATCATGTTCAATGTTATTGAGGATCCCGGATCCTATAAAAACTTTGGATTCAGGATCCTGAGGATCCATCAGGATATCTTTCACATCTTATTCTCTTGCCTCCAGAACATCTCTTGGAGGATACTTTAATTGCTATTGCTCTCTGGGTCTTGAGGTTGGCTTCATGGATGAAGTATGTAACAATTTTTGGCTTCTTGTTGGTCACTTTCTATCTTCACTACAACCCATGGAGTAGGGAGTTTCACACACTAATGATATGTAGACGGGACTGCTTTCATATCATGTATCCATGGCCTGCTAAGGATAACATTGCAACAGGATAAGCAATCTATGACACAAATTTTTTGAAAAGAATTAACTCCCTCTATGTAAATGGGAAGTTTAATGTCCCAAATGTGTTCTTGGTTTCTCCACTGATTCCTACAAGAACCGATGATCTTGGGATAATTTCCGATTCAGGGATGTTCATCTTCCTGAGGACATCAAGTTGAATGATGTTCACCGAGCTTCCTCCATCTATGAGAATCCTACGAACAAAATGGTTAGAAATAAACAATCTAATAACAAGACCATCTTGATGAGGATCCTGAATATCTAAGCGGTCGTCCTCATCAAAGGATACCACTTTATCCTGTGTAAGGATTGAGGTTCGAATGGGTCTATCCCCATTTTCCATCTTTGTCTCTTTAGCATGCCTCTTGGCTGCTGAAAAGGAAGTGCCACAAATGTCTGATCCACCAGAAATGAAGTTGATAATTTGTGCATTAGCTGGAGGAGCTGGAACTCTTTCTGGAGACTTTTCAGGATCCTGGATCCTTGATTTTTTTCTTCCAAATAGCTCCTTCAAATGTCCTTTGCTTTACAAGTAACCAATTTTTTTTCCTAAGTGCTATGCATTCATCAGTGAGATGACTGAAATCTTCATGATAGGCACACCATTTGGATTTATCCTTTGTAGCAGCTAGCTTATCATTCTTTCTGGTCCATCTAGCTTTTTCACCTAAATTCTGCATGGCAAGGATTAGTTCATTGTTATCAACAGCAAAGCAATATTCATAAATGGGTAGATAATCTTCATCATCCTCTTCTTGCACCTCAGCATGCACATTTTGATTATCATACTTGTTGTACGATTTGGATTTGTTGTTCCTGAAGTAGGATCCTTGCTTTTCCTGCTTTGAGGATCCTGACAGTCTCTCTTGGATCATTTTATCATCCTCTAAACGGATGAATCTAAGGGCCCTGGTTCTTACTTCATCAAGATTCCTGCAAGGGGTCATGACAAGATCATCATAAAATTGTGAATCCTCAAGTAAACCCATTTTGAAAGCTTCTACAACTATAGCAATATCCAAATTAGGAATCTCTAAGGATTCTCTACTAAATTTGGTTATGTAATCTCTAAGTGATTCATTTTGACCTTGTGTTACCCTATATAGATCGCTAGTTAATCGTTCAAATCTCCTACTACATGAAAATTGGCTATTAAACAAATTAACTAGATTAGCGAATGAAGTAATAGAGTAAGGGGGGAGACTTAGCAGCCATTTTAGAGCTGATCCTGTCAGTGTGGATCCGAAACCCTTGCATAGACATGCTTCTTTCAACCATTTAGGAATGGGATTGATCTCCATTCTCTCCCTGTATTGAGCTACATGCTCTTCTGGATCAGTTGTGCCATCGTAAAGCTTCATGTTTGGTGTTTGGAACCTCTTTGGTATCTCCGCATCACAAATGGGTGGTGCAAAATGAGATATCCTGTGACTCCCATCCGGAATCTCATGAATGGGTTTAACCACTCCGGGGACACTGGATATCATATCCTTGAGTTTTTGCAACTCCCTAGCCATAGCTTGGTTGATTCTTTTCTCCTGCACAAAGCCATGGTTAGTATTATGAGAAGTATTTAAAGTGTTACCTCCTGATGGATTCAAGATTGGGATTCCTGATGTGAATCAATATTGATGTGACTATGGCATGATTGAGGGATCAGATGAAGCAATAGTTTGCATAGGTATGAAGTCTCCTAAGTGAATCTCTGAGCTTCTGGGTTGTATACTCCTTAAGGATCCTTGATCCTGAAAGATGTTAGATCCGATATGGATCGAAGCTGAAGGTCTTGAAGGATACTCCATGGATCCATGAACCTGAGATGAGGATCCTTAAACCTGAGATGAGGATCCTTGAGCCTGAGATGAGGATCCTTGATACTAAGAGTAGGATCCTTGAACCGACTGCGTCCCCATGTATCATCCCGAACTAGAGAAGAATCCTTGATGCTGGAAAGAGGATCCTTGAGGCTGAAGAGAGGATCCTGAAGGCTGGAAGTAGGATGTTTGAGCCTGTGCCATTGCCGATGATCTATAGTGCATACTCGATGATCCACCCTGGTATTGGATGCCTGATGTTGACGAATGCTGGGTAGTTATGACTGGAGTATCGAAATTCAGTGATCTAGGCACCAATGGAGAATGATCACCCGCTGATCTCTTCAATTTTTTGATTTCATCAATCTCCCAAAGGATCATGTCATTAGTTTTGTCCTGCTGTTGCATGTAATCCTTCATTTGCAAAATCAAAGAATAAAGATCGTTGTTAGTAGGACTAGAAGAAACAGCAGTAGTTGCTTTTGTGAAAACGGGGGTTGGTTTCTTTGCAGCATTCTCAGCATTCTTCTGGGATCCAGAAGGGACGGGAGGCAAAGGTCGAATGCCCTGTGAAGAGGTGATCGTCGGCATGGAGCTTGAAGTAGTTTTTCCCTGAGAAGGCATGTGGTTTAAGGTAATGCACAGAAATGAATGAAATGAACGAAATTTTCAGAATTGAAGCACCAATTGCCCCACGGTGGGCGCCAAACTGTTTTGGTCAAAAATCACACAAGGATAATGCAACTAAATCTGATTTTGTGAGGTATGTTGCCTGGTTAAATGATCAAATATATGAACAACAAATGAATGAAATGAGTAGTGAACACAAGGATTTATACGAGGAAAAAGCCCTTGATCAATGAATGATCTCCGGCATAAAAAACCTCGGGTGATGGAAACAACCGATCACCAACTATATTAAACCAAGAAAGATTACAAATCGGGATGATAACAAGCTTGGTACAAGGATCACTAGTGTGCAAAAGTGTGTAATCACATAGAGTCTTGAGAGTTCAAGTGTAGTGCAGTTGTGTTGCTAATAATAATGTCTAAATCAAGCTTGTATCCCCATTAAAAATAGAAATTATCTAGCCTAACTAACTATCCGCAAATGATGCAAGTCCCCCACGATCACCATAACGGTCGAAGAGTTCATGCACGTGCATAATCACCAAGCATATTCCCCTAGAATCTCGGTTGGACCAAGTCCTATTCGAATATACCTACAAAACAAGTTCAAAAATGATGGAAACAATTGTTAGTGTTAGGATAATAATGAGGATCCTGGATCCTTAGTTCTACAACATCTTCTGAGGATCCTTAATTCAAACTGAACTGAGGATCCGTGATCCAAGCTGCATTTGAGGATCCGTGATCCATAAGCTGTGAAATTCTATCCCTAACACTAAGTATAATAGTAGACGTACCATACATCCGCTCCTAAGGTTTCTAACGTTTTCATGTTAGCTAAGGTTTTGGCATTTTCATGTCACTCACGTTGGGATAGTCGCCAGTTTGGGCCATACTCCAGTTTACACAAGAATATTTGGGCTTGTCCCTAGTTTATTGGCCTTGTCCCCAGCTTATTGGGCTTGTCCCCTGTTACTAATGATTCTTTTCTGTGACGGTTGGCTTAGTCCCAAGTTATGTATTGTTACAGGTTTCCAAAGCCAAACAGTTAAGGATCTAGGATCCTAAATTTCTACTGGTTCTTGTCTCTTGTTTGCATAGTTGTAGGTGTTAAGGATATAGACTCCTACCTTTGATTCTCTGGTATGATCCTTATTTGCCTTTGCTTTATTTTTTATTTATTAATGTTACCCTTATCTTTTGACAACAGGATATGTGATCTTTGATCATATAATCTTAAATCTTTTGACATAAACTGATTTTGACTTACATTTGATACTTTTTCTAACAACTTGTAAACTCTAAAGTTGTAAAGAAGATATTCAAAAGTAAATGTAAATAGAACCACATTCAAAAGTAAAATTGACAACACAAGAGATAGTCAAAAGCTTAAAGTTTTATTTAGTTATCGTTAAACCCTTTTAAAGGTTGTCAGAATTGCCTACCCAAGTTTCTACCAGCAAAACATGGCCCGTGCACTTGGGTTGGCAAAGGGTGTCCATATTAACAGGTTCTAAGTAGTGCAGGAAAGTAAAGACGGCATGATAACAGTGGCTTCATCCCCCAAACAGAGGATCCCTCCACCAACTATTATCTTACCTATTGTTCAAAGGATCAGTGATGCTTAACCCTAGAAACTATTGTTCAACATACAAACCATAATTGTTTGAAACCAAAACATCATAACCAAAAACCATTAAAACCATAAAAACTGGGCTCCGGCCATGTCTAGAAATTTCCATCATCGCCAATTTATGCAGCCTACGCCTTGGTCGCTTCATCCACCTTCATTTCTCCACCTTCACCACTGCCACCAACTACTGCCACCTCCTCAGGATCCTTGCTGCCATTCCCACCAGCTTCGATGGCCAGCACCACCTCAGGCTCCTAATCATCTCCAAGCTCTTGCAGCCTTTGCCTCCAAGCCTCCACATCCTACTCTGACCTGTCAAAGGAAGGGATCAGCAGCTTCCTTAGCCATTTGAAGCCTAATCTTCAACGTCACGATGGCAGCATACTTCTTAGCCTCATCAATGATCTCTAGCAGCTCTTTATTGGCAGTGATATCAGCAAGGAGGATTTTCTTCTGCAACGTCTTACTCTCCTTCTCCAGATGAGAGATCCTTTTGTCTTTAGCAGCAGCAATAGTTTGGAGGTCCAGGATACGCTCTACAGCATCGGCCAAGTGTTGGCCTTGGAGGAGTTGGATTTCAGCAAATTTCTGCAAAGCAAAAGTATCAGCATTCAGGATCCTTTATCCTTGGATAAGACACAAATTTTAGAATACGTGATCCTTACCTCGGAGACTGCTTCATGGAGTTGCTGCTCAATTAGTGGGAGACCTTCAGAGGATTCAGAGGGCTTCTTCCTTTTGCTTCCAGCTTTACCCCTGGTACTCATGCCCTTGCTCTCCGAGTTGCTTTGGCTGGTAGCCATCTCCTTCTTGATAGATCTTGGAGAAACTATGTCCTAGATATCACTGACACCAAACCTGGAGGCAGACTTTGATGACTTTGCAGCACCTACACACATCAAAAAATAGATAAGTATTCATCATTTAATTTTTCAATTACATATTTCTAAAAACGGATACTTACTTGACACGGTGTAGGAGGTGGAAGAGATTTATTATGAATCCTTTATCCTTGGTGGAAATGTTCTGATAGCAGGATCGAGGTTCCAGAAAGCACTCACTCTCTCTTCAGTAACAGGTGAATCTTGCAAGTGTGACAAAGAGATAGCTGCACAGACAAAAGAAAAAGGATCAGTTATCCTTTGCAAAAAAGGAAGATCTTACCACGGTCCTAGCCTAAGGATCCTATATCCTACCCTGGGAATTCCATTTCTTAGGATGGTGATTTCCATTTGGAATGGAATCTCTCCTCACAAAGAAAAACTAGTTTCTCCAGTTAGTATCATTCTTGGTGACCTTCAGCAATGGATGGGGTTTTTATGGCTTGTGCTTAAATTGGAAACGGTGAGACCTGTGGCTGACCAGGTTGTACAAGCGGTTCAACTCAGACAGACCTATGTCTATTCCCTCATTTTCTATGATGTGCTTAAGTGTGTAAAGAACTCTCCACACCATTGGCATGGCCTGGATATAGCACAGACCAGTCAAGGTGAAGAAGCTCTGTGTGAACGCCGGGAAGGGGTAGATGAAACCTATCTGGAATGGAGTAGCAGGGAAGGTAATCCACACTTCTAATTTACAATCACTCTTCATCGAAGAGTCGAAGGGCCGGAAGATTGTTCCATCCGGGAAGCAATGACGCAACTGATCAATCTCAGGATTAGTGAAGCGACAGGGTTCCAAGGAAGGATTCTTGGTGAGGCCCTGACTTTTTTGGGGGCTGTTGTGTTCAGGATTCTTAGCAGGAGAAGATCGGGTGGTCATCTTAGCCATGGGAGTCTTGAAGAAACAGAGATTCAGAAAAGAGAAATTTAGAGAGAATGAAAGAGGAGATACCTGATGAAATCTTCGAATGAGGATTTAAAGGGGAAGGATCTCAAATTTAAAAGCAATTTTCATCCCTATCTCTAATCCTATTTATAATGAAGATTGTTTCAGGGAAATCTTATCACTGATGTCATCAGTTGTAACGGCTAGTTTGTCGCTAACAAGTCGTCCGGAACCAAGCAGAAAATATGACTCATTTAGTTGCATCTAATTACTCATATTTTGAGGGCAATTGTTAGGGCATGGATTTTATATTAAGGATCATCTATGCTGAGACTGGGCCTGGATCACGGATCCTTAACGGACAATGTCGGAAGTCTGAGGATCCAGGATCCTTACTATTATTTATGTTTTAACATTTGTTCCTTGTGTTTTCAGTTTACGATTCCAGGCATTTATGGACTGAGTCATTGAGAGAATCTCGGAGGAATATGCTTCTATTTATGCACGTGCATGAGGCTGGTAACCGTTATGGTGATCATGGATAGCTTGCTTGAATTTTGGATAGTTAGTTATTAGGATATTTTTTATCTTTTAAGGGGTAACAAGCTTATTTTTTAAAAACACAACTGCTCTCATTCGAACTCTTTGAAATACTTCGGTGAACACACACACATTCACACTAGAATTCATTGTATTGAGCTTGTTATCATCCAAAGTTGTAACCTTTTTTATCATTCATTGATCAAGGGCTTTTTCCTCGTATAAATCCTTGTGTTCATTGCCATTTTCATTCAATTATTGTTTATACATTTGCTCATTTAACTAAGCATCCAACCTCACCAAAATCAGATTTGGTTACATTATCCTTGTGTGATTTTTGACCAAAACACCCATAACATCACAATTTCAAGTAATAGGGTTGAAATTGTAACAAACCTTATAACCGATTAAAATATAAAACTAAAATACAAATCAAAGCTAGCAAAAAATTACCTGTAAGGATTTACAGAATTCATATTCAGAGTAATAATTTTATTACTAAAATAGGGTTAGTATCAAATAGGAAGTTTATTTTGGCTATGAAGGATATGAAGCAATAGGATTATGACATGTGGCAAAACTTAAAAAAAAAGAGGAAGGGTATTTTAGTCAATCGTATCCTTTCTTCTTCCTTCTTCTCCCCAGTAACTTCAAAACCCACCATCTTCAACCTTCTTCACTTTCTATCTCAATAATCACTACATTATATTGCGATTTTCGTCACCAATCAATGATTCAAACACCCAATCAACGTGTTCTTCAACTTTTTTTTAAAAACCCAGTTTAACTTCATACAATATCTCATTTTACCGTGATTTTGAAGCGAATCACTCGATCCATTCAATTCGATCGCTGATAAGTGTTTCTATCATTCAAATTTCGTCAATCGTTGAGGAAATCGGCTTCGATCCATGTAAGAAATTCTTGAATTGCATTTTTACGATCTGGGTTTTTGAATTGAGTCATTGCGTTTTACGATCTTGGCGGGGGTCTGGGGCAGCGCCCCTGTGAGCAGGGTCCAAGGGGCAGAACCCCTGGCTGGGGTCCATTGCTTTAATAAAACTGCATCAGAAAATTTAATTTTTTTTTGGAAATTGCCTGATTTTCGTAGACAGTTTTTGATCTCCTACTTACTGGTTCAGACAGTTTTTAAAGTGTTTTTAGTCATTGCATTTTAGGTAAAACACATTTTTATGTGTTTTCAGTCCATTGCGTTTTAGAGAGAATACTTTCTTTTCTGTTTTTAGGCCATTGCGTTTTAGAAATAAGACAGTTTTATGTGTTTTCTGGCCATTGCGTTTTAGATAAACACATTTTGAAGTGTTTTTAGTCCATTGCGTTTAGGTAAAACACATTTTTATGTGTTTTCAGTCCATTGTGTTTTAGAAAAAAGACATTTTTAAGTGTTTTCTGGCCATTACGTTTTAGAAATAAGACATTTCTTTGTGTTTTTGGTGCATTGCGTTTTAGGTAAAAACATATTTTTATGTGTTTTCAGTCCATTGTGTTTTAGAAAGTACATTTTTATTTTGTGTTTTTAGGCTATTGCGTTTTAGAAATAAGACATTTCTTTGTGTTTTCTGGCCATTTCGTTTTATAAATAAGAAATTTCTTTGTGTTTTTGTTGCATTGTGATTTAAAAAAAAAGTCATTCTTTACGTTTATTTTCATTGCGTTTTACGCAACTGGGATTTTTCCATTGCATTTTACGCAACTGGGTTATATAGCAATACTATACTCGTTTTAAAGATTAAAAAACGCTCGTTTTTTGGTGCAAATTTTATAAAAAAATTTGTCGTATGAAAAATTTATTAACGTTTAAAAAATGAGGGGAATTGGAGGAGAGAGAAACTATTGTTCTGGATTGACTTACCACGCGCCTCTTTTCTTCTCTTCAATTTCACTCATTTAATCTTAGCCCTTGATTAAATCAATTGATGGTTAAGATTACTTTCTAGCCTTCCTAGCCAAAAAAAAACTTCCTATTATATCCTAACCCTACTAAAATAATACACTTTTTTCTAATAGAAGAATTTCATGCCAGCCCAAACCAAAAAAAATGACATCTTTTTAACGTGTCACCCAGCCGGACATGTCATCTGTATGTATACAATGATGTAATCTAGAGGTGACAAATGCGAGATGTATATTTAAAGGCATAATCAAATATTATTCAAATCATATCATATTTGACAATTTAACTTTTTATAACAAAATTTGGACAAGAGGTGTTTTGGGGCAACTCAACCCGATTCCAAATTATGTGTTTTGATCCAAGCCCATTTTGACCTGTTACAGCAACCCCCTGGCTGGCCATTTGCCACCTCTAAACTAATGCAATTAAAAATTTTGCAAGACACAAACCTGAATGCCATATTTGAAACCTGGTGTCTGAAAGAAGTCAATTTACCCCTTCAAGCAATAATTCTGCACTGCTATATATGACAAGATCAAATATTTTGTCACAAATATAACAATAATATACCAGGTTCAGAAGGGTTGGGTTGGTTGGCCCCTTAGTAGCTCTCATGGTTTGGTGCTATTGAAACTATCCCTATAAGACAAAAAACGAAGTTAAAATTGTAAATAATTTGTAACGAGAAATAGAATATCCGAGCTGAGTCATGATTATGATATGAAATGATTTACCAATCCCTGAATAGCCTTCAAATTTCCATAAAAAAATATCTCTTGAAGATTGGCATCAAGTTATGCTGAACCTATATAAACCACAATTCAATAATATATGCCACAAAATCAATAGATTTATCTATAAATGAGTCCCTACCATTCATGGCATACTTTATTGTGTGCCAAAATAACCAACTAGTACCGTGAGCTCAGCCTGCCATGTAAAAGTGGAGATGGGTCCAGCCCCAAAGATCGAAACTTTAGTGTCTGGGTTCGAAACCCGACCTTATATATATATATATATATTAAACCCATTAAGTCTAACTATCTTTCAAATGGTAGCCATAGAGATTATTCATTTACCCGTCAGCTTTAGTAATTAACACATGGAGTGGGGTAGTGGTTGCAGGTTACTCAAATTCAGCCGCCATATAAGAAGAAAACCTTACAAATAGATCAATAACAAATTTTAAGAACAAATAATTTCACTATCAGAGGCCTAAGTATCTTATATCCTTAATTAAGTTAACTTACAAGTAGCATCTCTTCATCATCTTCGCCATCTTCATCTTTCGCAAGAACCGCAACACCAGATTTTGTTGCATTACCTGTGAAACCATCACCTTCCTTTGCCTCAGTTGATGCTGCCAACCTTTTAGAAAGAAATTGCATCATCAAGGTCCATTCTAGAATAAAAAATAGTTACTTTAAAAAAATAGATGTTCGTACGTTGCATATAAAAAAAGTTTACTTCTTGGTGGATTTGTATTCGCAGTGGTTCCAGAAAGATCATCTTCATCAGTGATCTCCCTCTTGTCCTTGTCACAATCACTTTTTCTTTGATTCTCTTGATCATTTACCAGCTCATTCAACCTCATTGCCTTATCACGGCTATTGGTTCTCTTTGTGAAACCATTATCAATCACAACTTATAACACCATTGCAAGTAAGCGATTTGGAGCAACTCCGATAGTTTTTTTACACCATTTCACCATATAATCCAACGAGTTAGCTTTCAGAGATACATACAATCCTTTTGCAAGCTTCTTCCTCCGAGTTGAAAAATCCATTGGATGCTTGATCACATCTTGAAAATCAGAACTTCAACAAAATGAATCCAATGACAACAAGAATGCAGAGCAACTCAAAGCTAACTCCTCATGGTCAACTTACTGTGAACCTATGATCATTACCCAACCTAGTGAAATCTGAAAGACCAAAACCAATAAGCTTCATATCAGAATCTTTACTTTTGGACATGAAAAGGAGGTTCTGAGACAAGAAATTCAACAGAGGGCCAGTAAATATTAAGAAAAACATGACAAATAATTATATCTTGAAACTTAATTGATTTGTAAAAATAAAAGGAAATTTCTAAAAAAAGGCATGCATTTATAACCTCAGGTTTTAGGTCATGGTGCCCTACGCCTTGAAGATGGCAAAAGGTAAGCTTTGTATCTGAACAATTATCAACTTCGCATCTGCTTTTTATGTCTTCCACCTCTGTGTGCATTTGAAACAAATTTTGACTAAAGTCAACTAAATCAACTCATCACTCAACAAATGACACAAAACAGAAACTAACTAACCAACAATAGTCACCAATTCACCTCGTTAGGGTATTTCAAATTCCTAAACCCTAAAATCCTCAAACTGAACAATAATCACAACACGTTAGTATACAATGACAAATATAAAAATTAACCTGAGAGGGATGATGAGCAACCGAAAACCCAAGATCGCCTGCGATGTAGAGGGCATCGAACATACCGCCGAATGAGTTGAGGCCAATTGTCGATTGAATAATGGTCCCTTGAACAACAGCAGCAAAGCATGAGCGAGAGAGAGGAAAGTCAGTAACTGAATTTGGAAGATAGGGTGAGTTTTATGGGTGAAAAGAAACTGACGGAACCCAAGAATCAAGGGGAAGTTATTAAGGAGATGGGGAAGAGGTAGAGGAACTGTAAAATTGCATAGAACTGCCACAATAGGAGTTAAAAATGTGAGTTTAAATGGTCAGGATTTGATTTCAGCAAGATCCAATGGTAGAGATCCATTTGAAAGGTAATTAGACTTAATGGGAACGATATATATATATATATATATATATATATATATATATATATATATATATATATATATGGTAGGGTTCTAGAGTGAACACTAGGTTGAGAGTGAACTGTGTGAACTAATCTGGGCCATTGGATTACATCTTCTAAAGATTTTTAAACAATGGCAAGATTGTAATTATAATGTTGTAACCTCCCTTTAAATTAATTGACATAAGGGTATTTGCGTCTTTTGTAAATTGCATTTATTAAAAAATACAATCAAAATCCCTAAAATCTCGCTAGTTTCCGTATATAAAAGATACACAGCTGTTAGTGTATACACATGTGTACAGTCTCGCTAGTATTAGTTTATACAAGATATACATATTTTAGTTTATACACATGTGTACAGTCTCGCTAACTATCAGTTTATACAAGATACACAACTGTTGGTTTATACACATGTGTACAGTCTCGCTAACTATCATGTTATATAAGATACACAAGTGTTAGTTTATACACATGTGTAGAGTCTTTTATACATCTGTGTATTATATCCAAAAATGGTTACTTATGTGTATATTAAAAACATATAGTATATTATGCATGCACACGAGTAGATTCATAGAAAAACTATGAAATTAATGAAAATGAAACATATCACATGTATGCAAAAATAAATAACTTCATCACATATTCAAAAAAGAGTTAATGCCCAAAAATAATTACAATTTCAATCTCAGAGAAAATTTTCAATATTTATTGAAAATTATATAAAGTTAAAAACAATATATTATGATATATATATATATATATAGCTACTAAAAGAAAAAACAATATTAAAGCTAAAATTAAAACAAAATCTATGGATAAAAAAATGATAGAGAAATAATTAGAAATGCGAGATAGATAGAGAGAGAGAGGAAGAAAGAGAGATAGAGAGAGTTAAGAGAGGAGAAAATTAAGAGATTTTAATTACACATACTTGATTAATGTCAATCTTACCCTTTTAATCTAAAAAATGATCAACGGTCAAGATTAGTTCACATAATTCACTCTCAAGAAGTTCTTCACTCTTGAACCTAATCCTATATATATATATATATATATATATATATATATATATATATATATATAGGGTGGGAGTTGGCTACAAAGTCTATTTTTCCTACAAAGTGTACAAAGTCATAAAACACCACAATTTTAGCCATAAAACACACTCAAACCCCCACAAATAACAAAGTAAAGATTACTAGAATGCCATATTTGTGGGTTTTGTGTTGTGTTTTGGATGATAAGGCTTTGATTTTCGAATGACTAACATTAATGTGTTTTATGATGATCATCATGTTGTGTTTTATATTCATAGTTCTACGATGCTGTGTTTGAAGTTTTTATGGAATGTTAGAGTTTGGATATTGTGTTTTAGTGATCTTCACACTGTTATTTGTGGGTTTTGAGTGTGTTTTATGGTTGAAATTGTGGTTTTTTATGACTTTGTACACTTTATAGGAAAAATGGACTTTGTAGCCGAACCCCACCCTATATATATATATATATATATATATATATATATAGGACTTTGTAGCCGAACCCCACCCTATATATATATATATATATATATATATATATAGGGAGAAGATCATGCGAGAACCACCTCTTATTGCGAGAACCGCGAGAACCAATGTGAACACAACCAAAAATAAATAAAAATAGCTAAAAATCACACAAAAAAAAATTTTAATATTTTTTTATATAAAAATCGCTACTTTTCGAAGCCAAAAAAAAAATTTTAATTTAAAAAAAAAAAAAAAATTTTGCCACTAAAAGTAGCGATTTGAACATAAAAAATATTAAAACAAAAAAATTTAGATATTTTTTTATTTTTTTTAGGTTTTTTGGGGGTTTAGTTTTTAGCATTTTAGCTTGTGGGGGGGGGTGGGGGTGGGGGGGAGGGTTTAGGTTTTTAGGGGGTGGGGGAGGGGGGCTTTAGGTTTTTTTGGGGGGGGGGGGGGTGGGGGGGTTAGGTTTTTTAGGGGGGGGGTTGGGGTTAGGTTTTTTTTAGCTATTTTAGGTTATGTTCACATTGGTTCTCGCGGTTCTCGCAAGAAGGGTGGTTCTCGCATGAACTCCTCCGTATATATATATATATATATATATATATATATATATATATATATATATATATATATAGGGGAATGTTCATTTGAGAAGAAATTTTATGTGAGAAGAAAAAGAAGAAAGGGCATAATGGTAAAAGATTAAATAGTTTATAACTCCTTACATTAATTATGTTATCTCTCATTAATAAAGTAAAAAATATTTTATCCTACACATTTCAAAATTTATCCTACATATATCTTACACTTACTGAAATTTACCCTACACATATCTAAATCAATCATACACATTTAAAAATTTATCCTACACATACTAAAATTTTTCCTACACATGTCGAAAATTGTCATTCACCCTAAATTATTTTATCTTGAAATAGTATATTTAAAAGTGAGTTAAAAATTTAATTAGTTAGCTAATTAATTACAATTAGAAATTTACCTATATGCCCTTATTAATAATATTAAATACACATATTAAATGAAGTAAAATGGGGCATTTCTATTGGTTTAAAACTTATTCTTTTTATTCTTACAAATTTTTTCTTCTCATTTGAACCCTCCACTATATATATATATATATATATATATATATATATATGTATATATATATATATATATATATATATATATATTTATAGGGGGCCGATAGAATGAGAACCACCCCGAGTTATGAGAACCACGAGAACCACACCGTACGGGGCGAGGTGGACCAATTTTTTTTTTCGAAAACGTAGATTAGTGTATCACAAACACATTCGTAAAAAAATATTCAAAAAAAAAACGCCGTGTGGGTAGTTTTTTACACCACAAAAACGTGGTTTACGAGTTCCGTAAATTTACGGAACTCGTAAACCACGTTTTTGTGGTGTAAAAAACTACCCACACAGCGTTTTTTTTTTTAATTTTTTTTTACGAATGTGTTTCTAATACATCCACCTACGTTTTTGAAAAAAAAAACTTGGTCCACCTCGCCCGGAATCAAGTGGTTCTCGCGGTTCTCATAACTCGGGGTGGTTCTCATTCTAGCGGTCCCCTATATTTATATATATATATATATAATACCATATGCGCACCTTATTAAGCATCTGAATTGTTGTCAGTGATCAATCAAATATTCTGCACAAGGATGAACTCAACCATGTGGTTATGGCCTTGGTACATAGTTGTGCTTCTGAGCTACAATATTCACACACCAAGGCTGCCTATTTGCACACTTAGGGTTTATATACGTTGCGTATAGAGCTATACACAACGTATAGAGTTACACCTATACGCAGCGTATAGAGCCATATGCAGCGTGTAAGTTGCATGAAATTCAGAGCCTGCCCAACAAACATTGGCACAGACAACCAAGGTTTATATACGTTGCGTATAGAGCTATACGCAACGTATATAGCCCATCAGATTTTTTGGTTATTTTGATGTATTTGTGGTATAAATTCTCAACCGGTTCCAACGTTAAATCGCTTAAAATATATAACCGTTAATGTTATACCATTAATATTATATACAGTTCAGTTTTTTTGGAAAACGTATATGCGGTTCGAATATATTATATTGTTATCGTTTAAATTAAATTATTATACCATGTCTTGTGTACGGGTTCGAATATATTGTACCGTTTCCATAATATACCGTTTAATTTAAAAATTGTTAAATATTTTGAAATATCCGGGTACGGTTCGAATATATTATACCGTTTCAATAATATTCCTTTTAAATTAAATTGTTATACCAAGTTTCGGTGCGGGTCGGGTGTTGTATGGTATCGTAACGTATTACATCGTATCGTATCTCGTATAGTGTATAGTATAAGTCTCGTATATGTTTCCAGCGGTAAAATGGTCTTTTTACCAAAGTTGCCCTATATATACGTCAGATACAGGGTTATACGCGGCGTATAGTAAAATAGACCATTTTACCCCTGGATTAGGGGCTATATGCAGCCAAAAACAGGGGTAACACTGTCTTTTTGGCCCTTTATATACACTGCATATAGACTTATACTTAGCGTATATAAAGGGTAGTTTTTATTTTTAACCCCAAACCTGTGGTAAAATTATCTTTTTGACCGTTTATATACGCCGTGTATAGGCCTATACACAGCGTATATAAAGGGTGTATTAAAAAAAACATTTTTAAGTATCGTATCGTATTGTATAAGTCTCGTATAAACCTCGTATAAGTCTCACATAGGTCTTGTATATGCCTATAGGCCTATACGGGTGTTCTATGGTATCCTATAGTATCGTATCGTATCGTATTGCATCATATACTGTAGTATAAGTCTCGTATAGGTTTCCTATAGGTCTTCTATATGCCTATAGGCTTATACGGGACCTAAACCACACCTATAGGCCTATACTGGACCTAAACCACACCTATAAGCCTATACGGGTGTAAGGACTCTCAAAAATGTCCTAAAACGACCCGTAAGTAAAAACCCGGACCCCTGAAACCCTATTCCATAACAAAAATCAAGAAATCAAGATTTTTGGTCTTCAGGCGGACCGCGTAAATGATAAGCAACCCTTACGCGGGCAGCGTCAACCCTAAGTTTGACCGGATAAGCATCCGGGCCACGTGTTGCACGCGTGGCAAGTCTACTGATGACACCGTAGCCCTAGTCTACGTCTAGCTGGCCCTCGCGGGCCGCGTAAAGATCAAGGGTGGGCTCACGCGGGCCGCGTGAGACCCAAATTTCACCTATAAATAGGTTGGGTCATGAGCAGTTCACTGATGTCGAAACCATTTCACAAAAACGAAAGCACACTGCACAAATTCGAAATTCACTTTTACAATAGCGAGGCCCTGCTACGATACAGGGTATTAACTCGATCGCTGCTACGATTCTATGTCCGATCGATTGAAACTATCCAATGGATGTTTAAGTGCTGCCCACATTAGGGCCATACTTTGTCATTAGTCGTGAATTCGACGGATGTTTAAGTATAGCACTTATCTCGTGAGTTATCGTAAATGCTGTATTAGTTACTAACCTAGTTCGTATGCATTGTTATTTAAATTAGGTTACAAGGCTAATCAGTAGGCTAAACTCTGCCCGTATAAATCTGCAATGTGAGTCATTCTCTTTTATCAAATGTATTTTACAATACTCCAATTATTTTCAAAAGTTATAATTACAGGGATTAAGTCGTGGTTATCTTGAATCACTGGCTAGTGGGGTATTGTGCACATTACTAATTTCTCACGGTTAGGCTAATAAATCCTAACAGTGATAATCATCACTACTTGGGGAAAGACCCAATAGTGGTATGACCATCGTCACCAGGTGACACGGCGCCAGATAAAAATAAGATAAAAGCCATTGTAATCGCTCTTATGCTGTAATTTATAACTATGTGTCATTTTATCAAATTGAGTGACTCACCAGTATTTCCCCGCTGATAAAATATTTTTTTTTTTAAAACATGTTTCAGGCGACCTGCTATAAATCAAGGAAAACGTGCTACGGAGCACTAACAAGCTTGAAGAGGTGGCTCAGTTAAAATTAAATAAACATGTTTTATAAATCAGGGAATTCCCTAGTGAAATTCCTCTATTGTAAATTACGGGGTTTATCCCGAATTGTGGTATAAAATAATCGGGCATTTTCGAATTGTAAAAGATCCGGTAAAATCTTCCGCTGTTGCATCAAATAATAAATACCACAGGTTCCTGTCCCGCGGCTCCTGACCGGGTCAAACCGGGGCTGGGGCCGTGACAGGAAGAGGTGGTATCAGAGCCACTGATTTAAGCCTATTAAGTATTTAAAATACTTAATTTTCCTGATTATCGTCTTGTGATGATGTGTTTTTAACTGACTAATTGTTAGTTACAGTATGTGTAAGCAAAGAATCTCGGATATCTATCTTAAACTAGATAGTGTACCAAAAGATAAGGGAAACTCATCCCAATAAAATTCCTCAAGATACTCAGCAGAAACTGAGGAAGGAATATTTGTTCGTAAGGCACAATTTGAAAAACCACTTTCCCCTAATAAAAGAAGTTGGATTATTAGAAAAAGTCAAGAGAAAATAACGAAGTCACAACCAAAAGGAGTGATGAGTAATAAGGAAACTCAGGGAATAGGCAGTAACCCACCATGGGAAGATGAGTTAGATGAACAATGGGCAGATCTCTACATGTTAGCCACGGTAGCAGTAAATGCTAACTTTTGATTAAATCACCAAACCAGTACCATCACCTATGCTACCTACAAACCAGGAACTTTAGCTAAACCACTAGTATATTTCAAAATTTTAGTTGTAATAAATATGTGTTGTTTCAATAAACGGTTTGTATAAATTAGATAATTATAATAAATATTTAAACTTTTCTAATTGCCATTATGTAATTATATGAAGATTCAAATTACAAAATTTTAACCTAGAATATTGTGTGTTTCTTCATATCTACAAAACAGCATGAATGAACTATCTGACGCCCTTCAAAATCTCAATCTCTATCCTGTTAATGTGGAAGTTTCCAAAGACTTTACTGGGTATTGTGCCAATGTTGATGAACATATGGAATTTCAAGCTCAACCTCCGGAGAAACCCAAGCCAAAGAAAAGAAGAAGAATTGTGGGCTGGAGGCGTGTACGCAGGAGGAAACCAGTAACTAGGAAAGTTGCCAAGACGGAGGACCCAATGGATAAAGGAAAGGGAATAGAAATTGCAGAAAGTTCCAAGCAAACCGAGGAAATGTTGTCCCAGGAAGAACTAGATTACATACTAGCAAGTTGTGATATCCTTAAACTTGTTAATGAAAACCTTTTCACTTATCCTACTGAAACCCAGCTTCCAGTAAACTTGGAATCAGCCATCCCAGATCCCCTTGTCAACACCCGACCTTTAGGAGAAATGGAAGAATGGTGGACCAACGATTGGCAATTCCAGAATCTTTTAAACAACCCTTATACTTTTCTCCCTCAGTTTAACCCAGAGCCTGCACCCAATCCACCGATGAGCAACGAGAATCTGGCTGAACTCCGCCATTTTGGCGAGGAGCTGATGGATGCAAGAAATCAAATCCGAGAGGTGTGAGAACAGATCTCCTGGAAGAACGACAAGAGGGAACGTCGTTAATGAAAATGCCAGCTGATGGGATAGCATGTGAGGGTGGAAGCATGCGTTTAATAATAATATAATAAATATAATTATGTGAAATAACTTAAATAAAACTTGTGTAAGATAACCAGTGTGTACGGATGCCTATTATAAAATATATAAAATATCGAACGTCGAAAGATCGACAAATTTTGGCTATATTTGTTTACGTGATTATGTGCAATTATTTTGTTATGTTTGATTATTAATTATTTTATACTAATTACTTATATAAATTAATTACCAGATGGCAAACGCTGGTAATGAACCCGATAATGAAGTTAATCAATCTGAGCATAACAATGAGGATCAATTTCTGAATAGGCAAGATATCGAGAATATCATTGCTCAGGGAATAGCCAATGCTATTCCAGCAATACTTGCTGCTGCTCGAAATCCAATTGAACCTCAAATTATTCCTAGCAAACGTACACATGAAGACAATTTCAGTAATAGTATAAACGGAGGCGGCAACAACAACAATAACAATAATGATAATGTACTGCAAACTCCAACTCTTAAAAGAATGAAGGCTGCAACACCTGGTTGCACTTATAAGGAATTTCTTGCCTGTAAACCAGCTGAATTTGCAGGCAATGAAGGGGCAACTGCGGCGCTGCGTTGGTTAGAGAAAACCAAAGCAGTCATTATGATAAGTAAACGTGTCGAGGAAGATAAGGTCATGTATGCGTCACATCTTTTCAAAGAAGGGGCGCTAGAATGGTGGAATACGGTACTTCAAGCCAAAGGAAGAAATATGGCCTATGCCATGAGTTGGGAAGAATTCCAGAAGTTAGTGGAAAGAAAATTCTGCCCTGAATACGAAAAGGAACAAATGGCAAATAAGTTCCTGAACCACCGGATGGTGGATGTAGACTGTCGAGGGTATACTTCGACATTCTTCGAGTATGCGAGAGTGGTACCAACTTTGGATTCGCCAGAACCGGTACTTATTTCCCGCTATATTTGGGGATTAATTGGCGAAATCCGTGATATCATTAAAGTTGCGAGACCCCGCACTATTGACGATGTTGTGGAATTAGCTAACACCCTAACGGACGGACTGGTACGCACAAGAGAAGAAACCCGGAAAAAGGAAGTAGCCCAAAAGATTACCCAAGGATTCCGTATGGGTAATCGTAGTAATTTCAAGAGAAAGGAAACTGGACAATCTTCCACTGTTCCATTTTGTAATACATGCAAAAGGAAGCATTTTGGAAGATGCAAAGGATATTGCAATTTCTGCAAAATCCCAGGGCACCAAGAAGAAGACTGCAGGAAGAAGAAAGCAACAGTCTGCTACAACTGTGGAAAAGCTGGACACTTTACGCCAGACTGTCCAAAATTGGTCAAACCAGCCGATAACAAAGCTAAACCTGCAGAAGGAACTACCAAGAAGAATGCAAGAGCTTTCCAGTTAACTACTCAGAAAGCAGAACTAATTCCTGACGTAATAGCTGGTACGTTCCTAGTACACGACGTTTATGCAAAAGTATTATTTGACTCTGGTGCAAACCAAAGTTTTATAAATACTTCATTCTGCTAAGCTCTTAACTTACCCTTAACCAACCTTAGGCAGATTTTTACAGTCGAAACGACAGATGGGAATTCTGTTAAAATAAAAAAGGTTGTGCGAGAAGGAAAGATAGAACTTTTAGGTCATAAATTTTCAGGAACCCTGTTACCTATGAATTTAGCCAGATTCGACATAGTATTAGGAATGGATTGGCTAGTAGCCAATCATGCTCGAATTATTTGTGATAAGAATTCCATAGAAATTCATACACCCACAGGAGAATTAGTGATAATTACAGGAGATAAGCCACGAAAACCACTGAAATTCATTTCAGTAATGAAGTTGGCAAGTTGTTCAAGAAAACAAGAGGTGGTGTATATGATTTCAGTAATCATTAACACAAAAGGTAAGGAACTTACAGAAATTCCGGTAGTAGCAGAATACCCGGATGTCTTTCCGGAAGAACTACCTGGATTGCCACCCAATAGGGAAGTCGAATTTAGAATACATCTAATTCCTGGAACTACACCAATAGGCAAGGCACCTTATCGGTTAGCACCCATAGAAATGCTAGAATTGAAAAAGCAATTACATGAATTACTGAGCAAAGGATTTATACAACCTAGTTCATCCCCGTAGGGAGCGCCAGTGTTGTTTGTAAAGAAGAAAGATGGTTCAATGCGAATGTGTATCGATTATAGATAATTGAATAAAGTTACAATTAAGAATCGATACCCATTACCTAGGATTGATGATCTTTTTTATCAATTGCAAGGAGCTAGATACTTTTCTAAGATAGATTTACGCTCCGGATATCATCAATTGAAGGTACAAGAAGAAGACATACCTAAAACTGCTTTCAGAACTAGGTATGGTCATTATGAGTTTACAGTCATGCCCTTTGGGTTAACAAATGCTCCAGCAGCATTTATGGACATGATGAATAGGATCTGTAAACCGTACTTGGATAAATTCGTAATTGTCTTTATCGACGATATACTTATTTATTCCAAAAGCCAGGAGGAGCATTGTGAGCACCTGCATACACTCTTAACTTTGTTAAGAAAAGAAAAGCTCTACGCCAAATTCTCGAAGTGTGAATTTTGGCTACAAGAAGTACAATTCTTAGGACACATGGTGAATCACGAAGGTATTCACGTAGATCCTGCTAAGATAGAAGCAATCACCAAATGGAAGGTCCCACAAACAGCTATGGAAGTTAGAAGTTTCATAGGATTAGCCGGTTACTATAGACGATTTATTAAGGATTTTTCCAAAATAGCCATGCCATTAACTAAGTTAACCTGTAAAGCAGTTAAGTTTGAATGGGGACCCAGGCAAGAGGAAGCTTTTAAAATTTTGAAACAAAAGTTAACAAACGCCCCAATTCTAGCCTTGCCAGAAGGAACAGAGGATTTTGAAGTTTACTACGATGCTTCTAAGCTAGGATTAGGATGTGTACTAATGCAACGCAAAAAGGTAATTGCATATGCCTCAAGGAAATTGAAAAAGCACGAGGAAAACTATACGACTCATGACTTAGAATTAGGAGCCAAAATTTTTATTTGGAGACACTATCTGTATGGGAGTAAGTTTACTGTCTATACAGATCATAAGAGCTTAAGGTACATATTTGGGCAAAAAGAATTAAACATGAGGCAAAGAAGATGGATGGAAATTTTAAGTGATTACTACTGTGATATTCAATATCACGAAGGAAAGGCAAACGTAGTTGCAGATGCCTTAAGTCATAAGTATCATGAGAAACAACGACGAGTTCGTGCTCTTAGATTAAGTCTACAATTAGACTTAATGGAACAACTGAAAATCATTCAAGAAACAGCAATCAAGGATGATGCTGAAGGAATGAAAGGAAGGATAAAAGAATTAGAGCAAGGAAGTGATGGAATTTGGAGATTCCATAAGAAAAGAATTTGGGTACCTAAGCAAGGAGAATTAAGAAATAAGATTTTAGAAGAAGCCCATAAATCTAGGTATACCATGCATCCCGGTAACAATAAGATGTACCAAGATTTAAGGAATAACTTCTGGTGGATAGGAATGAAAAAGGACGTAGCTAGATATGTTTCTAAGTGTCTTACTTGTTCACAAGTTAAGGCAGAACACCAGAAACCTTCAGGTCTACTACAAAAATTAGAAATGCCTGTATGGAAATGGGAACTTATAACCATGGACTTTGTTACTAAGTTACCCAATACCAGAAAAGGTAATGATGCGATTTAGGTAATTGTGGATCGATTAACCAAATCAGCTCATTTTCTACCCATGAAGGAAACCTTCAGCATGGACAGGTTAGCCAAATTGTATGTAGATGAAGTGGTATCTTTACATGGAGTTCCACTTTCCATTGTGTCGGATAGAGATAGTCGTTTCACTTCCCATTTCTGGACAAGTTTCTAGGAAGCAATGGGAACCCGACTAAATCTAAGTACTCCATATCATCCTCAGACAGACGGACAAAGTGAAAGGATGATCCAAACTATGGAGGACATGCTCAGGGCATGTGTAATAGATTTTGGTGGAAATTGGGATGACCACCTACCATTAATTGAATTCTCCTATAACAATAGTTATCATTCAAGCATCGAAGCTGCCCCGTTTGAAGCACTGTACGGACGTAAGTGCAGAACTCCAGTTTGTTGGGCAGAAATAGGAGAAAGTCAATTATCAGGTCCTGAAATAGTGCAAGAAACTACCGACAAGATCACTAAAATCAAGGAAAGATTAAAGACGGCTCGAGATTGCCAGAAGAGTTATGCAGATAATCGACGCAAGCCGTTAGAATTTCAAATCGGAGACAAGGTTCTCTTGAAGGTCTCTCCTTGGAAAGGAGTAGTTCGCTTTGGTAAGAAAGGGAAGCTAAGTCCAAGGTACGTAGGGCCATTCTCACTAGTCCAATGTATAGGACCAGTTGCTTATCGCTTACAATTACCAGAAGAATTAGCTGGAGTACATGACGTATTTCATGTATCTAATCTCAAGAAATGTCTATCAGACGAATCTATGGTAATTCCTTTTTAAGATATAGAGGTAAATGAAAAGCTAAAGTTTGTCGAGAAGCCACTGCAAATAGAAGACAAAAAGATTAAATTTCTCAAGCACAAAAGATTGGTACTCATCAAAGTTAAATGGGAATCCAAAAGAGGACCCGAATACACCTGGGAACTGGAATCAGAGATGAAGCGAAAGTATCCTCACTTATTTCAGTAAATCTCGAGGACGAGATTTTAAATAAGGTTGGGAGGATGTAAGGACTCTCAAAAATGTCCTAAAACGACTCGTAAGTAAAAACCCGGACCCCTGAAACCCTAATCCATAACAAAAATCAAGAAATCAAGATTTTTGGTCTTCAGGCGGGCCGCGTAAATGATAAGCAACCCTTACGCGGGCCGCGTCAACCCTAAGTTTGACCGGATAAGCATCCGGGCCACATGTTGCACGCGTGGCAAGTCTACTGCTGACATCGTAGCCCTAGTCTATGTCTAGCTGGCCCTTGCGGGCCGCGCAAAGATCAAGGGTGGGCTTACGCGGGCCGCGTGAGACCCAAATTTCACCTATAAATAGGTTGGGTCATGAGCAGTTCACTGATGTCGAAACCATTTCACAAAAACGAAAGCACACTGCACAAATTCGAAATTCACTTTTACAATAGCGAGGCGCTGCTACGATACAGGGTATTAACTCGATCGCTGCTACGATTCAATCTCCGATCGATTGAAACTATCCAATGGATGTTTAAGTGCTGCCCACATTAGGGCCATACTTTGTCATTAGTCGTGAATTCGACGGATGTTTAAGTATAGCACTTTGTCATTCGTTGTGAGGGTTTTAATCTGGTGAGTTATTGTAAATGTTGTATTAGTTACTGACCTAGTTTGTATGCATTGTTATTTAAATTAGGTTACAAGGCTAATCAGTAGGCTAAACTCTACCCGTATAAATCTGCAATGTGAGTCATTCTCTTTTATCAAACGTATTTTACAATACTCCAATTATTTTCAAAAGTTATAATTACAGGGATTAAGTCGTGGTTATCTTGAATCACTGGCTAGTGGGGTATTGTGCACATTACTAATTTCTCACGGTTAGGCTAATAAATCCTAACAGTAATAATCATCACTACTTGGGGAAAGACCCAATAGTGGTATGACCATCGTCACCAGGTGACACGGCGCCAGATAAAAATAAAATAAAAGCCATTGTAATCGCTCTTATGCTGTAATTTATAACTATGTGTCATTTTATCAAATTGAGTGACTCACCAGTATTTCCCCGCTGACAAAATATTTTTTTAAAACATGTTTCAGGCGACCTGCTATAAATCAAGGAAAACGTGCTACGGAGCACTAACAAGCTTGAAGAGGTGGCTCAGTTAAAATTAAATAAACATGTTTTATAAATCAGGGAATTCCCTATTGAAATTCCTCTATTGTAAATTACGGGGTTTATCCCGAATTATGGAATAAAATAATCGGGCATTTTCAAATTGTAAAATGTCCTGTAAAATCTTCCGCTGTCGCATCAAATAATAAATACCACGGGTTCCTGTCCCGCGGCTCCTGACCGGGTCAAACCGGGGCTGGGGTCGTGACAACGGGACCTAAACCACACCTATAGGCCTATACGAGACCTAAACCACACCTATGGGCCTATAAAGGACCTATACTACATCTATAGTATTGTATCGTATTGCATCGTATCGTATCGTATCGTATCGTATAGTGTATAGTATAAGTCTCGTATAGGTTCCCTATTGGTCTTGTATATGCCTATAGGCCTATACAGGACCTAAACCACACCAATAGTACTATACGAGACCTATACTACACCTATAGGCCTATACGGGTGTTATATCGTATCGTATAGTATAGTATCATATCGTATTATGTCGTTTCGTATGGTGTAGTATAAGTATCATATAGGTTTCTTATAGGTCATGTATACACCTATAGGCCTATACGAGACCTAAACCACACCTATAGGCATATACGGGACGTAAACCACACCTATAGGCCTATACGGGACCTAAACCACACCTATAGGCCTATAAGGGACCTATACTACATCTATAGGCTTATACGGGTGTTCTATGGTATCCTATAGTATCGTGTCATATTGCATCGTATCGTATAGTGTATAGTATAAGTCTCGTATAGATTCCTATAGGTATTGTATATGCCTATAGGCCTACACGGGACCTAAACCACACCTATGATATTTAAACGTTTATAGCATTCGAACAGCACTAGACGTGGTGCAATCATTTAATTTTAATGATAACAATATAATATATTCGAACCGTATATACGTTTTTTTAAATTAACGGTATATAATATTAATGATATAACATTAACGGTTATATATTTTAAACGATTTAACGTTGGAACCGGGTGAGAATTTATAACACAAATACATCAAAAAAATATGATAGGTTATATACCTGCGTATATAAACCCTAATTGTTTGTGCCAATGATTGCTGGACTAGCTTTGAATTCCATGCAACTTATACGCTGCGTATAACTCTATACGCAGCGTATAGGTGTAACCCTATACGTTGTGTGTAGCACTACTAGAAAAATCCTAAAATTCCTACCAAAATTTCCTACGCATTTCCTACAAACGAAACTGCCATCACTTTTCCCATGAAATTCCTACGAACAAGAAAGGGTCTTAGTTTTGTGACAAAAAAAAACGACAAAAAAGCCACAAATTGTTATGCGTAGGAAACGTGTCAGAAATTTCCCACGTATTTCTGACAGAATTCGTTTTCGTTTTAACCATTTGTCGGAAAAAGAACCCTCCGATAATGGCCAAGATCTCCGACGACGGTAGCCTTTTCTTCGACGACGGGCTGGATCTCACCGGCTTCACTCTCACCCCGGGTTAATACAGAACCCTCTGGGTACCCCATTCTTGGTCGGGTCGATTATGAGCCCATACCGATTGCACCACAGACTCTACTAGAAAATTAACCTGTATCACCACCGATTGCAGCTCCGACAAGATGGAGTGCGAAGGCCGCGACACCGAACTGCCGGTGACTCTGGCGGAGTTCACTCTTAATGACGACCAGGGTTTGGATTTCTATAACGTCAGCTTGGATCTCTATGACATCAGAGAAGAGACAATTCGGTGGTGGTGGCAAGTGAAGTGGTGGTGGTGGTGGCAGGTGGGTTGTGGTGGTGGTGGTTGTAGGATAGTTAGAGAGAGAGAAGGAGAAGAGGGGTTAATAATGTAGTGTCTGTATGTATTATAAGTATATATACATATATAATTTTAAAATTGTTTTTTATGATTATTTATTTTAATATTTAGGCTAAAATGACCAAAATACCCTTAGGTGGGGTTAATTTAGTCAAATTTAACCACGTAAACTTAGTGTGTTATGACTAAAGGACATTGTTTTGGTCAAAAATTACCGAAGCAATTAAGTGATCAACTTAGTTTGTGTGGTAGTGTGCTAGTAATGCTTGTAAAAAATATGTTGGTTCGATTGTTTAAGAAAACAGTTTCAGGATAAAGCCTCAGGATATAAAGCTATACCAATAATCAAACAATGAGCCGCAAAAGTAAAAAGTGGACACATGATATTCGAGGAAAGCCCTTGATCAATCTAGATCTCCGGCATAAAATCTCGGGAGCTGACAATCACCTGCTGCCTTGTTCTTCTTATTGCTTGAATAACCAGGATACAGTGCATGATAATGCTCAGATCGGTACTAAGTGTTACAATGATTACAAGTGATGAGTGTTAATGTGTGATTGCAAGAGAGAACTGCGTACGAGTTCGAAAGCTAGAAGTGAAGTGAAGTGACCTATGATCTGGCTATCCGTTTATATAGTTACAACAACAAACAAATTCCCTTATAAACTAGGGATACTTCTGCTTATTCCCTTTTGAACGTTGAAGACATATTCCTCCGGCTTCGACTTCTATTTCCCAACTAAATTGAGCGAGTCTGTAGGAGAAAGGGTCCTTGTGGACGTTGTGATCCTACAGCCATAACCTGCAAGCAAACTAGTAGTAACAGCAAGGATACTGGCTCAGGATGTTACCATATCCTGGTCCGGTGTCCTGATCATAATCAGTTATCATAAAATCAAGATATAGTGTCAGTATATGGGCTTAGAATTCCACCCATAATAATTGTCCCAAAAAATGTTACTGTTGAGGATCTTGTGTCCCAACGGTAATATTTTTACGTTTATCAAGGCAATTAAGAGTTAAGACTGCTTGATTTGACAAGATGCAACTACCGAGGCTAAATCTACTCATTACTCCCCTATATCTTCTCAACTTATTCTCCATTTAACCGTCATCAAGAAAGCAAAAAGGTAAAACTCTCTCCTATCTTCATCCTTTTTCTCCCTTCTTTGCACTATTTCCGGTCAAGAATGGCAAGGCAAACTAGGTCCAGCTCCGACGATTCGCCCCCCACCTTCACGCCACAAAATTTTCTCCAGTATTCGGAGAAAAAATGGTGCACATTCTATAGTGCCTACCTGTCATCCCTTCAAACCTTCGGTATCTTCCCGGACGGCTCAATATTCAGGCCATACGATCGGGAACTTTGATCAGGCATGTTCTCCAAAGAATGGATTTGTTTTAATGCTTTCCCCTTCACATTAGGTCTTCGATTCCCTTTTTATGACTTTATCACCGATTTCTTTCGCATCTCTGGCCTTAGCTTCAGTCAAACCATGCCCATGCTCTGGCGTGACTTGGTTGTTCTTGATCGGATCAAGAATACCCATATTCCAGAGCTTTCCATCAACGATATTCAGATAGCATACCGGCTAAGATCCCAGGGGTCTAGCAAGTTCCTGTTTTACTCCACCTCCCACAACCCTCTGATTCTCCGGGCCACCAGTAATGACGAGGAATGGAAGTCCAAGTTCTTTTTTTGTAAAAAGAAGTTTAATCCCTGGTGGAGCAGATTATCCGTTGAAGTGGTTAACAAGGGGTAGTGTTTTGGTCAAAAATTACCGAAGCAATTAAGTGATCAAATTAGTTAAGTGAGGTAGTGTGCTAGAAGTGTTCGAAAAATATATGTTGATTTAGTTGTTAACAAAAATAGTTTTCAGGATACGGCTCAGGATATCGAGCTGTATCTACAATCAAACAATGAGCAAAAAGGTAAAGGGTGACACAGGATGTACGAGGAAAGCCCTTTATCAATCTAGATCGCCGGCACAACCGGCACAAAACCTCGGGAGCTGACAATCGCAGCTGCCTTCTTCTTCTTATTACTTCAAATATCAGGATACAGTGCAGGATATGATGCGGATCGACTAGGTGTTACAATGTGATTTGAATACAAGTGTAAGTGTATTGTGAGTGATTGCAGCTAGAGAGCAAGAGTGTACGAGAGATTGTGTGTGTTCTTATCTGATCCGATCAATCCTATTTATAGTAAAGTAAAGCTAACTAACTAGCCTTCGAATTCGTGATAAAACGAATATTCCCTTTGTGAACATTGCAGTCCACGTCTTCCGGCTTCAACGTTCCTATTCCAACAGATTGGCCCGAGTCTTTGGGAGAAGAAGTCCACTTGAATGTTATAAACTTGCTTCATTAATCCGCACGTGAATTAATTAGTCACTACCAGGATACTGTGTCAGGATGTTACCAATAGTCAGAATATTATTCACGATATGTAAGCAGAAAACTACCCATAACAATTGTCCCCAAAATATATCTGTTGGTATACCAATTCCAAAGGATATGTTTTAAAACTTTATCTCGTGAATCGAGGACATTATGTTGAAGTGACGATTGAAATGACAAGCTGCAACTCCTAACGCATTACTTACTCATCACCCCTATATTTAGCTTATATTTATTCAAGCCTTTAACGCCATAATTATTCCGTTCCAGGCTCATTCCAGGTAATTCCTTCTTCTTTCCTCTCTATTTTCTTTTGTTTTCATCCATTTTTCAATTGAAACTCTCCATGGCTTCACGAACAAGATCACACATAAACGAATCAACCCCAACCCTTGAAAGTCAAAACCTTCTCCGAGAACCCAAAAAAGAGATTTGCTCTTTCAATAACGTTGACATTGTCGCCTTAAAAGATTCCGGCGCCTTTCCTGCCGGGGTAATCATCCATCCCTTCGACCGGGAAGTCCGATCAGACGCAATATCAAACGAATTGGTGTGCTTCTTAGCCTCTCCTTTCTCCTTGGGACTTCGGTATCCTTTTCCAGCCTTCATTTCCCGCTTTTTCGAACTCACCGGCCTCAGTTATGTCCAAACCATGCCAATGGTTTGGCGAGTTTTAATGGACATCTCGTCATGTCCTTGATCTTTGTGTCGAAGATCTCCCTATAGCATATCGTCTAAGGTCCCATGGTAATAGCCGTTTTCTCCTCTCCTCTACTTCTAAGAACCCCTTGATCCTCAAGGCCACTAAGAACGAAGATCAATGGCAAAGAAAGTTCTTTTTCGTAAAGTGGGATTCCATTGCTAAGGGTTTTGACCTGCCAGTAGAGTGGTTGACTTCGGGTAGGATTTAGGGTTTTATGATTATCCCCAAATATATCCTGAAACAATATCCTAAACTGATACTCTCATGTTTTTATGCAGCAAACTTTAAGGAATTGGCTCTGCCTACTGAAAAATCCCAAGAAAGAATCAAGAGAATCTATCGATTGCCTGATAGTGATAGATCTTTTTCGTCGCATCTTCCAAGTTCAAGCCAGTACTCATCATCCGAAATGTCTGGTAAGGATCGAAATTTTCCACACACATATATATTTAGTTAAATAAAATACGAGCAGAGGTTTACATTCTCCCTGTTATGCAGCATTAGTCAAGGTTCCAGAGACCTTTGAGCTTGAGGAGCTGGACAGCTATTCCACTCCTGTCAACGTCAAGAAGGAAACTCCTGCCACCACAGTTCCAAGCCGGTCCCGGTTCCTAAGCCCAACCCAAGAACTCATGCCTCTATCGCCAAGAAGAGGAAAGGTTCCGAGGTCAGCACTCTAGGCTCTAAAGGGTTCTCTTATGAAGAACTCAGCTTTACTGACTCCTTAGAGCCGATGACATCCTTTCTTAACAAGGTAATATCCTAGTACCATATCCTGTGTATATATCCTGACAGAATATCCTGGTTAGCAAGTTTTGATTTATACCTGAATTTTGACTTGCAGGGTCTCCAGCATCTGCTCCACCTTTACACCGATGCCTGTAGTACAGCCAAGTTTCAAGAAGCCAGGATCAAGCAGCTTGAGACTACTGTTGCTGATCAGAGCACTATTGCTGAAGCCAAGTCCCGACACTTCGAGGATAAACTGAAGAAGGTTACCCAGGACACCGAAGTAAAGCTGGCAGCCATCCACGTTGAGCATGAACAGGCCATGGTATCCTTCTGGGAAGGAATCAAAAATTCGGCTGTTGTCTCCCTGCTACAGGCTCGCATCAAGATGGCTTATGAGGCCAAGGAGACAGGTCTTGAATGCCCATCCTGGCCGGTTGATTTCTGGGTGGAAAAGCTGAAGGAGCTCGGAGGCAAACTTATGCCATATCCTGCTAAAGCTGGGGCTGGTGAAACTTCCAAGTCAGCAAAGGTGGCGGACAAGGCTGGAGAGAAGGAGGATGCTGGGTTGGATGCTGGTGAGGATTCTTCTCAGGATGCTGAAGATGAGAAGATGGAGAAGGCTGGTGATGATGCCGCTGTGTGAGGGCATTTAAGTGGGCGATGATGGATATTGATGCCTAGGCTTGAGCCAACTTTTTAAATTTGAATGTTAGTCTGTAATCCCAAAACAATTTACTTTTCCTGCACTTGAACAATTTACATTTCCTGCATGCTTTTTGAATATAACAGTTGGAGGTGGATGGGTCTCAGTTTGAGATGAAACCTTCAATTGTTATGTTAATATAGTCAAAAACTAATTGTGCTTTTGGTGGATGGATCTCAGTTTGAGATGAAGCCAAAAGAACAATCTTTTGATATGTTAATAATATAACTTTTTATGATCTATCGTTGTCCTTTTTCAACTCTTGTTATGCATTGCTTAGTTTGAATACAATTCCAATGTTCCAAGCTTGGTGTAATATTTCAAATGTCCTAACCAAATATCATGAAAATATCTTAATCAGGATACTCGCAAATATCCTATTAAGACTTTTGTCAAATAGGGTTCTTACAACTCAAACAATTTAGATAAAGTTTTATAAGAAAAAGGATAGTTCATTCTTATTTTGCAAAGCTTGTTTTGATTACTGTTGTTTGATTTGAACATAGTTTCAATTTTCAATCTATGTGTCATATCTCAAACATTCCAACCGAATATCCTGAAGTATATCATGAGAATATATCTTGATCAGGATACTCATAATTATTATATTCAATCTTTTGTTAAACGCAGTTTCAAAAATTTAGACAATTTAGATAAGGTTAAAAGGAAAGATCATACCAGAAATAGAGTACAACCCTATTCTTAAACTTTAATCCCCTTACAATCTTTCCACCGAAGATGTCCCCAGTCTGGGATGCCTTGTGAACTCGGCCCAAGCTTGATCTTCTGAGCTTTTCACTATGACTTAGTAGGAATGTCCCCTGTGCATTATGTTTTTGAATACTTAGAAATTTTCTGGACTTCAATTGCAACTGTTTGTATAATTTTTGTGTTACAGGGGATAAACCCTAAAATATCCTGGAGATAAATCCTTAGTATTCTGGGGATAAACCCATAGGTATTGTGGGGAAAATCCTAAGTTTTCATGCGCTATAGGCGGGAGTGTATAAACTCCAAGACTTAGAAAGGCGAAAACCTTTAAACCTTAGAGAGTATGAAAATACCCTTTCGCGAGAGAGGGTGATCAATCCTCATATACCTTAAGGATCCAGGATATATCCAATGATAATGAAATTGTCAGCCACTTTTACATGAAGTGGTCCCGCCATCTTGAACTATTCCTGGATAACTTGCGATCCAGGCGGGGTGTTTAAACCCATTTCGAGAGAAAGGTGAATACCTTTAAACCAGTGAAGGGATTAGGATCCCTTAAATGTGAGAGAGGGGGCCAATCCTCTAATCTTCCGAACTATCCTGAGTGTATATCCTGGAGTCATATCTCGAAGCATATTCTGCAAAACATCCTTAAACTAAGGTGGGTGTTAGCCTGGCTAACACCCCTCCGATGCTTAAGTCAGTATTGGGTTTCAAAGAATAAATTAAATCAAACATATTTAAAAGAGATAGAATTCATACCATCCTGAGTTAGAAATTAAATTCTAAACTCACTTGAAATAAAGCTTAAGGTGTATAGCATTCCAGGATCTTGGCAACATATCCCCTTCCATATTCTTGAGTCGGTATGCTCCTTTCCCAGATTCTGACTCAATTTCATAGGGTCCTTCCCACTTTGGAGCTAACTTTCCATCCGCAGGATTAGTAGTATTCTAAAAAGCTTTTCTTAACACCCAATCTCCTACTTGAAACCTTCTAGTCCTTATATTCTTGTTATATGCTTTGGATATCCTCTGTTGATATGCTTCCATCCTTAGCTCTGCCGCATCTCTTGTCTCATCAATAGTATCCAATTCTTGGCACAAAGCTTCAGGATTCTTCTCAGGATCCTGGAGATTGGATCTTGCCATAGGTATTACCATCTCTGTCGGGATTACTGCTTCTGCTCCAAATACTATGGAAAATGGAGTCTGCCCAGTTGCACTTTTTACTATCGTTCTATCAGCCTTTAAAACAAAGGGTAGTTCTTCTGCCCATCTTCCTTTCTTAGCTCCAAGTTTTTTCTTCAAATTGTTGACAATTATTTTGTTCGAGGATTCTGCTTGTCCATTTGCTTGAGGATGTACTGGAGTAGATGTGATCATTTTGATTCCCCAACTCTTACAAAAATTGGTTGTCCTTTTACTGATAAACTGAGAACCATTGTCACAAATTATCTTAGTTGGTACCCCAAACAGAGTCAGGATATTCCTTTTTATGAAGGATACAACTTCTTGGTCTTTAACTTAAACAAATGCTTCAGCTTCAACCCATTTAGAGAAATAATCAGTCATTGCCAGCATAAAGACTTTTCCTCCAGGAGCCTTTGGCAATTTTCCTACTATATCCATTCCCCACTTCATGAATGGCCAAGGGGAAGCAATAGGATATAGTGGTTCAGCAGGTTGATGCAATATATTACTATGCCTTTGACATGCATCACATCTTCAGGCATATTCTGCAACATCTTTCCTCATCTTCGGCCAATAGTATCCTATTCTTAACACCTTTGAGAATAACGATTTACCCCCAGTATGGTTACTACAATCCCCTTCGTGTATATCCTGAAGCACTTCTTTAGTTTTGGGATCCTCCAAGCACCTCAAGTACGGTCCTGCAAGGGATATCTTATATATAATGTTGTTTATAATAGTAAATCGGGATACCTTCATCCTAAAAGCCTTAGGATTCTCATCCTTTGGAATATGTCCTTCTTTGAGATATCTCACAATTGGAGCCGTCCATGACTTAGGATCCTCATCAGGATCTTGACCAGGATCCTGAATACTTGTTACTTCTTTATCCTGAGATTTGAAAAGATCCACCGCAGGATATAGGATGTGAAGTATTGGTATTCGGGTTCCTTCCGGTATCCTGACTGATGATCCTAAATTTGCCAAAGCATCTGCTTCAGCATTATCCTCCCTCGGTACCTGTTCAAGTGTAAAAACATCGAAATATCCTGCTAATTTTTTGAGAATTTTGAGATATTCGATTAACTTCTCACCTTTAACTGCATAGGATCCATTAAAATGATTAGTAATTAACAAGGAATCAACAAATACTTGTAAGCTTTTAATATCCATACTCCTGGCCAATTCTAATCCTGCTATCAAAGCTTCATATTTTGCGTCATTATTAGTGGCAGGAAATTCACACCTAATAGCCTGGGGTAATATGTCCCCCTGTGGCGATTTTAGTAGTATACCCAATCCTACACCTCTAACATTAGAAGCACCATTAGTATATAATGTCCAGGATTCTGAGGTTTCTCCTAGTTGTTGTACTTCTAGGTCTACTTCATTTTGAATATCACTACTTAAATCAGCCACAAAGTCAGCTAGAGCCTGAGACTTTATGGAATTTCTAGATTCATATACTAGATCGAAGGCACTTAATTTTACTGACCACTTAGCCATTCTGCCTGACATCTCAAGTTTTCTAAGCACATTTTTAATAGGATAATTAGTTTTAACATGAATCCTATGTGTGTCTAAGCTTTGTTGATGCCATAACTAGGGCCAATATCAATTTTTCTAAATGAGAATATCTAGTTTCAGCATCTAATAAACTTTTTCTAACATAATAAACAGGATACTGCTGAGCTTCGTGATCCTTTACCAAGACATCACTTACTGCGTTCCCTGATACTGCAAGATATAGGGATAATGGTTCACCATCCTCGGGCTTCATCAATAGTGGTGCAGTTGAAAGATACTGCTTTATTTCCTGCAAGGCTGCTTCATGCTTCTCATCACATTCGAATTTCTTATTCTTCTTCAGGATATCGTAGAATTCCTTGCATTTTTCCGAGGATCTTGATATAAACCTGTTTAATGCCGCTACTCGCCCTGTTAATCTTTGTACATCTTTCATGTTCGAAGGTGACTTGATATCCAAGATAGATTTGATCTATTCCGGGCTTGCTTCGATCCCCCTTTTAGTCACCATGTATCCCAAAATCATTCCTGCCCCCACTCCGAAATGGCATTTCGCAGGATTCAGCTTCATATTGTACTGGTCCAGGATATCGAATGCTCCTTCAATATCCCGGAGACGATCCTCAGCTTTCTTGGACTTTACCACCATATCATCAATGTATACCTCCATGGTGTCCCCAAGTTTGTCTTTAAACATCATGTTCACCAATCTCTGGTATGTTGCACCTGTATTTTTCAAACCAAAAGGCATAGCAGTATAACAATAAATGCATGTTGGTGTCATGAAAGCGGTATCCTCCTGGTCCGAAGGTTCCATTTGTATTTGCTGGAATCCTGAGGATGCATCCATGAAGGTTAACATTTCATGACCGGTAGTAACATCCACCATTGAGTCGATATGAGGCAGAGGGAATGGATCTTTAGGGCATGCTTTGTTCAAGTTCGTGTAATCTACACAAACTCTCTATTTCCCATTTTTCTTTTGCACCACAACTACATTTTCCAGTCATTTGGGAAATTTAACTTTCCTAATCATCTTGCTCTTTAATAATCTTTCAACCTCTTCCTGAATGATCGCGTTCTGTTCAGGAGCAAACTTCCATCGTTTCTGTTAGACAGGCTTGAAAGACCTATCAATTCCGAGCTTGTGAGTTATAATATCCTTGGAAATGCCTGTCATATCCTCATGTTTCCATGCGAATGTTGACATCCTGCATTTCAAAAAGTTAGTTAATTGATTTTCAATATCCTGAGGGATATTGGTTCTTATGAGCACCGAGATATCTGGATTATCCAGATCTAGGACAATTTTCTTAACATCCTGCTCTGAAGCCTCCATGATATCCTGGGCTCGCATATTTAATTGCTATGATGCGTTGGTCTTTGTTGAGGATTTCATTGAAGAAGAATAACACTACTTCGCTTCTTGTTGATCACTTTACACTTTGACAACCCCCCAAGGGGTAGGTATCTTAATGCACTGGTGATAGGTAGATGGCACAACTTTCATATCATGGATCCATGGCCTACCCAATATAATATTGTAGCAGGATAAGGAGTCCATGACATAGAAGCGTTGCATTGAGTTGACCCCTTCAACATACACAGGCAACTTTATTTCTCCTACGGTATTCCTGACTTCTCCACTGAACCCAACAAGCACAGTAGATTTCGAAGTGATATCCATCGGGGATACATTCATCCTCTTTAGTGTTTCCAGCTGAATTATGTTGACGGAGCTGCCATTATCCACCAGTATCCTGCGCACAAAATGATTAGCAACATATAAAGTTATTACCAAAGCATCATGGTGAGGATCCTGAACAGTATCCCTGTCATCACTGTCAAACATGATCACTTTATCAGTTGTGAGGGTTGACATCCTGGTTGGCTTATCTCCCCTTTCTGCCTTAGCCTCCTTTGCATGTCTTTTTGCTGCAGAATAAGAGGTCCCACAGATATCTGATCCTCCTGAAATAAAGTTAATTATCTTGGCATCCGCAGGAGGTGATGCTGCTCATTCAGGATCCTTCTCAGTATCCTGACCCTTATTCTTCTTTCTTCCCAGGAGATCCTGCAGATATCCTTTGCTCAGCAGATAGCTTATTTCTTTCCTCAGAGCAATGCAATCTTCTATAACATGTCCAAAATCCTCATGGAAGGCATACCACTTGGATTTATCATTCCAATCGGCTTTTTGTTGGTTCCTCCTACGCCACCTTGCTTTGTCTCCTACACCCTGCATAGCATACATTAGTTTAGGTATGTTAACAGAAAAACAAAATTCTGACAATTCAGGATACTCCTCAGGATCCTCGTCTTCAATAGCATTCACTTTCTTGCTGTCATTTCTGCCATATGGCTTAGAACGATAAGGCTTGTACGAGGATTCTGACTTCCTGTTGGTTGATTCGTAGGTTGAAGATGAATTCATCCTCCCTTGCATCTTTTTGTCATCCTCCAGTCGAATGTATCTTAAAGCCCTGTTCCGAGCTTCATCCAGGTTCCCGTAGGGATTCATTACAAGATCCTGGTAAAATTGAGAATCTTTTTGCAATCCCATCTTGAAAGATTGCACAGCTGTTGCAACATCAAGATGTGGGATATCTAAGGATTCCCGGCTAAACTTGTTCACATAATCTCTCAAGGATTCCTGAGGTCCTTGAGTTATCCTGTAGAGATCACTGGTTAGTTTTTCAAAACTTTGACTGCAAGAAAATTGACTATTAAACAAATTGACTAAATGAGCAAATGATGTAATCGAATGAGGAGGAACATTTAGGAGCCATTTTAAGGCTGATCCTGTTAAGGTAGAACCAAAACCCTTGTAGAGGCATGCTTCCTTAAGATCTGAGGGAATAGGGTTAATTTCCATCCTTTCCCTATATTGAGCAATATGCTCTTCGGGATCCGTAGTTCCGTCGTAGAGCTTCATGTTGGGGGTTTGAAATCTTTTTGGGATTTCAGCATCACAAATAGGATATGCAAACCGGGATATCCTGTGGTTGTCTTGGGATACTTCTGGAATTGGCTGGACCACCCCAGGTACACTGGATATCATGTCCTTCAATTTCTAAAGCTCCCTAGAAAATGCCAATGTCATACCTGCATCCTGCAAAGATCCAATACCATTAGTAGCAAGAATATTAGTATTATTAGACACGTTACCAGTCTGAGGATTCTGGCCATATCCTGAAGCATATCCTGAGGTTCTCACAGTTGACACCCTAACCGAAGAGGGTATCTCTGGAGTATGATTATGAGTATGACTAGGCACAATATTGCCCCTTTTATCCTCGGTATATACTGCCGAACTGAAGTTCAAAGCCCTGGGCTGCAAGGGAGTAACAATATCCTCAGCAGGCCTGCTTGAGCTGGATTTCAAGAGTTGTATCTCTCTCATCATTATTTGGTTGGTCTCCTGCTGTTGCTTCATCTGATCCTGTATACTACCAAACAAAGATAGAATTTCGTCATTAGAGGCCAGAATAGGAGCAGATCCCTGAACATTTCGAGTAGGGATAATATTTTGAGGCTGTGAAGAGGCTTGCGTCCTTGGAGGAGGTGGTGGAAGCACAGAACCAATTGTTGCAGAGGTTGTAGCAGACACGGTAGAAGAGCTCATGTTTGATCTTGAGGCCATTGAAAATAGTATGGCCAAAAGTTTTGAGAATAGAAAACCAAGTAATGATTTTGCAAAAGCTTTTAGTAGAAATAGCACCACATGCCCCACGGTGAGCGCCAAATTGTTTTGGTCAAAAATTACCGAAGCAATTAAGTGATCAAATTAGTTAAGTGAGGTAGTGTGCTAGAAGTGTTCGAAAAATATATGCTGATTTAGTTGTTAACAAAAATAGTTTTCAGGATACGGCTCAGGATATCGAGCTTTATCTACAATCAAACAATGAGCAAAAAGGTAAAGGGTGACACAGGATGGACGAGGAAAGCCCTTGATCAATCTAGATCGCCGGCACAAAACCTCGGGAGCTGACAATCGCAGCTGCCTTATTCCTCTTATTACTTCAAATATCAGGATACAGTGCAGGATATGATGCCGATCGACTAGGTGTTATAATGTGATTTGAATACAAGTGTAAGTGTATTGTGAGTGATTGCAGCTAGAGAGCAAGAGTGTACGAGAGATTGTGAGTGTTCTTATCTGATCCGATCAATCCTATTTATAGTAAAGTAAAGTAAAGCTAACTAACTAGTCTACAAATTCGGGATAAAATGAATATTCCCTTTGTGAATGTTGTAGTCCGCGTCTTCCGGCTTCAACGTTCCTATTCCAACAGATTGGCCCGAGTCTTTGGGAGAAGAAGTCCACTTGAACGTTATAAACTTGCTTCATTAATCCGCACGTGAATTAATTAGTCACTACTAGGATACTATGTCAGGATGTTACCAATATCCTGATCCGGTATCCTGATCACAACAAAAGAAACATAGTCAGAATATTATTCATGATATGTAAGCAGAATACTACCCATAACAGGTAGGATTTAGGGGTTTTAGGATGATCGCTAGAAATATCCTATCGTATATCCTGAACTGATATTTTTCTTATAATTTGTGCAGCGGACTTCAGAAAACTAGAACCTCCCCTCGCCGATTCAGAGAAAAGGATTAAAGCCATCTACCAGCTTTCGGACATCGAAAGGAGTTTCGTTCCATTTCAGCATCCTTAAGCCAACACTCAAGTTCAAACATGTCTGGTAAGGATCCTGTTTAATATCCTACATATATTCTGTTATTTAAGATTTTGTATAACAAAGTTTTAAGATCACTTCCCTTATGCAGACACTAGCAAGATGCCTATCCTCTTGGACCTTGATGAACTGGACAGCTACCCCACCCCCGTTCAGGTCAAGAAGGAGACTCTGGCCACCACAAGCTCCAAACTGACTGCAGCTCCAAAGCCTAACCCAAGAACCTGTGCATCCACGTCAAAGAAAAGAAAGGGCTCTGACACCGCTGCTCCTGCTTCTAAAGGGTTCTCCTACGAGGACCTTAGTTTCATCGATTCCCTGGAGCCTATAACTTACTTCCTCCACAAGGTAATATCTTGGCTCTATATCATGTATACATATACTGATTGGGTATCCTACTTAGTTAATACTGAGCCATACCTATATTCTATTTTGTAGGGCCTTCAATGAATCATGTGAGGCTGTGAAGGTCCTTGAGGCCAGGAACAAGAAGCTCGAGATCACCATGACTGGCCAGGGTAAAATCACTGAAGCTAAGACCCAGCATTACGAGGACAAATTGAAGAAGGTCACGCAGGATGCAGAGGTGAAGCTGGCCGCCGCCCAAGTTGACCACGAACAGGCCATGATTTCCTTTCGAGAGGGAATAAAAAACGCAGCCGTCATTTCCATCCTCAAAGCCAAGATCAAAATGGCGTATTAGGCCAGGGAGACAGGCTTAGAGTGGCTAGCTTGGCCGGTTGATTCCTGGTTGGCAAAGCTGAAGGATCTTGGAGGCAATCCTATGCCATATCCTGCTAAATCTGGAGCTAGGGAGCCTTCAAGGCGGCTGAGGTGGCGTTCGAGGCTTGAGAGAAGACGGAGGCTGGAGCGGATGCTGGTCAGGATGCTGTTCAAGATGCTGTGGTGAGGAGGTGAAGAAGGCTAGTGAAGATGCTGCTGTGTGAGAGCATCAAAGTGGGTAATGATGGATATTGTTGCTTAGGCTGGAGCCCACTTTTTTAAAGATTTGAATGGTCTGTAACCCCTAAACAATTTACTTTTCCTGCACTTGAACAATTTACATTTCCTGCATGCTTTTGAACAATTATCAGTTGGAGGTGGAGGGATCCTGTGTTTTCAGGACGAAGCCTTTAACTGTTTATGTAAATATGCTTTAAAAAAAAATTGTGTTCTTGGTAGATGGGTCTCGTTTTGAGATGAAACCAAGAATACAATCTTTTGGACCGTTAATAATAAACTAACCTTTTAGCCTTATCTGTTGTTATGTTTTTATTTTGAAAGATATGTTTTGAATATCCTGATCGAATATCCTGGTCAAGATACTGATAAAATGTTCAATACTTTTGTCATCTTTAATCAAAACGTTAGACAAAAACTTGGTTGAATATGACTTTATAGAAAACTTAGATCATTTAGATAAAGCTTTCAAGACTTAAAGATTGAAAAATCATACCAGAAACACTTAGGCAATAATTTCGAACTTCAACCTTCGAATCCTTTGCAATGTCCCCAGCATGGATGTCCCCTGTCTGTGCAGGATATTGCATCAGTGCATGACATACCTGAGTATTTCTTCACTTAGTGATTAAACTTCGTAACTTTTTATCCACAACAGAATGTGTGTAAACACAATCGTAGTTTGTCATATCTTTGGAACTTGTCCAAAAACTTTAGTTTTACTGGGGATAAACCCTTAATGTACTGGGGATAAACCCTTAATATACTGGGGATAAACCCTTAGTATCCTAGGGATAAACCCTTTTTTCGTGTGCTACATGCGAGAGTGTATAAACTCCAAGACTTAGAAAGGTGAAAACCTTTAAACCTTAGAGAGTATGAAAATACCCTTTCGTGAGAGATGGTGATCAATCCTCATATACCTTAAGGATCCAGGATATAGCCAATAATAATGAAATTGTTAGCCACTGTTACATAAACTGGTCCCGCTATCTTAAACTATTCCTGGATAACTTGCGCTCCAGGCGGGGTGTTTAATCCCAATTCGGGAGAAAGGTGAATACCTTTAAACCTTTGAAGGGATATGAATCCCTTAAACGTGAGAGAGGGGGCCAATCCTCCAATCTTTCTATTCATCTTGAGTATATATCCTAGAGTAACATCCTGAAGCGTATCCTACAAAACACCTTTAAACTAAGTCAATATTGGGTTTCAAAGAATAACTAACTCAAATATATTTAAAAGAGATAGAATTCATACCATCCTTATTTAGAATTTAAATTCTAAACTCACTTGAAGTAAGCTTTAAGGTGTATAGCATTCCAGGATCTTGGCAACATATCCCCCTCCATGGTCTTGAGTCGGTATGCTCCCTTTCCGGATTCTGATTCAATTTCATAAGGTCCTTCCCATTTTGGGGCTAGCTTCCCATCAGCAGGGTTGGTTGTATTTTGAAAAACTTTCCTTAACACCCAATCTCCAACTTGAAATATCCTAGTCCTTAAATTCTTGTTGTATGACTTGGATATCCTCTACTGATATGCTGGCATCCTCAGCTTTGCTGTATCTCTTATTTCTTCAACAGTATCTAGTTCTTGACATAAGACTTCAGGACTCGATTTAGGATCCCGTAGGCTTGATCTAGCTGTAGGTATCACCATTTCTATCGGGATCACTGCTTCTGCCCCAAACACCAAAGAAAATGAGGTTTGCCCAGATGATTCTTCACAGCTGTTCTATCAGCCCATAGGACAAATGGTAGTTCTTCTTCTTCCCATCTTCCTTTTTTGGCACCTAACCTCTTTTTCAAGTTATTGACAATTATCTTGTTCGAGGATTCTACTTTTCCATTTGCTTGAGGATGCACTAGTGTTGACGTGATCATCTTGATTCCCCAACTTTTGCAAAAATCAGTAGTTCTTTTACTGATGAATTGGGAGCCATTATCACAAACTATCTCAGCCAGTACCCCAAATCTTGTCAGGATATTCCTCTTTATGGAGGATACCACTTCTTGATCCCTAACCTGGACAAAGGCTTCTGCTTCAACCCATTTGGAGAAATAATCTGTCATTTCCAACATGAAAACCTTTCCTCCTGGAGCCTTTGGGAGTTTCCCCACTATATCCATACCCCACTTCATAAATGGCTAAGGGGATACGATAGGATATAATGGCTCAGCAGGCTGATATAGTATATTGCTGTGTCTTTGACATGCATCGCACTTTCGAGCATACTCCGCAGCATCCTTTCTCATGGTCGGCCAGTAGTATCATGTTCTCAACACCTTCAAGAGCAAAGATTTGCCCCCAGTATGGTTGCCACAGTCTCCTTTATGTATATCCTGAAGTACCTCCTTGGTTTTAGGATCCTCCAAGCACCTTAGGTACGGACCTGCAAGGGATTTCTTAAACAAAATATTATTTATAATAGTAAAATGAGATACCTTCATTCTGAAAGCCTTAGGATTTTCATCCTTTGGGATATCTCCTTCCTTAAGATACTTCCACAATTGGAGCCATCCAGGATTCAGGATTCCTCTCAGGATATTCATCACCGGGATCTTGGATACTTGCCACTTCCGTATCCTGAGATTTGAAGTGTTCCATCGCAGGATACAGGATACAGGATATGTAGTATTGGTATCTGAGTTACTTCCGGTATCCTGACAGTAGATCCCAAGTTTGCTAGAGAATCTGCTTCAGCATTTTCTTCTCTTGGTACTTATTTAAGTGTAAAAATTTCGAAATATCCTGCTAGTTTTTTCACAATTTCAAGATATTTGGCTAACTTTTCACCTTTGACTGCATAAGATCCATTGAAATGGTTAGTAATCAAAAGAGATTCAACATACACTTGTAAACATCTAATATTCATATTCTTAGCCAATTCTAATCCTGCTATCAGAGATTCATAGTCAGCTTCATTATTAGTAGTAGGAAATTCACATCTAATAGCCTGGGGTAATATGTCCCCCTTGTGGCGATTTTAGTAGTATCCCTAATGCTACACCTCTTATGTTGGAGGCACCATCAGTATACATTATCCAAAATTCTGAACTTTCACCTAGTTGTTGTATTTCTAGGTCAGCTTCATCTTTAATATCACTACTAAAATCAGCCACAAAGTCTGATAAAGCTAGAGACTTTATAGCATTTCTAGGTTCATATACTAAATCATATGCACTTAGTTTTACGGACCCTTTAGCCATCCTACCAGATATTTCAGGTTTCATAAGCACATTTTAATAGGACAATTAGATTTTATATGAATCCTATGTGCTTTAAAATAATGCCTATAGTTGATGCCATGACTAGAGCTAATATCAATTTTTCTAAGTGTGAGTATCTAGTTTCAGCATCCAACAAACTTTTACTGGCGTAGTAAACATGATACTGCTGACCTTCGTGATTCTTTACCAAGACAGCACTTTCTACATTCCCTGATACTGCAAGATATAGTGAAAGAGGTTCACCATCCTCGGGCTTCATCAGCAGAGGTGCACTTGAAAGATATTGCTTCAATCTCCATCCTCTCCCTATACTGGGCAATATGCTCTTCTGGATCCGTCGTCCCGTCATAAAGCTTCATATTGGGAGTTTGGAATCTTTTCGGGATTTTAGCATCACAGATAGGATAAGCGAACCGAGATATCATGTGACTATCCTGGAATACTTCTGGTATGGGCTTCACTACCCTAGGTACACTTGATATCATATCCTTCAGCTTTTGAAGCTCTCTGGACAATGCCGACGTTACACCTGTATCCTGCGAATATCCAAGATTGTTAGTAGCAAGAGTATTAGCATTATTAGACAAGCTACCAGTTTGATGATTCTTGCCATATCCTGGAGTGTATCCTGGGCCCATCACAGTCGATATCCTGGCTGTTGAGGGTATCTCAAGAGCATTGCTCTGGGAACGGCTTGGTATGATATTGCCCTGATTATCTTTAGTATACACTGCTGAACTAAAGTTCAGTGTCCTGGGCTGCAAGGGGGTGGCAGTATCCTCAGCGGGTCTCTTGGATTTGGACTTCAAGAGTTGTATCTCTCTCATTATTATCTGGTTAGTATCCTGTTGTTGCTTCATCTGACCCTGTATATTACCAAACAAAGTTAAAATTTCATCATTAGAAGCCATAACAGGAGTTCTCCCTGGAACACAAAATCTGTAAACATTCTGAGCAGGAGGAGTGTCTCAGGATATTTGGCTTTCAATTATCCTTAAAGGAGCTTGAACTTGTGGAGGAGCTTCAACTTGTAGAGGTGGAGGAAGCACTGAGCCAGTTGTAGCAGAGGTTGTCGCAGACATGGAGGAAGAGCTCATGTTTGATTTCGAAGCCATTGAAAATAGTTGTGTAAAAATTTTTCAAAAAAAAAAAAAGCCAAGTAATGATTTAACAAAGCTTTTAGTAAAAATAGCACCACTTGCCCCACGGTGGGCGCCAAATTGTTTTGGTTAAAAATTACCGAAGCAATTAAGTGATCAAATTAGTTGGTAAGGTAGTGTGCTATCAATGCTTGTAAAAAATATGTTGGTTTGATTGTTTAAGAAAACAGTTTCAGGATATAGCCTCAGGATATAAAGCTATACCAATAATCAAACAATGAGCTGCAAAAGTAAAAAGTGGACACTGGATATACGAGGAAAGCCCTTGATCGATCTAGATCTCCGGCATAAAACCTCGGGGGGAGCTGACAATCGTCGGCTGCCTTGTTCTTCTTATTGCTTGAATAACCAGGATACAGTGCAGGATAATGCTCAGATCGCTACTTAGTGTTACAATGATTGCAAGTGATGAGTGTTAATGTGTGATTGCAAGAGAGAATTGTGTACGAGTTCGAGAGCTAGAAGTAAAGTGAAGTGACCTATGATCTGGCTATTCGTTTATATAGTTACGACAACAAACAAATTCCCCTATAAACAAGGGATACTTCCGCATATTACCTTTTGAACGTTGAAGACCTATTCCTCTGGCTTCAACGTCTATTTTCCAACTAAATTGAGCGAGTCTCTAGGAGAAAGGGTCCTTGTGAATGTTGTGGTCCTGCAGCCATAACCTGCAAGCAAATTATCAGTAACTGCAAGGATACTGCCTCATGATGTTACCAATATCCTGGTCCGGTATCCTGATCATAATCAACTATCATAAAATCAAGATATAGTGTCAGGATATGAGCTCAGAATTCTACCCATAACAGATATAACTTGCAAGACTTTGCAAAAGTCGAGTACGTTTTTTGTACTTATTAAAGACAAAAGACACAATTTGCAATAAGTAACATACATAAAGGACGATTTTTGTAAAGTAATCTAATTTTTTAACTAATCTATTATAATTCTTTTTTTTTTGTTTGATATTCGGTCAACCTATTATCATACTTTTTTCTTCATCAACTCATCTTAGTTTTCTTTATTAACTAATTTATCAGAATTATTTTCTTTTTATTTCCACGCAAACCAGTTTAAAAAATGTTGTTCCGTCTTAGACTCTTAAGTATATATTTGATTCCTATATTTAAATCGTTGCTTTTCGCTTTCATAAATGATGAGTTAATTTTTTTTGAGAACCGGTCAGTTCAATTGCTTGATCTAAATATCTGAGAGTGCCACAAATCCATGTGATCAAAATTATAGTGTTTGTAGTTTATACTTGTAACCCATTAGAAAATAAGGATGACTATTCCACTAGTTAGTTTGATTTTCAGAACCAATATCTCTTTGCTCGGTTAAAAAGTAAAAGATTGCGGTGGATATTTTCTCAGCAACTACTGGTATTCACAAATAATAACAAAGTAAAAAAACCATTTGTTTAATTATAATTTCAAACTTTGGGTATTGTCAAGTATTAAATACAAATGCTCGGACTTTAGAATTAAAATCAAGTTTTTGATTTAAAGTAAATTGCATATCCTGCTTAACATGGTTTGACATATTTTGTATCTAACAGTTTAACATAGCTTTGATTAAAATATAAAATATAGAAGAATTATAATAATAAGTTAGTTAACAAGGGAAACGATCAAATAGGAAGTTTATTTTGGCTAGAAAGTGTAGGAAGCAATAGGATTAGGACATGTGTCAACATTTAAAATAAAGAGGAATGGTATTTTAGTCAATCCAACCCTTTCTTCTTCCTTTTCAAAACCCAGTAACTTCAAAACCCATCATTTTCAAAACCCACCATCTTCAACCATTTCTTCACTTTCTATCTCAATAATCAGAACATTATAGTGCGATTTTCATCACAAATCAATGATTCAAACACCCGATCAACGTGTTCTTCAGCTTTTTTTCAAGAAAACCCAGTTTAATTTCATAAAAAAATCTTGTTTTTTCGGGTGATTTTGGAGATAATCACTCGATTCGTTTGATTCGAGCGCTGATAAGTGTTTCTATCATTCAAACTTCCTCAATTGTTGAAGAAATCACTTCGATCCATGTAAGAAATTCTTTAATTTCATTTTTACGATCTGGGTTTTCGATTTACTCATTGCGTTTTACGATCATGGCGGGGGTCCGGGGGCAGCGCCCCTGGTAGCCAGGTCCCAGGGGCGGCAGCCCCTGGCGGGGTCCAAGGGGCAGAGCCCCTGGCTGGGGTTGAGCTACCCCTTGGAAAAAAAAATTTCTGATTAAATTACTGTAATAAAAATCATCAGAAAAATTAATTTTCCAGAAATTGGCTCATTTCGAAGACAGTAATTCGTAGACAATTCAGACAGTTCACAGTCACAGACAGTTCCCAGACAGTTTTATATGTCCATTGCGTTTTAGAAATAAAGGAGTTTTATGAGTTTTATGGCTATTGCGTTTTAGAAAAAAAAAAACACATTTTTAAGTGTTTTTAGTCATTGCGTTTTAGGTAAAACACATTTTTGAAGTGTTTTTAGCCATTGCGTTTTAGGTAAAACACATTTTTTAGATGTTTTCGGTCCATTGCGTTTTAGAATGAGCCATTTTTAAGTGTTTTCTGGCCATTGCGTTTTACAAATAAAACATTTCTCTGTGTTTTTTGTGCATTGCGTTTTAGGTAAAACACATTTTTATGTGTTTTTGGTGCGTTGCGTTTTAGGTAAAACACATTTTTATGTGTTTTTAGTCCATTGCGTTTTAGAAAGTACATTTTCTTTTGAGTTTTTTGGCTATTGCATTTTAGAAATAAGACATTTCTTTGTGTTTTCTAGCCATTGCGTTTTACAAATAAGTCATTTCTTTGTGTTTTTGGTGCATTGCGTTTTAGAAAAATGTTATTTTTTAGGTTTTTTTTTTCATTGCGTTTTACGTAACTGTGGGTTTTTCTATTGCGTTTTACGCAACTGGGTTTTTAATTTTTTTTGAAAATATAGCAATAGTATACTCGTTTTAAAGATAAAAAAACGCTCGTTTTTTTTGTGCAATTTTTATATAAAAAATAATGTCGTATGAAAGAGTTATTAACGTTTAAAAAATGGGGGGGAATTGGATGAGAGAGAAACTATTGGCTTGGATTGACTAGAATGCCCCTAAACAAACTCACGCGCCTCTTTTCTTTCCTTCAATTTCCCTGATTTAATCTTAGCCCTTGATTAACTAAATTGATGGTAAAGATCACTTCCTAGTCTTCCTAGCCAAATAAACTTCCTATTGTATCTCCACCCTAGTTAACAAATGAAACAAAAAGAAACTATTGAGTCGATTGGAAAAATAATAACAGGTCAACCGAATAAAAGGAAAAACAAAAGAAAAGTAAAAAAGTAAGTTAAAATGGTAAATAAATGAAAAACACCGATTTTATTATATATTTTTTAAATCACCTATTTTAATAAATATTTTTTTCACAGACACAAACTCTATATAAGTGGGAAAGTTGATAAACTAAGTAGGGAAAGTTAATGGAGATGGGAGGAGGGCTGAGAGCATTCACATCCAGCCTCCTAAAACTATATACATACATTCCACTAAAAAACAACTCCTATATCTATATATTTCAAGTAAAACAAATACTTTTTCTCTCACCTTTTCAATTAAATAATATTTATATACCTTTATCATTACATTTTTCTCTCTCATTCACTCACAACCACTTTCAATATATATTAAAAAATTATAGTGGGTGAACAGTGTCCCCCCAAATATACAGATGAACAGTAACATTTTCTCTCTACTCCACTCACAACCATTTTTTATACTCTTTATATTTTAAAACCCATACACTCACAATTAAGTTCTTTGAATGTGAATGCTCTGATATGGATTTGGGAAAAAACCTATAATAATAGGTCAAGATTTTCAAAGCGTGAATGCTAGTCAATCAAACACTGTTCATTTGCAAAAAAGTAAACATCGTTTTCTTTTTTTTTTCAAGGTAAACATCATTAAAACACAAGCCGCCTCAAACTGAGGCGATCAAAACCGACATTACAAATTTACAAATTTACACCAATCATACCAAGTGATAGATCCCCCTTTATGCCTAGCTGAGAACCATAAAAACCCTATCGATCTAATTTCGTTAACGATGCTATCCAACTTTACCGGGATGTTGTTAAAATTGTACCCATTTCTAGCACGCCAAAAGGCCCAGCAGCCAACGCGGGTAAGGCCCATAAGCACATCTTTTTTCAGCCCTTTCAAACAGTGGCGGAGCTTGACCAAAAGTTTCGAGGGGCGTAAAGTGATGGGACCCAAATTTTTTTTCCTATCGTTATGTTTCGGGTCGGTCGGGTCGGCTATCGATTCGGGTCAAGTCAAATAATAATAGTTCCAAATAAAACTAAAAAAATTCATTCATTCAAAGGACTCGTTCTTAGACATAAAAATTTGTGATTAAGTTTATTGTGTGGTGGGTAACATTGCGTTAAACAAATAAGAGTTAAAATATATTTACAAAACTACCCATCACTTATATACAAAGTGGTAACAAACTTTACTTTAATTTATATATTCTATAAATATTTAGGAAAAATAATTGGGGGGAGGCGATCCTATATAATTTTTAAAATTTCTGGACGAAAAATCGAAACCTATACACTTCTAACCGAAATATTGGGGTGGGCGGTTGCACCCCCGGGCACCAACAAACCTTCGCCCATGCTTTCAAACCAACATGAATATGAATGTCAAGCAGGTCTCTAAATGTGAATGCAAACAAGTTTTGGATTTTACACCAACTGCTAATATAGGACCAGATCATGGAGGCGTAGTAGCAAGTGGTGATCCACCGTCTCGTCACTACTTCTACACAAACCGCATAACGTGTCATCCACTCCAATATTCGGTTTCTTCAATGCAACCGTAGTCGCAATTTTACCCAAATCGGCCCTCTAGATAAAGATGTTTCACTTACTAGGTAACCACTTGCACCATTCGGGCACATGGCAAATGGGATGGGCTCTGTTTTTATCAAGAAGCTTCTTCACTCCCCTTACTAGGTAACCACTTGCACCATTCGGGCACATCGCTTTCTAACGACCCTTTCTCAATCCCCATCCTCCTCTATATAAAGCCGTTTTTCAACTTTCAGTTCCTCATCCAAACATTAAAAGAAAAACGATGTTTCAGTCCACCACAGAAATTGATATTTCGGTCGCCTACCCTCCACCGGCGAAAACCACCCTTGGTACATTGTTCACCGCGACTTATTTGATTTTGTTCGAATGCGTCGACCACGCCTGTACTGTAGCATCTACAGCAGTACGTGGTCATTTAGGTGCCCCTCTCCGCAACCTCTGGGCTCACTACTACTGGCGAGTAGTATTTGTGGCCATGCCCCACTCTCTGGGCTTTATAATAAATGCTTTCTTGCTCTAGCAGAAATCAAGTCGCAGGGCGTACCTGGATTCCCTTTCCAAACTCACCCGCTGACCATCACATGTAAGATTAAATATTTATTTATTTATATTTAATCTAGTAGCCATCATTATCATTTATATAATATAGATCAAAATATATTAATAACCTATTAATAATTAGTTGGTAATTGTTGATGGACCATATTACCCTTATTAACTAATTGGGTTTCCTCTTGGGTGTATATATAAGGAGATTATTAGAGAGGTAAAGGGTTAGACAAGTTACACAATCACAACCCTCACCAACATCAAATTCGTCTCTCTCTCCCTCAACCGAAACTGACCCTACTTTCGGTTTATCACCATCATCACTTTACACCCTAAGGAGGAACCAGATCAAACTGACAACTGTGTCAAAATCCGTGGCTGCGTCTCTGACTGGATTCTCTACTGATGCAATCAAAGGTATGTCATTCATGTTTTCCATTATGTTTAAACAGAACTGATCAACATGTGGTATCAGAGCATATGTTGATAAATCAGTTCTGATTTTGTATCCATTATTCTGGGACCAAAAATCAGGAAAACGAAATTGTTAAAGCCTTGAAAAGTCACGACTGTTTTCGAGTTTTGTTGCCGAAATCACTGTTTTCGGAAGTTAATAAAATAATGTTTTGACTCGAAATCATAATGAACAAACCTAATATTCGAAATTTGTTAACAAAATTCTTAAAATTTAGATTTCGGAACCCAGAATTATGTTCTTATTGTTTTAGGGTTCATTGCTTGTTCTTAATAAAACTCGAAAATTCCCTTATTTTGGAATATAATTTGGATTAGTGGGTGTTTTTCATGATTTTGATCTTAATTTTATCCATGAAAATTTTGAAAAACTGTTAATGGATTTTCAGTTATTATTTTCGAAATATTTGATAAATTTAGATCATAAATAAAATAGGAAACACTATCCCTCAATCCCTTAAATTTCGAGTTTTAGTTAACTATCACAATTAACAGCCATAAAGAGAGGATTCGAAATTATCAACATGTCGCATAAGTCCCTTCAGTCGCACAAGATCAGATCAGATTTGATCTGATCGTACAAGGGAAATCGCACAAGGCCTGTGGATCGCACAAGATAGTGCTGATCGCACAAAACTTGGGCCTAACTAATCACACAAGTTTTGGGCCTCACTGATCGCACAAGTTATTGGGCCTCACTGATCGCACAAGTCCTCACTGATCGCACAAGTCCTTATTAATCGCACAAGACTTGGGCCTTATTGATCGCACAAGTTTCGAAATCTCATTTTCGAAATCTCCTTATTAATCGCACAAGTCCTCACTGATCGCACAAGTCCTTATTAATCGCACAAGTTTCGAAATCTCATTATTGATCGCACAAGACTTGGGCCTTATCGATCCGCGCTAACAGGTGGTTTGCTATTAAATACTTGGTTTTGTTTATACTTAATTAATTAATAAGGATCAAATAATGTTTTACAAAACCAAACTAGCTTAACTTGAATGAGCTTCTGATGTATTAATTCTGGCCAAAGCTGATTTAATACATCTATTTATTGTTCAAGTATTATAAAAAGCTATGTTAAGTATGCATTACAAACGTGAAATGTCTTAATTCTGGCCAAAGCTGATTTAATTCATTTATGTTAAGCATGCTTGATAAGTGCATAACTAAAGTGATTGTCTCATTTCTAGCCAAAGCTGATTTGTCACGATTACTTTGCACACATACTTAAATGATTACACTTCTGGCCAAAGCTGATTTGTCTTCATTCAAGTAGAATTTTACTAAGTCTATTATTTTGATGTTAGTAATAGACATATCACAATCTCTTCACTTAATGATCCTTATATTAATGATCATTAATTAATTTTATGATCATTTCGTCTGTCTTATTCTTAGTACCCATAATTTTTACTCACTATAATTTACATCTACATATATCTCATCCACTTTAATTCCTAAACCTAAAATGTTTGCTTTATTTAAAGTTTCTATTAGAATTAGCTCTTAAATTAAATCCTTGATTATTTCTTAAGACAAGATAATCCTATTGCTCTCTTCTAATAAACATTATAAAGAAGAAAATTAGAGCATGATGATTAGGACAAATCGAATATAATGTCTCTTATGATAATCAAGAACTCTCTAACATAATGCTATCACTAAAGTTATTACAGATTAAGTCTTTCCTAAGGCTAATCTCTTATATATAAAATAATCACTAGAACTCCTAAGATGCATGCCTTCTTTTAAAATTCTAAACTATAAAGTTAAGTGGTATATGTGAATACATAATAATGTACAATACCGTGACCCATTAAGTTAAGGGCTTACGCATGGAAATAAGTACATTTTCCAGTACATTACATATTAAGATTTTCACTTGTACAATTTGATGCCTTATAAATCAACTATAACACTCAAACATACCAAAGTATAATGAGTGTGTTGATAAGCAACATATGTACAAAGAAATAAATGTTTGAAGCTGAAAAAATAAGTTGTTACTCACTTTACAACCACTTAAAACCTTAAAAGAGGATTGTTCTAAGGTCCATAGACAAATTACAACTGTTAATTCCACCTCTAAGGTTCTTCAAGGGAAAATCTCACTGCATCATTATGTCATTAGACTAGACATAAGCAACGAGACTATCCATTATTCTAAAGAACAGTTGGATGAATTAATTAGATAGTCACTTATTAAAGATATTTAAGTCTGATAATTTTAATATTCCAATTAACACATGATTAGTTGACTCTAGTTCCATACGTTTCCTTACCAGAACTCGACAAATAACTAACATGAGAGTTAGTGACAAAGTTAATTGTTAAGGCTATAAGAACCATAATAAGCAGTCTTTTAACAAAGCTTTTCGATACCTTAAATATTCTGAGGATTAATCAGAATATAGTATCATAATTAAGCTATGAAGGTTGTGAGGTTTGCATGGTCAACATAAAGTCACACTTACCTTAAACTCTCATCTTATTTGTTCTAAATACCTGGATTGAAACATTACTAAGATGAAACTAGATGATACCTTACATTTTCACAACTTTTGTTATCATGCAAATGAGAATTTGACAAAAGGAAAATGAGACTTATAAATTTCATCCATTATAACCAAAATTCATGAGAAATCATAACATGGTTAATGAGGATGATTTTTTATCTAATCTCATTCTAAGTGATTTTAAATCTTGACGTTAAAGCCCTAAAATATGACTTGGCTTAAGGAATAAGTATGGGTCCATCATAATTCATTCATTGACATTCGTGGAAGTTATTCCAAATGGAATATTCAGACATAATTCACTTATCATTTAAAAGACTATCAACTTGTATCTAAATTTTGTCGCATATGGCCCATGGTCTTAAAGAAATCTACTCATATATGTGCTTAACATGATTTCTATTAAATATGTCCCTAAGTTTTTATGACATCTGGACATTAAGGAAATCAAGTAAAGTCTAACATATATATATATGATAGGTTCCCACGTCACATACCTAATTGAAACTTCTCTTGTAGCATTCTAGAGCTATTAAAAGATCAGTGGGAGCATTAAGTGTTTTAGAACAACTTGCAATAGTTGCAAGAGGTGGGGGAGTGAAAATTTCACATTACCTCAAATTTGCACCTCTTGTACAAGACACTGCTCCATCTTGACACTGTTCTATCATAACTTGTCTCCTTAAAATCTACAGCTACTTTTACAAAAGTTTCATTGTTGCTTAATTGTGGGCACACTTAGATTTCTTATCTAAACTAACATAATCCTCAACAAGAGAAACTACAATGACTAACGTCATTAATATGTTCATTAATATGTTTTCTCTTTTAGAATTTTGTTTGGTCGTTAAATATTGACCCTAAGCATGCTGAGTTCCTAAAGTTTTCTAAGGTCAGTGGGAGCAGTCAAAGTCCTTATCATGACTTGCAAGGAATACAAGAGGCCGGGGGAAGAGTGTCATTAAATTTCACTCCAAATTTAACTCCGATTACACCTCTTGTACACCATACTGCACCAACTCTTACAAACTTAGAATCGTGAAAATGATAGCAACTTAACCAAGAGCTAATCCATAAAACTGAAACTTCTAACTAACCCAATAATCAACTCAGGAGGTCATCCAGGTTTAAAAACCTACTAACTTTGATGATTACATAACTTCCCTAACTGAAGTTGAAATGGATTTTGGAAAAGTTTATTGATCCTATCTCTTCTAATTAAGCCATTAGTGTCAATCAATCTTCTGAGTGGAATAAAACAGTTTTCTAGTAAAACTGATTTTATGTGTTCGCATAACGTTTGGGATTTGATTGAATAACCTAAGAGTGTTCATAACTAAACCAAATCCTGATATAAACGTTAAGACACAAAGAAGCATGATTGATTGTCGAAGGTTGTACTCAGGAAGAGATAAATTATTAAAGAATCTTTATTACATATCTAACAAAAGATTTCTTTTAGGATCATCACTGTTCTAGTAGCTTATAATAGTTTAAAGCTACATTAGATGAACATTAAAACAATTTTCCCTAACAACTGGCTGACATATTTACATGTTCATAAAACAAACTGAAAGTTCTAAACTTAAGGTTAAAGAACAATTTGTCTACAAGCCAATAAAATCCATGTATGGGTTAATGCAAACGTCATAATGTGATGAAATCTTAACGAAATTATTTTCATCAACAACCAAGTGGAATAATGTACCTACCTCAAGATGAGTGGGAGCAACTAAGATAAACTTGTCTATATAGATGATATTCTTTTGACAAGTAGATGTTACATAGGTCAAAGCATTGTTAACACAAACTTTGATATAATAGATCTCAGAGATATCTCTTACATAATAGATATCATAACATGTTGAGATAGACCAAATGGGACATTACTTCCGTTCCATAAGTTTAACATTAAATTGGTCCTTACATATGTAACAAACATTAATGCTCTCATTTAGAGGATAATAGGATAAATGAGATTATTTCTTACGCTTCATTAATTAGAAGCCTTATGTAAGTTTAAGTTTATACTCGTTTAGATATTACTCACATTGCAACACACTAGATATGTCTAGATTAATGTGAAGCATTTAATAGAGTATTACAATATCTTTAAAAGAAATGAGAGGCTATAATTTAAAGAAGAAGTGAGAACTCAAACCGGTTTATTACTCTAACTTTGTAATATTCAAAGATGACAAAATGTAATTCTGGGTATATCTTTATGTCAGCAGACAAAACCTATCTCATGGAGGAGTCATAATAGACTGATATCAACAACTTAAGTTATAACGACATAATATAGTCACTAAATGTTGTTGGAAATTTATCAGTGGACTCATGACTTTATTAACTCCATATAATTAATATATTGAAGACTTGTTGTGATAAGGTCAGTTACCATGTCTCCTTGAACAGTAACAGTTCGAGAGGTGCTGCATTAAATTTCGATACGCAATTAATTATTCGTTTATGAACGAATTGAGGAAACTAAATATTTGTATCGAATACATTCATGATATGCTTAAGGATCCTATAATTGAAGGTCTATTACCCATAAGTCTTATTAAGAGTGCACATAAAAAAGACGGGTTTTAATTGATGACCATGTACAACTGCATATCGTACTATGAATGACTAACTATTAATCAATTTTCCTCATCAGTTTGAATTTGTATGTCTCTTACATATGTTCTGCCGGTGTAATGGCATATAGACAACTATAAATACAAATCAAACGCTAAAGGGCTTGTTTGTATTTTGATTATAACTGTTAGGTTTTAAATTAAGGCTATAGTATGACTAATGGGGGTCCTGAGTCGCATAATTGATTCAACGGCTGTATTTCTCTGCTATAGTACTTGTTTAAGGCTAAAATGAGTATTAACTTCTGATCAGACTAATCTAATACTCATGATAAATGATTATTCGGCTAAGTGGGAGAATGCAAGATTAAATATTTATTTATTTATATTTAATCTAGTAGCCATCATTATCATTTATATAATATAGATCAAAATATATTAATAACCTATTAATAATTAGTTGGTAATTGTTGATGGACCATAGTACCCTTATTAACTAATTGGGTTTCCTCTTGGGTGTATATATAAGGAGATTATTAGAGAGGTAAAGGGTTAGACAAGTTACACAATCACAACCCTCACCAACATCAAATTCGTCTCTCTCTCCCTCAACCGAAACTGACCCTACTTTCGGTTTATCACCATCATCACTTTACACCCTAAGGAGGAACCAGATCAAACTGACAACTGTGTCAAAATCCGTGGCTGCGTCTCTGACTGGATTCTCTACTGATGCAATCAAAGGTATGTCATTCATGTTTTCCATTATGTTTAAACAGAACTGATCAACATCACAGTCTCTGTTACCGCTCTCCTCATCTACGGCTTGGCTTCTGCAGCCGAACACGTCGTTTCCGCTGCAGGTTTCGATCCCACCTCTGTGTTTTGCCATTACTGCTCACTTGGGAAAATAGGTTCTTTGTGCATTTTGGTGGCTTCCTTGGCGTCTCTCTGTACTATATATATGATCTTTGATATATGTTTCACCATACCTTGTTTGTTCTTCTAATAGTAATATATAGAAACCGTGTATTTCTTTGGAGATGTTAAGTTTTTATGTATTTTTTATTGTCCCACTTCAGGGTTTAGTTTTTTTTTTCTATGAAACTGGTGTATATGTTCGTTGATGATGGTTCATATGTCGTTTCTAGATCAAAGCAAGTATGCTCAGATTGCCCCTATCATACAGATATTGGTTGTGATCCATGATACAGTTTGATTATGTGGAGGGCCCTATTGCTTCACTTACGGGTTATGTGGTTGATGCCTTACTTTTGGTTTTTGTCACTACGACAATAGGAATTACGAGTGCTGGACTTTGTAACATCCTCAATATACCTTGATTGTGTTTGTAAACCATGAATCCCCTTATATGATCTTGGTATAACTTGTGGGTTATTGACTAATTGGGAAGATTGTTTTGGCTTGAACTATTTGCCTGCCATATGTATGTTCTTGGTAGCATGCTTATATTCTGTCTGAACCTGTGTCACATCTTCTTTAGACATGCCCCAATTTGGGCTTTTTGGTGTTCTGTTTGATTAAGAGTGGTTAACTTTGTAAGATCTCCATTTACATGACACCATGCAGGGGCGGATCTACTTGAAAAGGTGGGGTTCCTAGGAACCCATTCGGTTTGAAAATTTTAGTGATAATCTATAAAGAAATCACAGAAGGAACCCATAGATAAATTACGGGTGAACCCATAAATTAACAAAACAAATTAACTGCTTCAATGGTACAACGCCTCTTTTCTAATCTTGAGGTCATAAGTTTGATTCCCGTTTCTTTGGTTTTCTTTTTGCGTTATTTCATACTTGTTTTTATGTAAAACCCAATAGGAACTATTAACTAAACCCAGACGTGACCTCCAGCGACTCTAACAAGGGATTTCCATTTCCTGATGTATATGCATTGGATACTAATATGAAGTTAATATACGATATATATGTGCAATGTATATCCATATATGACGGTTGAGGAATTTTAATTACTAATCTTTGTGGTTTCAATCATATATTGAGAAAATTGTTCATGACAACCGGCTCAAATAAATAGAAATGGTTCAGTTCATGACAACCAACACAACATACCAGACTGATAAGAGAATCTCTTGACTAATAAGCAATAGAAATGAATCAGCATACTGATAAGAGAATCTCTTAACTAAAAAGCAATAGAAATGGTTCAGTTAAATGTTTTTGTAGATGGAACCGGCTCAAATAAATGCTTATTTATTCGCCATTTTTAGACGACTTGAATTCGTTCCGTAAAAACATATTTCAAATCAATTTAAAGAAATGTGTTTTTTCGAGACGAAGACAGATAGTGGGATAGGAATGCTTTAAAGCATCATAGGAAAAGAGGTGACTTAGGTGATAAAGCCCGACCCGACCCGAAAAAAACTAACATCGAATTGACCGAAATTCGAGCACCTAAAAAAGTGAACCCAGTAGAAAAAAATCTTGGATCCGTCACTGAAACCATGAGCCTCTTATTTGTAAAATCTCCATTTACCTCTCACCATGACCTATCTACCTTTTTTAGGGCATATGAGGTTATATTTGATTTTTTGGATTTCCTTAAGGCTTGAATTGTAGTTTATCGACTTATTGGGATGATGCTGCTGGGTAGTTGTAATACGGGCATTAGGAATTTGAGGGATGCTGTTGTGCTTTTTAACTAAATACCTAATACATACGAGTCCTTGGTAGTGTGTGCTTATTTTCTCTTTGATCTTGTGTGTTCTTTATACATTCTCTACTGGGTGTCCCACTTTGGGCTTTTGGGTGTTTTCTTTGACTTTTACTAATTGGATGAGCATCCTATTTCATGCTTTGATGTTAAAAATTTAGTAGATCACGCTACATTAGATTTTGTGCATTGCCATGCTTACTTGTGGACTATGTATGAGGTCTGTGTTCTGTCTTCACCAATTGCCATTACATGACACTCTCAAATTACCTGGAATCTAGGATTTGTTAGAAAAATAAAAGTAAGTGGATCAGAATCAAATCATCATTTCCTTTTTATAAAGATATTGACACCTCCATTAGCTGTTGGGATCAATCTTGATCCTCATTTACAGCCTCCTTTCCAGCCATATTTCCTTTTATGTTTCCATTTGTGTACCTATTTATTGGGACTTATATTTCTTATTGTATTATTGTATTGAACCAAAAAACAGCAATATACTATTTTCTCTGATTCAATTGATATTGTGGTATCAGAGCGGTGACCGTTCTTGGATCGGTTTACAACTGCTCATCATTTACCTTTAATTCCTCCGAAAGCCAAAGCCACCATGTCTTCTGACGGTGGCTTAGCCAATCAAAACAACAATGATCTCTCGATTCAATTAGCCAACCTTCTCAATGGAATCCATTCCCAAAACCAAAATCCCAAACATAACCTCTCAGATAGTTTGACAATTAGTCTCAAACTAAACAACCAAAACTACGCTTTATGGTCTCGGATGATCCGAGTAACCATTCGTGGAAATTCGAAATCACTTCTAGGCCATTTGTCAGGAAATCCAACACCGCCCAAACCAACAGATGACAGGTATGAGCAGTGGGAACAAGACGACCTTGTAGTATTTTCTTGGCTTATACAAAATATTGAACCGGCGATTGCAAGCAATCTTACCGAGTTTCCCACCGCTAAATCATTGTGGGATGCACTCGTAACCACATACAGCAGTGGTAAAGACAAACTTCAAACCTTTGACTTAGATGTTAAAGCTAACGGAACCAAACAAAGTGGAATTCCTCTTGAGGAATTCCGGATCATAATGCAAGGGATTTGGGGAGAAATCGATCGAAGAGACCCGGATCCCATGACATCTCCCGCTGACATTGCTACTTACAATAAACTGCGGATGGAGCATAAGTTATTTCAATTTTTAAATGTAATCGACCGGCAATACGATAGCCACGATCTCAGTCGGGGATCGGATCAGGGATAGCCACGACCCAAATTGATAACAGTAACAAAGCCCTAGGACTTGCAACCAGAGGACAGGGGCGCCGCCCAGATCCACCTTTCAAACCCAAAGTCGACAAATCCAAACTAAAATGTGACCATTGTGGTATGATGAAGCACACCAAAAATCAGTGCTTCAAAATCATTGGTTACCCTGAGTGGTGGAATGACGGACATAAGAAGGGTGAAAAGGAAAGTGGGAAAGCAGCAGTCACCACCAGCAATACCGGAGACACCGGAAGCGGTGGCAACCAGCAGAACTATGATGGTTTCGGTGGGGTGGCGTTTGCCGGAGAACCAGACAACGGAGGAGGTAACGGGTCTGAGATAATAGTCTCAGATCCTTCTTTTGTGAATCCCAAGTTTTTTTCATTATAAGTTGTTAGATTTATTAGGAAACCCCCCCTATAAAAACTAAAATTGATGATACAGGCCAAAAGACTAATAAAATTTTAGAAAATGTTTCACTTCATTTGTCAAAAATTAAAAAGAATACGTTTTTTAATAAAACTAACTATATTGGTTTAAGAAACAAAGTTAAATGGACCAAGTTTTTTAATAATAAAATTGAAAACGGTAGTGGCTTAAGAAACAAAAACAACAAAACCAAGTTTTTTATACCTCTAAATTATATCAGGTTAAAAAATAGAAATATAAAAATTAAGTCTTTTAGAAAAAAAAAAAAGGATTGTTCAAAATCACAAGCTAATATAGCCCAAACCTGTGAAAGCTCGGATCAATCCTGGATATTTGATTGTGTTGCGACTGACACCATGACATTTGATATATCCGATATTGTCACAAAAACAAGACCTAGAATCAACGACATCAAAACCGCTAATGGGCGGATCGTCCCGGTCAAAGGAGGAGGAATTATCGAAATATCCCCAACTTTAAAACTCTCAAATTGTCTCTACATACCGTCCTTGCCACATATACTATTATCCATTAGCCATGTGACAAAGGAGTTAAATTACACCATCTTGATGCATCCCACCTTTTGTATCCTTCGGGACATCAGGACGGGAATGATCATTGGGCGTGGCACTGAACGCCAAGGATTGTATTATGTGGAAGAAATGACTCAACAAGGTAATGTGATGCTTGCTCATGGAACCACAAATAGGGAAGCTTGGCTATGGCATAGGAGACTTGGACACCCGTCCGTTGGCTATTTACATCTTTTATTTCCAAAACTTTTTCCTTCCAATCATAATTTGAATTGTGAAACTTGTGTTTTAGCTAAAAGTCATAGACATACCTATAAATTAAATAACACAAAAGTTGGTTCTCCTTTTTCACTTATTCACTCTGATGTTTGGGGACCCGCAGAAGTTGTTGGGGGACAAAACTTTCGATACTTTGTTCTTTTTATTGATGATTGCACTCGTATGACATGGATTTATTTTTTGAAACACAAAAATGAGGTTTTTGATAAATTTACCATATTTTATGCCATGATACAAACACAATTTAGAACTAATATTCAGGTCCTTCAATCTGACAATGGAGGAGAGTTTATAAATGATTCTATAAAACATTTTTGTCAAAACAAAGGGATTATTCACCAAAAAACTTGCCCATACACCCCTGAACAAAATGGCACAGTCGAACGAAAAAATCGTATCCTTTTAGAAATAACTCGAGCCCTTTTAATTGAATCTCGAGTTCCTACGTCTTTTTGGCCTGAAGCGGTTTCTACTGCTACTTACTTGATCAATCGCCTACCCACCAAAGCTCTTAATTTAAAGACTCCCCTTCAAACTTTGTACGATTTTACCAGAATTCCTCCACCTCTTACATTACAACCACGAGTGTTTGGATGCACAGTCTATGCTCATATACCAAAACATGATAGGGGAAAACTTGGCCCGTGTGCTGAGAAGTGTGTATTTGTTGGCTATGGTATCGACCAAAATGGATACCGCTGCTATAACCCGAAACAACGACATATGTACACTACTCTTAATTGTGACTTTCTTGAAACCGAATTTTTTTATACCTCCCATCACAGTAGTCAGGGGGAGAAGGAAAATATTGACACCCTGAGTTGGTTAAAATGGACTCCTTCCTCAGAAGAAAGTAGTCACAGTACCCAAGATGAGTCACTTACTCCCTCTCAATACAATGGACCTACCATCAGTGCTACTAACCAATATCCTCCCAGTCCAGTGACTGAGGTAAGTTGTTAGGCCTCCTAATCCAAGATCTCACTCAGCTAAAGCAACCAACAGGTGTGCGGAATCCACCTGATGATCAACCACTGTAGATGAAACACTAGAATGCAAAGATCTGTGAGAGAAATCAAGAATACACAGAGTATTCTTGATGAGGAAGATGAATGACATCACACACAGTAGCCGCCAGACAAAACACACACACAATAATTAGGGTTAGGAAGGTGCACAGAATTTCACAAAGAATCGCGGTCTTGTCTATTCCACATAAAGGTATATATACAAGACAAACCCCGGACTCCAAGACATACTAGAAGCCCGGACAAAACAAACTACACTAAAACCCTGACTTTTGCCTAAACACAAACCCCTGACAAAAGTCTAGACATAAACTTGGACAAAATTGTCCAAGGATAAACCTTGGACTAAGTTTCAAGACATGTACAATAAAGACCGTAACAATTGGAAGGCATGCACTTATCACCCAAAGTGCATCAACAAACTCCCCCTTGATCAGTGCATGGTCTTCATGTGCTCTTGAATTCTTCGTCCTTGCTTCGAGTACTCGCTTCCTGCCCATACCTTGTTCTTCACACAGAATTGAACTACCTTGCTTCGAGTACTCGCTTCGCTACCGGTAAGATTAACACTAAGGTAATCTCAAAGATAGTAAACATGAACTTGTTTCGATGTAGCACCACGAGCTTTTGGTTTACAAAGAAAATAGGAATTTCAAAATTTTTACTCCCCCTTTTTCTTTGTAAACTATACAAAAGTCCAACCAAGTCTTATTCTCTTCACCTCCTCACTTGATCCGGACAACATAAGTACCATAAAACTTTTCGATAATCCGAAACCGACTTCAAGTTTCCAAACAACACATAATTCTGACTCTTAGTTAGTTATCCGGTACCCCAGGTAACCCGGAATAACTAGAAAAACTAGGAACATGCACAACTCGAAACTTCCGAACAACACAAACTTCTAAATTTAGCTAAAAATCCGGTACCCCATGTAACCCGGAATTGTTAGCAAATTTGGAACCCGTAAAACCCAGAAGCTCTTGAAACCTTGGATCAGATCATCAGAACAGTATGTAAAATACAAAGGAATTCGAAACAAGCAAAGAAATAAAGGAAGCTCTGAAGAAACCCGGGGGCTGCTATCCGAAAGACTAATCTCGGAACAATCGAACTACTGAAAGTTGTTAAAAACTCGGAACTGTTTAACAGATTGAAATTCGGAGATATACAACTTGGAACTGAAACATATCGGGCTGCTAATACTCGGACTTTAAAAGTTCGGAACTAAAACTCGGGCTGCTAATACTCGGACTTAAAAGTTTTTAAAACTCGGAACTGTTTTAACATCAGACTGTTTAACAGATTGAACTCGGAATCTTAAACCTTATGAAAACGCAGAGCTTAGAAAATGAAATCTCGGAGCTTAAAACTCGGAACAAAATGTTTGGAATTTAAAACTCGAAGTTTAAAGCTCGGAATTTAAAACTCGAACCACATAACACTCAAAACTCGGAATTTAAAACTTAACAACTTGGAATTTAAACACAAAGCTTCCAAGACTAGAAACTCGGAACTAGTTAAGTGAATCAATATTGAACTCGCAACTGAATCAATATTGAACTCGGAATTGAATCAAACTCAAAATATTCAAAGCTTGGAACTGTTTCTTTAAAACTTTTTCTTTAACAACAAAACTCGGAACGGAGTGCTTAATGTAAAACTCGGAAACAGAGAAATCTGTTTCAACTAGAACATGTTCAAAACTCGGATGTTCAAAACTCGGATACTGAACTGAAACAAAACTCGGAAACTGAACTGAACTCAAAACTCGAAACTGACTTAAACTCAAAACTCGGAACTGTCTTAAACTCATAACATTCAAGATTAAAAATCGGAGCTGAAACAAACCTCGGAACTGAACATTGAACTCTGAACTGAATTTAGTTTTGAAAAAGAAAAAAAACTCAGACCCTTTAAATTCATAACACTCAAGATTAAAACTCGGAACTGATTATGAAGTTTGAACAGATTTGATAACAAACAGGAACTCGGAGCTGTTCAATTTTGCCAAAACTCGGAACTAATTTTGCCAAAACTCGGAACTGATTAAAGAAGTTTGAACAAAACAGGAACTCGACACCAGACTATAATTTTGCCAAAACTCGGATAACTCGGAGCTGAGCTGAGAATGACCAAAACTCGGAACAGTGTGTAAAATCGAAGATTACAAACTCGGAACAAATCCATTATCATTAAAAACTCGGAACAAATCCATTATCATTAAAAACTCGAAACGATTTTATATCTCAGACAAGCTTAGAACCAGCTTCCGGATTATCTCCCTAGTGTGACTTCACACTAGTTCACCAATACCCCGGAAACACAAACACAGAATGGAAACTCGGACGGGTATAACACTTACAAAAATCCGGACAGAGCCTTTTACAGATCAAAACCCTAGATCTACCAAAAACCCAGCTGTTCTCTCCAACACAGCTTGAATTTCTTCATATCTAGACCAAAAACGTCACGTCTTCACGATGTTTGGCGGAAACAAACATCAAATCAAGAGCAATGGTGATTCGGAAGGCGGATAGACCATTCCGAATCGGTAACCATGCTCTGATACCACTGTTAAAGCACCGGATCGATGACGAACATCAAACATTGCACTTGATTCAAGACATGAAGAACAAAATATGAGCAAGATAGAAATATGTAGAAGATGAACCCTTTATTATTGAATCAGTCATCACAGATTACACAAACCAAAGGAGTATACATCATCTACAAGCTGGTTTAGATCACAAAGATCTAAACCTAGCTTTCTCTCACTAACACATAGTATCCCTCTCTCTCTCTAGAATTCACACACTGATGGAGAATGGATGGGATCTTGTGAGAGGTGCACCAAGCTTTCTCAAGGGTTTCCCTAATCTACCCTATACACACATATATATAGGCTAGGGACTAAACCCGGACAAAACAAACTACACTAAAACCCTGACTTTTGCCTAAACACAAACCCCTGACAAAAGTCTAGACATAAACTTGGACAAAATTGTCCAAGGATAAACCTTGGACTAAGTTTCAAGACATGTACAATAAAGACCCTAACAATTGGAAGGCATGCACTTATCACCCAAAGTGCATCAACATAAGTCATTCTCACACGGATGAGGATACTCAAAATATTGAATCTCATACTGACATATCTGACAACAATGAAGTATCAATAGAACAGAATGTGCAGGACAAAACAACACAAGAACAAGAGGAATCAATACAAGAAGAACAGGAAATGCAAGAAACAACTGAGAGATATGTTCTGCCTCCAAGAACCAATAAGGGGGTCCCACCAAAGCGGTACTCTCCAGGAAAAGAGTCAAGGTCATCTAGATATCCCATGGCTAACATTGCCAATGGTAACTTATCTAGGGAAGCCAAAGCTTTCACTACTTCTCTATACAACAAACAACTTCCAAACTTTGTTGGACAAGCCTTGAACATTAAAAACTGGAAAGATGCCATGAAGACAGAGATGGAAGCACTTATAAAAAATAAATACATGGGAAAAGTGTGTTCTTCCCCCAGGAAAAAAACCAGCAGGTTGTCGTTGGGTCTTTACAATCAAACACAAACCGGATGGAACCATTGAAAGATATAAAGCTCGGCTTGTAGCTAAGGGCTACACCCAAACATATGGGATTGATTATTCTGAGACATTCTTCCCAGTAGCTAAAATTGATACAATCTGCATACTCTTCTCCATCGCTGCGAATGAAGGATGGCCTCTTCACCAGTTTGACGTAAAGAATGCATTCCTACATGGAGAATTAAAAGAAGAAGTGTACATGGAGGCTCCCCCTGGGTTCACAGGGAACTTCAAAACTGAGGAAGTGTGTCGGTTAAAAAGGACTCTTTACGGTCTTAAACAATCCCCTCGGGCCTGGTTTGGCAGATTTACATTAGCAATGAAGGGATATGGTTTCCATCAAAGCAATTCTGACCATACATTATTCCTTAAAAAAAGAGGTATATTTGTAACTTGTTTAATTATATATGTTGATGATATGATTATTACAGGAAACGATGAAGAAGAAATAAAGAAGTTAAGAGCAAATCTGTTCACCAAATTCGAAATGAAGGACCTGGGAAGGCTTAAATACTTTCTTGGAATTGAGGTCCTTCGGTCCAAACAAGGGATTTTTATATGCCAGAAGAAATATGTTCTTGACCTCCTAGCTGAAACAGGGATGATCGACTACAAGCCAGTCGATACTCCAATGATGACCAATCAGAAACTCTGTACAGAAGCAGGGGCCGTATTGGCAGATAAAGAAAAATACCAACGTTTGGTGGGCAAACTCATATACCTTTCACATACTCGCCCCGACATCGCATATGCAGTGGGGGTGGTCAGCCAGTTCATGCATCAACCTCAAATAGGTCACATGGATGCAGTATTAAGGATTATAAGATATCTCAAAGGGACTGCAGGTCATGGGATTCTTTTTCAACCAAATAGACATCTAAGGATACATGCTTATACAGATGCAGACTGGGCAGGAAATAAAGAAGACCGAAGATCAACATCAGGATACTTTACCTTGGTTGGTGGAAACCTAGTTACATGGAGAAGCAAAAAACAAAAAGTTGTCGCCTTATCAAGCGCCGAAGAAGAATTCCGAGGCATTGCACGAGGATTGACAGAAATTCTTTCGATACGTAAACTACTATATGAGCTTGGGATTCCTCAAATCGAGTCTAGTAAAATCATGTGTGATAACAAAGCAGCAATACAAATTTCAGAAAACCCTGTTCAACATGACCGCACAAAACACGTGGAAGTTGATAGACACTTTATCAAAGAAAAACTTGAAGCAGGGATTATAGAACTCTCATTTGTTCGATCAAAAGATCAACTTGCAGACATCTTAACCAAAGCCGTTAACGGAAGACTCTTTAACAGTTGCCTTCACAAGTTGAGCATCAGCAATCCTACTACTCAACTTGAGGGGGAGTGTTAGAAAAATAAAAGTAAGAGGATCAGAATCAAGTCATCATTTCCATTTTATAACGATATTGACAGCTCCATTAGCCGTTGGGATCAATCTTGATCCTCATTTACAGCCTCCTTTCCAGCCATATTTCCTTTTATGTTTCCATTTGTGTACCTATTTATTGGGACTTATATTTCTTCTTGTATTATTGTATTGAACCAAAAAACAGCAATATACTATTTTCTCTGATTCAATTGATATTAGGATTTTGATAATGGCCTTACCTGATAACTGGTTTTAATGGGAATTGTTATGGAATCATACTTGCTGAAAAATGGTTAAGCACAAACAAGTGGATGTAGATAATTGTCTGTGCAACCAATGCATACATTAAAAAATGTAGCTAGTTGCTGTTCGTTTATCTAATGCACTGGATAATGACACACCCTAAACCTTTCCAGCAAACCTGAAAGTATAAAATCCGCAATATGCTCTGTTTTCTGTTTTGTGCTTAGTTCATCTAATTGTTTTGGTTTTGTAGATCTGGAATTAAATTAGTACCAAGTCGAATATTGTCTGATAATATCTTGGATACACATGTATGCAATTCAAGTTGATACTTTTCCATCTTCTTCTATATGATCTGCCAAAAAAATGACCAAGTTTGTTCAACACAATTCCTCCGTTTTCATTATTTTTATAACTAACTTGTTTATTCTATTGTAGTTTGGAAGCACAACCATTTACAACGCCAAAACAATAGTCCACATGGTTGAGTCCGTCCTTGTGCAGGGTCTTTGATTGATCACTAAGCACCATTGCAGACGCTTAAAAAGGTGCACATATGGTGTTCATATTGCTTTCTATAGGGTGTATAACATTGTTGCTGTATGGCTAGATGCCAGAGAAGCACGCAAAATGCAAAAGTTAATCATGTTATATTGGCACAACCATTTAAGGTTTTTTTTTTTTTTTTTTTTTTTTTTTGTAGTGGGGTTTTTTTTGTGTAGTGGGTTTTTTTAGTTTATTGGACACTTGTCACTCTATAAATTCTTCTTACAATTAGGATCCTTTGTATTTGATCCTAATCCTATTATTTATATATCAAAAAGTGATTTCAACTGTAGTATTTTCAAAATTACTGTACAAGTTTACTTATTTATTGGTCACGTTGAAATTCATTTTGTTGCATTTAAAAGATTTTGAGTTAATTACTATTTTCGTCCCTGTGTTTTGTCAAAAATCACTATTTCAGTCCATTAGTTTAAAAATTGCGATTTCAGTCCCTGTGGTTTCTCTTTCGTAACCATTTCAGTCCACCTCCGTTAACCCCAACCATTTATTCTGTTAAGTACACGTGAATTGACCATAATGCCCTTATTAATAAAAAACAAAAAGATATCTAAATGAGTTAATTACTGTTTTCGTCCATGTGGTTTGTCAAAAATCACTATTTCAGTCCATTAGTTTAAAATTTGCGATTTCAGTCCCTGTGATTTCACTTTCGTAACTATTTCAGTCCAGTCTCCTAACACCGTCTATTTTACCGTTAAGTTTTTAATAAAATACCTAAATTACCCTTGTGTTAATTAAATATGGGCTTATATGATTTTATTATTGGATTTATATGATTTTATTGCTGTATGACATATGGACTTAAATTGGATTGTAGGGTTCGACCCACCATGGCTTCGGTAGAAGTAGAAATCTGGCACTTCTTTTACATATATGGTTCCAAAATTTTAATTTTGGATTTTAGAATGAGAAAATGTTCAGGTAAGCATTATTTTTCAAAGTTATTATGTTAACTGATGTTGCTAGGAAGATATTAATTGGGGTAGGGTAATGGGTCGCCGGACATAAGAGGGTGGGGTTGTGATGTCGGAGAAGATGACCGGAAACTTTAGCCGGAAATGAAAGCAAGGATGGAGTGGGGTGGGGTAGCGTGAGGTTGTGTTTTAACAAGTGAATCCTAGAATACAATCTTTTAAATTTCCATGTTTTTTTTATTTAATTAACACAAGGGTAATTTAGGTATTTCATTAAAAACTTAACGGTAAAATAGACGGTGTTAGGAGACTGGACTGAAATGGTTACGAAAGTGAAACCACGGGGACTGAAATCGCAATTTTTAAACTAATGGACTGAAATAGTGATTTTTGACAAACCACAGGGACGAAAACAACAATTAACTCTTAATAAGGGCTCTATGGTCAATTCACGTGTACTTAACAGAATAAATGGATGGGGTTAACGGAGGTGGACTGAAATGGTTACGAAAGTGAAACCACAGGGACTGAAATCGCAATTTTTAAACTAATGGACTGAAATAGTGATTTTTGACAAACCACAGGGACGAAAATAGTAATTAACTCCATTTAAAACAATGTTCCATGATGAAATTGGTGTATTTGTTCCATGATGATAACTCATATTTTGTTTGTTGTACATTACAAGAAAAATATATTTAAATTTAGGCCTGGAAAAATAAGCGGGGCAGCCGGGCAGGTAACGGCTCAAACGGTCCAACAAAAGATTGGTTTGGGTCAAGACTTAAAACGGGTCTGATAAAAAGGTTTGGTTGAAGTGAACTGTTTCAAAAAAATAATATCAGATGACTAAAAATCGCAATTATACAAATGTATAAGTAACTAATGAAAAGTAGAACCAAATATGTAAATCATTCACTTGTTCTTGATGAACCTCAAAACCATTTATGGCTTCTTGGGAATGTTTGCACTGATTGGATTAGTGGCATGCTATGCTTGAACTTGTAATCTTGTTCCTTTAATTCCACTCTTTATTTATGTATGTATTTCTAGTCATCACTTTTAAATTCCATTCTTTATTTATGTATGTATTTTTAGTCATCGCTTCTAATTTAACCAATCCGAAATATCAATTTCTGTGGTGGACAGGACTGAATCATTTTTTTCTTCCTTTTTCTGAGAGATGGATTTGCTGGAGGATGAGTGATTCAAAGGTATTTATTATATAATAAAAATTTTAATGATTTGAAATTATTATCAAAATTGTGGTTGATGAAGCAAATTTGAATTCAGAATCTCGGATATTTACCAACCAGAGATATGGCCGATAAGGAAATCTCAAATTTGAGAACGGCCCAAATTTATTATAATTAGTAGATGTGTATGACTTTAAAGGTATGATAAGAATAGTGTAGCAGGCGTTGATGATGTTATGTGTACTTATGAAGATACCCTTAAGCTGTTAAAGCTATGTTTATAGAGCGTACACAAATGAATGGAACAGTTGGGTGACAAGCACTGAACTGAACGTGTTTTTGATGCTGCGCCTGCATTATTATGCCCAAGCATCCGTCTGTTCAGCTAAGTAGAACAAGTTGTCGCCTAAATACTTTAGGCCATATCTTATTGTGATCTGCATGCAGGCTAGATTTACCACCTGGAACCAGATAGACAGATTCATTATACTTTTTATGCGTCTTTGTTGAAGAGAACTCACAATCCACATTCTCAGGTTATTCCTGTACCAAATGCTCCGAGATTTACCTTGCAACCAGCTGCAGTTCTCAAACGAAGATTGGTTAAACGAGGTCATGGTGCAGCCGTTCAAGTATTGGTTCCAGAACAAACTGGGAATACATGAGTTTCAACTGCGTTTTCCAGACTTGCCACTTCATTAATATGCTTGAGGTCAAGGATTTCAATAAGGGATGCGTATTGACTATTGATACGAATATATAAATAGTAGGGGCTATTTTGTGATAGGTGGAACTGTAAGGTAGTCAAGTCTGTAATGTGATGAACTTTTACTGTTGGATTAAACCTTCGCAGATGAATGGTGACGGGTACGATTTGTAAAAACTCTCTTTACTCTGCAACTCCTCTCTCTACGTTCTATGTACAAATATTTGCTTATGAACATTAACCCATGTCTTGTTTGTTCATGTACTTTTGTGAATGTTTGTTCATACACACATCTTGATGTTCATTTGTTTTTGTTTATATGAGTGAGTTTAGATATACTTAGGGGAGTGGGGGTGGTCACTAGTGATAGAATTCTATCACTCACAAGCATCCAATCAACTCCTGCCATGCCATTAGCCACTATTCTATAACTCACATCCTTTTTTAGTGGCAATGGTCATCACTCACAACACCTAACAATAAACCCCCACACCCCCTCACATCCATCATTTTTCACGCGTGAAAAAAATAACGGAAATCCATCACGTTGAAACTATCACTCGTTGAACTAATCAGTGGCGGTGGAGGTTTTGTTTTTTCATACTTTGTTTTTGTCTATCACGGTGGAATAACGCATCCACCCACACCGCCCTTACGAATTTATGTATTGTAATTAACTTCTAAAATGTTGAAACATTTTATTAAAATGGCTTTTAGACTTTAATTTGGGTACCGTGGTTTACTTTCATCAGTGTTCGTCAATCATTTATTAAAATGTTCACGTTTATTCATTTGTTTGGTTAAAGTTTAAAGAACAAACAAAAACAATACACATTCGTATTCCTACCTATCAACTCATAATTGCATAATAATTCAATGAGAAATAATAACGGGTTTATATACCCTACAAGTTACAGTTAAAACCCTCTAGAATATAACATAATAAGATTTTGTCTAATATTCCCCCGCAAGTTGAGGGCGCGCGGGTGACGACCTGTAACTTGGAACTTAAAAACTCAAATCTTTGTGTTGATAGCGGCTTTGTGAACACTACAAGAAATATACCTTATAGGGACGATATTTTTTCAGCTTATAGAGAGGACATGTTGTCTTTATATGCCTTTTTCACCTATAGAGAGAACATGTCGTCTCTATAAGTTTAAATATATATTTTTTAGTTAAAAAACAATAATAAATTAATAAACTTGATTGGGTTTATAGGGACGACATGTCGTCTCTATACGCGAATAATTCTTTTGTATTTTTTAATTATTTATCAACCAAAACTAAAAAACAAAACAAAATTATGTTTCCCTATAGAGACGATATGTCCTTTCTATAGGTTCGTTTATTTTTTATTTTTATTTATTTTTATTTTTTTTTATTCTAAAGTAATATTATTCCAAATTAGCAAATTACAAACAAGTGGCAGGTAAACGGGCAACAAGTTGCGCCGCAACCCCCTTTTGAATTGCAAAACCAATCCTACTAAAGACGAAACGACCCTTAAAGGTTGAGAGATTACTATTCACAACCTGTTGGACCCTGTTTAGAAATTCCACAGCCTCTGGGGCTAGGGAACCAAATGTATCAAAAGCGAAAGAGATAAACACATGTTGATTCTCTAAACAAGCCTTCTCGTGTTTAGCGACTTTGCTTGATTCCGCTTTCAACGCAGCTTGGCCAGCAGCAAACCCATTATCCCTGAGCCCAACAAGAGGGGACACTCCTGTAAGGTCCACACAAGCGTGTTTTCCCCTGGCCCACCCAAACACAAGAATATCAGCTGGTCGAAGAGTAGACCTCCCATCAAGCGGATCCGTCAGAAAGTTCATCGGAGCCTCCTTTTTCGACGAAATCCCCGCCCGCTTTAAAACATCAAACAGAATATCCCTTACCAAATCATGTCTGTATTTAAAACCAGGCAACTCCTTACAATGCACCGCATGCTCGCCAAAAGTATCTAAACAAACCTTGCGGCAAACTGGGCAAGGCTCATCAACCGGAAACAGAGGGATCATTAGCCGGTACTTAAGAATTGCCCGGTATTCCACTGCCGACATGTGTTGGCCTAGTCCTTCAATGGGGATGACTGTTAAGAAATCCTGAGCATGAGGAGCCCGGAGACAATCGAACACGGCTTTCTGACGAGGGGATAGACTAAACTTCTCTCCCAAACTTTGGACAGTTCTACTAAATAGGGCACTCGCCAAAGCATTCTGGGCTTTAGGAGGGGCGGTGTCCTTATTAGAGAAACCGCCAAGATCGAAACCCGGAAGGGACATATGCATGCAATCCAACGCACACACATAATCAGAATCTAACCCGACAATACCACAGTCCCGAAGAATGTGGTCCTGCAAACTCCAAGATTGTGCCCTCGAGGCCACGAAAGCATACGTAGATACATCCTCAGCCGAACATAAACCCAAACCCCCAAAACGGGTCGGAAGGGATGCAAGCCTCCATTGAAGATCCCCAAAAAATGGACCCCCGCAAACCACAATATCCTCGATAGCTCTCCTAAGGCCTTTGTCAAAAACCGAAACAACCTCCCCAACAAACGTGGGTTGGCACGTTCTGAGGCCGAATAACAACTTAGCAACACCCATGCAAGAGCGCAGTAAGAGGAGCTCGCATTGAGGGTCCCGCAGATGTGGAAGATAGCTCATCAGATCCACTGCACAATATGCCCTTTTCACGGCCAAGCTACTGATAAAACCCGCATCCCGACTAACAGCGCCCCCGAGGAGTTTGACACCCGACGCTGGCCTTCCAATCCCACTAGGAAACAAACCCTTTTGCGTCTTAACTCCATTGCACGATGTGTTGGTGCACTTATGTCTGCACTTTGTCTGTATTCGGTCACAATGTAAAACGATGTCTTGTTAGTCTTGTAAGTTTGACCAAGTCAACCATCCTCCTGGTTTGACTTGGCCAAACAGTCAACTTTATGTTTGTAACTTGTTTGGTTCGAAGGATGTGCCATCGAAGGATTGCATTGATCCTTCGATGATAAGCTCGATAGATAGCTTTCGATAGATGGACCACGAAAGATCCCATCTTTCGTGATTCATATGGATCTTTCGAGCTGTTTGTGGTCGAAAGATGATCTTTCGACCAGTCTGCATGATCCTTCGACCAGACCTGCTGTGTTCGGGTATAAATACCCGTGTGTTGTGTTCATTTCGATAGTTAGACACTCAGACAGATCAGGAACACACACACACACTTAGAGAGTTTACAGGACTGATTTGTAAACATTGAGCTGTAACCGGACCTTTCATACGTTTAATACAAGTGGTGTTAATCGTTGAATATTGCGTGTTGTGTTATTGCGTGTTCTATCTCGGTTTGCTATCTCGGTTGGATTCCGCACAACCGGGTTGGTTTGTACACAAGGATTAGGCGACTAGATCCTCCCCTAGCCGGACCTACAAGTGGTATCAGAGCCTTGGCTCTTATCCTTGTTAAAACCGAGGTGTTCTTGCTGTTTTTCGGGTTTTTGAAAAGTTCATATTTTCTGAAAAACTTGTTAAAATCGGCTGTAATCTTGTTGTTTTGCATTATGTTTGCTTAAAAACCTTGTTAAAATAAAGCTCACATATTATTTGTTGGTTTTTATTAAACATTTTAGCAAAATTCGAGTTTCGAAAATCTTCGGTTCATCAGAAAACTCGCATATCTGGGCTGTGTTCTTGACATATTCAAGTTGGTTCTTGTTGAAATACACCTTTTGATCTTAAAATTTGAAACTTGTTTGTTGTTGGAAGTTGTTTATTTGATTAAAATATTTGGACCTTACCTGGTTGGTGAAAACCTGCATGCTCAGACCTGAAAGATATGGTCTGACCATACTTTCTGCAGAAAGTTTCTACCAACCCGTCAACTTTTTCACCAACCTATCTGTCATTTGTCAACCGTGTCAGCAAGTTCGAAAGATATCCTTCGAACTCGAAAGACCATCTTTCGATCAGTGGAGGTTCGATAGATCAATCATCCTTCGAACCAAGGAATACTTTCGAAACATACATCTTTCGATCTACTGCTCATTTTCGAAAGACAAGGATCCTTCGATTGGGGAGTCTTTCGAAGTCATCTTTCGATTTCATCTTTCGGTCTACAGTACTTTTTCGAAGGAAAAGGATCCTTCGGTTGGAGAATCTTTCGAAAAACATTGTTCGAAATTCAACAGAGATCTTTCGAACCCTGTTGATCCTTCGAACAGGTGTGGATCTTTCGATCAACAGTCTGTTTGTGCTTAACAGTTTGTGTTTTTCAAGTCTTTCGACAGGTATCCTTCGGCTGATTAAGAATGAATCCAAGGTGGAATACTTTGGTAAATACAGATATGTATTTTGGTGCTCCGTCATCTTCCGCACCGGTATCTTCACAAGCTAATGCAATTTCTACCGGTCAATGGGCATTTGTATCCAATCAAATTCCAAGTGTTCAAAGCATTCTCTTAAGCGAGAGTGAAACGGGAAGTTTGAATCGGCCTCCAAAGTTGATGCACTTATATGAATATCCAGGATGGATTGATAGATTTCATACATACGTTAAAGGTCAAAATACAGAATTGTGGTTGCGGTTCATTACAGATTTTGATCAAACAATAGAAGTTGCAGCATCATCTGCTGCCACGTTTGCAGATCTTACAGAAGACCAGAAGAAGGTGTATGACTTGGAAAAGAAGGCATATGCCATTCTCACTCAGGCTTTAAGTAAAGACATTTATCATCAATTCGTTAGTTACAAGACAACGAAGAGATTGTGGGACGCGTTAAAGACAAGGAGCGTAGGAAATGAAGCGACACGCCAATTGAGAAAAGAATTGCTAAAGAAAGAGTTTGATGGTTTCACTTGTATGGAGAATGAGTCGTTACATGATTTGACAAGTCGATTTAATCATTTGTTGACTGAATTGGCAAATTTTGAGGTTGTTACAACTGCAGCAGAGATTGTGAAAAAGTTTGCAGATGCATTGCCACCTCAATGGAATACCTTCTTGGAAATCATGAAGTACAATGGTACTTTAGCTACAACAAGCTTCAACGACTTTGTTCAAATCCTGGAAAACAAGAATCAGGAAGAAATTCTCAAGGCAAAAAGAGTTGCAGTGCCACAAAATCCTGATATGTATTATGGAACTTCTAGCACTTCTACAAAACCTTCTTCATATGCTCAAATTCAAACAGCGTTTGTGACTAGCACTGACATGTATGGCAATACTATCCAAGTGCCGGTTCCTCCAAAGACAGACATGTATGGAAATCTGCTAGAACCAGTTCCTCAACAGCAACAGCAAAGCCAACGACCGCTCAGACCAACTGATATGTTCGGGAAACCATTACCAGTTCGATCTCCCGGAACAACAGATATGTATGGGAATCCACTTCCTCCTCAATCTACAGTTCCAACAGACATGTATGGGAACCCACTTCCTCCACAACAGCAAGCCTGTTATGGAAGCACATCATCTGCTGGTCAACAATCAAAGCCAAATACAGTACGGCTCGACACCTCAAGCTTTTCTAAAGTCAATGTGGAAGTAGCAAAGGAACATATGGAGCTGCTAAACACTGTGGTGAGCGCATACTGTGGATTAGTGGAAGGTCAGATCGGTAACATTAATCTGACTCAAGAAGACTATCAGCAGATAGATAAAGAGGAGATGGAGATGATGGATATCAAGTGGGCCTTTGCCAGTGCTGTTAGGCGAGCAAAGGATTTCATGGAAAGAACGGGCCGAACCAGCTTGGAAAGCAAGAAAGACACCAAGTATGGGTTCGACAAGCAAGCTGTTAAATGTTTCAACTGTGGGGAACGTGGTCATTTCAAGCGTGAATGTACAAGACCATCCCAGCATGGAAACCAGAATCCTTTCAGAGGTCAAGGCAACCAGCAGAACCAGAATAGGAACAATGTTCGCACATTGGTGCCTGCTAACAACCAGACTCAAGCAGGACCATCAAATGCCAACCAGGCACTTGTGGTTCAAGTAGATGAAGGTTGTGATTGGTCTATTCAGTTGGGAAACGATGCTCCAGATGGAACAGCTTGTTTTGCTGAAATTGTCAAGGATCTTAAACACACCAGTGGTGGAGAATCTTCCACCAATGGTGATGAGTCTTCTGAAGATGAAAACAGCTCAGGCTACAGTGGAAGTTCAGATGAAGAGTCTTCGGGTTCAGGAAATGATCAAGAAGATGATGACACATCAAGTGTGTCAGTCGATGCAAATATTGATGAGCTATTGGAGGAAGTTGCAGCAGGAATTCAAAGAAGATCTATTTTGGTGGATCAAGCTGCTTATTCTTCATCTTCTCTCCATTCAGCCTTTATGGCGAATGTCGACAGTTCATCAAGTCAGGTATGTGTCGACGAACCCACTTCTGTTAGCTGTAATAACTGTGATAGTTTGCATGTGAGATGTGCTGAGTTGAAAGCAAACATGTCTGAGTTGCAAGGCAAACACGATGCTTTACAAGCTAGTTTGTTTGAATTGCAAGACAAACATGTTTCTGTGAATGATAGGTGGTGTGAATTGCAAAGCAAACACGAGGCTTTGCAAGAGAAATATGATGTGACATTTATTCATAATCAGAAATTGACAGTTGATATTTCAAAGTGCACTGAAGCCAATATGTTTTATGAAAACCATGAAAAGGATTATAAATCAATGATTGAAACATTGAAGAAAGATAAAACATAGTTAACTAAAATGGTTTCCAGAAAACAAACGGACATTAATTTGTATATCACTCGTCTTGAGGTAATGCAAAAAGAAATGGCTTGTGTTAAAACTGAAAGTGAGGCGATCCGACTCAAGTTAGACAGTTATTTGAGTTCTAGCTATGTGTTAGATCACATCATTGATGTTCAAAAGGAGAAACGGGATGTCACATGCATAGGCTATAAGAAATGTCCACCACCCGTGAGAAACAATTTTGATGCTTTGCCTGATGAGGAGTATAGGACTCACTTTGAGCCATCTGTTCCTTTGGACGTTGAGGAATTTGCAGCAGGGCTCGGATACAAGAAAGAAGTATCGTCAGATTCAGATGTGTCAGCAGATACATTTGTAACTGCTGAACAGAATCAGGATCCTCCAGTGGTGGTTGAGGATGTTGATTCTTCTGATGATGAGTCTGATGATACTGATTCGGAAAAGTCTGATGCAGTAATCAAAGAAGAGGACATACCTCTTGAGAATCATATCCTATGTGATCCTCCCACAAAACCTGCTAAGACTGTTCCAACCGAGTCCACATCAGCAAAAGAGTCGGAGAGTGTGGATTTGCTGTACACTCTTGTTGGTGATGATAAAATCTATTCAGACAAAGATTTTCCTATTAAAAATGTTAATCAATCTTTAATCAGTAAAGTCTTTGAAAATTCTACAAGTAAGTTTTTGGGAAAGACAGGACCACATGTTACAGTTACACAGTGTCCTCCTATCCCAAAAGCTGAAGTTAGAAAACAGTTTGGGAACAAGAAATTACCAACAGTGCCAAAACAGCAAAACCATACCAAAACAAATGGTAAGACACCGGCTCAAGGTCAAAAGAAGCCGAATCAGAAGAAGAAGAAAAATGTGAACTTTGTGAAATCGAAGGGAACGGACAAAATTGAAAAGTTTGCAAATCAATCTAACCTAGATTTTGTCCAAAAGGCAACAGTGATGAAAAGGAATGAACCAAGTAGTTCAAAACCTAGTACCTCGGGTTCACAAAGTTCATCTTCGGCAAGACAACCACATGATACTTCGGGGTTTGTTGAACGAAGATCATGTTTTGAATGTGGTACAATTGGGCATATCGTTCGAAATTGCCCGTATCTTCATAAGTTAAAAGGAAAAGATGATGATCCCCGTGGCCCAACTGACCGCAGGCGATCTGTTTCTGTAAAACAACATCCCCGACTCATAAGAGAAAGGGAAAAGAAACAGAAACGCCAACAGGTCAAGAGAATTGAAAAGGCGATTAAAAGTGATGTGGTTCACAAACCATCTGTTTCAGTTAAACCAGATAACTCAAAGTTTTCAAAAGCTTCAAACAATCAAACAGGTATAACTCAACAGACCTGGAAACCGAAAACGGTTACTGAATCAGGGGGACCATCACAATTTCCGAATCATCAAAAGGTGGAAGTTATTGTTGTTGATAAGAATGGAAGACCCAAGACCACAATGGCTTGGGTCCCCATCTCCAACTAATCATTTGAGTTCATGTGCAGGGTGTTCCAGGAGGAACTATCAGTAGTCATTGGATTGTTGATAGTGGGGCATCCAGGCACATGACAGGCGACATGAAGCTTCTCTACGACGTCAAATCTATTAGAGGAGGTTATGTTGCTTTTGCTGGAGATAAGGGCGGATATATAACGGGTGAAGGAATGATTTCCAACGGGGTTGTTAGCTTTGACAAGATCAACTTTGTGCAACAACTTGATCACAATCTTCTTAGTGTTTCTCAAATTTGTGACAAGCAGTTCTCAGTACACTTTGATGCTAATGGATGTTATGTGCTGAAACCCGGCTTCAAAATTCCAAAAGAATGGATTCTCTTGTCGGCTCCAAGGATAAATGATCTGTATGTCCTTGATATGAGCCAAGCTATCACAACGTCTGCACAAGCAACATGTTTCGTTTCCAAAGCCACAGAAAAAGACACAATCTCTTGGCACAGACGAATGGGTCACATTCACTTACGCAAAATGAACCATTTGGTGTCAAATGAATTGGTGAATGGTGTTCCTCTTAAAAATTTCCATCTTCAAGACGTCTGTGTTTCGTGCCAGAAAGGAAAACAAACGAAGAAGCGACACCCTACAAAGAAAGTCAACACGGTGGCTGTTCCTCTTGAACGTTTGCACATGGATTTGTTCGGTCCTGTCAAGCACAAAAGCATTAGGAATGATCAATATTGCCTCGTGATAACTGATGATTATTCAAGATTTTCTTGGGTGGCGTTCATGGCACACAAGAGTGAAACCTTCGGTATTATCAAAAACTTGATCATTCAGATTGAGAATCTTTACAATTTGAAGGTTAGGCGGATACGTAGCGACAATGGTACTGAATTCAAAAATCATGCCATGGCGGAGTTTTGCACTTCAAAAGGTATTCTTCACGAATTTAGTGCAGCTTATACTCCTCAGCAGAATGGCGTCGCTGAACGTAAAAACCGCACATTGATCGAGACTGCTAGGACTATGTTGGTAGAGTCGCAGCTACCCATTCCATTCTGGACTGAAGCTGTGTCCTCTGCATGCTATACTTTGAACCGAGTCCTTACAGTCAAAAGGCACAACAAGACCTGCTTTGAGCTTATCAACAAACGGAAACCAGACTTCTCTTATCTTGAACCGTTTGGAGCTCCTTGCACAATTATCGATCCTAATGGAAAGTTTGGGGCAAGGGCAATTGAAGGATACTTTCTTGGGTATTCCACCCCGAACTTAAGAGTCTGGAATCTAGAGATTAAAAGGGTCGAGGAATGGTCTGAAGTCAGAGTACAAAGGCACACTTTACCAGTCAGAAATCCTGGTCAGCCTTGGATGTTTGAGTACGATGACTTTTTCAATTCGATCAATGTTGAAGCCGTTGAAGAAAGTGCTGCGGCAAGGATGTTTTTCGAGAGCGACAATGCAACAGATTCACCATTGGTTCATCCCATTATAGTCAATCAAGAACCATCTTCGGTGAACAATAATGCTCTCGACAATGAGGATTTTCAAGATGCTACCGAATTGAACGAATCTTCAGAGGATGACGAATTTCTCGATGCAGATCAAGAAGCTCCAACAGCAGTTCATGGTATTTCAGAGGGTACACCTCCAGTGGATGTCCCTAGAACAGCTGAAACTTCTGCATCATCCTCTTCGTCAATTCCGGGCCTTGAATTGATTGTTGATCTGAATCTCAACAATCTGGGTACAAATATTCCAGTTCAAGATAATCCAGAATCAAGGATTCATAATACCCATCCTCAACAAAACATCATAGGAAATGTACAAAGTGGCGTTCAAACAAGAAACATGTTGCGAAACAACAACAATGCAGGCTTGTATGCAACTATCCGAGAATCTGGTCAACAGAATGATTGGTCTTTCGCGTGTTATGTCTCACAGGAAGAGCCAAGAACTTGGAAAGATGCATTGAAAGATAGCTCATGGGTTGAAGCGATGCAGGAAGAACTGCAACAATTCCAGAAGCTTGGTGTCTGGAAACTCGTAGAGAAACCTGCTGGTTATAAGAAGATTGGTACCCGTTGGGTGTTTAAATGCAAAAAGGATGACCGTGGGATCGTTATCCGGAACAAAGCAAGGCTAGTCGTTCAAGGTTTTCGTCAGATTGAAGGAATCGACTACAACGAAGTGTATGCACCTGTTGCACGTCTAGAAGCCATTCGGATCTTTCTGGCTTATGCCTCATTCAAAGGTTTCAAGGTATACCAGATGGACGTGAAAAGTGCATTCTTACATGGTGTGGTAGAAGAAGAGGTGTACGTCGAACAGCCTCCAGGTTTTGAAGATCCTATCCATCCCGATCGGGTTTGGTTGCTCAACAAAGCTCTCTATGGTCTTCATCAAGCACCGCGAGCTTGGTACGCAACCTTATCTAATTATCTGCTGGAGAATGGTTTTCGCAGAGGTCTTATCGATTGTACTCTTTTCATCAAAGAACAAGATGGAGATCTTCTACTGGTACAGGTATACGTTGATGATATTATTTTTGGTTCTACTAATGATGTTTTGTGTAGGGATTTCGAGCATGTTATGCAGGATAAATTCGAGATGAGTGCTATGGGGGAAATGACTTTCTTTTTGGGCCTACAAGTACAACAAACAGTGTCTGGGATATTCATCCATCAGACTAAATATGTTGGTGACATCTTGAGCCGGTTCCAGATGTCTGATGCAACGCCCATCGGTACCCCATTGCCACAAAATCACGGAATTACTCCAGACTTGAAGGGTCAAGATGTTAGCCCCTCATACTACCGCGCGATGATAGGATCTCTTATGTACCTCACAGCATCAAGACCAGATATAATGTACCCAACGTGCCTGCTTGCCAGATATCAAGTGAACCCGAAGGCCTCACATCTTGCAGCTGTAAAAAGGATTTTTCGTTATTTGAAGGGTTACCCTGACACCGGTCTGTGGTACCCTAGGGATAATAACTTTGACTTGATCGCATTCAGTGATTCTGATTTTGGCGGATGCAAAATCGACGGCAAATCCACAACGGCTGGATGTCAGTTTTTGGGAAATCGCCTAGTCACATGGCAGTGCAAGAAGCAGACGTGCGTCGCTACATCAACATGCGAAGCTGAATACATTGCTGCCTCAAGTTGTTGCTCCCAAGTTCTATGGATCCAACAACAAATGCGTGATTACGGTTTTGAATTCCTAACTACTCCTATTTACGTTGATAATTCTGCTGCATTACAGATCACTAAAAATCCTGTGCAGCATTCAAAGACTAAGCACATCGACATTAAGTATCACTTCATACGTGATTGCTTTGAGAAAAGGCTAATCGATGTTGCTTACGTCCACACCGATGACCAACGTGCCGACCTTTTTACCAAAGCTTTTGACAAATCAAGATTTGATTATTTATTATTGGTAAATGGCATTAAGGTCAAGCAAGAGTAAAACCTTATTTATTATTGGTAAATGGCATTAAGGTCAAGCAAGAGTAAAACCAACATCGGAAAATCATTTTTGTAAATACCTTTGTGTTTTTAAATTTGTCTTAGTTTATTGATTTTAGGGGGAGTAAATCCAAAATTTGAAAATCCAAAAACATTGAAAAATTTCAAAAACACAAAAACAATAGAAAAACAAAAATGAGTTTCCTGGCGAGCAAAAGAGAAAATGATAGTACATCAGTGGTCTATCCAAACCTCTTTAAACCTAAAATGAAAAATATGTTAAGCAGCTCTATATAAGATGTATCGGTAGGCTCACAATCATTGTAAAGTGTGCAGGGTGATATAAACTTAATCCGACTGAAGACCAGGTGGGAACCACTCATTGGCATATGGTCTTAGTACCGAAATTTCGTTTGAGAGATTGCCGAGGTTCTGAGATATTCGGTCTTTATGCTGCTTATCATCTGGGTATCATGGTTGTATCTTTTACCGAAAAATAACGGGGACGCAAGTCTAGATCTTCCATGATACTATACATACGTGTACATACTGCATACGACCTCAATAAGTGATCAACAATCACATGTCCAAACAAAATAAGTGATAATATATCACAAATTCTTTCCGGGTGTCAAGTTCGTCTCTCTGCTGTACGAAAGTACTGACCTGTTCACGGACTTGCTCCTGTGCCCTCATGCATCGAAAACCAAGTTCCTCATCAATAAGTGATTATATCACATAGGGCTTGTTTTCAAACAAAATAAGTGAGAATCTCACATCATATACGGTCAAACAGATGAGAATCGGTATACTCACCGGTAAGATGAACTCTCGTGCATACCTTGATACGGGAATGTGTCGTGATGTGGATGAACACCGGTCGGTAAGTATAAATCATACCTTAACGTATCCCCTCGCCATGATTACAAATGATAAGTTGAGTTTATGTGGACAACAATACCGATAATTGTTATAGGATGCTTATCTTAATGTTAACTAAAAGAACAACAAGAGCGTTTTGGCATGACCGTACACTGATATGATTCTCTTACCCTCGAAACTCGCAAAAAGAATGTCTGTATATATTTATTTACTGCTTTCAGTCTTTACATTTGAAATATTCAAAAACACCAAAAAGATTTTATGTGTGTTTTAATATAAACCTTATAAAAGCCAAAAAGATTTTATTTCTATTTTATTTTCGATCGTACGATGTTGGAGCTCGAGTCTTCGTTACCTGGAACCTGAACGAAAACCGAAACGACTTAAACTTCATAAACGGTCGAAATTTGCAAGTGTTGAAAGTTAAAAATTAAAATTGACAAATTTGCTAAACTTTCAAACTGTCGGACGGTGTTTGTCTAAACAATGGTCACATGTGTGTTGTTAGGTTATGATATTCCAAGCGGTTGTTCTCATTATGCGTTTAGATTTCCTGCATGTGCAGATTCTAAAGGCTTGGAGAACATGGTCGATGACAAGCTTCGGAATGAAGACACGACGTGAAGGCACTCAAATGATGAAGATGATCGAGTTGCCGCTGACCATCATCAACACCACAAGGATCTCACTTCATAAAGAACAAATATTTCACGAGCATAACTCAAGGGGGAGCTTATGTTAAGGGGGAGTTTGTCAACACACTTCCTACATAAAACGGGGAGTTTGTTGGTACACTTTCTGCTTTCAAGACGTGAAGACTTTGAAGATCCTCCGACATTGAGACTTGAATAGAAGTCAAATACTTGAAGACACGAGAACTTACAAGATCGAAGATCGAGACAAAGCAACAGCTGATTGTTGATAAGCCAGACAAAGCTACAGCCAAGGGGGAGTTTGTTGGTGCACTTATGTCTGCACTTTGTCTGTATTCGGTCACAATGTAAAACGATGTCTTGTTAGTCTTGTAAGTTTGACCAAGTCAACCATCCTCCTGGTTTGACTTGGCCAAACAGTCAACTTTATGTTTGTAACTTGTTTGGTTCGAAGGATGTGCCATCGAAGGATTGCATTGATCCTTCGATGATAAGCTCGATAGATAGCTTTCGATAGATGGACCACGAAAGATCCCATCTTTCGTGATTCATATGGATCTTTCGAGCTGTTTGTGGTCGAAAGATGATCTTTCGACCAGTCTGCATGATCCTTCGACCAGACCTGCTGTGTTCGGGTATAAATACCCGTGTGTTGTGTTCATTTCGATAGTTAGACACTCAGACAGATCAGGAACACACACACACACTTAGAGAGTTTACAGGACTGATTTGTAAACATTGAGCTGTAACCGGACCTTTCATACGTTTAATACAAGTGGTGTTAATCGTTGAATATTGCGTGTTGTGTTATTGCGTGTTCTATCTCGGTTTGCTATCTCGGTTGGATTCCGCACAACCGGGTTGGTTTGTACACAAGGATTAGGCGACTAGATCCTCCCCTAGCCGGACCTACACGATGGCCAAAAAACTTCTGTTTTCTTGACGTTAAGTTGAAGCCCCAAACAAGGCCCCTTAGTCCTGATGATTTCTAAAGCTTTAGCCACCTCTTTAGCATCTCCTATAATCGTACCATCATCCAAGTACCAAGCATGGAAGAGTAACTTGCATCTATCTCGTATCTGATGAATGAGGGGATGCAAAACTAAGGCAAAGAGAAGAGGCCCTAAGGGGTCTCCCTGCTGAACCCCGGTGGTGGACCAAATATGGTCGTCTCCGACATATAATCTAGCCGGCTGTCCATATAGAAAATCCACCCATAAAGAAATGGACGGGCATCGGGTCCGAACTTCTGACAAAAGTGCGGTTCTATCCACCAGGTTGAAAGCATTAGAGAAATCAACAGTAATCATGGCCAACGACCCATCCGAGTGGAACGCGTTTAAGAACCTGTTCGCACTATGGAGCACAGCCTCAGCCCCGCTAGGAATACCCACCCCAAATTGAAAATCACCGAGATATTTAGCCATCTCCTTCCCGACCCCCCTCATAGCCGCCTTAGAGACTAACCTCCTCCAAATGGTGCCCACAGCAATAGGCCTAATCCCATTGTCTGGTTTAAGTAAGGGCGTGAGGGGCGCAGAAGCAACAAACTCCGCCAAGACCCTAGGGCACCTCCCACCCAAACACAAGTTAACCACCTCAGAAATAGCCCTAAGCAGCCCGCAAGCGATCACCGACCCCTCTCCACAAAGAGCATCCAAAATGTGTTGTGCCCTCAACCCATCCCTCCCACAAGAGGTCCCTTTGGGGAAAGATTTAATGCACCCAAGAACGTTATCAACATCCACAATAAGGGGTGGCTCCGATAGTAAGGACCCAGGCATAACCGGAGGAGGTACGACAGGATGTTTAGCCACCAACGCTTTCATAGTATCCTCACCAAGAGGTGCAACCCCCGAAGAACATAAAACCTTAACCGCCGCAGTGAAATGGCCATCTGCAACTTTCCGTAAACATTGCTTAACGTTGGTGCCCACCTTAGAATTATTAGACTCATGGGAAGGCTCGTTAGGGCGCGTAACCACCTCTGATGTTTCGGCAAAAAGTGATAGGATGAGTTCAGCAAAACCATCCCTATTGCCCCACGCTGCCAGGGCCCGCTGAATACTAAGACATTGTAAGGACTTCCTATTCCCCGACCTGCGCTCCTGACGGTTAGAAGGCCTGAAAATCCGCAACGTGCAACGTGGCAACAACAAAAGTCTCACCCACGCCTCAACAGACTCTGGCGTAGCCACCACCTTGCACAAAGATGTCGTAAAAGCCTGGGAAAAGGCCATTCGACAACTATGAGGGATGCTCTTAACTGTTTTGATGGGAAGAGAAAAGACACGTTCAAGCAAACCCACGTCTACCTCCAAACCTCCAAAAGAAACAATCTCCTTTCCAACATGTGGCTTAGGAATCCCCACCATAAACTCCTCCGCATTCCCCGTAACCAACTTGAACCGTGCCATCCCATCTGCATGATGGCACCCCCGACTAAGAGCATGTAAACACATACACTCCCCACATAACCATTGGCCGGAGACCTTAAGAGCCTCACCAACTGAAACAAACAAATCCCAATCCGCAGATATGGCATCCCGCATGGCCCACTTCTTGTCATCTGAAGACAAATGAAGCCGCTTGATATGGGCCACCAACCTCGGGAACCCCTTAGCCCCTGCTTGTCCATCAGGGCAACAATGGAAGCTTTTAAAAGGGCACAACCAGACACCCCTTGAGGAACCAACACCCCCCTCCTCGGATGGAGCCCCACAAACAGTCAAAGCCCTAGACATTTTTAACATTTTTATTTCAAATATTTTAGAGACGACACGTCGTCTCTATAGATTTAAATATATATTTTTAGTTAAAAAACAAGAAAATAATTTATAATCTTAATTGGGTTTATAGGGACGACATGTCGTCTCTATATACGAATAATTTTTTTTATTATTTTTAATTATTTATTAACTAAAACTAAAAAAGAAAACAAAATTATGTTTCCCTATAGAGACGATATGCCCTTTCTATAGGTTAGTTTATTTATTTTTTAATTTTTTTATTTCAAACAATTTAGAGATGATATGTCCTTTCTATATGTAAGTTTATTTATTTTTTAAAATTTTTTATTTCATACTTTTTAGAGACGACATGTCGTCTCTATAAGTTAAACTTTATTTTTTTAGTTTTTTTTAATTTTCATACATATTGATCATTAATAAAATAAAATTAAAAGAAATATATTTAAAGTTATAGAGACAACATGTCGTCTCTATAAGTTAAAACGTTTTTTAAAGTTTCTAATTCTACAAACTAGAGAATAAAAAAAGCAAAAAAAAATTATTTTCACCTTATAGAGAGGACATGTCGTCCCTATAAGGTAACCTATCTTATAGAGAGGACATGTCGTCCAAGTGATAGCCCAAGTTTCCAATGCGTTAACCACTTTCCCAAGAATCAAGGAAAGCAAAAATGAATCCTCCTAACAATACCCCAAAGACTAACAGGGAGGTGCATTACCCCTATAGCGCTACCATTGTTAAGGCAGAACTACACACAATGATTAAACGTTCACATAGCATAAAAAGTCTCAAGTTTCCAAGTATCAAGTTTTCATGTTTACAACGGATAGAGTAAGTTTCAAATAGTTTTAAGTGTCAAGTTTATAGAATACATGTTACATCCGAAAAGTGTTTTAAACAAAAAGGGATCGAGTATACCCACAGTGGGTGCTAAGTATCGGCACCAACTATTGGATTGAAGGGAGCGCTGGAGTTAGCCTGATTATAGTATAATAGATTAGCGTCGTATAGAATGTCAAACTGTGCAAAGTGTCGGACAGGTTTCCTGATCAGATGGCCATCCGGAGGGATGGTCATCCGTTCGGAAGACCTATTGGGTTAGATGGACCCCCATCCGATCGGATGGTCATCCGGACGGATGACCATTCGATCGAATGGTCATTCGATCAGTAGATTCAAACTTTTGAAGTTTTCATTGTAGTATAAACCCAAGTTGTTCGACCGGATGGTCATCCGGACGAATGACCGTTCGGTCGGATGACTATTCGGGTGAAAGTTTAATAGTTCCGAGTTCTGATTCAAAATAGTTTAAGTGGTAAAGGTTATGAGAAACAGATCGTTCGGTCGGATGATCGTCTGATCGGATGGTCATTCGACTGTTGTTATCGTGTTCCTTTGCAACCTTCGAAAAATGCTAAGTTTGAGTTTAACTAAGACGACGTGGTAACGTATTAAGACAACGGAAACCCACCAAGCTTCAGCTTGTCTGATCGGACGGGAATCACACCGTTCGATCGAATGACTGTTCTTGACCGAGTTTCATGTCTGACCCGTAACCCGGTCATCTTCTCCGGTAGAATTCCGTTATGGAGCCGACTCCAGACTAAGGAACAAATCCTAGGCCTGTTTTGGGTCTAGATTCCATCGATTTGAGTATAAAGTTAAGAAGGTTTGATGAAAAGCATAAATTTAACCGAAAACGCTTAGATTTTGTAAAGATTTGTAGTAAAACACGTAGAAACCTCCTAGATCTGGACTAAATCTTGACGGAATGACATCACACATCAGATTGTACAACCTGCCATGATGACGTCACCCTCAAGAGCCTAAATCTTAGTGATTTCACGTGAAAAGTAAGATTTTGGTGAAGAATCAAGTGAGAAGGTGTGTAAAGATGATAGTTGTACAAGAATAATGAAGAAAACTTACAAGAATCGCTTGAAAATGGAAGAAAAGTGTCTTAGAACGAGAGAGTGCGCCTGGGTCGGAGGAGGTTGTCACATCAAGTGATGTGACAGGGGTATTTATAGTGTAGAGAGGCTAAGGAAGTGCAAGCGTGCTGGTCGGATGGCTGTTCGGTCGAATGGCCTTCCGATCGGATGGTCATCCCCCGTTTGCTAGATTTTTGATTTCGATTCGATTCGCGAGCTGGATTAAGAGTTGCGTTGCGTATTATTGTGTACTATCATTACATGACAAGATTATATAATTAACACAAAAGTTTCCATGTTTCATGTCTACAAAGTTTCAAAGTTTCAAGTTTAAGAATGTCTCAAAGTTTCTCGTTCCATAAGTATCAAGAGTCTCGCTCGACAAGTATCAAGAGTCAAGCATCAAGTCTCAAGTATCAAGTCTCTAGTTTCAAGAATCAAGTATCAAGTCTCTAGTTTCAAGAATCAAGTATCAAGTCTCTAGTTTCAAGAATCAAGTATCTAGTATTAAGTATCAAGTTTCAAGTTTCAATATTCATAGATTCATAGTGTTTAATAATTATCAAGCATCAAGAGTCAAGAGTCTAGATTCAAAGTTTCAAGATTCAAGTATCAAAAGAGTCAAATTTCGCATAGTATAAAGTTTCACATAGTATAGGGACTAGAATTGACAAAAGATAAAAGTTCAGGGACGCAGAGTGTTACGAATCATTTAGGGCGTGCATAAACTGACAGACCCGGTTTACAGCAAAAATGATGTCGGGCCGAGATAACGTAGCATACTGGAGAGCACCCACACACTGGCGATATCGAGTTGGATCGGGCAGGGGAGGGTCAACGGCTTTTTAAGCATCGGGTTTATAACCCATGGGAGTGGCAACTGGTTTGGCGTCTTTGAGACTGGCCTGCTCAATAAGATCTTGAACATATTTCCGTTGAGAAATCACGAGGCCCGAATTTGTGTGGAGGACTTTAAGTCCTAAGAAGTAGTTTAAATGTCCCATGTCGGTAATGGAAAGCTTTTTGCCGAGGTCTGTAATAATGGCATTAATGGACATGGGGTTGTTCCTGGTGATGATGATTTTATCCACATAAACAAGAATGTACACTATGTTCCCAGTGTTGTTGAGGATGAACAGTGACGGATCAGTTTTGGATCCCTGAAAACCAAGTTGGTGTAAGACTGTGGAAAGTTTTGTGTACCATGCCCGGGGTGACTGTTTCAAATCGTAGATAGACTTGTGAAGACGACAAACATGATGAGGTTTATGAGGAGCTCTAAATCCGGGTGGTTGACGCATGTATACCTGTTCATATAAGTAACCATGTAAAAAGGCGTTTTGAATGTCAAGTTGTTTAAGTAACCAACCATTCGATACGGTAAGGGAGAGAACCGTACGAATAGTAGCCGGTTTAACCACCGGACTGAATGTCTGGTGATAGTCAATGCCAGATTGTTGAAGGAAGCCCTTTGCAACGAGACGTGCTTTGTGACGAGTAAAATTACCGTGCTGATCCGTCTTCAACCTGTAAACCCACTTACAATCAATAATGTTAGAATTCTGGACAGGTGGAACTAATGACCACGTTCCGTTCTTGTGTAGTGCGTGCAACTCATCGGCCATGGCATGACGCCACTCCGGAGATGGTAAAATTTTTTGATTCAGATGGTGGAGGAAGGGTGGTAGCAACGTTTGATGAGGGATCAAAATTCGTTTTGGGTTTTGGATTCGGTCGCAGATGTGGGGGACATACCGAGGGTTAGGAGGGGCCTCAATAGGGGAACTGTTTGAAGGAGGTGGTATTTTAGGGATCGACACAGTAGATGTCGATGGAGGGGGTGTGAAAGGTGAAGTGGAGGTGGACGGTGGGACGTTAATTGGAGTGGTTGGGGGTTCGAAGACTGTAGGTGGCAGATTTGGGAAGGAGGATATGTAGGTGGGTGACGAAGAGGACGAGGGAACGGGTGTAGGCGCCGCAAGGGCAGGGAACACGTGCTCATTGAATCGCACATGCCGGGCAATGAAGATACGTTCGGTGGTTGGATCAAAACATTGGTAACCATGGTGGTTTGGGCTATAGCCAAGAAAAATGTAAGGCGTAGACCGGAAATCGATTTTGTGGTTGTTGTAGGGACGTAGAAAAAGGAAGCATTGGCAACCGAAGATACGAAGAAAGGAATAATTAGGTGGACGATGAAATACAAGATGAAATGGAGATTTGTTTGAAGAGAGACGAGAAGGAAGCCGATTTATTAAGTAAACAGCGGATTGAAACGCAAAGGACCAAAAACGTTGAGGTAATTGTGATTGAGCAAGTAAGGTGAGACCGGTTTCAACTACATGGCGGTGGCGACGTTCAACAATACCGTTTTGTTCACTTGTATGTGGACATGAGCGATGATGCAGAATGCCAAGAGAGGTGAAAAATGGGGTGAGATTTCGAAATTGACCACCCCAGTCAGTTTGAACACTCTTGAGTTTGGTGTTAAACTGACGCTCAGCCAAGCGAACAAAATTGGTAAAACTGGTAAAAAAATCAGTTTTTTGTATAAGAGGGAAGTACCGCATGTAACGAGTATGGTGGTCAACACATAATAAGAAATAACGATAACCATCAAAGGACGTAGTGGTGTGTCCCCAAACATCACAATAAACCAAGTCTAAAATGTTATTGCTAGGAAAAGAAGAAACAGGTAAAGTAAGTTTGGACATTTTTCCCAATTGACAAGAAGAACATAAATTCAAAGACAATTTGTCCGAAGCAGGTAAAGATGAAGATTTAATAACATGCTGAAAAACTCTAAAATGAGGATGTCCAAGTCGTTGATGCCAAGTAGCTGAGGGAGCTCTAACAGCAGTGAAAGCCACCTTTGAAACCGATCTAAATGAAGGCAGACGAATGGAGTAGAGTCCTTGGTCACTGGGGCCAGTAAGGAGGGTAGCCCTGGTAGCCTCGTCCTTCACAACAAAAAAAAAAGACGAGTGAAATTCAAAGAAAACATGATTATCGTCACAAAATTTTTGAACAGAGAGTAGATTGCATTGTAAGGCTGGGACGTGAAGAATATGATTAAGTTGTAAGGTTTTGTGAGGAGTTGAAAAAGATTTGGAGCCGATATTCAAAATAGGAAGGGAGTTACCGTCACCAACACGAAGTGAGTCATTACCATAATACGCGTCCGAGTTGTCCATACTAGCCAAGTTAGGAGAACCATGGGAATTAGCGCCTGTGTCAGGATTCCAAGTGGTGTAAGAAGCGGCATCTGAGTGAGCATAATTGGCCTGAGGAGAACCACGAGAGGAGCCAGGCTGAGACGGGCATTGAGAAGGTAGGTGACCTATATCGCAACAGTTGCAATGACCATAAACTGTATTTTGCGTGGAAGCCCATGCAAACTGTCTAGAACCTTGATTCAAGGACCACCACGTCTGCGAGTGCCACGCGATGATCCTCGATAATTCCGACCGGGCCTGTTGGAGCGAGGAGGGTTAAACCGTGCAGCGAAATTGGCCTGAGGAGCAGGTTGTTGGGCTGTGGGCTGCAGAGGGAGGCCCGGTTGGCTATAGCTAGAAGTTGAAGGTTGTGGAGTTGTTGTTGGATGGACTCCATGGTTAGGGTGGGAGATGTGGTTGAGCTTGTGGCGGTAGTGGCAGCAAAAACTTGAGGAGCTGCGGATGAGGGAGGTAGACTTGTTGTTGAGCGGATCATGTAATCATGGTCACCGAGAAGACCATACAGTTCGTTAAACTGAACCGGTGGTGAGCGAGCAAGAAGGTTGCTTTTGAGATCGTTATATTCCTCTCGTAAGCCGGCAATTGTCAGCATCACTAAATCTTTGTCTTTGAAAGGTTCACCAATGTTGGCGAGGGCGGTTGCATATTCTTGAGCACGGCTAAGGTAATCTGTGGGGTTTTCATCACCTTTCATAGAGATTTTGAGGCGCTGCATTTTCAATGTGAACTCATGCGAGGAGTTGGATGGAGCATATGCACGTTCCAAGCTAAGCCATACATCACGAGCTGTTATACCCTAGATATGTTGGAATGATGATTCTGAAACTGTGGAAATAATAATCATACGCACATGAGCATCGTTAGCAACCCATGCGGTATAGCTAGGGTTTCTGGTTGTGGCATTTCCGGTTGTAATCTTTTCATCAGGGCAAGGTAGCGAGTTATCAACATAACAATAAAGTGCATTGGCTTTCAAAAACGGTTCAATCATAGCTTTCCAATAACCATAATTCTTAGGGTTCAGGGTAAACGCAAACTTATGCGACTTATGAGAGGTTCTTTCTTTAATACTGAAAACATTGATCGTTTCCATATCAAAAAAAAAATCAATCTGTGAGTACCTTATGCTGCTGAACAGGTTGATGTTCGAATGGTTCCCGGAGATCGCTTGTTGTAGCTGCTGAACAGATTGATCAGTTGGTTGGTTCCAGTAGATTAGGGAAGGCGGCAGCAGGTTTTCCAGTAGTATGGTGGTCGATGTTTAATTAGGGTTTGAGAGTTGAATGGCTCTCATACCATATCAACTCATAATTGCATAATAATTCAATGAGAAATAATAACGGGTTTACAAGTTACAGTTAAAACCCTCTAGAATATAATTTAATAAGATTTTGTCTAATACTACCTGTTCATGTTTGTTCGTTTGTTTGGTTAAGGTTAAAGAACACGCAATATTCGTACTCATTTAGTTCGTTTGCAGAGAGATTTCTTAAATGAAAATATATATTTTTAAACAAATTAAGCACTATAATGAGTTGGATTGAAAAAAATTAAAAACATATAATGGATTACTATATATTTTTAATCATAGATCTCAAATTCGCAACCAGGATTGGGATCTATGGCGGATATTTGACATGAGTGTGTAAATAGTTAAGGGGTGTAATAATGGTGTGGGGTGTGTTTGTGGTGAACTTCTTTGATTGTATGTTTATTTTGCATCTGCAGCTTCTTGCTAGGTTCCTGCTGGAATATAAAATGCAGATTCATTTGTTGTTCAAAAAAATATATTTTAAAGTAATGTTTAGAATAACAATATTATTTGAGTCTAGTTAGCAGCTTGTTTGTTATGTTTGTTGGATTCTGTTTTGGTGGTTGTTTCTTTTTGTTGTCTGTACTTGTGGAGTTAGCTTCTTGCTATGGCTCCTTTCTAATATATTCCTTTTGTTGGCCGTTCAAAAAAGAGTATGATTCCTCTTTCCTTTGTTCAGCCGACTACACTGGTTGGATATAGACAGGGCCTGCTTACACCTAAATTCTCCCAGAAAGCCATTGAATTGACCTTGTCCTACATTAGAACTTATTTGAGTTTATTGTTCATCCATCATCTAGGATTCATCGTAAACTATTTCATGTTTTTACATATTATTTTGACGAAGAAATATAGGAATTAACACTTTGATTTCCTATTTCAACATGCAGTTTTCTCCTACTATAAAACCCCCCTATTTCAATTTTCAACCCACTAATAATATTCTCCAGAAACCGTAATAATACGGAAAAAGAAATGGATCAGGCCACCGCAGAAATTCATATTCCGGTTGCCAGTGCCCACCCACTACCAGCGAAGACCAAACTTGTTACATTCTTCATCGCCGGCTATATAATTGTGTTCCAATGGGTAGGCCAAGTCTTTACTGTAGCAGCTACAACAATACATGGTCGTTTAGTAGCGCCTCTCCGCCCCCTCTGGGTTCAGTATTACCGTCGAGTAGTATTTCGGGGAGAAGGTGTCGCCATGCCCCCTTCTTCTTTAAGCTTTATAACCAATGCTCTTATAGCATTAGCAGCTATCAAGTCTCAGTTCCAAGCTCATCCCCTGGCCATCAGGTTCTCTGTTAACAGTCTCATCATGTACGGCCTGGCTTCCGCAGCCGAACTGGTGGTCTCTTGTGCAGGTCTTGATCCCACTTCTGTTTATGCCATTACTGCTCACCTAGGAAAGATAATTTCCTTGTGCATTGTGGTGGCTTCTTTGGCATCTCTCTTCTATATGTGATAATAATGTATGTGCACCGTGTAAATTCGTAATACACTACGTTTAATACTTTAATAACTGCGTATGGTCTACATGTCAGGTAATATACTATTAATGCTTGCAAGATGTTAAGTTCTTCTGTAATCCTATAAAAGTGTTTTCGTTTTTCATGAAAGTGAAGTGTATATGTTTCTTCATAATGGCTCGGATGTTGTTTGTTGCTCCAAGAAAAGTATATTCAAAATTGGATTTCATTTTATATAGATATTGGATGTGAACTCTGAGCTCCTTACACAGTTTGATTATTTTGATTTTGTATTGGGCCTTATGCTCCACTTAATCTTAATTGTATTTGTAAACCATAAGCCTCTTATATGATCTTCGTATTGAGGTATCAATTACGTCCCACCATGGTTTCAGTTGTTTGGACCAATCTACCTTTTTAGGGCGTATATGGTTATGTTTCTTTTTTTTGGATTGTCTTAAGGCTTGACTTGTTGGTTATTGATGATGGTTCTTGCTTGTTATAACAAGGAAATGAAGAATTTCGAGAGACTTGGTTATGCTTTTGACTTGTTACATATCAAATGTTTGGTAGCGTGCTTATTTTCTCTTTGACCATATGTGTGTATCTTCTGTAGACATGTTCTACCAGGTGCCCCAGTTTAGGCTATTTGGTATTATGTATGATTAATTTAGCCGAGTATACAATTTCGTATACTAGGCTACAGGAGATTTCTTACACTGCTTTAATTACGGCTTTACTTGTGGTTGTGTTCTATACTTGCCATTACATGAGTTTGATCATGGCCTCACCTGAGAACTGGCTTAAATGGTAATTGTTACAAAATAGTACTAGCTGGTTAATGGTTAAGTTTCTATGCTAACAATGCATCCACATAAACGGAAAAAAAAAAAAAAAAAAAACCTATTAAATGATATTCGTGATACATGGAATTAGATGACTGATATTAAATATGCTGAGACCAGTTTGGTTCATAAAGTAAGAAAACCTATCAAGAGCACATGTTACTCCGATTATAGGATGTATATGACGGAGCAGTAACTTGAATAAAGGTTTTCTTTTATTTTGGTTTTCGGTTTATATTACAAGTGACCATGATTGATATTTTGAACGTTTACGTTTGGCCATGTAACACCTAGTTTTATCGAAAACAATCCAGCTAGCATAGCTTAGTTCATCTAGTTTGCTCCATAATGACACCCAAAACCTTTCCTGCAATCCTGAAAGTAGTAAATCCGCACTACGGCTCTGTTTTGTGTACGGTTAGGATCACTTATTTGGGTTATTTAATAATATGTGGATCTAGAATTGGATTATTGCCAAAATGAACACTGTCTGATATTTCTTGAATACACATATATGCAAGTCCACTTAATATTTGTTCCCTCTTTTCCATAAGATCTTATGCCACAAAAGTGACTATTCTCGTTCATTAGATACTTTTTTATTGTTTATATAACATCTCTTCTTTATTCTATTGTAGTTCAGGAGCAGAACCACTGCCAAGGCCAAAACAATGGTCCACATGGTTGAGTCCATCCCTGTGCAGAATGTTTAATCAACCACCGACCACCATTGCAGATGCTTAACAAGGTACACATATAGTGTATGTATTGCTTTTAGAGGGTGTATACCTGAATGCTTATGTGTATATGATTTATGTGATGATGATGTGTATGCCTAGAGATTTGCTAACTCAAAATGCAAAAGGTAATAGTCGATAGAGTAGTCATTCTTAATTGGTATAGATCTTCCAGATTGTTTCTCTAGAAAGTCAGTTGTCATATAACACTTGTTATTGAAAACATAATTATTTGAAGTAAAAAATAATAACATTTATGTATCAAAAGTGATTTTAGCTGTCATAATTATTTGGTCATTGCTGCCAGGCATTGCAACCATTCTTCTGCTGAACCATAGTCAAAGTCCCTGCGATAAGGTCGTTTGTTTAATTGTTTCGACAAGGTTCTACCTGTATAAACCAATAATGAGACATCCTCGGTCGCCAAGTTGTCGTCCCCATATGATGTCATGGTTTCGCATCCCCTTTCTCTTCTACCTCTTTGACAAAAATATAATAAGAGTAATATTACGTCCTACTGCTCTTTATTACTAATACATCTTGTGTCCACACCATTTTTTCTGTCCTTTATCAATTTTTAGGAGGATAATTAGGCATAAACGTAGGGCCATACAACCAAGGCCGTTCTAACGTTTTTGGAGGCCCTAAGCAAACTACAAAGTCGGGGCATGTTGAATTGGTATAAAGAAAATCAGCAATTGTGATTGATATTTGAGACATTGAATAACCATAGCAATGATTTTTCCTAATGTCAGCTCTAATTTTGCCCAATCTGCAATCAGTTTTACATTGATTACTCAAATGACATCACATGTAACTAGGGTTGGTGTGTTGTGGTGCTGCTTTTGGATTTTGGAATGAAGTGTGCGCGGACAGTGTGGACTCGTGGAGCAAAATTTTAAATCTTGAGCCTAGAAACATTGTTTAAATTACCAAAAACAAGTCTAATATATGAAATGAAAAAAAAATTGGAGGCCCTTGTTTTGGGTAGCCCTAGGCCATAGCCTAGGTTGATAAGCCTAACGGTCTGCCCTGCATATAGCATTTGCCATTAATTAAACAAAGATTGTACCTTATGAAGTGACATGTTAGGATACAAAAAAAGAACCAGCTACCTGTCTTGTATTTGATTTTCTGTTTATGTGACCTATTTTCGCGTTCTGAGTTGTATTATATGGTGCTGTTTTTCTTGGTATGACCTAAAATTATGACATTGATCACTGAGCTCAACCAGAACTGCTTTACAAGGTGTATATAGTACTGAAATGATGGCACACCTCAGTTGTTACCTATATCTAGTTTATGTGGTTGAGTTGCTGAGTCAGTTTGAATCGTGCCGCTTGTTTCTTTAATTGAGCTCGGTTCGAAGATCTGCAGCAGAAACAACATCTGCTGTGGAAGCCAAGCTGTATTTAAGGAGACCGGTAACCAAGAGCATGACGGGCAGAGGGTGAGTTTGAAAATGGAATGGGGGCATGGCAACACCTTCTTCAAATACTACTCATCCGTAATAGTGAGCCCAGAAGTGGCGGAGAGGTGCAACTAACTAGACCGCGCGTTTGAACATAATTAAACAGAAGATGGGAGAATGTACGACAAATCTTCTTTGGCAGAATGTACTCCTGATTAAATTGAGTTGAGGCAAATCTCCTTTGGCAGAATGTACTCCTGATTAAATTGACTTGGACAAATCTTCTTTGGCAGAATGTACTCCTGATTAAATTGAGTTGGGGCAAATCTCCTTTGGCACCAATTACACTACACCCACAAGAGATCTGCAGAAAAGACAATTTCAGCTAATTAAAATAACATTATCATCCCTAGTTCTTTTCTATAAAAGGCTTGTTTCAATCCCTCATCCTAACCCAAAAAGTAAAAAAAAAAATGAATCAGTCCACTACACAAATTGATATTCCGGTTGCTGAAACGCAACCAGCGAAGACCAAACTTGCTACTTTGTTCACCGTCGCGTATATGATCCTATTTGAATATGTCCGCCATATACTTTCTCTAGCATCCACTGCCATATGTGGTGGTTTAGTAACTCCTCTCCGCCACCTCTGGGCTCACTATTATCGGCGAGTAGTATTTGGGGGAGAAGGTGTGGCCATGCCCCATTCTGCTCTAAGCTTTATAATCAAAGCTCTCATTGCTTTTGTAGCAATCAAGTCTCAGTGCTTTCCAGGGTTCCCTTTCCAAACTCACCCCATACTCATCATGTTCTCTGTCACCAGTCTCGTCATTTACGGACTGGCTTCTGCAGCTGAACTCGTCGTCCCCTCTGCCGGTCTTGATCCCACTTCCGTTTACGCCGTTACTACTCACTTGGGAAAAATAGTTTCCTTGTGCATAATGGTGGCATCTTTGGCAGCTCTATTCTATATATGATATTTTTGTTGCAGCATACCTAGACTGTTCTTCCTACAATAAAATATAAAAACCATGTAAAGTGGTTGATATAATAAGTGCATAAGTTCTACATGTCTGTAACATATATACTAGTAGTGCTTTGAAGATGTTAAGTTTTTTCTGTATTCCTATAAAAAAAGTGTTCTATTTGCCCACTTCAAGGTTTAGTGATTTTATAGTAAAACTGGTGTATTTGTTCCTTGATGATGAATCAGATTTTGTTTCTTGATATGCAAAGGAGAATTGTCCATCAATCCTGCAACTCTCCCATTTTATGTGCAATTACACCTACAATAGATCTTTATTCTTTATAGAGGAATCTGTAAGAACATGTAATGATGTTAAAACATATATGCATGAATGAATACATTTCTCAAATCCAACTATATGAATCTATCTGCATGGTGTTTTTTTTACCTTCTTGTGGCTAGTAGCAGAGCCAATGGTATCCACTAAATTAGTGTATCAGGAACTAATGTTATGTGGACTCTGAGATCAGTCATTGTAAAATATTCTAAACATTAGCCAATTTTAACTATTAATCTGGCATCTGCTGCAATCTCAAACAACACCATAATTAAAATTGACCCACAAAATTCGGTTTAAAAAATAGTTAATCAAACCGACGAAACCGGTCACCTAGGGATGTTCAAAAAGCGTGGCAACCCACCGAACCGGCCCATTAGGGGAGTGGGGGTGGTCACTAGTGATAGAATTCCATCACTCACAAACACCCAATCAAGTTCCGCCATGTCATCAACCATTTTTCCATCACTCACAACCTTTTTTGGTGGCAATGGTCATCACTAACAACACCCAACAATAAACCCCCACACCCCCTCACATCCATTTATCACGCTCAAGCCATAACGCGTTGATTTTATCACGGTCTTGAAATCATCACTCGTGAAAAAGTAGGTGGCGGTGGGAATTGTTATTTTATCACGCGTTGAATTGATGTATCACGGTGGCATAACGTGCCACCCCCACCGCCCTTAGGTTGTTAAAAAAAGTAATACATTGTGGTTTCACGGTTTGAAAAAAACATGTTTAATGGTTCGGCCAATGGTTCACGGTTTGGAACCGGCCTTATAAACAGAACCTGCTGAATACATACATATACATGTACCTGCTCCTTGTAGAATTCCGAGGCTGATAGCCTAATATTTTTGTTGACCATAATGGTTCGGCCAATGGTTCACGGTTTGGAACCGGCCTTATAAACAGAACCTGCTGAATACATACATATACATATACATGTACCTGCTCCTTGTAGAATTCCGAGGCTGATAGCATAATATTTTTGTTGACCAAGAATGGGCTTCAAATACAGCCTAAGGCCCACAGTTGTTGACTTGTTGATATGCTTCTGTCTCGTTATCTCTTCTACTTTGGGCCACGACTCATGGGCCCAGCCAGGTAGTTTGCCTTATTCAAAGATTTCCGTCTCTAAATTTTATCAAAACCGGTCAAACGTGATCGTAAACACTCCTACTATGAACTTTTGACTTTTGATCTCTGGTGTTTGACTACTAAACAATTTGTATGGAGTTAAATTTTGTTATATTGGTGTTTGATATTTTTAATATATGACTACTAAACAATTTGTATGGAGTTAAATTTTGTTATATTGGTGTATGATATTTTTAATATAGCTTCTATAACTTGATAATATAGCTTATTGCCGTGTAGACTACTACATTTTAAAATATTTTCTCTACCGTATGATTTGTAAAGAGTCAAGTCTTGTTATACTAGTGTATGATTTGTTTTTTTATTATATTATATAACCTAACATTTTCAAAGAGGATGCACAGTAACATTTATAAATAGTCAAGTCTTGTTATACTAGTGTATGATTTGTTTTTTTATTATATTATATTATATTATATAACCTAACATTTTCAAAGAGGATGCACAGTAACATTTATAAATACATTTTATTTAAGTTTTGTTATTTATGTATCAAGCAAGCTTAACTATCAATAAATTACTATTTAATTGTTATTGTTTTTCACTTTTAAATTTACTAATAGTTTTTATTATTTTTTTTTTAATTTTAAAATTTTCTTTATTGTACTACCACTACCACTACTAAAGTATATTTTATTTTCGTTTATAACTTTATATATTTGAATGACTCAAATATAGCCGATTTTGTTTCTTATAGTGAGAAATTGGGCTGATACAATCTGAACTACATTGGTATTGGTACCGTATTTATTTTTATAATTTCCTTGACGTGGCGGTATAACGTTTGATGAAAATTGAGTTTTATTCGCAATAAAGTATTTTTATACCGTAGCTATAACAAGTGTCGGTATGATAACTTTAGTGTGACGAATCGAACTGTTTCCAGCTGAAGAACATCGGTACCGATACTGGTATTCGTTTTTGTGGTTTTCTATCGATGTAAAACACGTGTCAATATCTTCTTGGGCATATCTCTTTCAGTTGCTATTCTGAGTGCTGGTACCATATCGAACCGAACTAATACTGACCGAAACCCTCTACGAAGCGCGGGTAATCCCACTAGTTAATTCATATGAAAAGATAAATAGATTATTGTCCTGTAGAATCACATTTTAAAATAATTTATCTATCTATTTCAACTAATGGCTATGATATTTTTCTTTTCAAAATTTCAACTAATGCCACATAGGATTTTTTTTCGTCAGTTCATTAATAATATTAATTAATTAATATCTAATTTTAATGATTATTAATATCATTAAGCTATTAATATTAATATTAATTAATCCAAGATTGATGATTAAAAATATACTTAAATTTTTTTATTAAAAGAGTACTTCAACTTTTTTTAACGACCGTTATCTATAATTTTAAAACCTATGATTTTAATGCAATGTAAAAAAAATATTTATGCATAAGTTTTTTATATAATCTATGATTTTCATATTCAACATGTTAGTTGTGGTTTCCAATTTCACAATAATTTATACTTAAGGTCAATATTATGAACTACTCAGGTCAATCATATATTTGTAATATGATTTTTGTTTCTTTTTTAACGGGAAGTGTTTGAAACTTAGTTATCTTTCCTTTCAGGTTGTAATGGGTTCATGTCAAAACGGGTGATTTTTTTACGGGTCACACTGGTTTGAGTCATGTTAGGCGAACGTTTCAACACCTTTTGTGCATTCTATTTATTTATATACATTTTGTAAAGTTTGATGTATTGTTTATGACGGAAACATATTATCAAAAGTATGATATAAGATTTCTTTTTAATAAACGATTAAGAACATTTTAAGCATTCAAATACATTTGACACATTTGATTATTTCACTTTTTTTGTTTTTTTAATGAAATATTTTACTCAGTTGAATCTTTCTGACAAAATACGACTCTAATTGATCATATCCACTATAATATGTAAAAATGTAATTTCAGTCATATGATGTATTTAGACATATATATATATATAGGGTAGGGTTCATTTGAGAACCACTCTTATTGCGAGAACCATGAGAACAATTGTGAACACAAAAAATACCTAAAAACACACACTTTTTTCTAATATTCTTTTAAAAAAATCGCTTTCCGTCCCTAAAAAAATTCGAGTAACAATTATCGATGCACATGTGCATATGTATCATTTTTTTTGGCAAATTTCGTAATACATTTCTAGTATTATACAATTGCACTTTTATTTACATTATCATCTGTAATACACTACTTTTTACATTAGCAATATTAAAAATGCACATGTGCATCTATATCTATGAACATGTGCATCTGTATAGATGTACATATGCATTTCTAATACTGGTAATGTAAAAAGTATTGTATTACGGATGGTAGTGTAAATAAAAGTGCAATTGTCTAATATTGGTAATGTATTACGGAATTTGTAAGACCCTTACTTGATTTATACGATTTTCATATAAATTGTTGACTATAAATGTGTATTTACGATTACACATACATTTGAAAATACGGATTTCTTAAAACATTTTAAGAATTAAAACATTTCAACATTTTATATATATATATTCGTCGTTTAAAATATGAGGACGAAACATAACGCGGAAGCTTGAATCTTGATCGTATTCGGTTCTTCATTAAACTTGATCGTCATCCGAAAGTTCGTATCAATTACCTATAACCAACATCATCAAAAAATGTTAGTTATGAGAGGTTATGATATGTTTCAACAAGTCCATAAGACCAAAACAAATCAACAGCAACAATTTGCAGAATTTTTAAGCCGTCGCGTGCCGCGACGGCATTTACAATGTTTGTCGCGTGCCGCAAGGACTCGTGGCGGGTCACGACCAGGATTCTTTTATCTGTCGCAGGGCGCGAGGACCCTAATTCGACAGAAGGTTTTCAGTTGTTGCTCCATATTCCTAGCATAACCAAATTTCACCAAAATGACCATAACTTTCTCAATTTTGATCCGATTTACGTCCCGTTTCTTCCTACGTAATCGTAATTCGTTTTTCTATAATATGGAGTCGAAATCCGACATTAGGATTAACAACTTTCTAGGTTTTTAAGCTCTCGGATTTATATCTATTTACAAAACTTTTGACCCGTTCATGATTTTATCAAACAAACTTGTTTGTTTCATTCAAATTTTCATGAACATCATGTTATAAATGTTTTTTATTATACAAGGTTCAAATCACAAGTTTTTATGCATCCTTAACCCGTTTATGCGTGTATGCTTATTTTGACCCGTTAAGGGATTTAAGCATTTTTATCTTACATTTCGCTCATTCTTTGTTTGTATCATATTTCCACATTTACATATAAACTTGTCTTCACCACAACTATAATTGTGGTGAATTTAATGTGGTAAACTATTTATACCGAGTTATACCCTTGGTTTGTCATTTTACGGAAAAGACCTTTTTCGAGGCATTTGACCCAATACCTTTCACTTTTATACATATCCTAAGGATTTATTTGATCATAATGCTTATTTCTAAACAACCCGTAATGGTCGTTTGCTTGGTTTATCGATCAAGGGCGTTTTGGTCAACTTTAGCCCTTCTTTTACGACGAAGGACTTTCAACATTATATTTGACCAAAAGTGCACATCTTTGCTATAATCTTACTTACACATACCTGGCTCGGGTCAAAGTATAGACTTGTTTTAATACCTTGCTTTAATAACCGCTAATTAATAGCGACGCAAATATCCATTTGATATTTACTCCTGTAAGCATATAACTCGACAAATAATCATTAGTCGATATTGTCAAATGGTGATATCTTCACCTTTTGATCACCTTTTTGTCTAAGTGATTGTTTATCTTTGCGAGATGATATTTATTTACCATCTCATCCATATAACTCGTTCCGGTTTACACCGTACGTTCATATTACTTATAAATTATTTCTTAATTCCTTCTTGACCCATTATAGCTTATGCCATAAAGTGTCTTTCAAAAACTAACGTTTATCGTCAACGCGTGACCGAATTAACGTTTTAACCTTATTATTTATTTTGGTACCCTATAAGGTAACCTTTCAAACTCATTGTCTATTCGTCAATGTATGACCGAATAATCATATTATTTCCTTTTTAACCATTAAACATGGTTTCTTATTATTTTCATTTATTTCGTTCCTTATGACTACACGTCGGAACGTCATATTCCAAACACTTATTTACCTTATTCGTACTTAATGAAATAAGGGAATATTCTTCAAAATAAAAGGGTGTAAGCTTTACTTACCTTGCATCCAAATTATGTTTTTCCTTCATACTTGATTCGTTTGACCCGCTTCCTTCCCAAGCTTCCACCTAGCTTGTCAAGCGTCAAACAATCATTATAATTCGTAAGATGGTTATATTAGTCATTATCAATCACGACTATTCCATCTTACGGTTTTTATGTCGAAATTATCATTCGATCGTATCATTGGTCAGTTTGACTTAAGAAATTACACGATGTAAGAAATTACACGATGTAGCTCAACTACTTGTTTAAGTATTTTGTCCAATATCCGGTAAGCATCATTCTTATGCTACCGTTTTAACCACTTTATTAACCAAGTTCTTGTAACCGTAAGTTATCGAATTAACACAACATCAATCATTCTTAACACATGATGATATCAAACATCATTTAACACGAATATATCATCATATTCTTCATATCATTAAAACCCACTTATTCTAGTGTGGTAAATCATCTAAACATTCAAATCATGGCAATATATGTATAATTTTCACTTAGGGTTTTGTCCCTAAGCAAGTATACATCACTAAGTCAGCCATAACTTCTATAATTCATACATAATTCGCAAATTATGATGTTCATCAAATTTCACAACTTCAATAATCATCAAAATTCTACATACCTTACGATCTCCTAGCTTGGGTGATCGTTAATTCACGTTCAATTGTGAATTTGAGTTTCAATTAGACCTTCAATTTGATCATTTTGTATAAACTAGGGTTTAAGCTCCATGGGAGCTTCTTCTGATCGTCCAGAGCACGCACACACTTAGTGTGTGTTGTGTTCTGTTATAATTTTTATAAATAAACTTTCAATTTATCCAACTTTGGCCCCTCATGTTTGGTTAGTTGTTAAGAGGCCACAACCCACTTAGTTCCAACACCATTCCCTCTTATTAACTAGGTTAAACATTCCTAGTTAACTTAATGGGTTTGGAGACATTACAACTAAGTTTATTTAAGTCCCGCTAAATTGGGCCTTTTATAAACTTTATTTCCTCAAAAGCATTCGTTCACCTTTTATTTAATATTAGGTTTATTCATTTGAATCCAAATATTCACCGGGTTAATTTTACCACTAATGGTAGTTTACCCGTCTTTTAGTATTAACGTGGTTTGAATACCAAACCCGTTTTCGGGGTGTTACAGAATTTGTCAAAGAAATGATACATATGCACATGTGCATCAATAATTGTTACTCGAATTTTTTTAGGGACGAAATATAGCGATTTAAAAAAAATATTTAAAAAAAAGTTGTGTGTTTTTTAGATTTTTTTTTAGGTATTTCTGGTTGTGTTCACATTGGTTCTCGCAATAAAGGGTGGTTCCTAACGGATCCTTATCCTATATATATATATATATATATATATATATATATATATATATATATATATATATATATATGGTTAGGTTCATTTGTGAACAACCACCTTGATTGTGAACTAATCCTAGCCCTTAATTATCAATACACAATTGTAAATCAATTGCATGATAAAAATAAACTAGTGTACTTTATGATTTGATGATGTAAATCAATTGTCAGGATTTCTTCACTCAATTCACAAATACACTAGTGTTCACTCAGTTCACAAATATATAGGGGAAGGCTATAGCGAAAACTCACTTAAGTTGTGTAAACTCAAGAAACCTTTGTAAAAACCCTATGTAACCTTTTTATTTTTTTCTAAAAAAAATAGGAAATGTAATATACATATATTTGAACATTTTTATAAAAGAAAAACAAATAACACCGAGTAGTTTTTTTCTAAAAAATGTTAAAAATTTCATGTTAAATAATATATATGTCCAAAAAATGTAACATACAAATTTTGAACATTTCTTTTTAAAAAAACTTGTAGGCGTTTTTTTCATTTTTTCATAAAAATGTTCAAGTACATTTATGTTACATTCCCTATTTCTTTAGAAAAAAAATAAAAAGTTACATAGGGTTTATTTAGGTTTTCTCAACTCACATTGGTTTTCAATTTATCTTTCCCATATATATATATATATATATATATATATATATATATATATATATATAGCGTCAGGATTTAGAGAGAACGGTGAAAAGTGTGAGAACGGTGAGAACGATTTTGGTGGTGACATGTGACATTGATGTTAAATTACACTAAGGGGTAATATTGTCAAAAAACCCACTCACATGAACTGGGTGTTCAAATAAAACGCCATAAGCTATTTTTTTGAGCTATAATTTACAACAGCTAAAAAAAACCATTTTTTAAGCCATATAGCTCCCAGTTAAAATGCCATAACAAAAACAAACTATTTTTTTGAGCTGTAATTTACAACAGCTTAAAAAAACAATTTTTTTAGCCATATAGCTCCCAGTTAAAACGCCATAACAAAAAAATATATTTTTTGAGCTATAATTTACAACAGCTCAAAAAATCATTTTTTGAGCCATGTTGCTCCCAGTTAAAACGCCATAACAGAAAAAAAAAAAAAAAAAAAAACTATTTTTTAAGCTATAATTAACAACAGCTCAAAAAAACAATTTTTTTAGCCACATAGCTCCCAGTTAAAACGACATAACAAAAAAAACCTATTTTTTAAGCTATAATTCACAATAGCTCAAAAAAACCATTTTTTTAGCAGCTACCAGTTAAAACGGCATAATAAAAAAGCTATTTTTTTAGCTATAATTTAAAACAGCTCAAAAAACCATTTTTTGGGCCATATAGCTCAAAAATGTGTCTAACCGCCTAAATTAATATTTTTTGAGCTCAGAAAAATCATAATTTGTACTGTAAAAACGCCATAAAACACCAAGTTCAGAAAAACGACATGAAAATACCTAGTTAAAACGCCATAAAAACACCTAGTTCAGAAAAACGCCACGAAAATACCTAGTCTAAAACGTCATAAAACACCCAGTTCAGAAAAACGCCATAAAACCCAGTTAATTTTTTTTCGAAAAGTATATCAATAGTATACTCGTTGGAAAGATAAAAAAAAGCTGAGTTTTATGGTGTAATTTTTTTCGAAAAATAATCACGTATATAAAAGTTATTGTCGTTTAAATATGATGGGGAAAATGGCATGTGATTAGCATGTGCACCTTTGTTTGGATCTTCCTATTTTACCCCTCCTGGTAGTTCCAAGGCCCCTATTATTTACAAAAATGCCACCGCATCAATCTCAGCCACAAACCACTAAGATCTTGTGGCTGAGAATCGTTCTCAACGTTCTCACACTTTGAGGCGTTCTCTCCTGATCCTGTTTATATATATATATATATATATATATATATATATATATATATATATATATATATAGGGTAAGGTTCATGCGAGAACCACCCTTATTGCGAGAACCGCGAGAACCAATGTGAACACAAAATAAAATCTAAAAAAAAAATCAAAAAAGCACTCAAAATTTGTTTTTTTTTAAATATTTTTCTTAAAAAATCACTATATTTCGTTACCATAAATTTTTTTTTTCGAGTAACAGTTATCCATGCACATGTGCATATGTATCATTACTTCGACAAATTCGGTAATACGTTATCAGGAATAGACAATTGCACTTTAATTTACAATACCATTCGTAATACACTACTTTTTGCATTACCAATATTCAAAATGCACATGTGCATCATTAGGTATAACCACGATATAACGTGTTTTGGTACAAAAAGTTTGTGATTTTGAATGGAGAAGTAGACCCATATACATGTTTTTTGGTTAGTTATATCTACTGGTTGATGGTTTGGTTATAGTTGTCAATTATGATGTAATATGTTGATTGGATTGTATAAATGGTGTTTACATACATGTAATAAAGTGAAAATATTGTTAATGGTATTGTATTATGGATGGTAGGAGGTAATGGTATTGTGTTATGGATGGTAGGAGGTAATGGTAGTGTATTATGGATGGTATGATAGATGAAAGGGAAAGTGTATTCAAAGTAGTGTACCAAAACACCTTATTTCATGTTGATACATATAGATGCACATGTGCATTTCTAATATTGGTAATGTAAAAAGTATTGTATTACACATGGTAGTGTAAATGAAAGTGCAATTGTCTAATAGTTGTAATAAATTACGGAATTTGTCAAAGAAATGACAAAAATGCACATGTGCATGTTTGTGTATTATGGATTGAATGATAGATGAAAGAGAAAGTAGTGTACTAAAACACCTTATTTCATATTGATACATATAGATGCACATGTGCATTTCTAATATTGTTAACGTAAAAAGTAGTGTATTACACGTTGTAGTGTAAATGAAAGTGCAATTGTCTAATATTTGTAATGAATTACGGAATTTGTCAAAGAAAAGATACAAATGCACATGTGCATGGATAACTGTGACTCGGAAAATTTTTTTTTTAATTTTTTTATTGTAAACGAAATATAGCGATTTTTACAAAAAAATAGTAAAAAAATTTTTTTTTGGTGTTTTTAGATTTTTTTAGGTATTACTGATGCGTATTCTAGTGTTATATTTATTAGGTGTATCTTTTAAGCCCCGTTAACACTTATTTAGCCAAGTTTTAAATTTATAAAACACGATATTTACTAACACTAGACACACATATGGGAAAGGCACCCATCGTGAGCGTAGTATAGTGTTGGTAAGATACCGAGGTCGTCCAAGGACACAAGAGCTTTTAGTACCGGTTTATCCTCAACGTCTAATCAAAATAAAAAGTTTAGAAAAATGTTTTTAAACTAAGAAAAATAAAAACTAACTAAAAATGCTGAAAATAAAAATAAAAGAAAAACAGATAGACAAGATGAATCACTTGGTTCCGACTCGTATCTAGTATAACCTTTGATTATTTCCGCACTTTTGCACATAATTAAGAGATTATCTTAGTTATTGTAGTAGGCCCCTCTTTTGAAGGTGACGTTACCCTCACCCCAGTAGTTTGAGTCAGCAAGGATACAATCCTAAAAGGGTGGATTATTGGAAGATAATGAATTAAGTTATTAATGCAATGTTATGGTAGGCCCCGCTTTTGGCGGTGACGTTACCCTCGGCTAAGTAGTCTGAGTCAGCAGGGATACAGTCCTAAATAGCCGGGTTATAGTATTAATAGTAGTTAACTTATGAGGGGATCAAAGAGTTTGGACCCCCGCCATCCAATACCGTAAAGCATTGAAGGAGGTCCTACTAAATTTGACCCAGGTCCATTGCAGGACCTCTAAACGCTGAACTATGGCAAGACCTTTACCAAACCGTTCCCTTAACCCCCGACCAGGTAGCCAACATACCTCCATATAGACCGTGGAGATATGAATGGTGAAAATCTTTTATTTTATATAGACAGTAAAATAATGCCAAGACACCACGGACAAACGATAAGGAAAGATCACCTTCAACATAAGTAACTAGTTATTAAAGTCATTAATACAAAACCAAATAAAAAGTGCAAAAGATTAGAAATAAAAAGTATTATACTAGACACTTTGTCTTCACCAAGTGATGTAAGAGTCTTAGGCAAACATGGCCTTGATTGTCAAGAACTCTTACGATCAATCTTGGATCCCGAGACGACTCACACACTCTACGATGGACAATGGATGATGGTGGTGGATGATGGTGTTATGGTGGTGGTGGGTGGTGGGTGAAGTGTGAGAGAGGTGGTGTGCCAAGGGATGAGTTGAAATGAAACCAAGCACTCCTATTTATAGGCTGAACAGAAGGCTGGGCACGGCCCCGTGTCCGCTGGACACGCCACCGTGCCTGTCTGACACTCTCTCTCTTCATTAATTGTAATTCGCAATTACAATTAATGCGCCTGCTGTACTTTCGCAGTAAAAATAAACTATTTACAAACATATTTTTAGTGAGCGTGTTAGGGAATCATATCAGCTACCGACAAGTTACAAGTACCGTTAAGCTTGATTTCATACACAACATTAAACAATTTACTTAGATTGTCGATATACTGATCCCCTTAAATTCTCACACACATTTCAATTTGTCCAAGATACGGATTTAGATGAATTAAAGACTTAAACTTATACGTGTGTCCCACCTCTTGAATATACTCCCGTATCCAGATCCCAATATTCAGTCTTACAGGTGAGTATACCACAGATGATATCTGTAAGGGATTAAATTGCGAGACCGTGAGAGCTCAGGTCAGAACTTCCGTTCAGCAGAGAGACGACGGTTCGACTTTAGGTGTGTCCCCTTTAGAGGATCTTTTTTACAACAGCATTGATTAGCAATTTTATTGTCTTTATCATTTATACTGAGGGCGGCGCTATATTTCAAGCATGCGGTAAAGTATTCTCCGGGGACTAGGCCATTGCTTCCGCAAAATCAGAAGTCCCGGGATAATACCCCAGATATCACTGAGTATAAAGACCTAGTATCTCAGAAAGAGGGATCTTTCAAACAAGATTTCAGGGGTTACCTATATATCCAAGTAGTGTTCCCCACGAAATAAGCAAGTAAAAATTTAGGTTTATATCCCGAACAGACCTACTAAATGTGTAAAAACCTATCGGCACATCATCAGCAAGACTGTTTAACACATTTAAACATTCCATTTCTTTAGCATACCGTAACTGTCTAGCTGATGTACTATCATTTTCCCTTTTTACACAACCTCTTTTTGAATTTTATCATGTTTTTGGGTTTTGTAATTTTTTATTGTTTTTGTATTTTCTAGAATTATAACCTATCTCCCCCTAAAGACCAAAAACAAGTAAAAAATTGACAAACCATTGCAGATTGCTTCTCAACATCATCTACAGTGGTACCTTCATCGACGCCAACGATTTCCTCCTCATCCGATAGTAACTTCATACCATTAAGTTTCAAAAGATATTGAAAACGTGTTTTGTCAAATGCTTTAGTATGTAAGTCAGCTTTTTGTTCATCGGTGTGGATTTTTTCTATTCGTATCAACTTCTTCTCGAAACAGTCTCGGATGAAGTGATGACGAATTTCAATGTGTTTCGTTTTAGCGTGATGAACAGGATTTTTTGTTATATTTATAGCTGCCTCATTATCAACAAAGATAGGGGAGTTAAGAAATTGCAAACCGTAGTCTCGCATCTGTTGCTGGATCCACAAGATCTGAGAGCAGCAGCTGCTAGCAGATACATATTCGGCTTCACATGTGGATAAAGCGACAGAGGTCTGCTTCTTGCATTGCCAGTTGACCAATCGTGGTCCGAAAAACTGGCACCCCGCTGTTGTTGATTTAGCGTTAACTTTGCAGCATCCGAAATCTGAATCAGAATATCCTTCGAGCATGAAATCGCCTACTTTTGGATACCACAACCCCAGTGATGGAGTTCCTTTCAGGTAGCGTATAATCCTTTTCACAATTACCATATGCGAAGCTCTAGGATTTGACTGAAACCGAGCTGCGAGGCATGTGGGATACATAATATCCGGTCTTGATGCCGTCAAGTACATTAAGGAACCAATCATGGAGCGATACAGCGTTTCATCTACCTTCTCTCCGGTGAGATCAGGGTTTATTCCATGGTTTGTCGCTAATGGGGTGGACATATGTGACATTCCTGACATTCCGAATTTCTCCAGAATATCATGAACATACTTCGTTTGATGTATGAACGTTCCCTTAGGTAGTTGATCAAGTTGAAGCCCCAAGAAGAACTTCATCTCACCCATTGATGACATATCAAACTTCTGCTTCATAACTTTTTCAAAATCTTTGCAGAGTTGTTCATTTGTAGACCCGAAAATTATGTCATCCACGTAGATTTGGACTATCAGAAGATGGCCGTCGACTACTTTAGTGAAGAGAGTGGCGTCTATCTTTCCACGGATGAAGTGATTGGCTAACAAATGTTGAGACAGAGTCTCATACCAGGCTCTCGGGGCCTGGTGTAAGCCGTATAACGCCTTATCCAAGAGATAGACCTTATTTTTGTGGATTGGGTCGGTAAAGCCCGGTGGCTGTCCGACATATACCTCCTCTTTCACTTTGCCATAGAGAAACACCGACTTCACATCTAGCTGAAAGACTTTAAATCCTTTCCATGATGCAAATGCTAGGAAGATTCTGATTGCTTCAAGTCTAGCAACTGGAGCATATACTTCAGTGAAATCTATCCCCTCCTGCTGACTGAAGCCTTGGACAACGAGTCGAGCTTTGTTGCGAATAACAACTCCTCGATCATCCCTCTTGCACTTGAACACCCACTTGGTGTTTATCTTCCTCTGGCCATCAGGCAAGTCTACTAACTTCCACACACCTAACTTCTCGAACTGACTCAGCTCCTCTTGCATAGCATTGACCCAAGAATCTTCAGTTAGTGCCTCTTTGTATTTTCTCGGTTCGATCTGCGAAATAAAACAACTTAGTGAAAACTCAGTTTGTAAAGGTGCTACTGTAGAATAAAAACAAGTAAGGCATTGGTCAATTTGTCGTCGTGTGCGAACGCCTGTTTGCAATTCTCCAATGATCAAATCCTCTAGATGGTATGAAAGAGTTCGTGGCATCACCTCGCCTGGAATATCTACCTCACCTTCCAAATTTATGATATTCTGATTTGCACCTTGTTCATCTACTGGAACTGTTTGACTTGAGATCTGGATTTTCTCCCCCTCAAAATCTGAGTCACCATGATCAAATACTGGTATATCATCAGGTTCTTGATTATCATTGACTGCCGTCTGATTATCAGGAGCAACTTCATTTTGTTGAATACCATCATGTTCACCAGCATTGCTTGGACCTGCTACATCGTTTGAAGCTTGTCGTTGACGAATGAAAGTTTCTGCTGGGAATCTTTCCTGCAATTCTTCTTCATACTCTCTCAAAATATTCAACTCGTCAAAGAAATCCGATTCTTCTTCAATGTCAAACGAATCCCACAATTTATCATAATTAAAACGCCATGAGTCACCGGGATTCTGAGGCGGCATAGTATACCCCTGACACTCAACATGTTGTGCTTCGATGATCTGCTTCAAGCTTGGAACAAAGACTTGTTTCAATGGACTAGCATATCCCACGAAAATTCCTTCAAATCTCTTTTCACCAAACTTTCCAGAAGGTTCTAGAACTGTGCAGGGAGACCCAAACGGTTCTAAATACTTCAGGTTCAGTTTGCTGTTGTTGATCAGCTCGAAACATGTCCTGTTGAATTTCTTTACAGTGAGAACCCGGTTGAGTGTATAGCACGCGGCTGACACTGCTTCTGCCCAAAAATTTACTGGTAGCTTTGAATCAGCAAGCATCGTCCTAGCTGTTTCAATTAGTGTCCTGTTCTTTCTTTCGGCTACTCCATTCTGCTGCGGAGTGTAAGGAGCACTAAATTCTTGCAATATACCTCTCTCATCACAATATTCTTCCATCCTGTTGTTCTTGAATTCAGCACCATTATCACACCTGATTCTTCTGATTCGTGTTTGGTACAAGTTTTCAATTTTCCTGAACAACGCCATCAAACTGTCAAATGTCTCGTCTTTAGTCTTCAAGAATGATACCCACGAAAATCTGGAATAATCATCAGTTACCACAAGACAATAGAGATCCCATGTAATACTTTTGACGTTTACTGGACCAAACAGATCCATATGAAGTCTCTCTAATGGTCTGGAAACTGAATTGACTTTCTTTTGAGGATGTGATTTCTTCTTCTGCTTGCCTTTAATGCAACTAATGCACTCCCCTTCCAGATGAAAACCTTTAATGTGAACACCCAGAACTAAATCATTATGCACCAGGTGATTCATTTTTCGTAGGTGAATGTGGCCCATCTTGCGATGCCACAACTGCGATTCTTTCTCCGTTGCTCTAGACACAAAACAATGAGCCTGACCCGTTGTTGTAGTTGCTACAGTCATGTCCAATAGATACAGATCATTGACTCTTGGTGCCCTCATGATAATCCATTCTTCAGGGATAACAAATCCTGGCTTCAAAATCAAACATTCTTTGTCTGTGAAGTGAGTGGTATACATCCTGTCACAAATCTGTGAGATACTCAGAAGATTATTCTCCAGCTCAGTAATGTAGTTAACTCTTTCAAACGTGACAATCCCATTAGATAACGTTCCTTCACCAACAATTCTACCACCTTGGTTTCCAGCGAAACCCACATAGCCTCCATTAAAATTTCTAACATCGTACAACAGGGCTGTTTTCCCTGTCATGTGCCGAGAAGCTCCACTATCCATAATCCATCGTGAAACGGATCTTGGAAGCTCCTGCACATTTTAAAAACATTTAATGAAATTTTGATGCCACCCAAACCTCTTTTGACTCGGGTAGCTTGACTTTAATGTGAGTTTTAGCAGTGTAAAGTGGCGGAAAATTTTTATCATTCATCTTTAAGCTCTCCTCAGATCCAACCTCAACCTTTTTGAGTAAAGAGAAATCATTTTTCGAAGGTTGACTAGATGATTGGTCTATCTTTACCACATACTTCTTTTCAGAAGTCGATTTTTGTTTTTCTTGTTTCTCATATAAATCCAAAGGTACATACATCTTCTTGGTTGAAGATGATGGTTTTTCATTCTTAGACACCTTTGGTTTTGGAGAATTTGCTTTCTTGTCAACAGTTTTTGGCTTCCATGTTTGTTGAGGTGATGCAACCCGTTTGTAAAATTTGTCATTTTTAGTTACCAAATTCTTAACAGGTTCAGTTTTGATCTAGGTGTTGTCATTTTTCAAAACCTTTTTCTCAACAACCAATGGAGCTTTTCCCTTCACAACATCTTTCTTGATTAAATTCATCACAACTTCAGTCTTATGCTTCAAGTTGGTACACTTTCGTGCAATATGTCCAACTTGATTGCATTTGAAACATGTTCGGGTGTCAGCTACCCGACTAGTGCCTTCAGACTGAGGCTGTGAGACCTTCTTCTCAAAGAACTCTTTGTTTGATTTTGAAAAAATCTCAGATTCCTCATCAGAAAGTGAGCTTGAACTGTTCACAAACACCTTTTTCTCAATAAACCTCTTGTTCTGAACATTCTTTTTTTTTTTTTTATAATTCTTACCACCCTGATATCCACCCGACCATTTGTTTCGGTTGTTGTTAGTAAAACGTGGTTGAATAACAGGTTTTTTGTAGTAAGCTTTATCTTTCTCAAAATTTAATTGCCTCTTTGAATTTCTCAAACCTTCGATTTCTGATATATCAATCTCAATCAATTTAAAAACATTTCTCAATTTTCCCACATTCACATTTTCTAAAGGAAATTCAAGATCCGAATACAACTTATCAGATCCCGCCATCTTATACATCATAACAGCAGGTTCATCATTTAAGTTGTTTTTGGATTTTGATTTCGGAATGTATTTATCCAGAAAACATTCATCATCATCAGCTGAATCACTATCAGACTTTAAAACACTTTCAGCCATGCTTTTAACAATATCAGTTTGATCACTATCATCAGATGATGATGAAGAAAATGTCACATCAATTGACTCTGGTAGTTTATCCTGATTTGTTTCAACTTCATCATTAACCAACCCTGATTGTTTCTTTGAAAAATTGTTTAGAACTGGTGGCGGAACTTGATGAAACCCGACCCCAGTTCCATCACAGTATACATCTTCGCCTGCTTTGTTTTTCCCAATGGGTTTAGGAACAATGTGTTGCAAAACAAAGCTTGCAGAGTTGTAACTGTTCAGTTTCAAATTAATACGCTCATTCTCAATCTTAGCTTCTTCAAACTGAAGCTTCAATTTAGCAATTTCATCCAATTGTTTGTTGATTAATTCTTCTTTAACCCTCAAAACACCTTGCAAGTGACAATTTTCTTTGTATGTTTTACCGTTTCTATCATCAGAATCTTTTACTGTGCGTTTTAGCTTCTCAAAACTTTCAGAAATTTAACGATTTTCAAGAATTAGTTTTTCATTTTCTTTCCTAACTCTTTCTACGTCAATTTTATCAGTTTCGATTTTGTCAGTTAATTCTTTTAATCTGTCATTCGAAGCTTTCAACATTTTATCACGGTTAAGGATCTGATCCTCAACACTTCGGACTCTAGCAGTCAGATCATCAACTTTCTTACCATTGAGATAAGTGATTGTACTACAAACTTTGCACTCTTTCATGCAATTTTTGCAGTCAATGTCACCATTTACTTTCTTACCTGACGTACTCGTTGACGCATTTGAACTGACCTAGCTTTTAGACTCAAATACGGACTTAGAGTCTACCTCAAGTTCCTTAGCAGCCAGCACTTTGTCAGCCATCTTTCCCAAATTTTCAGCTGTTAACTCCTGTGAAGTATCAATGATCCCATCATCAATCTTCTTTGACTTTACTTCTTTTTCTTTTTCTTTCTCTTCTTTCTCTTCTCCACTTCCCCACCATTTTCTTTGCCAACCCTCTTCTTCTTCAGCAATTTGTTGAATTATGGTTTCAAGATCGAGGGTCTTATAGTCAATAACAATGTTTCCCATGGGGTTAAGATAGCATTCTCTGTCTGGATCCCATCTCTTTGCTCTTTTTGCTTCAGTGAATATATCAGATATTCTGATCATTCTGTTTTGAGCTATCATCTTTCTGTTGACATACTTTTCTTCTTCATTTCTGTTGTCTTTAAAAGGAACAGGTTCAACAGTCTTTGCCATAAAAGCATATCCGACCGCATCCTACTCTGGTAACAACTCACTCCAGTCAAAACCTTCATCGTCATGAATTACAGCGAGAGCTCTGGATTTTTCTTTATTATCTTCAAGTTGTTTCATTCTGGGCGGTTCTGATTTATTCTGATGATAAATTGCTCTCTTGTAGTAATCTTCTTTGAACGGATTTTCAGAATCATCAGCATAAGCATTCCGGCACTCTCTTTTAAAATGACCTTTCTGTTTACATTTGAAACAGGTCACTTTTGACTTGTCAAAGCCTAACTTGGTAGATGGTCCACCAATAGACTTTCTTCCTGTAATCTCCATAAAACGCTGTGCCCTTCTCACTGCACTGGCCATACACCACCTTATGTCAATCAATTCCATCTCCTCAGGATCTATTTGATCGTAGTCTTCCTTTGTTAGGTTGGTGTTGCCTATCTTGCCTGCCACGAGGCTCTCATACGACTCTAGCACAGAAGCTAAGAAATCCAGCTGTTGCTTTGTATTGTAACACCTCGAAAATTCACGTCCTATAAGGTGTTGACACGTGTCATAAATTTTGAACGTGTGATAGAATGTTATGAAAGGACTAAAGTTGACAAACATGGAAAGTATGTGAATATACGTATTCTAAGTGTCAACTGTGAATAAATATACTTCATAATAACCCTACATGATGTTTATAACATCAAACGAATAAATCATGGATCATACGAAGCTAAAAGTGAGAGATTTCAAACTACAGGGGTTAAATGTGTCAACATGTTTAAAGATATAACTCTGAGTGACCTTTTGACAAACCCGAAGCTTTGTAAATGTTAATTATGCTCACTAGAATGCACGATTAAAATTTCATAAAGTTTCGTTATCGTATGAGAAAGTTATGATCAAATTCGTGTACGAGGGGTTAAAGCGTAAACGTTGAAAGTTAGGACTTTTCGGGTAACAACTAAGTTAACCGGGGACTTAACAAAGTGGGTATATATTTTTAAGCCCTTATAGATCAAGTGTGAGGGTTCATAATGCAATAAACAAGTGCCTAATCGAGTCTTGAAGGGGCAAGGATCAAATCGCAAAATCTAAAAAATATGGATTCTGATCAGGAGGGGCCTAGCGCGACGCGAGGGGGGCCTAGCATCACGCTAGGGGTGCCCAGCTTCGATTTTTCTGTTTTCTTGGCTGCCCTTGCCTTTGTGCGCGATTCTAACTCGATTCTCCACATCCCTTGACCCCTAAAACACCCCCTAAGCACTAGCAACACCTGTTGATTGATTGTGGGCACTCATAGACTTATTTGTCAAGCTCTTATGGTGAGTGAAACCACTATATAAGGCCCTTCAATGTCACAACCATTCTCACACCTTCTCTGCATTATTGGATTGATTCTGGAGCTCAAGCTTGCTTCCTAGTGATCAAATCTCGTGCATAGAACATCAGTAAGTATTCTAATCTTTCCCTAATTGCTTTTAGCTTAGTTAATTAGCTAAAAGTCAAACCGTCGTAATTACGGTTTGACTTCGAGATTAGTCAATAATGGCTCAGTCATATCTCGAATTAAAAGTAGTTATAGGTTGGTATTTATGTGGGTAATGAAACCCCAAAAAGGTTTCCCCTGATCACCATCCTAACCAGGTCAAATGTCGGGTCAAACGATTAAGTAAAAAGTCAACATAATGCTTAAAATGTCATTTATGCATAATTAGCTATCTAGAACATGTATAACCTGTTTGATCATTGTTGTAACTTAGTAATTAGTGTTAGAACATGTCCAAACATGTTCAACCCGACTATTTCCTGTTTAGACCCGGTTCGGAACCGAAAGTCGCATAGTTTGACTTTTACTTTGACTTTCAGTTCTGACCCGTTTAGGCATATTTTAGAAATGCCTCAGAGCTTTAATTGGACTAGGATACATGTTAGAATAACCCTCTGTGATTATACACCTTGGTTCATTAGTTATCCGATTAATATGCACGTTTCCGTTAATTGCTCATATGTTGACCATTATGCCCTTCTTACCTTAAAACGTGATTTATGAAAAAGTAAAAGTGTAGAAACATTAGTTACTGATATATAGACTTGCATGCAAAGTTTGACATCAGTTGGACTTGTAGATTAAGAGTTATGCTCATTATCGCAAAACTAATGCTTTATGTTAACATAATGGCGTAATTAGCGTATAGCCTAGTTAAACATACTTTTTGGTATCAAATCTTTTACCCACTGATGTAATATATTATTTTGGGATTTTTAAAGATTTTTAATTAATTTTAGACTGAGCATAACTCGTAGTCGCAGGCTTAATACGGTAATTGTCGGTTTTGCCCTTACGGGCCATAAAATGAGTTTTACTTATCTAATCGACTCCAAACCTTTTGCTACTGATCTCATATGTTAAATAAATTATTTTAAGACCACTGGAAATATAAAAATATCAGATTTAAGTATCAAACCCAGAAATGGCCTTTAATCGCCATAATTAGCGTTTTTAACGCATAGTATGTCTTAAAATCATATTGGACATACCCGGGTTGATACCTACTGATATATGAGGCAAATTAGAGTATTTTAACAGTAAGCAAAGGTTGATTAACTCAGACTCCAGTTTTGAGCTTTTCGGCTTATGTGAAATTACCAAAATGCCCCTACGGTGCATAGTTTGGTTATAATTGATAAATTTCACATATATACTTTACCCTACTGTTATAACTTATTAAATTGAGTATTTTTACTTATTACATCAGACCCGTAACTCAGATTAATACTTAAACTCTTTTATAACCTTTTAAATGACCAAACTACCCCTACGGGGCCTAGTTTGTGTTTAAATACGTTTCGGGCATAATGAAAGACATCTTACTGATGTCACAACATATTTGAAGCATAATTAACTTAGGAAACCTGTAGATGGCTCTAATGAATACCCGTCACGCTTATTACGCGTACGGTTCGGTTTATGTAACATGTTTACATAAATTAGCCGAAACGGGTCAAACCTTATTGGTTTTATCCTAAAATCCAGAATGTGTATGAAATACCCATATAAGACAAGTCTCTGAACATGTCGGGTTTAAATCACATTCTATTCCGGTCTTCGCTTAATCATGCGTCTGAACCGTATATTCCCTTAAGACTAACCGGTCTAAGCTTAGGCTAAATTAAAGACCCGTTAGCATTCTAATTGATTATTTATACCATCATTCCAGACTAGAGCATTTCGGTAAATGGTACCTACGCTTACTTAAGTGAATACGGCTGAGTTATTAGATTCTTGCTAATTAAGACAGGAGCTAGCTCAGGTAAATACTCTTAACTTATTTTCCCTATACGGGCTTGGAATACGGTATAATGATACCGCTTGGTCGGGTATTGAATGTTTAATCGGATTGTGATTAAATTATTGAGGTAACCCAGTTTAATCTGTATTGTTTGAAATAAAAGCCTTTAGGGGTTAATGACCATGTCCCGGATATCCTTGACATCATTGTATTATAAAATGACCACGCCTTAAGCACGGGGTGTAGGCATACACCGAAAGTTGCTTAAAGGGAAACGGTATCTCACTCTCTTGTGGGCTTATACTTGTGGTGTGTCTGTTAATCTTGACTCGGTTTCTACATCGGGCCCTGAACGTACAACGAACATGTAAATCTGTATACAAGTTTATAACTATAATTGTTCCAAGTTAAAAAGGTTAATTTTGCCTCTGTGCATTTTAATCAAATTATGAAAGATATTTTATGCCACGTGCATCCAAACCAATTTTCTTAAACTCTTTTCAAATGAGTCGGTTGAGTGTATTTACCAGTGAAAACTGACGTATTTTTCCAAAAGGGTTAAGTGACAGGTACCGAACGTAATTGGCTGGAAGCTCAGGGCGCTAATAAGGAATCTTGCAAGTTCTAGGCGTCTAAAGTCTGTTGAACAAATGATATGTTTTAAGATCCGCCTGTGGATTCTTTACTTTCCGTTGTAATACTGGATATTACTTTATATTCGGAATGTAAATATATTTATCTTTTGCTTCCGCTGTGCATTCACATATATTGTGTTGTTTGACTATGATGTTGCCAACCACGTCACGATACTCCCCACCGGGCCCACCGGTGACACGTGGAAATCGGGGTGTGACAGGTTGGTATCAGAGCCAACACTGAGTGAATTAAACACTAGTCTTTTGTGTTTAATCTCAGTTACACAATTGCACATTCTTGAGTCTAGACAAGAACATAGGACAAATTCTAATTTGTTTTTGGAGTCCTTTGTTATTTTGCTGATTAAGCTCTTGCATGGGCAAATCAATTTTTATTAGAAGTCACGTTTAGGGCAACCATATACTTGTTAAATTTTTAAAGGAACGATTATGTTTAAATTATCATTCCTATATTATAAGATCTACCATTATAATAAAATGGCAAAATCTAAAAGGACAAGACCTAGCTTCGGGTCATATTAAGACCGGCCAAGATGGCAGTTCCATAATTAGATTCAGATCCATATTAAACACCTCAATTTAGGATTGCTCTGCGTTAAATATTAATAAGAATCTTAAGAGTGAAACCTAGCCTTCGAGTCATTTTAAGGCCGGGCTATGATGGTAAGACATGTTTAAAAGATTCGAATCCCTCTTAACATCTGTAAATATGTTAACACTCCTGGCATGAGTGATTCGTTAAAATCACACACGTCATTTATATATATGGATTCTAAAAAAAAAAAAAAAGATCCCTAACCCAACCTAATGATCTCTGAACCATGGGTTTGGATCCTCAATTAAGACGATCATACTTTGACCATATATTGGTAAAATAATGCCTACGGGCTATAATGTATAGTCCATTTGAGACATTGACATTTGATCTTTATGATTCCTTGTCTATGGTGGTGAGCTACGCTCAAGCCTATTAGTCCGTATGACCAATGCGATCCTGACTACTATCATCAAATGAAGATGATCATATAATAAACATCCCTTAGAAGGAAAATGCCTACGGGCTATAGTTAATGCCCTCTGAGACTAAAGACAGTGGTAGCAATGACTCCCTGTCAGATAAAGGTAATGAACTAGGTTCAAACCTTAATGCTTTGATTCTCTGGAATCATAGCGCATAATTTATAAATATCCTTGAGACCAGGCCTATTGTGCCAGTATACCTTAATGTTTTGATTCTTTGAAATCATAGGTTAAATAAAAATGTCCACGAGACTAGGCCTTTTGTGCCACAAATAAAACTGTTATTGTTTTATAATTAGGATAAATTATTATAGAAATCCTAAATAAATATGATAAATAAATTAACCAAATGTGGTCTCCGTTTACCATGGTTAACGAATTACCCTAAGGGGCAATTCCATAATAAACTCCCAAATAAACGATTGCCCTTGTTTTCTGCAACAGTTAAATTGTAATGGCTAACTCAGACGAGGGTAATAGTCATCCAACGGAGGTTAATAATGACGCCCAAATAAATCTAACGGGTGCGGAATTGAAAGCGATCATAGACGGCGCTGTTACACAGGCTTTGAAAAGGCAGTACGAAGAGTATAGTAGGACCCTATCTACACAGCCTTCAAAGCCTAAAACACACTCTGAAGCTCACAGCAAGCCACCTCCCAAGAAAGATGATCCCAAGAATGGAGATGACGATCGTCGCTCCTCGAACCATCACAGTGATCCGTCTCAACAAATCATACTGAATAAAGGACCCCGTGATAAGGGCTGCTCCTACAAGTACTTTGTGTCATGTAAACCCCGGGATTTTACAGGGGAGAAAGGAGCCATTGACTGTATGACATGGCTGGACGAGATGGATACTATTGTGGATATCAGCGGATGCGCTGAGAGGGATGTAGTGAAGTATGTATCCCAATCATTCAAGGGAGAGGCGCTAGCGTGGTGGAAGGCTCTCATTCAAGCTACTGGGAAGATCCCACTTTACGACATGTCATGGGAACAGTTTGTTGCTCTCATTAGGGAGAACTACTGCCCTCAACACGAGGTCGAAAGAATTGAATCTGATTTCTTATCATTGGTGATGACAAACTTAGATTGTCAAGCTTACCTCACCAGTTTCAATACCCTGTCCAGACTGGTTCCTTACCTTGTAACACCAGAGCCCAAGCGAATTGCTCGCTTCATTGGGGGTTTAGCCCCAGAAATAAAAGCCAGTGTTAAGGCTTCAAGACCTACTACATTCAGGTCAGTGGCAGATCTGTCGCTATCTCTCACACTCGATGTGGTTAGAAACAAGGCTGCCAAAGTCTCGGAAGACGGAAAGCGTAAAAGGGAGGATGAGAATTCCCATCACTCCGATAGGAAGAGGAACTCTGAAGATAAGAAGAGTTCCGGGTTTAAGAGAGACAACCAGAAATCGGGAGAGAAGACCAGGTGCGAAACCTGTAAGAAATACCATCTTGGGAAATGCAGATTTGAGTCTCAGCCTCTACCGTGTGGAATTTGCAAATCTAGGGAACATAAAACCCTGGATTGCAAGAAGTTGAAAGATGCAACCTGTTATGGTTGCAACGAGAAGGGGCATATCAAGACCAACTGCCCTAGGAATCAGAAGAAGCTCGAGTAGACCAAGAGAACAAATGCACGAGTTGTCAGGATGAACGCCCAAGAGATGGTGCAGAATAATAATAGTATAATATGTACTTTTCCTTATCAAGCAGTTTATGCAGAAACTTATTTGATACTGGCACATATAAATATATTATGAATGATAAAGGTTGAGAACTGTTGTCTCCACCTGATTAAGACTCCGGTCATTTAATGCACGGTAGAAAGTGACCGATGTTACTTTAGAAAATGCTCCAACAAATCCTATATTGATATTTAATATCTATTAGAAATCACTCTGTTCTAATACCCTTATAGCAAACTTTTGGTTGCATACATAAGGACTCAATATAGTGATAAAAATCGATTGGTTGCCTCGAAAAATCAAGCCCATATCGTGGGTGATAAGAAGCAATTAATTATCAAGACTCCTTATGAGACAACTCTCATAATTACAGGTATCTGTACGAGTAATTAATATTAAACATAAAAAAATGGTGGAACTGGCCGTCCCCGGAATCGAACCTGGGTCTAGGCCGGCCGCACCCTTTCGCGCGCCTAGCCAACTGAGCTAGGTGCCTAGTTTGTGAAACTTCCATTATTGATTAAATATAAGCACTTGTACAATAAACTTCCTTATCATTTATCAATGATAATTCCTGCTAAGTGTCCTGTTTTTAATACGGGCAATAATAAATCTTCATGAACCATAAACTTAGCAAAATTTTTTTTATTATATCCACAAGATATAACTACCAAGGAAACCATAGTAACCGATTCTTATAGATCGGCAAGGAATCCTTCCGAAAATCTAAGAGCACTTTTTCTTTGCATAGAGTACGACAACATATGTTATTTTAATTATTTTTTTTCTCATTGTTTTCTATCGCCTGCGAATGCCAAACTATGTTTGATGAAAGTGTCATATGAGGATTGGCGTATCCTAGTGTGTCCCATAGATTATTTCCATGTCTGATCAGCATGAAGGTTTAATACATGGAACCCCTAAGATATCCCAATGATCATATTGTACTAAAGTCGACTAGTAGTATTCAAGGAAGATATCCAAAAAAAAAATGGAATTTTTTTTTCCAAGTAAATGTTCCCGATTAAGGAATTCGAGGACTTATAACATAAAGGTGTCACTCATTTGGCACGGACAATGATGGATGAACTGGAGCCTGAGATATGGAAAATCTCTGTAGCCTTCTTGTATCTTAATTATCTTCTTAAAGGTTGTCCCTGCTTACCTCCTGGAAGGCAGGTAGAATTAAGAATTGTAGCCCGCCATGGGCTGGAGTATTGTGAAAACTCCATATTGATTATGGAATAATCAAAACCTTGATTAATTAGGTTTTAAAACATAGGCACATAAAGCCTGACTCAATATTCTGAGGGTTTTATGTTATTAAATAAGAAAGACGGTTCATATTGCTTATGCATACATGCCGCAATCCTAATTAGGCAACGATTAAGAATTTGCCATCAGCTAACCAGGATCGTCAAATTGTTCGACTAAACGACAAGGATTAACTATCCCTTAATATTAGTTAAGTGATGGTTGGAATAACCATCTCACCTTAAGATAAGCTTCTCTATAATATTTGATATATAAGTATCAAGGCTACTCCCTTGAAGACCTTGTATAGATGGAATGTTAAACGTCCATTGATAAGACAATAGTTTGGTAAGTCCAAACATTAAGATCTGAAAGTTTCATTATAGACAATCAATAAGATCACGCAAATTCATAATCATCAGTGAGATGCCAGTATTCGGCAGAAAAATTAAGGATTATGAAAATAGCAAACCTCCTAAATTCTTGTTCAGAAATGAGGTTCAACAATAGGCATCACCCTGGAAAGGAGTGATGCGATTTGGTAAGAAAGGCAAGCTAAGCCCGAGATACATAGGACCCTTCGAGGTTATCGAACATGAAGGTTCAGTTACCTATAAGTTAAACTTACCGGATAAGCTCAGTGGAATTCACAATGTGTTCCACATCTGCAATCTGAAAAATTGTTTCGCTGACGAATCACTGGTTATACCGCATACAGGTGTGCATATAGACGAGAGCTTGAAAATTGTAGGAAAAACATTGTCGATTAAAGATCGACAGGTAAAGAAGCTTCTAAGGAAGCATGTACCTATCGTAAAGGTCAAATGGGATGCCCTTAGAGGCCCCGAATTCACGTGGGAGGTTGAATCCACAATGAAAGAAAAGTACCCTTACTTATTTCAGTAAATCTCGGGTCGAGATTTATTTTAAGGGGGTGAGGATGTAACACCTCGAAAATTCACGTCCTATAAGGTGTTGACACGTGTCATAAATTTTGAACGTGTGATAGAATGTTATGAAAGGACTAAAGTTGACAAACATGGAAAGTATGTGAATATACGTATTCTAAGTGTCAACTGTGAATAAATATACTTCATAATAACCCTACATGATGTTTATAACATCAAACGAATAAATCATGGATCATACGAAGCTAAAAGTGAGAGATTTCAAACTACAGGGGTTAAATGTGTCAACATGTTTAAAGATATAACTCTGAGTGACCTTTTGACAAACCCGAAGCTTTGTAAATGTTAATTATGCTCACTAGAATGCACGATTAAAATTTCATAAAGTTTCGTTATCGTATGAGAAAGTTATGATCAAATTCGTGTACGAGGGGTTAAAGCGTAAACGTTGAAAGTTAGGACTTTTCGGGTAACAACTAAGTTAACCGGGGACTTAACAAAGTGGGTATATATTTTTAAGCCCTTATAGATCAAGTGTGAGGGTTCATAATGCAATAAACAAGTGCCTAATCTAGTCTTGAAGGGGCAAGGATCAAATTGCAAAATCTAAAAAATATGGATTCTGATCAGGAGGGGCCTAGCGCGACGCGAGGGGGGCCTAGCGTCACGCTAGGGGTGCCCAGCTTCGATTTTTCTGTTTTCTTGGCTGCCCTTGCCTTTGTGCGCGATTCTAACTCGATTCTCCACATCCCTTGACCCCTAAAACACCCCCTAAGCACTAGCAACACCTGTTGATTGATTGTGGGCACTCATAGACTTATTTGTCAAGCTCTTATGGTGAGTGAAACCACTATATAAGTCCCTTCAATGTCACAACCATTCTCACACCTTCTCTGCATTATTGGATTGATTCTGGAGCTCAAGCTTGCTTCCTAGTGATCAAATCTCGTGCATAGAACCTCAGTATGTATTCTAATCTTTCCCTAATTGCTTTTAGCTTAGTTAATTAGCTAAAAGTCAAACCGTCGTAATTACGGTTTGACTTCGAGATTAGTCAATAATGGCTCAGTCATATCTCGAATTAAAAGTAGTTATAGGTTGGTATTTATGTGGGTAATGAAACCCCAAAAGGGTTTCCCCTGATCACCATCCTAACCAGGTCAAATGTCGGGTCAAACGATTAAGTAAAAAGTCAACATAATGCTTAAAATGTCATTTATGCATAATTAGCTATCTAGAACATGTATAACCTGTTTGATCATTGTTGTAACTTAGTAATTAGTGTTAGAACATGTCCAAACATGTTCAACCCGACTATTTCCTGTTTAGACCCGGTTCGGAACCGAAAGTCGCATAGTTTGACTTTTACTTTGACTTTCAGTTCTGACCCGTTTAGGCATATTTTAGAAATGCCTCAGAGCTTTAATTGGACTAGGATACATGTTAGAATAACCCTCTGTGATTATACACCTTGGTTCATTAGTTATCCGATTAATATGCACGTTTCCGTTAATTGCTCATATGTTGACCATTATGCCCTTCTTACCTTAAAACGTGATTTATGAAAAAGTAAAAGTGTAGAAACATTAGTTACTGATATATAGACTTGCATGCAAAGTTTGACATCAGTTGGACTTGTAGATTAAGAGTTATGCTCATTATCGCAAAACTAATGCTTTATGTTAACATAATGGCGTAATTAGCGTATAGCCTAGTTAAACATACTTTTTGGTATCAAATCTTTTACCCACTGATGTAATATATTATTTTGGGATTTTTAAAGATTTTTAATTAATTTTAGACTGAGCATAACTCGTAGTCGCAGGCTTAATACGGTAATTGTCGGTTTTGCCCTTACGGGCCATAAAATGAGTTTTACTTATCTAATCGACTCCAAACCTTTTGCTACTGATCTCATATGTTAAATAAATTATTTTAAGCCCACTGGAAATATAAAAATATCAGATTTAAGTATCAAACCCAGAAATGGCCTTTAATCGCCATAATTAGCGTTTTTAACGCATAGTATGTCTTAAAATCATATTGGACATACCCGGGTTGATACCTACTGATATATGAGGCAAATTAGAGTATTTTAACAGTAAGCAAAGGTTGATTAACTCAGACTCCAGTTTTGAGCTTTTCGGCTTATGTGAAATTACCAAAATGCCCCTACGGTGCATAGTTTGGTTATAATTGATAAATTTCACATATATACTTTACCCTACTGTTATAACTTATTAAATTGAGTATTTTTACTTATTACATCAGACCCGTAACTCAGATTAATACTTAAACTCTTTTATAACCTTTTAAATGACCAAACTACCCATACGGGGCCTAGTTTGTGTTTAAATACGTTTCGGGCATAATGAAAGACATCTTACTGATGTCACAACATATTTGAAGCATAATTAACTTAGGAAACCTGTAGATGGCTCTAATGAATACCCGTCATGCTTATTACGCGTACGGTTCGGTTTATGTAACATGTTTACATAAATTAGCCGAAACGGGTCAAACCTTATTGGTTTTATCCTAAAATCCAGAATGTGTATGAAATACCCATATAAGACAAGTCTCTGAACATGTCGGGTTTAAATCACATTCTATTCCGGTCTTCGCTTAATCATGCGTCTGAACCGTATATTCCCTTAAGACTAACCGGTCTAAGCTTAGGCTAAATTAAAGACCCGTTAGCATTCTAATTGATTATTTATACCATCATTCCAGACTAGAGCATTTCGGTAAATGGTACCTACGCTTACTTAAGTGAATACGGCTGAGTTATTAGATTCTTGCTAATTAAGACAGGAGCTAGCTCAGGTAAATACTCTTAACTTATTTTCCCTATACGGGCTTGGAATACGGTATAATGATACCGCTTGGTCGGGTATTGAATGTTTAATCGGATTGTGATTAAATTATTGAGGTAACCCGGTTTAATCTGTATTGTTTGAAATAAAAGCCTTTAGGGGTTAATGACCATGTCCCGGATATCCTTGACATCATTGTATTATAAAATGACCACGCCTTAAGCACGGGGTGTAGGCATACACCGAAAGTTGCTTAAAGGGAAACGGTATCTCACTCTCTTGTGGGCTTATACTTGTGGTGTGTCTGTTAATCTTGACTCGGTTTCTACATCGGGCCCTGAACGTACAACGAACATGTAAATCTGTATACAAGGTTATAACTATAATTGTTCCAAGTTAAAAAGGTTAATTTTGCCTCTGTGCATTTTAATCAAATTATGAAAGATATTTTATGCCACGTGCATCCAAACCAATTTTCTTAAACTCTTTTCAAATGAGTCGGTTGAGTGTATTTACCAGTGAAAACTGACGTATTTTTCCAAAAGGGTTAAGTGACAGGTACCGAACGTAATTGGCTGGAAGCTCAGGGCGCTAATAAGGAATCTTGCAAGTTCTAGGCGTCTAAAGTCTGTTGAACAAATGATATGTTTTAAGATCCGCCTGTGGATTCTTTACTTTCCGTTGTAATACTGGATATTACTTTATATTCGGAATGTAAATATATTTATCTTTTGCTTCCGCTGTGCATTCACATATATTGTGTTGTTTGACTATGATGTTGCCAACCACGTCACGATACTCCCCACCGGGCCCACCGGTGACACGTGGAAATCGGGGTGTGACATGTAGACTCCTCGCTGAAGTTTTCAGCGTTCTTTAAATCCACAGCGATATTGCATTGAAATAAGTTCTTTGCAGCTGATTGGTTTGAAGTAGACGAAGAGCCACTATGAAATCCACTGCTTGCACTCTCTTTGCTTGTTTCTTTGCTTGATGTGTTGGAATTTTCAACAGAAAAAGCTGTCTTGGGAGATGTATTCTTTGGAATCATGCTTTTTGGATAATACAATTCCAAATTTTGCTGATATGATGAGTGATTGACTTTGTATGTTTTCTTTATCTCCAGCTCGTGACTCTCTAGTCTCTCGATAAGCCGATCCACTGTCATCTCTTCAGTCTTGATAGTATTCTTCAGCATTAACGCGTAGTATTTCCAATCCATCTCATCTGGCAACGAATCAAACAATTTATCGACTAACTCTTCTTGAGAATAGGTAATTCCATGTCTTGCCAACTCTAACTTAAAGTGCCCAAACCTCTCAATCATCTTACAGACTGATTCATTTTTTAAACAACCAAATAAATCAAACTCTTTTCTTAGTAGTTTCTTTTTGTTTTTCACTATTTCTGTACTTCCCAAGCATTTTTCTTCTAACTTTTTCCACATATCTTTAGCATTGGTATACTCGATCAAAGATATTATATCTTCTCGAACAGATTAAAATAGCAACGCGATGCACTTTTGCTCGGCAACAAAAACATCTATTTCTTCAGTTGATGTCAAATTTTCACCATTTTTCCCTCCATCACTGTATCCATTCTTTAGACTTTTCCAGCTGGTATACGCAAATGCCTTTAGCCATTCTTCAAATTTCTTGGCCCACCGACTGTACTCTTCGATCGTCATCAACTTTGGGGGTTTGTTATATGTTCCGTATGCACTTTCCATGCCTAAAGCATCCGTTAAAGTTTTCTTTGCATTTGAAGTGTTCTCATTGGTGTTGCTAGAAGTACCATCATCTCCAGAGTTTCCAGCAACGGCAAACATATCACTGAAAGGATTCATGAATTCGTCCATCTTTCACGTACCTGAAATAGTCAACAAATACTTAGAAAATTTTTACAAATTTCAAAAATTTCAAAAATAAAACTCCTGGATTGGATGATGATCCGATTGAGTCACTATCCGAACGAGTAACACAGGCTATCCGACCGGATGGTGATCCGCTCGGATGGTCGTTCGTTCGAGTGACAAGCTTGACTTTGAAAGTTGACTTTTCAACCTTTCACCGCTCGGATGGTGATCCGACTGGATGGCAGGTTAGAAGTGTAAATGAGATAAAGAACTTTCAAATCCTATCCGATCAGATTGCTATCCGATCGGGTGAGATGATGACGTAAGCAAATGTTCTTGATCAAACTAAATCACACCACTCGGATAGTAATCCGAGCAAGTAACACTGATGATGTCAGCAAACAACTAGCGGATACTAACTAATCCAATCCGTTCGGACAGCTGTCCGAGCGAGTGGATGACGTCAGCACATATGAACAGCTAAACATGGTTTTTGATGAATTTGATCTAGTTTTAGGTTGAATTTGATTATGAAACTTAGTAGGATTATACTTTGATTGATTGCGAATCAAATGATATCGATTTTATCAAATTTTAACCATAGATTCTTGTTCAATTTTAAGTTTTTCTGATTTTAAGGTAACAAACTGAGAAATATTGCAAGAAATGAGTAGAAAGAGAAGAAATATGTCAAATCTCCTGTGAGATTTGAAACTGATCGGCAAGAAATGTCAAATCTCCGGTGAAATTTGACTCTGATCGGTAAGTGAAACTCGAATTCCGGTGAATTCGGTGTCGTTGATCTCGATTCCGCTCCCTGGATGCTCTGATACCACTTATTGGTCCCGTTGCACAGGATCTGATTGTAAGGAACAAGATGAATCGACTTTGTCTAATGTGCGGAATCCATTATTACAAATCATAGATTATCAACACAAAATTCAACGATTAAACACGGTATGTTCTTTCTATTGATCGTTCTGAAAGTACAAAGCTCCGGTAGAAGACAGACACTAAACAGTTTCTCTTCGAGAGTCAAAAGTTCTAAAAGTAATACCCGGACGAGGTATTTATAGGAAACTCAGGAAGTGGTGAGTGTTGTCCGCTCGGATAACAAGCTATCCGATCGGACGACATCCTGTCCGAACGGGTAACATGCTGTCCGGTCGGATGAGTGCTATCCGATCGGATGGCAATCCGATCGGATGACATTAGTCAACACAAGTCAACACTTTACATTTATGCCCCGTTTCCTGAGTTGTTATACTATCTACACACATACATTACATAATTGTTTACAAAGACACAAATATACAAAACATGACTAGATGCTGACGGAAGCTACAGACGTTATGCACTAACAGTTTTGTATACAAAATTTGTTACTGGAGGGGTAACATTTCCACAAGTCGGGTCTGACAATACCGCGGGTGGTAATTGGTATGACTTGGAAACAGATGTAATTGCGAGACCGCCCTCAATACTGTAGAATGGATTTTATTTAAACTTGATTAAACTGGGATTCACTCACCAGTATTTCCCACTGACAAAATGTTTTTAAACGCGTTTCAGGTAACAAAATGTGAAAGCCAAATAGAAGCCAGCTGGACAGCACTGAAGGCTTGGAAAAGTGGGAATAAAATTACCTAAAAGAAATAGATGTTTTTTTTTTAAATAAAAATAGGATTTATTCCTATGGAAATGTGTGTACTTAAAACTTGGGTTTTATCCCATGTGTTTAATATTATGAAAATGTGGTATTTTACTCTGATCGAATATTTCCTAACTACGGTCCTGATGAAAATTCCGCTGCCAAAATTAGACAATACCGGATACCACCGAAACTGGACGCGGCCGCCCGTTCCTGTATTTGTATAGGGGGACGGGGGTTGCGACATAAGGCCATATAATTGAGTAGGTTTACGCTTATCTTTATCAAACACAATTATAGGCTATTGGGCATAGTCTGCTAGTGGGTTAGATGGTATTGGGATAAGCCATGTGGGCTAATTAAGTGATTTGGGCTTGTTTAGTTAAAAATGTGCATGTGGGCCTGGCCCAGTCTGTAACTACGTCACGCTATGTAACTATAAATAGGGTGAGCCTAGGTCATTATATGGTTGTTGTTCAGATTATTGTTCTTCCTAGTCATTCCATTTTCTGTGTACCAGATGGTTCTTAGAAACCGTGTGCACTTTGATCATATAATCGATTCATTGTTCTTGTTGTTCTACACTTTTCTTAGTATTCCGCACTTTGATTAGTGTTTTTGATATCCGATTGGTAGTTTTGGGACTTACAATTGGTATCAGAGCCTAAGAAGTCTTTCGAAGGCTCGGTTGTGTTGGATATCATTCGAAGAACAAGAAAACTATTTTCAGATTCGAAGAAAACGAAGAAATTTTTGGAGATCTCGAAGAACAGTTGAAAATTCATTTGTTTGATCTGTTTTGGAACAAAAAGCATTGTTTGATTTTTAGGGATCTTTTGGTCGAAAGTTAAAAAAAAAAAAATTCAAATCTTGATTTGGTTCCATGATTTACGAGATTTCAGGTGGTGATCTACTTCCAAATATAGCAGTGTACGAGCTCTATTGGTTGACTGACTTAGTGTGCGATCAGAGACAAGCTAACTCTGCGACCCAAGCTAACTGTGCGACCATACATCAGTCTGTGCGACTCAAACTGTGCGACCAGAATTTCATTGTACGACATCATCAGACATAATCAACATCATAATCAATAGTCTGCGGCCCCTTTGATAATTCATCATCAGTTTCATTGATCATCACCGCACACCGTCTACTCTTCTTTTGGTACACCATCATTTCATCGCACATTGCCATAATCATGGTCGACCGTCATCGTTCATTACATACATCATCATCCTCTCCGTCAAGTTCTTGAGTTATCGGTCTTTGATTCCGGTTATCTTTTTTACACCTTCAACATGATCAGCACCTCCGGTCACCGCTTCACTTTCATATCCGACCACGTAACATCTACGACGTTACACGACTCTTCATACTCGATAACATCTTCTCTGTCATTAACCGCATACCATCACCGCACACCATCATCATCGCACACCAAACCCGCACACTACAATCCCGCACATCGAACCCACACACCACCTTCGACGTTCATCTTCTCCGTAATTATCATCATCATCATCACATCAACTGTTTATTAAAAAGTTTAAAGATCTTTTTGAAACAACTGGGTTATCCAAATCAACAACATCATCGTCACCATATCCGTCGCCGTATCACCGTACAACTATCATCTCCGGTCACCTGTTACATCTTCAACTCCGTTCATCTTATTCATACATCACCTCAACCCCCGGTCACTCGAACTTCATCTCCGGTCATCATCGAAATAATCTTCCTGCAACTTCATCATCATCATAACCTGCTTCATCTTCTCCTACATCGACCTCCGACACCTCCCGGTAAATTGTCATTACACCTCCATTGATCATCCGTACCCGACGTATCCCGACAACCACCGTCATCTTACAACCTCGTCAACCTCTGGTCACGTGAACTGCACCTCGGATCATCGTTGTCACCCTCACATTCATTTTTGTCTTACACCGACTACCGTCACTTGTCTACGTCAACCGTCTTCAACCTTGGCGGCAGTTGGATATTATTAGGGTTTTGGTTTCTTCTGTTTAACAAGCTACAGAAAGGGATTCCAGAAAGCTTTTGGATGCTATAAAAGGGATTCCAGATCAGGCAGTTGGATATTATCAAGCTACAGAAAGCTTTTGGATGCTATAAAAGGGATTTCTGATCAGGTAAACTGTAGTTGGTTTAGAAATGTTAATCAGATAATTGTGACAACCGACTGCTACTGTTACAAAATGAAGCCGGATGAGCTGATCTCACTCATCAAATCTTATGATAAGGCTAACAAACAGAAGGCAGAATGCAACACATCTGCTACAGTTTGCTCATCCATTCCTGCTCCTGCTGTTCCATCATGTACTAAAGTTTGCTCATCCACTCCTGCTGTTCCTATTGCTCCATTACCTGCTAAAGTTTGCTCGTCTACTCCTGCTGATTCAGGATCAAATTGTCGTGCAAGCTTTCCAATTTATGAAATCCCTCCTATTCCTACTGAGGTATGTGTAGACAATATATGTTGTACTCCTGCTTGTAGGAAAAAACTTAAGGGGTTCAAATCTAAGGATTATGAAATTAAAAAGAAATTAAATGGATACAAGGATATGGTGGAGGCACAGAAGGTTGATATCCGTAAGTTGCATAACGATCTGAGTGAGGCACGATGTAGATATCTCCACTTTAAGGAACTGTCTGAAAAACTAACTGTTGAACTTGAAAATTTAAAATCAACTTTTGAAAACACAGAGTTTAATTTTAAAAGTTTGATGTATCAAGTGAAAAAGTTGAAAATATGATTAATCAACAATTAAAATACAGTAAGAAGGAAGTGAGGAATAAGGGATTGGGATTTGTATGTATACCTCCACCATACAATCACAATTACACCTCTCTTCCTATAAGTGATGAGGAGATAGCCGATTTGCCTGACATGGAATATGGGAAACCTGGGGATAGAAAGGTAGAACCTGTTAAATCTAGGAAAGTAAAGATCACAAGGCCTGATAAAACTGAAATTATTTTAGAAAACAGGCCTTCAAGAAAACGTTCATCAAACCTGCTGACGTTTCAAAGCAAACCGAGACTCTAAATTTTGAGAATAATGCTAATATTGACAAACTTTTTCAAGTATTAGATAATACTGAGTCAAGTCTTTCTCAAAATTCACCTGAAGTACAACAACAAGAGAAAGAGTCTAAAACAAAATCTCTCAACTTCGAGTTTTGCATGATGAAAGGTTTTGCTGACTTCATCAAAGAATTTGAATCTAGCAAACAATCTGAATCAACTAATTAATCTGACTCTCCATGTGATGCTTCAGAAATGACTAATTGTGAAACCTCAGAATTAGTTGAATATGTTGAATCTAGTGAGGAGTCATCTAAAATAGTTGAATCAGAATCAATAATAGCAGAATCTGAGCCACCTGCTCCATCTGACTCCAAATGTGAATCACCTGAAGCAACTGATTCTGAGAAATTGGAATCAGTTGAATCTTGTGAATCCAGTTGTGAGTCTTCTGGAGCAGCTAACTCAGTGATAGAGGATTCAGGAGAACCACTACAACAGAAATGTAACTCAAGTGGTTCAACTGAATCAAGCAGCGAAGCAGTGACCAAGCCCACAACATCTGAAATTAAAACAACAAGGCTAGTCCCTGATTTTAAATTTGTGAATGTTACTGATGCTTCTACCTCATATGCAGATGAGGTAAAAGCAGAGGATTTGGTTGAGGGGATGATATTGTTTGCCAAAAGGCTGATGATGTTTGTTCTAAGAAATCGAATTTGTCTGCTGATGCTTCTCCATATGTGAGAAAGGTTGTTTCTAAGCCAGATTTGAGAGGCCCTTCAAACAAATATGTGCCTCCAAAGTCAACAGTTAGACATGAAAATGCTAAATCTAGTGGATGTGCTAACTATTGTAAACATAAACAGATGAAACAGGGGAGAAAGGTTGAACATGATGCAAACAAATCATCCAACAGATTCTATAACTCAAAATATTCATCAGTTAGATCGAATGGATCGGGATATGCCCCTTACGTAAAGAAGCAAACATGCTACAAGTGCGTCTTACCCGGTCACATTGCAAGGAATTGCACACATTGTCCCTATGTGCCATACTATACACATCATCAGAAAGCTACATCTAGGGATAGATCTTATTCTAAGCCGATGAAGGTTGAGAAGCCTAAGGAAATGATGAATAAGAGTCCCAAGGTTAAACCATCTGATGGGGATTGGAATGCTGCAAAAGCAAAAAGGAAACAAGCTTTGAAACCAAAACAAGTTTTGAAAAAACAAAAAGGTTGAAAAGCAAACTGTTTGCCCAAGGCACCTAAGAAATTTGAGAAGCCTAAAAAAGTTTAGAAGGCAAAACATAATATAGCAACATCACCAGTCCTTGAATCAAAAGGGAACATGTGCTTTCGAGAAGTGTCGTATGTTGATGCTTCAGGAATACCCAGGACCACGATGGCCTGGGTACCAAGGAGGAGCTATTGACAGTCCTTGGATGTTGATAACGGTTGTTCTAGAGACATAACGGGTAACATTTCATTGTTGCAAAATGCATATTTCTTTACAGTTGATATGTTTCGTTTGAAGGAGATAAGAGAGGTGAGACAAGATCAGCAAAAAGGTACAATTTGAATTTCGTATTCTAATTTCGATATTGATTAGTCTTAAATCTTATGATGGAACGGTTAGGCAAAAACAACAAAAATATTTTCATTTTCTTTTGTGTTTCTCTTTGTACATACGTTTTCGTTATTAGGTAAATTTGCGCATAAGATTTACGCACAGATTTAGGGGGATATCTAGAGATATCTGTAAATAGAGAAAATGAGAAAATACAAAAAACATTCGAAAAACAGAAAATTCAAAAATATTTTGTTGCATACATGGGAAATGAAATAAATTTTCACTATGTGGATTAAGGCTGACTCATGTAAGACCAATATTGAAACGGTCTGACTCTAGAGCGATATGTTGGTAGGCTTTATCATGATGGCTAGACTCTTTGACTGGTTCTGCGTAGAACATTAATATTATTCTATGACCTCAGGAAAGAACGTGTGTGCGACGTACACACAATTTCGTTCTAGTTCTGAAATCTTTTCTGACCAACTTGTGTATATCCTTTGTTTTGCGTGAGCAAAGACCTGGAGGTGCTAGGCAACGTCGGCTTCTGTTTTGCGTGAGCAAAGACCTAGCTGTACGTTGTCGCTCTATAGATCAAATGCACCCGAAAGAGGCTCTCTAGTGCCCAAAAGAAACCCAAAAAACCTATATCAAACTGGGAAAACTCATTTGATCTGTATATTATATCCATCTCTGCAAATGATCTATTCTGTTTTCTTCTCAATCCAGTCCTAGTCAAAGTTTCAGAATCTTAGAATGGGCTTGTGAAATATATGGTAGGGAAACTGCATGTATGATAGCGTGTTCTGATTAAAATTCCGGGATTTGATTGTGATTGAATTGAGTGCTCATATAAATTAAAATGAAAACATGATAAATCAGTTGCAGACCGTCACTTGAAAAAGGCCTAGGGAGATAAGTTTAAGTGGACAAACATACTGGCAATCGCTCAGATCAACCAAAGTAAATCAGTGTTGATAAGTGTAGTCTGGCCCGAAACACTGTGATCTGATCCCATTGCAATTGTAACTGTTTATTAGTTTCTTTGTTTATTTGTGTATTAGTTTATATTGTTAGTTTTTATAAAATCAAAAATCCAAAAAATAGAGTGCTTATATGTTTTATTAAAAATATTTAACCGTTCTTGAAGATTTGATTGATCGTCATAAGTTGTAAGAAATTTGAATTGTGAAATCCGGGTACAAATACTTGGATGTACCAAGTGTTCATGTGGTACTTTCCTCTGTTGCACAGAAATGTTTGCTTATGAATTTCTGAGCATGTGCAGAAAATATATTTAAATCAAGAAACAGGGGTTGTTGGAGATTGAGATGCTGCTGGCTGCTGACAAAGCATGAAGCATCACAACAACAAGATATGCCTGAGTCAGAAGAACCAGATACGAGTCATTATCTGACAGTGATAGTACATTTGAAGAAGTACCTGTGAACCTGCTTGAAAGAGAAGACATTGAAAAAGAAAGGAGTTGCTTAGAATCCTCCTCTTGCATTCTTTTCAACAAGATTTTTCAAGCAAAGCTGATCGTGATTAAGAAGAACTAAAAGCCCAAGTTTGAAGATTAAAAGATGAAGTATCTTCCCACAGAGACATGATATAGACAGCAGTTTCATAAAGACAGCATAAACCTAGGGGGATATATAATTGAGTAGGTTTACGGTTATCTTTATCAAACACAATTATAGGCTATTGGGCTTAGTCTGCTAGTGGGTTAGATGGTATTGGGATAAGCCATGTGGGCTAATTAAGTGATTTGGGCTTGTTTAGTTAAGAATGTGCATGTGGGCCTGGCCCAGTCTTTAACTAGGTCACCCTATGTAACTATAAATAGGGTGAGCCTAGGTCATTTTAGGGTTGTTGTTCAGATTATTGTTCTTCCTAGTCTTTCCGTTTTCTGTGTACCAGACGGTTCTTAGAAACCTGTGCACTTTGATCATATAATCGATTCATTGTTCTTGTTCTTCTACACTTTTCTTAGTATTCCGCACTTTGATTAGTGTTTTTGATATTCGATTGGTAGTTTTGGGACTTACATGTGTTAATAATAAACTAACCTCTTAGCCTTATCCGTTGTTGCCATATTTTTATTCTTGAAAGTTATACTTTGGGTATCCTATTCAGGACTTTCATAAATTGCTTTCTTTTTATTTTGAAAATTATATTCGGAATATTCTGACCAAATATCCTGGTCAGGATACTGATATTATGCTTAATACCTTTGTCAAAAATGTTTCATTAGAACTTTGTAAAGCATGACTTTAAAAACTTAGGTCATTTAGATAAGGCTTTTAATATTTGGGGAATAAAAAATCATACCAGAAACACTTAGGAAATAGATTCGAACTTCATCCTTCTAAGCATTCGCAATGTTCCCATCATGGATGTCCCCTGTCTGTGCAGGAAATGACATATTTGAATACTTAGTGTCTAAACTTTGCAACTTTCCACTCACAAGAGAATGTATAAACACAATCATAGTTGATGTCACATCTTTAGAATTTGTCAATAACTTTAGTTTTACTGGGGATAAACCCTTAGTATCCTGGAGATAGATCCTTAACATCCTGGGGATAAACACTTGTTTTCGTGCGCTACAGGCGGGAGCGTATAAACTCCAAGACTTTGAAAGGTGAATACCTTTAAACCTTAGAGAGTATGAAAATACCCTTTCATGAGAGAGGGTGATCAATCCTCGTATACCTTAAGGATCCAGGATATAGCCAATAATAACGAAATTGTCAGCCACTGTTACATGAACTGGTCCCGCTATCTTTAACTATTCCTGGATATCTTTAACTATTCCTGGATAACTTGCGCTCTAGGCGGGGTGTTTAAACCCAATTCGAGAGAAAGGTGAATACATTTAAACCATTGAAGGGATATGAATCCCTTAAACATTAGAGAAGGGGCCAATCCTCAAATCTTTAGATTTATCTTGAGTATATATCCTGGAGTAACATCCCGAAGCATATTCTGCAAAACATCTTTAAACTAAGGTGGGTGTTAGCTTGGCTAACACCCCTCCGATGCTTAAGTCAGTATTGGGTTTTAAATAATAAATTAAAACAAATTTATTTAAAAGAGATAGAATTCATACCATCCTGAGTTAGAAATTAAATTCTAAACTCACTTGAAATAAGCTTTCAGGTGTATAACATTCCAGGATCTTGGCAACATATCCCCCTCCATAGACTTCAGTCGGTATGCTCCCTTTCCGGTTTCTAATTCAATTTCATAAGGTCCTTCCCATTTTGGGGCTAGCTTCCCATCGGCAGGATTGGTTGTGTTCTGAAAAGCTTTCCTTAACACCCAATCTTCAACTTGAAATCTCCTAGTCCTTAAATTCTTGTTGTATGACTTGGATATCCTCTGTTATATTCTGCCATCCTCAACTTTGCTGCATCTCTAGTTTCATCAACAGTATCCAGCTCTTGACATAAGACTTCAGGATTTGATTCAGGATCCCGTAGGTTTGATCTTGCTGTCGGTATCACCATTTCCGTCAGGATCACTGCTTCTGCTCCGAACACCAAAGAAAATGGGGTTTGCCCAGTAGCATTCTTCACAGTTGTTCTATCAGCCCATAGAACAAATGGTAGTTCTTCTACCCACTTTCCTTTTTTGGCACCTGACCTCTTTTTGAAGTTATTAACAATTATCTTGATCCAGGATTTTGCTTGTCCATTTGCTTGAGGATGCACTGATGTTGACGTGATCATCTTGATTCCCCAACTTTTGCAAAAAATCAGTAGTTATTTTGCTGATGAATGGAAAGCCATTATCGCAAATTTTCTTAGCTGGTACTCCAAACCTTGTAAGGATATTCCTCTTTATGAAAGATACCACTTCTTGATCCCTGACCTGGACAAAGGCTTTGGCTTCGACCCACTTGGAGAAATAATCTGTCATTGCCAGCATGAAATTTTTTCCTCCTGGAGCTTTTGGGAGTTTCCCCACTATATCCATACCCTATTTCATAAATGGCCAAGGGGATACAATAGGATATAATGGTTCAGCTGGCTGATGTAGTATATTGTTGTGTCTTTGACATGCATCGCACTTTCGAGCATACTCCGCAGCATCCTTTCTCATGGTCGGCCAGTAGTATCCTGTTCTCAACACCTTTGAGAACAAAGATCTGCCCCTAGTATGGTTGCCACAGTCTCCTTTGTGTATATCCTGAAGTACCTCCTTGGTTTCAAGATCTTCCAAGCACCTTAGGTACGGACCTGCAAGGGATTTCTTATACAAAAAATTATTTATAATAGTAAAACGGGATATCTTCATTCTGAAAGGCTTAGGATTTTCGTCCTTTGGGATATCTCCTTTTTCAAGATATTTCATAATTGGAGCCATCCAGGATTCAGGATTCTCCTCAGGATATCCATCACCAGGATCCTTGATACTTGCTACATCCTTATCCTAAGATTTGAAGTGTTCCATCACAGGATACAAGATATGTAGTATTGGTATCTGAGTTCCTTCTGGTAACCTAATTGTAGATCCTAAATTTGCCAGAGCATCTGCCTCAGCATTTTCCTCTCTTGGTACCCGTTCAAGTGTAAAAACTTCGAAATATCTTGCTATTTTTTTAACATTTTCAAGATATCCGACTAACTTTTCACCTTTGACTGCATAAGATCAATTGAAATGGTTAGTGATCAACAGGGAATCAACATACACTTGTAAACAATTAATATTCATATTCATAGCCAATTCTAATCCTGCAATCAGAGCTTCATACTCATCTTCATTATTAGTAGCAGGAAATTCACATCTAATAGCCTGGGGTAATATGTTCCCCTGTGGCTATTTTATTAGTATCCCTAATCCTACACCTCTTATGTTAGATGCACCATCATGATACAATATCCAAGATCCTGAATTCTCACCTAGTTGTTGTACTTTTAGGTCAATTTCATTTTGAATATCACTACTAAAATCAACCACAAAGTCTACTAAATCCTGAGACTTTATAGCATTTCTAGGTTCATATACTAAATCATATGCACTTAGTTTTACAGACCACTTAGCCATCCTACCAGACATCTCTGGTTTCCTAAGCACATTTTTAACAGGATAATTGGTTTTTATACGAATCCTATGTGTTTGAAAATAATGTTTAAGCTTAGTTGATGCCATAACTAGAGCTAATATCAATTTTTCTAGGTGTGAGTATCTAGTTTCAGCATCTAACAAACTTTTACTAACATAATAAACAGGATACTGCTGACCTTCTTGATCCTTTACCAGAACAACACTTACTGCATTCCCTGATACTGCAAGATATAGGGATAAGGGTTCACCATCCTAGGGCTTCATCAGTAGAGGTGCACTTGAAAGATACTGCTTCAATCCTTGTAGAGCAGCTTCATGTGTTTCTCCCCATTCGAACTTTTTATTCTTCTTCAGGATATCGTAGAATTCCTTGAATTTTTTTGAGGATCTTGATATGAACCTGTTCAACGCCGCTACTCATCCTGTCAACCTTTGCACATCTTTCATGTTGGATGGTGATTTGAGATCCAGGATAGCTTTAATCTATTCTGGACTTGCTTCTATTCCCCTCTTGGTCACCATATATCCTAAAAATTTTCCTGCCCCCACTCCAAAATGGCACTTAGCAGGATTCAGCTTCATATTGTATTGGTCTAGGATATTGAAGGCACATTCAAGATCCTGGAGGTGATCCTCCGCCTTCTTGGATTTTAACATCATATCATCAATATACACCTCCATTGTGTCCCCCAGTTTGTCTTTAAACATCATATTCATTGGTCTTTGATACGTTGCACCTACATTTTTCAAACCGAAAGGCATGGCAGTATAACAGTAAATACCTGTGGGTGTCATGAAAGTTGTATCTTCCTGATCGGATGGCTCCATCTGGATTTGCTGGAATCCTGAGGATGCATCCATATAGGTCAGCATTTCATGAATGGCGGTTGCATCTACCATCGAATCTATATGAGGCAACAGGAATGGGTCTTTAGGACAAGCTTTATTGAGGTCTGTGTAGTCTACACAAACTCTCTATTTTCCATTTTTCTTTTGAACCACCACCACGTTTGCTAGCCACTTGGGGAATTTGACTTCCCTAATCATCTTGGACTTCAATAATCTTTCAACCTCTTCTTGTATGATTGAATTTCTTTCAAGAGCAAATCTCCTTCTCTTTTGCTGAACGGTCTTGAAAGTCCTGTCAATTTCAAGATTGTGAGTTATAATATCTTTTGAAATACCTGTCATGTCCTCATGCTTCCATGCGAACGTGGACATCCTGCATTTTTGAAAATTAGTAAGCTGATTCTCAATATCCTGAGGGATATTAGCTCCTACAAGTACCGATATATCTGGATTATCCTGATCCAGGATAACTTTCTTAGCATCCTGCTCCGTAGCTTCCACGATATCCTGGGCTTGTATCTTTAATTGCTATCCTACCTTGGACTTTGTTGAGGCTTTCATCAAAGAGGAATAACATTCCTTTTCCTCCTGTTGATCGTTTTCCACTTTGACTACCCCCAAGGAGTAGGGATCTTGATGCACTGATGATAGGTTGATGGCACAACTTTCATATCGTGAATCCATAGCCTGCCTAATATAATATTATAACAGGATAGTGAATCCATAACATGGAATCGTTGCATCGAGTTCACTCCTTCAACATATACAGGCAGTTTTATTTCTCCAACAGCGTCCTTTGGCTCTCCACTGAACCCTACAAGCACAGTGGACTTTGAAGTGATCTCCATTTGGGGGATGATAATTCTCTTCAGGGTTTCCAACTGGATGATATTGACCGATCTGCCGTTATCCACCAGTATCCTGTGTACAAAATGATTAGCAAAATTTAAAGTGATTACCAAACCATCGTGATGAGGATCCTGAATGCTGTCCCGGTCATCACTGTCAAACGTTTTCACTTTGTCAGTTGTAAGTGTTGTCATCCTCGTCAGCTTGTCCCCTCTTTCCGCCTTAGCCTCCTTGGCATGACTCTTTGCTGCAGACTAAGAGGTCCCACATATATCGGATCCTCTGGATATGAAATTAATTATTTTGGCATCTGGGGGAGGTGATACCGCTCGTTCAGGATCCTTCTCAGTATCCTGACCCTTATTCTTCTTTATGCCCAAAAGATCTTTCAAATAGCCTTTGCTCAACAGGTAGCTTATCTCCTTCCTCAGAGCTATGCAATCTTCTGTCACATGTCCAAAATCCTCATGGAAGGCACACCACTTGGATTTATCCTTCTAATCGGTCTTTTGCTGGTTCTTCCTTGGCCACCTCGCTTTATCTCCTAAAGCCTGCATGGCATACATCAGTTTAGGTATATTAATAGAAAAACAATATTTTGTCAATTCATAATATTCTTCGCCATCTTCATCCTCAACAGAACTCACTTTCTTGCTGTCATTTTTACCATACGGCCTAGAACGGTATGGTTTGTACGAAGACTCCGATTTCCTATTCGTCGATTCGAATGTCGAGGATGAATTCATCCTCTCTTGTATTTTCTTGTCGTCTTCAAGTCTGATATATATCAAAGCCCTGTTCCGAGCATCATCTAGGTTCCTGCAAGGATTCATCACAAAATCCTAATAAAATTGGGAATCCTTTTGCAATCCCATCTTGAATGCTTGCACAGCCGTAGCAATGTCAAGATGCGGGATATCCAAGGATTCCCTGCTAAACATGTTCACGTAATCCCTTAAGGATTCTTGAGGACCCTGAGTTATCCTGTAGAGGTCACTTATTAGTTTTTCGAAGCTTCTACTGCAAGAAAACTGACTGTTAAACAAATTAACCAAAAGAGCAAATGATGTAATTGAATGAGGTGGAACGTTTAAGAGCCATTTCAAGGCTGATCTTGTTAGAGTAGAGCCGAAGCCCTTGTAGAGGCATGGAGTTCTGGTGGAATAGGGTTAATCTCCATCCTCTCCCTATACTGAGCAATATGTTCCTCCGGATCCGTGGTCCCATCATAAAGCTTCATATTGGGAGTTTGAAATATTTTTGGAATTTCAGCATCGCATATAGGATACGCGAACCGGGAGATCCTGTGACTGTCCTTGGATACTTCCAGTATAGGCTGCACTACCACAGGTACACTAGATATCATATCCTTCAGCTTCTGAAGCTCTCTGGAGAGTGCCGACGTCACACCTGTATCCTGCGAAGATCCAAGATTGTTAGTAGCAAGAGTATTAACATTATTAGATAAGTTACCAGTTTGATGATTCTGGCCATATCCAGGAGCATATCCCGGGCCCCGCATAGTCGATATCCTGGCTGTTGAGGGTATCTCAGGAGCATGGCTCTGGGAATGGCTTGGTACAACATTGCCCTGATTATCCTCAGTATACACTGCTGAACTAAAGTTCAACGCTCTAGGCTGTAAGGGAGTGACAGTATTCTCAGCAGGTCTCTTGGAGTTGGACTTCAAGAGCTGTATTTCCCTCATCATCATCTGATTGGTTTCCTGCTGTTGCTTTATCTGATCCTGTATACTACCAAACAAAGTTAGAATTTCATCGTTAGAGGCCATAATGGGAGTTCTCCCTGGGACACTAGATCTGTGGACATTTTGAGCAGGAACAGTGTCTCGGAATATATGAGTTTCAACCCTCCTTGGAGGAGCTTGAGCCTGTGAAGAAGCTTGCATCTGTGGAGGTGGTGGAAGCACCGAACCGGTTGTGGCAAAGGTTGTAGCCGGCATGGAAGAAGAGCTCACGTTTGATTTTGATGCCATTGAAAATAATTGTGTAAAAAGTTTTGAAAACAAGAAGCCATGTAGTGATTTTAACAAAGCTTTTAGTAGAAATAACACCACTTGCCCCACGGTGGGCGCCAAATTGTTTTGGTCAAAAATTACCGAGGCAATTAAGTGATCAAATTAGTTTGTGAGGTAGTGTGATAGCAATGTGTTATGGGTGAATTTCTGAGCCCATGTCCTGGATAATAGCTTGGGTTATATCTTGATTACATGATAACTGTTCACAACTAGGATGCTGGATCAGGATATTGGTAACATCCTGATGCTGTATCCTGATGATTACTAACAAACTGTTTGCAGGTTTCGAGTACATGATGGTAACGTTCACCAAGACTTGTTCCCCTGAAGAATCGGTCTAGATAGTTAGAAGAAGAACGTTGAAGCCGCAATACCTGGTCAATAACATTAACAAGGGAATATTCCAAGGCATCCCACCATTTTAGGAGAATTTGTTTTTCTTTGTAACTATAAATATGTGGATAACCAGATCTCGTAGGACAAAACACTTCATTCACACTCACTGCTCTCGAATACTTACATTTTTTCTCTCGCAAATCACACACTTCTAGCAAGCATTGTAACACTTAGCAATGACCTGGGCATTATCCTGCACTGTATCCTGAGTTTTGAAGTAATAAGAAGAACAAGGCAGCTGCGATTGTCAGCTCCCGAGGATTTATACCGGAGATCTAGATTGATCAAGGGCTTTCCTCGTACATCTTGTGTCAACCTTTACTTTTTTGCTCATTGTTTGATTGCTAATATAGCTCGGTATCCTGAGCTATATCCTGAAGACTGTTTTTGCAAACAACTAAATTAGAACATTTTCTACAAACACAGCTAGCACACTACCTCACATAACTAATTTGATCACTTAATTGCTTCGGCAATTTTTTACCAAAACAATTTGGCGCCCACCGTGGGGCGAGTGGTACTATTCTTATTAAAAACCTTGCTAAAATCTTTACTTGGTTTTCTTTTTTTTTTTTTGAAACTTTTTGCACAACTATTTTCAATGGCCTCAAAATCAAACATGAGCTCTTCTACCATATCTGCTACAACCTCTGCAACAATCGGTCCGGTGCTTCCACCACCTCCAAGGACACAAGCCTCTTCACAACCTCAAGCTCCTCCGAGGAGGGTCGAAACTCACACATCTAGGGATATTGTTCCTACTCAAAATGTCCACGGATCTGCTGCTTCAGGGAGAACTCCTATTATGGCTTCTAATGATGAAATTCTAACTTTGTTTGGTAGGATACAGGATCAGATGAAGCAGCAGCGGGAGACTAATCAAATGCTGATAAGAGAGACACAACTCTTGAAGTCTAACTCTAATACGCCTGCTGAGGATATCGTCACCCCATTGCAGCCCATAGCACTGAACTTCAGCTCGACAGTATATACTGAGGATAATCAGGGAAATGTTGTACCAAGCCACTCCCAGGATCATGCTCCTGAGATACCCTCAACAGTTAGGGTATTAACTATGAGGGGCTCAGGATATACTCCAGGATACGGCCAGAATCCTCAGGCTGGTAACGTGTCTAGGAATATTAATACTCCTGCTATTAACAGTTTTGGATCTTTGTAGGATCCAGGTGTGACGTCGACACTCTCTAGGGAGCTTCAAAATGTGACACCTGGGTCACTGCGACCATCAAACAAATACCAAACCAATGAAATATTTTATTTCATACTTGGGATTTGTACAAATATGTGTATCATTTGCACATATCATTTCTTGTTCGATTTCGGGCTCTAAATCGCTATCTAGAAGGTTATACGCGCACTGATGCGTAAATATAACCAGTTTAATGCAACGAACACTCCAGAATAGTGAAATAGGCTTCACATACCTTAAATAAACTTTACATAACTTAGAAATAAGTTTTGAAGGCTTTGGTATGACAAAATCAAGTTTAATCGCTTATAGGGACTAAATTCGACAAACTGCAAAAGTATGCCGATTTGAACTGTAACAGACATTTCGGAACATGACCATGAGTTAAACATACCATAAATATCCTTTACATAGCTTAGAAATAGGCTTTGAGGGATTCGGTGCTCTAAAATAAACTTTTGGGTCATTCAGGGACTAAAAGCGTCAAAAAGTGCACAAGTTTACATTTTCGCGCATAACTTACGTTCTGAATACATCCGGACATCCAAAAATTTATGTAAGCACTAAAATATTTTATTTTAGTGTTTGGCATGAGAAAAATCCATTCGTCACGCAATTTGGATCGTTTTTCGCGCTTATGCGGATTCCGTCGTAATTAAGCGAACATCGCGATCGTACGACCAAACGAACCGACATCCGGGATATTTTTGAGTATGTTTCATGTCCACAATGTTTAGGCATCATTTTAGGGGCTTAAAGTTTATTTAACGAGCCATAAACATGTCGGAAATGGCCTTAATACACAACGGGGACTGAAATGGAAACTTTGGAAACTGTTGCTGATCAGAAGGACCTAGGCGTGACACCTAGCCCCCTAGGCGTCACGTGAGGCCCTTTCAGATCAGCAAAAGTTGTTTAATCATTTGTTAATGGCTGCTAAACACTCCAAAGGCCAATGCCACATGTTAATCCCTGATGTTGGGGGGCCAAACTTGGGTACCAAGGTGTGCAACAAGTGTAGGGGCAAGATCAAAGCACGATATTCGAAGAACGATCCAAACGGTGGTCCATTTCCTATAAATACCCACCTTATGTTTCACTTCTTCCTCACAAAATCAGATCTAAGTGCTCTAAGTTGAAGCCTTTTGCTTCATACCTGAGCTATTTGGATCGAGATTGCTTGCGGGGACCCTTTGTAAGTGTTCCTTCGTTCTTTTATTCGTTTTAGCGTTAAAGTCAAACTTTGTTTGACTTTCTGCATTGACCAGTTTATGGTCAATGTGAAGTTCGTCTGAACTTCATAACGTGAGCGTAATCACGATGGTTATAGTCCCTAGTGACTATACCTACTGATTACCACGTTATCTAGGCTCAGTGACGAGTCGTAGTTTCGGCCAAAATGCGTATTCTTGCGTATTTTGTAACCAAACTACTCTTAGGTATCAAAAGCGTTTGTTTTGATACCAAACCTGTTTTCTAAACTTAGTTAAGCATGTTTTAACATGCTTAGCTCGTCACTTTTAGTTTAGTGCTTATATAGGGTCGTAAGGTAAGCGATCTAAGCAATCGCTTATACTTTCGAACCTGACCCGTTTGGTCGATCATTAGGATCCGACCAAACACATTAGGTGACCGTAGTATATAGGGAATAAACTTCCGAGGTTATACCTTATGGTCGCTTCGTTTAAGTAGTTGTATGATAAGTAGTTTATATGCCTTAGGTAAATTACCAAAATGCCCTTTTTACGCCAAAATTCATATTAAGCATATGTAACATAACGTTTGATATCTAAACTGATTTGGCAACAATATTAGACTTGTTAAGGCATATTTTACTTATCATAGGGCTAGTTAGGCGTTCCAAACGTGTTTTACACGAACGACGCGTTAAAGTAGCATAAGCTACCTAAACGGGTCGTAATGGGTCGTAAGCACTTAGGTTAGGTTTCATTTAGGATGTAGGCTTCGTTAAACCATATTACATGAGTTCTCATACTCATTTGGTTTACAAGCCCTCATTCTATCCGATCCTCCGATTTAGGTCAGGTATATTAACATAGTTACCTATATTAGGTGCCGTTTGATTCCGTGATCTCTAGCATTGCTTGGTGGTTATCTTAGAACTTCTGAGCAATCTCAAGTGAGTACATAGACCCCTCTTTTACTGTTTTCAAACTATTTTGGGGTGAAACACATGTGCCTACTTGTTACTTTCGTCCCTTTCATGCTTTCATATCATATGCTTGTTATGTTCATTAGTACATTATAGTACATGATTTCATTACATTTTTTGCTATGTATGTCCATTGTGTGCATACTTAGTACATCGTTTTACATTACATTTCATGCTATGTATGCCCATTGTGTGCATACTTAGTACATCGTTTTACATTACATTTCATGCTCTGTATGCCCATTGTGTGCATACATAGTACATTGTTTTACATTACATTTTATGCTATGTATGCCCATTGTGCGCATACTTAGTACATTGTTTTTACATTATATTTTATGCTATGTATGCCCATTGTGTGCATACTTAGTACATCGTTTTACATTACATTTCATGCTATGTATGCCCATTGTGTGCATACTTAGTACATTATTTTACATTACATTCTATGCTATGTATGTCCATTGTGTGCATACTTATTACATTTATTATTCATCACATGCTTACATTTTGGTATGACATTTGGTTTGTTTAAATGGGACAATATACATTCATTAACACCGATCATGCCGCTCGGTAGTAGGTAGTGGTACCATAGGACTTGACAACTCCCATTCCTGAAATCTCGGGTTTGTTTGGATTGGAAGGAATGACCGATTCCGACTACATTTCTAGGTGGACCTTAGACTTTGTGCTAGGGTTTATTCTACAGTCGCAAGGCTTGGATGTATGAATTTTCACAATACCGCATAGATATTTATATCAGTATAGCATGCATTTGTTACACAAAACATAACTTTGATTTAAACCTTGTTTTACTTCAATACTTTGTTTTTTTTGTGCATTTTGCATATGGTTTAGTTGATATATTTCACTTACCATACATAAACATTTTGACATTGATATACACAATTCATGATTTACATTAGACATAAACAGTTTGACATTGATATACACAAAACATTTTGACATTTGATTTTACATAAACATTTTTACTTGGGTGGTTTGGTTTGAGTAAATGATTTAAGTAACGAGGCGTGTGTAATATGATACAAGCATGGTGGATACGCCGCTGGTACTTCCTATATATAAGTACTTGTATGGTATTACATATCGTAGCGTTATTTGAATCATTTCAATTTAAGACATATAACATTTTATACAAATAACATACTTTTCACAAGACATTGTTTTACAAACAACTTATCTTATACAAACTCATTTTACTTGGTTATTCATTTAACCATACATTATTCTCTTATTTATACATATCATCTGATCTTATTGCTTTTTAAATGATTTACAAGACAAAGCAAATTACAAGGTTCATGACTAAACATTTTCTTAAACATAAGTCATGAATTCTATTTTCACAAAACCTATGTATCTCACAGGCATTTTTATGCTGACATACCTATTTTCACATGTGTTTCAGGATATGATGCATATGATTTATCAAGATACACTTAGGCGGACTTGGGCCTTAGTGACAATAAAAGATGCAAGACTAGTTATTTATGTTATATCTCTTTGATTGTCAAGACATTTTAACTCTTTTATTCAATAAAACAATATTTCAATTTCCATGTGTTATGAAACAATGATTCTGTTACAACACTCCCCGACGTTTCCGCCACGTTTTGTTGTTTTACGTGGTCGGGGTGTGACAGAAAAGTTGGTATCAGAGCTCATGGTTATAGGGAATTAGGTTATTAGTAATGCTTTGACCTAGTCTATAACCTTCCTAGGACCCTGACGCGAGTTTACTTGCGTTTAGTCATAAAACAATACCGTCACCTATCCTTAGGCGACGACCTCAACAAGAACACAAATTTCAAAACCGCTTTGAAAACTAATCATCTGTTCTAGGATGATTGATTACTAGGTTTTAAACCCTCTATTATAAGGTTTTGAACCCCTTTGAGTTTTCAAAATCTCGTCAAAGTTTAGGTCTTATAATGTGAACACGTGCAATCTGGAAGAGTGAATGCCTGTACCCTGAGTTTTCTGTCGAAGGCTAGAGTGTTCGTACAAATCCGCGGTATCGGACCAGTCACTCTTACCTGGGAACTCTTGGGGTGAGTGTTCACTTATAGGCGAGCATGTCTTCAGTGATACATTAATATGATCCGTTTACTTTGATTTGTCACCGTCTCATTTGTTTGCCTTAGGTAACAAACAAATGATCGCAAATTCTTATGCATTGCCATTCTGTATTGTTTATACGATGACGTTTCACTTGTTTCTCCCTATGTCTTTCATTTTCTTCTAGAATGTCTCTTCCTCTCTGCAACGGTCAAATGTCCGAACAAACAGCCAAATTTGCCCAGCGAATAGGCGAAGTAGTCCTGAAGACTGTCGAATTAGCTACTGCCATGTATCGTCTCCAGGATGAGGCCACTCAAGAATCACCAAAGGAGACAGAAGCCAAGCCTTCACCAAAACCAAAGAAACGTAAAGCTTCAAAGAATCCCGCAGCGGTTGCACCAAAACAGGCAAGACCTAGCCAAGTGACAGCACCACCAACCAAGAAACCAATCGAGGAATCAAAGACCATGGATGAACGACCCCCTAAGAAATCTAAGAAGCAAAATGCTTCTCAGAACTTCACCGTGGTCGCTCACAATGGTCAAGCCATCCCCAACCAACCAGCTCAACCCCCTGCTAGGAAGCCATACAACGGAACTGCACCCTTGTGCAACCAATGTAGCCTTCATCATCACGCTAGTGTTTAGTGCCGCAAATGCCAAATTTGTGGACTTAAAGGTCATACAGCAAGATTTTGCCGAGCTGCGGCTGCTCCAAAGCAAGGTAGCGACAATCCTGCTCAAGCTCGTTTCTCACCAGGGTCCTGCTACAACTGTGGCGAGATGGGCCATTTCCTAAGGGATTGCCCAAAGCTTGCTAATGCAAATCCAACCCACGGATGAGCAGCTGGCTGACTAGAAGATGTTGTTGTCTTATGCTTTTATTCTTCTGTTTTCTTGTAATGTGAAACAATCTATTTTGTTTATAAATAAATCGTTGATCACAAATTCTGATATACAAGTGTAGTTACATGTGTGTATGGCATTTCCCTATAATACCTACATTAAGGAACTATGTTCCTTACAAACTACTCTTGTGATTCTCTCTTTCAAATAATCGCTCATGATTCCTCGAAAATTTTAAGTACTCGTTTCACTCTAAGAAACAAAGTACAAAAAAATAAAGTGACATTATGAGTGATTGTGCTTTTGCACGTCTGTGCCTTTGAATCCTTGGTTAAATGGCTGAGGGTATATTAAATCTCGTACCCATATCATTTTATTCTAGTCTCGTAACAATATACATAGTATAAGTATTTCAAATTCATTGCCTATGTTTTCAAAAACAACCCCCATGATTTCAAAAGCATTGTCTATGTTTTCAAAAGCAACCTTCATGATTTCAAAATGTTAATAATACAGTACATTTTCTTATCAAATGCATGATTTCGAAAAGCATCATTCATGTTTTTCAAAAACCTTATACATAATTTCAAAATTCATCTCGCATGATTTTAAAACGATTTTTTTTATAAATATATACCTACCTAATACACCCACTTTATGATTTCAAAGGTATTATATATAAGGTTTCAAAAACGTTGAACACATTTTTTTAAAACTCCATGCATAATTTTCAAAAACATTTTTTTCTCTCATACATTGACTCAACCTCCAAATTCTGCTTCATATGTCGCCTTGACATATCCAGCATCTCAACTTCATAAGCATTTTTACTTCATGTTTTGACTTAAGCACATCCAGTGCAAGGTTTCAAAACATCTTCAACTTCTAAAATCAATATGGGATCTTTTTATCTTCATAATTAGACCCTTGTGGATGATTATCATTTAAAATCAGGGTCCTTAATTGGATTCCTTGTGTACCTTAATTCGAACATTTCGGTTGCTTATAATCGAAAATCGAATTTTCCCTTTAAAAGATCTTTCTATCTTTATAGTTAGATTCTTAGAAATATTTAAAGCATCAATCAAAATCCACTGATTGGATACCTGGTGTGCTTTGAATACATGTGCACAGTTAGCAGAACAAATTAACAAAATGATAACAAATCTAAAATCAAGTTAAACAATTATGTGATTATGTGTTTATGCATTTTGTGTTTTCTTTTATGCATTTTTGTGTTTTTGCATACTCTGGATATTCGTTATCCAAATCCTCGTAGAACCTTTCGTATCTTCATATGAAGGATTCATAGTAGGATATCAAAAGGTACTACCCTAAATCCTTATTCGGCTTCTACGTGTTAGTTAAGTCCCTTGGATTTTATAGTACCACTCCATGATTCATAAGAGACCCTCCTAGTGGTCTATTAAAAAAGATTGAATCAGAATCTGGTTAAAAATGACTTGCGCTGATGTAGCTAAACAGACTCCTTGGTAGTCTATTTAAATCATTTATTGATTTAATTAAAAGGACCCTATGGTGGTCTAGTCACAATCATCAGAAGCTCGTTCATTGCTTTCTTTCCCTACACATTTTAAGATGCACTACGTGACTATGCAAGGACTTACGTAATTATGGATGCATACATAATTACGAAGTTCAGTGCACGGAAACCTCGATAAGACTTATTATGTGTAAGAACCGATAGTGACAACCATAACGAAATGTGAACAATGTCATAGAGGTACGGTGGACGCACCAATGACGCTTTATATACTTGTATATAAGTGTCCCTCTCACATTGCAAGCATGATGTTATTGTAAAGTTACTAGAAGTTCAGGACTGTAACCAGTGTTGTTTGATCTTTTCAACTTCATGTTTCAAGCTCTCACAAGTTTCCTCTGAATAAATTTCGGGACGAAATTTCCTAAAGTAGGGGAGACTGTGACACCTGGGTCACTGCGACCATCAAACAAATACCAAACCAATGAAATATTGTATTTCATACTTGGGATTTGTACAAATATGTGTATCATTTGCACATATCATTTCTTGTTCGATTTCGGGCTCTAAATCGCTATCTGGAAGGTTATACGCTCACTGATGCGTAAATATAACCAGTTTAATGCAACAAACACTCCAGAATAGTGAAATAGGCTTCACATACCTTAAATAAACTTTACATAACTTAGAAATAAGTTTTGAAAGCTTTGGTATGACAAAATCAAGTTTAATCGCTTACAGGGACTAAATTCGACAAACTGCGAAAGTATGCCGATTTGAACTGTAACAGACATTCCGGAACATGACCATGAGTTAAACATACCATAAATATCCTTTACATAGCTTAGAAATAGGCTTTGAGGGGTTCGGTGTGCTAAAATAAACTTTTGGGTCATTCAGGGACTAAAAGCGTCAAAAAGTGCACAAGTTTACATTTTCGCGCATAACTTACGTTCTGAATACATCCGGACATCCAAAAATTTATGTAAGCACTAAAATATTTTATTTTAGTGTTTGGCATCAGAAAAATCCATTCGTCACGCAATTTGGATCGTTTTTCGTGCTTATGCGCATTCCGTCGTAATTAAGCGAACATCGCGATCGTACGACCAAACGAACCGACATCCGGGATATTTTTGAGCATGTTTCATGTCCACAATGTTTAGGCATCATTTTAGGGCCTTAAAGTTGATTTAACGAGCCTTAAACATGTCGGAAATGACCTTAATACACAACGGGGACTGAAATGGAAACTTTGGAAACTGTTGCTGATCAGAAGGACCTAGGCGTGACACCTAGCCCCCTAGGCGTCACGCGAGGCCCTTTCAGATCAGCAAAAGTTGTTTAATCATTTGTTAATGGCTGCTAAACACTCCAAAGGCCAATGCCACATGTTAATCCCTGATGTTGGGGGGCCAAACTTGGGTACCAAGGTGTGCAACAAGTGTAGGGGCAAGATCAAAGCACGGTATTCGAAGAACGATCCTAACGGTGGTCCATTTCCTATAAATACCCACCTTATGTTTCACTTCTTCTCACAAAATGAGATCTAAGTGCTCTAAGTTGAAGCCTTTTGCTTCATACCTGAGCTATTTGGATCGAGATTGCTTGCGGGGACCCTTTGTAAGTGTTCCTTCGTTCTTTTATTCGTTTTAGCGTTAAAGTCAAACTTTGTTTGACTTTCTACATTGACCAGTTTATGGTCAATGCGAAGTTCGTCTGAACTTCATAACGTGAGCGTAATCACGATGGTTATAGTCCCTAGTGACTATACCTACTGATTACCACGTTATCTAGGCTCAGTGACGAGTCGTAGTTTCGGCCAAAATGCGTATTCTTGCGTATTTTGTAACCAAACTACTCTTAGGTATCAAAACCGTTTGTTTTGATACCAAACTTGTTTTCTAAACTTAGTTAAGCATGTTTTAACATGCTTAGCTCGTCACTTTTAGTTTAGTGCTTTTATAGGGTCGTAAGGTAAGCGATCTAAGCAATCGCTTATACTTTCGAACCCGACCCGTTTGGTCGATCATTAGGATCCGACCAAACACATTAGGTGACCATAGTATATAGGGAATAACCTTCCGAGGTTATACCTTATGGTCTCTTCGTTTAAGTAGTTGTATGATAAGTAGTTTATATGCCTTAGGTAAATTACCAAAATGCCCTTTTTACGCCAAAATTCATATTAAGCATATGTAACGTAACTTTTGATATCTAAACTGATTTGGCAACAATATTAGACATGTTAAGGCATATTTTACTTATCATAGGGCTAGTTAGGCGTTCCAAACGCGTTTTACGCGAACGATGCGTTAAAGTAGCATAAGCTACCTAAACGGGTCGTAATGGGTCGTAAGCACTTAGGTTAGGTTTCATTTAGGATCTAGGCTTCGTTAAACCATATTACATGAGTTCTCATACTCATTTGGTTTACAAGCCCTCATTCTATCCGATCCTCCGATTTAGGTCCGGTATATTAACATAGTTACCTATATTAGGTGCCGTTTGATTCCGTGATCTCTAGCATTGCTTGGTGGTTATCTTAGGACTTCTGAGCAATCTCAAGTGAGTACATAGACCCCTCTTTTACTGTTTTCAAACTGTTTTGGGGTGAAACACATGTGCCTACTTGTTATTTTCGTGCCTTTCATGCTTTCATATCATATGCTTGTTATGTTCATTAGTACATTATAGTACATGATTTCATTACATTTTATGCTATGTATGTCCATTGTGTGCATACTTAGTACATCGTTTTACATTACATTTCATGCTATGTATGCCCATTGTGTGCATACTTAGTACATCGTTTTACATTACATTTCATGCTATGTATGCCCATTGTGTGCATACATAATACATTGTTTTACATTACATTTTATGCTATGTATGCCCATTGTGCGCATACTTAGTACATTGTTTTTACATTATATTTTATGCTATGTATGCCCATTGTGTGCATACTTAGTACATCGTTTTACATTACATTTCATGCTATGTATGCCCATTGTGTGCATACTTAGTACATCGTTTTACATTACATTCTATGCTATGTATGTCCATTGTGTGCATACTTAGTACATTTATTATTCATCACATGCTTACATTTTGGTATGACATTTGGTTTGTTTAAATGGGACAATGTACATTCATTAACACCGATCATGCCGCTCGGTAGTAGGTAGTGGTACCATAGGACTTGACAACTCCCATTCCTGAAATCTCGGGTTTGTTTGGATTGGAAGGAATGACCGAATCCGACTACATTTCTAGGTGGACCTTAGACTTTGTGCTAGGGTTTATTCTACAGTCGCAAGGCTTGGATGTATGAATTTTCACAATACCGCATAGATGTTTATATCAGTATAGCATGCATTTGTTACACAAAACATAACTTTGATTTAAACCATGTTTTACTTCAGTACTTTGTTTTTTTTGTGCATTGTACATATGGTTTAGTTGATATATTTCACTTACCATACATAAACATTTTGACATTGATATACACAATTCATGATTTACATTAGACATAAACAGTTTGACATTGATATACACAAAACATTTTGACATTTGATTTTACATAAACATTTTTACTTTGGTGGTTTGGTTTGAGTAAGTGATTTAAGTAACGAGGCGTGTGTAATATGATGCAAGCATGGTGGATACGCCGCTGGTACTTCCTATATATAAGTACTTGTATGGTATTACATATCGTAGCGTTATTTGAATCATTTCAATTTAAGACATATAACATTTTATACAAATAACATACTTTTCACAAGACATTGTTTTACAAACAACTTATCTTATACAAACTCATTTTACTTGGTTATTCATTTAACCATACATTATTCTCTTATTTATACATATCATCTGATCTTATTGCTTTTCAAATGATTTACAAGACAAAGCAAATTACAAGGTTCATGACTAAACATATTCTTAAACATAAGTCATGAATTCTATTTTCACAAAACCTATGTATCTCACAGGCATTTTTATGCTGGCGTACCTATTTTCACATGTGTTTCAGGATATGATGCATAGGATTTATCAAGATACACTTAGGCGGACTTGGGCCTTAGTGACAATAAAAGATGCAAGACTAGTTATTTATGTTATATCTCTTTGATTGTCAAGACATTTTAACTCTTTTATTCAATAAAACAATATTTCAATTTCCATGTGTTATGAAACAATGATTCTGTTACAACACTCCCCGACGTTTCCGCCACGTTTTGTTGTTTTACGTGGTCGGGGTGTGACACAAAAGCTGAAGGATTTGATATCCAGTGTACCTGGGGTTGTTCAGCCCATTCAGGAAGTATCCCAGGATAGCCATAGGATATCCCGGTTTGCACATCCTATTTGTGATGCTGAAATTCCGAAAAGATTTCAAACTCCCAAGATGAAGCTCTATGATGGGACCACGGATCCTGAGGAACATATTGCTCAGTATAGGGAAAGGATGGAGATTAACCTTATTCCTCCAGATCTCAAGGAAGCATGTCTCTTCAAGGGTTTTGGCTCTGCTTTGATAGGATCAACCTTAAAATGGCTCTTAAACGTTCCACCTCATTCAATTACATCATTTTCTCATTTAGTTAACTTAAGTAACAGTCAATTTTCTTGCAGTCGAAGTTTTGAGAAACCAACCAGTGATCTCTACAGGATAACTCAAGGTCCTCAAGAATCCTTAAGGGATTATGTGAACAAGTTTAGCAGGGAGTCCTTAGATATCCCACACCTGGATGTTGCCACAGCTGTACAGGCATTCAAAATGGGGTTTCAAAAGGATTCCCAATTTTATCAGGATCTTGTAATGAATCCTTGCAGGAACCTGGATGAAGCTCGAAACAGGGCTTTGAGATATATATCAGACTGGAAGACGACAAGAAAATGCGAGAGAGGATGAATTCATCCTCAACATATGAATTAACTAACAGGAAGTCAGAATCCTCATACAAGCCATATCGCTCTAAGCCATATGGTAGGAATGATAACAAGAAAGTGAATGTTGTTGAGGATGAGGATCCTGAGGAGTATCCTGAACTGTCAGAATATTGTTTTTCAGTTAATATACCCGAACTAATGTATGATATGCAAGGTTTGGGAGATAAAGCAAGATGGCCAAGGAAAAACCATCAAAAGTCCGATTGGGAATATTTTGGTGAGGAATTTCGGTGAGACTTGGTCCATGCCTTTGCTCCTGCAAAATAAGCTTACGTACAAAGTAGACAATTGTTAGTATAAGGATAACAATAAGGATCCTGAATCATGATCCTGCAACACCTGCTGAGGATCCTTAATTCAAACAGAATTGAGGATCCATGATCCTGGCAGCACTTGAGGATCCGTGATCCTTAGGATTGGAAAATCCTCCCCTAACAATTGCCCCCAAAATATAAGGAGTAAAGTGTAAATTAGCGAGTTATATTTTCTTGATCTTATCCGTAACAAACTAACGGATATATAGCCGTTAGGATCTGACTATCCGTTGCAATCATAGGTCATTGAAGCGACGTCCCTGCAGGATCATCATTATAAATTCAAGTTAGAGATAAGGGTCAATGTGCATTTAAATTCGAGCAATACTCCCTTTAAATCCTCATTCGAAGATCAAGCATGTATCTCTCTCTTCCCCCTTTCTCTTCATCTTCTTGCTCTGTTCTTCTTTCTCAAATCTCTAAGTCATGATGAAGTTACGATCATCCCCTGCTAAGGATCATCGTAAAGACAGTCCCTTGAAGAGCCAAGGGATCATCAAAGATTCTCCGAAGGAACGTTGCTGCTTCACTGATCCGGAAATAGACAGGATTCGTCATTGCTTTCCTGCAAACACTGTCTTCAAGCCTTTTGACCTTACCGCCTTGAGTGATTTCGTTTCTGAAACCTGGGTTGCCTTTCCAGTCACCCCCTTTTTGATAGGATACTCCTATCCTTTTCCCGCTTTTACCCAGACTTTCTTTTCTCTTACCAGCATATCCTATATCCAGGCTATGCCAATGATGTGGAGGGTTTTATTTACCATTGAGAGGATCATTGAGCAAGAGGATATAGATTTGGGAATGTATGAACTTGCTGAATTGTACAACCTTGTGAGCCACGGTTCACATCGCTTTCTATTCAAACACAAACCTGGTGAGGCACACCCGATCCTGAAGACCACCAAAAACGACACTAAGTGGAAGAAACGATTCTTCTTCGTTAGGAGGGATTCTATCCCGGATGGGAAGGATCTCCCTAGAAAATGGACTACTCATGGTAGGATTGAGGATCCTTATAGAAGGATCATAGGACAACCCTGTCTCCGCTGAGGATCACTAACCCCTTTGTTTCTATTTTGCAGCTATTTCTGTTTCACATATCATTCCATCACCTGCGACCAAAGAAAGGATCGACGCCTTCCGGAAACTTGATCCTGCAGTAAGAACATTTCAAGCAGACACCAAGGATTCTCAAGAAATATCCTCAGGCTCAGTCACAATGTCAAGTAAGTATCCGAGTTTATATATGATTAAATGTTGAAATACAAATAAAACAAGAATACTTATACGTTATTTTGGATTAATAGGTGCTGGAAAACCCTCAAGGTCTGCCTCCCGCTTCAGTGTTACAGATCTTACTGCTGTTGCTCCCAGGTCTGGGAAGAAGAAGACTGCTGCTAGCCCGAGTGCCGTAGTTCCAAAGCCTGTTACCTCCAAGGGGGGAAAAAGAGGAAGGCCTCTGAGGCTGAAAATCATGAAGGCTTGCCTCTTATCCGCCACCAATTCCAAAAATACTTTGCTGATGTAAGGATCACTGACTCTGCTTGATTATCATGCCCGCTTGAGGATCATGTGATCCTGAACTTTACCTTGTCTTCTTTGCAGAAATTCGCTGAGGTTGAAATGCTGTTCGATACATATGTTGAGGAGGCGGAGCAAAAGCATATGGAGTCTCAAAAATTCTTCCTGGCCAAGGATCAAACTATCTCTCGCCTTGAGAAGGATCTTGCTCTGGCAAAGCAACAGGTGGTCATGGCCCAGATAAATGCTGATCATGAGAAAGCTGAGCTGCTGGATGATGCTAAAATCTCTGCTGCCATCACCATGTACAAAATCAAGCTGCAAATGGCTCAGGAGGCTGAGGATCCTGACTTCGACAGGACCACTTGGGACAAGGAGGGCTGGAAGGCGAAGCTGGCTGAGCTAGATGACGAGGAGGAGGCTACAGAGGTCTTGGCGATTGAGGTAAGCGGCAGCGGGAAGGACCAGGCTGATGGTGATGATGCTGGTGGTGATGCAGCCAAGGTGTGAGCTGCAGAAATGGGTGATGATGGATATTTCTAGACGCGGCCGGAGCCCATTTTTTAGGATTTGGTAGTTTTTTGGTTGTGATGTTTTAAACAATGCTGGGTTGTACTTTGAACAATAGTTTCTAGGGTTATGGATCATGGATCCTTAGACAATAGGTAGGATAATAGGTGGTGGAGGGATCCTCTGTTTGGGGGATGAAGCAACTTGTTATCCTGCCATCTTTTATTTCCTACACTTTTATGACCTGTTAACAATGGACACCCTTTGCCAACCCAAATGGACGGGCCACGTATTGCTGGTAGAAATTTGGGTTAGCAATTTTGACAACCTTAAAAGGGTTTAACCTTTGTGAATAAATAAAATTTTAACTTTTTGGTTATTTCCCGTGTTGTTATCCTTGTGAATTCTTTATTTTTCTACTGTTGTTGTGTACTTTGTTTGAATTTATGAGTAAAGAACAAAGGCTTAGTAAATCATGTTTAAAATTTTTAGGATATGATCAAGAATCTAATATCCTATAGTCGACATGTTCAGAAAAGTTATGTAACTTAAGGATCATTAGTTCTGTTGTCAAAGGATAAGGGTCACTTATATAAATAAAGAATAAAATCAAAGTGTTTACGGATCATACCTGAGAATCCAAGTTAGGATCCTAACCCTTTAACATTCATAATCAGGATAACCAAAAGACAAACCTTAGTAAAAGGTGAGGATCAAGGATCCTTAGCTGTTTAGCTTTAAAAACCTGAAATGGAACATAACTTGGGACTAAGCCAATATAAGAGAAGAGTTAGTAACTGGGGACAAGCCCAACAATTCTGGGGACAAGCACAATATACTGGGGACAAGCCCAAAGGATAACTGGGGACAAGCCCAAAGGATAACTGGGGACAAGCCCAAAGGATAACTGGGGATAAGCCCAAAGGATAACTGGGGACACGCCCAAAGGATCTTGTGTAAACTGGAGTATGGCCCTCACTGGCGACTATCCAAACTTAGTGACATGAAAATGCCAAAACCTTAGCTAACGTGAAAACATTAGAAACCTTAGGAACGGATGTATGGTACGTCTACCATTATACGTAGGATCCCGGATACAGCCAGTACAATGAAATTGTCAGCCCCTAAAGCGGGTACTGGTCCCATTGCCATGAACTGTACCAGGATCATCGTGCGCTACTGGCGATACTGGGGACAGGCCCAAAAAACTAGGGTCAAGCCCAAATAACTGGGGTCAAGCCCAAATAACTGGGGTCAAGCCCAAATAACTGGGGTCAAGCCCAAATAACTGGATACCTCTGTGGATACTCAATCCTTTGTTAAGGATACCTAAACCTTCTGCAAAACTCAGAATCAAGTGAAAGGAGGATAAAGGATCCAGGATCCTTATCCTAATATATAGGATAATTAAAGAGTGAAATAGTTTGAGATTAGATCATTACCAAAATGAGGATCCTCCGTCTTGTAAGGATCCTTCAAGGATACTTGTTCTGAAAATAGCTAAGGATCATGGATCCTTATTACATGAAGTATTTCTTCAAGTGGACAGCATTCCAAGCTCTTGGTAGCAAATCACCTTCCATTGTTAGCAATCGATATGCCCCCTTTTCAGCTTCAGCTTCAATCAGGTAGGGGCCTTCCCACTTTGGTGCCAATTTTCCATCAGCAGGATTTGTGGTATTCTGAAATGCTTTCCTTAATACCATATCACCAACTTGGAACTTCCTTATCCTGACATTCTTATTGTAGGCTGCAGCCATCCTTTGTTGATAACTAGCCATCCTTATCCATGCCAAATCCCTGAGTTCTTCTATAGTATATCCAAATCTTGAACCAAGTTTTCAGCATTTCCTTCAGGATCACGGATGCTTATTCTTGCAGTAGGAACCACCATTTCTGTAGGGATCACTGATTCTGCCCCAAATACCAAAGAAAATGGAGTTTGGCCAGTAGCATTCTTGGGAGTTGTTCTGTCAGCCTATAATACATAAGGTAGTTCTTCTGCCCATTTTCCTTTCTTAGATCTAAGCTTCTTCTTCAAATTGTTGATAATGATCTTGTTGGATGATTCTGCCTGACCATTAGCTTGTGGGTGGACTGGTGTTGATGTTATCATCTTAATCCCCCAGCTGTCACAAAAGTTAGTAGTTCTACTCCCAATAAATTGGGATCCATTATCACAAACAATTTCAGAAGGAATACCAAATCTAGTAATAATGTATCTTTTAATAAAGGATATCACTTCCTTTTCTCTGACTTGAGCAAAGGCTTCAGCCTCTATCCACTTGGAGAAGTAGTCAGTCATAGCAAGCATGAATACTTTTCCACCAGGTGCCTTAGGAAGCTTACCAACTATATCCATTCCCCATCTCATAAATGGCCAAGATGAGGATAAAGGATGCAATAGCTCAGCTGGTTGATGAAGGATATTACTATGTCTCTGACAAGGATCACATTTCTTGGCATATTCAACAGCATCCTTCTTCATAGTAGGCCAATAGTATCATGTCCTCAGGATCCTTGAGAATAATGCCCTGCCCCCAGTGTGGTTTCCGCAATCTCCTTCATGAAAATCCTTTAGGACTTCTTGGATTTCAGGATCCTCAATGCATCTTAGATATGGACCTGCAAGAGATCGTTTATATAACATGTTATTCAATATTGTGAATTGAGATACCTTAATTTTGAAAGCCCTGGGGTTTTCTCCTGTAGGAATCTCCCCATGTTGTATGTATCTCATGATTGGAAGGATCCATGATCCTGAATGAGATTGTGTATCATCACTAGGGATGATTGTAGAATCCTCTCCTATCTCCATGGCTACATGATCCTCAATAGCGGGGGATAGGATGTGGATAATAGGGATCCTGATATCCTCTGGAATCTTCAAGGATGATCCTAGATTGGCCAATGCATCAGCTTCTGCATTCTCTTCTCTGGGTACATGTGTCAAACTAAAGGAAACAAAAGAGAGTGCCAATTCTTTGACTATCTCTAAATATTTGATTAGCTTTTCACCTTTAACAGCATAGGATCCATTAAAGTGATTAGTAATCAACAATGAATCTACATGTACCTCAAGATACTTGATCCTCATATGCTTGGCAATTTGCAAACCAGCAATCAAGGCTTCATATTCAGCCTCATTGTTAGTAGTTTGAAACTCACAAGCTATGGAGTGGGGTATTATGTCCCCCTGTGGCGATTTTAGTAGTATTCCAAGTCCAGTTCCTTTGACATTAGAGGCTCCATCAGTGAAAAGTATCCAAGGATCCTTAGTCTCTTCTAGCTGTTGGACTTCTAACTCAGCTTCCTTTTGCAAGTCACTACTAAAATCTGCCACAAAGTCAGCTAAGGCTTGGGATTTGATGGCAGTCCTTGGTTCATATCTTATATCATAAACACTAAGCTTCACTGCCCACTTAGCCATCCTTCCTGACATTTCAGGTTTCCTGAGAACATTCTTAATTGGAAAATTAGTCTTAACAATAATGGCATGAGTTTCAAAATAATGTCTTAATTTAGTAGATGCCATACTTAATGCAAGGATAAGTTTTTCTAAATGTGAATACCTGGATTCAGCATAATAAACAGGATGTTGTGTACCTTCGTGATCCTTAACAAGGACCGCACTTACTGCTTTGGAGGATACCGCCAAATACAAGGATAATATGTCCCATTTTTCTGGTTTCATCAAGGCAGGGGCTGAGGATAGGTAATCCTTAAGAGCTTTGAGATCATTTTCATGCTTTTCAATCCATTCAAATTTCTTGTTCTTCCTCAAAATGTCATAGAATTCCTTGCATTTTTCTGAGGATTTGGATATGAACCTGTTCAAGGCTGCGATCCTGCCTGTTAACCTTTGCACATCCTTGGCATTGGCAGGAGACTTGATATTCACAATAGCCTTAATTTGCTCTGGACTTGCTTCAATGCCTCTTTTTATCACCATATAGCCTAGGAATTTACCTGCTTTAACACCAAAGTGACACTTGGAAGGATTTAGTTTCATATTAAATTTATCAAGGATATTGAATGCTTCCACCAAGTCTCTAAGGTGATCCTCAGCTTTCTTGGACTTAACCACCATGTCATCTATATAGGCTTCCATAGTGTGTCCAATTTGTTCCTTGAACATCATATTGACTAGCCTTTGATAAGTAGCACCTGCATTCCTTTGTCCAAATGGCATAGCAATATAACAATATATACCAGTTGGGGTCATAAAGGTTGTATCCTCCTGATCAGATGGTTCCATCTGAATTTGCTGAAATCCTGATGAAGCATCCATAAAAGTCAACAACTCATGACCCGCGTTAGCATCCACCATGGAGTCAATGTGGGGTAATGGGAAAGGATCCTTGGGACATGCCTTGTTTAAATCAGTAAAATCGACACATACCCTCCACTTTCCATTTTTCTTTTGAACAACAACCACATTGGCTAACCACCTTGGATACTTAACCTCTCTTATCATACCTGCCCGAAGTAGTTTATCTACCTCTTCCTGGATAATAGCATTCCTTTCAGGTGCAAACTTCCTCCTTTTTTGATGAATTGGCTTGAATGACCTGTCAAGTTTATGAGTAATTATATCTTTAGATATACCTGTCATGTCCTCATGCTTCCAGGAAAAGGTAGTTTTTCTCCTTTTAAGGAAGGATACTAGATCCTGTTCAATGTTGCTGAGGATCCCTGATCCTATGAAGACTATGGATTTAGGATCATGAGGATCCATAAGGATTTCTTTCACATCCTATTCTCTTGCCTCCAAGACATCTCTTGAAAGATGCTTTAATTGCTATTGCTCCCTTGGTCTTGAGGCTGGCTTCATTGATGACGTGTAGCAATTCTTAGCTTCTTGTTGATCACTCTTAATTTTCACCACTCCCCATGGACTAGGAAGCTTTACACATTGATGATAGGTAAATGGGACTGCATTCATGTCATGTATCCATGGCCTGCCAAGGATAATGTTACAACAAGATAAGCAATCTATAACACAAAGTTTTTGATAAGAATGGAGTCCTTCAATATAGATGGGGAGTTTGATGTCCCCCAATGTATTTTTGGTCTCTCCGCTGAATCCCACAAGTACTGAGGATCTTGGGACAATGTCTGATTCAGGGATGTTCATCTTCTTGAGGACATCAAGCTGAATGATGTTTACTGATCTTCCTCCATCTGTCAGGATCCTGCGAACAAAATGGTTAGAAATAAACAGAGTAATAACAAGACAATCATGATAAGGATCCTGAACATCAACACGATCATCCTCATCAAAAGTTATAATTTTATCCTTGGTAACAGTGGAGGTCCGGATGGGTCTGTCTCCATTATCCATCTTGGTTTCCTTGGCATGTCCTTTGGCTACTGAAAAGGAAGTACCACAAATGTCTGATCCACCGGATATGAAGTTTATAACTTGTGCATCTGCTGGAGGAGCAGGAGCCTTTTCCGGGATCCTTTCAGGATCCTGGATCCTTGATTTCTTTCGTCCCAAAAGCTCCTTCAAATGCCCCTTGCTTAACAAGTAACCAATTTCTTTTCTAAGTGCAATACACTCTTCAGTGAGATGCCCAAAATCCTCATGATATGCACACCTTGCTTTTGTAGCAGCTGGTTTATCACTTTTCCTTGGCCATCTTGCTTTCTCACCTAGATTTTGTATTGCAAGAATTAGTTCATTGTTATCAACAGAAAAACAGTATTCAGAAATTGGAGGATAATCCTCATCATCCTCTTCTTGTTCTACTGCATGCACATTCTGGTTATCAGACTTGTTGTAGGACTTGAACTTGTTATTCTTGAAGTAGGATCCTTGCTTTTCCTGTTATGAGGATCCTGCCAATCTCTCTTGGATCCTTTTATCATCCTCTAATCGGATGAATGTAAGGGCCCTGGTTCTTACTTCATCAAGATTCCTGCATGGGGTCATGACAAGATCATCATAGAATAATGAATCCCTAAGCAAACCCATTTTAAAGGCTTCCACAGCCGTGGCTATATCCAGATTAGGGATATCTAAGGATTCTTTACTAAACTTAGTGATGTAATCTCTAAGTGATTCATTTTGACCCTGTGTTACCCTATATAGATCACTAGTTAATCGTTCAAATTTTCTACTACATGAGAATTGACTATTAAATAGATTAACTAGATTAGCAAATGAAGTAATAGAGTAAGGGGGAAGACTTAGCAGCCATTTAAGAGCTGATCCTGTGAGTGTGGATCCGAAACCCTTGCATAGACATGCTTCTTTTAACCTCTCCGGTATGGGGTTGATCTCCATCCTCTCTCTATATTGAGCTACATGTTCTTCTGGATCTGTTGTACCATCATACAGCTTCATAGTTGGAATCTGGAACCTTTTGGGTATCTCAGCATCACAAATGGGTGGTGCAAAACGAGATATCCTATGGCTCCCATCTGCAATTTCAGGAATGGGCTTCACCACTCCTGGAACGCTGGATATCATATCCTTCAGCTTCTGTAATTCCCTAGCCATAGCTTGATTGATACCTATATCCTGCATAGAGCCATGGTTAGTGTTATAAAAATTATTGAAAGTGTTACCTCCCAGAGGATTCAAGTTAGGAATTGCAGATGTGAATCCATATTGACGGGATTCTGGTATGATTGAAGGACCAGAAGAGGCGATGGTCTGCATTGGAATGAAATCTCCTTGATGAACATCTGTGCTTGGGGGTTGTATACTTCTCAAGAATCCTTGATCCTGGAAGATGTTGGATCCTTGAACCTGAGAGGATCCCTGAAGCTGAGAGGATCCTTGAACCTGAAATGAGGATCCTTGAACCTGAGAGGATCCTTGAACCATGGAGGATCCTTGGACCCAGGAGGATCCTTGGACCCCAAAGGATCCTTGAACCCCAGAGGATCCTTGGACTGTGTGCATTCCCAAATATCCTCCTGAGCTGACGAAGGATCCCTGATGCTGGAAAGAGGATCCCGAAGGCTGAAAACAGGATCCTTGAGGCTGGAAGTGAGACCCAAAAGCCTGACTCATAGTTGTTGCTCCATAACGCCTTCCCAATGGTTCACTCTGGTACTGGATGTCTGGAGCTGTAGATTGTAGGGCGGTTACGGCTGGAGTGTCAAAATCTAGTGACCTTGGTATCAGAGGAGAGTGATCCTCTCCTGATCTCTTCTGTTTCTTGATGTCACCGATCTCCCGGAGGATCCTTTCATTGGTTTTGTCCTGCTCCTGTATGTGATCCCTCATCTGCAAAATCAAAGTAAAAAGATCACTAGTAGTAGGATTAGAAGAAACAGAAGAAGTTGGTGGTTTTGGAAAAATGGGGCTTTGTCTCTTTGCGGCATTTTCAGCATTCTTCTGGGATCCAGAAGGTGGTGGAGGCAAAGGAGGAACGCCCTGTGATGAATTCATTGCCGGCATTGAACTTGAAGTGTTCTTCGCTGAAGAAGCCATCTACTTGGTTGTAATGAACCGAAACGACCACAAAAACAAGAATTTCTAAGGAATGAAGCACCAATTGCCCCACGGTGGGCGCCAAACTGTTTTGGTCAAAAATCAGGCTAAGATAATGTAACCCAATCTTTGTTGTGAGGAATGATGCTTGAATCAATGAACAATGTTGAGGATAACTCAGAAATGTAATGAATAAATGACACAAGGATTTATACGAGGAAAAAGCCCTTGATCAAGAGTTGATCTCCGGCATAAAAAACCTCGTGTGATGGAAACTACCGATCACCAACTAAGATTAATCAAAAGAAGTTTACAACTCGGGATGATAACAAGCTTGTTACAAGGATCACTAATGTGTAATGTGCAATAAAATGTATAAAATCGCCAAGTAGTGTTTGAGAGTTGTTCGAGTGTTGTTACGAGAGTGTGTGTATGCCAAAAATAGCTAAGTGTTCTACTCAAGCTTGTTATCCCCATTTTAAATTAGAAATAACTAAAATAACAAACTGTCCGAGAATTATGCAAGCTCCCCACGATCTCCACAACGTCCATAAGAGCCAAGCACGTTCGGAATATTTTGGGAATATGCTCCAGGAATTTCGGTGAGACTTGGTCCATGCCTTTGCTCCTGCAAAATAAGCTTACGTACAAAGTAGACAATTGTTAGTATAAGGATAACAATAAGGATCCCGAATCATGATCCTGCAACACCTGCTGAGGATCCTTAATTCAAACAGAATTGAGGATCCATGATCCTGGCAGCACTTGAGGATCCGTGATCCTTAGGATTGGAAAATCCTCCCCTAACACTTAGCTAACGTGAAAACATTAGAAACCTTAGGAACGGATGTATGGTACGTCTACCATTATACGTAGGATTCTGAATACAGCCAGTACAATGAAATTGTCAGCCCCTAAAGCGGGTACTGGTCTCATTGCCTTGAACTACACCAGGATCATCGTGCGCTACTGGCGAAGCTGGGGACAGGCCCAACAAACTGGGGACAAGCCCAAAAAACTGGGGACAAGCCCATAAAACTGGGGAAAAGCCCATAAAACTTAGGAGACTTCTGTGGATACTCGATCCTTTGTCAAGGATACATCAATCTTCTGCAAAACTCAGAACTTACTGAAAAAAGGATAAAGGATCCAGGATCCTTCTCCTTATGGTAAAATAAATTAAAGGGTTAGAATCAGATCATTACTAGTCTGAGGATCACCTATCCTCTGAGGATCCTCGGTGGACATCGGATATGAAAATAGTTAAGGATCTTGGATCCTTTCTACATGAAGTATTTCTTCAAGTGAACAGCATTCCAAGCTCTTGGTAGAAAATCACCTTCCATTGTTAATAATCGATATGCCCCCTTTCCTGCCTCAGCTTCAATAAGATAGGGGCCTTCCCACTTTGGTGCTAGCTTGCCATCAGCAGGATTTGTGGTATTATGAAATGCTTTCCTTAACACCATATCACCAACTTGAAACTTTCTGATCCTGGCATTCTTGTTATAAGCTCCAGCCATCCTTTGTTGATAGCTAGCCAATCTTATCCTTGCCAAATCCCTGAGTTCTTCTATGGTATCCAAGTCTTGAACCAAGTTTTCAGCATTTCCTTAAGGATCACAGATGCTTGTTCTAGCAGTAGGAACCACCATTTCTGTAGGGATCACTGATTCTGCTCCAAACACTAAAGAGAATGGAGTCTGGCCACTAGCATTCTTGGGAGTTGTTCTATCAGCCCATAGCACATAAGGTAGCTCTTCTGCCCATTTTCCTTTCTTGGATCCATGCTTCTTCTTCAAGTTGTTGATGATGATTTTATTGGATGATTCTGCTTGACCATTAGCTTGTGGGTGGACTGGTGTTGATGTTATCATCTTAATCCCCCAGCTGTCACAAAAGTTAGTAGTTCTACTCCCAATAAATTGGGATCCATTATCACAAACAATTTTAGAGGGAATACCAAATCTTATAATAATGTATCTTTTAATAAAGGATATCACTTCTTTTTCTCTTACTTGAGCAAAGGCTTCAACTTCTATCCACTTGGAAAAGTAATCAGTCATGGCAAGCATAAACACTTTTCCTCCTGGTGCTTTGGGAAGTTTACCAACTATATCCATTCCCCATCTCATGAATGGCCAAGAAGAGGATATAAGATGCAGGAGCTCTGCTGGTTGATGAAGGATATTGCTATGTCTCTGACAAGCATCACATTTCTTGGCATAATCCACAGCATCCTTCTTCATAGTAGGCCAATAGTATCATGTCCTAAGGATCCTTGAGAACAATGCCCTGCCCCCAGTGTGGTTTCCACGATCTCCTTCATGAAAATCCTTTAGGTCTTCTTGAATTTCAGGATCCTCAATGCACCTTAGATATGGACCTGCAAGAGTTTATTTATATAACATGTTATTTAATATTGTAAATTGAGATACCTTGACTTTGAAAGCTCTAGGATTTTCTCCTGTAGGAATCTCTCCATGTTATATATATCTCATAATTGGAAGGATCCATGATCCTGAATGAAATTGTGCATCATCACAAGGTATGATTGCAGAATCCTCTCCTATCTCCATAGCTATATAATCCTCAATAGCAAGAGCCAAAATATGGATGATAGGAATTTTAATATCCTCTGGAATCCTTAATGATGATCCAAGATTGGCCAATGCTTCAGCTTCTGCATTCTCTTCCCTAGGTACCTGTGTCAAACTAAAGGAAACAAAAGAGAGTGCCAATTCCTTGACTATCTCTAGATATTTGATTAGTCTTTCACCTTTAACAGCGTAGGATCCATTAAAGTGATTAGTAATTAACAATGAATCTACATGTACCTCAAGATACCTGATCCTCATGTGCTTGGCAATTTGCAAACCAGCCATCAAGGCCTCATATTCAGCCTCATTATTAGTTGTTTGAAACTCACAAGCTATTGAGTGGGGTATTATGTCCCCTGTGGTGATTTTTAGTAGTATTCCAAGTCCAGTTCCCTTGATATTAGAGGCTCCATCTGTGAAGAGTATCCAAGGATCCTTGGTTTCTTCAAGCTGTTGGACTTCTAACCCAGCTTCCCTTTGTAAGTCACTACTGAAATCTGCCACAAAGTCAGCTAAGGCTTGGGATTTAATGGCAGTTCTAGGCTCATATCTTATGTCATAAGCACTAAGCTTACCTGCCCATTTGGCCATCCTTCCTTACATCTCAGGTTTCCTAAGAACATTCTTAATTGGAAAATTAGTCTTAATAATGATAGCATGTGTTTCAAAATAATGGCGTAATTTAGTAGATGCCATAATCAAAGCAAGGATAAGTTTTTCTAAATGTGAATACCGGGATTCAGCATCAAGGAAAATTTTACTTACATAATATACGGGATGTTGTGTACCTTCGTGGTCCTTAATGCTGGATATCATATCCTTCAGTTTCTGTAATTCCCTAGCCATAGCTTGGTTGATACCTGTATCCTACACAAAGCCATGGTTAGTGTTATAAGAATTATTCAAATTGTTACCTCCTGGAGGATTCAAGTTTGGAACTCCAGATGTGAATCCATATTGGCGGGATTCTGGTATAATTGAGGGACCATATGAAGCAATAGTTTGCATAGGGATGAAGTCTCCTAGATGAACATCTGAACTTCCGGGCTGTACACTCCTTAAGAGTCCTTGATCCTGAAAGATGTTGGATCCCTGATGCACCAAGACTGGGGGTCTTGGAGGATACTCCATGGATCCATAAACCTGAGATGAGGATCTCTGAACCTGAGAGGAGGATCCTTGAACCTGGAAGGGTCCCTGATCCTGAAATGAGGATCCTTGACCCTGAGAGGATCCTTGGTCCTAAGTGGAGGATCCTTGAACCTGAAAGGATCCCTGACCCTGGTGTTGGTGCATTACGTCTGTCGTCTTCGTCTTGTATCGAGTCTTGTACTAGAATTGTTAGATCAGGGCCCGTTGTACGAGAAAATAGGTTTTGGGTGTGTTTGAGCTAATTCCGCTTGAAATGTTTGAAATGGCCAGTGCCACTTTCAAGCGGAATCACCACTCCTATATATAGGCCTTCATACGAAATCATTTGTAACTTTGATGTTTCCGGTACCGAAGTGCTGCCGACGTGTCTACTGATCTGAAAACTTGTTATTTCAATAATACAAGACAATTAAGTGTGAAACAAGCTATTTTCCAAGTCAATTCATCTGTTTCTGCCTCTTGAATTGACTAGAACTCTTCTGATTGACTAGTTTGGGTCACTAAATGATCTTACAAGTGGTATCAGAGCTCAGGAAGAAGAGTTCTTGCCAAAACAACCATAATTTCTGATTTCTACACCTTCTTTTACAAAATTCACAAAATTTTACGGTCAAAATGATCTGAATTTCACATATTTTAAGCGAAACAGTGTTTTAACGGATCCTTGAAAATATTGGACCTTAATTCGGCTTAAAATTGGTAAAAACTGTAATTCCGTTTGAAAACCAGATCGAAAAAGATGACGTCAGCAGCATTTCAAATGAGATTAGCACTTGATTCCGCTTGAACTTGTTATTTCGCTTGAAAAGTTCAACTAATTCCACTTGAAATTACCTGATTTCGTTTCTGGGTGTAATTCCGTTTGTGAAGGTTCAAACGAAATTAATGATTTCGCTTCAAGTAGTGATTTCGCTTGAGACAGCTATTCCGCTTGAAAAGGGATTCCGTTTGAGAGTTGATTCAGTTTGAAAGGTGATTCCGTTTGGGAGGGAATTCCGTTTGAGAGGTGATTTCGTTTGAAAGATTAATTTCGTTTGAAACTGTATTTTTGAGACTTGTGTTTGTGAAACAATTTTCTGAAACATGGAAGAGGAATTTTACAATGCTTTTGCTACACCAATTGCACCAGTTACTGCTGCTGAAACATTGTACAGTGAGAATGAAACGGGAACGCATCAAAAACCGCCAAAACATATGTATATTGAAGATTTTAAAGGATGGCAGAATCGATTTGAGAATTGGGTGCAAGCTTATAAGTTTGATGCATGGTGTTCATTAGAGAAAGACTATGAGAAACAGAAAAATGAACGTGGACTTGAAAAAGCATTTTGTGATTTTTTGGAGATTGATAAACTGAAATATACAAGTGAAAAAATGATGATCAGTATTCTTCAACAAGCAATTAAAGAAGATATCTTTGTTTTGCTCCAACATGATGGAACAGCTAGGTCAATTTGGAATGCATTGATTCAGAAGTTCAAAGGAAGCGCAGATATGATAAAAAAACAAAAAGGCGTTATTGAAGAAATCATTTGATATGTTTGTAGCTTTCGATCATGAAACAACTAAGATGACCATTGATAGATATTGTTACCTGGTATTGGAAATGGTAAGATTGGATATTAAGAAAGATGATGATGAATGGGTTGATAAACTTGCTGATGCATTACCACAACAAAAATGGGGAACTTATTTGTTGATTGTGAAACACATGAGAAAATCAGAAAATATGAATCTGGCACAGTTTATTCAAAAGATTGAAGAGCAATAGTTGGATATCCAGAAAATAGCAATTATGAAGAATCCAAATGCTCAACAAGATGTCAGTTTGTATTACAGAGGAAACACATTTGAAACTACTCCAAGCCCAAAGATACAAACTGGTTTCAGTGCCGATAGTTCTTCTGGATCAAAGGGAAGTACTGTGAATCAAAGTGGTGGATCTTCGTCTTCGTATTCAAGCTTTGATCTAAACTTTACAACACCAAGTCCTCAACAACAGAATTCTACGAATTTGCTGTGCAATGTTACTTTGAACATTCAAAATGGTCAAAATCTTTCACCAGAAATTGCTAAGCAACACATGGCATCACTTGTTGCTATGTTGGAATCATATGAAAGCTTGATTGGTGGCAGAATTGGAAATCCGATGCTTACTAAAGAGGATTATGACCAGATTGATGCAGAGGAACTTGAGTTGATGGATGTGAAGTGGTGCTTAGCCAGTGCTGTTCGAAGAGCAGAAAAATTCACACAAGTTACTGGAAGAAATGACCTTCATGATTTGTCTACCTCACCGGTAGGTTTTGAAAAATCTAAGGTTACATGTTTTCATTGTCATGAAAAAGGTCATTTTAAACGTGAATGCAAAAACAAATAAGCTGATGGAAGACAAGATCAGTCTGGAAAGAATAACTATTATCAGAAATCAATTTTTCATCAGATTACTCAACAAAAGGAACCAAAAACTGCTCATGCTAGAATGATCGAAGATGCAAATAAGAAAGCTTATTTTGGTATTATTGATCAAGATGATGAGAAAGTGGCTGAAGGTTTCAGCTGGGATAAATACATTCCACCGGGTTCAGGTCTTCTTGCTAGAATTCTGGGTGAAGATGAGGTCAAATCTAGTCAGAAAAGAATCCCGATTTTTCCAGATCTAGGAAGTGATATTGATACCGATGATGAGGAAGAATATCTTAACAAAGCAAGAAAAGGTATAGATCCTGACAGTTTTAATTTGTTTTTTGCAGATGAAGTTGAGTTGCTGAATCAGAAAAAGATTGCCAAATTGAGGAGAGAGCTGGAAGCAACAAGAATTCTAGCTGTTGAAAAGGCAAAAATGAAAGCTGGAGAAGCAAATGTTGAACCAGTAACTGAGAAAGTAGTAGAAAAAATCGTTGAAGTCGAAAAAATAGTCGAAGTTGAAAAACTTGTCGAAGTAGAAAAAATGGTCGAGGTAGAAAAAATTGTTGAAGTTGAGAAACTCATTGAAGTTGAGAAGACTGTTGAGATTGAAAAGATAGTTGAAGTCATTAAACCTTGTAAAAAATGCTTAGAATCTTGCAAAAAATGTGATGAGAAAGACAAAAAGATTTGTGAACTGGAAGTGTTGAAAGAAAATTTGTTGTCTGATGTGAAGTATGTGAAAGAGTCATACGATGTGTTGAACAAGACGGTTGATGGTTTGAACAAGACAAACAAAGACGTTGATGCTGCAATGACGATGATGAGCTCAACATTAATGACAAAGCAGAAGGTCATCAATGAATATATTGAAGACTGTGCTAAGCTGAAGCAGGATTTGGAACTTGAAAAGATTGAGAGTGAAAGAATCAAACGTTTGTTGTTGAGTTATACAACTTGTGATTATTTGATTGATAGAGTTTATCCTACTGTTGCAGGTCTTGAAGCTTTCCAAGACAAAGAAAAGGAAGATACGGATACTGGTAAGAAACAAAGTATCAAATATAACAAATGTCCGCCCCCGATTTGGAATAGTTATTCTCCCAGAAAGCCAAATGAGGAACGTTTAAATAAGGCTCTCAACATCAAGTTAAAGTCTGAAATCATTGATGAGTTACCAGACAATATTGATGTCACATTCACAGTGTCTGACACTGATCATGAGTCTGAGTTGTTAAAGAAAGTTGTCGATCAGGTGTTGGATATGGATGAAGAGTCAAAACCGGAGTCTAAATCTGAAAGTCCGAGTTCGTCAGAAAAGAGTCCAATTTCACCGGTTAAAAGGGTTTATGATAAAGAATTCATGTTATCAAAATCTAATTTGAATGATGGACCAATCAAAGTGGCATATACTTTGAATGATTCAGACAAATTATATTCTGATGAGGAATTTCCAATAAGAAGTGTCAAATCTGAAATGATTAAACAGGTTTTCAAATTAACATAAATTAATATTTCTGAAATAAAAAATTTAAATCTTCATGAAAATCCTAATAATTACACTTCTTCAAGAATTCAACAAAGCGTAAACAAGAAAATGGGTTACGGTTCTGGTTATGGTTTTCAAAAGAAACCAAACCATAACAGTAATTTCAAAAAGAAAGGCTTAGGTTTTAATTCTTTGGAAAATTATAAAAATAAGAAAAATTATAAATCAAAAACAAAATTTGTTGCAGGAGGAAGTTCTGAAGAAGAGCTTAAGAAACCATTCTGGAAACAGTCAAATCAAGAGTTTCTTGCTGAAATAAAGAAGAATGTGAAGAAATTTGCTACAAGAGTTGACAGAAGAACCTGTTTTAAGTGTCAAAAAGTTGGACACATTGCTTGGAATTGCCACGAGTACACTTATTCAAAACAGGGAGTTTCTTCTAACTTTAAAACAGACAAGAAATATGTTGATAAAAAGAAACAACCAACTGAGAAATCTAAAGTGGTTGAGAATTCGACTTTCGAAACGGGTGATGTTTCAAAACGTTTTTACAAAAGAAATGTCGATTTCAATAAACAAAAATGGGTTGTCAAAAGTTCAGATGAAAGTTCTAGTATTGAATCTGATTCTATAAAATCAGAGGAGCTATCTGTTGAGAAGAAGAATGAGAATTCCGTTCCAGAGTTGAATGAGGAAAACTTTCCGCCATTGTCAAAAGATAATTTGAAATCAAAAGGTAGATTTGAAACAGGTTCTTCTTTCAACTCTCTCACTACGTCAAAACTGGTCTTTAGCCACACTTTTTCAAAAACAGGCCTACCACAGTTTTGATTATATGTGTGGCTAAAGGTCATTTGTAATATTTTAAAACACTTTTAACCACATATATTATTATTAGTGTGACAAATGAATAACAAGTCAAAACATTTAGCCACACAGTTGATTATTAATATGACCATTGCATAACAAATCAAAACTTTTAGCCACACTTTCAGAAAAAACTGTGACATTTACTAGCCACAACTAGAAAAGTGTGGCTAAATGTAACCTATTGCCACTTTTTTCTGTTTGATTTCTTGATTCATGTGACGAAAACACATCTCTTCAAAATCTTTAGTCACACGTTTAATAAAAATGTGACAATCACTAACCATAGTAGAAAAGTGTGGCCATTTGTAACTATCTGACACAATTAATTTTTAATATTGTGGCTAAAAGATAATACACATAGTCACATATAAATTTATGTGACTAAATGTGACCAACTGTCATAATATTTAAAAAGAAAAACGTGTTTGTGTGGCTACACTGGGTAAATGGACACAGTAAAACTTGTATGACCAGTCATTTCCTTCTTCCTCAAAACTCCCAAAAATCCCCACCTCCACAAAACCTAATTAACCCCCACCAAGTTCAGGAGATATATACATCGTGTCTCCACAACAACGACAACTTCCACAAAACCCTAACTAGTTTTAGTTACCACTTACCATCAACGCTCTCCTCCCATCTGTTCTCCTCCACTGCCAAAATTAAGCGTATGATTCAATTTGAAACAAGCTAGAATGAGATTACTTAGATCGATTTTCACTTTCATCCTCCTCGGGATGCAGGCGAGGTAATTCGGAAAATCTTTAGTGGAGACTCAGAGAGATCGAAAGTCAAATGGTATTTTATTTTTTTACTTCGAAGGAGTATTGTAGTTTTAGTTTACAATTTGATGTAAATTATGTTAAACATGAGTGATATTGTTATGATTAAAGCCCTAATATGTTATTGGACTTGATATTTGGGATTATTGTTGGTCATATATGGATTGTGAGTTTGAATTGGAGGTTAGTGAGCCCTTGGTTGTGGTTATTTAAACCAGTTTTGGTTGTTTGTAGGTTAATTAGGTTAAATATGAGTGATTTTGTTATGAACTTATTGATTATAACTCTAAGATGTTATTGAATATTCAGCTGATCCCACCCACACATTTCTAACACTTTTAACTTTCTTTCTTTCTTTCAGGAATTTCGATGCAGCGACTGGTCTCTTAAGTCCTCTTACACAAGACCAAACTACTTACGCCGCGTTAGACGCTCTTTGTTTGATTCACATTTTTTGATGTTTTTTAGCAAAGACTTCTCAAACAAGGTTTTTCATTCTCTTTCTATATTCTAATTATTTGCTAGTTGGCCTAAATGAACATATATACATTACCTTGTTGTTAATGGTTGATGGTGCATTCCTATCCAAAGCCACAAATATCAAGTAATTTGTTGTTTTTTAGCATTTTGTATAATTTTGGAATTAGTTTTACGGTAAACAAGATACATGATTGCTGCTTATTGGTGTTGAATTTAATCTATTAGCTTACATTTTATTGGTTGAACGCTGATTGGATGAGTAGGGTGACCTGGAATCATGTTTGTTTGTCACATGTATGCTATTAGTGTTGGATATTAGGCAAAAGTGCTTTCATTTTGTTAGTTAGGATACACATGTATGCCATTACCCCATCTGCAGGAGGGTGGTGGTCATAGACTTTTGGAGAGCTGACAGTGATGAGTACTGAAACGAAAACGGTATCGCACGACCTTCTAGCTGTTGTGTGTGAGCAAAACTCGCAGAACGTAATGCTCTTTTGAGGTACAATGTTGCTCTATAGTTTAAGGGGATACAATTAGTTATTTATTTTAGCAATTGTGGTTACATAATTTCGATGCAATTTGATAGAATTGACAGGAATTTGTGTGTGTTTTAGCTGAAAATTGACCAGAATATTTTATTTTAGTTATATGTGTCATGTTTGTTGCCTGGTATTGATCATAATTTGCTTTTGGAAGAGGCTAGGATTATCATAAAAACCATTAGGCATGTAAATGGACCAAATGAAAACGAAAAGGGCATGTGTGTTTGTTAACTTAACTTTTGACCGAACACGAACACAAACACGAACGCAAACCTCCTTTTTGTGAAAAGGCAGTCGCTACTTCCGCGAGCTCTTTCTGTTAGTGAAATAGAAACTGTTCTCAAGACGTCTTTAAAACATCCTTGTACTAATGGCTATTCTAACAAAAATGAACAACTGGTTCGCAGCTTGTGTACTCGTAAACGTTTTGTTCCTTGGGGATTGAACATGCCAACTTTGATTCCCATAACAAACAGGATTACTATTATACATTTATACTTCATAAATTTCAGTTGTGCATAACACTAGAATATTATTGGTTCCTCGTACAATAAGAATTTAACCAAAAAGTCGACAAGCAACTAACTTTATCATCGTTAAGAACAACTTATTTCAGCATGGGTCAAAACTGGGTACCACGCCCGACATTCTTTAGAAGTTAGAACAATTAAAGACACGAGAATTTTGCAATTATCATAAAAGATTCTAGAAATGGCATTGTTGCAATTGTTATAGGAGCAATGGCAAACATCATGTTATACCATCCCTTCCACCATTACAGTTGGTTGTTTTTTTTAGTTTTTATCAGCTTAAATGAACTAATTGTTTACTTTGAAATGAAATTTCTGAGCAGGATATGCAAGCTTTAATCAACAAAATAAACAAATCAATAGTCGCTCCACTTCCAACCATGTATTCTTGTGCATTGTGAGTGTTTTATTTTTCTTGAGCTTTTAGACCGTGGGGTATGGTGGGGCGGGGGTTTGGGGCATGGGTTGACACGTGGACTTCGAGGGGCACCGCTGGTCAGTTGCATGTTGGGTCGGTATGGCGGGGCGTGACTAGCCCGCGTGGGTTGGCCACGTGTTATAATTTTTTTTTCAATTATTATAAAAATACACACAAAATTAAAAAAAAAAAAAGCCTAGCCAAACGGTTGTTTTTTAAATTTAAATCCTAGCCACCTATAGCCTAACCAACCCAGCCAATGAAAGCCGGCCACGGAAGACCGCTAGGCCCGCCCAACGCCCGGGCTGAAACCCCCGCCCAAGGGGCCACGCCGAAACCCAAGCCCACCCGGGGTGGTGACTTGGGCGTTTGTACCCAACCCACGCCCCATACCCCATAGTCTTAACAAAGTCTATCTTTCATGTATTTATTTTGCCAATTTTATATTCTTTTCTTTTCTTATAGTCGAGGGCTTGTTAAAAGCATGCTTCCGAAAAATCCATAAACACGACCAAGTGTATGCAAACTTGTTCTTCTTTCTACCCTTTTCTTTACATTATTAGAGATGGGTAATGGGTGGGTTGTCAATGAGTCAAAATTAGACTCTGGTCAAAATGAACCGGGTCATATACGGGCAATTCTTTAACATAGGACCAGTTGGGTCAACTTATGATTACAAAATATATATTACTTCAATATTAAAAATAAAATGACTTAAGAGTTTTGGCATGACTCTCAAGTTGTATTACAAAAATATTTATTTCAGCTGTTGTTTTTTTTATTTCATTGGTTAAAAGAAAACATAGCCTGGATTAACCCAATCATAAGTAAATGGATTAAAATTGACACCATTAACATTATTTCATTTTTGAATTAATTATTTTTTTATACTTTTTCACTTAATTCCAGACTGCAGATTTGCTCAAACATTCACATCTTCAACCTTACATACATAATCTCCATGTAAACATCAACAACCCAAAATGCCATGCTTATCCAGTCCGGCAGTCTGACTACAACTATGAAAAGAAAACAATATTTGTTGAACCAGAAACTGAACCTCTTTTGGAGGTAAATGCAGAAAAAAATATGCACAGGCGGTTTGAATGCGGCAGGAGGCTCTCAAGGTGCCAGCTGATGCAGAGTTGTATAACAAGGCTAATGAGATTTTAAGCTGAGGTTTAATGGTTTATTCGATTATAATATTTTGATATTTTTAGATTTTAGGTCTGGTTAAATGTTTCTGCTTATTATTTAGTTGTTTTAAATCTGAACAAAAGAACTTGTATTAGATAATAAGTTAACGAAAAGTTATATTTGCTTGAAGGTTTGATGTTATATTACTACAATTACAATCAGAACCTTTTGAGTTAAGCAACGTATGAGGTTTATGCATGTGAATACCATCTGCATGACTTTCGACCCGCTTAAGAGTTAGGTCGCTTAACCTATTGATGCAGAAGAATATGGGAGATGTAAAGGTCCTGGATAATCGAGTCAAAGCGGCGGGTAGTGAGGCATGTCGGCATCGGGTTACCTCCACCGCCAATGCCACTATAGGATCCACCAGCACTTGAGAAGGAGCCGCATCTGAATCCAGATCCCGACACCTAGTCTGATGGCCGGCAATATCTTTTGTTTCATTTTGTTTTGATTGTACTGTTTGTATTTTTTCCATGGTTATCGTTAGAGTCCTTTCGGCCTTTCGAGTACCCTAGCCAATCAAACATCATATCCTAATCTAGTAATATTATCAATCATTTTTCATTTTGAAGTTACCTGTGTAAAATTTAAACAAAAATATAATCACAACATAAGTAAATTAATCCAAACTAAATGAAATTAATCCAAAACAGAAACCAACTTCAACTTGGTCAACAAAGTCACTTCATGTAACTTCACAAATTAGTTCGGATGATGCAGCCTTATTTTCATAACAGTAGGGTTCGGATGATATATATATATATATATATATATATATATATATATATATGTATGGCAACGGTTATAATATTATCATTCAAAACATTACAATTCAGCACTTTTACATATTATTCACTAAATAAAAAACAAAGAAAATGACTAATGTAATGATAACCATGACTAATAAATCTTTTTTCTTTTTTATATTATCTATAACAATTAATTATTTTTCATTTTTTATATAATTAAAATTTTAAATCTAATCATAGATAAATAACAAATTATTAAGAAAAACTAGAATTTTTACCCGCCCCGCGTTGCGGCGGCGGCAAGAGACACGTACCGTTTCGACACGTACCGTTTCGACCCGTACCGTTTCGACGCGTACCGTTTCGACCCGTACTGTTACGGATCAGTTCTGTTCGAATTGTTTTGAGTCTGCACAGTTGGATGAATTAGTTCAACGAGTCTGCACAGAATTTGCACAGATCTGATACAGAATTTGCACAAGTTTGAGTCTGCACAGATCTGATACAGAATTTACACAGATCTGATACAGAGTCTGCACAGATCTGATACAGAATTTGCACCCGTTCGAATTGTTTTGAGTCTGCACAGATCTGATACAGAATTTGCACAAGTTTGAATTAAATCTGATTGCTGATTCGCATGGTTTGACAAGTCACATTATTCACAGATCTACATAGACATGATTCGCACTGATTGTTTTTGAAACGAAGGCACGGATAAATCTTTGATAGTCTGCGCAAATCTGTGACATTTCACACGAATCAGAAACATCAGCTGCTGAACAGAACCTTCATTCGCCGAAATTTGTCGTTTTGCGCAGAATCCAGTCATTTACACTGCATTTACACTTGCAGAATCGACAGTTTTCCGCAGAATCTGTTCGACGGATCCGTTTCGCTGATTATTTGTTCAAGGTTTGTTTGATCGAAAACAGCGATAAGGGATTGAAACTGGTTATTTGTTTGATTGAAATCAGTAACAATATTATTTTTGTAAAGTTTATCACTTAAAATAATTATCATAAACTGGTTAAGGCGTTGCGGTTCTAAACGATAGGTCATGAGTTCGATCCTTGCAAAGGGCCGGTTCTTTAAAGAAGAACCCCCTTTTTGACAGATTTTTGAAATATTTACACTTTGGTCCCTCAAGTTTCAGTTTTTACAAAAGTAGTCCCTGTTGTTTCTAAAAGTTGCATAAACAGTCCCTATACTTTCATAAATTGTACATAATTGGTCCCTGATGTTTCGTTTGAAAGAGTCGTTTCAATCGTGGCAATAATTGGTCCCTGATGTACATAATTGGTCCCTGATCTACATAGACATGATTCGCACTGAGTGTTTTTTAAACGAAGGCACGGATAAATCTTTGATAGTATGCGCAAATCTGTGACATTTCACACGAATCAGAAACATCAGCTGCTGAACAGAACCTTCATTCGCCGAAATTTGTCGTTTTGCGCAGAATCCAGTCATTTACACTGCATTTACACTTGCAGAATCGACAGATTTTTGAAATATTTACACTTTGGTCCCTCAAGTTTCAGTTTTTACAAAAGTAGTCCCTGTTGTTTCTAAAAGTTGCATAAACAGTCCCTATACTTTCATAAAATGTACAATTTTTACAAAAGTAGTCCCTATAATTTACCAACTGAAAGTAAAATGACTGAAACTTTGAGAGAGTGTGTGTTTGGAATTGAGGGAGATTATAAACTTTGAGAGAGTGTGTGTTGAGCTAAATTATATGTATAATAATAATTATAGTTAATATAAATTAATTAATAAATGCTAAACGAGTCGAGCCCGAGCCGAGCTCGAGCTTGAAAAATTACCTTCGAGCCGAGCTCGAGCTTTAGAAATAAAGTTCGAATGGAGCCGAGCTCGAGCTCGAGCTTTCATATGTTAAACGAGCTCGAGCTCGAGCCTGGTCGAGCTCGGGCTCGGCTCGGCTCGGCTCGTTTGCACCCCTACTTCTACATATTCACAAAGTTCACCATTTTTTCTCATTCAGTATAAAAGGAATTAAAATACAATATTCCATCGGGTTAGACACTTGTCCCAGTGGAAGGGACGGGTGCACACTTGTCGTGAGCTTTGTATCAACAAATCATGCCCCGATCACCTTGTCTGCTGCGGATCGGGGTGTGAAAGATTTCCTACCTAAGTTTTCCTATTGGTGGGATTTACTGAGTATGATGATGGTGTTACAAAAATCTTACAACAAAAAGTCATATATGGCTTAATGGACCATATTGGGCCTTATTGGATTGCAATAGACACTAGTATGTCATACAGTTGCATAAATCGGTTAATTTCAATAATCGGTTCGGTTAATTCGTATAACCGGTCAATTAGACCAGTCATTTGGGCCCATGATGGTTATTTGGGTTCTTAAAGGTCAATTAGGCCCAATGAAGGTTAGTTAGGGTTGTTGAGCTCAATGATTGTCAATTAGGCCCAATGACGGTCAATTAGACCCAACGTTGGTAAACTAGGTTCAATGAAGGCCAGTTAGAGTTGTTGAAGCTCAGTGATGGCCAACTAAGCCCAGTGGTGATCGAATAGACCCAATTATGGTCATTTAGGCCAAATGATGGTTAATTGCGGTTTTTGAGCTTAATGATGGTCAATTAGGCCTAATGAAAGTCAACTAGGTATGATGATTGCCAGTTAGCTTCAATGATAGTTAGTTGAGCTTAAGAAAGGTCAATTAGGCCTAATGAAGGCCATTTAGGGTTGTTAAGCTCAATAATGGTCAATTAGGCCCAAAATTCGTGGGTTGTGTCATACCAATGAACCCGAACCCGGCCCGAATATTCGTGGGTTGACCCGAACACGACCCGTTCAACCCGAAAACTTTTATTTTTTAATTTTTTTACACAAATTAATATATTAAATTTAAAGTTTACTTAAAAAACACAAATGTATATAATACAATTACTGTTTTGTTCTAGTGTGCCATTTTCTTTGCTTTTTCCGCATGGTAGCTAGTTCTAATCAAAGGGGTGTAAATTAGTTAATTTGAGAGTTAGTTGACAACCCGTTCTAACAAGAACCATTTAACCTTGTTCCAAACCAGTTTTAAACGGTCCGGTTCCGGTTCTCATTTCTGGAAAATTTATTCATTCTCTTTATTGTATATAATAACAACTTTTGTCAAACTCATTTCTAGCATCATGGAAGTTGAAGAAGAAAGCGATTTCTCGGATAGGGATTTGACAGGTGAATCTGAAAGCGATTTCTCGGATATGGATTTGACCGCACACAAAACAAAAACACCAAAGAGGGGGTTGACCAGGTTACCAAAAATGCGAACAGCATTTACAAACTCGGGTGGAAAAAAACACAAAGTTACATTTGATGAATTGGAGAAGTTTTCTGGGGAATATAGATCAGAATTTTCAAGTTTTTTGGGAGACCTAGTAAGAGAATATGTCGGATTTAGGTTTTTAGCATGGAAAACAGTGCCAACAGAAGTAAAGGATAAATTGTGGGAGGAAATAACGGTCAATTCTTTTCTCTTAATTATAAATGTATTTTTACATTTTCATGTGACTAACATACAACTTGTATTATATATTGCAGCGTTTTTATGACATTGATGCATGTCGTAGGCGTTTTGTAATGACTCGGCTTGGTGACCTGCTTCGAAATTTTAGAAGAAAAGTGTATGCGGGATACATAGTACCTAACTTAGGTAAACCAAAGAAACTTGCACGAATTCCTAAGAGGTATCGTTCAATGGTGGAGCAAACAGACTGGGACAAGTTTGTAACATATACACAATCAGACAAGTTTAAGGTTTTAATCTTTTATTCTAATGTTCATCATTATTTTATTTTAAATATAATTTTAAACTCTAATGAAATAATTACAAATTTTGTTGTAAGGATGTGTCAAATAAGAGAAAAACAGCACGATCAAAATACGTTTATGATCATCACTTGGGACGAGGAGGGTATGCTTATTTAAGAGACAAACTGGTAACTTCATTTCTTCAATTAATTTTTTTTGTGCTTATAATGATTTTTTGTTTGTATGTCTGATGTGTGTGTCCGTTATTTTTGTTGTATATATTACAAGGTACAAAATAACGAACTTTCAGTTGATGAGATCCCCTCTCGTGCTTTAATGTGGAGGAAAGCAAGGGAAAACAAAAACGGAGAATACAAGAATGTTGATGTAAAAGACATAGCTAATAAAATAGTAAGTTCAACTTTAAACTTTTTCGGTTTATTTTTAATTACTATAATACATGTTTATTTGTTAACAATTTCTACAGATTGACACTGAAACGCAAATTAAAGATGGATCCGTGAACCTTGATCCGGGCACGGATGCACTCACATTAGTATTTGGCAAAGAAAAAGGTGGGTATTTAAAAGGTGTTGGTTATGGAGTGACTTCTAGTAGATATTGGCAGAGTCCTCGAACAAAAGGATCATCAAAATAACGAATTGCACAACTGGAGTTTCAACTACATAATGAGAGACTTGAGCGTGGGAAAAAAGATGAACAAATTAAGACCCTTTCGATGCAGATGGCAGAAACAAATAACACACTTAATCAAGTTTTAGCTCATCTGGCTGCACAAGGACAAACATTACAAATATGTTCATTATCTGCAGACAAAATGTCACAAACACAAGTAAGTGACTTATTTTATTAGCAAATTAATACCTTAATAGTTTTCAAATGTTAACCATTGTTAGCTACCATAAATAGCAACCTAATTATATAAATTTACCATATGCATTACAATTTTAGAAATTTTCCCTGTTTTATCGAATCGTATTATCTGTATTGCTTCCTTGTTACATTTTGTAGGTAAATTCTTTGGATAAACATGACGGATCAAAGCATAAGGCCAATGCTACCGCATCTAAAATAGTGCAAAAAGAAATGGCACCAACGGTAAGTATGATAATTTCATTATTTTTTTTTATAATTTCCCATGTAATTATTGATATTTCATAACACATTTAATTGAATTGTAGGTAAAATCTATGAACAATAGTTCTGGATCAAAGGACAATACTAATGTTACCACATCTAACATATCAAGTAAAGTAGTGCAAACAGAAGTCACTTCTCATGCTAACACTTCTAAAATGGTGCAAAAAGAAATGATAACGGTAAGTGTTTGGCAATTTCGTATTTTTTATAGTTTTTATGTGTGATTGTTGATTTTCTATAACTTAATTAATTCAATGTTTTTAGGAAAATGTGAAAACTAGAAAAAAAGATGTTTTGTCTACGCATGAGACTTCACTTCTTGGGACATCATCGCAGTTGGAATCACAAGAAAATATACATAATACACATTCAACAAATGTCCTAGAGGTATGTGTTACGAAATACATATTTATATTGATTTTAACCTTAAGATGTTAATATAAAATATTTTTTTTTGTAGATCAAGTATACTCTATATACTATAAATATAAACAACAGTGTGGCTTATGGTACAATTCATTTGTCAACGGGAAAACAAAGCATTCATGGAGTTCCACTACAAGATAATTGCTATAGAGTTTCTATTGATAAAGTTGTAAAAGAAGCAGCATTTTTACCGGTAGAATCATGTGAGGTCAAAACAGTTGGGGATGCACTAAATACTTTTGTTGCTTGGCCAAAATACCTTGTCAAAACTAGCCAAAAGGTTTGTTCTTTATTAATATATGATTAATTACTCTAGCTATTGATATTTGTTTTCATGTTTTTTGCTTCAGATACCAAATCTATCAAGCATTCAAACACAAAACACTACAACTCAAGTTGCTAAAAAGCAAAAGATATGTTTTACAACGCTAGATGGCATAAAAAAACAGGGAGCAAGAAGAACAAGAAAAACACTTTAAACTAGTACTTATTTTATGTTTACAATCATTTCCTTTTGCAACATTTGTAGATAGTTTTTGATTAGAAGTTTAGTTTTGGTATTATCGTGCACAGATTTTGGTTTATTAATTTTAATATTATTTGGTTTTAGGTTTTCTCATGTTTATTATTGTTTTTTATTGTACAAAAGTTGAAAACAAAACAACTAGTTATAGGAAAATGGCTACACAGAAACACAATATACATGTGTGGCTAAAGGTTAGCCATAAGCCACACTTAAAAGCACAAAAGTTCATGTGGCTTTACATAAACATTAGCCACACCATTGTCATTTTATCTTTTTGTGTCACAAAATCATAGTAAACGTTATGTAAAAACAAATTATGTGTGACCAAAGATTAAACAATAGTCACATAGTAAAATTACAAATTTTCATGTGGCTTTACATAATTACTAGTCACATCATCGTCACTGTGTTTATTTTGCCGTGACGAAATGTTAGCAATTGTCATGGGTAAAAAAGATTATGTGTGACCAAAGGTTAGACAATAGTCACATTTAAAATTACAAAATTTCATGTGGCTTTACTTGATCATTAGGCACACCATCGCCATTGTGTTTATTTTGGTGTGACGAAATATTAGCAAACGCCATGGGTAAAAAATATTATGTGTGACTAAAGATTACATAATAGCCACACTTAGAAAGAAAAAAAATTTCATGTGGCTTTACATAACTTTTAGCCACACCATCCTTATTTTGATTTTTTTATGTGACAGAATGATAGCATCTGTAATGCACAAAATGAATTTGTGTGGCCAAAGGTTAGATGATAGCCACACATAAAATCATAAAGTTTTATGTGGCTTTACATAATCATTAGCCACATTATCCTTACTTTATGTGACGAAATGATAGCAAATGTCATGAGAAAGTAAATTATAAGTGGCCAAATGTTAGCCATTGCTACACTTAAAACCACAAAACTTCATGTAGCTTTACATAAACATTAGCCACGCTATCATCACTTTATTACTTTTGTGTGACGGAATAATAACATATGTCATGTGAAAAAAAAATGTGTGACCAAAGGTTAAACAATAGTCACACTTAAAATTACAAAATTTTATGTGTGACAAAAGGTTAGACAATAGTCACATATAAAATTACAAAGTTGTTTTTAGTGTCTAGAAATATTTTTTAGCCACAGTTATAGTAAACAGATGTGACTAAATAATAAAACGGTCACATTTACAGTGAGTTCATGTGGCCGTTACAAACATTTAGTCTTACTTAATAAATGGAATGCTTAATTACAACAACTCTTTTTGCCACATTTTTTTAATTGATGTGGCTAAAACAAACTTTTAAGTGACTATATAATAGAAACAACCACATTTACAATAAATTCATGTGGCTGTTGTTACCCTTTAGCCACACTTATTGTACAGAATGTCTGATTTCAGCAAGAGATAGTGGTACCCTTTAGCCACACTTTAAAGTTGCTACGGCCACTAAACGTGAATGTGGCCGTATGATACCTATGATGACTGGACCTTTGGTCACACTTTAGTTGAAAAAAAAAGTGTGACAAAAGGCGTATGGCCACTCTTTTTTTGTGTGGCCGTAAGCCTTTTTTGGCGTAGTGTCTGTTCAGATTCTTTCAACATATTCTTTTGCTTTTCGGCGGGAAACTCCTTGTTTGACTGTTTCCAGAAAGGTTTCTCCTTTTCCTCTTCAGAACTTGCTCCTGAAACAAATTTAGTTTTTGGTTTATAAATTTTCTCATTTTTATGATTTTCGGGTGGAATAAAACCTAATCCTTTCTTTTTGAAATTACTGTTATGGTTTGGTTTTTTTTTTTATAACCCGAACCAGAACTGTAACCTTTTTTCTTGTTCAATCTTTGTTGAACTCTTGAAGTGTATTTTTTAGGTTTTTCAGTAAGATTTACATCTTTTATTTCAGAAATATTAATTTCTGTTAATTTGAAAACCTTGTTAATCATTTCAGTTTTAACACTTCTTATTGGAAATTTTTCATCAGAATATAATTTGTCAGAATCATTCAATGTATTTGCTACTTTGATTGTTTCGTCATTCAAATTATTTTGTGATATCAGAAAATCTTTATTGTAAACCCTTTTGACCGGTGAACTCGAGCTTTTGTCTGATGAACTCGAATTTTTAGATTTAGACTCCGACTTTGACTCTTCATCTTTATCCAACACCTGATAGACCACTTTCTTAATTATCTCGGACTCATGATAAGTGTCAGACGCTGTGAAGGTGACATCAATATCATCTGGCAATCCATCGATAGACTCGGATTTCAGATTCAGATTGAGTGCTTCAGCCACCTTTTCAAAGTCTCGGGGGGTATAGCCATCCCACATTGGATTTGGAACTCTGTTATACTTCAAACTAGTTTTCTTACCAGAATTTTCTTCATCATCTGCAAACTTATGAGCTGCCACGGTAGGATAGATGCGATCAATAACATAATCTAAACTTTGATAACTTCGAAGTAAAGAATTCACTCTTTCTGTTTCAATCGTCATCGCAGCCAATTCTTGTTTCAGCCCAACAATAATCTCGATATATTTGTTGATTGCAGTTTGCTTTTGAACAACTGTTGCTTTCAAAAGATTCTTCATCTGAATATCCTCATCACAAGCTCCTTTGTACAAATTGACTTTGCTGCTTAGGAGATCATATGACTCCTTTATGCTTCTCACATTGTGCAGCAAATTTTCTTTGAGCTTTTCCAATTCAGCATACTTCATGTCTTTTTCAGCACACTCTTTGCAAGGTACTAAACACTTTGCACAAGGTTTTTCAACCTCTACAATCTTTCCCACTTCAACAATTTTTCAACTTCGACGATTTTTTCAACTATTTTCTCCACCACCTTTTCAATCACAATCGATTCTTTTTCAACTTCCATCTTCACTTCATTCTCTTCAACCTCGACCTTCTGTGTCGGTTTTTCTTCAACTTTTGCCTTTTCTTCAGCAACCCTTCTTGTTTCCAATTCTCTCTTCAGTCTAGCAGCCTTTTTCTCTTTCAAAATCTCGATTTTATCTGCAAAAAACAAATCAAAACTGTAAGGATCTAATTGTTTTCTAGCTTTATTAATATATTCTTCCTCATCATCAGTGTCTGCATCACTTCCTGATGACTTAAAAATCAGTTGTCTTTTAGCAACAAAGGCTTTAGAAACTGAAGGTCTAGAAGGGTCATAATCATCCCAATTGAACTCTTTCGGAATCCTTTCATCTTCTTGATCTATCAGACCAAAACAAGCTCTACCCTTTGAATCTTCAATCGTACGTGAGTGTGAAGATTGTTGTTGATATGGTTGTTGAGCAACCTGATGATAAATTGCTTTTCTATGATAATCGTTGTTTCCGAAAGGATCTTGTCTTCCGGTTGCTTCTCTGTTTGTACACTCTTGTTTAAAATGTCCTTTTTCTCGGCAACGAATACAAGTAACCTTCGATTTGTCAAAACCTAGATGAGATGTTACAGCTTCACGAAGATCATCTCTTCCGGTGATCTGTTTGAACTTTTATGCTCTTCTCAAAACGCTAGCTAAACACCACTTGATATCCATAAACTCAAGTTCTTCAGAATCAATCTGGTCATAATCCTCTTTAGTGAGCATCGGATTGCCGATTCGTCCAGCAACTAAGCTTTCATACGACTCTAACACAGTAACAAGAGATGCCTTGTGTTGCTTTGCAATATCTGGAGAAAATTTTTGACCATTTTGAATATTCAATGTAACATTACATTGCAATACTTGACCGGTACCATTTGTTGAACTTTGTTGTTGAGAACTTGGTGTTGAGAAATTTGGTTCAAAACTTGTATAAGACGAAGAATATCCACTGCTCTGATTTGTATTGTTTGTATTTGTTCCGGAAGTACCATTCGCACTGAACGCAGTCTGAATCTTCGGACTCGGAGTAGTCTCAACTTTGCTTCCTCGATAGTATAGACTAACATCTTGTTGAGCACCCGGACTTCTCATTGTAGCAGTTTTTCGAATTGCTAGTTCATGTTCTTCCAAATTCTGGATAAAAATACTCAAATTCATATCTTCAAATTGTCGATTATGCTTTAAAATCAATAGATATGTTCCCCATTCATTATGTGGTAACGCATCGGCTAGCTTATCAACCCATTCATCATCTTCTTTCTTGATGTCCAATCTTTTCATTTCCACGACAAGATGACAATATCTCTCAATAATCGTTCTTGTTGTTTCACCTTCAAGAGCTGTAAACATATCAAAAGATTTCTTTTGTAATGCACGTTTATTTTTTATCATATCAGCACTACCCTTAAACTTCTTAATCAACGCTCTCCAAATTGATCTAGCAGTTCCCTCATGTTGAAGCAAAACAAAAATATCTTCTTTTACCGCTTGTTGGAGAATGCTAATCATCATTTTTTCACATGTGTATTTTAATTTTTCATCCGGTAAAAATTGACTTAATTGTTTTTTAATTCCATGTTCATCTTTCGGTAAAGTATAATCTTTCTCTAAAGAACACCATGCATCAAACTTGTTCGCTTGCACCCAGTTTTCAAAACGATCTTGCCACCCTTTAAAATCCTCGATATACATAAGTTTTGGAGGCTTTTGCAAAGTTCCTGTTTCATTCTCGATAATGACAGTTTCGGCAACTGTAACTGGAGCAGCTGGTGCAGTAGCAAAAGGATTGTAAAACTCGTTATCCATGTTTAAGTGAAAAGATTCACAAAATCCCAAAGTTCAAGCGAGCGGGAGTCTCAAACGAACTGAGTTCAAACTATCTGGTTCAAACGAACTGGTTCAAACGACCTGACTGATCTCAAATGACCTGATGCCTTTTAACCACACCGTGCCAGCTGAATGATATATTTCAAACGACTTGAAGTTTCAAGCGACCTGGGTTCAATCCGTGCGATCTGATCAAACTTTCACACGACCTGGATGTTTTCACATGATCTGACTCACCTTGTACGACCTGATTTGTTCAAACCGTGCGACCTGAGATCCTTTCAAACGATCTGAAAGATTTTTCACACGATTTGGCCATTTTTATCAAGTTTTATGTTGAATTAGGTCCTGCTTTGTTCACGGATTGTTTAAAACTCAATTTTACGTGCTATATGTGAAATTCAGATCATTTTAGTCGTGAAAACGTTCTGATTTTGAAAAAATGTGTAGAAGAATGAGTAGAAATGAGAAGAAATCAGTTTTTATCAATGAAAACAAGCTGAAATGGTAAGAACTCTTCCTCCTGAGCTCTGATACCACTTGTAGGATCGAAGGTTTAACCTAATGAGTCGATCAGAAGAGTTCTAGACTAAACCAAAGGCGGAATTCAATGACTTGGACATGTTTGCAGCTTGTTTAACACTAAGAATCACTTTAACTGTCGTTAAGATTGATTTGATAGTGATTACAGATCGTACGACACTTCGGCAACACTTCGTCTCCAGAATCAGTATTGTTACAAATGAAATCCCAAGACCACCTATATATAGGAAGGCCAGGTCGCACGAACCAGCATGGTCCAGGTCGCACGGACTGGCCAGTTCGCACGAACTGGTCACTTCGTGTGAACCTGCTGGTTCAGACCTGTTTCCCGTTTTTCTCGTTCAACGTGTCTTGGTCTATCTATCCTATTACATAACTCGATACAAGATGAAGTCAACAGACATATGCACCAACGTCCCCCTTACTCTATTACTTCATTTACTAATCTAGTTAACTTGTTTAATAGCCAATTCTCATGCAGTAGGAAATTTGAACGTTTAACTAGTGACCTATATAGGGTAACACAAGGTCAAAATGAATCACTTAGAGATTATATCACTAAATTCAGTAGAGAATCCTTAGAGATTCCCAATTTGGATATTGCTACGGCTGTAGAAGCCTTCAAAATGGGTTTACTTAAGGATTCATTGTTCTATGATGATCTTGTCATGACCCCTTGCAGGAATCTTGATGAAGTAAGAACCAGGGCCCTTAGATTCATCCGACTAGAGGATGATAAAAGGATCCAAGAGAGACTGGCAGGATCATCAAAGCAAGAAAAGCAAGGATCCTACTTCAGGAACAACAAGTCCAAATCATACAACAAGTCTGATAACCAGAACGTGCATGCAGTGGAACAGGAAGAGGATGATGAGGATTATCCTCCCATTTTTGAATATTGCTTCTCTGTTGATAATAATGAACTAATCCTTGCGATGCAGAATCTAGGTGAAAAAGCAAGATGGCCCAGAAAGAGTGATAAACCAGCTGCAACAAAAGACAAATCCAAATGGTGTGCATATCATGAAGATTTCGGTCATCTCACTGAAGAATGCATTGCACTCAGAAAAGAGATTGGTTACTTGTTAAGCAAAGGGCATTTAAAGGAGATGTTGGGAAGAAAAAAGTCAAGGATCCAGGATCCTGAAAAAGTTCTGGAAAGAGCTCCTGCTCCCCCAGCAGATGCACAGATTATCAACTTCATATCTGGAGGATCAGACATATGTGGCACTTCCTTTTCAACAGCTAAGAGGCATGCCAAAGAAACAAAGATGGATAATGGGGATAGACCCGTCCAGACCTCGATCCTTACACAGGAGAAAGTTATATCCTTTGATAAGGATGATCGTGTGGATATTCAGGATCCTCATCATGATGGTCTAGTTATTACTTTGTTTATATCTAACCATTTTGTTCGCAGGATTCTCATAGATGGAGGAAGCACAGTGAACATCATTCAACTTGATGTCCTCAAGAAGATGAACATCCTTGAATCAGAGATTATCCCGAGATCATCAGTTCTTGTGGGATTCAGTGGAGAAACCAAGAACACATTGGGGGACATTAAACTTCCCATTTATATAGAGGGAGTTAATACTTTTCAAAAATTTTGTGTTATAGATTGCTTATCCTGTTGCAATGTTATCCTTGGCAGGCCATGTATACATGACATGAAAGCGGTCCCATCTACATACCATCAATGTGTAAAACTCCCTACTCCATGGGGTGTGGTAAAGATTGAAAGTGACCAACAAGAAGCCAAAAAGTTGCTACACTTCATCAATGAAGCCAACCTCAAGACCCAGGGAGCAATAGCAATTAAAGCATCCTCCAACAGATGTCCTAGAGGCTAGAGAACAAGATGTCAAGGATATCCTAATGGATCCTCAGGATCCTGAATCCAAAATTTTCATAGGATCTGGGATCCTCAACGATATTGAAGAGGATCTAGTATCCTTCCTAAAGAGAAGGAAAAAATACCTTTGCCTGGAAGCATGAAGACATAACAGGTATCTCTAAAGATATTATTACTCATAAGCTTGGCATTGACAGGTCATTCAAACCTATACACCAAAAGAGGAGAAAGTTTGCACCTGAGAGGAATGTCATTATCTAGGAGGAGGTAGATAAGCTGCTCAGAGCAGGTATGATTAGAGAGGTTAAGTATCCAAGGTGGTTAGCCAATGTGGTTGTTGTTCAAAAGAAAAATTGAAAGTGGAGGGTATGTGTCGATTTTACTGATTTAAATAAGGCATGTCCCAAGGATCCTTTCCCATTACCCCACATTGACTCCATGGTGGATGCTACCGCGGGTCATGAGTTGTTGACTTTCATGGATGCTTCATCTGGATTTCAACAAATTCAGATGGAACCATCCGATCAAGAGGATACAGCCTTTATGACCCCTACTGGTATCTATTGTTATATTGCTATGCCATTTGGACTAAGAAATGCAGGTGCTACATACCAAAGGCTAGTCAATATGATGTTTAAGGAACAAATAGGATACACAATAAAAGTCTATATAGACGACATGGTGGTTAAGTCCAAGAGAGCTGAGGATCACCTTAGAGATTTGGAGGAAGCATTTGATATCCTTGATAAATTCAATATGAAATTGAATCCTTCCAAGTGTCACTTTGGTGTAAAAGCAGGCAAGTTTCTAGGATACATGGTGACAAAAAGAGGCATAGAGGCAAGTCCAGAGCAAATCAAGGCGATTGTGAATATTAAATCTCCTGCCAATGCCAAGGATGTGCAAAGATTGACAGGGAGGATCGCAGCCTTGAACAGGTTCATCTCAAAGTCATCAGAGAAATGCAAGGAATTCTATGACAACCTGAGAATGAACAAGAAATTTGAGTGGACTGAAAAGCATGAGAATGCTCTCAAGGCCCTTAAGGATTACCTATCCTCAGCCCCTGCCTTAATGAAACCAGAAAAAGGGGATATATTATCCTTATATTTGGCAGTCTCTTCTAAGGCAGTAAGTGTGGTCCTTGTTAAGGATCACGAAGGTACACAACACCCTGTATATTATGTAAGTAAGAGTTTGCTTGATGCTGAATCCAGGTATTCACATCTTGAAAAACTTATCCTTGCTTTGATTATGGCATCAACTAAATTACGCCATTATTTTGAGACCCATGCTATTATTGTTAGAACTAACTTTTACTTTCCAATTAAGTATGTTCTCAGGAAACCTGAAATGTCAGGAAGGATGGCTAAATGGGCAGTAAAGCTTAGTGCCTATGATATAAGATATGAGCTAAGAACTGCCATTAAATCCCAAGCCTTAGCTGACTTTGTATGTCAGGAAGGATGGTTAAATGGGCAGTAAATCTTAGTGCCTATGATATAAGATATCAGCCAAGAACTGCCATTAAATCCCAAGCCTTAGCTGATTTTGTGGCAGATTTCAGTAGTGATCTACAAAGGGAAGCTGAGTTAGAAGTTCAACAGCTCGAAGAGACTAAGGATCCTTGGATACTCTTCACAGATGGGGCTTCAAACATCAAGGGAACTGGACTAGGAATACTACTAAAATCGCCACAGGGGGACATAATACCCCACTCAATAGCTTGTAAGTTTCAAACTACTAATAATGAGGGTGAATATGAAGCCTTAATAGCTGGTTTGCAAATTGCCAAGCACATGAGGATCAGGTATCTTGAGGTACATGTAGATTCATTGTTAATTACTAATCACTTTAATGGTTCTTATGCTGTTAAAGGTGAAAGACTAATTAAATATCTAGAGATAGTCAAGAAATTGGCAGACTCTTTTGTTTCCTTTAGTTTGACACAGGTACCCAGAGAAGAAAATGCAGAAGCTGATGCTTTGGCCAACCTTGGATCATCATTGAAGATTCCAGATGATATTAAAATCCCCATAATCCATATCTTGACTCCTGCTATTGAGGATCAGACAGCTATGGAGATAGTGGAGGATTCTGCAATCACACCCAGTGATGGTTCACAACCAAATTCAGGATCATGGATCCTTCCAATCCTAAGATATATACAACATGGAGAGATTCCTACAGGAGAAAACCCCAGAGCTTTTAAAGTCAAGGTAACTCAATTTACAATACTAAATAACATGTTATATAATCGATCTCTTGCAGGTCCATACCTAAGGTGCATAGAGGATCCTGAAATTCAAGAAGTCTTAAAGGATTTTCATGAAGGAGATTGTGGAAACCACACTTGGGGCAGAGCACTGTTCTCAAGGATCCTTAGGACAGGATATTATTGGCCTACTATGAAGAAGTATGCTATGGATTATGCCAAGAAATGTGATGCTTGTCAGAGACATAGCAATATCCTTCATCAACCAGCAGAGCTCCTGCATCCTATATCCTCTTCTTGGCCATTCATGAGATGGGGAATGGATATAGTTGGTAAACTTCCTAAGGCACCAGGAGGAAAAGTGTTTATGCTTGCCATGACTGACTACTTTTCCAAGTGGATAGAAGCTGAAGCCTTTGCTCAAGTCAGAGAAAAAGAAGTGATATCCTTTATTAAAAGAAACATTATTACCAGATTTGGTATCCCTTCTGAAATTGTTTGTGATAATGGATCCCAATTTATTGGGAGTAGAACTACTAACTTTTGTGACAGTTGGGGGATTAATATGATAACATCAACACCAGTTCATCCACAAGCTAATGGTCAAGCAGAATCATCCAACAAGATCATCATTAACAACTTGAAGAAGAAGCTTGGATCCAAGAAAGGGAAATGGGCAGAAGAGCTACCTTATGTATTATGGGCTGATAGAACAAGTCCCAAGAATGCTACTGGCCAGACTCCATTTTCTTTAGTGTTTGGAGCAGAATCAGTGATCCCTACAAAGATGGTTGTCCCTACTGCAAGAACAAGCATCCGTAATACTGAGGGAAATGCTAAAAACTTGGTTCAAGACTTGGATACCATAGAAGAACTCAGGGATTTGGCAAGGATAAGATTGGCTAGCTATCAACAAAGGATGGCTAGAGCTTATAACAAGAATGTCAGGATCAGAAAGTTTCAAGTTGGTGACATGGTGTTGAAGAAAGCATTCCAAAATACCACAAATCCTGCTGATGGCAAGTTAGCACCAAAGTGGGAAGGCCCCTATCTTATTGAAGCTGAGGCAGGAAAGGGGGCATATCGGTTATTGACAATGGAAGGTGAATTGCTACCAAGAGCTTGGAATGCTGTCCATTTGAAGAGATACTTCATGTAAGAAGGATCACGGATCCTTGGCCATTTTCATGTCTGGTATACACAAAGGATCCTAAGAAGATATATAATCCTCATTCTGGTAATAATGTGATTCTAACTTACCAAATCCTTTAAGTTATTTATTCACAAGGAAAAGGATTTAGGATCCTTTATCCTTCTTCACTAAAATTCTGAGTTTTGTAGAAGTTCAGGGATCCTTGACAGAGGATCAAGTATCCACAGAAGTCTCCTAAGTGTTTATGGGCTTGTCCCCAGTTTTATGGGTTTATCCCCAGTTTTTGGGCTTGTCCACAGTTTAAGGTATCTACTACCTTCGCCAGTAGCGCACGATTATCCTGGTGCAGTTAAAGGCAATGGGACCAGTACCCGCTTTAGGGGCTGACAATTTCATTGTACTGGCTGTATTCAGTTTCCTAAGTATAATGGTAGACGTACCATACATCCATTCCTAAGGTTTCTAACGTTTTCACGTTAGCTAAGGTTTTGGCATTTTCATGTCACTAAGTTTGGATAGTTGCCAGTGAGGGCCATACTCCAGTTTACACAAGATCCTTTGGGCTTGTCCCCATTTTTTTGGGCTTGTCCCAAGTATATTGGGCTTGTCCCCAGATTTTTGGGCTTGTCCCGAGTTACTAACTCTTCCATTTGCAGTTGGCTTAGTCCCAAGTTATGTCTTATTTTAGGTTTCTAAAGCTAAACAGTTAAGGATCTTGGATCCTAACTTCATACAAGGGTTTGTTTTTTGGTTATCACGAGTGTAAGTATTAAGAATTTAGGATCCTAACTTGGATTCTCTGGTATGATCCTTATTTACCTTATCTTTATTCTTGATTTATCTATGTTACCCTTATACTTTGACAACAAGATATATGATCCTAAAATTTTATCACTTTTTGAACTTTTCGATTATAGGATATTTGATCTTTGATCATATCCTAAACTTTTTGACTTAAACTAATTTCTATACTTTCATTATCAACTTGTAAGTTCAAAGGAATATGCAATAATAACTGAAAGGTAAATAGACATAGAATGAACAACACAAGATAGCCAAAATATTAAAGTTTTATTTATTTATCAAAAGTTAAACCCTTCAAAGGTTGTCAAAATTACCTACCCCAAGCATCTACCAGCAATACGTGGCCCGTTCGCTGGGGTAGGTAAAAGGTGTCCATATTAACAAAAGTCTAAGCGCAAGAAATAAAGATGATAGGATAATAGTGGCTTCATCCCCCAAACAGAGGATCCCTCCACCAGCTATCATCCTACCTATTGTCCCAAGGATCCTTGATCCTTAAACCTAAATACTGTTCTTTAAGTACAGACCAGCATTGTTTCAAAACATCATCAAACAAAAAACCGTTAAACCATAAAATATGGGCTTCGGCCGCGTCTAGATAAATCCATCATCGCCTATTGCTGCAGCCTACACCTTCGCTGCATCATTACCACCAGCTGCTCCTTCCACCGGATCCTTCACCCCACTGCTACCAGCCTCAGTTGCCAAGACCCCTTCAGCTTCCTCTTCATCATCCAGCTCTGCTAGCTTTAGCTTCCAAGCCTCCTGATTCCAGGCATACCTATCAAAAGAAGGATCCTCAGCCTCCTTTGCCATTTGAAGCTTGATCTTGAGCATGGCGATTGTAGCAGAGAGCTTTGCCCCTTCCATCACATCCTCCTTCTCCTGCTAAGCTGTGATTTGGGTCAAGACTGGCTCCTTTTTCACCAGATTAAGATCCTTCTCGAGGGAGGAGATTGTCTTGTCTTTGGCCAGGAATATCTTCTGGAGATCCAGGTTCTTTTGCTCGGCTTCTTCGAGACTATGATCAAGGAGCATTTGGATCTCAGTAAATTTCTGCATAAAACGAGCACATGGTCAGGATCCGTTATCCTCAGAAATGGAAGATCAGCCTTAAGGATCCAGGATCCTTACCTCGGAGACGTACTCCTCGAACTGGTGTTGGATGAGAGGGAGGCCTTCAAGAGACTCAGCAGCTTTCCTTTTCTTGCCACCCTTGCCCTTCGTGCTGGCACCCTTAGGATTTGGGATGCTAGGAGTGGCAGCAAGTTGTTTCTTGATGGACTTGGAGGAAGAAAATGCGTCAAGGTCGCTGACACTAAACCTGGAAGCTGATCTTGAGGATTTTCCAGCGCCTACAAATGCCAAACACAGATAAGTATTTATATTCATTCATTCAAACGTTTATTTATTCATACATAGATTCGAATACTTACTTGACATTGTGAAGGAACCGGAGGATGCTTCTTGTGAATCCTTTGCCTTGATTTGAAATGTCCTCACAGCAGGGTCAAGCCTCCAGAAGGCAGCAACTCTTTCTTTTGTTGCAGGTGTCTCTTGAATATGAGAGAGTGAGATAGCTGCAAAGATAGAAAGAAGGATCAATTATCCTTAACAGAAAAAGAATCCTACTTTGGTCCTTGTCTAAGGATCCCATATCCTACCATGGGTGATCCACTTTTTGGGAAGGTTTTTCCCATCTGGGATTGAGTCCCTCCTCACAAAGAAGAAATGGCTCTTCTAGTGAGTATCGTTTTTGTTGGTATTGAGGATTGGGTGAGGCAACCAGGTTTGTGTTTAAACAGAAAGCGGTGTGAACCGTGGCTAGTGAGGTTGTATAACTGACTCAACTCGGACATCCCTATGTCCATACCTTCCTGCTCAATGATATTTTCAATGGTATAAAGAACTCTCCACATCATCGGCATGGCCTGAATGTAGCACATGCCCGTGAGTGTGAAGAAGGATTGTGTAAAAGCAGGGAAGGGATAAGAAAACCCTATCAGGAAAGGGGTGGCCGAAAAAGTGACCCAAGTGTCGGAAATACAGTCACTCTTCATTGAAGAGTCAAAGGATCAGAAGACGGCTTCAGCCGGAAAACAATGGCGAATCCGATCAATCTCAGGATTGGTAAAATGGCAAAGTTCCAGCGAAGGGTTTTTAGTAACGCCTTGGCTCTTCAAAGGACTATCCTTCTTAGGATCCTTGGCTGGTGAGGATCGGAGAACCATCTTAGTCATGGATGCTCGGAGAAAGGAGGATCGGAATAGAAGAATTTAGACAAGGAAAGAGAGAATACCTGTTTGATCTTTGGATGAAGATTTAAAGGAGTGGAACACTCGAATTTAAACACATCTTGATCCTTATCTCTAACTCTGAATTTATAATGATGATTTGCAGGTAGTCTTGTCGCTGACGTCATGTTGCAACGGATAGTTTCAATACAATGGCTATATTTACGTTAACCGATTCGTTTGTGATAAGGCAGAAAATATGACTCATCTAGTTATATTTAATTCCTCATATTTTTGGGGCAATTGTTAGGGATGGATTTTCACATCTTATGGATAACGGATCCTCAAGCGCAGCCAGGATCACGGATCCTCAGTTCAATTTGAATTAAGGATCCTCAGAAGACGTTGCAGGAATAAGTATCCAGGATCCTCATTATTATCCTTATACTAACAATTGTTTCCATTATGTTTGAACTTTTTTTGCAGGAGTATACGAGTGGGACTTGGTCTTGCCGAGATTCCAGCGGAAAATGCTCCATTATTCTACGCGTGCATGGCCTTTTTGACCGTTATGGAGGTCGTGGGAAGCTAGAATGATTGGTGGATTGTTAGTTAGCTAGATTATTTCTATTTTTATAAAGGGATAACAAGCTTGATTAGATAGAACAATTAGCAAACACACACTGCTCGAGAACTCTCTGCAACTTATTAGCGATTACACACTTTTGGCACACTAGTGATCCTTGTAACAAGCTTGTTATCATCCCGATTTGTAACTTCATTTGTTTAATATAGCTGGTGATCGGTAGTTTCCATCACCCGAGGTTTTTTGTGCCGGAGATCATACATTGATCAAGGGCTTTTTCCTCATGTTCAACATTCATTTCATTCATATTTTGTTCATACATTCGTTCTTCAATTCAAGCATCACACCTCACAAAATTAGATTTGATTGTATTATCCTTGTGTGATTTTTTGACCAAAACAGCTTCATCCTGAAAACACAGGATCCCTCCACCTTCAACTGTTGATTGTTCAAAAGCATATTAAAGTTGATGACCAAGGGCTTCATCCTGAAACTCAAGATCCCTCCACCTTTGGTCATCATATTGTATCTAAGTGCAGGAAAAGTAAATTGTTTGGAGTTATAGACTATTCGAATTTAAAAAAGTGGGCTTCGACCTAAGCAATAATATCCATCATTGCCCACTTGAACGCCCTCACACAGCGGCATCACCACCATCCTTCTTCTCAGCATCAGCATCACCACCAGCATCCTCACCAGCATCGCCACCAGCATCCTTCTTTTCTCCAGCCTCGTCTGCCACCTCAGCTGCCTTAGAAGTCTCTCCTGCCCTAGCTTTAGAAGGATACGGCACAGGATTGCCTCCAAGCTCCTTAAGTTTCGCCACCCAGGAGTCGATTGGCCAAGCTGGACACTCAAGACCTGTCTCCTTGGCTTCGTAAGCCATCTTGATTCGAGACTGCAGCAGGGAGATAACAACAGAGTTTTTGATCCCCTCTCGGAAGGAGATCATGGCCTGTTCATGCTCGACGTGGGCGGCTGACAGCCACTTCGGCATCATGAGTAACCTTCTTCAGCTTATCCTCATAGTGACGGGTCTTAGCTTCAGCAATTGTGCCCTTGTCAGCTACGGTGGTCTCAAGTTGCTTGATCCTGGCATCTTGGAGCTTCACTGTCCCGTAGGCATCAGTGTAGAGGTGTAGCAGATGCTGGAGACCCTGCAGATCAAAATACAGGTACAGGTTAATGTTTACTAACCAGGTTATTTAGTCAGGATATATGCACAGGATCTAGCACCAGGATATTACCTTGTTGAGGAACGAAGTCATAGGCTCTAAGGACTCGGTAAAACTGAGCTCCTCGTAGGAGAATCCTTCAGAGGCTGGAGTGGTGGTCTCTGAACCCTTTCTTTTCTTGGACGTGGAAGCACGAGTTCTTGGGTTAGGCTTAGGGACTACGGCTGGTTTGGAGCTGGTAGCAGCAGGGGTCTCCTTCTTGACATTGGTAGGAGTAGGATAGCTGTCGAGTTCATCAAGGTCTAGGAGGATTGGAACTTTGCTAGCATCTGTATACAGGGAGTAATTTTAAAACCCTTCTATATTACAACATCAAATAACAAAATGTGTGCAGGATATTAAACAGGATCCTTACCAGACATGTTTGAGCTGGAGTGTTGACTTGAGGATGCTGGGTATGGATTGAAGTTCCTTTCGATCTCGGGAAGAAGTCTGATGGCTTGAATCCTTTTTCAGAGTCAACAAAAGGAGGTGCTAGTTTCCTGAAGTCAGCTGCATAAAACAATAAGAAAGATCAGTTCAGGTTACAGGATAGAATATGATAGAGGATCATCCTAAAACCCTAAATCCTACCCTTTCTCAACCACTTTACTGGATAATCCGCTCCACCAGGGATAGAACTTCTTTTCACAAAGAAGAATTTGGATTTCTATTCCTCCTCGTTCCAGTTAGCTCGGAGTATCAGAGGGTCACTGGAAGTAGAGTAAAAAAAATCTGCAAGACCTATGGCATCTAAGCCGATATGCTAACGGAAGGTCATGGACGGAGAGCTCGGGAATGTGTGCGTTCTTGATTCGATCAAGAACGAGCAACACTCGCCAGAGCATTGGCATGGTTTGACTGAAACTGATTTTTGTAATATGGAAAAACTCGGCGATGAAATCGGGGAAAGGAAATCGGAAGCCCAAGGTAAATGGAAAAGCATTAAAACAGAGCCACTCATTAGACGCCATGTCTGCTCGGATCTCTCGATCGAATGGACGGAACACTGTCCCCTCCTGGAAGATACCGGAGGTTTTGAGGGCCGATAGGTGAGCGCTGTTGAAGGAGCATATTTCCTTCTCCGGGTCTTGAAGGATATTGTGAGGAAAAAATGTGGGAGCAGAATCGCCGGAGCTCGATCTTGTTTGTCTTGCCATATCTTCGCCGGAATAATGTGAAGAAAAGAAATGAGAAGGGAAAGAGATGTTTTACCTTGTGATTTCTTGGTAAAGATAAGTGGCGATAAAGATGAGAAGTTATAGGGAGGTGGTGAGTGTTTATAGCCTTGGTGGTTACAAGTTGTCAAATCAAAGTCTTATCTCATAATTACCTTGGTATTCGTAAAAAAATGTAACCGTTAAACCCAGGATCCTCAACGGTAACATTTTTTGGGGACAATTGTTATGGGTGAATTTCCAAGCCCATATCCTGGATATTATCTTGGGTTATATCTTGATTACATGATAACAGTTCACAACCAGGATGCTGGATCAGGATATTGGTAACATCCTAATGTTGTATCCTGATGATTACTAACAAACTGTTTGCAGGTTTCGAGTACATGATGGTAACGTTCACCAAGACTTGTTCCCCTGAAGAATCGGTCTAGATGGTTAGAAGAAGAACGTTGAAGCCGCAATATCTGGTCAATAACGTTAACAAGGGAATATTCCAAGGCATCCCACCATTTTAGGAGAACTTTTTTTTTATTTGTAACTATAAATATGTGGATAACCAGATCTCGTAGGACACAACACTTCATTCACACTCACTGCTCTCACATACTTACATTTTTTCTCTCGCAAATCACACACTTCTAGCAAGCATTGTAACACTTAGCAACGATCTGGGCATTATCCTACACTGTATCCTGAGTTTTGAAGTAATAAGAAGAACAAGGCAGCTGTGATTGTTAGCTCCCGAGGTTTTATGCCGGAGATCTAGATTGATAAAGGGCTTTCCTCGTACATCTCGTGTCAACCTTTACTTTTTTGCTCATTGTTTGATTGTTAATATAGCTCGGTATCCTGAGCTATATCCTGAAGACTGTTTTTGTAAACAACTAAATTAGCACATTTTCTACAAACACAGCTAGCACACTACCTCACAAAACTAATTTGATCACTTAACTGCTTCGGTAATTTTTTACCAAAACACAATGTTTGTGAAAAATATGTAGGTTTGTTCGTTTGTAAAAAACAGTTTCAGGATATAGCCTCAGGATATGAAGCTATATCAATAATCAAACGATGAGCTGAAAAAGTAAAATTGGACACAGGATATACGAGGAAAGCCCTTGATCAATCTAGATCTCCGGCATAAAACCTCGGGAGCTGACAATCGTCTGCAGCCTTGTTCTTCTTATTACTTGACTGTTCAGGATACAGTGCAGGATAATGCTCAGATCGCTACTAAGTGGTACAATGATTGTAAGTGATGAGTGTTAGTGCGTGATTGCTAGAGAAATGTGTAAGAGTTCAAGAGCAGAGAGTGAAGTGAAGTGTTCCTACGATCTGGCACTCCTATTTATAGTTACAAATATCAAACGACTTCTCCTATAAACTAGGGATACTCTGGAATATTCCCTTTTGAACGTTGGAGACCTATTCTTCCGGCTTCAACGTCTTCCTCCTAACCAAATGGAACGAGTCTTCAGGAGAAATGGTCCATCTGAACGTTACGATCCTGTAGCCATGTCTTCCAAGCAAATAATTAGTAACTGCCAGGATACCACATCAGGATGTTACCAATATCCTGACCCGGTATCCTGACCGTAGTCAGATGTCATAAAATCAAGAGATTTCAGGATTTGGGCTCAGAATTCCACCCATAACAAGGTTTACCTAAACAAGAATTGTAGAATCGAAATGGTACGACACCACAATTTGCAATGCTCATTGACAAGAAAATAGGATTATGATATGAAACAACTCTTGGTAGGACCGAGACAATTGCATATGGTCATTCATTCCCGAAAGCGTTACACACTAAGAAACTGTCGACCTTACTAAGTTTGTCTCCCCCATCCGACACTCTTGTACACGTCCTCTCCCCCCAATTGGGTATTCAAATAACCAATTATCTTGAATGAATTAGTTAAAATTTTCAGCGCAAGACGGTACGAATTCCGTATTAAACCATTCTTACGGGTTTCTTACCGCATTAAAATCACCCATGAGTATCCATGTCCCCTCAAGTGAAGCCATAACTAATCGTTGCCAATAATTCTTTTTTTGCGCCTAGCCCTTAAGGGCATACACATTTACAAAACTCATTGTTTCACCAAAATTTTCCATCTTCCCCGAAACGACTATGAAGTTTCTATGTCTGTATGTAGAGGACCGTTTAAAAACATTTGGATCGCACATACAAACTAGGCCCCGGACCTCTCCTCGGCATTGACCCAGTCAAACTCCACTAGTCGATTACCCTAGATTTTCTTAACCTGTATCTTAGACCCATTGCGGAACAAAGTTTCTTGAAAAAAAAGCAAAACATACCTTATTTTCCCGCAACAACGCCCCCACCGAGAGAATCTTATGATCCTCCCAGATCCCCCTCACATTGTAAGATAAAAAAATCATTGGTGACCGGCATCATGCTCCTCCCTGATAGAATCATCAAGGTTTTCTTCGAATCCTTCAGGATTTTTCACTAAATTTTGGACCTCAAGAGCTTAATCTTTTACATAAAACATCCAAACAAAATTAATATACAATACTCAATGTTACGGAATCATTGAGTGCTGGGCTGATAAAGCTAATTCAGTTAATTATTGTAAGTTATAACTCACCAAATGTAAGTAGTTCCATCTGATATTATTAAAAAAGAGAATAGTTTGTATAAACATCACTCGCGCAAGGATCAACTAGTCAAAGGAAAAGTAAAGTACGTGTATTGTATAAAGCTAATTCATTTGATATTATAACTGATGACTGTTGTAAGGGTCCATTAAAAACCTAATTAAACTACGTAGATAGCGTTAGTAGGGTATCGTATCTACGGGGAATTTGTGGTCAGTGTAGAAGATTTTAACTAAAACTAAAATTATCAAGATTGGTGGTTTGATTAATTGATTTTAAAAATGAGAAAATTAATTAAAGAAGTTGTGATCAGTATGAGAAAAAGCAACCTCCACCCGGAAACCTGATTGTTCGTTTAACACAAAAAAACCTGTTTATAGATTCAAAAAACCACATAGACATGGCCTTGGAATTAATGAATTTAATTAATTATTAGAGATAGTTTTTAAGATTCACCATACAATCTAATAACCCGTTGATTATATCAATTACCCACCAATTTACCAACCCGCTAACAACGCAAGGAAGTTGCCAATACGCTTGACAAACGACAAATAATTCAAATATAAAAAACGTTTCACAAATCCGACACAAGTAATCAATATTTATCGGTTACAAAGAATCCACAAACAAAGTTCAATGCAAAATGACACAATCGTTCCTCCGGGCGGAAGCTACAAGTGTTTTAGCCACACATGGTTGTCAATACTTCTTCAATGTTGATTCGGGAATGATGAGGCATGAAAAAGTAGCTTGATTGATGAAAGAATGATGCTCAGTTCGTCTAGAAGTTCGTATGCGACGACTGTGATTAAAAATATCAAAGTGATGCCCTAAAACACATGTCTCAATGATTTAAATAAGTTTTCCCGTAAAAGGATGGGCCACACGTCTCGGACACATCCCAAGCCACCCCCGCGTGTCGTGGGAGTCTCCCATTTGAACGACCTTATTAATTTTGACCGACATATCTTTGAATTGCCATGCGTATCGCGGAAAGGTATCCAGATGGTGCCGCGTATCGCGGGAACTTCCTGTTTTGACATTTCAATCATGCATTGTCCTACCAAACCCATTCTTTAGGCTCGTTTCTCTCGTTAAACCTTTAGATCGCCTGTTAAACAACAAAATAACCAAAACACTATAAGTATCTAACAAATACTAATTAACATATCTACTGTTATGGGCGATTTTCTGCTCATATATCCCGACTGATATTCTGACTTTGTTTGTTTTATTGTGACCAGGATACTGAATCAGGATATTGGTAACATCTTGGTATGATATCCTGGTAGTAACTAATTAACTGTAACAACCATAATTTTATTTAGTGATTTCCGTAAATAATCACAATTTACTGAATACTTATATTTAAACATTCATGCTCAAATACGGGTTTATTAAAACTTTACTAAACTTAAAAGCAAAACAACATAATGTAATTTAATTCATCGTTTTAGAATAACGACGAAACAACTTGCGGAAGCTTCATTTAACGCGTGTTCGGTTCTTGCTCGACGCTTGATCTTCATCCGGGGCTCTCGACATTCATCTGTGTTCAAAACCAACTCAAAAGTTAGTTTTGATAATTAAATATATATAGGTTGAATCATAGAATTAAAGAAAAATCAGGAAAATCCCAATATTAATCCCTTGATCCTAGAAGCAAGGATTTAAATCCGGCCTCCACCCACCGTAAGTTACGGTGGTCCCTGATTTGATATGTTCCCACCGTAACTCAGTAGAGAACTGGCGTAATTATATCAGCTCCACCGTAACTTACGGTGGGCACCGTAAGTTACGTTGGCCCCTGTATCAGCCCTTTCCAATTTTTTCCGTTTTTGACACGAAAACTTTCGTATCTTTCAATTCGCATATCCGTTTGATCTCTCGTTTCTTCCTACATGACCAAAATTTGATTCTCCATCTCTTGGAGTTTAAATTCAACATTCAAACTAATAAAATCCTAAATTTTTAAGCTTTCGGCTAATTATTAAAAATTTACATTTTGACCCGTTTAGGGGATTTGTATGCATTAAAGCATCAAATCCACTCTTCTCTTTTGGCACCTCGCGTTCCAACATATAATTTGCTACTTATATTCTACCATGACTATTTTTGTGGTGGATCCAACATAAGGGACCCATAATCCCAATTTTACCCTTTTGTTAGTCATTTTACGGAAAAACCCAAACTTAGGCATTTGATCCACAAAAGGCTTATACCGATAATTTTTATGTCCGTCTATATCTAGCATGATCATATTACCTGTACTTAAACAATCCCCAAAGGTTGTTTACCCGATTTACCAACCATGGGCGTTTTGGTCAACTTTAGTCATTCAATTTACGACAAAGGACTTACACCAAATTTTGACCAAAATCGCACGTTTATCTATAAATTGTTTATGCGTACCTGGCTCGGGTCAACATGTGGACCTGTTTTAAGACCGTGTCTCTATAATATGCTAATTCATGGCCTTGCTAATTCATAACCCATTCATCCTGCGAGCATGAGACTCGACATACACTTTTTAGTCATAAATTGTCAAATGGTATCAATATTATCATTTGACCCGGTTGGTCTAAACTACCAAATGTTTTGCGCGTAATATTAAATGGTGTTTATTCACCATTTCATTAAATAACTATCCTTGGATTTCTAACCATTTAGTTATTTCGCCCTAACCCATTTCTTATGCTTTTATTCCAACATAGTTTATGTCCCTTGGCGTCGTTTAAAGCTTTGACTTTTATCATACATACGTGATTAAAATCACCGGTTTACCCTCTTTACTCTCTTAGGCTTACTTATAAAGTAGCCATTCAAAACTTATTTTAAATATGTCACTTCAATGACTATTTTGCGTTTTTCACCCTTTTACCAATAGTAATAGTTTTTCATCATTTTGGTATGTTCCGACCCGTATCAATTCGCGTCGGGAACCATACCTTGGATATTATCTTTATCATATAAATAACTTTTGAACAAGCACGTATGCTACAAAAAGGGTATAAGTTCCACTTACCTCATGTCCAAGCTACACTTTTCTTTTCCTTCTTGATTCGTTTGACCCATTTCTTCCCAAGCCTCCACCGTGCTCGTTAGGTGTCAAACTATCGTCATCATTCAAAGGTGGTTAGATTAGTCATTAATAATCACGACTATTCCACCTTATGTGTTTTCTATGTCGAAACTACCGTTCGACCTCATTATTTATTAATTTAACTTATCAAAAGTTAACTACTTTTGATCACATGATTTACACAATTAAGTCTAATTCAACATAATGTTTATAACCCTTATCACTTCACATTTCACATAATTTGCCATATTTTTCAAATGCGTATTTTATTCGAAATTTCAACATTTAGCTTTCTCTTAAGCATTGTGTCAAACACCTAGTGAGCATTCTTTTATAAAATTTAACAATCAAACTTATGGCTACCTATCTTGCCAATTTTAACATCTTTTACTAGATAATCATCAAATTCAGGGTTAAATGTCAAGATTAACTTCATAGAGTTCAAATAACACTAGTTTGACAATCATGATTCTAGTGTTCATCATGTTTCTACAAAACCCATTAAACACCCACAATGGATGATCATGAGCTTTAAAATTTCAACACTAATTCAACTAGTTATTGACTAGGGTTTACTCCTAGACATCATACTACTTCAAGATTCATCCATGCATTACATATTTAAGCTCAATTTCAGTTTCTCACAATTAACCTAGAATTCAAGATGAATCAAAACATCACAATTTTTCATACCTTATGATCCTTTCAACTAGGTGATCATGAATTTGTGCTTGAGATTCGATTTAGACTTGATTAGAGGCTTCAATTTGTGGATTTTGTAAGGATTTTAGGGTTTGAAGAAAACCCCTGTCGCCCCTTGCTTCTTTGATCGACCAGACACCCCCAAAGTGGGTGTTTGGTATGTTTTAATTTTGTTTTATGTTATTAAGTTTCAAATTTAACAACATAGGCCCCTCAACTTTTGTTTGGTTTATAACTTGAATAATTTTGTTCTTTCACTTAATTACAAGACTTGTACTAGGTTATTTATTTCCTAGTTATTTATCTTGTTCAATACCCGTTTTATTTTAAGTCCCGTTAAATCTCAGACCTTTTTATATACTTTGCTTTCTCAACGTATTTCCCTTCCTTTTAATAAATATTAGATTTATTTATTTAAAATCCTAAAATTTACCGGGTAAGTTTTACCACTAACTGTATTTTACCCGTCCTTTAGTATTAACGTGGTTTGATTACCAAACCCGTTTTCGGGGTGTTACAAGTCTACCCCCCTTAAAGAGGTTTCATCCTCGAAACCTTTTCTTATATAATTCATTGAGTTTAAACTCAATGTATTTGATCCGAGATATCTTTTAAACATTACTTATACTTTTAACCAATTGTTCGTATTACCAGATAAGTATGGTAACATCTTTTTGGTCACTAATTGTCTACGTATCTCGTACGACATTGTGCAACTTGAAATAACGTAATCTCGTTATTTCCACTAGTTTAGTTAACTTAGCGATATCCATTGCTTTCATATACTATCGAATTCTTTATGAATCCGTTACTTTGACCCGTTTAAAGGTCTTTAGTGAAATCTTTCACTTTTGGCAACAAATTCTTTTGTTTTCAAATTTATTCATTCGGTTCAGTTATACCGAATCTACCGCTTACAAGCAAACCAAATTTCTTGATTTGAATTGCTGACTTTAACCGGTCTCACTAACTAGACTTATTAGTCCAGTTATTTCTACCGCTCGCTTGGTTATAATGTGATTCTACCTCACATTGCATTTCTTGACCGTGATCGTGTCACATCATGTTTAATTCATATCAACCTTTTATTTTCGAAAACATCACTTTTCGAATATATCGTCTTGCGCTTATTAGTGTCAAGACTTGTATCCTTCATGCTTACTATTTAAATTCCTATCAGATTTTATATTTGTAAAAACGTTATTTCTTACTAAAACCAAAGTTTTAGTTTTAGCATCTTCTCTTTAACTTTTTGTCAGAATTATAGATATTGACAGTCCATAATTCATTCTTTTACATTCTTAGTTTTATGCGGGAATTCTCAACTGATTCCCTTGCTTTATCTAATTGACCCGTAGGTTTTATCACTTAGCCTTATGGGCTATTTTGATTAGACTTTCACCTCTTTAGGGCGAAGTCCTTATAATTTCTTTCTAATCATGACCTGTGGGTCGTTTTAGTCTCGTAGACCTTTCATTTGTTTATAACCCTAAAGGTTATGTTGATCCCGTAGATCACTCCTTACTCATGTCATTCTTAAAATACAAGTTTGGTGTCAAGGCACCCTGTTTTTGTTCGAACAATCATTTGGTTTCAAGCTTAGGTTCCGTTAACATTGATTGTAGTTTCGTGGCTACAATTGTTTTCTTTCGGACAATTTTCCTACTTATGACTTCTCACGTCATTTATGCGTCAGTTCCTCTTATGCTTACTGTTATTTGATTTGCATATATTTTTATTTGGTTATGTCCCATTACCGGGCTCATTACTCTTTTGCCTTTAACACTACTTTTATCCCGCTTGCGTTTACTCATGCCGTTCGGCATGATATTATATTCAACCCGTTCAACTTTAGAATAGTTGAACATAATTTATTCAAATTTTCTATTTACATTATCTTGTCGTCTTTTAGTTATGACTCAAAACCCGAGTCTGTTAACTTTCCATCCGAGTTCCCGTTTCTCGGTCTACGCATGTGTTAAATTCTTACCCATCAACCGGGTGTTGTACCGAAGTCGTTATTATTGCAACCCTCCCAGCATGCATTAAGACCTCGCTTCATTTTTATATTCCAACTTTGTCCTCGAGTTTGACGTTTTACAAAAACGGCCCGTTAAGAGGCATATTTGCATTTTCCGGGTTCGAGTGCAATTACACTCCCTCCCAAAGCATATCCTAATCATTTTACATGTTTGCATTCTCCGGGTTCGAGTGTAAGTACACCCCCTCCCGGTGCATATCTTAATCATTTTACATGTTTCTTTGTCCCTTCTCTCGGGCTCATTTGATTCATTTGGGTACTTTTTAATTTGTCCCACTCACCCCGTCCTTACTACATCGGATGTAAGCATGTCCATCATAAAAATTTCATGGTATCATGTTTTCACTACCTACTTGGCCAGAATAGGCGATCAACACATGACATACATGACCCTTTTATAACTTTCACATCACACCCCATGTAAGTAACACCTCTATTTATTTCTCTTGGAAACAATATCCTGGATAGGTATTCTATTCAGGTTTGTCCAAGTTTTCAATCTAAATCTGCAACTATCAGTTTTTACGTATTTGTTGCATATTTATATTCATGCAATAATTTAAACGTGCACCTGGTAAATGCTTGCCCTAACGGGCTTTCTTGCCATTACTTATTTACGATCGTTACGCGATTTAGGTCCTCGATGAGTATGCTCTTCTTGTCCTCTATCGGATCGTTCCATCATCATATCTACAATTCGTTCCACTCTCGTCATCTTCAGACGCGAGTGTCCTTCAATTAAAACATTCACAAGAGTTAGTAATGTCAACTTCAATAATCGCCCGTATTATAATACAAGGCTTTTTTCTACCATACGCGTCAACGCGCGTATTTTCATCAACCATATTAATCCTTTTAATTGGGGTAATGTGTATCACACGACAGCCCGATGTGTTGTTTACAACACTTTAGCATGCTAAACTATTAACATACATGTACTTACCGGATTTGCGATCAAGCCTCGAACCGAACACCAATCTTTATCAAGAGCATAAGGTTTAAGTCCAAGCATAGTTTTCCCACCATACTTGAATCTCTTAAACCAAGGCTCTGATACCAACTTGTAACAACCATAATTTTATTTAGTGATTTCCGTAAATAATCACAATTTACTGAATACTTATATTTAAACATTCATGCTCAAATACGGGTTTATTAAAACTTTACTAAACTTAAAAGCAAAAAAAACATAATGTAATTTAATTCATCGTTTTAGAATAACGATGAAACAACTTGCGGAAGCTTCATTTAACGCGTGTTCGGTTCTTGCTCGACGCTTGATCTTCATCCGGGGCTCTCGACATTCATCTGTGTTCAAAACCAACTCAAAAGTTAGTTTTGATAATTAAATATATATATAGGTTGAATCATAGAATTAAAGAAAAATCAGGAAAATCCCAATATTAATCCCTTGATCCTAGAAGCAAGGATTCAAATCCGGTCTCCACCGTAACTTACGGTGGTCACCGTAAGTTACGGTGGTCACCGTAAGTTACGGTGGTCCCTGATTTGATATTTTCCCACCGTAACTCAGTAGAGAACTGGCGTAATGATAACAGCTCCACCATAACTTACGGTGGGCACCGTAAGTTACGGTGGCCCCTGTATCAGCCCTTTCCAATTTTTTCCGTTTTTGACACGAAAACTTTCGTATCTTTCAATTCGCATATCCGTTTGATCTCCCGTTTGTTCCTACATGATCAAAATTTGATTCTCCATCTCTTGGAGTTTAAATTCAACATTCAAACTAATAAAATCCTAAATTTTTAAGCTTTCAACTTATTATTAAAAATTTACATTTTGACCCGTTTAGGGGATTTGTATGCATTAAAGCATCAAATCCACTCTTCTCTTTTGGCACCTCGCGTTCCAACATATAATTTGCTACTTATATTCTACCATGACTATTTTTGTGGTGGATCCAACATAAGGGACCCATAATCCCAATTTTACCCTTTTGTTAGTCATTTTACGGAAAAACCCAAACTTAGGCATTTGATCCACAAAAGGCTTATACCGATAATTTTTATGTCCGTCTATATCTAGCATGATCATATTACATGTACTTAAACAATCCCCAAAGGTTGTTTACCCGATTTACCAACCATGGGCGTTTTGGTTAACTTTAGTCATTCAATTTACGACAATGGACTTACACCAAATTTTGACCAAAATCGCACGTTTATCTATAAATTGTTTATGCGTACCTGGCTCGGGTCAACATGTGGACCCGTTTTAAGACTGTGACTCTATAATATGCTAATTCATAGCCTTGCTAATTCATAACCCATTCATCCTGCGAGCATGAGACTCGACATACACTTTTTAGTCATAAATTGTCAAATGGTATCAATATTATCATTTGACCCGGTTGGTCTAAACTACCAAATGTTTTGCGCGTAATATTAAATGGTGTTTGTTTTGGTCAAAAATCAGACGAGGATAATGTAACCAAACTCTCTGTTACGGGGTATGATGCTTGGTTAATTGTATGAACAACAAGTATATGAAATCGACGATGAACACCGAGATTTATACGAGGAAAAAGCCCTTGATCTTTTTAAATTCATTTGGTAACAGAGATTACATAATTAAATTCAGTAAAGAATCCTTAGAAATCCCTAACTTAGATATTGCTACAGCTCTAGAAGCCTTTAAAATGGGTTTGCTTAGGGATTCAATGTTCTATGATGATCTTGTCATGACCCCTTGCAGGAACTTAGATGAGGAAAGAAACAGGGCCCTAAGGTTCATCCGTTTAGAGGATGACAAAAGGATCCACGAGAGATTGTCAGGATCCTCATGTCACACCCCAACCGATGGCGGAAACATCGGGATGAGACGAAGTGTGTATAGATTGCTAGAGACTTCATAACACTATGTGACAATATTTAATTAAATCCAAATTTCATTTCAATACTAAATTGTCATACAAATCCCCAAAAAGAATTACAACATAGTTCAACAAATCACATAACATGAGAAAGATAAATAATTAAGGTGTGTATCTAGTCCACCCTACACTTGTTTCATCAATCATCCATACTTCATAATTCAACCTGCAACATGTATTAAAATAGAGTTTCAATGCAAAGGCAATGAGCGAGTATACAAGTTTGTTTACATAGCTTAATAGAATAAAAGACTCAATTCCAACATGATAAACAATATGTGAAACACTAGTATGCAATTTTTGGCGTACAATATGATCAAACCCTAGAGTACAACGCATAAAATAGCCTAATCCCAATCGTTCAGCGGGGTGGTAACTTAACAATACCCTCGAGTATAAAAGGGGCGGTGCGTTAATCCTATAGCGCTATAATTGTTAAGGTGGGCGAGCAAAGTTAATGAGCATATAACGTTCCAAATCGTTCATAGAGCATACAAGAGTAACAAGTAATTTCACAATAGTTTCATGCATCCGTTCAAAGGATCGAGTATGTTTAGTTCAAAAGTTGTTTGCATAGTTATACATGTTGCATCCCAAAGTGTAAAGGGGAAAAAGGGATCGAGTATACTCACGGTGGTTGCAAGCTTTCCTACTTGAAATCCCGCGAGTGAGTTGATGGATGGATTAGTTTGGAGCACCTAGTCCTTCTACACGAGGAAACGTAGGTGTGTGAGTTTGGCGTTCAACGGAAGATTATAATTTTGGAGTTTAACATAACATAAAGTACGATATCAAAATAATCATCTTTAACTTATACTCTTGTATGACACTACGTAACCACTAGGGTTATATTGTATTTCATGGGTAGTATGCCCATTAGAATCATACTTGGAGTGTTAAGTCTTAGATGGTATTCTACTACTTTAACATATAAACACAAGTTTAATATTAAAGGTTCGAATGAGTATGTATATATACTTAAGTATTATATATTATTAAGTCCAATAATTCAAGTAGGAGGTAGAAGAATACGATCTTCATTTAGGCACCTCAAGTTGTTCATAGATGTCATGTATGGGGTAGGAAGACAAGCTTCCATTTAGGAACCCCTTGTATGTTCACCACTACACTTGATGTAAAAACAACCAAGGAGGGTCAAGAACTAAGGTAGGTACAATAATATAACAAACTATACTAAGAGGAAATCATCAAATCATGTGAGGATTCTATGTTGGAACAACCCAAGTTGTTCCATAATCACTTCTTTATCAAAACATAAGTTTGAACATGATTTGTGGGTTAAACACCCTAAACAAAACAGAATTATTTGAGGTTTTAACCTCTGATTTATAGTTTCTCAACCTTGTTTTTAAGCCTAACCAACCATGGAAGAGGTTGTAAGCATTGGGACATAGGTATGAGATGTGTTTAACACAAGTTGGATGAGTTTAACATACTTTTGAAGAACATAAAGTAAAACAGAAAGTTTGTGGTCGATTCTGGAGCAATTCCAGGTCTGATTTCTCCAAGGAGAAGTCAAGGAATCGAACCCCATGATAAACCAAGCATGTAGGAAAAAGAATCGAGTGATTTGGTTAAGAAATGAGTGAGATATGCTCATTTTAGTGCAAGGGTATGTGTTTACCCGAATTTCAGCTTCTTGCAAGAACCAGAGAGTATTTTGGAGAGTTTTGAGTGTTGTGAAAGTGTCAAATGGTGTGGAGAGGTGTTATATTTATAATGGTAGAGGTTGGTAGTGATTGGAGGAGTTTAGAGGTGGAATTAAGGTGATTGGGGAGTGTTTAGGAGTTGGATTTCGTGCAAAAATCGCGTCTGATCGAAGCTGGTTGTGTTTTCTACGAATACAAGGCTAATGCGGCCCGCATTAGGTTTCTGATAAGTTAAAGCGGGCCGCCCGCCACTTCTGATTTCCTTATAAGTTTCAAAAATTGCACTTTAGCCCCCAGACTTGTTAAATTTGGTGTTTTTAGGACTTTTAAGGGCCATTCTTGCTATATAAGTATATTTTAAGATAAGTTCAAGTACGAGAAGTATAAACCAAGTATAATTAAGCGTATAAGTATCATAATCAAGTTTCATTTACGTTCAATACACGTTTTAGGCATAAGTTTAGATTAATTACAAGTTTAGCACATAGTTTCCAAGAATGACGATTAAACATCAATTGATTCACCAATTCGAACATACGAGCATATATAAAGTGTGTATAACATATTTGTAACAAAATACGATTTTCATTAATGATTCAAGTCTCGGTTTTACAACGATTACCAGGAAGGAACGATTACAAGAATACAACGTTTCCAAAAATAGAAATGCGAACAAAACTTTCTATAAATGGAAGGTACAAAAGAGCCGGGCGTTACAGTCTCCCCTCCTTTAGGGAATTTCGTCCCGAAATTCAGGAAGATGCAACGAAAAGGTAGGGATACTTCGTCGTTCGAGAAAACATGGATGTGGAGTGCGAGGAACAATAACGGAAAAAATAAATTTCTCTAGTGATGGATTTGCCATCAAAATTTTCGACTGGAAAAGACATAAGTTCAATTTTAACAACACAAGGTTTTACGCCAATAGAGGTAATAAGGTTGCTAATGAGAAAGCGTATCCTCACTGTCTCCGTCGTCATCTTGGGATTGCTGTCGTTCTTGGTTCCATAGAGGACATTGTGGGCGAAGATGAGTAGTGTCTCCACACTTGTAGCAAGCGCGTGCTTTGTTGACTGACTCTGTGTGTTGAAACTTTCGTTTCCTGCCTTCGCCACCACTTGCTTGGGCTTCATGGTCAGTGGTAATCTGATTGGCTATCTTGGTAGCAACCTGTTTATCGCGAATGCGATTGTTGTTTAGGGAAGCAGCGAGGCGGTATACAGCTTCAGTATTATCGAGTTTGGCTGCCTCGATGGTATCACGCATAGCAGAGGGTAACCCATTGATGTACTTCCTTATCTTACGATCGGTGGTCATAACAAGGTGAGGAACAATGAAGCTAAGTTGTTTGAAACGGGTGGTATAGGCTAGGTTCTCATCTCCCACTTGTTTTAGCGCCCAAAATTCTTCCTCTAGCCTTTGTTGCTCATGCGGAGGGCAAAACTCGTCCATCATCAGGGCCTTGACTTCTTCCCACTCCAATGCATATGCCAGTTCGTTCGAACGAATGTTCCTTTCGTTCGTCCACCATTCGAGAGCTCGGGCTTGGAATACCCCAGTCGCACTACGCGTTCTGAGCTCTTTGGGGCAATCACTATTGATGAACGTGACCTCCATGCTATCAAACCATTCGAGCATGGCGGTCACCCCATCATTGCCGGTGAATGGCTTGGGATTGCACGATGAAAAGTGCTTGAAGTTGAACGAAACGGGCTTGCGTATTTCGACCTTCGAGTCGACGGAGGAGTTTGGAGTTTCAGAAGCTCGAATTTCAGTAACGACCTTTGGGACGATGCGCGCAATTTGATTTGCCATGAAGACCATCATCTTCTTCTTGGAGCGAGACTTTGACTTCTTAGACATTTTGGAGTGACGGGAAGACATCTAAGATTCAAAGGAACGAATAGGTGAGACTTGATCATAATGTTTGTTTAAGAAAATTGTTTGCATAAATTGATTCACATAGCAAAAGTGTCACATAGCATAAAAGTTTCAAATTGATTCACATAGCATAAAGAGTTTAGATGTCACATATAGCATGGTCATGAGTCCAACATAGCATAACATGGATAATTGAAAGCTTTGTAAATTTAGTTTGTTCACGAGGGATTATTATTGTTTGTGATTGCGATAATGTGCGAAATGATTAAAACGAAATTTTGAAATGGACGAACGTTCAAGTATAAAATCACATATAAATTGAGATACATAAAAGAGAGGCTCAATAAAACATTGGATTGTTTCGGGTAGAGAAACGTCGACTATTCCAAAGTGGGTCGAAAGTTCTTTCGAATTAGAGATAATGTGCTTTGGCCTATAGGTAAGATACTCTCGTCGAGAAGCGATTAACGGTATCTTACCCTTCCGGTTACTACACATCTCTAATCGATTGAAACAATCGGGACTTTGGCGAGATTGAAAATCGAGGAATGGGACTTAATCGACGAGATGCGGGTTTCACCCCTAGCTTGACGATTTCGTACCCTAAATGTGGTTGGTACTTGTCGGGTCAAAAAAAAATTTCGACACTATGACAAGGGTCCACTAGAGTTGAAATGGAAATTACCATTAAGTTGTGGATTTCACTCCTAGCTTAATGGTGGAATTTCGTGCAAAAAGAAATAGTTCAAGGTAGAATGAGAGTCGTTTACCAAATTGTGGGTTTCACGCCTATTTTGGTAAAGTTTTCTCGTTTGTGTTACAAGAGTATACAAATAAACAAAGTGTATTCATGTTAACCTTAGGAAAGGCATATAAATTTAAATCAACAAGAAGTGTAGCTAGGAAGCATGCATGGTAGAGTACAAAAGTTTTAAACAACACATAAGAGGCAAAATTCCTAAAACTATAGATTAGGGCAAAAGCATGGCAATTTTCCTAATTCCCTATAGTTATGGCTCTGATACCAATCTGTCACACCCCAACCGATGGCGGAAACATCGGGATGAGACGAAGTGTGTATAGATTGCTAGAGACTTCATAACACTATGTGACAATATTTAATTAAATCCAAATTTCATTTCAATACTAAATTGTCATACAAATCCCCAAAAAGAATTACAACATAGTTCAACAAATCACATAACATGAGAAAGATAAATAATTAAGGTGTGTATCTAGTCCACCCTACACTTGTTTCATCAATCATCCATACTTCATAATTCAACCTGCAACATGTATTAAAATAGAGTTTCAATGCAAAGGCAATGAGCGAGTATACAAGTTTGTTTACATAGCTTAATAGAATAAAAGACTCAAATCCAACATGATAAACAATATGTGAAACACTAGTATGCAATTTTTGGCGTACAATATGATCAAACCCTAGAGTACAACGCATAAAATAGCCTAATCCCAATCGTTCAGCGGGGTGGTAACTTAACAATACCCTCGAGTATAAAAGGGGCGGTGCGTTAATCCTATAGCGCTATAATTGTTAAGGTGGGCGAGCAAAGTTAATGAGCATATAACGTTCCAAATCGTTCATAGAGCATACAAGAGTAACAAGTAATTTCACAATAGTTTCATGCATCCGTTCAAAGGATCGAGTATGTTTAGTTCAAAAGTTGTTTGCATAGTTATACATGTTGCATCCCAAAGTGTAAAGGGGAAAAAGGGATCGAGTATACTCACGGTGGTTGCAAGCTTTCCTACTTGAAATCCCGCGAGTGAGTTGATGGATGGATTAGTTTGGAGCACCTAGTCCTTCTACACGAGGAAACGTAGGTGTGTGAGTTTGGCGTTCAACGGAAGATTATAATTTTGGAGTTTAACATAACATAAAGTACGATATCAAAATAATCATCTTTAACTTATACTCTTGTATGACACTACGTAACCACTAGGGTTATATTGTATTTCATGGGTAGTATGCCCATTAGAATCATACTTGGAGTGTTAAGTCTTAGATGGTATTCTACTACTTTAACATATAAACACAAGTTTAATATTAAAGGTTCGAATGAGTATGTATATATACTTAAGTATTATATATTATTAAGTCCAATAATTCAAGTAGGAGGTAGAAGAATACGATCTTCATTTAGGCACCTCAAGTTGTTCATAGATGTCATGTATGGGGTAGGAAGACAAGCTTCCATTTAGGAACCCCTTGTATGTTCACCACTACACTTGATGTAAAAACAACCAAGGAGGGTCAAGAACTAAGGTAGGTACAATAATATAACAAACTATACTAAGAGGAAATCATCAAATCATGTGAGGATTCTATGTTGGAACAACCCAAGTTGTTCCATAATCACTTCTTTATCAAAACATAAGTTTGAACATGATTTGTGGGTTAAACACCCTAAACAAAACAGAATTATTTGAGGTTTTAACCTCTGATTTATAGTTTCTCAACCTTGTTTTTAAGCCTAACCAACCATGGAAGAGGTTGTAAGCATTGGGACATAGGTATGAGATGTGTTTAACACAAGTTGGATGAGTTTAACATACTTTTGAAGAACATAAAGTAAAACAGAAAGTTTGTGGTCGATTCTGGAGCAATTCCAGGTCTGATTTCTCCAAGGAGAAGTCAAGGAATCGAACCCCATGATAAACCAAGCATGTAGGAAAAAGAATCGAGTGATTTGGTTAAGAAATGAGTGAGATATGCTCATTTTAGTGCAAGGGTATGTGTTTACCCGAATTTCAGCTTCTTGCAAGAACCAGAGAGTATTTTGGAGAGTTTTGAGTGTTGTGAAAGTGTCAAATGGTGTGGAGAGGTGTTATATTTATAATGGTAGAGGTTGGTAGTGATTGGAGGAGTTTAGAGGTGGAATTAAGGTGATTGGGGAGTGTTTAGGAGTTGGATTTCGTGCAAAAATCGCGTCTGATCGAAGCTGGTTGTGTTTTCTACGAATACAAGGCTAATGCGGCCCGCATTAGGTTTCTGATAAGTTAAAGCGGGCCGCCCGCCACTTCTGATTTCCTTATAAGTTTCAAAAATTGCACTTTAGCCCCCAGACTTGTTAAATTTGGTGTTTTTAGGACTTTTAAGGGCCATTCTTGCTATATAAGTATATTTTAAGATAAGTTCAAGTACGAGAAGTATAAACCAAGTATAATTAAGCGTATAAGTATCATAATCAAGTTTCATTTACGTTCAATACACGTTTTAGGCATAAGTTTAGATTAATTACAAGTTTAGCACATAGTTTCCAAGAATGACGATTAAACATCAATTGATTCACCAATTCGAACATACGAGCATATATAAAGTGTGTATAACATATTTGTAACAAAATACGATTTTCATTAATGATTCAAGTCTCGGTTTTACAACGATTACCAGGAAGGAACGATTACAAGAATACAACGTTTCCAAAAATAGAAATGCGAACAAAACTTTCTATAAATGGAAGGTACAAAAGAGCCGGGCGTTACACCTCAAAGAAAGACAAATAAGGATCCTATCTCAAGGATAACTGATCCAAGCAATACCCCAAGCATGACAACCAGAATGTGCATGCTGTGGAACAAGAGGAAGATGATGAGGATTATCCTCCTATTTCTGAATATTGTTTTTCTGCTGATAATAATGAACTAATCCTTTCTATGCAGAATTTAGGTGACACGGTTAGGTGGCCAATGAAGAATGACAAACCGCCTGCCACCAAAGACGAATCGAAATGGTGTGCTTACCATGGGGATTCTGGTCATCTCACAGATGAGTGCATAGCATTAAGGAAGGAGATAGGTTATCTTTTGAGCAAAGGATAGTTGAAGGAATTGCTTGGAAGGAAAAAGTCAAGGATCAATGATTCTGAGAAAGTTCCTGGAAAAGCTCCTCCTCCACCAGCTGATGCTCAAATCATCCATTTCATCTCTGGAGGTTCTCAGCAGCTAAAAGACGTGCAAAGGAAACAAAGATGGAGAATGGGGGCAGACCTGTTCGGACCTCCATCCTTACCCAGCAGAAAGTGATATCCTTTGATGAGGATAATTGTGTGGACATTCAGGATCCTCATCATTACAGTGTAGTTATTACATTATTTATATCTAACCATTTTGTTCGCAGGATTCTCATTGATGGGGGAAGCTTGGTTAACATAATCCGGTTGGATGTTCTCAAAAGAACAAATATTGTCCCAGGATCATCTGTCCTTATGGGATTAAGTGGAGAGATAAAGATTACATTGGGGGACATCAAACTTCCAATTTATATATATAGGGAGTGAATTCTGTTTAAAAATTATATGTCATTGACTGCTTATCTTGCTGTAATGTTATCTGTGGCAGGCCATAGATACACGATATGAAGGCAGTCCCCCTCAACATATCATCCATGTGTCAAGCTCCCAACTCTATGGGATGTGGTGAAGATAGAAATTGATCAGCAGGAGGCAAAGAACTGTTACACTTCTTCAATGAAGCCAGCCTCCAAGGAGCAAGACGTCATGGAAGCAAGAGAGCAAAACGTCAAGGATATTCTGTTGAACCCAGAGGATCCTGAATCCAAAATTTTTATAGGATCCGGGATCCTAGATAGTATTGAGCAGGATTTAGTATCCTTCTTGGAAAGAAGAAAATCTACCTTCGCTTGGAAACATGAAGATATGACAGGAGAAAGTTTGCACTTGAAAGGAATGCCATTATCCAAGAAGAGGTAGACAAATTGCTCAAGGCCAGTTTGAGTGGACTGATAAGCATGAAGCTGCACTTAAGGTTCTTAAGGATTATCTATCCTCAGCACCAGCCCTGATGAAACCAGAAAATGGAGAATCGTTATCCTTATACTTAGCTATTTCAGCTAAAGCAGTAAGTGTGATCCTAGTTAAGGATCATGAAGGCTCTCAACATTCGGTATACTATGTAACTAATATTCTACTTGATGCTGAGGCCAGGTACTCTCATTTAGAGAAATTAATTCTTGATTTAATTATGGCTTCTGCTAAACATAGACATTATTTAGAAACTCATACCATTATTGTGAAAACTAACCTTGCTATCAAGAATGTTCTCAGGAAACTTCAAATGTCAGGTAGAATGGAAAAGTGGGCAATCAAGCTTATTGCATATGAAATTAAGTATGAACCCAGGACTGCCATCAAGTCCCAAGCTTTAGCTGACTTTGTGGCTGATTTCAGTAGTGATCTGCAAAGGGAAGCTGAATTAGAAGTTCAACAACTTGAGAAGACCAAGGATCCTTAGACACTCCTCACGGATGGAGCTTCAGATGTTAAAGGAACTAGACAAAGCACACTACTAAAATCGCCACAAGGGGACATTATACCCCGATCCATTGCTTGTGAGTTCCAAACCACTAACAATGAGGCCGAATATGAAGCCTTAATTGCTGGTTTGCAAATTGCCAAGCATATGGGGATCAGGTATCTTGAGGTACATGTAGATTCATTGTTAATTACAAACTACTTTAATGGTTCTTATGCTATTAAAGGTGAAATACTAATCGAGTACTTAGAAATTATCAAGAAATTGGCAGATTCTTTTGCTTTTTTCAGTCTAACACAGGTACCCAGGGAAGAAAATGCAGAAGCTAACGCTTTAACTAACCTTGGATCATTCCTAAAGATGCCAGAAGATGTGAAAAATACTCATCGCCCATGTTTTAACTCCTGCAATTGAGGATCACGTAGCCATGGAGATAGTGGAGGATTCTACAATCATACCTGGTGATCCTACACAGTCGAATTCAGGATCCTGGATCCTTCCAATCCTAAGATATATACAACATGGAGAGATCCCTACAGGACAAAATCCTAAAGCTTTCAAAGTCAAGGAGACTGTGGAAACCACACTGGGGGCAGAGCACTATTCTCAAGGATCCTTAGAACAGGATACTATTGGCCTACCATGAAGATGTATGCTGTGGAATACACAAAGAAATGTGATGCTTGTCAAAGACACAGTAATATTCTACACCAACCAACATAACATCTGCATCCTAAGAAGAAGCCTTTGCTCAAAGTCAGAAAAAAGGAAATGGCCAGTTATCAACAAAGAATGGCTGGAGCATACAACAAGAATGTCAGGATTAGAAGATTTCAAGTTGGTGATTTTGTGCTAAGAAAAGCATTCCAGAACACTACAAATCCTTCTGATGGCAAGCTAGCACCAAAGTGGGAAGACCCCTATCTAATTGAAGCTGAATCAGGAAAGGGGGCATATCATTTGTTAACAATGGATGGTGATCTCCTACCAAGAGCTTGGAATGCTGTTCATCTCAAAAAATACTAAGTAAGAAGGATCAGGGATCCTCAGCGATACCGGTATTCTGATTAAGGATCCAGGATCTTCAAAGGATATATGATTCTGCATTTGGTAACACATTACTTTCATTTTCATTCATTTTATACTTATTACTTATCATAAGTTAAAGATGTTAATCAGTTAACATCTATTTTCACAAAGTTTAAGCTTTTGCAGAGTTGTTATCATTTTACAGAAGATCAAAGTGGTTGGCTAACTCTCCAAAGTTTATGGGCTTGACCCCAGTTTGGGCCTGTCCCCAGTTTCGCCAGTAGCGCACGATGATCCTGGTATAGTTCAAGGCAGTGGGACCAGTACTCGCTTTAGGGGCTGACAATTCCATTGTACTGGCTATACCCAGGATCCTACGTATAATGGTAGACGTACCATACATCCGTTCCTAAGGTTTCTAACGTTTTCACGTTAGCTAAGGTTTCGGCATTTTCATGTCGCTCAAGTTTGGATAGTCGCCAGTGAGGGCCATACTCCAGTTTACATCCGTTTATATGGGCTTGACCCCAGTTTACATCCGTTTATATGGGCTTGACCCCAGTTTACATCCGTTTATTTGGGCTTGTCCCCAGTTTATTTGGGCTTGTCCCCAGTTTGTTGGGCTTGTCCCCAGTTACTAACTCTTATCTTATATTGGCTTAGTCCCAAGGTGTATCCTATTTCAGGTTTTTGGAGACAAACGACCAAGGATCCTTGATCCTTACCTTCCATTAAGGTTTGTCTTATGGTTATCCTGTTTATAATGATAAAGGTTAGGATCCTAACTTGGATTCTCAGGTATGATCCTTAACTATTTTGATTTTATTCATTATTCATTTGAATAACCCTTATACTTGACAACTGAACTTGTGATTCTTAAACTATATCACTTTTTAGAACTTATCGGTTATGGGATATGTGATCCTTGATCATATCCTAAACTTTTTGGATATCTTTTTTAATTTTTCAAGGCTTAATAAGTATAAACAGAATGAACATTACAACAGTTGGAAAGTAAGATATTAACAAGGATATCAACACAAAATAAGCCAAAAAGTTCAAGTTATTTTATTCACAAAAGGTTAAACCATTTACGGTTGTCAAAATTGCCAACCCACGTTTCTACCAGCAAAACGTGGCCCGTCCACATGGGTTGGCAAAGGGTGTCCATTGTTTACGGGTCTTTGTAGTGCAGAAAATAAAAGACGGAAGGATAACGAGTGGCTTCATCCGCCAAATAGAGGATCCATCCACCACCCATTATCCTGCCTATTGTTCAAGGATCCCTGATCCTTCACCCTAGAAACTACTGTCTAAAGTTATACAAGTTCTGACGATAAGGATCCTTGATCCTAGAAGCTTTACTTTTCATAGTTTGCTTATTTAGCAATAATTTACAAGGATATAGAATCCTAACTTGGATTCTCTGGTATGTTATATTCTAACTTTTTCTAAGCTGTAAGTTGTCTCTTATCCTTTTTGGTTAGGGATCATTGATCCACATTTGTTCGAACACTTCAAGTTTTCTGTTAAAAGTTTTACATTATCATCAGATTTTCAATAACTTTCCAGTTGTTTGGTGATGATATTTTTGAAAATAGAAAGCATACATGAAAAATAAAAAGGGAAGAAACAACTATAGATGTAGCTAAAAAAGTTTAATGTTATTACCTATTCATTATGTATCAAAATCATCTGGCCTGGATTTCACCAGCAAAATCGTGGACCATCCACCCAGTCCGGATAAGGCTATCTAACAGTTAAAGTGTCTATGCAGAAATTAAAGTGCAGGAAGGTTAATAGCAAACTGTGTAGAAGGATTCATTCTCCACGAACGGAAGGATCTTCTGATCTGTAAAGGCACTTGAGGAGTTATCTCTAACTCTATATTCTTCAATGATGATTATAGCAGGTCTTATCAGTGACGACAGGCAGTGTAACAACTAGTTACCAGCAGCAACGGCTAGTCCGCTTTTGACGGAAATATGACAGCTGTGAATCCTTATCACAACTGCCATATTGGGGGCAATTGTTAGGGCATGAATTTTATGCTAAGGATCATCTATCCTGAGACTAGGCATGGATCACGGATGCTTAATGGCTGATGCAGAGAGTCTGAGGATCCAGAGTCTGAGGATCACGAGTCTGAGGATCACGAGTCTGAGGATCCAGGATCCTTAACAGAACTTATGTTTTGCACGTTTTTAATGTGTAAATGTAGGTAATGGACGTAGTGGACCACTTCTTCGCTGGAATCTCGTGGAATATGCTTTTAGGCACGTGCATATTGAAGAAATAACCGTTAGTGGTGGTCATGGGTGACTTCCACCTTTTTCGGGAAGTTAGTTAGTTGTTTATTTCTTATCTTTTTAAGGGGAAAACAGCTCAATGAAGGCACAATTCGTACACACCACACAAACAACACACAACACTCGAATTCTCTGCAAACACTTAGCAAAAACACACACTTACACTAGAAATTCATTGTATTGAGCTTGTTTTCTTCCGAAGTTGTACAAGGATCACTGCTGTTTTTGCAATATAGTTGGTGATCGGTAGTTTCCATCACCCGAGGTTTTTTATGCCGGAGATCTTCTAAAGATCAAGGGCTTTTTCCTCGTATAAATCTCGGTGTTCATCGTCGATTTCATATACTTGTTGTTCATACAATTAACCAAGCATCATACCCCGTAACAGAGAGTTTGGTTACATTATCCTCATCTGATTTTTGACCAAAACAGTGTTTATTCACCATTTCATTAAATAACTATCCTTGGATTTCTAACCATTTAGTTATGTCGCCCTAACCCATTTCTTATGCTTTTATTCCAACATAGTTTATGTCCCTTGGCGTCGTTTAAAGCTTTGACTTTTATCATACATACGTGATTAAAATCACCGGTTTGCCCTCTTTACTCTCTTAGGCTTACTTATAAAGTAGCCATTCAAAACTTATTTTAAATATGTCACTTCAATGACTATTTTGCGTTTTTCACCCTTTTACCAATAGTTATAGTTTTTCATCATTTTGGTATGTTCCGACCCGTATCAATTCGCGTCGGGAACCATACCTTGGATATTATCTTTATCATATAAATAACTTTTGAACAAGCACGTATGCTACAAAAAGGGTATAAGTTCCACTTACCTCATGTCCAAGCTACACTTTTCTTTTCCTTCTTGATTCGTTTGACCCATTTCTTCCCAAGCCTCCACCTTGCTCGTTAGGTGTCAAACTATCGTCATCATTCAAAGGTGGTTAGATTAGTCATTAATAATCACGACTATTCCACCTTATGTGTTTTCTATGTCGAAACTACCGTTCGACCTCATTATTTATTAATTTAACTTATCAAAAGTTAATTACTTTTGATCACATGATTTACACAATTAAGTCTAATTCAACATAATGTTTATAACCCTTATCACTTCACATTTCACATAATTTGCCATATTATTCAAATACGCATTTTATTCGAAATTTCAACATTTAGCTTTCTCTTAGGTATTGTGTCAAACACCTAGTGAGCGTTCTTTTATAAAATTTAACAATCAAACTTATGGCTACCTATCTTGCCAATTTTAACATCTTTTACTAGATAATCATCAAATTCATGGTTAAATGTCAAGATTAACTTCATAGAGTTCAATTAACACTAGTTTGACAATCATGATTCTAGTGTTCATCAGGTTTCTACAAAACCCATTAAACACCCATAATGGATGATCATGAGCTTTAAAATTTCAACACTAATTCAACTAGTTATTGACTAGGGTTTACTCCTAGACATCATACTACTTCAAGATTCAACCATGCATGACATATTTAAGCTCAATTTCAGTTTCTCACAATTAATCTAGAATTCAAGATGAATCAAAACATCACAATTTCACATACCTTATGATCCTTTCAACTAGGTGATCATGAATTTGTGCTTGAGATTCGATTTAGACTTGATTAGAGGCTTCAATTTGTGGATTTTGTGAGGATTTTAGGGTTTGAAGAAAACCCCTGTCGCCCCTTGCTTCTTTGATCGACCAGACACCCCCAAAGTGGGTGTTTGGTATGTTTTAATTTTATTTTATGTTATTAAGTTTCAAATTTAACAACATAGACCCCTCAACTTTTGTTTGGTTTATAACTTGAATAATTTTGTTCTTTCACTTAATTACAAGACTTGTACTAGGTTATTTATTTCCTAGTTATTTATCATGTTCAATACCCGTTTTATTTTAAGTCCCGTTAAATCTCGGGCCTTGTTATATACTTTTCTTTCTCAACGTATTTCCCTTCCTTTTAATAAATATTAGATTTATTTATTTAAAATCCTAAAATTTACCGGGTAAGTTTTACCACTAACTGTATTTTACCCGTCCTTTAGTATTAACGTGGTTTGATTACCAAACCCGTTTTCGGGGTGTTGCATTAACCCACGTGCAGATTGAAAGGTGCAAGTATTTAACGTTCGAGTGGACTTCTTCTCCTCAAGACTCGGGCAAATCAGTTAGATTATGGACGTTGAAGTCAGAAGACGTGGACTACAACATTCACATGTGGAATATTCACTGAATCCCGGAATAATAGGCTAGTTAGTTAGTTTCTTTTACTATAAAAAGGATTGATCGGATCAGATTAGGGACACACAATCTCTCGTACACTTTTACTCTCTAGCTGCAAACAATCACTACACACTTACACTTGTACTCAAATTGCATTGTAACACTTAGTCGATCCGCATCATATCCTGCACTGTATCCTAACATTTGAAGTAATAGAAGAACAAGGCAGCTGCGATTGTCAGCTCCCGAGGTTTTGTGCCGGCGATCTAGATTGATCAAGGGATTTCCTCGTACGTCCCGTGTCACCCTTTACATTTTTGCTCATTGTTTGATCATAAATACAGCTCAATATCCTGAGCCGTATCCTAAAACTGTTTTTGCAAACAACGTAATTAAAACATTTTTTGAACACATTCTTTCAGCACACTACTTCACTTAACTAATTTGATCACTTAATTGCTTCGGTAATTTTTGACCAAAACAATTTGGTGCCCACCATGGGGCAAGTGGTGCTATTTCTACTAAAAGCTTTTGCAAAATCATTACTTGGTTTTCTGTTTTAAAAACTTTTTGCTACACTATTTTCAATGGCCTCGAGATCAAACATGAGCTCTTCCACCGTGTCTGCTACAACCTCTGCAACAATTGGTTTGGTGCTTCCACCACCTCCTCCGAGAACCCAAGCCTCTTCACTACCTCAGTATGTTATCCCCGCTCGTAACATTCAGGGATCCGCTCCTGTTTTGGCCTCTAATGAAGAAATTCTAAATTTTTTTGGTAGTGTACAGGAACAGATGAGGCAGCAGCAGGAGGCCAACCAGATGCTGATGAGAGAGATACAACTCTTGAAATCCAGCTCAAGCAGACCTGCTGAGGATACTGTCACTCCCTTGCAACTCAGAGCTTTGAACTTCAGTTCTGCAGTATATACTGAAGATAAAAGGGGGAATATTGTGCCTAGCCATTCCCAGAATCATACTCCTGAGATACCCTCTTTAGTCAGGGTGTCAACTGTGAGAAGCTCAGGATATGCTTCAGGATATGGCCAGAATCCTCAGACTGGTAACGTATCTAATAATAATAATACTTTTTCTACTAACGATATTGGATCTTTGCAGGATGCAGGTATGACATCAACATTTTCTAGGGAGCTTCAGAAATTGAAGGACATGATATCCAGTGTACCTGGGGTGGTCCAGCCAATTCCAGAAGTGTCCCAAGACAGCCACAGGATATCCCATTTGTGATGCTGAAATCCCAAAAAGATTTCAGACCCCTAACATGAAGCTCTATGACGGAACTACGGATCCTGAAGAGCATATTGCCCAATATAGGGAAAGGATGGAAATCAACCCTATCCCTCCAGATCTTAAGGAAGCATGCCTATGCAAGGGTTTTGGTTCTACCTTAACATGATCAGCCTTAAAATGGCTCTTAAACGTTCCTCCTCACTCGATTACTTCATTTGCTCATTTGGTTAATTTATTTAGTAGTCAATTTTCTTGCAGCCGAAGTTTTGAGAAACTAACCAGTGATCTTTACAGGATAACTCAAAGACCTCAGGAATCCTTGAGGGATTATGTGAACAAATTTAGCCGGGAATCCTTAGATATCCTGCATCTTGATGTTGCAACAGCTGTGCAGGCTTTCAAGATGGGGTTGCAAAAGGATTCTCAATTTTACCAGGATCTTGTAATGAATCCCTGCAGGAATCTGGATGAAGCTCGTAACAGGGCTTTAAGATATATTCGGTTGGAGGATGACAAAAAGGTGCAAGAGAGGATGAATTCGTCAACAACCTATGAGTCGACCAACAGGAAATCATAATCCTCGTATAAACCATATCGCTCTAAGCCATATGGCAGAAATGACAGCAAAAAAGTGAATGATGTTGAAGACGAGGATCCTGAGGAGTATCCTGAGTTGTCTGAATATTGTTTTTCTGTTAATATACCTGAGTTGATGTATGCTATGCAGGGTTTAGGAGACAAAGCAAGATGGCCCCAGAAGAATCAACAAAAAGCTGATTGGAAGGATAAGTCCAAATGGTGTGCCTTCCACGAGGATTCCGGACATGTTACTGAGGATTGCATTGCTCTAAGGAAAGAAATAAGCTATCTCTTGAGCAAGGGATATCTGAAGGATCTCCTGGGAAGAAAGAAGAATAAAAGTCAGGATCCTGAGAAGGATCCTGAACTGCGGAGGCCAAAATAATTAACTTTATTTCAGGAGGATCCGACATCTGTGGCACATCATATTCTGCGGCGAAAAGGCACGCGAAGGAAGCCAAAGCAGAGAGGGGAGATAAGCCAACCAGGATGTCAACCCTCACGACTGACAAAGTGATCACATTCAATAGCGATAACAGGGATACCGTCCACGATCCTCACCATGATGCTCTGGTAATAACATTATATGTTGCTAACCATTTAGTGCGCAGGATACTGGTGGATAATGGCAGCTCCGTCAACATAATTTAGTTGGAAACGTTGAAGAGGATGAATGTATCCCCGATGGACATTACTTCGAAATCCACTGTGCTTGTTGGTTTTAGTGGAAAAGCCAGGAATACAGCAGGAGAGATAAAGCTGCCCGTGTATGTTGAAGGGGTCAACTCAATGCAGCGCTTTTGTGTCATGGACTCCTTATCCTGCTATAATGTTATATTAGGAAGGCCTTGGATCCATAATATGAAAGCTGTGCCGTCAACCTATCATTAATGTATCAAGATCCCTACCCCTTGGGGAGTAGTCAAGGTGGAAAGTGATCAACAGGAAGCGAAGGAGTGTTATTCTTCTTCGATGAAATCCTCAACAAAGCCTAGTGCAGCATAGCAATTAAAGATGCGAGGCCAGGATATCATGGAGGCTTCAGAACAGGATGTGAAGAAAGTTATCCTAGACCAGGATAATCCGGATATCTCGGTGCTCGTAGGAAGCAATATCCCTCAGGATATTGAAAACCAATTGACTAACTTTTTGAAATGCAGGATGTCAATATTCGCGTGGAAACACGAGGATATGACAGGTATTTCCAAGGATATTATAACTCACAAGCTTAGAATCGATAGGTATTTCAAGCCTGTCCAACAGAAACGAAGGAAGTTTTCTCCAGAGCGGAACGCAATCATTCAGGAAGAACTTGAAAGATTATTAAAGAGCAAGATGATTAGGGAAGTGAAATTTCCCAAATGGCTGGCAAATGTAGTTGTCGTACAAAAGAAAAACGGGAAATGGGGAGTCTGTGTAGATTACACAGACTTGAATAAAGCTTGTCCCAAAGACCCATTTCCTCTACCTCATATTGATTCAATGGTGGATGCTACTGCTGGCCACGAGATGTTAACCTTCATGGATGCCTCCTCAGGATTCTAGTGGATCCAAATGGAACCCTCGGATAAGGAGGATACTGCTTTCATGACACCGACAGGTATTTATTGTTATACTGCTATGCCTTTTGGTTTAAAAAATGCAGGTGCAACATACCAAAGATTGGTGAACATGATGTTCAAAAACAAGCTGGGGGACACCATGGAGGTGTACATTGATGACAAGGTAGTAAAATCTAAGAAGGCCGAGGATCACCTCCAGGATATTAAGGGAGCATTTGATATCCTGGACCAATACAACATGAAGCTAAATCCTGCCAAATGCCATTTTGGAGTGGGAGCAGGAAAGTTTCTAGGATACATGGTGACCAAAAGGGGGATAGAAGCAAGCCCGAAGCAGATAAAAGCTATCTTGGATATTAAGTCACCTTCAAATATGAAAAATGTTCAAAGATTAACAGGGCGAGTAGCAGCGTTAAATTGATTTATCTCAAGATCCTCGGAAATATGTAAGGAATTTTATGATATCCTGAAGAAGAATAAGAAATTCGAACGGGGAGAGAAGCATGAAGCAGCCTTGCAGGATTTGAAGCAATATCTTTCAATCGCACCTCTATTGATGAAGCCTTAGAACGGTGAACCTTTATCCCTGTACCTTGTAGTATCAGGGAATGCAGTAATTGCTATCCTAGTGAAGGATCATGAAGGTCAGCAGTATCCTGTCTATTATGTTAGTAAAAGTTTATTAAATGCTGAAGCTAGGTACTCTCATTTAGAGAAATTGATATTAGCCTTAGTTATGGCATCAACAAAACTTAGACATTATTTTGAAACACATAGGATTCATGTTAAAACCAACTATTCTATTAAAAATGTGCTTAGGAAACCCGAGATGTCAAGCAGGATGGCTAAGTGGTCAGTAAAATAAAGTGCCTATGATTTAATATATGAACCTAGAAATGCCATAAAGTCTTAGGCCCTAGCTGACTTTGTGGCTGATTTCAGTAGTGATATTCAAAATGAAGTAGACCTAGAAGTGCAACAACTAGGAGAAACCTTAGAATCCTGGACACTGTATACTGATGGTGCATCTAATGTAAGAGGTGTAGGTTTGGGTATACTACTAAAATCGCCACAGGGGGACATATTACCCCAGGCTATTAGATGTGAGTATCCTGCCACTAATAATGAAGCAGAATATGAAGCTTTAATTTCAGGATTAGAATTGGCTAAGAGCATGAACATCAAGAGTTTGCAAGTATATGTTGATTCTTTGTTAATTACTAATCATTTTAATGGATCTTATGCAGTTAAAGGTGAGAAATTGATCAAGTATCTCGAAATTCTCAAAAATTTAGCAGGATATTTCGATATTTTTACACTTGAACCGGTACCGAGGGAAGATAATGCTGAAGCTGATGCCTTGGCAAATCTAGGATCATCAGTCAGGATACCGGAGGGAACCCAAACACCAATATTACATATTCTATATCCTGCAACGGATCTTCTTAAATCTCAGGATAAGGAATTTGTAAGTATTCAGGATCCTGATGATGAGTATCTCGAGGAGGATCCTAAGTCCTGGACGGCTCCAATCATGAGATATCTCAGGGAAGGACACATCCCGAAGGATGAGAATCCTAAGGCCTTTAGAATGAAGGTATCACGATTCACTATTATAAATAATGTTTTGCATAAGAAATCTCTTGCAGGACCATACCTGAGGTGCTTGCAGGATCCCAAAACTAAAGAGGTGCTTCAAGATATACACGAAGGGGATTGTGGCAACCATACTGGGGGCAGATCGTTATTTTCGAAGGTGTTAAGAACATGATACTATTGGCCAACGATGAGGAAAGATGCTGCAGAATATGCTCAAAGATGTGATGCATGTCAAAGGCACAGTAATATATTACATCAACCTGCTGAACCACTATATCCTATACCTTCCACTTGGCCATTCATGAAGTGGGGGATGGACATAGTAGGGAAATTGCCAAAAGCTCCAGGAGGAAAAGTCTTTATGCTGGCAATGACTGATTATTTCTCTAAATGGGTTGAAGCCGAAGCATTTGTTCAAGTTAGAGACCAAGAAGTAGTATCCTTCATAAAAAGGAATATCCTGACCAGGTTTGGGGTACTAGCCGAGATAATTTGTGACAATGGCTCTCAGTTTATAAGTAAGAGGACTACTGACTTTTGCAAGAGTTGGGGAATTAAAATGATCACATCCACACCGGTACATCCTCAAGCAAATGGACAAGCAGAATCCTCAAACAAGATAATTGTCAACAATTTGAAGAAAAGGCTTGGAGCTAACAAGGGATGATGGGCAGAAGAATTACCCTTTGTTTTATGGGCTGATTGAACGACAGTAAAAAGTGCAACTGGCCAAACCCCATTTTCCCTAGTATTTGGAGCAGAAGCGGTGATCCCGACAGAAATGGTGATACCTACGGCAAGATCCAACCTCCAGGATCTTGAGCAGAATCCTAAAGCCCTATGACAGGAATTGGATACTATTGATGAAACAAGAGATGCAACAAAGCTAAGGATGGCAGCATATCAACAGAGGATATCCAGAGCATATAACAAGAATATACTGACTTAAGCATCGGAGGGGTGTTAGCCAGACTAACACCCACCTTAGTTTACAATTGTTTTACAGTATATGCTTCGGGATATCGCTCCAGGATACACACTCAGGATACATCGAAAGATTAGAGGATTGGCCCCCTCTCTCACGTTTATGGGATCCTGATCCCTTCATAGGTTTAAAGGTATTCACTTTCTCTCGAATTGGGTTTAAACACCCCGCCTGGAGCGCAAGTTATCCAGGGATAGTTCAAGATAGCGGGACCAGTCCATGTAAAAGTGGCTGACAATTTCGTTATTGTTGGCTATATCCTAGATCCTAAAGGTATATGAGGATTGATCACCCTCTCTCACGAAAGGGTATTTTCATACTCTCTAAGGTTTAAATGTTTTCACCTTTCTAAGTCTTGGAGTTTATACACTCCCACCTGTAGCGCATGAAAATTTGGGATTTTCCCCAGAATACTTATGGGTTTATCCCTAGGATACTAAGGATTTATCTCCAGTATATTTTAGGGTTTGCCCCCTGTAACACAAGAAGTGTTCAAACAATTGGAACTCGTGTTCTGAAACTTTCTAAGTGTTCAAAAACATTATGCGCCGGGGACATTCTTGCTGAGGCAATTGTGTAAAACTCAGGGGATCAAATTTGGACTTAGTGCATTGAGTATCTCGGACTGGGGACATCTTCATGAAAAAATCTACAAAAGGATTGAAGTTTGAGAATAGGGTTACACTCTATTCCTGGTATGACTTTTCTTTTATAAATTCTATTTAAATCATTCGAAACTATGTTTGACAAAAGCTTAAATATCCTGATTAGGATATATTCTCAGGATATGTTCTTGAAGTATATTTTCAGAATATGTTGAGTATTTGGGATATGATGCTTGGGTTAAAAACTAAAATTGTATTCAAAGATGTGTTATCGGAAACAAACTTTGTAAAATAAAAATGAATTGTCCTTTTTCTTTGAAAACTTTATCTGAATTATATGAGTTATAAAAACCCTATTTGACGAAAGTCTTTATAGGATATTTGTGAGTACACTGATCAAGATATTTTTATAATATTTGAATAAGACATGAAATATTGCACTAAATTTGGAACATTGAAATTCAAACTAAGCAATGTATAACAAAGAACAATGAATAAGTCAGAAGGTAGTTATATTATTAACATAAGCAAAAGTTGTGCTTTTGGTTACATCTCAAACTGAGATCCGTCCACCAAAAGCACGATTAGTTTCTAACTATGTTGACACAACGGTTGAAGGTTTCATCTCAAACCGAGACCCATCTGCCTCCAACCGTTGTATTGTTCAAAACAGATTATACCAATTGATGACCAAGGGCTTCATCCTGAAACCCAGGACCCATCCACCTTTGGCCATCATATTGTTTTAGTGCAGGAAATGTAAATTGTTCAAAGACAGGAAAAGTAAATTGTTTAACATGCCATAACCATTAGACATAAAAAAGTGGGCTCCGGCCTAGGCACATACATCCATCATCGCCCCACTTCGCTGCTTTTAAGGGGCAGCACCCTCCTCCATCATGACTTCATCAGCGGCATCCTCTCCAGCATCCCTTCCGGCATCCTCTCCAACATTCGTCCCAGCATCGCCACCAGCATCCCTCTATGCATCAGCATTATCCACCTTCTCGGCCATCTCAGCAGGCTCCTCCGTAGTGGACTTAACAGGGGGCTCCACAGGATTACCACCAAGATCTTTCAGCTTCATCTCCCAAGCCTTGATATTCCATGAAGGGCATTCAAAGCCCAAAGCCATAGCCTCATAAGCCATTTTCAGTCTGGCCTGGAGGAGGGAGATGACAACAGAATTCTTGAGGCTTTCCCGGTATGAAGCCATATCCTGCTCATGTTGGACTTGGGCAGCGTCGGACTTGGCTTGGGCCTCGCGGGTGATCTTCTTGATGGCAGACTGGTGCTCTTGGGCCATCGCCATGTATTTAGCTTCATAGTGCTTTGATTTGGCGGTGGCAATTGCTGCTTGGTCCGCGACGGTGACTTCGGCCTTTTTCAGCTTGCTCTCTAGCATGACGTTCGAGCCACATGCATCTTCATAAAGGAACACCAGGCGTTCGAGACCCTGCAAAATAAGAAAACAGGTGTTGACTTTAATTAACATTTATAACCAGCATATGGTGCAGGATATAGGTCAAGGATACTAACCTGGTTGAGGAAGCCGGTCATGAATTTGCTGGATTCTGTAAACCCATAGTTCTCAAATGGGAACACATGGGGGGTAGCAGGGTTGTCTGCTTCCTTCCTCTTCCGGAAGCTGGAGGCTTGAGTCCTGGATGCCGGGGGAGCTTTGGGTGCAGTAGCAGTTTTCGAACTGGTAGGCTTTGGCGTGACAGCTGGCTTTAGATTGGATTCTTGCTTGACAGGTGCAAGGCTGGAATAACTGTCCAGCTCGTCGAGTTGGAAGCCTTCGAGGTTGATGACCGGTACTATAAAAAGGGAGAAATGTTTAATTTTTAACACTCATATTCTATAATTAGTCTAATCATATACTTACCAGACATTTCTGAACTTGATTTTTGACTTGAGCTTATGAGAAACAGGGAGAAAGTTCTTTCACTAGCAGGAAGACGATAAATCTCTTTGACCCTGGGCTCCGATTCTGTGTTTGGAGGTGCTAGATCTCTGAAGCTTGCTGCACTAGAAATCAGGATGTCAGTTAAGGATATGGTCTTAAGATATATTTGGGGGTATTCCTAAAACCCTAAATCCTACCCGAGGTAAACCATTTAATTGGCAAGTCAAAACCCTTGTCGATAGAATCCCTTTTTACGAAAAAGAACTTTCGTTGCCACTGGTCTTCGTTCTTAGTGGCTTTGAGGATAAGGGGGTTCTTGGAACTGGAGAACAGAAGAAAGCGGCTGTTACCGTGGGATCTCAGTCGATATGCTATGGGGAGGTCTTCGATGCACAGATCAGGGATATGACGAGCTTTAATTTGGTTTAACACCATTAAAACCCGCCATACCATTGGCATGGTCTGAGCGTAACTGAGGCCGGTAAGTTCGAAAAAACGAGAGATGAAGGGTGGAAATGGATACCGGAGTCCCAAGGAAAAAGGATAAGCTAAAAAGCACACCCACTCATTTGACACCGCGTCTGATCGGATCTCCCGATCAAAAGGGCGAATGATCGTTCCGGCGGGAAAGGCACCAGAATCTTTCAAGGCGGCGATGTCGGTATTGTTGAAAGAACAAATCTCCTTTTCCGGTTCTCGGATAAGGTTTTGACTCACGAGGGTTGGGACCGGCTCGTTTGAACGTGATCTTGTCCGTGATGCCATGAGAGATATCGACCAAGAAACAAGAAATTCAAGAAAAGAAAAACAGAGAAGAGAGAAAGGAAATACCTGAGAAATTGCTTGAAATGTGATGATCATAATGCTGATTAAGCCAGCTAAATAGAGGCAGAATATAGGGGCAAAGAGTAAATATCACGTTGGAAGTTGCACAAAGTCACATCAACCGTCGTTTCAGTTTAATAACTTCGATTTAAGAGATAAGATTTAAAATATATCCGTTGGAATTGGTATAGCAACAGATATATTTTGGGGACAATTGTTATGGGTGATTTTCTGCTCATATATCCCGACTGATATTCTGACTTTGTTTGTTTTATTGTGAGCAGGATACTGAATCAGGATATTGGTAACATCCTGGTATGATATCCTAGTAGTAACTAATTAACCCACATGCAGATTGAAAGGTGCAAGTCTTTAACGTTCGAGTGGACTTCTTCTCCTCAAGACTCGGGCAAATCAGTTAGATTATGGACGTTGAAGCCGGAAGACATGGACTACAACGTTCACATGTGGAATATTCGCTGAATCCCGGAATAATAGGCTAGTTAGTTAGTTTCTTTTACTATAAAAAGATTGATCGGATCAGATTAGGGACACACAATCTCTCGTACACTTTTTCTCTCTAGCTGCAATCAATCACTAAACACTGACACTTGTACTCAAATTGCATTGTAACACTTAGTTGATCCGCATCATATCCTGCACTGTATCCTAACATTTGAAGTAATAGAAGAACAAGGCAGCTGCGATTGTCAGCTCTCGGGGCTTTGTGCCGGCGATCTAGATTGATCAAGGGCTTTCCTCGTACATCCCGTGTCACCCTTTACATTTTTGCTCATTGTTTGATCATAAATACAACTCAATATCCTGAGCCGTATGTCACGGCCCCCGACCCGGTTTGACCCGTTTCAGGAGCCGCGGGACAGAAATCCCGTGGTATTTAATTAATTGAGTTTTACAGCGGAAGTTTTCATCAAGATCTTTTTAAAACTGAAGTATTTCCCCAATTATTTTATTTCACCACTTGGGATAAAACCCGTTAATTTACAATCTTGAGATTTCACGGAGAAATCTTTATTTTACAAAACATGTTTCTTTATTTTATACTGAGCCACTTCCTTGAGCTTGTAGTGCTTTATGGCACTTTTCCTAGATCATAACAGATCACCTGAAACATGTTTGAAAAAGGTTTTGTCAGCGGGAAATACTGAGTGAATCATTCGTTTTTCTAAAATGACTCTTTTATTATAATTCACAGTATTAAGAGAGATTACAATGTTTATTTCAACCAACTACCCACAGTATTTGTCATCGACTCGTTTCGGTGACTGTGGTCATATTACTATTGAGTCCGTTCACCTAATAGTAACGAGTATCATTAATTAGGTACGCCCACCTATATCGATAAAAACAGTAATGTGCACAATACCCCACATACCGGCTGTAATTTGGTGACTACATATACTTAATCACTGTAATTATAATCTTGAAAATGTTTAAGAAAACACTTTGATAAAAAGAGAATGACTCACATTGCAGATTTAATTTGAGCAGAGTTTAGCCTACTGATTAGCCTTTTAACCTAAATTTAATAACAGGCACACAATTCTTGAATTAGTAATCAATACAGCCTTTACGATAACTCACGAGATCAAACCCTCACAACAATTTATAAGTGCGATACTTAACAATTCAGCGGATTCACAACGAATGACAGAGTATAGTCCGATTTCGAACAGCACTCAAACATTCAAGTCGAAATCACGATGAATAACAAAGTATAAACCCAATTTGAGCAGCACTTAAACAATCGTTGGATATATTGATCGATCGGACAATGAATCGTAGCAGCGATTGAGCTAATACCCTGATTGCGGCGTCGATTATTGATCCGTGTGTGTTAATTGTGGTAAACAGAGCATAACTCCGTGTATTTTTCGAATTTCTTCGTCGTTCTGAAGCCAGGAATCAAGTCCCAAGCCCCTGTATTTATAGGTGAATTTTGTCATTGTCGCGGCCCGTGTAATATTAAGCTTATCCTTACGCGGCCCGCGTAGACACTATTTTTATGCATAGGGTTGCCACGTGTGGAACTAGCTCAGCTGAGTCGACGATTTCTGAAAATTTGAATTGGACAGCTATTTATGTGGATAAACTTAACTAGGAAATACCCCCCCTGAGTTTTAGGGGCCCTGATCCTGATTCTGATTTTTCTGAAAATCTTAGGTTTTGTGCAGAATCACTTAGGTTTCTTAATTAGGGTTTCCTATTGGTCAATTAAAGTAATAATTAGTACTTTTTGATGAGAGTTGTTACATTCTCCCCACCTTAATAAAATCTCGTCCTCGAGATTTACTGGAATAAATGAGGATACTTTCTCTTCATTTCCGATTCCAGCTCCCAAGTATATTCAGCTCCTCTCTTTGAATTCCATCTAACTTTGACTAAAACTAGTCGTTTATGTTTGAGAAACTTAATCTTTCGATCCTCAATTTGAAGAGGTTTCTCAACAAATTTCAACTTTTTGTTTACCTCTATATCTTGAAGAGGTACTACCAGTGATTCTTCTGATAAGCATTTCTTGAGATTGGATACATGAAATACATCATGTACTCCAGCTAATTCTTCTGGTATTTGATAAGCAACTAGTCCTATACGTTGGATCACTGGAAATAGTCCTACTTACTTTGTACTTAGTTCTCCTTTCTTACCGAATTTAACAATTCGGTTCCAAGGAAATATTTTCAATAACATTTTGTCTCCAACTCGAACTCCAACTGCTTTCATTTATTATCTATATAACTTTTCTGACTATCTCTAGCCGTTTTCAGCCTTTCCCTCGTGATACTGAATATCTCAGTCGTAGTCACTTAGGATTTTCATCCACCTCCTTTGCTTCATGTTTAACTCTTTTTGCCTAAATATATATTTTAAACATTTATGATCTGTATAAACAGTAACTTACTTCCATACAGATAATGTCTCCAAATCTTAAGGGCAAAAATTATGACTCCTAATTATAAGTTATGAGTGGTCTAGTTTCTTCGTTCTTTTACCTTGATGCATACGCAATTACCTTTTTGCGTTGCAATAATACTTATCCAAATCCTAGCTTTGAAGTATCACTGTATACTTTAAAATTTTCTGTTCCTTTTGGTAAGGCTAGGATTGAGGCATTTGTTAATTTATGCTTTAAGATCCTAAAGGCTTCTTCTTATTTAGGTTCCCATTCAAACTTAACTGTTTTACAAATTAGCTTAGTTGATGGTATAGCTATCTTAGAAAATCCTTAATAATTCTTTTATAATATCCAGCTAATCCTACAAAACTCCTAATTTCCTTTGCGGATTGCGGAACCTTTCATTTGGTAATTGCTGCTATCTTTGCAGGATCTATGTAAATACCTTCATGATTCATCATATAACTTAAAATTATACTTCTGACAGCCAAAATTCATACTTTGAAAATTTGGCGTAAAGCTTTTCTTTTCTTAACAGAGTTAAGAGTATATGGAAATGCTGACAATGTTCGTCCTGACTTTTTGAATAAATAAGTATGTCATCTATGAAGATAATTACAAATTTATCCAAATACGGTTTACAGATCTTATTCATCATATCCATGAATGCTGCAGGTGCATTCGTTAATCCGAAGGGCATGACTGTAAACTCGTAATGACCATACCTAGTCCTGAAAGCAGTTTTAGGTATGTCTTCCTCTTGTACTTTCAATTGATGATATCCGGACATAAGTCGCTCTTAGGAAAATACCTATTTCCCTGGAATTTGATTGAATAGATCATCAATTCTAGGTAATAGGTATTGATTCTTAATTGTACCCTTATTCAATTCCTTATAATCAATACACTTTCTCATCGAACCCTCCTTTTTCTTAACAAACAATATTCGTGCCTCCCGCGAGGATAAACTAGGTTGTATAAAACCTTTACTTAGTAATTCATCTAATTGCTTTTTCAGTTCTAACATTTCTGTAGGAGCTAACCGGTAAGATACCTTGGCTATCGGTATAGTTCCTGGAATTAGATGAATCTAAATTTTACCTCCCTATCTGGTGGTAACCCTGGTAATTCTTCTGAGAATACATCTGAGTATTCTGAAATTACAGAAATTTCCTTAAGTTCTTTATCTTTAGTATTAATGCTTACTGATATCATATATACTATTCCTTGTTTTCGTTCATGATTAACAACTTTCATTACTGATATGAACTTTATGGGTTTACATGGCTTATCTCCTGTAATCATTATTACTTCTCCATTGAGTGCACAATTTCTATGGAATTCTTATCACAGATAATTCGAGCATTGTTGTTTACTAACCAATCCATTCCTAACATAACCTTGAATTCAACTAATTTCATAGATAATAGGGTTGCAGAAAATTTATGATTTAAAAGTTCTATTTCTACGTTTTGCAGAACCTTATTTATTTGAAGTGAATTCCCATCTGCCGTTTCTATTGTAGAAATTTGCCTAATGCTGGTTAAAGATAAGTTAAGAGTTTGGCAGAATGAAGTATTTCTAAAACTTTGGTTTGCACCAGAGTCAAATAATACTTTTGTGTAAACGTTGTAGACTAAGAACGTACCGGCTATCACATCTGGAATAATTTCGGCTTCTTGAGTAGTCAGCTGGAAGGCTTTTACATTCCTTTTTGCTCCTTTTGCAGGTTTGGCTTTATTGTCAGATGGTTTGTTCAGTTTTGGACAATATGGCCTAAGATGTCCAGCTTCTCCACAGTTGTAGCAGACTGAAAATTTCTTCCTCCTTCAATCTTCTTCTTGATGCCCCGGAATTTTACAAAAATTGCAATATCCTTTGCATTTTCCAAAATGCTTCCTTTTGCAAAAATTGCAAAATGAACTAGTAGAAGATTGTCCATTCCCTCATTTCTTGAAATTGTTATGGTTACCCGAACGGAATTCTTGGGTAATCTTTTGGGCTACTTCCTTCCTTCTATTTTCTTCTCTTGTCCGTACTAGTTCGTCAGTCAGAGTATTGGCTAAATCCACAGCATCATCAATCGTGCGAGGTTTCGCAGCCTTGACGATATTACGGATTTCGGAAATTAATCCCCAAATATAACGAGAAATAAGTACCGGCTCTGGCGAAGCCAGCGTTGGTACCACTCGAGCATATTCGAAGAATGTCGAAGTATACCCTCGACAATCTACATCCACCATCCGGTGGTTTAGAAACTTATTTGTCATTTGTTCCTTTTCATATTCGGGACATAATTTTCTTTCTACAAAGCTCTTAAATTCTTCCCAGTTCATAGCATATGCCATCCTTCTTCCTTTTGCTTGTAACACCGTATTCCACCATTCTAGCACCACATCTTTAAAAATATTTGACGCGTACATGACCTGATCATCCTGAGCACATTTACTTATGGCAATTACTGCCTCGGTTTTCTCTAACCAACGCAGTGCCGCAATCGCTCCTTCATTGCCTGCAAACTCAGTAGGTTTACAAGCAAGAAATTCTTTGTAGGTGCAACCATGCGTTGCAGCTTTCATTTTCTTAGGAGGAGGAGCTTGCCGTGGTTCATTATCATGATTAACATGATTATTGCCTCCGTTTATGCTATTACTGAAATTATCTTCAGAAATACGTTTGCTTGGATTAATTTGTTGAGGTTCAATTGGATTTTTAACAGCAGCAATGATTGCTGGAATAGCATTGGCTATCCCTTGAGCAACTATTGCTGGAATAGCGTTGGCTATCCCTTGAGCAACGATATTTTCTATATCCTGCCTAGTCACATATTGATCCCCCGGTTGTTGTTCAGATTGATTAACCTCATTAACTGGTTCAATATTAGCGTTTTCCATCTGATAACTAATTTATAGATAAATAATTAGTATAAAAGAAATAATCCAATGTTACAATTAATTGCACATAATCACGTAGACGAATATACAAACAAACTTGTAACTTTCTAAAATTTCGTTTGTTTTATAGATTATATCATGCTTCTATATACAACCGTTTTATTATTTATTTTACACATACTGATTTTACTATTACTATTACACAACCACAGTTTCATAAAACCCCTATCTTTTGTCAGGTGATATTCTAGTAACGACGTTCCTTCTGATCGTATTTCCAAGAGATCTGTCCTAAAATTTCTTGTATCCTATTCCCAGCATCCATTAGTTCTTCACCAAATGGCGTTGTTCAATCATATTCTCGTTACTCACTGGGAAATTTGGTAAAGGTTCTGGATTAATTTGAGGAAAAAGCTTATAGGGATGGTTTTGTAACAGTATTTCATTATTCAACCATTCGTCTATTTGCGAGTGGATTGAAGGGTTTGGAATAGCTGGTTCTAAGTTCATTGGTAGTTGTGTTTCAAGAGAGTGAATAAAAACATTTTCATTAACAGGCTTAATAGTATTATAGCTTGCCATTATAAAATCTAGCTCTTCCTAAGATGGTAACCCCTCACTTTTCCTAGAGCTTTCCCCAATTTCCATTTTCTGAAGCTTGGGTTTCTCAAGAGGTGAAGCGTTGAATTCTAAAGGTTCTTCTATGTCTGGTATATACCTATTGAAATCTCTAGAAACTTCTATTCTTACTGGATAGAGATTTAAATTCTGAAGGACGTCAGACAAGTCACTCATGCTGTTATGCAAAATACACACAATTACTAAGTTAAAAATTATATCAAATTTCATAGAAAATCATTAAATATTATTTCATATTGAGTAACTATCAAAACAACTGAAACTTAAAACACACTAAGTTTTATTTGTAGATTTATTTATTTACTGAATGAGATTTCTAGACTGTAGATAATAAAGATGCTAAAACTTAGGTCAAATTATTTAAGGATTTATATTAATTGCTACCTTAGTTAGCATATAAAGATCTGCTCATACTGTACAAAATTAATCAGATAATAAAACACATAATCACAAAATAGTAATTAATAAAAAAAATAAATAAAAAAATTAAGTATTTTCTAAATACTTAATTGGCTTAAATCAGTGGCTCGATTAGTGGCTCTGATACCACCTTATTTCTGTCACGGCCCCCGACCCGGTTTGACCCGTTTCAGGAGCCGCGGGACAGAAATCCGGTGGTATTTAATTAATTGAGTTTTACAGCGGAAGTTTTCATCAGGATCTTTTTAAAACTGAAGTATTTCCCCAATTATTTTATTTCACAACTTGGGATAAAACCCGTTAATTTACAATCTTGAGATTTCACGGAGAAATCTTTATTTTACAAAACATGTTTTCTTATTTTATACTGAGCCACTTCCTTGAGCTTGTAGTGCTTTATGACACTTTTCCTAGATCATAACAGATCACCTGAAACATGTTTGAAAAAGGTTTTGTCAGCGGGAAATACTGAGTGAATCATTCGTTTTTCTAAAATGACTCTTTTATTATAATTCACAGTATTAAGAGAGATTACAATGTTTATTTCAACCAACTACCCACAGTATTTGTCATCGACTCGTTTCGGTGACTGTGGTCATATTACTATTGAGTCCGTTCACCCAATAGTAACGAGTATCATTAATTAGGTACGCCCACCTATATCGATAAAAACAGTAATGTGCACAATACCCCACATACCGGCTGTAATTTGGTGACTACATATACTTAATCACTGTAATTATAATCTTGAAAATGTTTAAGAAAATACTTTGATAAAAAGAGAATGACTCACATTGCAGATTTAATTTGAGCAGAGTTTAGCCTACTGATTAGCCTTTTAACCTAAATTTAATAACAGGCACACAATTCTTGAATTAGTAATCAATACAGCCTTTACGATAACTCACGAGATCAAACCCTCACAACAATTTATAAGTGCGATACTTAACAATTCAGCGGATTCACAACGAATGACAGGGTATAGTCCGATTTCGAACAGCACTCAAACATTCAAGTCGAAATCACGATGAATAACAAAGTATAAACCCAATTTGAGCAGCACTTAACAATCGTTGGATATATTGATCGATCGGACAATGAATCGTAGCAGCGATTGAGCTAATACTCTGATTGCGGCGTCGATTATTGATCCGTGTGTGTTAATTGTGGTAAACAGAGCATAACTCCGTGTATTTTTCAAATTTCTTCGTCGTTCTGAAGCCAGGAATCAAGTCCCAAGCCCCTGTATTTATAGGTGAATTTTGTCATTGTCGCGGCCCGCGTAATATTAAGCTTATCCTTACGCGGCCCGCGTAGACACTATTTTTATGCATAGGGTTGCCACGTGTGGAACTAGCTCAGCTGAGTCGACGATTTCTGAAATTTTGAATTGGACAGCTATTTATGTGGATAAACTTAACTAGGAAATACCCCCCCCCCCTGAGTTTTAGGGGCCCTGATCCTGATTCTGATTTTTCTGAAAATCTTAGGTTTTGTGCAGAATCACTTGGGTTTCTTAATTAGGGTTTCCTATTGGTCAATTAAAGTAATAATTAGTACTTTTTGATGAGAGTTGTTACACCGTATCTTGAAACTGTTTTTGCAAACAACGTAATTAACACATTTTTTTGAACACATTCTTTCAGCACACTACCTCACTTAACTAATTTGATCACTTAATTGCTTCGGTAATTTTTGACCAAAACATCTACCATGCTAAAAACCGACACGAACTATATAAGATACGACTTATTTTAACCCGACATCATATCCCCACACTTATCTCTTTTCGTCCCGAAAAAATTATCTACAATGGAATCACAATCAGAAACATTGGCATTTAATATATTCAATTAATTTATTAACAAATCAAACCACACATTAACCAAGATTGCAGGTATACGTTCCACCTAAACCCAACCGCCAGCTTCCGGGCCCTTATTCACGATTCATTAAGTCCAAGTAATTATAGTTATCTATGAATCTCACACTCAAAAGACTACAACGCCACCTAATCGCGTTTTAAGCTTATAAGATTAAAAGATTATATCTACCGTCTTATATAAAAAACTCTTATGCTATTGCGATTAAACTTGTGATGGATAAATGGATGATCTTGCAAGCTCTACGTGTTTTGCTTATGATCTGTTTAGCGGATATACCCCACCCGAGTCACCATCCCCGTGGTTAATACCATAGGTTTTGTTTTTTCTCTTTTTTTTTTTCAAACATGTAGCTCAAATGAATAGATGGAATGCTTTTTTCGGGCGCCTCACTGTTTCGGATTTGTTTTCACAAAAAGAAACAGGTGTGCCAATTTAATCGAAAAAACTTATAAGCTTTTCACTTATGACGTACCTCTTATACTTTCCACAGTTTCAGTTTTGCCATAGCTCCTAAGCTGAGAACTCACAAGACTCTTAATTTAAGATATTTTATATCAATCCTAAGGAACTCATCAACCGACTGGGCCTACCAACATATTCTAAATTAGACACATGACCGACTGTTCGTTATCTCATATATACTGTAATCAAAAGCCAATGATCTGATTATACCTATCATCTTCCATTTTGTATAAAAAAAACCTTCTCAAAACATTTTCTATTTTTTCAATTTTTTTTGGATTTTTGATTTTTTTTTAATTTTTTTTTTAAACGACACGATACGACACACGGCTTAAGACTAAGACACAACTAAGACTAGTATAAAGCTAATTTATTTGATATTATAGCACACAAAATTCAGGACTTCCATATGATAATATTGAAAATCGAAGATTTTGTATAATCAATTATTATCACTCGCGCAAGGATCAACTAATCAAAGTAAAAGACAAGTACATTGTATGGTCAAAAAACAAACTATCACCCTAAATAGGGATATGAACGATTCACTAGTGATAGAATTCCATCACTCACAACATCCATTCAAGTTCCGTCATATCATTGAGCTTCATTCCATCACTAGTAATGAATTTTACTAGGAGTGTTTATCACTAGTGATGGTTTTTTTTTATAATTTTTTAACTGTATTATATAATTAACAGAGAAATATATAAAAACAGATTTTTTTTTCCTTTTCCTATCCGACCATCATCATCTACCACCATCATCATCTACCAATAAATCTAGGGTTTACTTAATCGATCTTGCTAATCACAATCCTCTTCACCACCGCTGCGTTCCTAAAACCGTCACCACCGTCACTTGACGCCTACTTCATACACATTCCTCCGCCTCCGTCACCGGATCTCTGCTGATAGTTCCTCACTTCTGTTTATCATCTCTTGCATCACAGACAAAAACTCCCCCAAACAGTCAAATCCTCCAACGGCCATCAATCAACGTCCAAAAATTTGATTTTTTAACACGTGATGATGAGCACGCGTGCTTAGTTCCACGCATGGAAAGAAAGACTAGCGGTGGTGTTTCACGTTGATCAACGCATGAACAATATGATTGGTTTTTTTAGTTGTTTAAACTGTTAGTTTCTTTTACAATTTTGGCAAAACGAAAATTTTGGTATTTATGGGATCGAACCTAGGACTTTTTTTGTTTTAATTTTTTGGAACTAGTGTAAGACCGTGGGGTATGGTGGGACGGGGGTTTGGGCCATGGGTTGACATGTGGATTATGGGGCACTCAATACACAAACCCAAGTTCATAGGGGTATGGTTGGCGTGGCTGGGGTGGCGTGGCGTGGCCAAGCCACATCATTTTTTTAATATATATATATACAAAAGCCCTTATCATACTTCACGTACGCGACAATACTGACCGTCAGATTTTGTGTCATTATCACGCATGGAGCAGATTATCACGCATGGATTAGTTTTTTGTGATTATCATGCATGGATAAAATAATCACGCATGTGTATAATAAGCCATTGAAGTAATTACGCATGTGTTAAATAATCACGCAAATGACTCATGTATCAAACACTGAAAAAATAATCACGCATGAATTTGAAACTGAAAATAATCACGCATGGACCTGACGGCCAGTATTGTCGCGTACGTGAAGTACGATTACTCATAATGTATGTTAACCGCTCTCTCTCTATACATATATATATATATAAACCATTAAAAACTACATAAACATACATAATAATTAAAAAAAACATAGTATCAAAATAAAAAACAATCATTCTTCGTCGTTTCGAACCCAGGAATCGTTGAAACATGATCCACCAAATCAGATCGAAGGTTGTGATGTATATCCCTTGACTTGATCAAAAATTTATTTGTTGATTTATCTTCGTCTGTAACTGTTACGCTATCTGGTTGGGGGTCATCGTCATCATAGTAGGTAATGACCGCTCTACCTTCATCCTCCAAAATCATCTTGGGAAGAATGATACATGCGTACATCACGTTTCCAATCTGATCCTTGTCCCATAGTCGACAAGGCATTGCCAATATACGCCAGCTTTTCTTCAAAACACCGAACGCTCGCTCGATGTCTTTACGTGCAGCCATTTGGACCCTGTTAAACTTTAATCTCTTTGGATCTATGGTACCGTGTCTTGTGAACGATTTTACGAAACCCCCCACTCCGGGTAATCCCATCAACTAGGTAGTACCCATACACGTACTCAACCCTGTTTACAAAGAAAGTTCCTTTGGGTCCTATACCATTTACCCGATCATTGAAAAGGGGCGAGTGGTTTATGATGGTAATATCGTTATGTGAACCTGGCATACCGAAGAATGCATACCATATTCAAAGATCTTGGGACGAAACCGCTTCAAGCATGATGGCTGGCATCCCGTGAAATCCACTCATGTGAGCGTCTTGCCATGCGGTTGGACAAAGTTCCCAAGGCCATTTCATACAATCTAAACTATCTAGCATCCCGGGTAGCCCATGATAATCGGCGTGATGTTCCAATATTTGTTGCATGTCACCGAACGAGGGCTTTCTCAAATATCTTTTCTTATAAAGTTCTAAAATACACGAACTAAAGTTGTGAAGACTTTCTCTAGCTACACGTGCAGACATTTTTAAATAGTTATCCATAATGTCCGAACTATTGTCGTACGCTAACTGTCTAAGTGCGGTCGTGACCTTTTGCCACGTACTAAATCCTAATTGCCCGGTTACATCCGGTTTTTGTTGGAAATAAACATATTTCTCCTCAAGAGCCCTCGATATCCTTAAAAATAATTTTCTACTCATACGAAAACGACGCCTAAACATTTTTTTCATCATACTTAGGTTCGGCTGAGAAATAATCGCTTACCAACAAATTGTTAGCGGTGTACCGTTCATGACTGATGTACCTCCTCCGTTTAGGTTTTGAGGTCTCTTCCTCATCATCTTCCACGATAGCTTTCACCACCGTCGCGATCGTTTGTAGAAATATTTCCGCACCATCGTCAGATGATGATGACGATTCACTTAAACTTGAAGAACTCATGGCAAGATTGTGTTTTATGTGTTTGATATTGTGTGAGAAAAATGTGTTTGATATTGGGTATTTATATAGAATTTTTTTTTATAAAACTCATGGCCAACGGCTAGCCCAAACGGATAGTAGTATTGACCAATGAGATCCCGCCAGGTCCTGTTCATAGCCCCGCCCAACGTCCGGGCTGAAACCCCCGCCAATGGGGCCACGCCGAAACCCAAGCCCACCCGGGGTGATGACTTGGGCGTTTGTACCCAACCCACGCCCCATACCCCATGTTCTAACTGTTGTTTGGTATAGAGAATAATCTATGAATTGGGTTTGAATTGTATTGAGAAAATTGTATTGTTCAAAAAATTAGGGTTACAAGAAAGGTGTTTATATAGGACACCACTTTACACACTAGCCCCTACACTATCTATTATTCTCATTTCCGAAACTCCCCCTCAAGTTGAGTAGTGGGGTCACCAATACTCAACTTGCTCAAACAGCTACTAAGCGCGTTTCCGTTGACTGCCTTTGTGAGTATATCTGCGAGTTGATCTTTTGACAAAACATGAGGGAGTTCTATGATTCTTGCCTCCAACTTTTCTTTGATGAAATGTCGATCTACCTCCACGTGTTTTGTTCGATCATGTTGAACTGGGTTTTCTGAGATTTGTATTGCAGCTGTATTGTCACACATGACTTTACTAGGAGCCTTTTGGGAAAAACCAATGTCTTCTAGTAGCTTCCTGATCCACAGAACTTCGCTTAACCCTCGAGCTATACCTCTAAATTCCGCTTCTGCGCTCGATAGAGCGACTACTTTCTGTTTCTTACTCCTCCAGGTAACGAGGTTCCCACCAACCAAGGAAAAATATCCTGATATTGATCTTCGGTTTCCCTTATCCCCTGCCCAGTCTGCGTCAGTGTAGAGTTCAACATTTAAATGTCCATTTGTTTTGAACAACACTCCATGGTCTGCCGTTCCCTTGAGATATCTTAAAATTCTCTGAGCAGCTTCCATGTGGGCAACTTGAGGTTGATGCATGAACTGACTCACCACTCCAACAGCATAAGCTATATCAGGGCGAGTGTGAGAGAGATAAATTAACTTGCCCACAAGCCGTTGATACCTTTCTTTGTCTGCAAATTCTCCATTGAGTTCCATGTGAAGATTGTGATTCACCGCCATTGGAGTATCTGCTGGTTTACAATCAATCAACCCAGTTTCTGCTAGGAGATCAAGGATATACTTCTTTTGGCAGATGAAAATCCCCTGCTTAGACCTGAGAACTTCTATCCCGAGGAAATACTTAAGATTCCCAAGGTCTTTCATTTCAAACTTTGAAAACAGATTCCTTTTCAGCCGTGCTATTTCTTCTATATCATCTCCGGTAATAATCATGTCGTCTACATTTATGATCAAGCAAGTTACAAGGCCGTTTCTTCTCTTGAGGAACAGAGTATGATCAGCGTTACTTTGGTGATACCCATACTCTTTCATGGCCAAAGTGAACTTCCCAAACCATGCCCGAGGAGACTGCTTTAGCCAAAGGGATTTTTTCAACCGACAAACTTCCCCTTCTTTAAAACCCCCTGAAAAACCTGGAGGTAATTCCATGTAGACTACTTCTGTTAGGTCTCCATGGAGAAAGGCGTTTGTAACATCAAACTGGTGAAGAGGCCACTCCTTATTGGCTGCTACGGAGAAGAGAACTCTAATGGTATCCATTTTTGCAACCGGAGAAAAAGTCTCAGAGTAATCGATCCCATACGTCTGAGTGTAACCCTTGGCTACAAGCCGAGCTTTGTATCGCCCAATGGAACCATCTGGTTTATATTTAATCGAATACACCCACCTGCATCCAACTGTTTTCTTTCCTTTAGGAAGAACGCACTTCTCCCATGTGTTGTTTTTCATGAGAGCACGTATCTCCACTTCCATTGCTTCTTCCCAGTTCTTCTTACCTTGAGCTTCCTTTACGGAATTAGGTATTTGTTCAGTGTATAGAGAAGTAACAAACGCTTTCGCACTGTTAGATAAGTTCCCGTTGACCATATTAGCTACAGGATATCTTGAATTTCTGGTCTCCCTCTCTGGGGAGTACCGTTTTGAAGGAACCCCTCTATTGGCTCTAGGAGGAAGAGAGTATCTTCCGGTTGTCTCTGCTGCACCTGGTGGTTCAACATGTTCAACCACTACTGGTTCATTTTCAACCTGATTTTCAACCTGTTCAACATTTGGATCAACATGTTCTGTATTTGTTGGTTCTATGTTTTCCCCTGTTGTCTCATAGTTATAAGACGTAGAACATTCAGGGTTCTCAGTATTTCTTACCTCAGGCATCACGTTGGATGGACTTTCTTCAGTGGTACTGTGCTCCGCGGATTGTGTGTCTGTGTTTGAAGGACTCGCAGTACTGTGATAGTTTTCTGTTGTGACTTCTTCAGATGAGGGAATTTGAATTAACCAGCTCAGAGTGTCTATACTGTCATTCTCCCCCTGACCACTGAGTTGGGAGTTATAAAAGTATTTTGTTTCAAGAAAGTCAACATTCATTGTGGTGAACATTTGACGAGTTGTTGGATTATAACATCGGTAACCTATTTGATCGATCCCATAGCCGACAAATACACATTTTTCAGCACATGGGCCGAGTTTGTTTCGATTGGTTTTGGGTATATGAACAAATGTGGTACACCCGAAGATTCGAGGTTCAAGTGTAAGAGGATGAGGAATACTGGCAGACTTAGACAGACAATCTAAGGGAGTCTTAAATTTAAGAGCTTTTGTGGGAAGCCAATTCAGCAGATACACGGAGGTTGCAACTGCCTCCGGCCAGAAGGATTTTGGAACCTGAGATTCAATCAAAAGGGCACGAGTCATTTCAAGAATAATACGGTTTTTCCGTTCGGAACACCGTTTTGTTCGGGGGTATGAGCACAAGAGGTTTGATGAATTAATCCTTTGGTTTTAAAGAATTGTTTCATAGATGTATTGACAAATTCCCCCCCATTGTCGGATCGAAGGATTTGAATTTGAGTTTGAAATTGAGTTTGAATCATAGCATAAAACATGACAAATTTTTCGTACACTTCGGCTTTATTTTTTAAAAAATATACCCATGTCATGCGAGTGCAATCATCCACGAATAGTATAAAGTACCGAAGACCCTGTCCCCCCATCACAGGAGCAGGACCCCACACATCGGAATGGATAAGTGAGAAAGGTGAGGCCACTTTCGTATTGCTAGGTTTGAACGATTGTCGATGGCTTTTAGCGCGAAGACAGGTTTCACACTCTATTTTCCCATTTGAAGGGAAGAGTTTTGGAAACAAAAGGTGCGAATAACCATGGGATGGATGTCCCGAACGTCTATGCCATAGCCAGGCTTCCCGGTTATCAGTTCCATGAGCCAACATCACAGTACCCTGTTGAGCCACTTCATCCACATAGTATAATTCATGGCGCTCAGTACCACGTCCAATAATCACACCCGTCCTGATATCCTGTAAAAGGCAAAAATTCGGGTGCATTAGTACAGTACAATTTAGCTCCTTGGTAATGTGGCTAATGGAGAGCAGTTTGTGTGATAATGATGGAACATAGAGACAATTTGATAACTTCATAGTTGGTGAAATTTCAATTGTTCCTCCTCCTTTCACTTGCATCATTCCATTGTTTGCAGTATGGATTTGAGTTTTTTGAGGATTGGCCATTGATCGTATATCTGATGATTCAAACGTCATGGTGTCAGTGGCACCAGAATCGAAGATCCAAGCACTGTTCCTACTATGATTGATTTCCATTTTTTTCTTTTTTTTTTCTCTTTTTTTCCCTCTTTTTTTTTTTTTTTTTTTTTACAACAAAAAACGAGCGTATTTAATTGGCACCAAAATAACTTCGCTAAAAGGACAAAGTTATCTCACCGGCGAATTTATCTAAATTCACCGGTGACTTGAACTAGCGTTCAAGATTTAAGTCCGCCCGCAAACCACCGCTTAATGGCGAAGTTATCTCACCGGCGAATTTATCTAAATTCACCGCTGACTTGAACTCGCGTTCAAGATTTAAGTTAACCCCCGAATAAATTCGTTAGCTTCCGGATTAAACAAATCCGCTATCGTTATTTCAAAAGGTTATTTCCGCTAACAAAGGAATTGCATCAAACGAAGGCTGCAAAAAAAAAAACGGGAGCTGATTAAATCCGCTACTAGGGTCTCTCCTAACCCTAATTTGTCCGCACTCCAACTCTTGGCCGCCGTCACCACTTTAACTCCTTGAACAGCACTGTTGTTTTTATTATGCCACAAAAAAAAACAATTCTTTTCTTTTTTGTCACCCACAAATAATTCTTTTTTGTCCTTCCCAAGATCCACACGTGATGATGATGATTAAAGTTGACTTTTCTTGTTCACCTCTAAAAAATTGGCTGCTAGAAAACAAAGGTTTGTGGGAATAAAAAAGGCTTCGTGGATGAAGAAGGAATCTTCGTCGGTTCTTTGAGTTTTTTTTTTTGGTTTGATTTAAGTTTTTCCGGTTTGGTTTGAGTTTTGCTGAGATTGATTTGGAGATGATGAACAGATTGTTTCACGGATCAAAGAACCTGCTCTGATACCATGTTGTTTGGTATAGAGAATAATCTATGAATTGGGTTTGAATTGTATTGAGAAAATTGTATTGTTCAAAAAATTAAGGTTACAAGAAAGGTGTTTATATAGGACACCACTTTACACACTAGCCCCTACACTATCTATTATTCTCATTTCCGACACTAACCAAGTGGGCAAAATATATGTTTACCTTTCTTTTTTACCTTTTTTGTTTACATGATTTTTTTCTTTTAGTATTAATTTTTAGCTATTTACCTTCTTATATCATTATTAGTGTTGTAGCTATGAGAAAACTGTAACAAACAGAAAGATACCAATCGAATTCCTTACGCTTAACGTACCAAAACAAACCACAACGATACAAACCGAATCACCATCGCGCCGTGCGGTAAAATTACCGCCTGCCGTGAAGCGTGGGCTTACCATAACTCAAGTTAACATAAACGATTATTTTTGTAATTTTTGAACTTTAAGAAGGATTCGTGCAAGTTGATATTAACCTAAATGATAAAAACCATAATTTATTATTTAGTTTTCCAATTTTTTTTTAAATTTTGAGTATACCATTGTGATATGTTTGTTTTACACAGTAAACATATATCATATACCAGTGAGTAATTAAATGTGATGAAAGATCAAATATGTAAGAATGAACAATGGAAACTAACTTGGAAGCTATCCAAACTCAAATTCGTTTAAAAGCTTGATATCTCTCGAACGTAAGTGATCAGGGTGAGAGAATTAGGGTTTCAAGCATTGAATATATAGATTTTGGAAAGAATAGGTACGATCCGTAAGGAATTAGCGGGTACGGGTGGCACGCCCTCAAGGTTAGTAGGCCTCTCGAATTTGATGTTAAGATTACTTGCCTGCTCTGAATGTTGAGAATTGGACCCTTGGGTTGGCTCCCGGAAGCGCTAAGTTTACGCGTGTTCAGCGGGCCGTAAACTTACATTCATTATTCTTCAAGCGTAGGGTGGAGATCAAATTCTTCCACCTCATTTGTGTCAATAGGGCCATCGGTATACTTCTTCGGTCTATGCCCATTAACTTTGAACGTTTCTCCTTCTTCATGTAGTAAATCGACCGCTCCGTATGGGTAAACTTCTTTCACAACAAACAATCCTGTCCATCTTTATTTCAATTTCCCGAGAGATAACCTTAACCTCGAATTGTATAAAAGCACATCATCTGCACACTTGAAATCTTTATAACCTATCAAGTGGCGATCATCAGTTTTCTTTGTTCTCTCCTTGTAGATTAGTGAGTTGTCATAAGCTTGTTTCCCGAGTTCTTTAGTATCGAATATAACTTTTTCTTTCCCAACTCTCAAAGTAAGTTTTCAAGCAGAAACATTAACCATAGCTCTAGCAGTAGCCAAAAATGGTCGTCCAAAAATAAGGGGAACATTTTCCCGGGAGATAACGAAGTTGAATGAAAAAAACAAACTTATCCACTTTTACTAGCATATTTTCCCCTATGCCTCTTGCATACTTGATTGAACTGTTAGCTAACTGAATGAATACTCATGCGAGTGGGAGTGGGTTCCCCTAGGTCAAGCTTAGCGAACACTGAATATGGAATCAAATTAATGCTTGCACCTAAATCAGCTAATGCATTGCTAACAAAAAGATCTCCTATTAAACATAACTACCAGAATCTACTACTTAATCTGCAAGACTACTAATCATTCTTCATTTAGTATTAGTGTAGATAGATCTTCTAACTTCTTAGGCATTTGGGACAAAGCTCATACAAACCGAGTCCAAACATATTAATACTTCATACACTCTTATTTCACTATTCATTATCAGAAAAACATTGTTCACTTTGGTATCATTCATAACCCAAAAGCAAGCACTATTCACAACGAAAATGTTATTCGCGCCAGAAAATACTATTCACATTTGGAAACAAGATTTAATATAGTTTTCTTTCGTATTTCATAACTATTGAGTTGAAATGAGGTTTGACATATATAATATCATATAAATACATCAAAATTATTTACCACGATGGTAAACAACTTGCACTTCATGCTACATTATATTCTCTCTTGAAGGGGTATGGTCCCAAAAAGCCGCGTGGACCAATCAGGTGGCGTGCAGAACTATACTCCTTAAACATTAATCTGACTAATCTACAGACCCCGCGCAGGCTACTTAGAAACAAACAAGATTCAAGATCAGATTCCATACTTAGCATCTTGAACGAAGGCCCTCAAACCCTAGACCTTGCGCCGGCTGATCGGGCACATGCCACAAGCCGTGCGGGAGTAGCGGCGCAGGTTCATTCTCGGAAGCATGAAAGGTACGGGTGGCAGAAAAGAAAGCCAATCAGCGTCCAACAGGCTGTATTCTATCATGCTCCACGATTAGTAATCGTGCAGGAGACAAATAGTACACAAGGACGCCTACGTGGCACCAATCAGGGGGCGGCGACAACTGCCACATGATCTCCACTCGCCTACTGATGTCAGAGAGACGACAAGGACAACAACCCGGACACGTGGATCCAATCAAGGTGTGCCAGCACCGAAGATCTTCTAGAAGACACTAACGGTTGTCACCAAAGAGACAAGACGGATAATCCTTGTCGCGGCCTTCAGGCCCAAGGCCCATCAGCCCATCTCCTTCAACACTACTCCGGCTATAAATAGGGATCTTCATACACAGGTTGATTCTGCTCTCTACTCTCTCACTCTTAACACACACTTATTTCCTCAAAACAAATACTTATTCTCACGCCAGAGAGAAGTTAAGAGGGAAACCCTCATATTTCCCTCTTAACGAGCTTAACGGGGTGTTATTGTTTTGTAGGAAGGGTCACAGCCAAGCTCCGGAAGGATTAAGAAGATTAACCCTTATTGTTGAAACATAAAACAAACTAATAAACCTAAAATTAGTTCTGTGTTTCTTCATTGGCGCCCACCGATTTTTTACAATCATCTCATCTTCTTTTTCTGAGCTTTTTTCTGTTCTCTCGATCATGGCTGGTCAGGGAATACCGGATTTTGGTTTCGGTACACACTCTCAAGTGGGAAAGGGGGAGGACAACTCGCACGTCCAACTTCATCCCACTGACGAGTTAGCCGAGGGTGAAGCAACAAACATCAGGGGACCTCGCGCGAGTATCACTCGCATCACTCACACCGGTACCCCAGTGTGTAATGCCGCTGGTCCGTCAAACTCAGCTACAAATCCAAACATTTTGGAGTTATTAGATTTACCAGAAGGCGAAACCTTAGCCTCTTGGTACGCAAAACAGATCGCTACTATAAACGCTACTTACCAGTCATTAAGTGCACAACAATCAATTTTTCAAGCGGAACCATCCTTGGTTACACCTCCGGGTCCAACGCATGGGGCGCGCCAAACACCCCCTCAGCAAAACATACAAGGACAGTTCAGCAGACCTCCTCCTCAGAGAAGACCAACCGTGCACGACACGCGCGACACATATGAGGAGACAGGCAATTACTATGATCATCCGTCTAAAGCGTAACATAGGCGTTCGTTGCATAGCCGGCTTGGGCCGCGCAACATGAACAATGAATGGGATAACACAGATGAGGATGATCTTACTTGGAAAGAAGACGAAGGTTCCTCAGTTTTCTCATGAGTCTTACAGACCAAGGCCGCGCGCCGTTTACAACGAAGCAACAGAGCATGATTTTAGTCTTGTCTACAGACCAGCAGAAGCCGCTGAACATTCAAAGTTTATCCGAATATTGCGCTAGCTCCGCTTGAAAAAGCAAAGCTGCCACAAACCGTGGGAAAGTTCAACGGTCTTACTGACCCCGATGATCACGTACGACTCTTCACGAGTGTTGGTGTTTTGGGATAATGGACCATGCCAATGTGATGCCATCTATTCATCCAAACTTTCACAGCGGCTGCCCGCGCGTCGTTCGACAGCCTCCCAGCTGGGAAAATTAAATCATGTCTCGATTTCATAGATCAGTTTGTAACACACTTCAGCCAACAGAGACGCTATCAGCGCGATACGTCCGAAGTCACAGACATCTGGCGAAGGGATAATGATTGGTTAGAAGATTTCATCACTCGCTTCAACAAGGAGTGTTTAGAGATTGGCGGTGTTAGTGAAGATTTAATGCGCGCCCACTTCAAAAAGGCCATCTATTGTGATAGTATGATCAGGACTATCACAGGAAAAGACGGCATGCCTAAAGAATGGGACAAAATCATGGCAACAGCAAAGATCGTTGCGCAGACTGAAGAATCATTGGCTGGAGGCAAGAACTTTTATTCTGAAGATCGTTTTTCAAGAGGCAACCCGCGCGACAATGGCAAGCGCAACAAAAATAGAAACCCTGGATGGAAGGCAGGCCAATCTAGCGGATATGAGGAGAGGCCTCGCTTTAAAGAAGATGCGCGAGATACAATCGATTGAATCGGCTATCGCAATGCCGTCAAGAATGAAAACCGTGGAAAGCACTGGACTCTGCTCATTAAAACACTTAAAGAGGTGCTCATAACGGAGAACCATGATTTTAAGGCGCCAAAGCCAATGACGAACAAGAAAGGACAAGACCCCAATCTTTACTGCGACTTTCATAAAGATACAGGCCATTTAACCGATGACTGTATCAGTCTAAGGCAAGAGATCGAGATGGCCTTGTAGAGCGGCAAGTTAAGCCATCTGGTTAAGAACGTGCGCAAGGAAATGCGCCAAATCCAAAGGAATGATGATGGAAACCAGAAGAAAGTCAGGCGCCTGGAAACTCACATGGTCAATGAACCGAGACACAGCGCGAGGAGCAAGGGCAAGCGCCCATTTGAACCAGCGTGCCAGGAACAGCAAGTCATTTTTCCAGTAGTGCGCGGGGGACCACGCGCCACACGCCCCGTTGTCATTACGGCATTGTAGGCCACTATGAAACAGAGTATGTCTTCATTGATCCAGGAAGCACAACTGATATTATCTATGAACAATGCTTCAATCAGTTTGACCATGAAGACAAAGCGCGTCTTGAGCCAATTGACTATCCTCTATCCGGATTTTGCAATGAAACAGTCTTCCCATTGGGCCAGATCATCTTCCCCGTCAAGCTGTCTGACAGAAAGCATTCAAGAGAACTTCAATTTCATGGTGATGCCGATAAAATCAAGACACGACGTTCTAATCGAAAGAGAAACCCAGGGAGAGATGAATATGGTAACCTCCACGCCCCATTCAGCCATAGGCTTCCCAACTGAAACGGGGGTGGCGATTATTTATTCAAAGAAAGAAGTGATGCCGACAGAGCATGCGCGCCCGGTCAAAGCAAGTAACGTCTCACCAACTGAACCTAAGAAATGGGTCTTGAACCGCAAGTACCAAGAACAAACGGTGACGATCGGCCATGTAATTTCACCAAGTATAAGGACGCACCTCAAACAACTGTTGTTCAGAAACATGGACGTATTCGCCTGGACGCCGTCTGCCATGACGGGTGTCCCACGCGACATCACTGAGCATTGTTTGAACACATATCCATCTGTCGAGCCCAAGGTCCAGAGGAAGCGCAACCTAGGATCTGACAAGACAAAAGCTATGAATGAGCAAGTTTGTGAATTACTCAAAGCATGCATATTGCTAGTGGCGCTACCAAAACTGGGTTGCGAACCCTGTAATGGTCGAGAAGTCTATGGGTGGATGGCTCATGTGTGTTGACTACACAGATCTCAATAAGGTAAGTCCAAAAGATTGCTACTCGTTGCCTGAGATCGATAAGAAGATAGACTCTCTCGCACCGTTCAGATGGAAATGTTTTTTAGATTGCTATAAAGGATCTCACGAAGTCCAGATGAAGCTGGAAGACGAGGACAAAACTGCTTTTCGCACAGACATTGGTATTTTTTCCTACACAAAGATTCCCTTCAGGCTCAAAAATGTTGGCGCAACTTACCAGCGATTGATGGACAAAACGTTTGGTGATTATATTGGAAAGCATATTGAAGTATACATTGATGATCTTGTAATCAAAAGTCCTGAAGAGGACCAGATGTTGAAAGACATAGAGAAGACCTTCAATTCTCTACGTAGTGTGAACATGAAGCTTAATCCAGCGAAATGTTCTTTTGGAATGGAGTAAGGCAAGTTTCTGGGTTTTGAGGTTACAAACGGCAGTTTTAAAGTTAACCCCGAAAAAGTTCAAGCCATCTAGAGGATGTTGTCGCCGCACTTAATCGGTTTCTATCAAATCATGCGGCAAAATCTTACTCTTTCATCAGTACGTTGCGCAACTGCGTGGAAAAACAAGAATTTAAATGGACCCAGAAGTAAAAGCAGCCTTCCAGCAGATGAAAGAATGCTTGATCAAGCTCCCTACTTTAACAGCACCATTTGAAAAGGAACCGCTCATTTTGTACTTGTCCTCTCTGGACAAGGCAATTGGTTCAGTACTGCTAGTGGAGAGAGATGGAGTTCAAACTCTAATTTACTACGTCGGTAGGGTGCTCACCGATTTGGAAACAAGATATTCAACCATGGAAAAGTTAGTGCTCGTGCTACTCCACGCCTCTAGAAGGCTACGTAGGTATTTTACCGGGCATGTAATCACTGTACTCACTAACTTCCACATTAGCACCATCTTACAAAAACCAGAAACATCAGGCCGCTTGGCAAAATGGGCAATTGAGCTGGGGGGGCCACAACATCTTGTACAGGCCACACCCAGCTATCAAGGGCCAAGTTCTAGCTAATTTCATCACAGAAGTACCAAAAGACAAGATCAATGAATGCGAAGCAGTAGATACTCCTTCCAAAGACATATCGGATGAATTGTGGCTCTTATTCACCGATGGAGCTTCAAATGAAGACGGCGCATGTGCTGGTTTGCGCCTCGTCAGTCTAGAAAAGCACGAGTTCACCTACGCTATCAGGTTGGACTTTAAGAACACAAATAATGAAGCAGAATATGAAGCGTTCTTGGCAGGCTTGCGTCTGGCCATCAAGATGGGGGCTCAGAACATACAAGTACATGTTGACTCTTTGTTGAACGCAAGTCAGATAAATGGTTTATACGATGCAAAGGGCGAGGTAATGGCTTTATACTTGGAACAAGCAAGAGAGCTTCTCCAAAGATTCAAATCATATAAGGTTTTTTCACATCAACCGATCAGAAATCAAGCCCGCTGACGCGCTAAGCAAGCTCGCTTCTACAGCATTTCAGCACCTCGCCAAAGATATAAGAATTGAAGTTTTGAAAAACCCATCAGTACTGCTGTGCCAGGTGAACGTCGTAGAGATAGGGCCACCTTCGTGGATGACCCCTATCATTCAATATCTGCAAGAGGGGATTCTCCCAGAAAACAAGGCGGGGGCTAGAAAGATCCAGAACAAGCGCTGTTTTTTTAGATGAATGGGGGCATTCTTTACAAGAGATCCTTTCAGGGCCCATTATTACGATGTGTGTACCCCTAAGATGCAAGCTATCTGATCAGAGAAATTCATGAAGGTATCTGCGGAATACATGCAGGCCCCCGCATGGTTGTCGCTAAGATCATGAATGCGGGCTATTATTGGCCAGGGATGCACGTCGATGCTTTAAATGAGCTGCGCAAGTGTGATTCCTGTCAAAGGCATGCGCCAAAGACCCTACGCCCAAAGAATGATCTGATTCCTGTATCAACAGCTTGGCCCTTCCAACAGTGGGGGATTGACATGGTGGGACCCTTCCCTGAAGCCCCCGGCGCAGTAAAGTTCATAATTGTTGCTGTTGATTACTTCACTAAATGGGTGGAGGCAAAGGCCCTCACTTCAACCTCGACAATGATAGTGCGGAAATTCATCTGGGAGCATATCATTTGCAGATTTGGCCTCCCACTCAAAATCGTGACTGATAACGGCACCAATTTTGCCTCCGAAGACCTTCAGAAATGGATGAAGGAGCTAAACATTGAGCACACTTTCTCTTTCATTGCGCACCCTCAAGGGAACAGTCAAGTATAAATTGTCAACAAAAGCATTGTTGAAGGGATAAAGGCCCGCCTGGGCACAAAAAGAAGAGGCTAGGTCGATGAGCTCCCTAGCATCTTGGGGGTTCATCGCACCATGCCGAAACCAAGCAATGGCAAAACCCCCTTTAGCCTTGTTTATGGCTCAGAGGCGGTTATCCCAGCAGAAATAGGCTTCCCCTCGCCACGCTTATCAGCAGTAAACAAGATCAACAACGAGACGGAGCGCCGTTTAGACTTGGACCTACTCGAAGAAAGGTGCGAGATCGCGCGCATCAAAGAGGCCAAGTACAAGACCCAATTGGAATGGTACTATAATGCAAGGGTGCGCATTTGTAAGTACACTCCAGAGGAATACGTGTTCAGGGACAACGAAGCCTCTAATGCCGAGCGCCCTGGAAAACTAGCACCCAAATGGGAAGGCCAATACTTGGTTCATGAGGTGCTAGGAAAAGGGGCGTACAAACTGCGCACTTTAGATGACCACATAATCCCCCGCACATGGAACGCATAGCAATTGCGCAAATGCTACATGTAACAACTTTCTATGTATGATGGCCACGCGCCTATTCCAGTTACTTAATGAAAACGTTGTCTACGCTTTATGATTACCATCCTATGTCTTCTACATTACAAATGTATGTTAAACTTTTAATTAGCACGAAAACACTTTAGTAAATTACGAGCTCTTGGGTTAAGCCTCCAAGGTCCTCCGCGAACATAGCGCGAGACCGGGCAACAATACCCATAGGCGAGCCACACTTACATTTATTCTCGCTAACTTAACCAAAGTTTCTAACAACAATGAAATAATTGTAACTTAGACAAAATAAAAAGCGAACTAAATTTCATTAACAAAAAGTGCAACCGCGCAACAATGACATGTTTGGAAACCACAAAAATTACAAGGCAAAAGCCTAAGCATCCTACAACCTATTCTTAACCATCACCAGCATCCTCCTCATCCGATAACTTCACAGTCTCTGGAACAGTCAGGATGGACTTTAACCGCGCCACATAATCGTCGTGTTTTAATGCCTCCGTGACCAACTCCATAACAGGCAAGGAAGGATGGTCATAAACCTCTTCCGCGCGTGAAAGCATTTCGTCAGCTTGATCAGTCACAGAGCAATGGCGAGTCCCAAACTGCTAGCCAAGAGCCTCTTCAACATGTTGGGCACACTCCAGATAGCCACCGCGATGCCCGACGGCACGCACGGCATCTGTAAGCGCCGCAACCGCTTGATCCAACTCCGTTGCATTCAAAATAGAGTTAGCAACCTACCCAGAGAAGATTATAGGATGAGGTCAGGAAAACAAGTTAACAAACTATAAATATCTAAGGCCAAAAGAGGAGAAACACTCACAGCAGCTACTCCTCTAATACGTATCCACTCGGAGTCAGAAACAAGCGTATCAACAATTAATTGGGCTTTAGAGTAGTTGTTCTGAGCCACATTTAGGGTGGAAGTGTTGATATTGCGCGCCTCTTAGGCCGCCTTACGTGCCTCCTCCGCAGTTTCAGCCTTCACCCTTTCGGCTTCAACATCTATCTCTAACGATTCACTCTTCTCATGAGCCTCAAACAATCGGCGCTTCAACTCCGCAATCTCCACATCATTCGCAGTTAGATCCTTGTCCTTGTTCACGATTCGAGCACTCAACTCAACCTACAAGTGTTGAAAGAAAAAGTTAGAAATATTCTAACAGGCAAAGGAATATAAAAAGAAAAAAGAGCTAGCCTGTTGAACCTCAACACGCTCTATATCTGCTTGGGCTTCCTCAACCTTCCCTTTTAATGTGGCAACTTCAGCCTCGAGGTTGGTAATCTTGGTGCGCGCAGCATACATACGCTTGTTATCATTATCACAAGCCTTCTTGAACTCTGCGTGCTCCTTCACCAAAAGCTCTTCAGCAGCGTTGAGTTTATTCTTCAACCCATTCCGCCCCCACTCCTTAGATTTCTTCTCCTTCTCAAATGAGGCCTTCTCCTCTAGAAACTTGCTCTTCATCTGTTCAAAATCCTGGGCTTCCTTCAGCAGACGCTCCCGGTACTTTTCCCAACCTTCTCACTCCTTATACATTGTACGCCATTCTCGCACAATTTGATGATTAGCAGCACGAGCATTGGCCTCTCCAACAATATACGCGTGGTACAAACCCTCGTGGTTACGCGTCCTTTGTCTATTTACCTCCCCAGGAGGAAAAGTACCCAGAAATCAATCTTGACACGCTCCAAACTCAACAAAGGTATCTTTTTGCTTCAAACTCCAAACGGGGACATGAGGATCCTCGCCACATTGCTCCTTAGTGTAAGTCTTGTAGTAAATATCCCCCAATGTGTCTTCCGCACCTATGGGGGATCGTGGCTGTGGAATCCTTTTCCCGTCACCCTTCTGGCCAGCCGCGCCAGAATGACCAGCACCTGCACCGGCCGCAGTGGCAGAAGCATCTTTATGCACCACCTACGCCTGTACGTGGGCAGCAGACCCCCCAGCAGCAGATTTAACTTGGGCAGTTTGGGTGGGGGGTCATGTTGCACAGCTGGACTAGCAGTAGTAATCTCTGGTCCTTTACTCTTTAAGGGTTGGTCAAGCCCTGTGATATGTACGACCTCCGGACCCTGCGTCTTATCGTGCGTGGTAGTGGCAGCAGTCTCGGTCTCTTTCAAAGATTCCTTTTCAGGAATAACATCGCCCGCAGGCTCCTCAACCTTCTTCTCAGCTTCCTTCTCAGCGGTTGTCTTGGGGTGGATAATGACAAACTTGGTCTTCTTGGCCTCTGGCCCCTTAGCCTTTTTCAACTCAGGACCTTCACCCTTCTAAGCAGCTTTCTTCAAAGGCTCTGAAGAAGAAAAGTGTTAGAAATTTTACTAAGGAAGAAAGAACAGAGCATGAAAATCATAACACCAACCTGGTGAGAACTTGTAAAGGGACCACAACCTACTTTGTTTGCCTATTGTTGGGGAAGCAGTAGTTTTCTGCACCGGCTAAGCCCCAGCGGCGCTCTCTTCACGAGTTCTCTTTCTGGTCACCAACTTGGGACCTTCTTCTTCAACTTCCACTTTTTCCTCCTCCTCAGGGATTGATGACGGAGTCGCGCAAGACTCAGGAGCCCTAGAATCGGCGCTCCCTGAGCTCTTAGATGCAGCCGCGCTACTCTTCTTCTTCTCACCTATACATGACAAACCCTCTAGTGAGTCACTTGCAACAACATAGTCTTCAAGGTTACTTTGTCGGAATCGAAGAGTACCTTTTTCAGGAACTGCAGCACTTGCGTGGCTACCTTCAGCCTTCTTACTGGTCATGCCAGTGTCAAGCATCACCTTCTTCCTCGTTGTACTCTTCTTTGCTGGGGCCTTTGATATGCGTGAGTGTTATTAGTTTTTAATGTATATGTTAAGCCCTTTTTAACACTTTTTAGCCAAGTTTTAAATTTATAAAACACGATATTTACTAACACTAAACACACATATGGGCAAGTGCACCCATCGTGAGCGTAGTATAGTGTTGGTAATATACCGAGGTCGTCCAAGGACACAAGAGCTTTTAGTACCGGTTTATCCTCAACGTCTAATCAAATCAAAAGTTTAGAAAAAGGTTTTAAACTAAAAAAAATAAAACTAACTAAAATGCTGAAAAATAAAAATAAAAGTAAAAACAGATAGACGAGATGAATCACTTGGCTCCGACTCGTGTTTAGTGTAACCTTTGATTATTTCCGCACTTTTGCACTTTTTAAGAGATTATCTTAGTTATTGTAGTAGGCCCCTCTTTTGAAGGCGACGTTACCCTCAACCCAGTAGTTTGAGTCAGCAAGGATACAATCCTAAAAGGTCGGATTATTGAAAGATAATTAATTAAGTTATTAATGCATATTATGGTAGGCCCCTCTTTTGAAGGTGACGTTACCCTCGGCTAAGTAGTCTGAGTCAGCAGGGATACAGTCCTAAATAGTCGGGTTAAAGTATTAATATTAGCTTACATATGAGGGGATCAAAGAGTTTGGACCCCCGCCATCCAATACCGGTGGGTATTGAAGGAGGTCCTACTAAATTTGACCCAGGTCCTTGCAGGATCTATACACTGAACAAGGCAAGACTCTTACCAAACTGTTCCCTTAACCCCCGACCAGGTAGCCAACATACCTCCATATAGACCGTGGAGATATGAATGGTGAAAATCTTTTATTTTATATAGACTGTAAAATAATGCCAAGACACCATGGACAAACGATATGGAAGAATCACCTTCAACATAAGAAACTAGTTATTAAAGTCATTAATACATAACCAAGTAAATAGTGCGAAAAGATTAAAAATAAAAAGTATTACACTAGACACTTTGTCTTCACCAAGTGATGTAAGAGACTTATGCAAACATGGCCTTGATTGTCAAGAACTCTTACGATCAATCTTGTATCCCGAGACGACTCACACACTCTATGATGGACAATGGATGATGGTGGTGGATGATGATGTTGTGATGGTGGTGGGTGGTGGGTGAAGTGTGAGAGAGGTGGTGTGCCAAGGGATGGTTTGCAAATGAGCCAAGCACCCCTATTTATAGCCTGAACAGAAGCTCGGGCACGGCCCCGTGTCCAGTGGGCACGGCCCCGTGTCCATCCTCCTTCTCTGTCTTCATTAATTGCTCTTGTCTGTATTAGTTGACCACGGCCCCGTGTCCGCTGGGCACGACCCCGTGTGCAGAAGCATATTTGTACTATCAAGATTTGCCTGGATTATGCGAATCTTATAGTTGACCATGGCCCCGTGTCCGCTGAGCACGGCCCCGTGGTGGGCGATGGAATCTTCTACAACTTTGTCTTTTATGCTGACACTTGGGCACGCCCCCGTGCTCACTGAGCACGGGGCGTGTTCAGCCTTCTGTTCTCTTGTTTTGCTTGGGAAGATGCTTTCGGGGAGGTCGGGCATGCCACGTTTGTTCCTTTTCTTGTATTTATGTTAGATTTAGCTGTCTTTTTGCTTCTTTTGTTAATTTGAGCTCATTTAATCCTGAAAATACAAAAGGAAGACAAAAGCACACTTTTTCCAACATTAGTACTAAAAAAGGGTCAGTTTTATGCCACAATTGATGTAATTTATATGTTGCATTTTGCACACATCAAATACCCCCACACTTGAATCTTTGCTTGTCCTCAAGCAAAACTCTTTATAATATGGCTTTACACTCCCAAATGGAATGGGTAGAAGAGAAGGTTTTTGGGCTTGTCATAGAGTGTCGGGATTTCCAAGATTCTTCATTAAGTTTTATTTTTATTTATTTACAATCCTATTCGTCATGATTTATTTAAAACTTTTCATAAGATAAATTACTTATTAGGGCATAACATGCCTCTTTAAAATTCTATTTATATACAACTTCACATACCTCACGGGGGATCACTCAACACTCGGCCGAAGATGTATTTTAGTGAATCACTCGAGAGCGGCATGGAACTTACTCCTACCATAGGCTTGCCAAGCAATCAATCCTCCTCCTTTTTAACTATATACCTTTGTAAATATCAAGAGGACTTTTGGGTGAAGGGTTAGGCTTGGGTTAAAGGTATGTGGTTGGGTTAGTGGTTAGTAGAAAAGGGCGAAAAGCGTAAAAAGCGTCGGTTTACGAAAGACTTTTTATTTTTGCATTTTTTTTATTATATTGCTTGTTTTTTGCTTCATCATCAACATATTTTTTTTTTAAAGTCACCTGAAAAACTGAGCTTGTTACTAAAAAAAAGGGTTAAAAATAAAAAAAAAGGTTTTGGTGGGTAAAGGGTGTTTGGTTTGGGTTAAGAAATGAAAAGGTTTAGGCTCAAAGGGGTTAACTAGGGGGATTTTGGGTAGGTGGTAAAAAAAAAAGAAAAATAATGGTGTAGAAATAAAAAAAATGGTTAGTCCTAATGCCTCCATCATTTACTTACTCGGGTTTAAGTTGGTAAGGACCGGGAATGTATCGTCGTGGCAAGTTCTAGAGTTGTAAGAACCAAGCGGTTATTCACACAAGAAACGAAAAATGAGCATTTAGTTTAAAGATATGTATTTGTATGCTCAATAAAGGCTCAAAACTCACTTTTGTGGGAATTGGTTTTTATGTGATCAAGTATATATAATTAAATTTTAACTAAGCTTGTCATGCATTTTCATAATTTTCTTATGTTGGTCTTTTTATCACGACGCTATTGGTTGTAAATTTGTAAAAATATAACCTTTCTAGAATTTGAAATTCCCAAGTTAAACCTAGACAAGTAAAAAAAATGAAAATTTTTGAAAAAAAATTTAGGATGATTAGCGGTTCCAATAGAGTTTTGTGTAAGGCTTGTAATTAGGACTTGCAAGATTCAAAGTTTTAGCATCCCCCCACACTTAAATTACACATTGTCCTCAATGTGTCCCAAAAATAAGTTTTTAGGTTGATTGAATGTGTAAAAGGTGTGAAAAAAGAAAAATTTTATGTTACTGGGCGTCTGGACACGGCCCCGTGGTGTCCGGGCACGGCCCCGTGTTCAGGTGCCAGTAACAAAAAGTTGAACAAAAGAAACAGAAGCCTGGACACGGGGCGTGTTGGGTGAACACGGCCCGTGTCCAGTTTACCTGAACTGGGCAAATTCTGCAGACTGTGCAGCACGGGGCCGTGTTGGGCGGGCACGGCCCGTGCTGAACCTGCTGTAATGAAGAAAATTTGTCGGATGGCCCTGTTTTCGTGCATGGGGTGATGATCCAAGTTTCCCTTGTTATCCTTCACCATCCCGAGTGTGTTTTATTATTGAAAATTAAAACTAAACTAGAAAACATAAAAATTAATCTAAACTAAACTAAGGATAGTTCCGCGGAATGCCTCCGTGGTGCGCCACGTTTATAAGGGTCCTTGGCTGGACCCAAAGCCTGGTCATTTGTTACCCAAGTGGGATGTTTTGCATCCCATGCTACACCGTCGGAGAGCATCATCCAAGCTTGAGTCAATGACCTTCATGTAGTTGACCGGGTCTTCGTCTTCTACTCTTTTTCCGACTCCAAACTTTACTTCCTCATCCCCAACCCTCAATGTTAGTGTTCCATCATTCATATCTACCACTGCTTGGGCCGTAGCTAGGAATGGCCTCCCTAGGATGAGTGGTACCTCGGTATCTTCCTCCATATCGAGTATGACAAAGTCGGCCGGAAAGACAAATTCGCCGACCTTGACTAATAGATTCTCAGCGACACCTTGTGGATATTTGACGGACCTATCGGCGAGTTGTATGCTTATTTTTGTAGGACTTGTTTTTCCTAAGCCGAGTCGATTGAACAGTGATGAGGGCATGAGGTTGATGCTTGCCCCGAGATCGGCTAGTGCATTACGAATGGGGGATTTCCCAATCGAGCAAGGAATTGTGAAGCTTCCAGGGTCAAGCTTCTTTTGCGGGAGTTTGTTGAGTAGTAAGGCTGAGCATTCTTCGCTTAAGTTAACTAATTGCAATGATTCAATTTTCCTTTTATGAGTGAGGAAGTCCCTCATAAATTTAGAATAGTTAGGCATTTGAGTTAGGACTTCGATAAATGGAATATTAACATGCAATTGTTTTAGTAAATTTTCGAACTTTGCGAATTGCTCATCGGTCTTTTGACGAATCAACCGACTGGGGTATGGAACAGGAGGAGTCTTAGTAGGCTCTTGAACTGGTGGAGAAGCCTTTTCTTGTTGGGGTGCGGGTGGAGTCGTGGTTTGGCTAGATTGGATTCTTTCAGTTGGTGGGAGTGGAGCCTCTTCGGGACCCACGGTACGGTTCCTTAATGTTATGAGGTGTACTTGCGCCTTTGGGTTGGTCTCGGTATTACTTGGTAACGCGCCCTGTGGTCTCTCGGAGAAATTTTGAGCTATTTGATTTAATTGTTTTTCAATGTTTTGAATGCTAGCTTGTTGATTTCTAAAATTCGATTCCAATTGCTGAAATCGATCCGAGTTTTTCTTTTCGGTGTCGGAGATGAGGCGAGATACAGTATCTTCAAGCCTTTCTCGTCCAACTTGTTGTTGAGAGAAATTTTGTGGTTGTTGAAAGTTAGTTCGTTGGTTTTGTTGGATACTACTATTGCCGGGATCTCTCCAACCAAGGTTTGGGTGGTTACGCCATCCTTGGTTGTAGGTACCCGTTGGAGGACCCGACGGCCTAGGTCTGTTATCAATGTAGTTTATCGTTTCCGTTTGATCATCTAATTCTTTTATACAACTCCAATTTTCATGTGGCCCACCACACCCTTCACAAGCCATAACCGAGACCGTTTTTGTCATTTCTAACTTTTTGATTTTTGAAGAAAGGGCCTCGATTTGGGCTTGTAAAGAAGTGCTTTCATCAACCTTATGGGCGCCCGGGGCAATAGATTTATTGCCTCGGGGAGTGTGCCATTGAAAATTGGTTTGAGCAATTTCCTCAATTTGATTATATATTTCATTTGGGCGACGATTACCCAAAAGTCCCCCGGAGCTAGAATTAAGTGTTTGTCTTGTGTGTGGCAACAACCCGTTGTAGAAAGTGGATACTTGTTGCCATACCACAAAACCATGGTGAGGACACTTTCTTAGTAGCTCCTTGAACCTTTCCCAAGTTTCATATATGGATTCCCCATCTTCTTGTGAATATGTATTAATTTCAGTCATTAATTTAGCCGTTTTAGCAGGAGGGAAATACTTATATAGAAACTTTTGGGCTAGTTCATCCCAGGTGTTTACCTAGCCAACTAGGAGGGTATTTAGCCAAGCCTTAGCTCGGTCTTTTAGTGAAAATGGAAACATCCGAAGGCGGATGGCGTCGTTTGATGCTCCATTGATCCGAAAGGTATCACATATTTCTAAGAAATTAGTAATATGTAGATGGGGATCCTCGTCCGCAAGCCCATGGAAGGTTGCGGAGTTTTGAAGCATTTGTATCAAATGTGGCTGAAGTTCGAAATTATTGGCTTCGACATTCGGTGCATTGATAGCGGCGCCGAGATTACCTACAGTGGGTCGTAGGTAATCCATGAGGGTACGTTGGTCCGCCATTGGAAGTGGGTCCCCCGAAACTTTCTCTTGGTTTTTAGCTTTAAGTCTTTTTCGGAGAAAGCGTTCGGGTTCTTCTAGAGGTTCTTTTATGTGTCTACTAGAACTGGAGCTCATACACTACGTAGGAAGTTCAAATGTGGCGCCTGGGTTCCAAGTCCTGCAATAAAAACAGAAAAGAACGTTGGTCAGAAGGTTCACCACGGCCCCGTGCTCAGTGAACACGGCCCGTGGTCAGAGATACAGTTATTGTTTTCCGGATCCCTGTTACTGGGGAAATGGACACGACCCCGTGTTGCACCGACACGGCCCCGTGCTCAGCTCTCTGTAACTCGGAAAATAAAAACTGCCTGTAACAATGCTGGGCACGGCCCGTGTCCGACCAGGCACGGCCCGTGTCCGACCAGGCACGGCCCGTGCTGAGCTCTGCAGAAGCTGAAAAATTAAGAAAAATCCTAAAAAACAAATAGAAAAATAAGAAAAACGATTAGGCCGTTGATTCCTAACTTTCTTAAAATCCTTGTGTCCCCGGCAACGGCGCCAAAAACTTGATGTGCGTGAGTGTTATTAGTTTTTAATGTATATGTTAAATCCTTTTTAACACTTTTTAGCCAAGCTTTAAATTTATAAAACACGATATTTACTAACACTAAACACACATATGGGCAAGTGCACCCATCGTGAGCGTAGTATAGTGTTGGTAAGATACCGAGGTCGTCCAAGGACACAAGAGCTTTTAGTACCGGTTTATCCTCAACGTCTAATTAAATCAAAAGTTTAGAAAAAGGTTTTAAACTAAAAAAAATAAAACTAACTAAAATGCAGAAAAATAAAAATAAAGGTAAAAACAGATAGACAAGATGAATCGCTTGGCTCCGACTCGTGTTTAGTGTAACCTTTGATTATTTCCGCACTTTTGCACTTTTTAAGAGATTATCTTAGTTATTGTAGTAGGCCCCTCTTTTGAAGGCGACGTTACCCTCAACCCAGTAGTTTGAGTCAGCAAGGATACAATCCTAAAGGGTCGGATTATTGAAAGATATTTAATTAAGTTATTAATGCATATTATGGTAGGCCCCTCTTTTGAAGGTGACGTTACCCTCGGCTAAGTAGTCTGAGTCAGCAGGGATACGGTCCTAAATAGTCGGGTTAAAGTATTAATAGTAGCTTACATATGAGGGGATCAAAGAGTTTGGACCCCCGCCATCCAATACCGGTGGGTATTGAAGGAGGTCCTACTAAATTTGACCCAGGTCCTTTCAGGATCTATACACTGAACAAGACAAGACTCTTACCAAACCGTTCCCTTAACTCCCGAACAGGTAGCCAACATTCCTCCATATAGACCGTGGAGATATGAATGGTGAAAATCTTTTATTTTATATAGACAGTAAAATAATGCCAAGACACCACGGACAAACGATAAGGAAGAATCACCTTCAACATAAGAAACTAGTTATTAAAGTCATTAATACATAACTTAGTAAAAAGTGCGAAAAGATTAAAAATAAAAGTATTACACTAGACACTTTGTCTTCACCAAGTGATGTAAGAGACTTAGGCAAACATGGCCTTGATTGTCAAGAACTCTTACGATCAATCTTGGATCCCGAGATGACTCACACACTCTATGATGGATAATGGATGATGGTGGTGGATGATGGTGTTGTGATGGTGGTGGGTGGTGGGTGAAGTGTGAGAGAGGTGGTGTGCCAAGGGTTGGTTTGCAAATGAGCCAAGCACCCCTATTTATAGCCTGAACAGAAGCTCGGGCACGGCCCCGTGTCCAGTGGGCACGGCCCCGTGTCCAGTGGGCACGGCCCCGTGTCCATCCTCCTTCTCTGTCTTCATTAATTGCTCTTGTCTGTATTAGTTGACCACGGCCCCGTGACCGCTGGGCACGACCCCGTGTGCAGAAGCATATCTGTACTATCAAGATTTGCCTAGATTCTGCGAATCTTATAGTTGACTACGGCCCCGTGTCCGCTGAGCACAGCCCCGTGGTGGGTGATGGAAGCTTCTACAACTTTTTCTTTTATGCTGACACTTGGGCACGCCCCCGTGCTCACTGAGCACGGGGCGTGTTCAGCCTTCTGTTCTCTTGTTTTGCTTCGGAAGATGCTTTCGGGGAGGTCGGACATGCCACGTTTGTTCCTTTTCTTGTATTTATGTTAGATTTAGCTGTCTTTTTGCTTCTTTTGTTAATTTGAGCTCATTTAATCCTGAAAATACAAAAGGAAGACAAGAGCACACTTTTTCCAACATTATTACTAAAAAAGGGTTAGTTTTATGCCACAATTGATGTAATTTATATGTTGCATTTTGCACACATCAGCCTTCTTCGGTTTTTCTTCTGGATCTATCCCCAGAACGTGCAGCACACCTGCAAAGATGTTAGACCAGGAACTTAGTTCCCCATTCGACGAGCCCACGGACTCCTCGCTGGAGAGATACAACATCTCTTTCCTAGCAGAAGTCACACCTCGCAAAGGTCTTGGTTTGGGGAGATGCGCACCTTCAATTGCGGTAGGAGGGTTGGCAAAGATCCCTGTCGGTGGATATAAGAAGTTAGCCTTAATCTGCTCATACCAGTATACCTCGCCAGTTTCCAGCGGGTGCGTGCTCATCGCCCCACCAAAGGTAGAGAATGTAGCCTGATAAAGCTAAGCAACTACAGCGAAGAACAATAATCAGGAGCAAGTAATACTAAAGGAAGGAGAGTGAAAGTGTTAAGGCATACCTTCACCATTAAACATCAAGATAGGTACTTCTCCACTGCGCTCTGGCCACTTGTCGCTCATCCCCGCCGCAATCAACACCTGCTCTCCAAAAATACGGTTGGGGGTAGCCACCAAGCGTAAGTACCAATCTTCTGTGTTTGGGATAGGGAGTTCTTCTTTTTCAATCTTGGCGGACACCTGAAAGATCATTGCGATCGGTATCACCTCTTCTCTGATAAAGAAGAACTTCATCTTCCAGTTATGGAAGCTTTTGGGTGGATTTATCAATATTTTCTTCACATTACGAAGAGCAAAAGAGTAGAAACCCATGTTCCTGATTAACTGGTAAAACGCTCGGAACTTCTCAACTGACGGTTCCAGCCCATGAGATCTACAAAGAAATTCGAAATGTCTGCCCTAACCATACCCATAGGGCTCATCTGAGAAATATAAAACCCATAGAAATGGAGAATGGTAGCCATAAAATGGGTGGTCGGCAAACGAAAATTGTCGTCAAGAAAGAAATCAATGAATAGGGTTATGTAACCAGGAGGTGCATCGGCCACCGTTTGGCCTTGCTGAGGGTATCGAGCATCCCATTCGGTCAGGAACTGAAATCCTCTATCGATTTGCTCGAATAATCCTTGGTCGCACTTGAGAACGGGGACCGGTCCGGCACCCTCTTCAACATGAACATTTTCTTTAGCCATGTGTATTTTGAGTGAATAGAAAGATGAAGATCTACTAGATTTCTGGAAAAAACTTGAAGATTCCTCATGAAATCTTTGAAGATTTGAAGGTGGTATGAAGATCAGAGAGAGAAAGTAGAGAATTAGAAGGAACGGTTGAAAAAATCTCTCTCTATCTTCCAATATATATACCCATCGCATTTAATGCGATGCGTAAACGTGCCGAGATCACCGCGCGCGTAACCAACCAACGATCGCCACGTAAGGTGGGATTCTCGGAGTGACGGTTGCCACGAGCGCGTGGGCCTCACTCGCCTGACAAAAGACGAACCGTCAGTAAAACCATGATGAACGCCGTGTCAGTAGTCAACTCAAGGGTCGCCATCAACGACATTTGCACCAACCTGTCAGAATTCAAAATTCGAGGAATTTCCCGCCTAAACTTACAATGAAACTTCATACTGAAGATAGCAAGGGTTGTGCCGCATATATCATCAGTCAATGGACATGCACGCCAACCCCAAAAAACACCATCCATCAATAATCAAGCCTAGAAGCCGCGCCGTACTAATTAACAACCACTTACACGCGCACCGGCTACCAAGACTAAGCAAAAGCTTCAAAAATCAACACACTTTCTTTTTTCTGAGTCCAGAGCTCCAACCATTTACTTCGCGCATGAAAGCAGCACTGGATTGGGGGGACTTGAAGGGGTATGGTCACAAAAATCCGCGCGGCCCAATCTGGTCGCGCGCAGGACCATACTCGTTAAACATTAATCTGACTAATCTACAGACCCCGTGCGGGCTACTTAGGTAAACCCTAAACCTCGCGCAAGGTCCAAACAAGATTCAAGATCAGATTCCATACTTAGCATCCTGAACAAAGGCCCTCAAACCCTAGACCTTGCGCCGGCTGATCGGGCACATGCCACAAGCCGCGTGGGAGTAACGGTGCAGTTTCATTCCAGGAAGCATGAAAGGTATGAGTGGCAGAAGAGAAAGCCAATCAGCGTCCAACAGGCTGTATTCTATCATGCTCCACGATTAGTAATCGTGCAGGAGACAAGTAGTACACAAGGACGCCTACGTGGCACCAATCAGAGGGCGGCGACAACTGCCCCATGATCTCCACTCGCCTGCTGATGTCAGAGAGACGGGAAGGACAACAACCCGGACACGTGGCTCCAATCAAGGTGCGCCAGCACCGGAGATCTTCTAGAAGACACTAACGGTTGTCACCAAAGAGACAAGACGGATATTCCTTCTCGCCGCCTTCAGGCCCAAGGCCCATCAGCCCATCTCCTTCTACACTACTCCGGCTATAAATAGGGATCTTCATACATAGGTTGATTCTGCTCTCTACTCTCTCACTCTTAACACACACTTATTTCCTCAAAACAAAAACTTATTCTCACGCCAGAGAGTGGTTAAGAGGGAAACCCCCATATTCCCCTCTTAACGAGCTTAACGGGGTGTTATTGTTTTGCAGGAAGGGTCACAGCCAAGCTCAGGAAGGATTAAGAAGATTAACCCTTATTGTTGAAACATAAACCAAACTAATAAACCTAAAATTAGTTCCGTGTTTCTTCATCTCTATAGGGATCACTTATATTAGCATCAAACATATAGGCATCACATACAACAACCCGTAAACTTATCAAATATAAAACAAAGAAGCCAATTATCCCACCAAAGTACACAACAAAGCTATCCTCCCCAGCATAAAATGTTGGCAATCCGAAATCTAGACCCAGGCGTGTGGCATTGATGAATGTCGGACTTCTAAAGAGAAGCCATACATGAGGACACATGTAACAGAGAACATGACAACTTGAGTGTGAGTTTCAAAGGTAACTTAGGGGGCGTTTGGTTCGCTATATGATTTGGAATTGAAATTGGAATTTGTATAGGAATTAGAATTTGAAGGAATTGGATTTGGAATTTAAACATCCCAATTGGATTTGGAAATTGTTGGAATTGGAATCTCAATACCATTTTTGTTGTTTTTGGTTGTCAAATGAATTGGAATTCATCACCCCGGCACCCACAACCACCAGTTCCGGTCGAAACCGTACAGGTCGAAATGGTACGGGTCCAAACGGTTTGCGTCGAAACGGTTCGCGTCGAAACGGTTCGGATAACGGTACGGGTCGAAACGGCTAGCATCCAAATGGTACGCGTCGAAACTGTTCGGTTGGAAACGGCATTGGTCGAAACGATATGTGTCGAAACGGTACGCGTCGAAACGGTATGGGTCGAAGCGGTATGCGTCGAACGGTTTGATTCGAAACGGTACGGGTCGAAACGGTTCGCGTCGAAACGGTACGGGTCAAAACCATTTGAGGCCAAACCGTTCGGATCGAAACAGTATGGGTTGAAACGGTGCGGCTCGAAACGGTCGAAGATTCCAATGAATTTACTTTGATTCCTTCTCATATAGGAAGGATTTTGAATTCCTTTAATTAAAGGAATTTGAAGGAATTCATGCCTAATTTCAATTCCAATTCCATTGTCAACCAAACAAATGAAGATTGGAATTGGGATTCTAATTCCATCAAATTCTGTGAACCAAACATCTTAAGAGATGGAATTCACATTCCAATTCCCATAAATTCCGTTGAATTCCTGCGAACCAAATGCTCCCGAGATCTCCTTGAGATTTTATTTCTATGAGTGTTAATTAAATGTGATAACAAATGTAAATGAAGGTGGGTAATAAATAATCGATAGTTGCCAAAGTCATCGGAGGAAATAAGCAAATATTAGTAATATATTATGGTTGGTTTCTACGTGTTGGGAAATGATAGTTAAAACTATCAACTGTGGAAGAAGACATCCTCAACATTGTGTAGGCTAATCAAAGAAAGAGAGGGTCGGGGGCAAAAGAGAACGTGGGGTATGAACGGGTTCAAGTGAAGTTAAACTAAAAGGGTGCCCGCAAGATGCGGCGCAGAACATTGACAGTGCAAGGGGTATGCATGATTTGGTTCTGTTCGGTTATTAGCCTCAACCGAAACAAATGTCATCTGTTAAGTTAGTTTATTAACCAATCAGTTTTTGAAAAATCGGCTCAGTTTATTCAGTTAAATTAGTTTATTCAGTTAGATTGTTAGTTTACGGTTTGGTTCTATTAATAACCAAAACTGAACTTGGGTAAGAAATTTTGCATAAAAATACATGACATCGATATATAAATACATGAAGTGGATATATAAATACATGAAATGGATGTATAAATAGATAAAAATATGAAATAGATATATAAAGGATAGAAATTTATGAAAAAGAATGGTCCAATTCGGTTAATTTAGGTTAACCGATGATACCAAAAAAAATTGATAACTGATTTTCTATTACTTCAGTTGGTTTCGGTTCATTTCGTTTCGTTTCGTCTGTTTTCGTTTTGATAAGTGCTTTCTTCTAGACACTCGTAATTGTTAGATATGTAGGCTTTGTAGTTGCAGAATGCAGTGAAACAGAATAGAGCATGAGCGAATGGCAGATGCTCTATAGATACTGTAATGATAGATTCTCTAACAGGTGCTCTAATATGTGGGATGCGCTATTATGGAGCAGATACGCTATTATGGAGCATATACGCAAATTTTGTTAAGCTATACAGTTTCCTATTTTACCTTTTCTTGGTCAACAAGTTGTAAACCCTAATTTGGGTATTATAAATAGTTGATAGGTCCTTTGTAATTGGTATCACCTCAGAAATAAAATCCTAACCCTAGTTGCAACCCGTGGACATAGGTTACCTTGACGGAACCACGTAAATTCTCGTGTCCTTTATTTTCTGCTAGTGTGTGTGTTTATTCCGCTTCCGCTCGAGACTACTCTGATCCGGTACCCTAACAAGTGGTATCAGAGCCAAATGTTCAGTCAAATACACAGTTCACACGGTTTGCAGGAGAAGTCGCTGGTTTCGGGTGCTTGGTTCCTTGTTTTTTTTCTTCTGGTTTTCTCGTTTGTTATGTCTGAAGACGAGAAGTTCCGAATCGAGAAGTTCAACGGTACTAATTTTGCATGGTGGAGAATGCAAATAGAGGCGTCGCTTGGTGAATGCGATTTGGATGTGGTACTGGAAGAAAAACCTACTAGAATGGATAAAGCTGCCGAAGCAATTTGGAACTCAAATGACAAAAAGGCAAGAGGTAAAATTACATTGGCTTTGACGAGGAGTGTTGCATTTAATATCATGAAAGAAACAACTGCTCGTGATATGTTAGCAGCTCTGTCAAATATATATGAGAAGCCGTCTGCCGGTAATAGGGTATTCTTGACGAGGAACTGTTTAATATGAGGATAAACGAGGGCAGCTCAGTTGCTGATCACATTAACGTGGTCAATTCAATTTTGTCCAGGTTAGCAACTGTGGGCATGAATTTGGATGATGACACTCAGGCTGTGGTTTTGTTATCTTCCTTACTTGATAGCTGGTCAGGATTTGTGACAACGGTCACTGAAACTGCTGGAACTGGAAATTTGAAGTTTGATCGGGTCTGGGATAGTGTTTTGGGTGAAGACGTTCGCCGGAGGAACACTAGTGGAGGATCTACTTCTGGTATGCCCAGTGTTAGCAAGAGAAAAGGTAATAACAAAAGCAGTGGGAGTCGTGGGAAAAGCTTGTCTAAAGCTGGGAAGAATGTGAGGTGCTGGAACTGTGGTGAAAATGGGCATGTTAAAAATGAGTGTCTTGATCCTAAGAAAGAGGATGGTAGCCAGCATGTAAACAGTGTTGTGTCAGATGAATCTGACGGTGACGTACTGGTTTGCTGTGAAGAGTCTATAGATTCTTGGGCTATGGATTCTCGTTCTTCGTTTCACGCCATGCACACCGGGGAGACGATGGTGAATCTGAAAAAAAAGAGACTTTGGAAAGGTACGATTAGCTAACGGTCATGTTCTTAATGTTACGGGTATGGGAGATGTCAATCTGAAGACTACACTAGGCACTGCATGGAACTTAAAGAACGTCAGGGTAATTCCTGGTTTAACGAAGAAACTTATTTCTGTTAGTCAATTGGATAAACAGGGACTAGATGTTAAGTTTTGTGGTGGGAAGTGGAAGGTGATTGATGGAAATCTTGGTGTTGCCTGTAGGAGGAGACGATGATCGTTGTATCTAATTGAGATACCTGCTGAGGGAGTAGCCGTCCCTGTACAACATAAAGTCTGGTTCACTGAATCTAGTAAGCGGAAGAGGGTTCAATTTGCGAACTTGAATCCTAGTGCTTTGGGGATGTCAGTTGAATGTGGTCGGGGGTCTAAGTTTAAGCCAGTCAGGGGATTTGGTGATAGTGGGAGCACGGGTCGTGTTCCGGGTACAACCACAAAGAACCGTTGGGTTTTGAAGACGAAGATTCCGACTAAAGAAAAAAGCTCTCCTGGAAATAGTTTGCAAAATGGGGAGAGTGGTATTAATTCCCGGTGTATCTCTTGAGCTGGTGGATCGTGCAAGCCGGTTGAGATAGAGAATGAGTCTGATAAGACTGTTGGGTTGGAGCTTGTGGGAGCTTCAACTAGTCTCTCATGTACTTGATGAGAGGTGTGGTTGCAACTAGGTGGCTTGGGTGTGACTGAAGTCTTAGCTTGTTCTTGGGAACTGGAGGCTTGGAAGACTTGAACTGGTGATGGGTTTACTTGGATAGACTTTGTGGTTTATGCAAATCCTCCAAGTGGGAGATTGTTAGATATGTAGGCTTTGTAGTTGCAGAATGCAGTGAAACAGAATAGAGCATGCGCGAATGGTAGATGCTCTATAGATACTGTAATGATAGATGCTCTAACCAATGCTCTAATATGTGGGATGCGCTATTATGGAGCAGATACGCTATTATGGAGCAGATACGCTAATTTTGTTAAGCCATACAGTTTCCTATTTTACCTTTTCTTGGTTAACAAGTTGTAAACCCTAATTTAGGTATTATAAATAGTTGATAGGTACTTTGTAATTGGTATCACCTCAGAAATAAAATCATAACCCTAGTTGCAACCCGTGGACGTAGGTCACCTTGACCGAACCACGTAAATTCTCGTGTTCTTTATTTTCTGCTAGTGTGTGTGTGTTTGTTCCGCTTCCGCTCGAGCCTACTCTGATCCGATACCCTAACATTAATCACGTCCTCTTAATCACGTAACAAGGAGAATTAGATGCTCTTTTTTATAAGGTAATTTTTATAAAAATATTAACGTATAACAAAAGTTGTGGCCGTTTGAAAATCGTAAGGGTAGTGGTTAAAATAAGTGGGCAAAATGCAACTAGTATTTGAATAAACAAACATTGAATAAATTTGAAGAGGCAAAGGTGTAAATATTATTTAAAAAAAAATATTTTATTTCAAAAGGTGGTTTAACATGTGCATGGCTTGTACTTTGAGCAAGTTTAGTACTACTTAAATTTTAAGATGTCACTTTAAAATGTCTTATAATATTGTATATATACATGGGAAAATCTTTTGAGAAGAAAAAATAAAGTGTGAAGAGAAAACACAAAAGGGTATAATTCTAAACCTTAAATATTATTTTTCTCTCGTCTCATTGATTATTCTCTAGGAAATTAAATAGTTAAAAATGTTTTATTCTATACACCAACATTATAGCCTACGCATATCAAAATTTATCTTACATATATCTGAAAAATATTCTACCTAAATCAAAATTTATCTTACATATATCAAAATTTAACATTCATGTAAATTATGTTTATTTTGAAAGAGTATATTTTGAAAATGATTTACTGGTTTAATTTAAATAATTAATTTATTGAAATACAATAAAATAATCAATTATTCAAATTTATCCATTTGCTTATTAGTTTACAATAATTCTTTTTTTATAAGAAAATTTTTTTTATTTGAACTCTCCACTATATATATTAATTCTTTTATTCATCTTTATTTACAATTATATTTGTATACATCTATTATTATAACTTTTTTATAAAACATAACATATGTTTATTTAATTAGTTTAATTAAATATTTTATAGAATATTAATTACTAATTATTATGCATATAAATCTAATATAAAATAACTTTATATAAATAATATTTGGTTTAGGCTCGTTTAAGTTACTAATAGCATTCACAATTGATTCTTCAGCTCCATCTTTATAAATATAGTAAAAATCAATACATTTCTCTTTTTTTCAATTAAGTAATATTCTTATACTTTTATCGTTACTTTTCCTCTCTTCTTCACTCACAAAGACTTTCAAAAATATTAAAAAACTATAGATGGTGAACATTCTTTTATTCAAATTTACTGATGAATAGTAACATTTTCTCTTTTTTACTTACAACCACTCTATATAATATAGAGATCTCACTCACATTAATATGAAGGATCGAATGTGAATGCTCTAAGCCCATTCAAACTCGATATGGAAATCTCAAGCTCATTTATTAAAAAAAAATAAAGCTCTTTTATAAGCTCTGACTCGATTTCATTAGACTGATGGTTTTAGCAACCCAACTTGTTTAGACTATGTGGTGTGGTCATGACCCAAAAGATCCCCACCACTTCCACCTTTGCGTCATGTCACATCACATTCATTCAACCAACCTAATCCACCACCTTATATGGTGTGGACCATGACCCTCACTATCATCTATTGTCCTCTCACACCAATCAAAATCCCTAATTAATTGAAAGAGGGTCATGGTTGCCCTGGATTAAACCATACAAGCCATCATGGTTTGTACAGGGGTGGGATAGCGATGGTTCCATGGTCTTACGTAACAATCCATGATACAAACCACCAAGGGCATAGCTTAGTTGATACCCGGGGGTGGACCCGCCCCCCAAAGTTTCAGTTAGAAGTATAAAATTTTTGATTTTTCGTCCAAAAATTTTAATATTGGTTCATTTTAACACCAAACAAAAACGGGTAACTCACTGATATATTTCAGTTTGATTTCAATTCTAAAACTAAAACCTTATTAGAAAGTACATTTATATATATACACACACTTGTCACTCATGAAACCTTTTTTTTCTTGAAAATTTGTTTTAATCTCTATCTCATTTGTGAGACTTGAATCAAGACCTTCATCTTTTAAACTCAAGTGTTTTAAAGGCCTTACTTATACCAATAGACTACCACTGCGTTGCTTAAAACTTTTATACTTAATCCATGTGTTAATGTGTTATGTATGATTATGAAATATGTTAACCGATCAACATATTTTTTTTCTTTTTCATCTGTTATCGTTAAAACAAAAAGTCACAAGTAACTATACTCACATAAATAAGCTAAATCACCAAATTAATCTCAAGGTATTAATGCCACTTATTAAAAAGCCAAAACTAAATTTACATTTTAATTCATAAAAGATTACTAACAAATTAAAAGGCCAAATTTTATTTCATTCCCTGAAAGCCGAATTTTTTTTTCGTTCCATAAGACCAAAGGAGTTAAGATAATGATGAGTTACGTTATACATAATGAGCAAGTTAATAACACTTTTAGAGCATTCACAATTGATTCTTATCTATATCCATATAATTACACTAAAAATAACTAATTTTTCTCTGAACTTATCAATTAAATAATATGTTGTATAACTTTATCATTACCTTTTTCTTACAACCACTTCTAAAAATATTAAAAAATTCATAAGACTGAACAGTGTTTCGCCATATATTTAGGGGAACCAATGCGAATACTCTTATGATATTAGCGTTTTGGCTTCCTTAAGCATTATCTTCCGGTTCGATCTCCGGGTAATCCTCCACCGGAAAATTGGTCTTCGCGGTCTTTCCTCTGCAGCGAATGTTGGCCCTGTCGTAAGCTCTTGCGGCCTCTTCTGTCGTAAAAGTCCCCAACCACTTGCGCTTTTTCCCCGGGGCCATAATCTCCGCGGCCCAATTTCCAGACGCCTGGAACCTTACTCCTCTATATTTCTTCCTCTCTTCTCCGTCACCGCGGCATATTTCTTGCTCCGACAGATTTTCTACGATCGCAACGCCATTTGGCCCAATGTCGTTACCGCCTCTTATAACCTGGCTGAGTGCAGAAACCATGGTGGAATACTCATCCACGGTGTTTGGGAATTCTGAGGGATTATTATTCATTTTGGATGGATGGATATATCATGTACTAAGGGTGAGATTGTGAGAATGGGTTCCCAGAAGATCTTATATAGTTTTGATTGGCTGATGATTGTTGTAGAAGGTAGGGCAGATCCATGCCATCCGCTGATTTAGTGATCTTTAATCCGAGTGGAAGTGACAACTGATAGCAACGCACATCAAACTTCTGTCGTCAAATTCGTGTCGTCGTCGTAATCGTAATCGTAATCGTAATCGTAATCGTAATCGTAATCGTAATCGTAATCGTAATCGTAATAGTAATAATAATAGTAGTAGTAACAGTAGTAACAACAACAATAATAATAATAATAATAATAATAATAATAATAATAATAATAATAATAATAATAATAATAATAATAATAATAGTAATAAGAGATATTGGTCTCTAATAATCTGTACTAGACGTCATTGGCCATTGATAGTTCCTCCTTTCTTTTATTCCCTCTAACAGTCCCACCTTTCAACTATTTTTCCTTCACCGGTCCTCGGTTAAAAAAACTTAACGGGGTTAAGTTTTTTTTCCAAATTACAAACTAACGTTTTATGGCTTTTGATCAGAACGAGGATACGAGTCGAATGATGTAAAACTTACCTTGAAACTGTGCTCCAAACGACGAAAACGATGCTTTAATTCGGTGTTTAAACATCCAATTAACAAAAATCAAGTCATTTGTAGCACTGTTTCGAGGTAAGTTTTACATAAATAGACTCGTATCCCCATTCGAATCAAAACCCCTAAAACGTCAGTTTGTAATTCGGAAAAAAAGTTAACCCCGTTAAGTTTTTTTTAAGCGAGGATCGGTGAAAGAAAAATAGTTGAAAGATGGGACTGGCAGAGGGAGTAAAAACTGTTGGTAGTGCTAATGGCCAATGACGTCTACTAGAGATTATTAGAGGCCAATATCCCTAATAATAATAATAAGTTAAAAAATTCAAAAAAAGTAGGAGTTAAGTGCCATTTAATAAAAATATTATAAAGAAGTTTAAAAATAAAATAATTTAAGAGTTCAGTGTCATTTAATAATAACTAGAAGATTGAGTCGCGCGCGTTGTGCCGCGGCCAACGAAATTGACATGTTGTTGATCAGATTCACATTTACAATGTGGTAAAGATGTTTTTGTCGGTTAAGTCTGTAGTACTATCTTATACAGATAAGTAATTCACCAAATAATCTCAATATAATTAATGGTATCATAATTACAACGTTACATGACTTGTATCCATATAAATAACCTATCGTATTAATCTCCCGCGTTGCGGCGGGGTGTAAAACCGTGACAAATAGCACCAATGCCACACTATAGCCAATGACAACCAACATTGAAGTTGCGGCATCTTAACGTGGAAAAATTAGACCGACATATAAAAATAGAAAATAATAACTAACTCGATTTAGGACTCGTATGTTGTGTCGAACTTATTAAACGGGGAAAAAATAGACGACGTAAATACACTGAACCACACACGTACGTTGCCCGATGTTAACTCGCAAAATTTAGAACGAAGTGTATAACAAAACGTAAAATCGTTAAACCACACACACATTGTGCTGTGTTAAGTCACAAAATTTATATCTAAATGTAAAATGAAAAATTTTGCAAAATATGAAAAACATAAGGGATCAAAGTTGAAAGTAATAAGGTTGTGAGATTAAATTGGAAAAACTAAAAACTTTTGGGTTAAAACTACAAAATCAAATAGTTTTGGGTTTAAAGTGAAACATCAATTTAAAAAAAAAAAAAAAAAAAAAAAAAAAAAAAAAAACCCAAAACATAGGGTATAACACCACTAAGGATCATGTACAAATCCACTATGCATAAACATCATCCACAAAACACACTTTAAGCATGAGATACAACCAACTAATGCCCATTTATGTTACAAATTAATAGTATATAAATAATAATAATAATAAAAATAATAATAATAATAATAATAATAATAATAATACTAATAATAATAATAATAAAGAAGTTTAAAAATAGAAAAAATTTAAAAAATCAGGAGTTAATGGTCATTTATATCCCTAATAATAATAATAATAAAGAAGTTTAAAAATAGAAAAAAATAAAGAAAAATAAGGAGGTAATGGTCATTTACATCCCTAAAGTTTAAATGCCATTTGCGTCCCAGCGTTAAGTTACGAGTCTTTTCACCGCTGTGTTTCGCCAAAAAAAGTTGCATCTTTGGCTTCATCGTCTTCCTCTCTGATTATCTTTCAACTTCCTTACATTTACCTCCTTTATCTATTTTATTCTCTGATTATTTTTTTGTATTCCGATTATCATTCTCTGTTTTTCAGTTGCATCCATGGATATTATATTTAGGGCAACTCCAAATTATGTTTTCAGTTTGTTGTTTTGATCTTCTTCTTCGTCTCTTTTTATCAGATTTTCTTCTCGGGTCTGCTTTTCTCTACTAATTTTGAATTCATTCTTTGTTTCTAGTCATCTGTGTTATGATTTATTCATCGAATTGAATGGCTACTACATCTTCTTCATCATCTACAACAAACAAAGAAGTATCAAATCAATCAATCATCGTACAAGAGAGTAGCTCTCTCTATATACACAATACAGACTCACATCAACTATCAATGCCTAACTGACTAACAACCATGCATGTATAACAACCATGACAGGTGTAACCAACTCTAACTACACAAACATACTTACAATCTTACATATACTCTAATATATGTTTCATCATCGTACAAAACACCTTGAGATTGATTTACACTTTATTCGGGATATGGTGTTGGCTCAGACGTTGTGTGTTTGTTATGTGCCTACGAGTGTTCAACTTGCTGACTTACTGACCAAAAGGTTGTCTTTATCTGGTTTTGATGCTCTTCGGTTCAACCTTCACGTAGTTGCGCCACATTCAACTTGAGGGGGGCATATTAGAGTATGTTTGAGTATTTGTATGTAGTTAGAGTACATGCATAGTTGTTTGTTGATCAGGCATAGTTGGTGGATGTGAGTCTGTATTCTATATATATAGAGAGCTAATCACCTCTATGATGAATGATTGATGATATGAGCGATTACTTTTGAGCTCATACCTTCTTTTTATGGTATAGTTGATTTATAGGATTATTTAGCTGAATGGATCTGTTCACCGATACGATACGATACGATATGATACGATACGATACGATACGATTAGTATTTAATTCATTGAAAAAATCACCTATAGTCTTCATTCATATGTTTGCACAATATTTATAATGTACTTACATGTATTTTGGTCTAGTGTTGTTTTTATAACAAGTACAATACTTGGAGGGCCAGAATGAAAGTATATTTTGGAGTCAGTGTAAAGAACAAATGGTGAAGGGTAGAGTGTAAAATTAGGTTGCAGTCGATATAAAAAGTGAAGATATCAGTGCTAGGGTTTCTAGACACTTCGCTGCATTCTCTCTCTAAAAAAGTGGTTCTCTCCGTTTGTGTTTTACGATCTGCTATAATCTCGCCTGTGAAGACCTGTTCGTCTATCTCGTTTGTGAAGACCTGCTCATCGTTCTCACATGTGAAGATCTGTTCATCTTGTTGTTAGTCTCATCTGTGAGATCTGTTCGTCTTACTGCTAATCTCGCCTGCGAGATCTTGATACTGTGTAGATCAGGTTGTATCCTTTCTTATTTCTTTTCTGTCTTTAGATTTTGTAGATCAACTGATTAATTATTCAGTCGATTTAAACGTTTGTTCATCAGATCTTACTTTGTGTAAGATCAAGGGTATTGGTTGGCCGTTTTTCGGTTTGGGTTAATAACAAAGTTTTGTCGCTGTTTTGTCGCTACTTTTGTGTCCGATTTGTATTTGATTTGTAAGTTGTTGATACCATAGATTTCTACATGGTATCAGAGCTAGTATAGCTCTTGATTTCTATTCTTCCGTTGGTTTTATCTCTGTTGTTTGTTGTGTAGGTGTTTCTAGGGTTTCTAAACTCAAGAAACCTTAGTGGCGGCGATCTTGGGTGATGATATCAAATTAGGGTTTCTTAATCCTAATCTGCGGATCCATCTGTTGGTTTGCAGACCTGCGTTGGTCTTTGTGATATTCTGTTGTCACAAGGCAAACTGACCAGGTCCATATTGTTGATTCTTTGATCTTAATCTGGTAACCCTAGAAGGTTACAGGTTAGATCTGCTATATGAGGGACTTAAACACTTTTGTAAGGCTGTATCTCTCCCATCTTTTTTTTTTGTTTGTCATCATTCATTAGGCATTATTATTACCGGGCTAGACGGACCGGCACTTAATCGAGTCATTTTTGGTATTTCTGTGTTGCATATTGTTGGTTTTTTTATCTCTGTTTAGGTTGTTGTAGTGTAGCTACTGTGCAAAGACTTGTCCTGGCACCTATAGAGTGATGAACCGGGAATCTGGACACTGACACAGTTAGCTTTTGTTTGATCTTGTTCTGTTGTGTTGTGTTTATTATTGTCTTTCAGTGAATAGTTGTCTCTGTCTTTGGTTGTTTTGTTTGTTCTTGATTTGTTTTTTTTCTTGTGTCAAGATGACATGCTAGTTCTTCTACTACTCTTATTAGCAAACTAGATATAAGAGATCCATTATACTTACATCCTAGTGACTACATTAACCAATGTTAGTGTTGAGTTAAAAAGTAGTGAAAACTATCCTGTTTGGTCAAATGCAATGAGGTTAGCTTTAGAGGCAAAAAATAAGTACGGTTTTATTAATGGTAAATGTGAGAAGTCAAAAGATAATGAAGTCTTAGCTAACCAGTGGGATAGGTGGAATTCAGTTGTCATTACTTGGTTATTAAACTCTATTTCAGAAGAATTATTTCTAGGGCAAGTTTTTTTCAAAACTTGCCTCAGAAGTCTGGACTGATTTAAAGGAGTCATTTGATAAGGTGGATGGTTCTGTAGTGTATGATTTATATAGGAAAATAAATGGTATTTCACAAAATAGGAGCACTGATGCTGAATAGTATAACAGGCTGACAACAATGTGGAAGTAGTTTGATGCAATGGTGCATCTGCCTTCATGTTCTTGTCAGGTTGCCAAGGATTACAATGATTTTTCAACTCTGATCAAACTGATGCAGTTTCTTATGGGGCTTGATGATGTGTATCAGCTTATAAGAACAAATTTATTAACTAGAGAACCATTCCCTTCTGTCAAAGTTTCATTTTCAGTAATATCTAGAGAAGAGTCACATGGAAATATCTGCTAGTGGGTCAAAAAGTCTAAATGTGTCGTTTCTGTCTAAGTTCAATCAGACTTCTGATTCTAGGAAGAGAAATGTTAGAGGTCCTAATCCAAATTTAAAGTGTTCAAATTGTAACATGTTAGGATATACTGTTGATAGGTGTAACATGTTAGGATATACTGTTGATAGGTGTTTTAAGATTATTTGTTAAGTCAAATGTATCTAATAATAACAATAATAAATCTAATATGACTGTTGGTTCTTCTAGTTCTTCTGGTACTTCTTTGCCTTTCACTTCTGAATAGATTTCTAAACTCTTGAGTCTTGTTGGTAAGAAATCTGGAAGTGAGCAGTCTAAGTCAAATATGGGAGGTGAGTCTTTAGTTGTTTGTCATTATTCTAGTAGGTTTATTAGCAGTTCTAGTTCAACGAGTTTTGGATATGATTTTAATTGGATAGTTGACTCTGGTGCTAATCAGCACATGGTCAAAACTGAAAGTGAAGGGGTATGGTCCCAAAAACCTCGCGCAGGCGCATAGGAACATACCACAACCTTAACTATAACAAACCTCCAAAATATTTCGACACCCTTAATATAATTAAAATGCCCTTATATGTCTCAATATGTACCCCGTATGTGAAAACCGAACCTAAAATACCTTTAATTTTACAAAAATTAAATAAAAACAAAATTTAAGGGGCTGTCGCGGGGCGCGTAGCCCTTGGCTACCTCTTACGCGGGCCGCGACAGATAGGCCACCAGGCTTAACCCGGTGCCGCCACGTGTTGGGCTCGTGGCGAAGCTAGTTCGATGACTGGGCCAGGCTAGGGCCTACCCAGTCTATTACGCGGGCCGCGTAGCCCTTGGCTACGTCTTACACGGGCCGCGAGAGAAGTCGAAGAGGCACTATATAAGAAGGCCATCAGCCTTCAGTTTTCGTCGTTCATTTCTGGATCTCTCTCTCTATTTTCTGCATAGCAAATATAATTCTCGGGTATTATACCACCTAATTAACGAAGTTCTGCCCCGATGTAAGTATCATAACCCCGGTTACGTATTAGAAACGCTGCCCGATTAATCCAGGGTTCCGTAACGGCTGTCGTGGTTTTGCCCGACGTAGTCGTTGGAATGCCGTCTCGGGGAGTGTATTACTAATGTAAATATTGGGTTATTATACTAACGCGTGTGCATTTGTGTAAATTATAGATAATCACCAGGAAACCCTTAAAGAAAACCTAAGACAGCAAGAGTAATCTCCTTTTGTAAACTGTTTTACAAAACCTTAAATATTTAACAATGTGATTAAACAGTGATTGAGTCTTTGTAATTCTTCAATTACCGCCGGTATGTTGGGGTTTTGTATACAAAATGTGGAACACGTTACCATTGGACAAAGGGTTAGCCAATGGGTAATATGACCCACCAGTCAGGATTGACAGTACTGAATGAGTAATTGTGTAGAAATAAAGATTGTAATAGCTCTCAATACTGTTAAATGATAAAACTCTTCTTGATTAAACTGAGATTCACTCACCAGTATTTCCCACTGACAAAATGTTCTTAAACGTGTTTCAGGTAACAAAATATGAAAGCCAACTAGATGCCAGCTGGACAGCACTGAAGGCTTGGAAAAAGTGGCTATAAAAGTTACCTAAATAAAAGAAGATGTTTTATTCAATAAAATGGGGATTTTCCCTATTAAAATGTTTGTAATGAAAACTTGGGTTTTATCCCAATATGTTTAATATTATAAAAGCGTGGTATTTACTCTGATAAAATATTTCCTAACTACGAACCTGATGTAATTTCCGCTGCCAAAATGATAAACACTGATACCACCAAAACTGGTCTCGCGGCCGCCCGTTCCCGGGACAGATAGGGTACGGGGGTTGCGATAGAAGATGGTATCAGAGCTAAGCCACTAATTCCGCCACAGAAGTGTTCTGCTGACACCAAGATATTATTCAAATTGTTAGGAAATGAATTATGGAAATACGTGCATATCTGTATTTTACTGTTGTGTGTTATTTGACTATTTGTTAGTTTGCAGTATGAGTGATCAAGGACCCTCCGACGCTTATCGTCAGTTGTCCGACTCACCTAGAAGCGAAGGCACCTCTTCACAGCATGCCCTCTCAGGGTATTCAATTGACAATGAAGATGGGATATTCGTGTTTAAGGCTCAGTCTGAAGAGCCATTCCCTCAAAAAAAAAAAAGAGGATGGTTCAGTAGGGGAGAACATGAACGTAGGAAAAGAATGAAAAAGTTACAACAGCAACGAGTGCTAGAAGTCGCTAAAAGAGAAATCGATGCCCATACCCAAGACATGCTTAATAGGAGTTTAGCAAACTTCCATATTTTAGCATCCACACCTGTCGACCCGAACCTGGAACAACTAGTAGCCCCTCAACCATTACCCTTGTTTCCCACCCAGCCAATAGAGATTGAAAACAACCCAGAAAACCAAATCCAGATGCATGATTTTAACCCAGAGGAGATACCTAGGATACCAGCACCCAATCCCTTAGACCCAGATTACGATCCGTGGTTCGATGATCATAAGGATTATGTGCAACGCTACCACCTAACAGATGAACCCATGCCAAACCTAGCAGCTTACCCAGGTTTGGACCCTCTAGATCCCTACTACGATAATGATGAATACATTAGGGAAATCCTAGAGAATCCGTATCCTCATGAAGAACCCATGCCGCAGTACCCAGATCCAGTACCAGCACCTGCACCCCCAATGAGTGCAGAAAATGTGCAAGAGCTCCGAACTTTTGGAGAAGAAATTTTAGAAAATAGTGAGAGGATGAGACAAGTTGGAGAACGACTCGTCTGGAAGTACGACGAGCGTAATATGGAGTTCTGGATGAACCCATATCAGTGAAGGTGATGGTGGAGATAGTAATATTAATAATATTAATAATAAATATATAATATGTGTGTATGAAAAAAAAATATTTATAATAATAATAATAATAAATCTATCGTAGTATAGACTACTTCGTGGTTAGTGATGCATAGTAGTGTTGTAATTTTAAATTTCAGTATCGGTTTGTATTAAATGCATACTATAAGAAAGAGTAAGTCGTAATGCTCGACGTTTTTTACCAATATGTGTGTTGTGTGATTGTTTGCCTTAAATATTATTTTGTGATATTAATAAGTGGCAAATGTTTAAAATTCAGATGGACAACGAAGTGAACCAGGAAAACCAGAATAACGATAACCAAAGTAACAATAACCCGGATAATGAAAACCCAAACAACAATAATGGAAACCAAGTGGATAACAGTGCCATGCAACACATAGTGGCACAAGGGATAATAGATGCGATGCCATATATTATCAAAACGGTTAAGGAAGCAGAAAATAAAAGTAAACGTGATAGTAAACGACCCACTGAACCTGAACACAGCGTAAACAATGGACCCATACTTCAAGTGCCCATTCCCAAAAGAAGAAGAACTATGTCTTATGGTTGTTCTTATAAAGAATTCCGGTCTTGTAAACCAATGGAATTCTCGGGCAATGAAGGGGCCGTTGCATCTCTACGCTGGATAGAAAAGACTAAGGCCCTGTTTGGTAGCCTTTTAATCCATTCAGATGTTGCCTCTTAATGAAATCATTTGTGGCCCTTATGTCTGAATGAATAAGAGGTAACCTTATGTCTGACTGGATAAGAGGTAACATCTGAATGGTAAACCATCGCATGTCACATTCTTTTACATTATCTTTGTTAAACTCTTAAATGATTTCATTAAGAGGTAGCCTCTTAATGTCATTCAGATGCTACCAAACAGCCCCTAAGCCAGTCTTAAGAATAAGCAAATGCGCGGAAGAGGATAAAATAATGTTTGCTTCCAATCTGTTTAAGAACTCAGCCTTAGAATGGTGGAACACTATCCTCCAGTCTAGGGGAAATGATAGGGTTTACAATATGGAATGGGAGGAATTTAAGAACATGGTAGAAAGAAAATTCTGCCCTCCCAATGAAAAGGAACAGATAGCAAATAAATTCCTAAACCTTAGGATGACTGGGATAGATAGTAAGGGTTATACTACATTATTCTTTGAATATGCTCGAATAGTACCAACCCTTGCATCACCTGAACCAGTACTAATCTCCCGTTCATCTGGGGATTAATTGGGGAGATTAGACATGTAGTCAAGGCAGCTAGACCTCAAACCATAGAAGAAGCAGTAGAACTAGCAAACACTTTGACAGATGAATTAGTCCGTACACGAGAAGAGGATCAGCGGAGGAACCTAACCCAGAAGCTTACCCAAGAATTCCGTTTCAGAAATTCTAATCGTGGGAAAAATGTAGGTTCTACTTCTGCACCCTATTGCAAGTATTGCAAAAGGAAGCATTCTGGAAGATGCTCCATATACTATAACTTCTGCAAAATATCTGGACACAAGGAGGAAGACTGCAGGAAGAAACCTAATAACAGGATATGCTACAACTGTGGAGAACAAGGTCACATCAAGTCGAACTGTCCAAAACTAGCTCCAAACCACGAACACCAAGAATACTAAGAATGCTAGAGCATTTGTTCTGACTGCAGAAGAAGCAAAGATGATCCCGGATGTGATTGCCGGTACGTTTTTAGTTAACGATGTTTTTGCTAAAGTATTATTTGACTCTGGTGCAAACCAAAGTTTTATTAATACTTCATTTTGCAAACTTTTCAATCAACCATTAACTAAACTCCCACAAGAATGTCTAGTAGAGACAGCAAATGGGGAAACCATTAAGATTTCTGAAATCTTGCAGGGAACAAGAATAGAAATTCTAAATCAGAAATTTATTGCAAACCTTTACCCAATGAATCTAGCAGGATTTGATGTTGTGTTAGGAATGGATTGGTTAATAGCCAATAAAGCCAGTATTTTATGTGATCAAAAGTCAATTTAAGTAAATTCACCAAGGGGTGAAAAAATCACAATTAAAGGAAATAAACCCTCTAGATCCACAAAATTCATCTCTGTGATGAAAACAACAAGTTATATAAGAAAACGATCATTAGTGTATTTGATTTCTATAATCATTAACACTAAAGGAAAAAAATTAAAGGATATTCCAGTAATGTCCCAGTTTTCAGATGTATTTCCAGAAGAGTTACCAGGGCAACCTCCAGACAGAGAAGTTGAATTTAGAATCCATCTGCTACCCGAAACTGCACCAATTGCCAAAGCACATTACCGTTTGGCACCAGCAAAAATGCAAGAACTGAAGAAACAGTTAGATGAATTGTTGGAAAAAGGATTCATACAGCCAAGCTCATCGCCATGGGGAGCACCAATTTTATTTGTTAAAAAGAAGGACGGATCAATGCGTATGTGCATTGACTACCATGAATTGAACAAAGTTACGATTAAGAATCGGTATCCATTACCGAGAATCGATGATCTGTTCGATCAATTACAAGGAGCTCGATTTTTCTCTAAAATCGATTTACGATCTGGATATCATCAATTAAAGGTACAGGAAGAGGACGTTCCTAAGACCGCTTCTAGAACAAGGTATGGCCATTATGAATTTACTGTCATGTCATTTGGTTTAACCAATGCCCCAGCTGCATTTATGGATATGATGAACCGAATATGTAAGCCATATTTGGATAAATTCATAATTGTCTTTATAGATGATATTCTTATTTATTCTAAAAGCAAAGAGGAACATGCAAAGCATCTGCACGCACTTCTAAGTTTATTAAGAAAAGAAAAGCTTTATGCTAAGTTTTCAAAGTGTGAGTTTTGGTTAGAACAGGTACAATTTCTTGGACATCTAGTTAATTATGAAGGAATTCATGTAGATCCTACCAAGATCGAGGCGATTACCAAATGGAAAACCCCTGAATCACCAACCGAGGTTAGAAGTTTCTTAGGATTGGCCGGTTATTATAGAAGATTTATTCGAGATTTTTCTAGAATAGCCATTCCCTTAACTAAGCTAACCTGTAAATCTGTTAAGTTTAAATGGGGACCAAAACAAGAAGAAGCCTTTAGAATTCTTAAGCAAAGACTAACCAACGCACCTATACTAGCGTTACCAGAAGGAACTGAAGACTTTGTAGTCTATTGTGACGCTTCTAAGTTAGGTTATGGATGTATGTTAATGCAACGTCAAAAAGTTATAGCTTACGCCTCTAGACAACTTAAGAATCATGAAGAGAATTATTCAACCCATGATCTAGAATTAGGAGCTATAATTTTTGCCCTTAAAATTTGGAGACATTACCTTTACGGTAGTAAGTTTACCGTTTTCACCGACCATAAGAGTTTAAGTTATGTTTTCGGACAAAATGAGTTGAATATGAGACAAAGACGTTGGATGGAGATACTTAGTGATTATGATTGTAATATCCAGTACCATGCAGGAAAGGCAAATGTAGTAGCTGATGCTTTAAGTCGAAAGTATCATGAAAAACCAAAAAGAGTACGTTTACTCAACCTAAATCTTCAAGTAGATTTAAATGAACAGATTAAAAAGACACAAGAATCAGTAATCAAGGATGATACTGAAAAATTGAAAGGAATGATTAAGGAATTAGAACAAGAAACAGATGGAATTTGGAGATTCCATAAGAAAAGAATGTGGATACCTAAATTAGGAAACCTACGCCACCGTATATTAGAAGAAGCCCATAAGTCTAAGTATACGATGCATCCTGGAAGTGATAAGATGTATCAGGACTTAAGAAAGAATTTTTGGTGGATATTAATGAAAAAGGATATAGCAGCATATGTTGCAAAGTGTTTAACCTGTTCACAAGTCAAAGCTGAACATCAGAAACCCTCAAGTTTGTTGCAACAGTTAGAAATGCCAGTTTGGAATTGGGAATTGATAACAATGGATTTTGTTACTAAATTACCCAAAACAAGAAAAGGTAATGATACAGTCTGGGTGATTGTAGACAGGTTAACTAAGTCAGCTCATTTCCTACCAATGAAGGAAACTTTCAATATGGAACAATTAGCTAAATTATATGTAAATGAAATAGTTTCATTACATGGAATTCCTCTATCAATTGTTTCTCACAGAGATAGTCGTTTTACCTCTCATTTTTGGAAAAGTTTCCAAAAAGCAATAGGAACCAAGTTGAATCTAAGCACCGCTTATCATCCTCAAACAGGCGGATAAAGCGAAAGGACAATTCAGACACTGGAAGACATGCTTAGAGCTTGTGTAATTGATTTCGGAGGTAATTGGGATGATCATTTACCATTAATAGAATTTTCTTATAATAACAGTTATCACACAAGTATCAATGCTGCACCATTCGAAGCACTTTATGGACGAAAGTGCCGAACTCCAGTCTGTTGGGCAGAAATTGGAGAAAAGCAACTATCTGGACCTGAGATAGTACAAGAAACAATAGACAAGATCATTCAAGTCAAGGAACGACTGAAAGCAGCACGTGATCAACAAAAGAGTTATGTAGATAACAGACGAAAGCCGTTGGAATTTCAGGTAGGAGATAAAGTATTATTGAAAGTCTCTCCTTGGAAAGGAGTGATAAGATTCATCAAAAGGGGAAAGCTAAGCCCCAGGTATGTTGGACCATTTGAGATTATTAAAAGAATAGGACATGTAGCCTATCAGCTACAACTACCAGAGGAAATGGCAGGAGTACATGATGTATTTCATGTATCTAATCTCAAGAAATGCTTAGCTGATAAATCACTGATAGTACCTCTTAAAGACATAGAGGTAAATGAGCAGTTAAAATTTTGTAGAAAGGCCTCTACAGATTGAAGACATGAAACTTAAGAACCTCAAGCACAAGAGATTAGTTCTGGTCAAAGTGAAATGGGACTCCGAAAGAGGACCAGAGTACACATGGGAGCTTGAATCAGAAATACAAAGGAAATACCCACACTTGTTCCAGTAGATCTCGAGGACGAGCTCTAAAACAAGGTAGGGAGGATATAACAAACCTCCAAAATATTCCGACACCTTTAATATAATTAAAATGCCCTTATATGTCTCAATATGTACCCCGTATGTGAAAACCGAACCTAAAATACCTTTAATTTTACAAAAATTAAATAAAAACAAAATTTAAGGGGCTGTCGCGGGGAGCGTAGCCCTTGGCTACCTCTTACGTGGGCCGCGACAGATAGGCCACCAGGCTTAACCCGGTGACGCCACGTGTCGGGCTCGTGGCGAAGCTAGTTCGATGACTGGGCCAGGCTAGGGCCTACCCAGTCTATTACGCGGGCCGCGTAGCCCTTGGCTACGTCTTAAACGGGTCGCGAGAGAAGTCGAAGAGGCACTATATAAGAAGGCCCTCAGCCTTCAGTTTCCGTCGTTCATTTCTCTATCTCTCTCTCTATTTTCTGCATAGCAAATATAATTCTCGGGTATTATACCCCCCTAATTAACGAAGTTCTGCCCCTATGTAAGTATCATAACCCCGGTTACGTATTAGATACGCTGCCCGTTTGATCCAGGGTTCCGTAACGGCTGTCGTGGATTTGCCCGACGTAGTCGTTGGAATGCCGTCTCGGGGAGGGTATTAGTAATGTAAATGATGAGTTATTATACTAACGCGTGTGCATTTGTGTAAATTATAGATAATCACCAGGAAACCCTTAAAGAAAACCTAAGACAGTAATGTGAGTAATCTCCTTTTTGTAAACTGTTTTACAAAACCTTAAATATTTTACAATGTGATTAAGCAGTGATTGAGTCTTTGTAATTCTTCAATTACTGCCGGTATATTGGGGTTTTGTATACAAAATGTGGAACACGTACCATTGGACAAAGAGTTAGCCAATGTGTAATATGACCTACCAGTCAGGATTGACAGTACTGAATGCGTAATTGTGTAGAAATAAACATTGTAATAGTTCTCAATACTGTTAAATGATAAAACTCTTCTTGATTAAACTGAGATTCACTCACCAGTATTTCCCACTGACGAAATGTTTTTAAACGCGTTTCAGGTAACAAAATGTGAAAGCCAACTACATGCCAGTTGGACAGCACTGAAGGCTTGGAAAAAAGTGGCTATAAAAGTTACCTAAATAAAAGAAGATGTTTTATTCAATAAAATGGGGATTTTTCCTATGAAAATGTTTGTAATGAAAACTTGGGTTTTATCCCAATATGTTTAATATTATAAAAGCGTGGTATTTACTCTGATAAAATATTTCCTAACTACGGTCCTAATGTAATTTCCGCTGCCAAATTGATAAACACCGATACCACCAAAACTGGTCTCGCGGCCGCCCGTTCCTGGGACAGATAGGGTACGGGGGTTGCGACATTAACCAAAGACCCTGCGCAGCTGTAACAGTCCTCAATAAAAACCGACACCTCGAATATTTTCCGACATCCTAGTATATTTTAAAATATCCCAATATGTCCCAAAATACACCCCATACACGAATACGGGCTTCAAATATATTAAATAGTATTAAAAATAAATAAAAATCTGAAATATAAGCTGAGGCGGGCCGCGTAGGACCCACCCCAATCTCACGCGGGCAGTATCAAGGTTGGAAACTGACTTCATTGGTTTCTTTAGTTCAGGTGGGCCGCGTAAGACCCCATTAAGCTAACGCGGGCCGCGTGAGATCGAAATAGTGGCGCAGCCCGGTGATGACACGTGTGATCATCATGGCGGGTCTAGAGGATGAGCCGGACAAGCTAGTCCGTTGACCAGGGTTGACGCGGGCCGCGTAACCCTTGTCCTTTCTTTACCCGGGCCGCGTGGAGACCAGATTTCAGCACTATATAAGGAGGCCTCGGGATTTCATTTCCGTCGCTCAAATCTTTTCTTTCTTATACGAATTCTGAGTATTAGAGATAATACGTGGGTATTATATCCCCCTAATTAGCGAAGTTCTGCTCCGTTGTAAGTATTATAACCCTTGGATACGTATTAGATACGCTGCCCGATTGATCTAGGGTTCCGTAACGGCTGTCGTGATTCTGCCTGACGTAGTCGTTGGAATGGCGTCTCAGGGAGGGTATTACTAATGTTAAAATGAGTTATTAATACTAACACGTGTATATTTGTGTAAATTATAGATTATCACCAGGAAACCCTTACGAAAAATCTAAGACAGCAATGTGAGTTTATCCTCTTTTTTGTTAACCTTTTTGTAATATTTTACAAAACCATAATTGTTTTACAATGTGATTAAGCGGTGATTGAGTCTTTGTAGTTCTTCAATTACTGCCGGTATGTTGGGGTTTTGTATACAAAATTTACTACACTGTGAGTAGTAAGTCGGGATGACAATACGTTACCATTGGACAATGAGTTAGCCAATGGGTAATATGAACCACAAGTCAGGATTGGCAGTACTAATGGAGTAATTGTGTGGATATAAACATTGTAATCGCTCTCAATACTGTTCACTGTCACTTTTTCTTTGAACTTGATTAAACTGGGATTCACTCACCAGTATTTCCCACCGACAAATGTTTTTAAAACGCGTTTCAGTTAACACAATGTGAAAGCCAATTAGAAGCCAGCTGGACAGCACTGAAGGCTTGAAAAAGTGGCTATAAAAGTTACCTAAATAAAGAAGGCGTTTTAATTCAAATAAAATGGGATTTATCCCCATAAATTAGTTTGTAATAAAAACTTGGGTTTTTACACATTTGTTTGAATGTTATGAAATTGTGGTGTTTTACTCTGATAAATATTTCCTAACTACGGTCCTGATGAAAAATTCCGCTGCCAAATTAGACGACTCTCAAGATACCACCGAAACTGGCTCGCGGCCGCCCGTTGCCAGGGATCAGGGATCGGGGGTGGCGACAGAAGGTGGTATCAGAGCCTAGCCACTGGTTTAAGCCAAAGAAGTGTTCTGCTGACACTTAAATTTTAAATTTTTTGTTGCGAAATAAATTACGGGAATACGTGCATAACTGTATTTATTTGTTATGTGTTATTTGACTATTTGTTAGTTTACAGTATGAGTGACCAAGGACCATCTGACGCGTATCGTCAATTGTCTGGTTCGCCTAGAAGCGAAGGCACCTCCTCTTCTCAGCCTGCCCTCTCAGGGTACTCTGCTGATACGGAAGAAGGAATTTTTGTGTTTAAGGCTCAGTCAGAAGAGCCATTTCCTCAGAAAAAGAGGGGATGGTTCAGTAGAGGGGCACACGAGCGTTGGAAGCGTATGAATAAGTTACAAGATCAGAGGGTACTAGCAGCAGCCAAGAGAGAGACAGATGCCTATGCCCAGGATATGATAAATAGGGGTATAGCCAATATTCACATCCTAGCTACTACTGCAGCTGACCCGAATCTGGAACAAATAATAGCACCCCAACCACAGCCACCAATCCCTGACCAACCCATGGAGATAGAAAACCCTGAAAACCAAGTGGAGATGCAAGACTTTAATCCGGAAGAAATACCTAGGGTACCTGCACCAAACCCCCTAGACCCAAATTACGATCCCTGGTGGAATGATGTTAGGGACTATGTGCAACGTTACCCGATACATGAAGACACACCCATGCAGAACGTAGGAGCTTACCTAGGTTTGGACCCTTTAGATCCCTATTTTCACGATGAATACATTAGGGAGATCTTAGAAGATCCTTACTAATTCCAGGCACCTACACCCCCACACCATGAACCCGCACCCCAGATTCCAAACCCAGTCCTAGAACCTGCACCCCCAATGAGTGCAGAAAACGTACAAGAACTTAGGACTTTTGGGGAGGAAATTTTAGAAAGCAGTGAGAGAATGCGACAGGTGGGAGAGCGTCTCGTATAGAAATACGATGAGCGCAATATGGATTTTTGGATGAATCCATATCCATAGATGTGAGAATGGTGAGATGGTAATAGTAATAATAATAAAAATAAAATAAAATATGTGTGTACGGATGCCTATTACTATTAGTGTAATTCTATTTCAGTTGGTATTGTAATTTTTTTCAGTACTAGTGTGTAATAGATGCATAATAGTATATGAATAGAGTAAACTCGCAATGATCGACACTTTTGGAAAAAATGCGTGTCATGTGATTGACTATATAAATATTATTTTGTGATATTAATATGGGATAAATGTTTAAAATTCAGATGGCCGATGAAGGAAATCAAGGAAATCTGAATAACGATAACCAGAGTAACATTAACGTGGTTAATGAGAATCCAAGCATCAATAACAATGGAAACCAAATGGATAATAGTGCAGTTCAACACATAGTGGCACAAGGAATCATAGATGCAATGCCATGTATTATTCAAACGATTCAAGAAGCGAATAATAAAAGTAAACATAGCAGTAAGCGACCAATTGAACCAGAACACAACGTGAACAATGGCGTTGTACTTCAAGTGCCCATTCCCAAAAGAAGAAGAACCATGCCTTATGGTTGTTCTTACAAGGAATTCTGGTCCTGCAAACCAATAGAATTCTCGGGCAATGAAGAACCTATTGCAGCTCTACGTTGGATAGAAAAGACTGAGGCTGTTCTGAAAATAAGTAAATGTGCGGAAGAAGACAAGATAATGTTTGCTTCCAATCTATTTAAAAAATCAGCCTTAGAATGGTGGAACACTATCCTCCAGTCAAGGGGAAGTGATAAGGTTTACAACATGGAATTGGAGGAATTTAGAAACATGGTAGAAAGAAAATTATGCCCTCATAATGAAAAGGAACAAATAGCAAACAAATTCTTAAACTTAAGAATGACCAGAGTGGATAGTAAGGGGTACACAAAGTTATTCTTTGAATATGCTAGAATAGTATCAACCCTTACATCACCAGAGCCGGTATTAACCTCCCGTTACATCTGGGGATTAATTGGAGAGATTAGACACGTAGTCAAGGCAGCTAGATCTCAAACCATTGAAGAAGCTATAGAACTAACCAACACCTTAACAGATGAATTAGTCCGTCCTAGGGAAGAAGAACAGAGGAGAAACCTAACCCAAAGGCTTACTCAAGAATTCCGTTCTGGGAATTACAATCGTAGGAATATGGGTTCTACCTCTGCACCATTTTGCAAAGTCTGCAAGAAAAAGCATTCGAGAAAATGCTCCATTCTTTGCAATTTCTGCAATATGCCGGGACACAAAGAAGAAAATTGCAGGAAGAAAACCAGTAATGGACTGTGCTACAATTGTGGAGAAAAAGGTCATATCAGGCCAAACTGTCCAAAACTAGCCCCAGCTGCAAACAACAAGAACACTAAAAATGCTAGAGCATTTGTTCTGACTGCAGAAGAAGCCAAGATGATTCCAGACGTGATAGCTGGTACGTTTTTAGTTAATGATGTTTTTGCTAAAGTATTATTTGACTCTGGTGCAAACCAAAGTTTTATTAATACATCATTTTGCAACCTTCTAAATCAGTCATTAACTAAACTACCACAAGAATGTCTAGTAGAGACAGCTAACAGAGAAACTGTTAGGATTTCTGAAATCTTGCAGGGAGCAAGAATAGAAATTTTAAACCAAAAGTTTATGGCAAACCTTTACCCAATGAATCTGGCAGGATTTGATGTCGTTTTAGGAATGGATTGGTTAATAGCCAATAAAACCAGTCATTTATGTGATCAAAAGTCAATCCAAGTAAATTCACCAAAAGGTAAAAAGATCACAATTAAAGGAGATAAACCATTTAGATCCACAAAATTCATCTATGTGATGAAAACTGCAAGTTATATAAGAAAAGGTTCTATAGTGTATTTGATTTCCATAATCACTAACACTAAAGAAAAAGAACTAAAAGACAATCCAGTAGTGTCCCAGTTTTCAGATGTCTTTCCAGAAAAATTGCCAGGATTACCACCAAATAGAGAAGTTGAATTCAGAATTCACTTAATACCAGGAACGGCACCAATTGCCAAAGCACCTTATCCTTTGGCACCTGCAGAAATGCAAGAATTGAAGAAACAATTAGACGAATTGTTGGAGAAAGGATTTATACAGCCAAGTTCGTCGCCATGGGGAGCGTCGATACTGTTCGTTAAAAAGAAGGACGGATCAATGCGTATGTGCATTGATTACCGTGAATTGAACAAAGTCACGATTAAGAATCGGTACCCATTACCGAGAATCGATGATCTGTTTGATCAACTGCAAGGAGCTCGATTTTTCTCTAAAATCGATTTAAGGTCAGGATATCATCAATTAAAGGTAAAGGAAGAGGACATTCCTAAGACTGCATTCTGAACAAGGTATGGTCATTATGAATTTACTGTCATGCCATTCGGTTTAACCAATGCCCCAGCCGCATTTATGGACATGATGAACATAATATGTAAGCCATATTTGGATAAATTCATAATTTTTTTCATAGATGATAATCTAGTTTACTCTAAAAATAAAAAGGATCATGCAAGGCATTTGCACGCACTTTTAAGTCTATTAAGAAAGGAAAAGCTTTACGCTAAAATTTCAAAGTGCGAGTTTTGGGTAGAACAGGTACAGTTTCTTGGACATTTAGTCAATCATGAAGGAATTCATGTAGATCCAACAAAAATCGAGGCAATTACCAAATGGAAAACCCCTGAATCACCAATCGAGGTTAGAAGTTTCTTAGGATTGGCTGGTTATTATAGAAGATTTATTCGATATTTTTCTAGAATAGCCATTCCTTTAACTAAATTAACCTGTAAATCTGTTAAGTTTGAATGGGGACCAAAACAGGAAGAAGCATTTAGAATTCTTAAGCAAAGATTAACCCATACACCCATATTAGCGTTACCAGAAGGAACGAAAGACTTTGTAGTCTATTGTGATGCTTCTAAGTTAGATTATGGATGTGTATTGATGCAACATCAAAAGGTTATAGCTTATGCATCTAGACAACTTAAGAATCATGAACAGAATTATTCAACCCATGATCTAGAGTTAGGAGCTATAATTTTTGCCCTTAAGATTTGGAGACATTACCTTTATGGTAGTAAGTTTACCATATTCACTGATCATAAGAGTTTAAGGTATATTTTCAAGCAAAAGGAGTTGAATATGAGACAACGACGCTGGATGGAAATGCTTAGTGATTATGATTGTGATATCTAGTATCATGAAGGAAAAGCAAATGTAGTAGCAGATGCTTTAAGCCGAAAGTATCATGAAAAGCCAAAAAGGGTACGTTCTCTTAAATTAAATCTACAAGTAGATTTAAATGATCAAATAAGAGAAGCACAAGAATCAGTAATCAAGGATGATACTGAAAAATTAAAAGGTATGCTAAAAGAATTAGAACGAGGAACAGATGGAATTTGGAGATTCCATAAAAAGAGAATATGGATACCTAAATTAGGAAACCTACGTCATCGTATATTAGAAGAAGCCCATAAGTCCAAATATACGATGCATCCAGGAAGTGATAAAATGTACCAGGATTTAAGGAAGAATTTCTGGTGGATAGGAATGAAAAAGGACATAGCAGGCTATGTTTCTAAATGTTTAACTTGTTCACAAGTTAAAGCTGAACACCAGAAACCCTCAGGGTTGTTACAGCAGTTAGAAATGCCAGTGTGGAAATGGGAATTTATAATAATGAATTTTGTTACGAAATTACCCAAAACGAAGAAAGGAAATGATACAATCTGGGTGATTGTAGATAGGCTAACCAAGTCAGCTCATTTCCTACCAATGAAAGAAACTTTCAGTATGGAACAGCTAGCTAAATTATATGTAAATGAAATTGTTTCTTTACATGGAATACCTTTATCAATTGTTTCTGATAGAGATAGCCGATTTACCTCTCATTTTTTGTCAAGTTTCCAAAAGGCAATGGGAACCAAGTTAAAACTAAGCACAACTTATCATCCTCAAACAGACGGACAAAGTGAAAGGACAATTCAGACAATGGAGGACATGCTTAGAGCTTGTGTAATTGATTTTGGAGGTAATTGGGATGATCACTTACCTTTAATAGAATTTTCTTATAATAATAGTTATCACACAAGTATCAATGTTGCACCATTCGAAGCACTTTATGGAAGAAAGTGCCGAACCCCAGTCTGTTGGGCAGAAATTGGGGAAAAGCATCTATCTGGACCTGAGATAGTACAAGAAACAACTGACAAGATTATTCAAGTCAATGAACGACTGAAAGCAGCACGTGATCGACAGAAGAGCTATGCGGATAACCGACGCAAACCATTGGAATTTCAAGTAGGAGATAAAGTATTATTGAAGGTCTCTCCTTGGAAAGGAGTAGTAAGATTCATCAAACAGGGAAAACTAAGTCCCAGGTATATTGGACCTTTTAAGATTATTAGAAAAATAGGACCTGTAGCATATCAGCTACAAGTGCTAGAGGAAATGGCAGGAATACATGATGTGTTTCATGTATCTAATCTTAAAAAGTGCTTAGCTGATGAATCATTAAGTTTGTAGAAAGGCCTCTACAGATTGAAGATAGAAAAGTCAAGAATCTCAAGCACAAAATACTAGTTCTGGTCAAAGTGAAGTGGGACTCCAAAAGAGGACCTGAGTACACATGGGAGCTCGAGTCAGAAATGCAAAGGAAATATCCACACTTGTTCCAGTAAATCTCGAGGACGAGCTCTAAAACAAGGTGGGGAGGATGTAACAGTCCTCAATAAAAACCGACACCTTGAATATTTTCTGACACCCTAGTATATTTTAAAATATACCAATATGTCCCAAAATACACCCCATACGCGAATACGGGCTTCAAATATATTAAATAGTATTAAAAATAAATAAAAATCTGAAATATAAGCTGAGGCGGGCCGCGTAGGACCCACCTCAATCTCACGCGGGCAGTATCAAGGTTGAAAACTGACTTCGTTGGTTTCTTTAGTTCAGGCGGGCCGCGTAAGACCCCATTAAGCTAACGCGGGTCGCGTGAGATCGAAATAGTGGCGCAGCCTGGTGATGACACATGTCATCATCGTGGCGAGTCTAGAGGATGAGCCGGACAAGCTAGTCCGTTGACCAGGGTTGACGCGGGCTGCATAACCCTTGTGCTTTCTTTACGCGGGCCGCGTGGAGACCAGATTTCAACACTATATAAGGAGGCCTCGGGATTTCATTTCCGTCGCTCAAATCTTTTCTTTCTTATACGAATTCTGAGTAGTAGAGATAATACGCGGGTATTATATCCCCCTAATTAGCGAAGTTCTGCTCCGTTGTAAGTATTATAACCCCTGGATACGTATTAGATACGCTGCCCGATTGATCTAGGGTTCCGTAACGGCTGTCGTGGTTCTGCCCGACGTAGTCGTTAGAATGTCGTCTCGGGGAGGGTATTACTAATGTTAAAATGGGTTATTAATACTAACGCGTGTATATTTGTGTAAATTATAGATTATCACCAGGAAACCCTTACGAAAAATCTAAGACAGCAATGTGAGTTTATCCTCTTTTTTGTTAACCTTTTTGTAATATTTTACAAAACCATAATTGTTTTACAATGTGATTAAGCGGTGATTGAGTCTTTGTAGTTCTTCAATTACTGTCGGTATGTTGGGGTTTTGTATACAAAATTTACTACACTGTGAGTAGTAAGTCGGGATGACAATACGTTACCATTGGACAATGAGTTAGCCAATGGGTAATATGACCCACAAGTCAGGATTGACAGTACTAACGGAGTAATTGTGTAGATATAAACATTGTAATCGCTCTCAATACTGTTCACTGTCACTTTTTATTTGAACTTGATTAAACTGGGATTCACTCACTAGTATTTCCCACTGACAAATGTTTTTAAAACGCGTTTCAGGTAACACAATGTGAAAGCCAATTAGAAGCCAGCTGGACAGCACTGAAGGCTTGAAAAAGTGGCTATAAAAGTTACCTAAATAAAGAAGGCGTTTTTATTCAAATAAAATGGGATTTATCCCCATAAATTAGTTTGTAATAAAAACTTGGGTTTTTACCCATTTGTTTGAATGTTATGAAATTGTGGTGTTTTACTCTGATAAATATTTCCTAACTACGGTCCTGATGAAAAATTCCGCTGCCAAATTAGACAACTCTCAAGATACCACCGAAACTGGCTCGCGGTCGCCCGTTCCCGGGGATCAGGGATCGGGGGTGGCGACAGCGGCCGCACAGCGGTCCTAAAAAAGATTTGGGAAAAAACATATCACTGGAGTATGGTCCCCAAAACTTTGCGCAAAAGATCATACCATAAGCATTATTGCAAGGACATCTTTTACAAGACCATGCGTGGCTGCACAATGGTCCCAAACAGACAAAAGAAACAGTCTTCAATAAACACACGCCGAAAGAAAGGAGAAACCAACATTGAACTAACACCCTTGCACGAGCCCGCGCAAGGGAACAGTTAGACTCGAAGATAAAATCCTAAACATCTCTGCGTAACTGAAATCAAGACTTGTAAAAAGGAATCTTTTCTGTTACAACAGAATGGACACGTGGCAAAGGCTTAAAGGGTTACAGCTGTAGATCTTCTAGAAGACTTCATCGTGCATAGTCATTCAGTTATAACTAACTGTGATGTGGCATAATCTGGAACGCTTATCTAATCATGATGATGGCACTCGCTTGAAGATTAATCTAAAACAAACTCACTTTCCACGTGGTAACTCCCTATCCGTCGATCACACTCACAATCCGTGTGCATGGATGTAACGATTATTGATTGACGGGAAAGGGAATAACCACCAACGAAAAGTACTTTCTGTTACTTCCTCCATCACACCAATTTCCCGTCCAAATCCGGCTATAAATAAGTCATTCCAGGTATGATCTCACAAGTTACTTTCACTTCACTTTTACTACTTCTTCTTCATCGAGATCATTGTACTTATTCTCACACCGAAGGGTGGTCACGGAGAGAACCCCCATTTTCCCCGTGGCGAGTCTAATGGCTTTCTGTATTAGAGTAATCACCGGAGAAGAAACTCGATCAAAACCCCCGAATCAACGAGAGGATTAACCCTTTTTATGCAGAAACCAAACCCCTGATTTGATTGATTTCGGTCATTCTGATCACTGTTTCTTCATTGGCGCCCACCGATTCTTCCATTTCTTTTTCATCTTCTCGTTTGATTCATCTTCTCTCTTTTGTTTTCTATGGCAGAAGTTCCGACAATTTACCCATCAAGTCCTCGATCTGAAAACAGGGACGACTCGACTAGTGTTTCTCAGATCGATGGAATCATGGGAAAATCATGTATTAACAGTGAGATTTGTCATGAGGTACACAGTTCTATTGCCTCAGAGGATCAATCTGAAACTCAGAATAGTCCAGATCTACTTACAGGAGAATCTCCAGTTTGTTGGTTCACCAAATTTCAAAATACTATAAACAAAATGTTCGTCCAAAAACCTGCCACTCAGATAAACACCGGATCTGAATTTCTTCATCTCAGATCTGGTTACCAGGAGTCTCAGAAGAAATTCGATGGTACAGTGTTGGGCCCACGTCCACCACAACAGTGGGACACCCAGCTCAGTGACGGAGAGTATCTGAAAACACTCAATCGTACGAAACAAGATGTGGAAGATAACCACAGCAACTCAAAAGCCAGTACGGAACAAACATACATGGTGCAAGGTGGACCCTCCCGCAAACAGAACAATAAATGGAGCCATAGTCAACACTGGCGCGAACAGCAAGCAATCTTCCCCGTTGTTCTAGGAGGTCCTCAAGAAGAGCGGCCGATCATCATAACTGGTATCTTCGGCCATTATCATACTAATTACATGTTCACTGATCCGGGAAGCTCCATGGATATTATTTACGAACAATGTTTTAAACAACTAGACCCAGAGGACAAGGCATGCTTGAACCCAGTCCATTTTCCTCTAACTGGTTTCTGCAATGAAGCCGTCTTTCCGCTGGATCAAATCGCCTTTCCTGTAACACACTCAGATGGAGAGCACTGGCGCACCGTTATAGTCAATTTCATGGTTATGCCAGCTACATCACGCCATGATGTACTGCTGGGAAGACGTTCACAAAGAGAGTTTACCATGATTACATCCATACCACACACTGCTTGCATTTTCCCAACAGAAACCGGAATAGCAATCTTATATTCAAGCAAAGAAGTGATGTATGTATACGATGAACCACCAGTAAAGGCCGCAAAGCCATCCCCATCTAATGAACCAAAGAAATGGGTACTAAACAATGAATACCCTGAGCAAACCATCCTGTTAGGGCACGCAATCTCACCAACAATCCGTGCAAAGCTGAAAGAGCTTCTATCTGAGAATATGGATATTTTCGCATGGCCCCCAACGGACATGACTGGCATGCCAAGAGAAATAACGGAACATTGTTTAAACGTTCGACCTTCCATAGAACCAGTAGCACAAGGAAAGCGCATTCTCGGTCCAGAAAAGGCTCGCGCAATGAATGAATAAGTAGCCAAATTACTTCAGGCTGGGATTTTGCGTGAAGTTCGATATCAAACCTGGGTAGCTAACCCAGTAATGGTGCAGAAGCACAACGGCGGGTGGCGCATGTGCGTTGATTTTAAGGATCTCAACAAAGCCTGCCCAAAAGACTGTTATGCCCTCCCAGAGATAGATAAAAAAAGTAGATTCATTAGCATCCTTCCGCTGGAAATGCTTCTTAGACTGTTACAAAGGATTTCACCAGGTACAAATGAAAGAGGAAAACGAAGACATGATAGCTTTCCGCACAGACAAAGGTATATTTTGCTATACAAAAATGCCTTTCCGTCTCCGAAACGCGGGAACAACTTACCAACGTCTAATGGATAGAGTCTTCGGGGAAGATATCGGCGTAACAGTAGAAGTCTATATGGACGACCTTGTCATCATGAGTCGCGAAGAGTAATCAATGCTCACAAACATCCAGCGCACCTTTGACTCCCTGCACAGAGTTAACCTAAAACTGAACCCTGTAAAGTGTTCGTTCGGAATGGAAGAAGGCAAATTCTTAGGATTCATCGTAACCAAAGATGGGTTCAAAGTCAATCCAGAAAAAGTAGAGGCCATTCAGCTCATGCCATCACCGGCATCCATCAAAGAAATGCAGCGCCTAGCCGGTCGGCTAGCGGCACTCAACCGGTTTCTAGCAAATCATGCCACCAAATCCTATCCATTCATCAGCACATTACGCAACTGCGTAAAGAAGAGCCAATTTCAATGGACTCCGGAGGCAGAAAAAGCTTTCCATCAAATGAAAGAATGCCTATTCCAACTACGTACTTTAACCGCTTCGCGAAAAGAAGAACCATTAATCTTATACCTCTCCGCATCGGAAGTAGCAGTTGGCACAGTATTGATGGTCAAAAGGGACGGAGTCCAAACTCCAATATATTACATTAGCAAAATGCTGACCGGTCCAGAAACGCGCTATTCCATCATGGAAAAACTTGTTCTCGCACTATTTCATGCATCGCGCAGGTTGTGAAGGTATTTTTCTGGTCACGTTATAACCGTCCTTACCAACTACCATCGGGGACAGATCTTGTCCAAACCAGATGTTGTGGGCAGATTAGCCAAATGGGCCATTAAACTGGGCGGCTATAACATTTCGTATAAGTCGTGCCCTGCTATCAAGGGCCAAGTCCTAGCAGACTTTGTTACTGAAGTTCTCGTCGATAAGATACAAGAATGTGAAGCCATACAAAATCCTACCCCAGTCTTCGATGACAGGGTCTGGACCCTACATACATATGGCGCTTCCAACGACGACGGCGCAGGAGCTGGTCTCCGCCTAGTCAGCCCTGACAACCACGAACTTACCTACGCCATTCGGCTAGATTTCAAAAGCACCAACAATGAAGCGGAATATGAGGCATTCCTCGCAGGTCTCCGCTTAGCGCTCAAAATGGGGACAAAAACGTTAAAGCACATGTCGATTGCAAGTTGGTAGCTGAACAAATCAATGGTCGTTACGACGCAAAAGGCAAAACAATGGCATTATATGTCGAGCAGGCGAGAACTCTGATAAATTAGTTCCAGACCTTCAAAATAATCCACATCAACAGAAGCGAGAACAAGCACGGGGACACGCTAAGTATGCTAGCCGCTACAAGCTTTAAGCACCTGGCAAAAGAGGTCCGCATTGAAGTTCTCTCAAACCCATCTGTTCTACTAAGACACATAAATGTGATAAAAGTTGGGAATCCTTCGTGGATATCCTCACTTATCATGTATTTACAGCATGGAACTCTTCCAAAAGGAAAAGCAGAAGCAATAAAAATTCAACACAAAGCGCTAAATTATGAAATGGCGGATGGAATCTTGTATCGCAAATCTTACATGGGTCCTCTCCTACGATGCGTAGACAAACACGATGCACAGTATCTGGTCCAGGAAATCCATGAAGGACTATGCGGAATACATGTTGGCCCACGCATGGTAATAGCAAAGATCATGAGTGCGGGCTATTACTGGCCCGGTATGCATTTAGACGCTGCAGAAATCTTGCGCAAGTGTACATTAGGCCAGCGTCATGCTCCAAAGACGCTTCGCGCAAAGAACCCGTTGGTCCCCGTAACCGTGGCGTGGCCCTTCCAACAATGGGGCATCGACTTAATAGGTCCTTTTCCTGACGCGCCAGGCACAGTAAAATTTATAGTAGTCGCTGTGGATTACTTCACCAAGTGGGTGGAAGCCAAAGCCCTAGCGTCAACCACCGCAATGGTAATAAGAAAATTCATCTGGGAGTACATCATATGCCGGTTCGGATTGCCACTGCGAATTATCACAGACAATGGTACCAATTTTGCGTCGGAATAACTACAAAAGTGGATGAAAGAAATGCGCATCGAATATAGTTTCGCCTCCGTGGCACACCCACAGGCAAACGGACAGGTCAAAAGCGTCAACAAGCAGATTGTAAATGGCATTAAAGCAAGGTTGGGAACCACAAGAAGAGGGTGGGTTGATGAACTCCCAAATATTCTATGGGCTCACCGTACTATGCCGAAGACTAGCACGGGAGAAACGCCATTTAACCTCGTTTACGGTTCCGAAGCAGTAATTCCGGCAGAAATTGGCCTCTCGTCACCTGAAATGCTAGCTATGGAAAAACAAAACAATGAATATGAGCGCAGACTCGACCTGGATCTCCTCGAGGAGAAACGTGAAAACACATCCATCAATGAGGCCAGGTACAAAGCGAAACTAGAAAAATATTATAATGTTTGGGTACGCATATGCACTTTCGTACCAGAAGTTTTCGACCTAGGTGACAATGAAGCGCGAAACGCTGAGAAACCGGGGAAGCTCGCGCCCAAATGGGAAGGGCCCTACGTCATTAATGAAGTCTTAGGAAAAGGCGCGTACACCCTATGACGAATCGACGGAAAAGACGTTCCGCGTACTTGGAATACGCAACAGCTGCGCAGATGCTATACGTAACCTGGACCAGTCGTACTCGAACAACATGCAACGCTAACCGGCATACAGTACAACGGTCATTACTTGCGTTATGCTTCTGTGTTTTATTATAGTACCGGTATTTACTGGCTTCTACGCCCTCTACAAATCAATACAAAGTTTTACTTCCACTGTGCTTCTGTGTTTTATTACAAATGCATGTGATTCCTTTTGGTAAGCACAAAAACACTATGGTAACCCAACGCAAATCTCAAGTACCGCGGAAGGTCCAGCCCTACATTCACACATGAGCTTTCTACCATCTTTACTTGTCCTACCTAAACAAAGTAATCGTACCCATGCAAACATTGTAACTAACATGGGCAGAAACACAGTTACTTACGCGGCAGCGTAATAACAAAGTTGTGCGACAGCACATTAATACAACTACTTGCGCAGCAGCGCAATAATAAAATTATGCAGCAGCACATTAATACAGTTACTTGCGCGGCAGCGCAATAACAAAGATTGAACAAATAGCACATTAAATGCGCCACAACACATTTATACAAGTAACAGTATAAACCAACATAGGGGAATACCAAAAAACGAACATGTTCTAATAAACTACAAGTCGGGAAACATTGCCAACACTTCTGCAGGGGTGTGCAATGCTTCACCGTACCACTCCAAAGGGTGAGGATCAACGATCAAGGTGTCGTCATTCCCCTCACCAGTCAGAGCAGTCGTCATCCTCCGAGCATCGACAGGGTTCGCACATTGACGATCACTTTGGCGTCATTCGTACACCATCCTACATCGACGTCTCTGGTCAGGTGGAAAAGCTTGCATCAGGGCATCTGCTGTCAATAAAACAGCACCTGCATCAGCATCGATCCCGGTAATGGAAGGGACATCATCCTTGCTACCCTTACTCGACAAATTAATACAAGGCACAGTGTCAGGAAACTCTCCACTTCCTGCGGCTTTATCCGACACTTTATCTTGGAGACGAACCATGGCGTCAGCAGCATCAAGGGTTTTCAAGATGTCGGAAACCTTCCGTAGACGGTATTTGCAGCTCATGTTGCACTTACCAAATTTGGTAAAAAGGAGTGATGGGTATATAAAGGCTAAAACGAGCTGACAAGGATGACGAAAGCATAATTGAAAGAGATGTAAGAAGTCATGATGATTAAGGTGAAATCGCCACCCTTTGAACGGTGGCGGTACCATAATCATGGATTTCATTAATGATCCCTAACAACATCAAGTGCTTACACACATCCCAACAAAATATAGTTTTTACAAACCTGCTACTTCTAGCAAAAAGCGCACACTTCATTTTATATAGTCCAGCGCTCCACCTACTTGCATAGAAGTAACACTGGACTGGGGGGACTTGAAGGGGTATAGTCCCAAAAACCTCACGCATGCGCATAGGACCATACCACAACCTTAACCCAAAAGCATCTTGAACAAGACCCTGTGTGGCCTCGCAGTGGCCCTAAACAAGATTTGGAAAAAAAAAACATATCACTCGAGTATGGTCCCCAAAACTATGCACAAAAGATCATACCATAAGCATTATTGCAAGGACATCTTTTACAAGACCATGCCCGGCTGCACAATGGTCCCAAACAAACAAAAGAAACAATCTTCAATAAACACGCGCCGGAAGAAAGGAGAAACCAACATTCAACTAACCCCCTTGTGCGAGCCCGCGCAAGGGAACAGTTAGACTTGAAGATAAAATCCTAAACATCTCCGTGCGACTGAAATCAAGACATGTAAAAAGGAATCTTTTATGTTATAACAGAATGGACACGTGGCAAAGGCATAAAGGGTTACAGTTGTAGATCTTCTTGAAGACTTCATCGTGCATAGTCATTCAGTTATAACTAACTGTGATGTGGCATAATCTGGAACGCTCATCTAATCATGATGATGACACTCGCTTGAAGATTAATCTACACAAACTTACTTTCCACGTTGCATCTCCCTAGCCGTCGATCACACTCACAATCCGTGTGCATGGATGTAACGATTAGTGATTGACGGAAAAGGGAATAACCGCCAATGGAAAGTACTTTCCGTGACTTCCTTCCTCACACCAATTTCCCGTCCAAATCCGGCTGTAAATAAGTCATTCCAGGTATGATCTCACAAGTTACTTTCACTTCACTTTTACTACTTCTTCTTCATCGAGATCACTGTACTTCTTCTTACGCTGGAGGGTAGTCACGGAGAGAACCCTAATTCTCCCCGAGGTGAGTCTAACGGCTTTCTGTTTTGCAGTAATCACCGGAGAAGAAACACGATCAAAACCCTCGAATCAACAAGAGGATTAACTTTTGTAGAAACCAAACCCCTGATCTGATTGATTCAGGTCATTCTGATCACTATTTCTTCAGAAAGAGAAATGTTTGACTGGTTGATGTGTCTGAGTTTGATTTAAAAGTTAGTCACCCTAATGGTACCAATGGTAAGGTTCTTAAAATTGGAAAGTTAAGACTTATTGATAATGTTGTTTTGGAAGATGTTTTAATGTCCCTAAATACAATGTTAATTTGTTATATGTGTATAAGTTAGCAAAAGATAATAAAATCAATGTTGTGTTTAATGAAACCAATTGTCTATTACAGGGTTTGAAGTTGGGGAAAGTCCTTGTGGCTGGTAGTCAGGACAGTGGTTTATATTTTGTTGGGAAAAATGGTAATTTTGTAAATATGTGCTTTAATAGTTGTTTAAAATCTAATATGTGGCACAGTAGGTTAGGCCATCCGTCTGATCATGTTCTGGCTATTTTAAAAGGAAGTTTAAATATTAAAACTGTCGATCATGGTCCTTGTGAAGTTTGCAACTGTCACACCCCAAATTTCCACGTGTCACCGGTGGGCCCGGTAGGGGAGTAACGTGACGTGGTTGGCAACATCATAGTCAAACAACACAATATATAAATGCACAGCGGAAGCAAAAGGATAAATATATTACAATCCGTAATAGTGTAACATCAAAGTATTACAACGGAAGTAAAGGATCCACAGGCGGATCGTAAATAAAATAACATGGTTCAACAGACTTTAGGCATCTAAGCTTGCGAGACTCTTTAATGATGCTAGGAGTAGCCAGCCAATTCCAATTAGTACCTGCACTTAGCCTTTTTGGAAAATACGTCAGTTTACACTGGTAAATACAATCAACTGACTCATTTTGAAAAGGGTTTAAGAAAATGATTGTTTTGAATGCACATGGCACAAATAATATTTTATAACTTGGGATAATTATTTAAATATATAATACTTGTATGGATTTACATGTTCCTTATGCGTTCAGTAGCCCGGATCGAGCCGGGTTAAAGATTAATCGACACACCACTATAATTATGAGACACCAACGGCGTACGCCTACGCCGGGTGCTGAGGTCGTGGCCATTCGTAGAATGATGCCAGGGATATCCGGGACAACGGTCATTAACCCCCCAAAGGCTTTAAGTAAACAAAACAATGTTAAACAAGACGTCTCAATACTTTCATTATCATACATTCAATCAAAGATTCAACGTCCCGACCAAGCGGTATTTTATATACCGTACCCCAAGCCCGTATAGGGAAAATAAGTTAAAAGTATTTACCTGAGCTTAAATATAAATTCAATCCCAGCCGTATCAAATCAGCAAGTACAGATAGCTTTTACTGAGCTCCTAAATCTGGAACGAAGGTTTTTAATAACCTATTAGAATCCTAACGGGTCTTTAATTAAGCCTTGACTTAGACCGGTTAGTTTTCAAGAGGGAGATACGGTTCAAACGCATGATTAAGCGAAGACCGGATAGAATGTGATTTATACCCGACAAGTTCAGGGACTTGTATAATATGGTATTACATACACATTCTGGATTTTGAGATAAAACCGATAAGGTTTGACCCGTTTCGGCTAACTTATATAAACCAGTTATATAAACCGATCCGAACGCGAATAACGCGTAACGGGTAACCGAATAGGTCACGAACAGGTTTCCTAAGTTAATATGCTTAAAATATGTTGTGATATCATAATGATACCTTCCATAATGCCCAAAACGAGTTAAATCCTTAATTATGCCCCGTAGGGGTATTTTGGTCATTATAACGATTATAAAAGGGATTTAACGTAACCCTGATGTTCGGGACTGAAGTAATCAGTAAACAACTTATTTTTAACAGATTATATTAGTTAATAATAATCCGGATGTCTCAAAATAGTTTTAAGCCTAAACTGCGCGTATAATACACGTATAAACCCGTTTTTAGCGACGTATGATTAAAATACTATTCTGGGTTTTCTGATCAGTTAAACAGGCTCAAAACACTATATTTATTATTTAAAATCAGTAGCAATTGGATTCGCGTCAAAATTCCTTGTAGAAATCATTTTATGACCGAAAAGGGTAAATTCGGTATTAACCGAATTAAGGCGATAAGCCTAGCTTAAGATCAGTTTAAAAATAATTAGAAATCTTCAAAAATCCCAAAATATTATTTAACATCAGTGGGTAAAAGGTTTGGTGCCGAAAATCGGGTTTAGATAGGCTATGCGCTAATCGCGCCGATTAATTAATAAAAAGCTTACTATTTACGCTAATGCGCATATCTCCTAATCTGGACTTCAAATTGATGTCAAATTTGGAGAGCATGTTTATAATTCAGTAGAAAAGGGTCTTGTCCACTTACATTACCAAAAAGCTCGTTTTATAACCGAAAGGGCATTACGGTCAATTTTAAGCATTTAACGGAAACGCGCGAACGAATCGGATAATCAACGAAACAAGTACAGAGGCTTATACCAACATGTAACCCGGCCCTAAAGAAACCTTAAGGCATGTCTACATCTATCACAACCGTGTCAGAACCGAAGTCAAGCAAAAAGTCAAACTTTGCGCCTTTCGGTTCCGAATCGATCCCAAATTGAAATTTGTCGAACCAATCATGTTTAGTCATGTTCTAACATTGATTACTAATTTACATTATGGTTAAAACAGGTTACACGCTTCTCGTACCGCTAATTACCCGATTAAAGCTTCTGTTGACTTTTTCAAGACACCCTTGACTCGCCAAACTACCTAGTTAGGATGGGAATCATTGTGTGCCCTTTTAGGGGTTTAACACCCATATAATTACCTACATAACGGTACTTTTAATTCGCCAAAAGACTGAGCTAAGTATAACTAATCATGAGGTCAATCGCTAATTACGATATGTTGACTTTTAAGCTAAATATGAAGCAAGACTTAATTAAGACGGGTCTAGCATACTTACAAGTGTCTAATGGATGATTAGAAGGGTCTTGGTTCAGCTCTTGTGCTTCTCAAATGCTCAGAAGTTGATAAATGAAGGTGTGATCAAGGTTGAAGTTTCTTGGCACTTATATAGTGGATTAAGACACCATAAGGTGTTGACAACTAAGTCTAGCATCCATCCACAATTGATTGACACATGCCCTAGTGTTCTAGAGGTTGTTTAGGGGCCAAGAATGAAGAGGCAAGTCGAAAATTGAGGTTACAAGGGCTGAACCAGACAAAGAATCAAGAAAAATCAGTTTCTGTCCAGACATGGCAGTGGCGTAGCGCCACTGCATATGTTGTTTATGCTCGCGCTACGCGAGCCCTTGGTATCCTCCAACAAAACTTTCCTTAATTGCAGTTTTGGTCCCTGGTCCTTCTTAAGGTCTCTTTCAAGTCTTATTTTGCACTATGAGCCCTCTAAATTGACGTATAAGGGCCTTAAGACATTTACCCACTTTGTTTAGTCCTCGGTTAACTTTGTTGTCACCCGAAAAGGCCTAACTTTCAACGTTGACGCTTTTAACCCCTCGCACACGAATTTTATCATAACTTTCTCATACGGTAACGAATCTTTATGAAATTTAAACCGTGTATTCTAGTGAGCATAATTAATCGTTACAAAGCTTCGGGTTTGTAGAAAGGTCACTCAGAGGTATAAATTAGACATGTTGACACATTTAACCCCTGTAGTTTGTAATCTCTCACTTTTAGCTTCGTATGATCCGTGATTTATTCGTTTGATGTTATACACATCATGTAGGGTTATTATGAAGTATAATTATTCATTGTTGACACTTTGAACCCTTGTATTTACATAGTTTCATTGTTTGTCAACTTTAGTCCTTCAAGAACATTCTTTCACACGTTCAAAGGTTATGACACGTGTCAAGACATTATAGGACGTAAATTTTCAGGGTGTTACATCCTCACCCCCTTAAAAGAAATCTCGACCTCGAGATTTGTTAAAATAGATAAGGGTACTTTTCTCTTATCGTGGGCTCAACCTCCCACGTATACTCGGGACCTGTACGGTTATCCCATTTGAACTTTACAATTGGTACTTGCTTCCTTCGAAGCTTCTTAACCTGTCGATCCCCAATCGTTATAGGATGTTTATCACATCGTAATTCCGCATACCAATTTGTGATAGTGCTCCTTGACTTATTGGCGGAACACCTCCTCCCGTCACTAGTGTGCAATGTATTTCGAGCTCCGCCAACCCACTTAAATAGGTTTTAGCTCACAAGCTACTTGATCTTGATACATTTGATTTCCTTCAAATGATTTCCATATATTCAAAGCTTAGCTAGCCTGATAATTTAACCATTTTGGTACACCCTTCTTGGGTGATATCTTTTGTTAAACCATTTTCCTTAATCAAAAACTTAGGAAGTTTGCTATTTTCATAACTCCTCGATTTCTTGCCATATACTGGCAACCTACAATCGATTATGGATTTGTATAATCTTATTTGTTGTCCCCCAGGCAACTTTCAGATCTTGATAATTGGACTTACCAATTCTCTATCTAACAATAGATGTTTAACATTCCATCTATACTAGGTCTCCAAAGGAGTAGCCTTAATACTTACTTATTAATTATTATAGAAAAGCTTATTTTAAGGTGAGATGGTTATTCGAACCACTGCTTAACTAATTTTAAGGAATAGTTAATCCTTGTCGCTAGTCGAACAATTCGACTACCCTGGCAGCTGATGGTAAATTCTTAATCGTTGCCTATTAGGGTTGCGGTGATAATGCATAAGCAAAATGAACCGTCTTTCATATCTAACTATACCGAACTCACAGGATTATTTGAGTTAGGCTATATCTATTTATATCTTAAAATTTATTTGACCAGGGTTTTCAATTCTGTCTAAAATGGTACTAGCTGTCTTGGAGATCTCAATATAATGCAGCCCTAACTGGAATATAACCTTTAATTCTACCTGCCTCTCAGGGGTAATAGGGTAATATTAGGAGAAGATAAACAAGATATAAGGAGGTTACAGAGATTTTTACAGATCTCAGGCTCCACTTCATCCACCATTGTTTGTGTCACTTAGGTGACACATTTATGTTAGGAGTCCAAGAATTCCTTTATCGGGAACACTTACTTAGACAATTCCATTCTGGACATTTCCTTTGAATACCGTTAGTTGACTTTAGTACTCTATGACTATCGGAATGTCTTTGTGGTCCCATGTATTAAACCTCCATACTGATCAGGCATGGAAGCAATCTATGGAATTTATTAAGATACCCGATCCTCATATGATGCTTTTATCAAACATAGTTTGGCATTCGCAGGCGATAAAAACAATGAGAAAATAATTAAAATAACATATGTTGCCGTACTCTATGCGAAGAAAGAGTGGTCTAAGATTTTCGGAAGGATTCCTTGCTGATACTATAAGAATTGGTTACTATGGTTTCCTTGGTAGGTTATACCTTGTCGATGATAAGAATTCGCTAAATTATGGTTCATGAAGATTTATTATTGCCTGTATTAAAAAGAGGACACTTAGTAGAAATTATCATTGATAAATGATAAGGAAGTTTATTGTACAAGTGCTTATATCTAATAAATAATGGAAGTTTCACAAACTAGGCACCTAGCTCAGTTGGCTAGGCGCGCGAAAGGGTGCGGCCGGCCTAGACCCAGGTTCGATTCCGGGGACGGCCAGTTCCACCATTTTTTTATGTTTAATATTAATTACTCGTACGAATACGTGTAATTATGAGAGTGGTCTCATACGGAGTCTTGATAATTAATTGTTTCTTAACACTCACAATATGGGCTTGATTTTTAAGGCAACCAAACCTTTCCTATTACTATATAAAGTCCTCTTATTAACGCAACAAGGACAGCGGAGAAGAGTAATTCCTAATGGATATTAAATCTCCATTTAATATTGCTGCAGTAGTCTCGGAGGTATTATCGACCAAAATTTTTTACTTCATACTTAACGCTTATAGTTTTAGCAGGCAGATTTAAAGATTTACAATATCTATTGTCTACAAGAGACCTATCTGAACCTGTATAAAAAGTACTCTAGCTTATACATCATTTACAAGAAAGGTACCTGTGCTAACGGCTTCCCTTGCATCCATTCTGAAGACCCTCGCATTGGTCTTCTTGCCTTCCTCAGGCTTTTTAGCGTACTTAGGGCAGTTGGTCTTAATGTGCCCCTTATCATGGCAGTTGAAGCATGTTGCATCCTTTATCTTCTTGCACTCTATCGTCTTGTGGTCTTTAGACTTGCATAACCCACATGCAGGTGATCCTGATTGAGACTGGGTCTCAAGCCTGCATTTTCCAAAGTGGCGTTTTTGGCAAGTCGAGCACCTTGGCTTTCCTTCTGTTCGCTGATTACCCTTGTTAGATCCAGACTTGATTGCTTTTCCCTTGGCAGCCGTAGGGCAATTAGTACTGATATGGCCCTTTTTGCCACAGCCATGACAGGTCGCATCTTCCAATTTCTTGCAATCCAAGGCCTTGTGACCCTTGGTTTTGCAAATTCCGCATAAATTAGTACGTGGGTCGATTGTGCATTTTCCAACATGTTGCTTCCTGCAATTCTTACATCTGGGTTTTTCACCTGACTGTCGGTTGTTTTTCAATCCCTTGCATTCATGGGTCTTGTGATTCCTCTCTTTACAGATACCACATCCCCTGATCTGTTCATATATACATTTACTGAAATGCCTCTTCTTCCCGCAAATCTTACATTCGGGTTTAGCCTCCTTTGGCTTGGACTGGTTATAGTTTAAACCGGTCTTACCCTTTTTACAAATTTGCATTGGGGTATTATTGCCCTTTCGCTTGTGATCCTTCAGTACACGATCTACAACGTTATTTATGGCTGTATTTAACACAGCCTTTAACTCGGTGCTCGTTATGTTCAGTCTTACATCATCATTCTGATCAACTAGGCGATTGTGAGCTTCAGAGGAGTCAGCCATGGTGAAGCTTTGAGGCTACAAACCAAGAAGTAGTAATTTGCTTTAAGTATATGGCGAATTGTCGAATTTGATGAATAAATAGCCATGGTGTAAATAAACCATATAGGCCAATAGATAGTACTTAAGTTAATTGATTATGTTCAGCAAACCATCCTTGGCTTGTAAACAGAATATAATCCTTCATATTTATTAGACAGGGGACATAAATCACGACTGTCAATGTCGTATTGACATTTTATATAGCACAAGAGCTTGTTCCCAAGGACTCTTGATGGCACAGGGGCCTTGTCATTAGGGAAAAATCTTAAACATAATCGATGATTCCTTTGGATCGGAAAATTCCATAATTCATTGTCTTGACAAGACTTTATGAAATAATAACTATCTTTTCATATATACACCTTTTCCCATAGGTACACATCCCAAATGGATGTTTTGATGCGTACATCATGCTCGACGTTTACCAGTCATGATTCCTATTGATCACTTACACTAGCTAAGAGATATGGAAAAATCTTAATATAGGGATGACAAGTGTGATTTTATCATATCACTGTTGTCGGGAGTGTCAACACATTTTAAAGTGTTAACAATGATCTGAATCTCTATTTAACCAGGTTTTACCATCTTAGCAAGGTCTACAATAACATTCAGTCTAGGTCAAACCTTTTAAGATTCTCTTTTAATATTAAACTGACGGGAAGAGAATGATATTTATCTTATTCAGGATTTTCACTATTAATCCTAAATTATAATCTAGTAATAGTACAAAAGGCTTAGTCACTTAGACGAGTTTCATTTATAAGCCATGATTTCAGAGAATCGAGGCATTAAGGTTTGAACATATTTCATTACCTTTACTAGACAGAGAGTCGAAGACTACTACTGTCATTTTCATAATTGACGATACGATATGGCGAGTAAGCAAATCAATTGACATTACAAAACGATGTTTTAAGAAAATAATAATCATCACACTGGTGATAGTAGTCATGATAATATTGATCATATTGACTATGAGGCTTGGGCATAGCCCACTGCCTTAGACAAGAACCCTAAGATTTACTACTATCATTGTCGTAGTGACAATATTATAAAGTATAGCCAGTAGGCACTTCATCACTAAGAATGTCGATAATATGATCATCATATTGATGATATTAGTCATGATCACATTGATCATATAGACTAATAGGCTTGAGCATAGCTCACCACCATAGACAAGGAATCATAAAGATCACAATGTCAGTGTCTCAGATGGACAATACGTTATAGCCCGTAGGTACTTCCCTTCTAAGGGATGGTTATAATATGATCATCTTATAGGATGCTATAAGCTATGATTTCTAAATCAATAGACTAAATACGAAAATTGGAAAAATCCATTATTAAAAAAAAATAAAAGTACAGAGTTGCCCTAAGCGGGACTTGAAAGGAATAATGTTGTCCTCGTAGGGACTGAAAAGATAAATACGTCCTTATAAGGACTATTGAGGAAATGATCTTTAGCGAAGGAGTTTCTTCTTTATTTAATTCTTGAATGCTTTCTCCTTGGTTGCACGTTTCATCCTAGCCGCTGTACGAAGGTCAGCAATATAAGGCTTCAGGTGTGGAGGATTCCTATTATGGCTTCTTCGCTTGGCGACGTATCCAATATATAAAGATTTGGAAGAAAAATTTCCAGATGAGGATTGAGAGTATTCCTATGTTATGTCTAGACTCAGAAGGTCAAGGTATGTGCTAATGTGTCATTGAGATTAAACACAAAAAGATAGTGTTTAATTCACTCAATGTTGGCTCTGATACCAACCTGTCACACCCCAAATTTCCACGTGTCACCGGGGGGCCCGGTAGGGGAGTAACGTGACGTGGTTGGCAACATCATAGTCAAACAACACAATATATAAATGCACAGCGGAAGCAAAAGGATAAATATATTACAATCCGTAATAGTGTAACATCAAAGTATTACAACGGAAGTAAAGGATCCACAGGCGGATCGTAAATAAAATAACATGGTTCAACAGACTTTAGGCATCTAAGCTTGCGAGACTCTTTAATGATGCTAGGAGTAGCCAGCTAATTCCAATTAGTGCCTGCACTTAGCCTTTTTGGAAAATACGTCAGTTTACACTGGTAAATACAATCAACTGACTCATTTTGAAAAGGGTTTAAGAAAATGATTGTTTTGAATGCACATGGCACAAATAATATTTTATAACTTGGGATAATTATTTAAATATATAATACTTGTATGGATTTACATGTTCCTTATGCGTTCAGTAGCCCGGATCGAGCCGGGTTAAAGATTAATCGACACACCACTATAATTATGAGACACCAACGGCGTACGCCTACGCCGGGTGCTGAGGTCGTGGCCATTCGTAGAATGATGCCAGGGATATCCGGGACAACGGTCATTAACCCCCCAAAGGCTTTAAGTAAACAAAACAATGTTAAACGAGACGTCTCAATACTTTCATTATCATACATTCAATCAAAGATTCAACGTCCCGACCAAGCGGTATTTTATATACCGTACCCCAAGCCCGTATAGGGAAAATAAGTTAAAAGTATTTACCTGAGCTTAAATATAAATTCAATCCCAGCCGTATCAAATCAGCAAGTACAGATAGCTTTTACTGAGCTCCTAAATCTGGAACGAAGGTTTTTAATAACCTATTAGAATCCTAACGGGTCTTTAATTAAGCCTTGACTTAGACCGGTTAGTTTTCAAGAGGGAGATACGGTTCAAACGCATGATTAAGCGAAGACCGGATAGAATGTGATTTATACCCGACAAGTTCAGGGACTTGTATAATATGGTATTACATACACATTCTGGATTTTGAGATAAAACCGATAAGGTTTGACCCGTTTCGGCTAACTTATATAAACCAGTTATATAAACCGATCCGAACGCGAATAACGCGTAACGGGTAACCGAATAGGTCACGAACAGGTTTCCTAAGTTAATATGCTTAAAATATGTTGTGATATCATAATGATACCTTCCATAATGCCCAAAACGAGTTAAATCCTTAATTATGCCCCGTAGGGGTATTTTGGTCATTATAACGATTATAAAAGGGATTTAACGTAACCCTGATGTTCGGGACTGAAGTAATCAGTAAACAACTTATTTTTAACAGATTATATTAGTTAATAATAATCCGGATGTCTCAAAATAGTTTTAAGCCTAAACTGCGCGTATAATACACGTATAAACCCGTTTTTAGCGACGTATGATTAAAATACTATTCTGGGTTTTCTGATCAGTTAAACAGGCTCAAAACACTATATTTATTATTTAAAATCAGTAGCAATTGGATTCGCGTCAAAATTCCTTGTAGAAATCATTTTATGACCGAAAAGGGTAAATTCGGTATTAACCGAATTAAGGCGATAAGCCTAGCTTAAGATCAGTTTAAAAATAATTAGAAATCTTCAAAAATCCCAAAATATTATTTAACATCAGTGGGTAAAAGGTTTGGTGCCGAAAATCGGGTTTAGATAGGCTATGCGCTAATCGCGCCGATTAATTAATAAAAAGCTTACTATTTACGCTAATGCGCATATCTCCTAATCTGGACTTCAAATTGATGTCAAATTTGGAGAGCATGTTTATAATTCAGTAGACAAGGGTCTTGTCCACTTACATTACCAAAAAGCTCGTTTTATAACCGAAAGGGCATTACGGTCAATTTTAAGCATTTAACGGAAACGCGCGAACGAATCGGATAATCAACGAAACAAGTACAGAGGCTTATACCAACATGTAACCCGGCCCTAAAGAAACCTTAAGGCATGTCTACATCTATCACAACCGGGTCAGAACCGAAGTCAAGCAAAAAGTCAAACTTTGCGCCTTTCGGTTCCGAATCGATCCCAAATTGAAATTTGTCGAACCAATCATGTTTAGTCATGTTCTAACATTGATTACTAATTTACATTATGGTTAAAACAGGTTACACGCTTCTCGTACCGCTAATTACCCGATTAAAGCTTCTGTTGACTTTTTCAAGACACCCTTGACTCGCCAAACTACCTAGTTAGGATGGGAATCATTGTGTGCCCTTTTAGGGGTTTAACACCCATATAATTACCTACATAACGGTACTTTTAATTCGCCAAAAGACTGAGCTAAGTATAACTAATCATGAGGTCAATCGCTAATTACGATATGTTGACTTTTAAGCTAAATATGAAGCAAGACTTAATTAAGAAGGGTCTAGCATACTTACAAGTGTCTAATGGATGATTAGAAGGGTCTTGGTTCAGCTCTTGTGCTTCTCAAATGCTCAGAAGTTGATAAATGAAGGTGTGATCAAGGTTGAAGTTTCTTGGCACTTATATAGTGGATTAAGACACCATAAGGTGTTGACAACTAAGTCTAGCATCCATCCACAATTGATTGACACATGCCCTAGTGTTCTAGAGGTTGTTTAGGGGCCAAGAATGAAGAGGCAAGTCGAAAATTGAGGTTACAAGGGCTGAACCAGACAAAGAATCAAGAAAAATCAGTTTCTGTCCAGACATGGCAGTGGCGTAGCGCCACTGCATATGTTGTTTATGCTCGCGCTACGCGAGCCCTTGGTATCCTCCAACAAAACTTTCCTTAATTGCAGTTTTGGTCCCTGGTCCTTCTTAAGGTCGCTTTCAAGTCTTATTTTGCACTATGAGCCCTCTAAATTGACGTATAAGGGCCTTAAGACATTTACCCACTTTGTTTAGTCCTCGGTTAACTTTGTTGTCACCCGAAAAGGCCTAACTTTCAACGTTGACGCTTTTAACCCCTCGCACACGAATTTTATCATAACTTTCTCATACGGTAACGAATCTTTATGAAATTTAAACCGTGTATTCTAGTGAGCATAATTAATCGTTACAAAGCTTCGGGTTTGTCGAAAGGTCACTCAGAGGTATAAATTAGACATGTTGACACATTTAACCCTTGTAGTTTGTAATCTCTCACTTTTAGCTTCGTATGATCCGTGATTTATTCGTTTGATGTTATACACATCATGTAGGGTTATTATGAAGTATAATTATTCATTGTTGACACTTTGAACCCTTGTATTTACATAGTTTCATTGTTTGTCAACTTTAGTCCTTCAAGAACATTCTTTCACACGTTCAAAGGTTATGACACGTGTCAAGACATTATAGGACGTAAATTTTCGGGGTGTTACAGCAACAAAGCAAAACAAGTTAGAGTTCCATTTTCTTTAAGTGAACATAAAACTAAAAAATTAGGTGATCTAGTTCATTTAGATTTGTGGGGTCCATATAAGGTGACTAGTTATGAGGGATATAGGTATTTTCTAACTGTTGTTGATGATTTTTCTAGAACATTATGGTGTTATCTTCTTAAAAATAAAATGGAGGTGTTTGAAAATTTGATTTATTATTATGAGCTGGTTTTAACTCAGTTTAAAAAGAAGGTTAAAATTTTTAAGAGTGATAATGGAACTGAGTTTATAAACAATCAAATGAACAATTTTTTTAAAAGTAAAGGTATTATACATCATACTACTTGCTCTTACACACCACAGCAAAATGCTGTGGTAGAGCAAAAACATAGGCACCTTTTAAACATAGCCAGAGCCCTGATGTTTCAGGGTGGTCTTCCACTAAGATATTGGTCTGATTGTATTCAAATTGTTGTCTACCTGATTAATAGGTTACCTTCCTCTGTGTTATTAGGTAAAAGTCCCTATGAAGTTGTGTTTGGATTTAAACCCTCTCCGTCACATCTAAGAAACTTTGGATGTTTATGTTTTAGCACAGTCTTAAATGAGTCAGTTTACTTATCATGCTGATAAGTGTGTCTTGCTTGGGTATTCTAATGTGAAAAAGGATATAAGCTTTGGAGTCTAGATAATAAGAAAGTTTTATTTTATAGAGATGTAAAATTCTATGAAGATGTTTATCCTTTTAAAACTAAACAGTTTGATAATAAAGAATTTTTTAATAAAAATTTAAATCACATAACATTTTTTGACTGTTTTGAAACTGATACATCTGAAGTTCCTTTAACACCCAATGATGAAGAAGGTAATAATGGCTCACATGGTTCTACTAGTGATGATCAGCAGCCATTAGAACCCTCTACATCTGCCACTACTAGTGATGTTGATTCTAGTCAGCAGCTTGATTCTGGACAAGTAGGTAGTAATATACAACGGACTAATGGTGGGGCAAAGGACACTGGGGTTCCATATGATGAGACCAACCTATCTAAGGGTAATGTTTTAAATTTTAGAAGGTCCACTAGAACTTCAGTTATTCCAAAGAAATTTGAGGAGTTTGTGTTAGATGGAAAGGTTAAGTATGGCATAGATAGAACAGTTAATTATTTTTGTTTGTCTGGTGATAACCTTTGCTTTGTTAGTATGATAAATAAAACTGTCGAACCCTCTAGTTATAATGAAGCTGCTAAGGATCCTAGGTGGGTAGAAGCTATGAATAAGGAGATGGAAGCATTATTTAGAAATAATACCTGGACTCTTGTTGATCTACTTCCTGGTAAAAAGCCTATAGGCTGTAAATGGGTATATAAAGTTAAGTACAAGTCTAGTGGGGAGGTTGAAAGATTCAACGCTAGACTTGTAGCAAAAGGGTTTAACCAAAGGGAAGGTTTGGACTTTGGAGAGACGTTTTCACCTGTTGTGAAAATGGTGACTGTTAGATGTATTGTTGCACTTGCTGTTCAAAATGAATGGTCTTTATTCCAACTTGACATTAATAATGCTTTTTTAAATGGCACTATTAATGAAGATGTTTGCATGAGTCCACCACAATGGTATTATTCACAAGATGAGTCTAAAGTCTGCAAGTTAGTTAAGTCCTTGTATGGCCTAAAACAGGCCCCTAGAGAATGGAATGGAAAACTAACTGGTGTGTTGGTTGATTATGGTTTTGTGTAGAGTAAATGTGATCATTCTATGTATATGTTGTCTAGAAATAATGTGTTTGTGGTTTTGTTAGTCTATGTTGATGATATTGTGGTCACTGGAAACAGTGTTGAAGAAATTGATAGAGTTAAAATGATTTTAAATACCAATTTTCAGATTAAAGACTTGGGAAAAATGAAATATTTTTTAGGTATTAAAGTTTTATATGATAAGTCTGGAATTTGTATGAATCAAAGGAAGTATTGTTTGGAGTTATTAAGTGAGTTTGGGTACTTGGGTTGTAAACCAGTTCATACTCCAATTGAACAAAGTTATTTGGTAACTGCTAAGATAACTAAGGATCAGAAGCCTTTAAAAAATATTACAGGTTTTCAGAAATTGATTAGTAAACTGATTTATTTGTCTCTGACTAGGCCTAACATCAGTTATGCTAAGCAGTTTTTAAGTCAGTTTATGCACAATCCAACTGAAATACATTTATTGTCACACCCCGACCATGTAAAACAACAAAACGTGGCGGAAACGTCGGGGAGTGTTGTAACAGAATCATTGTTTCACAACTATGGATTAAATAATTTCGTTTTATTGCATTATTGAACACATTGTTTTATTACAAATCAAATAGATACAATTATTGTCTTTCAAGTTTTAAAGTCGCTAAGGCACGAGTCCATCCTATGTATAGCATGTATCAATAATCATCACATAGCAGCACCTGAAACATTAGTAAAAATGGGTACGTCAACATAAAAATGCCTGTGAGATACGTAGGTTTTATTAATGCAGGATTCATGACTTGTAAGTTTAAAAAGAATGTTTAACAAAAAGTAGTCATGAACTTAAAAATGTTTTCTTTATAAATTATGCGAAAACTTATAAGAAATTTGATGATATAAAAGAATGATGCACAAATAAATAATTATGTAAAATGAGTTCGTATAACAATATTTTGATAAAAGGTTTGTAGTATACATAAAAATATACTTTGGTTTTAAGAAAGTCGAATAAGTAATATATCAAAATATATTTCGGTTCGAAAATAGTTAAACAGATAGTATATTAAATATACTTTAGTCGTCAAAATAATAGATTTTCAGTAGTATATCAAAAGTATACTTTGGTTTTATAAATAACATATTAAACTATGCTTTGGTTTTGTAAATAACATATCAAACTATGTTTTTAGTAATTAACAAAATATATGTTGTTTTGTACAATATCACACATGAGAGCATATCAAACTATACTTTTGAGAGTATAACAAAATATACAATAAAAATGTGATTTTTGAATTCAACCAAACCTTAGTGCATCAAAATACACCTAGGAGACTATAGAAATACCACGAAGGCAATCCCTATTTGGATCAAATATCGGTTTCTGACATTCCATGACAACAGGAATGGGGTGTCAAATCCTATACCGCTATATCATACTACCAATCGGTCTGGTGAACATAAAATAAGTACAATTCAACAATTAATTTTATAAGATTTGAAAAATTAGTGTTTAAACCATAAATAATCATTCAGTTTGTCAAAAGATAAGTACTAATATGTATAATCAATTATACTTAGAAAATCATGAACATAACAATTAGGTACACATGCTTCACCCCAAAACATTGAAAACAGTAAAAGAGGGGACTATGTACTCACTTGAGGATGCTTAGAAGTCTTGAATAACAACCAAGCAAAGCTAGAGGGATCACGGAATGAAACGGCACCTAATATAGGTATCTAAGTAAATAAAACGGACCTAAATCGGAAGATCGGATAGAACGAGGTTTCGTAAACCAAATGAGTATAGGAACTCATGTAATATGGTTTAACAAAGTCTACATCCTAAAATGGAACCTATCCTAAGTGCTTACGACCAATTATGACCTGTTTAGGTAGCTTACGCTACTTTAACGCGTCGTTCGCGTAAAACGCGTTCGGACCGCCTAACTAGTCCTATGACTGGTAATATATGCCTTAACATGTCTAATAATTTTTCCTAATCAATTTAGATGTCAAAATTTAGGTTACATATGCTTAAAATGAATTTATGCATAAAAAGGGCATTTTGGTCATTTACCTAAGGCATATAAACTACCTATCATACAACTACTTAAACGAAGTGACCATAAGGCATAACCTCGGAAGGTTATTCCTTATACAAATATGGTCACAAATTATGTTTGGTCGAATCCTAATGATTGACCAAACGGGTCAGGTTCGAAAGTCTAAGCGGTTGTTTAGACCGCTTATCTTACGACCCTACATAAGCATTAAACCTAAAGTGACGAGCTAAACATGTTAAAACATGTTTAACGAAGTTTGAAAACAAGTTTGGTATCAAAACAAAGGGTCTTGATACCTAAAAGTAGTTTGGTTGCAAAATACGCAAGAATACGCATTTTGACCGAAACTACGACTCGTCACTACGCCTAAATAACGTGGTAATCAGTAGGTATAGTCACAAAGGACTATGACCATCGTGATTATGCTCACATTACGAAGTTCAAACGAACTTTGTGTTGACCATTGACTGGTCAAAGCTGAAAGTCAAACACTTGTTTGACTTTCACGCTTAAAATGCGTAAAAGAACGAAAGAATACTTACAACGGGTCCAAGAAATGGAGGTTTGATCTAATTATTCTCAGGTATGAAGTGTATAACTTCAACTTAGAGAACAAAATCAGATCAAAGGTGAGTTTGCCAATGAAATGGAAGGGGTATATATAGATTTCGGAGAACCGTTAGGATCGTTTCTCGCAAATCGTGCTTTGATCTTGACCTTACAAGTGGGCACATGGTTTTCAAAACCATGGGAATACTTAAAACCATCAAATTCCAGCTCATAGAGTGCAAAACCTTGGGTTAAAACCATCAAAACCTCAAAAATGAACCAAGTTCAATGTATCTGCCAGAAATTTCAAAAATGGTCCCTGCACTTGTAAAACTTGATTTTTGGCACTTTTAAGCCCCGTTAACCCCATTTCAAGGCTCTAAAATAAAGTTAAAGTATAGGGAACTTAAAATATGCTCAAAAATATCTCGGATGTCGGTTCGTTTGGTCGTACGGCTGCGTTGTTCGGTTAATTACGACGGAAGTCGTAACGAACGCAAAAAAAAGGATCCAAATTAAGCGACGAATGGAATTTTATCATGCCAATCATTAAAAAAAATATTTTAATGATTACATAAATTTTTGGGTGTCCGGGTGTATTCAGAACGTAAGATATGCGCGAAAATGCAAACTTATGCACTTTTTGACGCTTTTAGTCCCTATTGATCAATAAAGATTATTTTAGCATACCGAACCCCTCAAAGCCTATTTTTAAGCTATGTAGAGGATATTTAGGGTATGTTTAACTTATGATCAAGTTCCGGAATGTTCGTTACTATACAAATCGGTATAGTTTCACAGTTTGACACAAATAGTCCCTCCGATCGAACAAACTTGATTTCAACACACCAAACCATCCAAAACTTATTTCTAAGTTATGTAGAGGTTATTTAAGGTATGTTAAGCCTATGTCACTATTCCGGAGTGTTTGTTGCATTAAACTGGTTATATTTACGCATCAGTTTGCGTATAACCTTCCAGAAAGCGATTTAGAGCTCAAAATCGAACAAGAATTGATATGTGCAAACGATACACATATTTATACAAATACCAAGTATGAAACACAATATTTCATTGGTTTGGTATTTGTATGATGGTTGAAGTGACACAGGTGTCACATTTACAAATTGCCTTAAGATTGTTAAGGTATCTTGAGTCATGTCCTGGAAGTGGGTTGTTGTTTAAGAAAAGTGATAAGTTTGGTTTAGTTGGGTTTGTGGACTCAGACTGGGCAAAGTGTTTGTCCACAAGAAAGTCTGTGATTGGTTATTGTGTTTACCTTGGTGATTCTCTTGTTTCTTGGAAGTGCAAGAAACAATGTACCGTTTCTAGATCTACTGGTGAGGCTGAGTATCGTGCTATGTGCTCAGCAACCTATGAGATCATGTGGTTGGTAAATTTATTAAGAGAAGTTGAAGTAAATTGTAAGCTACCAGTTAAATTGCATTGTGACAGTAAGGCTGCTATATCAATAGCAGCCAACCCTATCTTTCACGAAAGAACTAAACACTTTGAAGTTGATCTTCATTTTTTGAGAGAAAAGGTGTCTGCTGGTATTATTGAGACTGTTAAAGTTGACTCAGAAAGTCAACCAGCAGATGGTTTTACAAAGGGTTTAAGTGTTATACAACATGAAACGTTTTGTAACAAGTTGGGTTTAGTAAATTAGTTTTCACATATGAATGAATGGGGAATGTTGAAAAAATAACCTAAAGTCGTCATTCATATGTTTGCAAAATATTTACAATGTACTTACATGTATTTTGGTCTAGTGTTGTTTTTATAACAGGTGTTAGGAAACTTTATTTGTAAGTATTGAAGAAAATCACAATCAACTTGATCTATGAAGAGATCACAGTCCTGAAGATCACGAACTAGAAAAAGAAGATCAGATGGGACAACTGGAATGCACAGCATCTACTTCAAAGAATCACAAGTTGATCAAGAGCTGAATAGGATTATCAGAAAAGGTCACTTCTGATGGATCTGATGATATTTCTGATGAAATATCATCAGTTTCTGACAATTCTGATCATCAGGAGTTTTCTGATGATTTGTTCATCAGAATTTCGGATGAAGTGGTTTATCAGAATTCTGATGAAATACCCCACTTGTCTGAAATTGGCTCTGTCCTGCCACACTTAACGAAGCAAGTTGACATTAATTGATATCATGATGAAAAAGGCAACTTGAACGTTGGAATCAATGAATATGTCAATTGGGCACTTTTTGCAGGACTTATTGCATGAATAAACTATTGTTTATTCATGCACTCAGCCTTCTATAAATAGAAGGCTCAACCAGGAGAAGCAAAGTGAGTTTGAAGCTTATCATTCATACATACATCAAAACTCCATTGCCCTCTCACCCACAGAATTCAAGATTCATTTGTACTAGATAATAATCTTACAATCACCTTGTAACCATTTTGTTTCAAAGTGATATAAACTTGATAATTCTGTAGGTCTTGTTTCTTGAAAGTCTGATTTCCATTTCCGCACATCTTTTTCACATCTACTGAAATCACTTGCCATATTACGTGAAAAGAAGTTGTTTTAAGGGCTTACTGGGTCCAACAATTGGTATCAGAGCAGATTGAATAAACTATTTTCAAACGATCAATCGCTCATCTTCTTTTCTCTAAATATGGCCAGCTTTCAATCCTGGAATAATGCTTTTAACATTGGTTCTATGTCCAAACCTCCGACTCTTGTCAGAGAAGAATACCCCCAATGGAAAATCAGGATGGTCAATTTCCTTAATGGTCATGACCGAGTTCTGTTTCAATCCATTGAAAGGGGTCCACATATACCAATGACAGACATACCTGCTATTCCAGCAATTGACCAATCACCTGCAATCCCTGCCTCCCGCGCTCCCAAAAGTGAAATTAACTGGAGTGCGGAAGACAAGGAACGGGTGGCTGTGGATGAAAGGGCAAAGTCACTTTTAATAATGGCCATCCCCAATGACATATTGTAGGTCCGGCTAGGAGGATCTAGTCGCCTAATCCTTGTTATCGAACACACCCGGTTGTGCGGAATCCAACCGGAGATGCAAACCGAGATCGAGAAAGTGAACAATACGTAAAGATATCAACGATTAATAGTTACGTGTATTGATTTCGACAAAGTTTCGGTACAATATTTGACAAATACAAAGCTCACCGGAACTTTCTCTTACTACACTCTCTCTCTAGTTTTTTCTGCCTCTGTTCTCACACACTACATGATATTTATATCCATCACATCACGTCTGTTCGAAGGATCAGAATTACTGATCGAAACATCATCTTTCGATCATGCATCCATCGAAGGATTATGATACGAGCTCATCGAAGGATGATGACACATCCTTCGACATAGACGTATTACACCAATGTCCCAACTGTTTGGCCTGTGCGATTGGCTGGGAGTTCGGCCCAATGTTGGTGGCCCAAAGAATCTGATTGGACCAAAATACATAACACATGCACGTACATAATTTGCATTTCTTCATGTTCTTGTGTTTAGTCAAAGTTGGTGACATCATCATGACATCACCAAGATGATGTCATGGTGATGTGTCGACGGGAAAGGCCGCGGCACTTCGTGCTTCGCGTGTCGAACTCTGGGACGCACGACGGAGGAATGTCGTGACGTCGGGCTTGAGCCGAACCTAACCGGGTCGAACCGAAACAAGTTGAACCGAACCAAGTCGCGTCCACATAATATGTATCAACAAACTCCCCCTTGGACGCTACTCGTGAGGTTCATCTTCCATGTCTTCTAAGTCGGAGGATCTTCAAACTCTTCACGTCTTGAAAGAAGAAAGTGTATCAACAAACTCCCTTTTCATTTAGGAAGTGTGTTGACAAACTCCCCCTTAACATAAGCTCCCCCTTGAGTTATGCTCGTGAATGTCTTGATCTTTAGTACTTGAGATCCTTGTGGTGTTGATGATGGTCAGCGGCAACTCGATCATCTTCATCATTTGAGTGCCTTCACGTCGTGTCTTCATTCCAAAGCTTGTCATCGACCATGTTCTCCTTGCCTTTAGAATCTGCACATGCAAGAAATCTAAACGCGTAATGAGAACAACTGCTTGGAATATAATTAGTATAAACAAATGACACACGTGTGACCATATTTAATCAAACACCGTCCGACAGTTTGAAAGTTTAATAAATTTGTCAATTTTAGTCTTTAACTTTCAAAACTTGCAAATTTCGACCGTTTATGAAGATTTAGTCATTTTCGGTTTTCGTTCAGGTTTCAGGTAACGAAGACTCGAGTTCCAACATCGTACGATCGAAAATAAAATAGAAATAAAATCTTTTTGGCTTTTATAAAGTTTATATTAAAACACGCCTAAAATCTTTTTGGTATTTTTGAATATTTCAAATGTAAAGACTGAAAGCAGTAAATAAATATATACAGACATTCTTTTTGCGAGTTTCGAGGGTAAGAGAATCATATCAGTGTACGGTCATGCCAAAACGCTCTTGTTGTTCTTTTAGTTAACATTAAGATAAGCATCCTATAACAATTATCGGTATTGTTGTCCACATAAGCTCAACTTATCATTTGTAATCATGGCGAGGGGATACGTTAAGGTATGATTTATACTTAACGACCGGTGTTCATCCACATCACGACACATTCCCGTATCAAGGTATGCACGAGGGTTCATCTTACCGGGTAGTATACCGATTATCATCTGTTTGACCGTATATGATGTGAGATTCTCACTTATTTTGATTTGAAAAGCAAGCCCTATGTGATAGAATCACTTATTGATGAGGAACTTGATTTTCGATGCATGAGGGCACAGGAGCAAGTCCGTGAACAGGTCAGTACTTTCGTACAGCAGAGAGACGAACTTGACACCCGGAAAGAATTTGTGATAATTTATCACTTATTTGTTTGGACATGTGATTGTTGATCACTTATTGAGGTCGTATGCAATATGTACACGTATGTATGGTATCATGGAAGATCTAGACTTGCGTCCCCGTTATTTTTCGGAAAAAGATACAACCATGATACCCAGATGATAAGCAGCATAAAGACCGAATATCTCAGAACCTCGGCAATCTATCAAACGAAATTTCGGTACTAAGACCATATGCCAATGAGTGGTTCCCACCTGGTCTTCAGTCGATTTAAGTTTTATATCACCCTGCACACTTTAAAATGATTGTGAGCCTACCGATACATCTTATATAGAGCTGCTTATCGTTTTTTCATTTAAGGTTTAAAGATGTTTGGACAGACCACTGATGTACTATCATTTTCTCTTTTGCTCGCCAGGAAACTCATTTTTGTTTTTCTATTGTTTTTTGTGTTTTTGAAATTTTTCAATGTTTTTGGATTTTTCAAATTTGGATTTACTCCCCCTAAATTCAACAAACTAAGATAAATTTAAAACACAAAGATATTTACAAAAATGATTTTCCGATGTTGGTTTTACTCTTGCTTGACCTTAACGCCGTTTACCAGTAATAAATAGTCAAATCTTGATTTGTCGAAAGCTTTGGTAAAAAGGTCGGCACGTTGGTCATCGGTGTGGACCATGACAACATTGATGAGTTTCATAATGAAACAATCACGTGTGAGGTGATATTCGAGATCAATGTGTCTGGTCAAAGAGTGCTGTATGAGATGATAATAATTCATAAAGCAGCTAAAATATCGACAAGTATAGGAGAGATTAGAAATTTAAAACCGTATCCTGCAACTGCTTCGTGCATTGCCAGGAATCTGAGCGCTCTCCCAAACTGGATATCCACCCGGTGTGGATTTCAAAGTCGATTTTGTAGCTACTGAAATCCCTTCACAACAACAAGATCATAAACCTCCGGGTCCGGCTGGTCTTCCACATTGTACCAGCAAAGGTCTTTGTCTTTCTCTTTGAGAAGTAGTGTGCGGTTGTTCAATCCACGCCAAGGCATCCGCACACCCGGTGTAGTTTGATCAACCAACATAGTTTCTTCAATCACACCGTAGAGAAAAGTACCCTACACGTTCATCTTGTGGACTTTGAACTTCTTGTGGAAGAAAAATCCATGAATCTTCGAAAAGCTTCAGACGTGCTACAGGCGCGTACTTTTCATTTGAATCTTTCCTGAGGACCCGATCAAAAACCATAACAACAAAATTTTGGCACATTTTTCAACTGGTCGAATTTTTCAACTTCATTCAACAACATTCTTTCATCAGACATTTTTGTCTTCTTTTCTCCTCTCTCCATCAATGGCAACAATTTCTTCTGTCGCCTATCTTGTGTAAGGACGCTCCACTATCAACAATCTTACGACTATCGAAAGTTCCTCCTGGAACATCCTACACACTCACTCAGAGATTAGTTGGAGAGGGGGACCCAAGCCTTCACAGACTTGGGTCGTCCGTCATCATCGAGGATTGTAACATCCATTTCCCGATGATTCGGAATTGATGTAGCTCCCCCTGAAACAGTTACTGGTTTTGGTTTCCAAATCTGTTTTTGTTTTTCATTTTTAATTTCTAACTTAACAGACTGTGTTTGGACAACCTCCGGTTTTAAAACCTTTTCAATTTCTTTTCTTTGTTTCCTTTTCTGTTTCATTTCCCGTTGTTTAACAAGACGAGGGTCCTGTCTTGGTGAAACAGATCTTTTATGGTAACTGTTACCATGGGGGGCATCAACTTTTGCTTTCAACTTATGAAGATACGGACAGTTTCGAATTATGTGTCCAATTGTACCACATTCAAAACATGATCTCCGCTCAACAAACCTCGGAGTATCATAACTGTAGGAGCTTGATGATGATGATGAACTTTGTGATCTCGAGGTACTAGGTTTCGAACAGTTTGGTTCATTTCTTTTCAACACTGTTGCTTGTTTAACAAAATCTAAGTTAGATTTGTTTTCAAACGTTTCAATTTTGTCCGTTCCCTTTGATTTCACAAAGTTTACCTTCTTGTCCTTTTTCTTGTTTTGGCTCTGTTTGCCTTTTCCATTTCCTTGGGCAGCGTGATTTTGCTTTCGTTGATTGTTTTGTTTTTGCAATTTTTGATTCCCATATTTCTTTCTAACTTCGGATTTTGGGATAGGAGCACACTGAGTTACTACAACTCCTGGGCTCGACTTTCCCAAAAACTTACTGGTAGAATCTTTGAAAACTTTATCAATCAAAGATTGATTGACATTTTTGATAGGGAAGTCCTTGTCTGAATATATTTTATCAGATCCAATCAATGTGTAAAGCAAGTTCACGCTTTCACAGCTTCCAGACGAGGATTCAACAGACTTGGCTGTAGCAATCACAGACGGTTTTGCAGGTGGATCACAAAGAATGTGATTCTCAAGAGGTATGTCCTCTTCTTTGATCACCGCATCAGACTTTGCTGAATCAGTATCATCAGATTCATCATCAGAAGAATCAGCATCCTCAATCACAACGGGAGGATCCTGATTCAGTTCGGCAGAAGACACACATGTATCTGCTGACACATCTGAATCTGATGATACCTCTTTCTTGTATCCGAGCCCTGCTGCAAATTCATTAACATCTAGAGGAACAGATGGTTCAAAGTGAGTTCTATACTCCTCATCAGGCATGGCATCATAATTGTTTCTCACGGGTGGTGGACATTTCTTATAACCTTTGCATGTGACATCCTTTTTCTCTTTCTGAACATCAACGATGTGATCCAACACATAGCTAGAACTCAAATAACTATCTAACTTGAGCCGGATCGCCTCACTTTCGGTTTTAACACAAGCCATCTCTTTTTGCATTATTTCAAGACGTGTGATATACAAATTTATGTCAGTTTGTTTTCTCGAAACCATTTTTGTTAGCTCGGTTTTATCTTTCTTTAATTTTTCAATCATCGATTTAAAGTCCTTTTCATGGTTTTCATAAAACATGTTGGCTTCAGTGCACTTCGAAAGATCAACAGTCAATTTCTGATTGTGGATGAATGTCACATCATATTTCTCTTGCAAAGCCTCGTGTTTGCTTTGCAATTTACACCACTTATCATTCAATGAAACATGTTTGTCTTGCAAGTCAAACAAACTAGCTTGTAAAGCATCATGTTTGTCTTGCAACTCAGACATGTTTGCCTCTAAATCAGCACATTTAACACGCAAACTATCACAGTTATCACAACTAACAGCAGTGGGTTCATCGACACATACCTGACTGGAATCACTCTCAGATGTTGACCTTTCTGCATCAGAATCAACAACCTCCCTTGATGATTCATATTCAGATCCATCCTCGCTTGAACTTGAAGTTGTATCATCCTCAACTGAAGTTGAAACATCTTCATCTGAACTACTGTCATGTTCAGAACTGTCATTATTTCCCGAGGATTCACCATTGCTGACATCTTTGACAATTTCAGCATACAACGTCGTTTTTGTCTGACTACAGTTCCTTGTATCAAGAGATGATGGTGCTACCGTAGAAGGATGGCACTGTGAGGCAACTGTTGGAGGAACTGGTTGAAGCGGATTTCCGTACATATCTGTTGTTCTGGTAGATTGAGGAGGAAGTGGATTCCCATACATGTCTGTTGTTCCGGAAGATCGAACTGGTAATGGATTTCCAAACATATCAGTTGGTCTAAGAGGTCGTTGGATTTGTTGTTGTGGTACTGATTGAGGGACTGGTTCAAGCGAATTTCCATACATGTCTGTTTTTGGAGGGACCGGAACTTGGATTGGAGTGCCAAAACAATTTGTGATTGTGACAAACGCCGTTGGTCTTAAGGAAGCTGTATCCGGAGACGGAGTTCCATAATACATATCCGTATTTATCGGAGTACCCCAAATCGGATTCATTTTTGATAAAATGAATTCAGAAAATAATACTCAAAACAACTAAAAGGTTATAAGTGACCAGCCGAAAGATCCAAGCTCGAAGGACAAGACAAACAGAAACTTGTTAAATTTAAACAGAAGAGATTTTCGAAGGATCAAAATTTTCGAAGGATCAATATTTTCGAAGGATCAATATTTCGAAAGATTCACAAATTCGAAAGATTCGCAATTTGAAAGATCCTTATCTTTCGAATGTATATCCTTATCTTTCGAATATATATCCTTCGCATAGATTTCCTGGATCGAAGGACAAGATTCACAATTTGAAAGATCCTTATCTTTCGATTTGCAGACTGTTATATATTTGACGAAACTGAATTTCTCGTTTTGGGCTCCTAAATGACGAAACAGCTGATAAAGTTGTTAGATATTTTGCCAATTTAAAAAGCTTATCCTACTGACACAGTACACCCTCTTTCAAACAACAACACGTCCAACTTACCAACTAGGTATGGTTTGCAAATTATTTTAATCTTTCTCAATTTCCAATACACACATGCCTATGTATGCCATGCCTTGTCTAGTTGTCTGCCATTTTTGTTTTCAAAGCTCCTACTTTATAATATAGTACTAATATGTTTCTTTCAAAGCGCATGATCTTTGTTTCTTCGAAGCCCACTTATCATATTAAATTTAAAGAACACTTTGATATCAACACTATGCAGATCAAACACACAAGCAGACAAGAACAGTTTGAAGAACTTCATGAACCGTTTGAAGATATGAGGTTTCTGGAAATGACTATGCTTATATCTTCAACCCAAAAAAAATTCTATCAAACTAACATGCAATAAGACAAGATCTCCAGCAACACTTTTAGCAAAAACAACAGGTTTTATCAGATTCTTTTAGCAAACCATGCAGATTTTCGAAGTTTTAAACAGAAAATTTCCAGAAAATACAAGCTTTTAAAACCCGAAAAACAACCCGAAAACGCTCGGTTTTAACAAGGAGAAGAGCCAAGGCTCTGATACCACTTGTAGGTCCGGCTAGGAGGATCTAGTCGCCTAATCCTTGTTATCGAACACACCCGGTTGTGCGGAATCCAACCGGAGATGCAAACCGAGATCGAGAAAGTGAACAATACGTAAAGATATCAACGATTAACAGTTACGTGTATTGATTTCGACAAAGTTTCGGTACAATATTTGACAAATACAAAGCTCACCGGAACTTTCTCTCACTACACTCTCTCTCTAGTTTTTTCTGCCTCTGTTCTCACACACTACATGATATTTATATCCATCACATCACGTCTGTTCGAAGGATCAGAATTACTGATCGAAACATCATCTTTCGATCATGCATCCATCGAAGGATTATGATACGAGCTCATCGAAGGATGATGACACATCCTTCGACATAGACGTATTACACCAATGTCCCAACTGTTTGGCCTGTGCGATTGGCTGGGAGTTCGGCCCAATGTTGGTGGCCCAAAGAATCTGATTGGACCAAAATACATAACACATGCACGTACATAATTTGCATTTCTTCATGTTCTTGTGTTTAGTCAAAGTTGGTGACATCATCATGACATCACCAAGATGATGTCATGGTGATGTGTCGACGGGAAAGGCCGCGGCACTTCGTGCTTCGCGTGTCGAACTCTGGGACGCACGACGGAGGAATGTCGTGACGTCGGGCTTGAGCCGAACCTAACCGGGTCGAACCGAAACAAGTTGAACCGAACCAAGTCGCGTCCACATAATATGTATCAACACATATTTTCACAAGTTGATGCATGTGCATCAGCTAAGGAAATATGGGATCAGTTGGAAAATCTTTGTGAAGGAGGAGAAAGGATGAGAAGAAACAAGAGAACAAACAATGTCTCATCTTACGAAAGGTTTAAAAGTTTGCCAAATGAAAGGTTAAATGATACTTATCAAAGATTTACAAAACTTTTAAACGAGCTAAAGAAATTTGGTATAACAAAGTCAAATGATGAAAGAAACATAAAATTTCTTGATGCCCTTCCTAGAGAATGGAGAAGTCTAACCATGACTTTATCATCAACCTTAGAAGTAGGAAACATGAGTCTTCATGACTTATACAGCATCTTGATTCCCAGAGAGGAAGAAATATTTGAAGAAACCATTGAAAGAGGGGGATCTTTAGCTCTTATCTCAAACTCACAAAGATCAACAACAACCAATGATCCACAACCATCAAACAGCCAAAATCTTAAAACCTCTGATGCATCATCAGACTTTTCAGCTTTTGCAGAAGCAATAGCACTGCTCACCAAAACATTTGTGCAGAGGTTGAGGTGAGGTAGCCAGAGATACCAGAGGAGTGACAGAGGAAGGATGGATGGTAGATCTAAAGAAGAGGTTAGATATAAGGATAAAGGGAAGGCTGAAGTTGTGTGTTAAAAGTGCAAGCAGAGAGGTCATTATGCATCAGAATGCAAGACCAAAAAGCTGAAGGATGTTGCATATTATGAGAAAAAGCTTGAAGAAGCAATGAAACAGCAACAAGTAAGCTTAATTTCTGGAACAGATACATGGTTATCTGATGATTCTTCTGATGATGAAGAAGAACAGTTGGCAAATTTCTGCCTCATGGCACTCTCTGAAGGACTACCAGAAACTTCAGAACAAAAGGTAAATTTAGACAATCTTGATCTTGAACACAAGCTAAACAAGCTCATGTCAGATTTTCTAAATCTGCAAGAAAAACATCAATCAGATATAAGAAAATCTGATGAGTTGCAAAGGACTTCGAATAAAATCATTCTTGAAAACCAACTTCTTATAGAGGATAGTTTAGATCAAAGAGCTAAAATTGAGTTTTATGAAAATGAAAGAAAAGATCTTTACAAGAAAATCAATGATAAAGAAATCAATGTAAGAGGTTTTCAACAGGCCAAAGAGTTCATAAATTTTATTGAGTCCACACCAAAGAACAAAGGAGAGGGTTTAGGTTATATAAGTTCTACAAGATCAAATAGAAATAAACCTACTATCTTTGTAAAAGCAACTCATCAGAACTCTGATAAATTTACATCAGAATCTGAATCTGAATCTTGCAAAACAACATGTTCTGAATATTCTTTTGAAAAACCAAACTTCAAAACAAACAATAGTGAATGCAGTCAAATATCTGTAAAAACTCTAGAAGCAGTTCACTCATCTTTTCAAAATTATCCACTCATTTCATCACAAGAGGAAATATAAGAAAATTCTGATAACTCTTGTATGTGTGTTGACATACTGAAGCTTGTTCAACACCATCTTCAAAAGAAAACTGTAAAATCTGTTAATGGCTCAGCATATAACAGAGTTTCTGATGAAAAATAAAGAAGAAGAAGAAAGAAAGTAATTAATATTTCATCAGAAATTGTACCCAAGCATGCCTGGGTACCAAAAACCCTCTAATCATTTCATTTCAGGACCATCATGTGCAGCAGATCTGGTACTGCGACTCAGGAAGCTCCAAGCACATGACTGGGGACAGGAGCTTACTCAGCAACTTTGTTTCAAGGCTGGGTAGATTGGTAAACTTTGGAAATGGAGTGAAAGGAAGGATCATGGGATATGGATGCATAAAGTATGGATGTCTGACCATAGAGAAAGTAGCCTTTGTTGAAGGCTTAAAGTATAACTTGCTGAGCTGTGGTCAATTCTGTGACAAAGGTTTTCAGGTAACTTTTTTATCAGAAAAATGCTTGCTAATAGGTATAGATGATAATAAAATCTATTTAAGTGGGAAAAGAATAAGAAAATCAATTTACTATTTTAACTTCAAAGAAGAAAGTGAACATCCAAAACTATGTTTATTTTCAAAAATCAACAAAGGCAGTAGTTGGTTATGGCACAAAAGGCTTGCCCACTTAAATTTCAAAAACCTAAGCAAACTAGCAAGTAAAGGTATGGTAAAAGGATTACCTTTGATATCCTCAAAGAAGGATAAAATTTGTGAAGCATGTGAGATGGGTAAATCCAAGAGAAGCTCACATAAATCAATTTCTGAGTCTTCTATTTCACAAAATTTGGAACTTTTACACATGGATTTGTGTGGACCCATAAGTACAGAAAGTTTTTCAGGAAAGAAATACATACTAGTTATAGTAGATGACTTTTCCAAGTACACATGGGTAGAATTTTTGAGAAAGAAAAGTGAAACTCCTGATCTGATCATAAATTTTATCAAGAAAATTGAAAATCTGTTAAAACTTACTGTCAGAAGGATCAGATCAGACAATGGGACAGAGTTTAAGAATTCAAAAATTGAGAATTTCCTTGTAAGCAAAGGAATTTCTTATGATTATTCTGCTCCCCGAACACCCCAACAAAATGGGGTGGTTGAAAGAAGGAATAGGACCTTGGTAGAAGCTGCCAGAACCATGCTTGCTTATGCTAAATTGCCCACTCATTTTTGGGCAGAAGCTATAGCAAATGCATGTTTTACACAAAACAGATCCATAATCAACAAAAGGCACAACAAAACACCTTACAACATTATAAATGGAAGAATTCCAAGTATAAATTTTTTGCATACATTTGGTTGTAGATGCTTTGTTTTCAATGATTTTGAAAGCCTTGGAAAATTTGACAGAAAAGCAGAAAAAGGTATTTTTCTTGGTTACTCTTTGTCATCAAAAGCATATAGAATTTTTATTCTCAATACAAGGACAATCAGAGAAAGTCTGTATGTCTCATTTGATGATTCATCAGAAACAGAGGTTTCTGATGAATACATGAAAGAAATAAATTTTTCTGACAAGCAAGAAAAGTATGAACATCTCTTTGAAATGATAAATGAAGATTTCCTAGAACATGATAACTCTTTCAAAAACAAATCAAAAGATCCATCATGTACTAACTCTGCAGAACAAAGGTGTAGTACATCAGAACATTAGAATTCTGATATCTTACACACAATTGAAGCACCTGTTCAGGGGGAAACTTCAAATCCATCAGAACCAACAACTTTTCACAACAAGTTAAGATGGATCAAAGGACATGTTCATTCTGACATCATAGGCAATCCTGCAGATGATGTCAGAACAAGATATGCCACTACACATGAATGTGCATTTTCTGGGTTCTTAAGCAAAATAGAACCCAAATCTGTCAAAGAAGCTCTAAGTGATCCAGACTGGATTCAGGCTATGCAAGAAGAGCTTGATCAATTTGAAAGGAGCAAGGTATGGGATCTGGTACCCAAGCCAAAAGACAAATCTGTCATTGGTTCAAAATGGGTATTTAGGAATAAATCTGATGAGAATGGCATAATCAGAAGGAACAAAGCAAGGTTAGTGGTCAAGGGTTACTGTCAACAAGAAGGTATTGATTATGACGAAACTTTTGCACCAGTAGCTAGATTAGAAGCTGTAAGAATTATTCTTGCTTATGCTGCATCTAAGGATTTAAAATTTTATCAAATGGATGTTAAATCAGCTTTTCTGAATGGTAAAATTGAGGAAGAAGTTTATGTGCATCAACCAGAAGGCTTTGTTGATCCAAAATTTCAAAATCATGTTTATAGATTAAACAAAGCCTTGTATGGGTTGAAACAAGCTCCTAGAGCCTGGTATGAAACTTTATCAAACTTCTTACTCAATTCTGGGTTTACCAAAGGAACTATTGACACCACTCTTTTTCTCAAAACACACAAAGGTCATACTTTGCTGGTCCAGATATATGTTGATGACATTATATTTCGATCAACAAATGAAAAATTTTGTGACAAATTTCAAAAATTAATGACCAGCCACTTTGAAATGAGTATAATGGGTGAGTTAACCTTTTTCTTAGGGTTACAAGTAAAACAAAGAACTGATGGAATATTTTTGAGTCAACCAAAATATGTGAAAACGATTCTACAAAAATACTCACTTGAAAACTGCTCTGTTTCAAAAACTCCCATGGCAACAGGGAACAAGTTAGATTCTGATAAGGATGGTATAAGTGTTGATATCAAAACCTGTAGAGGGATGATAGGATCACTGCTTTACTTAACTGTAAGTAGACCAGATATCATGTTTGCAACATGCTTTCTGGCCAGATATCAATGTGATCCCAAAGAATCCCATCTAAAAGCTGTAAAAAGGGTTTTTAAATATCTCAAAGGCACATCAGAAATTGGTCTCTGGTATCCTAAGGATACAAACCTTGAATTAATTGCATACACAGATGCAGATTATGCAGGGTGCAAAATTGACAGGAAAAGCACATCTGGTACCTGTCAACTATTGGGAGAAAAATTGGTATGTTGGGCAAGCAACAAACAAAACTGTGTTGCCACATCAACAGCAGAATCAGAATATGTAGCAGCAGCAAGTTGCTGTTCACAAGTACTGTGGATGCAAACTCAACTGAAAGATTATGGAGTAACTCTGACAAGAATTTCAATTCTATGTGACTCAAAGAGTGCTATTGCAATAACAGAAAATCCAGTTCATCACTCAAGAACCAAACACATAGATGTCAGATACCACTTCATAAAAGATCATGTGGAGAAAGGTAACATTGAAATGTATTTTGTTCCAACTGAAAATCAAATTGCTGATATCTTTACAAAGCCTCTTGATGAAAAGAGACACGATTTTTTGATCAGCAAACTAGGCATGGTTAATCTAAATGATGGAGATTTTTCAGAAAACACAAAGACACAAATTGAAAACCAACTTGTTGAACATCAAAATTCTGATATTCATAGAACAAATCAACTAGCTTCTGATGGAACACCAGAAAATCTGATAAATAATCAATAAATGACAGTTTATCAGATAATCTGAGGAAATATCAGAATATCTGGGGAAAGCACCAGAAGTTCTGATATAAAATCAAAAACTATGTTGAAACATCAGAATTTTTTTAATAATTTTTCATCCTCATGCACATTCCAAATATTGTAATTACTTATTTTCGTGTATAGTTTGTTTTTTGTATTTTTTTTGTTTTATTATTAATTAAAAAAAAAAAAGGGGGAAAAGTAACATGCATACTGATGAAATTCCATACAGCTGTGATAATCAACCGTCTAAATTTTTTTTTCAGATTATTGAATTTCATATTTTTTCTGCAAATGCATGCAACGTCATTTTTTCATAAGAAACTTAAGTGACAAGTATGCACTAGAATCATTAGGAGCTATGAAAGTAGCCGCCTAGTCATTAAATGCTTACTCACACATGGGGCTTAGTAGACTGTCACATTCACTGTTACATTCACTGCAACAGATATCGTCTTAATTGAAGAGAAAAAGGGTTGGCTGTTAACATCACTTTCATCTATAAATATTAACAACCTGAAATTCTTTTTCACAAAAATCATCTCTTCAAAAGCCCTTCGACAGAATTTTTCTTATAAAAAAATGGGTCGCCCAAAATTGATGAAAGCCACTCAATTTCCTCTCCCACTTCACAGACTTCATAATCTTAGATTAAGATCCAACTTGGAAGGACCTGCATGGGAGGACTGCAGGTTTGTGTACAATATGATCATGCGAAGTCCTTTAGGCTTTGCTGTATCATCATATGTCACCATTTATCCAAAACTTCTTCAAGAGTTCTGGTGGAACTCTTTAATCATTTTTAGTGGTACTTCCATGTGGATTGAGAGTGAGGTTATGGGGGTAAAAATTACCCTAAATGAGGAAACAATCAGAAATGTCCTCAAATTGGGCAATGATCATGAAACTCAATTTCTGGATAAGGTAGATGTACAACAAACCCTGACTGAAATGGGCTATCATACACTCAACTCGTCAAGGGCTGTTAGCAAATCCGGTTTTATACCACCTTTCCAGTTTTTGGTAACTCAGCTAAGTGTCTGCTTCTCCAAGAAGATTGGACACTTTAACGAGCTGTCTCATAAGATGATGGAAGTGGTTCATGCTGTTGTACAGGAAAAACCTTACAACTATGCTAAGTTTCTCATGAGAGACCTAGAAGCAAACATCCACGACCGTCAACCCTTTCTGATCTACCCTCGATTCGTAACCAAGGTGATCACAAGTCAGCTGGACTTCGGAGGAGTGAGAAGCTACTATCCAAGGGCTATGCTGGTACTTCAAGAAAACATTAGTGAAGCCACCCTGACGCCATCAACGAATCACATCGGTCGAATAACCAGTCTTTGGTTATATGTGAAGTGCATGTACAACGTATTGGAGGAGGAAGAGGAGTAGTTGTTTGTTTTTGTTTTGAGTTTTATGTTTCCTTTATTTATATCATATCTGCTTTTATGTTTTTTTTTCTTTTTCATTCAATTTTTTTTTTGTCAATAGATCTAGGGGGAACTAACACAACATGTCTGATAAAAACAAAGAAAATCTGGTAAATCACGCATGAGATCTGACAGGATTTAATGAAACCCAGAAAATCTAATAATCAATCAGAAAATCTGGTGTTTATTCAGAAAACTCATTAAGAAACACAAATTTGACTTTTCACCAGAAACAGAGGTTTAAATTTACTAGAAAATCTGACAATAAATCAGAAAATCAAATTTTTTAGAAAAAATTTCTTAAAAGCCAGGAAGTTTTGCTTAATCATCAGAAAAACAATGCTTTTAACCAGATTCAAAGAAACTTATGACCGTTCAAAATTTTCTTGAAATAAGTTTCTTTCAAAAAAAATTTCTGAGGACTGGAACAAGCTGCATGAAAAATACTTCATGTATATCAGAACAAAGGTGTGGAGGTCAGAACTGCAAGACTGCAATGTAAGTAAAAATCTCGTAACTCTACTTATTCCCTCTCATCTTAAAAAAAATAAAGATTGATTCTCTTTCTATGAATAAAATGAATTCTGATGATATATAAAGAAGAACAACTCTCAAAAGTTTCATTCAAAGTTTTCTAATATATATCATCAAGAAGAAAACCTGGGAAGACACACAAACTCGGAAAAGATTTCTATTGGACCTTTTAAATCAAAAGGGTCCCACATAGAGAAAAGGTGCAAGTTGGACACTAGTGTTTATCTTCAAAATCATTGGAGTCTCTAAATCTCTTTAAAAAGATTTACATTAAATTAGAGATAAACCAAAGGTTTTTCAAAAACGGTTGTTTCCTTAAAGGATTAAAACATTATAAAGGTGTCATTAATCACCTTGAACACAAACAACCCACGACAAACACTCAAAAATCTCTGTCTGTACATCCTATAAATACCTCATTCAAAACAGAGTCTTCCATCTTCAACCCTCAAATTCAAAACCCTAAAACCCTTTTTCCAAAAACAAAACCCAAATTCTCAAATGGCTACTATCAATATCAACATACCACCAATTGAACACTCAGTTCCCTTCATCACTGAAGCTGAATTTCTTCCATTAAAGAGCAACAATGAAGCAATGAATGATAACATCGAAGAATATGATATAAAGTGTCAAATTCTCATTGAAATTCTAACCAGATGCCCGATAGCTCAAGCTCTTACAAAGACCAGAGAGGTACCACAAGAACTCATACAACAAGTTGTAAAAACTCTCAAAATCTCAAGTCAAACTGAGCTAACAGCACATGTATGGGAAAATATCTTTATCAAAATTTCACCAGAAAAGATAAGGGAATGTTTGGAACTACCCTTACATCAGAGATTTGAAAAAGCACCAGAAAGAAAAGATATGTTCTCACAACTTAATGCTGTAATGGGTTACAAAACTAAGATTTCAAGAATCAATGAATTCAAGAGGAACAAGCTACCTGCCTTCTGGCAAGTTTTAATGGAAATTCTGAACAAGTGTCTATCGTCAAAGATTGGAGGTACAGACAGATAAATATGAACATTCTAACAATCATGTTCAGTCTCATTAATGGATTGAACATTGATTTTGGAGCAGAAATATTTATTCTGATTAGAAGATCAATTCTGACTAAAGTTGGAAGAATAGATTCACATCTACCCTTTCCAAGATTTCTATCAATCATAATTTCTGATGCTTTTTTGAAAAGAAACATAGAACTTCCAGCATCAGAAAATATGTGGAAGACATAAATTATGAGACCTTGGACTGCTGTAGGGTCTTGGAAGTCAGATAATGATGTACCTGTTCTGTCAGAAAAAATGATGAATCTGATACCAGAAGAATCACCATACAGAGCAGAATACCTGAAAATGTTGAACAAAAAGTCAGAGAACAAAGGAGTTTTTGAACATGTGTCTCCTATGGAGCATGATGCACAGGAGTCAAGCACACCAAGAATGGAACAGCAGGATGAATCTAATCCTGATTAGCTGATGAAGATATAAAAATGAGTCCTGTGGCTGAAGAACATCATGCTGAAGACTCACATATTGGAGAAACAGGTGCACAACAGTCTAAAATAAACATATTTTATGATTCTGAGAATGATTCTGATGAATCAATTCAAGGAAAACATGAAATCTTACTTAGAGATACTATTTCTTCAAAACAAGATATGAGTAAAACCAAAGACCCATTTTCTGAATCAGATTCTGAGGAGGAAAATGTGGTAGCAACAGGTGGAGATCAGCTTGTTGATCAAGGAAACCTGGATGAGAAAACTAAGAGTTTCTCAACAACTCATGGAGAACCTGAAAAGGTTCAAGGATATGAGGAAATCCAGAACTTGAATATGTTTAAATTTTCTGGTAAGGACATAGGGAATTTGGAATTTTCACATCCTCTTAACCTTAGAACAGCAAAAAATGTGTTTTCTACTGGTGTTAGAAGGGAAACATCAGTTGTTTCTCCTATCTCCCAAGGACATCAATCTATGTCCCCTAAACAACTTCACAAAGAACTTGAAGACACAACTACTACTGTGAAAACAGCAACAGAAGAAAAACTTGATCTGATACTAGAAGAAATCAGAAATCAAAAATCAGATATCAAGGTTTTGTTAGAAACTGTCAAAGCTGTGCAGAAGCAAACAGAAGACAATGCTGCAGCCCTCAACAAATTGCAAAAGTCATCAGAAAACAAAGAGAGCTCATCAGAAATCGAGAAAGCTCTCAAGGAACTGCGTGATATCAAGAAAAAGATGGCTGTTGTTGCAACTACAGGAGAAAACTCAAGTTCAGGAAAGATTCTTGAAGAAATACAGTTCCTCAGAGCCAACAACAGCAGCATGGCTGAGGCTTTTGAGAAACTGTTGATGGAATTGACTGCACAAAGAAATCAAGAAAACCAAGAGTTTCAGAAAATGAAGAAACAAGAGGAAACAAATACTAAAGCTCTTACTAATGTTCATATGTTAATAAATAGATTGCAGTATAATGTTGCCAGACTAGCAAATATTGATCTTCATGAACTGAAAGCCCCAATTCCACAAGAAAGACAAGCAAGAAGATCAGAAACTTCTCAACAACAACAAGAAACCATTCAACAAGGTCAAACAAACAAACAGAAACTTCAACTGCTCATAAACAGAAGCAACCCATGGGTCCACCGCCAGATAAACAAAAGCTACTCATGGGTCCTCCACCAAATGTCCCAAAGCCAGACACATCAAGGGTACAGCAGAAAGATCATGTTCCAGTTCAGTCATCTTCTACAGCCATCACAGGAGAAATAGACTTAAGTATAAGGATGGATGCAAAAGAGAAGAGAAGAATGGAACTTGAAGTAACTTCCTCAAAAAGGCCAAGAAAAGAAATGATAGAAGATTCAGAAGGGAACATCAGAGAAATGGATGTGTTGATAGGTGATTTACACACTATTATGTACCCTGAAGAAAATCTAAAGAATTACTATTGGAAAGGTCCAGAAGACAACCCAAAGAGACCACTCTCTCCAATGAGCAAAGGTATTGTTGAAAACAGAAACAATGGAGGTTGGGTAATTTTACACAAGCACATGACCAATCCAATAGTATCAGTTGAAAGAATTGATACTTTGACCACTGGAGGAGGCATCTTAGGCAAATAAGCACAAAACAAGTATACCTTGATCAGAAAAGATAACAGTGAACAAAAGGTTACTGATGCAAATCTGGCTGATGATATTCACCCATTGGGAATAGTCAAAATGAAGAATATCATTGATGAAATGAAAGGTAATTCAGTTATAATCAGAAGAGCCCTTGAAAGTCTCAAAAGTGCAGGAGCAAAGTTATACAAAAGAGCTGCACTGGCAGACTTTGATCTATGTATCAATTTTGAGTACAGCAACAAAGTGCTAATACCACCTCCGAACACTTCAATTCCAGCTGAAATTCCTTCTAAACTAGTAAGAACCGGAGCAATCTTTGATCAACCAGAAATGAGTGTAGTCTTCAAAGATGCTAATGAAGAGAAAGCTCTGTTCAGAATCAGTGATATATGCAGGTATTCAAATCAAACTCTGAAATATCTAAGAAACTGCATGAATGAAAAACAAGAACAGCTCAAAAAGAAGGGAAAGAACAATGAAAAGCTGAGAAAAACAATTGAAGAGTGCATTGAAAATTGGATGGAAGCAAGAGGATGGTATAAAGAAATGTACAAAGAAACTCAAAAGGCAATTGACCACAAGAAAAGGCTGAAACCTGGAGACAAATACAGATGTGGAGTGAAGATCAATTAATGAATTAATGAGATTAAAATTCCTGTTTGTGAACAATATTTTATCAATGTCTGATTTATGGTTGGTTTGACTATATTCTATGTTTCTGAACTTAGTTGTTTTTGAATTTTTTCTTTCAAAGAAAGTTGTTTATGTTAGATATAGAGGTAGTTCATTTTCTTACAATACTTAGGGGGAAACTGTTAGGAAACTTTATTTGTAAGTATTGAAGAAAATCACAATCAACTTGATCTATGAAGAGATCACAGTCCTGAAGATCACGAACTAGAAAAAGAAGATCAGATGGGACAACTGGAATGCACAGCATCTACTTCAAAGAATCACAAGTTGATCAAGAGCTAAATAGGATTATCAGAAAAGGTCACTTCTGATGGATTTGATGATATTTCTGATCAGTTTCTGACAATTCTGATCATCAGGAGGAGTTTTCTGATGATTTGTTCATCAGAATTTCTGATGAAGTGGTTTATCAGAATTCTGATGAAATACCCCACTTGTCTGAAATTGGCTCTGTCCTGCCACACTTCCCGAAGCAAGTTGACATTAATTGATATCATGATGAAAAAGGCAACTTGAACGTTGGAATCAATGAATATGTCAATTGGGCACTTTTTGCAGGACTTATTGCATGAATAAACTATTGTTTATTCATGCACTCAGCCTTCTATAAATAGAAGGCTCAACCAGGAGAAGCAAAGTGAGTTTGAAGCTTATCATTCACACATACATCAAAACTCCATTGCCCTCTCACCCACAGAATTCAAGATTCATTTGTACTAGATAATAATCTTACAATCACTTTGTAAACCATTTTGTTTCAAAGTGATATAAACTTGATAATTCTGTAGGTCTTGTTTCTTGAAAGTATGATTTCCATTTCCGCACATCTTTTTCACATCTACTGAAATCACTTGCCATATTACGTGAAAAGAAGTTGTTTTAAGGGCTTACTGGGTCCAACAACAGGTACAATACTTGGAGGGCCAGAATGAAAGTATATTTTGGAGTCAGTGTAAAGAACAAAAGTTGAAGGGGCAGAGTGTAAAATTAGGTTGCAGTTGATATAAAAAGTGAAGATATCAGTGCTAGAATTTCTAGACACTTCGCTGCATTCTCTCTCTAAAAAGTGGTTCTCTCCGTTTGTGTTTTACGATCTGCTATAATCTTGCCTGTGAAGACCTGTTCTTCTATCTCGTTTGTGAAGACTTGTTCATCGTTCTCACCTGTGAAGATCTGTTCATCTTGTTGTTAATCTCATCTGTGAGATCTGTTCGTCTTACTGTTAATCTCGCCTGTGAGATCTTGATTCTGTCTTTGTATTTTGTAGATCAACTGATTAATTAATTATTAATCAGTCGATCTAAACGTTTGTTCATCAGATCTTACTTTGTGTAAGATCAAGGGTATTGGTTGAGCGTTTTTCGGTTTGGGTTAATAACAATGTTTTGTCGCTACTTTTGTGTCCGATTTGTATTTGATTTTTAAGTTGTAGATACCATAGATTTATACAAATTCGACTAAAATTTTTAAATATTAATTTATATTATACACTTTGTGATTCAGTTGGTTTTTATAAAAGCAGTGCTAAAGGGAGCAAACGGACACAAATATGGAGGTTAGGTGAACGAGAGATCTTGAGCAAAGCAAACCGTTCAGGAAACTTTTTGGAACACCTCGCAACACATGGAATAGTGTTCCCGCAAGTCCTGCTCGGGCCCGATGTGTGTGGAAGTTCCACTCCGCCTACCCTTAGAGGTGAGCGTTTGGAAGGAGTTCGTTTGTTCACGTCTGGATTTCCAAACACAATCAAACAATTGTTTTTAGTTGATGTACCATTCCAGAGGAAGTTTTTGTGATTTAATATAAAAGGCTAGATAGGAGTGAACCTAGATGGTCTTGGTAGGGGTCGCTTGCACATCTTGAATTTTTATTTTCGTCTAGTATATATGTGATAAAATCCCAAGCAACCCCATAAAATGTTGACACGGCCCATGAAACTTTTACACCACGCACTCAACTAAGAAGAAAGAGTTGAACAAACCGAATTTGTTCTGGTGGATAGGGGTGTTCAAAAAACTCGTGTCTCGCAGCTCGCTCGAAACTCGCTTGAAAAAAGCTCGAAGAAAGCTCGGCTCGAAATTGGCTCGGTTGTAAACGAGCCAGCTCGGCTCGGCTCGATTTATAAACGAGCCAGCTCGGCTCGGCTCGATTTATAAACGAGCCGAGCTCGAGCTTGGCTTGGCTCGGCTCGTGAGCTCGTGAGCGGGCTCGATAAGGTTTACATCCTTCATTTTTTTGTCCCACATCGCTTAGAAAACAAAAACTAAGGGAGTATCTCCCCTATAAAAGAAGGTAAAGACAATGTACAAAATGAATTAACTATTTATACTTGCATAGTTAGCCATAAGGTTAAATTAAGAGCTAATTACCAAAATAGCCAAGAAATTCTTTGACTTACCAAAATGGCCATTTGATGCCTCCTTGGAGCAGGGCATCACGGATTCAAATGTGCGGGATGCCTCTTTCAAGACCCTCATGCTTTTTTAAATATGGAAGTGACACGTGTCTCAATGATTAGGCAGACTCCTCCAATGTCTCTGGCAGACTCTTCGAATGCCTCTGGCAGACTCCTCCAATGCCTCAGCAGACTCCTCCAATACTTTAAGAAAATACTTTAAAATATTTAAAAAATACTAAAAATATTTTTTTAAATTTAAAAAAAATTACTTTTTTAAATTTATATACGTAAAGATATCTTGGCTAATTTTAAGAATATACATAAAAAAATTAAAAAAAATACTTTAATAAAATATTTAAATTATTTTTTAAATTATTTTTTTAAAATTAAAAAAAAATTAATTTATATACGTAAAGATATCTTTAAAATACTTAATAAAATACTATACATATATAAATTTAAAATACTTTACGTATATAAATTTAAAAAATATTTTTCTTAAATTAAATAAAATATATATTTAAAAAAATATTTTTAGTATTTTTTAAATATTTTAAAGTATTTTCTTAAAATATTTGGAAGAGTCTGCCAGAGGCATTGGAGGAGTCTATCTAATCATTGAGACACGTGTCACTTCCATATTTAAAGACGCATGAGGGGTCTTGAAAGAGGCACGCCACACATTTGAATCCGTGATGCCCTGCTCCAAGGAGGCATCAAATGGCCATTTTGGTAAGTCAAAGAAATTCTTGGCTATTTTGGTAATTTTCTCTTAAATTAAATAGCAATCATAGCCAATGTTGTAGAAGGCGCTAGGCGCTAGTCGGGCGGTGAGGTACAGCCTAGGGATTAATCGGGATTAATCGGAATGGGATTTTTATATGTATTTTTTCAAAATTATATATATATACCCAATAATATAAAAATAATACTTCAAAATTCACATAAATACTTCAAAATTCACATAAAAATTCAAAAATTAACCAACTTTTGACCAACTAGGACCGATTAATCCCGACTAGGACCGATTAATCCCGACCAGGACCGATTAATCCCGACCAGGACCGATTTTTACCAAAAAAACCATGGTCCGATTAGTCCGACTTTTGACCGACTAGGACCGACTTTTGACCGACTAGGACCGATTTTGACCTGGACCGATTAATTGACCGATTTGCTTAAAATTAGGCGATTAGCTACCGCCTAGCGCCTAGGCGGCGATTAATCGGCCGCCTAGGCCGATTTCTGCAACAGTGATCATAGCCCTTAGTCTATGAAGAAATTCATTTTTAAGGGTTTTTTAAGTATTAAATTTTGCGGTTCTTTATTAGTTCGAGCTAGATGGACCCGAGCCGAGCTAGCTCGAATTCTAATTGAGTCGAGCTCGAGCCTCAAATCTCAGCTCGATTTGAAATTCGAGCTCGAGCCGAGCCAGCTCGATTCGAGTTCGAGCCGAGCTCGAGCTGGGTCTAGCTCGGCTCGACTTGGCTCGTTTACAGCCCTACTGGTGGACAATATATGGTGAGGCGGGCGGCGATGGATGGAGGAGAGAATTCTGTTGGTTTATATGTAGGGATGAACTCTGTACTGGTACACCGAAATTTACCAAATTTAATATACCAAAAATAGAATTCGATAAATATTTAACATAAAAATACAAGAAAACAATAAAGCACAAACTTATTTATAAAAAAGACACAGATCAAATTGTTAGGGTTTATAAACGACTACACATATGACACATTGTATGTAAAATTATCTAACATAATTTGAATGGATTATAGTTTGTGTTAAAACCTTACATAAAAAAAATATAGACCAAATATTAACCTTTTGGAACATGATTGATCAAATTGAGGGTTTATTAAAAAAAAACTACTTTTAAGCATGAATATTCAAACCTTTATGTCAATAACATTCAAATTATTTTGTAGATTTTAGCATTTCTTTCAAAACTATATAACAAGAATATCAATTACAATCCACTGGATTTATCAATAACAACATCAAATGTTATCCATGAATCTTAAAATCTAGGTTTTCTATAAAAACTCTAAAACACTATGAAACTAGTAGTTTACCCGTCCGCGGGCCGGGTATATATGATTAACACCATCCAAACTCACTGTAAATTTCACGATGACTTCTTATCCAACTGTGATTAGTAAGTACAACAGTTCTTGAATTGTCATGCATACTAACTTAAATTCTCATATTTAATTCGTAAAATTTAATATATTTAAAAGTAAAGTGCCATTTTGGTCCTTGAGGTTTGGTCACTTTAGTCCAAAACTCAAAAATTTTGAATCTGGGTCCCTTGGGTTTCAGTTTTCTTTGCCATTTTGGTCCAAAAGTAAAACCAGGTCATATTTGTCTAATAAAATCCTGATATTTTGTCTTTTTCTCTGGGGCAAAATGGTCATTATAATTTTTATTATAACACATTATTAATTAAAATAATAAAATTAAATAATCCGTTTGATCGTACGATAAGTTTGTGCTTTTATATGATCAAATGGGTTAATATAATTTTATTATTTTAATTAATTATGTGTTATAATAAAAATTATAATGACCATTTTACCCCTGAGGAAAAGGACAAAGCACCATAATTTTATTAGACAAATATGACTAGATTTTACTTTGGGACTAAAATGGCAATAAAACTGAAATCATAGTGACCCAGATTCAAGACGTTTGAGTTTTGGACTAAAGTGGCAAAAGTGACCAAACCTCATGGACCAAAATAGCAGTTTACTATATATTTAATTACTTACTTGTTAGTTGATTAACACCATCCAAACTCGCTGGGATGGGTTTTTAAGATTAAGAACATCCAAACTATGTTTACATTTATGATCATGATAACTTCTTATCCAACGGGGATTAGGATGTGCAACAATGGTTTAATTGTCGTGCATGTTAACTCAAGTTTTGTTATTTAGTTAACGCAATTTAACATCTTCGCTTCGTTATTGGTAAGTTGATTAACATAGGAGTTGCTATCACCATAAAATTAACAAAAAAAAAAAGATGTATACATATTACATGTCTATGATAACAATGAACATATAGTATTTCATTATAAGTTTAATGTAATGCATCTCCTTTATCCTTACGTTTATCTCAGCAATCTTACCACATTCTTGAACTATAATGAACTTGTTATATTCATTATTAATATAGTGCACAGATCACCAAATCATCAAAGTCATAGACACCGAGCAGAAAAGAAATCATTTTCGACCAGGTTTCATTTTGCAGTTTCCACAATTCAACATCCACGCTAAAAATTTTGATACTAACCAACATATGAGTTGCCAAACGCACCAGAAGGCAACAAACACAACAGCCAGCACAACTTTCTTCCGTATCACAGATCCGCTACAAGACTTATGGATAGCAGGTCCTTGATCCCAAAAGAGAATATAGGGGTGGCACCACTGCGCCACGAGCTACCATATCACCTGAGTAAAATGACACAAGCAGAAAAAATGTTCTGCAGATTCCGACAGCTCACCACACAAAACACTGGTATCAGAGTGTAACGCAATATTCCTAGCTCACAAAGCATCAAAAGTGGGCAACCGAACTTTTTGCACCCTTCATGTGTCAATCTATGCTTTCCGGGTAACCTAGTTAATCCAATCATCTACAAAATCCGGTGTGGTGTCCGCACCCAACGGGAGCAATTGCTTTCCGGGCAACCCAGCATAACCGGGCAACCCACACAACAGGCCAACTATATGTTAAAAGTTATACATGTCTGGTAATGGCCGCCGCAATGCGCGGCGGGGGAACAACCCTAGTAATTGTTAATTTGAGAATAACTCTTTGGCATGAGTAGAAATAAATAGTTATGAAATACCAATTATATGAACCTTTGTCACTATCTTTAATGGATAAGTCATGTGTTTAAGGAGAAGAGAGAGGTCCGTAAGACACAAGGTTGTCCTACAATGAATCAATAATAGCTTTATGAAATTAAAGTCAAATTATACCTACGCTTAATATTCTTTTCGGTTCTCCCAAATTGAAAGCTTTGAACTTAGTCGTAACACCTATCAAAACATATTGTAACAGCTATTAAAAACGACAATCTTATATTTTCGCGCTCACCTATTAAACATGACAATCTTATATCTTTTTTATTTATCAAATAAAAAACACCCCTGTACTTGACACGAATATCAAAACATATCATAACGGCTATTAAAAACAGAAAAAAAAAAAAGAAAAAGAAAAGAAAAGCAAAAATGAATTAACAGAATCTCATATCAAATTGAGTGTTATTTAAGGATGTAGAAGGAAACCCGTGCACGTATTTGTCTTCTATCACTAATACAATGCACTTCCTGCCAAGCTCAGACTCCAGATAGAACGAAACGTAAATATTGATAATGTTTTAATTTTATCTTGTATGCAAGGCTGTAGAAATGAATGAGTTCTTTTAATTATTAACCTACTACTATTTTAGCTTTAAAAAGGTCCATTGCAGGTCCTTTTTTTTTGCTGTACAAATTCAGAAGCTCGCACATTTGTGTAGTTGGTTCTGGTTCCTCAACATGCTCACAGCACAAAACTTCATTTTCCTGATCTCCATATTTTCCAAGTTCCTCGTGGATTCTTTATATTGAAAAAAGGGTCAAGCATAAGCGAAATCATGCAGGGGGGTTGACATATTGGTGCGAGTCTCCCTGCCACTTGTCAGCGTTAGGACAAACTTCATCATGAAATTGTAGCGAACTATCTCTTGTCCAAGTATCAACAGTTCCACTTTTGTGATCTGCACTCAAAAATACATAACATTTATTTTGTTAATTGACAAAATTAAGTTAAACTGTTAATTAAAAATGATGCCAAGACATTAACCAGCTTGAGCCATCTCGTTTCTGTCATGTGAATTTCTGCCAGAGCCTGAGCCAGCACGAACACGAGAACCATGATCTGCAACTTCTTTGTGTTAGTTAAGCGTTTCTGCTCTGAGGTTACGACTGGTGAGCTCCTTTGACCGGTGCTTGTGACCCTACGGAGAGCACCACGGCTTGCATTTGTGGTCCGCATGTATGACGAAGTGGGATCACCACCCGAATCACAGCTGCTAAAGACACCAGGTCACCGAAGATCCACTTTTTTATAAGACCCGATGCAAATAACTGTTGAAGTGATCGATCAAACAACCGATTTCTTTGATAGACCTAATGCAAATAACTGGTGATAAGAAAACAACTACTTTAATTTTGTTGCCCCAAATAACCGATGTACTAAAACTGATACATGAGGACTAATGCGAAAGAACGAAATATATATATATTAGATACAAAAGCGAAAAAACTGAATATATATTACATGTAGAATGTTTGTCCTTTAGGGCAACATGTTTCTACAATTCTCCTTCCACTTATTTCATCACAACAGCATCGATAACTATTGGCCCCAATCCGTACAAACCGTTTTTTGTATTTTCTGAAATATAAGAAAATGAATCTAATGGGTAGTGCAACATTTGACCAAACCATGCTAAGAAAAAAAATTAAGGATACAACAACATAACAAACATAATCAAAGTAATACTCAGTACATATACAAATCAAAGAGGAACATTAGTTCACCATAACATATATTTGTTGAATAAATACACTCGGATGCAATAAAACAAAAGATTCAGATGTCGAAGATGAAAGGTCAATTGTTGGTCTCCAGCTCATTCCAGGAACATACTTAAACCAAACACAAAAAACCCCTACAAAAAACATCAAAGTCATCATTAAACATATTAGAATTATTATAAAAATCACCAAAAAGAGCATAAAAAATGCATGAATTAAAAGCGTTCCCAGGATCAAATTACCCAAACTTGCAGTGCATTACTCATATGTAAACTTGAAATCAAAAGCTAAAAAATGAAACCCAACAGAAGTTACAAAAAAAAGATAAGCAAAATATTGAAAATAAATTCTTATTTCTCAACTTGAAGAAACGAAAAAACAGTAGAATACCATGATTATGCCAAAATCGAAGGAGGGTTTAGAATACGAGGAATGTAGTCCTGGTTACGTAATGGCATTTGTCGTTCACCTTCTCACTTCTCCTGGTAGAGTTGGATGATATTAATAACTGAATTTTTCAAAATATCATGTCAAATTTTGTAACTTTGGATGGATATATGAAACATCATCATCGCACTGTAAAGGAGTTCAAGTCAGAGGTGATTTCCCATCACACTGAAGTCATGCCTGCATGATCCTAATTCACCCTAATTTCCCAGAAACACAAAAAGATACAAAGCATAAGAAATAAGGTAAAAGGAATTGAATAAATAGCCAATATTACCTTCTTTAGGAACTAACGTGGCAACCTTCTCGTCTTCAACCAGTAACATGAGGGTGAAATTAAGATTGAATTAGCAATACAGATGAGAAACTGAAATCAAATCAGCAATACCAAAGTGACAATCAGCAATACCAATGTGAAATTGAAATCAAATTAGTAAGACGTAGACGAAATTGTGCGACTTACAGTTCAAAGGCTAGGGTTAGGTCTGTATGCGAGTGCAATGTAAGAAAAGGATAGGCTAAACAATATTGATACATCGCGAGATCGTTAAGCCAAACAAAAAGTAAATGTAAAAATGATGAATCATACACGCACGTTACGACATGTTAACTCGCAAAAATTAGACCGAAAAAGTAAACATAGAAAAGAATAACTAAGTTCGCTTAGGACATGCGAGTTTCAAGGGAGTCGTTAAACCACAAAAAATATACGTAAAAACGTCGAACCACACACACACGCTGCAGCGTGTTAACTTGCAAAATCTACAACGAATCGTAAAACGAAAAATTTGTTAGAGATGCAAATACAGGGGACCAAAGTTAAAAATGGAAAAGTGTTGGGGTTAAAAACATAAAATGTTTGTGACCAATATGTAAAAGATAAAAACTATAGGGGTTATGTAAAAGATGAAAAGGGCTAAAAGTGTAAATGATAAAAATTAGAAGGGTTAAAAAAAGAAAAAAAAGGAATAGTGTTTTTATGAGGTGAGAAAATTTTGTAAATTAATATAGGGTAAATTACCTTCAACACAGTGTTATACAAAGCTTCTATACATTTCGGGTAGTGACACAAATTATAGGAAACATTATATTTATTTACTTTTTATTGATAAATCTGCATCCCCACCACTGATGGTTTTATCCAAATGAGTAGGTTATTTAACCCCTAATGTATCAAATAATCAGTAGGGATGACAATTAAACCTAAACCCAAAAACCATGTGGTGGTGGGCAAGGGCAAGGGGCATTTTTTATTGTTATTAAAAAAAAATTCATTGCATTTATTAATTAAAATTAGCTTGACTTCACCTACGTACAAACCGTAGCTTACCTATTGTTAACTTGTCCATCTTTTTAGTTACCAAATTAAAAATACTATTTATAACCAAACTCGAACCGGAATAAAAATTTAAAATCAAAACATGGGTTGTAGGTTTAATTTTAACCCATAACAAATCAAACATGCTCACTATCACCACTACTACTAATACTACTGAAATGACTGATTCTTTTTTTATTACAAAAATAAATCTTGATAAAAATATAGTTTTAACCATATGTTTAATCTATATAATATGTATGATAAAAGCTTTAGTCCCTTAGTGGAAAGATTGTAAATGCTAAATAAGTCTCTCATTAAAAAACCAAACAACATGTACTATTACTCTATTTGTGTTTCAGTATAATTATCTTCTCACATGTAGCACATTCTCAACAAAGAGGTGACAAATGTCACTTTCGCTCGTGCACATCAAGGTGCCTTACTTTTACTCTATTTATGTTTCAGTATAATTATCTTCTCACATGTAGCACATTCTCAGCAAAGAGGTGACAAATGTCACTTTCCCTCGTGCACATCAACGTGCCTTACTTCCCTCCTACTCTCAAGTCTCACAAAGAACGCGCATCTCTCCTGCCCCTCCCACGTTCTACATATGGGCATCCCTAGTCATGCATTTCACACATCTCTCTCTCTCTCATCGCCACATCATCCTTATAAGTTGGCCCTCATCCTCTCTTATACACTTTGGTTTACAAATGCAGGCACATCACAACAACATGCTCTTAGATTATTTTTTGTATATTATTATCATTATCTAGGTTTGGAAAATTTAGGATGTCACAATACTATCCCCCCTTAAAAATAATTTCGTAGATTATAGATAGAGATTAAGATATTCTACAAAGCCTAAAATAAATAAGAAGGCTAAGAAGGGCACTATTGAGTGACAAGTCTCCAAGTAGGGATCAAGTGGGAAACATGCACATGAAAGTCACACATTACCCCCCCCCCCCCCCCTTTTTTAAACTTCCGTAACTTTTTTATACCTCATTTGTTTTTAAAATACTTATACCATCAAATCGAGCGTCTTTTTATCTTTAATGTAATTACCCTATTGTTATACTTTTGGAAAAAAAAATATTTGAGAACCAGTTGCGTAAAACACAATAGACATAACATAAAACGCAATGAGTATTAAACTAAAAACACAATATAAAATAGACTAAAACACAACTGACATCTATAAAAACACATAATGGACAACAAAATAAAACACAATGGACAACAGACTAAAAACACTAAAAACACAATACACAACAGACTAAAAACACAATAAACAACAGACTAAAACACAATAGACAATAGGTTAAACACAATGGACAGCTGAACAAAAAACACAATGGACAAACAGACTAAAACACAATGGATAACAGACTAAAACAATGACCAGAACCTATAACACAATGTATAGAAAAAAAGTCACCTAGTTGAAAAACACAATAATCAAAGCTAATAACACAATGTATAGAAATCCAATTCAACAACATCGTCATTGTAGGGTACATTGTATTATAGGTTTTGATAATAAATACGCAATGGACATAACTCAAAATAATATTGTGTTATAAGTTCTTATAATAAACCTAATGACCAAAACCTAGTTGAAAAACACAATGACGGGAAAATGAACGCAATGTATAGAAAATCATCTTCATTGTATCATACATTGTGTTATAGGTTCTCATAATGAAAACACAATGGACAGAACCCATAAAAACATTGTGTTATAGGTTTTGATAATAACACAATGTATAGAAACGCTAGTAAAAAAACATGTAAATGCACTTGTGTGATAAGTGCTGGATTTCCATATGTTTAGGGTCTGATTTATAACTTGTATTTGTCTAAACAGTATGTTCCGAATTTAGTTCTTGTGTCCGAATTTATGTATTTCGGATTAGGGTATGTTCTTAATCCGTTTTTATGTGTTTCGTTGTAATCCGGACAAGGGTATGTAGTTCCCTTGTCTGAGTTTATGTTTAGTATAGTTAGTACAGACTTGAGCTTTGTAGCTCAGTCCGAGTTTGCTTATTATTGGGCTTTGGGCCTATTTTTGTATCCGGACATGTGTGTCCGAATGATAATGACAAGATGGTGATTTCTTTTATGGAAAGTTTCTCTTGCAAGAAACCCTAACCATTGTGTGTGCAGTGGCGGTTGATACTGTGTGTGACGCATACATCCTCATTTGAGAAAACTCTGTGTATTCTCAGATCATCATCTTCTACTCCTTCTTGTCCGATTCTTACAGTGCTAGTCACGTGGTGGTTTCCACACACCTCGTGATTGTGTCGAGTGATAACCTTGATCGAGTGATAGGTTTAGGTGACCTTACAAAACATAATGACCAAAACCTAGTTGAAAAACATAGTGACAAGAACCTTCATTGTGTCATACATTATGTTATAGGTTATGATAATAAAACACAATGAAAAGAACCCAAAATAACATTGTGTTATAGGTCTGACAATAACACAATGCATAGAAATCCAAGTAAAAACTGTAATGACCAAAACCCAGTTGAAACACACAATGACAAGTGCTTTTACCACAATACATAGAAACCCATGAAAAATGTAATATTTTTATTTTATTTCAATATTATACTCATATTATAGATAAAAAACACTCATTATTGTGGTGATTTTTTATGTAAAAAATAACATCTTATGAAAAAGTTATGGACGTTTTAAAATGATAAGTGAATTGTGTCTTGACTATAGAGAGAGAAAGTCAACAAATATAAAAACCCTCCATATCTAATATCAATGGAATAGAACCCTTCACACCATTATTATTTATTTTGCACACTTTTTACTATTTGGGCAAACATTTTACTATTCATCCATTTAAGGGTGAAAGGGGTGCTTCCCTCGTAAGATGGGGTATACATTCCACCCACCCAATCATCTATTGGCATGTCAATCTCCTCTCTAATTCCTTTCTTGCCCAAAAAACATAAGGGGTGGTCATCTTTCTTGAGAAGAGGTAAAATATTTTTTTTAATATAAAAAACAAAAAAAACTATGATAGGTTGAAAAATGTGGGGGCCACCATTATTTAACTCTCTCTCTCTCTCTCTCTCCTTCCCCTCTTTACTCAATCACGGGGGTGGTGAGGGTCGGCGGTGGTGTTGTGGCGCGGCAATCCCATTCACTGGTGCCTCCCCGCACCCACCCCGTTCACCCTAAGTTGGTAAATGTTTTATTTGAATAAAATGTAGTTGAAGACTTAAAGTGTAGTTGTAAATAATGTGAAGAATTTGTCCCAACTTGACCCGTTTATAACTAACCTTAATTGATTAGAAAAGTTATTATATATTGGGAAAATGTATTATATATTTTCCATTAAAGACATATTGATATTGTAAAAATAAATAATTTGGCTAAACACACAATTCATGGTATGTATACATATTTTGAAATTTATAGGTATGCTATTTTAATTTCATCACATTGAATATTAGTCACTTTTGTCAAAAAAAATTAATTAAATGGCGATCAAGTATTAGTATTTTTTATCAAAAATATGGAGTAGGTTTTTATTTTACTTGAGGGAGCACTCATTTGTCAATCTCCGAATTAATTAACCATTCGAGCTTCGTATGTTTCTACTTTTGGTCTTGTCGTATGTCGTTGCTACATAGAAAATTACAAAACTTGTGACAAGAAAGATTAATCAAATTACAAAACTTGTGACAAGAAAGTGACGGATGATATAGAAAAATTAATCAAATAAAGAGATAGATCACTTATCTTTTATGCTTTTACTTTTTCATATTATCATTAACAACAAATTAAAGACCAAACCGGTCCGGACCAGGTACCAGATCCACCACTGGTTCGGTTTAGTGAATCAGGCCAGTTTAATAATTTTTTTCATTTTTAAATGTTTTAAAATATTTTTATATAGAAGTCTTTACCGGCTAAATACACTTAAAATTCATTTTATAACTTTCGTTACTTTAGTTTTTACCTTTTATATTTTTAAATAATTAACATAACTACATACTAATATTAAACATGAAATTTATATAATATTGATATCTATAAAGTATTTCAATATTTTCCAAGATAATGTTGTGGGACGAGATTCTCAAGTCCCTTTTAGTGAAACAAACTTTCTCCATTATGTCATCCAACTAAATTTATTTTTGTAAAATGCTCATCATGCACAAAGAAAGAAATATTAGACAAAATCCAAAAATTTTAAAAGTAGCAGCAAACTATGATATATTTTTTTTGGTAAAGGAGGACAGCACCTCTGATAAATTTTATTACTAAAAATATATACACCAAAAGAGGTTTAGGATCAGGACATAATACCCAAGGAACACACCACCCCTATCGACGAGGGACCTAACAAAAATGGGCCTTAAAATTCCCGGCCCCTCGCCCATTCTATACAAAAACCAAACAATCCAGCAATCAAAAAACAAAACACCTATTCAAAACAACCTATTACATAGACAAACTCAACAAACTACTAACAGTACTCTTCATTCCAGCATTCTTCCAACCAACAGCCTTTTTCTTAGTAGCTCTCTTAATTCCAAGATCCACCTTACCAATTTCCACCCATTCCCATCTCAGCATACCCCAAAAACCGTAATGATCACTCTACAATCCCTCATACTACACAGCCCAAAATCCATAATATTACCTTATGACAGCTGCAAACAAATACCAAAATACTCCATGTACTACAACCCAAACCCAATTATAACCAATTGACCAAGAGACAAAACCATCCCTCAATATTCCATAACACCCTTTACATAATATCATCCCAAGAGATAACAAAAGGACCTCTTTCCCATGCTTAAACCACTAATCAAAAGAATACACAATGAACTGCATCAACATCCAACCTCAATGAAAACCATGCCCAGATAACAAAGTCACCCCAACGTCCAACCCCTAATAGCAACCATAATAAACCATAAATAAATAAAAAAAAACCCCACTCCAAACCAACCCATACTACTATACCAAATCCCTCAATCATTCAAACAGACTAAACTGCCAATACCTCTCATCAAAGTACACAAACTACACTACAGCAATCACAAGAAACTTCCATTGATATCCCATAATTTAGCAACCCCACTTCTCGCTGGAATAATTGTTGTAGATGATGTATTAGTGCATGCCGGCGACAAACGCACGCTTGCGGAGGAGAATAAAAAGCCTACCATTTAGAACCACCAAATCAAAATCTTTAAGAATAGACATGCTTGATGTTACTTGGGTGGTTTATGTTTTTTTGCTGCACAAGGGTGAAGTTACTAGATCTTGGTATGCGGTTCGGTTTGAAATCAAGGGCTTCCGAGAGCTGGCTGCATCATGTGTGCAAGCAAGATGTTCTAAAAGACTATTATACCCCTCAATGGTGTCACACCCTGATATTTCCACGTATTACTGGTGGGCCCGGTGGGGAGTATCGTGACGTAGTTGATATCATCAAAGTCAAAATAATCATAGTTCAATGCACAGCGGAAGTCTAAAGTAAATATATTACAAACCGATTCAAAAGTAACATCAATTATTACAAACGGATTCTAAGATGGATCCACAGGCGGGTCTTAAAACAGAAAGATAAACACTGTTCAACAGACTTTAGGCATCTAGAACTTGCAAGATTCCCTATTAACGCCCTGAGCTCCCAGCCAATTACGTACAGTACCTGTCACTTAACCTTTTTGGAAAATACGTCAGTTTACTCTGGTAAATACAATTAACTGACTCTTTTGAAAACATTTATGAAAATTGATTTAAATGCACAAGGCACAAATATTCTTTTATAACTTGGGACAATTATTTAAAAAAAAATAATCTTGTATACAGATTTATATGTTCGTTATACATTCAGGGCCCGATGTTAGAAACCGAGTCAAGATTAACAGACACACCACAAGTATAGGCCCACAAGAGAGTGAGATACCGTTTCCCTTAAGCAACTGTCAGGCGTATGCCTACACCCCGTGCTTAATACATGGCCATTTTCTTAATAATGATGTCAATGATATTCGGGACATGGTCATTAACCCCCAAAGGCTTTTATTTCAAACAAGACAGATTAAAAGGGGTTACCTCAATAATTTAATCACAATCCTATTAAACATTCAATACCCGACCAAGCGGTATTATTATAATACCGTATCCCAAGCCCGTATAGGGAAAATAAGTTAAAAGTATTTACTTGAGCAAAAATATAATTTTTATCTTCAGCCGTATATCAATCAGTAAGCACAAGTACCTCTACTGGGGCTCTCAATCTGGAACGAAGGTTTTATTAACCTATTAGATTCCTAATGGGTCTTATTTAAGTTGAAACTTAGACCGGTTAGTTTTAAGGAAATGTTTACGGTTCAAAACGCAAGATTAAGCGAAGACCGGATTTGAATGTGATTTAGACCCGACAAGTATGGAGACTTGTATAATATCGGTAAACTAAACACATTCTGGATTTTGAAGTAAAAATGATAAGGTTTGACCCGTTTCGATTAATTTATATAAACTAGTTACATAAACTGTACCGAACGCGAAAGATGCATAACGGGTAACCAAATGAGCCATGAAAAAGTTCCACAAGTTAATATGCCTTAAATATGTTGTGATATCAGAAGGATACCTTCCATCATGCCCAAAACGAATTTAAAACCAATTTATGCCTCGTAGGGGTATTTTGGTCATTTTAAAGGTTATAAAAGAGATTTAATATCAATCTGAGGTTCTGGTCTAAATTAATCAGTAAAAATATTTATTTTATCAAGTAATATCAGTAAGATATCTTACATATGTGAAATTTATCATTTATGGCCAAACTATGCACCGTAGGGGCATTTTGGTCATTTCACATATGCTTTACGGGTTAATTTTGGAAATCTGAGTTTCAAACTTTTATTTATTGTTAAAGTATAAAAATTTATTCATAACATCAGTAGGTAACAAGCTTTAGGTGCCAAATATGGTTTAAACCATACTATGCGCCTAAATCGCATAAAAGTCGGTATTTGACGATATTCGGGTTGATTAAGGAAATCTGAGATTTTGATCAGCCTTTACCATCTAAAATAACTTATTTAATATATAAAATTAGTAGAAAAAGGTTTGGTATGTAAAGGATGTGTAAAACTTATTTTATTAGTGAAAAGGGCATTATCGTCAATTACCGAGTCTATGCGAGAACCCTATGTTATGATCAGTTTAAAAATAAATAAAAATCTTCAAAAATCCCAAAATATTATATTACATCAGTGGGTAAAAGGTTTGGTGTCAAAATTTGGGTTTAGATAGGCTTTATGCTAATTACGCCGTTTAATTAATAAAAAGCTTTCAATTTACGCTATTGAGCATAACTCCTAATTTAGACCTCAAACTGATGTAAAATTTTTAGGACATGTTTATAAAATAGTAATAAAGGTTTTTGTCCTCTCACATTTTCAAAAATCTCGTTTTAAGGTCATAAGGGTATAATGGTCAACATTTAAGCATATAACGGAAACATGCAAACGAATCGGATAATTAAGGAGCTATGTTGTATAATCTCAGAGGGTTATACTAACATGTAATATGGTCCTAAAGGAACCTTAAAGCATATCTAAAACATGCTAAATCGGGTCAGAACTGAAAGTCAAAGCAAAAGTCAACTTTTGCGACTTTCGGTTCCGAACAGAGCCTAAACTGAGAATTGTCGAGTCGAACATGCCTAGAAATGTTCAATTAATATTTACCAAGTTATTAAAGTGACAAAAATGATTTTATTGCCTTTATATCATTAATTATGAATTTTATTTAAAAACCGACTCGTTAGACTTTTATTTAAATTATTTTGACCCGACAATTAACTAAGCAAACGTGGTAATTAGGAGGTGCCCTTTTGAGGGTTTAATACCTACCTAATTACGATCACGTAGCCATGTTCGTTGCGAACAATGACTTGACCGTTTAAAATTCAAAGTGTTTATCGAAAACGCTTGATTTTTCGGCTATAAACGCTAAATAAAACAAACTAGTCATGAAAGGACACTTACAAGGGTCCAATGGACTGAGGGAGGTTCTCAAAAGAGTTCAAGATCCTCTTGATATCAGAAGCATAGCAGATTTGAAGGGAAAGTTAGTTGCAAATGAAAGTGGGGAAGGGTATATATAGGTTTTTAAAGACCGTTAAGATCGTTCCTCGATAAACGAGCCTTGATCTGGACCGTACACATAACACCCACTGTTTTGGCAATCTATGGGTGCTCAAAACAGCCCATAGGATGAAGAAAACAATGTGCGAAACCAGAAAACCCAGCTGCTGAGGAAAACAGCCTGTTTTGCAGGTCTGGGGACTCTCGCGGCCCGCCTAATAACTCAGATCAGCAACAGACTTTCAGAAAATGCAGTTTCAGTCCCTATACTTGTCTAAATGTTATTTCTAACTCATTTGAGGCCCGTTAACCTCATTTCAAGGCTCTACCATGGTGCCTAAACATAGGGGACATGAAACATGCTCAAAAATATGCCGGATGTCGGTTCGTTTGGTCGTACGGTCACGTTGTTCTTCTAATTACGACGAAACACAAACGGACGCGAAAAACGATCCAAATTATGCGACGAATGGAATTTTATCAAGCCGAACACTAAAATAAAATATTTTAGTGGTTACATAAATTTTTGGATGTCCGGATATATTCAGAACGTAAGATATGCGCGAAAATGCAAACTTATGCACTTTTTGACGCTTTCCGTCCCTGTGGATCAAATAAGTTTATTTTTGCGCACCAAACACAACTAAGCCTATTTCTAAGCTATGTAAATGATATTTAGGGCATGTTTAACTTATGATCATATTCCGGAAGGTTCGATACCATACGAATCGGTATAGTTTTGCAGTTTGACGCAAATAGTCCTTTAATCGCACAAAGTAGCGCGAAATGTCATTTAATGATATCCAAGCCTTCCATGGCCCATAATGGGTATTCCCAAGCATGTGTTTAATTATTACTATGCTCCCGTTCGCTAAAATGGTCACCAAAAGGCGTAGATTCAAAAGTTGATGCTTTTGGTCCCTCTAATGCGCAAACTTGCGTATATCATCGTTTAATAGTATCGAAGCCTTATCTAATCCATGTTAGGCATTCTCGAGAGTATTATTAAACATCACGATGCTTCGGGTTCGTAAAATGGTTATTCAGAGGTATAATTAAACATATTGACACTTTTAGTCCCTCTAACTTGCAAAGTTGCGCGTAACTTTACTTATAGGCATAAAAGCCCTTAATGGCCAATATTAGGCATTCCCGAGAGTATAATCAATTATCATGAAGCTCCCGGTTTGCTGAAAGGTCACTCAGAGGTAAGAATTAACATGTTGACGCTTTTAACCCTTCGTTGCGCAAACTTTCAATTAATTACGCAAACGGCTACTCTTAATCAACGAGCGGCTCAATTTTGAATATGAATACCGTAAGAAGTTATTCAGAAACTTATTTCAAGTATGTTAACGCTTCCAGTCCTTCTATAATCAAAGTTTTTGATTTTTCGCAAAATTAGTCCCTCAAATTCAACGTTTGACTTTATTAGGGTTTATTACATGTGTCAATACACCATTGGATGTGATTTTACGAGGTGTTACAAATGGCCTGCTTTCCCCGTTCTGCATCGATACATCAGTAATCGTAACGCTGCCATATTCTTGGGGTGTTAGCACACCGTGGGAATAAGCTGGATGTATCAGGTTGTGACTGTAACGATACCAGTGAGAAAAATGCTGTTTTCGAAAGTGAAGTGTGGCAGTACAGACATATCATTGCTATATGGTGGTCTGATGGTTTATTATCTGTTTCACTGTTTGGGATGGCCAAAAGCTGGAATATTCACTCTCTGTGGCAATGCACCTCTTATAATCAGCTCTCTAGTGATTGGGACAGGATACGTGTAATGACCAATTGGTTAAACTGCATGTATAGGAAGGTTTAGTGATGGCATCATCAATTTGTGTTTTTGTTGGCTGCTTTTATCAGGGTTACATGCTTCTGGGTCTTGTATCTGAGTTTGGCTTGTGTCTTCTGGGTCCGTGATTATTGTTCTCCGGGAAGGTTCGGAGGGACAGTTAGTGCTGCTGATTGTGGGTTCCGGGTTTGTGGTCTCCGTGAACTCGATGGCAGCAACCGCATGCTACAACCACTCGACACCTCCTTCACATCCCCATCACTAAACCTCATCCGTGAAGGTGTTCTTAGCGACTTAGAACGCAGCGGCATTTTAATCTCCCAGTCTTGTTCCAGCGCCCGGTTGGCACGTGCTGCCTCTTTGATCGCAGCAGTGGCTCGAACCTGCTCGTGGAACAGGATCTGCACCACCATTCGCAGCGGAAACCGATCGTTCTGTGCAGCGTGTATGGATGCGTGTGCTGGCAACTTTTTCACAACAATTAACTCACAAACTTTCTTCCTTTCGACTTGCTGTCGGTGAAATCGATATCATTGACATCACCCTCAGGTCCCTTCTCTGAAGCTCCCGACGCCTCAGCACCCCTTGGTGTTCCCCTTGCACCGGGCTGGTTGTAAAGGGACTGGCCGAGCTGCATCACCTCTTGGTTAAACGCACCCATAGCGTCTTTTAGTTTGTGTTGACCCGCCAGTTATAGCCTCCCTCAGCTCACCGAGTTTCGCCTCGACCTTCTCTTTCACCGGTGCAGGAAACTTGTCTCCTAATTTCTTCAACTGCTTCTCGGTCTGGTATACGACTGAATTCGCCTGGTTCTTCGTGTCAATCGCATCTCGCTTTTCTTTGTCTTCTTTAGCGAACTTTTCGGCTTCGTTAACCATTCTCTCCACCTGTTTAATCAGCAATACAACACGATTTTAGTTATGTTTTCATTTAGGGGTGCTAAACAGATCGTGTTTGCGGGTCGGCGGGTTCAACCCAATGTGAACCCAAAAATTGTATATGAACACAGCCCGAATATCCACATGCTGTGACCCAAACACGACTGGTTTAACCTAAACTTTTTTTACTCATTTTTTCGCAATTAATATATTAAAATTAAAATTTACTAAACAAACATAAATGTATAAAATACAATTACATGTAAATTATGAAACTTCTTGTCAATTCCTCTTTTAAGTTATAATTATGGCATAAAATACACACCCGGTTCAATTTATGATACAAAACATATTGTAAAAAAATACTATAAAATAAATGGGTTAGACGGGTCAACCTGCCAGCACGAACGTGTTGACCCGAACCCGACTCGTGCATCCAAATAGGTTTATGTAAAACTATATATAGTCTACAACCGTACCTCTAGATCATTATCAGTTGACAGATTTCTTATGAAGAATACTAAAACTCAGTCACACTTGTTAGCGGATCAGTGAGGATACGAAATGGAGCCATGAAGCCCAAAGAACCCATAGAGAATGACACGATTGGAGGAACGGGGCCTTTAAACAACGATGCAGCCTGCAAAAAGTAATTATTGATTAATAACCGTAAATATCACTTGATTTCAAAACACATAGAAATGAAAACACATACCCAAAGCATAGTTCCATCACCACCAAGAGTTACGATAAAATCAACTTTCTCATGCAGATGCAAAACACCATCCTCTGACTTTCTAGAACATATCCTCTGACTGTCAAGTACATACCCAAAGCACAGTTCCATCGCCTGTCAAGTACATACCCAAAGCACAGTTCTATCGCCTGTCAAGTAATGATACAAGAGTGATTAGTAAGAGAACTTTCTAGAACATATCCTCTGACTTTATGGGCAATAGACATAAAACGGATGCTCATCTTAGTGAATCGTTTTTTTTTTACAATATAACAAATCATCAAACATTTCAACCAGAATGGCAACTTTATGTGACTCACCATCTTTCCAGGTCTGTACAAAGCTGTAGTAAGAGGACTCTGTTAGCAATTCCGTTTTTTACTCCACGTAAATCTTTTTCTCCCTCAACCACCCGAAACATTATCCACTGTTGATTAACACATGAATATAATAGATATAAATGAAAGACGTCAGAAATATAAGTTGCGAAAATATTGACGCTACCTAAACATAGCCCGAATATCCACAGGTTGTGACCCAAACACGACTGGTTTAACCCAAACTTTTTATACTTATTTTTTTCGCAATTAATATATTAAAATTAAAATTTACTAAACTAACATAAATGTATAAAATACAATTACATTTAAAGTATGAAAATTTTGTCAATTTCTCATTTAAGTTATAATTATGGCATAAAATACACACCCAGTTCAATTTATGTGTCACAACCCCCGATCCCTGATCCCCGGGAACGGGCGGACGTGAGCTCAGAGTTTGGTGGTATCAGTTGGTTTTAGTCTCGCAGCGGAATTTACATCAGGACCGTAGTTAGGAAATATTTTATCAGAGTAAAACCACCTTATTTGATATTAATAATCACATTGGTAAAACCCAAGTTTCTTGTTACAACATTTTCATAGGGTTAAACCCTCTTTTACTGAGATTAAAACATCGTATTTTAGATAACTTTTATAGCCACAGTTTAACAAGCCGTCCGTGCTCTCGAGCTGGCTTTTTACTACATGGCTGTTCACATTGTGTTACCTGAAACGTGTTTTAAAAACATTTGTCAGCGGGAAATACTGGTGAGTGAATCCCAGTTTAATCAAGAAACATTTTATCAATTAAAACAGTATTGAGAGCGATCACATTGTTACTGTCTACACAATTACTCATTCAGTATTTGCCACTCGACCGGATCTATGGCTATGGTCAAATTACCCATTGGCTAACTCGTTGTCCAATGGTAATGCACTGTCATTCAGACTTACTACTACTCGTAGTAAATTTTGTATACAAAACCCCATAATACCGGCAGTAATTGAAGAACTACAAAGACTCAATCACCGCTTAATTTCATAGTAAAACATTTAAGGTTTGGTAAAACAGTACCAAAAACATTAACAAAAAGAGGATAAACTCACATTGCTAATATAGGTCTTTCCTTTGTGGCTTCCTGGTTATAATCTAGTTAAATAAATAATGTACACGTGTTAGTATAATAACCCATTTTAACATTAGCAATACCCTCCCCGAGACGGCATTCCAATGACTACGTCGGGCAGAACCACGACAGCCATTACGGAATCCTAGATCAATCGGGCAGCGTATCTAATACGTATCCAGGGGTTATAATACTTACAACGGAGCAGAACCTCGCTAATTAGGGGTATAATACCCGCGTATTATAAGCCTATTATCAGAATTTGAGAGAAAGAAATCGTTGTGAGCGAATTCCAAATGAAATCCGATGCGTTCTATATATAGGTGCTGAAACTGGTTCCCACGCGGCCCGCGTAAAGAACAGGCAAGGCTTACGCGGCCCGCGTCAATGCTGGGTCAACGCGTAGCTTGGCTGAGTCATTGAGTAGGTTTGACGGGTGTTGGGACACGTGGCGGCACCGGGCTGCGCCACAATTCAGGGCACTCGCGGCCCGCGTCAACTTAATATCTGGTTTACGCGGCCCGCCTGGACTTAAGAAATTAAACGAAATCAGATCTACACCTTCATACCGCCCGCGTAAGGGTTTGGGGTGGGCTCACGCGGCCCGCCTCAGCCCTAGATTTAAACTTTTATATTTTATTTAAATACTATATTGTATCACGGGCTTGGTTTTTACATACGGGGTGTATTAAAAAACATATAGGGGTATTCTAAATATATTAGGGGTGTCAAAAATATTTTGGGAGTGTTGGCAATATTTTGGGTATAGCTCCTGGACTATTTAATAAAATATATAATGCACTCACATTAAGTATAGTGACCCAATTCTACTTTATCCCTACGTCACGAGACAGAACCCCAACGAATTTAGGCAGAGCCTTGACATACGTTACGGGGCCCTACGTCACTTGGACAGGGTATCAGTGATCAGGGGCTACAATACTTAAAATGGGACAGGGCTTTTGAAATATTATAGTTGGAATATTTAAGAAAAATGGAATATATAGAACATATAAAGTGAGAAAGAATATGAGATCTGAGCAACGAAAAAGAATTGTAATGTATATGCTATTTATACTAAAATGGTTGAAGTAGATTCCTTGGAAGCTAAGCAGACAACGTACACGTCTACACTTAACATTCAATGTAAGTTTGATTTATTATTATTATGTACTATGCATACACACATGTCTCAATGTATACACATACACGTTAGCACACACATGCACTATTGTAGTTTTCTTTAACTTTTTATTATTATTTTTATTTACTATAATTAATTTAACTGCTTTACTTATTTGGCGTTTATAACTTTTAAAGTATGACGTTTTATAAAATAATAAATATGCCATTAGAACGAAAATAATTTTATCTACATTTTGAACCAAGTTTTATTAAAAACAGAGTAGGTTCAAATATAATGTATTTTTATAATTTAATTATTAAACGGTTCCTATGCTTACCCAAAATATCTCATATTTTCATTGGTCAACTTACCCATGATGCATTCTTTTAATAACATAAGTTTTTATATACTTTATAAAAATTTTGGGATTGTTACATTCTCCCCACCTTATTTTAAATCTCGTCCTCGAGATTCCCTAAAATATAGATGAATATTTTTAGGTAGTCTAGTGTATTCTGGTCCTTGTTTTGAACTTCACTTTGACCAGAACTATTCTCTATGTTTTGAGATTCTTATCTTCTCAAGAATTCTAAATGAAGGTAAACTTACTATTAGCGTAAGTGTTGTGTCTTCGCACAACTTTTAGTTACATGTTCCCTAATGCGTCAATATTCTAAGGTAATGCAAGAGGAATTCTTAAACTTTCAATGACATCCCAACTTATAGAGTTCCTGTCATTCTTCTTGTCGCACGAATTTCGAGACAGATGATCAAACGAAATAGTGTTTGATCTCGGAATTTTAGAGACGTATACGAGAGATTCCTAATAAATAAATCTAAAATTATCATTGACACACTTGTTCGTGATTTATTCCTAATTATCAATCAATATAGTCTTTGGATTTCCTCATAGACATACATGCCTATATAATATTTCATATACTGTAGTATGCACATTATCCATAATGTAAATAGACTCACAAGTCAGACATCAGGTCATGGTACTATTTAAGAATTTCCATTATCATAACATATACCCCATCTCACCCGGTCTTGCCAGAGATGTAACCTCATCTCACCCGGTCTCGCCGGAGAGGTAACCCCATCTCACCCGGACAAGCTGGAGAGTCTACCGCACCATGCCCAGTTTTACCGGAGAGGTAATTATCATAGTATTTCCCATAAATAGACTTCTCTCAAATTAGGATTTTAAAAGCACATTGTTTATCATAGTTTGCATCAAGAAACAAGGAAATCAGTATTCTCATGTTGGATAATATTCTAGAACCGAGTAGTATCAATAAACAAGAAATAACATTGGCCAGTTGTTATTGCTTATTTATCATACAGGCACTGTTCTAGTCATCATCCTCACATGATACCAATAACCATCACACTTTATCTATGCAAGTAATTGGCTTATCTCAAAGCTTTATACTAAGGCATTCTTCTTAGGTTCAAGTCTAAATACTGTCATGGTTGTTACCAGTGAATATCAATATCCCAACTCTTTCATTTAAGCATAGATATTATTATGGTTGTGGTTTTCTTTTGGTTGGAGAATGGAGTTTCAAATATATCATTGTCTCCATTGACACTATAGCTAAGTTCGATGTAATGAGTATACTTACAGCTAACTTTATTTATGTATATATAATCTTAGATTCCGTTACAAGGAATATTTTATTAAGACATATGGCATTTTAAAACATAGTAGGTTTCATGTTTTATTCTTATAATAACTTCATATTTTCATATGAATTATCAATGATATTTTCTCTTATGTTTATCTCACAGAAGATAATATATTGGGTATACCATCAAGAAATTCTTATTGGGTATAGGCATATATGTGTATAAAATTTCAAATCTCTAGTTAATATTAACTTACGGAATATATACACACATATATAAAATAATAACTATACATCCGATGGTACCAATCATCAAGCTTATTTCCATGACTTTACTTTATCCTTTTTATAAAAGTAGTATATCGAAATAAATTTCTGTCAAACATAATATTTTGGAATTAAAAGTTTAAGGAAATAAATTACTCAAATTATAAATTTTCTAGACTCATAAGAACAGTTTCATTTTTCACTAATGGTTTAAACTATACCAGACTCACTTTTTATGTTACCTTAATAATTTCTCCTCAAGTAACCATCTATATATATTTTCCAATTATCAAATTCCTACCTTTTCCTTTATAAGAATCAATTATAATATACCTTTAAGATTTAGAGGCATTATTTAGAAGAATATGTGCATATGTGACTCATGACATCGTATTTATGGATTACCAAGATATATATATATATATATATATATATATATATATATATATTATACATAAATTACTTTCTGTAATTCATAACGATATAGCGGATATATATATATAAGATAGTATAAACTTAAATCACATAACATAGTAAGTAATACAAAGTTTGACGTTTCTAAAATTGATTCAAAATATATTTGAGTAATATACATGTATTGAAATATGTATGTATATTCCATACAATAATAATTTATTTAAAGATAATACAATATTAAAATTGTAATCTGATTTTTAAATAAAGTTTTATAAAGAACAAACTTACTAAACACACATTTGATTCAAATATTTTTATGTGGGGCATCCATTTTAAATTCTAGTTTGATTGTTCAGGAATATTTTAACGTGTAAGGATAAAAAATATACAGTATATTATTTTCGTATAGTATAATATACTTATACTTATGAGAAGATAGGATTTGTATACATATTCTAGTAAAAAGATCTAACAGCCTTGTTATATTTTAATAAACCCGCGACGGACGTATAACATATGTGCATATACTATTCTATATATTACACTGATTAGAATTTATTATACCATGATATTTTATTAAAATTTTAGATATAAAATATATCTTTTACTTACTGTACTATCTTATAGTAAAATATACTATTTATATATCATTGTAAAATGTTTTATCATTATACTAATAATATAAAAGGTATGGATGAACTCAAATATTATGAGTTATAATAAAAAAATTTGTTTGACTTACTGTACGAGTCGAATATTTGAAAAAAAAAATTTAGATATCAAATTATTTTCCAATCGAAAACCGTGTATGATAGATACTCATATGTACTAATGTTTTTTTTTCTTTTCAACTTTAACACCTGTTTGAAAAATGAATATTTTCCTCAAGTATTTCGTTAAAAGATACTTCAAAGATGTATTTCAAAATAAATTTAAGTTTAAACTAATAAATTATTTTGAGAAAGAACATCTTAATAAAAATAATTAATTTATGGTTTTAGGCAAGCCAACAAACCATGTGCTAATATAAAAACCAAAATCAAAAACTTTGCAACTACTTAGGGCAAGTTTAACATTAAATTTATCAACTTCACTCATTTACTAATATTGTATTATTTAACTATTATACTTCAGCCAGCTGACTCGAATATTTTTCTTTATAATTTAGGATACACAATCCTGTAACTAATATGACTGGTTAATCTTATAATTAATTATTCCCAAGCATAAGGCCTATCTTGGACATACCTTAAAGATTTGTAGAAATGTTTTCAACATTTAGTTAGGCCTTTCTACATAGTCCAACCAACCCAAATCTCTAAAAAATTTAAATGATTTTATTAAATTATAAATACCCATCATATTTATTTAACCATCTATTTAAATATTTTAATAGAAATTTTTTTACAAGTAAATCCAACATCAGTTATTTCATAAAATTATGAAAGTATGAAGTCTTATGGTCAACTAGTTATAAACCAGAAATGAAAAATTGATACACCTGGGTTTCCAAACTTGCTTTGGCTAGATCCACTAAAGTAATCTTTTAAAATTTTTATTACTTCTTAAAATCCTTTTGGCTAATTTAATAGCTTTGGTTTTATTTATTGGAATATAAATTATTTTGAAATAATATTATTAAAACCACGAAGCTCTATACCATATATTTCTATATGTATTTTAAACCAAAGTAAATGGTTGGTTCCAAAAGAAAGTCATGAGCTTTGTTAACAACTAACTTAGTTTGATATTAATTGAGTAGGTGGTATTAATCATCACAGACAAATTTCTAGCACAAACATTTGGGTACAATCATAAAATAGATTGATTAAAAACGGCAAACATTGCGACTCATATATATATATATGTATTTATTACAAACTACCACTGGAATTCAAAATAAACTCGGGATTATGCATCCGTAATTTATTTTAGTCTATATATGTTATAGGAGTATTATGCTCAACATGCCTCTATTTCATCTCCTGTCTCTATTAAGTTGTTATTTAATGGGCAAAGTTCCTTTAAAGTTTCTAGCTCATAGGTGGCATGGGTGCTGGTACTAGTTTGGCCGTTCGACTATTTAATATAAGTTAGCATTTACTACTGTAGTGGCTAACATATGGAGATTTTCCCATTGTTCATCTAATTCATTTTTCCCTAGTGGATTATTGTCTGCTTCCTGAGTTTGTGCATTTATTTCCTGATTGATTATCGCTCCCTTTGGTTGTGACTTCTTTATTTTCTCTCGACTTTTGCTAATAATCCAACTTCTTTTCTTAGTGGTAAATGGTTTCTTAGACTGTGCCTTACGAATAAATATTCCTTCCTCAGTATCTGCTGAATATCCTGAGGGATTTGGTTGAAATGAGGTTCCCTTATCTTTTGATGATCTATCTAGTTGACGATATATGTCCGAAATTCTTTGCTTACCCATACTGTAGACTAACAAATAGTCAAATAATATAAAACACATAATCACATAAGTTATTTCCTAACACAGAATTAAAATTTAAGGGTCAGCAGAACACTTCTTTGGCTTGAACCAGTGGCTAGGCTCTGATACCACCTTCTGTCACAACCCCCGATCCCTGATCCCCGGGAACGGGCCGACGTGAGCTCAGAGTTTGGTGGTATCAGTTGGTTTTAGTCTCGCAGCGGAATTTACATCAGGACCGTAGTTAGGAAATATTTTATCAGAGTAAAACCACCTTATTTGATATTAATAATCACATTGGTAAAACCCAAGTTTCTTGTTACAACATTTTCATAGGGTTAAACCCTCTTTTACTGAGATTAAAACATCGTATTTTAGATAACTTTTATAGCCACAGTTTAACAAGCCGTCCGTGCTCTCGAGCTGGCTTTTTACTACTTGGCTGTTCACATTGTGTTACCTGAAACGTGTTTTAAAAACATTTGTCAGCGGGAAATACTGGTGAGTGAATCCCAGTTTAATCAAGAAACATTTTATCAATTAAAACAGTATTGAGAGCGATCACATTGTTACTGTCTACACAATTACTCATTCAGTATTTGCCACTCGACCGGATCTATGGCTATGGTCAAATTACCCATTGGCTAACTCGTTGTCCAATGGTAATGCACTGTCATTCAGACTTACTACTACTCGTAGTAAATTTTGTATACAAAACCCCATAATACCGGCAGTAATTGAAGAACTACAAAGACTCAATCACCGTTTAATTTCATAGTAAAACATTTAAGGTTTGGTAAAACAGTACCAAAAACATTAACAAAAAGAGGATAAACTCACATTGCTAATATAGGTCTTTCCTTTGTGGCTTCCTGGTTATAATCTAGTTAAATAAATAATGTACACGTGTTAGTATAATAACCCATTTTAACATTAGCAATACCCTCCCCGAGACGGCATTCCAACGACTACGTCGGGCAGAACCACGACAGCCATTACGGAATCCTAGATCAATCGGGCAGCGTATCTAATACGTATCCAGGGGTTATAATACTTACAACGGAGCAGAAACTCGCTAATTAGGGGTATAATACCCGCGTATTATAAGCCTATTATTAGAATTTGAGAGAAAGAAATCGTTGTGAGCGAATTCCAAATGAAATCCGATGCGTTCTATATATAGGTGCTGAAACTGGTTCCCACGCGGCCCGCGTAAAGAACAGGCAAGGCTTACGCGGCCCGCGTCAATGCTGGGTCAACGCGTAGCTTGGCTGAGTCATTGAGTAGGTTTGACGGGTGTTGGGACACGTGGCGGCACCGGGCTGCGCCACAATTCAGGGCACTCGTGGCCCGCGTCAACTTAATATATGGTTTACGCGGCCCGCCTGGACTTAAGAAATTAAACGAAATCAGATCTACACCTTCATACCGCCCGCGTAAGGGTTTGGGGTGGGCTCACGCGGCCCGCCTCAGCCCTAAATTTAAACTTTTATATTTTATTTAAATACTATATTGTATCACGGGCTTGGTTTTTACATACGGGGTGTATTAAAAAACATATAGGGGTATTCTAAATATATTAGGGTTGTCAAAAATATTTTGGGAGTGTTGGCAACATTTTGGGTATAGCTCCTGGACTATTTAATAAAATATATAATGCACTCACATTAAGTATAGTGACCCAATTCTACTTTATCCCTACGTCACGAGACAGAACCCCAACGAATTTAGGCAGAGCCTTGACATACGTTACGGGGCCCTACGTCACTTGGACAGGGTATCAGTGATCAGGGGCTACAATACTTAAAATGGGACAGAGCTTTTGAAATATTATAGTTGGAATATTTAAGAAAAATGGAATATATAGAACATATAAAGTGAGAAAGAATATGAGATCTGAGCAACGAAAAAGAATTGTAATGTATATGCTATTTATACTAAAATGGTTGAAGTAGATTCCTTGGAAGCTAAGCAGACAACGTACACGTCTACACTTAACATTCAATGTAAGTTTGATTTATTATTATTATGTACTATGCATACACACATGTCTCAATGTATACACATACACGTTAGCACACACATGCACTATTGTAGTTTTCTTTAACTTTTTATTATTATTTTTATTTACTATAATTAATTTAACTGCTTTACTTATTTGACATTTATAACTTTTAAAGTATGACGTTTTATAAAATAATAAATATGCCATTAGAACGAAAATAATTTTATCTACATTTTGAACCAAGTTTTATTAAAAACAGAGTAGGTTCAAATATAATGTATTTTTATAATTTAATTATTAAACGGTTCCTATGCTTACCCAAAATATCTCATATTTTCATTGGTCAACTTACCCATGATGCATTCTTTTAATAACATAAGTTTTTATATACTTTATAAAAATTTTGGGATTGTTACATTATGACACAAAACGTATTGTAAAAAATACTATAAAATAAATGGGTTAGACGGCTCAACCTGCCAGCCCGAACGTGTTGACCCGAACCCGACCCGTTTATCTAAACTGGTTTATGTAAAACTATATGTTGTCTACAACCGTACCTTTGGATCATTATTAGTTGACAGATTTCTTATGAAGGATACTAAAACTCAGTCTCACTTGTTAGCGGATCAGTGAGGATACGAAATGGAGTCATGAGGCCCAAAGAACCCATAGAGAATGGCACGATTGGAGGAACGGGGCCTTTAAACAACGATGCAGCCTGCAAAAAAGTAATTATTGATTAATAACCGCAAATATCATTTGATTTCAAAAGACATAGAAATGAAAGCACATACCCAAAGCATAGTTCCATCACCACCAAGAGTTACGATATAATCAACTTTCTCATGCAGATGCAAAACACCATGCTCTGACTTTCTAGAACATATCCTCTGACTGTCAAGTACATACCCAAAGCACAGTTCCATCGCCTGTCAAGTATATATCCAAAGCACAGTTCCATTGCCTGTCAAGTAACGATACAATAGTGATTAGCAAGAGAACTTTCTAGAACATATCATCTGACTTTATGGGCAATAGACATAAAACGGATGCTCATCTTAGTGAATCGTTTTTTTTTACAATATAACAAATCATACAACATTTCAACCAGAATGGCAACTTTATGTGACTCACCATCTTTCCAGGTCTGTACAAAGCTGTAGTAAGAGTACTCTGTTAGCAATTCTGTTCTTACTCGTGGTTCCACGTAAATCTTTTTCTCCCTCAACCACCTGAAACATGATCCACTGTTGATTAACACATGAGTATAACAGATATAAACGAAAGACGTCAGAAATATAAGATGCGAAAATATTGACGCTACCTGACAATTTCAGCACATACAACTTTAACAAAAACTGAATTCGGTTTTGTCAAGACGAGCACAGTCTGTGGAGGAGATTCCCATTTCAAACAAATTTGTAATAAAAGACCGCCAAGACGCAAATTACAACGTGTTTAGGAAGATAAAAACTCTCTATGAAAACAATACAGAGTTAACGGTTACAGTTTTCTTATTATACATCTTATACACGGTGTCATACCTGTTTACTGCTACGTTCTGCTGTTGTTATATTCCCCTTTTCAAAAGAGACAACATCACGTTTATGTTGATCATTCTTTTCACCATTGCAGCTCCAGTGTAGCTTGAATGATGCCTTTGGAATAAGCTTGCTACGAGCATTGGGATAAGAATTTTGTTCTTTTTCCCAAAGAACCTCGTGAGAGTATCATTATCAATTGACAAATTTCTTATATAGAATACTAAAACTCGGTCACACTTGTTAGCGGACAAGTGAGGCATTACATCAAAGTATCAAACATCATGTATCCAGTTATAACCAATCATGTCCGATTCACAACATTTAACAAATACAAAAACTAACTGGTATCATGAATAATGGATATGGTGGTTACCTTAATAGCCTGGTGAGATGCGTTAGAAAGACTCTGTTGCTGATGCATTCTGCATATGCACAAAGTGTCTGCAATTGTACATGTTATATAATTATATTAATAGAAAAAATGCAATTCGAACTTCAACTTAAAACAATAAAACTCCTCTTCGAGCACTCAATGGCGAGTAAAGAATCGATACATACACAAAAAGAAATACCTCCTCAACAACTTTTTCCATCAGCCATTCTGATATGTTAGTAATATCCATTGTTAGTAGTATCCACTGTTATGATATGTTAGTAATATCCACTGTTATGTAGTAATATCAGTGGATAGCTAGTAAGCAGTGGATAGTTAGTAAAGAGGGGTTATCAGTGGATAGTTAGTACATTAGTGGATAGCTAGTAAGCAGTGGATAGTTAGTACATCAATGGATAGCTAGTAAGTAGTGGATAGTTAGTAAAGGGGGTTATCCACTGTTTGGCCAACTTTTTGCTTTGCTGTCATAATGTGCAGGAGTCTGCCTTGAAAAATCGAATTGTCAAGCTCTTCTAGTGCCCTGTACAGATCAGCTTTATATTACAAATGATGTAATGAAACTTATAGGCATGGCATATAAGCACAAATTCATGCTTTTGACACAAGAAACGCGCATTTAAAAAAAGTACAACCTAGCTGCAAATTCTGGAAGTTCATAGAGAATATAAGCAATCCCCTTTGATCGTTTTGTATCTCTATCAACCACCAGATGAACCTCAGAGACACTGCCAAACTTGCTGAAATGCTCCCGCAAATCTTCTTCCCTGTTTTCATTTTAAATCAAAAGGAACTGAATCATAATGTTTATAATGATCATAATGTATATAATTTGAATTGTTCACATCTTTATAACTACAATATGATGAAAAAGGAAAAAAAAAAGATAATGATCATAATATAAAGTGTTTGTTATAAATACAAAAACAGTATTATGCATATACTTACTTGGTGAGGCCTAAATGTGTATAAAAGCCATTACTATCTTTCTTACCTTTGACATCTAATCTTGTACCTCCATTTTGATGACTCCTCCTCCTTTCACAGAAAACAAAAGGAAAATTTAAACAAAAGAAAACACAGAATAAGCATTTACTTGTCCAATTTTCATTTGACCAGAGCATTTGTGTTGATGTGAGAGGGATCATCTCTCTTAATATGACTTTGTATTATCCATAAATGAAGCACAAAAACCCCTCATTCCCTGTAAACTCAAAACTAAAAATGAAAAAAATAAACAAATGAATATTTAAATACAAAGTTCATTTAATATTCAAAAATCATAAAATACACCCAACGAAGGACAGTAACAAAATGAGAAAGGGTGAACACCATGGCTGAAAAATCACGGTTGCTTCAATGGTAGAAACGTCGATTTCCGCCATGAGCCCTCCGGATATTACCTCGCCAAGAGTTCGATTATGAATTTCGAGGATGCTAAATTTACATACTGTATATGAAATTGTGAACCCTAATTCTATTGAGAAGTTAGCAAAAAAACGAATGTAACAATACCTGAGGTTGAGATTCATCAGCAATGACAACAATATCGCTTCTAGGGTTTCGTCATGTGAAGAAGCCACGCACATAGGGAAGTCGGCAAGGTGAGAGGAAGACATAAAATTTTGAGATTGATGATGGAGAAGATAGATAAAAACGCAATATAACACCAGATGACTCCATCTTCATGTTGTAATTACTGATCTTCTCACTAATTGACAGTGAAATCAAAAGTAGTGGGGAGAAGAGAGATCGAGAGGATGAGTTAGGGATGCATCGATCAACACCCGATTATTGATTTAGGTTTCCTGGAGAGAGAATTCATGAAGAAAGGGTGTGTAACGGAGAGGATGTTGTTGACTGGTGATAGGTATATACACGGGGAAATAGAGGAGCGTATGAGAGAGAAATGTCTGTAAACTGAACAAATGTGGTGAGAAAAGGGTGGGAACTGCTAAACTGCCGCATCCCAAAATAAACTGGCATTGAAAACTTCCAATTGGATTTGAACGGCTGAGATCAATTCTCAAAAAGTAACTGAACAATTAGTCAGGATTTCTCCAAATTGACAGTTACATAGCGGCGAACATAATGTTATGCATTAAACTTTGTCATGAATATAAATGTTATGCATTAATAATGACAATCCAATCGATTTAATATATCAAACCCTATAAAAGTTAGGACTTTGTCATGAATATAAATGTTATGCATTAAACTTGCAACAATGTTGGATAACACATTAGCAACCACTTTTTTTAACAAAAGCAGGATCAAGAAAACATAAACTAACAGACACGAATGAAATATGGAAACCAAAATTACGTGGATGCGTCGATCTAATAAACATAAGAAGATAATCAGATGAAGGATTGAATCGATCTTGAGGAAATCCAGAGAAGATCAGCGAGAGGATGTGGATGAACAATAAAATGAGGAACTCAGATAGAAAGGGTTTATGAAGGATCCGAAATATTTGAAACGGGTCAACGTAATCGGGTTCAGATCCTGCAACTTTTCTAATAAAAAAGTTAATAAGTCAACAAAATGAGGTGAGACTCATTGAGCGAGTGTCACGTACCCCCAGCATTTTCTTTTCTTAGTATAGATTTCTCTTCTCTTTCTTTTTTTTAATCTTTTTGTAACATTATTCATTTTTAACAGTTTTTTAGTAACAATACATTGGATCTTTTTCCCCATTACTACCGATTATAACATGATAGTTCCTCCTTGAACGGCCAATTAAATCACCGGATAAATATCATGAGATACACTCAATCGAGCAAATGCATCCTCTCCTCCATAACGATCAGAGTTGGATGTATACCCAAGCCACCAGTTTCGGAGAAAACCCGCCCGTCCGACTGCCCGCTATGGTAAAACTCAGTTCAGCTCGGTTTCGAATTGGCGACCTGCAGAGAGGCCTAGTTCTAAACTTCATTGCCACCACCAATGTCCTTCAAAGTGATGCTAGTGGAAGTTGACCTTGAGAATTGAATCAAGTGACTAACCATTAGACCAACTTATCAAATATGAACATAAATTCTACGACTTGCTTTAAAAAAAACTCTAGGTTAGTGTGAGCTTTTTTGTATTTTTTACTCAACAAGGTTTTTTTTTTTTCTTCACAAACACACATCCTCATCTCCAATATCCTACTCTTAAAATTTGATTTAGTATCTACTGTCTACCAAAAGACTCAAACTATCAACTCAGAGAAAGGAACGTCACTATCCACTCCTTATCTACCTTAAGAAGATCGAGGATACTTTTGGAAAACAAAAAATAAAAACAAGTAGTGATTAGCAATGATCTTTTGGCTTAGTGGTTAAGGTGATGTGGGAAACTTTGATTTTCTTGGAGGTCATGGGTTCAAGTACAGGCAAGGGGGTTTTAATACTAATTTGGTGATACTAACTACTAACCCGGTTAGCGATATCCTAACCGTACGCCGTTAAAAAAGAACAAATAGTGATTTATTTACAAATTGTTATATAAATTAATATCTACATTAAGAAGATTGAGGATACTTTTGGAATCCGAACAGTTTCCTCCATTAGTAATGTCTATAAAACCTTGCCTTTGACTCTCTCAGATTCCATCAAACCTTCTCCAACAAAAAAAAAATAGGCCCTCACTATTTACACACCTTGGCAGACTATCTTCACTTGTATCTCCAGCCATAATTTTTTTTTTGTTTTTTTAAGATTTCAAGGTTTTTAAAACATGTGTGGTCTGAAGAAGATGATGGTTATATATGAATCTTGGTGTTTGGATAGCAGGGTGTTTTCATTGACTGATTTGGTCTGGTCACATAGAATAAGAAGAAATGTAGGGGAAGGTGACATGTTTGCCAAACAGTGGTTGGTTACGCAGCGTATCGAGGTAACCCTATACGCTGCGTATTGATCAATACGCAGCGTATGTCAGACTGATTTGACACGGATACGATGTTGTCTAGGCACGTGAATAAAGTAATACGGGGAGTATTGACCTATACGTAGCGTAGACTCCCCTTGTTTTCTGTGCGATGATTGGTTATCAGGCACAGAGATCCATGGTTTATCTACGCAGCGTATAGGTCAATACGCAGCGTAGAGGGTTAACCCTATACGCTGCGTATTGACCTATACGCAGCGTAGATAAACCCTAATTTTGCTAGGGTTTGGTGTGCCAATAGGCACACCCAAAAAAATATGACTGATCAGTCCACTACAGAAATTGATATTCTTGTTACCGAACAAATTATCATTGTCAACCCACAACCCGCAAAAACCAAACTTCGCACATTCTTTGAATGGGCCGTAGGCATTCTTCCAACATGTGGTTGTCAAGTTGCGCCTCCCGGCCGCCTATGGGCTAACTATTATCGGCAAGTACCAGCTAGGGAAGGTGTCGTCATGCCACATTTTGCACTAAATAGCTTTATTATTAATGCTCTTCTAGCTTTTGTAGAAATCAAGTCACAGGACACACCTGGTTTCCCTTTCCAAACTCACCGTCAGCACATCATGTTCTTGGTTACCAGTCTCATGTTGTACGGCTTGGCTTCTGCAGCGGAACTTTTCGTTTTTACTGCATGTTTTGATGATACTTCCATTTATGCCATTATTGCTCACTTAGGAAAAGCGACTTCCTGTTGATCAGTTCTGTTTAAACATAATGGAAAACATAAATTACATACCTGTTACAGCAGACAGGCCAGCAGAGAATCCAGTCAGAGATGCAGCCATTGAGTTCGATATACTTGTCAGGATGATCTGGTTCCTCCTTAGGGTATAAAATGATGATGGTGATAAACCGAAACAAGGGAGGTTTCGGTTGGGAGAGAGAGCCGAGATTGTGATGTTATGAGGGTTGTGTAATGTGTAATTGTCTAACCCTTAAACTCTCTAATAATCTCCTTATATATACACCCAAGAGGAAACCTAATTAGTTAATAAGGGTAATATGGTCCATCAACAATTACCAACTAATTATTAATAGGTTATTAATATATTTTGATCTATATAATATAAATGATTATAATGGCTACACGATTAAATATTATAACAATAATATATTTAATCTCACATTCTCCCACTTAGCCGAGTAATCATTTATCATGAGTATTAGATGAGCCTGGCCAGGAGTTAACACTCATTTTAGCCTTAAACCAAGAACTATAGCAGAGAAATACAGCCGTTGAATCATCATTCGACTCAGGACCCCCATTAGTCATACTATAGCCTCAATTTAAAACCTAATAGTTATGATCAAAATACTTATAAGCCCTTTAGCGTCTGATTTGTATTTATATTTGTCTATATGTCATTACACCGGCAGAACATATGTTAGAGACATACAAAATCAAACTGAGGAAATTTTATTAATTAAAACATAAGCTAGTACAATATGCCATTAAATAAGGTCTTTAGTAAGTCCCATATTCGATACATGTTCTTCGAAAACTTTAGGTGGGAGACCTATAGTCATCGGATCCGCAAGCATATCTTTAGTACTAATATACTCAATACAAAGATTATTTTCCTCAACTCGTTCACGTACGAACAAATATTTTGTATCGAGATATAAACCAGCTCCAGTCGAACTGTTACTGTTCGAGAAACTAACGGCAGCTGAGTTATCACAGTAAAGCTTCAATGGTGTAGAAATGGAATTAACGATTTTGAGTCCAGTGATCAGATTTCTAAGCAACGTTCCATGACAGGTTGCGTTGTAAACAGCAATGTATTCTGCCATCATTGTGGAAGTTGTAGTTAACTGTTGTTTATGACTCTTCCATGAGATAGGTCCGCCTGCTAACATAAAGATGTAGCCTGAAGTGGATTTCTTGTCATCTTTGCATTTGGCAAAGTCAGAATCAGAATAACCTACCACTTCTAAGTGATCACTTATTCTATAAGTCAGTTTATAGTCTTTCGTCCTTTGCAGATATCTAAGGACCTTCTTAGCTGCTTTCCAGTGATCTAGGCCAGGATTAGTCTGATAACGACCTAGCATTCCAGCAATATAAGCGATATCTGGGCGAGTACAGACTTGAGCATACATCAGGCTCCCGACTACTGACGCATAAGGTATCTGGCTCATTTGCTCCTTTTCAACCTCTGTTGTCGGACACTGGAATGAACCGAAAACATCTCCCTTAACTACTGGAGCGACTGAGGGTTTGCACTGTTGCATGTTGTAACGTGTAAGGACACGATCTATGTAAGTCTTTTGGGACAATCCTAAGATCCCTTTGTGTCTATCTCAGTGAATTTCGATGCCAATGACGTAAGAAGCATCTCCGAGATCCTTCATGTCGAAGTTATGCGAGAGTAATCGCTTCGACTCAAGCAACATATCTAAACTATTACTTGCCAATAGAATATCATCTACGTAAAGGACAAGTATAGTAAAATTACTCCCACTCATCTTGAGGTAGGTGCATTGATCCACTTGATTCTTCATAAAACCTTGTCTCTTCATGACTTCATCAAACTTGAGGTACCATTGACGTGATGCTTGTTTTAACCCATAAATGGATTTCTTAAACTTACAGACTAGATGCTCCTGACCTTCAGGTTTAAAGCCTTCAGGTTGTTTCATGTAAACATCTTCGTCTAAGTCTCCGTTAAGGAAAGCAGTTTTGACGTCCATCTGATGCAGCTCCAAATCAAAATGAGCTACTAGGGCCATAACGATCCTTAATGAATCTTTATGAGAGACAGGTGAGAACGTCTCTTGATAATCAATTCCCTCTTTCTGAGTGTAGCTCTTTGCAACCAATCTCGCTTTATAGCGTTCAACGTTCCCATTCGGATCCAGTTTTGTTTTGAACACCCATTTACATCCTACAGGTTTGACACCGTTGGGTAATTCGACCAAATCCCAAACATCATTTTTCTTCATGGATTCAAGCTCATCAATCATTGCTTTGTTCCATTTAGAAGACTGATCACTGCTAATGGCTTCATTATAAGAGATAGGATCATTGAGCTTTCCAGCATCCATTTCAGTCAGGTAGGTAACATAATCATCCCAATTAGTAGGCCTTCTTTGCCTAGATGACCTCCTGAGTTGATTATCGGGTTCAGCGTTGTCTTGGTTTTGAGCGTTTGATGTGCCTTCGTTATGAGGTATAATGGGTTCTGATTGTGGAGATGGAATTGGTGCAGTAGCTTCAGGTGCAGTTGTTGCATTGGGTACAAGAGGAGTAAACGGAGTAATGGTAAGCGACGAGTCTCTCCCCCCCGCGTCTTGTACTTCTTGCAATTCTTCGTAAGGGTTGGTACTGCTCCCACTGACCTTGAAATCCTCCAGGAACGCAGCACGCTTGGTTTCAACAATACTGGTGACATGGGAAGGACAATAGAAACGATAACCCTTCGAATGATCAGGATACCCGATAAAGAAACAGGTAACTGTTTTAGGGTCAAGTTTCCTTAGGAAAGGATTATAGAGTTTTGCTTCAGCAATGCAGCCCCATACTTTCATATATTTAAGACTTGGTTTCCTTCCTGTCCAAAGTTCATAAGCAGTTTTAGGGACAGACTTAGAAGGAACTCTATTGAGTATTTGAACAGCTGCTTTTAACGCTTCAATCCAGAGGAATAATGGTAAATTAGTGTTGGCTAACATACTGCGCACCATGTTCATAAGGGTACGATTTCTTCGTTCAGCGACACCGTTCTGCTGAGGTGTACCAGGCATGGTGTATTGGTTCACAATCCCCTGGCCCTTACAAAACTCATAAAATGGACCAGGAGCTTGACCCACATCAGTATGTCTTCCATAATATTCACCGCCTCTATCTGATCTCACAACTTTAATCTGACGATCTAATTGTTTTTCAACTTCAGCTTTATAATCTTTAAAAGTTGTAAGAGACTCAGTTTTTTCCTTAATAAGATACAAGTACATGTAACGAGAATAATCATCAATGAAAGTGAAAAATGAACTATGTCCTGTTATGCCAGCGATTTGGTAAGGACCACTAATGTCAGTGTGAATGAGTTCTAATAAATTAGAGCTCCAAGTGGCACCTTTCTTATTCGCTGATGTCATTTTGCCTTTGAGACATTTGACACATGTTCCAAAATCAGTGAAATTGAGAGGAGTTAAGACTTCATCTGTGACAACCCTCGTAATTACAAGTATCCGTACGATTTATTAATGATAATTAAAGTGCTTGATGACTGTACTGAATTACTTAACTGCTTTCTGATTACTGCGTCATACTTACATGTGCTTGTAAACATACTAGTCTTGTGCAAAAAATTGACTAAATAATCCTGTATGCTTTCCCAAGTGTTGGGAATTAAAAATGTTACAAAAAGATATATATAGGACACTAAACGGGATAACTTAGCACTTTAACGGAACGGTATCAAACCGAACAACCGGACATTACCCGGAACACCAAAATAATGCCAGAAACATTGTTTTTATTTTTCTGAGCTAGCTATGGCTCCCGAACACTTTAACACACTACATAATGAAAGAAACACATAACACTAGACTTTTACCACATAACCTTCCACTAACTAAGTTAGTTACCATCAAAACACAATTTACCCCCCCCCCCCTTGTGATGTAACTGTCCCATGGGACCCCACACTTCAAGATTTCTTCAAATCTTTCTAAATCTCCATAATCTCTTCCTTGGGATTTGATGAGATGTGTAGTGTACTTAAGGGGACATGTTAACCCTTGGTTAAAAGAGTTAGGGACTATATGAAGACATAAGCATCTCACCATCTTAAACATCACCACACTCCTTCTTCTCTCTTCTACCTCTCGGCCGAGAGCTCCCACACCCACACACCAAGTTTTCGATCTTCATCCATCCATTTCAAGTGCCTTACAAGGTGCACAAAGGTGAATAACGGAAGGTGGGACTCACGGATCATCAAGGACCCCTCTAGTGTGCTTTTATCCACTCATTTTCTCTAGTGTTTCTTCCCTAGCTTAAAAGCTAGTAGTAAGCTTCTTTGATCCTTGTTTATTCCATGTTTATGGTGATTAATAGTTATATTAAGATGATATCTCAAGAACACTAAAAGATCTTATGCAAAAGTCTTGAACATAAAGCTAACTAAATGATGAAATATTGTTAAAATGAAGAAGTAATGTTAAGTATGAAGTTGTTTTGATATGTTGTTGATTACTTGATGCTTGCTTGTTGATTACTAGAAATATGTTGTTGATCATTACATGAAACTTGTTAACTTATCATTAAAAACATGATTTAACAAGTAGGAGGTGATTAGGGGTTTTCATGAAAGAATCACCTCCATATTTAGACATGAACTTGGTGATAAAATGATTTCTTGTAAAAATAATAAACCAAGTGAACTAGTGATCTTGTAGATCTAAAACTTGTGAATGATTTTCCTAAAGGAACCAAGTTTGAAAAGATGATTCTCGAAAGATCATGATTTTTAGTAAACCTACACTATTTTTAGTGACAAAATAAGTGTAGAAATATTTTGGAACAAGAGGATGTGGTAAATAAATATTTTTGTAAAAAGTGTCTACAAGTTGTAAAAATCTAGAAATCCAGAGAATGAGATTTTAACAAAAGTAAATACACTTTGGAGGATAACTAAACCCACTAAACGCCATACCAAGTTACTACGCGTTTTTATGAAACATCAAGTTCATGTTGTCACGTAAAGTGCATTGTTTTTGCACTTGACTAGGGTAATGTTGTTTAGTAACTTGTTGTTGATTGTTGAATGATTTTTGGAAAAGAAAATGATATGCTAATAAGCATGGACACCTCCGTTTACAAAGGAAACTCTGGCGAAATTTTCTAGAAATTCCAACACTTAGAAAATATTTTTCTAAACAAGCGTTACAAATATATTTTATAACTTGGGTTTCAAATATAAACTTCGCCATAATTTTTGTAACAAAATACAAAGTATCGGAGGTTGATTTTTACAAGTAAAATGGATAAATATATATTTGGAATATATATATCTTATACTAGAAAACTTGTGTGGATACTTGTTTATTTTGTGAGATAGTTATATTATTTTAGGGTAAAATAATATAACTTAACAAAGTACCTGGACATTAGAATTGTGTGGTACGTGATAGAAGTAATGAGTAGATAAACCGTACGTAGGATGCGTGTTATGCATGCACGAGAAATTGATTGTTATCTGTACTTTATTAGGACGTGCTTGATTTCTGATTATTAGAGTAACTAATCTAACCGAGCAAACCAAGGTGAGTTCACACACTTTCTAAGGCATGGGATTTCCGGTGGTTGGGAATGGGTTAAAGAATTTAAAATGGAACCTACATATCCTCCTTGGGTAGGATATGTACGGCCATCCTCTATGAGTAGGATGCCAATATTAATCCTGCGTATTCTCCTTGGGTAGAATACGTACGTTCGTCCTCCTTGGGTAGGACAACAACCTTAAAACTTACTAGACAAAACTCTATCATTAAGTCCCTCATTTTATATCGACTTAATCGCCGAGGCCAATGGTGAGCTGGTCATTAGTTAATAGCGCTATTAGGTTTAACAAACCTCACACCGTGCCGTTCGGACGGGCGTGTACTAATGGACTATGGCAAACTGTCAATGATGATAGACATTGACGTAGGGCACAACTATTATTCGTCAGTTGTCGATATCATACGGTTTAGTGGTTCACATGGGGAAACCCCCACTGATTATGGAAATGGTTTGGGTAATAAAGAAGGAACTGGTTAATCATACTTTCAACTATGGGGTAACCCCCACTGCAAATAAGCCAACGAAAGACAAACCAGGTTTTTCGGAAACAACTTAAAACTAAACAACCAACCGTGAACTCACTCAACTTTGTTGTTAATTCGTTGTTACATGCCTTACAGGTCGCTAGATGCTTATGGAGCTTACACGAGGAGGAGGTCGTTGTGGGATGTGGACTGTTATGTCCCTTGCTTAATATTTAATCTTTATGAACCTATTAAACTTGCGTTTTGAAACTTTAAACTTATGAACTTATGTTTTGGACTTACGTTTTATGCTTCCGCTGTTAACTTAAAGTTGGTTACTTTCTTTTGGTCACCAATTGTATTGTTGTTGGTTTTACTTACTCAATTACGTTGTTCAATATGATTGGTGGCTCGATCCTGGTCATGTCACGCCTCCAAGCGGTGATGCTCCGCATGGTGGATTTTGGGGGTGTGACAGATTGGTATCAGAGCCATTGGTTATAGCGAACTTGGTTTTAAAAAGGGAAAATCTTTTTGACAAAACCAGACTATAACCTGTACAGTGCTCAACGATCCACAACGACGCTTCGCTCCACGTGCAAGACTCGACACAATAGGTGGTATGATTTATGTTTATATTGTCGGCTAGATAATTCACATAGTGCATTAGTTAACGTGATAACTGCTATTTGAACCCTGTGTGTTTGCTCCCTTCTGTCACCCCACACTTACGCACTTTCGCGACACTCTTCTTACCTGTGTTTTCCCTCGATTTGAAGATCATGAGTGGACGCCTCAACTTGACTCAGGATCAGCTGACGACCTAGATTAATGAACGGGTTGCTGAAGCCTTAGCAACCCAAATAGGGAGTCAACCCATTCACCCTCAAACGCGCATAGGAACCTTCAAGGCGTTCTTGGAGTGCAAACCTCCCACTTTCGACGGCACTGGAGGGGCAATCGGCCTTCTACACTGGATCCGAAGAATCGAATATACATTCGAAGAAAGTGAAAGCCTTGCCAGCAAACGAGTAAAGTACGCTACTGGCATGTTGCAGGGGAAATCGTATTCTTGGTGGAACGCACAAGTTCAGATGCTCGGGTTGGCAGACGCGAATGCCACCCTCTGGAGCGACTTCAAGGATTGGATTAAGGAAGAATTCTGCCACCTGGATGACATTCTGGAACTTGAAATAGAATATTATGGTTTGAAGATGGAAGGATCAGAGATTGAGGCGTACACAAAGAGGTCCAACGACTTGGTTGCCTTATGTCCTAACATGTCACAACCTATATCTAGACGAATCAAGCTATACCTCAGAGGCTTAGTCCCGGAAATCCAAGGGTCCGTAATTGCGGCCAACCTTCCCACAATCCAGCAAGTCATTTGTTTGGCGCACCAACTCACCGATCAGGCGGTGGAAGAGGGCAAGTTGCCCAAGCGTAACTCTTCCAATGCAAATGCTCTTATTAGTAACAGGTATATTTGGGGTGATCACCAAGGTGAGGGTCCTAGCTCTATACAACAGGAACCGCACAGGAAACTTGGGCTGAACTACCAAAATCAGGGGGGATACATAGGGAATAAACCGAGATGCCGCAAGTGCCAATGGCACCACAGCGGGTCATGTGCGGGATCGTGTTGTCATCGGTGTAAGAAGATGGGACATATGGCTAGAGACTGCAGGAGCCCATATCCTGCAAACCGGAACCAGCAGCAGCAGCAGGGTAGCAAGAAGGGGTGTTTTCGATGCGGAGCTGAAGACCACCTCAAGAGGAACTGTCCGCAGATGAGGCAGAATCATCACAACAGCAGCAACCAGGGCAACGGGAACAATAACGGAGACAATAAGGATAGCCACAGGACTGGTGAGCGTGAGTTCCTGAATGGATAAGGAGAAAAAAGAAACAACCCCAACGTTGTGGCGGGTAAGTTCCTACTAGACAATTTCTTTGTTTCTATTTTAGATGATTCGGGTGCCGATGCTAGATATGTGTCTTTAAAAGTTAGCCAAATACTAAAGCGCACCACAACATTTTTGAACACCAAACACACGGTAGAGCTAATAAACGGTAAAAGTCTTGAAGCCACACACATAGTTAAGGATTGTAACCTCGTCTTAGCTGGTCAGACCTTCTCTATCGATCTTATTCCTATCATACTTGGTAGTTTCGACGTCGTTATTGGGATGGATTGGCTATCTCAGCATCAAGCGGAGATTATATGCAAGGAGAAAATCGTCCGTATTCCTCGTTCTGGTAAAGAACCCCTCGTGATTCGTGGCGACAAGAGTGGTGCTGTTGTGGGCATCATCTCTTTCCTTAAAGCCCAGAAGTGTTTGCGAAAGGGTCACACTGCTATTCTAGCCCTCGTTTCCGATACATCTTCGAAGGAAAAGAAGATAGAAGACATTCCTATTGTGCGCGACTTTCCTGAGGAATTACCTGGTCTTCCGCCTCATCGACAAGTTGAATTTCAAATCGAGCTAGCTCCTGGAGCAGCGCCCATAGCCCGTGCACCTTATCGACTAGCTCCGTCAGAACTTGAAGAACTGTCCACGCAATTACAAGAACTCTTGGAAAGAGGGTTTTATACGTCCTAGCTCTTTGCCCTGGGGAGCTCCAGTCTTGTTTGTGAAGAAGAAAGACGGTACTTTCAGGATGTGTATTGACTATCGCGAACTTAACAAGGTGACCGTAAAGAATCGTTATCCTCTCCCACGTATTGATGACCTATTCGACCAGCTGCAAGGGTCGAGCTTCTACTCTAAGATTGACTTAAGATCAGGTTACCATCAACTGAGAGTCCGAGATGAGGATATCTCTACAACAGCATTCAGGACTCATTATGGACATTACGAGTTTCTGGTTATGCCTTTCGGATTGACGAATGCACCTGCAGTCTTCATGGATCTCATGAACAGAGTGTTCAAACCTTACCTGGATAAGTTTGTCAAAGTATTCATCGACGATATCCTGATCTATTCAAAGAGTCAGGAAGAACACGAACGACACCTGAGACTTATTCTGGAACTTCTTCGAGCAGAGCAACTGTATGCCAAGTTTTCGAAATGCAACTTTTGGCTTCGTGAAGTACATTTTCTAGGCCATGTGGTAAACAAGGATGGGATTCATGTGGATCCATCCAAGGTTAACTCGATCAAGAACTGGCCTGCACCCCGTACACCAACAGAAATCCGCCAATTCTTGGGTTTGGCAAGATATTACAGAAGGTTTATCAAGGATTTCTCAAAGATTGCGCAACCTCTCACTTCACTGACTCAAAAAGGTGTCACCTATCATTGGGGTGATGCACAGGAATCTGCATTTCAGCACTTAAAGGATAGACTTTGTAGCGCGCCTATCCTCTCATTGCCTGAAGGCACAGACGATTTTGTGGTTTATTGCGACGCTTCCATCCAAGGACTTGGTTGCGTGTTGATGCAACGTGACAAGTTCATTGCCTACGCATCACACCAACTTAAGTTTCACGAAAGGAACTACACTACGCATGACTTGGAATTGGGAGCAGTTGTTTTCGCACTTAAGATATGGAGACATTACCTGTACGTTTCCAAGTGCACCATTTACACCAATCACATGAGTCTCGAGCATATCTTCAAACAAAAGGAGTTAAACATGTGACAACGCCGATGGGTCGAGCTCTTGAATGATTACGAATGTGCGATCAAGTACCATCCGGGCAAAGCCAATGTTGTGGCCGACGCCCTCAGTCGAAAGGATACTATACCTAAGCGAGTACGTGCGTTACAGCTTACCATTCACTCTAACCTTCCCGCTCAAATTCGTGATGCTCAGGTTGAAGCACTGAAAGCAGAAAACATCAGGGCTGAGTCACTACAAGGATCAAGGAAACGATTAGAACAAAAGGAAGACGGCGCCTACTATGTTAACGGGCGCATCTGGGTTCCACTTTATGGAGACTTACGCGAGCTTGTGATGGATGAAGCACATAAGTCTCATTATTCAGTACATCCTGGTTAGGATAAGATGTACCACGACCTAAAGACTACATACTGGTGGCCTAGCATGAAAGCCCACATAGCAACCTACGTCAGCAAATGCTTGACTTGTGCTAGGGTCAAGGTCGAGTACCAGAAACCATCAGGCCTACTTCAACAACCAGAGATCCCGAAATGGAAATGGGAGCAAATTTCCATGGATTTCGTTACTGGCCTGCCTAGATCTCAACGCGGAAATGATACCATTTGGGTGATCGTGGATCGACTGACTAAGTCTGCACACTTCTTGGCTATCAAGGAAACCGACAAGTTTTCTACTCTACCAGACATCTACCTAAAAGAAGTAGTATCAAGGCACGGAGTGCCAACCTCCATCATTTCTGATCGTGACTCACGTTTTACATCCGAATTGTGGCAAGCTATGCACAAGTCCTTTGGCTCTCGATTAGACATGAGCACAACATATCATCCACAGACGGATGGGCAATCTGAACGCACCATCCAAACCCTTGAAGACATGCTTAGGGCATGTGTAATCGATTTTGGTAATGGCTGGGAAAAACATCTCCCGTTAGTGGAGTTTTCGTATAACAACAGTTACCACACCAGTATCCAGGCCGCTCCGTTCGAGGCATTGTACGGACGGAAGTGCCGATCACCTCTTTGTTGGGCAGAGGTTGCCGACAGTCAAATCACAGGCCCAGAACTTGTAGTAGATACAACCGAAAGGATTGCTCAGATACGACAACGAATGGCGGCAGCTCGTGACCTTCAGAAAAGCTATGCTGATAAACGCAGGAAACCACTCGAGTTCCAGGTTGGGGATCGAGTGCTACTCAAAGTCTCACCTTGGAAAGGTGTAGTTTGTTTTGGAAAACGAGGCAAGCTCAATCCGCGTTATGTCGGACCGTTCGAAATCATTGAGAAAGTTGGCAAAGTCGCCTACAAGCTGAATCTACCGGCAGAACACAGCGGAGTTCACAATGTTTTCCATGTGTTGAATCTGAAGAAGTGCCTGTCAGATGAGACCCTCATAGTTCCTCTCAAGGAGCTCACTATCGACAACCAGCTACGATTCGTTGAGGAACCAGTAGAGATTACTGATCGAGATGTTAAGGTTCTCAAGCATACCAGAATACCTCTTGTCCGAGTTCGTTGGAATTCACGTCGTGGCCCAGAGTATACCTGGGAACGAGAAGACCAAATGAAACTCAAGTATCCCCAGTTGTTTAAGAAAAGTGCAACCTCTACTGAGACTGAAGCTACTGCAAAATTTCGGGACGAAATTCCAAACCAACGGGGGGATGATGTGACACCCCAGGAAAACCAGGAAACCACGCAACTTAACTAGCTTCCTCAGTAACCACGTGCTAAATTTCGGGATGAAATTCTCTTAACAGGGGGAGAATGTGACAACCCTCGTAATTACATGTATCCGTACGATTTATTAATGATAATTAAAGTGCTTGATGACTGTGCTGAATTACTTAACTGCTTTCTGATTACTGCGTCATACTTACATGTGCTTGTAAACATACTAGTCTTGTGCAGAAAATTGACTAAATAATCCTGTATGCTTTCCCAAGTGTTGGGAATTAAAAATGTTACAAAAAGATATATATAGGACACTAAACGGGATAACTTAGCACTTTAACGGAACGGTATCAAACCGAACAACCGGACATTACCCGGAACACCAAAATAATGCCAGAAGCATTGTTTTTATTTTTCTGAGCTAGCTATGGCTCCCGAACACTTTAACACACTACATAATGCAAGAAACACATAACACTAGACTTTTACCACATAACCTTCCACTAACTAAGTTAGTTACCATCAAAACACAATTTACCCCCCCCCCCCTTGTGATGTAACCGTCCCATGGGACCCCACACCTCAAGATTTCTTCAAATCTTCCTAAATCTCCATAATCTCATCCTTGGGATTTGATGAGATGTGTAGTGTACTTAAGGGGACATGTTAACCGTTGGTTAAAAGAGTTAGGGACTATATGAAGACATAAGCATCTCACCATCTTAAACATCACAACACTCCTTCTTCTCTCTTCTACCTCTCGGCCGAGAGCTCCCACACCCACACACCAAGTTTTCGATCTTCATCCATCCATTTCAAGTGCCTTACAAGGTGCACAAAGGTGAATAACGGAAGGTGGGACTCACGGATCATCAAGGAACCCTCTAGTGTGCTTTTATCCACTCATTTTCTCTAGTGTTTCTTCCCTAGCTTAAAAGCTAGTAGTAAGCTTCTTTGATCCTTGTTTATTCCATGTTTTTGGTGGTTAATAGTTATATTAAGATGATATCTCAAGAACACTAAAAGATCTTATGCAAAAGTCTTGAACATAAAGCTAACTAAATGATGAAATATTGTTAAAATGAAGAAGTAATGTTAAGTATGAAGTTGTTTTGATATGTTGTTGATTACTTGATGCTTGCTTGTTGATTACTAGAAATATGTTGTTGATCATTACATGAAACTTGTTAACTTATGATTAAAAACATGATTTAACAAGTAGGAGGTGATTAGGGGTTTTCATGAAAGAATCACCTCCATATTTAGACATGAAGTTTGTGATAAAATGATTTCTTGTAAAAATAATAAACCAAGTGAACTAGTGATCTTGTAGATCTAAAACTTGTGAATGATTTTCCTAAAGGAACCAAGTTTGAAAAGATGATTCTCGAAAGATCATGATTTTTAGTAAACCTACACTATTTTTAGTGACAAAATAAGTGTAGAAATATTTTGGAACAAGAGGATGTGGTAAATAAATATTTTTGTAAAAAGTGTCTACAAGTTGTAAACATCTAGAAATCCCGAGAATGAGATTTTAACAAAAGTAAATACACTTTGGAGGATAACTAAACCCACTAAACACCATACCAAGTTACTACGCGTTTTTATGAAACATCAAGTTCATGTTGTCACGTAAAGTGCATTGTTTTTGCACTTGACTAGGGTAATGTTGTTTAGTAACTTGTTGTTGATTGTTGAATAATTTTTGGAAAAGAAAATGATATGCTAATAAGCATGGACACCTCCGTTTACAAAGGAAACTCTGGCGAAATTTTCTAGAAATTCCAACACTTAGAAAATATTTTTCTAAACAAGCGTTACAAATATATTTTATAACTTGGGTTTCAAATATAAACTTCGCCATAATTTTTGTAACAAAATACAAAGTATCGGAGGTTGATTTTTACAAGTAAAATGGATAAATATATATTTGGAATATATATATCTTATACTAGAAAACTTGTGTGGATACTTGTTTATTTTGTGAGATAGTTATATTATTTTAGGGTAAAATAATATAACTTAACAAAGTACCTGGACATTAGAATTGTGTGGTACGTGATAGAAGTAATGAGTAGATAAACCGTACGTAGGATGCGTGTTATGCATGCACGAGAAATTGATTGTTATCTGTACTTTATTAGGACGTGCTTGATTTCTGATTATTTGAGTAACTAATCTAACCGAGCAAACCAAGGTGAGTTCACACACTTTCTAAGGCATGGGATTCCCGGTGGTTGGGAATGGGTTAAAGAATTTAAAATGGAACCTACATATCCTCCTTGGGTAGGATATGTACGGCCATCCTCCATGAGTAGGATGCCAATATTAATCCTGCATATTCTCCTTGGGTAGAATACGTATGTTCGTCATCCTTGGGTAGGACAACAACCTTAAAACTTACAAGACAAAACTCTATCATTAAGTCCCTCATTTTAAATCGACTTAATCGCCAAGGCTAATGGCGAGCGGGTCATTAGTTAATAGCGCTATTAGGTTTAACAAACCTCACACCGTGCTGTTCGGACGGGCGTGTACTAATGGTCTATGGCAAACTTTCAATGATGATAGACATTGACGTAGGGCACAACTATTGTTCGTCAGTTGTCGATATCATACGGTCTAGTGGTTCACATGGGGAAGCCCCCACTGATTATGGAAATGGTTTGGGTAATAAAGAAGGAACTGGTTAATCATACTTTCAACTATGGGGTAACCCCCACTGCAAATAAGCCAACGAAAGACAAACCAGGTTTTTCGGAAACAACTTAAAACTAAACAACCAACCGTGAACTCACTCAACTTTGTTGTTGACTCGTTGTTACATGCCTTACAGGTCGCTAGATGCTTATGGAGCTTGCACGAGGAGGAGGTCGTTGTGGGATGTGGACTGTTATGTCCCATGCTTAATATTTAATCTTTATGAACCTATTAAACTTGCGTTTTGAAACTTTAAACTTATGAACTTATGTTTTGGACTTACCTTTTATGCTTCCGCTGTTAACTTAAAGTCGGTTACTTTCTTTTGGTCACCAATTGTATTGTGGTTGGTTTTACTTACTCAATTACGTTGTTCAATATGATTGGTGGCTCGATCCTGGTCATGTCACGCCTCCAAGCGGTGATGCTCCGCATGGTGGATTTTGGGGGTGTGACATCATCCTTGACGAGACGATTTAATCATTCTCTTGAGATGTGGCCTAAACGTTGATGCCACAACATAGATGAAGTCTCTAAGTCTCGAATCTGTTTCAACTTTGTGAGTGATTCACTAATATTATATGACAACAAAGATTTGGAAAAATTATCATCTAGTTCTAATCTATAGAGACCACCATCCAGAATGCTAGTACCATAAACAACGGAATCATAGAGAATAGAGAGTTTGCGATGACCATGAGAAACGACAAAACCGTCCATGTCTAACTTTGGTCCTGATACAAGGTTCCGAGTTACCTCAGGAACATATAAGGTATCATAAAGTTTAATACATAAACCAGTTTTAAAAAATAATTGTAATGTTCTTATGGCCTTCACTTCTAATTCCCGATCATCCCCAACTTTAAGTGTTCTTTGGTTTCTTCCCAGCTTCCGGATTGAAAGGAATCCCTGAGTAAAGTTAGTTACATGAACCATAGAACCAGAATCAAACCACCAAGAATTAGCAGGAACATTTAAATTAAAGGACTCAAGTATCATGAAAAAAATTGTTACCTTTCTTAGCCAGCCACTCCTTGAAGTCAGGGCATTCCTTTTGCTTATGTCCTGTCATCTTACAGAACTTGCAATAGGGTTTGCCTAAGGAGCTCTTAGAGCTGGAAGGTGCACTTGTATTAGGATTTGGTTTTTGAACTTTAGAAGCATCCTTCCTTTGATGATTGTTCTTCCTCTTCTTAGAGTTGGAGGTGGTGAAGTTAGCAACATCAGTAATGCGATCCATCTTCATGCGCTCTTCCTCCTGTACGCACATAGCGACCAGCTCACTCATCGTCCATTTGTCCTTCTGAGTGTTGTAATTGATCTTGAATGCTTCATAGGACGAAGGAAGCGAAGTGATGATGAAGTGAACAAGAAAACCATCACTGATTTCCATCTCTAGCCCTTTCAGCTTATTGGCCATGTCATGCATCATCATGATGTGTTCGCGAATGTCGCTCCTCCCATCATACTTAGTCGTCACCAGCTTGAGGATAAGAGTGCTAGCGTGTGCTTTTGATGTTCCTTTGAATTGAGCCTCCACAGAAGCCAGATAGGTTTTAGCATCCTCAGAATCAGGAATAGCTCCTCTAATTGCATTATGAATGGACTGCTTCATGAACATGAGAGACATGCGGTTACACCTAGTCCATTTTTCATGAACTATCTGCTCAGCAGCAGTACTTTGAGTAGTAAGATCCGCTGGCTTATTCTCTCTAAGAGCATAATCGAAGTCTAGCAATCCTAGTGTAAGCATGAGGGCATCCTTCCATTCAGCAAAGTTATCACCAATCAAAGGTGGAATCCCGCAATTGGGTGCTGATAGTGGAAATAAGATGAGCAAGTTATGATACTAAGAAAGAAGTCCTAATGTGATCTAATGGCATGTTATACTAAGGCAGGCATAAATAATGACCATTTTAATTATGAAGCTGTGATATTGTCTATTACTAATATCAAAATAATAAAGTTAGTAAAATTCTACTTAAACGAAGACAAATCAGCTTTGGCCAGAAGTGTAATCATTTAAGTATGTGTGCAAAGTAATCGTGACAAATCAGCTTTGGCCAGAAATGAGACAATCACTTTAGTTATGCACTTGTCAAGCATGCTAAACATAAATGAATTAAATCAGCTTTGGCCAGAATTAAGACATTTCGCGTTTGTAATGCATACTCAACATAGCTTTTATAATACTTGAACAATAAATAGATGTATTAAATCAGCTTTGGCCAGAAATGATACATCAGAAGCTCATTCAAGTTAAGCTATTTTGGTTTTGTAAAAGTTATCTGATTCTGATTAGTTAATTAATTGTTTACAAAACCAAGTATTTAATAGCAAACCACCTGTTAGCGCGGATCGAGTCAGGTCTCGACTGAAACGGCCTAAAATAACGAGGTTTCGAGTCAGGTCTCGACTGAGTTATGAGATCTCGAGTCATTATGAGGTCTCGAGTCGCAACCTTGTTGTTTCGAGTCGGAACCATGGTCTCGACTACTGCATTTTATGAGATCTCGACTTATAATGAGGTCTCGAGTCGCAACCACGGTGTCAAGTTGTGAAGATTGAAGCCCTTAGTCGAAATCTCAGTGGTCTCGAGTTGTGACTTTATGGTCTCGAGTCGAGACCTTTGTCCCGAGTTGTAAACATTTGATGACCCTTATGATTTCGAGTCGAGACCTTGTGGTCTCGAGTCGAGATCTGATGATCTCGAGTCATAATCTGATGGTTTCGAGTCGAGATCTGGTGGTCTCGAGTCACTGTTAACAGCTGTTTTGTGATAACTGAACACTCGAAATTTTAGGGATTGTGGGATACTGTTTCCTGTTTTATTGTTAATCTAAAATTATCAAAGATTTCAAAAATTATAACTTATTATCTTTTAACAGTTTTCGAAAATTTTAATAGATAAAATTCAGATCAAAAACAGTAAAAACACCCACTAATCCAAATCATATTCCAAAACTTAAGGAATTTTCGAGTTTTCTTAGAACAATATGATGAACCCTAAAAATTTAAAACATAATTCTGGGATCCGAAACCTAAATTTTAATGTTTCAAACGGGTCTCGGACATAAATTAACCCATATTAGTTTCGGGTGATATGATTAACCACCCTTTTCTTAAAACACTGATTTCGGCTCAAAGAAAACCGAAAACAGCCATGATTTTATAAACTTTCAAATTCTGTTTTCCAGATTTTGATCCTAGAATAATGGATACGAAAACAGAACTGATTTATCAACATATGCTCTGATACCACATGTTGATCAGTTCTGTTTAAACATAATGGAAAACATGAATTACATACCTGTTACAGCAGACAGGCCAGCAGAGAATCCAGTCAGAGATGCAGCCATTGAGTTCGACATACTTGTCAGGATGATCTGGTTCCTCCTTAGGGTATAAAATGATGATGGTGATAAACCGAAACAAGGGAGATTTCGGTTGGGAGAGAGAGCCGAGATTGTGATGTTATGAGGGTTGTTTAATGTGTAATTGTCTAACCCTTAAACTATCTAATAATCTCCTTATATATACACCCAAGAGGAAACCTAATTAGTTAATAAGGGTAATATGGTCTATCAACAATTACCAACTAATTATTAATAGGTTATTAATATATTTTGATCTATATAATATAAATGATTATAATGGCTACACGATTAAATATTATAACAATAATATATTTAATCTCACACTTCCTTGTGCACTTTGGTGGCATCATTGGCATCTTTATTCTATTTGTGATGCTTTAATATTGTATGTGTTATCAGGGGATTTATCACATAACTTCTGCATGTATGTAGTATGTACTTCTAATTATAGCAAGATGTTAAGTTCTTCTAGTGTTTTGTATTCCTATATATTCATAAAAAAGTGTTTTCTTTTTCCAGTTGGTTGATTTCTCATGAAATTGGAGTTTAGTATATGATCCAATATGAGGATTCAGATGTATATATGCTGTATCTTCTTTTAGATTTCTTGATGGACTTTTTTATAACATGATCCCCAAATTCATCTTGGTTAGTTGGTTGTAATTGTACATAGAAGGCCCTTGTAAGATCTCCCATGCGGACCCAAGGTTTTTTTCCGCTAGAGTCGCTTTTTTCTTCGATTCTCAGATGTCAGTTGCTTGAAGTGGAAATCTTCGATTTGGGTCGGATCGGGTAACATAAATAGTGATAATTTGCTCTTACAGCCATAAAACTAAGAGCCACAGTGAGGTCTTACGAGAATTCCCTCATTCCCTAGCCATTTGCATTTGTCTTTTCTGTTCCTTGTTCCATCTCCAAGTTTGTAATAAGATCAGTACAGATATTAAATTCTCTCTGTTAGCATCTTTCTTCCAACATCAATTGAATACCACGGAGTTATTGGGGGCAAGCTCCGGTAAACAAATGAAAACCACACCTACATATATAGGTTCTAAATTAAAAAAAAAACTACCAACTGAGAGAGAGTGCCGAGAGTTAGGATCCTTGATCCATTATATTATATAACCAATACAAGATCTCCTAAATAGGGGAAGGATCCACTAAAAAGTGGATTTTGCCTAAGTAGCCTAAGAAGGATTGTGATGATGACATGTGACACTCTTAATAAGTAGGAATGAAGGGTATTTTGGTCCTTATAAATAGGAGTGAAAATGACATGTGGCACCCCTTTTGTTTTTTTTTAAAATACAACAAAAAAATCTAGTACAAAAAAACCTAGCACAAAAAATCTAGTACAAAAAAATATAGGACAAAAAATGTAGTACAAAAAAATATAGCACAAAAAAATCTAGTACAAAAAATATAGCACGAAAAAATTCAACAAAAAAATGTAGTACAAAAATCCAGCACAAAAAATTCAGAAAAAAAAAATTTAAGACAAAAAAATCCAGCACAAAAAATTTAGCACAAAAATATAGTATAAAAATCCAGCACAAAAAGATGTTATACAACATAGAAATATAACATATTTTAGTGGGTTTTTTTAGTTTTCATATTTTATATAGCAATATGGTACTCAAATTAAAGATAAAAAGACGCTCGATTTTACGGTGAAATTTTTATGAAAAAATAATGTCGTATAAAAAAGTTATGAAAGTTTAAAAAATGGGGGTGGAATATGTATGTGCATTGCATGTGGAGAGAGAAAGTCCATAAATAGGATTTTCCCAAGATACCCTTGCACTCCTCTTTTCTCCTACACTTTCATCTTAACCATTGATTTGAAAAATGAATGGTTAAGATTCCTTCTCATCCTACTTAGGCAAAATTAAATTTTTATTTGATCTTACCCCCTCCTAAATATGGGAGATAGACAACAGAAATCCAGGATTATAATGAATTGTAAATTTTGTCCTTTATCTTTATACTATATTTCAGGTGATTTTATTTGCCTTTAAAATTGATAAATTTTATACTTAATGTTTTCAAATGCTACAGGTTATGTCCTTTGACCATAACTAAATTAAATTTTTTGGTTAAATTTTTTCATTTAGGGACTAATCATGTAAATAATTAAAATACCCACCATTTTATTAAAAATAAAACTTTAAAACAAAATATTTGAAAAAAAAGTTATATATAAATAAATAAATAACTCTGCCTTCTCTCTCAACCCCCCTCTCTTTCTCTCACTTCAACTCTTTCCCATTTACCACTACCATCTACCCCTAATCATCATCTCTCCGTTTAAACCCTAAAATTAAACTTTATAACCCAAACCAAAGTAATAATAGCATTCAAATTATACGAAACTAAGCTAAAAATATCTGTTAGAAACTAAATCAAAGTAATGATAGCATTCATTTTAAAAAATTAATATAATAATGGGTAAATTACGTTTTTCATCCTCTATGTTTGTATCAGATTGCAGTAGATGACCTTTAACATCAATAATTACAATCACAATCCTTTATTTGGAAAACTCATTACAATGTACGTCCTTTAACACGAACCAAGTTAAAATTTTCAGTTAAGTTGCACATGAGGGTAATTTGGTCTTTCAACCTATCCAAGGACTATTCTATTCTACATATGAAAAGTAAGTGGCCATGAACAGTAAATATAAATTTTAAGAGTTTGTTTTTTTTAACTAGGTGATGCCCCGCCTGTTTTGCGGGGCGATGGTCGAACAATTCTCAACCAATTAAAAAACAGTACTATAGTTTTGATAGAAATAAAAAGTAAAAGAGTGCAGACAACTTTTTGACACGGTTTTTAGCTGGGGACAAAGTCATATTTTTGTTTTTACTTGTGGGAAAAATAATTTTTTTTCCCGAAGGTAAAATCCTAATTTTTAGCTAGGGAAAACCATATTTTTATTTTGCACTGGGGGCAAAAACGTAATTTTGAATTGAGGGTGATATCGTAATTTTGAACCGAGGGGAAATTCGTAAATTTTAGATGGGGGCAAAAACATAAAGGAAGTATAAAATAATAAACTGGTGTAAAATCGTAATTTTGAGTCGGGGGGAAAACCAAAATTTTATTTTGAACTGGGGCGAAAACATAATTTTGGCTGAGGGTAAAAGCGTAATTTTTTTACCGATGGCGAAATCGTATTTTTTAGCTCGGGGCAAAAGGGTAAATGTATTTTGAAGTTGAGGCAAAACCGTATTTTTTAACAGGGGGCAAAAACGTAATTTTAAAGTGAATATAAAATAATAAACTGGTTGGTCCAATGGGTATTGCTCGTTGCCCATTTGAACCAATGGCAGAGAAGCACTATTCGAGGGTAAAAACATAATTTTAATGTGTGTATAAAATAATAAACTGGTTGGTCCAATGGGGGAGGGCGGCCGCCCATGTGAACCAATGGCAGGGTGATACTATTCCTTGCCATGTGGTTTGTATATGTTGAAAATGGTTTTCTTAATTATTTAATTTATTAGTATTTGTTTTATTATACATATAACTAGTTGAATTTCCGTCCGCACGTTGCGGCGGGGACCAAATAACTGCAAAACGCGTGTCAGTAACAGCAAGCAGATACCGAATATCAAAATATAGGACCCACATGTCCTACACGTTGGAAATTCGGTTGTTTTCAGTTCAGTTATTACGGTGCTAACACGTTAAAATATGGATGAGCTCGGTACCGGTAACGGCACTGAAAGTACCGATCCAGAAAATCATCAAAATTAGGTACCAGCACCGACAATGCTCGGTACAATACGGTATGGTATTTGAAGGTAAAAATTAATAAATACAGGTATGGTGCTAAACCGGTGTCGAACCGAAAGTAACGATTCTGAAAACGCCAAAAGGTGGGTACCAAATTGGTACCGAAAATGATTTGGTAAAGTAAATTTGGTACCGATACGATACCGGTTTGATTACAGGATTTGATACGATTTGCTTATCAATAATCTAAATATCTAAGTTAATTTTACATGCTACAATTCATTCATTACAGAAAAAGACAAAAAATAAAGCAAAATAAGTTGTTGTGTATATAAAACCTCATTCAAACGAAATACAGTTTGCTTACTGTGTGTATGAAAAGTAATCTAAACGGTGCAATTACTTGCATTGCTACGTTGCTACAGGATTCGATGAACTCGGTACCGAAAATACCGTTACCGAAATCCCCAAAAGTGGGTACCGGTACCGAATATACCTGGTACGGTACGGTTCGGTACCGGTCAGTACTGATACGACACCGGTATTTGAGGGTAAAAACCGGTGAATACCGTGCCGAACTGGTACCGAAAATATATCCGGTTTGGTAAATTTGATACAGGTACCGGTACTCGATATCATTTGCTCATCCCTTAGTGATGTTACTATTCATTCAATTCTATTTTTATCACTATTCATTCAATTCTATTTTTATTAGGGTAAAAACCGGTGAATGCCGTGCCGAACCGGTACCGAAAATACATCTAGTTTGATAAATTTGATACTGGTACCGGTACCCGATACAATTTGCTTATTCCTTAGTGATGTTACTATTCATTTATACCTATTTTTATTACTATATTCATTCAATTCTATTTTAATTCTATTTTTGTTACTGTTCATTCAATTCAAATTTTAATATATAGGTAACATCCAGTTTGATAAATTTGATACTGGTACCGGTACCCGATACAATTTACTCATTCCTTAGTGATGTTACTATTCATTTATACCTATTTTTATTACTATATTCATTCAATTCTATTTTAATTCTATTTTTGTTACTGTTCATTCAATTCAAATTTTAATATATAGGTAATAGGTAATTTATTATTTTTTGTAATATATCACATTTATTATTCAACTTGATTTTTTTATTATAACTTGCATTTGTTAACCTTTTTAAAAATTCTAAATAAACATCTATATTTACTCGAGGTTATTTTCCCGCGCGTTCTTACGATACGTTACCACAGGCATTGGGTCGATTATTATACATATGAATTGTAAGTCATAATGAAATATAATAACATACTTATTATATTATAACTAGATTTAAGCTCCCCATGTTGCGGCGGTGGCGTAAAACTATGCCAAATAGCATTAATGTCACACCACCGTCAGCAACTACCAACACTGAGTCGATCCAGGACCCGCGCGTTGCGATGAACTTATCAAACGAAAAAAATAAATGTAAAACACTGAACCACACATGCATGTTGCGTCGTGTTAACTCGCATAATTTTGAACGAACAAAAAACATTAAACCACACACGCATGTCGCGCCGTTTTAACTCGCAAAATTAAAACGAAACGTAAAACGAAGATTTACGAAAGAAGAAAAGTATATGGGACCAAAGTTGAAGGTAAAAATATTGTGAGGTTAAATTGAAAATAATGAAAACTTTTGAGTTAAAAGTGAAAAAGAAACAATTTATGTGGGTTAAAATTGCAAAATATAAAAAGCTTTTGGGTTAAAGTTAAAAAATCTTTTTTTTTTTTTGAAAATCCCCCAAAACATAATGTATAACATCTTATGCACAAAATTGTTACTAATTTATGGAATGTAAATATCGTTATGATATTGTATTATTATAAATACTTTTTATTATATTTTGTTTTCCGTTTATAATTTTTAACATAATATGTTTTATAAAATTTCGAATATGTTGTTACGATGTGCTTATTTTTATCTACGTCTAGATTTAAATTTTGCTCAATACCGATGAATTACTTTTTCGGTATCGTAGGTTGTAGCAAGTGTCATTGTCGTGCAGGTATTGTGACGAACCGATTCCAACTTGAACAACATCGACACCGGCATCGAATACTGAAGCTTGTACCGGTATTGGTTTTTATGGTTTTTACCGATGTTAGAAGCATGTCGATATCTTTTACAATCGTACTGGTATTGTGACGAACCGAACAACATCGGCACTGGCATCGAATATCGAAGCTTATACCAATATTTGTTTTATGGTTTTTGTCAATGTAAACGCGTGTCAATATCTTTTAGGGTATATAAAGACTTTATTTTTTTGGGTTTTCTCTTTCGGTCGCTATAGCGAGTGTTAGTACGGTATGGTAGTGATACGATGTTAATTTATTAAAAGAAAAAACAATAAAAATAAATACCGGTACTGACACGAATGGTGTTTAGTCAGTTTTCGTTCGATTTGGTACGATAGCGACACAATGGCCGTTTTCAATATAGTTTGTATGTCAATGTTGAAAAAAAATAAACATAGAATGCAACCAACCGCACAGTATCAGTTGAACAACATCGATACCGATTTAGATATTCGTTTTTATTGTTTTCGATCAATGCAAGGTTTTCTCTTATGATTACTATAGCGAGTACCAATGCTATAACGAACCGAACATATACCAACTGAATTCCCGCCTCGAAGCGCGGTGGAAATCACTAGTTTGTATAATTAAGAGGATGATTTCGTAGATAAAAAAACAAACTTTAACAAATCCCACACTACCCTTCTCTCACCGCCAGCAAACACCTGTTCTCCGTCCATACCCTGAATTATTTCAAATGGTGGTTTTTAACTCATGGAGAAAAGTAAGGCTACACAAGTATGGTGACGGGATGAAGATGGAGGACGGAGCTCGACGGAGGTGGGCGGCATGGTGTTGGCTCCGGAGACGGACCGGGGGCCCACCTGGAGGATCATCCTGAACGTCGAAGAATGGACGTTGAAGACGGGGACGGAGCTCAGGACGCAGGGGGCGGCATGGTGTTGGCTCCGGTGACGGACCGGGACGGAGGGGGACGACCCCCATACCGTCCAGCCTAATACTTTTGGCATAACTAAAACTCAAAATTCAAGATTCAAATATGCCCTTTTCTAATTCCACCTTTTACATTCTAAAATTCACAACTTTACTACAAAACATCCCAAAACAACTGGGTATTTCCCAAACCAGTGAAAAACATAATATATATATATATATATATGGGTCTGCTAAAATGAAAACCACCTCCAGTTGTAAGAACCATGAGAACTACACCGTACGGGGCGAGTTGGACCAATTTTTTTTTTCATAAATGTAGATGCGTATATTATAAACACATTTGTAAAAAAAATAAAAAAATATGTCGTGTGTGTAGTTTTGAGCACCACAAGTTTGTGTTTACAGGTACCGTAAATTTTGTTTAAAATTTACGGTACCCGTAAACACAAACTTGTGGTGCTCAAAACTACACACACGACATTTTTTTTTTATTTTTTTTACAAATGTGTTTATAATACAAGCATCTACGTTTATGAAAAAAAAATTTGGTCCAACTCGCCCCGGATCAAAAAGTTCTCATGGTTCTTACAACTGGAGGTGATTTTCATTTTAGCGGTCCCCTATATATATATATATATATATATATATATATATATATATATAGAGAGAGAGAGAGAGAGAGAGAGAGAGAGAATTGCGCTAAAATAAGAACCTCCTCGAGTTGTAAGAACCGTGAGAACTTTTTGATCCGGGGCGAGGTGGACCAAATTTTTTTTCGCAAACGTAGATGCGTGTATTATAAACACATTTGTAAAAAAAATTCAAAAAAAAATTGTCGTGTGTGTAGTTTTGAGCACCACAAGTTTGTGTTTACGGGTACCGTAAATTTTCCGGTTAGATTTACGTTGTAGTTCTCACGGTTCTTACAACTCGAGGTGGTTCTCATTTTAGCGGTCCCCTATATATATATAGGGGGAGGTTCATTTTAGAAGAAAATTAAATTGAGAAGAAAAATAATGAAGGGTACAATTGTAAAACATTAAATAGTTTTTCTCTCATCTCATTTATTATTATTTTTGACTAATTAATTAGTCATAAAGAGTATCATCCTACACACTAAAATTTTTGCCTAGACACATCAAAATTTATCCTACACGTTTTTGAAATTTATCCTACACATACTGAAATTTATCCTACACAACTCGTAATTTATCCTACACACCTCATAATTTATCCTACACTTTAAATTAATTTTTTTCTTCTTTGAAAATATATATATTTTTTTAAATAAGTTACAAATTTAATTTAGTGAGCTATTAAAAAGGAAGACTAAGAATTAATGATCTATCTAATTTTACCAATATACCCTTACACCCATATTAAATACAAAAATTAAATGAAGTAAAATGAAGCATTATTATTGGTTGAATTTTGTTCTTTTTTATTCTTACAAAAAAATTCTTCTCATTTCAACCCTCCACTATATATATATATAAGATTGTCAAATGGAACCTGGGAAACGGATGTCGCCGTCGCAACTCCGATATTATATGTTGCCGTCAGATTAAACCTGGGAAACCACTGCCACCACTACCGTCGACCACCACCTCCACTACCGCCGTCAGATTATCAGATTGAAGCTGGGAAACCATCGCCTCCACTACCGCCGACCACCACCTATAGTCCCATCTTATTTCCCATCCCCTTTCTTCCTTTTCCAACTGTACCACCTCAAGTCCTATCTTATCTCCAATCTCCTTTCTTCCTAGCTAATTACAGATGAAAGCACGAAAAAGTACTTGGATCATCGGAGAACGAAACAGTGCAGGTAGATCTGAAACTCCGATGACAAATCAACGGCCACACAATAACGCCCCAAAAGGTTGCGATGTTACGGATCTGGGTTTTATACTTGGGGTTTTAATGGTTAGGGTTATGTGTGTGTGTGTGTGTGAGAGAGAGAGAGAGAGAGAGAGAGAGAGGAGAAGGTGAGAGAAATGTGATTCTCGTAGTTATCGGAGGTTGGGGTGGTGGTGGAGAAAAGGTCGAGAGAAGGAGCTGTGAGAAAGAGAAGATGTTGATTGAGAGAGAGAGAGAGAAGGAGTTAATTTTATATATATTTTTTATCTATTATATATATTTTTTCATAAACGAGCAAAATTAGCGAGTTACCCTTATGTGCAAGCACATGTCAGATTTAACTGAAAATTTTAACTTGGTTAGTGTTAAAGGATGTACAATGTAATGGGTTTTCGAAATAAAGGATTGTGATTGTAATTATTGAAGTTAAAAGTCATCAATCAATTGAAATCTGATACAAACATAAAGGACGAAAAATGTAATTTACCCTATAATATATATCCATACTCCCATTTCAGAATCAAAATGGTGGCTATAAACACCAACACCACCACAAGTTTGAAGTCAAAATCCTCAGTTTTATCTTGCACACAGTTATTTGAGCGAGCATATATGCTTTTAGACAAAAAGATGAAAATTGAAAACCATGTTCTTAAGTTCAAGAAACTTAGAAAACATGAAATTCAGAATCAAAATAGTGGCTATAAACACCAACACCAGATCTGGGTTTGCCGATGGTGTTAGAGACGGAAAGAGAGAGAGAGAGTTTCTAGAGAAGTTGTGTTCGCCCATGGTGAGAAAAGAGGAGGATTTGTTGACATGAGGTGGCGGCTATGGCGGTTTCATTGTCTGGTGCCGGAGTGGTGTTGATAGCCGGTGGTTGGGTTGGGTGGCCAGACCTTGTGTAGATGGTAGGGGTGTAAATAGGTTGGTGGTTGTGGTGTAGATGCTGGTTGAAGTTTAGATAGAGAAAAAAGAGAGGGAGGGTGAGATAAAATTACAATTATAAAAATTGCATATAAGTTTTATATATCTTCTTTTTATTTTTTTTACACAATACTCCCTACATATAAGTTATTTACACAAAAATAGTCCTAGAAAGATAAAATGAAAAAATTCCCTCATGTGCAAGACATAGCCAAACTTAACACAAAAAATTAATTGAGTTATGGTCAAAGGACATAACCTGTAGCATTTGAAAACATTAAGTACAAAATTTATCAATTTTATAGGCAAAGGACACCGCCTGAAATATGAGATAAACATAAAGGACAAAATTTGCAATTCACTTTATTTACTCTAAATACAAATATAATACACATAATATTACACCCCCACAGTAGAAGCGGGAGGGGAACGTATGCTGAGACTGGACCTAAAATCTTTGAAAAGAACCCTCGGTAAACCTTTAGTAAAGATATCAGCTATTTGATATCGAGAGGGGACATGAAGCACACGAACATGGCCTCGTTGAACTTGCTCGTGAACAAAGTGGATGTCTAGCTCAATATGTTTCGATCATTGGTGTTGTATAGGATTGCCCGATAGATAAATAGCGCTTACATTATCGCCATAGACTAGAGTGGCGCGGGTCAACGATCTACGAAGCTCTAATAAAATATTGTGAAGCCAACATATTTCTACTACGATGTTTGCAACACCATGGTATTCGGCTTCGACACTAGAACGAGATATGGTGGGTTGGTCTTTGGAAGACCATGAAATGAGGTTATCACCATAGTTGACGCAATAGCCACTAGTGGAACGCCTAGTGTTCGAACAACCCGCCCAGTCAGCATTTGTGTAAGCAAGGAGACTTGGTGACGGGGTGAATCCGAGAGACAACCCGAAAGAACTTGTCCCTCTAATATATGGCGTATAATGCGTTTCAGTGCTAACTAATGATCCGTTTTAGGGGCATGCATATGCATACATATGAGTTGTACCGCATAACTAATGTCTGGGAGAGTGAATATCAGGTATTGAAGTGCACCCGCTAGACTTCTGTAAAGTGTTGGATCATGAAAAATATCTCTGGATAGTGAACTTAACTTAGCAATAGACATTTGATATAAAATAGTTAAACGAGCCGTATTCATGTTTAAAAGTTTTGTCAGGTATTTTTACGTTTTTAAAAATAATCAAAATTTGAAAGTTAGGATCCATTATTTCTCCTTCTAGGTGCATAAAATATACATATGTCTTATAGACATTAGATATAAAGTAGTTAAATGAGTCGTATTCATGTTTAAAATTTTTGTTGTTCGCGTTATCAGATACATGTTAAACCTGCTAAGACACGATTTGCCAGCCCTACCTAGAATGGATACTGTCACAATCCGCATTTTCAGGTTAACACTTTAACCTAACCATAATTAATTTATACATTCATTCACATCATTTCATTTAACTAGGGTTAGTTAAGTGAGTCAACTTTTGGTAATTCATACAATTACCGGAACACACACGAGTAAATTCTCGAACGTTGGTGACTAAAATGAATAATAACTGTAAACGGATAATTTTGTATGATACTTATAGGTTCCCTAACGAATACGTGAGTTACGTGCTTTAATTGTTAATTTCATGATAATATGTGGTTAGTTGAAAGTCTTGTGTTTTAATAAGGGGTTTGTAGTAAAAGCTGAATAATTAGGGGAGTTTTGTAAACATAAAGAAAACTTACTAAAACTAATCTAACCCTAATTATCCCATAATCATAAACTATGGCTTTTCACTTTCTCTGATCTCTCTCTAGTGACACAAGCTTTCACCCACAATCATTAGGATTTTGATTTTCTAATCAATCAAGAAACATCACTAGATTGAATAAAAGGTAATTGCTTTTGTTTATTCATGTAATCTTATTGCTTTCTTGATCATCATGCACACCCTAGTTTATCCAGACAACTAAACCAATGAATCTGTTATTATGATCATGTTGTATATGGTGCTTGATGCTAGATGTTGTTTCATATAATTGATATGCCAATGGGTTAATGATTATGTACGTACTTATGCTTGTAATTGAATTAGGGTTCTGTTTTGATATGCATGATCTTGATTTGAAACCTGTGTAAGGAATGTTTTTCATGAAGTCTTAGATATAAAATAACTGAATTAGAATGTTTAATGATCATGGAAACGTTTTAAAGTCACTACATCAAGTTAACAGTCTACCCAAACTTTTCACCCAACTTGTAATGGCTGTAATGAAGTCATAACTTCATGAAAACGTTTCATTCTTGAGTTTAAAACGTAGTGTTTTGAAATATTCTTCAAACCTCACTGGTTTCATATTTTTTCGACGAGTTTAAGCCAGTCAAAAGATTTTTACGGTATAAACGGTTCAGGTTGCATTTTCCTACAGAAATTACAGCCTATTACGAGAGTCATAACTTGGTCTAGGATGGGAGTTAATACTTGAAATTTTTATAGTAGATAGTCCTAGGAGGTTAGAAAATTCTCCAACTAGAATTTCATAAAAAAGGATTTTTAAATAACTTATACCATAAACTGTCGACAGAATGTGACAAATCAGACCTATATGTACTATATGATTTTTAGTGTTTTTTCTGTAAACTATTAGGCATTGAGAAACTTAAACAAGGTCTAACCAACTTAATGACATGTCCGATAATTTATTTTGAATTTTTGTTGTACGTTTACTATTTTAAATAAATTCTGGAAAACAGCTCTAAAACTAATATGAAACTACTTAAGTTTAAGATGTTTGTGTTTGTTATTGATTGTGTTGGTAGATATAAAGTGACTATGCATGATTAAAACTTAAGTAAGCATGATACATAATATGAGAGGTACACCTACTCATAATCACACGAACGGATAACTACGTGTCAACGTGTTGCATATTATGTGGTAGTTACGTGTAGAATTTAAGTGTGCACAATTTAGCTAAAACGGTAACCATATCAGGACATGGTTGGCCATTGGTACTACAAATCATTTAATATTCTAGCCGAGCAAAACTAAGGTGAGTTCATAACTCTTTACTAAAAGCATGCGTCCCTGGTTTGGGACACAACACTTACTTCCCTGGTTTGGGAAACACATACGGTACCCCTGGTTTAGGGCTACACGCGCGTCCCTGGATTGGGATCATACATACTCTACTATCCCTGGATGAGGGAATAGTATACTTAACTAAACGCACACTCTATCTGGAAGTCCCTACATATTTTACCGATTAGCATGTCGGGTTGGCAGGCGGGGTATTAGTTGATAGCGCTATTAGGTAAACGTCACACCGTGCTGGGAGCCTGGCATGAACTATTGACCTTTTCAGTGCATCAATGCGGATAGACATTTATGAGGGCACAAAACTATAACGTCAGCATTCGGTATACACAATTTAGTTGTCTTGATGAAGGTTAGCTACCCGAGTCATGGTTCATGCTTTACAGGTCGTTAGGTACAGCTGCACGAAGGCTTGCAATTTGAGGAGTGTCGTGGGTCATCAAAATTTACATTTTACTTGTACTATGAACTTGTGGTTTCTGATTTGTGTCTGGATTTTTAAACTTTGCTTCCCTTGTTAACTTAAACTTTGTTTTGGACTTTTAAACTTTGATAATTGGTTCAACATGATTAGTGGCTGGATCTTGGATCTCAAGAGCGTGTGCCTGTTGTGAGAGAAACATGGAGTTGTTTTCTCATGTGACTGATATGCTGAGAAAGAAGCTTAGGGGCCCAAGGTCTTTCATTGCAATTTATTTGCAAGATGATCCATAAGCGTGTGTCGGAGGAGATCAGAGGACGTGACAAGTAAAATGTCGTCTACATAGAATAATAAAAATGAAATATTCCTCCCATGATGAAGACTAAACAGTGACTAGTGAGTCATCACATTGACTTTGAACAAAGCCTAAGGTGAGAACATAATGAACCGTTGATACCAAGCCCGTGATGCCTGTTTTAACCCGTATAGAGACTTTTTGAGACGACATACATGATTTGGAAGATCACGATGCCGAAATCTCATGGGTTGGTACATGTAGACAGTTTCATTGAGTGTACAGTGCAAAAAGGAGTTGGTGACGTCCAGTTGTTGGGCAAACCATGACTGAGATATGGCAATAGATAAACCGTGCAAATTGTTGTCGGTTTAACTACTAGACGAAACATTCTATTGGCATCGACGTAGCACTAGCAGACATAACAGACACTGATGAACCAGATGTTAAAGATACAAAATATGACAAGTAGGGTGACATGATGAGATGCACCAGAATCCAAAATCCTTACGGTTGAAGGAATACATGAGGTAGTAAACGAAGACATGCCTGAATTTATAAACATTTTAAATTGCTAAAAAAACCCTAAGGATTCGAAGTAGCTATTGGAAGAGGACCAGAAGGTGCATTCAGATTTCAAAAGCGTCTTCGTTGCTGTGGTGTCTTGTTAAGCAACAATGGACACTGAGACTTCCAACGGTTTTTATGTTTGCAATACGCACATTGAATTCAAAAGCACGTGTAAAAGAAAGCGAATAATCCATGTTGTAAACAATTGGAACCTAAACGAGAACAATGACAAATATGAGAGCAACTAAATAGGATACTCAAATCAAATTGAATCCAAAGACCAATCAAGTCAAACAAAGCCAAAACCCAACTTTTCGCTAAACAAACTTCTCCAAGAACAACTTTTCGCCCAAGTTGTTGAGCGCCTAAATCCATAACTCACTTTTCGCCAAACCACAAGAACCATTTCGAAACAAAAACACCGGTGTATAATTAAAACCCAATCAGAGCCAAATATAAAGTAAGCAACAACAAAAAACAACCCAACAATGAAAGCAAATATGAAGAAAATACGCATCAGTAAATCAATTACGAATGAACTCGAATTACCAAACCTTATCAGAAAAATGGATCACAAAGGAAAGAGATTAAATATCATACTCACCATAAATTAAAAAATAAAGATCCACGAATAAATAAAGCTTCCTAAATAAATAGCTCAGACCAAAAAACCAATTAAGGGAGTGTTTAGGATTGATTTTGGAAATGACTTATAAGTTTAGGCAATAAGTCAATAGTGGAGGGTTCAAATGAGAAGAAAAATTTTGTAAGAATAAAAAGAATAAGTTTTAAACCAATAGAAATGCTTCATTTTACTTTATTTAATATGTGTATTTAATGTTATTAATAAGCGCATATAGGTAAATTTCCAATTGTAATTAATTAGCTAACTAATTAAAATTGTAACTCACTTTTAAATATACTCTTTCAAGATAAAATAATTTATGATGAAGGACAATTTTCGACATGTGTAGGATAAATTTTAGTATGTGAAGGATAAATTCTTAAATGTGTATGATAAATTTAGATATGCGTAGGTTAAATTTCAGTAAGTATAAGATATATGTAGGATAAATTTTGAAATGTGTAGGATAAAATGTTCTTTGCTTTATTAATGAGAGATAACATAATTAATAGGAGGAGTTATAAATTATTTAGTGTTTTACCATTATGCTCTTTCTTCTTTTTCTTCTCACACTAAATTTCTTCTCAAATGAATCTTCCCCTAAGTCAATAACTCATTTGAAAAGGGCTCAAATCCTGTCTTTTGAAAATGACTTTTTAACTTATTAACTTTTTGAAAAAAAAAACTAATAAGTTAATAAATTATTTCCAAACTCATGAGAAAAATGGATCAAGATGGAACGAGATTAAATCATTCTTTCACATTAGTTCTTCATGAGTCCTCAAACGCAACCCTCCAAAAAGATAAAGTAATAAAGTAAATAATTCATGACAATGTCTCTCCCAAATCATTCTTCAGCAAACTCACAATATTTCTTTTCCAAATGAATAAAGCCAACCGTAATTTTTGAAATCTAATTCAACAATAAAGAGTCGAATCCGGTGGGGTTTTTGTGGTTTAAGAATAGATACAAAAAATTGATTGTCTCATGGGGTAATTGGTGTAAATTTGTAATTATGTAAGGTTTGTGTTGTGGCCGCCTCGGTTTGAGGTTTGGCGTTTCGTTTTAATGAAGTTCACTTTTCAAAAAAGAACAATAATTGGATCCATCAAACCTTCTTTGCGAATTACAACTCCGAGAAAGGCCGTCGATCCCTATTTTGGCTATCTAGAATTTTAATAGGTACCCCTAATAAACTTTTGTTGAATCCACAAAACTGATACCTGATAAAGTATCTTTCATGATGATGAAAGATCAATAAGCATGGATCAAACACGACTCTGATATCATGTCAATTTAACAAATATGTTTATTATTAAAGAGTAGAAAAAGGGTTACGCACAAAAAAAAATGTATAGGACATATGCTAACAAATATATACCTCCTCCTCATTGCAAATCCTAATCGCTACATTCAATACAACAATCACAGCTATACATAGAACTCAAGTTGTCCGGTGTGTGGTTACATGAAGGAAACAACGGACGATTTATTGGTCTCTTGTGTAACGGTTAAAGCGATATGGTGGCTGGTGGGAGCGTGGCTGAAAATCACCGAACTCGCATCATGCTTCACAATAAAAGACTTGCTCATTGTAGCTGGTGGAGCGAACTTAACAAAAAAATAGAAGAAGGCGGTCCTATGTGTGGTTATGGCGACTAATTGGACGACATGGATACAAAGGAACGATAGGATATTTAAAGAAAAATACAACTCAAGCGTTAGGATTTTTGAAGACATTAAAGAATACTCATTATTGTGGCTGAAATACAGAGCCAAAATGGATTATATTGCTGTAGAAAACTGAAACAATATATGAGTCTATGTAATACAAAATTAGGTGGCAAACTATGTAATGACTTTCTAGCTCCTGGCTGGTAAGTCTTGCGTATTCTTTTAAAATATGCATAATAGCTATTGTTTGTTCGTGGTAAGACGTCTGACACGGCCGGTGCATAACATGTAAGACAAAACGCCTACAAAGGGGCGTGCTTAAACTTTATTAAACCATGGACCATAAGTTGTTTCCTTGGCAAAACTTGCCGGCCAAAAAGAAGTGAAAAAAGATGTCTTCCAAGGAAAATAAAACATGAAACAGAAAAAGGAAAAACGCATAAACTCTCGCACGCCTTCCTATCTTATTGGATAACACATAGACCAAATTTTGCTAACGCATGTCACCGTCATCCCCAACCCCATCACCAGCCAACTGACTGCAGTGAAATAACGAAAAGAAAACTATTAAAAAGGGTATACTATGTTTACTTATATATGCATCGAAAAGTAGTACGGGTTTTCATTACTAACACTAAGTGCAGACGGTATACCTTTCATGTGGGTCACTGTCAACTGTTTCTTCTGAATCCGAATCTGCATAAGCAGGCCTGGGAAGGAAAAGCACGAAACATTTATGTAGACGGTTATCCAAAAATAAATATGCACAATTACATTGTTTATGGAAATCAATCAATTATAGTTGAAATTTTTTTTGTTGCCTTTCCATTTATAACGACACCAAGTTTATTTTTTTCAAAAGCCAACTTCTCCCCTTATATGTCTTTACACATTCGAAGTGATGCGTCACCAAGTTTTTTTATTCCTATTTTTTTAATGTAGAACAATGCACTTTTATATTTACGAACTCAAGTTTCCGACTGTTGTAGCCTCCTAATTTTAAAATAGAGTAAACATATACCAGGTATGTAAATAACATTTCAGATCGAGTAGAAAGGTAAATAGCACATCTTTAATTAAAATGGTTTATTAAACAGGGCACGAATAAAGTGTAAGCCGATATATACCTTACGATCACAAAGGGGCTGTCTTTAAGAACCCGATACTGATTTGTAGGTTGCAGGCGAAACCGTTGACCAAATATACACCGCCCTCTTTGAGTTTGTCAAAGAAATAGTGGGCAATGTTATTCCTTGCGGTGCAATGCATCACACCTCTCTGCGCAAATAAAGGCGTAGATTTTTGTTTCAGAATCAAAAGTAGAAAAACGTAAGAATGTGGGATAGCAGAGGGTAAAAAACTACCTTTATGTCAGTGATTGTCACGGCCCCCGACCCGGTTTGACCTGGTCCAGGAGCCACGGGACAGAAATCCCGTGGTATTTATTAAGTTGACAGCGGAAGACTTTCGCAGGATCTTTTTAAAACTGCAATTTCCCGATTATTTTATTTTATAATTTGGGATAAAACCCCGGCAATTTACAATCATATGATTTCACAGAGAAATCTTTATTCTACAAAAACATGTTTCTTTATTTTATATTGAGCCACTTCCTTAAGCTTGTAGTGCTTCGCGGCACTTTTCCTGGTTCACAACAGATTACCTGAACATGTTTGAAAAAGGTTTTGTCAGCGGGAAATACTGGTGAATCATTCTTTTTACTAAAACGACCCGTTTGTTATAATTTACAGTATTAAGGGTGATTACATTGTTTCCATATATCAACCAACTACCCACAGTATTTGTCACTCGACCGGATCTGTGACTATGGTCATATCACCCATTGGCCACCCGTTTGTCCAATGGTGAAGATTATCAAGTAATGTATACAAAACCACACATACTGGCTGTAATTTGGTGATTACAAAGACTTAATCCCTGTAATTATAACTTTGAAAATATTTAAGAATTTATAAAGCACTTTGATAAAAGAGAATGACTCACTTTGTAGGTTTATATGAACAGAGCTTAGCCTACTGATTAGCCTTTTAACCTAAATGCACACGAACTCGGTTAGTAACTAATACAGCATTTACGATAACTCACGAGATTAAAACCTTCACAACGAATGACAAAGTGCGATACTTAAACATCCATTGAATTAACAACGAATGACAAAGCATAAACCCTAATGTGGGCAGCACTTAAACATCCATTGGATAGTTTAATCGATCGGACATTGAATCGTAGCAGCGATCGAGTTAATACCCGGTATCGGTGCAACACCTCGCTAATATTTGAAAGAAATTTCGACTTCAGAGTAACAAGAATTCGTTTTTGAAAGTTCGTTTCGACACAATCAGACTGTGCATGCAACAAGCTATTTATAGCTGATTTTGAGGGTTCACGCGGCCCGCGTAAACCTAAGGTTAACACTTACGCGGCCCGCGTGGCCGCCCAGTCTACGAGTAGGGTTGACTAGTCATACGTAGGTGCACCAGATGGTCGACATGTGGCACATTTACGCTTATCCGGTCAATCCAATGTTGACGCGGCCCGCGTAAGACATGTCTTGTCTTTTACGCGGCCCGCCTGAGACCCAGATTTTTGTTTTTATTATTTTTTATATGGTTTAGGGTTTCAGGGGTCCCGGTTTATATTTATGGGTATTTTTAGGACAATTTTGAGAGTCCTTACATCCTCCCCACCTTATTTAAAATCTCGTCCTCGAGATTCATTGGAATAAGTGAGGATACTTTCGTTTCATATCTGATTCTAGCTCCCAAGTGTATTCAACTACTCTTTTTGAATCCCACTTAACCTTGACAAGTACTAACCGTTTGTGTTTGAGAAACTTTACTTTTCTGTCTTCTATTTGAAGAGGTTTCTCAACAAATTTTAACTTTTCGTTTACCTTTTTATCTTGGAGAGGTACTATCCAAGATTCTTCTGATAGGCATTTCTTGAGGTTGGATATATGAAATACATCATGTACTCCAACTAACTCTTCTGGTAGTTGTAAACGATAAGCAACTGGTCCTATACGTTGGATCACTGAAAATGGTCCTACGTATCTTGGACTTAACTTTCCTTTCTTACCGAATCGAACTACTCCTTTCCAAGGTGAAACTTTCAATAGTACTTTGTCTCCTACTTGGAATTCCAACGGCTTCCGTCGATTATCAGCATAGCTCTTTTGACGATCTCGAGCCGTCTTTAGTCTTTCCTTGATTTGTGTGATCTTATGAGTCGTCTCTTGCACAATCTCCGGACCTGATAATTGACTTTCTCCTATTTCTGTCCAACAAACTGGAGTTCTACACTTTCTTCCATACAGTGCTTCAAATGGGGCAGTTTCAATGCTTACATGATAACTATTGTTATAGGAGAATTCAATTAACGGTAAGTGATCATCCCAGTTTCCACCAAAATCTATCACACATGCCCTGAGCATGTCTTCCAGAGTTTGGATTGTCCTTTCACTTTGTCTGTCTGTTTGAGGATGATATGCAGTGTTTAGGTTTAGTCGAGTTCCCATTGCTTCTTGGAAACTAGTCCAGAAATGAGAAGTGAAACGACTATCCCTATCCGAAACAATGGAGAGTGGAACTCCATGTAGGGATACTACTTCATCTACATACAACTTTGCCAATCTTTCCATGCTAAAGGTTTCTTTCATGGGTAGAAAATGAGCTGATTTGGTTAATCGATCCACCATTACCCAAATCCCATCATTACCTTTTCTGGTTTTGGGTAACTTAGTAACAAAATCCATTGTTATGAGTTCCCATTTCCATACAGGCATTTCTAATTGTTGTAGTAGACCTGAAGGTTTCTGGTGTTCTGCCTTAACTTGTGAACAAGTAAGACACTTAGAAACATATCGAGCTATATCCTTTTTCATTCCTATCCACCAAAAGTTATTTCTTAAATCTTGGTACATCTTGTTGTTTCCAGGGTGCATGGTATACCTAGATTTATGGGCTTCTTCTAAAATCTTATTTCTTAATTCTCCTTGCTTAGGTACCCAAATCCTTCTTTTGTGGAATCTCCAAATTTCATCAACTCCTTGTTCTAATTCTTTTATTCGTCCTTTCATTCCTTCAGCATCATCCTTGATTGCTGTTTCTTGAAAATGCTTCAATTGTTCCATTAAATCTAATTGTAGATTTAATCTGAGAGCACGAACTCGTTTTTGCTTCTCATGATACTTACGACTTAAGGCATCTGCAACTGCGTTTGCCTTTCCTTCGTGATATTGAATATCACAGTCGTAGTCATTTAGAATTTCCATCCATCTCCGTTGCCTCATGTTTAATTCTTTTTGCCCAAATATATATCTTAAACTTTTATGATCTGTATAGACATTAAATTTACTTCCGTATAAATAATGTCTCCAAATCTTAAGGGCAAAAATTATGGCTCCTAATTCTAAATCATGAGTTGTATAGTTCTCCTGGTGCTTTTTCAATTGTCTTGAAGCATACGCAATTACCTTCTTGCGTTGCATTAACACACATCCTAATCCTAGTTTTGAAGCATCACAATAAACTTCAAAATTTTCAGTTCCTTCTAGTAAGGCTAGGATTGGAGCATTTGTTAACTTCTGCTTTAGAATCCTAAAAGCTTCTTCTTGTTTAGGTCCCCATTCAAACTTAACTGCTTTACAGGTTAGCTTTGTTAATGGTACCGCTATTTTGGAAAAATCTTTAATAAACCGTCTATAATATCCGGCTAAACCTATAAAACTTCTAATTTCCATTGCGGACTGCGGAACCTTCCATTTGGTAATTGCCTCTATCTTAGCAGGACCTACATGAATACCTTCGTGATTCACCATGTGACCTAGAAATTGCACTTCTTGTAGCCAAAATTCACACTTCGAGAATTTGGCGTAAAGCTTTTCTTTTCTTAACAAAGTTAAAAGTGCATGCAATTGCTGACAATGCTCGTCCTGACTTTTGGAATAAATAAGTATATCATCGATAAAAACAATTACAAATTTATCCAAGTACGGTTTACAGATCCTATTCATCATGTCCATGAATGCTGCAGGTGCATTCGTTAATCCGAAAGGCATGACTGTAAACTCGTAATGACCATACCTAGTTCTGAAAGCAATTTTAGGTATGTCTTCTTCTTGTACCTTCAATTGATGATATCCGGAGCGTAAATCAATCTTAGAAAAATACCTAGCTCCTTGAAGTTGATCGAATAGATCATCAATCCTGGGTAATGGGTATCGATTCTTAATTGTAACCTTATTCAATTCTCTATAATCAATACACATTCTCATTGAACCATCCTTTTTCTTTACAAACAACACTGGTGCTCCCCACGGGGATGAACTAGGTTGTATGAAACCTTTACTTAGTAATTCATCTAATTACTTTTTCAGTTCTAACATTTCTGTGGGTGCTAACCGATAAGGTGCCTTAGCTATCGGTGTAGTTCCTGGAATTAGATGAATCCTAAATTCTACTTCCCTATCTGGTGGTAATCCTGGTAACTCTTTTGGGAATACATGTGGGTATTCTGAGACTACAGGAATCTCTTTAAGTTCTTTACCCTTAGTACTAATGATTACTGAAATCATATACACTATTCCTTGTTTTCGTTCATAACTAGCAACTTTCATTACTGAAATGAACTTCATTGGTTTTCGTGGCCTGTCCCCGGTAACCATGATTACTTCTCCGGTAGGTGCACAAATTTCTATAGAGTTCTGGTCACAAAGGATTCGAGCATGGTTGGCTACTAACCAATCCATTCCTAATACCACATCGAATTCAGCTAATTTCATAGGTAATAGGTTTGCAGAAAATTTATGACCTGAAAGTTCTATTTCTACATTTTGCAAAACCTTATCTATTTTAACTGAATTCCCATATGCCGTTTCTACTGTAAAAATATGCCTAATGCTGGTTAAAGGTAGGTTAAGAGCTTGGCAGAATGAAGTATTGATAAAACTTTGGTTTGCACCAGAGTCAAATAATACTTTTGCATATACGTTGTGAACTAAGAACGTACCAGCTATCACATCAGGGATTAACTCTGCCTCCTGAGTTGTTAACTGAAAGGCTCTAACATTCTTTTTGGTAGCTCCATCAGCTGGCTTGGCCTTATTGTCTGATGGTTTAACCACTTTAGGACATTATGTTTTGAAATGCCCAGCTTCTCCACAGTTATAGCAGATCCTTGTTTTCCTTCTGCAGTCTTCTTCACGATGTCCTATAGCTTTGCAAAAGTTGCAGGTCACATTACATCTTCCATAATGTTTCTTTCTGCAATTCTTGCAGAACGACGGATTTGAGGATTGCCCTATTCCTCTTCTCTTGAAGCTGTTATTATTACCCGTACGAAATCCTTGGGTAATTTTCTGAGCCAGTTCCTTTTTCCTGTTATCATCTCTAGTGCGCACCAGTTCATCAGTTAGGGTGTTAGCTAATTCCACTGCATCGTCAATAGTACGAGGTCCCGCAGCTTTAACGATATTGCGGATTTCACCAATCAATCCCCAAATATAGCGAGAAATGAGTACCGGTTCTGGCGAAGCCAGTGTTGGTACCACTCTAGCATATTCAAAGAATGTCGAAGTATACCCTCGACAGTCTACATCCACCATTCGGTGGTTCAGGAACTTATTTGCCATTTGATCTTTTTCATATTCGGGACATAATTTCCTTTCTACAAGACTCTTAAATTCTTCCCAGTTCATGGCATAGGCCATATTTCTTCCTTTAGCCTGAAGTACTGTATTCCACCATTCTAGTGCCCCTTCTTTGAAAAGATTTAAAGCGTACATGACCTTGTTGTCTTCAGCACATTTACTTATTGTAATCACTGCCTCGGTTTTCTCTCACCAACGCAGTGCCGCAGTTGCTCCTTTATTGCCTGCAAATTCAGAGGGTTTACAAGCAAGAAATTCTTTGTAAGTGCAACCAGATGTTGCAGCTTTCATTTTCTTAGGGAGCGGAGCCTGCCGGGGATCGTTATTGTTATTAATATGATGGCCGCCTCCATTTACACTATTACTGAAATTATCTTCAGAAATACGTTTGCTAGGAACGATTTGTTGAGGTTCGATTGGATTTCTAACAGCAGCAACGATTGCTGGAATAGCATTGGCTATTCCCTGAGCAACGATATTTTCGATATCTTGCCTATTTAGAAATTGATCCTCCGGATGTTGCTCAGATTGATTAACCTCATTAACTGGTTCATTATTAGCGTTTTCCATCTGATATATATAATTTATTAGTATCAAATAACAATTATACACAAGATAATCATACAAATCTCATAACACATATAGCCAAAACTATCGATTTCTCGATTTATATTTTATACTATGCGTCAATACACACCTTTATCTTACAAAGTTTTATTTGTAGTTATTTTACAAGATTATAGTTTATTTTTATTTAATATACAATCATATTTTCACAAACCCACTATCCTTCGTCAGTTGATTATTTCAGTAACGACGTTCCCTCTCGTCGTATTTCCAGGAGATCTGTTCTCCTACTTCCCTGATCCTATTTCCTGCATCCACCAACTCCTCGCCAAAGTGGCGGAGTTCAGCTAGATTTTCATTGCTCATTGGTGGGTTTGGTATAGGTTCTGGATCGAACTGAGGGAGAAATGAATAAGGACTGTTGAGAAGGTTTTGAAACTGCCAATCGTTCGTTCACCACTCGTCCATTCCTAGAGGTTGGGTGTGGATTATAGGTTCTGTGATTGCTGGTTCCAAACTTATTGGAAGTTGAGTTTCAATAGGATGAGTAAAAACATTTTCATTGACAGGCTTAATAGTATCACAGCTTGCCAATATAAAATCTAGCTCCTCTTGTAATGTCATTTCCTGGGTTTATTTAGAGCTTTCTCCAATTTCTATCTTGGTTTGTTTAGAACCTTCCCCATACTCCATTTCCATCTGCCTAGAATATTCCCCAAACTGTATTTCCATCTGCCTAAAACCTTCCCCGTCTTCAATCCCCTTCCCTTTGTCTAAGGGATTTTCTATTTTGGGAATCTTCCTAGTGGCGGGTTTCTTCCTGCGCACACGCCTCCATCCTACAAATCTCCTCCTTTTCTTAGGCTTGGGTTTCTCCGGAGGTGGAGCATTGAATTCCATAGGTTCTTCTATATCTGGTATATACCTATTGAAATCTCTGGAAAACTCTATTTTTACCGGATAGAGATTTAAATTCTGAAGGGCTTCGGACAGGTCATTCATGCTGTTTAGCATATACATAAAAGAATTGATAAGTTAAAATTTTATAACAAAATTTCATAGATAATCTTAAAATATTATTGCATACCGTGTGACTAATTTAATACAAAAACAATTGAAAATTAAAACACACTAGGGTTTACTGTAAATTTATTTATTTACTGGATAAGGTTTCTGGCTTGTAAGTAATAAGGTTGCTAAAACTTGAGTTAAAGTATTTAAAGATTTGCATTTACTGCTACAGTGGCTAGCATATAAAGATCTGCCCATTTTTCATCTAACTTGTCTTCCAATGGAGGGTTACTGCCTAGTTCTTGGGTTTTCTGATTAACTCTCTTTTCTTTTGGTTGTGATTTCTTTAATTTCTCCTGACTTTTCCTAATAATTAAACTTCTTTTATTAGGATAAAGTGGTTCCTCATATTGTGCCTTTCGGAAAAATATTCCTTCTTCATGATTTGCATAGTGTTTTGTTTGGGATGAACTTCCCTTCTCGTTTGATGACCTATCTAATTTAAGATAGATGTTTGAAAGCTTTTGCTTACCCATACTGTACACAAATATTCAAATAATAAAACACATAATCACATAATAGTAATAAAATTAAGTATTTTCTAAATACTTAATTGGCTTAAATCAGTGGCTCTGATACCACCTTTTTCTGTCACGGCCCCCGACCCGGTTTGACCTGGTCCAGGAGCCGCGGGACAGAAATCCCGTGGTATTTATTAAGTTGACAGCGGAAGACTTTCGCAGGATCTTTTTAAAACTGCAATTTCCCGATTATTTTATTTTATAATTTGGGATAAAACCCCGACAATTTACAATCATATGATTTCACAGAGAAATATTTATTTTACAAAAACATGTTTCTTTATTTTATATTGAGCCACTTCCTTAAGCTTGTAGTGCTTCGCGGCACTTTTCCTGGTTCACAACAGATTACCTGAAACATGTTTGAAAAAGGTTTTGTCAGCGGGAAATACTGGTGAATCATTCTTTTTACTAAAACGATCCGTTTGTTATAATTTACAGTATTAAGGGTGAATACATTGTTTCCATATATCAACCAACTACCCACAGTATTTGTCACTCGACCGGATCTGTGACTATGGTCATATCACCCATTGGCCACCCGTTTGTCCAATGGTGAAGATTATCAAGTAATGTATACAAAACCCCACATACTGGCTGTAATTTGGTGATTACAAAGACTTAATCCCTGTAATTATAACTTTGAAAATATTTAAGAATTTATAAAGCACTTTGATAAAAGAGAATGACTCACTTTGTAGGTTTATATGAACAGAGCTTAGCCTACTGATTAGCCTTTTAACCTAAATGCACACGAACTCGGTTAGTAACTAATACAGCATTTACGATAACTCACGAGATTAAAACATTCACAACGAATGATAAAGTGCGATACTTAAACATCCATTGAATTAACAACGAATGACAAAGCATAAACCCTAATGTGGGCAGCACTTAAACATCCATTGGATAGTTTAATCGATCGGACATTGAATCGTAGCAGCGATCGAGTTAATACCCGGTATCGGAGCAGCACCTCGCTAATATTTGAAAGAAATTTCGACTTCAGAGTAACAAGAATTTGTTTTTGAAAGTTCGTTTCGACACCATCAGACTGTGCATGCAACAAGCTATTTATAGCTGATTTTGAGGGTTCACGCGGCCCGCGTAAACCTAAGGTTAACACTTACGCGGCCCGCGTGGCCGCCCAGTCTACGAGTAGGGTTGACTAGTCATACGTAGGTGCACCAGATGGTCGACATGTGGCACGGTTACGCTTATCCGGTCAATCCAATGTTGACGCGGCCCGCGTAAGACATGTCTTGTCTTTTACGCGGCCCGCCTGAGACCCAAATTTTTGTTTTTATTATTTTTTTATATGGTTTGGGGTTTCAGGGGTCCGGGTTTATATTTATGGGTATTTTTAGGACAATTTTAAGAGTCCTTACAGTGACAATATAGTCAGTGCTCATGTACCTGCCGTTAACACTTGTCACGTCCCATTTTCTACAAACCATTATCATGATAGGTCCGGTGCTCCCTTCACGGAGTTCACTAAGGAACATATGACTGCTTGTACCGCCGTCGGACGTTTGCAAACTAAGGGGGCTGGCCATGGCAATAGAGGAGGAAATGGAACTATGAACCTACAAACATAACAAAGCCGACAATCTTATAGCATAACCAAAGACCGTTCAACTGTCTACAAATTAATCATATCCTAATGAATGATATTAAATGACAGGGATATTCAAAGAGGCACAATAAAACAATGCAACTTAATTAATTTTAAAGCGACTTTTGGTATCCTAGCTTGTAGTTAGAGTTTCTTGAATTGGTTTTTATATAATGTTAGACTTTATAAAAGAGAACAATTTATTAAGAAATACCTACCACTTGTACACTATTAATTATGAATGTGATGGTTCATTTATATGGCTCTGGACACCACATGATTTATAAAAAGTTTAATTCTTTTAATTTGATTTAAAAATTATAATCAATTGAATATCATCCGCATGTAATATGCACCATTAAGACAAAATGGAAAACCTTTTCAATTTTCCAATCTAATTCGAAGAACTTCACAGGTCGCACACTCCATTTCGTAACCGACATGTATTAATCACACATGTATTAATCACACAATCAATGACTTGAGTTAATATTTGTTAATTGGTAACTGATAATCATTATAAAGGAGACAACTTGAAAGACACAAATGTATTTAAGAGGCTCATAATGAAGGTTGTCAATGGCATCAAAGGAAGATAACAGAATTTGAACTTTTACACATCAATTTTCATCATAAAATTCTAAATCTCTACTAAATATATTCACCAACTACCATTGAAAATCAACTGAAGTCTACTAAGATAAAGAATGAACAGAGCATTTATAGCACCCTTAATTTATGTTTACATTGTAGCTTTGTTTTAATAAAATGTTATATCCAATAGCCAAACACTTATGAATAGGTCAATTTGGGTTGTGTTAGGTCAATTAAAGATTTGAGTTAAAAAGTGAACCGGGTAAAAAGTTTGCAAAATTCTACTTTTAATACTCACATGTGGGTCTAAATCCGTTAGCATGTGCACATATTACTGTAAAAGAAGTGAGAACGCTCCCGTGTATGATACAGTTTATCCTTCAAATCACCAATATTATGAGTTCATGAAATACAGTTTATAATCGTGTTATAAATATCATCGTCATCATCATCCCTATTTCTATCGTCTAATGTTGCGGTTGGCTGACTGAAAAAAATAGAAATATATATTAAATTAACGAACACATATACAATTTATGGATTCCGATTAAACATTAGAATTATCAAAACCAAACTTCAACAGTTCTTATAAGATGATTAGAAGGTACTCACAAGCCCACTAATACACATTTTCAACAACGTTGCGCTCTTGTAGAACAGTAGTCTGCCACTCATTTCATTTGCTACTTTCCTAATAACAATACACTTTTATAAGTAAGGATTTGCATAAAAGTAAAAAATAAAAAAAATGAAGTTCAAGTAACCAATTATTTCATAAATGACTACTACACCTCAACATTTCCAACTGGGTGATTTTGTTGGTGATACATGCTAGATGACCAAAATGGCCAACCCGAGGTGCATTTCTTCCGGGAGAAGCTAGTGTTGGCTGTAATATCAAAAGAAATCATTAAAAAACAAACTTGTTTCAATTTTTAGAAAAAAATCAAATCTAACCTTTTGGTGATTTTTCCGGTACTTCATCTACTAACCACATACGGCAAAACCAAAACTTTTGATTGTAACACTTCTGGTCATCTTCCCAAACACCGCCTACTAAAACTTTCGTCATGCCATTAAAGTGGTCTCTTTTATCTCTCAATACTGCCATCTCTCTCCAACCATCAAAGTGCAAATTCAAACACTGCCTCCAAATCGTGTTGACTGTCATTAATTTTCCACTACATTACAAACACTATAATTCATGGCCCATCTTTATAAAGATAAATTTTTTACCTCTTCTCATCTCACTTTCATCCATAATATCATCATGTATCAGTATGAATCATTTCCAAAATGTCTGCCAAGCGCCTTGTAAGTTCCCTGAGTCAATTAAAGAAACATGTCACTATTGTCACATACATTTCTAACCATTTGGGGATTAAAAATTAAGTATATATACTCAATCCAAACCTGAAGGCGCTAATGTGGCTCTTGACACTTTATGAAACGCAAATTGTTAACGCACCACCAAATTGGAAGCCCGAACTCGTAATTGAACCTAAAAGAATGCAAATTCGGACTGACGTGATAAACAAAAATCACACAACAGCAGCAGAAGAAATCTTATTCTAGCGCCGCCATCAATCGTGTAGAGAAGAGATAGTGGGCATCGGAGTGGTCATGGTGGGTGGGTGGAGTGATCGGAACTTCGCCGGAGATGGATGCTCTTCTCCAACTCTCGTGACTCTCTCACTCTCTTTAAAAAAATTAGTGTGGGAATGTTGAGTGATTTTACATAGGCTAAAAGGATTATCAGTTTCCATACCAATTAATAATCATTAAAGTTTCCCATCAAAATTAGTAGGTTACAAAATTTGTCTGAGGAAATAGAAATTAATACATTAAATTTGTACATTTCAACTTATAGAAGGAGATGAAGGGGCTAAACTTAATTCAACTATTTCAATTATTTCAATTAAAGGTATTTATAAGGGAAATTGGATTTAAATAATCCGAACTTTCACCTGTTGGCCAATAACACTCCGAACTTTCAGTTTGGCCAGCAGCACTCTCAACTTTCATCCTATTTTCCCAAAACACTCCACCTGTTGGCCAATAACACTGCATTAGTTGACCACGCCCCCGTGTCCGCTGGGCACGACCCCGTGTGCAGAAGCGTATCTGTACTATCAAGATTTGCCTAGATTCTGGTCAACTAATGCAGTGTTATTGGCCAACAGGTGGAGTGTTTTGGGAAAATATGATGAAAGTTGAGAGTGCTGCTGGCCAAACTGAAAGTTCGGAGTGTTATTGGCCAACAGGTGAAAGTTCGGATTATTTAAATCCAATTTCTCTATTTATAATAGGCAATTACAACTTGAAAGAAACAAATGTATTTAAGAGGCTCATAATGAAGGTTGTAAAAAAGTTGATATAACTAAATTTTTAAGTATATATAGATAATAGAGTGAATTGCCCGGATGGTCCCTGTGGTTTGTAATTTTGTTACTCGCATAGTCCCTTGAGTAAATATCAGTTAGTTTGGAAATAGGAGGTATGCTCCCTATGGTTTGCATTTTGTTACTCGGATAGTCTCCTGAGTAAATGTCAGGGGACTATCCGAGTAACAAAATGACAAACCATAGGGAGCATACCTGCTATTTCCAAAATGCGGGGACTAAACATGAAAAAACGTGAAACCACAGGGACCATCCGGGCAATTAACTCTAGATAATATGGTCTATCTTTTCTGTTAAAAAAAATCACAGATGTACACACATAACGGTGTTTTAGCTATATAAAGAGATAAAATATTATGTTAATTCAAAAGATGCATTTTCAGCGTTGACAGGGTTAAGGAAGCATTTTGTTTTCAGCTCTAGGTTACTAATAACTCTTAATTCGTTACGGTGTCACCATAATAATCTATTTATCTTAATTATTTACTAAATCATATCCTATTATTAGAACTAAAGTTTAACAAACTAATAAATTTAAATAATAAACTAATAAATACGAAATAACTTCAAAGTCGACTAATTTTATCTTGACTTTTCCCTTTGAAATATTGTAATTTTTTGTTCACTTTTGAATTTCGATCAGATTATGTCACCAATCACCCCGATCTGTACTCGTAATTCTGATCTGGACCCACGAGATCTTTGACGCCCAACAATCACCTGGTATTATATATTTATATCCGATCTTAACTTGTATACTGATCAGGACACACGAGATCTTTGATGCGCAGTAGTTGTCACATTTTGATATACTTCACCTCTTGAATAAAAACCATCCAGCTGGTTCAATAATTCCAACATAATAATTATGTCTTTACGTAAAATAATATTAAGGCCATGTGTAGTCATAAAGCTCTTTTGAGACGTTATGTGACAAGTGGCACGTCACGTCATACAGGAGATTTATGAGACGTTATATCACTAGAGCGCGTAGTCATAATGCCCCTATCCATCAATCATCATTACCTAATTATTACTTTTTTAATTTTTTATAATTAATTTCTAACTTTATAAAATTAAAAACCATTTCATTAAATTAAAAAAAAAACATTACACTAAAAAAAACATTACACTAAAAAAAACATTACAATAAAATAAAAAAAACTCAAAGGTTATATTTTTTTTCGATTCGCTCCGTTTGTGCCAACGCCATCTTCAACGCTTTTCCGGTTATGTGGTCGTGTGGTTTCGAGTATAATTCAAAGTCATGAGCCCATTGTCTATTTCTCATAATCTTGGTCACTTCTCGGTTCTCTTCCATACGTTTAGTCCCTAGTTCGTGTATGTCTTGAAGGCGTTTGTTTATCTCCGAAAATGCATTAGTCATTTCGGATCTCATCGACGATGACTTGGGTCTTTTCGATCTTGCACCGCTTCTTCTTCCGGCGGGTCGTGGTAGCTCTTCTGCCGGCTCTTACTCCGGAATATCATCGCTTACGTCGGTGTTTCGAGCGTCGGAGGTTGGCGTTTCGGGTTCCCCCGACTCGTTGGTTTTTGATCTCTTTGACGGTCTTTTATTTGCCGACCGACCGGTATTCGTAGGGACATTGGCGCATTTGGGGCTATTCCGAAGAAGTTGCCAACACTTTAAGTACGGGAAATTACCTTGACTAGCTTTATACTCAATTAAGGCCGCTTGTGTAATTTCCTCGTCCTTGTGGCCACTTTTCCATCCGGTTCTTGTCCGTTGGTAAACGAAATGAAAATTTGTACACTTCTTGTTTATATCGGTCCACTTGCCCGATATTGAATTCGTCGGCTGATATTCGTCTCCCCTACCCATGAGCCCGAAAAAAGTTATAGGATTCGGTTCCAAAAGATGACTTTACTTTGGTTGTTTGCTAAAAAATAAACAAATAATGGATAAAAAATAAAACAAAAAAATTATACAAAAAATTAATACAAAAATATTACCTATTTGGGGGTCTTCTGACACGTCGATCCAAGATCGGGTTAAGACGTACTCCTCTTCATCATCCCACGGTAGTGGTGGTGGGCGGCGCTATGGGGCGCCATTCCCCTTGCTCCCGAGGCCTAGCTTGCATGGAACCTTGGACTGGTTTGTGAGTACACAATTCAAGCTGGCTCAAAGAAAATGAAATTCAATCTTTTTAGAATGAATGTGCTTTTTAGTTTTTATTGTTATACTAGTAGTAAAACCCATGTGCAAACATGGGTGGTTTTTAGAAAAATCATACATATCATATTTTAATAGAAAGTATAGATATTGTAATTTTTAGTTTAGTTTTTCTTTTGATTAATTAATATTAAATTAGTCATAAGTTATTCTCACAAATCTTGCATGTTGATGCATTTGAACTCTGGTTTACAACTAAACAAATAATCAGCCTAAACAAATAATAAAAAGTAGTCACTACCTTTCATCATAAAAAGCTAGAACTACTATTTTACTTTGCCGAATGTTCATATCTGTTGGAAATGTGTTTATCAAACTTCAATACAGAAGTTGTAAAACATCAAACGAATATACTAACAAACTTAAAATCTTTACTTTGAAAAAAATCAATAGAATTTGAATACAACTTAAGTTTCAACAAACATTAACTACGATCACACGATCACCTACCTCAACAACTTTCACCAAAGCCCAATCAAGATTCTCTTACCCAGCAACATTTCCTTTGCTACATGTTGTGTCCTTGCTACATATGCTGCTGGAGACAATGTCGCAACTATACTCTAAATGTTAAGCTCATTTGGTTAAGAGTCACGTTCCAACGTATCCGAGAATCGTTCGGCTCTAATACCAAGTTGTCACGGGGTTTCTTTTCGACCGTCGCGTGGCGTCCCCAAGTCCCCGGGGACAAGCCAATCCATCCCGCTTCTTTGTGTGGGTTACCAGTTTCGTCCTCCCTTGGACTCATCAGGAGAGCGGCGTCAGCTCTCGACCCGTAGTGCGTTCGTCGTTTGCACGACTAAGCACGTACACCTCTTCATTGACACTGACTCCGTCCCCGGATAAAGTGCAGGACTAGCCAGTAACTCAAACGTTCAAACACAGCCCACAGCATTGTGTCCTTCAAACATTTGACCCATGAAAGTGTGCTCCACCTCATGGCAGACACGAGTTTGAACCTCATAAAGCTTTTTTTTTCTTTTTTTTTTTTTTTTTTTCTGTTGTTTCAATTTTTAAGAAGCATATGGTGCTATATTTGGGGCCTAACATTGTGCCCAAAAGAATATTTAATGGGTGCACTTTTTTTAATAGAATGGAGCCCACTAGATATAATCTTAATAAAAATAAAAAATGAAAGTTTTGTTATGAATATATCATTTATAGTGACTCTCTACATCCTTAACTTCTCATTGTATTCACTCTTATGTTAATGTTGAGCCTATAAATAGAGGCTTTGTATTTCATACATATATATCAAGAAGAAATCCATCTCCCATTCTCCCATTCTTCTCTATACATTGCTAGTAGGTCGTTGTTTTACAACACGTTATCAGCACGAGCGCGAACACGAACACGAACACGAACACCAAAACCATAATCCTCTTTGATGGTTTCTTTTGATTTCTCAACATGGGAGGATGCACAAACCCGTTAAATACCAGCGATTATTCGACAATTTCCAGAATTGATTTTGACATCGCTATATCAAAGTTTGGAAAACAGGAAGTTGCTGGATCTCAATTTATTTGGCTATTTTGGTACGTACAAATACAAAGGTAATTATCATGCATCTTGAATCTCTTTTTCTTGAATTAATGTTGTGCCATAGAAATCATAATAATATATATATGATTTAAACAAGATATAAATTGAGAATATTTAAGTGATGACTCAACAGATTAGATTATTTAGTATATATTTTGATATGTTGCTTGTAGAGTTGTACACTTATCACATTATAATAATTATTGTTATGGATCTTACAAAGAAAATTCAAAATAGGTTCATAAAAAAAATCTTTTGAAACACAATTTGAACGAGAAAGTTTGAATAAATGTCAAATCTTGTTTTTAAACAAAATCTTAGTTGAAACTTATTTTATAATTTTTGTTTTTTCATTTGCCTTTGATGGTTATGAAAATTGGTAATCAATATTTATTTAATATATAATATATCATGATATCTTTTAGTGTTACAATGTTGATTGTAATTTATGTGTTAAATACAAATACTGGTAGAGTAATATATGATAATGTTATTATTTGTTTGAAATCATCTGTGGATACTTGTAGAGTAATATATGATAATTATTTGTTTGAAATCATTATTGGATTTTAATGGTTAAAGTCTTTCAAAATATTTTTCTCCACTAACATCATAACATGGTTTAAGAAGATAAATGAAGACCAATTTTGGATGACTTTTATTGCATTATTTGAATTCTCTCTTCTTATCAAAAGAAGTAAGGTTATGTTTTTATATGTTATAAATTATTTGATTAAACTAGTGGTAATCATATCATTCTTAATTAATCTTTTGGGTTTATAAAATGTGAATTCAAATTACTCTATTATCACGTTATCATCCTTTATAGTCTATTATATGATATTTGTGGATGTTATTGTTATATTTTAACATAATTAAAAGTTTACGCATCGTATAAGATTTGAATGTATGATATGCTGTGGGAAGGGATATTTTTACAAATTAAGAAGATACTTCTCGATATGTTTTTTTATGTAGAACATAGTAATAATTAATTTATTATAAAGAAAGACTTGTTTGAAAATAATAATGATCATATGTTGGGAACATAGACTGAGATATGTGTTTCGTTTGTATCCATCTTATCTTTCAGGGTAGAGTGATATGCATCTGATTGGTTATAGATTAATATATAAATTATATATATTTGCTTATAAGTGATAAAAAAAATATCATTGCCTAAAGTTTTTATTATAACTTGTTTTATATGTGAAATGTTATAATGTTATATATTGTATAATTTTACGTTATGCCTTCTTGGTTTGAATTTATTTATCTATATAGATAATATAGAACAATTAAATCAACGTTATGGTTTGTTATAACTCTCACGAAAGAGTATATATATTCATAGACAAGACACGTGAAGTGTCATACTCACACATTGAATTATATAGTCTAATCTTATTGATTCGGTCATGTAACTTCTTTTCAATTGATATTATGTGATGAGAAGGTTATTTATACATTGTTATATTAAACATTTGTTTTTACTATCAAAACTCAAATATGCTCTTGAAGTAGCAAGATTATTAAAGAATATATAAGTTTTGAAATGACCATCATGAAAGTTGTGTGGTTATAATACTTTCCCTAAAGTGAATGTGAAGCCGTGTAGTTCTAATCCATCCACTAAAGTAAAGGCGACAATGATCAATGTAAAGGTCACAATCATGATTAAGAAAATTGTAGTGATGCCACCATGAATGTTGTATGGGTATAATCTATTTCTTGAATAGAATGTGATGATATAATAATTGGTGTAAAGTTCTTGATGATGGTAATTGAGGAAATTGTTATGATGCTCATGTAATGAGATCAACCATGTTAATAATGTGATGACTATACAATGATCGTTATGAAGGTCGTAAGATATAAGATTGATAAATCTTATACAACTCAATTATTTCTCAATTGATGGTAAGCAAAGAGAACATTATTTACAAGGAAAAATCGATTAAATTCTTTTCATTTGTCACACTTGAGACATATGCTCCTAAGGTAGCAATATCATTATAAGAGTTATGGAAAAATGAAAATGATTTTATACTCATGTGACCGAGTAAATAATGAAAAGCTATGAAGCTTGTTTTGGTTCTACTCCATTCCCAAAAGTGAATGTGATTATATATTAATCATAGTAGATGTAATGATGGACTAATTGAGACATTTGTAATGATAAGATTGACTATAAGAATTGTAATGGTGGCCATTTTAATAATGAGATGGACCACCAAAAGTGGCAAACTAAGGAGGGAATGCATAACGTGCTGGTTTTAACTTTGAAGTTATAATATATTCTCTCGTATCATACGTTTTGTATTACATACGAGCAAGTAATACACATACAATCATAAACCAGAAGTTTATGGATGATAATTATTTAATTAGTTGGCATGACCGGTTAGACCACACCGAGTCAATGATGATGTGAAACATAATGAAGAACTAGAAGATTCTTCAACATAATAATTAGCATGTAATGTTTGCTCTCAAGGGAAATTATATATTTGCAAAATAAACGAGGGTGTGTACACCTAAATATTTTGGAAGCGATTAAAGGATATGCATATCCCAACATGATACCATTTAGTTTTTTTTTTTAAATCGATGCATGGTCTAAATGGTTATCAAATCCACAACCTGAAGCTTGTGTGATTGTGGCTTAGCTAATGTGATAACAAGAATATTAATCCAGATTAGTACATTTATTTGATAATAGTGAATTTGATTCCTAAGTTATTAACGATCATTAGAATAAGTGTTATTGTTGAGATGATCACTAAACGTCTACTATTGGTTACAAATCCAATGATCATAAGAGGAGCAAAAGTTCATTTAGGTACATGTAATTTTATATATAGTACCATCAATTCACATCAAGCCAATAAGTTATAGTTCTCCCCATACAGTTGGTTTTTTGGTCAGGAACCAAAGATGTCTCATCAAAGATTTTGGTTGTGCGACATATATTGAAACTCATCCACCACACCGCACAAAGATGGGACATCTAAAAAGTTTGAGAATATGTTGGGTATAAATAATCTTCTATGATTAAATACTTAAAGCCATTAGTGAGAAATTCGTTTATGGCTCATTGGTTTTCACTTTAATGAATAAATGTTCCTAACATTAGGGGGAGATAACAAGCAGTTGAAAAATGAATAGTGAAATGAATTATCATGTCAACTTGATCCTCAGACTATAAACTATGAACTAGAACTTTAATGTATAATTCATTTACCAATATTAAAGAACAAATTACCAGACAAGTTCACTGACCTAAATAGAGTGACTAAGTAAGTCACATAATCAACTGCTTATGTTCCAGTTTTATTTGTGTCCAAGAGGACAACCACATATTTTTGTAATGAGTCTATTGCACGCCTAAAAGCGTGGTAAACTAGTTGATTCCAATAATAAAATTCCTCAAAAATTGGAGTAAGTAATTAAGATGGTCAAGTCGAGGTTATAGTAATAGATCCCCTAAAGGGACAATAGACATGATGGTTCAAGAAGAATCTCAGGTACCTGAAAATAAAGAGATCTCGCTAATTTGTATCATGTCTAAGATATGTATGGAATCGAAATAAAAATCGACGTCGTTATACTTTTGTATATAATGTAGCGCTGAAAATGATTAAATGATGAGGATCAAGATTTAAGATCTGCCTATGAATGAATATTAAGAAATGATTGGCCAAAATAGAAAGACGCAAATAAGGCAGAGTTTAGTTCTCTAATGAAATTAAAAGTTTCTGGACCAACAGTCCATACAACTAAAGTTGTAAAATATGCTGGATACAAAAGTGTCTTTTATGCGAATCATGTGAAAATCAAATTAAGTGATATAAGTCAAAATTGGTGGCACAAGAATTTTCACAGAGACCTATGATTGATTATGAGAAAACGTATTCTCCAGTGATGGATGCATTGATTTTCCAATATCTTATTAGTCTGGTAATATATAAAAGAGAATTGACATGCGTCTCATGAAAGTTATGTATCACTTGATACTAAGCCATATAAAATAAGTCCTCGAGAATATTATGATTATTATATAAATTCAGATCTGAATACATATACTGTTGTATATGATATTGAATTGAATATAATTGTAACTCCCCATGAGTATCCTAAAGCATTTGAGTGCTTAAGAGGTTAATTAAAACACCTTATGGATGTAATTATAGTGCACCAATACTCCAATAAACATACATAGAAAATGTGTACCTGGTTATTATGGCATCTCAATGTACACTGTGTACAAACATGGTACAATATGAATTTTGGAGATAAAAGCAAGTGTTTTTGATATTTTTGCATATGATATAGATATCTATGTGTTAAAAGGGCAAGTTTATATAGCAAAACTTCTTAGAGTGAAAGCACATGCATATTTGGATAAGACGAAAAGAATTCCCTCATGGATTGATAATGCTAAAAGAATTAATGATGTCAAAACCTCAAGAACGTACTATATCAAGTTCATAGAATATGTATGGACTAAAATAGTTAGATCGAGTGTTATACAACTCGAGATATTTGCATAAAGAGGGATATAAGTTTGATTAAATTAGCCATGTTTTATCGACGTTCTACTTTTAAAAGTTCACTATGATCGCAGTTTACAGTGATGATGTCTAGGCATCATCGAGAGAAATTGTCGAGCTTTTAAAGGGAGAATTTTTGAATGACCTTGACACGGTCTAATTATTACTCGAACTATAATTCGAGTATATATGTAATTATATTTTACCAATCCCCCCAAGTACATCTAGAAGATGATGTTTGATATTTTAGTATGGGCATAGTTGAACCTTAATGTACGTTAAAGGTTGTTAAGTCATTTGTTATAAGAAATGCCTATTATCATCTCCTATCAAAGTAGATATTCTCATTCTAGAAGTACCATCGTTAAATGCATAAGTGCATTACTATGTTTTGCTAGCTATGTATAGTTATAATATCTTTCACTTGAGCTTATTGTCATGATATAACCTTTGTCAAGCGAAGAGACATTGGAATGGGTTCAAAGAAATATTTCAGGTATAAACGATATTTGATTATATTTTACTAACCCATCAAAACAAGTTTGGTTAGTATTGTAGATGCAAGAATGTAACATAACACAGTCGTGGACATATGATAATTTTTTTGAAGGAGGCACCTAAACTCTCGTTAGAAGATTATACAACTTTGCTCAACATAAAGGATTGCATATTAAGGGATCAAGCGACAAATCATTCGCTACAAAGGCTTTATTCGACTTTCAAGGAAGATGGACACACGTCACTAAGGAATACATGTTAAAATGAGGGGGAGACTTATTCAAGTTGCACTCTTTTTCTCTTGACTAAGTTTTGTCCCATTGGGTTTTCTTAGTAAGGTTTTTAATAAGGCAACAAACCTGATCCAAAAGTATCAAGATGAGAAAATACGCGCTGCACTCTTTTTCCCTTAGCTGAGGTTTTGTCCCACTGGGTTTTCCTAGCAAGGTTTTTAATGAGGCAGCATCACCAAGCGTATTACAAGAATACTGTACTATTTCATCATGTGGATCGTCAAGGGGGAGTGTTATGAATATATCATTTATAGTGACTCTCCACATCCTTAACTCCTCATTGTATTTACTCTTATGTTAATGTTGAGCCTATAAATAGAGGCTTTGTATTTCATACATATATATCAATAAGAAATTCATCTCTCATTCTCTCATTCTTTTCTATACATTACTAATAGGTTTTAGTTATACATAACAAGTTTTATTTTCTTATGAACGAATGGAACCACTTACTCATAAAAATAAATATAAAATCACGATAAAAAGTGGTAAAATAAAATTCATTTTAATTCTGGCACATTTATATATAAGCCATAAATTTATATTTAGAGGCTCATTTTTTTCTGTTCGCACAGGGCCTACCAGAGTCTTCGCACAGAGTCTTCGCACAGGGCTCTAGATACTTTTATTTCTTTTTGGACATAGGATCTAACATCATATCCATGTAGTATGAACATGATCATCTAAAAGCTTTTAACCTTTTACCCGGCGCATGGACACTTCATGTGCGTCAAGGTACTTTTTCTTTCTTTATGAACCAAAGTGCTCAAGATACTTTTTCTTTCTTTATGAACCAAAGTGCCCATAGTATCTAACATCGCTCCTCTAAATTCATCTAGCATGAATATGTCGGATTTATGTGTCCAAAACACAACATATAATAATGTGGCTATTAACATATAATGATACTAAGAAACTTTATCGAATATACGTTTAATGTGATTACACAATACACCGAGTCAAGACTAGAAGACTTCAAATTGTTTGGTGAAATGATAAGGTTGAATTAGGGTTAAATCTTCATCCTTGTACAGTGCTTTATGGATTACAGTATGACTTAGCATACACATGGCATACTAACCTTATTCTTGGTGAGTTTAGAAAACCAAAATATGCATATATGTATACATACATACAACTGGAGTGGGTAGAAGAATAAGAACACAGACTTGTTAAAAGCTTGTCAAAACCCTAATTGATATATAGGGATCTTTGAAAAGTCTTTTTAAGTGTTCTTGAGTAGCATATATAAATCATCATTCATCTAGTGAAGAAGATTGTTCTTCATAGAGTTCATCTTGACCACCGTTTTTTGGCTATCACCTCCCTTCTAGGTGCAAATCATCCCTACATTAAAGGACAACTACTTATATGCAAACATTGTAGCCATCTAACTCACTATGGTGAGGGTTTTGCAAAATGTTTCTATATGTTCCAAACCTTCTTGCTTTTGTTGCTTAAGTACCAAAGAGCCTTTGGCGTAGTGGTACCAAGGTGTTGGAAAAAATGTGTCCCTCCACAAATGGCGAGGGTGAAGTCATGTGATGGACAAATGGTGTAGATTTAGAAGTAGGTTTAGAAGGTGTGTGAGTTACCCGTTCTAAAAAAATGTAGCATGAATATCATAATGGGAATTAAATATATAGACCACAGACCCCATGTATAGCCCACAAATCGAGCCTTAAGGCAATGTACATAATCTCATGCATGTACAACCTGGTACTACATGTTCACATCAAGGCATGAAATATTTAGTATGCAATAAGTATAACCTCAGAACAACAAAAAGTATTGCAGGAATTGAAGTACTTCCAAGGGCCACTGTTTACAATTACAACCAAGAGGAATGTGGGGATCATGTTATAACAAAGTCCTTCAAGAAAATCTAAAGTAGTAAAAAAGCAAACCTACAAACACCCCACATAGCCCAGATAAAGTGTGTGTAGTGGTGGTAAGTTGAACAAGTCTAAAGTGTGCATACGTGCACATGATAAAGAGAATATACAACATAATTAATTCCCCAGGTTTGACTTCTAAACAAGCATAAAATAATTGTAAATTAGTGGTGGTAAGTTGTTATTATAGTACACTACCAGGAGTTATAACATATATAGTTCAATAGCAACCAAATCACTCACGTTCCTAATTTAATGTCCTTGATACACAAACAAGAACCATCATCTCAATAACCAACAAGTCAAGTAGTAAGGCGATCCACAAAATCGAACGCAACCTTATATGTTCTTAAGATGGTAGATAGGTCCGTCCAAACAACTGAATTCATGGTGATTGGCTTGGTGGCTTAAGACTATGGAGTGTGGTTCCCCTTTCCCTCAAGTCTACATAGACGCTACATCACCCTTCCTTCCACCTCATCATTTTCCCCAAGGGTGGGCTGTGGTTCCCTCTTCTTCCCCCTTCCCCTTTCCATTTTTTATTTTTACTTTTTAATACCAAAACTCTTAAAATTATAAAAAGTTTTCACTAATTTGATCTATAACATTAAGAAGCCAAAGAGTTCCAACTCATGAAAACCGACATTGTAAGCGTACCCGAAAGAGACCGTGCAGTGCTCTCAAGAATGAAGGACAAAATCGCGAAGAAATGGCTAGAAGGAAGTGGAAGTGAGCTTTAGTTTTTTTTTTTAAATTATGTTTTTTTAATTATGTCTTTTTTCTAGGCTTTGTAATTTAATTTTTAATTAGTGAAAACAAATTAAATTACAAAGCCTAGAAAGAAAAAAAAACATTATTAAAAAACATAATTTAAAAAAAAACTAAAGCTCACTTCCACTTCCTTCTAGCCATTTCTTCGTTATTTTGTCCTTCATTCTTGAGAGCACTGCACGGTCTCTTTCGGGTACGCTTATAATGTCAGTTTTCATGAGTTGAAACTCTTTGGCTTCTTAATATTATAGATCAAATTCGAGTCGCCTCTTATCAAACTCAAGCCTCTCCATTTCCCTCGCCGCCGCTTCTTCCTTTTCCTTGTCTTTCTTTTTGTACCTCTCCTCTTGCACTCCTATAAAATGGTTGAATTTTTGAAGAATTGTATCAAGTTTAGATGCATCACTTTTAGCATGATCCCTTCCAGCTAGCTGCTCTGGTTCAGAAGTTGGAGCTTCATCTTCGAACTCGGGGTTATCGTTTATATTGATAACACAACGTGCATCTGAACCACCCGCACTATAACTCCCCGACGCACTTCTTTTAGATCTTTTCGCTTCTGAAACCTCATTAGGCACCATCTTCCACTTCTCACATTTTCTCAATATTTCATACGGCCCCATGTAATTTCACGACCCATGTTTCTTGGTATATCTCTCAACAGCCAACGACAAATCACTTGCATCATCTTCACCACTTTTTCGATTGTTCCGAGCATGTCTCTAAATTTTTCCATTCATCTCTCTAAATTTTGAACTAACGGATTGGACAAATCGATATGGTACGCGTTGCATCAATTTGAAAAATTCTTTACAAACTTGGTTATAAAAGCCTTCACAAATCGGATCGGTAGAAGCTTTAACCCAAGCTCGTGCAAGCGCTTCCAACTCGTCCGAGGTCCAAGGACTGCTTTCCGCCTTCCCGCTTCCCTTTTCTTGATCTCTTAAAGCACGTTTTTCCCTTTCTTAGTCTTCGTGGTTTGTGGTTATGTTTCGTGTATAACATCATCATCTGCGGCTAAAGAAACGAAATCGTGCTCGGGTGCGGTTTGAGTCAACGGTTGGAACGGCGACATTTGTACACCTTGTGATTGCATTTGAATAGCATGTTGGTGTTGTTGGTATTGCATTTGCCAAGGGTTTTGAGATTGACTAAAACCACCAAACGAAAACGGATCCATCGGTGTCGTGTTGTATACGAGTGGGGGTTGGGTCGAGGGAGTAGCAGGTGTGTTTGGTTCAGATCCATGATTTTTTTGATGTTGAAAATGGATTTTAGGTTGATTTGGAATATATTGAAAATGGATTGTGACTTTTAAAGATGAAAATGGAGTTTAAATAGGATTATAAAAGAAGATTATTTTTTTTTTAAATTCCGACTATTTTCAACGATCATAATTCAAACGGTCAAAAAAGGGACGAGGAACTTTCCCCGACTGCACCGAAGCATGGACCGGCACTACTAGAAAACTGCTATTTTTCCTACCAAAATTTCCTACGCATTTCCTACGAACGAAAATGGCTACACATTTCCTACGAAATTCCGACGTATTAAAAAGGGTCTTAGTTTTGTGACAAAAAAAGCGACAAAAGAACGACAAATTGGTTTGCGTAGGAAAAGTGTAGGAAAATTCAGACCGATCTCCGACGGAATCCGTTTTCATTTTAACCATTAGTCGGAAATTCGTAGGAATTGTTATGCGTAGGAAAAGTGTAGGAAAATTCCGACCGATCTCCTACGGAATCCGTTTTCATTTTAATTATCGGTAGGAAATGCGTAGGAATCCAATTTATCATTAAAAAAATTCATAATAAAATGAAATTACTGATATTAAAACATAAAGTTTTATTATTTATATCAATATATGTTATTTTTAAAATAAATTTATTTATATCCGTAGAAAAAGTGTAGGAAAATACCAACACAATTCCTACGAAATATGTTTCATTTCCTATCCGTAGGAAGTGTGTCAGAAATTATCGACAAATTGCTCACAAATTGCTCACGAAATATGTTTTTAATTAATATCCGTAGGAAATGTGTAGGAAAACATTGACTCAAATAGTATATATATAGAATTAAATCTAAGATATATCAGCTCCTGTACAGGAGGATAAACTGGTTAAGACACTTCGATTATAACGTATAGGTCTCGAGTTCGATCCCAGGCACACACCGATCCAGGGGGAATTTCCCCTTTTTGGCTGATTTTTTTTCCGTAGGAATTGTGTAAGAAAATTAAAATATATAAATATTATATAATAAATATAAATATAATTGTTTTAAGCACAAAATTTTAAAAAATAAATATTCCGTAGGAAATGCGTCGGAAAGTTAAGAAAATTAATTCCGTGAGAAATAAGTAGGAGAATTCTAACGAAACATTGGTGTGGGAAAGGAGTAGGAAATTCCGTAGGAAATGCGTCAGAAAAAAATTACCCACGGGCAAAATTCCCACAGCCCATTTTCGTGGGAAATCCGTGGGTAAACGCAGTTACCCACGGATTTCCTACGGAAATTGACGTGGGAAAAGTAGCAGTTTTCTAGTAGTGCGGGGGGGGGGGGGGGTGGTGTTCCCTGACGGGGTCCCCCACCACTCAGCTTCCCGAGTCCTTTCCCGAGCCCACACCCGTACGTCTAATGCCAAGATCATATATAAGGGGATTCATACGGTTTACAATAACTATCAAGGTGAATGACTGAATGGGGATTACACAAGTCCCCCAATCAAAGTTCTTATACCTTAGTGACAAAAATAAACATCACACACATAACCCATAAGTGATAAATCCCTCAATTAACTGTAGAAGGAACACCAATATATATGTGCTATGCGATGCACTTTAAAAACTACTATTCTGGGCCAACAAACAAAATCTGAGACATCATCATAGGGCATACACACTAGTTTCATGTCTACATCACCAAATCAACGCGCGAAGGGAAAAGAAAACACTTTTTGTTTATAGGAATACAGAACAGGTTTACATCTTGCATATTACATGCATGCAGTAGTTATGTGATAAATCACTTGATAATACATACAAGAAGCATCACAATTCACAAATAGAACAAAGATGCTAAAGATACCACCAAAATGCACAAGCAAGACACTTTTCCCAAGTGAGCAATAATAGCATAAATGGAAGTATGATCAAAACGTGCAGCCGAAATGACAAGTTCCGCTGCAGATGCCAAGCCGTACATCATGAGACTGGTAACTGAGCACATGATGGGCTGAGGGTGAGTTTTGAAAGGGAATCCAGTTACGCCCTGAGACTTGATTTGTACAAAAGCAAGGAGAGCATGAACGATAAAGCTAAGTGCAGAATGTGGCATGATGACACCTTCCCTAGTTGGGACTTGTCGGTAATAGTTAGCCCAGATGCGGCAGAGAGGCGCCACTAGACCACCATGTATAATTGGAAGAATGCCTACTGCCCATTCAAAGAATGCAGGAAGTTTGGTTTTTGCGGGTTGTGGGTTGACAATGATAACTTGTTCGGCAACAAGAATATCAACTTTTGTGGTGGACTGATCAGTCATCCTTTTTTCCTTTTTTTTTTTCTTCTGGGAGAAGGTTTGATATATGGAAGCTGAGAGATTCAGGCAAGGTTTTATAGACATTACTAATGGAGGAAACTACCGGGAAAGAGTGGTGTAATTTCCAAATGGAATTCATGAGTTTCAAAAGCGATCCCATAAAAATCATGCTTTTGAATTTATGTAATACCAAATAGTTATACATTTTTAATTAATTTTGAAAATATAACAATCTGTAAATAAACTACTATTTGATTTTAAGCAATTTGATCATTTTTCCGTATGAAATCATAGTTTAATAGAACTGGTTGATTTTCCGCCCGCGCGTTGCGGCGGGGACCTAATGTCTGCGAAACATGAGTCGGCAACGGCAAGCAGATACCGAATATCAAAACACAAATAAAAATGACGTGATAACGATAGTCACTTCGTCCTAAAAAGCGATTTTAAATAATCTAATATATAATAATAGGACCCACACGTCCTACACGTTGGAAATTCGGTTGTTTTCAGTTTAGTTATTACGGTATTAACACGTTCAAATATGGATGAACTCGTTACAGATAACGACACCAAAAGTACCAATCCGAAAAATCATTGAAATTAGGTACAGGCACCGAAAATGCTCGGTACCATACGGTATGGTATTTTAGGGTAAAAACCGGTGAATCCGGTGCCGAACCGATACCGAAAATGTCAAAAGTCAGTACCATTCGGTACTGAAAATATATCTGGTTTGGTAAATTTGATACTAGTACCGGTACCCGGTACCATTTACTCATCCCCTTGATGATGTTACTATTCATCGGGTTGTGTATGAATAGTAATCTAAACGGTGCAATTACTTGCATTGCTACGTTGTTATAGGATTTGATGAGCTCGGTACCACCCGGTACAGAAAATACCGTTACCAAAAATCCCTAAAAGTGAGTACCGGTACCGAATATACCTGGCACGATACGTAAAAACCGATAAATACCGGTGCCAAACCGATACCGAAAATTTCAGAAATGGGTACCGATTCGGTACAAAAAATATACCCGGTTTGTTAAATTTAGTACTGATACCAGTACTCAATACCATTTGTTAATCCCCATGATAATATTACTGTTCATTGTCTTCGAATTACCTAACTCTACAAAAACCATGAGGGCAATAGTTGTTGGCTGAGACTGGTGGAAAAAGACGGTTAGCCTTTTCCTCCTTTTTTTTTCTTTTCATTTTTGCCTTTCTAAATTACTGGCTTACATGGGTGGCAAAGGATATAGTGTCAGAAATCTGTCTGCCACTCCCCTATTGGCCCAACAAATTTACGATTTTATCCCGTATTAAAATTACGATTTTGCCATCAGTTCAAAATTATGTTTTTACCCCTACTTAAAAATAAATTTACGCTTTTGCTCCAAGCTAAAAACTCCAATTTCGCCCTTGGTTGAAAATTAAGGTTTTGTCTTGTTTAAATTTACAGTTTTGCCATTAGCTTTTTTCTCCCAGTCAAGTTACGATTTTGCCCTCAACTTAAATTTACATTTTCTTCATCGTTTTTGTTTATTTTCCTGGTTAAATTACAATTTTGCCCCCAGTATAAAATTACAGTCATGTCATCTCATTGTTTTAGTTTTTTTTTTAAATTGTGGTAGTGTTTTGTTTTAATTGGTTGACTCGGTGTAATTTTTATTCGTGTCAGGTGGCTGCCTGACACACGCTCATTTGTCCTTAAAAATTATAATTTTTCACCCAGTTTAAAATTTAGTTTTTCCATCTTTTTTTAGCAAAAATATGATAATGGTTGATTTAATGTAATTTTTTTAAGATCGTGTTATGAGTAGTATGTGTAAGTAACAAAAACACAGACGTATTTAACAGAGAGAAAAAAATCGGCTTAGTGCCCCGCAACGCGGGCGGGGCAAACACTAGTTTTAATATATAGGTAATTTAATATATAGGTAATTATGATTAGTTTTACGTTTTCAAAAAATATTCTCAATCTTCTAAATAAGATAGATAAGGTGTTTATATAATGGTGGTTGAGTGTTCGAGTCTCATCGTAGACACCAATGTGAATTATATAGGGTGTGTGTGCTTGTTTGCTGTTAAAAAAACTTGCTGATTAAAAATACAAGGGCAAATTACACTTTCCGTCTTTTATGTTTGTATCAGATAGCAACGAATACCCTTTAACTTCAATAATTACAATCACAATCATTTATTTGTAAAACTCATTACACCATACGTCCTTTGTCTCTAACCTGGTTAAAATTTTCAGTTAAAAATAACATGTGCCTAGCACATGAGGATAGATTGGTAATTTTACTAGTATATTTAAAATATACTTAAACAAATATATATAACCCACCTCTCTCTCTCTCTCTCTCTCTCTCTCTCTCTCTCTCTCTCTCTCTCTCTCTCTCTCTCTCTCTCTCTCTCTCTCTCTCTCTCTCTCTCTCTCTCTCTCTCTCTCTCTCTCTCTCTCCAGAATCTAAAAACCCCATCTCTCCTTCTTCCTTCTCCACCCACCACCACCAATCCACAACACCACCACCCACCCTACACACATTACAGTCGCCGCCACCACACACCACCATTACTGGCACCCTATCCAATTTGCAACTTGATTGTCGTATCCCCTACCAACCTCCGACAACCGCCACTACCACCATCTCCACAGGCACCACCACCATATTCACAACTGCCATAGCCTGAAACCTCCATCGCTGCCAATTTCTGTTATAGTGTTGCAGAAACCCACTAATTTTTCCTCGAATCAGAATTTGAGACCCAAAACACTCCTGAAAAAAACCTCAATTCCCGACCCGAATATCGAAAAAAACCTAGATCCAAAAACCCTGTTACGGTGGAGATGAAGAAGATGGATGTTTTGGTCGCCAAAACAAACAGAAGAATACCCACAGAGCTTCAGATTAGGATGATTCTGATGTAGAATGTTCTTAAAGACTGTAATTTTTTCTAATATCACGATTCTTGTTTTGTGGTAGTTAAAACTTTGAAGTTGATATCTTTTAGGAAAAAGTATGGTAACTATAATTATGAACCAGTGCGTTGTGTTACTTCGGTAATCTCTAGATTGCAAAAACTCGGCTGGCTTTACCTTTTTTTTGTTATTAAGGTGATGTTTGGGTTCGATAATCCTCAAATTGAACTGGATCAGTGAATCGCTTGAATAGTGATTGATTTTAGAGTGGTGGTGAATGGTGCTTATGGCGGTGAAGATGGTGGTGGCACGTGATGGGTGGTTGTTGGGATATAGGGAGAGAGGGGAGATTGAGAGAGTGTCTTTAGAGAGAGAAAGAGCAGTGTGGGGAGAGAGTTTTTAGATAAATAAATAGAACAAAATTACCAATCTACCCTCATGTGAAAGGCACAAACCATTTGTAACTGAAAACCAGGTTAGGGTCAAAGGACGTATGGTGTAATGAGTTTTACAAATAAAGGATTGTGACTGTAATTATTGAAGTTAAAGGGTATCCGTTGCAGTCCGATACAAACATAAATGACGAAAAGTGTAATTTACCGAAAATACAAAGAAGCCCACTTCAACCTTGATATTTATGAAAGCACATTAGTCGAGTGATTTATATTCAGAGTTTATCATCTTTCGTATTTTAACCCTCTTAATTTGTTTACTTTTAACCCAAAACTTTTCATTTTTTTTTTGTAATTTAACCCAAAACTTTATTATTAACAACTTTGGTCCCCTATACTTTTTATCTTTCGCAAGTTTTTCGTTTTAGGTTTCGTTCTAAAATTTGCGGGTTAATACGTCGCAACATGCGTTTGTGGTTCACTGTTTTTGGTCTGTTTTTTTTCACATTTGACAGGTATGTCGCAACGTGTCTATTTTCCCCATTTGGCAAGTTCACCGCAACGGGCGGATCCTACATCGACTTAGTTATTATTTTCTACGTTATTTTACGAGTTAACACGACGCAACGTGCGTGTGTGGTTCAACGTTTTTACGTCTATTTTTTCCATTTAACAAGTTTGTCGCAACGCGTGGGTCCTAAATCGACATAGTTATTTTTTATATGTTATATGTTTCAGTCTTATTTCTTCACATTAACACGTCGCAACTTCAGTGTTGGTGGTCGCTACCAGCGGTGTGACATTGGTGTTATTTGGCATAGTTTTAGGCACCCGCCGCAACGTGGGAGTGCTTAATTCTAGTTAGAATTAAAATGTAACAAACTCTCTGCCTTCTTCTCCGGTGACGCCGGCGGCTCGACGAAGGCTGCGTGACTGGGTTAGTGTACGAGGTCGCCCTCCATCGGCTTGACCTGTCATCCTAACCCTCCGTGTTGTGCTTCCATTCGCTTCCAGGGCCGGGTGTTTGACCCTCTTCTTGTTTCGTTCAGCATTCTTGGTCGGTCCTTTTCTTGTTGGCTTAGCGGGTCTGATATCGGCGGTATATTTCTGGTTTTGCGTGTTCGGTTCGAATCCCGTTAACACTTCTTCGAGGAGGTGCCGGTCGGAGTGCTTGTTTGTCTTTTGAGTTCCGTTGTGGAGGTCTGGATTATGGCTGGTAATACGCAGCAGTTCGGCAACATCATCAAGCTGTTCGTCACCAATCTTCCCGATGGTTGCACTCCGTGGGAACTCAGAAAGTGTTTGGAAGTCTTTGGGGACATTGCGGGTACGTACGTTGCAAAAAAAAGGGATAAGCATGGTAGTAGATTTGGGTTTGTATCGTTTAAATACGTCAGGGATAGGCATGAGTTATTGAAGAGTCTCGGGGGGGGGGGTTAAAATGGGCGATTTCAGGCTGAAGATTAATGTGGCCAGGTTTGCGGCGGAGAACTCGGGTGGTTCCGTCGATCAGATGGAAAAGAAGCATAAGGATAGGGCTGCTGGTTTTCAGGTTTTTGGAGGTGCCTCTAACCTCAGGGATGTGAGAAGCTATAGAGAGGTGGTGGGGACGTCCAAATATGCTGAAGCAAAGGAGGCAGGTACAAGGGTGAGAGAGAAATCGATTGTGGTGCCAGATAGAACGGGGGCTTTCAATAACTTAGTTGGGATGGCGTTAGTGGGTAGAACGGTGGATCTCGAGACTCTGGTCGACTTTGATAAGCTGCTTAGGATTGCCAAGTTTTCTGTTGCGAACGTTCAGTACCTGGGAGGGTTATCGTTGCTTATTTCTTTTCATGACGTGGAATCGGCTAAGCAATTCTTGGATGCTAAGGAGGTTTGGGGACCTTGGTTCTCCAAGTTGGATTTTTTGTCCGGTCAATCGCTCCCCCTCGAACGGGTTGCCTGGTTGAAGCTGTGTGGGATCCCCCTTCATTTGTTAGAGCCGGAAGTGTTGGGTCTGGTCGGTGAATTGTTCGGAAAACTTCTTCACGTGCCGAAGCTCTATGAGGAGGATCTGGATCTGTCTACTGTGAGGGTGGGAGTTCTTGTTGGTATCTCGAGCAGGATCATAGAAGAGGTCTCCCTGAGATGGAGGGATAGATCTTTCAGAATATGGGTGGAGGAGGACTCAGCTGTTTGGGTCCCGGATTGCTTGGATAAGGACGATGATTTTGAGTCGGTGGATGCTCCGTCGTCGGAGGTTTCTCCGGCACCTGATATGCAGGTCTCCGGCTCCGGGGATAAGGAGGAGCCTCAATCGTCGGAGTTTGGAGTGCCAGCCGAGGAGACGCCGAACGATTTCGGTTCTCTTCCCCACATGGTTAGTTCTCCAAGGCGTGTGGAAAGAGAAAAGGCGGGCGCCGATTTTTTTGTGGATTCTGAGGTTAAGTCAGTCAATGATGATGTTTGTCGGTTGGGATCCTCGTTGGTGGGGCCAGGGGGTAATGGGGGTTTTAATATTGGGTCACGTTTGAGAAACAAAAGGTCAAATATGAGGATAGTGTTGGGCCCAAATTTTTCAAGAGCCCAATCTCAGCCCAGTGGCATTAAGGTGGCTTCGCCGGGGGATGCGAGGCCCAAAAAAAGGCCTAGGAGTTCTGAAGAGGAAGTGGAGCCCGGCTTTGGCTTCGTGGGATTCACATCTTCCCCGATTATCCCTTTGGATTTGAATGTTCGAGCCCAGACTTCGGATACCCAGGCGAATGATCCGTGCCCTTTGGATAATCGGAACGGTCAACATCAACAGAACCAGTCTTCAACTTTTGAGGAAGAAATCGATGCGACTATCGAGATCGGTGCTCAAGTGGGAGTAGAGATCGGGCATAAGTCAGAACAGGTCATCAAAATTCTTGGATCTTCAGGTATTAATGATGTGGAAGTATGAATTTTCTGTCTTTTAATTTACGTGGTCTTAGGGGTGTTGAAAAGCAGAGGTGGGCGAAGGAATTGAAATCTCAAAATGGTATTTGCTTTATGGCTTTTCAAGAATCAAAAAAAGAGGTTATTAAAGCTGAAGATGTTATGGGATTTTAGGGAAATAAGAAGTTTGGCTTTGATACTGTTGGATCGGTTGGCCTCTCGGGCGGATTGATTTGCATCTGGGACTTGTCCGTTTTCCGTATGTTAAGTGTTAGGAAGAGTAGGAACTATCTGTGCATCAGGGGTAAACTGGTCGGGTGTGGTTCGGTCCTTAACATAGTCAATGTTTACGCCCCCCAAAGCGTTTCGGCTAAAAAGATTCCGTGGGTCGAGCTAAATCAGGTCATTTCGGATTCCGACGGGTTATGGGTGGTCACTGGGGATTTTAATGCGGTTCGGTGTCGTGATGAGAAGAGGAACTGTGGCTTCAAACAGTCTTGTGCAAATAATTTCAATAGATTTATCTATGAAGCTGGGCTCCTCGAGTATAATATGAGAGGAAGGAAGTACACTTATGCTTCGTCCAACGGAAAGAAACAGAGTAAACTTGATAGATTCTTGGTTAATATGGGCTTTTTTAATTCCTGGCCTGATGCGAGTGTTGATGCGGTGCCATCTTTTTTGTCTGACCACAGCCCGATCATCTTAAAAACTGCTTTAGTGAACTTTGGACCCAGGCCTTTTTGGCTATTTGATTCTTGGTTTGACAGGCCTGGTTTCAATGAGGCCGTGGTTTTGGCTTTGGGCAAGGATCCTGGGTGTCATGGCCCCCCGGACATTCGCCTCATGCGAAAGTTGAGTACCTTAGAGCTAACCTTAAAGACTGGAGGGATGATATGCTTAAAAAAGGTTCGGAAGCGGTGTCGTTGGCTCAATTGGATCTCGAGATCATTCAGGCTGCGATGGAGGTTAGGGATCTAACGGAAGAGGAGGAGTGGACTCTCCTTGAATGTAAAAAAGTTTTAAAAGAGGAAGAGGAGTGGAAAAGTAGCGACTTCAGACAAAGATCAAGGATTAAATCGGCGAAGGACTGTGACGAAAACTCGAAATATTTTCACGCCATGATAAATTGTAGGAAAGCTTCGAATTCGCTGCATGGTTTGGATATCAATGGCACGTGGGTGTCTAAGCCTTCGTTGGTTAAGAAGGAGGTTTACAGGTTCTTTAAGTCAAAGTTTGTTGAAGATTTTGAGGTTCGGCCTCGTCTGGTTTGTGCCGATTTAATAACTGTGTCGGAATCAGATGCTTTGATGCTGGATTCTCGGTTCAGCTTAGAAGAGATTAAGGCCGCTGTCTTCGGTTGTGGGGATGACCGGGCCCCGGGTCCCGACGGTGTTAATTTCCGTTTCGTGAAACATTTTTGGCACTTATTCGAATCTGATTTTTACGACATTATGGAAGAGTTTTACTCTAATGGGTCGATCAACATGGGCTGCGGCTCATCGTTCATCACTTTGATTCCTAAGGTTATCGATCCGATCGGTCTAAAAGACTTCCGGCCCATTAGCTTGGTGGGTATTATCAACAAGGTGATTTCTAAAATTCTGGCAAACAGGCTCAAAAGTGTGCTGGATAAGGTCATCTCTTCTTCTCAATCCGCTTTCATTAGCGGTAGATTTATCCTGGATGGCCCGCTTATTGTAAATGAAGTTCAGAATTGGGTCAAAAGATCTAACCAAAAAATCTTCGTTCTCAAGATTGACTTCGAGAAGGCTTACGACAATATAAATTGGAATTTTGTTCTTGACATGCTCCTCCAGATGGGTTTCTCGGATAAGTGGCGCTTATGGATCAAGGGTGTTCTGTCGTCAGCTAGGGCCTCGGTGTTTGTTAACGGAGCCCTAACTTTCGAGTTTAAATGCTTCAAAGGTATGCGTCAAGGTGACCCGTTGTCTCCGTTTCTCTTTGTTATCGTGATCGAAGCCCTGTCATGTATGATAAGGAAAGCCTGTAATTTGGAGATTATAAAGGGTGTTGCTCTTCCGAATGGGGGGCCAGTTGTTTCTCATTTACTTTATGCGGATGGCGCGATCATTTTGGGAGAGTGGTCAAGGGATAATATAAAAAACGTGGTTAGAATCTTGAGGTGTTTCCATCTATGTTATGGGCTCAGGATTAATCTTTCAAAGTCGAATCTGTACGGGGTCGGGTTGCAGCCTAATGAGGTGGTCGACATGGCGGGAATCGTTGGTTGTAACGCTGAGTCTTTCCCTTTTAAGTTTCTCGGTTTAAATGTGGGGGCAAACATGAATCGCTATGACAATTGGAGACCGGTCTTCGATGCGCTGGAGAAGCGGCTTTCTCTCTGGAAAGCTTCGTTGCTATCTATTGGAGGGAGAGTTACTTTGATCTGCTCGGTTCTTGAAAGTCTTCCCAACTATTATTTTTCCTTGTATAGAGCCCCGGTTAAGGTTGTGCAGGATTTGGAAGCCTTGATTAGAAAGTTCCTATGGGGAGGGTCTTCGGAGATTAAAAAGGTTCATTGGGTTGCGTGGGATAGGGTAGCTTCGCCGGTTGATTTGGGTGGTTTAGGGCTCCAACGTCTCAGAGATGCCAACATAGCCCTCTTAACCAAATGGGGGTGGAGATACAAGAACGAGCAAGATAGTTTATGGGTGAAGGTTGTTAATGCCATACACGTTGGTGGTTCGGCCTGGGATTTTCTTCCTTTAAAGAAAGCCTTTGGTGGAGTATGGAGCAGCATCGTTTCGATAATTAAACGGCCGTTGGTTGGCAATGTGCCGCTTCGGAACTTCTTCAAAGGAGAGGTTATAAGTGGAGATAAAATTCTTTTTTGGTTAGACCCGTGGCTGTACGATGTCCCTCTGAAGGAGAAGTTTCCTGCCCCTTTCAAACTCGAAGTGGTGAAAACTTGTTGTGTGCGTGATCATCTTGAAGGAGAAGGGCTATGGCTCTGGAGACATGATCCGGAGACTAGCGAGGAGTTAATCGAATGGCAGTCGTTAGCGGCGGCCTTGGGTTCGGTGAGTTTATCCTCAGGTGTTGATAAATGGTCTTGGTTGGGCCACGGGTCGAATGGATTCTCAGTGGCGGCTGTTAAACATCACATCATGTCTTCGCGTGACTTTAGCAGACGATACGTTATGAAATGGTGCAAGTGGATCCCTAAAAAGTGCAACATATTCGCTTGGCGCGCTGATATGGATAGGATTCCTACGGTAGACGCTCTCGGTAGTAGGGGTATGGTGGTGATCGACGACATGTGTAACTTTTGTCATGATGATTTCGAGTCAGTATCCCACATTTTCTCAGCATGTCCGATTTCTTTGGGAGTGTGGGAAAAAGTCAGTTACTGGTGCCGAATCCCGAGGTTCTTTATCTTTTCTTTTAGAGATTTACTTGAAATGCATAGTGTGGGGGACAGAGGTCAGGCGGAACGTGAGGCTCTCCATGGTATTGTGCTCACGACTTGTTGGATGTTATGGAAGGCTAGAAATAAGATGAGATTTAACGGCATTAGATGTAGCGTGGAAGAGATTTTTAGCGAAGTTAGAATAGTAAGTTTTTTTTTGTTCAAGCATAGAGCTAAGAAAGGGGTTTTTGAGTGGGGGGATTGGTGTAAATTTGTGAATATGTAAGTTTTTGTCTGTTTTGTCTTCCCGTCTCGGTTTTCGTGTTCGGTGATGTGAATGAAGTTCTCCTTAAAAAAAACAATTTAAATAATAAACTAATAAATACTAAATAACTTCAAACTCAAATAATTTTATCATGATTTTTCCCTTGGCTCCAATCTTTTCTTTTGAGTTTCGATCGGATTATCCAACAATCACCTCGTAATTCTGATATGGACCCACGAAATCTTTGACGCTAGGTAGTTCTCGCATTTCAATAAACATCACCTCTTAAATCAAAACCATCCAACTGGTTTAATAATTCTAACAAAATAATTATGTCTTTACGTAACATAAAAGTTATATCAGTTATCATAAAACTGACTAACCGAGGCTTTGCATGGAACCTTAGACTAGTATGTGAGTACACAATTCAAGCTGGCTCAATGAAAATGAAATCCATCTTTTCAACTGCTAAAGGTCAGCTAATTGGATGAAGTCTGTGTGCACTGTGCAACATAAACTAATATAGAGTTAATTACTGTTTTCATCCTTGTGGTTTGTCAAAAATCACTATTTCAGTCTATTAGTTTAAAAATTGCGATTTCAGTCCCTGTGATTTCACTTTCGTAACCATTTCAGTCCACCTCGTGACCATTTCAGTCCCTGTACTTAACATAATAATGGATTGAAATGGTTACGAAAGTGAAACCACAGGGACTGAAATGGTTACGAAAGTGAAACAACAGGGACTGAAATGGTTACGAAAGTGAAACCAAGGGGACTGAAATCACAATTTTTAAACTAATGGACTGAAATAGTGATTTTTGACAAACCACAGGGACGAAAAGAGTAATTAACTCACTAATATATATGTAGACTACAAGACAGGTGTATTTCACTAATCTCTGTCGACTCCAAGAGCAATCTTTTACATAAAATATCCAAACAAAATTAATAAATATTACTCGGTGGAAAGGACTAGGGAATCATTTGGTGGTGGGGGTGATAAAGCTAATTCATTTGATATTATAACTCACAAAATGTAACCAGTTCCATCAGATACTATTTGACATTAAACTAGACAGAACCCGTGCAATGTGGTTGAGTGGACAATTTCACTACACTGATAAAAATTAGTAAGGTCATAAAAAAATAAGATGAAGGTATTGGTTATTAAAAGGTTAATGTTGGAAATATAAACTTAATTCTACATTTATTTGTATTTATATCGATACATATCGTATGCAGGGGCGGACCCAAGCCCACCCCAAGGTGGGCGGGCGCACCCCCGGGGGGAAAAAAATTAGGGCTAAATTCCGTCGAAAATCCCGTCCGCACCCCTTTGAATTTTTCGTCCGCACCCCTAGGAATTTTCGACCGCATCCTTTGAAATTTTTCGTCCGCCCCTTAGGTAAAAAGTGTTATCAATTTATATTTTAAATTTTTTTTAGTAAACTCTTATTTTTTTTAAAAATGTACTACCTAAATTATATAACTTTTAATACCTAACCAACTAAACCCAAATACAAATACCTTTACCCACTTATAATTCCTAACTAGCTAGCCCACTAAGTCTTAGCCCATTAACCAAACCCAACAATATTTCAAACTATAATAAAATAATTAAAGCCCAAAACCTTAAGAAATTCTATCCCGCTCTCTCTCTCTTGCGTCCCTGCACTGCCAACGAACAACATCACCCAGCGACAACAGTCCAGCAGCCGGCGACCACCGTAATCAGCCACCATACCACCGTCGTTCGACACCAAATCTAACCGGAATCCGAACACGGGTAAGTTTCTTTGTTATTTTGATGATTTTGCTTGATATTATAGGAGAAAAAAAGGTAATAAAGTTGTTAAATAGGTTTGAAATTTTGTGTGTTTTGACGTTGTTTATGGTTGTTTAGATGATTTTTAGGGTGATTATGTTGTTTATATATTTTTAGGGTGATTACAACTTACGTTATGATTTCTAGGGCTTGAATAGTTGAAAATTAAAATTGAAACATTATGTTATGGAGCGATGAACTTATGTTATATAGAGAAAGAATTGCTTAAGAAATTAGCTTTAGATGATGTTTTGGATAGATTTCAAAAAATGAAAACCCGTAGGGCGTCGACGTTTTAATTATGTTTGTAACAAGGTTTGACATGTTTTTGATGATTATATAAATTTAGTTTGATGTTCGTTTGTTTTACATGACCCGACCCGATACGAACCGATTTTTTTACTTATATACTTAGGGGCCTAAAATTTTTAAAAATGTTCCGCACCCCATGGAAAAATTCCTGGGTCCGCCACTGATCGTATGTTTGTATTTGTAACATGTATTATGTATTTGTTTAGTACCTAGGATTAGTTGTGAAAGATGGGTATGGTAGGTATCAAGACAAAACCGTTTACGGTTTTGGCGCTAACCCACAATTAACCGCCGTTCATAATTGTCATAAGCATATGTATATAGACCTCCTGTCGGGTCTTGTTCTATTTACCAATTATTATACATAGTTGGTATCCTTATCCGATTGTGTATACTAGAGAGATTGTGTAGTTTCTATTCCAATATCCAACAAAGTGGTATTAGAGCGAATTCCAAGGTGATTCAAACGAAGTTCAGATGATCCAACAGAAAATCATGACATCCCGCAAACATTGTTCAGACACAGAAAAATCATGACATCCCGCTTCATGGTTGCTACGTACGTTCCGCCTTGTTTGCTACCGAGTTATGATAGGTTTTTGCCACAGTTTTGATACCATTTAGCCACTGATATTGCCACCGTTTTTTTCATGTTTTGATACTACTACATAAATAGGCATTTGCTACGGCCAAATCCGTAGCAAATCCGTACCAACACCCTTTTTGCTACGAATTTGCTACGGATTTGGTTCGTAGCTACAAGTCCCGTCCCGAATTTATTTGCTACAAACTTTAGCTACGGAAATTATGTTTGCGACGAATTTAGCTACAAAAAATGGCGTCGGTATTTTAGCCACGAATTTGCTATGAAGAAGGTTGCTACGAAATTTCGCTATGGGTTTTTAGCTACGGATGTTTTTAGCTACGATTGTTTTTAGCTACAGATACTTGTTGCTACGGAAAATTTTAGCTACGAATACTTTTAGCTATGGTTACTTTTAGCTACGAATGGGTTGGCTATGATAATTTGCATTGTTTTTGCTACAAAATTTAACTACGAAGTCGCTATCGTTTAGCTACCACTAGTACAAAATTGATCAAATAATCCGGGTAAATTGGCTATAAGATGCGGTTTTAGACCCGCATCTTTTGATAATTCAAGCAAAAACTATTGTTTTCTCAATATATACAAGAGATGCGGTTCTAGAACCGCATCTCTTGGTGTTTAAACTAAAAAAGTAATTTTTACAGATCATCCTAAGAAATTTATTAAAAATTCCCAATAAATTCTCATTATAATCAAATTATCCAAGATTGAAAAAAAAATATACAAAAAACAAAACTAAATTAAAACCAATATAAATTACAAAGGTTTCAAAGTAACACAAAATTAGAAAAGTTTCAAAGTAACACAAATACATATATATCTAAAGATGAATACGATATACAATGACTCCCCGAACTGATGTCTTCATACTTGCAACCCAAACCCAACGTCTTCAATTCATACTTGCAACCGAAAACCTTAGAAATTGCCTAACAAAACATAACGTTACATTAATAAAATGAAGCTTAAAATGCATACATAAGTGTACATATGTATAAAATCCAATCGTTAAATTCAAATGTTAAAATACTATCATACATGCATACACATAGGTGATAGGACATGTTCCAAATCTACCCTACATATGCACATAAAACATAAAGATCCAAATCCATGACCTAGAAGTCCGAGAATACTACAATCGACCAATATATCTACCAAATCATTAATAACAAACTATACAAAAAGTATGTATCAAACCATGCAAAAAAAAAAAAAAAAACATTCATCACATACAAAGATATACATGTCTCATGTGATAATCAAAGTTAATGCGTTACAAATGTCTTGGTTCGGTTGAACCGTATATATATTATGCTACATACACATATATACATATCTTTATACTACATACTTATATATAAGCAAGTTTTTAGTTGACCTATTAGACGTAAATGATCATTAAATGGTAAAATTTAAGCTAACCTTGAAACGCATTTACGAAGTTCATATCCGGCCCTCAAACACCGAACACCTTAATCCAATGCTCTATTAAGTGGAAGATCATAATTTCAATTTTCTCATGGGTGGTCTTCTCTTTTGTATTCCATAACTGAAAACAAACAAAGTATCTAAATGTATACAAATAAATTAAAATTTTGATATTTTAAACATATGGAAAAGACCTACGATATTAATAAAGTCATGTTGAATTCTCTCAACAAACTCCCGCATATGTTCGATCACCATATAACCGCATTCTCATGAACCTGGTTGCTGGTTGCACTGCATTTAATCCACAAGTAATTACTTTAAAGACAATGAAAAAAACATTTCTAAATAAAACTTACATTGGTCAGTGTCCAAGGAAAAGTCCTCTATAATAATCAAAATCTAACTCACCCATATATCTATCATTTCAATCTTTTCGTTCTCAAGCAACAAGAATTCTAGAATATCAAAGAAAAACAAGTCAAGACTCCTAATATCATGTCTCATCAATACACTACAAGCCTAAAAGACACAGGTTTGCTAGTGCACCTTCCCATTTACCCCCCAAAAAAACCTAATACACAAAGGCATATATAATGAAAAAGCTGCAAAAATCACCTGTGAGGGATCCCAGTTTCAAACTAAACAAGTGAAGGATCCCAGATTCATATCCAAGAGGCAGATCCAATATTTGTCATTGGGGGGGGGGGGGCAAAAACAAGTCAGTTAAAACGGGTCAGAATAATTGCGTTTATTGGGTCAAAAAAGAAAAAAAAAATAATAGAAAACAATAATAATTATTATAAACTAGTTAGTAATAATAATATTGCCAGTCCGAGCCACGCTGAAGCTTGAAAAGCTATCCAACAGCCGAGCTCAAGCCTAATCAAGCTCAGACTTGGCTTGGCTCGTCTGCACTCCTGATAAAGATGAATGTCAAGTAAACGTTGAGCCTAAAAGTGAATGACAACAATAGTAATGCTACTCACACTCCAAAAGATGCACACTATTTGTCTGCTTTGTCTGCATTTTCTTTTGCTACAACTCTTCAATCTAATAAATACATATATGAATTATAATAAACTTATATTATGAAATGAAAGATTTTTAACTAGAAAATTATAAATCATCCAAAAATTGATTGAATAAATCGGCTAACCTACGCCGCTTCTTTTCCTTGCCACCAACAGATCTCCTGTGTACCACCGTGATCGTCTCCACCATCCGATTGGAAATTTTGAATTCTATAAATCAATCTATTCGTAATTTGGCAATCAGCTCAGTTTGTGTAAATATACTAAAATGTAAACATATTTGAATAAAAAGTAAAAAAAAGGGTTATATAACATGAAGTCAATCAGTTATCCACATAAAATAACTTGTGAAATGTGGATACAGCTAGTACCTGAATTTAGTGGTATAGAGAGGCAAATACAAGTGGAGTGGTCAATAGCTAACGCAAGTTGAAGCACAATCAAAATGCAATCAACTTTTACATTCAGTTACTGTAAATGGAGCTTCTTTTTCTTTGTTTTTTTTATAGTTGGACATAGTAAACAACATTAACCACCGGATTGGAAGAATAATGCAGTTATCTCTTTTTCATAATATGAAAGAAAAAAAAACAACTTCTAATACATACATAGAGGTTGCAAAATCAACCAATATATGATAAATTGAGCACATTTGACCCATGATGGTTTAAATGCCTTACATCCAACCCAACCTGCATCTTTTACAAATAAGTACTTTCTTCTGTGTACTTCTAGTGTTCCATTTACATGATTCTCTTCCAAATTCCAAACATAAATATGATATTAGATCAAACAAAATCAAATAACATATTATGTAAAATTCAAAACAATAAAACTAATCTGGAATAAAAACACAACAATTAGCCCTAGATATATACATATATAGATTATCCAATAAGATAAACAGACCTTAAAAAGCCCTAAAACGCGTGATACCTGACTCAGTGCTCCGATACAACTCGATATGTTGCTCCACGGTAACCGGCAGAGATGCTGAACACGAAGTTGGATCGGTTTTCCGGCATTGATGATGGTTGTGAAGGGCAATGCGACGGGGTAGTGTGCTGATAAGGTTTGTTTGATGTTCCTACATTCACAGTGTGCAACCTGTTAGCCTAAATTAAAATCACTAATTGCTTCAACTTGAAGCACTGTTTAAAACATGCCACTCTCGTAGTGTTTGTTGGCTTCAGAGAAATCATCATCCCTGAAGGCATAGAGGGCAAACAATGAAGATTGATAGGGTTTGGGATAACTGAGCAGATTTGGGGGAAGTTAATTTAAATTTAGGAGGAATAGGAAGGAGCGGGAATTAAATTGGGAGGGAGTTATTTTAACATAAGATTTCACATTCTCAAAAAATTTAAAATCCTTATAATTTGATCGCTAAATTTTAAAGTGCTTTCTAGATGCAATCTCTTTAGACTGCAGGGAGTGGGGACGTTGGTTGGGCGGGGACGCCCTTGAAAGCCTATGGGTCAAGATAGCCACCTCTAATTAAACGTGATTAAGTGTTAATTACATATAACTAAATAGATATTATATATGTAAATGAACTAGTTTTATGCCATGCCCGTATTGTGGGGCGCTAGACCAAATATTTCTATACCAATTAAAACAAAACACTATCATAGTTTTGCTAGATAAAAAAACTAAAACAATGCCAAGGCTATAACTTTTAGCTGGGGCAAAACTGAAATTGTCAAAACAATGAGCGAGTACAAGGCAGCTGGCTGACACGAATATAAATTATATCGAGTCAACCAATTAAAATAAAACATAACCATAGTTTTGCTAAAAAAACTAAAACGATGGGAAGACCGTAATTTCGAACTGGTGGCAAAATCATAATTTTTAACTGAGGTAAAATCGTAATTTGTCAAAAGCTAAAAGAGTGGCAAGAATGTAAATTAGAATTAGGGGCAAAATCATAATTTTGAAAAGGGAGAAAATCGTAATTTTAAACTTTGGGTAAAATCGTAACTTGTCCGGGCCAATGTGGGAGTGACGAGCAGTTGTTTGGCACTGTTCCCCCTCATCGTCTTTGTAGTATACTAGTTTATGCCCCGCCCGCATTGCGGGGCACCCGGGTAATATTTCTTTACCAATTAAAACAAAACACTATCAAAGTTTTGCTAGAAAAAAAAAAACGAAACCGATGAAAAGACTGTAATTCTGAACTGGGGATAAACCGTATGTTCAACTGGGGTATAATCAAATGTTTTAAAAATCGGTTCAAACCGGCCAGCTGTACCGATTGAACCATCTGGTCAAATCGATTAAACCACCCGGTACACCCGGTTGAACCGCCCAATACACTCGGTTAAACCGTTTTTGAGCCAAATCTGGTACGGTATAAAAACCGGATTTTAAATCATTGGTATAATCATAATTTGTCAAAAGCTACAACGGTGGCAACATTGTAATTTTGAACTGGGGGCAAAATCGTAAATTTGACTGGGGTAAAATCATAATTTGTTGAATTCTTCAACGATGGTAAGACTGGAATTTCGAACTGGGGGAAAATCGTAATTCTAAGCTTTCGGGCCAATGGGGAAGTGCCAGGCAGCTAGCTGCCTGACTATTCCCCTCCATGGATTTTGTATATTAACTGGGGTCCAAATCGTAATTCTATGCTGTGGTAAAATCATAATTTGTTCGGGTCAATGGAGAAGTGTCAGGCAGCTGCCTGGCACTACTCCCCTCCATGGATTTTGTATATTTAAAAAATGAGTGCAAATAATATGAAAACGTTATAAAAATCAATTACCAGAATGATCTAATATGTTTAACTAGGGATGAGTTCGATGTCAACTGGTACTGAAAATCCCAAGAATGGGCACCGGTACCGAAAATACCTGGTACAGTACTGGTATTTGGGTGGTAAAACCGATAAATACCGGTACCGTACTAAACTGGTACCAAAAACGTCAAAAGTCGGTACCAAATATATCCGGTACCGGTACCCAGCACCATTTGCTCATCCCTATGCTTAATTTAGTACGTATTATTTGTATTATTTGTATGAGATAGCTATATTAAATGTAATTATGTTTACATCAGTCCGTGTAAAATTGACATCTTTTAACTATTTTTAAGTAATTAATATTTTTGCTTTTGATTTTTCTATTGTATATATAATTAGTTATTTTTTAATAGTTCTTTTGTTCATTTTTGCTTATGGGTTTTCTTACGCGTCTTTTTTATTTTTTTGAATATTTATTTGTTAGTTTTGCTATGGATTTTTCTACCACTATTATCAATTAATTTTATTTTTTTTTGTTTTCGCATCGTATGTTGCGATGGATATTAGTAAATTATTTTTTGAATACTTTCTTTTTCTTTTTTACAATGAATTTTGGATTTGCTACAGATTTTGCTACGTTAGTTTTTAAGAAATTTTCTAGATTTTGCTACCAATTTCTCTACAGACTCTATTTACTTACCGATTTTGCTACCGTTTTTTTAAACCTCAGTTAGTTAGTTTTTAAATATTTATTTTTATGATTTAGCTAAGGACTTTTCTACCAATTTTACTAAGTTTTTTTATTATATTTATTTTCACAATTCTGCTATTGATTTTGCTACAAATTTTATTTAACTTTTTTTAGTTTATTTTTAAAAACTTATTTTCATGGTTTTGCTACGGATTTGGCTACCGGTTTTGCTACATTATATGTTTTATATTAATTTCGTCAATTTTGCTACGGATTTGCTATGAGTTTTGCTACGAAATTCATTTGCGACGGAAGTTCGTAGCTAATCCGTAGCAAAATATGTTCGTAGCTAATCCGTAGTTAACTCGTAGCAAAATTTGCCACCATTTTTTTCGGTAGCAAAATTTCATAGCCAATGCCTCTTTTTGTAGTAGTTATACCTTTTAGACATGGCCACCATCTAGCCATCGTTTTTGACACCGTTTAATACCATTTAGCCACCGTTTAGATACCATTTAATACCATTTCTCCACCACTTTCATTGAAAATCTGCTAAATTTGTTACCGAGTTGTGACCACCTTTTATTTGGTATATTGGTTCGCTTTGGAATATCGGTTTTTGATTCAGATTTCTCCCTGCTATTTTCATCAAAATTGCATATCAATAAAACTACAAAATTATATAAAAAAAACTTTAATAAAATCACAAAATTCCAAAATTATATAAAATACCTATGCTTCAAAAGCATATGAAACATTCTAAAAAATACCAATTAAAACATAAGATAACTAAAATTATCCTAATATGATAAGCATCAAAACATTCAAAACCAAGTGTTTATATCATATCTTCGAACTGTAGTTGTTAACATTGCTTCAATTTATGACATCCTATCGAGCATAGCATCTTTATCCACTTTATCTTTTTTCTTTTTCAGCCAACAATCCCACAATAATTCCATTTAACGTTTCTTTTTCTTCTTCATTTTCCTTAACAAGCTCCTTGATAACTAAGTTCAACATTTCAATCTATAGAACAACCAATGAATAGAATTAAGAAGTCAGAACGAAAAGTAATAACGGGTCAAGTTGGTTGCAAAGAAAACAAAATACAATTGTGAGCTACAATTCAAGTTCTAGAAGCTAAATAGCATGTTCCAGTATCTTTACATATTAAGAAGGAAATTATACCTGATTTCAAAAACAAATTATTGTATGAAACAACCCGTAGAGAAGGTGTAATCAAATAAATATGAAATTCCTTAACATTCTCACGAAATTAAGAGCATCAAACCTAACAATAAAAAACAAACATCGCAAACTAAACAAAAAGAATAACTGTGGGAAATGATACGAATGCACAAAAATTACTAATGTATGTAATTCCACTTATGCCAAAGAGTAAACAATTTTATTTATATTTTTAAAAAATATTAGTCTAAAAGGATTAAAGGTATACCGAAAACATAATCCCTATAAAGTTACAAATGTTACAGCATGTGTATCTAATAGAAATTAAGGGAAAGTACAACAAGTGTAACTCAAATTCTAATAAATATTTCAAACAAGTGTTTATCAATTACAAATCAATATAAATTACAGTAACTTTTCTTTTAGTCAGACTCCACATAATCGGGATCATCCTCATCACAATCAGCCTCGACCTCATCAATATCAGTCTCGACCTCAAACACTTCATCGACGGTAGCCGTTGGGGGATCAACTTCAATTGAAGGCTCACCCGCAGTAACATGAGAAGATCCAATTTGAAAGTATTGGGTCAAGTCAATGACAAGTGGACAGTCAGATGAATAGTTGTTGTCGACAACGTCATTATCTTCTAAGCCTTTGTCAACATTTTGAACCTTATTGACGCGGTCATCATCACTTAATGGCCGATCCCAAATTTTTCGATGATTAACATTTTCGACTACCCACCTATGTTTATTTTTTTGGTTTCGAGACGTTTCTTGGATGAAGAACACTTTTTTGGCTTGCGAAGCAAATATGAGTTGATCGTCTTTGTCCCATTCACGTTCAGTGCTTATACTGGTGATATTATTGTCATGGTTTACACCCCTTCGAGTATCAAACCACTTGCACCGAAATAGGACAGTGGAATAATTATTTGTATAACGCAACTCAATAATTTCTTCTAATTGGCCATAAAATTTCACACCGTTCTCTCCAACCACTTCCACCCCAGAGTTTTGCGTTGCGCATTTTGCATCACGTTCAAGTGTCTTAAACCTAACACCGTGACTATGCAAGCAGTGTAAGTGTATGCAGTCATTTTCGCACAAATTGAAAGAGCATACAACTCCGGGTGGAATTCTGGAGAATTTTGTGTTTTCATCGAATGGACCTAACAAATATAGAGTAATAATGTTTGTTATATATGTATTACCTAGCAAGTGTAGAGTAATGAGTGTTATATATGTATTATACCTTATGGAGAAACCATCCCGAAAATTTGGTTTTAAGATCATCTTAGGGATGTGTATGTTTGAATTCACTACATTGATGACAAATATAAGAAAGGAATGAAAAATACCAATTAACAGATTATGAAAAGTTAAAGATAGAAGCACTCACTTCATGTACTCCCTAACTTCTGCGCAGTTTTCGAGGACAAACCATTCCATCTTGCTTTTTTCGATGAATGATAAATATTTGTCCTTTGTTGCGCCAACAGGACGACATTTGGACTCAAACACCCATAACTTTCTTTTTTCAACAACGACATCATCGTTTCTATCTGGGCGATTGAACTTAGTCTGAACATCTTTAAGGTACATTGAACAAAATGTTAGAGCTTCTTCAAACACATAACGTTCAGCTATACAACCTTCAGGCCTTGCCGGGTTTTTGAGATAGTTCTTTAGTTTTTTCATGTACCTTTCAAATGGATACATCCATCTAAAAGCTACTGGACCTCCCGCAATCGCTTCATCAGGTAAATGCACAAGTAAATGAACCATAATGTCAAAAAACGCAGGTGGATAGATCATCTCTAACTTGCATAAGATGGTAACAATGTCATCCTTTGCTTTCTTCATATCATCCACCGATAGTGTTCTAGAGCAAAGTTGCTTAAAGAACATACAAAGGTCTACTATTGGTGTAGATGTATCTTTAGTCAAAAGCCCTCTAACCCCAATCGGTATCAAACGTTGCATGAGGATATGACAGTCATGAGATTTCAACCCGGTAATGTTAGCATTGTTATCTGTCACCCTCTTACTGATATTAGATCCAAACCCATTTGGTAATTTAACATTTTTTATAAACTGACAAAAAAGTTTTCGATCATCGGACTTGAATGAGTACTTAGGGTGGGGACTTAAGAACTTGCCACCCGATTGTTTCAGCCATTGTGTCGGCCGAATGTTTAGTTTTTCCAAGTCGGACCGCGCATTTGGCGTGTCTTTGCTCTTATCGTTCATTAGAAGAGTACCGAGCAAGCTGTCGCACACATTTTTCTCTATATGCATTACATCTAAGTTATGTTTCAGCTGTAGAGAAGACCAATACTCAAGGTCAAAAAATATGCTTCTTTTGGACCAGTTCAACTCGAAATCTGACCGGGTTATCCTCCCACCTCCAAAATCTGGATGCTTGCCTGGTAGACGATTAATTAAACGACCGAGTTGAGCTTCTATGTCAGCTGGGCTAAACTGTCTCGGAGGGTCTCGTGTCTCGGGTCTCCCGTTAAAGTCGAGACTTGTTCTCCAAGGATGGTTGGCATCTAAGAACCGGCGATGACCAACATAAGCACATTTACCAGTTACACGTATTGAAGGAGTGTCTTGGTTACAAGTTGGGCATGCCATGTAGCCTTGTCCGCTCCAACCTGATAGACTACTACGGGCTGGAAAGTCATTTATGGTCCATAACAACGCCGCCTTCATTGTGAAGTATGTGTTTGTTGCTGCGTCTTTAGTACGTACACCTGTCTGCCATAATTGCTTAAGCTTATCCACTAACGGTCTAAGGAAAACGTCCATGTCTTTCCCCGGTGATTTAGGGCCAGGAATCAACAAGCTCAACATGAATGTGGACTCTCGCATGCATAGACAGGGAGGCAGATTATATGTGGTGAGTATAACCGGCCACGTGCTATGAGTCGAGGATCCACTACCGTTGTTAAAGGGATTAAAACCGTCAGCTGCAAGCCCTAAGCGAACATTTCGTGGCTCCATCGCGAAGTTTGGGTACTTTTTATCAAAGTCTTGCCATGCAGATCCATCAACTGGATGACGCATAGTCCCATCTTCCGATCGTCCGGTACTATGCCATATCATATCTTTCGCTGTGTGCCTTGAACAATACAAACGTCGTAGTCTAGGCGTCAAAGGAAAGTATCGTAACACCTTACGAGCCACCTTCGTGCCTTTTGTGTCTTTATCGACCCATCGACTCTCATTACAAACGGGACAATTTTGCAAGGACTCGTTTTCTTTCCAAAAGAGAGCACAATCATTTGTGCACACATCTATCATCTCATATGCCAAACCAATCTTCTTAAATGTCTTCTTAGCTACATAATACGAAGGGGGAATCTTGTTGCCTTCTGGCATTGACTCTCGCAACAACGAGAGGAGTCGATCTACTACTTCATTTTGAAAATGGTACGTATCCTTTATATTCAAAAGCTTTGCTAAAAAGTCGATAGAAGAAAACTTGGTACAACCAGGATATAATTCTGTTTCAGCTTCCTTTACCAGGTCTTCAAAATCATCAACAACACCGCTACTATCTCCATTCGAGTTCTCTTGGTTAAGGTATGTATCTTCTTCCATATGCTCCCCCCTAATGTCTTCAATAACGTTTACCATACCGTCTTGTGGCGCAACATCGTTTACTTCTGCAATTGGAGTCGTGGCCCTGTGATAGGTCCACTTCGTGTATTCCTTCCAAAAACTGTTAATACGCAAATGGTATTTCATTTCTGCCATAGTTTTTAAGCCGGAATTTTTACATTTGGTACACAGACATCTAACTTCATCGTGGTTTTTTTATCACTCTTTCACACATATCGATAAATGACTCGAGTCTTTGCTTGTAGTGAGGTGAATGACGTGGGGAATCAATCCAACTTTTATCGATAGGCATTATGCAACTGAAAGAAAATCTAATTTAGGATTAACAAGACAAGGGTAGGCTGCTAAACCCACTTTTTGAACACTTTATCTCATATGTGAATGTGTATTACATGATTGTTTGTTTAAGAAAAATTCGGCAGCATTTCCTCTTAGCTCCCAAGTATATATGTAATGATATATATACCCGAGGAGCAAAGAGAAAATGATAACCGAATCCTTCTTAAACAAACAATCATGTAATACACATTCACATCCTAAATGAGATAAAGTATTCAAAAAGCAGTCCCAAGATAAACGGGGACAACCCGAAATTAATTTCTAAATCAATTTCGGGCGGGTATTTCTAAGCTCGTTATGTTTAAAATGATTAATTCAAACACGGGCACAATTTTTTAAGCTTGTTATGTTCTTAATGATTGTTTTAAATTTTGGGCGGAACGTTATGTTTTAAATCATGATTTCAATTTCGATTGGGTGTTTTCTTAGCTCGTTATGTTTGAAATGATGAATTCAATATCAGGCACAGTTTTTTAAATATGTAATGTTCTTCATTTTGTTAGCTCCTTTTGTTTTATAAATGTTTTCAAACCTAAACACAAACATACTAATTATCAAACTTAAACTTTTTTTTTTCAAACCTACACATAAACATACTACCAACACACATACATACTTACAAAGACACATTTACATACGTACACATACATACCTACAAACACACATTTTGACCAAAAACACAAAATTTATACTTACTTACATACACATTTGCATATTTTATACAAACATACATAATAACATACACATTTTCACCAATTACAAACATTTACATGCACAATTGTTCATCATTTATAAACACCTACATACTAACATACACCTACATACATACTTTCATAAACTTACATACACACATACATGCTTACATACACCAAAATACACAAATCAATAGATTTTCATATACACATTTTTATTAAATACACCTACATTATACATTTGGCATACTAACATACACCTACATACATACATTAATTCATAGACTTACATACACACATACATGCTTACATACACCTAAACCAAAAATTATACAATTTCTAAATTAAAAAATAAAAATAAATAACCGTATTCGAGATGGTTACATACACCTAAACCAAAAATTATACATTTACATACCTAAACCAAACATTATACAATTTCTAAACTTAAAAAAAAAAAAAACTAACCGTATTTTTCAAGTTTCAAAGAGATGAAGACCGAGGAGACGAAGTGGTGCCGGATTCGAGATGGTGGTGACCGGATTCGAGATGGTGGTGATCCGAATTTTCTTCCATAAACACAAATATACACAAAAACGAGCAAAAATTAAAGCCTATAACATGTAAATAACAAAATATAGGAGATTTAACAAAAACAAAGTTAAACTAACCGATTTGGGCAAAAAAACCGGTTCTACGGCGGTGGTTCGCTAAGAAAAGGGGGGAAAATGAAGGAGGAGGGACGGAAATGGCGCTTCAGGGACTTTTACGTAAAGATCAATACCGGCGACGGCTTGTCGCCGCTATTACTTCCTCTGTCGCCGGTACTGTTCTAACTAGGGTTAATCAGGATAAGATTTGTGTGGCTGGGGATTAAAGTGGGACACCAATCGTTAGCGGCGACAGAGTGTCGCCGGTATTGGTTATAACGGTGTCGCCGGTATTGCTTCCTTAGTCCCCAACCATTAGATCATATTAATGATCAACGGTTGGGGTTCGGTTTGACGCGGATCGACCAATAGCGCCGACAGCTGGCCTGTCGCCGCTAAAGGTGTCGCCGGTAAAAGTGTATAATTGTTGTAGTGTTGACTTGTAAAGTCAAACCTGCAGAACCTAGAATTCTTAAAGAAGTGTGAAACTACAATGAAATTGGAGATATGCAACATAAGAAAGTACAATTAAACAAAGAGGCGAAGGTATTATTCAATAAGTTGCTTTTTAAATATTAGAAGAGTACACAATATATAATGATTTCGTGAAGAAAGTTTTCTTATGCTAAAAGAAATATCATAAGAGACCGTTATATATGATACTAAATCAGTAGCTTTTACCATCACCATCAAAGAGATTCTTCACTTAATTTATGTTTATTAGCTAGCTTTTACGCAAACATGCAGTGCGTATAGTTGCATACTAGGTTAAAACCTCGTGTATTATACGAGTTAAATAAATATCATTTTATGTACTAAGTAATAAAAAGTCACATCTCTAAAAAGCTCGTTTATTGTACGGGTCGAAAAAACATGTGTAATACACGGGTTGAATAAACATAATGTAACCAGGTAACATATATTTTGAAAAAGAAAAGAGTTAATTACATAGTTAATCCCTATGGTTTGCACAAAATAACATACTTAAGTACTAATAGTTTAAAATCACCTTCTAGGGTAATAACTTTTCATTTTGTAACGTTTACATGTTTTACTCACTTGATTGACTTCTTGTTTTATTATTCTTATGCTTTTTGTTTGTTTGTTTTGGTTAATTTCGAATATATGATTTATAATTTAGGTTTGTATGTATGTGTGTGTTGGAATCTGACAAACAGATTACATCCATGAAACAACTAGTTATTGATTGTAACTTCAGTGGACTTATGCCTTAATTGGGAAACAATTAATTAATTTGTGAATTACATCATCTGATTTGGTGTCATTGACTCATTGTTCATGACTAGGGTTGTAAAGGAACTGAACGTTCAGCCAACGGTTCGATACGGTACGGGTCGAAACGGTTCGCGTCGAAACGGTTCGGTTTGATACGGTACGGGTCGAAACGGTTCGGTTCGAAAAGGTTCGGTTCGAAACGGTTCGCGTCGAAACGGTTCGCGTCGAAACGATTCGGTTCGAAACGGTTCGCGTCTAAACGGTACGGGTCGAAATGCTTCGCGTCGAAACGGTTCGGCTCGAAACGGTTCGGGTTCGAAACGTTACGGGTCGAAACGGTTTGGCTCGAAACGGTTCGCGTCGAAACGGTTCGGTTCGGTTCGATACGGTACGGTTCGAAACGGTTCGCGTCGAAACGGTACGGTTCGATACGGTACGGGTTCGAAACGGTTCGCGTCGAAACGGTTCGGTTCGATACAGTACGGGTCGAAATGGTTCGTGCCGAAACATTTAATGATTTTTGGATTTTTTAGAATTTTTTTGTTTTTTTAGAATTTTTATGATTTTTTAGAATTTTTATGATTTTTTTAGAGTTTTTTTTTTATTTTTAGATTTTTTTGAATTGTTTGGAATTTTTTTTTGATTTTTTGGAATTGGATCAAAATGGCAACTGAAAACATTTTTTAAGGAAATCCCCAAAATACCCCTGTTATAAACTGGGTTTTTGGATGGAGTTAGACAAAATGATCAAAATGGCAACAAAATGTAAAAGTCAGGGACCGAGAGGCAAAAAAAACTATTTGGACTAAAATGCCAAATTTGGACAAAACTCAGGGACTAAAATGGCACTTTACTCTATTATTAACTTAAAAACTTGTGTATTATATGGGTTATAAAATAAATAAGGCAAAATTTTATTTTTTCTTATTTTTTAGTATTAGATTAGAAACTTCTGTATAGAATCAATGAAATAATAAAATATATTTTTAAGGGAAAGAATCAAATAGGAAGTTTATTTTGGCTAGGAAGTGTAGGAAGCAATAGGATTAGCACATGTGGCAACATTTAAAATAAAGAAAAATAGTATTTTAGTCAATCCAACCATTTTTTTCTTCCTTTACAAAACCCAGTAACTTCAAAACCTACCATTTTCAAAACTCTCCATCTTCAACCATTTCTTCACTTTCTATCTCAATAATCACTACATTATAGTGCGATTTTCATCACCAATCAATGATTCAAACACCCGATCAACGTGTTCTTCAGCTTTTTTTTTTAAGAAAACCCAGTTTAATTTCATACAAAATCTCGTTTTTTCCGGTGATTTTGAAGATAATCACTCGATCCTTTCGATTCGAGCGAGCTGATAAGTGTTTCAATCATTCAAAATTCGTCAATTGTTGAAGAAATCACTTCGATCCATGTAAGAAATTCTTTAATTTCATTTTTACGATCTGGGTTTTTGATTTAGTCATTGAGTTTTACGATCTTGTCGGGGTCCGGGGGCAGCGCCCCTGGTAGCGTGGTCCCAGGGGCGGCAGCCTCTGGCTGGGGTTGAGTTGTAATAAAAATGCATCAGAAAAATTAATTTTCTGTAAATTGCCTCTAGAAACTGCATTCGTAAACTGCATTGGTTCAGACAGTTCAAAGCACATTCAAAACTATTGTCATGGTTCAATGCGTTTTAGAGAGAACACTTTCTTTTGTGTTTTTAGGCAATTGCGTTTTAGAACTAAAACATTTTTATGTGTTTTCTGGCCATTGCATTTTAGAAAAACACATTCTTGAAGTGTTGTTGGTGCATTGCGTTTTATGTTAAACACTTTTTTAAGGGTTTTCAGTCCATTGCGTTTTACAGAGAACACTTTCTTTTGTTTTTTTGGCAATTGCGTTTTAGAATGAGTCATTTTTAAGTGTTTTATGGCCATTGCGTTTTACAAATAAGACTTTTTTTTGTATTTTTTGTGCATTGCGTTTTAGGTAAAACATTTTTTATGTGTTTTCAGTCCATTGCATTTTAGAAAACAGACATTTTAAGTGTTTTCTGGCCATTGCGTTTTAGAAATAAGACATTTGTATGTGTTTTAGGTGCATTGCGTTTTAGGTAAAACACATTTTTACGTGTTTTTAGTCCATTTTGTTTTAGAAAGTACATTTTCTTTTGAGTTTTTAGGCTATTGCGTTTTAAAAATAAGACATTTCTTTGTGTTTTCTGGCCATTGCGTTTTACAAATAAGACATTTCTTTGTTTTTTTGGTACATTGCGTTTTAGAAAAATGTCATTTTTTAGGTTTTTTTTTTCATTGCGTTTTACGTAACTGGGGTTTTTCTATTGCGTTTTACGCAACTGGGTTTTTAATTTTTTTTTTTGAAAATATAGCAATAGTATACTCGTTTTAAAGATTAAAAAACGCTCGTTTTTTTGTGCAATTTTTATAAAAAAATAATGTCGTATGAAAGAGTTATTAACGTTTAAAAGATGGGGGGGAATTGGAGGAGAGAGAAACTATTGTCTTGCATTGACTAGAATACCCCTAAACAAACTCACGCGCCTCTTTTCTTCACTTCAATTTCTATCATTTAATCTTAGCCCTTGATTAACTAAATGGATGGTCAAGATCACTTCCTAGCCTTCTTAGCCAAATAAAATTCATATTGTATCTCCACCCATATTTTTAATAAACGAAAAAAAAAATAAAAGAAACATTAAATAAATAAAGATAAATAAGAAATTATAATTTACTAATATTATTTAATAAGAGGGAAATGCCGAATATTTAGGATTTAACATTATCTATATCTATCTAATGTATTTTTTCCATCTCTCTCACCTACTTTATTATGAATAATTATTTTTTCAATAAAATTAGGTATTATATCATTAACCAACTAAAATTAATATGTAAGTGCAGTTCCTGCAGGGTAACTGTCGCTTATCAGTTCTGGTCAACCAAAGCAGAAGTCCAAGTTAAAGTCAACGATAATGAAGAATTCAAGACTACATGAAGACCATGCACTGATCAAGGGGGAGTTTGTTAATGCACTTTGGGTGATAAGTGCATGCTTTCCAATTGTTAGGGTCTTTATTATACATGTCTTGAAACTTAGTCCAAGGTTTATCCTTGGACAATTTTGTCTAAGTTTATGTCTAGACTTTTGTCAGGGGTTTGTGTTTAGGCAAAAGTCAGGGTTTTAGTCCCTAGTCTATATATATGTGTTGTATAGGGTAGATTAGGGTAACCCTTGAGAAAGCTTGGTGCACCTCTCATAAGATCCCATCCATCCTCCATCAGTGTGTAAATTCTAGAGAGAGAGGGATACTATGTGTTAGTGAGAGAAAGCTAGGTTTAGATCTTTGTGATCTAAACTAGCTTGTAGATGATGTATACTCATTTGGTTTGTGTAGTCTGTGATGACTGATTCAATAATAAAGGGTTCATCTTCTACATCTTTCTATCTTTTGATGTTTCGCGTCTTGAATCAAGTGCAATGTTTGATGTTCGTCATCGATCCGGTGCTTTAACAGTGGTATCAGAGCATGGTTACCGATTCAGAATGGTCTAACCGCCTTCTGAATCACCATTGCTCTTGATTTGATGTTTGTTTCCGCCAAACATCTTGAAGACGTGAAGATTTTGGTCCAGATATGAAGAAATTCGAGCTGTGTTGGAGAGAACTGCTGGGTTTTTGGTAGATCTAGGGTTTTGATCTGAAAAAGGCTCTGTCTGGATTTTTTTGTTAGTGTTATACCCGTCCGAGTTTCCATTATGTGTTTATGTTTCCGGGGTATTGGTGAACTAGTGTGAAGTCACACTAGGGAGATAATCCAGCTTGTTTCTGAGCCTTGTCCGAGTTTTTCTTTATACCTTTACTTGGTCAGGGTTTGTAGGTCCGAGTTTTAGAACCTTTTGTAGGTGCGAGTTTTAGAACCTTTAGTAGGTCCGAGTTTTAGAACCTTTTGTAGGTCCGAGTTTTAGAACCTTTAGTAGGTCCGAGTTTTAGAACCACCATTGGGTCCGAGTTTTAGTGGAGTCTCCTTTAGTTTCAAATTAAGTCTGAGTTTTAAATCCTTTGATGTCCGAGTTTTTAGAATTCATTCAGAGTTTGCATATTAATCTGAAGGATCCGAGTATGAGCAATTAAAAGGAGTCCGAATTTTTCTTTAGGTTTAGGTTCCGAGTTAATGTTTTCTAAGTAATCCGAGTTTGCATTCAGAGTTTAAATGTTTGGAGCTTAAATTCCATCAGAGTTTAAATGTTCACATCAGAGTTTAAAAAAATCAATTAGAGTTTAGAAATTCAGAGTTTTTTAGAATTCATTCAGAGTTAGTCTTTTAGGTCCGAGTTTATCTTGCTTCCTTTAAGAGTCCGAGTTTTCTTGTTATCTAAACTTCAGAGTTATTAATAGGTCCGAGTTTCCGAGTTCACTCTTTCTGTTTTGAATCTGGTGTGTCCGACTTTTTCAAAATTGTTCAGATTTTATATTCTTTATAAAGGCTCCGAGTTTCTGATTAAATGTGTTGTTTCCGAGTTTCAGTGTGTCAAAACATGTCCGGGTTTTCTTATTGTTCAAAAGGTCCGGATAAGTTGTCGTTCAGGGTTTCCTTATATCATCCTCCGAGTTTGTCACTCCACTGTTCGTTTCGGAACAAACTAGTCGTTCCGGCTTTTTATGAGTATCAAACTGTTGGGGGGTTTCGTGCTTCCGGGATAATCATTTAGTTTGTCTACAGTGCTACTCCGGATTAAGTGAGGATGAGCAAAAAAAAAAAATGCATGAAAGTGTCAAAATTCCATTTTTCGTAAATGATGGATTTTGATAAGTTCGATAAGTAGAGTGTTGGGAAAATTTTGGTGATGAAATTTTTTTTCATGAAATTTTGTTCGGTAATGGCGGTCCATGGTTATTTACAAGATTCTCGGTGTTGGAATGTGGTTCTTACTAGAGATTCGTGTAACAAATTGAGACTATTATCGAGCATTGGAGGTGAATAAAACAAGATTTGATTGGACGTTGACAGTTTACCAAGAAAAAGGGGGAGTTAAAAATTTCCTATTTTCTTCGTAAATCTAAAGCTTGTGCGTGAAAAGGCTCGTGTATGATGGAGTTTTGTCAAGTGTGTTCGTGTTTTTGATCAAATATTGACGGGATGAAGTTGATTTCTCGGTTGACGACTAGTTGAAGATTGAGCCTTATTAAGTTGCTGTTTAGAGTAGAGAAGATTAGTTCTGGTCTCGAAATAATGTGGGGCTTCTTGATTTGAGGGGATGATCAGAGATAAAAGCCATCGGGGATTCAACGGATTCGTGAAGATAGGAGATTGATTCATGAGGATACGTGACGAGATGAGATTATACATGAAGGGTTGACGACTTTTGATTAAGATGGTGGATGTACTTTTACGGAGTTCAGTTTGTTATTAAGTTATCGAACTGAAATTCATGTCTTAGTGAAGTTTGAAGTGTTCAAGGTTGGACATTGGAAATCCAATGTTTCTTTCTGCTGCCGGTTAAGTTTGAAGATTAATGTATCGAGCGATGCTCTTACATATGGTTGTAGGTCGGTTCGCGTTAACTTGATTTGGGAGTAGTTTGAGGGGGATGATCTACAACGTCTGGTGTTGGATGCTTCGGGTTTCTCAAAGCGGCCTTAAGTGATCGTCAACAAGTCTTTTATTAGAAGGGTTGAAGATCATTGTGCTCTGCCGGAAAGATCAAGTCCCAGCTAAAGTTGAAAGCAGCCATGATATCATCAGTCAAGGGGGAGTCTGTAAGTGTAGTATCCGGTGACTGAAGATATCAGTGTTAGACAGAACTGATTGCAACAGTTAAGGGGGAGACTGTAAGTGCAGTTCCTGCAGGGTAACTGTCGCTTATCAGTTCTGGTCAACCAAAGCAGAAGTCCAAGTTAAAGTCAACGATAATGAAGAATTCAAGACTACATGAAGACCATGCACTGATCAAGGGGGCGTTTGTTAATGCACTTTGGGTGATAAGTGCATGCTTTCCAATTGTTAGGGTCTTTATTGTACATGTCTTGAAACTTAGTCCAAGGTTTATCCTTGGATAATTTTGTCCAAGTTTATGTCTAGACTTTTGTCAGGGGTTTGTGTTTAGGCAAAAGTCAGGGTTTTAGTCCCTAGTCTATATATATGTGTTGTATAGGGTAGATTAGGGTAACCCTTGAGAAAGCTTGGTGCACCTCTCACAAGATCCCATCCATCCTCCATCAGTGTGTAAATTCTAGAGAGAGAGGGATACTATGTGTTAGTGAGAGAAAGCTAGGTTTAGATCTTTATGATCTAAACTAGCTTGTAGATGATGTATACTCCTTTGGTTTGTGTAGTCTGTGATGACTGATTCAATAATAAAGGGTTCATCTTCTACATCTTTCTATCTTTTGATGTTTCGCGTCTTGAATCAAGTGCAATGTTTGATGTTCGTCATCGATCCGGTGCTTTAACAATTGATTCTTGAAGTCTGTGCATCTACTGTCATGACTCGGATGACAAACCGATCGGATGACCATCCGATCGGAAAACAAAGCACTCACATGATACGGATGACAATCCGATCGGATGACCATCCGATCGGACAACCATATCATTCACATGACTTGGATAGCAATCCGATCGGATGACAATCCGATCGGACAGCAAAGTCAAACTCATTCAGAAGGTAATCCGCTCGGATGACAATCCGATCAGATATCCATTCAAGCTATTCAAAAGGCAATCCGAACGGATGATAATCCGGTCTGATAGCCATCCGATTCTCTGCACTAGGTAGAGTGAAATCTTCAGTGTTAGAAATTTTTGATAAAATTCCAAGTATTTTTGTACAGGACTGGGAGAAAACACATAACATTTACTGCCTATTAGAAAAAGAATATACAGAGAAATTAGTGATTGAAGAAGTTGCTAAATTCTTAAGAGAGAGGAGAATTGCTAAGGCTTTAACTGATAAAACCATAGTTTACGAATCACATGTCAGACGTTTTTTGGAACTCTGCAAGATACGAAGAGAAAGATAAAATAATCTACTCTGCAGTAACAAAGAGAGATGAGAAGGGAAAGAAAGTAGATTTGGAGATTAAGATAACAGTTGATGATGTGAGACGTGTGTTAGACTTACGTGATTCTGATGATGATCCAACCATTATCTCTGAACGTCTAGCAAAAGGTTTATGGTGCAGAATGGGGTTCACAGGAAGTGTCAATGGAAAGATCTTGAAAACAAGTTTCAGTAATGCTTACAAGTTCTTGGTACACTGTGTTATTCATGCTTTATCACACAGGAAGGGTGCCTATGATGAAGCTTCAGACTATATCATGAACATTGTCACTTGCCTTGTGTTGAACCGGCCATATAATGTTTCTCAAGTGATATTTGACTACATGATTGAAAATACAAAGGCTGGAAACAAGAAGTACATCATGTATCCTCGCTTTGTACAGATGCTACTTGATGATCAGTTCAAAGATCTTGAGAAAAATGATGATGATATTTTGGGACTGAGACACATGACAGCAGAAACAATAAGCAGACTTACAAAGGGTCCGAACACAGGAGCAAAAAGGATGATATGCAGAATTAGCAGACCAGCTTATGTTGCTCCAGAGAATGATGTTTGGAGACATCAAAACAGTGATTCTGACAATGAAAATGAGAAAATGAGTTTGTTTTCTGAAAAGAATACTAGATGGTGGTGTATAAAAGATGGGAAGAGAAAAAGAACTCCTAAGTCATCTCCTACAGTTCCGATTCCAAGGGAACCAGTTCCTAAGATAGTTATTAAGGGTACAGTGAAAGGGGGAGTAATAAGAGAAGTTAGAATTTTAAAATGTTATATTATTCTAATGACATCTTCTATGTCTATTTTGCAGAACCACAGCAGAAATTGGTGGATGACATAGTTTTGGAACCGTCTGCAGTTATTCAAGAAGGAGCTGATTTGATTTCAAAATCTTTTGAAGGCTTTCTGAAAAGGAATGAAGATATTGCTGCTCAGAAAGAGAAAAGTTCAAATGTTCAAACTAAAGGTTTCAAAGGCAAAGAACCTGAAGGTGTTGTTCAAGATGTCTCAAGTGATGAAGATTCTGAAGCTACAAAGTCAGAATCAGAACTTGATTCAACTACACTTGGCAGAGGCAAAGCACAACTGAAGAAAAAGCATACAAAGAAAAAAAATATCAGATGAGGAAGACTCTTCTTTTGAACCGGATCAACCAAAGAAACAAATAAAGAAGCGCAAAGCTGTTCAAACTGGAGTTATTCCGAGAAGCGTGCGTGCAAAGAAAGGAGAAGCTAAAGCTCAAAAAGATCAAGGAGGCAAAGGCAAAAAGCATGCTGAATCATCAAAGGCTCAAGAACCAGAGGGTAAAAAGAAAGTTGGTCACGATGATTATGTTGAAGTGACTAAGGGTGGAAACTTTTCTTCAAAATTTCCACCAATTCCTGAAAATATTGAGATTCCAGAATCCTCACGTCCAAAAGTTACAGATGATTTATTTGGCAATCTTCCACCTGCAACTGGAATTTTTAGTGAAGATATTCCAGAGGATGATTACGACATGTTCAATAATGAAGCTGTAAAAGAATTACTGAAGAAAGTTGCTGGTCTTGAAAAAGCTAAAGACAAAGCTGAAGCAGAACGAGATGTTTTAAAGAAGCAAGTTAATCAGCTGATGAAAGCTCATGATCAAATCAGGACGGTGCTGATAGAAAAAGAGAAGATGATACATGAATTGAAGGATGACAGCAGTGATAATTCTAAAATGTTTGAATTATTGACTGCAGAAATTTCGTCATTAAATGTGAAGATAAAAAATCTTCAAGATGTAAATCAGACGCTTAATCAGCTTCTCAGTGAAATGAGTGAAGCTTCATCAAATGAAATGAAGGCTATGAAGTTGGAGATGGAAGCAATGAAGGCTGATAAAGTAATGAAAGACAACCAGCTTAACATGTTATATGCGGTGATGGAAAGTCACTTGAAGATTGATGTTCATGCTACTTTCAATGATCTTGAAGTTAAAAAGGTAGAGGATAGAAGAATTGAACGAGAAAGACGACTAGCTGAAGATGCCACTCAAAAGAACAAAAGTGTAATTGAAGACGTTCAAGAAGCTGGTGGGTCTTCTAGTCAAGTTGACATTGAAATGGTAGATGTGGATAATATTCAAGAACAAGTTGAAGAGCAAGTTGTTGAAGATATTCTAGAACAAGATGCTGAAGATGAACAGAATCAAAACTTTATGATGATTGGTGAGTCTTCTTTATTCATTGATACTGATGAAGTTATTCGTAGAGTTGTTTCCATACAAAAGAAAAGAAAGGCCAAAGAAGTGTTGCTACTAGAATGGAAGATGCAACAGTTTGTACTTGTTGGTGGAGCTTCTACAAAGCCTTACAGTATACCAGAAATTGCTCGCCAAATAAAGATTAAGGAAAGGCGAAGAAAGGCAAAGAAAGCACGTGGTGAAATCGTTGATGAAGATTCTGATATAGAGTTGTTTGGAGATGAAGAGAATGAAGATGAAAATGATGATAAAGACGAGTCTGTTCAGAAAGATGATAAGAAAGATGATGATGACAAGAAAAATGATGATGATGATCAAGGGTCTTCTGGCTTGTTAATCAATAATCCTAATGTTCAAGAAAGGATTGAAGAGTTGCTGAATGATGAAATTAACGAACAGGAAGATGACACTCAACATGAAGCCTCATCATCAGGAAAACAACATGTAGACCAGGTATTCCTAACAAACCCTACTGTTATCTACCTACATGAGAAATATGAAGGTGAGATCGAGGTTCAGAGAACTAGAGCTGAAATGTTAGAAGAGTTGGGTTTAGAAGATGGAAAGTTCAAGTTTGATATTGAGGATGAGATTCCTCAGTCTCCAGAGAAAGATTTTGAGCCAAGATATGCTCATGAAGCAGATCATTATGATGATGTCATTATTGAAGATGCTTCAGATTCATCTAATGATGGAATAGATTTCCATTATTCTGGAATTGATGAAACATTTCCTTCATTTGCTGAGATGTTCAAAGACAGGAATGAAGATGAAATCAGAAGGAAAATCGTTGAAAAAGTTTCTACTGAAGGTGTTCCGGAAACCATTCCTAGAGAAATTCTAGCTGAAGAATGAAAGAAGTGGTTCAAAGTTATGCCCAAAGAACGAAAGTCTCTTAGAGCTCTTCAGTATTTCACTCACGACAAAAATCTCTCTTGGGGAGACATTCTATCATGGGGTTATCTTGAAGATCTTAAAGTCTATGCTATCAGACGGGAAGAAGGAGTTCAGTACTTTGAATTTCTGTCAGATATCAGTTCTCTACCGTGGTGGGATGTGGATGAGTTGGTGAAAACAAAGAATATCAAGCAGTTCTACTATGGTCCAGAAGTTAGACAACATGATCAAGATTTGTGGAACTACATCAAATTGCAAGCAAAGAATGGTTATCCCGATTGGAAACCACAGTATCCAAAGCAGATTGTCACATATCTAGAGAATGGTAGAAAAGATATAACTTTGGATGTAAAGCCGCCTAAATGCTTGAAGAATATGCCTCTCAGAGCCATTGAGCAAGATTTCTATGATTTGTTTCAACGATGGTTGTACAACGAAACGACGGCTGAGGCAGTTATCTCTCTGTATGACAAGACCACTGGAAAATCTCGAAGAATCAGTATTTTGGATCCAATGTGGCTTGTTAACTGTTCCAAAAAGGATATCGATTGCTTGTTCTACAACAAGATCGTTTACGAAAGGAGAGACAAAGCTCAAGCTCAGCAATATCAAGCAATTGTAGATGTATGTTTTGCACAAGACATCAATTCAGGAAGATACTAGAAGACAAAATGGAGAGATCTGGAGATTGATGAGTTTCTGAAAAGGTACAAGCGCAGCAAAAGGTCTGAAGAAATTGCTAAAAGAGCAGCTGAGATGGGAAGACGTAAGATGGGCATTGTACCACCAATAGATCAAACGCCAATTGAATCAGAGGAAAACAAGATTCCTAAATGGGAACGGAAGCGTGATGGTGATCCTGTTTACAGAAATTGGTGGTTGACTGAAGGAAGGCATAAAAGGCGTAGAATATTAGAAGAAAAGGCAGAAAAGAGAAGACAGAAAGCGAAAGAGCGAAGACGCAACAGGAAGAAATGAAGACTATGCTGGAAGGAACTACAGCTACATCCGAGGGGGAGTCTGTTAGTGCATAACGTCTGTAGCTTCCGTCAGCATCTAGTCATGTTTTGTATATTTGTGTCTTTGTAAACAATTATGTAATGTATGTGTGTAGATAGTATAACAACTCAGGAAACGGGGCATAAATGTAAAGTGTTGACTTGTGTTGACTAATGTCATCCGATCGGATAGCACTCATCCGACCGGACAGCATGTTATCCGTTCGGACAGGATGTCATCCGATCGGATAGCTTGTTATCCGAGCGGAAAACACTCACCACTTCCAGAGTTGCCTATAAATACCTCGTCCGGGTATTACTTTTAGAACTTTTGACTCTCGAAGAGAAACTGTTTAGTGTCTGTCTTCTACCGGAGCTTTGTACTTTCATAATGATCAATAGAAAGAACAGACCGTGTTTAATCGTTGAATTCTGTGTTGATAATCTGTGATTTGTCATAATGGATTCCGCACATTAGACAAAGTCGATTCATCTTGTTCCTTACGATCAGATCCTGTGCAACGGGACCAACAAAAACCCCAAGATACCGACGATAATTGTATCCTTACAAATACTCAATAACTGTTTAATATATGATTAATTGTGTGAGGTTTTGTAAAACAATTAACAAAAAGGAGATTACTCACGTTGTTGTCTTAGATTTTCTGTAAGGATTTCCTAGGAATAATCTATAAATTACACAAATGCACGGGTGTTAGTATAATAACCCATTTTAACATTAGTAATACCCTCCCTGAGACGGCATTCCAACGACTACGTCGGGCAGAACCACGACAGCCGTTATGGAACCCTAGATCAATTGGGCAGAGTATCTAATACGTATCCAGGGGTTATGATACTTACAACGGAGCAGAACTTCGTTATTTAGGGGGGTATTATACCCGTGTATAATTCCTACACTTTAATTTTGAGATTGAGAAAAGAAATCTGAACGAATTCGACTGAAGGCCACTGCATGCAATTTATAGGGCTGAAACCTGACTTCCTCGCGGCCCGCGTAAGGTATAGCCGAGAGGCTACGCGGCCCGCGTCAACGCTGGTCAACAGCGTAGCTGATCCGGGTCAGCTAGTAGGCAGTGTTGTAAAAGTCGCTAGGCGGTCTCTAGTCGGCCGACTGGGGAGTTGGGAGTAATCGGAGTACTCGGAGAGTACTCGGGGAGTACGCGGACATGGTAACTATAAAGAAAATTAATTGTTATATATTATACATATGTTAAAATAAGCATAATTCATGTCAACTTAGTATAATTTAAAATGAAACATGTTTTAAGTTCAAATATTCTGAATACAAGTCCGAGTACATGGCCGAGTAGTCCGAGTACAAGGCCGAGTAGGCCGATTTTGACTAATTAAAAGTCAACAAACCACGTTGACCGCCTAGACCGACTAGGCCGACTCTTTCCGACTACGTCCGACTCGGCGCCGACTAGGCCGACTAGGCGCCGAGTTTGACCGAGGCCGACTAATTGAGTCCGCCTTGGAGGAAGTCGCCTCGGAGGGGTTCCGAGGACCGAGTACTCGCCGAGTACGCGGCCTTGGAATCCGATTTTTACAACACTGCTAGTAGGTTCAACAGGTGTTGGGCCACGTGGCGGCCCAGGGTTTCGCCAGGTTTTACCTTGTCGCGGCCCGTGTAAGGGTTAAGGGGTGCCTTACGCGGCCCGCCTCAACTCCAAAAACTCCATTTTTAATTAATTTTAAATATATAAAAGGTATTCGGTGTCCGTTTTCACGTATGGGGTGTATTTTAAGACATATTGGGATATTAAAAATATATTAGGGTGTCAAAAATAATTCAAGGGTGTCGGTTTTCTTTAGGGTTGTTATATCCTCTCCAACTTGTTTTAGAACTCGTCCTCGAGATCTACTAGAATAGGTGTGGATATTTCCTTTGCATTTCTGATTCAAGCTCCCATGTGTACTCAGGTCCTCTTTTGGAGTTCCACTTTACTTTGACTAGAACTAATCTCTTGTGCTTGAGATTCTTGACTTTCCTGTCTTCAATCTGTAGAGGCCTTTTTACAAACTTGAGTTGTTCATTTACCTCTATGTCCTTAAGAGGCACTACAAATGATTCATCGGCTAGACATTTCTTGAGATTAGATACATGAAATACATCATGTATTCCTGCCATTTCCTCTGGAAGTTGTAGCTGATAGGCTACAGGTCCTATTCTTCTAATAATTTCAAAAGGTCCAACATACCTGGGACTTAGCTTTCCTCATTTGATGAATCTTACTACTCCTTTCCATGGAGAGACTTTTAATAATACTTTATCTCCTACTTGAAATTCCAACGGTTTTCCTCTGTTGTCAGCATAGCTCTTTTGTCGATCACGTGCTGTTTTCAGTCGTTCCTTGACTTGAATAATCTTGTCGGTTGTTTCTTGTACTATCTCAGGTCCAGATAGTTGCTTTTCCCCAATTTCTGCCCAACAGACTGGGGTTCGGCACTTTCGTCCATAAAGTGCTTCGAATGGTGCAGCATTGATACTTGTGTGATAACTGTTATTATAAGAAAATTCTATCAATGGTAAGTGATCGTCCCAATTACCTCCGAAATCAATTACACAAGCTCTAAGCATGTCTTCCATTGTCTGAATTGTACTTTCGCTTTGTCCGTCTGTTTGAGGATGATAAGCGGTGCTTAGATTTAACTTGGTTCACATTGCTTTTTGGAAACTTGACCAAAAATGAGAGGTAAAACGGCTATCCCTATCAGAAACAATTGATAAAGGTATTCCATGTAAAGAAACAATTTCATTTACATATAATTTATCTAACTGTTCCATACTGAGAGTTTCTTTCATTGGTAGGAAGTGAGTTGACTTAGTTAGTCTATCTACAATCACCCAGATTGTATCATTACCTTTCTTTGTTTTGGGTAATTTAGTAACAAAATCCATTGTTATCAATTCCCATTTCCACACTGTCATTTCTAGCTGTTGCAATAAACCTGAGGGTTTCTGGTGTTCAGCTTTAACTTGTGAGCAAGTTAAACATTTAGAAACATAGGTTGCTATATCCTTTTTCATTCCTATCCACCAAAAATTCTTTCTTAAGTCCTGATACATTTTATCATTTCCAGGATGCATCGTATATTTGGACTTATGGGCTTCTTCTAATATACGATGACGCAGGTTCCCTAATTTAGGTATCCACATTCTCTTTTTATGGAATCTACAAATTCCATATGTTCCTTGTTCTAATTCCTTAATCATACCTTTTAGTTTTTCAGTGTCATCCTTGATTACTGATTCTTGTGCTTTTCTAATTTTCTCATTTAAATCTACTTACAGATTTAATTTAAGAGAACATACCCTTTTTGGCTTTTCGTGATACTTTCGGCTTAAAGCATCTGCCACTACATTTGCTTTTCCTTCATGATACTGGATATCACAATCATAATCACTAAGCATCTCCATCCAGCGTCTTTGTCTCATATTCAATTCTTTTTGCCCGAAAACATACCTTAAACTTTTATGATCAGTGAATATGGTAAACTTACTACCATAAAGGTAATGTCTCCAAATCTTAAGGGCAAAAATTATGGCTCCTAATTCTAGATCATGGGTTGAATAATTCTCTTCATGATTCTTAACTTGCCTAGATGCGTAAGCTATAACCTTTTGGCATTGCATCAACACACATCCATAGCCTAACTTAGAAGCGTCACAATAGACTATTAAATCTTCAGTTCCTTCTGGTAATGCTAGTATGGGTGCATGGGTTAATCTTTTCTTAAGAATTCTAAAGGCTTCTTCTTGCTTTGGTCCCCATTCAAACTTAATGGATTTACAGGTTAATTTAGTTAAAGGAATAGCTATTCTAGAAAAATCTAGAAATAAATCTTCTATAATAACCTGCCAATCCTAAGAAACTTCTAACCTCGGTTGGTGACTCAGGGGTTTTCCATTTGGTAATCGCCTCGATCTTTGTGGGATCCACATGAATTCCTTCATGATTAACTAAATGTCCAAGAAACTGTACCTGTTCTAACCAAAATTCGCACTTCAAAAATTTTGCGTAAAGCTTTTCCTTTCTTAATAAACTTAAAAGTGCGTGCAAATGCTTTGCATGTTCCTCTTTACTTTTAGAGTAGATTAGAATATCATCTATAAAGACAATTATGAATTTATCCACATATGGCTTACATATTCGGTTCATCATGTCCATAAATGCAGCTGGGGCATTGGTTAAACCAAATGGCATGACAGTAAATTCATAATGACCATACCTTGTTCTAAATGCGGTTTTAGGAATGTCCTCTTCCTGTACCATTAATTGATGATATCCTGACCTTAAATCGATTTTAGAGAAAAATCGAGCTCCTTGTAACTGATCAAACAGATCATCGATTCTCGGTAATGGGTACCGGTTCTTAATCGTGACCTTGTTTAATTCACCGTATTTAATGCACATACGCATTGATCCGTCCTTCTTTTTTACGAATCAAATCGGTGCTCCCCATGGTGATGAGCTTGGCTGTATAAATCCTTTTTCTAATAATTCATCTAACTGTTTCTTCAGTTCCTGCATCTCTGCTGGTGCCAAACGGTAAGGTGTTTTGGCAATTGGTGTTGTTCCTGGTAATAGATGGATTCTGAATTCAACTTCTCTGTCTGGTGGTAGTTCTGGTAATTCTTCTGGAAATACATCTGAAAACTGAGACACTACTGGAATGTCTTTTAGTTATTTTCCTTTAGTGTTAGTGATTATAGAAATCAAATATACTATAGACCCTTTTCTTATATAGCTTGCAGTTTTCATCACAGAGATGAATTTTGTGGATCTAGAGGGCTTATCTCCTTTAATTTTGATCTTTTCACCTTTTGGTGAATTTACTTGAATAGACTTTTGATCACATAAAATATTAGCTTTATTGGCTATTAACCAATTCATTACTAAAACGACATCAAATCCTACCAGATTCATTGGGTAAAGGTTTGCAATATACTTTTAGTTTAAAAATTCTATTCTTGCTCCCTGCAAGATTTCAGAAATCCTAACCATTTCTCCATTCGCTGTCTCGACTAGACATTCTTGTGAGAGTTTAGTTAATGGTTGATTAAGAAGTTTGCAAAATGAAGTATTAATAAAACTTTGGTTTGCACCAGAGTCAAATAATACTTTAGCAAAAACATCATTAACTAAAAACGTACCGGCTATGACGTCCGGAATCATCTTGGCTTCATCTGCAGTTAGAACAAATGCTCTAGCATTTTTAGTGTTCTTATTGTTTGCAGCTGGGGCCAATTTCGGACAATTTGGCTTGATGTGACCTTTTTCTCCACAGTTGAAGCACAGTCCATTACTGGATTTTCTCCTGCAGTCTTCTTCCGTGTGTCCTGGTGCCTTGCAGAAATTGCAGTGAGTGGAGCATTTTCCCGAATGCTTTTTCTTGCAGACCTTGCAGTATGGTGTAGAGGTAGAACCTATATTCATACGGTTGGAATTCCCAGAACGGAATTCTTGGGTAAGCCTTTGAGCTAGGTTTCTCCTCTGGAATTCTTCCCTAGTATGGATTAACTCATCTGTCAAGGTATTTGCTAGTTCTACAGCTTCTTCTATAGTTTGGGGTCTAGCTGCCTTGACTACATGTCTAATCTCTCCAATCAATCCCCAGATGTAACGGGAGATTAATACCGGTTCAGGTGATGCAAGGGTTGGTACTATTCTAGCATATTCAAATAATGTGGTAGTATAACCCTTACTATCTACCCTGGTCATTCTTAGGTTCAGAAACTTATTCGCTATCTGTTCCTTTTCATTGGGAGGGCATAATTTCCTTTCTACCATATTTTTAAATTCCTCACATTCCATGTTGTATACCCTATCACTTCCTCTTGACTGGAGGATAGTGTTCCACCATTCTAAGGCTGAATTCTTAAATATATTAGAAGCAAACATTATCTTGTCTTCTTCAGCACACTTGCTTATTTTTAAAACAGCCTCAGTCTTTTCTATCCAGCTTAGAGTTGCAATGGGTCCTTCATTGCCCGAGAATTCTATTGGTTTGCAGGACCAGAATTCTTTATAAGAACAACCATAAGGCATGGTTCTTCTTTTAGGAATGGACACTTGAAGTACGGGTCCATTGTTCACGCTGTGTTCTGGTTCAATTGGTCGCTTACTGCTATGTTTACTTTTATTATTCGCTTCCTGAACCGTTTGAATAATAAATGGCATTGCATCTATAATTCCTTGTGCCACTATGTGTTGGATAGCACTATTATCCACTTGGTTTCCATTGTTATTGATGCTCGGATTCTCATTAACCAAGTTAATATTACTCTGGTTATCATTATTCAGATTTTCTTGATTTCCTTCGTCGGCCATCTGAATTTTAAACAATTACCACGTATTAATATCACAAAATAATATTTAATATAGCCAATCACATGACACGCATTTTGGTCAAAAGCGTCTATCATTGCGACTTACTCTATTCTTATATAATATGCATATATTACACACCAGTACTGAAATTAAAATTACAATACCGACTGAAATTTAAAGTTACACTACTAATAGTAGGCATCCGTATGTTTTTTTTTCAAGCACATACACACATATTATATTATTATTATTACTATTACTACCGCTTCCACCATCCCATTCATGGATATGGATTCATCCAGAAATCCATATTGCGCTCGTCATATTTCCAGACGAGTTGCTCTCCCACCTGTCGCATTCTTTCACTACTCTCTAAAATTTCCTCACCAAATGTCCTAAGTTCTTGTACATTTTCTACACTCATTGGGGGTGCAGGTTCTAGGACTAGGTTTGGAATTTGGGGTGCGGGTTCTTGGTATGGAGGTGGAGGGGCCTGGTATGGGTAAGGATTTTCTAGAATCTCCCTAATGAATACATCATTATCGTAATAGGGATCTAGAGGATCTAACCCTGGGTAGGCTCCTAGGTTCGGCATGGGTATGTCTTCATGTATCGGTTAGCGTTGCACGTAGTCCCTAACGTCATCCCACCAGGGGTCATAATTTGGGTATAAGGGATTTGGTGCTGGTACCCTAGGTATTTCTTCCGGATTAAAATCATGCATTTCTACTTGATTTTCAAGGTTTTCTATCTCCATCGGTTGGTCTGGTTGTGGTTGTGGTTGGGGTGCTATCATTTGTTCCAGGTTAGGGTCAGCTGCAATGGTTGCTAGGATGTGGATATTGGCTATACCCCTATTAAGCATATCCTGGGCATAGGCATCAGTTTCTCTTTTGGCTGCGGCTAGTGCTCTCTGGTCTTGTAACTTTTTCATACGCTTCCTACGCTCATGTGCCCCTCGACTGAACCATCCTCTTTTTTTATGAGGGAATGGCTCCTCGGACTGAGCTTTAAACACGAATATTCCTTCTTCCGTATCAGAAGAGTACCCTGAGAGGGCAGGCTAAGAAGAGGCACCTTCGCTTCTAGGCGAACCAGACAATTGACGGTACGCGTCAGATGGTCCTTGGTCGCTCATACTGTAAACTAACAAATATTCAAATAACACATAACAAGAAAATACAATTATGCACGTGTTCCCGTAATTTATTTCCTAACAATTTAAATTTTGATGTCAGTAGAACGCTTCTGTGGCTGAATAAGTGGCTTAGCTCTGATACCACCTTCTGTCGCAACCCCCGTCCCCCTATACAAATACAGGAACGGGCGGCCGCGTCCAGTTTCGGTGGTGTCCGGTATTGTCTAATTTTGGCAGCGGAATTTTCATCAGGACCGTAGTTAGGAAATATTCGATCAGAGTAAAATACCACATTTTCATAATATTAAACACATGGGATAAAACCCAAGTTTTAAGTACACACATTTCCATAGGAATAAATCCTATTTTTATTTAAAAAAAACATCTATTTCTTTTAGGTAATTTTATTGCCACTTTTCCAAGCCTTCAGTGCTGTCCAGCTGACTTCTATTTGGCTTTCACATTTTGTTACCTGAAACGCGTTTAAAAACATTTTGTCAGTGGGAAATACTGGTGAGTGAATCCCAGTTTAATCAAGTTTAAATAAAATCCATTGTACCGTATTGAGGGCGGTCTCGCAATTACATTTGTTTCCAAGTCATACCAATTATCACCCGCGGTATTGTCAGACCCGACTTGTGGAAATGTTACCCCCTCCAGTAACAAATTTTGTATACAAAACCCCAACATACCGACGATAATTGTATCCTTACAAATACTCAATAACTGTTTAATATATGATTAATTGTGTGAGATTTTGTAAAACAATTAACAAAAAGGAGATTACTCATGTTGCTGTCTTAGATTTTCTGTAAGGATTTCCTGGGAATAATCTATAAATTACACAAATGCACGCGTGTTAGTATAATAACCCATTTTAACATTAGTAATACCCTCCCCGAGATGGCATTCCAACGACTACGTCGGGCAGAACCACGACAGCCGTTACGAAACCCTAGATCAATCGGGCAGAGTATCTAATACGTATCCATGGGTTACGATACTTACAACGGAGCAGAACTTCGTTATTTAGGGGGGTATTATACCCGTGTATAATGCCTACACTTTAGTTTTGAGATTGAGAAAATAAATCAGAACGAATTCGACTGAAGGCCACCGCATGCAATTTATAGGGCTGACACCTGACTTCCTCGCGGCCCACGTAAGGTATAGCCGAGAGGCTACGCGGCCCGCGTCAACGCTGGTCAACAGCGTAGCTGATCCGGGTCAGCTAGTACGTTCAACAGGTGTTGGGCCACGTGGCGGCCCGGGGTTTCGCCAGGTTTTACCTTGTCGCGGCCCGCGTAAAGGTTAAGGGGTGCCTTACGCGGCCCGCCTCAACTCCAAAAACTCCATTTTAATTAATTTTAAATATATAAAAGGTATTCGGGGTCCGTTTTCACGTATGGGGTGTATTTTAAGACATATTGGGATATTAAAAATATATTAGGGTGTCGAAAATAATTCAAGGGTGTCGGTTTTCTTTAGGGTTGTTATACCTTACAACATACCAAAAGATATCTCAAAAGGAGACCCATCCACCAAGAATGCAATTGAGTTTCAAAAGCATATTAACATTGATGACCAAGGGCTTCATCCTGAAACTCAGGATCCCTCCACCTTTGGCCATCATATTGTATCTAAAGTGTAGGAAAATAAAATTGTTCGACACAGAAAGTAAATTGTTCGACAAAAGATCAATCATCAAATTATAAAATGTGGGCTCCGGCCTAGGCATAAACATCCATCATTGCCCACTTCGCTGCTCTCAAGCAGCAGCACCTTCATCAACCACAGCTTCACCGCCAACATCCGCTCCAAGATCAGCCCCAGGATCCTTATCAGCATCGTCACCAGCACTTACCGCCACCTCAGCCGCTTTGGAGGATTCTCCGACCTCAGGCTTAGCAGGATACTCCACAGGAGTGCCATAGAGATCCTTCAATTTCATCTCCCAGGCTTCGATGGTCTAAGTTGGGCATTCAAAGCCCGCAACTTTGACTTCATAGGCCATCTTCAACCTGGCTTGGAAAAGGGAAATCACAACGGAGCTCTTGAGGCCCTCCCTGTAAGAGACCATATCCTGCTCGTGCTGGGCCTGGACAACATCGAGCTTTGTCTGAGCCTCCTGGGTAGCCTTCTTCATAGCAGCTTGGGCCTCCTGGGTCATCGCCTTGAACTTATCTTCATAATGGACTTGGCGGCATCAATCATTCCATGGTCAGCGATGGTGACTTCAGCCTTCTTTAACTTGGCTTCCAGCATCTTGTTGACCCCGCAAGCTTCCTCGTAAAGATTCATCAGGCGCTCAAGGCCCTATAATCAAGAATATAGGTATCAGTATATGTAATTTAATCGAGATACCAATTAAGCATATATGTGCAGGATGCATGATAAGGATATTTACCTGGTTAAGAAACGAAGTCATGAATCAACTAGATTCGACGAACCCGTGGTTCTCATAAGGAAAAGCGTCAGGGGTAGCAGAAGAGTATGTTTCCTTCCTTTTATGGGCACTGGAGGCACGAGGCTTGGTGGCCGGAGAAGGCTTAGGGATGGCAGCAACTTTGGAACTGGCAGGCTTGGACGAAGTGGCATGTTTGGGGCTTGGTTCTTTCTTCACAGCAACAGGGCCAGAATAGCTGTCCAATTCTTCGAGATCGAAGACTTCAGGGATCTTGGCTGGTGCTGCACAAAGGGAAAGAATTCTAAACTTTTGAATATCTTAATATCATAATTAATTTAAATATGTGCAGGAATATTTAGAACAAATGTCCTGACCAGACATATCGGAGCTAGATTTTTGGCTTGAACTTGTGAAAAACAGTGAAAAGATTCTTTCACTCTCAGGAAGCTGGTAGACTGCCTTGATTCTTTGTTCCGATTCTGCACTCGGAGGAGCTAATTCTTTAAAATTTGCTTCATAAAAAATAAGAATATTAGTTCAGGATGTAACAACAGGATGTATTTGGGGATATCTAAAACCCTAGATCCTACCAGTGGTCAACCACTTCACCGGAAAGTCAACACCCTTGTCAATGGATTCCCTTTTTACAAAAAATAACTTTCGTTTCCACTCATCCTCGTTATTAGTTGCTTTGAGGATGAGGGGATTTTTAGAAGTTGAAAAAAGAAGGAATCGGATAGAACCATGAGACCGTAGACGGTAAGCGATAGGAAGATCCTCAATACAAAGATCGGGAATATGATGGGTCTTGATCTGTTCCAATACCACCAAAACTCGCCAAACCATGGGCATAGTCTGGGCGAAGCTAAGACCAGTGAGGTGAAAGAAACGCATGATAAAGTCAAAGAAAGGGTATCGGAGTCCTATAGAAAAGGGGTATGCCAAGAAACAAATCCATTCTTTGGAGGACACGTCTGATCGAATATTCCGATCAAACGGCTGGATGATTGCTCTGGCGGGAAAGGCATTGAAGGCTCTGAGAGCGACAATGTCGGCATTATCGAAAGAACAGACTTCTTTCTCCGGGTCTTTGAGGAGGATTTGTTCCACGAAGGTTGGGATAGAGTCGCCGGTGTTTGATCGTGTACGGTTGGTCATGGTGGAACGAAGAAGTATAACAGAGAAAATAGAGAAGAAGGGAGAGAAATGATACCTGAAAATTCTTGAACTATTGTGATGAATATCTAAGGAAGTTGAGAAGATATAGGCCAAAGATAGGGTATAATGAGTGAAATTCGCGTGAGAAGTTGCACGCCGTCACATCAACCGTCGCATCCTATTAATTGCCTCAATCGACACAAAAGAAAAATATATCCGTTTGAATTTGCGGATTCCAACCGATATATTTTTGGGGACAATTGTTATGGGTGGAATTCTGAGCCCATATCCTGAAATTATATCTTGATTTTATGACATCTGACTACGGTCAGGATACCGGGTCAGGATATTGGTAACATCCTGATGTGGTATCCTGGCAGTTACTAATTATTTGCTTGCAGGACATGGCTGCAGGATCGTAACATTCACATGGACCATTTCTTTTGAAGACTCGTTCCATTTGGTTGGGAGGAAGACGTTGAAGCCGGAAGAATAGGTCTCCAGCCTTCAAAAGGGAATATTCCAGAGTATCCCTAGTTTATAGGAGAAGTCGCTTGATATTTGTAACTATAAATAGGAGTGTCAGATCGTAGGAACACTTCACTTCACTCTCTGCTCTCGAACTCTTACACATTTCTCTAGCAATTACGCACTAACACTCATCACTTACAATCATTGTACCACTTAGTAGCAATCTTCGCATTATCATGCACTATATCCTGAACATTCAAGTAGTAAGAAGAACAAGGCAGCTGACGATTGTCAGCTCCCGAGGTTTTATGCTGGAGATCTAGATTGATCAAGGGCTTTTCTCGTATATCCTGTGTCCAATTTTACCTTTTCAGCTCATCGTTTGATTATTGATATAGCTTCCTATCCTGAGGCTATATCCTGAAACTGTTTTTTTACAAACGAACAAACCAACATATTTTTCACAACCATTGCTAGCACACTACCTCACAAACTAATTTGATCACTTAATTGCTTCGGTAATTTTTGACCAAAACAAACCCGAACTTCAATCTTGGGTCAACGGGGTGGTAAACAGTTTTCATTTTAATGACCCACCTAATCAGAGATTAGCTATGAAACTAAGGGCGATGAAGAAAGCTATAAAAACATGGGTCGCAGTTGAAAGGGAGAAAAATAAGCAGGTGCAAAAGGATTTAAAGGGTAAAATTAAAGGTCTTGACCTTGCGATGGAGTCAAGATCATTAACCGATGCAGAAAAAGAGGCATGGGTGGAACATAAAAAACAGTTGCACGATCATAAAGTGGAGAAGTTAGTGATTTAATACAAAAGGCACGAGTGAAATGGGCAATTGATGGTGATGAAAATTCTGGATATTTTCATGGTTGTATTAACCAAAATATTCTCAGCAAAAGATTTGGTGGTGTTTTGATAAATGGGGCGTGGATTTCTGATCTAACCAACATAAAAAATGAAGCCAAAAATTTCTTTGAGGTAAAATTCAAAGAACCCTTACATCATCGACCGACGTCCGTGTGTCCAACTTGAAGAAACTCTTGGATGTGGATGCTAGTGCTCTTATTGTTCCCTTTTCAGCCAAAGAAATTAAAGATGCGGTATGGGATGGTGGATCGGATAAGGCGTCGGGACCAAATGGTTTCAACTTTGGTTTTATTAAATTTTTTGGGGAGTTGCTGAAAGATTACTTTCCACAAATGATGGAAAAATTCCATTCAGACGGGGTAATTAGCATGGGGTGTGCATCACCTTTCCTAGCCCTCATCCGAAAAGTGACGGATCCCTTATCGTTCGGTGATTATCGGTCGATTAGTCTAATCAGGGTAATAACTAAACTCATATTAACAATCTTGGCAAGGCGGATAAAGATGGTTATGGAGCACATAATTTCAGAAGATCAGTCTGGTTTTTATCCGGTCGTAATATTCTTGATGGTCCGCTAAACCAAAATGAGGTGATTTCATGGGTCAAAAAATCGAAAAAGTAGGCGTCTATTTCTTAAAACAGATATAGAAAAAGCTTATGATTCTATAAGCTAGACCTATATTGTTTCGATTCTTCAAGAGATGGGATTCCCAAAGCTATGTAGGGCCGGCAATTTTAGATACGTACACGAATACACAACACGAACCTACACGAAATTAACATGTATCGTGTATGGCCTTAATAGGTAACAGGTACTAAATAGGTAGACACGAAAATACCTGTTAATTTTAGTGTCTAAACAAGTAAAATACCTGTTTACTTGTTTGGTACCTGTTAATACATGTTAACAGTTTTAATATAATAAAAATATAATTTAGTGTGACCATGTTCTTTGAAAACCTGATTTTATCACTTATCTTTCTAGTTTCCCTAACCCTTTCCATCCCATTCCAATGAACATTACATTGTTTTGAATGGATATTATGAATTATTTAAACCTTTTGTAATTTGTCATTTATGGATTTTGTTTCAAACTTGTTAGGGATTATGCGTTTATGCATTATTTAAGCCTATTGTGAACTTTTGGCAACTTTTGTTTCACTAAATAGGTTCCTAGATATGTAATTATTGAAACATTCGTAAACATGTATTAATAAGTAATTATCGTGTATACCTATTAAAAAATATTTCGTGTTCGTATATAGGATTTCGTGTATCATGTATTATCGTGTACATGTATACACAATATGCCAGCCCTAAGCTATGGTGTAGATGGGCCTGATGGATTCTTGAGTCGGCTAGGGCTTCTGCATTAATAAAGAGATCACCGACTTAGGAATTTCAATATTAGAGGAGTACCCGACAAGGGGATCCTCTCTCACCATTCCTTTTCTTTATCGCGATGCAGGCACTCACGGGTTTTCTCAAAAAAAGCGGAAGCGGCGGAAATTGTCAAATGTATATGTCTTCCAAATAACAGTCCATCTTTAACTCACTTAATGTATGTAGATGATGTCATCTTTTCGGGAAAATGGGGGGAGGCGAATATCCTCAACATCATCAGAATTATGTGAGGATTTATTTGGATTTGGCATAGATGATACAAGGCTGGATAATATGGCTGAAGTTCCATGAAAATATCTTGGAACTTTACTAGGTGCAAACATGAACTTAGCAAAGAATTGGAGTTGTGTGGTTGATCTTTTCAAGGCAAGGTTATCCAAATGGAAGGTGTCGACTCAATCAATTGGTGAAGAATAACTTTGTTGTGTACAGTTTTGGACAACCTCCCATTATACTTTTTCTCACCATATAAGGCTCCAAAATGTGTTTTGGAGGAACTTGAAGGGCTGAGTAGAAGGTTCTTTTCGGGTGGAAATGAAGAGAAGAAGAAAACTAGTTGGGTATGTTGGGATCGGGTCATTGGTCCCCAAGAAAAGGGTGGAATTGTTTTGGGGTCGTTACAAGACATGAACATTAGTCTACAATTGAGATGGTGGTGGAGATACAAAAAGGGGGGTGAAAGTCTATGGAGGAGGGTCATCCAGTCGATCCATGCTCAACCACAGGCTTGGTCATACATCCCGGTGAAGGCGGGGGTGTGGAATGGTATTGTTAACATCGGGAACGAAATGGAAGCCTCAAACATAAAGATCGATGAACTTATCAAGTGTTAGGTGGGCAATGGTATATAGACTCGATTCTGGATCAATAAGTGGGTCAGCGACAGACTGCTAAAAGATATATTTCCTCTTTTTTTCGCTCTAGAATCTCATAAAAATGCGTGAGTGGCTAAGAATAAATTGGAACTAGAGGAGAGGAGTAGCTCTCGGATAGGAATCAAGATGAACCGGAAGAAATTTCAGGCATGTTAAATGGTGTTGTGCTAACAGAAGCGGGTGATAAATGGACATGGGATCTGGAACCAAGCGGAGAGTTTTCGGTCAAGTCAAGTAAGGCACTCTTATCCAGATTTGGGGTCCCTTTTTACAAGTTTGACTGGGTGAAATGGGTACCAAAAAAACTAAGGGTATGTTTGGCAAAAGTAGTTGGTGGCTGGAAGTTGGTAACTGTAGATTTTCGATATATTTAGGCATTTGGCAGAGTAGCTAAAGCTTTTAATAAAATGAATAAAATGACCAAAATGAACATAACTAAAAAAACATAATACTAAACATAATCTCTCTCTCTCTCTCTCTCTCTCTCTCTCTCTCTCACACACACACACACGTATATAAGTTATTTTTCAAATAAATAAAACATGGTCATTTTCAATTAAATAAAACATAGTCATTGACAAACAATCCCGAACATAATATAATACTATTAAATCATTAATGTCGTTATCTTTTAATAACTAAGAATTTGATTTTCCGCAATCATTAGAAAAAAAAATCAAAGAATTTGTTTAAAAGATAACTAAGAATTTGATTTTTCGTATCTTTAGAAAAAAAAAATTAAAAAGTTGTTACATTAAAAAGTTAATTATCTTTAGAGGTTAAAATAGTCATTTTTTCACTAAAAGCTTGTACCTCCTTCTAAACGCTACTAGTAGGAGCGTTCAATGAAAAACTTCAAGCTGCTAACCTAAAAGTTTCAAGCTCATTCAACCAAACAAGGTTTTTTATTGAATAAGAGATTTTTCTTAGAAGCTTAAAGCTAGAAGCTCCTAAGAGCTCCATGCCAAAAATACACTAAATATCTTCCGGTGGATGGCTGAACAGGATAAATTACCAACGTCGACAGCACTCTATAAACGGAATCCTTAGGGGTGAAATGGTACGTAGGTTGTGTGGCGAAGGGGCGGAAGATTTGGATCATCTTTTCATAGCATGCTATGTTGCCGGGTGATATGGAATATGGTAAGCAACTGGTGTAAGATCCACACATTTTTGCGTCTGGAACCAGGGATCTCTTTAGCATTCATAAGAATCTGCGGTTGTCGGGCTGCATGGAACAAGTGGTGCAGGGCATTGTGCTGGTAACGTGTTGGGGGATTTTGAAGAGTCGAAATGAGATAGTATTTTCCGGAAAAAGAGTCCATATTGATCAGATTTTAGCGAGATTCAGGCGATGGCGTTCTTGTGGTTCAAAAATAGGGCAAATAGATCGGATCTCGACTGGGAATAGTGGCGTTCCTTCACAATAGTCTAAGGGGGTGTTTGGTTCGCGGAGTGATTTGGAATTGGGATTGGAATTGGAATTTGTATAGGAATTAGAATTTGAAGGAATTGGATTTAAAATTTAAGCATTCCAATTGGAATTGGAAATTGTTGGAATTGGAATCTCAATTCAATTTTTGTTGTGTTTGGTTGTCAAATGAATTGGAATCCATCACCTCGGCACCGACAACCACCAGTTCGGGTCAAAACGGTACGGGTCGAAACAGTTTGGGTCGAAACGGTTCGATTTGAAACGGTACTGGTCGAAACAGTTCGCGTCGAAACGGTTCGGACCGAAACAGTTCGCGTCAAAATGGTTCGATTCGAAACGGTTTGGGTCGAAACGGTTCGCGTCGAAACTGTTCGATTCGAAATTCGAAATGGTTTGGGTCGAAACGATACGGGTCGAAACAGTTCGGGTCGAAACGGTTCGATTCGAAATTCGAAGCGGATCGGGTTGAAACGGTACGGGTCGAAACGGTACGGGTCGAAACGGTCCGATTCGAAACAGTACAGGTCGAAACGGTTTGCGTAGAAACGGTTCGATTCAAAACGGTACGGGTCGAAACCGTTCGCGTCGAAACGTTACGGGTCGAAACTGTTCGCGTCGAAACGGTTAGGATCGAAACTAGTATGGGTCGAAACGGTTCAGATCGAAACGGTATGGGTTGAAACGGTGCGGGTCGAAATGGTCGAAGATTCCAATGAATTTACTTTAATTTCTTCACATATAAAAAGGATTTTGAATTCCTTTAGTTAAAGGAATTTGAAGGAATTCATGCCTAATTCCAATTCTAATTCCAATTCCATTGTCAACCAAACACATGAAGATTGGAATTGGAGGAATTGGGATTCCAATTCCATAAAATTCTGTGAACCAAACATCTTAAAAGATCGAATTCAAATTCCATTTCCCTTATATTCCATTGAATTCATGCAAACCAAACGCCCCTAAGTTTCCATGAAAGGCCTATGTTAGTCAGATTTATCTTAACTGACATTAATATTATTTTACGTAAAGACATAATTATTATGTTGGAATTATTAAACCAGCTGGATGGTTTTGATTCAAGAGGTGAAGTTTATTAAAATGCGAGAACTACTGGGCGTCAAAGATCTCGTGGGTCCAGATCAGAAGAGTCCAGATCGGATTTACTAGGTGAATGTTAGCATAATCCAATGAAAAATCCAAAGGTGGAGAAAATATTGCAATATTTCAAAGGGAAAAGTCAGGATAAAAAGTTTGAAGTTATTTAGTATTTATTAGTTTATTATTTAAATTGTTTAAGTTTATTAGTTTGTTATAAATGTTAATTCTGATAGGATAAGAATTGGTAAGAGTAAGTATAAATGGATTATTTGGGAGGCTAACACTGTTGTTGCTGAAAATGCATCTTTTGAATTAGTAAAATGTTTATCTCTTTTCTTTTGTTACATAACTGTACTTAGGTGGTGTTTGTTTTTTGGCCAAAAGCTCTTCTGAGCACTTATGTCTGCGTCGCGCAGACGCGCACAGACATAAGGGTCCTGCAGCTTCTTTGTTTTCTTGAAGATCTGCAGACCTTTTACCTCTGCCTCACCTCTTCCCCAAGCAGATCCTTCCCCATGTCTTCAAACCTCTGCCAACCTCTTCTCCCTCTTCAAAACATCCATCTGCTCCAAAACCCTAGCTCCACCTCCACCTCCGCCACCACCTCCACCTGCCGACACCACCTCCACCTCCACCTGCCGACACCACCTCCACCTCTAACACCACCTCCACCTCCGCCACCACCTCCACCACCACATCTCAGCCACCATCTCCACCACCACATCTCAGCCACCACCTCCACCACCATCATCGTCAAAACCCACCACCACCAAACCCATCAATTAAAACAAAACCCAGATCGGTGAGAGAGAGACCGTAGAGAGAGAGAGAGGGATCGGTGAAAGAGAGAGAGACCGTACAGAGAGAGATCGGTGAGAGAGAGAGATCGGTGAGAGAGAGAGACCGTAGAGAGAGAGATCGGTGAGAGAGAGAGACCGTAGAGAGAGAGAGGCGGTGGTGTGATGGCGGAGGTTGAGCGGTGGTGGTGGTGCTATGGGCGGTGGTGGTGACAGATTGTAGAGAGAGAGAGTTTGTAGAGAGAGAGTTCAAGGCAGAGAGAGAGATAACTGTTGTGTGTGTTGTGTGTGTGAAGTGGTTTTTGTAGAAAAAAAAAACAAACCCTCTTCTCCTTGCAGACTGCAGACATTTGGTCCACCTCTTCTCCTGCAGATGCATGCAGATGTGGTCCGCAGACTGCAGACCTTTTACCTATGAAAAAACAAACAACACCTTAGGATTTTTCTCCTCAGTAGCCTTTTGTTACACAACTGTACTTAGGATTTTTCTCCTCAGTAGCAATTATAATATGATAATTTTATACCATGTAATTAATTTTATACTATGTACTTAATTCTAGTAGTTTAATAAATAATATCTTAATTTGTTTTTTTTTTTAAATCGTAAACACACACCCTCTATTTTACCAAATTCAGATTATTCTTCGTCATGAGACTAGAACTCTTAATTAAACTCATGGAGAATAGGGGTGTTCAACAAAACTCGTGGCTCGCAGCTCGCTCGAAACTCGCTCGAAAAAAGCTCGAAGAAAGCTCGGCTCGAAATTGACTCGGTAATAAACGAGTCAGCTCGGCTCGGCTCGGCTCGGTTTGTAAATGAGCCGAGCTCTAGCTTGGCCTGGCTCGGCTCGTGAGCTGGCTCGATAAGGTTTACATCCATCATTTTTTTGTCCCACATCGCTTAGAAAACAAAAATTAGGGGAGTATCTCCCTTATAAAAGAAGGTAAAGACAATGTACAAAGTAAATTAACTATTTATACTTGCATATTTAGCTATATGGTTAAATTAAATGGCAATTATAGCCCTCAGTCTATGAAGAAATTCATTTTAAGGGCTTTTTAAGTAGTAAATTTTGCGGTTTTTTGTTAGTTCGAGCTAGATCGAGCCGAGCCGAGCTAGCTCGAATTCTAATCGAGCCGAGCTCGAGCCTCAAATCTCAGCTCGATTTGGAATTCGAGCTCGAGCCGAGCCAGCTCGAATCGAGTTCGAGCCGAGCTCGAGCTAGGTCTAGCTCGACTCGACTCGGCTCGTTTATAGCCCTAATGGAGAAGAATATCACTATGTGCACATTTTGATAGCAATAGGCAAGAAACCCCTTAGTCGTTTTAGACAACAAGTGATGGAATTAATATTAAGGCATGGGATCAAATACAAACTCTTATGTTTGTAAGAACCATAAAAATCAATACATAAATAACAAGTGTTATTCAATTAAAAATTAGTTTAGGGGTAATTTAGACATTTTGACCTTATTTATTTATATCTAATTAAAATTAATTATCAAAATATCCCTAAATCCATGCAGATTAATTCAAACCAAATTTTGAATTTTTGTAACATATTCAGATCAAACCAACCTGCAGGAAACACCAATACAAAAAATGTAAGCACACCCACATAAACGACATTAGAACAATCAAAAAAGGAACTTCCATTATTAGCACTCTCGTTTCAATAAAAAAAAAACTTACATTATCAACGACCTTAGCACAATAAAAAATGACATTAGCATAATGTAAGACCATCCACATTATCAGCATTCTCGTTTCAATCAAAAAAGGAACTTCTATTATCAACGACATTAGCACAATCAAAAAACAACATTAGCACAATCAAATAACGACATTAGCACAATCAAAAAACGACACTAGCACAATCAAATAACGACATTAGCACTCTCTTAACACTACCGTCTGGGCAACCGACGGTAACACCAACATAAACAACATTAACACAATAAAAAAACGACCTTCCAACGAATTTATTTCCAAATAGGTTTCCAATAACAACACAAAAGGAAAAAAAAAATAACAACAGATACTATTACATAACTAGCACAATTTCATTTTTTTAATTTTATAAACAACAAATATTGTTCTATACTAGCACAATTTCATTTTTTTTTTATTTTATAAACAACACATACTGCTACATATGGGTGGAGTTCGGCTACAAAGTCATTTTTTCCAACAAAGTGTACAAAGTCATAAAACACCACAATTTCAGCCATAAAACACACTCAAAACCTACAAATAACACGGTGAAGATCATTAAAACACAATATCTAAACCCGAAGAGTCCATAAAAACTTCAAACACACCATCGTAGAACTATGAATATAAAACACAACATGATAATCAACATAAAACACACTAATGTTAGTCATTCCATAATCAAAGTTTTATCATCCAAAACACAATACAAAACCTACAAATATGGTGTTTCAGTAATCTCTACTTTGTTATTTACGGGTTTTGAGTGTGTTTTATGGTTAACATTATGGTGTTTTATGACTTTTTACACTTTGTAGGAAAAATGAACTTTGTAGCCAACTCCCACCCTACTGTTACATACTAGCACAATTTCATTGTTTTTTAATTTTATAAACACATACTAGCACAATTTCATAACTATTAGATAATTAGCACAATTTCATTTTTTTTATAAACAACACATACTGTTACATACTAGCACAATTTCATATTTTTGTTTTAATTTTTTGTAAATAACACATACTATTACATAACTAGTAGAAAACAAATTTATTAATAAATAGGTTCCCCATAACAACACAAAAGGGAAAAAATAACAACACATAAAAATTACATAATAAAATAAGAACATATGTATAGATTTAAAATTAACACAATACATTTTCATATTAGCACATTCCAACTACGCAACTAGCACAATTATAAAACAATCTTTTTTGTAACTTTTTTAAAAGTCATTTTTATAAATAAAAAAAAGTATAGCAATATGGTACTTATATTAAAGATAAAAAATACTTGATTTTATAGTATAAATTTTTTCCAAAATTGATGAAATATATAAAAGTTATTTTAGTTTAAAAAACTTGGTGGAATTAATATTTTATAGGAAATGACGAAATGACTAAAATACCCTAACTTGATAGTATTAATTATTAATTATAGAGGTTTTATTTGTAATAAATATCAACCCTTAATTTAACTATCAATGGCTCAGATCTGTTTTACGGTTCTTACAGTTAGCACTGTTTGTACATGATCTCAACCCTTTATATTAAATCATATTTATGTTGGTGGTGGGTTATTTGGAGATGTAGAAACAACATTATTTTCTTCCAAGACAATCGGTTGAAAGATTTTCTTCTTTACTCTATTATGAATTATCTGTATTGATGGTACAATAGATGCAGCCATAAAAAAGAGCATACAGAAAAGATAATTTTCATATTTATAATCGATCAAATCATATTCGCTCATGAAATTCTACAAACAATATTTTACCATGTAAAGACTAATTAATCTATTTTAGAAAGGTTGAGGATATTTTTAGGAAACATATAATACAATCAAATGGTGATTTATTTGCCGTTTAAAAAAAATGATGATTTATTTACAAACTAAGTTAGAATCATACGTATTAGGCAGGTTGAATAAGAAAAATATTAAATAAATGTTCATAATTAGGAATTATTATAATATATATATTAAATAACATCATGTTGGCTATAGAGATCTTATATGTTTGTTTCTAGCCACAAACTTTTTTTTTTTTACTTTTTTGTTTTACCAGTAATATTCTCCTAGCATACTCGAAATCGGCTCGAGAAAAAGCTCGAAACGAGCCGAGCCTTATCGAGCCCGAGCCGAGCTTGAGCCTAAAATAAAGCTCGTCTGTTTATCGAGCCCGAGCTCGAGCCTCGCATGTGAAACTCGTTAGGCTCGTCGCGCCTTATCGAGCCTTAATGTAAACGAGCCGAGTCGAGCCGAGCTTATTCAAACTTGTTTACAAGCCGACCTCGAAACTAAAAATAAGCTTATTTAGTAAACGAGCTCGAGCCCGAGCTTCACTTATCGAGCTCACGAGCGTAAAAAGTCTATTATTTTGTATTATTTTTATTTAATATATTAATTAATATATAATAAACGAGCCGAGCCCGAGCCGAGCTCAAGCCTTGAAAACAAAGCTCGAATCGAGCCAAGCTCGAGCCCGAGCTCACATAAAGTTAATCGAGCTCGAGCCCGAGCTCACATAAACTTAATCGAGCTCGAGCCTGGTCAAGCTCGGGCTCGGCTCGGCTCGTTTGCATCCTCACTGGCATGTTTGCCATGTATACTGTCTTAATAAATGTCAAAAAATAATAATATACTTTTATTCTTAGATTGATATACTATGAATTATTTTCTACTTTAGATTTTCTGTGATCGTTATTATTGATGGACCAAAGGTGGTTAAAAATAGAATTGTTAATTTATTAGGCTTTTACATTGTCTAAATTAACTTTTTTACACTTTTAACTAGGGAGAAAGCCCGTGCGATGCACGACATGCATAATAGCTATTGTTTGTTCGTGGTAAGACGTTTGACACGGCTGGTGCATAACATGTAAGACAATACGCCTACAAAGGGCCGTGCTTAAACTTTATTAAACCATGGACCATAAGTTGTTTCCTTGGCAAAACTTGCCGGCCAAAAAGAAGCGAAAAAAGATGTCTTCCAAGAAAAAAAAACATGAAACAGAAAAAGGAAAAACGCATAAACTCTCGCACGCCTTCCTATCTTATTGGATAACACATAGACCAAACTTTAGCTAACGCATGCCACCGTCATCCCCAATCCCATCACCAGCCAACTGACTGCAGTGAAATAACAAAAAGAAAACTATTAAAAATGGTATACTATGTTTACGTATATATGCATCGAAAAGTAGTACGGGTTTTCATTACTAACACTAAGTGCAGACGGTATACCTTTCATGTGGGTCACTGTCAACTTTTATAATACTAATCACATTCGTACCAGAGCATTACGTCGGAGTCGACAATTTACACCTTTCTGCTCGTTCTCTGTTAGTGTTAGTTCATCAATCGTTTCATTCTACGCTCTTCGCTAACCTAAATTTGAAAAATAGTTACGACTTTTCGTGTCAAACTTCCCCTTTCAAATGTAGAAACTAATAATGTTGATGATATAATTGTTCCATTTTCCAGTTCTTTTATATGGATAATCAAAGCTACTACAAAAGTTGTACTCTTTTCTATCCCAAAACACATGTGCAAGTTATTCAGATGTCTGAATAGAGATCCACACATACAAAAAGAAGGCTCGAACAACAGCTTTCATATATGTTTTAATTAGTTCTTGCAAGAACGGCTTGTTTTACATGTCCGGACGTGTGAAGGCCATCTTCGTGCATTGGCCTTGATCCTAACATGTGTCGCTAAAACATCAAAGCCGTTGTAAACAAACCAAACATCCAACAAACCGTGAGTACATCTATAAACAATAATAGTGAGTATATCTCTATACAAATCAAACATCCAACAAACTGTTGGTGAACCTTTCGATAGAAAGTTCCTTTATTTTTATTTGTTAATACATATATAAAATAACTAATAGAGTAGGAGAACCGTTTAACTTGCTCTATCATAACACCTTCTTTAAGCTCTCCAACTCCTAAATAATCACACATTTAGATCGCTCATATTGCATTACTAATGTAGAATGTTTGTTTTTTCCAAGTGAAGAAGTTTGCTAGACAAACTATTAATCCCTTTAATAGTTAATCCACATCTCGCAAGATTTTAGATTTATACACAAATCATGTACCTTTCACGACACTGCTTACCAATACGACTGAGAAGAGACTTTGTTATAAGAGACCATTTTGTAGGCCCATCCATATGATTTCACCAGCTCAAGGACTTTTTCATCCTCCTACAGCGAAAATAATAATAATAATAATAATAATAATAATAATAATAATAATAATAATGAAAAGAGACCATAAAAGCTGTTTTGATCAAACGTGTCAAAGAGTAGGAGGGATGTGGTGTAAACCTCATGAGTCTATGGACCTTTAATAAGTTCTGAATTAAGAACCTTTTTCCAGCGATGCAGACATTGGACTTCAGATCTATCAGAAAAATACACAGCTGCAAACACCAACTTTTATAATTGATTTAAAAAAAATTCATGTAAAGCCCATGAATTCCAATCCCATGTAAAGCATAAGAAAACTAATAAGCTGGTGAGAGAAACAAAAAGAAATTACGTTGTATAAATATGTAGGGACCAAAGTCTCATATGGATCACTAAGAATAATCACTCCATGAACATTAATTAATCGAAATTTCAATAGCAGTAACTATATGAAACCAAACCATTGAAATCATATGAACATTGAAATTTAAAATCAAAATGACTCGATAAGACGGGCACTATTGCCTTTTTTGTTAGACTTGAACCCGTACCACTTTAATAAGAATAAAAACATGTGATACCACTAACCCAAGACGCCATCGACTTTTTTTAGTTATCTAATATACTTTAATGATTGGCATTTGTTTACTTATTGATATACACGACTCCTTATAACTTATCATTTCTCTCATTATATATGTGAGAATGACATGTGAGATAGAACCTTTTATTTATGTGTGGGTATAACTTAACTGAACTTAACTATGGATTGGGAGTGGCTGGGGGAGTTCTTGAAGGGAATAGTGAAGCCTGCGGCCGCCACCGCGGTGGTCAGGGACGACTCAACCATTTTGGTGGCCTAAGGCGAAGTAAAAGCTTGTGGCCTTTTTAGTCACGTCGTCTACAGGGTACGTTTAGCCAATCCCGAATAAAAAAAATACTAAAAATGGAAAAAAATCGTACCAGCCATTCCTTGTGGCCTTGAAACCCCTCGGTTTTAAGGTTTTAACTAACTATACAATAATTTATGAAAACTACTCTCTGTAGAGTAATTAGGAAAACAAACCTTGAGGAAAAACACCGGCTGTGTGGTGGGAATTGCGTGTGGTTTCCCAAATAGAGTTCAAAGCAGGTTCGGTTTGAACCAGATCAGGAACATTGTTAGGCACAAAACGTATTTGATGTTGCCCATCTGCAAATACAAAAGCATAATAAGTTATAAAAGAACTGAGAATAAGTTATGATAAGAAATTGGCTCCTGAATAATTTGAATACCATAAAATGATGAAGATTGACTTCTTGAGTTAAAGTGGATAGTTTCTTTTTCTTTTTGTGGCTTTCGGCGACGGGCATTGTGGTCAGAAAGCCTCTGGCGACAGCTCCGCTTCTTCCCATCAAATTCTGACAGCCCGTGAAATCTTTAACAATCATTGGAAAGCACAATTGTGTTGTTTTAGAACTGGTTGAGACGGGTCGGGTCAGGTTGACCGACAAACATTTGTACCCATCGTAACAAATATGAATACATTAATAAGCTACCTTTTACAAATAAAAAATGTAGGACTGTAAACACTTTTAAATTACACTTTAGCTAACTTTTAATAACCAATTCGCTTTTATCTTAAATTATTTGATTTGACCCGTGAATACAAAAACATAGTTGTTAGTGGGGGTTTTCAGTAAAATGTAGCCTCTGTTACCAGCATGAGTCAGCATACGGTTCGACCATAACACATGGATGCAATATAAAGGTTGTTTGACCATTTTTCATGCAGAATGAACATACAAACAAAAATCTTCATAAAAAAATGTAAAAAAAAATCCCAGCAATTACGGGTTTTACTATTACGGTTCTACCTTCACATGGGTACTCGGGAAGGCGGATGTTCTCAAGGTTTCTTGTGTCTCGTCCATTATTTTACGCCTCGGGATACTCAAAATGAACGCTTGCAACTAAAAAAAGAGGTAGATTAAATAGGAAACGGGTCAAAAGTTTCCCAACGTGCACCTTCAGTTATTTAAATTTAAAAATTAGATGATTATAGAAGTTAAATACTTTTTGTAATTATATTTTACGCTAATCATCTACATAAAAGATTAAAATGTTGGGATAAGAAAGTGTTTCGGGTCAACCATTCCCGTCTCAATCCACACCATAAATTACCCGTTTGACCCATTACCCAACCTATTTATGTGAAAAGAAGTTGACACGGATTATGGTTTGCAGATCACTTCCCTGTTTTAATCACAACAGCAAGAACCAGAACTTGAACATCTATCTTGAACAAACAAAGGTTCAGGTTTGGTACCTCGATTGTGGAGCGGAGCCGACCGGAAGAACGATTTAAGTTTTTTTTTACGATCTAATGAAACAAAACAAACATACAGATGATGATGATGATGATGATGATGATGATGATGAAAAGATTCTAAAATAAAATTGAACTTGTATGAAATCACAATAAAAGAACCCAAATTACATCAAAATATTACAGGGATGAATGGTAAAACAGAGCAACAAATGTGGAACCTGGTTAGTGAATTCAAAACTTTAACTACAGGATAATCGAACAAATGAAGAGTAAAAGTACCTGGCGTCATTGAAGCAGTGGCTAGGGTTCGAAAGCTTTAATTAGAGGAATATGAAGATGGCAATTCATTTACCTTCACATAGGGACATTGAATCAATTTAGAGTAGATGAATCGGATGGAATTAAACCTGTGATACTTTTTGACTTGATTGAAGACGAAGATGAAAGGCTTTCGAAAATTAATGCTGGAGGAGGGTTTGTCAATTTACCCTCAAATTCAGTTACTTTAAATGCCTAAATTAATGAATTTCTTTATAAATTTTATTCATTTTAATATTAATGCAGAAATACAATTTTGCCCAACTTTTTGAATTATTAATGAAAGCAAACTATATGGTTGGGACTATATCCGAAATATTTAAACTATAAAGACGAAATCCATCAGGACCAAACCCACGTAGTTGTGTAATTTACTCTAATAATTAAACATGATATCATATTTATTAAAATAAAAGCCCTTAATATAAGCATAGAGGCCAGTAACGTACAAAGACTCTTATCACACAACAGTAGCAACTATCAATATAACGTGTGTAATTATGCAAATAACGTGCGTAATTAGGGCTTAACCTAATTCATGCGTGAGAGGTGCCTTTGGTACCAGTAGTATCAGGTAGTTTGGTTATTTTTAGAACATTGGCGTAATTGGTTCGGGTTGTGCATTTAGTAAACGAAATTTGGTTCATGAACCCGAAATGTTAAACGAAGAATGAGGTTGGGTATAGAGAATAATTAGGGGCGGAACCAGAGGGGGGCCAAGAGGGTCCGCTGACCCTCCGATCACCATAATTTATTGAATTTTTATATTGAAAATCAGAGTTTTAAAGAAACAAACATAAAATGGACCCCTAATTTTTTAAAATATAAAGAAAATAAGCTAATGATCCCGACTAAAATATTCTTGTTCCGCCACTTAATAATATGGCTGTAACTAATTTTGATACTTTAGGTTTAATCCGGGCAAAAATGGATGACACTCCATCATTGCAGTTCATATTGGGTGCTACACTGCTACTAAATACACCCCCCCTAATTACTAACTATACCCCCTCCTATAAAAATATCACATCATTACATCACACATTAACATTTTATTGTTTTTTTGTATTTTTGTTGTCTTTTTAATTCTAAATTTTTAAGTATATATAGATATGTAAGTGCAGTTCCTGCCAGGTAACTGTCTCTTATTAGTTCTGGTCAACCAAAACAGAAGTCCAAGTTAAAGTCAACGATAATGAAGAATTCAAGACCACATGAAGACCAAGGGGAGTTTGTTAGTGCACTTTGGGTGATAAGTGCATGTCTTCCAATTTGTAGGGTCTTTATTGTACATGTCTTGAAAGTTAGTCCAAGGTTTATCCTTGGGACAATTTGTCCAAGTTTTGAGTCTAGGACAAAGGTCAGGGGTTTTTGTTAGGGACAAAAGTCAGGGTTTTGGTGTAGATTGTTTGTCCGAGTATAGTCCTAGTCTATATATATGTGTTGTATAGGATTAGGGCAACATCCATGGATCAGAAAATCGATCAAGAAACCCTTGAGTGCTTGGTGCACCTCTCACAAGATCCCATCCATTCTCCATCACTGTGTGTATTCTAGAGAGAGAGGGAGACTATGTGTTAGTGAGAGAAAGCTAGGTTTAGATCTTTGTGATCTAAACCAGCTTGTAGATGATGTATACTCCTTTGGTTTGTGTAATCTGTGATGACTGATTCATCAATAAAGAGTTCATCTTCTACATATTTCTATCTTGTTCATATTTTGTTCTTCATGTCTTAAAATCAAGTGCAATGTTTGATGTTCGTCATTGATCCGGTGCTTTAACAGTGGTATCAGAGCATGGTTACCGATTCGAAATGGTCTAACCGCCTTCCGAATCACCATTGCTCTTGATTTGATGTTTGTTTCCGCCAAACATCTTGAAGACGTGAAGATTTTGGTCCAGATATGAAGATATTCGAGCTGTGTTGAAGAAAACTGCTGGGTTTTTGGAGTTCTAGGGTTTTGATCTGAAAAAGGTTTGTCCGAGGTTAAAACTTTGTGTTTGTGTCTCCGGGGTTTTGGTGAACCAGTGTGAAGTCACACTGGGGAGATAGTCCGGAGATTGCTTCTTAGCCTTGTCCGAGTTTTCTTTACACCTTCACTTGGTTGTAGGTCAGAGTTTTGGGAACTCCAAAAGGTCAGAGTTTTGGAAACTCCCAAAGGTCAGAGTTTTGGAACCTCCAAAAAGTCTGAGTTTTTTATTCTTTTAAAGTTTCTGAGTTTTAAAACTCATCATCAGAGTTTTAAAATTCAATCCGAGTTTTGATATCAAAGTGTCCGAGTTTTCTTTGGTTAACTAGTCCGAGGTTTGCCTCTGTTGACCAGCCTTTTTAAGCTACGAGTTTTCATGACTCTAAAGCTCCGAGTATTGAAGTTAAAAAGAAGTATTCTGAGTTTCAATTCAGTCCGGAGTTTAACAACTATACATTCCGAGTTTTTCACTTAATGTTTGTTTCGAGTTTGTGAGTTAAATCTGTTCCGAGGTTTAATCTCTCTTAACACACTCCGAGTTTTGAGTTTGTACCTCTTATTCCGAGTTTGTTTTATTGTATTGCTCCGAGTTTACTAAATCCTTGGTCTTGTTTAGAACTAGTCCGAGTTTTGTAGTCTCCTTGTCAAGTCCGAGTTTTAACATCTTCTCAGTCCGAGTTTTAATAACAAACAGCGGATCCGAGTTTTAAAGATGTTTAAGTTTCTGAGTTTTAAACTGTTCATATTCCGAGGTTTAAAACAGTTTCCATATGGTTCAGAAGTTTCCGAGTTTTAAACAGTACTTCGTTGTTCCAAGGTTATAAACGTTTTCTTCATTGTTCCGAGCTTTTGAAAGTTATTGTTGTTTTGTGTGTTTGATCCGAGTTTTATTCATAGAAAAGATGTTCCGAATTTTCAACTGTCCAAGTTGACTGTTCAAAGGTTTTGAATTTTTCAAAGTCCGACTTTTTAAAGTCCGAGTTTTAGTAGCTCGAGTATTAACACAGTCTGATTTCACAGTCGGCTTTTAAAGTCCGGCCTTTCAAATGTGGTTTTCCGGTTTTGGCTGTTCAGGATCTATTTTTACATCTGATTAGCTGTGTGTTCAAGCTTATGATCAGTCGTTTTTCGAGGTTTCATCTTTGAGTTCAGTACCGAAGTTTGCATTATCAAAGTGTCCGGGGATTTGTTTATGAGTTTGTCCGAGTTTTCTAAGGACTCCGACCTGTCAAACACTAGTATGCCACCAACAGTCAAGGCCTTCGACGAGGAGCCAGCGAGAGGAGACGAGGGAGCAGTGTTTACACAAAGTCACCACCATCATTTTTCTCCTTCATCCATGGATTTTGCATTATGGCTTGTCATAATAATTGCTTTTTTCATTTATGTATTGATTTTGTAATATATTATTTTAATCAATATTATTTTAAGTACTTCATTTAAAACATCATAAATGTTGATTTTAAAACAGAACATGTAACTAAATTTTAGATTATATATAGATTATTATACCATTTCTTTTATATTAAATAACATCAAAAGATAACTATGGCCGCTCCAAGTGTTATTTTTTAAATTTTTTGAAGTTTCAAATTAACTCATACACTATAAATAATATACGTCTTTAATCCAATAATTTTATTACATAATTATCGTTCTTTAGTTTTCTTTTTAGAAAAACAAAACTAAATAAACGATATGAATTCTTACGAAAACTACGTAACACAAAGTCACCACCATCATTTTTCAGTTCGTTCATTTGGGTCGCTACACCAAGTCACCATTTTTTTCTTCTAATTGTTTTATTTTGTGTTTTGTTGTCACATTTATATATCGCAGCTTCATATCGTTTGTTTCATAAGAAGATTCTCCGCCGCAACGCGTGATGGGAAAATCCTAGTTTATAATAAAACCATATTTTGAGATAAGATATTATTTGAACATAATTTAATATAAACAAGTACTTAGGACCCATGCATTGCGGCGAAGTCGTTAAAATCAAACAAAAAAACGTAAAAACGTTAACCACGCACACATGTTATATGTGTTAAGTCGTCAACTTTAAACCGAAACGTAAAACATTATCGTAGAAATGTTGTTACATTTATTTGATTGTTGTTCATATATATGAATTTCTGTTAATAATAATTATAATTAGAACTTGAAAGATTTAGTATTACTTTGATTGTAATAACTATTTTTTATTAAAGAAGTTATGAAATTTGTTAATATATTCTTTTATGTTACATATTTAAAATTTTATGCTTATAAATGTAAAAAAGTATTGAAATGAAGGGTGGAGTTTGACTCATAAATAATGGTGGTGATGAATTGGGAATTAGTAGAGGGAGGGGCTAGAGTGGTGGTTTAGATTTTAGACCAATTAAATCAATGAAAAAATGAATAGTATTCTTGCGAGGGAAGAGAAAGAGTAAATTACGTTTTTGACCCCTGTGGTTATATCACTTTTATTATATTAGCCCAAAATATGATTTTTTAACATATTGAAACACCCTAACACGTAATAACTTAAAAACGACGTAGCGGAAAAAGAGCCTTAAAAAATTTATTTTCTTGACAATCATAAACCATTCGAATCAACTTGATTTAAATCTTTTACATTATTCATACCTAATCAAGAAAATTACATTACAAATGGTTTCTAATATATGATCACATCCCCGTACAATCCTTGATCTTGACTCGACCCTCGATCACTAGTCTGCCATGAATATCCGACTAACATGCGGTCACCCGACACGTTAATAATTGGCGACATCATATTCATTAGTATAAAGACATAAAAATATACATAACCACTTAGCAATCTATCATTTTATACAACTCCGATATAATATTCTTTTGAGTTCATTCTTTACACCAAGCGTCCAATCTTTGTAAGCCCAATACTTACGTATCTGCATTCCTGTTCCATTCTCAAGGCACACCATTAGTAACGTGACTATTCAAACATGTTAGAGCTATATATATATACATATATATATAAGATCCTTTCTTTCATGCACAACAAATCCTACTTCATGGATAAGTACGTACACACGTATGTTCACACACATTTCATACCTACATACATACATGCATACATAAACACGTCTATACGTACATACTTACATACTTACATATAGTTATACAATGCAAATAACATAGTTAGATAGCCTTCACACAAGTTTGGAGTTGAAGAATGCGAAAAATAAGAAAGAACCAGCGATTGGCGCAAGAAGAAACCCATCTGGCGCAACCTTGTGCCAGTTCTGGCGCAATACAGAAGACATCAGTCAGGGGTGCAACCTTGTGCCTGGGGGGGGGGGCAACCTTGCGCCTAGTTCAGACCTGCAACATTCAGCTTAACGAATTTTTACCATTTTGGTCATAACTTTCTCATTTCTTGTCCGTTTTACGATCCGTTTCTTCCTACATGATCGTAAATTAATATTCTATCATGTGAACTTGAAATCCAACATCCGGGTAAGGAAATTCTTAACTTATACTTTTTCGGCTTATTATTCATTTACGAATTATTGACCCGTTCATACATTTATCAACATAACATGTTTATTTGACCTTAATTTCATACAAACCTTATAATTTCAAGGTGGTCTATCATATAAGGTTCAATTCCCGAATTCCTTACATCTTCATAACCCATTTTTGCTCAAAAGCTTATTTTGACCCGTTAAGGGTATTTACGCATTTTTAAGGTCTTTGACTTACAAAAATCATACTCCTCACTAACACACTGGTCCAAAGCGTTCACTTAATCAATTAACTTGTTTCTAAACAACTTTTAATATCGTTTGCCCGATATGCCTATCAAGGGAATTTTGGTAAACTTTGTTCCGTCCTTTACGACAAAGGACTTCATTACTCATTTTACAAGTCCCATGATTTAACTACAACTCTTATCGCACATACATGGCTCGGATCGAGGCTATGAACCGCTTTAATACTTCATCCTCTAACTTGCTATATAATAGCAACGCAAACCCTTTCACTATACATTCTGTGAATTCATAATACTTGACAAAACAATTCATTAGTTGATAACGCCAAATGGTGATATCTCCACCATTTGACCCGTTAAATCTAAATGTCCACTTTACCCTTGTGGGGTTTTAATTATTCATTATCCCATCCATGTAACTTATTTCTTTGCTAACTTGTAACCAGAATTACCATAATACCCTTTTCACCCTTTAAAAACATCAACCTTAATTTCTTATCATACCCACATATTCCGACCCGTATCAAATACTTGTCGGAACATCATACTTCACATATTTACTTACCATGTTCGTATTCAATGCAATGAATAGATATTCTACAAAAAGGGGTGTAAGCTTTACACACCTCACATCCAAATATGCTTCCCGTGCGTATAAGTCCCGTTTGACCCGCTTCTTTCCCAAGCTTCCTTACCTCTGACCAAGCATCAACTATCATATATCATTCTTATGATAGTTAGTTTATTCATCATTCGTCACAACCCTTTCATCACACGGATCTTATATGGAATTTATCATTCAACCTTATAACATGCTAATCTATCATTTCTTATCCGATTTCTTTGAACATTCACACACATGTATGATTTCAAACATCATTAACATAAGTAAATCATCATTTTCATCACATTATCTAAAACCCACTTCATAACTACTTTGTTAATCACTTACAAGTGATCTAGTCTCAATTACCTCATAATTTCATCATACATTTGGTGAGTATACTACCTCCTAAGCATAGTGTACAATTAATTCATGCGCATTCTTCTAATCTCACACATAATTCATCAAATCCTCCTACTAATTAACATGTATCATCCACACATAAACATTCAAACATATTATCATCATATTTCTTTCAATTCCTCAAACAAGAATCCATATTACTCATATAATACATCAACATTCAACAAGAATTAGACATGGATAATGATTCAAGTCATCATTCTCACCATAACTAATGGGTTTCACCTCTAAGCATCAAATTAACCTAAATCATGCATAACCCATGTTCTATATGATGATTCTAACATATCCTCATACTCAATTTCATACCAATTCATGATTTACAACATAACCCACTTCGTGCATAATCACCAATCTAACTTTTAAGACATACCTTACGATCCCCTTGTGAAGGTGATCATTAATCCATGTTCCTTCTTGAATTTGAGCTACAATTAACCCTTCAATTTGGTGATCTTCATAATTAGGGTTTGTGAGCTTTCATGGAGCTCCTGGCTCTTTCTCGAACACACGTACGTGTGTATGTGTTTGTGTGTGTATTTTATAATTAAATTCATCTTTCATTTTACCCCACTTTAGTCCCTCAAGTCGCCACTAATTATATTTGGCACAACCTTCATCCTCTAATTGTTTCCACCATACTCTTAACTCGGTTAAATAACCTAGTCATTTATTTCTTGATGTACCATATCAGAACATTTAACGATTATAAACATTCGGGTTTTGGGGTGTTACACATATGTGCCCTCATGGTCTCTATAACTAACTATTTTGGCCCCCTGAGTCTAACTTCATCCCTTACCCTGGTTAATTATTTGTCACATGGTAGGCACATGATGGGTATTTTTGTAATTTCTCCTCCCCTTAAATCTAACCCAGATCTTCAAAAACGCATCATCATCTTCAAGAACACATCATCTTGAGGAAACCATGGAGCCAAAATTGCTTTTAACATCTAAAACAACCACAATTTTCCATACATCTCACAAAAGAAATTCAATCTTTATTTTCCGATACCTGTATACCACCCCATTATTCCTAAAAAAATCTGAGTTAATTCTCTTTTAATTTAAAAAAATATATTTATTGATCATCTATTCATCTTCTTCATACTGTGCACTCTCTCATCTTCATAATTTTCTACAAATTTTTATTTCAAAAAGAGTTTTTATCTTACCACTTTGATCTCTTTTCCATGAACAAAATTTCCTAGATTTTTGTTTGGTCTAAAAATCTTTTCAGTTTTCAACTTTTAATCTTTTTTATTTAATTTTTCTTATGACTGTTTTAAGTAAGTTGTACTAAAAATCAAAAATCTCATTCAACATTTGAGATTTCTTTTTAAGATCATCAATAAAAAAAAATTTAATGTGTTCTTGCTAAATTTTTTTTCATAACTTTGTTGAGAAAATGGAAGAGATGAATACTAGTGGTGTTACAGTGGTGAAATCAGATGCACCATCAGACTACCAAATTGCTCCAAAAACTGAGCCCAGCACCACAAGATCAATCCCACAATCCATTACAAGCCAACTGGCTGCTGCTCATCTCCGCCGTACACGGCAGCCGAAGTAACACCGGGGATAGAAAAGAAAAAAAGAGGCAGACCCAGAAAGTATGGTCAAGATCAGTCAACTGTTGTCAGAAAGGCTTTATCTCCAAAACCCATCTCAACCGAATTGAAATCAGAATTGACCAAGCAGCTTGATCATCTTGTTGCTCAACAGATGGAAGGAGATTGACCAAATCGATGAGCAAATGCAGCTTGACCAGATCGATGAGCAAATGCAGCTTGATTTTTTGGGAAGAAATTTGTGAAAGATTGGTGGTTAGGTCTGGTTAATGGTCTGGGGAAGAAATAGCTAGGGTTTTCTTTATAAAGTCAATAAAGGAGGAGAAATTACAAAAATACCCATCATGTGCCTACCAAGTGACAAATAATTAACTAGGGTAAGGGATGGAGTTAGACTCAGGGGCAAAAATAGTTAGTTATAGAGATCATGGGGGCACATATGTTAAAAAAATCTTATTTTGGGCTAATATAGTAAAAGTGATATAACCACATGAGCCAAAAACGTAATTTACTCGAAGAGAAATTTGCCAAATTAAGGATGGTAAATTTTATTAGTAATGTTTTTTTCATTTCATTAACATTAATAAATTAAGTAATATAATACAGATTAGCTAATGAAATAAGAGAAGCGACAGAAAATCATGGGTTTTGTTGATGCATTGCGGTGTGGATGGCGCTAGTGACGTTTGAGACCATTCGGGTTACGACCGAAGTCGACAGCATTCCTCCGTTGGTTCGACTCGGCGTACGAGATGCTAGTGACGTCGATACGATACGAGAATGGCATCATGAAGATGATGTCATGATTATTCATAACTTGCAAACAAATATCAATTATGCATGACTTTCGTGTGTAGTATTATTTCTGATAGTATAGATATAACATTCTTGTCATTTGTAGAGATAGGCTTACAGTGGCGGAACTTGACCAAAAGTTTCGGGGGAAGAAAAGTCATGGGACCCAATTTATATATTGTATAAATATTTAGGCAAAATAATTGAGGGGCGATCCTTTATAATTTTAAATTTTCGGACAAAAAATCTAAAATTTTACACTTTTAACCAAAACATTGGGTGGGGTGGGAGGTGTGGGCAACCCCCCGGGTTCCACTATTTATGCTCCTCCCCTGTTGTGACAACTGGCTCAAAACCGGTAATTTCCGTACTATTTTTATTAATATTTATTTCCCGCATTTATGTGATTACACGTCAACACTATGTTCTTATTTGATATGCAATTGAATTCATGCATGTTCATATATTAACCGTCACATTATACTATACTTTAAGCGTTGCGTCGAATTGATTAGTAAGCTCACCAGTTAGACAAGTTGCGTCAGCATGTCTGCAGAAAACAATCAGACAATAGATTTAGGACTTAGAAGTAGGTCCAACTTCAAAAATACATTGAAAACTAAGTAGGTGAACAAAGGTTAATATAAACACTTTCCGGAAGCTAAAACCGACACTAAAAAGTACACGAAACGCACTTTAAATGCAGAATTCTGCAGAAAATCAGCAAAAACAACAATTTAACATCAAAAAACCATGCAGAATTAAGGTTTAAATGTCCAGAATAACTTGTAAAGTGTGGGGAATGAAAACTGTCACAAAAGGTACTTCATATCTTGCAAAACTGCGCTATTTAGCACTTTAACGAACCGATAACCGAACGAATAACCGGACACTACCCAAAACACCAAAAATTGACTAGAAGCATTGTCTTAGTGATATAAAGCTAGTTATAATTCTAGAACACCTTAAAAATCATAAAAACACATAAACACACTTAACCTTCCATTTAACACTTAAATTTACATCTTCTACCTTCGTCTTCCAAAAACTTACACTTTACCCCCCCCCCCCCCCTATGCCATAACCGACCCAAGATTTGGCCCCACAACTTTTTCATTAAACAATTGTTTTATGTAAACTAGATATTAAGCATAATTTCCCTTGGATAAAATGTTGTTGGAAGATTATAAGAAAACCCACAAGTAAGGTAAACCTTATCACTTCACAAGTTTCAAACACCATTTTCCTCTCTTCTTTTCTCTCTACCTACAGCCACAACCACCATCACTATCATCACCATTTTCTTCATCATTCAAGCCATTCTAAGGATATCTAAAGGTGCTAGAAGGTGAACTATGAAGGTGTGAAGCAAAGGAAGTTCAAGAACCTTCTTGGAGAGCTTTTATCCACTCATTTTCTTCATTCTTCATCTTGTTCTTGTTCTTGCCACTTCCCTAGCCACTAGAGCTAGTAGTAAGCTTCAAAATATCTATTTTACTTCATGTTAAGATTATGTACAAGTTACACTTTCAAAGAACGTAATTTTTTAAAGATGTAAACATGAAGATCTAACATAATCTAAGTGAAAACAAGTTGTTTTGAAGTTGTTTGATGTATGTGATGAAGTTGTGGATGTTGAATCTTGTGTTTTTGGTTAGATCTGTCTTGTGTAAGCTTGTTAGAAGCTTAGATCTAACAAGTTTAAGCACGGATCTTGAAAGATCCATGATGAAACTTGATGATGAACATAAAGATCTTTAAAATGAACTTAAAAATGGTTTTAGAATATGTTTTTCATGGTTTTGAAACCCTAAAACTCATGGATGGTTTACTTAGTAAGTTAAAGTTTCATGAAAAGTTTGTTTAAAGTTAACAAGAACACTTGTTTTTGGAAGATCCTTGTATGTAAAGTGTAGATCTAAAAGACTACACATTTTTTTTTACAAAAATCAAGTTCATCATAAGGTTTTTCATGGTAATTTTAGTGTATGTTACTTGTGAAATTTGTTGGAAATTGATTTTGATGATGAAAAGAAAATAAACACATGTTTTAAAAACATGGGAAACCTCCATTTTTAGGGGAAACTATGTCAAAATTTTTATAAAATTTTGACACTTAGAAAAATATAAGTTTTGGTGAAACTTATTCGCTAAAAATTCATCTAAAAATATTTACAAAGGTTTCCTAAGTTTATTACAAAAATTACAAGTTAAGAAATAAGAATTTCTTCAAGTATAAAAACAATACTAAGTATGCATATTTTTAGGGGAAAATATATATATTTAGTAGTCACAACATTTTATGCTAAGTGTATATTATGTGTATTATATATATTAGAGTGATAGGAACTTGAAAAATACATTAAACACTCCCAAGGAGTATACTACAAAAATACACATACAAATACTTAACAAATACACAAGATACAAGTATACAAAATCACATATAAAAATGATACATGTACAAATACAAAATATATATCAATATACATATATTTCCTATAAAATTAAGGACTTGGACAATTATTGAACTTATTGGACAGTTTTATATATTCATGGACTTATACAAAAATTATTACAAGTGATGGAAGAATTATAAAATTTGACAAGTGACAAAAATAAGTGTATATATATATATATATATAACAAAGTGTGACAAAATATATATATATATATATATATATATATATATATATATATATATATTAACCAATAAACCTTAAAAATATTATAATTTTTAAGAAGTAAAATTCCGGAAAGTATTAAAAATCAAAGAATTGATTTTTGGTTAACTAATACAAATATACAAGAATTTACACTTAAAATACATGTATACTTTCCTAAGTGTGCTTACACCCAAAAATGATATTGGAAATATTATTTAACAAATTACTTTTATTTATTTTTGACAAATAATATAAGTAACATATATTTGAAAAGGTTAAAAATATATTATTTCTGACATATAATGTTTTCAGATCCTACTTACACAAATATATATATTTGGGATAAAAGTATAACAAATACAATATTAAATATAATGTGACATACATATACAAATGGTAAAAGAAACAATACATGTAAGACACCTTAAATCCAAATAGTAACTTGTACTTAGAGGTTTACAAGTTAGGTGATTAACAAACTTAGAACGTCTATAGGTCACGACATCCAAGTAGCAGAAGCCGGTGAAGCTAGACGCTCAAGACGCAAAATAGTGAGTTCAAGTCCCCACTTTTAAACGTTTTTACTGTTTTCTAAACTTCGGGAAAATACATTTACAAATTGGTATGTTTAGAACAAAGGAATCATACATAGATCATGTTACGAATAGGGTATACGTAAGCACCATCAATCTAGTTTAGACCAAAAGAACAAGGGTTAGATCTAACAGGTCCGGGCAGCCTCACTCTCTTGACAACACATAGTCATGGAGTGTCTTGGGTCACGGTCATAGGGCAAACGATGTTAAAAGTCGCCTAGGTTTGGATACTTCCTATGTCGTCACATATGTTAGTGGCCTTGCAAACCATTAGCAATCTCGATTCCATTTCATTACAACTTACAAATGTACATTTTTCAATTACATACCATGCTTTTACACAAATACAAATGTTACATTTTACACAAGCTGCATGAATTCACACCAACTTTTGTTGACGATTTTTAAACTTACATGTATTTTAGGGAATTAGTGGATAAGGCTCGCAGGCTCCTTGTCAAGATGTTTAGTGTCTAATCTCTGTTGCCATCTTTTGTGGATTTGTTTACTATATCCCACCTTCTGTGATGATATAGGAAACAAAACCTAGATCTTTGTTATGAAATGGCGTTGTAAACTTTCAAACAATTATCTTTTATTTTAGATGTAAACCTTAAACTAAATTCTGTATTTTGGGAGAATTTAACTTTGAATGGCAACATGGAGTTTGTTTTATATCATGCAGCATGTTTACTTATCGTATGCAATGAGAACCACTCAGATCACTCCTCCTGCTTCCACTTTTGCAAGGGGTGTGACAGATTGGTATCAGAGCTTCGATTGTAGTGAACCAGGATTCCTTCTCGAGTCTAGTCTACAATCCTTAGGATCCTCTCACGAAAACAATTTTTACAAAAGATTTCATTGCATAAAACATTCCGCGACATTCACTACCTGAACTTGTTTTTTTTCCATAATTCAAGCAAGGACACTACGAGACTTAGGGTGCACAGAAGTAGCACTTATCTTCAACTAGGGATTACTTGCAATAATGTGTATAACTTTGTGTGTGTGTATATATATATATATATATATATATTAAGTAGTGATAATTAATATATGTACGTATACAATGATTTTTAGGTTACAGGTACTTATGTCTTCCTTAGAAAGCAGTTGGTTATCAGAGGAGCACGATCCAATGGTTATTGTCTCTGATGACGAGATTGCCTCAGCTCCAGAGATCTTTACGTCTGACTCTGAGACCGACCCTGAGACGATGTCGGATGATGAGGATCTTGATAACTTTCAGCCTTTCGCCCTACCAAATTTTGGTGATGATGTCCCTTTTGATGATGATGTTCTAGCCCTTCCCTTACCTATTCACGATCAGCTTATCATCGCACATCCTGATGGCGAGCATATCGTCAAGCCTATTCCTATCCATGCTATTCCACTTGCCGCCATCCCCGCTGAGGATTGGCCATTCATCATCGACTTGTACGCCGACGCTGACGAGATCCGAGTATTTCACGAAGACCTCGCCGATGAGGACCTCAGGGATGGAGAAGTCTTCGACATCGCTATTCTAGACGTAGCATCCCCTGTTGTCTCTGTCATTGACATTTCTTCTAATTCTGACCCCGATTCTGACACCGACTCCTTCGAGTCAGTGACCTCTTCTACACTTCGAGCCGCGGGACTAGAGGCTTACCCTACAGACGATGATGATGCTATACCGGTTGCACCTGCTACCCCTACCCCTGTTCCCACACCTACTGATACACCTTTTCATACTCCCACCCACGTTGCTAGTGACGGTTTATCACAGCCACCTACTTCCGTTGGACCTTCTGGCTGGGTACGACACATTCGTTTTGCTTCAGTTTTTCCGCATACACCCCCTACTTATGAGGGAGAGCCCTCAGGACACCCACATGTACCACCACCTGAGTCAAGACCATGTTTACAGACTTCCAGATCTTTTCCACCATCCCCTCCACATGTTATGCCATTGTCTGATTCGTGTCATCCTTCTCATCACTCTGGGTATACCAGAGATGATCTTCTCTCATCACTTCAGTTTTAGGTTGAGATTGTGACAACCCTCACCAAACCAGGTATCCGTACAAATTAATTAATATTAAATTGCTGCTTAATTACTGTGCTTACTTGAAACTGTGCTTAAACTGCTTACTGATTTCTGATACATACATACTTATGCATCACATTTTATACTGTCACACTATTATTTATACACTAACACCAGTGACAACCTTGATGCACAAAAAGCACAGTGAGCACACTATACGGGATACCCAGTAAACATGCTGACATAACCAGCATCAGGCAGACACTGCCTCTAAGGCTAGTATGAGCCGGGAATACATTGCTACACTGGTAGTGAGTGTAGGGCGGTGAGGATTGTAGAACTGCGTCACTAGGTGAGATTTATAGTGACCGGGTGTGCCTAAAACGTACTTTAAATACAAAATTCTGCGCTTTATTATAAAACTCAGCATTTTAAATTTCTAATACAGTGCAAAAACATTGCAGAACGGTCCCGTATATTTTCCTAAGTACCGGGAATAATTTATGTTACAAAATATATACATAAAGGACCTTTTGCGGTATAATTAAACATTTTAACGGAACGGTACTTAACCGTATAACCGGACATTACCCGGGGCACTAAAATTTTGTCAAATACTTTATTTTATTATTTATGGCTAGTCATGATCCCCGTATGCCATAACACCCGCCTAAAATAAATCAACTAACACATATCACATTACTTACACTTATACACTTTAGTCACAATATTTACATAATACCCCCCCCCCCCCCCCCAACGAATTTATTTCCCCAAGTGGGACCCCACATGTCATAACATCATACTCCCTATCTTCTTGCTTGGATTCAATGATCTAGTATTAAGTGTTTTGCTTGTCTATCTATCCAAGATATGTGAAGAATAAATAAAAGTAAGGTCCCTTATAAATGTACATCACTTCACAAGATTTTTGCAACCCATTTTCACCTAGCTCTCTCTCTCTATTCGGTTCTACTACAACCGAATCCACCACCACACTCCAACATTCATCACTTTCTTCATTTACTCATACCATTCAAGCTTTGAAGATCAAACATGGAAGGTGCAACTTGAAGGCATTGCAAGGGAGCATTGTTCTTGCTTGGTTCTACATCTTTTCTCATCATTTTTACACAAGATTCTTCCCTAGCTAGAGGCTAGTAGTGAGTTTCTTCATACTTGATCTCATCTTGTTCGAAAATTATGGCATTTAACATGTAGTATTGTTGTTTAAATCACTAGATTGCAAGAATATTAGAAAAATATGAAACATAAGTATGAACATAAAAATCTACGTAAAGGTTTACTTGTGTATGATTTATAAAGTGGAATCTCGTCGGGTTAAGGGTTGGATAACACATACTTGATATTTAAAAGTCGTTTTCTTGTTTAACCCGCTAATCGGACACTTATAACGCGATTTAATAACATCGAAATCACAAAACAGCATGCTGAGTCACTGTTTCAGCCGCCTTTAACAGGCTGTAAACGGACCTTAAAAACTCGAAAAACGGAATTTCAAAAGCCTAAATCGTGTCATTTCAAAAAACGAAGAAAATGGCGCTGGAATCGTATTTTTCTGATGTCGGTTACTATTTTAAAAATCTGTTTCCGTGACAGCAGCTAAGGCTGTTTGTTACTGCAGAAAATTGGGCTGTGTGTTTTCGATCACAACTTAAAACCTGAACCGAACCAGCCCCTGAAACTTTTATCAAAGATGAACACAGATGTATTTGTGACCCTCGAACTGGATTTTCGACAAACGGACTTACGAGGAATTTTTGGCGAATTATTCTGTAAACTGTGATCAGAATGTAACAAATCTGATCACAGTTCGGTAAACGATTTTCTATAAATTTTTGGTAATGATTTAGACCCCGAAATTTTTACACAATAATTTGTGGGTCGGTTATGACGTTCCACAAAAATTTGGGAATTTTTGGAATAAGTTAAGTAATTTATTTACACGTCCGAAAACAGTCCAGTTTTCACAAATTGAAACTGAATCGACAAGGGTAGTATTTTGCGTGTTAAAACGTAATGGTTGATTGTTGATGATTATGAGTTGATTTCAAAAAGAAAATGATGTGCGTATTAGCACGGACACTCCCGTTTTTAGGGGAAGTTCTGGCGAATTTTTCTAAAAATACCAAGACTTAGAAAAATTATTTTTCTATCGTGTATGTGAAACTTTATATCTCATAATTAAACCTCGCCTTGAGTTTTGACATAAAACTTTAAAGTGTTGGATAGGAGACTTGTAAATGTATTTTTTTTTAATACGTTAAGTCACCAAATACATAATACCTGTACGAATACCCCATCCTTGGGAAGGAATCTATTTATACGTTAACCAAGAAATTTAAACACGAAATAGTTGTCTAACTATTTCCCCAAGAACATTAAGACCCTAAGCTAAGGCACGTCCGCTCGTCTAATAGATATTAGCACGTTGTAGGTTGTCGTGCTGCAGACTGAGTTGATTTGCTGTTATTCGAGGACGCATTACTGTGAGTTCATGTCCCCCTTTTCTCTTAACTGTTTTCAGTTTTCTAAACTGCGGGGGTGAAATACATGTTACTATGATTACGAGTACTTTTACATGGTATGGTTAGCGTAAGGAGGGTTACTACTTAGATCATGTGAGTGGGTAGGTGATACTTAAGGCCATTAATCCTCATGGTAGGACCGAGGGACACAATGCGGTAGATCTATCTGGGTGTAGCGAGCCCAGCCCCAGGCCAAACAGTTAACGGACCTTGGGGTGACTATGTACCCGACGCACAAATCCGCTAGGTTTGAGTCTTCCTACTTGCACTTCACACATATCAATGGCCTTGCAAACCATTGGTGATCTCTTTTTCCTTATTTGCTACATACCAGGGTTTTTCTACTTACAAGGATTTTACATACTCACTTACGCATGAACTCGCTCAACATTGTGTTGATTTTTCCAACTTACATGTATTTCAGGGAACTAAGGATCTGGCCCGGTATGCTACGTTTTCCCGCTGTGTTAGAATTACAGGATCATCCATGTTTAGGGATTGCGACTTTTACCTGGACGAGTCGCAAGTCTTAAACAAATGTTATGTTATATTTTGGGGTTGTGTGTTAAGAACAAAGTTTTTATGTTGTAATTTCCGTTGCATGTGTCAACGTATTAAGACAATGTTGTGGTATTTTACTTAAATCAATGGATGATCTGCATGTTTTATTTTCATATAGCTTTGTTGTGATTAAGCTATGGTATTAAGAAGTCACACCAAATTAACCCACGCTTCCGCAAAGCCAGGGTGTGACAGCTTGGTATCAGAGCTCTGATCATAGCGAACTAGGATTCCTCCTCGAGTCTAGACTATGATCACTAGGGCTCTCACGAAAACATTTTTACACTGCATACCACTTAAAGTCCAGATCCAAACTGTTTTTACAAACAAATGTTGAGCACATTTTATTTGTTAATTATAGGCTCAGTCTGGGAGGCTGAGGCTCGGTCTGGGAGGCTGAGGTAGTTGTCTAGTGGGACTAGGGAGTCAGTCTGGGAGGCTGGGAGACTAGTGGGACTAGGGAGTCAGTCTGGGAGGCTGGGAGACTAGTGGGACTAGGGAGTCAGTCTGGGAGGCTGGGAGACTAGTCGGACTAGGGAGTCAGTCTGGGAGGCTGGGAGGCTAGTGGGACTAGGAGAGCTATTTGATTGCTTATTGGTGACTAATATGTTTATTTGACTATATGATTGATTATTTGTGCATATGTGTGTTTATATTACAAAATGTCATGCCTTCATCAGATACTGGAGAGTCGGACACTACAGATCCCATGGCCATAGTATCAGACGACATAGTTTCATCGGAGCACGAGGTGTACATTTCCGATACTACCAGCACAGACGATGACGACTTTCAGCCCTTTGCGCTGCCTGATGCCGTAGCAGAGCCTGCTGATGGCCATCTTGTTGGGGATTTGCCACTCGTGGAGATCCCTGTTCCTGTGCCCCTGGTCGTTTATCCCGTTTTTGATATGCCCCCGACGTTGTCTCTGACGACGATGTCGAACCATTAGAGGAGGACCCACTTGAGGGCGAGGCCCTATTGCTGCTGGTGATAGCCTACTGCTTGCTGACGCTCCTGCAGAGGAGGCTCATGCCCTTTCCCCTGTCCCAGACTCATTTGAGTCTATAACGTCCGCATCCTTGTATACACAGGGAGTGCAGCACCACTCACACGACGACGACCCGGATATGGCGTCATCCGCTGCACCTGCTCCTGCACACAGCTTTGAGATTGATCACGATATTGAGGATGATCCTGTTTTTCCACCTGGTTTTGATCCAGACCATGACATTGAGTTCATACACTTAGACCAGCCCTTGGAGGATCCTGTAACCCCTGTGTTTGTTGATCCAGCTGATTTTGAGATGGAGTTTGTTGATCCGGAGCCAGCCGTGGCCCCTGAGCCAGGCGTTGCTCCTGACCCCGCATTGGAGCATGACCCTGTTCATGCCGATGCACCTGCTGTTGCTCCTTGATTGATCATCTCCTTGGACGAGAGAAAATTTGGGGTAACTGTGCAAGACAATCTATTATTACGGGGGCCCACGTAATAACGGCTTGTAGTGCACAGAAATCCTGGTGGACTCTGCGGGCCAAGCTAATGAAAACCCATGTAGCAGGAAATGATTGAGAAGAGATGCTGTTCTAGGACTGGAATCCAGAAGCTTGAGGTGGAGTTCTGGAATTTGATAATGGTCGAACCAAAGATTCCTGAATACGTCCAGCGATCTCACGACTTGTCTAGGGTCGTCCCCTACTAAGTCATTGATGTTGTATGATACAGTTGTGTACTTGTAAACTTTACATTGTGGTCCCGATTTATGGCAATGCAATCGCAGTATTCTCATCACTTGTGATGTTTGATCTATTGTTTATGTTCTATGACATGAGATGTTATGCGGTTGATTTATTTATAGCATGAGATGTTATGTGTTGATATTGTTGAATACATACGTACACTTTACTTGCTATGACCTAACCTATGTGAAACACCTTTTAGAAGATGCCGCCAAGACGCGAAATGCGCATGCCCACCTCAGAGGCGGAACTTCAAGAGATAATTGCTGCAGCTATAGCACAGCACGAGGCCCTACGCTCCGAACCTAGTAGAGGTACCTCAGAAAATAACGGTTGTTCCTACTGGCACTTCCTCAACTACGAGCCTCCGAAGTTCGACGGCACTGGAGGTGTCATAGCCTTTGTGAAGTGGATCGAAAGAATGGATTCCATCTTTCAAGTGAGCGGTTGTACACCGGAACAACAAGTCCCATACGTTTCTGAGCTGTTTCTAGATGAAGCCCGATTATGGTGGAATCTTCAGATCCGTATAAAGGGCGCTACTGCAGCATATGCGTTAACCTGGGGTGAACTGAAAGGAATGATGCATAAGAAGTATTGCTCCCAAACGGAAACCCAGAAGTGGGAAGATGAATTTCGGAGCCTGATGATGGAAGGTCCGAAGGTGTTGGAGTACGTGCAAAGACTTCATGATTTGTCACGGGTTGTTCCGTACCTGGTGAAACCAGAATTAAAGAAATTGGAACAATTCATTTGGGAACTGGCGCCTCAAGTCTTGAGCTTGATGACAACATCAACGCCACCAACAACTGATGCTGCAAGTAAGATGGGTTTGGCACTCGCTACGGAGGCACTTAGACTAGAAGAACTTACAAACCCTGCCAAGAAGAAGGAGACTCAGGTAAAGTCATCCAGAAAGAACAAAAGAAAGCTCACCGAAGATACCCGAACGGATAATGAGAACAAAAGAAAGGGTTATATGGGCACTCTGCCCAAGTGTAACACCTGCCAGCATCATCATTTTGGTCGGTGTGGGCCAAAAGTATGTGAAGCTTGTGGAAAGGTTGGCCACTTGAAGGATTCTTGCTGGGCTAGTGCTGGCCGGGGAGGCCAAGGAGGTCTTGGAAATCGGAACAACAATCGAGGAGGTAACGGAAACGGGAACCATGGAAATGTTGCGAATCAAGCTGGGAATGGGAATGGCCGAGGGCCAGGATGTTTTAAGTGTGGGGAAATTGGGCACTTCAAGAAGAAAAGCCCGAAGCCGAATCAAGCCCGTGGGGGAGCATTCCACATTGGCGCAAGGGAAGCGCGCCAGGATCCAAACGTTGTCACTGGTACGTTCCCGATAAACTAACGCTTTGCATCTGTTCTGTTTGATACTAGTGCCGATTATAGCTTTGTATCGTTAGAATTTAAGAAAAATACTTGGATTGACGCCTAGCAAGTTAGACGTGCCGTACTCCATCAAATTAGCAAAGGGGAAACTAGTTGAGACCAGTGAAGTTGTCCGAGGATGTGTGATTGAACTAGGAGGGCACGAGTTTACGTTGGACTTACTACCTGTCGAGCTGGGAAGCTTTGATGTGGTAGTGGGAATGGATTGGCTAACGAGTAACAAAGCCGAGATCGTTTGCCATAAGAAGACCATCCGCATCCCACTGACGGATGAAGAAACGATCATAGTGCACGGAGAGAAGCATGATACGCCGCTGAGAATTATCAGTTGCCTGAAAGCTCGTAAGTGTTTACAAAAAGGATGTGCTGCCTTCCTGGCACACATCGTGGATAGGAAAGCTGCTGAGCCGAAAATCGAAGACATCCCTGTCGTAAGGGAATATCCTGAAGTCTTTCCAGAGGACTTGCCAGGATTGCCACCCCAAAGGCAAGTAGAATTTCACATTGACTTAGTTCCAGGCGCCGCGCCTGTAGCTAGGGCACCTTATAGACTTGCACCGTCTGAGATGCAGGAGTTGTCTACACAACTCCAGGAATTTCTTGACAAAGGATTCATCCGACCAAGCTTCTCACCTTGGGGAGCTCCAGTTTTATTTGTCAAAAAGAAAGACGGTAGTTTCCGTATGTGTATTGACTACCGGGAGTTGAATAAACTAACAATCAAGAATAGATACCCTCTGCCAAGAATCGATGATTTATTCGATCAGCTTCAAGGTTCAAGTTTTTACTCTAAGATCGATCTTTGATCTGGGTACCATCAGCTAAGAATACAAGAAGAGAGCATCCCGAAGACAGCCTTCAGAACTCGTTATGGACACTACGAGTTCCTAGTTATGCCGTTTGGGTTGACAAACGCGCCTGCTGTTTTTATGGACCTAATGAACCGAGTCTGTAAGCCGTATCTCGATAAGTTCGTGATTGTGTTCATCGACGATATTTTGATTTATTCAAAGACAAAGGCTGAACACGAACAACACTTAAGAACTATTCTGGAGTTGTTGAAAAAGGAACAGTTGTATGCCAAATTCTCTAAGTGCGAGTTTTGGCTACGTGAAGTCCAATTCCTTGGACACGTGGTTAATGGAAATGGAATCCATGTCGATCCCACAAAGATCAAGGCGATAAAGAACTGGGAGACTCCAAAGACGCCAACCGAGATTCGACAATTCTTAGGCTTGGCTGGTTACTATCGAAGGTTCATTGAGGATTTTTCAAAAATCGCTCAATCACTGACCCTCCTCACACAGAAGGATAAGAAGTTTGATTGGGGAATCAAACAGGAAGAAGCATTTCAGTTGTTGAAGGATAAGCTCTGCAATGCGCCGATCTTAGCACTACCGGAAGGTACAGATGATTTCGTGGTATACTGTGACGCCTCACGTCAAGGATTGGGTTGCGTGTTGATGCAACGCCAGAAAGTTATAGCTTACGCGTCACGCCAGTTGAAAGTACATGAAAAGACTATACCACTCACGATTTGGAACTAGGCGCAGTGATATTCGCATTAAAGATCTGGAGACACTACCTATATGGTACGAAGTGTACAATCTTCACAGACCACAAGAGTTTACAACACATATTCAACCAGAAAGAGCTGAACATGAGACAAAGACGTTGGGTCGAATTGTTGAACGATTACGACTGCGAGATAAAGTATCATCCAGGGAAGGCGAATGTGGTCGCCGATGCCCTAAGTCGTAAAGAAAGGATCAAGCCCATAAGGGTTAGGGCTTTGGAGATGATTATCCAGACAAATCTTTCCCTGCGCATTCATACCGCGCAAAAAGAAGCTCTTAAGAAAAGAAACCTTGAAGAAGAATATCTCCGTGGGATGGAGAAGCAATTAGTACCAAACAAGGAAGGAACGTTATGTTTTGTGAGAAGGATTTGGGTTCCTCTGTTTGGTGGGTTGAGAAAAGTTATTTTTGATGAGGCACACAAATCACGGTACTCTATTCATCCCGGTGCGGATAAGATGTACCAGGACCTTAAAGATTGTTATTGGTGGCCTAAAATGAAAGGCGACGTTGCTGTTTATGTTAGCAAATGTTTGACGTGCGCCAAGGGGAAAGCTGAATACCAGAAGCCCTCGGGACTTCTGCAACAACCTGAAATTCCCAAGTGGAAATGGGAACAGATTTCAATGGATTTTATAACGAAACTGCCCAAGACACCCAGGGGTCATGATACTATTTGGGTGATAGTTGACCGCCTAACAAAGTCTGCACATTTCTTGCCAATCAAAGAGAAAGACAATACGAGTAAACTTGCGGAAATATATATGCGAGAAATCGTTACACGTCATGGAGTGCCGCTCTCAATCATCTCTGATAGAGATGGGAGATTTGTATCAAGGATTTGGCAATCCTTCCAAGAAGCTTTTGGCTCACAATTGAACCTAAGTACCGCATTTCATCCGCAAACTGATGGCCAAAGTGAAAGGACTATTCAAACATTGGAGGATATGCTGAGAGCATGTGTAATGGATCTTGGTGGTAGCTGGGATAAACATTTACCACTGGCCGAATTCTCATACAACAACAGCTACCACACCAGTATTGGAGCCGCGCCATTTAAAGCCCTTTACGGACGCAAGTGTCGATCACCACTATGTTGGGCTGACGCCGGTGATAGACAGCTTGTTGGTCCCGAAATCGTCCAAGAGACGACAGATAAGATTGCGCAGATTCGAAAACGCATCGAAGCGGCTCGCGAAAGACAGAAAGTCTATGCAGATCCAAACCGGAAACATTTGGAATTCCAAGTTGGAGATATGGTTTTATTGAAAGTTTCACCCTGGAAGGGGGTGGCACGCTTAGGAAAGCGTGGGAAGTTGAATCCGCGTTACATTGGCCCTTTCAGAATTCTGCAAAGGATTGGGCTTGTAGCCTACAAGTTGGACCTACCTGCTGAACTCCATGGTGTTCACGATACATTCCATGTATCTAATTTGAGAAAAAGTCCAACACAATATACAGTGATCATTCCTGCTGACGAAGTTCATATCGACAATACGCTCCACTTTACTGAAGAACCTGTTGAGGTCACGGATTGGAAAGTTAATAAAACTCGCAGGAGCAGTGTCAAACTCGTCAAAGTTCATTGGAATGCTAGGCATGGACCTGAATTCACGTGGGAACGTGAGGATCGAATGAAAGAGAAATACCCCCATTTGTTTCCTAAGAATCCTGCATCTCGTAGCAGAACTTAAATTTCGGGACGAAATTTCTTTAACGGGGGGAGAATGTGACAACCCTCACCAAACCAGGTATCCGTACAAATTAATTAATATTAAATTGCTGCTTAATTACTGTGCTTACTTGAAACTGTGCTTAAACTGCTTACTGATTTCTGATACATACATACTTATGCATCACATTTTATACTGTCACACTATTATTTATACACTAACACCAGTGACAACCTTGATGCACAAAAAGCACAGTGAGCACACTATACGGGATACCCAGTAAACATGCTGACATAACCAGCATCAGGCAGACACTGCCTCTAAGGCTAGTATGAGCCGGGAATACATTGCTACACTGGTAGTGAGTGTAGGGCGGTGAGGATTGTAGAACTGCGTCACTAGGTGAGATTTATAGTGACCGGGTGTGCCTAAAACGTACTTTAAATACAAAATTCTGCGCTTTATTATAAAACTCAGCATTTTAAATTTCTAATACAGTGCAAAAACATTGCAGAACGGTCCCGTATATTTTCCTAAGTACCGGGAATAATTTATGTTACAAAATATATACATAAAGGACCTTTTGCGGTATAATTAAACATTTTAACGGAACGGTACTTAACCGTATAACCGGACATTACCCGGGGCACTAAAATTTTGTCAAATACTTTATTTTATTATTTATGGCTAGTCATGATCCCCGTATGCCATAACACCCGCCTAAAATAAATCAACTAACACATATCACATTACTTACACTTATACACTTTAGTCACAATATTTACATAATACCCCCCCCCCCCCCCCCAACGAATTTATTTCCCCAAGTGGGACCCCACATGTCATAACATCATACTCCCTATCTTCTTGCTTGGATTCAATGATCTAGTATTAAGTGTTTTGCTTGTCTATCTATCCAAGATATGTGAAGAATAAATAAAAGTAAGGTCCCTTATAAATGTACATCACTTCACAAGATTTTTGCAACCCATTTTCACCTAGCTCTCTCTCTCTATTCGGTTCTACTACAACCGAATCCACCACCACACTCCAACATTCATCACTTTCTTCATTTACTCATACCATTCAAGCTTTGAAGATCAAACATGGAAGGTGCAACTTGAAGGCATTGCAAGGGAGCATTGTTCTTGCTTGGTTCTACATCTTTTCTCATCATTTTTACACAAGATTCTTCCCTAGCTAGAGGCTAGTAGTGAGTTTCTTCATACTTGATCTCATCTTGTTCGAAAATTATGGCATTTAACATGTAGTATTGTTGTTTAAATCACTAGATTGCAAGAATATTAGAAAAATATGAAACATAAGTATGAACATAAAAATCTACGTAAAGGTTTACTTGTGTATGATTTATAAAGTGGAATCTCGTCGGGTTAAGGGTTGGATAACACATACTTGATATTTAAAAGTCGTTTTCTTGTTTAACCCGCTAATCGGACACTTATAACGCGATTTAATAACATCGAAATCACAAAACAGCATGCTGAGTCACTGTTTCAGCCGCCTTTAACAGGCTGTAAACGGACCTTAAAAACTCGAAAAACGGAATTTCAAAAGCCTAAATCGTGTCATTTCAAAAAACGAAGAAAATGGCGCTGGAATCGTATTTTTCTGATGTCGGTTACTATTTTAAAAATCTGTTTCCGTGACAGCAGCTAAGGCTGTTTGTTACTGCAGAAAATTGGGCTGTGTGTTTTCGATCACAACTTAAAACCTGAACCGAACCAGCCCCTGAAACTTTTATCAAAGATGAACACAGATGTATTTGTGACCCTCGAACTGGATTTTCGACAAACGGACTTACGAGGAATTTTTGGCGAATTATTCTGTAAACTGTGATCAGAATGTAACAAATCTGATCACAGTTCGGTAAACGATTTTCTATAAATTTTTGGTAATGATTTAGACCCCGAAATTTTTACACAATAATTTGTGGGTCGGTTATGACGTTCCACAAAAATTTGGGAATTTTTGGAATAAGTTAAGTAATTTATTTACACGTCCGAAAACAGTCCAGTTTTCACAAATTGAAACTGAATCGACAAGGGTAGTATTTTGCGTGTTAAAACGTAATGGTTGATTGTTGATGATTATGAGTTGATTTCAAAAAGAAAATGATGTGCGTATTAGCACGGACACTCCCGTTTTTAGGGGAAGTTCTGGCGAATTTTTCTAAAAATACCAAGACTTAGAAAAATTATTTTTCTATCGTGTATGTGAAACTTTATATCTCATAATTAAACCTCGCCTTGAGTTTTGACATAAAACTTTAAAGTGTTGGATAGGAGACTTGTAAATGTATTTTTTTTTAATACGTTAAGTCACCAAATACATAATACCTGTACGAATACCCCATCCTTGGGAAGGAATCTATTTATACGTTAACCAAGAAATTTAAACACGAAATAGTTGTCTAACTATTTCCCCAAGAACATTAAGACCCTAAGCTAAGGCACGTCCGCTCGTCTAATAGATATTAGCACGTTGTAGGTTGTCGTGCTGCAGACTGAGTTGATTT